>CM065470.1:26263579-29068249 GCA_032872505.1 Leptopilina syphax
TAGGTAATTGGATTTTTTTTTGGGAAATTCTATTAAAATAGTAGATATTGAAAATCATTGAAATGAGAAAAATTTTTGAAAATAATTGAATTTAGGACAAGAATTTTATTGAAATTTTTTAAAATAATTGAACTTTGGGGAAGAATTTTGTTATTTATAAAAATAATTGGGATTTTGACGAGAATTTGTTAAAAATTTTGAATACAATTGAATTTTATTAGATTTAAAAATAATTGAATTTCTGCAATTATTTATAATTTCTGCAAAATTCAATTTTTTTAGTGTTTTTTCAACAGAAATTTGAATAAAAAATTTTTAAATTCTATTATTTTTAAAGTTGCTAACTTTATTTAAAAAATTATGTAAGAAGTTAGCTGCGTCATTTTCTGGTAGATAAAAAAATATTTGTATGGAATAAAAAAAATTTTTTGGCATAATATTAATTTTTTATCAATTTTTACTTCCTCATAGAGGAAGTATTTTGAATAATATTAATAGTAATTCGAAATCAATAATTTTCAACTAATTACAAATATTGTCTTAATCTCTTATTTTAAAGCTAAATACAAATATTGACAAATAATGAAAAAACTAATTTATTTTCGACTATCAAAAAAAAAATATATATATATATATATGACAAAAATTAAACAGAAATTTCATTTTCCGTTAGAAAAAAAAGCAAAATATTTTCGTCGCAATAAAAAACAATAATTCGTTCAACTATGAGAGCGATATATGTATATACACGCATAGGTAAAATAAATACGCTATCATGAATAAATACTCTGATCATTGTAGATTGTTAAAACTCGCCTATAAATAATAATAGCTTTGACATAAAAAAATTTTATTACGCGAGAGGTAAATGTTGAAAATTCGTTTTGTAAATAACCCGCGTTTCGGGGGTAAAATGGTTTGCATTTTTCGTTATATTCTTCGCATTGAAGTCACGTAGGGAACATGACATAACACGCATGTCACCTGTATTCTCATTCATGTGAATATATACATGTATGTGTGTATAGGGATTTCCCCCATTTGAGCGAATAAAAAACTTGAGCGACATCGTCGCGAAGTGACAATTATCTTTGACAGAAATTTCATTTCTCGCTTCAGCATTGCGCGAATCACGCGCACGCCTCCATAAAATGCCACTGGGCGCAAAAGTCGAAAAAAAGATGAGACAGAATAAAAAAAAAAAAAGTATAAAAGATATGAAAAAAGTAGTGGAGCCGAATAAAAAGAGCTAACTGGACGAAAAATCTATGGAAAAAATGACTTTTATGGATTAGAAAGCAAAATTTACATCTTCGTGTTATTTGTACTGGAGGAAAAAAAGGGAAATTTTAAATTCGAAACATTTTTCTGTCTGCGTCTGGAAAAAAATTGTGATACTGAAGGATAATTTATTTTTCAATTAAAAAAGTTGTAAAAAAACAATTGAATTACCGAAAACTTGTTATTGAAAACTTGTAATCGAAAATTTGGAAAATAATAAATTTTTAATAACAAATTGTAATAAAACAATTTTTAAAATTAGGGCCTCAAAAAATATTTTTAAATAATATTTGAAAGTTAATCGATTTTTCATAATTATTCAAAAATTTCCAAATAAATGAGTAAAATTATTTAAAAATAATTGCAAATTTTTAAAAATAAAAAATTATTGGAAAATGTTAACAAATAATCAAGTTTTTGAAGAATTTTAACTGCTAAATTTGAAATTACATGATTTCCACAAAATTTTAATAATAAATCTAAAAATCTTTTAAAAACTAATTAATTTTCGTCTGATGATAATTGAATTTTAAAAAATTGGAATAAGAAAATTCTAAAAATAAATTTAAAAAAATTGTAATGTAGGCAATTATTCGAAAATAATTGAATTTCTCAAAAGAATGTTTATCCAATTTAAGCCTCACAGGCTCGAGTTCGATTTTTGAAATGCGCGCACAAGGTGGGTCCGAGGGACCCGGATGTTTCAATGCAATAAAAAATAAAATTTAATAGCAAAGTGCTTCATATTTTCCATATTTAATACAATTTTAATGATATAATTGCATAAAAAATTTTAAATATTAAAAAGTAATCAAGATATAACTAAAATTTGTTTAATAAATTTAATGAGTCATTTTGAATAAATCGAACTACATATACTTATTAAGCAAGATTTTTTTAATGTGTATTTTTTGTTCTATTAAATTTACCGATGAATTAAGCATATGTTATCACTTATTATGGCAGTTGTTGATAAAAATACCATAAATAAATCCAATATTGCATAAAAATTTCAAATTTTTAAATTGTTTTTCATAGCCCGGGTCCCTCGGGCCCGGCTTGAGCCCTTACGTATGATCGACTTAAAAGGTAATTTTTCCAGAATATTTTATGAATAAAGAATTGTTTATATTGATGAAAAATGTGTGTTTTTACGTCCCCAAGCCTAATGTGAAGTTGATTTTCCAATAATATTTTTTTAACCGGAAGTAGATCAAAAAAACTTTCCTCCGGGTCCGAGGGACCCGGCTCGAGCCCGTGAGGGTTAAAAAAATAATCAATTTTTTCAGGAATTACAATTAATAATTTTGAAACTAATTATTTTCTACAAAATTTTAATAATATTTCTCGAAATATAGATTTTTCAAAATATTTTACTTTACTTTTCTTGAAGATAATTGAATTTTCAAAAAGATGCAAATAAAAATATTAAAAATAATAGAATTTTTAAAAAATTAAGACAAAAGAATTCAAATAATCAATTTGAAAGAAAATTGTAATCTAGTTATTATAGCAAATAATTTAATTTCTTAGAAAAATATTTGGTTAATGTAAAAACTAATTAATTTTTTCAGAAATTGCAATTAAAAACTGTGAAAACAATTGTTTTGTACAAAATTTAAATAATATCTCAAAAATCTAATTTTTAAAAATATTTTACTTTATTTTTCCTGAATTTTCGCAAAGTTGCAAATGAACATTTTTAAAAGAACTGAATTTTAAAAAATTTTAAAGAAAAAATTTTGAGAATTACTTTTTTAAAAAATATTTTAATATAATTGTTTTTTATTTATTTATTTCGTATATAACTATTTTTGCTTCCTCAAGCTTTATATATTTTTTAATATTACCTATTGAAATATTTGTATTGAATTAAAATATTTTTTTTCTTATTTTTTTAATTGTAAATTGTTTTTTACTGTGCCAAAAAATTTTTATTTATCAAAAAAATACATTTTTTCACGTTTTTTATTTAATTAGATAGGTATTAGATAATTATTTTCCAATTTAATAATAATTTTAAGACACTAACTCTGCTGAGGATCGAAACCCAGAACCTATCAATTTCCTTTTCTGTTTTCTACAATTCATTTTTATTTTAAATATTCTATTTGTTTTCTTTTTCTATTATTTTCATTTTTTTGTATTAGAAATGTGATAATAAGGTTAATTTGGTAATTTGGTGAATAATGATAATATTAGTAAAATTTATTAGCATTAAAACGTTAAATTCAAAAAAAATATTTTCTTTAATAAAAGTTTTTTATTTTCTATATTTAAAAATAGTATTTTTTTAATTTTTCAATTAAATTCACTTGTTCGTGTTGCTGACTAAATAACTTTCAATTTAGAAAACATTTTTTCTTTCAAGTAAAAAAGCAGAAAAATTTATTGCTTTTTTAATTAAAAACTATATTCTACTTTTGTTTCCTTTGATAAAAAATTTGTACTGTTAAATTAAAATTTTTAATATTAGAAAATTTGTAAATAAAAAAAATTAATATGAAATCAAGTAGCAAATTAAAAAAAGTTCCTGTCAATTATTTTCATTATTTTCAATTAGTAATTTATTTCTTTGTTTACTTATGTTTTTTTTATTTATTATTACTTTTAATTATTCCTTTATTTATTTGTCAGCTTGTTTATTATTTTCTTAAACTTATGAGTGTGTGGCTAACTTTTATTTATTTCTTTTCAAATACAGAAATTTCTTTTTATTTACTAATTTTATTTACTTTTATAAGGGGGGGAAGAAACAATTTTGAGAAAAAAAATTCACTCGTGACAGAATATTGATAATTATTATTAATACCCTGTTGCATATATACAAAACGCAGGTAAAAGGTTGAGAAGCGTGACAAATGGTAATAAATAAATCTATCGAAAATCGCACGCAACTTATAGAATATTTTCTCGGTAAATCTCTTGGCATTTGCGTCTAATGTTCTGTACTTTATCAAGGAGCTTGTCAACCACATAAATAATGACTATTGCGTCTAATTCACCCTCGCATTTGTTTTCCGCCTATCGTCCCCTTTTATATATATATATATTTATAAGTAAAACTTTGAAAATTTTATGTAAAGTTCAAGATAAAGAAGAAAGTTTCGTCGATTTGTTTGCTCTTAATTACAATACTTTGGGTCAATTTTAATCCCTTGTTTCATTAGCGATAAGGTATTAATACTTAATTACGTTTTTCTTTATTTAAAAGTTTTTTCTTTTTTACTTATTTTGTTTTATATTTTTATTTATTTATTTGAAATTTGTCGCTGTTCCAAGTGAATCTTTTTTATTTCTTTTCCTGTGTTTATTTAAAACAGTTATCAACTAAATTTTAATAAACGGGAAACAAAAATTTTTCCAATTAGGAAATTTTGACAAAAGAAGTAGAAATTTAGTCATTAATTCAAAATAATAAAAAAACTAAGAATTCTTATTTGGAGAGTAGTGTGTGAGCGATAAAAATTAAAAATAGAAAGAAAAAGAGAGAAAGAAGAAAAAGAATAAAGGGAAAAAGTGCAGAAAAAAGGTTAAAAAAGAAAGAAAGGAAAGTAAAGAGAAAAGAAATGTGGAGGGAAAAAAAGGGAGACGTAAAAGAGAATAGGAAGTTGTCGCGGGAAAAAGATAATGTAGAGAGGTAAGAGAAGAAAATACCTGTTTGTTCATTTATCATAGGATAATCCCTTCGTACACAGTATACAAAGATGTTATATGTACAAGGATTCTGCATTAGCCTTCGGTGCCTTCATCAAAGAAGACGTGAATAACGAGTCTTAATTCGAAAAATGTATGGAGTTTTGCATGCTTTCTGCATTTTGAGCAAACACTGTCTTGTTATAACGTTACGAGCTGTATACTTTTATGATTTTATCTCTCCCAAGAAAAGAGAATTTTCAATTCTCATTTATATTACATTCAAACTTTTTAAGTTTCTCTCTATTCTTTTCTTCTTTCATTTTTGTTCAACAATTTTTTTGAAGTAATTTTTTGTAGAATATTTAATTTTTCCCTCTTCTTCATTCTTTCAAAAGAAAATTTTTATTTTGTAATTATTTTTACTTTGAATGGTTAAAAATTAGTTTATTTCTCTTTAGCTTATTTGAAATTTTTGCAACTTTAGTACTTGCATGCTAAAAAACTTGTTTTAAACACAATTTTAAAAGTATCTAATTAACTATATTAATCTCCGTATTCTATCATTCATTCTGTCCCCAATTTGAAGTTAGTTTTTTTTTCTTTAAACAATATTGTTTGACAAATCAAAAATATGCAGTTATTTTTTCATGATTAGAAAATTTAAAAAATTTAAATTAATTTTAATCAAAAATAGTCACATTTTGTTTGTTATACGATTTTTTCTATAACAAATTTCGTTTGACTGATCTAAATTATTATGAAAATTATTCTCCTTTTCATTTATAAAAAAATACTAGAAAATTGTTAATTGTTAAAAAATTTTGATTAAGAAATAGGAAATATACCCATTTTATGCATATTTTTTATTTCAATAACTCATTTTTTTCTTTTGGGAGGAAAAACATTAGTTATTCCCATTTCTTAATGTTTTTGTAGAAAATTCTCAATTTTCATAAGGAAATAATTTGCATCAATTCTATTTCTTAATTTCAAGTGTTTTAATAAAATTAAAAGTTATTTTAAAAATAAAGAAAATAAATGTTTATAAATTATATTTGTCAAATACAAAACTTAATTGAAAATAAAACTACAAATTTTTGAATTTTTAGAAAATAAAGGAGAAAATTTTATTGAAAAAAATGATCGGTTACATTTATTTACGAATTTATTTCATTGTAAAATTATTCGAAAATAATAATTTCTTTTTTAAAAAAATATTTTATTATTATTATTAAGATTTTTAAAAATTTCAAATTTAAACCTTTTTGAAATTAATCAACTTAAAAAAAAATGGTTGTAAAAAATGCAGAAATCGATCACTCCGAGTCTTCGACTCAAAGTCATCGATTTCTTTATGTTTTATAAAATTAATTAGATTTTATTCAATTATTTAAAATTTTAAATACAAAAGTAAATTATTTATTGAATAAATGAATGTTTCATAAAACTGAATTTTTATGAAGAATTTTATAAAAATTATAATAATAAATGCAATTTTGTAGGGGAGAGGGCCCTAAGGTGGTCACCCATCTTTTGAACGACTGTAGATTTCAAATGGAATTATATATAAAGGTCAATAATACGGCGTTTTAAACTTTATCTTATTACCTAACTTCCTATCATAAAGTTTTTTTTATTTCATTAATAAAAAAAAGTTATGGCACTTTTTAAAAAAAGTTGAAAATTCGACTTTTAAAAAAGTGGCCCCAAGGTGGTCACCATACAAAAATTCACTAAAAAAGTTTTAAAAAAATGTAAAAAACGTATTACTAAGTTGTTTATTTAATATTAATTGTTTTTCAGGATCACAGAAACATATTACATATTTTTTTTTGCACTTTGTCCTTTCGTCAAAAATGATACTTTTTGTGTATGTGTTAGATAGGTAAAATTTTGAAAATAATTCTATTTTATTATTATTCATCATAAAACTTAAAAATTGATAAAATTCACATTCACAGTGATAAATGTTGATAAATATGGCGTATGAACACATTTTCATAAAAAATCAAAAGTGACCACCTTGTGGACAAAAAAGTGTCCACCTTAGGGCCAAGACACAATTTTTTAAACGTTAATGAAAAAATTTTTTAAAGCACAATATTAATTATATTTATTTGGAATTTTATTGTACGATATATAAAGATAATTATAACGATTTTTATTAATTTAAAATGGTTAATTTCGATGATTTTAACACCCTGAGAAAAAGATTTCTCGATCATTTAAAAACAGAAATTTTACGACGTTCACGTTACAAAGAGACTCATACGACTATTTGCCTCAAAACTTTACTAAAATCTTTGTCTTCTCAAATAATAACAATAACAAAAAACATTTGAAGATACTAACTAATATACAAAAATTTTCTTAGGGTGACCACCTTAAGGCCCTGACCACCTTGGGGCTCTCTCCCCTATCATTTTATTTAAAATTGTATAAAAAATAATTAAAATTCTGCAATAAGTTTTATTATTTATGAAATTAATTGAATTCTTGCAACGAATTTCATTAAAAATTTGTTTAAAGAATTGAATTCCTGTGAAGAATTTTATTTGTAAAAATAATTAATTTCCGGAGAAAAATATTATTATTTATGAAAATAATTAATTTCTTGTGAAGAATTTTATTCAAATTTTTGAATAATTGAATTTCTCAGAATTTTTTACAACTTTTTAAAAATAATTAAATTCCATCGAGAAATTTCCATTAAAAAATTGAAAACAATTGATATCTGAAGAAGAATTTTCTTAATTTTTTTTTTAAATAATTGAATTCCCGTGAAAAATTTTTTTTTTTGAAAAAATTGAATTCTTGGGCAGAATTTTATTAAAATTTCTTAATTAATTGAATTCTTTTGGGTAATTTTCTTAAAATAGTAGATATTAAAAATCATTGAAATAAGGAAATTTTTTTAAATTTCTTAAATAATTGAATTCTTTTGGGTAATTTTATTAATATAGTAGATATTGAAAATAATTAAATTAGGAAATTTTTTTTAAATAATTGAAATTTTGACAAGAATTTTATTAAATGTTTAAATAATTGAATTTTGAAGAATTTTTTTATTTATAAAGATGATAATTAGGATTTTGTAGAGTTTTTTTTGTAAATTTTGAACATAATTGAATTTTGTGATGAGAATTTTATTACTTTTGAAAATAATTTAATTTCTGCAATCAATCTTCAAATATATGATTATTATAATTATAATTATAATAAAACTATATATTCCAATTCATATTTTATTTTTGAGGCATTCCATTTCAAAACGACCCCCTTCGTAAACAATTGCCAATGTAAGACAATTTTTAAATGAATATTTCTTCCATTCTGTAGAACCAAAAATACTTTTTATATTAGTGATTTCGAAAGTAGAATTTCTGAACTTTCTGATAATAAAAAAATATTTTTTTTAATAATTTAATTTAAATAGAAAATTGAGTTTGAAAGTTAAACTTTGAAAAATCTCAAAACACGTTACCTCCGATTTTAATAAAATTTATATCAAACGAAAGTTTGAATATTCTTCTTTTTATTTATCAAACGATAATAATGGACATTTCAGTAGATTTTGAGAAAATAATTAATTTTACAAACATTTCGAAGGTTATATTGAGAAAACCATTTATTAAGTATAGGGCGGCATTTGTTTTTCTCAATTTATGCATAATAACCTTCTAAATGTCTGTAAAATTTAATTAATTAATTAAAATTTACTGAAATGTCCATTATTATCGTTTGACAAATAAAAAGAAGAATATTCAAGCTTTCGTTTGATATGAATTTTATTAAAATCGGAGGTAACGTGTTTTGAGATTTTTCAAAGTTTAACTTTTAAACTCAATTTTCTATTTAAATTAAATTATTAAAAAAATATATTTTTTTATTATCAGAAAGTTCAGAAATTCTACTTTCGAAATCACTAATATAAAAAGTAATTTGGTTCTACAGAATGGAAGAAATATTCATTTAAAAATTGTCTTACATTGGCAATTGTTTACTAAGGGGGTCGTTTTGAAATGGAATGCCTCTTTTATAAAAAAAATTTGAATTAAAAATTTTTACGTTCAATTATTTTTAAATTTATTAGTTGATACTAAACTGTTGTACTAAATTGCTGCTAGTTGATACTAAACTAAATCAAATTGATACTAAAAAAGATGAATTTTTAATATAATCCAAATTTTAAATATCAATTCGTTGCAATCTGATACTTTTAAAAGTTGACAGTGGAAATAATTAAATGAAAAAAACTAATTAACATAATTACATTAACAAAAATATTGTAATCTAATTAAAACACTCCCTTTGAATATTATCATTTTCCAAACAAGCGAACTATTCAGGAATTTGTAATTTATCAACGTCCATAATATTCGTAATACCATAAAGAGAGAGGGAGAGAGAGAGAGAGGGGGGGAAGCGGAAGCTTTTCACTGAAACTGTTAATTTTCCATTACAAGAATTTACAATTATTTGCAAATTTACACAAAATTTCTGTATTAAATTACTGGCATCCGCCACCCTTTTCACCCACTCTATATACAATCAGTCAAAGTACGATAATTAATAATTCAAACATAGTGAAAATTGAAAAGGTAAACCGTAGATAGGCGAAAATAGACAATAGATAGTCGAAGATAGACAATAGATAGTCGAAAATAGACAATATAGTTAAAGATAGGCAAAGATAGACAATAGAAAGTCAAGGATAGACAAAAGATAATAAAAGACAGAGATAGAGGGATAATAGAAGAAAATGAGAGAAGTGTGGGGGGGGTGGAAAAGTTTATATCATCCAGAAATCGACATAACTGTAATTTTATTCCCTAGTTTATTATTCATCCAAAAGAGCAGAAAGTTGCAAAAGGCAAGTCGGAACTCGTTATATTCAATTGACGGCCATTTAACTCTATCGCTTTATACATTCTTTTAAAGCAAGTTTTTTATACTCTCCCTCCCTCCCTCTCTCTCTCTCTCTCTCACTCTCTTGCTCTCTCCCCCGGAGTTTTAACAATGCACTGGGGAAGGCTTGCCTATCTCGACCAGTATTTCAGCGCGATACGACTCTGTGACAAATAGCTACCGATGTAATGAATATGAAACGTACTCAACCCCCTCTTTTTGCCATCTTTCTCTATACCTCTTCTGCATCTCACTTGCATTTTGCAACCCTTTCACTTGTATTATATACGTACAATATATATATGTATATGTTTATATGTATACGTAGCTCTCTTCGGGCGTAATATGACGCATAATTTTGTACACGCGACATAAAGTTAAAATAAAGCGTTGTGTACTCCTTCAGGCTATATAGTATAACATGAGAAGGAATGTCAACAACGTTGCCATTGCATACCGTTGCAAATTGCTTTGAGAAAAATTACATCGCGTTCGACGCCACCTCCGGAATGTTCTCCTTATCATTTTACCCGCACTCATTATGCAGTCAGTAATTCAGTAATGTTACTATACAGTTAGAAATAATAGTCTTTTTATTTACATTATTTTTTTAGTCCTGTATTGTATATTTAGTGCTTTTTATGGCTGGCTTAATTTCAGTGGAGAATTTTATCTGAAAATATTGTTTTTATTGGTAAAACATTACATTCTAATGGAATTTATCAACAGAGTTGATAAATGCAAAAATTGATAAATTCAAACTCATTTTTTGAGTTGCCATAAGGTCAGAGAATTCAGGGATAAGTCAGGGATTTTTATGAAAACTACTGGAAAAATTAAAAACTTTAGAATTCATAAGAAAATTCTAAATTATCGTCTTTTTTGTTTGCCTCGTAAACTATGAAATTACCAAGAATTTTAATACAAAACTTTCCATTTTTTCTATTTCTGATAATAATTTTTTTTTTTAAATAGAAAATTCAGGGAAAAGTCAGGGGGGAAGAAGAATTGGGCAAGGAAATCAGGAAAAAGTCGGGGATTTTTATTAAAACTGCTGGAAAAAATTTAAAAAATTTATTTTTTCATAAACTATGAAATTACCAAGAATTTTAATACAATTAAACTTCAATTTTTTCTATTTCTGAAAATAATTTCTTTTTAAATAACTTAATTCTTCATAAGAACTATCATAAAATTATTACATAGAAATTATTTAATGATTAATTTTACTTAAATATTTCAAAATTCATTGAATTTTAAAAGGGTTGCGTTTATTTTTTCATAAATAGATAAACTTCAAAAGGTTTTTATTTTAAATTTCAGAAAATTTCAATTTTTGAATGAATTTAATTAGACAATTTAATGAACTTGAAATTTTAAACAAATTTTATAATAATTAAAATTCTTCTGAAATTAGTTGAATTTTTTGATATTTATATTTAATTAATTATTAAAAATAATTAATTTATAGAAGAATTTTAGTTAAAAATACTAAAAAATTTAATTTCGAAGAATTTACAAATGATTACAGAAATTTAATTATTTTCAAAAGTTATATAATTTTTCGTAGAAATTCAATTATGTTTAAAATTTTTTTCAAAATTCTCGTCAAAATTTCAATTATCTTTAAAAAATAATAAAATTCTTCTTTGAAATTCAATTATTTTCAAAAATTTTAATAAAATTTTTGGCAAAATTTTAATTATTTTGAAGAAATTTTCCTCAATTAAATGCTTTTCAATAGGTATCTATTATTTTAATAAACTTTTCCAAAAAAAATTCTACGCAAACTTTTAATTATTTTCATAAATATAATGAAAATTTTAGATGAATTCTATTAATTACAAATTTTTTATAAATTTATTCGCAATAATTTAATTATTTTCATAAACAATAAAATATTTTATAGATAAATTCAATTATTTTCAATATAATTTTAATACAATTCTTCGCATAAATTTAATTATTTTCATAAATAATAAAACTCAACGCAAAATTTACATTATTTTTAATACAGTTTTAATCAAATACATCGAAAAGTATAATTATTCTTAAAAATTTTATTAAACTTCGTCAAAATAATTAAATTATTTAAAATCTTGTTGATAAAATTCTTTATGAGATTTAAATCTGAAGGAACATTGAATTATTTAATAAATTATTATTTTTATATTTAAATAATTGAATTCTCGTAGAATTTTCTAATAAAAATTTATTTAAAAGTGAATTTTACTTAAAATTCTAGATAATAATTGAATATTAAAAGCATTTAGTATGAATCTTTTGTTCACTTATTGTTTTTTCACCCATGGTAGCCGGAATAAATATGAAACTTTTAAAAATCTAAAATTTTGAAAAATAAGACTTTTGAAAATTTTGTTATAAAATGTAGAAGTAATTTTAAAAATCTCATAACCAACTTGTAGCGGATTAAAAAACACTTCGATTGATACATTTTTGAACCAAATTTGATTAGAAATTACGAAATTATTGTTATTTTAAAACAAAAAATTGTGTAAAATATAATTTTCTCAACATTTTTGTCGCAGTGAAATTTTCAATAATTTATTGAAGTTTAAATTACTTTAGTACTTGAAGCCCTAATACGTGTATCATGATGTTTTATGTCTTTTTTAATATCATTTAATGTAAATACATTTACAATACTAGTTCTTAAAAAAATTATTGTTTTGGCTTTTCATCCCAATTTTACCGAACTAAATTCAGTGAAATATCAGAAAATAAATTTTCTCCCTGTAAATTCTCCCAAACCTTTAAAAAAAATATGTTCACTTCTCTCCCACTTACCCCATGGGTTTATTTTTTGTCAGTGAAATAAAGTTTCAAAAGAATAGATTTGCAGATGAAAAAAAAAAGCTCGACGAGAAAAAAAACAGGATTTGCAAGTACAGGTATTTTCAACTGCGCCAGCACGTTGCTTCGGATAGTTAATATTACGTGGCGTGCACGCGTGAGGGTTCGAGAGAAAAAAAATAGCAAAAAAAGAAAAAAAATGAGAGTGTGAACACCGAAACGAGTGGCAGGAGGGTAAAAAAAAATAATTTTCAAAACCGCGAACACACAACAGTATCTACAGGACCACGCGCACTATGTCACTCTGTTAGGTTTGGGGTAGAGTCGGAAAAATAGTCGAGTGGAACTGAGAGAGAAAGAGAGAGAGAGAGAGGGAAAAAAAGAGGTCGAGAGAGAGAGAGAGAGAGAGAGAGAAGAACGACGATACCAGGCGTTATAGTTGGGGGGGTGTTAAACACAACATTTTTCAGCAGATAAGTCACGAATGTTTAATTATGTATATTACTGCCTGCGGGGCTAAAACCAGAACTCTACCGCTGTTGGAATGGGGTTTTGGTATGCTGTTGGTAGCATAAAAGTGAACAAAAAAGAAAGGAAAAAAAAATTGGAGGGGGAATGATGTCCCCTGCCCTATTTTATGCTCATGTTGTTGTATTTTAATTATTAATTTCACCTACGCGTGACTTCTAATTAGAATTTTCTTTTTTAACAATTTGTTACTTAGCCTTTTGACTTTATGATGCAATTCACTTTCAGAACGATTAACCAAATCTTTTCTTTGCTTTAAAATTTTCCATGGAAAATATAGCTAAAATTAAAAAAGAAGAGGGAACACGCGAATAAAGAAGAAAGAAAAGAAATAAAAATCGTTTTTATTAAAAAAAAATATTCATTTTTACATTCTTACTCTTGAAAAATTCTGTTCGGTAATCGTTAAATTAGTAATTACAAGGTTGCCACAGGTCAGGGAATTTTATTAAATTTTTTAAAAATAATTGAAAAGGAAAAGTTGAATGAATTTAATTAGACAATTTAATGAACTTAAAATTTTAAAAAAATTTTAATAATTAAAATTCTTCTGAAATTAATTGAATTTTTAAATATTTATATTTACTTAATTATTAAAAATAATCGATTTATAGCAGAATTTTAGTTAAAAACAATAAAAAATTGAATTTTGAAGAAGTTGCAAATGATTGCAGAAATTCAATTATTTTCAAAAGTAATAAAATTCTTATCACAAAATTCAATTATGTTCAAAATTTCCAAGAAAATCTAGACAAAATATCAATTATTATTTTTATAAATAAAAAAATTCTTCTTCAAAATTCAATTATTTTCAAAACTTTTAATAAAATTCTTGTCTAAATTTCAACTATTTACAAAAATTTTCCTCATTTCAATGATTTCCAATATCTACTATTTTAATAAAATTACCCAAAAGAATTTAATTATTTAAAAACAATTTTAATAAAATTGTACGCAAACATTTAATTATTTTCATAAATAATAAAAATTTCACAGGAATTCAAATATTTACAAATTTTTGATAAATTTCTTCTCAAATAATCAATTTTTTTCACAAATATTAAAACTCATCGCAGAATTTCAATTATTTGTAATACAATTTTAATCAAATTCCTTGAAAAATATAACTATTCTAAAAAATTTTATTAAAATTCGTCAAAAGAATTCAATTATTTAAAAATTTGGTAATAAAATTCTTTATAAGAATTAAATTTTAAGGAACATTCAATTATTAAATAAATAATTTATTTTTGTATTTAAATAAATGAATAAATTTTAATTAATTTTACAAAACATGAAGAAATCGATTGCTCCGAGTCAAAGACTTGGAGTGATCGATTTCTGCATGTTTTATAACAATTTTTTTAAAATTGATTAATTGCAAAAAGGTTTGAATTTGAAATTTTTGAAAATCTTAATTCCTATGGAAAAATAATAATAATTAAATATGTAAAATTTAATTTGAAATTTTTGAAAGTTTTAAATTTTAAGAAATTTTAAGAACATTTGATTATAGAAATTCAATTATTTTCAAAGTGATAAACTTCTTCGCATAAATTCAATTATGTTCAAAAATTAAAGAAAATTCTCGTCAAAATTCCAATTATCTTTATAAATAATAAAATTCTTCTCTGAAATTCAATTATTCTCAAAAAATTTAATAAAATTCTGGGCAAAATTTCAATTATTTTCAAAAATTATCCTCATTTCAATTATTTACAATATTTACTATTTTAATAAAAATTCCACTAGAATTCAATTATTATTTATTAATTTTTTATAAATTTTTTTACACCAATTCAATTATTTTCTATTTTTTAATGAAGTTTCTTGAAAGAATTCAAATATATTCAAAGAATTCAAAAATTAGTTCTTAGAAATTGAATTATTTCGAATGATTTTAGAAAAATTCTTTGCAAGAAATCATTTATTTTCGTAAAAAATAAAATTTTTCGAAGCAATTCAATTATTTAAGAAATTTAAAAAAAAATTCTTCTCAAAAATTTAATTCTTTTCAAAAATAAAATTTTTTACAGTAATTTAATTATTTAAAAAAAATATAATAAAAGTATTCTTGAGATTTCAATTCTTTTCAATATTTTAATGAAATTTCTCGATGGAAATGAATTATTTTCAAAAAGTTATGAAAAATTCTGAAAAATTCAATTATTTAAAAAAAATTTAAATAAAATATTCTTCACGAGAAATTAATTATTTTCATAAATAATAATATTTTTCTCCGGAATTCAATTATTTTCACAAAAAAAATTCTTCACAGGAATTCAATTCTTTAAAAAAATTTTTTAATAAAATTCGTTGTGTGAATTTAATTATTTTCATAAATAACAAAACTTATCGCAGAATTTCAATTATTTTTTATACAATTTTAAATAAAATGCTAGAAAATTATATTTATTCTTAAATTTTTTTTAAATTCGCCGAAAGAATTTAATTATTTTAAAAATTTTTTTATAAAATTTTTCATAAAAATTTAATTTTAAGAAATATTTAATTATTTAATAAATCATTTATTTTTGTATTTAAATAATTGAAATCTGGAAAAATTTTCTAAATATAAATTGATTAAGAATAATGAATTTCACTTAAAATTTTAAATTATAGTTAAATATTAAAAGCATTGTAGCGTGAATTTGTAGAAGTAATTGAATTTTGAAAAGGGTTCAAATTAAAATCTTTAAAAATTTGAATTTACAGTTATAAATATTCTTATAATATAAAATAATGATTTTATCACTCTGTCAAAAGGTTTGAATTTGAAAATCGTAATTCCTATAAAAAAATTCTAATGACTAAATATTTATTTAAAAAAGAATTTATTGATGTTTTCGAATGATTTTACAATTAAAGAAATTCGTAAATAAATGCAATAGAACATTTTTTTAGCATCTAATATTTTTTGGAGTGAATCAGAATATTCTTCAGGGTGAGGAAAAAAGTCAAAATTTTGTCTGGAAATCAGAGAACAGTCAGAGAAAAATAAAAGTAAGTTTTTGTGGTAATCCTGAATTAGAAACAAAATAGAATTCAGAAAAAAGAAATTATTATTTTTTTTCAGAATTCTATTGAATGTTGAATTTTTTCCCCTCTTTTATTTATTTTTTTTTTTTTCGTTTAATGGTATCGGATTTCGCGTTACGATTATATCAGTGACGGTGGGACACAACAAGCTATGCGCATTTATATTAAATTATCCTCGTGTGCAGTGGAAAAGAAGGAGAAAAAAATTATAAACGACGATGACTCATAGTCGATGCTTTAGTCGTGTTCCTTGTTGACGGTCTGCTTTTAATAATTAATATCATTATTTACGCTTGAATGGTTGGAAGCAAAAGCGCGACTACCGTGTGTAATGTTATCTTGGGTCGCTGGCTGTTTATGACTGTTTAGCTCGGTCCGAGAACGAACAAGAAACTACGCCATTATCAGTGAAACCCATCCCTATCACGCGCTCATTTTATGATACGTTTCAAAGATACAAAAGAGTTAAACATGCGGCTTTTTACTATACCTACATTTTTAAGATGACTATATAAAGCACTCGCTCTCAAGCTTATTATATTGTATGTAATAATAAAAAATATTTATAATAATATTAATAATATTTATTTACAATAATAATATTTATTTACAATAATAATATTTATAAAATTTTGTTTTATATAAAAATATTTTTTTTTTTAAACTACCAACTTAGGGATCAATTTTCTTTATCCTTAAAACTTATTTTTGTAGGATATTTTAATCAATGAATTCTCAATTATAGCAATTATATTCTTTTAACTTAATCTTTAAACAATAAAATTCTTTATGTTTAAATTTCATTTTCTATATTTTATTACATAGTAAATAAAAAATAAATAATAAATTTCACTGAGAATCAGTAAAAACTACTGATTAACGAATGTAGTAAGGAATTCACACTTCAAACTTATATTTTTTCAATTTAGTCTTCAAAGAATAAATTTGTTTATATTCAAATTATATTTCTTCAATTTAATCTACAAACGATAAGATTTTTGAATATTTAAATTATTGTTTAAATTTTTTATATTAAGTTTTAAAAATTAAGGCCTCAGATATTTCGAATTTTTAGATTTTTTTCGATCATCTTCAGAAAAGGCGACTTTTACTTTACTTTCAAATATTGACACAAAATAAAACTTTTTTTTTAATGTAAATTGATAACCAAAGTTTATTTTTGATTAATTTTTCAAATATGCCATTAAATTTTTAAAATGTGTAATTAAAAAGTTTTTAAATAATTCAAATTTTGTGAAATTTTATTAAAAGCATTTGATTTTTTAAAGTGTTTCTTGAATATTTTAAAAAATAAAATTTTGAAATATTTTAATTGTACATTTTTAAAAATAATTGAATTTTTAAAAATTATCATAAAAAGTCGAAACGAAAATTAGTTTTACAAGAAATGTATTCAAAATATACTTAATAATACTTAATAAAACTAATTTTTTTTGTTATAATTTTTTTAAATTCAATTTAAAAAACTTTGAAACTTTAAGAAAATTTTAAAAACTTAATGATACTTAATAAAATTAATTTTTTTTGTTATAATTTTTTAAAATTCAATTTTTTTCAATATATTCTATTGAATATCATTGAAAATTTAAACATTAAAATTGTGAAGGAAACAATTGTTTTCTAGATTATGAATTAAAATTCTTTAAAAAAACGGTTTATTTTATACTAATTTTCAAAATTTCTTTTTAAAAAATCAATTATTGTTAATAAATTAATAATAATAAAGTACATGTTCCGGTAATCTCTTCGCAGTTTGATGTTAGTTGTTGTTTGCTTTTTTGTTTCTTAACTTTTTTATAATTTTTCTTTTCAAAATGTTTTCAATTTTAAAATTAATGTATTGAAAATCATTGAATTATTGCAAAGAATTTTATCAAAAATTTTGATAATAATAAAATTCCTTTAAAAAATTTTATTATTTAGGAAAATTACTGAATTCTCGCAAAGAATTTTATTAAAATTTAAAAAATTCGTAATTAAATTCTTTTGAAGAATTGTTTTTGAATTTTTTTTAAACTAATAAAGTATTTTTAATCAAATTTTAATTGAAAATTTTGAGAGCAATTGAATATTTAAAAATATTTGAATTCATCCGAGGAATTCAGTTAAAATTGTTTTAAAAATAATTAAATTCCTGCAAAGAATTTTTGCTATTTATAAAAATAATTGAATTTTTTCGAAGGATTTATTAAAATTTTAGAAAAAAATTTAATTCTTTCGTGAAATTTTATGAAAATTTTTGAAAATATGAACAGTAATAATCAATTTTGTACTTAACAAGTAAAGTGATGCTCCTTAAATACTTTATTTATTTATTTAATATAATTACATTTTTAAATTATTTTAATAAAGTTATAAATATATGAGAAAAACATTAAGGTAACCATGATTACAAATTCAATAACAATTTATTTTATTTTTTCATAGAAAAATAATTCAGTTGAAAAATAAAATAAGTTGTCACTGAATGTGTAATCATGGGTGCAAAATTTTCCCGCAACAACGAACAACAAAATGACAAGTACAAATAATTATCGAGAAAAAAAATGTGATTATTTTTCTGTGTGAAAATAATTTTTACATTTTATACTTAAATAGCTACGTGAAAAATAAATTTTTATCTTGAAACATTTTTCCCCAGTTATTGGAGTTAATACGATAGAAACTTGAAACCACAAAATCGTAGCCTTAATTATGAAGTGCTTTGGAAGCTTCAGGATGGGTTTTATTGCCCAATGGGTTTTTCTTGGGGTCGAAAGAATAGTTGGCTCTTATGTGAGTTAAAGTAAGAAGGAGAAGAAGCATTCTTGAAGTATTAATAGTGTTTAAGTATTAAACGCAATCTTACTAGGTTAAGTCGGATTAAAAAAAAGGGCTAACATCGCGTTGGAGTGAGTGAGGTCGAAGGTTTCACTGAAGAATGGAAAAGGGGGCAAAATGGTTGTGTAGCATTATAGAGCAACGATAGCAACCGCGCCAGTCGATTTTCTTTCCCTAATGGATTGAATCTTTGATAGCCTCGGGGTCAGCCTCATCGTCAATCTCTGCGTATTCACAGTAATTTTCAAATGCAAACTAAAAAAAAAAAATTTTTTTTCTCAAAACATTCGAATTCTTTATGGAAAAATTAATAAAATAATTGAAGTTTAGAATTTATAATTGAAGTGATTAACAGGAAAAAAAATATTTTTAATGTAACTCAGGAAGATGTCAAAGAAATACAGAATTAAATTTTTATGAATTTTGTGAATCGTCTAAAATAAGTTTTTTAGTCGACAAATTTAATTTTTCGATAGTTGCGGAAAAAAAATTATGAAAAATTCTATTTTTAAAAAACAGGATTGTTTTTTAATTTGTCTGTATCGAATGTGTAGACTCTCTGAAGGCAAAAGGAATATTTTAAGAAAAATCGTGCTGCGGGAAAATTAAACGGCTTTTGATCTGACCTGCCTTGACTAGTGAAAGCTCTAGTTGACAGGGGTGTTTGTCAGAAGCCTGAACTTAATAACGACCTCTCTCTCTTTCTCTTCAGACTACAGTGAGCGTCGTGAAACTTGAGAGGAAAAAAGAACGAGGAGAAGAAGAAGAAGAAGGAGGAGGAGGAGGAGGAGAAAAGTGGAATGGTGAACAGGGCTCACACGAGTATTATAATTCAAGGCGCGATATCGCCTATCGTGAGAAATGGCCGAGGAGTAATTAAAAATTAAAATGAAAAGCTCGATAAGCCCGTAATCAATCACGGTCACCTTGCATACACTAACACAACCAACACACAGCTATAAATATATTTGTGCCTCTTAAACTTGCGGACTTACAATTATTCTGATGCTATGAAATATACAATTTTTATTTTGCGCCAAACAGATTTCAAATCTCGCGCATATAAATTAGAATATTTTATGAATTTTTTTTTTTTTTTTTTGTAAAATACTTTAAAAATAAATGCGGAAATAAATAATAAGTAAATATAGACAAATGAATAAAAATAAATAAATACGCAAATAAGTAAATAAATAATTATTTCTGTCTTTTGAAAAGAATTGAATATAAAAAAAATAATTAATTTATCGCTAAGACAACTAAAAATATTAATTTTAACTTTTTAAAATAAATAATTGTTCAGTTCTGTTTTAATAAAAAAAAAAATTTTAGTCGTGCGGACGTGAAAATTATAAAACCGAAATTGTATTCTAATTTTATTAATTGAAAAAAACATTAGATCTTCCCGTTTCTTAATATTTTTGTAAAACATTCTCAATTTTCATAAACAATAATATTTTTTTTTTTTTTTCATAAAAAATAATGCAAATTATTATTTGCATTATTTTTTAAAAATGAAGGAAAAAAATGTTTATAAATTCTATTTGTCAATTACAATTTCTCATTGAAAATGAAATTGAAAATTTTTCTATTTTTAGAAAATAAAGTAAAAAATGTTATTCCAAAAAAGTCCTGTTTCATTTATTTACGAATTTCTTTAGTTGTAAAATTATTCGAAAACATCAATAAATTCTTTTTTAAATAAATATTTAGTCATTAGAATTTTTTTTATAGGAATTACGATTTTCAAATTCAAACCTTTTGACAGAGTGATAAAATCATTATTTTATATTATAAGAATATTTATAACTGTAAATTCAAATTTTTAAAGATTTTAATTTGAACCCTTTTCAAAATTCAATTGCTTCTAAAAATTCACACTACAATGCTTTTAATATTCAACTATAATTTAAAATTTTAAGTGAAATTCATTTTTTTTATTTCATTTATATTAGAAAATTTTTTGATAATTCAATTATTTAAATAAAAAAATAAATAATTTATTAAATAATTGAATATTTCTTAAAAATGGAATTTTCATGAAGAATTTTATAAAAAAAATTTTAAAATAATTAAATTCTTTCGGCGAATATAAAAAAAAATTTAAGAATAAATACAATTTTCTATCATTTTATTTAAAATTGTATAAAAAATAATTGAAATTCTGCGATAAGTTTTGTTATTTATGAAAATAATTGAATTCACACAACGAATTTTATTAAAAAATTTTTTTAAATAATTGAATTCCTGTGAAGAATTTTTTTTGTGAAAATAATTGAATTCCGGAGAAAAATATTATTATTTATGAAAATAATTAATTTCTCGTGAAAAATATTTTATTCAAATTTTTTTAAATAATTGAATTTTTCAGAATTTTTTACAACTTTTTGAAAATAATTCATTTTTATCGAGAAATTTCATTAAAAAATTGAAAAGAATTGAAATCTCAAGAAGAGTTTTATTTTATTTTTTTTAAATAATTGAATTCCTGTAAAAAATTTTATTTTTGAAAAGAATTGAATTTTTTAGAAGAATTTTATTAAAATTTTTTAAATAATTGAATTGCTTCGAAAAATGTTATTTTTTACGAAAATAATTGAATTTTTTCGAAGATTTTTATAAACATTTTTGACAATAATTCTATTCCTAGGAAGAATGTTATATTTTACAAAAATAATTGTATTCTAATTAATTTAATAATATAATAATATAATAATATTATATAATTATAATATTATAATTAATACTAATAATATATATATATATATATATATATATAATATATATATATATATATATATATATATATATATATATATATATATATATATATATATATATACTATAATTTTTCAAATTTATAAAGCATTTTATAAACATTTTTTTAAAATAATTGAATTGCTTCGGAAAATTTTATTTTTTACGAAAATAAATGATTTCTGGCAAAGAATTTTTTTAAATTATACGAAATAATTGAATTTCTAAGAACTAATTTTTGAATTCTCTGAATATATTTGAATTCTTTCAAAAAACTTCATTAAAAATAGAAAATAATTGAATTGGTGTGAAGAAATTTATAAAAAATTGATAAATAATAATTGAATTCCAGTGGAATTTTTATTAAAATAGTAAATATTGTAAATAATTGAAATGAGGAAAATTTTTGAAAATATTTGAAATTTTGCAAAGAATTTTATTAAATTTTTTGAGAATAATTGAATTTCAGAGAAGAATTTTATTATTTATAAAAATAATTGGAATTTTGACGAGAATTTTCTTTAATTTTTGAACATAATTGAATTTATGCGAAGAATTTTGATTTTTGAATTAAACAACTTATAAAATTATTTGTTATAAAACATGAAAATATCAATTGCTCCGAGTCAAAGACTCGAAGTGATTGATTTCTTTATGTTTTATAATAATTAAAATGACCAAGTGATAAAATTATTATTTTATATTATAAGAATATTGTTACTGTAACTTCTTTAAAATTATTTTCATCTTTTCAATTCAATTATTATTTTCTAGAATTTTCGATTATTTTTTATGAAAATAATTGAATTCCTTAAACAAATTTTATTATTTATTAAAATAATTGAATTATTGTGAAGAAAGTTATAAAAAATTTTGTAAATAATTGAATTCCTGTAGAATTTTTATTATTTATGAAAACAATTAAATGTTTGCGTATTATTTTATTAAAAAATTTTTTAAATAATTGAATTCTGTTTGGGAAATTTTATTAAAATAGTAGATATTGAAAATAATTTAAATAAGAAAAATTTTTGAAAATAATTGAACTTTGGGGAAGAATTTTGTTATTAATTTATTTTATTAATTTAATTTAATCAAAAACAAATTATTTCTTGATATCAATGAATTCTTAAATAAATGCACAAATAAACGTATAAAAAATACAAAAATAAATAAATTCATAAACAAATTACACAAATAAATGTAAAGAAATACAAAACTAAATAAATTCATAAATAAATGCACAAAAAGTTGGTACAAAAATAAATAAATTCATTAATAAATACAAAAATAAATAATAATTAAATACAAAGACAAGTAAATAATAAATGAATACATAAACAAATGCAAAAATAAATAATAAACAAATGGGTACATAAATAAATAATGATTTTAAGTTGTCAAAAAATTTACAAACTGAGAGTTTAATGAAGACACGTTTATGAGGGAATTTTAATAATTTAGTTTTTGCAGGTGTTGTTGGAAAAAAAACTGTAGCGTAAATTAAATAATATGTGTTTGGACACTTTTATGGACTCGTTAAAATTCTTTTTTTTTTATTTTTTATTGCGTTCTGGTCACTGCAAAATTGTAATGAAAATATTTATTAAAGGGTAATTTACTTTTTCATGAGGGAAACAGTTTCTGTAAATGTGTATATGTTTTTTTCACATATATTTTTTTCTCGGTTGAAAAATATTTATGTTTTCATGTCAATTACGTAAAGTTTTGCGACTATTTTTTACTTATTATGGATTTTATTTTCTTTTTTGCGAATTTTATTCTAATAAATATTTTTCTTTGTTTCAGGTGAGTATCATTTTTCTGTCTATGAGTTCCTTGTAAAGTACCTTGCAATTATCAAGTAAGTGATACAAATTTTATACTGAAAGTTTTTCTGATTTGAGGAAAAATTTTGTTTTTTCTATTAATACTACTCTCGTGGTGGAAAATTCTCTTTTTTTATCATTATCAGAATATACATAGAAACATTATTCTCAAAGTGAAAACTTAGAATATTTTTGATAATAATTGAAATTAAATTAAATATCAATAATACAAATACGCATAATTTTTTTACTAATAATAAATAAACTTAATACACTGAAATAAAAGTATAATTTTTCTTCAGCAGAATTTTTAGCTAGCAAAAATAAGTATTTTTCCCAAATTATATTACATAAAATATCGAATAATAATGTAATTAATTAAACATGTAATATTGATGGAAAAAATTCATGTTTTATATGGAAAAAATGTCCGAACGAAAAGAGAGTTTCTCGAATCTACCTCACGATTTTTGTGTGAGAGTGTGTATAAATCATGAAAAAAGTTTTCCCTTCATTAATTTTGAATAGAATTAGTTAATACAAAATGAACATCGACAGTCGATGTTTGGTATTTGGAATTTTAAAAACGAGATTCGTGCAGAATTTAAAATATAGTAGTTTCCGTCTTTTTTTTGAATTGAAAAAAAAATGTTTTGAAAAAATACACACACACACACACCGACAACAGGTGACTTTTAATGAAAAAGTTTTTTTTTAATCCTAGAATTTCCATTCCCAGTAATTAATATTTATTAGTGGCACAACAAAAAGGAAAACTTTATTAAATATGCACCTACACTTAGTGGAATGAAAATATTCTCTAATAAAATTTATTTATTTACTACAATTTTTTACTTTTTACTTTTTATCTACATTTATTTATTCAGTAATGTAAACGCATTTTGAAAAATAAAAAGCATTGCCATTTCGTACAAAAAATAATTAAAAAATACATAAAATTAATGTAAATAATAATAATAAAAATATTAGTTTGTGTTTTCATATTAAAAGTAGGTATACTTTTGTATTTGGAAATTTTATTTATTTATAATTTATTCGTTGTCTTTTCGTGCATATGTTCCTAATAAAATATTAATTTATTGATAAATATTTTTTATTGTTAACAAATATATTTAGTTAATTGACTTTATTTTTAAACTTATTATAAATAAAATATTTCTTTTTATTTAACAGTTATTTTAGTGTCAGTGAAGTTTATAAAGAAAAAGAAAATTTCAAACGTAAACAATAACATTTTTTGGTTATAAATGTTATTTGGAAAGTCTTCATCAATATTTAAACAGTCTTTTAAAAAAAAATTTATGAAAATTTAAATAGAGAAACATTTTTTTTTCAAATAATAAACGCTGCCATAAATGATGTAATAAACTTAGAAATAAACGTTCTAATTATAAACTTTGCAAACTTCAGAAACTTATAACTGAAATATTTACCTACTCTTACTAGACAATTAAATTAAGTACAAAATTTTGAACTAATTAATTAAAAATTTAATTTTTTATCCAACGAATAAATTTAATTCACAATTTTATAACTCACAAATCAAATAAATATTAAATATTTAACTAATAAATAAATTGAATATTTATTTTTTTAACTAAAAAACAACTGTAATTCTTCCAAAATTAAATTATTTTTTTAGAATTTTTAAATAAAATTATTGAAAAGCGTTAAGAATTTTAAAGAAAAATAATGAAATTAATAATTTTTTAAAATAAAAATTTAAATATTTTTATACTTTTTCTTTTCTTACATTTTCAAAGATTATTTTTAAAAATTTAATTAACTCCTAAAATTTCTGTTATAACGCTTTAAATATTCAATTATTTTTTTAAAATTTTAACTGTAATTTTTTTAAAATCAATTTCTACCAGAATTTCAACTCCAAGAATTAAATTACTTTAATAAAATAATTTTGGTAAATTCATAAAATTAAAAATATCGTATTTTCAAAAATACAATTATATTTATTGATAATTTTTAAAGATGGAAAAATATAATAAATAATTCATAGAATAATTAATTATTTTCAAAATTTGCAACTGTACCTCTTTATTGAGTTTTTGAAATTAGGGTTAAATTTTTTTACTCCACTTATTTTATTATTTACAAATTAACTGTCAAACTTTTAACATAACAATTCGAACTATAAAACAAAAAATTGAATAAAAGAACACTAACTTCAGGTGAGGACAAATTATGTCGATTTTTATAATATAATAATAATTATAACTAAAAAAGAAATTAAGTATTAAATTCTTTAACTAACAAATAAATTAAATGTTAAATTAGTTAACTAACGAATAAAAAATAACTCTTTACTTCATCTATCCGAAAAAACCGTGAATATTTTTTTTTTTTGATCGAGAATTTAAAAATTCAGTTCGCGTCTCACAAAAAAAAACAACGAGTATATTTTTCGTTTTCGAGAGAGTGTGTGTGTGTGTATTTCTCCTCTTCTCAATTTATGCATTACCGTGTGGTTATATAAGGAAAACAGCGTCATCGCAAAAGAAACACGTTAGATCTTTTCCAGTCGTGTCAAGTTATTTCATTCACGAAATACCCATAAAATCACAGGGTATCGAGAGCCAGAGTCGCGCATTTAATAATGCAACCGCCGGATGTTTCTAGCTCACGCGGCCCCTCCTGAATAGAACGATGTTACACAGAGGATGAGAATGAGGAGGTGGAGGAGGATAGACCCGGGCTAAATATTTCACAACGCATTTCCGCCACCCATGTGCTGTACAGGGAGGTAAATGGCAAATGGAGATCAGGGAGGGGGTGGGGGAGGGTGAGTTTTTTTTAAAGGAGAGAGGGGACTGTGAAAAAATACATATATCGCAGAATTTCGTGCGCGACAGATTCGAGGTGAATATATACGAAATTTGTTCGAAGCGCTCGTTGGAGATTTCTCGTGTTCAATAATTGATAAGAAATCACTTGAGGGGAGGGAGGGGGAAATGGACTTTTTTAACGTCCACCGGAAATCATCTTTCGCATTCATTTTTTCTCACAGATTAATGAAAAATGATTTTTTTTTTGGTTTTTAATTTTTAAAGTTTAGTTTTATATTTTTTAAAAATTTTCCTTTTTGGTAGTGAAATTGATTCTTCCCTTTGCTGCGTATTAAATGAATATATTAAAAATTTTATTTTTTAATTAATTTCAAAAAAATTTTATTCTTGTAAAAAATTTTCAGTAGTACAAGTCAAGCTCAGTGAGATATTTTTATTTTTATCATTATTTCTTAATATTTTGCAAATACTTTTCGATTTTAGAGTAATAAAAATTTATGGAAATAATACATTAATTATTTTAACATAGCTTAGAATTTAAGTAGTACATGCTATGTATGGTCAGACATATTAATTTTTATTATCATATTATACCTATAATTTAAAAGTAGAATATATTCATTGTAACCAGATAAATTAATTTTATTCTTTTTTGCATTGCAGTAAATAAAATTTTTCAGTAGTACAAGTCAATCATAGCCAGACATTTTTATTTATATTATTTTATAATATTTTATTTATATTATGTCATTATTTTTATTAATCTTTTGTTCTTTTGTATTTTACAATAGTTAAAATTTAATAATTTATTGAAATTAAATTCATTTCCATTATTACAAAGTACATTAGAATATAAGTAGAACAAATTATATGTTGTCAGACGTATTCATTTTTATGAATATATTTAATAACTTTCAAAAATCGAAAAAATTAATTTATTAAGCTTTCATATTGGTTCATTGTAATCAGATACAGTTTTTTTATTCTTGTATACAGGAAATAACATTTTTAAGTAGTACGAGTCAAGCTTATATTTTTATTCTTTGTAGTATTTTTATTAATATTTTAGTGTTTTAATTGTTATTCTTTTAATATTATATTTTACAATTAGTAAGGTATTTTAATATTTTTTATTATTATTCTAAAAATGTTACTTTTTTATTTTACAGTAGTACAAGTCACGTATGGTCAGACATGCCATTTTCATTCTCATTATAATTAAAAATAAAATAAGTTCATTGTAAGTAGATATTTTTTTTTTTTTTTAATACAGAAAATGAACTTTTTAAGTAATACAAATCGAGATTAGTTTGATATTTCATTTTTTATTATCATTCTCTTAAATATTTTAATTTTTTGTATTTTGCAGTAATAAACATTGATTGTAATAAAAATCAATATCATTATTATTAAGATAAATTAAAATTTTAGTAGTACAGATTATGTATGGTCAGACTGATGACTTTTTTATTCTTATATTTAAAAGTAGAATAGATTCATTATAATCAGACATAGTTTTTTCTTCTTGTATACATGAAATATAATTTTTAAGTAGTACTTATCAATCTTAGTCAGACATTTTTATTTTTATTATTATTTTGATTAACATTTTGTTTCATTTATATTTCATAGTAGTAAAAATTGATTAGAATACAATGCATTAAGTTGATTTAAATTTAAATAAAATAAACAAAATGCTACAGTAGTAGAAGTCAAATAAGGTCAGACGTTCTACTCTATATTGAAAATTTTATTTTCAATTAACACGAATCTTTCTTAATTTTTATTTTATTCTTGTTGGTATAAGGGGTATAATAAATTTTTAGTAATGCTTTTTGAAAATTGTCGGATATTTTAATTCTTATTACTAATAATATTAATAAATCTCGTTAATAAATAAATAAATTATTTAAAAAATTTTTTGTAATTAGAGTGGATTTTTTATTCTTATTTTTAAGAATTAATAAAATTCTAAGTAGAGTATATCAAGAATAGTCATGCGCGGTCGGACAATTATAGTTTTTCGTAAGTATAACAGTAAAAATATATGTATTTTCAGTAAAAAGTGAAAATTTTTATATTTTGTTTAATTTGTTTTATTTTAGAGAAAATTAATTCAATTCAATTACATTTTTTCGGTACCTATGCATTTTATTGCATAGAAAACAGAACATTAAGTGATGCAAATCAATTATTTATTTGTCGTCCGGAATTGAAGTTGAATAGAAAAGTTAAAAAATAAAAAAAATATTTATAAAAATTCTAATTTGATTCTAAAAGCTTTCTCTCGTATATTTCGGGAAAATTCTATTTTTCTTTTCTGTGAAATAAATTCTTCTTTTTCGTCGTGTATTATATATAAATATTTGAAAAAATGCCTTTTTTCCAAATGGTTGAATTTGCATATTGTCTAATGCAGATCCGTGGGATGGAAATTTCGACGTATGTCTCGCTCTGGGGCATTCACACGGGTTTATAATATTTGAATATCTCAATTAATTTTCATAATAAAATTTTCCCAAATAAATTATACGGCACAAACGAGAAACATTCGGGCGTATAAAAGTAATGAAATAAATCTCGCGACATTATTAATTCTATTTGAATTTAAATAGTGTTTTCTTTTTTGAATAAATATATTATATAAATAAAAAGAAAAAATATAAATAAAATATATTTTCTTATTTGCAGGGTAAATTTTGTGTTTGAGTTATAAATTTAGAAAATTCGACAAAGTATACATATTTTCGCATTAAAATTTAATTACAGTTTAAATTTTACGTGAGGCAGGGGGATTTTTGGAAAATTTAATGTAGATTATTTGCGCAAAAGTTGAACAGTAATCAAAATCTGGCAGTTAATATAATGGCTGGTTATAACCTTAGGCTTGTGCTTTGCTGGGCTTTGTTGCTCTATGGCTTGAAATAATCGCGATCTGTTTTCAGGCAGTTGCTCACGTGCAGGAATAACTTTATAGATCTTTGTTGCAAAGCTCTTACAAACTTCTGATGCAGCTCTCTTGTACTCTCAGCATAGATCGCATCTTCACAAAGCCTCGCGAGTGATAATTAATTTTACATGATCATTCCTGTAGCTTAATTCCACTGTTTCAAAATTCAATTGTCTTTGCAAAAAATATTACCTACAATCAATTATTCACTTATTTTTTTCTCTTGTTTATTATTATTTATTATTAAAATAAAAATTTTTTCAATTATTATTTTTATTATATTTATAAATATTTAAAAAATTTATTATTTTTTTTTATTTATAGTTTTCAAACGGTTGAAATCGATTTTTAAATTATTATTTTGTCATGAATAATTTTTTTTTAATTTGATTTAGATCTCTTTTATTTCAAAATAATTAAAAATTCAGTTTAAGTAAAATTAAAATTGAAAAAGTTTTCAAAAATTTTAAAATAGGAAAATTATTATTATTTATTTATTATTTTTCATTTATTATTATTATTTGCTTAAAGTGAAAAAAAGATTATGAAGAAGTAGAAAGTATTGAGTATAAATAATAGCGAAAGGAGAGGAAAGTTTTCCGAATTTTGTGTATATAATTATGTGTTTATTTTTACGATTGGTGAAAATTTGTTCTTTCGCTGTCATGAATTTGCCTTTTAATTAGCATTATTTCAATTATGATGCTGAGTTTTGATGGGAACAGTGAGAAAATTAAATAGCAAGTAGGCAGCAGCTGGTTTGCATTTTAGATTCAATTCTCATAATTAATCTTGATCCTTATGCGTTCTGAACGCAAAGCAAATAAGCATGTACAAACTTTATTTGTCTCTCGGATTATACATTTTCTATTACAGTTTCGCTATTTTCTTTCATTTTCCATTTTTTTAAATGTTTTTTGTTTCCCGAGAAAATGGAAAAATGAGTTGTTGAATTTAGCAACAATAATATTCGAACGAAAGAACGAAACTCGACAGAAAATATTAATTTTCCAAGTTTTATTATTGTTCTTATTATTCTTATTATTCTTATTTTGATTAAAAATATTTACTTTGTATTCTAATGGGATTCATGTAGAGAATTTTTAAATTAGAATTAAAATTATAGGTAATAAATAATAAAACAAGGTTCAAAAAATTGTTATTATTCTTTTAAGTAGGAAATAGAATTTTTCAGTAGTTTAAGTAAATCATAGTCAGACATTTTTATTTTTATCATTATTTTTATTAATATTTTGTTCTTTTGTATTTTGCAGTAGTTAAAAATTGATGGTAACAAAATAATAATTAATAATAAATAATAGAATAAATAATGGAATAAATAATAGAATAAATAATATAATAAATAAAACAATAAACAATAGAATAAATAATGAAATAAATAATAAAATAATTAATAGCATAATAGAATAAATAATATAATAAATAAAGGAATAAATAATAAAATAAATAATAAAATAATTAATAGCATAATAGAATAAATAAATGTAAAAATTGTCTTGTACAAACAAATAAAAAGCACTATTCATTCTTCTTGAGGAAAAAAAATTACTCTCAAAGCAATTGAATTTTGAAAATGTAATATTCTCACTGCAACAATATTATGAAGAGAAGTTGTAGTCTTATTGTGTATTTTTCATCGGTCGAGAATACAAATCTAGCGTTATAAGTCTCGATATAATAAATTTCCTCCGGTGGTCAATAATTTTTGCGTTTGAATTCTCTTTTCCTTGGCAGACAACTATTCCAGTGGAAGAATCCGCGTTAGTTTATCGTTTCACGTATTTCACTTTTATCTCGCGTGTATAATGGAAAATCTTAGAAATCCGCGGTTCAGTATATGAAGAACCATTCTTCGACAGAGACAGGAAGAGAAAGAAAAAAAAGAGTGAGAGAAAAAAGGAGAGAAAGAAAAAAAGTGAGAGAGGACGCGAAAGAAGGAAAGAAAGAAGAGAGAGAGAGAGAGAGAGAGAGAGAGAGAGAGAGAGAGAGAGAGAGAGAGAGAAAGAAGAAAAGAAGGAAAAAATTAGAGAGAGAAGGAAACGTTAAGAATAGATGTTAGGATTATCATTTGTCATTTTTTATTCTTCACAAAAAAAAATAAATAAAGAAACCGAATTACATCATTTTCGACCTTTCTTTCATAACTCTTCAACACTTTTTCATTTATTTTTAATACACGGCAAAATTTTTCATCTCCTTCAAAAACATACCTTTGTTTTTCTCTTGTTAAATTAAACGCAAAAGACGATATTGATTTTTCCGTCGAATTCCATTACATATCCTCAAAAACGATTTTGTGCGAAAATCACGTATAGTGTTCGGTTGTGTATATACACACATATAATATATATATATATATATTTAGAAATGTGTGTGTATAAAGTGTATGATGCTCCGGGAATTGGTATAGTCCGGGATCAGAGATTCCCGCGGAATTTCCATTAGTCTGAGCCCGTGGCATTAGCTTTAACTATTAACGTTGCGGAATAACCTGCAGGTTGGCCTCGCGTACGTTCGTTCGTACAGTATGTTTTGCTATAAAGGGAGAGAGTGAGTGAGTGAGAGAGAGACTCACACATTGCATGGAAAATGTGGCATGGGTACGTTTACGTTGTATTTGCTATCACTGTATTTCCTACCTACCCGCACCAAAATTGTTGATATACCACCAAGCTCTTCCATTTACGCTGGCACTTATCAACTTTGATGCGAGGGGTGCAAGGAAAAAAAAATTATTTACCTTTTATTTCGTTTAAAAACAAAATAGAATAAAATATAAATTCTTGTTTTCTTCTGGTTACTTTTCTAGGTATTTAGATTTTTTTTTCTTGGCATCTTAAGTACTCTGAATTTATTTAGACTAGAGGATTATTTTGTTTTTCTTAATGACTTTCAATTAAGTGATACAAGTCACTGTTTAGTCAGACAAATTTGGTATTGGGACGCAATACGAAGCTTGAAAAATTGTAGGATTATTTTTTCTACATTCTATTTCTATTTTTTGCCAAGTTTTTTTTTCTACTTATAAGTGACATTTATCGAATATAATCATACGCACTTTTACTTTTTTTGTATACCTACCAAATTATTATAATTTAAGTAGTATAAGTCAAGCTTTGCTAGACACTGTTATTTTTATTCATATTTTATTTTATTTCATATTTTACGGTAACAGATAAATGCAGTAAAAAAAAATTGCAATAAAATGCAGTAGTTTTAATGAAATACAATAGAATTTAAGTAGTACAGGCCATGTATGGCCAGACGTAGCAATTCTTATTCTTATGATACCTAATATTTAAAAGTAAATACAGTTCTTTTATTTTTCTCATCAGGAAAGGAAATTTTTCAGTAGTAGAAGAAGTTAAGTCAGACATTTTCATTTTCAACATTATTATTATTAAGATTTTGCCCTTTTGTATTTTACAGTAGTAAAAATTGATTGTAATAAAATTAATAATATTAAAATACCTTAAATTTAAGTAGTACAGGTCATGCATGGTCAGACGTATCAATAAAATAAAATCACTGTAAATAAATACAGTTTTTTTATTCTTGTGCACAGGAAATAAAATTTTTAAGTAGTACGAGTCAAGCTTAGAAAGACATTTTTATTTTTACTAATATTTATATTAATATTTCGTTAATTTTGTATTTTTTGATAGTAATAATTGTTTAGAAAAATTAAAATGCGGTTACTTCTTTAAAATTGTAAATATAGTGAATAAAATGAAATTTAAACAGTGGTAGAAATCGAATATGGTCAGACATTCTATTTTATATTGAAAATTTAATTTTAAACTAGTTCGAACCTTTTTTAATCAAACATAGTAGATGTATTTTATTCTTGTTGGTATAAAAAGAATAATAAATTTCCAAGTAGTGCTGATGAATAATAGTCAGACATCTTAATTTATTTTTGTTTTCTTATGTTTTACAAGTAGTAACTGACGTTTTAAATCAAACACAGAAACTTTATTTCAACTTTGAATATAATGAATAAAATTTTAAAGTAGTAGGAGTCGAGTATTGTTAGACATTCTAATTTATACAGTACATCATATTTTAAATTAGTTTGAATCTATTTTAATCAGGGACCGTCACGAAGCAAAGGTATCGTGTCGGTATCGTGTCACGATACGATACGGTTCTACCACGAAGAAGAGTATCGTGTCGCGACACGATGCCGACACGATACCGACACGATCCGATTTTCGTATCGTGTCGCATTACATAAATAGCCGAATCAATTAAATGACATATTGACAATCATATTATACAAAATTACAAAATAATATTGGGGGCCATCCATAAATTACATAAGATAATTTTTTTTAATTTACCCCCCCCTCCCCCTCTTGTAATATATTTTACATACATTAGCGCCATTTTTTATTGTTTGTAAGCATTTGCAGACCCCCATCCCCCTAAATGTCTTACGTAATTTATGTAATTACATTACATATAATAACTTAGTAACAAATTCAATATGGCGGACATGCGCAGAAGTGCAATTTAGTATTTATTGCTGCGCAGTAGTTGCTTCCACACTTGGACATGCGCAATAGTGCAAATTAGTATTTATTGCTGCGCAGTAGACTATCACTACACTTGGACATGCGCAGTAGTGCAAATTAGTACTTATTGCTGCGCAGTAGCCTACCAAAACACTTGGACATGCGCAGTAGTGTAATTTGGTATTTATCGCTGCGCAGTAACATAATTTAGTATTAATTGATGCGCAGTAGTCTAATTTAGTATTAATTGATGCGCAGTAGTGTAATTTAGTATAAATTGCTGCGCAGTAGTCAAATCTAATATAAATTGCTGCGTAATAGTGTAATTTTGTATTTATTGCTGCGCAGTATGTAGGTCGAATATACTGAGCAGCAATTAATACTAAACTAGACTACTGCGCAGCAATAAATACCAAATTACACTACTGCGCATCAATTAATACTAATTTAGACTACTGCGCATCAATTAATACTAAATTACACTACTGCGCAGCAATAAATACCAAATTTCACTACTGCGCATCAATTAATACTAATTTAGACTACTGCGCATCAATTAATACTAAATTACACTACTGCGCAGCAATAAATACCAAATTTCACTACTGCGCATCAATTAATACTAAATTAGATTACTGCGCATCAATTAATGCTAAATTAGACTACTGCGCATCAATTAATACTAAATTAGACTACTGCGCATGTCCAAGTGTGGTGGTAGACTATTGCGCAGCAATAATTTTTAAAGTAGATTACTGCGCAACAATCACTTCTAAATTGCACTTCTGCGCATGTTCACATATAGTTGTAGCACACTGCGCAGAAATAAATACTAAATTCCACTACTGCGCATGTGCAAGTGCAGTGGTAGTACACTGCGCAACTTAAAATATATATATTTTGGTTTTTACAAGATGGCCGTATATGCGTCATGTGCTGATAAAAAGCATTTTTTAATGTAACATGTGCGACACGTTCATTTCGTATCGTGTCGGTATCGTATCGTGTCGCGACACGATACTTTTCTCGACACGATGCATCGTGTCGGGCGTCGACACGATACCGACACGATACTCATTTTCGTGTCACATCGTGTCGGTGGCGGTCCCTGATTTTAATCGAATATTATGATTTTTTTAAATTTTTTAAGTTTTAAGGAAAATTAAACAAATTAAAACAAAATAAAAAAAAACAAACGAGTACACAAGGTGAGAAGAAAGGAATAAAAAAGTTAAGTAGAAAAAGTCTATTATAGTCACACTTTACGAATAATCTATTTATTTCTGCGGTAAAAATTTAATTTTCTTTTTGTTTTTTCAAAATATAGAAATTTGTATTTTAAGAAAAGTTATTTACATAATAAAAAAATCAAGAGTGTAAAGTAATCGATAAATATACTAAAAAAACAAGTAGAAAAATAAATAAAATTAATGATATGACAATGAGCAGAAAAATTAACAGAAAAATAAATAAACATTTATGGTCTTTTGACCGCGGGGACATTGAAAAATGGAAAAGTAAGTAGATAAAGTAAAAAATGTAGAAAAGCATATAGGAAAATAAAAAAATAAGTAGAAAAATATTAAAGTAAAGAAAAGATAAAAAAATAAAGAAAAGAATGAAAAAATAAGAAGAAAAGCAGAAATGTAAAAAAATACGTAAAAAAGTAGAAAAATAAAGAGACTAATTAAAAAATAAGTAAATTTTGTTTATTATATGCTTTTTTCTATAACAAATTTCGTTTGACTGATCTAAATTATGCAAATTTTTCTCCTTTTTATTTATAAAAAATAGAAAACTGTTAAAAAATTATGATTAAGAAATTGGAAATAAATACCCATTTTATGCATAATTTTTGTTTCTCAATAAAAATATTGTTCACAAACTCATTTTTTTATTTAGGAAAAAAAAACATTACATATTCCCGTTTCTTAATTTTTTTGGAGAAAATTTTTAATTTTCATAAGAAAATAATTTACATAATTTCTAATTCTTAGTTACAATTGTTTTAATAAATTCAAAGTTTTTTAAAAATAAAGGAAGAAAAAGTTTATAAATTCTATTTGTCAATTACTTGAAAATGAAAATTTTTGATTTTTTAGAAAACAAAGGAAAAATTTTACTCAAATAAATGTTCTGTTACATTTATTTACGAATTTCTTTAATTACAAAATTATTCAAAAACATTAGTAACTTCTTTTTTAAGTAAATATTTAATTATAATTATTTTTCCATAGGAATTAAGATTTTCAAAAACTGAAAAATTCTACGAGAATTCAATTATTTAAATACAAAAATACATTATTTATTGAATATTTCTTAAAATTTAATTCTTATAAAGAATTTTATTACCAAATTCTTAAGTAATTGAATTCTTTTAGCGAATTTTAATTATTTTTATAAATATTACAATTCTTTACAGGATTTCAATTATTTAAAAAATGTAATAAAAATCCGTTACAGACTATTTTCAAAAATAATAAAATTCTTCACAGGACTTCAATTATTTAAAAAAATGTTATAAAAATTTACTACAAGAATTGAACTAGTTTCATAAATAATAAAATTCTTCACAGGAATTCAATTATTTTTAATAGAATTTTAAGTAATTTTTTCGAAAAATGTAATTATTTTCAAAAATATTCAAAATCCAATTATTTTTGAAAATTCATGCTATAATGCTTTTAATATTCAATCATTATGTAAAATTTTAACTGAAATTCATTTTTAAATCAATTTTTATTAGAAAATTCTACGAAAATTCAATTATTTAAATACAAAAATAAATAATTTATTGATTAACTGAATGTTTCTTAACATTTAATTCGTATAAAAAATTTGTTTACCAAATTTTTAAGTAATTGAATTCTTTTGACGAACATTAATAAAATTTTTTAGAATAGTTACATTTTTCAAGAAAGTCAATTAAAATTGTATTCAAAATATTTGAAATTCTCCAATGAGTTTTATATTATTTATAAAAATAATTGTATTATTGAAAAGAAACATAAAAAATTTGTAAATAATAGAATTCCTGTGAAATTTTTATATTATTTATGAAAATAATTAAATATTTGCGTACAATTTTATTAAAATTTTTTTTAAATAATTGATTTCTTTTGGGTAGTTTTATTAAAATAGTAAATATATTGAAAATTAATAAATTAGGTATTGAAATGAGGAAAATTTTTCAAAATAATTAAAATGTTGACAAGAATTTTATTAAAATTTTTGAAAATAATTAAATTTTCAAGAAGAATTTGATTATTTATAATGATAATTGGGATTTTGACGAGATTTTTTTTTTTAATTTTGAACATAATAATAACAATATCATAGTTTGTGAGGCAAACAGAAAAGGAACAAAAATTTATAATTTTCTTATGAATTATAAAAATTTAATTTTTTTCAGTACTTTTAATAAATATCCCTGATTTTTCCCTGAATTCCCTGTGTCTGAATATAATATTATTCATGATTATTATAGTTATAATAATATTAAAACTTTATTCCAATTCATATTTTATTTTTGTGAAAATAAATTTGAATAGAAAATTGTTACGCTTTATTATTTTTAAATTTGCTAATTTTATTTTAAAAAGTTCGTTAAGAGTTAGCCGCACGCGAATTGTTGCTAGTAAAAATAAAAGAAAAATAAAAATAAATAGAAAAATAAATAAAATTAACGCGAAGAATAAATGCACTCGAATCTATAGTAAATAAAAACTTATAAAATCCTGAGTGCGGTAGGAGTGAATTCCAATTAGACAGACTATAGGAAAAATGATGATAATCTAATTTCTCTAATGAGGATATATTGTACATTATTGACAATATATTATATTCTTAGTTGATATTCCTTTTTTTAACGGGGGATATTTTCAATTTTAAATTGAGTACAGCACCGTAAAATATACAAAGGTTGGAAAGCTTAGCACTGTTCATGGTACTGTAGATAATTGTGGTAGGTTAGTATTATGTTTACAGGTGAAAGCTTCCCGTTGCGTTGTTTAGCTACGCTCCAGGCAGCATTGCGAGGGTGAGACTCTCATTATTACACAGGAGTGAATCTTTCATGGGTAAATCAAAGCACCAGCCGAGTCTATACAATGTTTCTCTTGTCTACGACACACAGTGACCTGAAGTGATAACACGTTCAATTATCGTTCAACCCGTCCTCTACTGGCAATCCATATCCTGTAATTCAATTCAAAAAGAAACTCTCACCCTATTTGTAGAGTTAAATTAAAATTATTTTATTTTATTGCATTCTTACTTTCAATATTCTTACTTTAATAATTTTAATAATTATTTGAAGCGCAGAAATTATTGTTTGGTTAAATTCCAGGTTGTAGGGGATTTTTTTTTTTGTGAAAATAAAAATCCCATTCTTATGGGGATTGAACTTTTTTTCTTTCTTTCTTTTTTTTGCCTCTTGTTAGAAATTAAAGTTTAGGAAGAAAGTATTTTCTTGTATTTTTTAAGTGAGAGCGACAATTGTTGTTTACCTTCTTTGCATCCATGATTCCAAGGAGTTTTAATTCGCAAATGAGATATTTTATGCATTCCTAAACGGAAACGTTGAAAACCCTTTTAACAAAGTTACTTAATTTATTTGAAAACGATGCTGAGTTTCTCCAGTGCAGAGTAACCATTCGAGTTGAAATTCAGGGTGCGAGTTCAAGGGTTAATTAAATTTATGGTAATTCCGAGAATGGTAATTCGATTTTCTCCATTTTTCTGCCACTACTTTTAATTAATGTTTCGAACGCAAATTTACATACCGTACCACAAGATTTGACACCACTAAATCAATGCTAACTTTTTTGAACACACTCTCACCATCTTTTTTGAACAATCATAACAATGTCCTTCCTGTCTATTGAAGAAAAAAGAATGGAAAGAAATTATCTCTTTTGAAATTGTTATTTTATTTTTCCACTTAAGAAGAATTTTCTTATATCAATTTTTTCTCTCGTTACGAAAATTCTTCTTCTTCTCTGTAAATGTAGGATTTTAAAAACTACAAAAAAATTGTATTTAAAAAAATTCCAAGAAGGTTGAAAATTAGAAAGAATTTTTTGTTAATATAAAAAAAAAGACAAAGGAAATCCAGTACTTTGATTATAGTCTGGTATGTTTTGAAAGTTGACTACTCGAATTTTGTTTCCAGAGCTATTCCTCTTGAGTTAAATATGAAACGTGGTAATTATCCGCTTGAGATGTTGAATATAAGTCAAATGGAAATTTCTTGTCTTTAGTTGCGAGCAAAGTTTATAGACAATTACAAGTTCTCACCTGTAGCGAGAAGCGATCGAGCTTTATATAATAAGGCTTTTGCGAAAAGTTCGTCCACTCTCTACGCAGGTATACTAAAAACATTCTTCAAAAAAAGAATAAAAATCTATGGTAAATATTAATTTATCAAAAAGTTGTCTGACTAAAATTAATTTTTATTCCTTAAAATTCGATATGTCAAGGTTTTTTTCAGTTTTTTCTGACTAAACTCAACCTGTACTACTGCGATAAATAAAATTTGTTAAATTTTGCTGTCGAAACTGAAATGAAAAGTATTATAGTCCCTATAAAGAATATTCTGATTTACTTTAAAAATGATTAAATACGAAATTTTTTAATTGTTAAATTATTCCAAAACACTAATAAATTCTTTTTTCAATAAAGATTTAATTATTATTAATATTCCCTAGGAATTAGGATTTTCAAAAAATTTCAAATTCAAATCTTTATGAAATTCAACAAATTATAAGAATATGATTATAAAACATGAAGATATCGATCACTCCGAGTCGAAGACTCGGAGTTATTGATATCTTCATGTTTTGTAATAATTTAAATTTCCATAAAATTAAAAAAAAAATTAAACTATTTACAAAAATTTTAATAAAATCCTTCCTAAAAATTAAATTATTTTTACAAGTAATAACATTTTTCACATGAATTCAATTATTTTCATAAATAATAAAATTTTTTTAAAGGATTTCAGTTATTTTTAATAAAGTTTTAAATAAATTCCATAAAAAAATTTAATTATTTTCATAAATTTTTTGCAAGAATTCAATTACATTTCACAAATAATGAAATTCTTCGCTAAAATTCAAATATTTTTAAAATCTACTATTTCAGTAATTTCTTAAATGAATTCAGTTATTTAAAGAAAAGTGTAATAAAATGCGTTGCAAAAATTTAATTATTTTCATAAATAGTACAATTCTTTACAGGATTTCAATTATTAAAAAAAAAAATTTAATAAAAATTCGTCGCAAGAATTGAACTATTTTCATAGATAATAAAATTTTTCACAAGACTTCAATTATTTAAAAAATGTACTTATTTTCAAAAATATTCAAAATTCAATTATTTTTGAAAATTTGTGCTAAAATGCTTTTATTTTTCAATTATTATGTAAGATTTTAACTGAAATTCATTGTTTAATCAATTTTTATTAGAAAATTCTACGAGAATTCAATTATTTAAATACAAAAATAAATTATTTATTGATTAAATAAATGTTCTTCAAAATTGAATCCTCATAAAGAATTTTATCAACAAATTTTTAAATAATAATTGAATGCTTCTTAAAATTTAATTCTTATAAAGAATTTTATTACCAAATTTTTAAATAATTGAATTCTTTTGACGAATTTTAATAAAATTTTTTAGAATAGTTACATTTTTCAAGGAATTTGATTAAAATTACATAAAAAATAATTGAAATTCTGCGATGAGTTTTAATATTTCTGAAAATAATTGAATAATTGAGAAAAAACTTATAAAATATTTTTAAATATTTGAATTCCTGTAAAATTTTTATTATTCATGATAATAATTTAATGTTTGCGTACAATTTCATTAAAATTGTTTTTCAATAATTGAATTCTTTTGGGTTATTTGATTAAAATAGTAGATATATTGAAAATCATTGAAATAGGGAAAATTTGTGAAAATAATTGAAATTTTGACAAGAATTTTATTAAAATTTGTGAAAATAATTGAATTATGAAGAAGATTTCGTCGAGATTTTTTTCAGTAAATTTTGAATATAATTGAATTTTGTAATAAAAATTTTTTTGCTTTTGAAAATAATTGAATCTCTGTAATAATTTGTCACTTCTTCAAAATTCAATTTTTTTTTAGTGTTTTGACTAAAATTTATTTTTAAATCCATTATTTTTTAATAATTAATTAAATATATATATGTTGACAAAATTAACTAATTTTAGATTTTGAAAAAATTGAAGGTTTCGTTTTTCTGTCTCAAGAGAGTAAATCGGTTTTAGTCAGTCAAAATATTAAATAGAAGTTACTGAGGGACAAATTGTAATTCAATTAACAGTAGTAATAGTCAGGATTAGTCGAACTGTACTATATAAAATTTCTTTTAATTTCAGAATCAGTTAAGTTGAATTTTTCGAATTTAACAAATCTAGCAGTAAAAAATATTTAATCAGGCTTGTCATTATTGTCATGAAATAATTAACCATTTACTATTTTGACAACGTACAACTACGATATATAAAAAAAAAATTTAAACTGACCTAGAAAAATATATTTATTTTTGAATTTATTGCAGTTGTGCGATACCAATGTTAAAGTAACAAAAAACATTAAAATTTATGTATTGTGTATTTTTGACTCGTTTGATTTGATATAAAGAGAATAAAAGTGACAAAAGAGTGAATGGTTTCTATTTAAAAATTAATAAGAATTTATTATTTTTTTTTGTCAAAAAGAGGAAAGAATTTTTGTGTGTGTCAAAAAAAAAAAAAAAAAAGAATAATAGGATGTATAATTTGAAAAGGTATATGAGAAATTGTCAAACGAGGACCCATTAATCGGATCGGTTGCAATTAATCACGTCAGTGGTGTGGTAATCTGCCGACCGTAATTAGGACAAATCTGATTTTTTTTAAACTCGCACATTGACGGTACATATATGCGGGTTACCTAATGGTTGACGATAGGATGATCGTGGGAAAACGCGCGGATTCGTTGTGGCAAGTGTGGCGCGCACACATACGCTCTCTCTCTCTCTCTCCCTCTCATTTTTCCTCTTTCTCTCTATTTTTCTGTTAAAAGCGATGTTGGTCAAAAGCAGACGAATCCCCGACACTTTATTTACGTGAGTACAAACGGACCAGAAGTACAGTTTTATACATATATATATTCCTGGATATATATAGTAAACTATATACATATATATATAGTTTACATTAGGTCCATGTTATATATAGTGCGCGCGATATCCGCACACACCATAAAGAGCTGCACGCGCCCATAAATCCCAATTACAGCTGCCAATGGTGCAGGCCAACGGTGTGACACGCCGCAAAGTGCGGCACATCCATAAATTGCATGGGGCGGACGTATCGAATTTTCCATGCAATTTGAATAAGAGATACACGCATTTGCGAAATATGCTCGACTCCCTCTCTCTTGCTCTATGGGTATTACTACATAAAGTGTGCATTTCCATGGAATATTTCAAAATTTTCCATACACATGCTTTTAATGGTGACCCAACTCATCAGAAATGTCCTCTCAGCTTAATGGATCAAAAAAAAAAAAAAAATTAATAAAAGAGTCGAATATAACGAAAACAAAAATTATTTTCCGCCTCTCAAAAATCATGAAAAGCATTTTCATGTTTAATCAGTTTTGAAATTAGGTAATTTTTTTTAAAGTAAATCTCTTATGGGTGAACCTGAATTAGGGAAGTTATTTATATCGTTCATTTTTAGGGTAATTATTTTACAATTGATATTTCTCAGAGTTTTTGTTTGTTTTTGTATTATTTTAGCTTTGTTTTTGTTTATTTACAAATAGTATTTTTGTCATGAGATTATTTTAAGTAGTAGAGATAAGCTTTAGTAAGACAGGAATGTTCTATTTTCTTACTGTAAGTAGTAAAAAAATGCTATGGTCAGGCGTCAATTGTTTTCAGTCGAACGAAATTATTTTTACACTTTTGTAATACACTTTAAACGGAGACAGTAGATTTATTATATAATTCTAATAACAGGTAGTATAACTCAGTTTTAGTCAGATAAAATCTTAAGTGCTGAAATTTTACTTTCAGTAGTAATGATCAATGTTGGTCAGACGAAACTATAAATGTAGTCTCTTAACCTACAAATCTCCGTAAATAGAAATTCTAGTACGTTTATTTTCAGTAGTAAAAATATTGTTTATAAACAATATTTTCTGACTATAGTCAGACAAAACAATATAATTTCTACCCACGTCGAAAAATTCCATAGAACTTCTCCATGATATTTCCGTGGAGTTTCAATCGAAATTCTGCAAGTTTTTTATTTTAAAAATATATAAACATTTCCATGCAATTTATGAAAATTCCCTGGCTAAAAAAATTCTCTGATTTACAGTTTTTTTCTAACTTGTGACTATTTTGAATGAAAACTACATTTATATAAATTCTTGTTATACAATAAAATGGGTTTTAAAAACTTTAGGAAACTGTAACAGATTATTGATATGTATTGCTTCTTTAGCTCAAATATAAAATACTGATTTTTCATCTTTCAATAAGTTCAGTCAAAGAAAAACTTACAGAACAAAAATACTAATTTTGCATCCTTTTCGATTCCTAATGCATTTTGCATTTTGATTTGAATTTAAATTTAAATTTAAATCGAGATTAACTCATGAGGCTGAAGTTCGAAACGTTTTTGAAAACGAAAAATTAAAAATAAAAAAAGTAAATATTTTTCAACGCGAGATTGTCCCAAATGATAACCAACACCTAAAAAAAAATTTTCGTGCCCCCACCCCCTTCGGTTTCCTTCGTTTATGGGGTAAAATGGTCCAAAAAATTAAAAAAAATTTCTTAAAAATAGAAAAAGGCTCGGGGGAAAAATTTTATTGCACAAATCAGTTGCATTCACAGCCAGGAAGCTGTAAAAAAATTTGCGCCCCCCTACACCCTTCGGTTCCCCTCGTTTATGGGGTAAAATGGTCCCAAAAATTATGGGTTATTGTCATTTTTTTTAATGTTAAAAAAAACTCGTTTTATTCACTTCACAAAATTGAAAAAAATTCCATTCCATATTTTTTATTTTCCTGACTTTTTCCTAATTTTCATCAAAAATATTGACTTTTTCTCATCCTTTCAATAAATTGAATTCCTACAACGAATGTTATTATTCATAAAAGAATTTTAATATTTATAAAAATTGAATTGAATTGAATTCTTATGAAAATTTTTACAAACCATTTTTCAAATAATTGAATTCTGTTTGGAAATTTTATGAAAATAGTAGATATTGAAAATCATTGAATTGGGAAAAGTTTTTAAAGATAGTTAAATTTTACAAAGAATTCTATTAAAAAATTTGTCAATAATTGAATGTCTGGGAAATTTTATTAAACTTTTTTCAAAATAACTGAATTCTTGTGAACGATTTATTAGAATTTTTTTTAAAATAATGTAATTCCAAGAAGAAAAATTATTATTTTAAAAAAAATTGAATTATTGTGATGAATATTCTTATTTATGAAAATAATTGAATTCTGAAAAGAATTTTATTAAAATACCTCAAAGTAATTGAATTTTCAGGAGTAATGTTCTTATTTATCGACATAATTTAATTCTTAGAAAAAATATTATTAAAATTTTTAAAAATAATTGAATTATGTAATTAAAATTGTATTTAAAACAATTAATTTCTTTTAAACAATTTTATTAAATTTTTGAAAATAATTATTTAATCCTTACAAAAAATATTAAAAAAAACTTTTTTTTAAATAATTGATTTTTTCATGGAATTGAAATTAAGTTTTTAAAACTAATTACTGTAAAATTGTATTAAAAATAATTGAAATCCTGCTATGAATTTTATTATTTATGAAAATAATTGAATAGTTACTAAGAATTTTATTATAATTCTCAAAAATAATTGAATTACATAGAAGAATTTTATTATTTTTGAAAAAAATTGAATTATTGCGGAAAAGTTTATTAAAATGTTTAAAAAGAATTGAATTTCTGTAAAAAAAATTTATTATTTTTTTTAAGTAATTGAATTTTTGATAAGAATTTTATGAACATTGTTTTAAATAATTAATTTTTTCGAAATATAATAAATATTACGAAAAATTTATTAGTTTAAATATCTGAATTCTAGTGGAAAACTTTATTTGTGAAAATAACTGAATTTTTCGATTATTAATTTAAAATGATATTAAAAATAATTGAAATCATTCGATAAGTTTTATTATATTTATGAAAATAATTAAATTTATGTTTAGAATTTAATCAAAAATTTTTTTAACAATTGAATTTTCATGAAAAATTTTATTATTAAAGGCAAAAGTCAGTCACTAATTCAAATTAGTAAACAGTTTTACTAATTCAAATTTAGAGAGAAAATCATGATTTAAATTAAGTTGATTTAAATCATTGCAGCCCTGAGCGAAAGCATTAACTGAAGTGACTACAAATTTTGCTAGTCTAGTATTAGCTAGTTTTGAAACAAAAAATATTATCGTTTCATGCTTGAAAAATATTTTTTTCCAACAACAGTTGATAATAAACATTCTCAACCTCATTGAAGTTGAGATTGTTTGTGCATATAGTTTTAAATTCCGCAATATAAAAAATTCCTCCTTTCATTATTTGAAAAATTTCCCGCCAATATTAACCGCCACGAGAGAATGCTTTGACACATCATCGTGTGCGGTGAATTAATGCAAATAATACAAACCCAAAGGTTAACAACATTTCGAAAAGCACTTTGGGTAATACTAAAAGCCATGGGACTGCCAGTCATACAGCCTCACTGTGCACCTGTATAGAAATACAAGCAGTGAAGCACGACTATTCTAATGAAACACCGAGTTTAACAATAGTAGAAGTAAGAGATGTAGAAAGTCAGGACAAAACGCTCGAGGATATGTTTTGCTTAGAGTGAACATAATGCAACCGGAACAGGGTGGGGGAAAGTTTAAGTATATACATATATATATAAACAAAGCGAGAGAGAGAGGGAACAAGTTTCGGGGTTAGTTGATGAAGCTGAACAGCAACAGGACTTGAAAGGATGAAGGCCAGTCGGCTCAGGTTACCGCAAGTAGCCGCAGGCTTTCTAAGCTTGGACATCCCACGAAACAAGCCTGTCCCTCTTAACTGCTCTCTGTACTATCTCAATGTTTATACCCAAATCCCCCCTTCGCATTTCTCCTTTTCAACAAAGCTCACCGAGTGGTTAATTAATTAACCGAGTTTTTACTTGTTACTCACCGAGTGTGTACGTGCGCAGTCTACTCTCGTTTGTTGTATTCACCTCAAGGCCATAACGCTTTGGTAATTGTTAGTCATTTATGCGAGGAAAGGTCGTTTGATGGTTAACTCACTCTCTCTGTCTCTCTCTCTCTCTCTCTCTTTAGCCGCAGGCCACATTCACCGTTAAATCAAATACCGCATGACGAATAAACTGACAGGGGTTTGTTGAATCCACCACCCAAAACCGAGAATTTAGTCTTCCCCTTGTGAATTCCTATCTCTAAGCATGTATTGCATCATTTTGACGCGCAATACACTTCGTTTCGTGGTGATAAATACGCATTTGCATAAACTGATCTTCCGCCATGTAATAATTATATAGGAGAGGACGCTTGAAAATTAGCACATATTCGCGCGGGAAAATTGTGTATTCGCGGTAGTTTCAAGAAATATTCTCCTATATATGAACATTCTACCACGAATATTTTGTGTACTATTTTGTGAAAGAATTTCTCTCTCTTTCAAAAACTGTTTATTTACTAATTCTCATATTATTTACTGTATACTGATTTTCAATGTATATTCTTCATCCTCGTCAATTTTTATTTTATAAAATTAACGTTACCAAAGTTGTTACATATTTTACTAAATTAATTACGAATTTTTTTAATTGTGAAATCATTCTAAAACACCAATAAATTATTTTTTAAATAAATATTTAATCATTATTATTATTTCATAGGAATTAGGATTTTCAAAAAATTTAAAATTCAAATCTTTATGAAATTCAACAAATTATAAGAATATTATTATTAAACATGAAGATATCGATCATTCCGAATCGAAGACTCGGAGTTGTTGATATCTTCATATTTTGTAATAATTTAAATTTCCATAAAATTTTCAAAAAAAAAAAAATTAAACTATAAACAAAGATTTTAATAAAATTCTTCCCAAAAATTCAATTATTTTTAATACAATTTTAAATAAATTCCTGAAAAAATTTAATTATTTATATATATTGAAATTCTTTGTTAAAATTAAAATATTTCCATAAATAATACAATTCTTTACAGGATTTCAATAATTTAAAAAAAAATTTCATAAAAATTCGTCGCAAGAATTGAACTATTTTCATAAATAATAAAATTCTTCACAGGACTTAAATTATTTAAAAAAAATATAATATAAATTCTTTACAAGAATTCAATTATTTTTTTTACAATTTTAAGTAAATTCTTCGGAAACTGTAATTATATTCAAAAATATTCAAAATTCAATTTTTAATCTTTATCTGTAATTAAAAAAGGTTTGATAAATTGTGAAATTAATAAGAAAATGTCAATTTTCAGAAGGATTATTTCAAGTCATTAATTAACAACAATTACTTTTGTTTATAAATATTTTAATTATTGGTCATAGATAGTTTTCTTAAGATCTATTAAATTATTTAAACTTAAATATTAGTGAAAACTTTTTTATTTTTATTTTATTTTCATCCCGATTCAGTATTCAATTATTTTGATTATTTTTTTCTTTTGTTTTCTAAATTATCAACAACTTTCTAATTTGTCTTAATTATTTAATATTCATACTGAGGTGCGATTTTGTAATTTAACTTTGACTTTCAATTTGAATTTTCGACATTGACTGGTCCATGACGCATATACAATGCGCAACTTAAAAAAAGTGATTAAAAACTTCTTAAATGTTCCTGAAACCGGTTACTCAGGGGTTTTCGAGGTCGCTGATTACGAATATGACATTTGTTTTCCAAAATTCAAAATGGCGGATTCAATATGGCGGACAACAAAATAAAAAATTGATCAAATTGACTTGAAACGTAGTACTCGGTGGTTTTTGGGGTCTCTGATTACGAATCTGACATCAGTTTTTCGAAATTCAAAATGGCGGATCCAATATGGCGAAATTTTTTCAAAATTCGTCGAATTTGCTTGAAACTTGTTACTCGGGGGTTTTAGGGATCGCTGATTACAAATCTAACATTAGTTTTCCAAAATTCAAAATGGCGGATCCAATATGGCGGACAACGAAATAAAAAATTGATCAGATTGGCTTGAATCTGAATACTTGGGGATTTTCAGGGTCGCGGATTAAGAATCTGTCATTATTTTTTCAGGGTATTTATCGAAATTTGATTTCACCAAAAATTATCATACTGATGTCAGATTAACCAGTTTCAAACAAATTCAATAAATTTAAAAAAATTTTCCGCCATATTGAACCAGATATTTTGAATTTTGAAAAACTGATTTCAGATTTGTAATCAGCGACCCTGAAAATCCCCAAGTATTCAGTTTTAAGCCAATCTGATCAATTTTTTATTTCGTTGTCCGCCATATTGGAACCGCCATTTTGAATTTTGGAAAACTAATGTTAGATTCGTAATCAGCGACCCTTAAAACCCCCGAGTAACAAGTTTCAAGCAAATTCGACGAATTTTGAAAAAGTTCCGCCACCTTGGATCCGCCATTTTGAATTTCGAAAAACTAATGTCAGATTCGTAATCAGCGACCCCAGAAACTTTAGGGTACCAATTTTCATAAAAATCCATTAGAAATGACAGCCAAGAGGTTAAAGACTTTAACTTTGATGTTGACTTTGGCATTCACTTTGACTTTAATTTTTACTCTGATTTTAATGTTGACTTTGATTTTAATTTTCACTTTTAAATTCATAGTTAGAATGAAGGTCAAATTTCAAAGTTAGTGCCAAAGTCAAATACGAAGTGAAAATGAAAGTCAAATTCAAAGTCAAAGTAAAAGTTAAAGTCAAAGTCAATGTTAAAATTCAAGTGAAAGTAAAAATGTCAAAGTCAAAATTGAATCGAAAGTCAAAGTTTTAAATTAAAAATTCAAACCTCTGATTGCTGTTAGTAGTCTAATTATTTATTCAAACATTCTTAATACCGTAAAAAGTGAATTAATCATCATTTAAAAATAACTCTTACAAACTTTTATTAATTATAAATAATTAAGGAGAAAGTAGAGAATAGAAATCTCTAGCGATATAATTATGTTAATAATTTTTGTCGTCATATTTTATTTTCAATAACAGTACAAGTTATAAATTAGACAGTTTCTTGTTTAAACTTCCTCTCTTCCTCCTCTCTTTCACTCTCTTTCTCTCTTAAAACTTAGACTAAAAATGTATCCTTTATTATTTTCTTAAGACACGCAGTAACTAATTTCATACCTCTATATATGTATAGAAAGTATAAACACAGGCAGTTAGGATATAAGTGGAGTAAACCAAGATTAGGTCAGACACATTCTTTGAAAAATAGAGGGATATTTATAACCTTTTGCGATAATTAGCGTTTGTACTTTGTCTTAATTAAGAAGTCGTATAAATATTTAACTTAATTAAAAAGTTGTGTTTCTCTCTAGTCGGATATAATTCATTCAAGTAGTACAAGTCTAAATTCGTTCAGATTCGAGAAATTTTGTTTTGTTCTATTATCTAAACTATAATTTTTTTTTCATTAAATTAAAAATAATATAATTTTCTTAATTATTTAATTTACTCTTATTAATGTTCTTCTTTTTTTCATTTTCCACTATTTTTTTCCATTATTTTATTTTAGAACACGGACGATTTTTTATTTGTTTTTTTGGTTTAATAAAGGTTTCTTTATTATTATTATTTTATTTTATAATAGGGAAAATTTACTTATTTATTTTTTGGTTGAATCGTGTTTTTTTAATTCAACAGAAATTTTTTTTAATCTCAATAGAAATTTATTATTATCTGGTTCAATAGAATTTTTTGCGTATTCTTGTGTTTCGAGTAGCGATTTTTCTCAATTGATAATAACGCATAGGAATAAAGACAAAAAAAAACATTGTCGAGATCGAATAATAAATTGTTATAGCGGGAAACAGAGGGAAAATAGGGAAGAATCTCTTTTTGATTCGCGACGGTAAACGCGTCCGCTTTTCACCATAAACCCCCAAAGGCTTTTGAGTAGCGAAGCGCCATAATTACTCGCCTAAGGCCATACGCTGTTTCGCAGTACTTTCTCTCTCTCTCTCTCTCCTGCTCCCTTTTTCTCTCTCTATTCTTCTTGCTTCGTCCTCTCTTAAAAAACTTTTCTGCTCGCAATTTTTCTCTTTCTCTGCAAAAGAAAAAGAGAAAAAAGAATCTGTCTCAATTCCAAATGTTTTCTTTTATAATTGTTTTAAAACATCCACATTCAAGTGTCAGTCAAAAAGAATGTTCATTTCACCTCTGAAACTTTATTTCTAAAGTTTTCGTTTCTTTAGGAGTGTTCCACACTGCAAAAAAAATAATAAAAAGAAAGAAAATTACTCTCCTTTCGGCTTGTTTCGAATTTCAACAAGTTTTCTTTGTATTAGAAATGAAAAAATTTAAATTGTGTTGTTTTTTTAGTAACACATACTGACCCTCTTCCCCCTCGCTCTAAATTTTTATTTTTCTATTAATTTTGTATACTTTTAATCGTTATAATATATTTAATAAAAATTCAATTTAAATTTATTTTAATTTAAGTAAATAATCATTTTAATAACAATTTATACTGTTAGTAGAAAGAATTAAGTGAATTTTAAAGAGGAGAAGAAATTGAGTAAATAAAAAAAAATAATAAATCAAATTTAAATAAATTGATAATAAATAAATAATAATTAAAATGAATTAAATAAAAAATATATTGAACCAAAAATTTTGGGCGAAAAATGTAAATTGTTAGACAATAAGTTAAAGGCATACTTGGTTTGAATAGTTATTTCAATAATCTTTATGATACTTGTTTCAAGTCTGTGTCGGGAATTTTCTCCCTCTCGACAATGCTAAGCAAGAATTTTAAGACGCGGAAATTTCAAAAGATCGCTTTCCAAAACTCCATTTGCTTTGACTTACTCAACAAATAGCACATCTTTGTTTATTTCCATATTTGTATATACACGCTAAATATAATATAATTTCAAAGTAAATTGCCGTGGTAAGAGGAATTTACTCTCAAGCTATTACACCCACCCTTTTATTTTAGAAACGCTAGACAGCATAGAGGGAGGGGAAAAAAATGAATACAAAAAAATTTTAGAAATTAATTAAAAATATTTAAAAAATTAATAAAAACTGTAAAATAATAAAAAAATATTTATAAATTCCCAACAGAATATTTCTAATGAAAAATAAAAATGAAATTTAAACATTATTTTGAAAATTCTATTGCAAGAAGAAAATATTCACCAGACGTCAAATAAAAGAACATCTAAAAAAATAAACACCTAAGAAAATACTCGAAAATTAAATTTCACCTCTAAGAAAAGAATTGTTTGCATTTCAAATTCTTTTTTGAACTTATATTTCAACCTATGAATATTGTGTATACATATTTTTGATCGCACATATCGAATACAACAGAGATGTTTATCTTATTTTCGCGCGCAATTTTTCTATTTGTGGCTGGCAGAGTGTGAATTATAGGCTAATATGAAATTTTGTCTCGACATCGATCGAAAACCACTTTGTCATAAAAATTTCACAAATTGCCGTATGTTATTTGACGCGAGCGCGCTTGTTATATATGTATATGTATGTTTGTGTGTGTTTGTATGTGCCGAAGAATTTTTATTATCAAGTGCTTTCGATAGTCGAGGTAAAGGAGGATACAAATAGAATTTCATCCAAAGAAGCCGACGATTCGTCTTGGCGGATTAAAAAGCCCCTTAATTTCCCAAGCGAGGCAACTGCGTATTCCTTCAGCTTCGATAATACTTTCATACTCGTCCTTCGTCTGCTCTTTTTCTTCTTCTCCCCCCCCTCACTCCCCCTTCCTCTTCTCTTCATCTTCTTCTTATTTTTTCCCTTCTACCCTCCCCCCCAATGTGTACCGTCTTTACTTTTCCTACATCGTCTACTTTTCTTTACTATTTCCAAGACTTAAATTTATTTTCAAATCCCGAGTTCGCTGTACATTCAGTCATGTGTTTAATGAAAATCTGTTCGCAACATTATTAGAGAAATCGAATTTTTCCCCTCTTTTTATGAATTTTAAATGAAGTTTGTAACAAATTTTTTATTTCATCTTTGGTATAATTGGATTCTTAGTATTTTCGAGTATTGATAAGAAATTTTTTTTTGATTTTTTTGTTCAATAACTCCAAGTCTTCGACTCGGAGTGATTGATATCTTCATGTTTTATAATAATTTAAATTTCCATAAAATATTTCAAAAAAAAAAATAAACTATTTACAAAAATTTTAATAAAATCCCTCCCAAGAATTCAATTATTTTTACAAGTAAAAAATTTTTTCACATAAATTCAATTATATTCATAAATAAAAAATTTTTTCATTGGATTTCAATTATTTTTAATACAATTTTAAATAAATTCCGCAAAAAATTTAATTATTTTCAAAAATTGTTTGTAAGAATTCAATTACATTTCACAAATAATGAAATTCTTCGCTGAAATTAAAGTATTTTCAAAATCTACTGTTTTAATAAAATTTCTTAAATCAATTTAATTATTTAAAAAATTGTAATAAAATGCGTTGCAAAAATTCAATTATTTTTACAAATAATACAATTCTTTACAAGATTTCAATTATTTAAAAAAATATAATAAAAATTCGTTGTAATAATTGAACTATTTTCATAAATAATAAAATTCTTCACAAGACTTTAATTATTTTAAAAAAATGTAATAAAATTTCTTTAAAATAATTCAACTATTTTCCTAAATAATACAATTCTTCACAGGATTTCAATTATTTTTAATACAATTTTAAATAAATTTTTCAAAAAATTGAATTATTTTTAAAAATTTTTTGCAGGAATTCAATTACATTTTACAATTAATGAAATTCTTCTCAGAAATTCAAATATTTTCAAAATCCACTATTTTAATAAAATTTCTTAAATGAATTCAATTATTAAAAAAAATTCAATAATATGGGTTGCAAAAATTCAATTATTTTCATAAATAATACAATTCTTTACAAATAAATTCAACTATTTTCTTAAATAATAAAATTCTTTACAGGATTTAAATTATTTTTAATACAATTTTTAGAGTAAATTCTTCGAAAAATGTAATTATTTTTAAAAATATTTAAAATTTAATTACTTTTAAAAATTCATGCTATAATGCTTTTAATATTCAATTATTATGTAAAATTTAAACTGAAATTCATTCTTTCATTAATTTTTATTAGAAAATTCTACGAGAATTCAATTATTTAAATACAAAAAAATAATTTATTAAATAAATGAATGTTTTTCAAAATTGAATCCTCATAAAGAATTTTGTCAACAAATTTTTAAATAATTCAATTTTTTCGATGAATTTTAATATAAAATTTTAAAGAACAATTACGTTTTTTGAAAAATTCGATTAAAATTGTATTAAAAATAATTTCAATTCTATGATGGGTTTTATTATTCATGAAAATAATTGAATTTCGGTAAAAAATTTTATTATTTTTGAAAATTTTGCTTTAAATTTTATGAACACTTTTTTTAAATAATTAAAATCTTTGGAAAAATTTTATTATAAAATAGTAGATATTGAAAATGATTGAATTGAGGAAAACTTTTGGAAATAATTGAAATTTTGCCAAACATTTTATTAAAATTTTTGAAAATAATTGAATTTCGGAGAAGAATTTTATTACTTTTAAAGATAATTGAAATTTTGACGTGGCATTTTAAAAAAATTTTTAAACATAATTGAATTTCTGCGAAGAATTTTATTACTTTTGAAAATAATTAAATTTCTGAAATCAATTGTAACTTTTTATAAATTCCAATTTTTCCAGTACTTTTAATAAAAAATTCTGACTTTTCCCTGATTTTCCTGACCTATGATAATTCGGGAAATGTAAAATATTTTTAAAATAAAAAACTTGCAGAATTTCCATGGAAACTCCAAGGAAATTCCTGATTTTTCCAAATCAACTTTGATTGTACTAAATTCTGAAGTAATGCTAGAAACAAATATTGTCGTCTTTTAGATTTATTCTAGTGAAACTGAAACCGGAATTTTAAAATTTTTTTTCAGTTCTAATGAAACTTTTCTTCTGTGCCTTAAATTATTTTTTTACTTATGAAGTGGACTTCATCTTCTCACTGTTATTGCAAAAATTGGAAAAGCAATGTCTGACCATAATTGACTTTTACTCCTAACCTAAAATCAAAATCATTCTTTACTACTGAAACTGATTCAATAGAAACTTTTATTTTATAGAAAATCTATATTTACAACTATACCGACGATGATATTGCAAAAATTTTCGAATTACCCTGCCAGACTTAAAATTGACTTTTACTACTTCGCGTTTAATAAAAATTAACTCAAACGAAGAGTAAAAACGTGACACAGTCTTTTTGGTAATTTTTCAATTTAAATTCCTCCTGTGGTTTTGATATTATATTCAATTTATAGTATATACACACCTTTATGTACCCATATATTTATGTATATATATGTATGTTCATATGTACATGTATAACGTACATTGCATGCTCGAAACATACTAAAATTCTTCGTCATTCAAATTGTAACGAAATGTTTAGTTTTATTGCTTCGCTTGTGAAAAAGAGGGATAAATTATAAACTTAAGAGCGAAAGTGAGGTAGCCTTTGAAGAACTAATGGGACTGAATTAAACAGAATTTCTGATCAAGATGGCAGTCGAGGGTAAAAGCAACAGGAGGGAGCCACTCTAATATGCTAATGGCAGAGAGGTTGTATTTAAAAAAAATAACAACAAGAAAAAAAACACGATACATTACTTGCAAGGCGTGCAAACTATACACTTTCCTTTCTCTACCCGCTGGTAAATTTATGGAAATTTAAAAAAAAGCTTTCAGAGTCACATCAATTTCAATTCGTGTCTATGTCCAAATTTTATTTTGTCCATGTCTCAAAATTTAGTTTTTTTTCTTGATTAATAAAATGTAAGTTTTAGTATAATATAATGATCAATTAGAATTATATTTAGAAATAAAATTTCTTTATTTATTCTTGTCTAACTAAAAGTAAATTTTACTACTAAACAAAGAAATGGGAATACATTAAATTACTTTAATAATATTTATTCTTGTCTAACTAAAAGTAAATTTTACTACTAAACAAAGAAATGGGAATACATTAAATTACTTTAATAATATTTATTCTTGTCTGACTAAAAGTCATTTTTACTACTAGTACCTAAACAAAGCAAAAATAAAAAAGTTGTTGTCTTACAGAAATTGACCTTTACTCCATGAAATTTCCGTGGAGTTTCCATGGAAATTCTGCAAGTTTTTTATTTTAAAAATATTTTAACATTTCCAGGATTGTCATAGGTCAGGAAAATCAGTGAAAAGTCAGGGATTTTTATTAAAAGTCCTGGAAAAATTGGATTTATAAGAAGTTACAAATGTCTGCAAAAATTCAAATTATTATTAAAAGCAATAAAATTTTTCGCAGAAATTTAATAACGATCAAAAATTTTTTAAAAATGCCACGTCAAAATTTCAATTATCTTTAAAAATAATAAAATTCTTCTCCAAAATTCAATTATTTTCAAATATTTTAATAAAATTCTTAGCAAAATTTCAATTGTTTTCAAAAATATTTCTCAATTCAATCATTTTCAATATCTACTACTTTATAATAAAATTTTTCCAAAGATTTCAATTATTTAAAAAAAATTTTGATAATAATTTAAAGCAAACATTAGGTACGTTATTTTCAAAAACAATAAAATTTTTACAGAGATTCAATTATTTTTATGACTAATAAAACTCATTATAGAATTTTAATTATTTTTAATACAATTTTAATCAAATTCCTCGAAAAATGTAATTATTCTTGAAAATTTTATTAAAATTCGTCGAAAAAATTGAATTATTTAAAAATTTGTTGATAAAATTCTTTATGAGGATTCAATTTTTAAAAACATTCATTTATTCAATAAATTATTTATTTTTGTATTTAAATAATTGAATTCTCGTAGAATTTTCTAATAAAAATTGATTTAAAAATGAATTTCAGTTAAAATTTTACATAATAATTGAATATTAGAAGCATTATAGCATGAATTTTCAAAAATAATTGAATTTTGAATATTTTTGAAAATAATTACATTTTTCGAAGAATTTACTTAAATTGGTATTGAAAGTAATTGAAATCCTTTGAAGAATTTTATTATTTAGAAAAATTGTTGAATTCTTGTAAAGAATGATTATTACATTTTTTTTAAAACAAATAAAATCCTGTGAAAAATTTTATTATTTATGAAAATAGTTTAATTCTTGTATCGGACTTTTATTACATTTTTTTTTAAATAATTGAAATCCTGTAAAGAATTGTAATATTTATGAAAATAATTGAATTCTGACAACGCATTTTGTTACAATTTTTTTTAAAATAATTGAATTAATTTAAGAAATTTTATTAAAATAATACATTTTGAAAATATTTGAATTTTAGCGATAAGAATTTCATTATTTGTAAAATGTAATTGAATTCTTGCAAAAAATTTATGAAAATTATTTAATTTTTTCAGGAATTTATTTAAAACTGTATTAAAAATAATTGAAATCCTTTAAAAAATTTTATTATTTATGAAAATAATTGAATTTATGTGAAAAATTTTATTACTTGTAAAAATAATTGAATTCTTGGAAAGTAATTTATTAAAATTTTTGTAAATAGTTTAATTTTTTTTTTTAATTTTATGGAAATTTAAATTATTACAATCTTAATTCCTATGGAATAATTAGAATGATTAAATATATTTATTTAAAAAAGAATTAATTGGTGTTTTGGAATAATTTTACAATTAAAAAAATTTATAATTTAATGTAATAGAACAGTTTTTTGAGTATCTAATCATTTTTAGAGTGAATCAGAATATTCTTTAGGGTCAGGGAAAAATTCAAAATTTTGTCCAGAAATCAGGAAAAAATGGAGAATTTTATGTTTCTATTTTTCCGTCTAATTAAAAACAAAAAAAGAATTTTATTCCATTAATTAAAATTATAATTATCACCTTTATTTTTCTGAAAAAGAATTTCTTTTCTATTTCATAAATTTTAAGAGAAAAAGGAACTAAATATTTTTGCAGTTGGCTCCTGTTTGTTTTTTTTTTCTTTTTTTTTTGTTTCGTGTGCGCAAAGTGTTGAGAAGAAAAGTACTTCTGGGGAAGACAGTAAAAAAAAAGGAAATGTTTTTTAATTCGGCCTAACGTCTGACCCGGTTGGACGAAAAGTGCGGCTTTTCGAGTGGAGAAGGGTGGATTTATAGGGATGCCTATGTACCATATCCACCCAGGCAAGTGTTTACGAGACTCAACCACAAAAATGTTGCCTCTTCTCTCTGTTATATATACACTGCTATATAGTGGGATGATGGGCGCCTAGGAGAAGGGGAGGGGGGAGGGTTACTTTGCTCAGCTTGTTTTTCGAGGTGCAGGCTTTCATTACGCGCCCTGTGGCTGCATTCGCGATTAAACCGCTGAATAATGCGCATTCGCATTTTTAGCGAGCCACATCGTAGCCAAAATCGTCACTGCCTTTCCCCCTTAATTTTTTTTCCTGTTTATTTTTATTTTTCAACTCTAGAATTTTTTTCTTTATTTTTCTTCTCTATAATTCTTCGATATTTTTATAGTAAAAATAGATTTTTTAAAATTATTTTGCAAACATTTTCTTACTTTTGATTTTTTTCTCTTAGATGACAGAAAAGAAAAAAAATCTATATTATATTTTAAAATACTATAAAACCATAAATAATAAACAGAAAGAAAAAAATGATAATTTTTTTGTACTGGAAATTGATTTCTTTTGAATTCTTATATTTTTTAAATTTATTTGTTCCTTATGTACCATAAATTATAAAATAACGAAATAAATAAAAATAATAAAAAAGATTTAAAAAGTAAGCAATTATTTTTTATTTTGTCAAAATTTACAAAATTAAAAAATTGTCTAATCTAATAATCTCATTTCCCTGCAACTTTTGCATCAATTTTTCGTGTTTCCAACAAAAAAAATATTTTTTTATTTTATTTTATATGTATATGATTATTAGCGCAGTAAAGCGAGGTTGAATTTTTTTTTTCGCGAAAAAAGATTTTTAAAGGCAAAGCAATAACTTGATGATAGAGGGGGAAACCATCTGCGTTTCCTGGTGAACTCAAATTACAACTGTAAAGAATTGATGAATTCAACGATTTATGGGTCCTAACTGTGGATATGATTTGAGGGTTTACGATTTCATGGATTTATGGACTAAACCATAATGTAAATTTAATGCTTCTAAAAGTACTGCGAACGGTTCAAATAATAACAGATGGGTAATAATATCTCCAGGTTTCTTACTTTAATACGTAATTTTGAATATCAATTACACTCTCGAGATTTTCGCAAAACTAAATTTCCGACACTTAATAAAGTCTTTAAATTAATAACTTTCTCTATATAGTATCACTCGATCGCTTATCGTAAAATTAAAATTTTACTCTAAAAAATCTCTGTTTTTTCACTTTTGAGTATGAAAAAAATGGTGGAAATGTAAAAAATTGTTTTTTTAAATATAAATAGTTTGTCTGACCTAAATTATGCTGCACTACTGGAGTAGAGTTATGAATTATATTTTACTACTTAAATTGGGAAATATAAAAATTTATGTCTGTTGTCTAACTAAAATTTTCTTCTACTACTCAATTCGAAAGCTACTATGTTTATTTTTGTCTGACTGACATAAACTTTTACTACTTACAAAAAACAAAAGTAGCAAAAGTTCTTCTGTCACTCGTCTGACTATAATTTGCTTCTACTACTCAATTTGAAAGTAACTATGTTTATTTTTGTCTGAATGGAATAAACTTTTACTACTTACAAAAAATAGATGTGGTAAAAGTATTGGCAGACTGAAATTTATCTTTAACTACTGAAACTTGCCGAAAAGAAAAAATTTTGAGTAGTAAAACTATTAATTTACTATGAATATTTTTTGCAAATACATCATAATTTTTTGAGGAAATAATATTTTAAAACATTTTAAAGTTGAAATGTGAAGCTTAATTTTTATTATTAGTAAAAGAAAACACAAAATAATAATTTTTTATACAATTATAATACAATTCTAAATTAAAATTTAAGGATTAAAAGTTTTAAATAATGTTTATTCTCTTCTACAAACACAATTTTATTACTTGTGGAAAAAAAAAATCAGAAAATCATTGATTTTTTTACTCTTAAAATAAAAACAAATGTAGCAAAATCACGTCTGACTGAAACACGCTTGTTCTCCTGAAACTTATACTACATAAATTCGATACGTTTTGTCTGACTAAAGTTAACTTTTACTACTTGTGCAAAATTCTTCTCGACAATTGCTGTGAGGAAAAATGCAAAACATTCAACACTTGTCTGACCAAAATGTGCTTGCACTACTAAATTTTGAACTACATATAAAAATAAATTGAAAAACAATGTTTCATTAAATTTATTCTCGTCTGACAGAAAAGCTCTTTTACTACTTATATTTTTAAAAGTGTGGAGAATAAATAAGTTGTCTGCCTAAAATTGACCTTTACTACTTAAATAAAGTAATATTAATAGTACCGTTATAATTATATTGTAAAAAAATATTTCTTCGACCTCAGCCTGACCAAAACTCTACTCTACTACTTTCAACAAATATAGTAAAATAGCAAACATTTTCAAATTTGTATTTTAGTAAGTTTAGTAAATTAAACAATGTTTATAAATTCAAAACAGTTAATAATATAGAAAAAAAATAATTTTTGTCCTTAAAAATACATTTTTAAATACGAAATAATATAAATAATAAAACTCATCGTAGAATTTCAATTATTTTTAAATTTTAATATAATTTTAAAGAAATTTTTCGAAAAATGTAATTATTCTTAAAAATTTTATTAAAATTCATCAAAGAAATTCAATTGTTTTAAAAAGCCTTCCTATAATTTATTTATTAGAATTTAAGTATTATTGACAATACATTTTAAATTAAATTTTTTAAAAGAATTAAATTTCTTAAAAGAATTAAATTATTTTTAAAATAATTTTAATAAAATTCTTCGTAGAAATTTAATTCATTTTAATAATATATCAAAATTCAATTATTTTAAATATCTACTATTTTAATAAAATTTCACAAAAAAATTAAATTATTTTAAAAGAAATATTATTAAAATTTGTTTCAAGAATTCAATTATTTCTAAAAGTAATAAAATTTTTCGCAGAAATTCAATTATAGTCAAAAGTTTAAAAAAATTCTCGTCAACATTTCAATTATCTTTATAAATAATAAAATTCTACTTCAAAATTCAATTATTTTCAAAAATTTTAATAAAATTCTTGGAAAAGTTCCATTTATTTTAAAAAACTTTTTTCAATTCAATCAAATTTTTTACAGAGATTTAATTATTTTTGATACAATTTTAATCTTATTTTTCGAAAAATGAAATTATTCGTAAAAATTTTATTAAAATTCGAATTTTCATAATTTAAAAATTTGTTAAATAAAAATCTTTATGAGACTTCAATTTTAAGAAACATTAATTATTTAATAAGTTATTTATTTTTTTATTTAAATAATTTTATTCTCGTAGAATTTTCTAATAAAAATTGATTGAAATATGAATTTCAGTTAAAATTGTAGATAATAATTGAATATTAAACTCTCTAAATTTTAATTAGTGAAAATTGTTTCTAATTTGAATTAGTGACTGACTTTTTGCTTTTAAATTAGCAGATCTTACTAATAAATATTTGTTTCTACTTATTTCATAGTAAAATTTACTAATTCAAAAACCAAAATTCAGTCACTAATTTCAATTAGTAACCAATTTTACTAATTCAAATTAAGAGAGAAAGTATTATAGCGTGAATTTTTAAAAATAATTGAATTTTCAGAAGGTTTTATTTTATAATCTTTGAAAGTTTGAATTTTTCATACTTGTTTTAACTGAAAATTGTGTAGATTTAATTTTTTTTTTAATTTAATGGAACTTTCTGGAATTTTTTTTTTTTATTTCGGATTATTCGGAAGAATTTCCAAATAAAAAAAACAATAAAATCGTAAACGATTTTACGATAAAATTTCGTAAAATTAAATTGTAAACAAAGGAATTTGAAAATTTTCAAAGAAATTTTTCAATAATTATCAAAAATAATTAATTTAAAGAAGAATTTTAGTTCAAAACTGTAAAAGATAATTGAATTGAAATGATAAAAATAATTTTTATGAATTTACAGTAACAATATTCTTATAATATAAAATAATTATTTTATCAGTCGGTCATCTTTAATAATTAACTATTTTTTATAAAACATGAAGCTGTCGATTGCTCCGAGTAGAAGACTCGGAGTGATCGATTTCCTCATGTTTTATAACAATTTTTTTAAAATTGTTTAATTTGAAAATGGTTTGAATTTGAAATTTTTGAAAATCTTAATTCTTTTGGAAAAATAATAATCATTAAATATTTATTTAAAAAAAAGAAGTAATTGAATATTTTTCTGAGTAATAATTTTTGAACTGAATCAAAATATTCTTTAGAGTGAAGGAAAAGTAAGAATTTTGTTTGAAATTCAAGGGCAAGTCAGGAGAAAACAAAATTAAATTTTTGTTGGTAACAATAAATGTAATTTTTAAAATCTAGAAAAATTCCGTTTCTTAACCTGGAAAACCTGGAAAAGTCAGGGAATTTGGAATGAGCTAAAGCGTGGCAACCATGCTTTTTATATAGGAAACTACGTTTTTAAATTAAAAAATATGAAATTTAAAAATTATAAAGAAACGTAAATAATTGAAAAATTAAAAACTAAATTTGTAATTTTTTAAAATTAATAATAATAAAAACAATAATAATTTAATATAACTAATACTAAAGTTAAATAATTCACTTAAAAACCAACGAAAATTCAGTCAATTTTGTCAGTAGTGGCATATGTGTATAAAATATTAACCAAAAAAAGAGAAAAAGAATGAAAACAAAACCAGCAACATTGGACGAGTTAACGTCGATGATGTTACGCGTTTATTTGGTAAAATGATTGCTTTGGTACAGCGACGATCGTAAAAAGCTCGAGTTTATGGCAAAAAACACGCATAGCTGGTTTAGTGACACGACCCTTGTGACATTGGATATCAAGTAAATGCGCTCACAGAAAACGCTCGCGATGGTGGACATGACATTAATGACAGTTTTTTGTTCAATTTCGAGGTAAAACTACTTTTGTTGTCGCAGTGTAAGCGAATGTCACTGTTACGTCATCCATAAAACTCATCGCATCTGTATTTTCCCTAGCTTATACCCTCTCACCGTCCCCCTACTCCCCTCTCCTTAGTATCCCACCCCCCCTTATCGTATAGTCACTGTAAATTTATTCTTTCTCAATCTCCTGATGATATAAATCATCACCAAGTATAGTAAATTTTAATAACATAGTTTGTGCGTGGGAATTTTGCTTTTTTCACTTTTGAACTTCAATATGGGAAAAGTGATAATAGAAAATTAGTTTGTTTGTCATCTATAAATTTTCATATTAGTGAAAAATGAAAAATATTAATTCAGATAGTAATTTAATTTAGAAATTTTGTTTACTAAATAGAAAAACTGAAATTATTTAATTAATACAATACTACTGATTTTTTTAAATAGAATTTTTTCGGGGGTGCTTATTCGTCCTTTCGGAATAATTAATTAAGAAAGTTTTAATTACCAAAAAAGACGTTTTTCATAGTGTTAGCACTATGAATAGGAGAAAACAAAAAAAAAAATTCATAATTAGGACATTTTTTGTCATTTTTTGTTTCATTACTTTTAGAGAAGATTTTTTGTTGTTGTTAATTTCATTCACGCCTCTACTCGGATTGTCAGGAACTAATTAAGAATTATTTTAAGAGAATGCATTTCTAGAAATAGTGAAGCGTTTGGCTTGATATAATAACAAAAGGTGAAGATATCGGATTTCCGCCAAGTCGAACACGATATTTAATTGCTGGGGTAATTATGCCATAAAGTTTTGCTACTTTAGTGCTCGTTTATTTTCCGTTTCGCGTTCTCAGTTTCCGTTTCGTTCAAACTTAAGCTTATTGTATATTGCAGATAAAAATTAACGACTCTTTTATCGGAAGAATGGCTCTTTTCCCCTTGGGAAGTCTTAATTCCAGTGAGAAATTTCCTTATTCAAGAGATAATTTTCCACTCTTCTTCTTTTTCTTCTACTGCTTCATTTTTTTTTTGTATTTTGTAGTTTTAGTGTTGTATATTTTCTTGTTTGACAAATATTTACTGTTACTGTTTGATAAATAATATTTTACCTTTGTACTGTGTTGGAATTTTTGACTTAATGTCCTGCCTGCCAAATGTTTACCTCTACTACTGATTCTAAAATAACTTTGAACCTGGGTAAAATTTTTTTCCGACTTTATAATTAGGAGAAATTTTGAACAAACTTTAAAGATACATAATTTCTATATCTAAATGAAATTTATCTGCCCTCCTGAAAGTAGAATTAAAATCGAAAGATAATTTTCCTTTTTGTCAAAAAAATATTTACTCTTACTACTGATGCTAAAATTACTTTTTAATTTGATAAAATGATCTCAATTTTATTTGGTAAAGAACTGAACATAAATGTTTATAAAAACCTGTATGACAAATATTTTTTATTTGCTGTTGAAATAAGAAAAATAATTTTTGGGATAATTTGTCCTTTTGTCTGACAAATATTTACCTGTACTACTGATTTTAAAATTTTAATTTTTTCTCATCAGGGTTTTAACTTACGTTAATTTAAAAGAAACTCGATCGCACAGGCACATACTATTGTGTCTGGCCAGAATTTACCTGCACTACTGAAAACGAAATTTAAAAATGTAAAATCATTTACTTCTTGTCTGGCAAACAAGACAAACAATTTTAATAAAATTCTACCCAAACATTCAACTATTTTCAAAAAATAATAAAAATTTCACAAAAATTCAATTATTTACAATTTTTTTCAATAAAATTTTAATCGAATTTTTTGATAAATGTAATTGTTATTAAAAATTTTTATTAAAAATCGTCAAACAAATTCAATTATTTAAAAATTTGTTGACAACATTTTTTATAAGAATTTAATTTTAAGAAACATTCAAATATTCAATAATTTTTTTTTTTTAATTTAATTAATTGAATTCTAGTAGAATTTCATAAATAAATTTCAGTTAGAAAAAAATTTAATTTGAAAATTCTCAAAAAACTATTATAAAAATTATCAAAAATAATGGTTTTGTAGAAAAATTTTAGTTAATACTAAAAAAATTTAATTTTGGAGAATTTACAAATTATTACAGAAATTCAATTGTTTTCAGGATTAATAAAATCTTTGGCAAAAATTTCATTATGTTCATAAATATTAAAATTCTTTTTAGGAATTCAATTATTTAAAAATATGTTGATAACATTTTTTATGAAAATTGAATTTTAAGAAACATTTAGATATTCACTAAATTATTTTTTTGTATTTAAATAGTTACATTCTAGTCGAGATTTCTAATAAAAATTAATTTAAAAATGAATTTCAGTTAAAATTTTAGATAATAATTGAATATTTAAAGCAATATATCGTGAATTTTTAGAAATAAATGGATTTTGAAATTAATTTTTTTGAAAAAGTGTAATTGAATTTTTTATATTATTTGAAGTTTTCTTTAAATATATGTCACGCTCCACGAGAAAAGGGACCTTATTTACTCTTGTCATAAGGTCCCTTTTCTTGTGGAGCGTCACATATATTTAATTGAAGAATTTAGGAATAATTTAAATTTGTAAAATTGAATATTGTAAATAAATGGATTTTGAAAATTGTCGAAGAACTTTTTCGAAAATTAAAAAAAAAAAAAGTAAAAAAAGTAAAAAAAGTAAAAAGTAAAAAATTGTTAACAATTTTTTTTTATTCCTGGCTATAAAATCCGTATTTTTAAATACTATGACTGTTTCGAGCCCTGTTACTAAGTTAAATGAATTCTATTTATTTAAATGATATAAAAAATTTATGCACAATAATATAAAGTTAGAAAATATTATTTCACGAATTTAAATTCTTGCTAATTAAAAATCACTAAAATTTAGTAGAATTCATGTAGAAATTCTATAGAATCATTCTAGTAAAATTCTGTAAAATATTCACTAGAATTCATATAGAATAATTCTAGTAAAATTCTGTAGAACTTTTTTAACTGGGTACTGATAATAAAATAATTTTTTTACTATTCGAGATTATGTCTGACCAAAATAAGTTTTTACTACTTAAGTAAAAATTAAAAGAGTTGGATAAATTTATTTTTGTCTGACAAATATTTACCCTTACTACTGAAAGTAGAAAAATAATTTTTCCATTCTGTCTGACGAAAATTTATTTTTACTACTGAAATCAGTGTTTTAAGTGTTAGATAATTTCCCTTTGGTCTGATAAATATCTACTGTGACTAGTGATACTAAAATTACTTTTAAACTGTTTATAATTGTCTGACTTTTATTTAGAAAAAAATTTTAAGAAAAATTAATTAATTTATGTCTGATGAAAATTTATTCGTTTGCATTTACTACTTAAACCAAAATTTAAACTCATAGGATAACTATCCCCTATGTCTGACAGATATTATCTTATACCACTTGCGAAACACCAAACTGATTTCTCATCACGTTAAAATTTTTTTTTATCCAAAAATTACATTAAGTCTGACAAAAATTGAGACCTGTACTACTGAATTTCGAATTTGAGGTAACGGAGTACAATTAAGAATTATTTCTAATGCGGAAAGTTCTTGCTTATTTTCAGCTAATTAACTGTTGGTGCATATTCAACACCGTTTCGTTAAAATTCTCTGTTTTTTCTTTCTTTGCTTTTTTTGCTTTTTTCCTTTGAGAAAAAAGGATGAAAGGGTGGATAAAAATGAAGATTGGAACAAGCGTTGCGAGCTTTTGCGGTCCTTGAGACTTGGTGATTTAGAGGTGCAAAGAGGAGTGTTTGTGGATTTAAAAAAGAAGAGAGGGTAAAAAAGATTGTTTGGAGGTGTAATAGTGTGTGACATGGATGCAGAAAACAGAGAGAACGTACGCAGAGATCAGGAATAAACCCCTCTGCAACGGCGGCACTGGTGGGTGCAATGCGCAAAACCCCTTTACTTGGCCCGTTCTGGCTCTCATCCTCTTTTCGAAACTGGTTGTCCCACCATTACCCTCCTCACCTCATTCACAACGTCCATCTCCATTCTCTCTCCTCTCTTGTCCTCTCTTTTCCTCTCCCTTTCTTGATTTTTTTCTCTCTTTATCCCTGTCTTTTTCTCTCTTTCACACTCTTTCTCTCTCTTTTTCTATTTTCCTCTCTCTTCTTCTTACTCTTTTTTCTTCTCTCTCTCAATTTCTCTCAATTTCTCTCACTCTCTCTTTCTCTATTTCCTTCTCTCTTCTTCTTACTCTGTTTTCTTCTCTCTCTCAATTTCTCTCACTCTCTCTTTCTCTATTTTCCTCTCACTTATTCTCACTATTTTTCTGTCTCTCTCTCTCTCTCTCTCTCTCTCTTTCTTTCTTTCTTCCTCTCCTTCTCTTTATTTTTTTCTATCTCTCTCATTGTTTCTCCTCTTTTCTGACCCTTTCTTTCACATTTATTCAAATAAAAACCTTCTCTCTCTCTCTCTCACTTGATATTTTTTTACACGTTTTTTCACACCTAATTGGGCATTTTGTGCCGCGTTGCCCGAGATATTATCATAGTAATAGCCATATGAGATGCCTCACACAATGGATGCAATTCTCTGCGCCCTCTTCTTGTCTCCACTTTTCGGTATATCCTTTTTTTGGCGCGGTGTGAGTGAGTGTATCTGTACAAGAGCGAACGATAAGGTTTTCTCCTCTAATATTACCTCTTTGCTGCTAATTTTCTATTCTCTTAAGCACCATGGTCCTTACGGATGATAATCATTAGTGTTAATGAACTATTTATTTATATTGATATCTATTATTATCAGATAAAATGGAATTTTTCGATGGAATATTTTTTTCTCTAGAAAACAATTTTTTTTTTGTTTTAGGTAAAGGAATTTTTTTTATTTCCCTCTAATTCTAATTTTTAATTTTTGTTTAATTAACTATAACAATCTTCGTCTTTCATTCTGTCTTTCTAGACTTTGAAGTTAGTTTTTCTGTATGCTTTCGTCTTTTTTGTTCTTTAAAAAATATTGTTTGATAGATCGAAAAAATGCAGGTATTTTTACATGATTTAGAATAAAACAATATTTGAAATTAGAAAATATAAAAAAATTATAATTAACAAATAAATTTTGTTTCTTATATGCTTTTTTCTATAATACCAAATTTCGTTTGACTGCTTTAAATTATGCAAATTTTTCTCCTTTTTATTTATAAAAAATAGAAAATTGTTAATTGTTAAAAAATTGTAATTAAGAAATAGGAAATCTACCCAATTTATGCATAATTTATATTTCTCAATATCAATATTGTTCACAAACTCATTCTTTTCATCTGGAAAAAAAACATTACTATTCTATTTGTCAATTATAAATTAAAATTGAAAATGAAATTGAAACTTTTTAAATTTTTGGAAAATAAAGAAAAAAATTTTACTCAAAAAAATGTTCTGTTACATTTATTTAGGAATTTCTTTTTATTGTAAAATTATTCGAAAACATCAATAACTTTTTTTTAAAATAAATATTAAATCAATATTTTTTTTCAAAGGAATTAAGATAACTTATAAGAATATTTTTATAAAACATGAAGATAGCGATTGCTCCGAGTCGAAGACTCGGAGTGATCGATTTCTTCGTGTTTTATAATAATTAAAGATGACCGAGTGATAAAATTATTGTTTTATATTATAAGAATATTATTACAGTAACTTTTTCAAAATTATTTTTATAATTTCAAATCAATTATTATTTTCTAAAATTTTATAATTATTTCTTATGAAAATAATTCAATTCCTTCAAAAAAAATTTATTATTTATAAAAATAATTGAATTATTGCGAAGGAATTTTTTTGAAAATTTGTAAATAATTGAATTCCTGAGAAATTTTTATTATTTATGAAAATAATTAAATGTTTGCGTACTATTTTTGGGAATTTGAAATTGATTTAAAAATAATTAAACTTTGGGGAAGAATTTTGTTATTTATAAAGATAATTGGGATTTTGACGATAATTTTTTCTTAATTTGAAAGATATTTGAATTTTATGAGAAGAATTTTGAAAATAATTGAATTTCTGCAATTATTTGTAATTTTTCCAAAATTGGATTTTTTTAGTGTTTTGAACAAAAATTTGAATTACAAGTTTTTAAATTCTATTATTTTTAAAATTGATTTTAGGTGATGGTATTCATGTGCTTTCTAGAGAAAGAAATTCTTATTTTTTCCAAAAAAAAAAATTTTTAAGAAGTTCTGAAAAATTTAGTCTCTGAAAGTCTAAAGAAGCGGAAGTTACGACTCTTAGAAAAGTATATCCGCAATTGTGGCTCAGGTGTTAGGAGAAGGTATTCAACACTTTTAAGTATTCATTTCTATAAGAAGACAATTTCACACGCCACGATATTTACAAAACAAATAGAACAAATGGAAGCTACAATATTTTTCCCTGTAATTTCGAAATCAAAAATCTATTTATAATCAGAAGTTTCAAAATTACTTTTCTTTTCTTTATTTACAAATTTATTTGTAGTATATTTTAAATATTTTTAAATTTAATTTTTATATTTTCATTAACTTTATTATATTTTTAATTTATTATAATATAATAAAAAAAATAAAAATAAATAAATAAAAAATATTTAAAAGAATTTTATTTAAATTGTTTTTTTTTTTGTTATTTTAATATTTAATGTAAAAAATCGTGAGAGAAGAAAAGACGAGTAAAATTGTCGCTCATGGGAGGACGTTCGGTGTGACTCTGACTTACAAGGGGACTTGAAGTGGAATCTCTTTTTTGCTCCTGCCACGTATCTTATCGAGAATAAATCGCCTGATTCGCTTTTTATCACAAACTTGAAAGGAATGAAAAGACGACTATAAATTAATACTCAGATATCGCAGTTTCAGCTAATTTTAAATTACTTTCGGCGGTCGATCCACAATCATAAATTTCTTCATGCCACAAGCTTTCATTAGCATAAAGGACTTTATAAATGATATCTACTCCTTCCGTTGAAGCGACCATTAACCAAGCTCGCAAACATTTTCTTTTTTCAAAATTGACACTCACAAAAAAATAAAAAAAAAATAAAAAATAGGAAAATAAGAAAGATGTGTTAATCTTTTAATCTTTACAGCAAAAAAAACGAAAATATTTTTCCATTTTTGACAAAATTATAATAAATCTTTTGAAACGTAATTATTACAACTGATCTGGTGCTAATTAATAATATTTTTATTAACTAAATAATACCTACAAATTAGTTAGTAATTATTTTTATAATTATAGTTAAGCTAAATTTATTTGCAAATTATTCGAAGACGACGTAATGAGAACAATGAGTGTAAGTGGTAGTTTTTCGCATTATTGCCACGTGTGCGGTTGAAGGTTCGTCCAGAAAGTGGTATTTACTTTTGTATGGTAGAATTTCTATTATGGACATTTTCGTTCCATTCACGTAGTGTGAGACTTTGAGTGAACACAGTTGTAAAAATAAATGACGCGCATAAAATTCACAAGTCTGCTCTCCCATACTGACCTTTCGTAAACATATAAACAGTCCCGTTATCTGAAATTGTGCACTCTCTCCCTCTCCCCCCCTTCTCTGTCTCTCTTTCTCTCTTTCTGAAGCAGCTGGTACCAAATGTGACGGAGGTTCGTATTAATTTGTTTGTTCCACGCTTGGCTAACGATGCTTTCCCCACTCTCACCCTTTTCTTTCCCCTTTCCCTCATCTTCTTTCCAACCCCTATTGAATCTCTTCCTCCCCCCTTTTATTTTCATCCCACACCACTTATTCTAGACACTTTACTCAGCAGTCAGTGTCGAGTTAACAGATTCTCGAGAGCAAAACTGCCCTAGAATCACTCGGTGGTTTCTAACTCTTCCTCGGGCCAAAATAACTTTCTAGTCTTTAGTCGTGTCTCTTGGCAATTTAAAACCCTTTTGAATTTGTAATTTTTTGGGGTTATTAACCCCTGATTGTGTATGAGTATGTTTTAAAACGGATGACAGTGATTTTTCGATTTTTCTCACTTGATTTTTGAATAATTATTTTTCTACAGTTTTTAGGAGTTAAAATTTAGTTTTTATAATAATTTTTTGTTTTGTCTAATGAAAAGATACTTGTACCCACGTCGAAAAATTCCATGGAATTTCCATGGAGTTTCTGTGGAAATACTGCAAGTTTTATATTTTAATATTATTTTAACATTTTTAATATGATTACAATCTAATAATAAGCTTTGTTGCAATTTTTGCAAAAATTGAAAAAAATCCGCATTTTGCAAAAAAAATTACAACAAAGCTTATTATTAGATTCTAATCATAATACAAATGTTAAAATATTATTAAAATAAAAAAACTTACAGAATTTCTTTGATTTCCAGACAAAATTTTGAATTTTTCCCTGACCCTAAAGAATAATCTGATTCACTCTAAAAATAATTAGATACTCAAAAAAATGTTCTATTACATTTAATTATAAATTTTTTTAATTGTAAAATTATTTCAAAACACCAATAAATTCTTTTTTAAATAAATATTTAATCATTATTATTATTCCATAGGAATTAAGATTTTCAAAAAATTTAAAATTCAAACCATTATGAAATTCAATAAATTATAAGAATATTATTATAAAACATGAAGATATCGATCACTCCGAGTCAAAGACTCGGAGTTATTAATATCTTCATGTTTTGTAATAATTTAAATTTCCATAAAATTTTTCAAAAAAAATTAAACTATTTACAAAAATTTTAATAAAATACTTCCCAAGAATTCAATTATTTTTACAAGTAATAAAATTTTTCACATGAATTAAATTATTTTCATAAATAATAAAATTTTCATAGGATTTCAATTATTTTTAATACCTACAATTTTAAATAAATGTTTTAAAAAATTTAATTATTTTCAAAAATTCTTTGCAAGAATTAAATTACATTTCACAAATAATGAAATTCTTTGCTGAATTTCAAATGTTTTCAAAATCTACTATTTTAATAAAATTTCTTAAATGAATATAATTATTGAAAAAATTGTAATAAAATGCGTTGCAAGAATTAAATTATTTTCACAAATAATACAATTCTTTACAGGATTTCAATTATTTAAAAAAATATAATAAAAATTCGTTGTAATAATTGAACTATTTTCATAAATAATAAAATTCTTCACAAGACTTTAATTATTTTAAAAAAATGTAATAAAATTTCTTTAAAATAATTCAACTATTTTCCTAAATAATAAAATTCTTCACAGGATTTCAATTATTTTTAATACAATTTTAAATAAATTTTTCAAAAAATTGAATTATTTTCAAAAATTTTTTGCAGAAATTCAATTACATTTTACAAATAATAGAATTCTTCTCAGAAATTCAAATGTTTTCAAAATCTACTATTTTAATAAAATTTCTTAAATGAATTTAATTATTGAAAAAATTGTAATAAAATGCGTTGCAAGAATTAAATTATTTTCACAAATAATACAATTCTTTACAGGATTTCAATTATTTAAAAAAATATAATAAAAATTCGTTGCAAGAATTGAACCATTTTCATAAATAATAATATTTTTCACAAAACTTCAATTATTTTTAAAAAATGTAGTAAATTTTTTTTAAAAGAATCTACTATTTTTCTAAATAATAAAATTCTTCACATTTTTCCAATTATTTTTAATAAAATTTTAATTAAATTCTTCGAAAAATGTTGAAAATTCAATTATTTTTAAAAATTCATGCTATAATGCTTTTAATATTCAATTATTATGTGAAATTTTAACTGAAATTCATTTTTAATTCAATTTTTATTAGAAAATTCTACGAAAATACAATTTTTTAAATACAAAAATAAATAATTTATTGAATAAATAAATGCTTTTCAAAATTGAATCCTCATAAAGAATTTTATCAACAAATTTTTAAATAATTCAATTTTTTCGACGAATTTTAATAAAATTTTTAAAAATAATTACATTTTCGAGGAATTCGATTAAAATTGTATTAAAAATAATTGAAATTGAAAATTCTATGATGACTTGTATTATTCATGAAAATAATTGAATCTCGGTAAACAATTTTATTTTTGAAAATAATGTACCTAATGTTTGCTTTAATAAATTTTATCAACACTTTTTTTAAATAATTAAAATCTTTGGAAAAATTTTATTATAAAATAGTAGATATTGAAAATGATTGAATTGAGGAACATTTTTGAAAATAATAAAAATTTTACCAAGAATTTTATTAAAATTTTTGAAAATAATTGAATTCTGGAGAAGAATTTTATTATTTTTAAAGATAATTGAAATTTTGACGTATCATTTTTAAAAAAATTTTGAACATAATTGAATTTCTGCTACGAATTTCATTCACTTTTGAAAATAATTGAATTTCTGCAGCCACTTGTAACTTCTTATAAATTCAATTTTTTTTATTACTTTTAATAAAAATTCCTGAGTATTCCCTAATTTTCCTGACCTATGACAATCCTGAAAATGTTAAAATATTTTAAAAATAAAAAATTTGCAGAATTTCCATGGAAACACCATACGGAATTTTAGATGAATTTTTCCGAAAGGAAACAAAGAATTGTTTAACCTTCAAAAATTAAAAATGTAAATTTCTGTTCAGAAAATTTCATTAATTTTCTAAAATCCACTGAAAAATATTCGACGTAAAAATATTTTTATTTCATACTATCAAGTTACACATCAAATAATAGATAGAAAAGAAAAAATATATAGAACTGGGGAAAAATTATTCCCAACAATTAAGAAAAAATGAAGCTATTAGAATTTCTTCCGCGACGCATCATCCATTTGGTTTTCGAATAGATGCAATGAATTTAATTTAAGAGAATCGAAAAGTCGATCTAAAGCAATCGACCATTTCCCTCTCTCCCCTATGAAGGTTGAGTTGGCAAGTGTAATTGTGCCTCTATGCGCCGATAATACTATTTGAACGAATGTTCAACTTAACTCTCGCTGTAACTTTTCTTGTTTATCTTAAGCACTATGGAAATTCTGGTACATTCATCACGTCTTTAATCCGAGGGTTGAGTTCAGTGGATTTAACCCAAGGGAAAATTGTGTGTGAATAACCATTGAAAAACGTTTGTATAATGCAATGTATATACATATATGTATATACGTGAACTGTTAATTTAGATAGACAATCACGTTTTTGAATTAAGAAAACGTCCTTCTTGGAAATTTCGTTTCTCTTCTCCAATTCATTCCATAATTACAATCTTAAATTGTTTCACCATTTTTCTCCGATTTAAATTTTATTTTTTATCTATTTTCTAATTTGAATGTAATTAATGGTATTTAATATTTTTTAATTTTGCAATTATAATAATTATAATTAATTCAAATAATTGAAAATTATATTTTTTATTCTTTTATGTCGTAGAAAAATAAAATAACAGTTTTAAGCCTTTTTCCTTTCTTTTAATTTTTACGCTTTCCTATTTATTTCATTCGTTGGTTATTTTTCTCTTTCTCTTCTTCTCTTTGTTTTTCTTTTTAAAAAGTTAGATTATTTCAGAAAAAAAGTAATTTCCAAGAATTAATTAATTTAATTGGAACTAATTAATTATTTTTGGAAATAAAATCGATAGACGTTTCAAATTAAAAATTATGAGAAGGTAATGAAAAACCAAAGGATTTATTTTAAATAAATCGTTTAACTATCAGTTTTGTCTAAAATGAATTTCTTTTTCACACTTTAATAAAATTTTTGTTTTCGAACTCGTATGTAAATAAATCTGTGAGAGAATTATACAGACGGAGATGAATTAGGAACACAAACTGCTTTCCGTGACGTGCGACGCTTTTCCTGTTTCGCGTTCCCAAAGGAGAGTCTCTCTCTCTCTATGAAGTGAATTAGCAACAAGCCAGTATACCGGGCAATACTTGGACAGTATTGTAATCTTGCTTATAGGCTGTCCTCTTCTCTACTATAAACGTGGAAGCATTGTTGGTAGCACACGAATGCCTGTGTACCCAGTGGTCACAGTAATGAAATTGCTACACTCCCCCTCTCACTTCATCTCCTTCTCTATCCCTCTATTCCTCTCTCTCTCTCTTTCTCTTTCATTCACTCTCTCGTTCTCCCCTCCATATGACGATCTGATATTACTTCGCTACTAACAGGAATACCGGTCGTTACATTCGGTTAGTTTAGGGTTCCAACTGTGAGTGATATTTCGAGAAGTTGCACTCGCACTGTTTCCTAAATAGTTTCATTTTCATCTATTAAATGACCAACTGCAATTTCATCGAGAAAATGGGGTCACTCTTTTTTCTCAAATTTAAAATAGCTTTTTTTTATACTTCTTCTGAATTTATTTTTCCTAAATTTCTTCATTTCTCTCTTGTTAATTTCAATTCAAAACGAGTCTATCGATTTTGTTTCAGAAAATAATTGGTTAGTAATTTAGTATTAATTAACTTTAGTGATTAAAAAAATTTAATTAGGGATGAGATTTTTTATTTTGCCCTTGACTTTTGCTTTGTTTTTGACTTTGACTTTCACTATGAGTTTCATTTTAACTTTGAGATTTATTTTGACTTTGATTTTCACTATGAGTTTCATTTTAACTTTGAGATTTATTTTGACTTTGATTTTCACTATGAGTTTCATTTTAACTTTCAGATTTATTTTGACTTTAATCTTCACTCTAAGTTTCATTTTAACTTTCACTTTGACTTTCAGAGTCAAAGTCGAACTAACATCCAAAAATTATTTTTCAACTCATCGGAATTTTATCTCATTTTTATTGAAAAAAAATTTATAGGAAAAACTCGTAAATTTCTGTCTGACCAACATTTAACTTTTACTACTAAGACCAAAATTAAACATGTAGGATGATTTTCCCCAAAAATAATAATATAATAATATTTTTCCCCAAATATTTACTCATACAACTAGTTACCAAAATAACGATTGAGTTTTGAAAAAATATTTTTATTATAAACATGATATGGCCTAATGAATGAAAAAAAAATTGAATAATTGAATATTTCTTAAAACTAAATTTCTATGAAGAATTTTATCAAAATTTTTAAAAATAATTGAATTCTTTTGGCGAATTTGAAAAAAAAAATTAAGAATAAATGCAATTTTCTATCATTTTATTTAAAATTGTACAAAAATAATTGAAATTCTGCGATAAGTTTTGTTAATTATAAAAATAATTTAATTCTTGCAACGAATTTTATTAAAAATTGTTTCAAAGAATTGGATTTCTGTGAAGAATTTTATTTCAGAAAATAATTGAATTCCGGAGAAAAATATTGTTATTTATAAAAATAAATTATTTCTTGTAAATACTTTTATTCAAATTTTTTTAAATAATTGAATTTTTCAGAATTTTTTAAAAACTTTTTGAAAATAATTAAATTTTATCGATAAATTTCATTGAAAAATTAAAAATAATTGAAATCTGACAAAGAATTTAAAAAAAAAATTTTTAATAATTAAATTCCTGTGAAAATGTTTCTTTTTAAAAAGAATTTAATTCTTGGGAAGAATTTTATTAAAATTTCTTAAATAATTGAATTGCTTCGAAGAATTTTATTTTTTACGAAAATAATTGAATTGTTTGGAAGATTTTTACAAACAGTGTTGACAATAATTGTATTCTTAGGAAGAATATTATATTTTACGAAAATAATTGTATTCTATGAGCAATTTTATTATAATTTTTCAAATTTGCAAAGCATTTTATCAAATTTTTTTAAAATAATTGAATTCTCAAAAAAAATTTTATTATGTATGAAAATAATTGATTTTTCAAATTTGCAGAGCATTTTATCAATTTTAAAATAATTGAATTCTCAAGAAAAATTTTATTATTTATGAAAATAATTAATTTCTAGCGAAGAATTTTATTCAGATTTTTTTAAGTAATTGAATTCTTAAGAAGAATTGTATTGAAAATAATTGAATTGTATAGGAAAATTTTATTAAAATTGCAATTTTATTAACTAAATCTTGTAAAAGAATTTTGTTAAAATTTTTTTAAATAATAGAATTTAAAGAATTTTATTTAAATTTTTCGAAATAATTGAATTTCTCATTTTTATAAATTCTCTGAATATATTTGAATTCTTAGAAGAAACTTCATTAAAAAATTAAAAATAATTGAATTGGTGCAAAGAAATTTATAAAAAATTGATAAGTAATTCAATTCCTCTGAAATTTTTATTTAAATTTAATTTAAATAATAGAATTCTTTTGGATAATTTTATTAAAATAGTTAATGTTAAAAATAATTGAAATGTGAACAATTTTTGAAAATAATTGTAAATTTGACAAGAATTTTATTAAATTTTTTGAAAATAATTGAATTTCGGAGAAGAATTTTATTATTTATTTATAAATATAATTGAAATTTTGGCGAGAATTTTTAAAAATTTCTTAACATAATTGAATTGAATTTCTCGAAATATAATAAAAACGAAAGAAATAAATTTAAAAAGAAATTTTTTAACACTGTTTAAAAAATTTCCAAGGACAGAAAATGATTTTTGAACAAAATTAACTAGTTGATTTTTTGTAGAAAAAATAAATTAGAAAATAGAGGGAAAAAAGAGAGAGAGAGAGAGAAGGAGAGTGAAAATAAAAGAAGAAGTAAATAGGCAAAAGAGAGGTACGTATAGCTAAATGAAAAGAAAAGAGGGAAAAAAAGTCCAGAAAAGATCATTTCTTTTCGCACTGAAACTGTAACCTTCCCCTATTTGTCTTTTGCTAATTAACTGAATGTAAAATATATTCTGTCGGTGCCTCGGGATACTTAGGTTTCAGAAACACAAAAAAAAGGAGATAGAGAGAAATTGAAAGGTTGTTGTATATATACCAAGTGTAGTTTCATTTTTATTTTATTTCATTTTTTTTTTCACTGAATTCTGCAAATAAAATATTGACAACTATAAAATAATTTCAATTTTCAATCTTTCATTTGCAGATATTTTTATTTTTTGCATTTTTAATCTTCTTTATTAAATTCAATTTTCCATTTTTTTATTGCTAGTCATTTTTCATATTCCATTTTATTTTATTTAAATTTTCATCTTTTCATTTTTAGTTTTTTCCAATTTTTATTTTATTCAATTATTTTTTAATCTATTTTTTTTCGATTTTTATTTTTTTAATTTAGCTTTTAGTTTAAAAATCTTTCTTTTTTGGCATTTTTTTGTAACTTTTCTAAAATTAATTGTATATGGTCTTTTTATTGATAGGTAAAGCAATAGTGAACAGATAACATTTTTTTGTCAACTTTTCATTTGTAATTATTTTTCTTGTTATTTTTTAAAAATCTTTTTCATTTTGTTTCCTTTCAATTTTTTTATATATTCTATTTGATTTTATTTACATTTTTAATTATTTGTTTAATATATCTTATTTTGTTTAAATTTTGAATTTATTGTTTCGAGTTATTTTTTATATTCTATTTTATTTTAATGAAAAACTTTCTTTTTTACAGTCTTCTCTGGTTCTTCCAAATTTAATTGTTTATGAACTTTTTATTAGTAAATAAATTAATATCAAATGGAAGACTATAAAATTATTTTCAATTTACCATTTCCAGTTATTTTCTTAATTGTTTTTTGTTGTTTGGAATATTAAATTGATCCTGACAAGTTATTTTTAATATTGTATTCTTTTACACTCAAATTTTTTAGTTTTATTTCTTTTTTCCTCGCTTTTTTCTAATATTCTAATTGTTAAAAAAATTTCTAGTTGAAGTAATCTGCCGTCCAGTTTAAAAAAGGCACTATCTACATATTTTATGAAAAATGAGTTTTTTATACCGTTGGATTCGTATTGAAAAGACGAATCTCATTGTTCTATTCGTAATTGAAAATTTTAATTAGATTAGAAGATAATTAGCGGTCAATTAAACTATCTACAGAGATTTTCGAGAAATATTTTTTAAAGTGTCACTATCTGCAGAAGGAGACGACCTATCTACAAAATTTTCAGGATTTTCAACCCACTTGACCCCTGAAATCCTGATTCACGAGCACTATGTACATAGGTTAGTCAGTAAACTGGTCTCAAAAGTCACAAAAGTAGAGAACTATGTACATAGTGACGTTTTTCGTACATATTTTTCTCGAACTTTGGTTAACTTTCCGCGAGAGAGAGCACTATCTACAAGTTTAATTATGCAAATAAAATAAAAATAATACAATAATTTGCAAATAAAGCTTTTATTTTGTATTAACACATATATTTAATGCAAATTAAAAAACAATTTTAATTATTTTTTTTGTAAAGTTAACATTTAATTTAATAAAAATTTCATGCAGAACATAATAATCAAATAAAATAAAGTTATAACTTATAATGGTAAATAAAATTTATGTATTGAGGGGCTGATAGTAAAAATGGTTTAAAATAATAACGGGAGTAAAAGTAGAATAATAAGTGACTTAAAAGCAAAAACAGATTAAAATGATTGTGTAATTTCTTGATAAATTAATTATAATAATTACAAAATATGAATTCAAATAAAATAAGTTTTTTTTATTATTGACAATATTTTTTAAGCATTAATATAATTAATTTATCAAGAAATTACATAATCATTTTCACCCGTTTTTGCTCTCAAGTCACTTGTTCTACTTTTGCTTCCATTATTATTATTATTATAAACCATTTTTACTATCAGCCCCTCTATTGTTCGTCATTTATCGTTCGGTATTTTCAAAATTAAAAAATATAATATAATTATAAATAAAATAAAATATAAAATAATAATAAAAATATAACAGAAATAAAGGATTGTGTTAGAAAATAATGTAGATGGTGACGCTTTAAACAGGAAAGTGGACCGACAAAGCAATTTTAAACGTACTATCTACCACATAGTGCACTTTTCATGTATTCTCCATAATTTTTGGATAAAAAATGTGCACTATCTACAGTTTTATTAATAAATAATTAAAATTAATAATTTTTTTTTGCACCAATGAAAAGAGCGTGTCCGAATTAGTCAAGAACATAAGTTTGTTTACAAAATTTTTAATTTTATTAAGAGATCCAGATGCAAACGCGTTTCCTTCAATATCTCCGATTGAACTAAAATGTAGATAGTGTCTTTTTTAAAAAGGACGGCAGTAATAGCGAATAGATAAATTTGTAACTTCTTCTAAATATACAAAAATCTAAAAAAAATTTTCCTAATCGAAAAACTAGAAAACATTTAAATTTATAATTTGTGCTTGCTGAAGGTAGAAGAACAAGAAAAAGAAACAAGAGAAATAAGAAAAAAGAAAGAGAAGAGCGAAAAAAAGAGCAAAACAAATCTTTTGGAAAAAAACAAACATTATTGACTGGTCAGAACCAAGAAGGCACTTTAAAAGATGAATTTTTTTTCTTCTTCTTTGTTATTTCAAGAAATTGCCCCTCAAGTTAAAAAAAAAGAAGAATAAGAAAAAGGAAAAAGTTCGCATTTCATTCTGGCAGCAGGAGAAAGAGAGGTAGTTAGGCAACGGGAATTCATTTCCCTTTTAGAATGTCGACTAGTCTCCTTCATCATAAATGTTATTAATCGCCAGAGGGCCTTTAAGCCCCAGCGATGTTCACTATTTAACCGTTAAAGTTTTTCACTTCTCTCTTCTTCTCTCTCTCTTCTTCTTCATGATTCTCTCTCCTAAGCGCCGCGGTGCGAAAGCTCTCTTTTTCTCTCCTACTTTCCCTCTACTCTCTCGCTCTCTCAGAATTCCATTCTTACGTTTGCCTTAACGAAGTTCAGGTCGCGCGAACAAACTTTTTCCCTCCACGAGCGCGGGCAGAAAAAAAAGAGAAAGAAAAAGAAAAGAAACCTCAACAATTTTCGTTGGGAAAAATTTTTCTTTTACAATCCGCCAGCAAGGAAAAGCGGATGATAAGAAAATATTGTACTTTCTGCAAAATGTTGTTATAAGAAGACTGAATTGCATTTATGTACGAGAGAAAAAGAGAGGAACTAATTTATGCAGTTGACCTTCCAGAAAAAAGGGGAAAATTCCATTTTGATACCAACTTGATTCCCCTCAAAAGTGCCCTTTGGCGATTTTCTCCAATTTTTTAAAATTTCCATCGGAATTTTAGTGCATTTCCATTCTATTTCCGATATTTCCATTGCGTAAAAAATCTACTGTTGGAAATTTTAATAAAGAAAATAAAATAGAATTTTAATTTTAACTTTAGTGGAAAAATCGATGGATTTCAATTAATAAATATTCTTAGAATGCAATTAAAACAAGAAAAATTTGTCAATTTTAGTAAAACTTAATTTAATTTGACACTAATTTCTCTGTCAAATTTTATGAAATTTCAATTTTGAATTAATTTGAAATTAGTTACATTTTTTAATATATTCAGTTAGTTATTTAAAGTAATGGATTTATAGAAGAATTTTAGTTTAAAAACATTTAAAAAAATTAAATTTTGGAGAAATTATAAATGATTACCTAAAAATTATTTTCAAAAGTAATAAAATTCTTCGCAGAAATTCAATTATGTTTATAAATTATAAAAATTTACGTCAAAATTTCAATTATTTTTATAAATAATAAAATTTTTTTCACAAAATTCAATTATTTTCGAAAAATTTTTATCAAATTCTTGTCAAAATTTCAATTATTTTAAAAAAATGATTTTTATTATCTTTTATTTTAATAAAATTTTCCAATAGAATTCAATTATTTAAAAAAAATGTTAATAACATTCTAAGCAAACATTTATTTATTTTCATAAATAATAAATATTTCACAGAAATTTCATTATTTACAAATTTTTATAAATTTCATTACAATACTTCAATAATTATTTTCATAAATATGTAATTTTTTTTTGTAGTAATTCAATTATTTCTATCAAATAATAAAATTCATCGTAGAATTTCCATTATTTTTTATTTCAATTTTAATAAAAACAAAATTACATTTTATTAAAAATATATTTAATATAATTCCACAAAAAATGTAATTATTCTTAAAAATTGCATTAAAATTCGTCAAAAGAATTCAATTATTTAAAAATTTGTTGTTAAATTTTTTATGAGACTTCAATTTTAAAAAACACTCAATTATATCCTAATTTATTTAAATTTATATTTAAATATTTGAACTCTTGTTGAATTTTTAAAAAAAAATTAATTTAAAACTGAATTTTATTAAACATTTTAGATAATGATGGAATAATAAAAGCATTATTGCAAAAAATTTTAGAAATATTTGAATTTTAAAAATGTTTTAAATAAAATCTTAAAAAAAGTCTTTTGTTTATACTTTTGTTTTTTGTTAACTTTAGATAGATTGTATATTTTATTATTATGTTAGAATTATTTTTATTTTATAATTAATTCAAAATTGTAATGACAAATAGAAATCATCAGAATTCTTTTTACTTCTTTTCATTAAAAGACTAAAATTTTGTTAAATATTATGTTTTGTCAAATTGAAATTATGTAGATTTTTGTTCTTTACTTTTAAAACAAAATTAGAAAATTGTTAAACAACTGTGATTAAGAAATGGAAAATCAATATTTTATATCATAAGAATATTGTTACTGTAACTTTATCAAAATTATTTTCATCATTTTAATTAAATTATTATTTTCTAGAATTTTAAATTATTTTTTATGAAAATAATAATTGAATTTCTTAAAAAATTTTATTATTTATGAAAATAATTGAATTCCTGTGAAATTTTTTTTATTTATGAAAATAATTGAATGTTTGCAAACAATTTTATTAAAATTTTTTTAAACAATTAAATTAGGACAAGAATTTTTTTTTAATTTTTGAAAATAATTAAACTTTGGAGAAGAATTTTGTTATTTATAAAGATAATTGGGATTTTTACGAGAATTTTTTTTCTAATTTTCAACTTAGTAGAATTTTATGAAAAGAATTTTTTTTTTCCAATAATTAAATTTCTGCAGTTATTTGTAATTTCTCCAAAAGTAATTTTTTTAGTGTTATTAACAAAATTTTAAATTAGAAAATTTTTAAATTCTATTATTTTTAAAATTTCTAATTTTATTTAAAAAAGGTAGTAAGAAGGTAGCTGCGCGAATTGTTGCTAGTTATATATTTAATGGAAAAATTTTCTGAATAATCGAAATTTAGCAAAATTGAATTCTAAACTTTTTAGAAAATTATTTAAACTTTAATTTAAAAATTAAAACATTTTAAAATTTATTAAAACAATTTTTTCTAGTCTAAGAGAAAAACAAAAATTTCTGTAAAAACGAAAATTCTCTAAAGACAAAAAGTATCATTTTTCGTCAAATTTTCTTGGTGTACAAAAAATTTGCTAATCTTCCGCGTCTTTAATCTTGAATTGCTTCAGGTTCGGAATGAATTTCCCCCCCCCCACCCTACTTTTGTTTATATCACCCAATACACACTCAAGGAGCAGGAGAATAGTTTACTGTCAAAGTAAAAGACAGTGAGCTAACGTTACAAGAATTTACTATTTTCTGAAACTTTAAATACAAAAGAAAATTAAAAAAATAGAAGAAAAAAACTTTTCGCTAATTATATGGTAGAGTTGTATAGTTCTTATTAGAAGATAATGGGCGAGGGGGTAAAGAGGGGCAAGGACACCATTCCTTTTGTTGGTCCCCCCTAATTTTCCCCTGTCCTCCTCCTCTCTCTATCGCTCTCTATCACTCTATCTCTTTTTCTCTCTTTTTCTCTCTTTTCCTCTCTTTATCTCTCTTTCTCTCTTCTTCTTCTCTCTCCTTTCCTCTCTTTGTCTCTCATTTTCACTCTTTCTCTCCTCTTCTCTCTCTTTTCCTCTCTTTATCTCTCTTTCTGTCTTAGAACGTTCTCTCAGAAAACAACGAGCTGTCTTAAGTTAACAGAACAGGAGGCAAAGTGGATGGAGGCACTTTGTCAACTCTGTTCGCCAGTTTCTGGCCGGAGTAAACCTAATTAAAGTCCTACAATTTTCTTTCATTACCGTATAACGTTCTCCAGTGCGCTCTCTATCCCATGGAACCCGATACCCCCTTGACGACAATCTTTTGTCGTCATCCCCCAAAAGTCCTGCAAAAGGGACCGTGAAATAACGTTCACAAACATTGCTTCAACAAATTAAATCGATTGACGTGCACTTTCACGGTAGACGATTTTTTTTGCGCCTGTAAATTATCATTTTATAGTTTAGAGTATCTGTTAAAGTAGTAAAAGAAAAACTCGATAAGACAAGGTTTCTCTAATTATTTTTTTTACATATTTTCACATATATTTGTAATATCTGTTGACTGTTGTAAAAGATTGTAAAATGATTACTAAAACATTTGGTGGACGACTTTTTGTCATTTCATTAGTAACTTTCTTCTAATTTAAATTTAGACAGTCTTACAATTAAATTTGTTTACAGTAAAATTGTCTCTGAAAATTAATTAGCAAATTAATGGCATTATTATCAAATACACTTATATTCTCTTTTTCGATTAACAACAATTCCATTAAAAAATTACTAAGTAAATTAATTATTGCCCCTTCTCTTTTTTTCAATTAATAACAATTGCATTGTGAAATTCGCCAATCAAGTTTGACAATTTCTTAAATCGTGCTTGAAATGAAGCGAAGTGTAGCAAATGCCGCTCGTAAATCGATTAAGCCATTGTTCAGTGCCAATTCTGTTTGATTTCGAAGCAGCAGGTAGTAGTGGTGGTAGTAGGGTCTCCACAATTCTGGGCACCTGACCAGTATTGAGGCATACATCTATATATATATAGTGGTGTGAAGCAGACAGTGCAGCAAATCCAATGCTCGACAGTGTAGACCGCGAGCATAATAACCGAGAGTAATGTGTGAATTATTGACTGCTTCCTATCTTGCAACCTATTTTGCGCTCGTGTGCGTGCCTCAATGCATGCATGCGTTTATTTATGTAAACCAACACAGAGACTGTCTCCATGTCTGGAAACACGAAGCTTACGTGTGTACATATACATTCATACATATAAATATTTACTTGTGCGTATTATTATATAATTATGTGTATATGTATAGTATTTATATATGTATGTGTGTTTTTGTATTTATATATATTATCAGAATTGCCACAGGTAAGGGAATTCAGGGAAAAGTCAGGAATTTTTATTAAAAGTACATCCTAAAAAAAGTAATCTCATAAGTAGAGGGAAAATTCTCTTCTAATGTCCCCTTAATTTTTCCTCTCAAAACAAAATTATTATACTTGAATGTTTATTTTTATTTTTTGATGGTTAATAATAAAAAATAATTTTTTGAGGTTCAAATGAAGTATGTGATTGGTGGACAATTTTCCCAAAATCCGTTTCCAAAACAAATCATTAAATTCTTTAAATTATTAAATTTTTCCAAACAAATATATTAATTAATGTTAGTAATTAATTATTAATCATAAATTATATTTATTTAATTATAAAACTTTTAATTTAGTGCATCAAAATATTTTTTCTTTATCAATTCATAACCATAATTGTCAAATAACAGCCGAGGTAAGAGGAAAATCCTCTAAAGTGAAGACTATTACTTTGATATCATGTATAGGAGGCAATTACGCATTCAAGGAATCTGCAACAAATCAAGATCACTTTTTTTTAAGGTTTAATGGAAAAAAATTAAATTTTTAGAATTCATAAGAAAATTCTAAATTTTTGTGTCTTTTTTTTGCCTTTTGAAGTATGAAATTACCACGAATTCTAGTAGAAAAACCTTCAATTTTTTCTATTTTTGACAATAGTTTCTTTTGAAATAAAATAAATTTCTGAAATTATTACTTATAGAATCATGAAATTATTTTATATCATGAAATTATTACTTAGAAGTAATTTAATGAATAATTTTACTTAAATATTTCAAAATTAATTGAATTTTAAAAAAGTTGCGTTCACAATTTTTATAAATATATCAATTTTAATAAGTTTTAATTTCAAATTTTAGAAAATTTCAATTTTTTTAATGAATTTAATTAAAAATTTTACAGAACTTAGATTTTTGAAAAATTTTAATAATTCAAATTCCTCTGAAATTAGTTAAATTTATTAAATATTTAATTAATTATTAAAAAAAATGGATTTATAGAAGAATTTTAGTTAAAATACTAAAAAAATTGAATTTTCATAAATTCAATTTTTCAGAGAATGAGATTCTCAGAAAATTTTTCAGAGAATTTCTGAAATCAAAAATGATTTCAGAAATTTCATTATTTGCAAAAGTAGGCAATAAAATTCTTCGCGAAAAAACAATTATGTTAAAAATTGTTTTAAAATTCTCGTCAATACTCAATTATTTTAAAACATTTTAAAAAAATTAGTCGAAAGCATTCAATCATTTATTTAAAATTTTGTTGATAATATTTTTTATGAGATATTCAATTTTAAGAACAATTCAATTATTCAATAAATTATTTATTTTTGTATTTAAATAATTTTATTTCCGTAGAATTTTCTAATTAAAATTAACTTAAAAATTAATTTTAGTCAAAATTTTAGGTAATTATTGAATAATAATAAAAGCATTATAGCATGAATTAAGTTCAATTTTTTTTAAATTACATCAAAATTGATCTCATCATCATAAATAATAAAATTTAACTTTAAAATTCAATTATTTAAAAAAAATTTTAACAATTCCCAATGATTTTCAATATGTATACTATTTTGATAAAATTTTCCAAAAAAATTCAATTATTTACAAAAGAATTAATAACATTTACGTGAACATTTAATTGTTTTCATAAATAATAAAAATTCCACCGAAATTTAATTATTTACAAATTTTTTATGAATTTCTTTACAATAATTCAATTATTTTCATAAATAATAAACATTTTTTACAGGGTTTCAGGTATTTTTATAATTAATCAAAATTCTTTTTAGAAATTCAATTATTTTCATAAATAATAATACTCAATGCAGAATTTCCATTTTTTTAATATCATTTTAATCAAATTGTTCAAAAATTGTATATTATTCTTAAAAGTTTTTTAAAATTCGTCAAAAGAATTCAATTATTTAAAAATTTTTTGATAAAATTCTTTATGAGAATTCAATTTTAAGAAACATTCAATTAGGTACCGTAAACTGGGGCTATTAGGAACAGATTTTAACTTTAAAGTCTTGCAACTTTTTTGTGTATTGAAATATTGCCTTAATTTTTTGTTTTTTTTCCTGATCTTGGCGAGCATATTGAAGGGTTAAATAATTACCTTGATTAAAGCTAAAATTTTAAGCAAAAAAGACAAAAAAGACGCATTTTTTCGAAATTACAAAATGGGGCTATTAGGAACAAGGTGGTAAAAACCATTGGAAAACGTATTTAAAGTTAAAGAAGTTATTTTTTATTGCTCGAAAGTAAACACAGAATATAAAACAAATGTAAAAACAAAACTAAAAGAGCGAATGTGTGTTTTAAACGTTGCTGGTATCATCAGTTGAGGTCGATGATGGAATCACTGGTCGTTTTTTGCGACTTGTCGGTACCAACACTCTTTTATAATTTCGAACCATCTTTGAACACTAAAAATCAAATTAGGTGATAAAAAACAAAAGAAATTACGAAAAACTTACGTTTCGACAACACACTTTAACAATTCGGAAGAAATAATAATTGTGTTCCTTATATACCCGCCATTTGTGAATTTTGGTTTTTGTTTCTAAAATCTTACTGTAAATACAAAATAAACGTATTTATTACTTAGTGAACTCAATAAAGTTTCCCATAAGAAATACCATTAATAAAAAACAATCACTTTGAGAAGTTAAAAATGAAACAATTTACCTCACCAATTAATAGTTTTCCACGTTTGAAACTTTACTAAAACACATTAAGTCACTTACAAGCTAATATTGTTCACAAAATAATTAATAATCACAATTATTGCATTGAAAAGTGTTGCTAGTTACCGCAGCAACAATTTTTCAATTGCAAGTAACACAATTTATCGATAAACGGCGCCGATAGCATCAATTCCAACCGAAAACAGAATTTTGTTCCTAATAGCCCCGGTGTCCCTAATAGCCCCAGTTTACGGTATTCAAAAAATTATTTATTTTTGTATTTAAATCATTGAATTCTTGTAGAATTTTCTGATAAAAATTAATTAATTAATTAATTTTTTTATTTACTTAGAAAAATTAATGAATGAATTAATTAATTTTTTTATTTACTTAGAAAAATTAATTAATTAATTAATTAATTTTTTATTTACTTATAAAAATTAATTTAAAAGTAAATTTTCGTTCAAATTTTAGATAATTTTGAATATTAAAATAGCATGAATTTTTAGAAATAATTGAATTTAATTTTGAAATTAAAATGATGAAAGTAATTTTGAAGAATTTACAGTATAAATATTTTTATAAATATAAAACAATGATTTTATTACTCGGTCATCAATAAATTAAATATAAAACATGAAGATATCGATCACTCTGAGTCTTTGACTCGGAATGATCGTCATCTTTATGTTTTATATTTAATTTATTGAATTTCAAAAGGTTTGAATTTGAAATTTTTGAAAATCTTAATTTCTGTAGAAAAATAATAATAATTGAATATTTATTTAAAAATAGATGTTATTGATATTTTCGAATAATTTTACATTAAAATATATTAGTAAATAAATGTAATAGAACATATTTTTAGAATCTAATCTTTTTTGGAGTGAATCAGAATATTCTTTAGAGTCAGAGAAAATGACAAGATTTTGTCTGGAAATCAGAGAAAAGTTAGGGAAAAACAAAATGAAACTTTTGTGGCAACCCTGATTATATATAATATACTATATTTATAGATATATATTACATATAGTGTACTATATATAGATATATAATATACATAAAGATAATATAGTAAATATACCGTATACTATAGTATATATCACCACTATGTACGGTATATATTACATATATAGTGCGATATGTGAGGTACCATCTAGTCCGTTTCATGTCGCGTGAAACTAAACGCGTGCGTGTGTGCGTAGATTACGGAAACTAAATTCACGCACGCATATATAGATCTAACTTCAGTTTGCTAGCCACTTGGGAAATAGATCTGCCTTCACGCCCTTTACATACATAGACGTATATGCATGCTAGATGGACATTGGCGTAGACATGGCTCACTTAATAGGTCATGAATCTGATAAGGAGTGAGAGGAGGACTAACAAACGATCCGTTTTACTCTCTCACTCTCTCTCTCTCTCCCCGTCCTCTACTTGCCTTGAATGCATCTCATATTAAGGTCGTTGCAATTCCTAATTATCCGCTTTATGTGTAAATTCTGACGTTAATTACAATTTTCCATGTAATTACATATACATATGTTATATACAACAAAAAATTTACTCCATTCAAATAAAATAATATCAAATAAATATTTACTCGAACCAAATAAACAATGACTTGCATGTCTTCAAAAAAATATTTACTTGCATACTTGTTTGATGCAAGTAAATATTTATAATTATATTTATCTGTTATCAGTAAATATTTATTAAATTTATCAAATTATTTTTGACTCAGTTGAATGGTATTTGCTTTAAAAGCTAATATTATCGGTTCAAATATAATATTTTGATAATTGATTTTTATTTAATTTGAATGAAAAATTATTTGAGTCAATCAATTTGTAAATGAAAGTGGTTAACTTCTTAAATAGTTTAAAACCAAGTAGTACAAGTCTGTATGCGTCAGACGAAATTTTTTTTAGAAAATAGTGACACTAGTTAGCAAGAAGTTTTAATATAATTAGTACAAGTCAATATTTATCATACGTGTAAAGATTTCAATAAGACAGTGACAATAGAACCTTCATTATTTTTGAAAATCAGTAGTACAAGGAAGAATACGTCAGACTTAAAAGGTAGTTTAGAGAGTAGTAACAAAAGTTTAGCAGCATATTAAAAATCAGTAGTACAAGTCAATATATTTCAGACATAGAGATTTTTTTAAAAAAGTATCAATAAAAACCGTAAGTAGTTTGAAATCAAGATTTTTAGAAAATATTGACCCTAGTTAGTAAGTAGTTTTAATATAAGTAGTATAAGTCAATATTTGTCATACGTGAGAACTTTAATGAGAACATTGACAATAGAACATTTTATTTCTTTTGCAAATCAGTAGTATAAGACGGAATACGTCAGACGTAAGGTATTTTATAAAGTAGTAACAAAAATTTAGCAAAATTTTAAGAATCAGTAGTACAAGTCAATATTTGTCAGACATAGAGATTTTGAAAGAAATATTATTAATTAAATCATAAGTAGTTTAAAAATAAGTAGTACAAGTCGGTATGCGACAGACATAAGAAAATTGTTAAAAAATTATGATTCAGAAATAAGAAATAAATAATAAAAACCGCTGCCAAGTTGTACATTTTTATAATTTTTGTTTTCATTTCATGAACACTTTGCTTCCTCATAGAAATAATAATAATTGAAATATATGAATTACTTTTTATAAAAGGGTTAAAAATAATTAAATCTTGGTCTAAAAAATGTGTTTTTATATATTCTATAAGATGGTAATAATAGTTTAATAATTACACATAAATTAATAAACAAGAATGTTGAAAAAATTATATTTTCCACAATTTTTGATTTTTCAAATTACCAATTATTTCATAATTTCTGCCCGAATCAGGTTCAAAAATAGGTCAAACGAAACGTTTTTTAATGCTCTTCAAGTTGGTAATAATTTTTTGAAGTTACTTTTACATAATTTAGAAAAATTTTTATAAAAGTCTTATTTTTCAAAATTTTAGATTTTTAAAAGTTTAATATCTTCGGTTAATATGGACGAAAAATGTTCAATTGGGGCTCAAAAGATCCGTCTGAAAAAACTCTACATAACTAAATACAAAACAAAACAAAACTTTTACATTTTTTAACAAAATTTTTAAAAAAGTCTTATTTTCCAAAATTTTTGGTTTTTAAAAGTTTAATATCTCCGGTTAATATGGACGAAAAATGTTCAATTAGGGCTCAAAAGATGCGTGTGAAAAAACTCTACAAAACCAAAGAAAAATATTTATAATTGACCTAACATTTTTTTAAGTTATGTCCAAAAAACGTTTTTTTTACTAAATGAAAAATGCAAAAAAAATAGTTAAACTTCATGAATCGGGCTGAAAATACTCTCATTTTATGTCCCCCGGGGAGACCTACAATTTAAAATAAAATTGAGGCCTTTAGCTCTTTCTCGTTCTGAGGTATTGAGGCAAATGTAATGTTAGTACACACACACACACACATCGGGATAAATTTTTAAAATCCGTTTTTTGGACTTCGGAGGTCAAAATACGTCGAAATTTTTTTTTATTTATTTAGAACATTTATACGGGGAGTTCCTGTGCATATATAAAGTACTAAAGTATTAGGCATAATAAAAAAAAATTTATAAATATGTCAAAAAATGACAATCCAAAATTTTGCTAATACAAAGCTTTCTTTATGAGGAAGCAATAAATAAATAAAAAAATGATAAAATTCAAAGTATTTTAAAAATAAAGGAAAAAAATGTTTATAAATTCTATTTCTTAAGTACAAATTTTAATTGAAAATGAATTCGAAACTTTTTAAATTTTTAGAAAATAGGAAAAAATTATACTCCAAAAAAATGTTCAGCTACATTTATTTACGAATTTCTTTAGTTGTAAAATTATTCAAAAACATCAATAACTTCTTTTTTAAATAAATATTTAATTATTATTATTTTTCCACAGGAATTAAGATTTTCAAAAATTTTAAATTCAAACCTTTTGAAATTAAACAACTTATAAAAGTATTGTTATAAAACCATGAAGATATCGATTGCTCCAAGTCGAAGACTCGGAGTGATCGATTTCTTCATGTTTTATAATAATTTATAATAATTAAAAATTTATGAATTTAAATTATTGCAAAAAAATTTATAAAAAAAAAATTGTAAATAATTGAATTCCTATGAAATTTTGATTATTTTTGAAAATAATTGAATGTTTGTGTACAATTTTATAAAAAAAAAATTTCAAAATTGAATTCTTTTCGAAAAATTTTATTAAAATAGTAGATATTGAAAATAATTGAAATTAGGACAAGAATTTTATTGTCAATTTTAAAAATAATTGTGGGGAAGAATTTTGTTATTTACAAAGATAATGGGGATTTTGACGAGGATTTTTTTTTCTTAATTTAGAACATAATTGAATTTTATGAGAAGAATTTTGTTACTTTTGAAAATAATTGAATTTCTCCAATTATTTGTAATTTCTACAAAATTTAATTTTTTTTAGTGTTTTCAACAAAAATTTGAATTAAAAATTTTTAAATTCTATTGCTAAAATTTAAAATTCATTTAAAAAACGGAGTTAAAAGTTAGCTGCGCGATTTAGCGCGCGAATTCTTGCTGGTAGAACATTAATTATTTTTGAAAATCAGTAGTACAAGGCAGAATTTGTCAGACAAGGTATTTTAGAAAGTGTCAGACGAAAGTTTTTCTAGAAAACAATGTGACAATAGTTTTCAAGATACTTTTAAAACAAGTAGTACAAGTCAATATTTTCCTCCAACGTAAATATGGCTGTCGAAAATATAAATTATGAAAAAAGAACTGGAGTTATTTATTTTTTTTTTTGGTGGGAGGGTTGAAACTCTTTCCTCCCTTGATTTTTTTTCCTCACTCTCTCACTCTTCTTTTACTTTATGAATTATTTCGCCTTTCTTTGGCTTAATAACCAAAGAAGGACGAAACAAATACAGGAGAAAAGATGATTAATGAGGGCAAAAGGGTTGCTTTACTGAAAAAGAATCATTTTAGAGAGAAAGGTGTTAGTGTTGGTGTGTGTATGTGTGTGTAACCGAAAGTTGTAAATTATGGTTGAAAGATATTTAATAACTAAATGTCCTTCATCAGTGAACGAACTCGCCATTAAAATTTTAATTCAATTGACTTTGAGCCACCTGCGTGAATGTATTCTCAACATACACATATAAACCGTATATATAAAGGGTCGTCTACGCCATTGGCTAACTGAAAAGTTATTCCCGTGCGGAACCTGTCCCGTTAGTTTTGAGTTTGACACGCACGTTATCTGCTATATACTCGCGTCACGAGTTTCCTAGGCGAGAGATCCATGATCTGAAACAAGAATGGGGGTTGGGTAAGGTGATTCATCCGTCAAAGAGTAACTTTAAAGGAACGCTACTAGACGTTATTATATACATATATGTATATGTATATCTTTTTCGATCAAATTCACTAAACTTCTCTCTTTCTCTCTCTCTCTCCCTCTTTCTCTTTCACGCAGACTCAATAGTTGTTGATATGTATATCCAAAATTTCAAGTAATATATGATGATAAACTTTCGATTTTTCCCGTTGAGGGAAAATATTTCACAACTTTTGACGATCGAACGTATATAAGAGAAAAATAAGAATATGTAAAATATGCTTTTTTCTTCTAAATTATGTTGCAGTGTTTTTTCTCTTTTTTGATAACCAACAAACCTGTTTTGATATTCACTATTTTTGATAAGACATGGAAATTTTTTTTCTAATTTATTTCTGTTTTGTTTGAATATTGCTTCGAGGAAGATAAACAATGGGGTTGATTCGAATAAGAATTTTTTAACTTTTCAATTTATTCTTTCTGTTACAGAAAATTCTTTTATTAATATAACTTTTACTGGTTTTTGTTCTTTTTTTATTCTATTATTTTTCAAAAGAAAAGATTTAAATAGAATAACGATACGTTTCTCTAAAATGCCGAAAGTCTGAAGTGAATCAACTAAAAGTTTCGATAATATAGTAAAATTTGTAGCTTTATTATAATTTATTATTATAATATTATTATAATTTTTTTTTAGTTGTATTACTATTATTTTCTTTATTATTTATATTTTTGTTACCTTTATTCATATTTTTCTCTTTTTCTTTGTTCTTTCTCTTTTTTTTATTTTTTTCTGTTTCTGTCGCATATATTTTCCTGTCTATATAAAAAAGCGTAAATAGGAATTAAAAATTTTTCCATAATGTATTGTTCCGTAACAAACATTTTTTTTATTAATAAAAATAGTTTTACCTACATTTGTTGCCTTTTATGCTAACTAAATTTTGCTTCTGATTCTTTGTTTCAGGTGAGTACCAAAAATTATAATTTTCAATCCAATAAATTGTCGGGTCAATCACGTGAGTACTAAACTACTATACATTATTTTCTTTTTGTAAATAATAATTTATAATTCAAAACAATTTTTTTTATATTATAAATAAAAAAAGTTAAAAAAAAACTGAAACTTAAGTGTAAACTTTGTAATTTAATTTTTACTTTGAGTTTCATTTTCACATTCCTTTTTATAATTTTTATTTTTTCTTCTATTTTACTTTCACTTTGATAGAAAGTTGAAACAAAAGTATGTCAAAGTGAAAATGAAAGTGGAAATTAAAATAGAAATGTAACAAATTGAAAATTAAGGGGAGAATAAAAATTTGTCAAAGTGAAAATGAAAGTCAAGTAAAAATAAAATTATGTAATCGGCTCCATTCGTAGTGAAAACTTTAATAATAATTTATATTAGAATATATTTTTATATATATTATTAATAATATATAATAAATTATTTTCCTATAATAAAATTTTGTAATTTAAAAGCAAAAAGATATCAAATAATTCCAAACTAGGTAAATAGTTTTCCCTTGATTATACCTAAAGGCCTAGTATAAAAAATTAAAAGTACTAGGATCGCTATTATCTCTGGTCAGAAAATCCAATTAAAATATTAATATGATAAAAGAAAAAATTATTAATAAAAAAAAATTATATATATTTTACAGGCTGACAAGTGAGAGATGTAATAATGTAAAACAAGTTTAATTCCTTATATAAAAGCGATCAGGTATGAAAATAATGCACGAACGAAATGCAATGGATAATAGAATATTATTATGTTATGTAATATAAAGTTGTCGGACTAAATCGGGGGAGAGATCTATATATATATGTATATATTCTGTGAACGGTTTGCGCGCCGCTTTGAGGGTGTTTCTTGGGCCGTCTCGAACAGAGAATTTCTGTTGTTGGGAAAGACGAAGAGAATGAAGGTTACACGTTTGTGCCCCGGGAGAAGAAATAAGGATGGTGGCGCGGTGAGGGTGAGAGCAAGAGGACGTAGGCAGGTCTGAGAGATGAGAGAGAGTTGAACCTCTTAATTAGCTGCAATTACCGCAACATTGCAATGTCGAGCGAATCGCCCGAGGTTCATGCTCCATCCTTCTATCTTCTCTCAGCATGTTTCCATCTTCCCTACCCCCCTGGACCCCGTTTCCAACTTCTAAAAACCCTCTCTAGTGTACTATCTTCCTCTTTGTCTTTCTTTCTCTCTATATATCTTCTTCTCTCTCTCTCTCTCTTCTTCGCTTTTTCTATCTTACACTCTCTTTATCCTTTCATTTATCTTACTCTCTTTTTCTGTCTTTTTCTCTTCCTCTCAATATCTCTTTTTCTCTCTTTCTCTCTCTCTCTCTCTCTCTCTCTCTCTCTTTTACTGTTTTCCACTCTCTTCTCCTTTCATTTCTCTTTCTTCCTTCCCTTCTATTTTTCTGTTTTCCTCTCTCTTATCATCTCTATGAATTTGAATAAGTAAAAAATTACTAATTAATAGTTAAAATCTACCAAACGAATTAGAGAAAAATAAAAGCTATTAAAGATTAGTAAAAATTAAATAATTTATATAAAAAGTGAAAATTCTACTTAACTGTAAGAATATATGTAAAATTTTACTGTAAAGTTAGTAGTATGTGACAATTAGTAAATTACAAGTTACTTACTAAATTAATAAGTAAATAACAAGTTAACCATTAAATTAAACAGAAAATAAAAAAGTTAACTATGAAATGAATTAGAAAATAATTAGTAAATAACTAGTTAACTTTTAAATTAATTAATAAACTACAAATTATTTACTAAATTAATTAGTAAATTATAAGGTTTGTTAATAATTTAATTCGTAAATAACAAGTTAATGATTAAATTCATTAAAAAATTACAAGTAAATGAATTCTAAAATAACATGTTAATTATTAAATTCGTTAAAAAATTACAAGATAAATAGTAATTTAATTCGTAAACTACAAGTTGATTAGTAAATAACAGGTCAATTATTAAATTAATTAGTAAATTGCAAGTTAATTAGTAAATAAAAAGTTATCTATTAAATAAATTAGTAAATAACTAGCTAAATAGAAAAATAATTAGTAAATAACTAGTTAACCTTTAAATTAATTAATAAACTACAAATTATTTACTAAATTAATTAGTAAATTACAAAGTTTGTTAATAATTTAATTAGTAAATAACAAGTTGATTATTAAATTCATTAAAAAATTACAAGTAAATTAATTCTTAAATAACATGTTAATTATTAAATTCGTTAAAAAATTACAAGATAAATAGTAATTTAATTCGTAAACTACAAGTTGATTAGTAAATAACAGGTCAATTATTAAATTAATTAGTAAATTGCAAGTTAATTAGTAAATAAAAAGTTATCTATTAAATAAATTAGTAAATAACTAGCTAAATAGTAAAATAATTAGTAAATAACTGATTAGCTTTTAAATTAATTAGTAAATTACAAATTGTTTATTAAATTAATTAGTAAATTTCAAGTTTGTTAAAAATTTAATTAGTAAATAACAAGATAATTAGCAAAATAGTTAGGAAATTACAAGTTAATTAGTAAATTAATTAGTAATTAGTAAGTAAATTAGAATATTAATTAGTAAACGCCAAGTAAATTAGTTAGGAAACTACAAATTAATTAGTAGTTTAGTTCGGAAATTACAAGTTAAATAGTAAATTAATTAGTAATCAACAAGAAAAATATAATATTAATTAGTAAATGTCAAGTAATTTAGTTAGGAAACTACAAGTTAATTATTAAATTAATTAGTAATTTACAAGAAAAGTAGAATATTAGTTAGTAAACTTCAAGTAAATTTAGTAAAATAGTTAGGAAATTACAAGTTAATTAGAATAATAATTAGTAATTAACAAGTAAATTAGAATATTAATTAGTAATTAACAAGAAAAGTAGAATATATTAGTTAATAAACTCCAAGTAAATTAGTAAAATAGTTAGGAGATTACAAGTTAATTAGAATAATAATTAGTAACTAAGAAGTAAATTAGTAAATTAGTTAGGAAATTACAAGATAATTAGAACAATAATTTAACAAGTAAATTAGAATATTAATTAATAGACTACAAATTAATTAGTAGCTTTAACTCTATGTATTTACTATTTTACATTAGTAATGTAAATTGTATTATAAACTATTGTAATCTTACTAAAATATTACTAAAATTGTTAAAATATAGTTAGTAGTCGTTTTATTGACAAAATTGTTACTATTGTTAATTATTGTTAAACTATTTCACAAGTCAAACATTTAATTATTAATTTTTTTTGCAAAATTTCCACTAATTCAAATTTATAGAGACTAGTCACTAGAAAAAAAAGTTTATAATATTTTAATCTAATATTTTCTGTGGTTAACAAAAATTCGGATTTCTATTTTATTTTTTCATTAAGAAAACACGTTTTGAAAATTAGATGGTAAATGTATTTTCGACTAGGGATAAAGAATTAGTTGAACGAGATTAAATACAGTAGCACTGCTCTACTCTTCTCTTTTCACGATTCGCGAGTAGAGAAAATTTATTATCCTCATTTCAATTAAGACCAAAAATTGTCTTAATAACGTTTTCGCCGTCACTTTATGTTTAAAGTGACTAAAGCATGAAATGCTTTGAAATACACATTTCTATAAATTGTTTCCTCTCCGCACGACGATGATGAAGGTGTCATTTTTTCGAATTATATTTTTATTTTTTTTTTTTTAATAATTAATGTTATGTTCCACCAGGAATTTAATGAGATTTGATAGGATGAATAAATAAAAGTAAGAAAACAAAAAATAAATAAAAATAAATTTAAAAAATCAAGAAACAAAAATAAATATTAACATAAAAAAATTAACTTGATAGAATAAAATTGAATAATTTAATGTTTAAAATAGAAAATTGTTAATTATGAATAGAAACAATAAAGAGGATGATGGATTTAATTAATTAACATGCAAATCAATCAGAAAGGGAATATTTTAACAATTTTTCCGATTTTTAATTATTCTATGGGTTTCATATAACATCTAATTAAATTTATTGAAGTAGAATATAGTCAATTTTGGCGGTGATTAATTAATTTTCTGAAAACAGTATTAAATAGTAAATATTAATTACTCAATATTGAATGAACATGCTGACAAGGAGTGTATATAAAATTGAAACATTTAATACCAATGGTATTTGTTTAATTTTATGAATTATAATATTATATAAATAACTTATGTAAATTTGACAAAATATCGAAAATGAAATCATTGGTGGCAATATTGAATTTATAGTCACGATTTTATATAATAAACCTGTAGACTCTAAAATATACATATATTTATAGAGTATAAATTTTATTATCTAATTCTATCGAGTAATTAAATTGTGTCGCGAATTTATATAAAAGAACTTAATTTAAAAAATAATAAATATAACAGGAAATAAATATATGAAAATAGTGAATATATAAAAATAATAAATATAGTTTTAATGTCTTAATAATTAAAAAATATTCTTATGAATACTTTTTTTAATCAATGTTTTTATAATTAAATTAGTATTTAAAAAAAAAATATTTTAGAAATTAAAAATGGAATACAAAAAAATAAAGCATCTTTAAATTAAAAATGTAACGTTAGTTAAAAAAATGTTGCTGGCAGAAATATAATTTTTAATGTAAAGTAGCAATGAATCGTTGAAATATGTATAAAATGATGAAAATAATATTCAAGGAGGTTTAACGTTGAGTGGTTTATGCGGAGGCTATCTTGTCCTAACTTCACTGGTTAGTAGTAACTTTAGTGTTGCGAACTTCTTGGAACTCAACCTAATAGTACTTTGCATGAATAGTGTAATGGGCTTCCATTGAAGTTATAAGTTATGGTACAATCCATTTGCATAGGCACGCGGTAATGGATTTCTTCATTTCTCCAACTAATTTTATTAAATTTTCACTCATTCGATCAAATTTCATCAAATTTCAACTAATTTTATCAAATTTCAGTTAATTTTGCTAAATTCTGCAAAATATGGAAAGAATTAGAAAATACGAATTAGAAAAAATGAGATATTTTTATTATCTTATTTTCTTCTTCATCTTTTGAAAAAATATTTGTCTACTTTCTTTGAAATTTTTTCTTATTACTTATAATCATTGTCGATTGTATTATACATTTGTACTTTTCTTATTGTTGTTCTTTTGTTTTTAATCTATTTATTTCTTGTTTCTCTTTCTGTTGTTCTTAGCTTCTAATTTTTGTTACTGATCTTCTTTTTGTCTTTTTCTTTATTTTGTTTTTTCTTTATCTTTGTTACGTTTTTTTTATTATGTTGGTTATTCTTTTTCTTGTTTTTTTAAGCATTGACGTTTTGGTTATTCTTCTTCTTGTTTTTTTAAACATTGAAGTTTTTGTTATTCTTCTTCTTATTTTTTCCTGCTCTTCATTCTACTTGTTCTTGTTATTAATCTTTTTGATTTTTAGATTCCTTTCTTTCTTCTTCTTCTTGTTCTTCATATTCTTCTTTATTTATTCTTGTTGTTCTTGTTATTCTTCTTCTTGTTTTTTTTTGTTAGTCTTCATTGATATTTTTTTCTTGTTGTTTTTGATATTCTTCTACTTGTAATTTTTCCCCTTGTTGTTCTTGTTATTCTTCTGCTTCATTTCTTTCATCTTATTGTTCTTGTATTTTTTACTTCTTGTTGTTATTGTTCTTCTTTTATTTGTAATTTCTTTCTTCTTGTTTTATTCTTCTTTTTTTTCCTTTTTTCTTTCTTCTTGTTGCTCTTGTTATCCTTCTTGTTCTTTTTGTTTCCCTTACTGTTCTACTTTGTCTCCTCTTCTTTTTGTTATTGTTGTTCTAACAATTTTTCTTCGTTTCTTTCTTTTCGTTGTTTTTCGAGTCTTTTTTGTTGTTCTTCATTTTATTAATTTTTTTTCCTCGATATTCTTTTTTGTTCCTGTTATTGATCTTCTACTTTGAATTATTGTTCTTTATCTTTTTTGTATTTTTTATTTTTGTTGTTATTCTTCTTCTTCTTGTTTTTATGGTTCTCATTTTTTTGTTTTTTTTCATATTTCTTCTAATTTTTCTCATTATTTTTATTCTCCTTCTCACTATTGTTGTTGTTTTTCTTCATGATATTGTTCTTGTTTTTATTTTCTAATTTTTCTTGTCCTTGCAATTCTTCAGAATTTTGTTCTTCTTATTATTATTATTCTTGATATTGTTTTCTTTCTTGTTTTTAATGTTATTCTTCTTTTCCTTCTTACTCTTGTTGTTACTTGTCCTCTTCTTTTTTTCTGTTCTTTTATTCTTCTTATTCTCTCTGTTTTTCTTATTCCTCTTAGTCTTTTCATTTTTCTTATTATTGTCCTTTTTATATTTCTTCATTTCTTCTTGTCGTTTTTGCTCTTATTGTTCTTTTTGTACTTCTTCTTTTTCTCCTTGCCTTTTTTGATTATTATTGCCCTTTTTGTACTTCTATTTTTTCTTCTTGTCTTTTTTGTTCTCATTGTTCTTTTATTTTCTTCATCTTCTTCTTGTTCTTCTTCGAATTATTTTTATTTTTCATCTTATTCTTTTGGTTTTTGTTTTTCTTCTTGTTCTTGTTCTTCTTATTCCTCTTGATCTTGTTCGTATTCCTTTCGTTCTTGTTCACATTGATTTCGTAAATCTCTTTGAAAAATCATCGTCAAATTTACAAATCATAAAAACTAGACGGCAATTCTTTATTCTGAATGTTGTAACACACGTTTCATTCAAATTTTTTCTCATCTGCACTATTTTTCTCTAACGAATTAAAATTAGGCACGAGTTAACTCGTACAAGAAATCTTTTATATCTTCTCTTCAATCTTTTCCCATATCACTTTTGTTAATCGCTATTTTCACTTCTTTTAAAACTAAAAAAAAACAATTATTTCTCTCTCAAGTTGTGCCAGTCTTATTACTTTTCATTCAATTTGCACAAATTTTATTCTTATCCTATCTTTTCTTCTTATTCTCATCTTCGCTCTATTTTTCGCAAAAATTATTTATACTTCTTTTTCCAGAAATTGTCCTTTGAAATAAAATTACCTACCACTTATCTCAAAATACAATTTTCTCCAAAGTAATTAATGTTGATTCTTGAAATTAATTATCTAAATTATCTAATTTGTCTAAATTTTAAATTTTGAAATTAAAAAGTAAAAATTTTATAAAGTTATTCTTTTAAACAATTCTTCAAAAAAAATGAAGTCTTTTTTAAATGGTTTAAATTTTAAATACAAAAAATTCCATTTCAAAGAAATTACACTGTCAAGCATAAAATTTTTTGTAATTTCTCACCAATGGAGAATTTCGTATATCATTTCACTCGAAGATACAAAATCCCAATACGAATTTCACAATCGACATTCGTCTTTATCAAGTATAAGCTTTCGGTTTCAAGTCCCATATCAAAAATTTGCATTCTGTTCAAGACGTTGATTTCTCTCTTGAAATAAATATGTATATGTAAAGATATATGCATGTATTTATGTTTATATAGGTGTGTATAGATATGTATAGGTATATATTGGTATATATAGGTATATATAGTTATGTTTAGATATGTATAGGTATACATATGTATAGATATAGGTATCCTTTCTTTTATCGTGTCAGAACGGCAAGGATCGAGTGGGCCGAAATTTTGAATTCAAATAGAACCTGGTTACTTGAAGTCTAAGGAAGCTGCGAGAATATATGTATATCTATATCTATATAGGTTGGTACGGGGGCGCATCTTAGTGGCTTATAGACGAGCTTTGGCTCGCATTCAACCTCATAAATAATTCTGTTTGTGACCACGAGGGTACTCGTGTCTACGAAGGATTGTGGGTGGTCTGAAACTAAGGTGGACCCCCAGTAGCTCGAGAAAGAGCAAGAGAGATGGATATAGAGAGAGACAGAGAGATAGATGGTTAATACAAAGGATGAAGTGATGCTCCAAGTTACATGTGATGACACGCTTTCCGACCATAGGGAATCCCTAAACTATTGACGTTTGACTGCCAAGGCGATCTATTCCTTGACATTATCTTCGACATTGAGGATCTTGAATCTATCCTCTCCTATCACGTGATATGGACCAGGCCTCCCTTTGATCATCTCAACTAGAGTGAATAATCCATCCTTCTCTCTTGAAAGCTTACTCAAGATGGACCATATGGCCTCTTATAACAACGTTCAACAATTCATGACAGTTTGAATATAAATAAATTAAAATCTCCTTTATCTAAAGCGGTACTGATCTATATAGAAAGTAGATGAAACTTTCCGCACAGTTCGCGAACTTTTGGGTTTAGCTTCATTTCTCGATGAGTTCGAATATTTTTCTTTTATTTTTTTTCTTCTTTTGTTATTTTCTGCTACTTGTTCCTTTATTAACAACTAGCGACAAGATTGTCGATAATTTTCACAAACTCGATCAGGAATTTAGTGTATTTTGTTAATTGGAAGTTTGTTTTTTGATCAGAGTCAGAATTTCAAAGATAAATCATCTTTTACTTTAAATAGTTTTTAGGAAAGTTTTTTTGAGTAATTAAATTTTAGTAATTAACTACTGTTTTCTATTGGAGGAGAAAATTCTAACTAGTCAGAAGCAAATCTTTCGAATGATTTACAAAGAGAATTTTTTTAACTTATTTGTAGAGAAATTATTTTATTCTATTTGCCATAGGATTTCTACACCAATTTTGGAAATATTTTCTAGAAAAAGAAATGGGAAATTTTTCTCAAAAGCAAAAAGAAAAATGAAATTCTTTTTGCTTCATTTAGTTAGTGAGAGAAATTTCATGCCATCTAGGCGGCGATTTAATGAACTTTATTGGCGCGAAATTCAAAAAACGAAAATTTTCTTAACTTAATTATTAATTTGATTTTAGTTTAATATATGTATTTAATTAATAATATACAATTAATGAATATCTATAGAAGAATAATTGCGTAAATTTCTGTCTAATATTTCACGGAATTCATGAAGTAATTTTGTAATTAAATAAATATAACAAATAAATAAAAAAATAAAGAGTCATTCCATTATATTTCGACTAAAGTCGTTGCCGACTAATTTTAAAAAATTGTAATGTTTTGCAGGAATGATGTTAAAGATATTAGGATCACCGAACAAAAAGAATTTTTTAAATATTTTTTTATATTTATTGTAAAATAAGCATACATGTGTTTTTTAAAGGACGAAGTTAGCTCTTCTTGTTTAATCGTTTTGAACCAACTTCAGTTTTAAAAAAATCACATGTATTAACCTGATAAAAATAGTAAAAAGTTTAAAGTTAATTAATTCGGAAAATAGCTTCGGGACCAAAGAAAATCCTTTTTCAGTGAGTGTATCTAGCGATGAATTAATTATTGCCCAATTTTCGTGATTTTTCATTTTTTTGGGCAGAAGTTATTTACATTTAAAAATCGTGAAAATAAGCAAAGTGCCAGTTTTAATTGCTTATTTTTTAACATTTATGAAGAAAAAAGGAAGAAAGTGATAAGAAAAACTAAAAGTTAATCACAGGTACTTTATATTTCATAAGGTTTTATTCAATTTAATGATTTCTCTTTCTCACATTTAGTGAATGAAATTTGCAAAATTAGGTCATTTGGTAGGTGAACTTTAAAATCATTTTTTATTTAATATTTCTTATTAATAATTGTTTCTATCAATTTATAATAATAAAACAATTCATTCTAAATAAATTCTAATAATTTTTTTTACATTTTTGAAATAAATTATGTGTTTTCTTTAATATTTTCTAATCGATGAAAAAGTGACAGTTTTAACGACTTCATATACTTTAGATGCTTATTTTTCAATAAATATAAAAAATATTTAAAAAATTCTTTTTGTTCGGTGATCTTAATATCTTTAACATCATTCCTGCAAAATATTATAATTTTTTAATATTAGTCAGCAACGACTTTAGTCGAAATATAATGGAATGACTCTAAAAGAAAATAAATAAAACTATATTTATTTTAGTGATGAAAACTCAAATAATCAAAAGCAGATCTTTCGAAAGTTTTTAGAAAATTTTTAATATTTTATATAGTTGTTAAAATGAATAAAGTTTTTTTAAAACCTTTAATTTTTTCAAATATTTTTCCATATTTTTATGAAATAATTCAATTTTTTCCTCTCTATTTTTACATGAATTTGTAAATTTTTGCCTTTGTGAATTCTTTTTCCGTTCACAAAATTCTTTTTTAAAAAAGGTTATTTTTACAATTTTCTCTATTTCATAATTAAATAATATTTTTTCATTTCAAAAAACAATTTTTACGATTTAGAAAAACAAAAACATAATTCTTTTATACAATCAACAATTTTTTCCTCTCAAAATAATGTTTAGTAACGGAAACAATCTTTTACAAAACAAAAAAAAACTTGTACGTCCTTAACTCTTCCGGCGACGCATTGCTTTTGCATTTTAAAACACAGAATTCATAATTAATCGTCAACTTCTCGATATACAAAAAACTTTTCATTGCAAAATTGGTAATATTAGAAAAAAAGGAGAAGAATTACTTTAAATTTTTAACTTTTTCATTTCCCGTGTACAACGTACACACACAAAACACTTTTTTTCTCCCCTTTTTTTTGCTCCTATATTTGTTCAGTTCTTATGGACAAAAACCCAGGCAAAAGTAAAAAAAAAGTTTTCGTTCTGTATTTCAATTTACAAAAAACAAAAAAAAAAACGAGAAGAAAAAAAAACATTTGCTGGTTGAAATAATTGAAACTCGTTCTAAATGTACAATCCCCAATCATTTTTAACCTCTGAACTTTTATTGAAGTTACTAGAAGAGATATACAGTTTCCCCCAATGTAAAAACGGTGGGAAAAAAAAACAACATTTGATAAACAAAAACAATTTTGTTACCAATACTGGGAGTTTTATCCTGCGGAGATACATTACAGAAAATAAAAAATAATTAAAAAAAAATAACAAGCGATTGAAATATTTTTACTAAAATACAATGCCCAGAAGGATTCACTTTGAAAAATAATGGAAAAATTCGTTTGTATCAAGGTAATTGAGTAATTTTTGTAATAAAATCACTTGTTTGAAAACTGATTTCTCGATTAAAAAGCATTCATATGAAAGAATTTGAAATAAAAAAAAAATTATTTCTTTCTGTCAAAAATAATTTGGAAAAATTTGGTTTTTATTTTCTATTAATTTTTTATTATTAATATTTTTTTTTGTTCCTGTCATTGAACTTCTTATTTTTGTTTTTTTTTTCGTTATTCTTCTTCTATTTTATGTTATTTTTTTCTTATTCTTTTTGGTTTTCTTATTTTTCTTGTTTTTTTTATTTTACTTATTCTTCCTGTTCTTATTGTTCTTTTTGTTATATTTTTATTTCTTTTATTTCTGTTTTTCTTATACGAAAATCATTTGTTTAAATTTGTTTTATATTTTCTATTAATTTTTTATTCTTAATATTTTTTTTGTTCCTGTCATTGAACTTCTTATTTTTGTTATTTGTTTTTCTTTTTGTTTTACTTCTTTTTTTATTTGCAAAATTTTATTTCTCTCAATCAAAATTCTATGTTATGTTATTTTATTCTTTTTGGTATTCTTATTCTTCTTGTTCTTTTTATTTTATTTTTTATTCTTCCTGTTTTTATTGTTCTTTTTGTTATAATTTTATTTATTTTATTTCTGATTTTCTTATACGAAAATAATTTGTTCCAAATTTGTTTTATATTTTCTATTAATTTTGTATTCTTAATATTTTTTTTGTTCCTGTCATTCAACTTTTTATTTTTGTTATTTTTTTCTTCTCGTTTTACTTTTTTTTCTTGTTCTTTTTATGTTACTTATTCTTCCTGTTCTTATTGTTATATATTTTTTTTTCTTATACTTTCTGTTTTTATTTTTTTTCCTTATTTTTGTTGTTGTATTTTTATTTTTTGTTTTTCTTATTCTTCCAGTTCTCATTGTTCTTTTCTTTTGGTTTTCTTATTCTTATTATTCTTTTTCTTGTTCTCTTTATTCTTTTTGTTCTTTTCTTTTAATTTTCTTATTCTTATGGTTCTTTTTCTTGTTCTCCATTTTCTTTTTGTTCTTTTCTTCTTCTTTTTCAAGTTTTTGTTCCTGTTCCTTTCGTTTTTGTTCATATTATTTTCGTAAACCTCTTAGAAAAATTATTTTGCAGTAAACTTGTTTAAAAAAAACTGATTTCTGAATTAAATGCCTTAGTAAAAAAGAATAAAAAATAAAAATTATATTTTAATATTAACAAAGAATTCTTTTAAATAGAAAAAGAAAGAGCTAAAAGAAAAAAGTGAGATAAAAGAGAAAGAGGACAAAGAGAGAATAGAAGATAAAAAGACGAGTGAACATAATCGGAAAATATAAATTATTAAAGTGTGAAATCTGTTTCTTTGGAATTTCATTTGTACGGCGCGGTTGAAAATCGAGGCAAAACGTTAAGCTTCCCGAGAGATGAAGGCAGGTGATGAAAAATCTGGGAGATTCTGCTCAGTCGAGGAAGGGCATCGCAATCACTCTAGTTCACAGTGCCTCCAACAAACGGCGCCACACGATGGAATCAGTTCAGTCAGTCGATAAAGCCAATTGAAATCGAGAAGCATTCTCTCTCCTGCTCTATACTGAAATGCATTCCTGGACACAATACATTCAAAGGGGGAGAATATAATATCGATTTATTGAAAGCATCGACTATCAAGTAATTCCTCCATTAATGGCATTTATCCAAAAAGATAATATTCGCCACTTATACATTATAAATAAGCGTCTATCGTTTTCTGCTCAAGGGAAATAGAAATTTACAAATTTTTCCTATTTTACAAATATTCACGGAGAAAAATGAGTTTGATATTATAATTATTTCAATTATTATTGCAACTAAAAAATAGTAATTTCTACTGATTTACTAGAAAAATTTACTATTTTAAAAGCAAAAACTTACTCACTAATTCAAATTTGTAAATATTTTTAACTGATTTAAATTAAGAGCGTAATTAATAATTATTAACCATATTTTGTTTGGTGGAAATTATTGTTTAATGTTCACAATATTGATATTCTTTCTCTTATTTTATAAGAATGGAAAAATATTTGAGTGGCGAATTATCTAATTTGAAAAATTGATTTTCCGAATCGACACCAATTGAATTACATTCTCGAATAGATACGATTTAATCGAAATAGACATGTTAATTGAATTTCTATCGGATTATTTTAATCAGCCAGATTCGTCTCTCGAATTGAGATTGAGTGAAAGTGTATTCGAGTTATTTAGCCGAAAAGGGTAAAGAAGAAATAGGAGGAGTTTTGGATATTTTCACTTTTACACCACAAAATTATTTTTTGTTTGAATTTTGCATTTCTGAATCGAAAACAATTTTTTTACTTTTTTTACTTCTTTCTTTCTTTTCCAATTCAAATTCGAATCAATTTCAAATTTTACTAATAAATAGTAATTATTAATTCAATTATTTACAAAATTTTTTAATAAATTTCATGGAAATAATTCAATTTTTTTCATAAGTAATAAAATATTCACAGGAATTCAATTATTTAAAATACAAAATTTCATAAAATTTTTTGAAAAATATCAATTTATTTAGAAAGATTTTTATAAAATTCATCGCAAGAATTCAATTATTTAAGAAAAATTTAACAAAGTTATTTTCAAGAATTCAATTATTTTTATAAATACAAAATTCTTCACTGAAATTCAATTATTTTTGATAAACTTGAATAAAATTCGTTGCAAGAATGCAATTATTTATATAAAATACAACATTATTATCCCTAAAAATATTTATCCCCCTCCAAGAAGTGAAAAATTTATAAAAAATTTCAATGTATTTATCCCCTTTTATAAATTTTTCACTTCTTGGAGGGGGATAAATATTTTTATAAACTTGAATAAAATTCTTATCAAAATTTCTAATATCTTTATAAATAATAAATCTTTTCTCCGCAATTGAATTAGGTATTTTAGAAAAATTTTAATAAAATTCTTGAGAAAATTTTAATTATTTTCATAAATAAAGAAACTCGTTTCACAGGGTTTTAATTATTTTTGATACAATTTTAATCAAATTTCTCGAAAAATGTAATTATTCTTAAAAATTTTATTAAAATTTGTCAAAAGAAGTTAATTATTTAAAAATTTGTTGATAAAAATCTTTATGAGAATTCAATTTTAACAAACATTTAATTATTCAATAAATTATTTATTTTTTAATTTAAATAATTGAATCTTTCTAGAATTTTTTAAGAAAAATTGATTTAAAAATCAATTACCGAATAATCAATTTATTATATTTATGAAAATAATTGATTTCTTGCAACGAATTTTAATACGTTTTTTTTAAATAATTGAATTTTTTTTAGAAATTTTACTACTTGTAAAAATAATTGAATTCTGGTGAAGGATTAAATTAGGATTTTTGTAAATAATTAACTTTTTTTTTGAAAAATTTTATGGTAATTAAAATTATTATAAAACATGAAGAAGGCGATTACTCCGAGTCGATGACTCGGAATGATCGCCTTTTTCATGTTTTTTAATAATATTCTTATAAGTTGTTGAATTTAAAAAATGTTTGAATTTGAATTTTTTCGGATAAATAATAATTTATATTCTTATAAATAATAATTTATATTATAAAAGAAGTTATTGATGTTTTTGAATAATTTTACAATCAAACAAATTTTTTAATAATAATAGAACATTTTTTTGAGTATCTAATAATTTTTAGAGTAAATCAGAATATTCTTTAGGGTCAGGGAAAAAGTGAAAATTTTGTCTGGAAATCAGGGAAAAGTCAGGGAAAAATAAAATAAAATATTTATTTCAACCCTGATTTTTACAAATTTAAATTTACAGAACAAATATTAATAATTAATTACTTGTTTTATTTTTAATAAATAATTATTTTAATAATTAAGATTAAGAATAAATACATTAATAATTATTATTATGAATAATTAAAAAATCTACAATTAAAAAGTACATAGTACCAAAAGAGACGCTACAATATAATTAGAGAATTAACAAAAAAAAAAAAATTGTAATGAACATTCATAATCCCAAACAGAAAACCAAATTAACTTTCGAGAATTGAAATTAAAAATACTGACGACTGAATTAATATATATCGCACTGTATTTTCCAGCTTTTGTGTGTAATTTATTACCACCTAAGCTGGTTTTGACAAATTAATAATTGGATATAATGAAAAGTTTAATATACCGAAACATACACATACACACACAAATACACATTGAAAACACGTGTTTCAATCTCTATCATCATCCTGTCGATAAGCTGAACTGTTTTAAAATATTCTTCAGCTACCGGGGGAAAATAACGATTTGAATTTTCATGACAAACTCTCGTTGCATTATTGAACGTTTTAATCTTGTATTTCCGCGGGACTTAAACTGCAAATTAACATGCGTACTGACCCACCCACTCACCCTCGCCCCCTCCCTTCCCTCACTTTATACTTTTTGCATGTTAAAACACATAATAAAAAAAAGAACACAGAGAAAAAAAACCCACGGTTATGAATAATTTTATTCGCTGGCAAACAAATTTCAAACGTATATAAAGTCCGCGAATGTTTTTTTTTTCATCAACATTTACGTATGCAACACTAAAACTATGTGTGCATAGATATGTATAAATATAGTCTTATATTCAATAATAGAAACATTTTTTCTTTGAAACAAAAATAAAAAAGACAGAAACAAAAAAATATAAAACAAAAACTAATACTATCTCATGTGATGAGAATGTAAAAATTTTTTTTACTACAGTAAAAACTATTGTTTTTACAAAGAAGAAATTTTTCGACAAATAGAACAATGTATTTAAAGCAAGAAAATTATTTAGACCAAAGTATCTAATTTTGAATCACAAATATAGCTTTCAACGAAAGAAGAAATTTTTCATTCAAAACAAATATTTTTGAACCATGAAGAAGACGTTTTTTTTTACTTTATTTTATTAAAAGCCATAATTATCATAATCATTAAATTAGATTAAATTTAATTAATTTAGAGAATAATCAGAACTACATTGAAGAAGAAAATTTCTACTTTTTTAGATAATTTTAATTTTATCGAAAAAACTAAAAATAAGTAAATAAATAAAAGCTTCAAAATTTATTTTATTAAAGGACATACCTAATTAATTATAATTAAATAAGAGTAGATTAAATTAAATGAAATTAAATTGAACTAATTTGAAGAATAATCAGAAGTAAATTAAACAAGTCATTATTTATTTTTTTCGGACAATTTTAATTATATCGTGAAAAATAAATAAAAAAATGTCTTTTTTATTAAAAAAGACAATTTTATCAAGAGAAATAATTTAGTAGCAATTTATTTTATTTCGAAAAATATCTTCCTTTGCAAAAAAATATCAACTATTAGAAAAAAAGTCTTTTTCTTTTGGTTCAAAAATATTTTGTGATTTAAAATTATCTGTTTTGGGTTAAATAATTTTATTGCTTCAAGAAACATTGTTCTATTTATTAGAAAATTGATTCTTTGTAAAAAAAAAATATTTACTGTAGTAAAAAATTTTTTTAATTAATTTAAAAGTATTTTTCTATCGAAATATATTTCAATTGGTCAAAAAATGTTTTCTTCGGTCGAAATAAATTTTCATTGGTCAAAAAATATTTTCTTTGCTCGAAATGTATTTTCATTGGGCAAAAAATATTTTCTTTTGTCGAAATCCATTGTCATTGGTCAACAAATATTTTTTTTGCTCGAAATGTATTTTCATTGGTAAAAAAGTATTTTCTTTAATCGAAAAATATTTTCTTCAGTTTAAAACTGTTTTTTTGTTTTAAAATTATCTTTTTTTTTATTCAAAAAAAATATCTAACTTATCTTTAAAAAATAATTTAACAACTGTTGAACATATAAGAATATTTTTGTACAAAGGGAAAATTTTTTAACTAAGGAAAATTTTTTGTTTTAGAAAGAAAATATTTTTTAATGTTTTTTTAAAAAAGACGTTTATTTTTGCATAATAATAAAAAAACCAATAAATAATCCATTTTATTTAAAAGGCATTTTTATTTCCCATAATTAAAAATAAATTAAAAAGGCAATTTTTATATTGTTCTTTTAATTTTAATTTTACCAAAAAAAAAGAAATATGTAAATGAAAAAAACGAATTTCTATTTTATTTAAAAGCCCTTTATATTTTGCATGGTAAAAAGTAAATTAAAAAAGACAATTATTATTTGTTTTCTACATAATTTCAATTCTGTCAAGAAAAATAAAAAAAATCTATTTTATTAAAAACTTCTTTTCATTTCACATAATTAAAAGTATAAACTAAAAGAAGACAATTTCTTTCTTTTAAACAATTTCAATTTTATCAAGAAAAATAATTTAGTGTTTAGTCACAATTTATACATATATACGTATATGCATTTCATCTGATAGAAATGCCTTGAGCTTATTTTCTGAAGAGGGGGATTTAAAAAATCTCAGAGTATATTTCAATTAACAAAAAAGAGAACTGTCAGATCTTTGAAAAATTTTTCCCTTCTGGCGACTCTGTTACGGACGTTGCGTCCACATAACTTTGAAATCGTTATGCGCTGTACTGAAAAACAGAAAAAGAGAAAAGAAATAAAATTGAACACAGCAAAAAAAGAAAAAAAAACAAAAAAGAAGAAGAAGAGAAGGAGAAAAAAATAAAAAGAAACAAAAAAAAACAAGAAATAAAGCTTCAGAAAGTTAGAGTTGCGTACACAGCTTTGAAATTGATGGGAATTAACGGTTTAAACTCGAGGCACGCTACTGAATTAATCGTATACACAAATGCGCTTCAAGTATTCAAGAGAAGTGTCATGAAGGGTTTTGTTTAAAAGTTGAGTCTCGATGCATTCGACTGCACTTGAAGTTCTCGCATAGGTATTTTGTTGCGAGAGGATAGGAGAAAAATTAGTTTCATTAAATTCACTCTCCCGGACGCATGTACACATACATATATATATTTGGGGAAAATATTCAACGTGTGTAAATTTATCGAATATTGAAGTAAATAATATCACGTGCGGGCCACCAGACTTCGATATTCCTCGTTAATGTTGACCGTGTCCATGACAGCAGAAATAATAACCACAATCGTAATCTAGTTGCGAATTTTCCACCGATTCTCTCTCTCTCTCTCTCCCTCTCTTGTTTTTATGCACTCTCCTGCGAATTCTCATTTCATTGCGACCTAATTACTTGTATACGTTAATTATCACTGGCGTATTAAAAAAAAAGAGGAGACAAAAAAAGAGTACTTTATTTTTCCCCTCTTTTTTTTAACAGTTTAATTTGATCAATTGTTCCCCGTGAAGGATTTGGATTTAAATACAATCTGTACAGTGTTATTACAAATTGTTCAATTTTCAGCTTTTGTCCATTTTGTGTTAATCGCATTTGTTTTTCCATTCAATTTCTAAATGAATAATAACTGGAATTTAGTGTTTAAATTATACGGGATTTTTTTCCTTTCATTCTTTTTTGTGTTATTAAAAAGTAATTGTCTTTGGTATTTTATTTTTGCGATTGATTGTTATTTTTAGCATTTGAGTGATGATTGATGAAATTATTTTTTTGACGTCAAAAGAGAAAATATTTTTTTAGAATGTCGGAATGAGGGAATAATAGATATCTTTACAATAAAGGAAGGAGGGCATTTTTTAATTTTTTTAGACGATTTTTAACCAAAAAAGATATTTTTTGTTTAAAAAATATAATTTTGGTTAAAAAATATATTTTTGGTTTAACAAGTATGTGTTTGGTTTACAACAGATTTTTTCGGTTCAAAACAAATTTTTTTTGTATCAAAAAGATATTTTTTGTATCAAAAAGATATTTTTTGGCTTAAAAAATATGTGTTTGGTGAAAAAACTATGTTTTTGGATCAAAAAATATAGCTTTGGTCAAAAAAATTTGTTTTTAGTTCAAAAGATATGTGTTTGTTTCAAAAAAGATTTTTTTAGATCGAAAGAAATTTTTTTGTAACAAAAATAATATTTTTTGTATCATAAATGATATTTTTTGGTTCAAAAAATCTAGGTTGTGTTAAAAAAAAGTATGTTTTTGGTTCACAAATGATATTTTTAGTTCAAAAATTATGATTTTGTATCAAAAAATATATTTTTGGTGTAAAAACAAATGTGTGTGGTTCAAAAATATATTTACTAAATTTAAACAATGAAAATAATTATCATGTTTGGTATCAAAAATTTCTTTTTGTCTCAAAATATTTATTTTCATTAAATACTTAAATTTTTATTTTATAAATTTTATTTATTAAATGATTAAATTAAATTTATTTTGATAATTGAAAAAATATTTTTTCTCTCAACTTTAAAAATTTAAATTTAAATTTTTATTCTGTAAACATTTATTTAACATTAAAAGTATATTTATTTTTTCATTATTACAGTATTTATATGTTTGCTTATGTAATACTGTTAAGAGATTTTGCATTTGAAAACAAGTAAAGTGTATAAATTTTATTTGCAATAAAAATACGCATTTAAATACGCATATAAACAATTTATTTTAAATGATCGTTTTAATTTTGTTCAATGTCTACCTCGATTTATTTACTCATCTCCACAAAATCATGAAAAAAAATATATTTTTTCCTGAACTAATATTTTGCAGTAAATAAAATTCATGTGTACAAATTTCGACATAAAAATTTTCGTGAAATTCACTCGTTAAAATGAACGTTGAATGAAAAGAAAAAAATGTCCATAACAATTCAAATTATTAATTGAATTTAGAAATCAAAAACAATTTAAATAATGTTTAAACTTTAAACAATTAAAACGTTAGTAGACTATTGAAAAAATACTTGAATATTTACTGTAGTAAGTAAATATTATTTACTTAGTAAGTATTTTAATTAATTTAATTACGAAAGTAGATAATCAATTAAGAAAAAAAATACATTAATATAAAGAATATTTTCAAAGTAAAAAATAAGAAGAAAAAGAGAATACGGAATGATATTAATAAAAAAAGCGGCCTTTGACTTGACAGTAATCGAGAACTGTTGAATTTTCCGAATTAAATAATAAAATATGTATCGCCTTGTTTACACGAAAATAATTAAATTGAAATGAAACACAGAGCCGTCATTGAGAGCGGAAAAGGGGGAAGTTTGTCATTAAATTTCGATTCGCTTTTATCTCCTGAATAATTTTACTGGCGGATTATTATACAAAATCGCTTGCCAATTGGAGGTTCGTTAATTATATTTATTATTATAATACTCACACACATACACATACAGACACAAATACACGAAATAAAAGCAGAATAAAATGAAATAAAATTGTAAAAATTAAAATAAATAAAATATGTCTCTTTTTTTGTGTAGAAAAGAGTTAGAAAGACAACGTCGAATATATTATATGAACGTGACTTGATCAGGAGGAATTAAGCTCGTTCAATGCTCGTCCTCGTGAGGGCGACGAGCGGCGACTGTTGCCTCGCGTCTTAACTCGTGCAATTCCGCGAACGATCGGGAACGCCGGCGCCTCTGGGCGTCGCGACGGCGGGCGTCCTGGGCTGCCAGGCAGGCAGGGAGGCTGGCAGCAGGCTGGCAAGCAGGCAAACGCGACCCTTTACATTTCACCCCGCATTCAGACGAGTCCCGACTCTACGCTCGGACGGACGTGACGTAACGTGTAGCGTTAGCGTAGAGAGAAATCAAAAAAGAATCCGAGTGACATACATCGCGAATAATTTCCCATCAACAATAAAACAAAAAATAAACTCGGTCTCGACACAGTTTCTCATCAAATCTCCTTGTTTTTTATATTCATTTTTCTCCCCCTCAGTGTTTACCGAAAAAAAAATTTTTTCTTCCGTTTTGTCAAAATAAATTCAAAAAAAAAAGAAATAATTTCTTCACCAATAAAAAAGAAAACACAAAAAGAAAATCGCAATGAAGATACGAAAATTTCATCAAAATTTAAAGGATAGAAAATTTTGAAGATTACATGTGCTTTTTGGTGGTGTTCGTCAAGGAAATAGACACCGCGTGACAAAGTTTTGCCCGGCGACTACTTTCTTTTTTACACCCCTTCTTTTCTTTTCCGTTTCCGTGTTTTTATTATATTACGTGCAAGTGTGAATTTCACCAGTGTTGAATTTTCTTTTTTAATATCGAAATTTTTCCCCCGCGGAAAAAAAATTGTGTATCCCACGAAAAATCAGTATTTGACAAAAAATATGCCTACTCTTAAATTCAACTAATTATTCCCCCCCTTTAAAAACCCCTACCCAAATTTTCTCACTCTATTTTTCTTCTTCTTCTTCTTAAAAAAAAAGAAAATTGATCTCGTAGTGACATTCCCGCAAAAAGGAAATCAGTTTCTCAGCGAAAAATTTTTTCTTTTTCCTTTCTCTGCTCTTTTTTTGTGATTGAATTGCGAGAAAGGATCCGCCAAAGTTCAAATAGGAAAGTTAATAGAAGAGGAAATATTGGTGAAGATAAACGAACTGGAAAATAGGAAATATATGGGGGAAAGAAGAAGTTTCGTGAGAAAAAAAAACGAAAAATATCTTAAAGATAATAGAGGAAATTTTTTTTTGGTGATTTAAAAAAAAAAGAGAGAGAGAGAAGGGATAAAAGTGTATAACAAGAAGAGAGGATAGATAATAAAGGATAACAGAAAAGGAATGGATAGAAAATAAAAAGAAAGGATAAAACGACGAAAATAAGAGAAGATAAAAAAATAAAAAGGAAGACGAAAAATTGGAAAAAGTAGAAGAAATAGAAAAAATTGGTAAAATAGTGAATAGGAGAAATAAAAGTGAAAGAATAGAAGGAATAAAAGTGAGAGAATAAAAGAAATAAAAGTGAATAGGAAATAATAAAATCCAGAGGAAAAAAAATCCGGTTTTGTAAAAAAAAGGAAAAAAAAGAGGAGAAAATAGTGAAAAAAGTTTTTCGATAACAAGTGAAATCTCCGACAACCTTGACATTCTGAAAAAGAATTAAGAGAGTGCAGTATAATTGTGCTTTTGGAGTAACAAAAACTAAAAGAGAAAAAGAGAGAAAAAAACAGAAAGAAAGAAACTGAAAAATCGAAAAGGAAAAAATAGAAAAAGAGAGGAAAAAAGAAAAATAAAGAGAGAGAGAGAGAGAGAGAGAGAGATAGAAAAATAAAAAAATAGAGAAAGAGAAAAATAGAATAAAGAGAAATTAAGAGTGAATTAATTTATTTCCAAAACGATAACGTTCCTGAGGCAAACAGACACGTGACGTTTGGACTGTTTTTCACGATCAGTTTTATTTTTTTGGAGTGATATAAAGAAATAAAGTGAACATTTGTTTATCGCCCTCAAGTGGGGCGAATTAAAATTGTGAAAAAATGCTGACGATGTCAACTTTAATGATGCCAACGACGATGACGACGATGACCAATTCGGGACCGATACCGGCACACGCCGTACCGCAGAAGTTAGAACCACCTAAATTGGCCACGGCAGCAACGATCACACACACAACCACGGCTGCCAACAAATCAGGTGTGCCCCCTTTTACGCTCAACTACGATTTATCGCTTTGCACGGCTATCCTTAAATACAAAATTCTATAGAAGGTGAAATCCTCTAGCAATGTTTTTACATTTTTTTTTCGTTCTTTGGTCCACTAAATTCTCTCTCGCTCTTTCTTTTAACCTTCGATTATTTTTTTCTATTTGTGTCATTTTAAGCATGCACTGAGAGAGGATTTTTTTTTTTTGGTGACTCGATTAGGAAAAATTGTCATTTGTGCCCTATTTGATAAATGTGAAAGAAAAATGTATTGTTTAAAATGATTTTTTAGACCGAAAGTAAAGGAGTGTTAAATGTTACATGATATGTTGAAATTGAAAAACTAAAATCTAGAATTAAAAAATGAAATTGAAAAATGAAACTAGAAGTAAGAGTGAAAAGTGAAATTAAAAGTAAATGTGAAAAAAATTAATAATCATGTTTAGAAAAAATTTAAATTTTGTAGATAGAAATAAAAGTCGAGTAGTAAAAGTTAATATGTGTCAGACAGAAGGATTTTTCGAATAAACAGTGGAAATAGTTTGACTGCAAGTAGTACAAGTCAGTATGAGTCAGACGGAGAAAGTTTTTTTGTTAAACAGTGAGAATTGTTTCTAAATAGTTTTCAAACAAGTAGTACAAGTCTATATGTGTCAGGCGTAAAAATTTTCAGTAAACAGTGACATTAGTTTTGAAACTGAAATTATTGTAAAAGAAAATTATTTGAATTAAATAAAAATTACTCAATCTAAGTAAATATTTATTTGATAATGGAAAAGTAATCAGTTATTTAAATCAAAATAAATGTTTCCCAGTGTAGAGATTTTTAAAAAAAGTGACAATAATATCTTAAGTATTTTGAGAAAAAGTAGTGCAAGTCCGTATGTGTCAGACGAACTTATTGTTATATAAGTGAAAATAATCTCCAGCTAGTTTAAAAACAAGTAGTATATGTCAGTGTGTGCCAGACATGAAGATTTACTAAAAGCAGTGAAAATAGTTGTCAAGTAGTTTAAAAATCAGTAGTACAAGTCAATATATTTCGGACATAAGAATTTTTAGAAAAAGTCACATTAAAATTCTAAAGTAGTTTGAAAACAAGTAGTATAGGTCAATGTACTTCAAACATAAGAATTCTTAAAATGAAGTGACAGTATTTCTTAAAAAAATTTACAGTCAGTAGTACAAGTCAATATTTTTCAGACGCAAGTATTTAAAAAAACAAATAACAATAGTTCTTAAATATTGTAATTTTGTAAATAAGTTGTTGAAGTCCACACGGTAAATCGTTAGGGGTTAAAATAACACCAAAATGGATTAAAATAACACTAAATTGGATTATTTTAATCCTTTTTGATGTTATTTTAATACCTAACAATTTACCATGCATATATTTCAGACTCAAAAATCTTTAGAATGAGAATAGTCTTTAAATAGTTTAAAATCAAGTAGTGCAAGTCAATTAACGTCAGACATGAAAAATTAAAAGAAAATTGTTTTCCCTTATTTTTAAAAACAAAAAAGAAACAAATGAGAAAAATAATGATAAAATATGTTTTAATTACAGAAGTAAATTGAGATTGGTGAAGTGGTACAGGTCAGTCAAGAAATTTAGAAATTTTTTTTTAGAATTCTCCACCAAATTGTTAGGAAGAACAAATAATAGGTTATTATTAATTCTTTGATAAAATAATTCAATGGTAGGGTCGATTCAAATTTGCATATAATTAAGTAGTACAGGTCAGACTATGTCGGTCCTAAGGGTTTTTAGCAAAAAATAAAAATAATTTCTTTCAATTACATGGAGAAAAAAGAAATAATTAGGCGAATTACTAGAAAAGAAAATCAATTACAGAATTAAAAAAACGTGTGTAAAATTATGTAGTACAGGTCAGTGTGAGTCAGGCAAATGGATTTTCAGGAAGGGATAAAAATACTCATTTTGTTATATTAAGAAAAAAATGTACTCAAATATTTGTAAATATTTGTAAATATTTGTATAAAAATATTATATAAATAGAAATCTAAGTAAATAAGTAGTACTAGTCGATATATGTCAGGCAAGAAATTAAGACAGTCTCTTTTAGAAAATTTGAAACTATTATTTTAGTAAAATAAAAAGTTTGATAATAATTTTCTCGTTTATATTAAACTGAAATCAATAGAATAGCGATAATAATTTAATAATCGATTTTATGCTAAAATGAAATTAAAATTTGTATGCTCAAGTAGTAGAGGTCATTTACATGTCAGACTGGAAAATATTTACAAGATTTTAAAAAAACTTTTTTTCATTATAATAAAAAAAAATAATCAAACGTTTAAACAATAATTTAATGAAATTGAATTTCAGGATTGAATAAAATTTGCATAAAATTAAGTAGTATAGGTCAGGATATATCAGACGTATGGATTTTCAGGAAACATTTGCATTTTTATGGTGCGTAATTCTTTTAATTATTTATTAGGACTTTAAAAATATTTAATTAGTTAAATAGATAAAAATTAAAATTTCTTTTTTCCCCAAGATTTCGTTCGTCAGTTTCATTATTATAAATTTCAAAATCAAGAATAGTATTTTTTTATTTATGATCAATAAATTAAAAAATATATTTTTTCTTTCTAAAAATTATGTAAAAAATAAAATTCGCCAAATAAATATGTTTTTCGAAAGCAACTGATTTCAGTCAAAGATAATTTCATAACTGTCAAATAGGCGTAAAAGTTAATGTGCGCTGCAAATTTATCTGGAAAACTTATCAGGAAGTAGATCATTACGCCCTTAGTCTAAAAAAGAGTCAAGTAGTATAGTTTAACGTGTGTCAGACAAATGATTAACACTTTAAGTATGACACTCTAACCTCATAATATAAAATTACTTTCTCCAACTATTATATTATTGTCACTCATAGAAAAATCCACTTCTTTTATTTCTTCCAACAAAATTATATGTACGTTCGTGCAAAAGTAAATAGGGAAATTAATAAATTGATAAGTATTTTTGTTTTAAGAAATTTATTATGTTGTTATAGTAAATAAAATAAATGAAATATTTTATTCAATTTATTTATATTATTTATTCTATATATATTTCATATAAATAAATATAAATAAAAATAAAAATTAGAAAAAATGATAAATGAATAAGAGATAAATGGAAAAAATAAAAAATTATTTAAAAATTAACAGATAGAAAAGAATCATTGAACAGCGAATAAAAAACATAATATTTAGAATTTTAAAAAATAGAGAAAATAAATAACTTAAAAAAATGGAAAAAAGGAAATAAAAATGAAAGAAATGAATTAAGTACTCGAAATTTGTCACACAGTCTAGCATCGTTTCTTATTCTCTGTGTTATAAAATTTTCAAATGGCATTTTTAAACTATCCACTTTCAGAATATTTCCTGCTTTAGTTTTCTTTTTTTCTTATTAAACTAAATAATTATTTATCCCTCTTCTATATCATTCATCTCCTCCTCTATTATTTATGCAAATTTAATTTTTTTTCCTTTGAAAAAAATTGTCCTTCAGTTAACACTTTCTCAAAAAAGCAAACACAATCAAAATAGAATCAAAAAACCAAAAAAGCGTAAACAAAACAAAAAAAGCATAAACAAACCAAAAATAGTATAAACAAAATAAAAAAAAACCAAACAATAAAAAATTCTAAAAGTAGCAAAAATACAGTGCCAAGTTTTAATACAAAAGTAATTAAACAAGAAATAAATTTTCCCACATTACTCTCTCTAGTCTCTATGTTTTAATTATACAAACAGAAGTAATTTAAAGAAATTTAAAGCTATACACACAATATTAATAATATGAATAAAAAAACTGAGTCAAGGTATTTGATACAAATAAAGAAAAGTACAGTAATAGAAATTAAAAACTTTTTTTATAAAAAATAAAATAATATATAAAAGTTTGATATTATTTTTTTAAATTTATATAAACTCTTTATATAACCCACTGTATTAAAATAATTTTTTTTTTTTAATTTCTAAACATTTTCTAATTCACACACTAATTATTATCGAAGAAAACAGTGAAATTCTGCTCACAAGTTATAAATGAGCAAAGTGTAAATTGAAGAAGCCCAACAGACGTTGATTGATCCATTTCCATTTCCGAATGTGTACAACTGGCAATAGGGTTAGTCCTAAGACACTTGGCAGTCAGCACTTGGCTAACTATAGATGTTCTTTCCTACAAAAGGTGGTCTATATACAGTATATGCCTATTTGTGAGACCGTAACAAAGGCGCAAGTCCAGGCACCGTGCCACTTTGCCATGTATATGTTCCTTTACCCGAAATTTGTATATGTATATATATACACTTCTCTATACATATATATAAAATAGTATATATACATATATATAGAGAGAGAAAGAGGGGGGAGAGAGAAAATAGTGTATACATGTATAAAATAGTATATGTATAGCAGTAAATACTATACACACAACTATAGACATTGGTCTATGCATATATACATGGTACGTTTAATCTATATACCTAAGGGAGAAAGAGTAGGATGAGGAGGAGGAGGAGGAGGTGGTGGAAATAGGGGGGAGGAGGAAATGGATGTATGGAATTTATCGAAGACCAGGGCAGCACGGTATTCGCCACTATGCCAGCCCGATCACTAGTGAGGATCAATCAGACTAATTGCATCGGATAAAAATGCCGGTTAAGCGTTGAAATCCGTTCCCATTTGCACGCGAGCTTGTTTTCCCACACCGAGAATGGAACCTTGACGATAGACATTCAGGAGTATATGCAAACACCTCATTAACGAAATCCCTTTTCTTTTTCTTCCCCCCCTCCCCATTTGTATTTTTAGACTCGAAACATTTTTGTATTATTTCTCGTCTTCCTTTCTTGCTCTTCAATCTCTCTCACTCTCATTGTAAGAGAAAATAATTATTTTCCTAGTAAACATTTTTTTTCTTTGAATTAGCGAAAATTAATAAAATTAATAAAAACAATTATCTATGAAAATTGTTATATAAAATTTATTATTTATTTATTTATCAAAGCACAGGGATACGTTTTTGTTTTGAAAAATAGCTATTTCTGGACAATATGAAAAAAAAAATCTAGAATGGAAAATCTTTTTTCAGGAAAAATTGACATGACACTTCTATTTTGCGAAATGATAAGAAAAAAATGATATGAAACTTAAATCGTAAAAATAGCAACTGGGAGTAAGGGAAGAGTAGAGGTGGTGGCAGAAAAAAAAGAAACGAAATGTAACATAAAACGTCCACCACAGATTCGTCTATCACTCAATCTTAGACATAAACTATAAAGTATAAAAAAATGTAATTGGTTTCATCCAGGAACGTCCTTCATTATTTTTACAGTCGACTTTTTTATCCCACAGTTTTCATTTTACTGTATTTCGTTTCTCTCGGATAAGATTCCTTCTCTTTTTTTTTCTTCTTCCTCTTTTGTGTGTGTGTGTGTGTTGGAATAAATTTTCTAGGTCACGGAATATATTTTCCATAGATAAATTTTTAATATCCCTCATCAGAATAGATTACAAATAATTTTTTTTATTTTCTATACTTTTAACTGGAGGAAACATTTTTTTCATAATAACAATAAAAATTTAAAAAGAAAAATTAAAATACATTTAAATCATAATATTTTATTATAATATTCGTTTCTTATATATTATTATTATTATTGTTATTATATTATTATTATATTATTGTTAATAATATTATTACTTTTATTGTATATAAAATATAAATATATCACTATTTGTACTGTAACAATTTTCATTTAGAATACAATTTAAATTTTCAATCGAATTTAGTTGGACTTAAAGTTATTAAGTGATTACATAAAATTAATATCTGTATTTCTTAAAAAAATTTAAAATCAGTAGTTCAAGTCAATATTTTTCGGACGTAAGGACTTTTAGACAAAATTATCAGTATAGTTCTTAAAAAGTTAAAAAGCAGTAGTACAGGTCAGGTTCCGATCTCTAGGACAACAGTAGTCCTTAAATCGTTTAAAACCAAGTAGTGTAAGTCAGTAAGCGTCAGACACAATGATTTAAATAAAACCAAAACTATTTTTTCTTCTGATTTATTTTTTAAGAAAAAAAACCACATACAGAAAATTTTTAAAATACGTTTCAATTCTAAAATTAATTCTACTTTAGTAAACAATTAAACATTAAGTAGTACAGGTCTCTGCACGTCAGACAAGAAATAAAGAAACTTTTTTTTCAGACATCTCCACTGAATTGTGTAAAAGAACAAATAGTAGGTTATTATAAATACTTTTATAAAGTATTTCAATTGCAGGGTCAAATTAAATTTGCATATAATTAAGTAGTACAGGTCAGTATATGTCAGACCTAAGGGTTTTCAGCAATGAATAAAAATAATTTCTTTCCATTACGTGGTGGAATAAAAATAATTAGACAAATTACTGGTAAAGAAACTCAATTACATAATTGAAAAGAATTTGTGTAAAATTAAGTAGTACATGTCAGTATGGATCAGACAAACAGATTTTTAGGAATTGATAAAAATGCTCATTTTGCTATATTAAGAAGAAAATGTTCTCAAATATTTATAAAGAATTAAGAAAAAAACATGAAATTACACTGTAAAATCGAGTTGGAATAAAATTAAGTGGTACCAGGTCGGTGTATGTCAGACAAGAAAAAGGTAATTCATTTTTAAAAAAATCCATCTGATTGTTTTAAAAAATCAAGTAGTATAGGTCAGTTGAAGTCAGACGTGCATTATTTCTCAAAAACCAAGAAAAATACACATTTTGTTTTTATGGAACAAAGAATCAAAATTTTTTAGAAAATTAAGAAAAATGATACAATTGAAATATAAATCGAATTTACTAATTTTACTAAAAAATGACTAATTATTAGTAGAAACTAATTAGTAGTAAAAAAATAACTAATTTAAATTTAAAATGCGAATTTTCCCTTTTTAGTTTATTTAAAGTTAAGAAACAATAATATATGCAGAAAAGTTGTAACTTCACTGATAAAAAAAATTCGAATTTTACGACGAAGGGATTTTATAAAGTTGTCTTTTTATATTATATATGAATACTAAATGCATATAAAATATATGACAAGATAAATCAATAAATCATAACTAGAAACTTGGCAAATAAATTATTATTTAGAATTTGTGGAAACCTATGTTTTTCTTATGACCCTGACGTCAGAAATAACTCACTACCCTAGGTACAGTGCAAAAAAAAAAGAGGAAAAAGAAAAAAAAAACGGGGTGTAAGGGGAAAAGGAGAGAGAAAAAGGGAGGAAGGGGAAACCGTTTATCTCAAGTTGGTTAGATAGATCTGAAGATCCTCATCATGCTCAAGTTCATTCGGGCGTGTGACGCTGATCCGGGGAGGGCTTTGGGAAAAATAACGTGACATCTTGAGGAAGGTGACAACGAAAAGGCAAGCTCTCTTTCTCTTCCCTCCGCCGCCCCACCCGGTATCCTTTGGGAGAGAAATGAGAGGAGATAGGTTGGGGTGGGGGGAAATTTTTCCTTGAAACACAAAAATTGATTGATCGTTTTAACTTCCTGTTCTTCAACAAATAAAAGACTTGTCATACTGTATGTCGCAAAACTTTTCTGATAGAAATCGATCCAACACAATTTTTATCACAGAGGGAACAAATGTAATTATATAGATGGGTGGTAAAAGAGACACTTTTTTTTCATATTAGTTTTGCGTTTCGATTTTTTTTTTTATTATTATTAGAATTTTTAAATAAATTGGAAAATTTTTTATGCCTTTTTGTTTTCAATGTATGAAAATGTTATTGTTTAGTAATTACTTTTTTTTTCTTTTTTATTTACCTTTGCAGTATTTATATTTTTTTCATTTTGTTTTTATGTTTATTTATTTTTTCGTTTGACTTTTTTGTGTTTATACACTTTTTAGCTTTTTAGTTATTTATATTTACATTTTATTTTTTTTACGTTTTTTGTTTATATATTTGATTTTTTTATGTTTTTATATTCATCTATGTTTTATGTACTTTTGTTTATACTTATACATTTGATGATTTTGTTTTTATATATTTTTTTACTCTTTTTGATATTTTTTTTAAAATTTTTTTTCCACTAGTATTTTGACATTTTTTTTATGGTTTTATAGTTCTCTTTTTATATATTCTTTTGTTTACTTACATTTTTTTAAATTATATACAAATAAATAAGTAAAAAGTGACAGAATAATTGAAAAATAAATAAATAATAAAAAAAATGAATAAATAATAAAAAAATAAATAGAAAATAGATAAATAATGAAAAAATACAGAAAATTGTTAAACAATAAAAATTAAATGGAAAATAGTTAAGTAACCAAGAAATAAATAGATGAATAATAAAAAAATAAATGCAAAATTGATAAAAATAAAGAAATAAGTAAAGATTGATAAATAAAAAATAAAGAATCGATAAATTGTAGGAAATAAATAAAAAAAGTAAATAAATAAATACAGAATTGATAAATTGTAATAGAAAATAAAAAATAGATAAATAATAAAATAATAACAAATATTTCTCTCAGCTTTCAGACAACGTGTGGTTGATTATAGGTATAGAGAGATTATTTTTTTTTCTACCATAAAAAGGAAAAAAAATGATAGGTTAATAATTAATTGAGTATAATTGAGATGATGCGTGTTTAAACAAGGTGATGAATATTTTATTTGCAAAATGGAAGTTTCGTTTTCCTTTGTGAAGTGAATTGCCCATGCATTACGTTAATATCGATCGGGGTTTATTATAAATTTATAAATGGAAAGTCTGAGACGTTTGTCAATCACTCTATCAACCAGATTAGTTTCTATACCCTCAGGAAGCATGATTGTGTATATGATAAATTGTGCTAGTTCGGTGTGTTTGCGTTGACAAGAAAATTGGGTTACTCTAGTTTTGACAGATTGTTAACAAGCGGCTGCTGCCGCTGTTGCTTTTGCCTTCACCGCCGTTCAAGAAGAAAGGCGATGGTAATTGTTTTCATTGATGAATTAGTTTAAAGCTAAGCTTTTTATTTACTTAATTTTTCCTTTATAAGATTCTTTGTTTTATGATTTGTTGATTTTTTTGGTTATTGGTTATTTACAATATTATCTAAATGCTACTAAAATTATTTACAATTTTAGTTGCAATATTATATAAAATAATGATTACAGAATTACTTACAGTATTTTTGAAGAATTATTTTCAATATTCTATATACAATTACTGACAATTTTTCCTACAGAATTACTTACAACTTCTTTTTTTTAAAATTACTTACATTTCTTTTGTAATAATGTTTACAATATTTCTTATACAGTTACTTGAAATATTACTTACAATATTGACCACAGAATTACTTAGAAGTTAACACTTAGATTATTTTGTACAAGATGCAATTTTACTTTCATTATTTTTTGAAATAAATTTTTTCATTAAAATACTTTTTAATAATAATAATTTAGTTACTTTTTAACGAATTTACTTTGTAATATTACTTACAATACTTTTACAGAATTATTTACATGTTTATTTACAATTTTTTTGATGAAGTTACTTACAAAAATACTGTTAGTTTTATTTACATTATTGCTTACATAATTTATTAAAGTCTTTCTACAATATTTCAGATAAAGTAACTTACAATATTTTTTTTTTAATTACTTGCAATATTTCTTTCAATACTGCTTACAGAATTACTTACAAATATTCCTAAAAGAATTCCTTAAATATTTCCTAAAATATTTCTGAAAAGGTTTCTTACAATATTTCTTACAATATTGCTTACAGAATTACTTACAATACTTCTTACAATGTTGCTTACACAATTACTTACGATATTTTTTTCAATATATTTTACAGAATAACTTACAATTTCTTTCAGAATTACAATACTTCATACAATGTATCTGACAAAGCTACTGACAATTTTTTCCCAATACTACTTACAGAATTACTTTAATTTTTTATAATACTACTTACAGAATTACTTACATTCTTTTACTGTAATATTTACAATATTTCTTATATAATTACTTCCATTATTACTTATAGTATTATTTACAGTATTAGGTAAAACATTTGCTATTTACAATTACTTACAATACTACTTACAGAATTACTTACATTATTTTACTGTAATATTTACAATATTTCTTATATAATTACTTTTGTTATTACTTAAAATAATATTTACAGTATTAGGTGAAACATTGCGAGAAAAATTACTTACAATTTCATTCATAATACTTCTTACAAAAATACATAAAATACATTAAATTTACAGTATTGCTTACAGAATTACTTAAAATTTACAGTAATTAAAGGAATTACAGTATTTTTTATAAACTTACAGTATTTCTTACAGAATTACTTACAGTATTTTTTATAGAATTACTTACAATATTTTTCATTTAATTATTCAATTGCTTACCAATATTTCTAACGAAGCTACTTACTATATTATTTATAATACTGCTTACAGAATTACTTACAATATTTGTTAGAGTATTACTTACAATACTGCTTACTGAATTACTAACAGTTTTTTTTTAAAGAATTACTTAAACATTTCTCAAATTATTTTTGACGAAGCAACTAGAAATATTTCTTACAATATGAAGTAATGTAGTAGTGTATAATACAATTTTTCTGACAATACTACTTACAGAATTACTTACAATGTTACATTTTTTACAGACTTGTTTACATTATTATTTATAAAATTTAAAAATTTCTTACTTACAAAATTCCGTAAGGTAATTGTCGATATTTTTCTATAAATTTAAATATTTTCCAAAAGTAACATTTACATTCTTTTCGCCACTATTATCCAGTATACAAATAAATCAAATTTAAATAACAAAATAATATTTGAATCCTACAATTTCTTTTTTCCTTTTTTTTACTTTTATCCAACGAATCTTGAAAGACTTTTAACACACACACACATATATATGTACACTGTGAAAGCGGGTTGGAAATACAAAGAAACATTTGTGAATTTCCGAAAAGGACGAGAATGTTGAATTTGGTCAAAGTTGACATAAGAAGTTTACCTCCCAGTCGTAGTGGGTTATTCTACTCAAACTTTTTTTTCATGTAACTCTCTCTTTTTTTATCTTTCTCTGTTCCTTTAAAGCTTTGTTGACGAAGCAGAGGGACGTCTTATCTTATTTTGAAAAACGAGAATCGAGCTGATAAAGTGAAAGTATCGTTATTCCTGAAAGAAACATCAATTCAAGCAATTCGAATGGAATTTTTTTTTTTTGAGAAAGGGTAAAAAATTTTTTAAATGTATGTTAGAGGGGTGGGGGAAGATGGGTACATTGGAAGTTAATGTAGATAGTGGTTGTCGAATGGGTGTGTGTATATATATACGAATGTCTAGAATGAAAGCGAGAGGGTGAAAGGTCGATGGATAGGATGAGCGTGAGAAGATGGATGGCTTTGGCTTCGAATTCCTGACGAGGTTACCGAAGTTTGGTCCACAGATTCAATTTTAGTTGGTGCGCCAACCCGCGCCACTGCTAGTCATTCGCGCCACTCAACGCCACGTACGTTACCTTCATGAACGGCTGTCTACTTTCTTTTCCTCCCTCCCTCTCCTCTCTTCTTTTCTGTCTCTCTTTGTCTTTCTTTCTTTTTTCCATTTCTTCCTTTTTCTCTCTTACTTTTCTTTTCTCTTGTTTTTTCTTTTCCTCTCTTTCTTTCTTTTTCTCTCTTTCTTTCTTTTTCTCTCTTTCTTTATTTTTCTCTCTTTCTTTTCTTTTCTCTTTTTTTTCTTTTCCTCTCTTTCTTTCTTTTTCTTCCTTTCTTTATTTTTCTCTCATTCTATTTCTTCCACTTCTTATTTTTCTCTTTTTTTCTCAAAAAGAAAGAAAGAAAGAGAGAGAGAAAGACGAAGAAAGAAAGAAAAAGAGAGAGAGAGAGAGAGAGTTTGAGACAGAATAAGAATCCATCTCCTTCTTTCCCTTTCAACTTCCGCTTTTCTCTTTCGTTTTTATTTCCTTTTCACTCCTAAACTGTTATAGTAGATGTCGACTTTTTTTCGCCCCACACACACACACTCACATTTTTCCTCCGAAAGGCCACTTATTCGAGGGCCCCATAACTTTCTCTCTTCTATTTTCGACACTCCTGGCACAGCCAACTGATTGGAAGCTTCTTTAGATCCTTGATTCCTTGCTGTGCGCGCCTAAAGCGCCACTACAAGAGTTTCCTGCTAACGAATGTACTTCTAACGAGATCTTCACTACTCTATTGTCCTGCTTGGAGATAAAAAATTGTTTCTCCTTTTACAAAACTAAAACTAACTGGTTATTATTATTTTTTTTAACTTTCTTCCTGTTTTTCTACGGTGGAGAAAAATTACAATAAAATATCATTATCATTATACTGATAAATACTATTATTATATTAAATTTTATAATAATATTAGTTCTTTTAAATTATTTATTTTTCATTACATTTTGTTTTATTTTATTAACATTATATTATAATATATTAATAAAATGATATTATTTTTAAAATACAAAATATTTCATTATTTGCAGTTTATAGATATAAATTTAATCTCTCTCTCTCTCTCTCTCTCTTAACAGTATATAATAAATATATATTAAATTCAACATTATTGTAACTAATAAACACGAGGGAAAATTGATATAAATTATCGTAAAAATATTATTTAAAGTAGTATATCGCATTAAACATATAAATTTACTATTAACAGTTAATAAAGTTATATATACATAAATTATTATTAATTTACGATCGAGTTTCACTGAAACCAATAAAGTGCATTTGAAAAATTTAATAACCGTAATTATGTAATATTCTCACCAACATTCAAATATATTAATTGAAATTAAATAATTTCCAGCTAATATTAATTAATCCATATATTTTCCCGAAGCAGGGGAACGGGAGGAGATGGGGGGGGGGAGTGAGAGAGAACGTACAAGATATTACAGTTGTATGGTAGTATACTATAAAGATTCAATAATCAAATTTCTCAATTACGATACCGGAGATATTAAATTGGTAGAGGATGGGGAATACAAATAAGTAATCAATACGGTGAGAATATTTCCTGTTCGTTTAATTTCACAAAATTATGTTTGAAACGAATTTTTTGTTTTGGTCTATTTTATTGGACTCTCTAAATTTGAATTAGGAAAACTGTTTACTAATTTGAATTAGTAACTAATTTTTTATTTTTGAATTAGTAAAGTATACTAATAAATTAGTGCAAATTACTATTTTTAGTCAAATTTACTAATTTAAAGGTCAATTACTGACAAAAATATAACCAGTTCGAGTTAAATCAGATAAAATTTCACTTAAATTTAATTTATACTTTAAAGTATAAATTAAATTTTTTCATAACTATAAAACATGAAGAAAACAATCATGTTTTATATTAATTAAAGGTGTCAAATTCATAAAATCATTATTTTATATTATTAGAATATTGTTACTGTAACTTCTTCAAAAATATTTTCATCATTTCAATTCAATTATTATTTTTAAGAATTTTTCACTAAAATTTGTCTTTAACTCAATTAATTTTCAAAAAAGTTCTTCTACAATTTTTAAAATCCATTTATTAACAATATTCAATTTTACAAATTTCAATTATTCGTAAATTCTTCAATTAAATTAATTACACTTTTGCAAAACAATTGAATTCAGAATTAAATTATTTTTACAAATTCACGCTATATTGCTTTTAATATTCAATAATTATCTAAAATTTTAACTGAAATTTATTTTTAAATCAATTTTTATTATAAAATTCTACTAGAATATAATAATTTAAATGCAAAAATAAATAATTCATAGAACAATTGAATGTTTCTTAAAATGCAATTCTCATTAAGAATTCTATCAATATATTTTTGAATAATTGAATTCTTTCGACGATTTCTAATAACAGTTTTGAGAATAATTACATTTTCTAAGAAATTCGATTAAAATTTTATTAAAAATAATTAAAATTATAATTAAATTCCTAAGAAGAATTTTATTATTTATTAACATAATTGCGATGGATTTTATTACACTTGAAAACAATTGAATTTCTGCAATAATTTGTAACTTCTTCAAAATTAAATTTTTTTAGTGTTAATTAAAATTTTTCTATTAATCCATTATTTTTAATAATTTTTGAAAAAAATTTTTAAGAATTTTCATATTCATTTGTTTTTAACTGAAAATCATTTTTAAATGAATTTTTATTAAAAAATTCCACTAGAATTCAATTATTTAAATACAAACAAGATAATTTATTGAATAATTGAATGTTTTTTAAAATTCAATTCCCATAAAAAATTTTATCAACAAATTTTTAAATAATTGAATTCTTTATATAAATTTTAATAAAATTTTTAATAATAATTACATTTATCGAGGAATTTGATTAAAATTTTATTAAAAATAATTGAAATTCTGCGATGAGTTTTACTATTTATGAAAATAATTTAATACCTTAAAAGAATTTTATTATTTAGAAAAATAATTGAATCCCTGTAAAAATTTTATTATTTTTCAAAATAATTGAATTATATTGTGAAGAAATTTATTGAAAATTTGTAAACAATTGAATTTCTGTGAAATTTTTATTATTTTATAAAAATAATTAAATGTTTGCGTAGAATTATATTAAAATTTTTTTAAACAATTGAATTCTTTTAGAAAATTTTATTAATATATTAGATATTAAAAATAATTACAAACAAAAATTTTTTTGAAAGTAGGTAATTAAAATTTTACCAAGAATTTTATTATAATTTTTGAAAATGACTGACTTTTGAATAAGAACTTTATTATTTATAAAGATAATTGAAATTTTGACGAGAATTTTTAAACATAATTGAATTTCTGTGAGGAATTTTATTACTTTTGAAAATAATATAATTTAATATTATTTGCATTGAAGGAAATAATTTTGTCATCTGAAGAAACTTTTTAGTTGATCCAAAGAAATGTTTGCATTTATTTAGTTGATTCAACTAAAATCTGGTTGATTCGAACCAATTTTTTACTGAGTGCACTATATATACTTGTTTTAAAAAAGGATCGATCAAGTTCTTAAGTGATGATTAACTAAGAGTCGAGGGTTAATTTGAGGGTTAATTAAAAACCTTCAAGCATTTCAAGTCTCCTTGTGTTGAGGAAAAATAATTTTTTTTCTCCCTTTCTTTGTTCGTTAAACGTTTCCAGCAATATAGTGGATTAGTAGCTGTATTTATTTTTCCCTTGTCTATAGATTCTAAACGGTAATTTCAAGGTTGTGAGTTATTTTCCGCTATATTTTCTGTTTTCCTCTTTTTTTTCATGGTTTTCTTAATTCTGGGCCATTCCAGTTGAGTCAACGAAGCCCAGCAAGCGTCATTCTAATTGGAATATCGATCTGTTGTATAGAGCGTTTCAAGCGACACACTATCGGCACGCACCCCTTTTACCACTAAGTGGGAGGGGTTTAGAAGGCACGAAGGTAACTTGACAAGTGAGATAGCCAACTTATAATCGAAACTTTTAAACACGTTCAACAACGTGGCCCAATCATAAGTAAACACATATGAGAATTTTTTTTTACATTAACATAATTCAATTTTAAACAGTTTTTTTTTTTGCAAAAAAAATTTATTTATATTATCCAAACTTTTTTTGCAGAAAGATTTAATTATTTTGAAGTCAAATTTAAAATTTTTAAAAATTGGAAAAAATTTTCTTGAAATTAATAAAATTTTTGCAAAAAAATTACTATAATTTTATGTTGAAAATTTTTTTCGGTGTAGAAGTTTTTTTTACTTTGGAAATAGAATGGAGAAATTTTGTTAGAGAGAAGGAAAGGTAATTCATGGAGTTTTTTATTTTAATTTTTTTTCCAAAGCTTCGAATTTTTGTGGTTGAAGTTAAATTAAAAAGAATTTCTAGAAAGTTGATTGTATTTATTTTTTATGGCTGTAAGTTGCACGAGCTCTAGCGTCACGGAAATTGATTCTTCTAGTCCTCACCAGGTGTCTGACCGAAGAATATAGTTTCTACTTGAAAATTCTATAAGGTGTTCTTATTGACATAGAAAAAATTTCTTTTTGTCTCGCACTACTATTTCTATTTTTAAGAAATTATTTTGTATTTTTAATTAAAAATTTTTTTCTTTTTCATAAAAGAATTCTAAAAAAATAAAAAAATAAAGTTTTGAAGAATTAAAAAGACGAATTGAACTAAAAGTACTAAAGAAAAGTTTTTTGTCCTACGCAACAGTATTTTTACTACTTAAATAGTGCATTTTTTTTGACAAGATAATTTTATTTGATAACCAAAAAATGTGTATAGTGAAAAAATAGTACGTTTTTTACTTCAAAAAAAGATTATTTCTTTGGTAGTTAAACTTTATTACCGAAGAATATTTGTGTCTGACGAAACACTGATTTTTCTACTTAAAATGTGTATTTTTCTTTTAGTAGATGAAAACATTTTTTAAGTATTTATTTTTTATTTATTTTTCAGTCATAAAATTCAATTATTTCAGTCATAAAAATTAAAAAATATTTTGATTTAGTAACTAAAAAAAATTATATTTTTACAGTACTTGAAAAAATTATTTTCTTCACTAAATTAAAACATTTTTTTTTCTAGCAGCTGAAGTTAATTTATTAGAAAAATTAAACTGCAAATTTTTTCTGACACAATTTTATTTATTGAGAAAAAAAAGAAAAAACAATATTAAAAGAAAATTTCGATAATTAAAAAGTTCAATAGCCTCAATTTTCTATTTTTCCCTATAACTAAAATTTAATTTTTTCCAAGAAGAAAACGTTGTACTTCCTCAATTCTTTTTCCACCTATTTTGAAAATAATTAAAAATCGTTATTTTATAATTTTTACCGAACAAACGCGTTGCAAACTTCCTTTCACTCGAACAAGATTTAAATGAAGCGTCGTCTATTTTTTATGCACACATTTTTCTATGCTATTTTTTTCTTGTAAATTCCCTTGAGAAAAAAGCAGATGATGAGAAAAAGGGAGAAAAAGAGAGAGAGAGAGAAAGAGAAAGAAAGAGTAATGACCTGTAGTAGGTCACTATGTAATATTAAACGGTTCATCACATTGAATTATCATCATCATCATCATTATCTTCATCATCATCATCAACAAAAAGAAAAAAAAAACTTTGCTCCAATAGTTCCTTTGACGGGCGTCTATCTTTCTACTAAATAGCCTCCTGTTTATTTCCTCTGCGTTCCCTCAGCACAACAATGAATTACATTAACCTTCATCATTTCTTCTTTTCTTTATTACTTATTGTTTCGCGTATTCTCTTTCTCTTCTGCGTATTTTCTCTCTCTCTCTGATTTTTTTTCTTTATTGTTTCGTTAATTTTTCTTTCTTTTTTATTCCCCATATTCTCTCTCTCTCTCGTTCTCTTTCTCTGGATCTCTTAATTTTTTCTTCATTGTTTGGATAATTTTTCCTTCTTTATTATTTCGCATATTTTCTCTCTCTATCTTAAAGTTTTTTTGAGGATATTAAATTGAGACAAAAAAAGGAGTAAAATGTTGCGAAGCAACGTTTTGTATGTATTTTAAGATGTTTCTTTTTGCAGTGAATTCTTGCTGCTTTAGATGTCAAAAACTTTTTTAGAGCACATCAAGTGATTTGACAGCAATTTTTATACCATTAGGAAAAATGGACTTTTTTAAAATTAATAAATGTGAATGAACTGGTACAAGTTTGATTGGAAGGTAGAAGAATAGTTGTTGTGTACGCGGAAAAAAGGAACCTTATTCTTTCGTATAATGGAGCGAATAGAAGGACTTGGAGGGTCGATTCTAGTCTCGAGGATGCTGCTGGAGTGGCCGAGTTATGGGAAGTGTACCGAAATGTTATTGGAATAAAGCCTCGTACAATGCTTTTTCGCGAAGTAAGGTGGTCGAGATAAGTCGGTATATATATATAGCTGGACAGATATATATATGTATATATAGATAAGTTTCGGAGGGTATATAGAACGGTTGGAGACGACTAGGACGGCTATGGTACTGAGGGTGGAACAAGTTTTGTCCGAGCCAACGGGTGCCCATTGGGCAGCCAGGCAGTAAATTCGATCGCCGGACGCCCTCGAGCGAGGCAAAATGGCACGTCCTCTGTTTTTCTTCGATTTCTTTTTCTTCCCTTAGTCTTCCTTTTTTATTTGCTCGCTTGCTCGACGTCATCGATTCGCCTCCTGTATATGTATATATATATATACTTTACGAGAGAACCTTTTCCCTAAGAATTCTTTTTTGGACGTTTGTTCACTTACCCGCTTTGCCCAGGTGAAACCGTTGACTTATCCCGTCAGAGAGCAGTGTAAAATTCTTTTATTTTTTTCCTTGTTTTTTCAATATCGATCCTTTCGTTATTGTAAATTTGTAGAAAGGAAAAATATTCTAGGTAATGCAATTATATTGCAAAACTTGTGAAATATATAAATAAATGTATAAACCCACGTTGAAAAATTCCACAGAAGTACCCCCTGGAAATTCCATGGAATTTCCGTGGAGTTTCCATAATGGAAATTCTGCAAGATTTTTATTTTAAAAATATTTTAACATTTCCAGGATTGTCATAGGTCAGGAAAATCAGGGAAAAGTCAGGGATTTATATTAAAGTACTGAAAAAAATTGAATTTATAAGAAGTTATAAATGATTGCAGAAATTCAATTATTTTCAAAAAGCTAATAAAATTCTTCGCAGAAATTCAATTATGTTCATAAATTTTTTAAAAATGCCACGTCAAAATTTCAATTATTATTTATTTTTAAAAATAATAAAATTCTTCTCTAAAATTCAATTATTTTTAAAAATTTTAATAAAACTCTTGGCAAAATTTCAATTATTTTCAAAAAATTTCAATACCTATTATTTTATAATAAAATTTTTCAAAAGATTTCAATTATTTAAAAAAAGTGTTGATAAAATTAAAAGCAAACATTAAGTACATTATTTTCAAAAATAAAATTGTTTACCGAGATTCAATTATTTTCATGAATAATACAACTCATCATAGAATTTTCAATTTCAATTATTTTTAATACAATCTTAATCGAATTCCTCGAAAATGTACCTAATTATTCTTAAAAATTTTATTAAAATTCGTCGAAAAAATTGAATTATTTAAAAATTGGTTGATTAAATTCTTTATGAGGATTTAATTTTGAAAAACATTCATTTATTCAATAAATTATTTATTATTGTATTAAAATAATTGAATTCTCGTAGAATTTTCTAATAAAAATTGATTTAAAAATTAATTTCAGTTAAAATTTTACATAATAATTGAATATTAAAAGCATTATAGCATGAATTTTCAAAAATAATTGAATTTTGAAATTAATAAATAATAATTTTATTATTTAGGAAAATAAGTCAATTCTTGCAACGAATTTTTATTACATTTTTTTTAAAATAATTAAAATCCTGTCAAGAATTGTATTATTTATGAAAATAATTGAATTGTTGCAATGCATTTTATTACAATTTTTTTAAATAGTTGAATTCATTTAAGAAATTTTATTAAAATAGTAGATATTGAAAATATTTTAATTTCAGCGAAGAATTTCATTATTTGTGAAATGTATTTAAATGCTTGCAAAAAATTTGTAAAAATAATTAAATTTTTTAAAGAATTTATTTAAAATTGTATTAAAAATAATTGAAATCCTATGAAAATTGTTATTATTTATAAAAATAACTGAATTCATGTGAAAAATGTTATTATTTGTAAAAATAATTAAATTCTTGAAAAGGATTTTATTAAAATTTTTGTAAATAATTTTTTTTGTTTTTTGAAAAATTTTATGGAAATTTAAGTTATTACAAAACATGAAGATATCAATAACTCCGAGTCTTCGACTTAGAGTGATCGATATCTTCATGTTTTATATTAATATTCTTATAATTTATTGAATTTCATAAACGTTTGATTTTGAAATTTTTTAAAAATCTTAATTCCTATGGAATAATAATAATGATTAAATATTTATTTAAAAAAAAATTTATTGGTGTTTTGAAATAATTTTACAATTAAAGAAATTCCTGATTAAATGTAATAGAACAGTTTTTTGAGTATCTAATCAATTTTAGAGTGAATTAGAATATTCTTTAAGGTCAGGGAAAAATTCAAAATTTTGTCCGGAAATCAGGGAAAAGTCAAGAAAATTCTTTAATTTTTTTATTCTTATGATATAATTTTAACATTTGTATTATGATTAGAATCTAATAATAAGCTTTGTTGCAATTTTTTTGCAAAATGCGCAATTTATTTTTAATAAAATAGTAAACAATTGTAATAAAATAATAGAAGTTGAAACAGAAATGATTGAATTTTGCTTATTTGATTTTTAATTATCAACAATTGAAAAGTGAATCGAAATTTACTAGTTAGGTTTATTAAAAAAAATCCAGTTTGCTGGAAATTAAATTCACATAATGGAATTTATAATCTAATTGAAAGAGAAATATTTTTTTGCACATGTATTTTTTTCCCTTTCAGGTATATTTTTTCAATATACAACTTTTCTCCATCCGAATATATTTTTTCGTTTGTGAATTACTAGGTAATAATTAACAATAATTATTATTGGTTGATTAAATAGTTTTTTCTATATGAAAAGTATCGTTTCTATCCAGAATCTTTCTTTTTCTTTTTAGGAGAAACTAAAAAGAAATTTTTACGTAACCGTAATTTACCATTATTTCAGGTATAAATTAATCAATATATGCATTTCCTTATATTGATTTTAGTTTCCTGTTATTTTGACCCATAATTTTATTAACAAAAAATATATATTAAATAAATTTTCAATAATTGTACAGTGAAAAATTATTATTAAAATATTTCTCTACTTGGAAATGCTTGATTTTTAATTACAGAAAATCAAAAGTAGATTAAAAATTCAGTTTGTTAAAAAAAACGTAAAAAAAATATTTGATTTTTAAAAAGAACTTTCAGTTTATTGAAAATTAAATTTACAATGGAATTTATAATCTAATTAAAAGAGGAATAAATTTTTCATGAATGGTTTTTTTTTTTGCTCTACAGTGTAATTTTTTTTCCTCAATACACAACTTTCATCCAAGCGAATACATATTTTGATCGTAAATTACTAACTAGGTCAAAATTAACAATAATTATTGGTTCGATAAAAAATTTTTAATTAATGTTAAAATTTTTAAATTAAGTTTATTACTTTCCAGTTTCCAATATTCCAAAATTCTTTTTTACCCACAATAGAAAAAAAACATTTCCACCATGACGATTTTTTTTCTAACACAAAAATTTTTTTCCCCCACGAAATCATTATCTACAATTATTTTCTATAAATTAGTCAATTTGAATTTCTTTTTTTTTCTTTTCTTCTTTTTTTTCTATTTTACGAAACAAGACTAAACTGCAGCTACAAACGAAAGCTTCCAACAAAGTCAATAAGTTAGTTCAATCAACTCAAATAAGCAAACGTCGAAAGGGGGGTTTAGAGAGTAGAGGGGGGGGACAATATACAAAGAAGTCGAACTCGATAATTGGCATGTTTTACCTCTCCCGCTATATTCGATATTTTCAAGATAGAAATTTGTAAACACAAGAAAAGAAATTGTAGATATTTCCCCCCCCCTTTTTTTATCGTCGGTTGAGAGAAAGAGGGGGGGAGGGGTAGTTTTTTTTCTTGTACAATTCTTCAATATTATGTCATGTAAAATATGCATACACGTTGAATTTTTCTATGACACACACAGAAGAACCAATGTTAGAAATTTTTTTCCTCTTTTTTTTTCTTTCTTTCAAAAAAAAAAAGGAGGGGAAGGTTGAAACGACACAAGTACCATGGTACATTTTTTATAACCTACAATGTAGATATATATATGTATATATAGATAACAATCGTTAAAAATGTAGATATTCTTTGGAATCGAAAAAGAGGAATGGTATAGAAGTGGATGACAACCGCCAGACGTGTATCGATATTCAGAGAAGCGAGCAAAAACGAGAGAAAGACAAAAAGATACAGAAATGGGGAGAAAAAAAACCTTAAATATATATATATATATATAAGGAAAATTTATAATTTTCCTTTTTATAAAATGAAAAAAAATATATATTTAAAAGAAAAAAAACATATATATATAAAAGGGGAATAAATATATATATATATAAAAAGGAAAAATATATGTATGTGAAAAGGAATCTTGAAAATCGGGCCGGAAGTAATAGCAATATATTTCTTCAATATACGGTGTTACCAACCAGATGAATCTAATACCCCCTCCTCTAACCAACCAACCACCCACCCACACCCCCTCCCCCACTCTTGATGTGTCGGTGAACTTATATTTTCCAATGGTGTTTTACGCAACGATCAAGTTCTTTCGATCTTAAAATTGGTTTTGGATTAACAACGTCGTCTCGTAGATATTTTCAACGACCACGACGCGATAAATCTGTTTAGTATCGAAAGTCGAATCGAATTTCGTCGTTGTTGTTGTTATATATGTGTATATTATATGTATATGAAAAATACAACTCGTCAGTTGCGTGCACTGCTTTGGAAAAATAACCGTGTTCTAATCGACACGAAGCAATTTTTTTTTCTCTCCAACAACTCTCCCCCCTCTCCTCCTCCTTCTCTTCACCTTTCTTCTCTTTCAGTGAGAATATTAAGGTCGACAACAATTATGTGTGCCAACACAAAAGTCTGCGAAATTGTTTTTTCTTTCAGTGCTGTTTTTTTTTTCAACTTGTAAAAAGTATTTTCGATATAGTTTTTTACGAAGAAAACAATTATAGGGTGATTTTTTTTTGTACATTGTGCTTGGGGAATTGATTTCAATTTTTGGTCAATTTTGTTGTTAGGGGAGAATTTTGAAGGGAAGGGGGAATTTTTTTGTTTATCTGAATTTATGATTTTAAGGGTTTTATGATAGAATATTTTATTCTTGTTTTTTTTTTAATTGTATTTTTAAATTCTGAACGAGTGGAAATTTATGTGTTAAAATTTATGCTGAATTATGCTAAGTAATAGGTGATAATAATAAAAAATAATTTGATAATTTATAAAATTATTATTATATTCTTAAAAAGTTATTATAAAATTATTATGAAGTAATTATAACATTATTCTGAATTTATTATGAAATTATTACAAAGTTTTATTATAAAGGTATGAAATTATTACAAAGTTTTATTACACAAGTATGAAATTATTACAAAATTCTTTTAAAATTATTATGAAATTAATTCAATTATTCTAAATCTATTATGAAATTACTATAAAATTATTATAAAGTTTTAAACTAGTTTTAAATTATTAGAATTTATAAATAGATTCTCAAATTATTATAATTAGAAAATTATTGAAAAATCATAAAATTACACAAGAATTTTGGAATATTTTTTTTATTATACACAAGATTTTTAACTTTTTCTTTTTAGTTTTCAAAGGTTTTGTTTTTAAAATTTTCAAAACAAAGAAGTTTTTTTTTACTTCTTAATATTTTTCCTACTATATTTACAATAAAACAAAATTTTATTTGTAAAAAAAAACAATAGTAAATTTTTGTTTCCAAACAAAAAAAGCAATTTGTTTCCATAGATTTACCCAAAATTATCATTATTACCGTGAAAAATTTATTCCTCGTTTTATTAGCATTTGTTTAAATTTCACGATTAATTGTTTATCGAGTGGCTTTTTTTCTCGTCTTTCCTTTCTTTTTTCTGTTTGTTGTAATTTTTCATTTTGTTAATAAGTGTAAATTCTTTTGGATCGATTCAGTGACCCAGATTTTTCACTGATTACAATTTTCGAAGAGAGTGAAAAATGTTTTGTTAACAATTTTGCATTTTAAGTTCATTAAAAATTACAATGCTGCTTTTGAAAATTTGCGTACTGGAAAATTTTATTTGACAAATGTATATATACCTACATATACCTACGTATAGACGAGATTACTATTGGGGAAATTTTTTATTTCAATAATTCGTTAGCTCCTACAATGTATTTGTTCTTTTTTTTAATTTATTTATTCAAACATATATTATAATTTATTTTTGAATAGAAAAGAAAAAAACTATTGAAAAAAAAAAATAATTTTACTTTGTTTAATTGACAAGAAAATAGTAATTGAAACAATCGAAACGAATTCTTTTTCTTAATGTGAATTATTCTAAATAAATACATTTAGAATCAGTTAGTCGTTAATTATTATTTCATTGAAAAATTGCAATTTATTTATTAATAAATGAAAATAATTATGTTTAATAATTTATAGTATTTATTATAATAATTATTATTGTTGTAATAATAACAATAATTGTATAATAATAATAACAATAATAATAATTATTATTAGCTATTATTATTATTATTATTATTATTATTATTATTATTATTATTATTATTATTATTATTATTATTTACAACTAAAGTATTTTTTAGTCTTTTAATTTGTTAAATAAATAAACTATTATTTTTTATTTTATATTCTTATAAATATAAATTTTAGTTTTAATAATTAAAAAAAATTTCTAATTATACAAATAAGGACAAATTGCTAATTTTTGCTTATTTAAATATTTAGTGGAAAATAAAATCGTAATAATAAAATGCTTGGAATAATTAAAAAAGAATTGAAACATAAATTTAAAATAGAGAAATTCGACGTTTTTTCCTTCCTTTCCTTTTTTTTCTTTTAATGTAACAAAACTGCTTATCGTCCAATTTCATCATTTCCTGAAGTGTTCCAACATAATATCATCCTTCTCTTTAACGTTAGAGAATTCCATCCGTATTGAATGCTTAATTCTCGGTAAAGACCTCGAGCCTTAAAAGCAATTTACGCTTCCAACTAGTCCATTAAAAAATTGATTAAGTTTTTTTTGTGGCCGCTTTCTTTTTTGTCTCATTGGTAAAGTGAGAGGGAGAGAGAGTGAGAAAGAGAGAGAGGGTTGGTGGAAGTAGTAGAAGCAGCGTTGGGAAATGTTACCCCTTAGAACAACATTTCGACCAGCCAGTATAACGACTGATCTCTATTCCCAGTAGCAAGGAAAACTCGTAAAACGGCACTTGGAATTTTGCTGCGCCAAGTTAAACTTGATCGAGACGAAATGGGTGGTGGGCTGAATGTTATGAGGGTAGGGTAGGAGACAGAGAGATAGAAATTGAGAGAGAGAGAGAGAGGAACACGAAGGCTAGTTGGTGACTCTCTGTGCCATCGCTTCTCTCGTCTACTCTCTCTCTCTCTCTCTCTCTCTCTCTCTCTCTCTCTCTCTCTCTCCCTTGCTTTGTATATACATATCTGTCTGTCTTTCTTTTTCGCATTCTTTCTATATATATATAAATTTAAAGCGAGAAAGGAAGAAAGAAAGACAAAGAGAAAAGAGAGAGACAGAGAAGAGAGAGAGAGAGAGAGAGAGAGACCAACATGTTGGTTTGTATCGTTAAATAGATATGGATGAAAGTTGCATCTACCTTGGAGACGCCTAGGAAAACTAGGTGAAAGCAAACGACAGTGAAGGAAAAAGTGAATAAAAAGTGAAGAGAGAAAAAAAAAGATAAGTAAAACGAGGAAATGAGTGGATACGATATTGTGTTAGTTGAAAACGAGTCCTCATTCGACACTTAGACCCCACTCCCCATTTTCTCTTTGGTCTGTGAAAAAAAAACTGAGAAAAAAATAGGAAATATATTAAGGTAGTTGCTATATTTGAAACTATCCTGTGTTTGAAAGGGGAAAGAGGAAATTTTGTATTTTTTCTCTCTTGGTCTCATTTCTCTCTCCCATTTCACTGAACTCTATCTACTCTCAGAAATACTCGGCATTCAAATGACACTGACTTTAAAAATATTCGTACATGCCTACCAGGTTGTATACTCAATATGAAAGTGAGAGAGAAAGAGAGGGGGATGAGGGGGAAGAAATAAATCCTTTTCTCTCTCGCTCTCTATTTCTCGGTGCAGAATTATTAAGAATTTTTTCGATTTTTTTACTGCTTCTTTATTATCTTGTTCCTTTTCTTCTTCCTATTCTTATTTTTCGTTTTCTTTGTTTTCTTCTTCTTACTCTTCATTTGCGTTTTCACTTTCTCTTCTTGACGATTTGTTGCTTTTTTTATTGTTTCTTCTTCTTGTTTTCCTGTTTCTTTTTTATCTTTCTTCAGCAATATTTGTTCCTCTTTATTTTCTTTAAATACTTTTCCTTATTACTCTCACTTCTGTTTGTATTGTTCTATTTCTTCTTCTCTTCTTTTCTTTTTCGATTTTTTCGTCTTTATCTTCTTTTTCATTTTTCTAAACATTATGTATGTTTCCTCCTTTCCATTTTTTACTTCTTCTTTTTCTTCAGTATTGTTTTCTTTTATGGTTTTAGAGCTTCTTTCTTTCTTCTACATTATACCTTTCTTCTTATTTTTTTATTTTATTTTTCTTCATCGTGACTTATATTCTTCCTCTTTATTTGGTCCCTTACCTTTTGTTTTTGTTCTTTTTTCCATCCTTCGTTATTTTTCTACTTTTCCTTTAAATTTAAAATTTTCTGATTCTTGTGCCAAAATAAAAATAAAAACTGATTTTTCAAAAAAGAAGCTATAAGAAAAAAAGAATACATTCTCTTTTATTTTTCTACTTTTTCTTCAATTTTCCAATTTTTTCATTTTTGCGCTAAAATAAAAATAAAATGTGAATTAAGAAAAAAAGCTTCAATTTTTAAAATTTCTTTTTCTCGCGCCAAAAAATTAAAAAAGAAGCAGGCATAAAGAGGAAAAGGAGAAAAAAAGTAAATCTTTTTCTTCTTTCTTCATTTTTTCTCGTTTCTTATTATTGAGCTTTCTTTTTTCCATTTCATTTCTTCTTCCTAGTTTTTTAGTTCTTTTTATTAATTTTTTTTTCTTCTTTCTCGTTTTTCGTTATTTTTCTACTTTTCCTTTAAATTTAAAAATTTCTGATTCTTGTACCAAAATAAAAATAAAACTGATTTTTCGAAAAAGAAGCAAAAAGAGAAAAAAGCTATAAGAAAAATAAAATATATTCTCTTTTATTTTTCTAATTTTTTTTCAATTTTCCAAATTTTTCATTTTTGCGCTAAAATAAAAATAAAATGTGAATTAAGAAAAAAAGCTTCAATTTTTAAAATTTCTTTTTCTCGCGACAAAAAAAGAAAAAGGAATAAGGAGAAAAAAGTGCAAAAAAGGAAATATTTTTCTTTTTTCTTCATTTTTTCTCGCTTTCTTTTTTTTTCCATTTCTTTTATTCTTCGTAGTTTTTTAGTTCTTTTTATTAATTTTTTTTCTTCTTCCTCGTTTTTGGACTATTATTTGTCTTTCTTTTCTTTTTATTCTTCATTTTTTCTATTTCTTTACTTCCTTTCCTTTATCTTCAAATTGTGAATCTTTTCATTTTTTTGAAACCTTTTTCTTTGTCTTTATCTTTATCTCTTCCTTTTTTATTCTTCATCTCGTTTTCCTTCTCTACTTTTCGGATTTTTTTAACTTTTTTTCATTGTTCTATTTCTTCAAAATTCTTTATTCTCTTTTCACTTTTTCAGGCCTTTTATTCTTGCACTTTCTTCCTTTCCTACTTGAATCTTTATCTTTCTTCATTATTATTTATTCCACCTCTTCAATTTTTTATTAAAAAAAAACCTTTTTCTTATTCTCTTCCTTTTTTCTCTTTCCTACTTCTTCATTTTTTTCTTATTCATTTTTTATCTCTTTTTGCGCTTCTGCGGAACATGTGTATATATATAGAGAGAGAGATCGCAAAAGGGTCTGCGTGAGAGTTGGCTTTCTGCCTTGAGGCGAGACAAAATCTGACCCCCTTTTCCTTCATGGATAAATCTAAAATTTGGCATCTTCTCCTCGAACAGGAAAAGACCGCCGACGAAAACCACCAACTTAGACTTCGACCCAGGGTCCAAAAACCAAGAACTGATGAAAATCAATTGCCCTTCACTGAATCTATTGCTTTTGGACGTATATCCATTTCCAAATAGTACGATTGCCAAATATATTTATTGTCCGACTTAATGTGAGCATAATTACACTTACTATTATTGGGGAATTATGGAAAATTCACGATTTATTTCTCTTCACAAGTTTTATTAGTTGGAAAATTGGAGGTCCAAAGTTTGTAACTGAATTACTCTTTGTGATTCCTCAAAATTCTACTGAATTTTCATCGGAAATAATTTTCTTTAAGGAATAATGAAATGATCAAAATTCTAATAATCATTGTAATTGCATTCGTATTGTAATAATTTAATTAATTTTTAATTTTAAAAAATCATTATTTTTTAATTCATTATCTATAGTAACGAATTTTAGTAGTATTATCAGATTTTAGTCAGACGAAAGGTTAATTTTAAAATTTTTTAAGATTTTTGAATTTTTAAAAAATTCTTTTCATGTTTCTTTGATTGTTATCTGTATTAGTTACAATTAATAAATAAAAAAATAATAATTTGTAACAGAAATAATTGAATATACTAAATTTTAGACTAAATTTTAGAAATTAATTCTACTATTAATTCTAATAATGATTATTTTAGCTTTGATTAAAAATACATTAACGTTGTACTAAATTTTTCTATGTTTAAAAATGATTTGGGTTAAAAGATTTATCTAAAGTGCTTAAAAATTTATCTAAAGTAGTTATTTATCAGTTGGGCTTAAAAAGTTGGTCTACTCGTTTTAAAACTACATTTGGTGAAGCTTAAAAGTTTATCTATTCTATTTAAAAATATATCTTTAGTGCATTAAAGTTTATCATTTAGCCTCTGTAAAATTTATCGCTAGTGCTTGGAAAATTATCTGCAAAGTAAAATTGGCCAGTAACTTATAAAACTATATTTAGTCTGATAGAGAAAATTTTTCCTTTTATCACACACTAATATAGGAAAAAAAATACTTCCTCTATACGGAAGCAATTGCAAAGTATATGGAAAATTGCTTTTTGTATGACTAAAATCTATTTTTACTGCTTCTTCCAAAATTATGAAGAATTCTAATTCTTTTCAATTTCTTTTTTAATTTTTTTTAATCCCTTTTTGATTTTTTAGACTATAAAAAAATTATGTCAAAATAAAAATGTCTGACCGAAACTGACTCGAACTACTTTACTGGCTTAGCAATACTGGCGTACTAATAATATTACTAATAGTAATAGTTATAATAACGATAATAATTATTATATTTATAATAACGATGATAAATATTATAATTATACTAATTATACTAATTAATTACAGTTTCGTGTGAATTTATCAAGTCTGTCGGAAAATTTACCATTACTACTGAAATTATATCAAGTATTTACACATTGAATTATAAGTAGTAAAATATTCTTTCAAATATTTTTTAAAAATATTAAAAACAATTTGTAAAAAATATTTAATATAAAAAAAATATTTTTCTCTATTAAATTTTCCCCTACTTTAATTTTTCTATTTTGTCTACTTAAATAAATCTTTAGTTCCAAAAAAGAAAATAAATTGTCAAAAATAAAAGTCATGGCAATTGTTCCGATTTTCGTCTACACACTCGATAGGTGAATTTTTAACAGGGAAACTTTTAAATAGAATCTCAAATGTGTAGGCATTCAAGATTAAATTCCGCGGGGAGAATTCTAAGGTGACCCTGTTTCCGAGAGTTTTCACCGGACAGACTACTGCTCAAAGCTCTCTCGGGATTCATTGGTGTGTGTGTGTGTGTGTGTGGTGGGAGGGAGGGATAGGAGAAGACGGCGAGAGGAGGGGGAGAAAAGATAGGTATGGCTGTGCTTGCTTAAAGCAGCAAGAAACATGTTGCGCTCTAGAATCACTAGTGTTTGTGCCAGTGCTAAAGGATGTTACACAGGAGCTATGACTAGTAAGACCCTTCTTATGACCCTTCCTTCCCCCCTCTCTCTCACTCACTCACTCCCTCACCACTGTTCGGTTAATGGTTGATGCTTCGTCGACCAACGTTTGTGTACTCTTCAGCCGTCTGGCTGGCAGCCGCAGTGGTTGCCTGGCTTAACTTCCGTTATGAACTAGATTTTCATTTAGCCTTCTCAAAATTGTTTAACTTTCATAATGCTTATTATATGTCCATCTTGACTTTTTATTTTGAAAGTCTTTTTTCAATTTTTCGTTCTATTTTGTATTTTTTTTTTCAATTTCAAAATTTTTTCCTTTTTTAATTGTCTTCTATTACGTATGAATTTTTTTTCATTTTTAATTATAAATTCCGCCTGACCAAGAAGAAGTACTACTACTGATATAGTTCTAGTATCTACTGATACCTAGAAAGAGAATCATTTTAAAATACATTTTGACTGACTAAAAATTACATTTACTACTAATATTAAAATAAAAAATGTGAATTTTTGATTAGTAGTATAGAAATGCAAATCGCTTTGTATGGCTAAAATTTATTTTTACTACTAATTCGGAAAGTATAAGAACTCTACTTTTGTTCTTTCTGACAAAAAATATTTTTTCCTGGACTGACACTGAAATTAGAAACATGGGAAATTCTCTGAATGAATTCACTGATCTTTTACTACTGATAATAAACTTTAGAGTTGTGCAAAAAGCTTGATGCTCGAAGCAAAAAATTGCAACAAAGCTTATTATTAGATCATAATCATAATACAAATGGCAAAATAGTATTAAAATAAAAAAAACTCACACAATCTCCTTCATTTCCAGACAAAATTTTGAATTTTTCCCTGACCCTAAAGAATATTCTAATTGACTTTAAAAATGATTAGATACTCAAAAAAATGTTCTATAACATTTAATTATAAATCTTTTTAATTGTAAAATTATTCCAAAACATCAATAAATTCTTTTTTAAATAAATATTTAATCATTATTATTATTCCATAGGAATTAAGATTTTCCAAAAATTTTAAATTCAAACCTTTATGAAATGGAATAAAGTATAAGAATATTTATTATAAAACATGAAGATATCGATCACTCCAAGTCAAAGACAAGAAGTTATTGATATCTTCATGTTTTGTAAGAACTTAAATTCCCATAAAATTTTTCAAAACAAAAAATTAAACTATTTACAAAAATTTTAATAAAATCCTTCAAAAAGAATTCAATTATTTTTACAAATAATAACATTTTTCACATGAATTCAATTATTTTTATAAATAATAAAAATTTTCATAGGATTTCAATTATTTTTAATACATTTTTAAATAAATTCTACAAAAAATTTAATTATTTTTACAAATTTTTTGCAAGAATTTAAATACATTTTACAAATAATGAAATTCTTCGCTGAAATTAAAATATTTTCAAAATCTACTATTTTAATAAAATTTCTTAAATTGCGCATTTTGCAAAAAAATTGCAACAAAGCTTATTATTAGATTCTAATCATAATACAAATGTTAAATTAATATCATAAGAATACAAAAATTAAAGAATTTTCTTGACTTTTCCCTGATTTCCGGACAAAATTTTGAATTTTTCCCTGACCTTAAAGAATATTCTAATTCACTCTAAAATTGATTAGATACTCAAAAAACTGTTCTATTACATTTAATCAGGAATTTTTTTAATTGTAAAATTATTTCAAAACACCAATAAATTTTTTTTTTTAAATATTTAATCATTATTTTTATTCCATAGGAATTAAGATTTTCAAAAAATTTGAAATTCAAAAGTTTATGAAATTCAATAAATTATAAGAATATTAATATAAAACATAAAGATATCGATCACTCCAAGTCGAAGACTTGGAGTTATTGATATCTTCATGTTTTGTAATAACTTAAATTTCCATAAAATTTTTCAAAAAAAAAAAAAAATTATTTACAAAAATTTAAAAAAAATCCTTTTCAAGAATTCAATTATTTTTACAAGTAATAAAATTTTTCACATAAATACAATTATTTTCATAAATAATAAAATTTTTCCTAGGATTTCAATTATTTTTAATACAATTTTAAATAAATTCCTCAAAAAATTTATTATTTTTAAAAATTTTTTGCAAGAATTCAATTATTATTATTTTACAAATAAAGAAATTCTTCGCTAAAATTCAAATATTTTCAAAATCTACTATTTTAAAAAAATTTCTTAAATGAATTCAATTATTTTCAAAAATATTCAAAATTTAATTATTTTTTTTATATTCATGCTGTAATGCTTTTAATATTCAATTATTATGTAAAATTTTAACTGAAATTCATTTTTGAGTCAATTCTATTAGAAATTCATTTCTACAATTCTTATTAGAAAATTCGACGAGAATTCAATTATGTAAATAAAAAAAAATAATTTATTGAATAAATGAATGTTTTTCAAAATTGAATTCTCATAAAGAATTTAATAAAAAAATTTTTAAATTACACTGCAAGCCCGATCAGCGGTCACCCGATCAGTGGTCACTTGTTTACGTCGTTTGTAGATGGGGCGGGCGAGGGGCAAAGAGGGAGTCGAAAAGTTGTGGCAGTAGCGTATACATTAAAGACGCTCTGGCCCCTTAAAAAAAAATTCAGTAGTCAAGTAATGGTAACCCATCATAAAACAGTTCGTACGGTCCTATATGTTTACGCCCGATCAGCGGTCGAGCACCCCCGGAGCTGACCGCTGATCGGGCTTGCAGTGTATTCAATTTTTTGGACGGATAATAATAAAATTTTCAAGAATAATTACATTTGTCGAGGAATTCGATTAAAATTGTATTAAAAGTAATTTAAATTATATGATGAATTTTATTATTCATAAAAATAATTGAATGTCAGTAAAAAATTTTATTATTTTTAAAAATAGTGTACCTTATGTTTGCTTTAAATTTTATCAACACTTTTTTTAATAATTGAAATCTTTTGAAAAATTTTATTATAAAATAGTAGATATTCAAAATAATTGATTTGAGGAAGATTTTTTGAAAATAATTGAAATTTTGCCAAGGATTTTATTAAAATTTTTGAAAATAATTGAATTTTGGAGAAGAATTTTATTATTTTTTAATATAATTGCAATTTTGACGTAGTATTTTTAAAGAAATATTTGAAAATAATTGAATTTATGCGAAGAATTTTTTTACTTTTGAAAATAATTGAATTTCCGCAGTCGTTTGTAACTTGTTATAAATTCAATTTTTTCCAGTACTTTTAATAAAAATCCCTGACTTTTCCCTGATTTTCCTGACCAATGACAATCCTGGAAATGTTAAAATATTTTTAAAATAAAAAACTTGCAGAATTTCCATGGAAACTTCACGGAAATTTCATTGAGAAGTTCCATGGAATTTTTTGACGTGGGTAGTTCAGTAGTATAAGTAGAATTTTGTCAGACTTTCGTCTGACAAAATTCTACTGATACTACTGACCGTATACTTTCTTAAATTCGAACTACTGATATAGTAAAGTTACCTGAGTATAATGTCTGACTAAAATTTGCTTCCACTACTTATATTAAAGTTATCAGAGTTTAATGGCTGACTAAAATTTTCTTGTACTACTGATAGTAAAGTTATTAGAGTTTAATGGCTGACTAGAATTTTTTTGCACTACTGACGCTTCTTGATAGTTTTACGTCTGACTAAAAATTTTTTAACCACTAATAATAGAGTTATTAATGTTTTAACTGTTTTGTCTGACTAAAATTTAATTATACTACTAGTAAGAATCAAAAAACTAATAAGAATAAAGAAATACAAGATTTAAAACACGTCTGACCTAATTCTACCTATAATACTGATTTCTAATTCTCTATTTTATTTTTCCTCGAAATTTCTTTTTAATTTTTATTAATTCTTCCCTCCAAATGTTAAATTTTTAAAGCAAGGGAGAATAGGAGTTATTTTTACCGAAAGTGTGAAAATAAAAGACTTGAAATTTTGTCCTCCGAATTGACATTCTCTTGAGCATTCGGCTGTAAGAAAGTAAAAGAGAAATATAAGCGGATAGAGTGTAGCAATAGAGAGAAAGGGAGATATAAAGAGAGAGAGAGGGAGAAAGAGAGAAAAAGTGTGAGTAAGAGAGAGAAGGACTTCATCTATAGTGTTTTGCTGAAAACTGCAAAGTGGATGTTCGCTTTGGCTAAGTGGGTTTTACGTTCGTGAATTTAAGAGAGCAATGTTGCCCTCAACTAATCAATATGCTAATATTTTTATGCTTTCGCTCCAGCGAGAGAGAATTGAGTTACGTTTACGGATGAACGTAGATGGATGCTGAGCGAAAGAGCGATGTTCGGTTATATACAGCTACTCGAGAAATTAAAGCGTTGAGGATTCCTATAAAATACCCAAAAGCTTTATTGAATATATACTTGCATCCTGTTATTTTAACGCACATTTCTTCTTTTTTTTCTCCTTTCTTTCTTAGTTTTACTTCAAAACGTATAGAAAAAAATTCCAAAGATTTTAAATTATTTAATTTGGAATTAAATAATTTATAATTATTGAATTATTCGTTATTATTTATTATTATCCTTTATTTACAATTATTTTTTATTTTCCATAATTTTTTAATTACTAATATTTTTTATTTACAATGATTTTTATTTACTATTGTTTTTAGTTTACTGTTAACTTTTGTTTATTTTTTTTTTATTTACAATATTTTTTTTTTACTTTTAGTAAATTAAAGCTTTTAATTTACAATAATATTTTATTTACTATTATTTTTAATTTACAATAATTATTTATTTACTACTACTTTTTGTTTATTATTTACATATTTCTAATATTCTATATTCTAATAATCAAAAATTAATATTTCTCCAATTTTTCGCTTTTTAAGTGAAATGCAGATTTCTTTTTTTTTAAAAAAGCACTTTTAAAAGGGAATTTACACACTTTTCGTCGGAATTTAAAATCTAAGATCGCTATAAAACAAAAAGACGTATTTGCGACTCTTGCGAAAAATATTCTCCACAGATTCTACAATCGTTTTGGAGTGGTTCCAAAAAAATTTTTACTTTTACGAAATTCGCATCCAAAAAAAAGAGAAGAAAAGTAGAAGGATATTGTATATTTTTCACAAGAAATTATTTTCGTATTGAGAAAGAAATTTTACCCTTTAAATTGTAATTGCTGGAAAATGTGGAAATTGAAAATTGATTTCTTTTTAATAATCAAATTTGTTTTTACTATTTTACTTATTTTTTTGCTATTTTTCAACTTGAAGAAATACTGGGAAATTTTTGCTAGAATCGATATTTTTCGTTTAAATGCAAAATAGATCTTTAATAAACATTAAATGGGATCAAGGGGAATCTGTTTATGTGTCATAAAGTCTATTATTTAGTCTAGATATGTAGGTTTACGATGGTTGTTTCACTGAAAATTTATCATCTCACGTCTGGCGTTGACTTTCCATTTTCACTCAAATATATAAATAAACAATTCTATTCAAATAATGTGTTCTTCTTTTTTTTTATTTTCTATAAAGAGATAACATTTTTTAATGTGAAATGCAAAATAAAAACTATAAAAATGAAATAAATTAATAATATTTTTAGTGCTGGTTATAATAATAGTAAATAAATAATAATATTAATAATAATAATAAATATTAAGAAAAATAATAATAACAAATAAATAAAAGAAATGTAATTCAATATTGAATATTTACAAAAAAAGAATTTATTACGTGGTTGCGGTATTGCTCGAAGTGTAGTTGTGAGGATTATAAAAATTCGATTTTCTCAAAGTCGATTTGGTACTTGATATATACAAATGATGAGGGAGAGGTAGGGGAGGGGAGAGACAGTCGCTTTGAATGGAATATATAGTCACCAATGTCTTTGTGTATTGAGGAATAGGATCAAAGGAAAACTATATTGTGGTCTATACAACCGCAAATAGCAACTGAACCATTTGAAGCATCGACAGCTTAACGAGGAAAGTTTATTTGCTTATTTATTATTCCCAACTCGACCAATATTATACCAAATGTCTTAACCGTCCATTTCCCTCTCGAATCATATCTTTTCTTTTTAATATATACAATCGAAAGAAGAAGAAGAAAAAAAAACATCAAAGACAAACTTTTACATACACCTCAAAGTCGAAACAGTTACAAAGTCCTCTTATAAAGGCCATTCCCCTTTTGTCGATTGCAAAAAAAAAAATGTATATTAAAAATAAATTTATCTTGAGAATAATAATAATAAGAAAATTGTAATTAAATTTCTGTAGATATAATTGCAATTTTTTCGATTTGAATTAAAGAAAACAAATTTTTTTTTGTGTGATAATTAATTTTGTTAATTGCGACGAAAGGTGATTTTAAATGTTTAATTACAAAACAAGTTCTTTGGAGTCGAGAATAAATAGTTCACGATTTAGTAGAAAATAACGAATCTGATAATTCCAAGTGCCATTTGTACAACTAGTATGGTATCCAAAGCCGGTTCGTATGTCACAGAAATTCTGCCTCTGATGCAGTGAGCCTCCTTTCACTAATGAGATTATAGGTCAGAAACTCCCGTTTGCTGGGTCGTTACGCATTCTTCTTTTACATGCAAAAAAAACAGGGAAAGATTTAAAAATAATTACATTTAGAGAAATAAAATTAATTTTTTCAAGAAATTTTGTTATTTTATTGTAAATTTCTTTTTTATTTACCGACTAAATGGGAACTAAAATTTAGGATAATTTTTAACATTTTAACAATGTAAAATTGTTTAATTTAGTAAAAATTGTAAATTTATTTTTCTAAAGTGGAAAAGGGAAAGAAAAGAAAAATATATGCATTTTTTATTTTGAGGGAATCTTTCTGAGTTTTTAAATATCATGTATTTTGAAAGAGAGGACTTCTTTTTGCAATTTCATGAATTTTGTAGTAGCACTTTTTTCCGAGTATAACTTAATTTGAATTTCAACTGTATAAATGGATCTTAAAGTAGTTTGAATGCAATAAAAATTCCAAGTCAATGTTACACAAAAATAAGGTCACTTTGGGAGAAGGCATTTTATTTTAATTTTTCTTTTTTGCCAAAAAGTTTGCCATTATGTATTTCGAAAAGGAAAATTTATGCATATTCTGAAAATATTTTAAAAGTAAATTTAAGTCTTACTATAGTAATAACAGAAAATAATGACAAATAAGTAAATGGTATAGTGAGTAACTAAATTTTATTAAATGAAATAAATTAATAAATAAATATTAGTAAATTTAATAAAATAAATAAATATTAGTAATTTAAATAAAATAAATAAATATTAGTAAATTAAATAAAATAAATAAATATTAGTAAATTCAATAAAATAAATTAATATTAGTAAATAAAATAAAATAAATAAATATTAGTAAATAAATATCAACGACAATAATTTTCGTGTCAGAGAGAAAATTGTAATATTTTCTACAATATTTTTTTCTTCTATTTCGATAGACGAAATTATTCGGTGTGTATTTTCTAAGAATGGAAAATGGCTTGAGAATAATAAAGTATCTTGGATCACATGATCGGCTAACATAATACTGCTTCTGGAGTTCTCGTGTAAAACGATACCCAGTAGAAAAACACGATGATAATCGAATAACCAAATAAAACGCACATACGTTCCAGAGACATTCAATGACAATACAATGCGCGCACATAACTGCCATTATCGTATTTCCCACGAATGCTTTCGTAAAAGGTCCTTGCATGTAAATATTCCTTCTATATACGTATATATATGGAATAAGCTTCTCAGCATCCACCCGCAAATATTGCCATATCCAAATACACACAATATCATCATCCGATCATATCATTTTAACTCAGAAAAAAAGGTTAAAAGGTTTTCTTCACATTTGACTTTTTTTTCGTTTTCCTTTCTCTTGCTCTCTTTCAGGGTCTGCGATATTATTAAACAGAAAAGGAGGAAAAAGTAAACTTACTCCGTGAGAAAAAGAAAAAAATAGTACTTTGATTTTCTAGAGGAAAAATTAAAAAATTGGACACGAAAAAGTATAAAATTCACATTGAATCAAAAGAGTCAATTTTTTTCTAATTGCCCGACTTCATTTTACTTTTTCTACTGATAAATTTGATCGACTTCAATGGAGGATTAAAACTTTTAGTGTCTGACTTAAAATTTAGTTACACTACTGATTATAAAGAATTACAATAAAATTCGAACTTCCTCGTTTAATTTGAAACTTACATAAACTACTAAATCAAAAATTACAATTTTTAAAACGTCTGACCTAAATCCACCCATACTACTGATTTTATATAATTCTAAAAATCCACACGGCTGAAAATTAAACAAAAGAAAAATGATATTCAAACCATAGAGAATGTAACGACAGTTTTTGACTCTTAAGAAATAAATTGTGCAAAGTAAATAATAAAAACTCAAATCGCAAAAGAAAAGAAAAATTAGAGAGAAAAGAAACTGTTTCTAGACTCATTCTTTTTTCCTTGTTCGTCGCAATGAACTTTACGAGCCAATTCTGTTATTAGATTGGGTTTCATATCGTAATAATGTAAGCCAGTGTTCCAGATAATCTCGATAGAGATCTACTTATCGAATGGTGCCGACTAGAGGGGTTGGATGCTGAAAAGTGAGGAGGACGTGGGTATGGGAGGGGGTGAGGGGGGGCAAAAGGAGCCAGAAGAGGTTGGATAAGGGATGTTGCTGGCAAATCTTATTATCTATCCAGCTATCTTCTGGTTTCCGGAAAACAGTGGGGTTTCCAGTGCCACGTAAAGGATGTCTCACACTGAGAAATACTCTCAGTCACCACTCAGTCACTTATTATTAGTGTACCACCTTCAATGCCCCCCCCCTGTGTTTCTTTTCCCCTTTACTATTTCCTCCTTTTATTATTTCTCCCTGAATATTCAATTTTCCTTGTTTTCTCCTGTTTTCCAAATTTTTTCTGTTCTTCTTTTTCTTATTTCGAATTTTCCTCCTCTTCTACTTTTTAATCACTTACATTTTTATTTTTACTAATTTTATTATTTTCTTCTCTCTTTCCTATACCTTTTAACTCTCTATTTTTTTCACTTTCATGTTTTTTTAAAGCTTCGAATATTTAAATAAACGACAATATTTTTTTTGTTGATATTTTTCAATTTGTACTTTGTTTAAAAAATCATTTCGTCTATAAAATTAATTATTACACTACATAAATGATTAATTTAATATTATTTTTTATTTTAGTGATGTAATTCTTAAAAATATTTAAAACAGAAAGGAAAAGTCGTTTATTTGAACGTTCAACACTGTTCATAAGATTTTGATTCGAATTTTTAAATTGTGTTAGTGTAAATTTTCTCATACGAATATTAATTAAGTGCGTATTTATTATTTATTTATTATTAAATTTAAAAAAAATTAAAATAATAATATGATACAATAAATAAAATACTGGAATAATAAAATAAATTAAAAAATTACTAATAAAAAACAAAATTACTAATATTAAAGTAAATTGTCAAAAAATCGCTGAAAGCATTACAGGCAAGGAAAACTAAATAGAAGAAAAATCTAATATCGATCACAAGTGACATTGAATTTTGTCCTAGGACCGAATCATCAGGGAATACAAATCATTAAACAAGCTGTAACCTGCTAAACGTTATCAAGGTCGATTCACAAAAGTGTTTGATAGCCTTTTTCAAAAGATTAATCAACGTCACTTCCCCTTTTTTTTACTCTGTCGATAATCCTTCTTTTATTATAAGAGGGTAGATATCGCCGTGGATTGTATTACAATCTTTTTTTCCACGTTTCTCCGTGTGTTCGGATATTAAGAAAATGAGAGTTAATCACAAAAGAAAAGTAATCAGAATTTTTTTTTCTTCTCTATTATACTAAAAAAAAAATGTGGAAACTGTAATTTTGGATACATCGCTCTATATGTACCCTATAGCCACGATATAGTATATTTGAAAGGTGTATTATGGCACAAAAACCCTCTGAGAATAGAGGCAATACGACAAGATTAAGTTTCAACTATATGTATGTGTATATATAGATATTGTTTCACAATAATACCGAGAGAGGTGTGATGTTTTTTTTTCTGTTATTTTCTTTTTAGTTTGAAAAATAAAAGATGGAGGAAACGATATTCAAATTGCTTTGTAGTCGATTTTCCAGGTGTATTGGGAATGTGGTAGTTTATCCGAATTTTAGAAACAACTTTTCCATTACGGAATGTATTTGGAAGAGGAATAAGATGCATGTAATAATCCGTTTAGTGCATTACGCAAGAATTCTTGTTAATTTACAAATTTACATTGTAACTTTTACTATACTTTACTGCATTAATCTAATGCTTATATAATTATAATTTTTACCATATTTCATTTATTATTAATATTATTATTTTTTACTAATGTTTTGTTACTATCTTACTATTCATTATTATTATCGTCATTATTAAAACTATAATTAATATTGATAATTTATTTTCATCTTAATATTTAATTAATATTGTTAATAATATTATTATTAATAATATATGATATTATAGGTATTAATAATAATATTATAGTTATTTTTGTTATTGTCATTATAGATAGTAATAGAAAATTTTATCCAGACATTAAATTCTACACTTTTACTGTACGTAAAAGGAAGTTTTAGTCAGACATTAAACTCTGACAACTTTACTATCAGTAGTATAAGGAAATTTTAATTAAAAAATTAAAGATTGATAACTTTATTATCAGTAGTACAAGAAAATTTTAGTCAGACATTAAATTTTTATGACTTTACTGTCACTAGTACAAAGAAAAATTTAATCAGCCATTAATCTTTGATAACTTTACTGTCAGTAGTACAAGGAAGTTTTAGTCAACCATTAAACTGTAATTATTTTACTATTAGTAGTACAAATGTAATTTTAGTCAAACATTAAACTGTAATCATTTTACTAACAGTAGTAGAAATTCAACTTTAGTCAAACAATGAACTCTGATAACTTGACTATCAGTAGTATAAGCAAAATTTTAATCGTTCATTAAACTCTATAATATATTTACTATCAGTGGTTCAAGAAAAGTTTAGTCAGACATTCAACTCTATATCTTTAGTATAAGTAGTACAGGATAATTTCAATCAGACATTAGACTTTGATAATTTCACTGTCAGTAGTACAAGAATATTTTAGTCATACATTAGTCTCTGGTAACTTTATTGTCAGTAGTACAAGAAAATTTTAGTCAGACATTAATCTTTGGTAACTTGACTATCAGTAGTACAAGAAAATTTTGATATTATTAGTAGTGAAAGGAATTTCTATTTTCTTTCATCTTTCTTTTCTGTATCTTTATTATTGCTAGAAACATAATTAATACAAATGCAGTTTAGTATATTTTATTCAAATCAAAATTCTTTGTTGCTTGAAAAAATATTTTTGTTACCATTTAAAAAAATTGCTATAATTCAAATAATTTCAAAGCAATATTTTGCAATTTTACTACAATTATCTGTAACTAAACGAAACAGTCAAGAGATTTTTAAAAAATCATTCAGAGTATATTTTTTTGTAATTCTTTTCCTTTGTTCTCTCTTTTCCCTTATTGTATACTTTTCTGTAATATTCCATTACTTTTTTCTACAAGAAACAAGATCTCTTTTTTTTTGTATAATTCTTTCTCTTATATAATTTTCTTGTATAATTTTCGTTTTTCTAAAAAAAAATTTTCCATTTTATATAATTTTCTTGCTTCTATATATATGTGTACATAAGACACGAACCACAAAAGGTGATATTTCGTATATACTTGATCGCTGTTGCATGCTCGTGAACTTTGTGTGTGTATAAATTACATCATTTTTCTTACGGGCAAAAGGAAGTTCCCTCAAGTTGGAGGCGATTGATGTAACAGCTATAGTTGCCGGTTATAAATTTAAAAGGGTATAGCGCTTTGAAAAAAAAAGTTGGTAAATTTTTTCCCTTTTAAAGCAAAAGAAGAGAGAGAGAGAGAGAAAAAGAGAGTTTGAAAAAAATGGACGTTAACCAAACACATCCCCCTGAACTTTAGGTTCGAAAAGTCTCCAAAACTCACGAGCAAACGGAATTCTGCGCGTTTTTACTCTAACTAGAGTTGGAACGAACTACCCAACCCTTTAACCAAAAAGAGGTGGAGGAGGTGAGGGCGGACGGTCGTTTGGTGAGGTGAGTGTCTGGAGGATGGGTGGTGAGCCAGGATCGATGGAGATAATGCCCATTACCCCTAATACTCGTTCTCTCAAACCTTCTCTCTCTCGCTCTCCTTTTTCCTCTCTCTGTCTCTCTCAGACTTTCTCTCTCTCTCTCTCTCTCACTCGCTCTTCATTCCTCTCGCACTCTCCTCGAACAGTTTCATTCCCAGTACCTCCGATGCGATTTGTAACTGACGCTTTTTACGGTTACCATCAGCTTCTCTCTTCATAGGCGTCGCCCTCTCAAACTTCACTTTAATGCTTCACGAATTCATCTTCTATTCTGATGACTAAAGATAAAAAAAAAGAATTATGACCATTTTTCTTAAATAAAACCCCGGATTTTTTATCCCCACTTTAAGTAAACTACCGTTGATAAATTCTCCTCTCTTCTCCCTCACTAAAAAACAAAAATATACCTATCCATCGTGTACAATATTTTAATTCATCGGCAAATAAAAAAAATTCTTTTGATAAAAAAGAAAATAATTTTGAAATAGTGTTGGAGCTTTATTTAGAAAAATTTGCCTTCACTATTAAAAAATTTGGAAAAATTATTGAAGTTTAATGGCGGACTAAAATTGTCCTGCACTACTGATAGTAAAAATAGCTGACTAAAATGTGCTTTCACTACTAATAGTAAACACCGTAAAGACAGCAAAATTTTATTTTATTATATTAATTTTAATTAATACAATTTTTTTCTATTTTTAAACTTTTTTCCTTTTTTTAATTTTCTACTATTTTGTAAATTTTTTCTATTTTTCATTATAAATTCTGCCTGACCAAGAAGAAGTACTACTACTGATATAGTTCTAGTATCTACTGATACTAGGAAGAGAATCATTTTAAAATAGATTTTGACTGACTAAAAATTACATTTACTACTTATATTAAAATAAAGAATTTTAATTTTTGTTTAATAATGTGGGAATGAAAACTGGTTTGTATGACTAAAATTTATTTTTACTACTGGTATTATTTTTTGCTGGACTGACACTGAAATTAGAAACATGGGAAATTCTCTGTCTGAATACACTGCTCATTTACTACTGCGACTTGATCAAACTTGATCAAATTTAATGGCTGACTACAAATTTTCTGTACTACTGACAATAATTTGTATGTGTTCTTTAAGTCTGACTGCAACGTTATTTTACTACATGGAATTTCCTTGAAAATTCCGTAGAAATTCTGCAAGTTTTATATTTTAATATTATTTTAACATTTATATTATGATTAGAGTCTAATAATAAACTTTGTTGGAATTTTTTTGAAAAACTTGAATGAAATACGCATTTAGCAAAACTATTGCCACAAAGCTTATTATTAGATTTTAATCATAAAACAAATGTTTAATTATTATTAAAATAAAAAACTTACAGATTTCGGGAAAAAATTTTGATTTTTTCTCTGACCCTAAATAATATTCTGATTCACTCTAAAAATAATTAGATATTTAAAAAACTGTTCTATTACATTTATATATAAATTTTTTTAATTGTAAAATTATTCTAAAACACCAATTAATTTTTTTTAAAATAAATATTTAATCATTATTATTATTCTATAGGAATTAATATTTTCAAAAAATTTCAAATTCAAAACTTTATGAAATTTCAATAAATTATAAGAATATTATTATAAAATATTAAAATATCGATCACTCCGAGTCGAAGACTCGGAGTTATTGATATTTTCATGTTTATTGTAATAATTTAAATTTCCATAAAATTTTTCAAAAAAAAGAATTAAACTATTTACAAAAATTTTAATAAAACCCTTCCCAAAAATTCAATTATTTTTAAAAGTAATAAAATTTTTCACGTGAATTCAATTATTTTCGTAAATAATAAAATTTTTCATAGGATTTCAATTATTTTTAATACAATTTTAAATAAATTCTTTAAAAAATGTAATTATTTTTAAAAAATTTTTGTAAGTATTCAATTACATTTCACAAATAATGAAATTCTTCGCTGAAATTTAAATATTTTCAAAATCTACTATTTTAATAAAATTTCTTAAATAAATTCAATTATTTAAAAAAATTGTAACAAAATGCGTTCCAACAATTCAATTATTTTCATAAAAAATAGTATTCTTCACAGGAATTTCAATTATTTAAAAAAAATGTTATAAAAATTCGTTGCAAGAATTGAACTATTTTCATAAATAAAAATATACTTCAAAGAACTTCAATTATTTTTAAAAAATGTAATAAAAATTCTGTACAAGAATTCATTTTTTTTCCTAAATAATAAAATTCTCCACAGGATTTCAATTATTTTTAATAGAATTTTTAGTAAATTCTTTGAAAAATGCAATTATTTTCAAAAATATTCAAAATTCAATTATTTTTGAAAATACATGCTATAATGCTTTTAATATTCAATTATAATGTAAAATGTTAACTGAAATTCATTTTTATGAAATGAAAATCAATTTTTATTAGGAAATTCTACGGGAATTCTATTATTTAAATACAAAAATAAATAATTTATTGAATAAAATGAATGTTTTTCAAAATTAAATCCTCATAAAGAATTTTATCAATAAATTTTTAAATAATTCAATTTTTTCGATGAATTTTAATAAGATTTTTAGGAATAATTATCACTTTTTTCGAGGAATTCGAAATTGTATTAAAAATAATTGAAATTCTATTGTGAGTTTTATTATTCATGGAAGGGGGAACTTTCATGGAATTTTTCAACGTGGGTAGAGTATAATGTCTGACTATAAAATGTTCTTGTTCTACTGATAGTAAAGTTATCAGAGTTTAATGGCTGACTATAATTGTCTTGCACTACTGATAGTGAAATTATCAGAGTTTAGTGTCTGACTAAAATTTTCTTGCACTACTGATAGTGAATTTCGTTTTGATTTTCAAGACTGATTGAAAAAAAGCTTACCTAACATGCAAAATTTAAAATTACAAAATTTAAACCCCGTCTGACTTAATTCTATTGATACTACTGATTTTATAGTTTTTGAAAAATTAAATGTCTGATTGAAATCACTTTAATAAATTGTACAGTTGACGCATAAAATGGAAATATTTGCCAAAAACAATAATTTAATTCTGAACAAAACGAATTTTTCCGGCATAATTAAAATAAGAGTTTGATACTTTTTCCTCAAAAAAAAACAATTTTTTGAAAAAGAAATTTGAAATGTACTTTTTTAAAAGAACAAATTTGAGCAGGATATTTCTTAAGGATATTCTTTAAAGTACACTTGAAAGAGGACATACGAAAAGTTGACAACAAAATATTTACCAAAAACTTGTGTCGCGTTATCTACAAGTAAATGAAATTTTTGATAATTCATTTTATCGATAAGGTCAGATTGAAGGATGAGTAAGTTGCTAGCTGAGAGCAATATTCGGGACTTTAAAACTAATATTGTTGAATTCGTTGAATATATAGATAGAAAAGACTAAGGGAAAATCGATCTTAAACACCGCTTTGGATTCGAGTTTTTAAATTCAAGCAAAAAGAGTAAAAATGAAAGGAAAAAAAAGTAAAGAGAGTGAGAGAGAAAAAGAAATGAGTGGACAAAGAAAAAGAGGGAATGAAAGAGAGTGAGTAAAAAAAGAAAGAAAGCTAGAGAAAAAGAAAGAAAGAAATCTAGAGAAAAAGAAAGAAAAAAAGTGAGAGAAAAGAAGAAGAAGAAGAAAGAGAGAGAGAAGAAAACAGGAAAAGAGTAAAAGGAGAGAAAAAGAGATAGAAAGAATAAAAGAAAGAGAATGAGAAAGAGAGAAAGTAGTACCATCGAGAAAAGTTTTGCCGAATAATGTCTTAAAGCTATGTCGGCACACGACAACGCATGGAGCCTCTAAAAGATTATACGGTTAGAAAGTGACCCACCAATAGCAGCAGAATTGCGACACACAGAGGGTTGGTACAAAAGGGAAGTGGTAACCTGTTGCCTTCGCGTAGGTGTTAAGCGCCCACGACCCATAAGAGCCAACCTCTCTTTCTCTCTCTCTCTCTATATATATATATAAAGAGAAAAATCACGTCAAGCTATTTTATAAAGTTAAATTTTTCAATATTCATCCCATGATGAAAAAAAAATGTAGACTCAAAAATTTTGTACCTTTTCCATGATATTTCAACTTAGTAGAATATTTACTTTGTAAAATGAAATTTTTATTTGGAAAATTAATTGGAATTTTTATTTTGAAACGGAAATCTTAATTTATCAATTTTACTCTAGGAGATAAAAATTTTCTGATGGAATGATGGTTTTTTTCACTTAGAACTGGAATTTTTTTTTCTTTATAAATTCAGTTTATACTTATAAAAAAGCTTTTAGTGGGGTAAAAATACGTTTTCGAGTACGTTTCATTTTAGACGATAAAAAATGAATTCACTAGAATACTATTCACAAAATGTCAATTTTTTTGTTCTTGTGTTCTTACCCATATTAGTCGAGGTCGTTAAGGCGTGTGTAAACAATGTTCAAGTGGTTCGACAGTCACAGGTTCGAGTCTTCCTAGTGTTCAAAATAATTTTCCTATCAATTTTATTAGTATTACTATAAATTTATAATAACATTGATAGGAATAATAATTAAAAGATATATTTAGCTTATATTAATAATAATTTATAATATTATTATTAATAATAATTTATAATATTATTATTAATTATTACAAAAAAGTTAAGTCATTAACATTATGAATAATTATGAATAAAAAGATCAACTTTTTTTAATCATAATACAACGTAAATTTTTATAATTCGTATTATAAAATTTTTTTATAAATTTTTATAATTTCATATAAATTAATAAAAAAAAAATAAAATTTTTTTGATGTAAAATTTAGAAAAAAAATTTGTTTTTGAATTTTTTTTTGAAGACACGTGAGTGGTAATGTTAAATTTTTTTTTTTTTTGGCGAACAATAATTATTCACGTACACGTTGTGTGTCACGCGGTGAGAAATAGAATCGCCTGAGTGTGCATTTTCCAGCGTGTAATAATGTAAACGATGAAGGTGAATATGTGCGTCGTGATACCAAACACCCGTCTCACTGTCGCAAACCGTTAAGTCCACCCATTGTTGTCGGCTTTCATATATACTTGTATCTATATGTATACCGGACCTCAAGTTATCTAGTGTTTTACTAGCTTATTGGTCGTTTTCTTATACACACATAAATATATATATATATATATATATATATATATATATATATATATATATATAGCATTAAACGAGATATGCCACACTCAGACATAAATTTTCTCCACACACACACACTTTTTTTTTGCTTTGCGAAAAAAACGTATATGTATATGTATACAAGCCACTCAACTGACGTATTTTGCATTACACGATACCACTTCTTCTCTCCTAACACCTGCTGCAAACAGTGTAACCTTTACTCATGTTTGCAACACTCGTGGAAATGTTTTCTGCCTCTTATATTTCATAGTTTTGTGTTCAGTTTTAATTAATTGACTTCGTTTATTCGTTTATTTTTCGATGAAAGGCGAACATTTTTTTAATTTTCAAATTGTTTTTTCGTATTCTTCTGGCTTGTGTGGTTGGGTTTTTATTTAAATTTTACTGTTTCTTTTAAATTCAGTTTTTTAATTTTAGTTTTTTCCTTCTTTTTTTTTCTTTCTTTTTTTGAAGTATTTTTTTATTGTTATTTTTTCTTTTTGAAAGTAGGTCATTTAGTTACAATGCTCTTTTTCTTTTTTCTGAAGTGAGTCATTTTTTCGATATTTTTCTTCGTATTTTTTTTTCTTTTCACTTTTTTTCTTAATTAACTATGATAATTTGAATGTTCTTTCATTCATTCACTTTTCTGTCCCTCACACTCTGAAGTTGTCTTTTGTTTATACTTTTTTTTTTGCTATCTTTAGATAGATTGTATATTTTATTATTGTTATAATTATTTTCATTACATAATTAATTTAAAATTGTAATAAAAAACAGAAATCATCGGAATTTTTTTCACTTCTTTTCATTAAAAGACTAAAATTTTGTTTAATATTATGTTTTATCAAATTGAAATTATGCAGATTTTTCTTCTTTACTTCTAAACAAAATTAGAAAATTGTTAAACAACTGAAATAAAAAATTAAAAAATAGAAAATTTATTTATTTTGCATTATTTTTGTTTATGAATCACAATTTTTTTAACAAAATAATTATTTTGTTTTAGAAGAAGAAGAAAAATATTTGCACAATTCCTATTTTTAAGCTTATTTTTGGAACAGGATTTTCCACAGGAATTAAGACATTCAAAAATTTCAAATTCAAATCTTTTTTAAATTAAACAACTTATAAAAATATTGAACAATTTTATTATTTATGAAAATAATTGGATTAATGTGAAAAATTTTATTACTTGTAAAAATAATTGAATTTCTTGGGAAGGATTTTATTAAAATTTTTGTAAATATTTTAATTTTTTTTTTTTTTTTGAAAAAAATTTTATGGAAATTTAAATTGTTATAAAACATTAAGATATCGATTGCTCCGAGTCGAAGACTCGGAGTGATCGATTTCTTCATGTTTTCTAATAATTAAAGATGACCGAGAAATAAAAAAAAATTATTTTCATCATTTTAATTCAATTATTATTTTCTAGAATTTTAAATTATTTTTTATGAAAATAATTGAATTCCTTAAAAAAAATGTTATTATTTATGAAAATAGTTGAATTCCTATGAAATTTTTATTATTTATAAAAATAATTAAATTTTTGCATAGAATTTTATTAAAATTTTTTTTAAATAATTGAATTCATTTTCGGAAATTTTATTAAAATAGTAGATATTGAAAATTATTGAAATTAAAAAATTTTTTGAAAATAATTGAAATTAGGACAAGAATTCTTTTGACATTTATGAAAATAATTGAACTTTGAAGAAAAATTTTTTTATTTATAAAGATAATTTGGATTTTAACGAGAATTTTTTTTATATTTTGAATATAGTTGAATTTTATATGAAGAATTTTATATTTTTTAAAAAAAATTGAATTTCTGCAAATATTTGTAATTTCTGCAAAATTGAATTTTTTTAGTGTTTTCAACAAAAATTTAAATTAGAAAATTTTTAAATTCTATTATTTTTAAAATTGTTAAGTTTATTTAAAAAATTTTATTTCTGTTTAGAAATTTATTTTTTACTTTTTCTATTTCTGAAATAAAATATTTCTAAATTGTTCTCAACTTTAATTTAAATTTTTTTTCAAATTCAATTATAATCTTTTTCAAAAACTTAAATTAAAATTTGACATGTTTATTTATAATTGTTTTTTATTAATTCTAATTTTTTTCAAATTTAATTTTAATTGTTTTTCATCTTCATTTATGATTGTTTATTTATTTTTGAAATGAAATATATTGAAGTGCTTTCCAAATTCAATTCTAATTTTTTTAAACTCTAATTGTAATTTTTTTCCATTTCAATTATGATTGTTATTCAAGTTTAACTTTAATTTTCTCTCTATGTTTAAATTTTAAAAATTGTTTTGTTGTTTTAATTGTTGTTTCTTAGTGTAATTACACATAATTTTTTAAGTTGAAAATTGTTTTTGAAAATCATTCCCATTTTATATTTTTTTTATTTTATTAAAATTCCTATCAGTTTGTTAATTATATGTTTCAATAAATAAATTATTACTACCACGAATTTTTGTTCCTAATTTTTTTTTACATTTTTTTAAAATCTAAATAAAATTATTATTAAATAACAAAAATGAAATAAAATTATTATTACATTCGTAATTAAAAATTCCCAATCAGCGAAAAATTCTAACATTAACATAAAATAATAAAATTAATATATAAAAAAAATAAATTAATTAAATAAATTAAAATAAATAAATTTTTTCCTATTTCTCCATATTTTTAAAAAAAACCTCAGAAATGTTCCGTCCGTTAATTATATTTCGTTCTTCGAAATTAATTTCCCCGTATCGCGTTTATCTCCTTTTAAAAAAAACATGTTTCTTAATTTCTTCTCGTGATTCTTTTTTTTTCCTCGACCCCAAAGAACTTTTTTTCACCCATTTCCCACACAATTTCCTCTATTTGTGTCACGCGGGGGTTTGGTTTGAGTAGAAAAACTTTGCTTAACTTGAAGAAAGAAAAAAAAGAGAAGAAAAAAATTTGTTTTCTTTTTTTTTATTTAAAGAGTTTCTTTTCTCGGATAAATATTTGTTGATCATGATTACTCTTGTCGACATCTATATATATACAATATATACACACTATTTCCGGGGAGATTATCGTAAGTCAATTTTCGAATTGATCTTTATCGCAGTGTCGCGAGTTTGAAATTAAACTTGTCGGAATCTATCGAAACACTTGAATTGATCTTTCATTAAGTGGAATGTATCCACCCCCACCTCACCCCCGCTCTTTCTATATAGCGTAACAGAATCCCACTCGCTCTTGCCATGATAAGACCGTGTACCATCTGCGAGCTCTCTACCAATTAGCATATGTCAACAGTTGCGTACGCTTCTTGCCACTGGCTGACAGTTTCCAGTATAAACGTATATACATATATGTGTGTATATCGATTCCAAGTGTGCGGAAATCTCCTGTGCAAAATGTGCCTTTCTTATCTGAATATATCTCATATATATCCTGACACACATATGTATGTATATATATATACAGAGATTGAATACCAAATTTTTAAATATATGAAATATTAAATAAAAAAATTTCATTTTCACAAAATTTCCATCATGCGAATGTGGGATTTAATTTCTGTAAAATGAAGCAAATGGTTTTATAAAAAAATCGGTGATATTAGTATTAAACGAAAATTGATTTATAATTTTGTTTATTTATAACTAATTTTTAATATGGAATTATTTTTTTCATTTTGATAGAGAAATATTTTTGTTTTTTATCTTTTAATAAATAAATTAATGAAAATTAAAAACAAGATCTCTAAATAATAAATAGTCTTGAAATAAATTTCAGTTTTGTGACATTTAAATAATTATGCAATATATAAATATTTAATAATATTTTATTTATGTGTGAAATACACTCATAAATAAAATGCAATTACGAATAAAAACGAATTGATTAAAAATTATCTTTAAAGTAAAAAAAAACGAAAAAATTTAATTAACGGATAAAAAGAAATGAAATATTTGCTAATAATATTTTCAATGAAATATTTTTGAAAATTACTAAAAATTTGTCAAACTTTACTTTACTTTATCTATCAGGTATTAAAACTATCTATTTGAAATGGCAAATTAAAAAAAATTTGTCAAGGCGCATTGTAAATTTAAGTATTATTTATATTTTTTATATTTTTTATATTTTAAATTTACAGTTTTTACATTGTAATATAATTTAAATTTTCTGATTTAAAAAAGTAGATAAAAACTAAATGAAATGAAAAAATTGATAAAAATAATAAAATAGAATATTACCACCAACATCTAACACAAAATTAATTACTCAAATAAGTCAAAACGAAAAACATCTATTCATTAAAGATAAAAAAAAAAATTAAAATAAAAGTTAGGACAATTTTAGTAAATATTATATGGAAATTTATTAAGAAATTTTTTTTTTCAATTTCGCGCCAAGAAAGTTCATTAAATTGACGCCTAGTTGCCAAGAAAATTCTGATTCACTCCAAAAATTATTAGATTTAAAAAAAATGTATTAAATTTATTTACGAATAATTTTAAATTTTAAGTGAAATTAATTTTTTAATCAATTTTTATTAGTAAATTATTCAAGAATTCAACTATTTAAATACAAAAATAAATAATTCATTAAATAATTGAATTCTTTTGGCGAATTTGAAAAAAAAATTTAAGAATAAATGCAATTTTCTATCATTTTATTTAAAATTGTACAAAAATCATTTAAATTCTGCGATAAGTTTTGTTAATTATGAAAATAATTGAATTCTTGCAACAAATTTTATTAAAAATTTTTTTAAAAAATTGAATTCCTGTGAAGAAGTTTATTTGTGAAAATAATTGAATTCCGGAGAAAAGTATTATTATTTATGAAAATAATTAATTTCTTGTGAAGAATTTTATTCAAATTTTTTTAAGTAATTGAATTCTCGAGAAAAATTTTATTATTTATAAAAATAATTGATTTCTTGTGAAGAATTTTGCTCAAATTTTTTTTAAATAATTAAACTCCCATAAAAATGTATTATTTGTGAAAATAATTGTATTTTTAAGAAGAATTGTATTGAAAATAATTGAATTATGAAGGAAAATTGATTAAAAACTTCATTAAAATATTTTAAAAAATTGAATAAGTGCGAAGAAATTTATAAAAAATTGATAAGTAATTGAATTCCTGTGATATTTTTATTAATATTTTGTTTTAATACTTGAATTTCGTTGGAGAATTTTATTACAATAGTAGATATTATAAATAATTGAAATGAGGAAAATTTTTTAAAACAATTGAAATTTTGCCAAGAATTTTATTAAATTTTTTGAAAATAATTGAATTTTGGAGAAGAATTTTATTATTTATAAAGATAATTGAAATTTTAATGAGAATTTTTAAAAATTTTTGAACATAATTGAATATATTATTATTAGAAATAGAAAAAAATTAAAGGGTAATTTTAATAAAAATCTCTGACTTTTCTCTCACTTCTTTGACCTGTGGCAACCCTGATAGAAGAATAAAATCAAAATAAGTACAAATTTTTTTTACGAGGAAGTAAAATTGTAAATAAAGAAAAATAGATGTGAATAAATAAAAAATAGATAAAAATAAAAGAGGAATTGATAAAATAAAATAATAAATAATGAAATAAAAATAGATAAAAAAAAGTAAGAATACCTAGATAAAATAATAATAACTAGAAATAAAATAAAAATAGTAAAAATAAAGTAAGAATACATAAAAATAACGTTAATAGAAAAAAATGGTATCAGTGCAAATAAAAATAACAATAACTCCCCCCTCCTAAAAAATAAAAAAAATTGAAAATAAGTCTCGAATTTCAATTAAAAAAGAAAGTTCCTAAATATTTTCAAAGTTGAAAATAGAGTGACGCATCAGTAATTTGGTGACCCTCTGCCCGCTCTCTCTCTCTTCCTCCTCACACCTCCTCTTCGCAATATATTGTATATACATATATAGTGAAAATCTTGATGCGTGTAATTGAATGACCTTGAGAGAATAATGCCCACCCGTGTTGAGGCATCGTGGTTTATATATTGGAAAGACAAACGAGAGTGTGTATGCGTAATGTTGGCTTTTATCGGAACGAGTTTATATAGCAGAGGCGCAATCAGAGTGGCGCCTGTTGACTCGTAACGTTTCCGGTTCAGGCTTCCGTTCCGCGGGACCGCACCGTTTCCGTTCGACGGCCCTGCCCACCAATCTGACCACATTGGTTTATATCGTGGCCGTTCGGCTAACTTCGAGAATATCGCACAGTGTTGCCTCTTGTCAACAGTCGAAAGAGTTTCCTTTGCGGAAAACTTGTGTCTCACTCTCTCTTTCTTTCTCTCTCTCTCTCTCTCTCTCTCTCTCTCTCTCTCTCTTTTGTCTACACGACAATAATATTGTCGCAAATTATTTCTCAGTACGCAAAAAGTAACGGTCAAGTTCGGACGTATTTTTTTTTTCGTTTTGCCTCAGTGTGGAAAAAAGTTTTTGTGGTCTTTTTGAAAAAAAAATTGATTTTAAAATTTTGTGAAAATTTCTTGGAAATAAAAGAGTTTAATAATTTTGAATTAAATTTATGGTAGAAATTTAAATTTATAGTGTGAATAAATACAGTGTAAATATTTATATTGCGACTATATTTGTAGTATAAATATTTTTAGTGTAAACATAGTATATAAATATTTATAGTATAACTATATTTATAGTAAAAATATTTGCAGTATAATTATATTTGTAGTAAAAATATTTATAGTATAACTATATTTATAGTAAAAATATTTACAGTATAATTATATTTATAGTAAAAATATTTATAGTATAACTATATTTATAGTAAAAATATTTACAGTATAATTATATTTATAGTAAAAATATTTATAGTATAACTATAATTATTTATAGTAAAAATATTTACAGTAGAAGTATATTTATAGTACAAATATTTATTTGTAGTATAAATAACCAGAAAAAAAATAATACACTCCTGAATATAATTACAAATAAAAAATTAATTTTCCTAGTCGTTGTATTTACCAGTTTAGTAAAAATTGTGTCCACTGTTTGAAAAATCGAAAAAATGATTTTAAAAGTGCATTGAAATTTAAAAGAAAGCAAAAGTGAAAATGAACCGTTTTGGTGATTCTGTGAGATTGAAAGTGAAAAATATAATTTTTTGAAAGAAAGTAAAAGTAAAAGAGGAAAAGCATTTATAGTGGACGTTTTTTGATAAAAAGTGTGGTGCTCGAATAAAAAAGAAAAAAAAAATGGCAACTGTTTCTGGTAAAAATAAATTGAAAATGGGCAGTGGTGGCCGATATTATGGCGCTTATCTCATCTACGATGTGGCAAATTCTTACCTGTCCGCTTTGCATGCGAAGATACCAGCAGCCGGTGCCACGCGAACCAATCCGCCGTCACCAGTTCATGTTCAAAATCCTCGTAAGTTTATTTTCTCTCACTCTTTCTCTCTCTCTTTTAGACATTTTTACACATACACACACACACAAATACATTCTTTTTCTTTCTATCGACTTTTATCATTTTCTATTATTTCCTTTTCTCCAAACCTCACTCTTGTGTCAAATTTCGCGTGATTTGTCTTTCCACTTCCAGCGGATTTTCTCTCAAAGAACATTGAAGATTTTCGTTTCTTACCTTTTCCATACTCACTTTACTTTTCCCAACAAGTTTTTTTTCTTTCGGGGTTTTTTTTTTCTCTTATTTTTTTTCCTCCCTCTTTGGCAAAATAGAATAATCCTCTCTTGAACAATGTACTTTGATCGAAAGTAATTCTTGAGTAGAGAGGAAAAATTTTTATCTGTGGAGTGTAGAAAATAGTTTTAATAAAACAAAATTATTTTTTGTAATTAAGTTTGATTTAACTTTTAAAAATTCTTTTGTTTATTTTATTACTTTTTTTTGTTTTATTTTTTTTCTGTTTATTTATTTTTGTTTGTATTGATTCTTTTTATTTTTAAAAGATAAAATTGGATTGGTAGAGAATGTTTTTTTGTAGGTTTTGTAGATAAAGCAGTTTTTTGTCGAGAAGAATTTGCTTGAAGGAGAAAATATTTTTTTTTATTTTGAAAATTTCCACAGTAGATAAAGTTGTTACATTCCTAATTATGTAGTTTGGAAATTTAGGAATTTAATGATTATTCTTGAGAATAAATAATTATTAAGAATTAATATTTAATTTTGTAAATTAATAATTATTAAAAGATTTACATTCAACCTTGTGAATTGTCAATTAATATTTAATTTTGCGACTTAATAATTGTTAAAAATTTAAAATATAATTTAGAATAATAAATTGTAATTAATTAATATTAAACTTAAAAATCGATAATGTTACTATTTATTCTTGAGAATTATTAATCTAATGAAATAATAATTAATGTTTAATCTTGAGAATTGATAATTATTATTTAATCTTATGAATTAATAATTAATCTTTAATCTTGAGAATTGATAATTAATATTTAATTTTATGAAGTAATAATTAATATTTAATATTACGAGTTTATAATTAATATTTAAGTAATTTTATAAATTAATAATTATTATTTAATCTTACGAATTAATAATCAATATTTAATCTTAAATCTGAATAATTAAGGAAATAATTAAGTAATATTAACTACTTTAAACGAATAATAAATTTTTAATTCTGAGAATTAATAATAAATATAATAATAATTAATAAGAATATAAACAGTTAATTTTCATGTTAATAAATAATAATAATAATAAATCATTAATCTTGATAATTAATAATTAGGAATATTATAACATTAATTACTGTTATGACAACTGAGAATTATATTTTATATTTTAATTTCACGTTCTGTAGTATAAAAACAAACTGTATCAAGATATGCGAAGTAAACAAAGCGATGAGCATTGAAAAGAAAGTAAACACTTCCGTTTGAACGCCCATTATTGTACAATATAGATATAGTTTACTTTATCAACATGTCTAAATAAGTTATATTTAATGAAATAAAAAAGATGTTATGATATTTCATTATTAATTAATGTACTGTTTATTCTAATTATGCCCAAAAAAATCAATTCTTAATATTTTCGAAAAAATGATATTAAATAAAATTGAATTGGTATTTTAATTACTTAATTATTTAATTATTATAATTATTACATTTAATTTATTTAATATATTCAATATATTTATTATAATGATTATATTTGTAAAATAAATATTCCATTTCTCGTGGAAATTTTTTATTTTCACAATTTCTGTTATCGCAGTTAGAGAAAGAAGAAAAAGAGAAAGAGTAATAAATAAACAAGGACAGAGAGAAAATAAAATAGAAGAAAAATCAAAGCAGCTATATATTGAGCAGTTGACTTATTTGCATCGAGCAAATTCTCTCGATTTAAAAATAAACATATATTTCTCTTTAAATCTTCAAAAAGGGGAAAATTTTTTTTTTTTACATATAATTCGTAAGATCTTCAAAAAAAAAAAAAAATATTTCAAACACATTTCGTATAATATTTAATGAATTCATTTTTTTATTTCCCTCTTCTCATCGTGTTATATGGCAAAATGACACTTGAGAAAAAAAACTGGTTGGCAATTTTTATATAAGATTCACGTCACAAGTCTTAAAAATAATAATATAGCAACGTTAAATTGCCTAATATAAAGAAACTAATAAAAACTAAAACCCAAACGTTTTTTTTTATAGTTCTTTGAGTTTTATATGACCAGTAGTTTCCTTTTTTTTATGGAATTATATTTAAGAGCTTTGATAAAAAAATGTTAGGAAAACTATTATTAACATTAAAGCTTCTTTTTTGTGACTTTTTTTCTGAGTTGAGATAGGATATACTATATTGTAAGTATGGCTTGTGAAAAACGATGAGCTACTTGTAGAAAAAAAGGATAGAAATGAATGAGAGAGAGAGATACTTGTAAAATCCCCCTCCTCCTTATATTAACGTATTTTTTACGCTGAATTCGAATCCGTTGCTAGATTTTTCCTAGCAAGTCAAATTTTGAAAATGGCCGATTGATTTTCAACTTTTCCGTCCGCCATATTGAAACCGACAATTTGAATTTTAACAACCTGACTTCATATTCGTAAACAGCAACCCCAAAAGTCCCGAGTAAGAAGTTTCAAACAAATTCGAGTGATTTTTATCTATTTCAGACGCCATGTTGGGTCCGCCATTTTTTAAATTTAAAAAAAGCACTATTCAGAAACAAATTATATTTATAAATATTAATTATAAATTATAGTTATAAATGATATTTATAAATTACAATGAGAAATGACATTTATAAATGCGATAATTATACATTGCAAATTGAAAATGATAATCATAAATTTTAATTATAAATTAATTGGGTATAAATTAATTTTTATTTATAAATTACTAATTTTATAATGTTTAGTTATAAAATTAGAAAATTAAATAATAAATTCTAATAATAAATTATTAATTAAAAATTACCAATTTTCTAAGTTTCCGTTTTCTTCTGATTGATAAAATACGAGAGAATTGCGAGAGATAAAAAATGTAGTGTGAGAAGAAAAAAGAAATACTTCACAACGAAGCAGTGAGTGAAGTAATACATTTCCTATCATCCGGATCTCGTTACTGACCTCTGCCCTTCCTGGCACGTTCCTCTTTCTTTTCTTCTCTTTTTTTTCTTTTTTTTTCTTCTTTTCTTCTTTTTAGGTCTTAGGCAAGTGTTAAGGAGGTAAGAAGGGCGCAGATCGAAGCAAAAGAGGGGCTTGAAAACACTCCCGAAAGACGGGATAGCGTGTCTGTTTTGATTTATAAGAATTCACCACGAACCCCCAAACCTGACCTCTTAAGTCGGCCCTCACTTTTACCATCCCTAGATTCATTCCCTTCCCCTTCCAACTAACCCTGTTTAACCCTCTTTTACCATATCTTCTCCATGTTAACAATAGGTGCGTCTATTTTATACTCGTTTTACGTGTTTTTTTTTATTCTTACATAAAATTCTCTCATCAGTGATTCTCGCAACTTGACCGAGTATTTTTTTCCCATTTTTATCTGTCTGGTTAAAAAAACATTCCCCCACTGATACTGCTTCTTTTTTTGAAAATGTGTGTGTATCAAAAAATGACTGCGGATAAATAAAAGTATTAATATATTTACTCTCTCTCAAAGGGAAGTTTATTTCGTTCACTGAAATTCTTGTCATTATAAATAAATTTCTGTGTATGATAATTTTTTCCTTTTTTGTAAATAAAGATTGAATATTGCGAGGAAAAATATTTTTTTTTTGAAAACTTTTGTACTTAATTAACTGAAAAGTTAATTAAACGTATGAAACGAATGCATGCTGTATGATTAAATTTCTGTATGTATATAAACTGGAAAAATTAAATTAAATTTTCTTTTATTGTGGGATTTTTAATTTAGTATCGAAAACCAAAAAATATTCTGTTTCCGGTTTACAAATATATGAAAAAGTTACATTTTTGCATTGTTGATGAACAAGGAATATTATATTTTATTATTTTTGAAATTATTTTTGGTACATAAAATGTATGGTTTTATTAAATTAAATAAATCTTTAATGTCCGAGTTTACATTCAAATTGTAAACGGACAGTGCGTCTTTTTGTATTTGTAATTAATTTTATACTATTTTTAAAAATTTATTTTTTTTTATTTATCTTTTTTTCTATTTTATTTTATTTATTCATTTTAGTCAGACAAAAAGGTATTTGTGTAATTTTTTGTATTAGTAGTAAACTTATACTAAAAAATTCCAGTGTAAATTTTTTTCATTTAGAAGTAAAAACTTATAATCAGAATTTTATTTTTTGAAATTTTTATTGCGTTATAGTAAACTTAAAGTTTTAGTCAAAAATAAAAGAAATTGTATATATTTTTTTGTAACAGTAGTATAAGTGAATTTTAGTCAGAAAAAACTTCATAAAATGTTTTTTTATAAATGTTCACTTAGCAAAAAAAAGAGAAAGTAAATATTTGAAAGTAGTAAAGGTATCAAAAGTAGTAATCGGCAGTTTTAGTCAGACAGTATTAATATTTTTTGTAGCAGTAGTAAAATTAAATTTTATACTAAAAAGCTTTATTAAAATTTTTCATAAATTCTCTTCTAGTAGTAAACGACATTTTCATTCAGACATAAATGTGGAAAATAATTTTGAATTTTTATTTTTGAATAATTTTTAAATCAGTGGTCAAAGACTGTTTTAGTAAGACGGAGAATTTTTATTTTTGTACTAATAATGTCGGTAGTAAATTTCTTTGTTGGTTGGGTATTTTTAGCAGTAAAAGTATTTTCCACTGAGACAGAATTTTTTGACAATCTATATTTGTTTTAGAATCAGTAGTAAATGAAATTTTTAGTTAGACAAGTTTTTTTTTTCTTTATTAATATCAATAATCAATTACTTCGACGGTCAGACATTCTCAGTAGTATTTTCTTAGTAGGAGTAAAAGTATTTTCTACTCAAATAATTATTTGTAATTAATATTCTTTTTGCATCAGTGGTAAAGGAAAGTTTTATTCAGACAATTTTTTTTCTTTAATTATATGAATAGTCAGTCACTTGGACGGTCAGATATTCTTAGTAATACTTTAGTAGTAGTAAAAGAATTTTCTACTGAAATAATTATTTGCAATTAATATTCTTTTTGAATTAGTAGTAAATGAATTTTTTAGTCAGACAAAGTTTGTTTTCTTTATGAATATTAATTGTCAATTACTTTGTCAGTCAGATATTTTCAGTAGTACTTTGGTAGTAATAGTAAAATTATTTATTACTGAAATAATTATTTGTAATTAATATTATTTTTGAATCAGTAGTAAATGAATTTTTTAGTCAGACAACATTTTTTTTCTTTAATTGTATAAATAGTCTGTCACTTGGACGGTCAGATATTCTTAGTAATACTTTCGTAGTAGGGGTAAATGTATTTTCTACTGAAATAATTATTTGCAATTAATATTCTTTTTGAATAAGTAGTAAAAGAATGTTTCAGTCAGACAAAATTTTTTTATTAATATCAACAGTTATTCAATCAATTTGGACGGTGAGATATTATTAGTAGTACTTTCGTAGTATAAGTAGTGAAAGTATTTTATACTTGAAATAGTTAGTTGCAATTAATATTTTTTTGAATCAGTAGTAAGGAAAAATTCCAGTCAGACGAGAATATATAGGAAATATTTCTAAGTAGATTTTTGTAAGTGGTGAAAAACTATTTTAGTCAGATGAAAATTTTTACTTTTTTCTAACATTAATTTGTTAAATTGTTACCATTTATTCTTTTTTTCTTTTAAAGCGGCAAATTAAGATTTTTGGAAATTATAAAATAATTGAATTTATTTGTTCTATTTCTATTTAAATCAAGATTAAGAAATTCCAAAATTTCCTTTGTATTTTTTTCTTTTTTTTGCAGTAGTTCTTGACCGATTTACAAAAAAGAACATTTCAACTCCCGACTCGCAATGTCTCTACTAAATAATAAAAATAAAAAGAATGATAAATTATTAAGACTTTCAATATTACCGGTATGAATTCGTCGGTTGAAAATTCTATGCATAAAACGAAAATGGTTATTGAAGAGAAGAAGGTTTCTCTCTCTCTCTCTCTCTCTCTCTCTCTCTCTCTCTCTCTCTCTCTCTCTCTCTCTTTGCATGAGAGGAAGCTCTTTGGGGGTTGGACATCAGTTTCAAGTATTCAGAACGACGTTGTCATTCTACTCTGCAGAATGTCGCGAACGCGATGAACGTGGAATACTAATAGAAGTCTAAACTTGTTACCTCCAAACTAATAAAATATTCCGATTACGAGAAAAATCGCTATCCAAAACCCTCTCACTGCAACCAGAGAAAGAGAGAGAGAGAGAGACCTTGTACATTTCCTCAATTTACAAAATTTGTATGCCAACGTTATTTTCTCTCTCCCCGTCATATATACATGTTTTTCCAATATATCCCAACGAATTTTATCTAATTTTCTTGATTATGGTTTCAAAAATTATGACTAATTTCTCTTTTTTTAAATCGTGAGTTGATTTTTAAATGGAAATTCGTGTATCTAAATTTTTTGTAATTTTTCTAAATTAGGAACTTTCTAATTCTAAATTGTCTAAAATAGAAAATCTCTAATTTGTAGTTTGTACCCAGATTCCTAATTCTTAATTTTATTTTATTTCTCAGTTTCTTATTCTTTTCCTAAAGTAAAAAATTTCTAATTCGTAACTTCCTAATTTTCAATTTTATTTAACTCCCCTAAGAAAAATTTCTTTTTTTTTTTTTTTTTTGAAAAAAGTGCCTCTCGCGAGGAAGGAAAAAAACCTTGACTTTATAATCAGTGAAAAGAAATCTGAACACGTGCATTTTTTTTCCTTTTTTGCTTTTAAAAAGGCTGATAAAAAAAAGGAGAATAACGAGAGAGAAAAAAAAAGTAGTTGTACTATCTGAACGGCAGTAAACAAGTTTTTTAAAAGCAGCCACTTGACAAACGTGCGCCTATCGAAGTCCATCACGTGATTGTTGAGCTGGAGGAGTAATTTTTATTGAACTCACGAACGTTGTAAGTGAAGGGTGTAAATCGATTTAGCGTGCACTTGCAACAGCCAAACACGCGGACGTCGATTTGTCGGGGACGATAACAACATATATGGACATGTACATGTAATGCCAATCTGGAACAAGTAAAATGTGGGAAACACCCATTGTTTTCATATATACAGTAAAGATGTATACATATATGTAGTATATAGTTTCAGGGCTTTTAACCCTACTAGCTTATAGTAGGAACCAGACGATTGTGTATATATTTGAGGTGCACTTATGTCTTTCTAGAAACATTTATATGCGTTTGTGCTTTTATTAGACATTTGTTTTCATTTGTATGCGTTTACACTTATATCTGCATTCAGGAATATGTGTTTGTGGATATGTATTCGAAAGTTTGCAGAGAAATAGGTACGTGGGTAAATATGTTTAGGAATACGGTTATGAATATATTTAGAAATATATGCTCAGAAATACAATTGGAAATATATTTAGAAGTACGTTTAGAAAAAACATACTTATTTAACATAATTAAGTACCTATATTTAGAAGGACTTCTAGAAATGTAATTTAGAAATACACTCAGAAGTCGATTACGTTATTTCATTTCTTTGACTTTCATTTTCACTTTAACGAATTTATTTTCTCTTTCACTTTCTTAGAAATGTATTTTTACTTTCATTCACATGGTAAATTTTTTTCCCTTTTTCGAGGCTTTGAATTTCAATTGGAAACAATATTTGCTGAGAGATAGTCCAATACGTAGGACAACCCAGATGAAAAAGTTCTATAGAATTTCACTACAATCATTCTATAGAATCATTTTATATGAATACTAGTGAATATTCCAGAGAATTTCACTAGAACGATTCTATAGAATTTCTACATGAATTCTACTAAATTTTAGTGATTTTTATTTAGATAGAATATAAATTTTGTGCAATAATTTTTTTAACATTATATTATTGTATGGTTACTACAGGGATCGAACTAGGTCCGTAAATTTTCTTGAAGTCCGTAAAAGTCAGTTTTTTGAAAAAAGGTCCGTAAAGTCCGTAATTTGATTAAAAAAGGACGGAAAGTTCGTAAATTGTACGATATAATTTAGAAAATTTTAGAGAAATTACAAATGATTGCAGAAATTCAATTATTTTCAAAAGCAATAAAATTCTTCACAGAAATTAAATTACGTTCAAAATTTTTTTAAAATTCTCGTCATAATTTCAATTATCTTTATAAATAATAAAATTCTTATCCAAAGTTCAGTTATTTTAAAAAATTTTGGTAAAAAAATTGTTGTCAATATTTCAATTATTTTCAAAATTTTTCCTCTTTTCAATGATTTTTAATATCTACTATATTAATAAAATTTTCCAAAATAATTCAATTGTTTAAAAAAATTTCAATATATTTCTACACAAATATTTAATTATTTTTATAAAATAAAAATTTCACAGAAAATCAATTATTTACAAATATTTTATAAATTTCTTCGCAATATAATTCAATTACATTTATAAATGTAATAAAATTATTACAGGTATTCAATTATTATTCTAATTATTATGCTATTCTCGATAAATGTAATTGTTATTAAAAATTGTATTAAAATTCGACAAACAAATTCAATTATTTAAAAATTTGTTGATAAAATTCTTTATGAGAATTCAAGAAACAGTCAAATATTCAATAAATTATTTTTTGTATTTAAATAATTGAATTCTAGTAAAATCTTCTAATAAAAGTTGATTTAAAAATTAATTTCAGTTAAAAACAAATAAATTTAAAAATTCCCAAAAAATTTTTAAAAATAAATAGGAAAATTTTAATTAACACTAAAAGAAAATTTAATTTTAAAAAAGTGACAAATTACAGCATGAATTCAATTGTTTTTAAGAGCAATAAAATTCTTCGCAGAAATTTAATTATGTTAAAAATTGGAAAATTCTTCTTAGGAATTCAATTATTTTGATAAATAATAAAACTTAATGTAGAATGTCAATTATTTTTTATAAAATTTTAATCGAATTCCTCGTTAAGTGTAATTATTATTAAAAATTTTATTAAAATTCGTCGAAAGAATTCAATTTTTAAAAAGTGTATTGATAAAATTCTTTATGAGAATTGAATTTTAAGAAACATTCAATTGTCCAATAAATTATTTATTTTAGTATTCAAATTATTGAATTCTAGTAGAATTTTCTAATAAAAATTACTTTAAAAATGAATTTTAATTTAAAATTTTAGATAATAATTGAATATTTAAAGGAATATAGCGTGAATTTTTGGAAATAATTGAATTTTGAAATTAATTTTTTTGAAAAAGTGTAATTGAATTTTTTAAATATTATTTTTTATATTCTAACATTTAATTAATTGAAGAATGTTAGAATAATTGAACTTTTGTAATATTAAGTATTGTAAAGAAATGAATTTTGAAAATTGTAGAAGAACTTTTTCGAAAATTAATTGATTTAAAGAAAAATTTTGGTGAAAAATTCTTAAAAATAATAATTGAATAGAAATGATGAAAATAATTTTGAAAAAGTACAATATTCTGATAATATAAAATAATGATTTTATCACTCGGTTACCTTTAATTATTATAAAACATAAAGAAATCGATCACTCCGAGTCGAAGACTCGAAGTTATCGATATCTTTGGGTTCATGTTTTATAGTTATGAAAAAATTTAATTTATACTTTTAAGTAAAATGTTGTCTAATTAGAAAGACTTCCAAAAATATAATTTAGAAATACACTCATCAGGGATCGATTATGTAATTTAATTTCTTTGACTTTCATTTTCACTTTGAAAAATTTATTTTTTCTTTCACTGTGTTAGAAATGTATTTTCACTTTCATTTCCTTCTTGACAAATTTTTTTCCTTTTTCGAGGCTTTAAATTCGAACTGGGAAGAATATTGGCTGAAAGATAGTCCAATGTAGGGCAATCTAAATATTGTACTTGCTATCGAAACCTGGGCCAATCCTGACGATAATAATTTATTTTAGTATTAGAATTGATGGTAGTTAGTTAATTAACAATTTTTGACCATAAAAATTAAAATTAAAAATACCAAAGTGAAAAATAACTTTCTTTCTTCGAACTGACTAAACTTTCGATGTGACTAAACACAAGCTGACACGAAACTCCGATGGCCAATAAACACACGGATCGAATTATTGCCTTATCTTAATTAAAACGGAGGGAGGCCCGCGCAAGTCGTGGTCTCTCGTAAAGCGTCTTGCTTTGATTGCAGAAACAATACCTCGTTAACTTCGTAGTCAGAGATCTACCTCTCTCTCTCCCTCTCCCCTCTCTGTCTCTTTCTCTCTCCTTCTTACTTTTTTCTCTTTATCTCTCTTTTTTACTCTCTCCTTCTCTCTCTCTCTCTCTCTCCCACTCACTTTGCTGGCCTCGCAAGATCCACTTTCAGTAGACTAGCGTGCTCTTGCCATCGAAACAAAGAGAGAGAAGAAGACGAAGAGAGTTCAAGATAGGGTCGGTTAAGAACTTTTCAAGACAAGACAAAATTACTTCAGAGCACAACCACCTATTTTACGCCCCTACTTCAGACTTAGATCAAGGGATAAATATATAATCCACAATTATCACCCTGATGGTGGTCACATAACTTTTTTATGAACCAGTTTTTTTCTGTCTTCTTTATTACCCAGACTTATTTCATTCCAAATGATACGAATTTAAATTCTACAGTTGCACTATATGAGATTAGAAACTATTTTATTTACCTTAATAACAATTTTTTAATGATTATTTCTTAATTATGTAATTTTCCTCTTCCAAAGTGTAAATAAATAAGTATTAAATGTATCTAATAAAAATTAGTATTACGAATAGTACTGATACAATTAAAAGTAGTATTCAAATTTATCTCTAATTTTCTATAAAATAAAAATAAAGAAAATAAACAATATTTACAACAAAAAATAACAGAAATGTTAATGTTTGAAGTTTTGAACAAATAAAAATAAAATAAAACTTTAAATAAATATAATATTAATAATTATAATTGTTTTTTTTAAACACTTTTTATTCTAATAATTATAAATAAATATAATTAAAATATTTTTAATCACTAATTTCTCCAATTAAATCCTTAAAACAAAATTTTGTTTCGCATCCATTAGATATTGGTTTTTGTGAAAGCAGAACAAAACATGAAAATATTTTACGATATTTAAAAATTGAACAATCCCAGTTGATTAATGGCAATCAAACAAATATTTCTATCACTTGTTGCGCACCAATAGGGGAAGAAAAAAATAATAAATAAAACGCGCGTGCACACAAACACAGACATACACATTCTGTAACAATTGTAACGGCAAGTTGGAAAAATTTTCTTGCTTAATGCTCGCACGGAATTTCAAACAATAAATGCAACCTCGAGGGAAATCTGTTTTCAGGATTAAAAAAAGAAATAACAACGAAGAAGAAACGTTTACAACTGAACTGAAATGTAAATAAAAATCTCGACTCTTTTGCAAAACTATAATGCTCAAAGATTATTTAACATTTCTCCCTCTTGTATAGAAATTAAATTTCTATCATTAAAAAAGAGAAAAATGAAAATTCCGTTTATCTTATCTTCTTTATGAAGATTGTGAAATGGTTGTTTTTTTGAAAAAGAAGAGATTTTGAAGAGGGAATTGAAAAAAAGTTTGAAGCAAATATTATTTTTGAATAGAATTTAAAAATGTAGGGAAATACTATTGTATTTGGTCACATTTTTAAATTCTTTTCAAAAATATTTTTTGCTCATATTATAGTATACAGTCATCTCTCGATAAATGAACTTTCGATAAATTGAATTCCTTGATGAATTTAAACTTTAAAGTTGATTTTGTCTCAGAAAAAAATTTTGATACTAAAAACATTCGAAAAACAGTCTTTGATATTTTGATTTTTTTTTCTTTTCTTTGAGATTCAATTTATCGAGAGTCGACTGTATTATCCCATGTTAAAAAATTCCATGGAAGTACTCCCTTGAAATTCAATGGAACTTCTCCATGGAATTTCAGTGTAGTATACATGGAAATTCTATAAGTTTTGTATTTTAAAAATATTTTAACATTTTCAGGATTGTCATAGGTCAGGAAAATCAGGAAAAAGTCAGCGATTTTTATTAAAAGTACTGGAAAAAATTAAATTTATAACAAGTTACAAATGACTGCAGAAATTCAATTATTTTCAAAAGTAATAAAATTCTTCGCAGAAATTCAATTATGTTCAAAAGTTTTGAAAATGCCATTTCAAAATTTTAACTACCCTTAAAAATAATAAAATTTTTCCCAAAAATTCAATTACTTTCAAAAATTTTTTAAAATTCTTGTTAAAATTTCAATTATTTTCAAAAAACTTTCTCAATTCAATCATTTTCAATATCTAATATTTTATAATAAAATTTTTCAAAAGATTTCAATTATTCTAAAAAGTGTTGATAAAATTTAAAGCAAACTTTAGGTACATTATTTTCAAAAATAAAATTTTTACCGAGATTCAATTATTTTCATGAATAATGAAACTCATTATAGAATTTCCATTATTTTTAATACAATTTTAATCGAATTCCTCGAAAAATGTAAATATTCTTGAAAATTTGATTAAAATTCGTCGAAAAAATTGAATTATTTAGAAATTTGTTGATAAAATTCTTTATGAGGATTCAATTTTGAAAAACAATTCATTTATTCAATAAATTGTTTATTTTTGTAATTAAATAATTGAATTCTAGTAGAATTTTCTAATAAAAATTTATTAAAAAATGAATTTTAGTTAAAATTTTACATAAGAATTGAATATCAAAAGCATTATAGCATGAATTTTCAAAAATAATTGAATTCTTAATATTTTTGAAAATAATTAAATTTTTTGAGGAACTTCTTTAAAATTGTATTAAAAATAATTGAAATCCTGTGAAGAAATTTTTTATTTAGGAAAATAGTTAAATTCTTATAAAGAATTTTTATTACATTTTTTTTAAATAATTGAAGTCATGTGAAGAATTTTATTATTTATGAAAATAGTTCAATTCTTACAACGAATTTTTATTACATTTTTTTTAAATAATTGAAATTCCTGTAAATAATTGTATTAGGTACTAATGAATTTCTGTAAGTTTTGTATTTTAAAAATATTTTAACATTTCCAGGATTGTCATAGGTCAGGAAAATCAGGAGAAAGTCAGCGATTTTTATTAAAAGTACTGGAAAAAATTGAATTTATAAAAAGTTACAAATGACTGCAGAAATTCAATTATTTTCAAAAGTAATAAAATTCTTCGCAGAAATTCAATTATGTTCAAAAATTTTTAAAAATGCCATTTCAAAATTCCTGTAAATAATTGTATTAGGTACTAATGAAAATAATTGAATTCTTTTAATGCATTTTTTTACAATTTTTTTAAATAATTGAATTCAATTAGGAAATTTTATTAAAATAGTACATTTTTAAAATATTTGAATTTTAGCCAAGAATTTCAATATTTGTGAAAGATAATTGAATTCTTGCAAATAATTTTTGATAATAATTAATTTTTTTGAGGAATTTATTTAAAATTGTATTAAAAATAATTGGAATCCTATGAAAAATTTTATTATTATAAAAATAATGGAATTCATGTGAAAAATTTTATTACTTGTAAAAATAATTGAATTCTTGGGAAGGATTTTATTAAAATTTTTGTAAATAGTAATTTACAAAATTATTATTATTATTATTATTATTATTATTATTATTATTATTATTATTATTATTATTATTATTATTATTATTATTATTATTATTATTATTATTATTATTATTATTATTATTATTATTATTATTATTATTATTATTATTATTATTATTATTATTATTTAAATAATAATTTAAATTTTATGAAAATTTAAATTATTACAAAACATGAAGATATCAATAACTCCGAGTCTTTGACTCGGAGTGGTCGATATCTTCATGTTTTATAATAATATTCTTATAATTTATTGAATTTCAGAAAGTTTTGAATTTGAAATGTTTTAAAAATCCTAATTCCTATGGAGTAATAATAATGATTAAATATTTATTTAAAAAAAAATTTATTGCTGTTTTGAAATAATTTTACAATTAAAAAGATTTATAATTAAAACGTAATAGAACATTTTTTTGAGTATCTAATCATTTTTAGAGTGAATCAGAATATTCTTTAGGGTCAGGGAAAAATTCAAAATTTTGTCCGGAAATCAAGGATATTCTGTAAGTTTTTTATTTTAATAATATTTTAACATTTTTATTTTGATTAGAATTCAATAATAATCTTTGTTGCAACTTTTTTGCAAAATGCGCATTTCATTCAAGTTTTGCAAAAAAATTGCAACAAAGCTTATTATTAGACTCTAATCATAATAGAAATGTTAAAATAATATTAAAATATAAAACTTGCAGAATCTCATTCCATGGAATTTCCAGGGGATACTTCCATGGAATTTTTCGACGTGGGATATTAATTTAATAAAAAATAATATTGATAGGACCATATAATCATAAATAAAAAGCTAAAAATGAATTAAATTAAAATAGTTGTACATCATAGAAAATAATTTTCTTCGTTCTTTATTTATTTTTTCTTCTCTTGAAACGTCAGATGTCTTTTTCACTTTTCCTGCAAAGTGTATTTGAAATCTCACCCCTTACCTCCTTCTTTCCCACCCTCTGGATCTTTGCCTTAATGCATTTAGTGGGCCGTTCATTTTCCGAGCTTCGCCTTTCATAGTCATGCTCTCTCTCCCCCATGTTACGTAGACCTACTTAATTACCAGTCAGTTAGGTCTTAATTGTTAATTTAGCGCAATACGTTATTCTTAGCTGCTTGGCTCGTTAAGAGGGAAAATGCGTTGGACGCGCGGGGAAATGAGATTTCGCTCTGAAAACCACGAAAATGTATAAGCTCGAAGGAAAAACAAAAGCCGAGTACATTTTACTTTACAAAAAGGAATGCGCGGAAAAGGCAAATATAATGTTTTAAGTAACCAACTTTCGTAGACTATTATGAAATTTACTGCGCAGCCAAGTGACGAAAGAAAAGAAAACTTGAAGGTAAATATTTAACGGTGGGAAAAGAAATGACGGTATTTTTATTTTTGATCTACTTTAAAGATTATATTTTTAAAAATTTTTATTTACTTTTATAAATAATTTTATTTTATTTAAATTATGAATAATCTAATAAAATCCAGTACTAAAATTGAAAAACTTTAAATTTTCCTTCTTTCAGTAGTAAAAATTTTTTTTTCTATTTTTGTCATGAAGAAAAATTCTCCCCTTTAAAAATATAGAAGTTTTTTCTTTTTTTCAATTTTACAATTATCCAAATAGAAATAAATTTCTTCCCCTGCAGAAAAAAAAAATGTTTGCGATTCATTGAAATTAATTGAATGTTTGACTCGATAGATAAATAACTGTTTTTTTTTTCTTTTTGGCTTTCTTTCCTTCCCCTTCTTCTTTTTTTTTGTGCAAAGCATAGCAATACTTTTCCGGCAATAGGCCACTTTCGACGTGTAACACGAACCGCTGGCTTAAGGAATTTTATTCGAATGAAATTTTTCGGGCTTGAAGAGGTGAGAGGCCGTCCTTGTAAAAGAATATTTTGGTCACGTGCGGACCATCGTTCTCCTCACTCGAATGCCGGAGCTTGCAAGCTCCGCACTCGAAGCTTCGGGTCTGAGTGATATTTTGCCATTTAATCCTCTTTCCCGATGCCCCACCGCGACTATTTCTCTTGCACCCATCCTCTCTTCTTTCCTCTTATTTTACTTTTCTTCTTTATTTTCTCTCCCTCTCTCTCTCTCTCTCTTTTGCTCCTTTCTCTCTTTTCGCACATTTCCTGCACTCACCGACACTTTAATTTCCACCAAGAAGGCGCCTTCTCACTGTCGCCGCCACCACTTCATTTAGCATCGTGTTCCCTCATTACGATTTTTCCACCAACAAATATATTATCGCCCATATTTCAAAACTGTTTTACTTTTTCTTTATTTTTCACTACTTTTGCATTTCTCACTAGTTTTTCATTTTTTTATTGCTCCTTATTATTCATTAGTTTTTATTCTTTATTACTTTTTGTTTTTATAAATTATTAACTAGCAAAAATTCGCGCGCGGGTGACTTCTCGCTCACTTTTTTGAATAACATTAGCAAATTTAAAAATAATCGAACGTGAAAATTTTAAAATCAATTTTTTTTAAAATAAAATATAAATTGTAACATATAATTTTAATATTATTATAATTATAATAAACATATATTCTGTCATAGGAAATTCAGGGAATTTTTGAAAAATTTTAATAATTCAAAAATCTTCTAAAATTAGTTAAATTTGTCAATATAAATTCAATTAATTAATAAAAATAATGGATTTATAGAAGAATTTTATTTAAAAACACTAAAAACAATGAAATTTTGAAGAAGTTGCAAATAATTGCAGAAATTCAATTATTTTCCAAAGTAATAAAATTCTTATTACAACATTCAATTATGTTCAAAATTAACAAAAAAATCTCGACAAAATCCTAATTATTATCTTTATAAATAAACAACTTCTTCAAAATTCAATTATTTTCAAAAATTTTAATAAAATTCATGTCAAACTTTCAATTTATTTCAACAATTTTCCTCATTTCAATGATTTTTAAAATCTACTATTTTAATAAAATTATCCAAAAGAATTCAATTCTTTATTTAAAAACAATTTTAATAAAATTGTACGCAAACATTTCATTATTTTCATAAAATACTAAAAATTTCACAGAAATTCAAATATTTACAAATTTTTCATAAGTTTCTTCTCAATAATTCAATTATTTTCAGAAATAATAAAACTCGTCGCAAAATTTCAATTATTTTTAATACAATTTTAATCGAATTCCTTGAAAAATGTAACTATTTTAAAAATTTTTATTAAAATTCGTCAAACGAATTCAATTATTTAAAAATTTGTTAATAAAATTCTTTATAAGAATTAAATTTTAAGAAACATTCAATTATTCAATAAATTATTTATACATTTATCTTTAAATAATTGAATTCTCGTATAATTTTCTAACAAAAATTAATTTAAAAATAAATTTTAGTTAAAATTTTAGATAATAATTGATTACTCAGAGTAGTCGTTATCTTTATGTTTTATAACAATATTTTTAAAGTTAATTAATTTCAAAATGGTTTGAATTTAAATGATTTAAAGAATCTTAATTCGTATGAAAAAATAATAATAATTTAATATTTACAATATTTAAAAAAGAAATTATTGTTTTCGAATAATTTTACAATTAAACATAGTCATAAATAAATTTAACATAACATTTTTTTCAATAAAATTTATTTCCTTTATTTTTAAAATTTCAAAAATTTTTAATTTCATTTTCAATTAAATTTTTTAATTGACAAATATAATTTATAAACATTTTTTCCCTTAATTTTTAAAAAACTTTAAATTTTATTAAAACAATTGCAATTAAAAAATAGAATTCAATTATTTTTAAAAGTAATAAAATTCTTATTACAAAATTCAATTATGTTCAAAATTTACAAAAAAAATTTCGACAAAATCCCAATTATAATCTTTATAACTAAAAAAATTCGTCAAATTCAATTATTTTTAAAAATTTTAATAAAATTCTTGTTAAAATTTCAATTATTTTCAAAAAATTTCTTCATTTCAATGATTTGTAATATCTACTATTTTTATAAAATTACTCAAATAAATTCAATTATTTAAAAACAATTTTAATAAAATTGTACGTAAACATTCAATTATTTTCATAAATAATAAAATTTTTACAGGGATTCAATTATTTTCGTAAATAATAAAATTCTTTTCAGGAATTCAATTATTTTCAGAAATAATAAAACTCATCATAGATATTCAATTATTTTTAATACAATTTCAATCGAATTCCTTAAAAAATGTAACTATTCTAAAAAATTTTATGAAAATTCGTCAAAAAAATTTAATTATTTAAAAAGTTAAATTTAATTATTTAAAAAGTTAATAAAATTCTTTAAAATAATTAAATTTTAAGAAAAATTTAATTATTCAATAAATAATTTACTTTTGTATTGAAATAATTGAATTCTCGTAGAATTTTCTAATAAAAATTGCTTTGAAAATTGAATTTTAGTTTAAATTTTAGATAATAATAGAATATGAAAATAATTTTTAAGAAGTTACAGCAAAAGTATTCTTATAATGTAAAATAATAATTTCAGCACTCGGTCCTCTTTAATTATTATAAAACATGAAGAAATCAATGAATCGTTATCTTTATGTTTTATAACAATATTTTTAAAGTTGATTAATTTCAGAAAGGTTTGAAAATGAAATTTTTTAAAATCTTAATTCCTACGGAAAAATAATAATAACTAAATATTTAAAATATTTAAAAAAGAAATTATTGTTTCGGAATAATTTTATAATTAAAGATATTCGTAAATAAATTTACCAGAACATTTTTTTCAATAAAAGTTGTCCTTTATTTTCTATAAAAATTGATTTTAACACCTGCAATTATTTTATTTTTATTATTTTAAGCCCAAAAATGAGTTGAATTTAAGAAAAAAACACTTTTACGCTTTGTAAATATTTTTAATTTTATTTCTACAGTGTTTAAAATTTAAATTAATTGATTAATGAAAAGAAAGTCAAATAATTATTGAGGTTAAAATAAAAAAGAAAAGGCAAATATAAAATAGAGCAAAAAAGTTTTGTGAAAAAGTTTTTCTTTGAAAAGTGAGTTATAAGCAAAAATGACGTGAGTAAAAGAATAATTACAAGACTGTTTTATATTTATAAAACACACTTTTGCACCCTACAATATAAGGTGCCCTGGGAAGCGAGTGGGTTGTGAGTGTGCGGTGTATACAAACTTTATTAGCTTTCGCGCCTTTCTATTTATAAACTAATCGTGATTTATAAACCGTTGCGAAACAATGGCGCAAAAACGGGGCCCCATGTATCATGTCCGCGTTGTTCTCGCACTGTGTAGAAACTTGTTAAACCCATCGCAAAATTAAAGAGCTTTTCGCGAAAATTAACGGTTGTACCAACTACCCAGGATCCAAGGTCGCGAGCTTTATACATATACATATATATATATTGAGAGAGAGATACTATTTGAAAAGGACCATATCCACACAGCTTCCTCACTCGTCGCGAGATTGAATAAGTTAATTCCCTTTTCGTATAATTTATTAACGTCTCTCTCTCTCTCTTCTCACTGTGTATTAGTATGTGAGCGTGTGAATTATCGTTTCTAACTGGTTTCGCGACATGGTAATTCACCATTCGTGAGATATGTTATATATGAGAAATTCAAGTGTATAGATATATATGTTTGAAAATGTAAACGAGATGACGAACACGATTTGCGATACGAGAGAGAGAGAAACTTCCTTCTGTGTCTATTGGGTGGAGGACGTTAATTAAGTGGCGTACACGCTTATGTTTTATTGCAAATTGTATGTCATTTGTTAAAAGTATTTGATGTGTGTGGACAATTGCTCTTTTCGGGAAGTTTCGTTTAAAAGTTAAAAATTCTAAATTAAGAATAAAATTATTTGAAAAGTACGAATAAAAATAAAAAAATTCAGAAAATACAAATAACAGTAAAAAAATAAAAAAAAGGTCAATAGAAAAAAAAATTCTATAGAATTTTACACGAATCATTCTATAGAATCGTTCTAATGAATATTCTATAGAGTTTCACTAGAACGATTCTGTAGAATTTCTACATGAATTCTACTAAATCTTAAATTTCTTAGTGATTTTTAATTTAAACAGAATTCAAATTCCTGAAATAGTATTTAATTCTGGTAAAGAATTTTTATTACAATTTTTAAAAATAATTGAAGTCCTGTGAAGAATTTTATTATTTATAAAAATAGTTCAATTCATGCAACGAATTTTTATTACATTTTTTTTAAATAATTGAAATTCTTGTAAAGAATTGTATTATTTATGAAAATAATTGAATTCTTGCAACGCATTTGGTTACAATTTCTTTTAATAATTGAATTCATTTAAGAAATTTTATTAAAATAGTAGATTTTAAAAATATTTTAATTTTAGCGAAGAATTTCATTATTTGTGAAATGTAATTGAATTCTCGCAAAAAGTTTTTGAAAATAATTAAATTTTTTTAGGAATTTATTTAAAATTGTATTAAAAATAATTGAAATCCTATGAAAAATTTTATTATTTATAAAAATAATTAAATTGATGTGCTAAATTTTATTACTTGTAAAAATAATTGAATTCTTGGGAAGAATTTATAAAAATTTTTAAAAATAGTTTAATTTTTTTTTTGAAAAATTTTATGGAAATATAAATTATTTCAAAAAATGAAGATATGAATAACTCCGAGTCTTCGACTCGAAGTGATCGATTTCTTCATGTTTTATAATAATTAAAAATTTTCTAATTGATAAAATCATTATTTTATATTATAATTATAAGAATATTGTACTTTTTCAAAATTATTTTCATCATTTCAATTCAATTATTATTTTTAAGAATTTTTCACTGAAATTTTTCTCTAAATCAATTAATTTTCGAAACAGTTCATCAACAGTTTTCAAAAACTTAATTTCAAAATTCAATTATTTTTAAAAATTCACGCTATATTGCTTTTAATATTCAATTATTATCTAAAATTTTAACTAAAATTCATTTTTAAATCAATTTTCATTAGAAAATTCTACTTAAATTCAATTATTTAATTACAAAAAAAACAATTTATTGAATAATTGAATGTTTCTTAAAAATCAAAATTTAAAATACTCATAAAGAATTTTACCAACATATTTTTTAAAAATTGAATTTTTTCGACGATTTTTAATAAAATTTTTAAGAATAATTACATTTTCCTAGAAATTTGATTCAAATTGTACTAAAAATAATTGAAATTCTGCTTTGAGTTTTATTATTTATGAAAATAATTGAATTCCTAAGAAGAATTTTACTTTTTTTTTTAAATAATTAAATTTCTGCGAAGGATTTTATTACTGTTGAAAACAATTGAATTTCTGCAATAATTTGTAACTTCTCCAAAATTAATTTTTTTAGTGTTAACTAAAATTTTTCTATAAATCCATTATTTTTATTAATTTTTGAAATAGTTTTTTGAGAATTTTTAAATTCATTTGTTTTTACCAAAAATCTATTTTTAAATAAATTTTTATTAGAAAATTCTACTGGAATTCAATTATTTAAATAGAAAAAAAAATTTATTGTATATTTCAATGTTTCTTAAAATTGAATTCTCATAAAGAATTTTATCAACAAATTTCTAAATAATTGAATTCGTTTGACGAATTTTAATAAAATTTTTCATAATAATGACATTTTTCAAGGAATTCGTTTAAAATTTTATTAAAAATAATTGAAATTTTGAATTGAGTTTTATTATTTCTGAAAATAATTGAATTCCTAAAAAGAATTTTATTATTTAGAAAAATAATTGAATTTTTGTAAAACATGTTAATATTTAGAACAATAATTGAATTATATTGCGAAGAAATTTACAAAAAATTTGCAAATAATTGAATTTTTATAAAATTTTTATTATTTTATGAAAATAATTGAATTCCTAAGAAGAATTTTACTATTTTTTAACATAATTAAATTTCCTCATTAAATTGAGGAAAATTTTTGAAAATAATTGAAATTCTGACGAGAATTTTAAAAAAAATTTTGAACAGAATTGAATTTCTGATAAGAATTTTATTACTTTTGAAAATAATTAAATTTTGCAATCATTTGTAATTTCTCTAAAACTTTCCAAATTATATCGTACAATTTACGAACATTTTGTCCTTTTTAATAAAGAATTAAGAATTTATATTATTTCTAATTAAAAGTCATTAATATTTAGTAGAATTCATGTAGTAATTCTATAGAATGATTCTATGTGAAATGAAATGTGAAGTGTATACTTCTTTTATTTTAAGCCATATATAATAGATTAAAGATTTCTTTTGTGGCCAATAGACCACAAGTATACAAAAAAAATCCTTAATTTATTATACAATAAAATAATAATCATATACATAATTTAATAAACATTCACCGCGGAATTAAATTATAATAATACTAATAATGAATTTTCTCCTTTCTGTTTCAGGTGAGTACACGGAATTCTCAATTTTCATTTTCCATAAAGCGAATATATAACATAATTGAATAACTTTTCTAAAAATGTAAGTAATTTTAACTACATTATAATTTTATCATCACTTTACTAAAAATTATTATATTTGCCAGAGGCACTCATCATATTTATTTCATTTTTTTCCCAGAAAAGAAAACATTGCTTTAATTTTGATTAAAATTTATTATGTCCGTTTCTCTACTTTGCGTTCTCTTGAGCAATTTTGGTTTATAAAACACATAGAGACGTACACACATATATATATAGATAATATGTGTTGTACTTTAATCATGATATTACAAAAGTTAAATATTTTCAAACAAAAAGCAGAATGGTGCCTTGCGCGCTTATTTTCAAAATAATAAAGTTGATAAAATTTTAATTAGAGTAGATTGAAAGTTCTCTGTAAACATCCATTATGACATTGCATTTTCAAATAAAATTTTCGTGCATATATAGTCCGTGTATACATATATAGACAATATATACAATATATGTATATAATACCTATATAGCCCAAGAGCTCTTTTTGCTCTACGTATGTACATGTCCATAGCTGCCGAATTTATTTATTTACTTGTAGCAAATATCAGACACATTTTCTGAATAAATAGTGAGAGTAGTTTCCTTTCATTCAAAGTGACGCATATTTCTCGTGTTTCATGTTTTTCCATATAAACACAATATATTGCAAAATAAACGCTTTTCTATTCAAACAATGAAAAACACATAAAAAGTGTTACGAAAAGAAATGAATACCTTTTCACTTTGGTTATACATGTACTGTGTATATGAAATCTCATTCTACTGATATTTATTCTTAAATCAATATTTACATATTGTATGTACAAATTTTGTTACCGTATTTTTTCCCGTGGTTTCTTTTTGTTAGAAAAAAAAATCGTACGTTGAGTTTCGATTTTATATTTTTAAAACCGAAAGATAAATTTTTTGAAATTCAGTATTTTTTCTCTCGGAAAAAGTTTTGTACTTTTCCCGAGAGAAAAAATACTGAATTTCAAAAAATAAATACAGTCAACTCTCGATAAATAGACTTTTGATAAATTCAGTAAATCAGTTGATTTTAAGTCCATGGAAAAAAATGCGATACTAAAAAAATTCGATAATTTGGATTCTTTAATTTTCTTTGAGATTTAAATTATCGAGAGTCGACTGTAGGGGACAAAAAAAATTTAAATTATATGCTTTAAGTATCAAAATTTTCCTAGGGAAAATCAATTTCAATTTATCTAAACTATAATTATCGAGACATCACTGTAAATACAAAATATAAAAGAAAAAATTGTATACATAAATTCCTTTTAGATTTATAACAATAATACGGAATAATTAACACAAAACTAGTCTAAATTTACGGGTAAAAAAAATAAATACTGCCGCTTAGTTCTAATTAGTTGATGGTTTTTTTTTCTATTTTATTTCCTGGAGGGCATATTGGAGATAAATGTTTCGTGTAAAAAAAAGAAAGAAAATAGTGCGGCACGATACTGCAGCATGAAATTGGACGACGATGTCACAAGGATCGCATTATATTCGTCGACCAAACGCTGTTGCCAGCGTGCCGGAAAGTGCGCACACAAGCTAATTACAGGACGACACGAATGCCTCTAATTACTTTTATTTGAGTTCCGACGAAATTCGTTGAAACGAGATTTCCCCGACAGTCAACTATATATATATAGTATATAAATTTCGTGTCGCGCCTAAAGGCCTACAAAACTTGCCTCTATATATATATGTATATATACAGACACATATTGATATATAGTCAACCATTTACTTCCCATTACATTTTGTCGATAGTAGATAATCTGCAAAGTGACTCAAACCTCAATAACAGGACTCAGTCTGTGTAACAATTTTCATTCCATTTGTGGTGTTACTGTAAAGAGCCTCAAATCACTTCATTAATTCGCTTCCTCCCCTCTCTCTTTTTTCTCTTTCTTTCTTTTTCTGACTATTAAAACTGTATTACTCTCTTTCTATTTTTTTTCTTTCTCTTTCTTCTTTTTCTTTTCTTCCCTCTCTGTCTTGCTCCCCCTTTTTTTGTATTTTATGCTATTTTACTCACTATTTTTTTCTCCTTTTCTCCTTCTTTTTCCTTTTTCCCTTTTTCTCTCTCTCTCTCTTTTTGTAATAAATCCCACGTCAAAAAATTCCATGGAAGTATTCCCTAGAAATTCCATGGAATTTCCACGAAAATTTTGCAAGTTTTATATTTTAATATTATTTTAACATTTCTATCATAATTAGAATCAAATAATAAGCTTTGATGCAAATTTTTTGCAAAATTTAAATGAAATACGCATTTTTAAAAAAAAATTGCTACAAAGCTTATTATAAGATTCTAATCATAATACAAATGTTAAAATATTATTAAAATAAAAAACTTAAAGAATATTCTTGACTGTTCACTAATTTCCAGACAAAATTTTTCATTTTTCCCTGATTCTAAAAAATATTCCGATTCACTCTAAAAATAATTAGATACTCAAAAAAATGTTCTATTACATTTAATAATAAATTTTTTTAATTGTAAAATTCAAACCTTTATGAAATTCAATAAATTATAAGAATATTATTAAAAAACAGGAAGATATCGATCACTCCGAGTCAAAGACTCGGAGTTATTGATATCTTCATGTTTTGTAATAATTTAAATTTCCATAAAATTTTTCAAAAAAAAAGAAATTAAACTATTTACAAAAATTTTAATAAAATACTTCTCAAGAATTCAATTATTTTTACAAGTAATAAAATTTTTCACATGAATTCAATTATTTTTATAAATAATAAAATTTTTCATAGGATTTTAATTATTTTTAATACAATTTTAAATAAATTCCTTAAAAAATCTAATTATTTTCAAAAATTTTTTGCAGGAATTCAATTACATTTTACAAATAATGAAATTCTTTGCTAAAATTAAAATATTTTTGAAATCTACTATTTTAATAAAATTTCTTAAATGAATTCAATTATTTAAAGAAATTGTAACCAAATGCGTTGCAAAAATTCAATTATTTTCATAAATAATAAAATTCTTTACAGGATTTTAATTATTTTAAAAAGATGTAATAGAAATTCTTTACAAGAAATGAACTATTTTCATAAATTATAAAATTCTTCACAGGACTTGAATTATTTTTAAAAAATGTAATAAAAATTATTTACCAGAATTCAACTATTTTACTAAATAATAAATTTCTTCACAGGATTTCAATTATTTTTAATACAATTTTAAGTAAATTCTTCGAAAAATGCAATTATTTTCAAAAATATTCAAAATTCAATTATTTCTAAAAATTCAGGCTATATTGCTTTTAAAATACAATTATTATCTAAAATTTTAACTAAAATTCATTTTTAAATCAATTTTTATTAGAAAATTCTACTAGAATTCAATTATTTAAATACAAAAATAAATAATTTATTGAACAGTTGAATGTTTTTTCAAATTTAAATTTTCATAAAGAATTTTATCAATAAATTTTTAAATAATTGAATTCTTTTAATGAATTTAAATAAAATTTTTAAGAATAATTACATTTTCCGAGAAATTCGATTAAAATTGTATTGAAAATAATTGAAATTCTGCATTGAGTTTTATAATTTATGAAAATAATTGAATTCCTAAAAAGAATTTTATTATTTACGAAAATAATTCAATCCCTGTAAAATTTTTAATATTTATAAATAATTGAATGATTACGAAGAAATTTATAGAAAATTTGTAAATAATTGAATTTCTGTGAAATTTTTATTATTTTAAATAATTAAAGGTATACTTAGAATTTTATTAATTTTTTTTAATAATTGAATTCTTGTAGGAAATTTTATTAAAATAGTAGATATTGAAAATCATTCAATTGAGAAAATTTTTTAAAAATATTTCAAATTTTGCAATTTTTTGAAAATAATTGAATTTCAGAGATGAATTTAATTATTTCTAAAAATAATTGAAATTTTGATGAGAATTTTTAAAAAATTTTTAACATAATCGAATTTCTGCGAAGAATTTTATTAGTTTTGAAAATAATTGAATTTTTGCACTGATTTGTAATTTCTCTAAAATCAAATTTTGTTTAGTGTGAACTAAAATTTTTCTATAAATCTATTATTTTTAATATTTTTTAAAATAGTTTTTTGATAATTTTCAAATTTATTTGTTTTTAACTGAAATTCAATTTTAAATCAATTTTTATTAGAAAATTCTACGAGGAATTCGATTATTTAAATACAAAAATAAATAATTTATTGAATAAATGAATGTTTTTCAAAATTTAATTCTCCTAAAGAATTTTATCAACAAATTTTTAAATAATTCAATTTTTTCGACGAATTTTAATAAAATTTTCAAGAATAATTCCACTTTTCGAGGAATTCGATTGAAATTGAATTAAAAAAATTGTAAAAAAAATCATTGAAGTTCTATGATAAATTTTATTATTCATGAAAATAATTGATCCTCGATAAAAAAATTTATTATTTTTGAAAATAATGTACCTAATGTTCACTTTAAGTTTTATCAACACTTTTTTTGAATAACTAAAATCTTTTGAAACATTTTATTATAAAATAGTAGATATTGAAAAGGATTGAATTGAGGAAATTTTTTGAAAATAATTGAAATTTTGCTAAGAATTTTATTAAAATTTTCTAAAATAATTGAATTTTGGAGAAAAATTTTATTATTTTTAAAGATAATTGAAATTTCAACGTGTCATTTTTAAAAAATTGTTGAACATAATTGAATTTCTGTGAAGAATTTTATTACTTTTGAAAATAATTGATTTTCTGCAAAGTAATTTTTAAAAATATTTGAATGAAAAAAAAGTTTAAACTTTAGGTAAATTTTTCTTTCTTTTTCTCTCATTTTTCTTCTGTACGTTTTACAATTTCACTCTTTCAATTTCCTTTACCCTTTCCTTTTCTATTCTTTCAACTTTTTTCCATCTTTATAATGAAGTAACGATTTCATCACTCAATTCATTGAATCATATTAAATTGACAGTTGGGAAAAATTTAATTACATCAATTTATAGATTATTTTTATGCGCTCTTTTATTCATTTGATGTGGGGGTGAATTAATTTTAAAAGGATAAAAATATTCTCCGCAAAATGAATAAAGAAAGAAGTAAAAATAGTTTTTTTGTCATTTTTTTTAATTATCGGTTGATGTAAAAATTCACCGTGAGGTCAAGAAATAGAATGCGGGAATTACAATTTGTGGTTGATTAGAGCAATTTTATATATAAAGCAGTTACGATGATTTATATTTCCGAAGAGAATTTTTTATTTTAAAAATTTATTGGTTTTATTTTTAGATGCAATTTTATTCATTGAGCTATTTTTGCTGCTTGATCTTTAATTTATTGAAATTTAATTTCAAAAATTTAATTTATTAAAATTATTCCTTTTGTCTGGATATAGATAATTTTTAGAAATTATAATTACACAGTCTACGTTTTTATTAGCTTTAGTAATATATTTTTGAAAGAAAATAAATTTTCTGTGTTAATATAGTTAATGGCTAATTAAAAATAAGTTCTTTCGGCAAAAATAATATTAAATGAAGAAAAGAAATTAATATTAATAAATAGAGAAGAGGAAGATATAAATTAACAAAAAGAAATTAATTATTTTCGTAAATTTAGTTTCAATTATTGTTTAATTTAACAGAAATATAAAAAAAATAAATTTAAATAAATTTAAATAATTTTAAATAAAATTAAATACAAATTTTACCAAATTTGAAACAAAGGAAGATTTTTAAGAGCAAGGCAACTATTTTAAGTAGGTGACTAAATGCGTTCTCAGGAATGGTTTTCTTTACGTCGTTCTCTTTCTCTCTCTTTTCTTTTTGTAAGACTTTTTCTTGGACGAAGGATTTAGAAAGACATTTTTCACGAAGACAAGTTTCATTAGTTGTCGGTGCAGCTTCACGATTTGTCACTTCAGCTTGGTTAATTTAACCAACTAATTAGTTTTGCCACTGAGTTTGCCTTGTAAACTGCATTATACCAACCAATTTATTGAAACAGACGACTATTTACTGTTTAGCGTCAAGTGTGATGAAAATTTTTCACTCAAGCCCCCACGAGGCGTTGAAAGAAAAAATAATAATTAACACAAAAAAAAAAAAAATGAAACAAATCAAAAATTAAGTATTTATTATTTCTACATGAATTCTACTAAATTTTAGTGATTTTTAATTAGAAAAAATAAAAATTTCGTGAAATAATTTTTTTAACACTACATTATTATATGATTACTACAGGAAAATTTTAGACAAATTACAAATAATTGTAAAATTCTATTATTTTCAAAACTAATAAAATTTTTAGAAGAAATTCAATTATGTTCACAAATTTTTAAAAATTCTCGTCAAAATTTTAATTATCCTTATAAATAATAAAATTCTTTACCCAAAATTCAATTATTTTTAAAAATTTAAATAAAATTCTTGGCAAAATTTTAAATATTTTCAAAAATTTTCCTCAATTTAATGATTTTTAATATCTATTATTTTTATAAAATAATAAAAATTCCACAGAAATTCAATTATTTATAAATTTTTTAAAAAATTTTTCGTAATATAATTCAATTATTTTTTGTATTTAAATAATTCAATTCAGTGCAGAAATTCAATTATTTCCAAAAGTAATAAAATTCTTCGCAAAAATTCGATTATGTTCAAAAATTTTTTAAAATTCTCGTCAAAATTTCAATTATTTTTAGAAATAATTAAATTCACCTCTGAAATTCAATTATTTTAAAAAATTTTGATAAATAAAATTCATTGGCAAAATTTCAAATATTTTCAAAAATTTTTCTCAATTCAATGGTTTTCAATATTTATTTATTTATTTCTTAAAAATGTTCCTAGGGCTGAAGAGCTATTTTAATAAAATGTACTACAAGAATTCAATTATTCAAAAAAAAAAAAAAAATTAATAAAATTCAACGCAAACCTTTAATTACTTAAAATAATAAAAATTTCCCAGAAATTCAATTATTTACAAATTTTTTATAAATTTCTTCGCAATCATTCAATTATTTATATTTTATAAATATTATCATTTTTACAGGGATTCAATTATTTTCGTAAATAATAAAATTCTTTTTAGGAATTTAATTATTTTTAATACAATTTTAATCGAATTTTGCCGAAAATGTAATTATTCTTAAAAATTTAATTGAAATTTATTAAAAGAATTCAATTATTTAAAAGTTTATTGATAGAATTCTTTATGAGAATTTAAATTTAAAAAAACATTCAACTGTTCAATAAATTATTTATTTTTGTATTTAATAATTGAATTTAAGTAGAATTTTCCAATAAAAATTTATTTAAAAATGAATTTTAGTTCAAATTTTTAATAATAATTGAATATTAAAAGCAATATAGCCTGAATTTTTAGAAATAATTGAATTGTGAAATTAATTTTTTTAAAAAATTTTAATTGAATTTTCTTTTCTATTATTTGAAGTTTTTATTTTCTAATATATATTTAATTGAAGAATTTACGAATAATTGAAATTTGTAAAATTGAATATTGTAAATAAATGGATTTTGAAAATTGTAGAAGAACTTTTTTTGAAAATTAATTGATTTAAAGAAAAATTTTAGTGAAAAATTCTTAAAAATAATACTTGATAATAATTGAATGGAAATGATGAAAATAATTTTGAAGAAGTACAATATTCTTATAATATAAAATAATGGTTTTATCAATTTACCATTTTTAGTTATTATAAAATATGAAGATCGATTTCTTCATGTTTTATAGTTATAAAAAAATTTAAATTAACATTTTTTTTTAATTAAAAATCACTAAAATTTAGTAGAATTCATGTAGAAATTCTATAGAATCATTCCAGTGAAATTCTGTAGAATATTCACTAGAATTCATATAGAATGATTCTAGTGAAATTCTATAGAACTTTATCAGCTGAGCTTCCTTTCTACCTTAAAATTATACTCTCTTTCTACCATCTCAAATTATCGCTTATTCCTATTCAACAATTTATTTTATCAAGCAATTTTAATTACTTAACAAAAATTGCTTGATAAAAAAAAGCAAAAAAAAAATCCTATCTCAACTTTTTCACTTCCTGTTGAGATCGAGAAAAAAACAAAAAAAGTCCAATAAACAGAAAATTTGAACGTCAACGTTGTAAAGTTTATCCTTTCGGATCAAAAAGGAAACGAATGAAGACGTTCGATAAGAGGGATGTTGGTACTATTAAGTGGAGGCGACGGTTTGAGAAGTGATTACTCATCGATGCGCGGATCAGTGACGTCATTCTGTGTAAACGACCCTTATTCATGACTAGAGATCGTCCCTGAACAGGCTATTGGCGTATGAGAGTGAGGAAGGAGTGGGGGGGGTAAAGTTTCTGCTGAAGGGGTTATAGGGTTAAGGGGGGAGTGAGAGTGAGAGAGAGAGTACAGAAAAGTGGGGCGTTTTCTTCCTTCAGAAAGATCGAACAAAAGAGGAAGAAAGAAGGCAGCCTCGGAAAAGGATGATCTGGCTTTATATCCATCTAAGCGAGGTTTTTGTAAGTTCACGAGGTAAGGTCAGCGACGGCTGAACGCCGAGGTTAAAAAGAGAGTGGCGAGGCTTTTCAGCTTCTCAGTTTTTCATCGTGACTTCAAAGAGGATTCTCCGCTGGATAAGAAGGTAAAAGGAGTGTAGATGATAGAAGAACGAAAGCAGAGAATGAGAGAGTGTAGGAAGCTTTTTAGGCTCGATAAAGAAAAAAAAAATTTCCCTCCCTTCTTTTATAAATCTCATCGAGAAAAAATAACAAGAAACAAAAACAGAATAATAGAATTTTTATCCTTTTTTTTTGTTACAATTCTAAAAAAAATCTCTATTTATTAAATACTTTTTTTTTTGTTTCCTTCTGGTCATTTAAATTTTCCCCAGTTTAGAAAATACTCTATCCCCCCTCTCCCTTTTCTTCCATCAAATTACAACATTTTGATTCTAAATATTATTTTATTGTTTTCTTAATTCTAAATTTTAAGTTTTGTTTTTTCTTTGAAACAAAGAGAAAAAAAATAAATGAAGAACAATTCGCTTCTTCAGTGTCTTTAGTTTGAAGAAAGTTTCAGTTTTTTTTTTTACATTAAGAAATGTAAAGAAAGAAAATAGAAATTAAGAGAAAAATATGAATTAAGAAAAATTCGATTCTTCAGCCCCTTTAGTTTGAAAGTGGGGGAATTTTTATTTTTTTATTGAGAAAGGTAAAGAGAGAGGAAGTGATGTGAGGATGGGTGACTTGAAAATATCTCGGGGATATAAAGAAGGTGGAGGGGTTGGGAGGGGGGGTGAAGGGAATAGAGGTGGGAAGGGTTTGTGTGGTTGGAAACTTCAGTGACCGTAGAAAGCCGTCTAACCACCTTGGCGTAAGAGTAGAGGGTAATTCAAACAAGGCTAACCTCGTACTGAGCCCGGGCAGATCCATAAATCGGTAAAACGAGAGCAAAACGGCTAGATTGAAGAAAGTTGGGGGGGTAATAGATAGGAAGGCGTAAGCGGCCCGCGGAATACGAAATGAGTGCCGAGCCTTCCCAGTCACATATTCTCTACCGAGTGTTTCAACTCGACCTTTAATATCCTCCCGTAAGTTTGCCCCCCTTACTTCTACTTCTGTTCTTCTTCTTCTTTTTGTCTTCTTTTTCAGTTATTTCTCTCCCTCCCTCTTTCTCTTTTTTTTGTTTTTCCTATTTTTATTGTTTCTTCTCTATTTTTTTCTTTCGCGACTTTTTTCTTATATCGTCTTAATACATTTCTTTATTATTATTAATAATAATAATAATAATAATAATAAAATAATAATATTTTGTTTGCCTTTTCATCTGTTTTCTATTATCTTTTATAATTTCCATCAATTCTTATGTATTAATTTTAATTATTATTAGGGCTCGAACTAGGACCGTAAATCCCGTAAAAGTCCGTAAATTTGCTTGAAGTCTGTAAAAGTCAGTTTTTTTTAAAAAAGGTCCGTAAAGTCCGTAATTTAATTGAAAAGGGACGAAATGTTCGTAAAATGTATAATATAATTTGGAGAATTTTAGAGAAATTACAAATAATTGCAAAAATTTAATTATTTTCAAAGGTAATAAAATTCTTCGCAGAAATTGAATTTTGTTCAAAAAATTTTAAAATCCTCGTCAAAATTTCAATTATTTTTAGAAAAAATTAAAATCATCTCCAAAATTCAATTTTTTTTTTTTTTTTGAATAATTTTGATAAATAAAATTCTTGTCAAAATTTCAATTATTTAAAAAAATTTTCCTCAATTTAATGATATTCAATATATACTATTGTAACAAAATTTTCCAAAAGAATCCAATTATTTAAAAAAAATAAAATGCTACGCAAACATTAAATTATTTTCATAAAATAATAAAAATTTCACAGATATTCAATTATTTACAAATTACTTATAAATTTCATCGCAATCATTCAATTATTCATAAATAATAAAATTTTTACAGGGATTCAATTATTTTTGTAAATAATAAAATTCTTTTTAGGATTTCAATTATTTTCATAATTAATAAATCGCATCGCAGAATTTCAATTATTTTGAATACAATCTTAATCGAATTCCTTGGAAAATGTAATTATTCTTAAAAATTTTATTAAAAATCGTCGAAATAATTCTATTATTAAAAAATATGTTGATAAAATTCTTTATGAGAATTGAATTTTAAGAAACATTCAGTTATTCAATAAATTATTTATTAATTTTTTTTTTTATAATTTAATTCTTGTAGAATTTTCTAAGAAACTTTTATTTAAAAACGAATTTTAATTAAAATTTTATATTTTTTATATTTTTAACTAACAATTCTATGGCATTAATTTTTTTGAGAAAGTGTAATTGCGGATTTTTTGTTTAAATTATTTGAAGTTTTTATTTTCTAATATAATAATATTGAAGAATTTACGAATAGTTGAAATTTTGTGAAATTGAATTGTAAACAAATGAATTGGGAAATTTTTAAAGAACTTTTTTGAAAGTTATTAAAAGTAATGCATTTATAGAAAAATTTTAGTTAAAAACACGAAAAAAAGATTTAATTTTGGAAAAGTTACAAATTATTGCATAAATTCAATTATTTCATAAATAATACAATTTTTACAGGGATTCAATTATTTTCGTGATTATTAAAAATAATGCATTTTATAGAAGAATTATAGTTAAAAACAAAACAAAAAATTAAGTTTGGTAATGTTACAAATTATTGCTGAAATTCAATTATTTTCAAGAGTAAATAATATTTTTAACAAAAATTAAATATTGTTAAAAAATAATAACATTCTTCTTAGGGATTCAATTATTTTCACAAATAATAAAACTCATCGCAGAATTTCAATTATTTTTTATACAATTTTAATCGAATTTCTCTAAAAATATAATTATTCTTAAAAAATTTATTAAAATTTGTCGAAAACATTCAATTATTTAAAAATCCATCGAAGAAGAAAAAAAGTCTTCTTCAATTCCAATTGATTATTATATCTTCACAATTTTTTCTCGCCCATTTTTTTTTTGGTACCTTCTTTTGCACATTTTTTTTAACACATTTTTTTGTAAAATTTTTATTTTCGTCATTTTATTCTCTCTTTCTCTTGATTTTTCGTTACCTTTTTCTCTGCCTTTTTTTTTTTTTTTTTTTTTTTTTGAGTCTCGTTCCTGCTCTCTCACCTCATACCAATTTCACCTCAGCTACATGGATCCGCAAGTCTCGCTCGTTCCCTCTCTCTCTCTCTCACTCTATTTCCCCAATATTCCCTGACTACCCAATTCTACCCTGGAACCTGCGAGGAATAACTGAATTCGATTCTTCGCTGCCGGAAGCATACATGAGAATGGCTGGGATCCTTCGACGAATATCCATCCACATCCGGAGTTTATCCCAGAATCGGTTCTATCGACTTCACATCATCGATATCAATCTCTTCTTGTCAGTCAACCATTAAGAAATGCCATAAATTCACTCTCTACTTCAAAAATAATCATTGTCACTGTTGACTTTTTTTCCTTTATTTTTCTTTTATCGTATACTCTCCTTATCTTTTGTCTTTTCTCTTTTTTATTCATTCTCTTATTTTCTTTATCTTTGTGTTTTTTTTCGACAAAAAATGTGGAAAATTCGAGTTAAAAGGTGGAAAATTTTTTGAAAATTCTTTCATGAAAGGAGCAAAGAAGAAAAAATAGGAAAAGTTCTAGATTTGGAAACTTTTTTTTATTTTATTTTGCAGGACAAAAGAATTTTGCATTTTTCAGTGAAATAGTTTGATTATGGTCAGACAGTACAATGTATAAATAATACTCAAATTTAAAAATTATTTTTTTTTCTGTTCAGTTGTTAATTAGACAGTAAATTTTGCAATTTTCAGTGGAATACTACGATTATAGTCAGACAAACTAAGCAAAAACAGTACTAAAAATAAGAAATTGCTTTTTACATTTCGTAATTAAAGAATTAAATTTGGTCACTGATAAAAATTATAAATTTAAAAATCACAATAATAGTGTTTCTTAATTAAAAGATTAAATATATACACAAAATAAATGAACGAAAAACCAATCTACTCAATATAAAATACGACTTTGAATAACATTCACCACAAATACATTAACGAGACCAAATGTATAATTAAATGTTTAAAAACAATAAATGGCTGCATGCGATTGCATGTAGGAATTTTTAACAATATTTTCAGCACCCCATTAAAAAAAAGCACTTAGACCCGAGAAACATTAAGATCGAACGATTAAAAAAAGAAAAAAAAGCACCAACGTAGAGAAAGAGTGAGAGGAGTGGGGGAAGTTTTACATTCGCAGTCATAAACAAACGATGTAGTAAAACTTAACTGATAAGCAGTTTTTAATGTCGTCGTCGCAGATGGAAGTAAGAAATGACGACCACCTTGACCTATTTTTCTTTTTCTTATTTCTCTCGCCCTTGCGTCTCTCATTCCTTCTTCTCTTTTTTTTCGTCTTTCAACGATCACAAAATATGCATATATAATTTTCAAATAATGCGCTTTTTCTGTTTTTATTTTATTTTTAAAAGCGGATAACGATGCGAGAGAAAAAAGAGGAGAAGGGGTGGGGTGTCTCGACAAATAAAGTGATGGCGCCTCGATGGGAAGAAACGTACATAACGTACGTGACTCACCTTCGATTGCAAGGTATCTGGGGTGAGATTGGTGAACGGAAGAAGAATTACCCCAAAAGAGAAAAAGAAATTCTCCGGCTAAGTCCAGGATTTAAAGGTTGTTTTCCATTCGCTTTAGACTCAAACAGATGCACATTCTCAAAGTCTACTGTGTCTTTTTCAGTGTACATTTTCTCTCTCTCTCTCTCTCTCTCTCTCTCTCTCTCTCTCTGTTCTGCTTTTTCTTTCCTTCTCTCTCAGTCTCTCACACTTTTACATTTTCTCTCTCACTCTACTACTTTTTCTCTTTTTCTCCTTTTCTCTCACTTACTCTCATTCTCTTTCTCTCTCTCTCGTTCAAGATACTTCACTCTCAGAAAGTACAATTTCAATTTTAGAACAGGAATTTGTAAACAGAACAGACACATCTCGAATAAAACGTTTTAACTGAATTGAAATTTATATTACGGTGCTTTTCAAAATTTTCCACTTTTTCGGAAAAGTCTTTTTTTCAAAGCCGATTTTATTGAATTGGAAAGCGGGGAATTTTAGTTGGAAGCCAAGAAATATTTTTCCATAGATCTACAATGGATTTCCTTTGATTTTTATCTAAATGTAAAAATTCCATTTCTACTCACAATATTTACGAATTATTTTTTCAATTATTTTTCAAATTTTTCGCCAATTTTGTAAATAAGTGAAATTCCTCCCTGGGATGGGTTGAACGTAACTTTCACTTTTCTCTAAAAAATTCTCACTGTTACTCAAAAAATGTTCACTTTCACTTCAAAATTTTTTAAGCGAAAGTAAAAATAATTTGAGACAAAGTAAAACATTCATTGAATAAAAGTTCAAAATGTTTTGAGTAAAGTGAATATTTTTTTTAGTGTAGATTAACATTTTTTTAGTCATAGTGAGAATTTTTTTAATGAATGTGAAAATTTTTTGAGTGAAAGTAAATGTGACAATTTTCTGAGTGAAAGTGAAAGTAAGAATTTTTTGAGTGAAATTCATAGTTTTTTTATTTCACGGACCAAAAATGAAAATTACGGACTAATTACATTTTACTTAAAACTATAAATTAAATTTTTCATAATTATAAAACATGAAGATATCGATAACTCGATATCGATTTCTTCATGTGATCGATTTCTTCATGTTTTATAATAATTAAAGATGACCGAGTGATAAAATCATTTACAATTCAATTATTATTTACAAGAATTTTTAACAAAAATTCTTCTTTAAATCGATTATTTTTAATAATTTTCGAAAAAGTTCTTTGACAATTTTCAAATCCATTTGTTTACAATATTTAATTTTACGAAATTTCAAATATTAAAATTCTTCAATTAAATAAATATTAGAAAATAAAAAATGAAATAAAATAAATCGAATAAATTCAATTTTTATTAAAAAATTCTACTAGAATTGAATGTTTCTTAAAATTCAATTCCCATAAAGAATTTTATTAATAAATTTTTGAATAATTGAATTCTTTCGACGAATTTTAATAAAAATTTCAAGAATAATTATATTTTTCGAGAAATTCAATTAAAATTGTATTAAAAATAATTGAAATTGTGCAATGAGTTTTATTATTTGTGAAAATAATTGAACCCCTAAGAAGAATTTTATTATTTCTGAACAATATATTATTTTAACGAAGAATGTTATTATTCTTGAAAATAATTGAATTTCTGCAATAATTTGTAACTTTTCAAACATTTAATTTTTATTCGTGTTTTTAACTAAACATCTTCTATAAATCCATTATTTTTAATAATTTTTGAAAAAGTTCTTTGAGAATTTTCAAATTTAATTATATAAATATTAGAAAATAAAATCTTTAAATAATTACGAAAAAAAATTCGCAATTAATCTTTCTCAAAAAAAATTAATTCCACAGAATTGTTAGTTAAAAATATAAAAAATTAAAATTTTCAAACATTTTAATCTGAGACCTTTTCAAAATTCAATTATTTCTAAAAATTTACGCTCTGATACTTTTAATTTTTAATTATAATCTAAAATTTGAATTGAAATCCATTTTTAAATCAATTTTTTTGAGAAAATTCTGGTAGAATTCAATTATTTAAATTAAATTTTTAAATAAATGAATTATTTTGACGAATTTTAATAAAATTTTAAAGAATTTTTCGAGGAATTCGATTAAAATTGTATTTAAAATAATTGAAATTCTGCAATGAGTTTAATTATTTATGAAAATAGTTGATTTTTGTACAAATAATTTTATTATTTACGAAAATAATTGAATAATTGCGAAGAAATTGATAAAAACATTTGTAAATAATGAAATTCCTGTGAAATTTTAATTATTTTTTGAAAATAATTAAAGTTTTGTGTAGAATTTTATTAAATTTTTTTAAATAATTGAATTTTTCTGAATAATTTTATTAGAATAGTAGATATATATTAAAAATCATTGAATTGATAAAAAATTCTAAAAAATAATTGAATTTCTGCAATCATTTTTAATTTTTCTAAAATTCTCCAAATTATATCGTACAATTTACGAATCTTTTATCCTTTTTCAATCAAATTACGGATTTTACGGACCTGAACACCCAAGAAGAAGTTTTCTGACCTCCAAAAAAATTTTCCATATGTATAAAAAAAGTTTTCAAAAAGAAAAAAAAATTCTGAATTTATTCTAAAATCGATTTTAAACAAATATCCATAACCGATTATAGAATTGTATGAAATATGTATATTTAGTTTATTCAACGAGAAATGGAAGCAAAAAGAGCCTGGGGGAAAGCTTTTCATCACTAATTTTTCGTGATGTGACGCTAAATGTTTACGTAAACATGAATATTCAACGGGAAATGACAAAGGGGTCAGAGGTGTGGGTGGAGGAGACATCTCCACCCCCTTCAACAATCATAGTTTTGTGAATCAATTGCCTTGTATTTTCCATGTGAAACAAAAAAAAAAAGAAAAAAAAATGATGAGATTTTTGGAAGTGAAACGAATTTTCATCATAGTTAGTAACTCGCTTGATTTTATGACGGGGAGAGTGAGTGAAAGGAAGAGAGTGAGAGAGAGGGAGTGAGAGTAGGGTATATAACGTACAATATCGTGTAACTATCCGAATTGGTATAGGTGTGGAAGCGTCGTAAAGTAGGATGGTGATTAAGTCTCTCGAAATGCCTGAATATCGCACTTCTAGTTTCAAACTGCCTCCGACCGTGCGGAATCGTCTCTGCGTTTCTATCCTACTTAGTTACTACCTTGCACCTGATACATAATATACTCAGTAGAATTACTTACAAAGTAATCCAAAACCTCCCTCTCCCACTTTCTCTCCCTCTCTCTTTCCTAAAACTTTTCTTATATACAATCTCATTATCGCTTCACGTGTTACTAATAAAATAATTTTGTTTCACTTTGTTAGGCGCAATCTTATTTGACAAAAATAGAAAGACTAAATGAAAAAAATTATTTCACTCAAATAAAGCACTTTATAATTTCAGTTAAATTTTAAATTAATTAATTTGATTATTAATTGAGAATTGGTTCTACATAGTTTTAAAACAAGTAGTTCAGGTTAATATGAGTCAGACGTATAAGGATTTTTTGAATAAACAATAAAAATTGTGTGATTGCTAGTAGTGCAAGTCAAGTATACGTCAGACGAAGACATATTTTAGTAAACGGTGAGAATTGTTTCTAAATAGTTTTAAAACAAGTAGTATAAGTCAATATATGTCAGACGTAAGTAATTTTTAGTTAAACAGTCATAATAATTTTAAAGTTGTTTAATAACAAGTAGTACAAGTCAAAATTTTTCGTAAATGAGAATTTTTAGTAAACAGCGACAGCAGTTTTTAAACTTTTTAAAAACAAGTAGTACAGATCAATATTTTTCATACGTACACTGAATGAAAATTTCTTTTATCCAAATTTGATTGTTTGTTATGAAATAAATTTTCATTTGTAAGAAATGAATTTTTTTTCATTCTACGCTTACGACAAAGTTTGTCCTTTATTTATTTTAAGAATGTGATAAACAGTGAATAATTAAAAAATAAAAAACTTTTTGAATCTAAAAAATAAAATTTTATGTTTTGTCTTCGAATTCACGGTTTATTTCAATTAAAATCAAATCATTTCACTAAAAACTGGACAATTGATTGTTTAATTAAAAAATTACCTAAAAAAAAATTTCAAATCGAATGTCTGACTATAAATATTTCTTTCTCAGTTTGTGATGACCAAAATCGAATTATTCAACTAAAAAATAAAAAATTGACTTTTTCAAAATTGTAGGTGCAAAGTTTTTTAGTCAGACAAGAATTATTGATTATATTTATAAAATTAAGTATTCTTAGTCAGCCTTTGTTCTAAAGTATGAAAACAGTTATATATTATTAATTTTAAAAATATTATAAATAATTCTTGTCTAACTAAAAATCTTTGTACTATTTAAAATTAAAATTCTAAATAATTTTTAAGTAGAACAAAGTTCTTTGGTCAGACAAATAAAATTTTCAAGTGTAGAAGAAATACTTTTTTTCAGAATTTTAGTTTCAAGTAGTACAAAGTCTTTTAGACATACGAAAATTAACCCTTTGATTTAAAAATGAGCGAAAAAATTATATCTTAATTTGAGTAGTACTTTCTCCTCGTATTGTCTGACCAAAGTCTAATTGAGGAGGTCAATCAAATAACTCGATTTACGCTCGGCTGAAATGCTGAGAAGCCAGTCAGTCGGGTCGAAAGTGAGAAAAATGAAAACTCAAAATTTTGGTTTTCAAAGAACGGCATCTTGTAGATAATAAAAAAATACATCTTTTTTCTTAATGAATTTTTTTTGTAGAGCTAATATTTCTCATACTAAAAAATAAAAACCAAAAAATTTGTGTTTAGAAATTTAATTAGGTTTTAAAATGCAAACGGTCTTTTTGCATACAAAATGTTAATGAATTCGCTCGGAATTTTGTAAACATACTCATTTGGGTCTGCTGAAACAGAAAAAGTCATAAAACGTTCAAAAATTATTTTTTGTTCAATTGTTTTTTATTATAAACAATGACTTGTCAGCAATAAGGTTATGTTACTTTCGATGAGAAAAAGTATCGAGGGAAGTTTTGAGTTGAACAAACTTCCAGTGAGAAAGTTGTTCTATATTATTCAACGAAGTTTTTCTGAAAATTTCAAATAAATTTGTTTAAAAATAACAAAGTTATTTAATTTTTAAAAAGTCCCTGCCGCGTCACGCATACGCCACAAGAGACAGCGCCTTAACTTAGGCAATGTGGTGGCAATCTACTAGCGACAGCTATATGTTGTTAATTTATTTTAACAATTTTTTTTATTTAAACATGGTTATTTCATGTTTAATCTAATAATTAGAATGTTGTTAATATTATTGACAAAGATTAAAAATGTTGTAAAAATTATTAGAGAAAACATAAAGGTTTTTATTTTTAAAATTACTTTAACATTAATGTTTTCTAATCGTATTTTAAACATTTAATTTATTATATTATTAATAATAATACATAATTTTTAGGAGGGGATGAAATAACCATGTTTAAATAAAAAAAATTGTTAAAATAAATTAACAACATATAGCTGTCGCTAGTAGATTGCCACCACATTGCGCTGTCTCTTGTGGCGTATGCGTGACGCGGCAGGGACTTTTTAAAAATTAAATAACTTTGTTATTTTTAAACAAATTTATTTGAAATTTTCAGAAAAACTTCGTTGAATAATATAGAACAACTTTCTCACTGGAAGTTTGTTCAACTCAAAACTTCCCTCGATACTTTTTCTCCTCGAAAGTAGCATAACCTTATTGCTGACAAGTCATTGTTTATAATGAAAAACAATTGAACAAAAAATAATTTTTGAACGTTTTATGACTTTTTCTGTTTCAGCAGACCCAAATGAGTATGTTTACAAAATTCCGAGCGAATTCATTAACATTTTGTATGCAAAAAGACCGTTTGCATTTTAAAACCTAATTAAATTTCTAAACACAAATTTTTTGGTTTTTATTTTTTAGTATGAGAAATATTAGCTCTACAAAAAAAATTCATTAAGAAAAAAGATGTATTTTTTTATTATCTACAAGATGCCGTTTTTTAGAAACCAAAATTTTGAGTTTTCATTTTTCTCACTTTCGACCCGACTGACTGGTTTCTCAGCATTTCAGCCGAGCGTAAATCGAGTTATTTGATTGACCTCCTCAATTAGTTCCCTAAAAATTGACTCAAACTAAAAAATTAATAAAAAATATAATTTTTATATTTGATTATTTTTTATAGTATTTGACCAAAGTGAATATATTTCACAGTAACTTGCAAAAATTACAAAAAGTAAATTATTCAATTTATAAGTGAATTTACACTTCTTGTAGTACAAAACTATAAATATACATTTTTGAAATTTTACTCATTTTAATAATAAGATTAAATTTTCTTAGAAAAAAAAAATCATATTTTTTGCAAAACCATTTTTTCTGAAACAATTTTTTTAATATAATTTAATCATCAAAAATAATTTTTTTTCAAATAAATTTTGTCTAAAATAATTTTTTTCAAAGAAGATTTTTTAAAAATAATTTTTGTCAAAAAGAATTTCTATTACAACAACAAAAATTTTAAAATTAAAAACAATAAAATTTTTCTATTCAACTAGATGAGAATGTTGAGAATGGAAAATTTTGTGATAAGACCAGAATGTCATCATTCTTTCCTTTTTTTTTTCAAAAAATTAGTCCTCATGTGGTCTGGGATGCCAGAAAGCTTTTCCTTTTGTCTCCTAAGAGACAAACATGTTGACTCACGTTCTTGTGGAAAGTAGGGAACATTTAAATAATAAAGTAAAAAATAAAGTATGAATTCTAGGAAAGTGGAGCGTGGAGTAGAGACAGAGAGAGTAGAGTTTGCTTGAAGATGAAATTTAAACTTGTTTGTTATATAAACCACAGAGGTCCCTTCTCTCTCTCTCCCACTCTCTCTTTCTCTCTCATGAGGTGGTTTAGTTGCGTTTTTGGAATTTAAACTTCCCTTCATGAAAAAGAGAACGGTGCATTTCTTTGTATTTGACTCTTTTTTTGCACCTCTCTCGCTCTTTTTCTGGCGGTGGACGATCGCAAAACAGTGGTGCTGAGTTTCGAGGTTGAAATAAATTATACACGCACTTCGCGTACGAATGCACATGAGTGGACTTCCACTGTTGAAGGGTTAACGGCTTATCCGTACCGTACTGGTCCAAAGCAGGAAACTGAAACGTGGCCAAATCGAAATTAACTCGCGCGTAACAAAGCCGCGACTGAAATATTAATTATCTGAAAATTAGTTGGAAATAGGGGTCACAGCTGGTGAGTTATGCAACTTTGCGGGTACCAGTTCAACCCCTTCCTCCCCCCTCCAACATATTAAATATCATAAAACCCTATATGTATATAGATTCGTTTCAAATAAAGCATTCATGCAACATTGTCATCGAATTTTCGTTTTCGAATATCGTCCTCAATATTTTATTCACTTTTACATTAGTATTTTTCGTAAAAATCTTCTTTTTATTTCATTTTCTCTCTTTTTTTCTACTAAACATATTTTTTAGGAAAGTATTTTTGATTAGGGGTGGAATTTTGCAATTTGACTTCAACTTTTCAGGGTTGCCAGGGAATTGTATTTGTTAGGAAATTGTATTGTCATCAGGGAATTCAGGGAAAAGTCAGGAAAAGTAGAATTGGTCAGGAAACAGTCAGGGAATTTTATTAAAAGTACTGGAAAAAATTAAATTTTTAGAATTCATAAGAAAATTCTAAATTTTTGTGTTTTTGCTTCCTCATGAGGAAGCTTTGCATTGGTGAAAAATATGTACAAAATTTTTTTTTATACAATTTTTTTAAAATTCAGAAAATTTTTTTTTTGTATTTTCTGAAATAATTTTTTTATTTGTTAATATTTTTATTAATTATTCTCAAAATTACATTCCTGGCAAGAAAACGAATCGATTGATGTATACAAAGTATATATTTTATCAAAATTTATAAAATTAATAAATATTTTTCTTTTTCACAAAAAATTCAAATTTGGTATTTTTTTCATAATTAATTTAATATTAATATTAATATTTTGAAATGATTATTCTATCATAAAATAGAAGCAATTGGCAAATGAAAGTGTAAATTTCACCAAATATTTATACAACAACTTATAAATGATTTATATAATTTTATTTTTAACCAATCTTCTGGACGAACCCTTTTGTACATAATTTTTCAAAAGTTTGCAAAACCGCAATTTTTATATATTGAGGAAGCTTAATGGTCATAAAATGAACAACTTGTTTTGTTTGCCTCGTAAACTATAAAATTACCAAGAATCATTCAATTTTTTCTATTTCTTACAATAATTTCAAATTAAATAACTTCATTCATAAATAGATGAATTTCAAAGAGTATTAATTTGAAATTTTATAAAACTTCAATTTTTAATGAATTTCATTAGAAATTTTAAAGAACTTAAATTTTTGAAAAATTGGAATATTTCAAATTTTTCTTCAATTAGTTAAATTTTTTTTAATATATATCTCATTAATTATTTAAAATAATGAATTTATAGAAGAATTTTAGTAAAAAACTAAAAAAAATTTGCATTTTAGAGAAGTTACAAATTATTGCAGAAATTCAATTATGTTCAAAAATTATTAAAAATTCTCGTCGAACTTTCAATTATCTTCAGAAATAATAAAATTCTTCTCCAAAATTCAATTATTTAAAAAAAATTTGATAAATTTCTCTGCAAAATTTCAATTATTTTCAAGTTTTCCTCAATTTAATGATTTTCAATATCTATTATTTTAATAAAAATATCGTAAGAATTGAATTATTTACAATGAATTCAATTCTTTTAAAATTTGTTAGACATTTCTTCATAATAATTCCATTATTTTCATAAACTATGCAATTTTTTACACAGATTCAATTATTTTCATAAATATTAAAATTTATTTTCGGAATTCAATTATTTTCATAAATAATAAAACTCATAGCAGAATTTCAATTATTTTTAATTCAATTTTAATCGAATTCCTCAAAAAAATGTAATTATTCTTAAAAATTTTATTAAAATTCATCAAAAAAATTCAATTATTTTAAAAAGTTTTCCTATAATTTATTTATTAGAATTTAAGTATTATTGTCAATAAATTTTTAATTAAATTTCTTGAAGTAATTAAATTATTTTAAAAAATTTTAATGAAATTCTTTTTAACAAGCTCATTCAATTTCTTTCAAAATAATTTTTATAACACTTTTCGTAGAAATTTAATTAATATCAATAATTTATTAAAATTCAATTACTTTCAATATCTACGATTTCAATAAAATTTTACAAAAGAATTCAATTATTTAAAAGGAAATATTAAAATTCGTCTCAATAAGAATTGAATTATATTTAAAAGTAATAAAATTCTTTTTATGGTCAAAAGTATAAAAAAAATTGTCTTCAAAATTTCAATTATCTTTATAAATAATAAAATTTTTCTTTAAAATACAATTATTTTCAAACATTTTAATAAAATTCTTGGCAAAATTTCAATTATTTTCAAAAACTTTTCTCAATTCAATGAAGTTTTTACAGAGATTCAATTATTTTTAAAACAATTTTAATCTAAGTTCTCGAAAAATGAACTTATTCTTTAAAATGTTATTAAAATTCGTCAAAAGAATTTTAATTAATTATTTAAAAATGTATTGATAAAATTCTTAATTCTCATTGAATTGAATGTTTTTTTTTAAATTGAACTCTTAATTTTAAAAAACATTTAATTCTTCAAAAAATTATTTATTTTTGTATTTAAATAATCGAATTCTGGTAGAATTTTTTTAATAAATATTGATTAAAAGAGGGATTTAAGTTAAAATTTGAGATAATAATTGAACATTTAAAACATTACAGCGTAAATTTTTAGAAATAATTTAATTTTGAGCAGGTTTTCAATTAAAATCTTTGAATATCTGAATTTTTCATACTTTGAACTAACAATTCTGCAGAATTAATTATTTACAAAAACTTTAACTGAATTTTTTAAAAAAATCATTGCTTGCTTTCATTTCCTAATATATAATTAATTAAAGAATTTTAAAATAAACGAAATTTCGTGTAAAATTGAATTGTAAACAAATGGATTTGACAATTATTAAAAATAATTGATCTAAAGGAAAATTTTACTTAAAAATTCTAAAAAGTAATAATTGAATTGAATTGATGAAAATAATTTTGAGGAAGTACCAGTAATAATATTCTTTTATAATATAAAGTAATGATTTTATTATTAGATCATGTTTAATTATTATAAAATAGGCGAAGAAGTCGATCACTCCGAGTCGAAGACTCGGAGCAATCGATATCTTCATATTTTATAACAATACCTATTTTAAAAGTTGTTTAATTTCAAAAAGGTTTAAATTTTAAATTTTTGAAAATCTTAATTCTTATAGAACAATAATAATGATTAAATATTTATTTTAAAAAGAAGTTATTGTTATTTTTGAAATAATTTTACAGAAGAGAAATTCGTTGATGAATGTAATAGAATATTTTTTAAGTATCTAATAATTTTTAGAGTGAATCAAAATATTCCCTAGGGTCAGGGAAAAAAAAGTTTCTCTAAAAATCAGGGAAAAGTCAGGGAGATACAAAAAAAAAATTTAAAGTTTTGTATAGCAACCCTATTGCTTTTGATTGGATTCTGACTTTGAAATTAACTTTGAAAACTTTGACTTTGATTTTCAAAGTCTGAAATATTAAAGTCAAAGTTAAAATCAAAGTCAAAGTCAAAGTCAGAGTGAAAATGAAAGTCAACATCAAAGTGAATCGCAAAAAATTTGTTATATTATTTTAACACAAAAATGGATTAAAATAATCCGCAATGCTTTAATCCGTCGGGAATTAAAATAATCCATTGAAAGATTAAAGATTTAAAAAAAGGAAATTTCGATAATAACGAAGGCAAAAGTATTAAAAAAATGGAATAAAAAAGGCAAAAGAGGAATAAAGTGAAGAGGGGAGAGGGGGAGGGGGTAGAAAGGGACAAGGGGTGATGGGGGAAAAAGGGGGAGGAAATATAAAGGGATGAATACCCTAGAGTTGACAATCGCGTCACGTCACTTGTAGGTACTCGAGCCAGGTGAAACATCACAGGCAAACTCAGGTGGAACAAGTTTGCTGGCCGGTATTGTGTACTTAGGACAAAGTAAGGGGGTGAGTCGAGGGGTGGGGCGAGTAGGGAAAAGGGAGGTAGACCGTTATAGGCCAGACAATCACCGCAACTACTAATGGAAATGACACATACCTGAGTTACACTAACTAACATTTAGCGTTCGAACATGGCGAACAGTTCCTGTTTGTTTGATTGTTTGCCAAAAGCCAGCAAATATTTGTCGATCCATTTACTATGCACGATGCACCCATCTCCAAACGTATTATAGAGATTAGTAGCTTCCAACTCGCGAGCATCATTTGTTCATATAAATTATTTCAATTTACTTTTATGTCTATAGATTATAATAAAATTCCGCAAAATTCTCATTTCTCCGGTTTCTGTATTATTTTCCGTCATTAGCACCTATTAAGTTTGAACGATTAATTTTCAATTTTTTTTCTCTTTTGAAGAATGGTTTCTTTTTAAATTAAATTTTTTTTTATATAATATTTTTTTTGTGAGTATGTGCGCATGTGACTCAAACTTCCATTTTTACTTTAACTTTAGCATTAACTTTGAACTTGAATTTCATTTTCACTTTCATTTTCAAAGTCAAAGTTAATTAGTACTATTAATTCTTCGTACTGTCTGACTAGAAACGAATTATATCACTGTCTGACTAAAATCGAATTATACCACTAACAAGAGCAAAATTTATTCTTTACTTAAGAATGTACTTAAAAATTATAAAGGACATTATAATTCCAGTTAAATTTTAAATTATACAATTTGATTATTGATTGAGATTTAGTTCTAAATAGTTTTAAAATAAGTAGTACAAGTCAATATAAGTCGAACGTAAGGATTTTTTTAATAAACAATAAAAATTGTGTGATTGCAAGTAGTGCAAGTCGAGTATGCATCAGACGTAAGGATTTTTGGAAAAAAAGTAAAAATAGTTTTATTGCAAGTAGTACAAGTCAAGTATAAGTCAGACGTAGGCATTTTATAGAAAACTACAAGAATTGTTTCTAAATAGTTTTAAATCAAGTAGTACAGCTCAATATGTGTCAGACGTAAGGATTTTTGGGGTAAACAGCAAAAATAGGTTATTGCAAGTAGTGCAAGTCAAGTATGCGTCAGACGAAGACATTTTTTGGTAAACTGTGAGAATTGTTTCTAAACAGTTTTAAAACAAGTAGTATAAGTCAATATATGTCAGACGTAAGTATTTTTAGTTACAGTCATAATAGTGTCTGACCAAAATCGAATTGTTTCACTGAAATAGAGTAAAAATAAACGTCAAAGTCATTGTCAAAATGAAAGTCAAAATTAAAATCGAATCGAAAGTCAAAATTTTAAAATCAAACCCTTGGAACTTTATTATCCTTTTTTTCTAAACTATAAATTTTTCTCTTTGCTATTGTAATCTCATTTCAACTGATGAAGACATTTCTAGAAAAAAAATAGTAGACTGTTTACAAAAGTGACGTCTATCAGGATTCTCTTCTTCTTCTTCTTCTGATTCTATCCTTGAGTGTCGCTATCCTTTGCACCTTTCCTACACTTCTGATTGTGGGAGATAAAAAATTTCCAAACGGATAAAAGTGGGAGTCGACGATTTGGCAGGGCAATAGTTATCGCGCGATATTCTTATTCTTTTTTTCTCTCTCTTTCGATTCACACGAATATCAAGAAAAGAGAGAGAGAGAGAGAGAGAGAGAGAGAGAGAGAGAGAGAGAGAGAGAGAGAGAGAGAGAGAGAGAGAGAGAGAGAGAGAGAGAGAGAGAGAGAGAGTCGACTTTTCGAATATTCCGGGAATGGACTTTCTGGTAAGTGGGATTCAGCTTTCGTTGAAGGAACGTGGGTTTGTGAGCGTCTTTGCGTCACCAGGAAATGGCGACCGTTTCCTCCCTCTCGTCTCACCCCCCAACTCCCCCTTCATCTCCCTTTTCGAAACCGTCATATCCAGCCAGGATTTAACTATCCAGTGATTCTCAATCTTCATTTAAGGAAAATCAAGTTTGAATATGAATGAAAAATTACTCCTTTATCAGATTTTTTTTCTCAAAAAAAAAAAAAATATTATATGAAAATTGTGTAGAAATTATTCGTTGCATAATAATTATATAAATATTACTTATTATATAACAATCATATAACAATTAGTCAATTACTCATTCTGTAATAATTTTATAAAAATCATTTATTATGTAAAAATACAACAATCATTTATTATATAAAAAAATACAAATAATTTATTATATAAAAATATAAAATTCATTTATTACATAAAAATATAAAAACCATTTATTATATAAAAATTATTGAATACACAAAAAAATATTTCTAAAAACAATTTTTTTCTTCTCGGAATTTATTCATTTAAATATGTAAATTCGCATATATACAATCGTGAAGTAGCGGAAGAGAAAGAACTTTTTGAGACGAAAAATAGAAGGAAATTTTTTTGAGTCGAATACAAAGTTATAAAAATTTTAGTCACTTTTGAATTTTTAAAATTTTTTCAGCAAATTTCAAGTGACCTGAGAAACAGAAAGACATTTTCTAAAATAAAGGCAGTTTTTTCGGTTATAAATTATTTTTTGAATTCTTCAAAAAAGAATGTTGTTATTTAAGAATAAAAAATTTTGTAATTTATACATATTAATATAAATAAAAGATGTTTCAGTTCTTCTGTTTGGCCATTAGGCTAAACAAACATCTTTTATTTATATTATTTTACAGCTTCAAAAAATATTAAATTACAAATTAATAATTATAATAATAATAAAAATAACAAATTAAATATCGTGTTCAGCGCGTGACATTTGCTAACAACACAATGTAATTGACATGAAAAAAAATTTCGATTTTATTTTTTTCCCCGAATTTGAGATTTATTTTTATCTTGACCTTTTTCGTCCTTATCGCACCGTTTTCTACGTCTTTATTTTCGACTCTTTTCTTGTCTGCAGTTCGCGTGCATCACTGTCACTCGCTTCTTTCTCTCTCTCTCTCTCCCTCTCTTTATATATATGTGTGTGTGTACCTACTCGTTTTGTCTGCTTCTTTTGATCGACCGTACTTTGCCGACTCGAGTCCTTTTATTGGTAAAATACGACACTCGAGCACCTGAAAGCCATCGTTATATGGAACACGTTCGAGCCCTCGTTATACGGCAAATCGAATCGCAAAAACATTCTTAACTAAATCACCGCATCATTTCCGACAATTCGGAAGTGCGGCAAGATAAGGAGTGAATCAGTTTTCTGGTCATTTTAATAAGGTTAGAGTGCTTACTCCCTCCCCTCTTTTCTCTTTCTCTCTCTCTCTCTCTCTCCCCGTCTCTTGTCTCTCATGAATCCAAAATGGATCTCTAGGGCTTTTTGAGGTAGGTGTGATTGTCAAACTTTGAATGTGCCAACCAATATTACTAGTTCATTAGAACTTATACAAAAGTTAAAGCAACTCTGCAAATGGAAATCCACATAATTAAACCCAAAACTCGATTCACCTTTTGAATGTGTTTTGAGTTTGACTTTATGATCCTTTTTGAATGTTTAAAGTGGAATATACAAAATTTCGTCCATTTCGTTTCGTTAATTGCCAGGGATCTTTAATTTTATTGCGAGAAGTATTTAATTGGGCGAATCAATTTTGTCCATATGAATTAAATAGACGACCAGCTGAAAAAGTTCTATTAGAATTTCACTAGAATGATTTCTATACACTATCCACATGAATTCTATTAAATTTTAGTAATTTTTAATTAGAAAGAATTTAAATTCGTAAAATAATATTTTTCAATTTTATATTATTGTGTCATTTAAATTTTACATTTGATTTCTATGACAAAATTTAGGCAAACATGTTTTATATCATTTGAATATATTTCATACATTTAACATTACAATATTCAATTTTACAAACTTCAAATATTCGTAAAGTCTTCAATTAAATATATGCTGGAAAATAAAAACTTCAAATAATATAAAAAAAATTCAATTACACTCTTTCAAAAAAATTAATTTCGAAATTCAATTATTTCTAAAAATTTACGCTATATTTCTTTTAATATTCAATTATTATATCTAAAGTTTAAGTTTAGTTTAATCTAAAGTTTAACTGAAATTCAGTTTTAAATCAATTTTTATTAGAAAATTCTACTAGAATTCAATTATTTAAATACAAAAATAAATAATTTATTGAATAATTGAACGTTTCTTAAAATTCAATTCTCATAAAGAATTTTATCAACATATTTTTTAATAATTGAATTCTTTCGACGATTTTTAATAAAATTTTTAAGAATAATTACATTTTCGCAGAAATTCGATTAAAATTATATTAATTGAAAAAAATTTTTGAGAATTTTCAAATTCATTTGTTTTTAACTGAAATTTATTTATAAATCAATTTTTATTAGAAAATTCTACTAGAATTTAATTATTTAAGCACACAAAAATAAGTTATTGTATATTTAAATGTTTCTTAAAATTGAATTCTCATAAAGAATTTTATTAACAAATTTTTAAAGAATTGAATTCGTTTAACCCGTTGACTGTCGCTGACGCATATATGCGCAAAACTGAACTGGCCAAAAGTGTTTCATGACGCATATATGCGCAACTTAAAAAAAGTGATTAAAAACTTATTAAATGTTCCTGAAACCGGTTACTCGGGGGTTTTCGAGGTCGCTGATTACGAATCTGACATTAGTTTTCCAAATTTCAAAATGGCGGATCCAATATGGCGGACAACGAAATAAAAAATTGATCAGATTGGCTTAAAACTGAATACTCGGGGGTTATTAGGGTCGCTGATTACGAATCTGTCATTATTTTTCTAGGGTATTTATCGAAATTTGATTTCACCAAAAATTATCATACTGATGTCATATTAAGCAGTTTCAAACAAATTCAATAAATTTTAAAAAATTTTTCGCCAAATTGAACCAGATATTTTGAATTTTGAAAAACTGATTTCAGATTCGTAATCAGCGACCCTGAAAATCCCCAAGTATTCAGTTTCAAGTCAATCTGATCAATTTTTTATTTCGTTGTCCGCCATATTGGATCCGCCATTTTTAATTTTGGAAAACTAATGTTAGATTCGTAACCAGCGACCCTTAAAACCCCCGAGTAACAAGTTTCAAGCAAATTCGACGAATTTGGAAAAAATTTCCGCCATCTTGGATCCGCCATTTTGAATTTTGAAAAACTGATGTCAGATTCGTAATCAGCGACCCCAGAAACCTTAGGGTACCAAGTTTCATAAAAATCCATTAAAATTTTTTTCAACACACTTTTGGCCCAAACAGTGGAAATCTCGTTGACAGCCAAGGGGTTAACGAATTTTAATAAAATTTTTAATAATAATGACATTTATAGAGAAATTCGTTAAAAATTTTAATAAATATAATTGAAATCCTGCGATGAGTTTTACATATTTATGAAAACAATTAAATTCCAAAATAGAATTTTATTATTTAGAAAAATAATTAAATTTCTAAAAAATTTTTTTTTTTATTTATAAAAATAAATGAATTATATTGTAAAGAGATTTATAGAAAATTTGTAAATAATTGAATTTCTGTCAAATTTGTATTAGTTTATAAAAATAATAGATATTGAATATTATTAAATTCAGGAAAACTTTTGAAAATAATTGAAATATTGCCAAGAATTGAAAAAAAATTTTTGAATATAATTAAATTTCGCTGCGAAGAATTTTATTAGTTTTGAAAATAATTAAATTTTTCAATCATTTGTAATTTCTCTAAAATTTTCTAAATTATATCATATAGTTTACGAACTTTTCATCCTTTTTTTAATAAAGAGTTAAGAATTTATATTCTTTCTAATTAAAAATCACTAAAATTTAGTAGAATTCATGTAGGAATTCCATAGAATCGTTCTAGTGAAATTTTATAGAATATTCACTAGAATTCAAATAGAATGATTCTATGGAATAATTCTATAGAACTTTTTCAGCCGGGGTGGTAATAATTATATAATAAAAATATGTAAAGTGTTATTCTCCTTTTATTTTAAGCCATATATAATAATCATATAATTTCGTAAACATTCACCGCAGAATTAAGTTATAATAATACTAATAATGAATTTTCTCCTTTCTGTTTCAGGTGAGTACACGGAATTCTCATTTTTCATTTTCCATAGAGCGAATATGTAACATAATTGAATAACTGTTCTCAAAATGTAAGTAATTTTAAGTACATTATAATTTTATCATCACTTTACTAAAAATTATTATTAATTATTATTAGAAAATTGTACTAGAATTCAATTATTTAAGCACAATAAAATAATTTACTGAATATTTAAATGTTTTTTAAAGTTGAATTCGTTTGACGAATTTTAATAAAATTTTTAATAATAATTACATTTATCGAGAAATTCGATTAAAATTTTATTAAAAATAATTTAATTCCTAAAAAAAAATTATTATTTATAAAAATAATTTAATTCCTGAAAAAAATTTTATTATTTATAAAAATAATTGAATCCCTGTAAAAATTCTATTATTTATAAAAATAATTGAATGATATTGCGATGAAATTTATAGAATATTTGTAAATAATTGAATTTCTGTGAAATTTTTATTATATTTTAAAAATAATTAATTGTTTGCGTAATAGTATATTAAAATTTTTTAAACAATTGAATTCTATTAAAAAATTTATTAATATAGTAGATATTAAAAATATTTAAATAGAAAAAATTTTTTGAAAGTAATTGAAATTTTACCAAGAATTTTATTATAATTTTTGAAAATAATTGAATTTCGAATAAGAATTTTATTATTTATAAAGATAATTAAAATTTTGGCGAGAATTTAAAAAAATTTTTGAACATTATTGAATTTTTGCGAAGAATTTTATTGCTCAATATTCTTGTAATCAAGTTTTTATTTAGCTTAATTCTTTTTTTGCAATATTTTTGGTTAGTGAAACTTTAATTTAAATATAAATTTCCCTGAAAGTTTAATTGATATTTAGTCTAATTACACTATATTTGAATTTTCACCTAACTGAATTTATTTCAATTTTCATTATCAGACTTTTGATATAATCAAAATAAAACAAATCTGTATTTTAGCTAAATATCGTTTGATAAAATTTTCATTCAGCATCATTTTTATTGTTAATTAACCAAATTTTAATTTTTAAGGAATTTTCAAGAAAGAAAAGAAAAAACTAGAAATTTGGCTAAATAAAAATTCTGTATGATTAGAAATTTAAATTCTGCTAAATAAAAATATTGTTTAGTAAAAATTTTGTTAATAAAAAATTTTTGTGTATTTATAACAATGTTAATTATTAAATTAATAGGTAAAATAACTTTTTACACGAATAATATAAATATATTCATTTTTACATTTTTAATGTGTAAAAAGTTATTTTACCTATTAATTTAATAAAATAAACTCGGACGTAAAAGTTTTTTCAATGTTAATTATAAATTTGATTATCTATTAATTTTGCTAAATAAAAAATCTGCAAATAACAATTTTGTTAAATAAATAAATATAGATTCTGTTAATTAAAACTTTTGCTAAATAAAATCTGTTAAATAAAAAATTCTGCTAAATAAAAAATCTGTTAATTAGAAATTCAGCTAAATGAAAAATCTGTCAACTAAAAAATGTACTAATAAATATTCCAAGAAATAAAAATTCGATGTTAGGAAAATTCTACTGAAAATAAATCTAGTTAAATAATAATCTCTCTAAATTCAGCTAACTAGGAATCTGATAAGTGAAGAATTTAGGTCAATATACAGTAAAAATAATTAAAAACACTGACCAGAAAAGGTCGAAAATTTTATCCAATTATATTCCCCCCCCTTGATTTTTTTCTCCCTCTTTTTCGTAATCTTATGAGAATCTGAAAAAGTGTAAAACGAAAATTGAAAAAAAAGAAGAAAATAAAGGAAAAATTGAATAAGAGAGAAAGCAAAAAAAAAAAAAAAATTGTGAAAATAAAAATAAAAGGAGTGAAGATGACAAAGATAAGGATAGAAGTAGGCAGTTGTTGGGAAAAAGAAGAGGAGGAACGAGGTACTTTCGTCGACAACGAGACATCTTGAGTGCGACTCGAGAGGCACAGAAGAGGAAAAAAGGGGGAAGGAAACTCGGAGAAAATAAGGAAGAGAGGGCGAAAGAAAGGGAGCAAAAAAAAATGATAAGAGAGATAGAGAGAATAAAAAAAAAGTAAGAGATCCATGAATAAATCCAAATGTGCCCCCGACACTTCATAGGTCGGTACCCTCAACTTGATGGAATATTTCTATAATGTCACCAATATATATACATATACATACGTATACTTTACATTACCTACCTGTAACGCCTGTTCACCTATCGATATTGCATATCGGACAATTTTTCACATCATTAAACATTGGACCTGGAAATATAAACAGATATCGTGATAACCATGATTCGAGTTAACTTTGGAGATTTTCTGAAGAAAAAAAAAAAAAAAATTTCCCCTCAACTTGAGATTGTCACTGATATACCTATATGCTATCAGCGAAAGAGAAATAGAGAGAGAGGGAAAAAAAGCCTTTCACCGACATCCAAGCTACGTGTCGTTGAATTTAAATGTCTGCTTAGTACGCGTTCTCACTTCGAAAGGGTGGCGATGATGACAACGGGGTGGATGATCGCTCAAACAGACTAATACTTCGCCAATACCCCAGCCACCCCCCTCCCTCCAATCCTTTCACTCCTTTTTTTTAGTATTTATTATTGTCATGTAGATGCATTTACGTGCTTGTATTTACAATCCGAAATATTCGTAAATCTATAACGTATTTTCAGTGGTTCAATTGTCTTGCTGGATTTTTCCCTCTGGGTTTTTAATTCTTGTAAAACTTTATTTAGTATTCAATTTAATATCGAAAAATTATTATTTCTGTACTCACTAAATCTGAATTAGTTGCTTTTTGACTAATGAAAAATGAACGATTCATTCGATATTTAGCGTTTTGACTCATTTTTAGTTTAATATTTTAAGTGCTGCTAAACGAATTAGTAGAACTACTAAATAAATTAGTAGTTTTTCTTAACTGACTAGTAGTATTATTAATTATTAAATGAAATTTTAGTGCCTCTAAACTAATTAGTAGTTGTCCTACTAAAATAGTAAGTTTAGAATTCTGATACAAATTAGTAGGAAGGTTAAACGAATTAGATTACTTAAAAATTAGTAGTTTTTTTACAAAAGTTAAAATTACTACCTATTAGTTATTTGCAATCCTTTACTCCTCTCTAAATTTTAATTAGTACAATTAGTAATGTAATAAAAATAAAATAATTACTAAAAATTTTTACTAGTTGGAATTAGTGACTGACCTTTTTTGTTTTTAAATTAGTAAGTTTTACTAATAAAGTTGTAGAAACTACTGTTTATTAGTAAAATTTACTAATTAAATAGCAAAAAGTCATTAATTCAAATTAGTAAACATTTTTTACTAATTGAAATTTAGAGAGTAAGTCGAAACTAGTTTCTCTTAAAACGATTTGGACATTAAATTTGTTTACAATTTACAATTTTCATAAATATATAAACTTCAAATTGTTGTAATTTGAAATTTTGTAAAATTTCAGATTGAATGAATTAATTAAATAATAAGAAATTCCACAGGAATTCTATTATTTACGAATTCTTTATAAATTTCTACGCAATAATTCAATTATTTTTATTAATAATAATAATAACTTTATAGGTTTTCAATTATTTTCATAAATAATAAAACTCATTGCAGAATTTCAATTATTTTAAATACAATTTTAATGGAATTTCTCGACGAAATGTAATTATTCTTAAAAATTTTATTAAAATTCATCAAAGAAATTCAATTATTTTAAAAAGCCTTCCTATAATTTATTTATTAGCATTTAAGTATTATTGTTAATACATTTTTAATTAAATTTCTTGAAAGAATTAAATTATTTTTAGAAAAATTTTAATGAAATTCTTTTTACCAATTCAATTTCTTTCAAAATACTTATAATAACATTTTTCGCAGAAATTTAATTAACATAAATAATTTATCAAAATTCAATTACATTTAATATCTACTATTTCAATAAAATTTCACAAAAGAATTCAATTATTTAAAAATAAATATTAAAATTCGTCTCAATAAGAATTAAATTATTTTCAAAAGTAATAAATTTTTTTTTATGTTCAAAAGTATAAAAAAAAAATTGTCTTCAAAATTTCAATTATCTTTATAAATAATAAAATTTTTCTTCAAAATTTAATTATTTTCGAAAATTTAAATAGAATTCTTAGGCAAAATTTCAATTATTTTCAAAAACTTTTCTGAATTCAATCAAATTTTTTTTACAGAGATTCAATTATTTTTAATACAATTTTAATCTAATTTCTCGAAAAGTAAAATTATTCTTAAAAATGTTATTAAAATTCGTCAAAAGAATTTTAGTTACTTATTTAAAAATTTGTTGATAAAAATTCTTTATGAGAGTTCAATTTTAAAAAACATTCAATTTTTCAAAAAATTATATATATTTTTATATTTAAATAATTGAATTTACGTAAAATTTTCTAATAAAAATTGATTTAAATATGAATTTGAGTTAACATTTTAGATAATAATTGAATGTTACACTCTCTAAATTTGAATCAATAAAAAAGTTTTCTGATTTAAATTCGTGACTGACTTTTTGCTTTTGAATTAGCAAATTCTACTAATAAATAGTCGTTTCTACTAATTTAATAGTAAAATTTACTAATTCAAGAGCAAAAAGTCAGTTATACTAATTCCAATCAGTAAAAATTTTTATAAATTCTTTATAGAGAAAATATTATAGTGTGCATTTTTAGAAAGAATTGAATTTTGCAAAGATTTGAAATTATAATCTTTGAATGTTTGAATTTTTTATATACTTTTAAGTTTTAACTGAAAATTGTGTAGATTTAATTCTTTTAAAAAAGTTAAATTGAATTTTTTTTAAGTTATTAGAAGTTTTTATTTTCTAATATATATTTTATTAAAGAATTTCCGAATAATAGATGAAATTTCATAAAATTGAATTTTAAACTTTTGTTTACAAAAGAATTTGAAAATTTTCAAACAAGTTTTTCAAAAATTATTATAAAAATAATTAATTTAAAGAAGAATTTTAGTTTAAAATTCTGGAAAACACTAATTGAATTAAAGTGATGAAAGTTATTTTAAATAAGTTAGAGTAACAATATTCTTATAATATAAAATAATGATTTTATCAGTCGGTCATTTTTAATTATTATAAATTTTTTATGTAACAATTTTTTACAAGTTGTTTAATTTCAAGAAGTTTTGAATTTAAAATTTTTTAAAATCTTAATTCTTATGAAAAAATTATAATGAATAAATATTTATTTTAAAAAAGATACACTGAAAAAAAAATTTATTTGATTCAAATAACCGATTATTTGGTTATATTCAAATAAATATTTATTTGAATCAAATAATTTTTATTTGAATTAAATAAATTGTATTTGAATCAAATATTTCAGTATTTGAAGCAAATATTATTTAATTGATTCAAATAAAAATTATTTGATTCAAATAAATATTTATTTGAATATAACCAAATAATCGGTTATTTAAATCAAATAAATTTTTTTTTCAGTGTAAATAAATAAATATAAAAATGAGTTAGTAACAATTTTAAATGAAGTTAAAATTAAAAATAATTTAAATTAGTTACTTACTAAATAATATAATTATAGTTATTGGTTACTTGTTAGCTACTAATTAGTAATTTTTATAGTACGAATTAGTTTGCTATTAGGAATTAATTAGTTACTGACTAAATTAAATCTGATTGCATACTAATTACTCTGTAAATTTCAATTCGTGACTGACTTTTTGCTTTTGAATTAGTAAATTTTTACTGATAAATTAGTAGAATTTGTAGAAAATTATTGTAGAATTGTACAATTATTGTAGAATTATTGCACAGTTAGTAGAAATTGATGTTAATTGGTAAAATTTATTAATAAAAAAGCTAAAAATCAGTCACTAATTTAAATTAGTAAACATTTGAACTAATTCAAATTCAGAGAGTAGATACTATTTTGATATTAATTAGTTAATAGTTAGATACTATTCAAATACTAGATAAAATTCTAATTTGATAGGTACTAATTAGATACCAATTGGTCGCTAATTAGTAAATAATTACTTACTAATTAATTTATTGAACAAATCGAAGCTTTAGAATAAAAAAGAGAACGCCATAATAAGTTGACTATTAATATCAGAAATAATATCAAACCATCTTCCTTTTGTTTGTTGATTAAAACGAATGAGGATTTTCCTTGAAATTTTAATACCCAAAGGAAGGAACTGCATGTATATATAAGCAAACTGAGTTGCCTGCAAATATACTTGTGCAAATGCACCTGCATATAAGGGTTATGTGTGGGGCATGAGGTGGAAAGTTAACAGGGATCTAAACCACTAGCGACCCGGAATCAATATCTTAATTAACCGGAAGTCGATGAATATGAAATCTGGGGCGCACAGGGATGAAGAAAGGGTTTGGAGGCAGAGAGTGAGAGAGAGAGAGAAGTCAGCAAAGAGGCAGCGAATTTGCTCCAGAGCTAGAGTTTGCACAAATCAGACTCACTTAGCTTAGCGTCACTTCCTCGATTTCGACTACCCTAGAGAAAGCCAATGCCTTAGGGCAAAGGTCACAGTTCATCCCCTTTCGTCTCCTTTCCCCTCTATCATTCTCTTCCTCTCTCTTTTCTTTGTATGTTTTCTTTCCATCTTCTAAAAATTCTTCTTTCTCTTCTTTTTATTCTTATTCTTTTAGTTTTCATTTAAGAAATTTTTTTTTGAAAAAATTTCCACTTTGTTTTTGTACCTTCTTTGTTTTCTTCTGTTTTTCCTCTGTTATGTACAAGGAAAATGAATAAAGTAATGTTCAGTATCCTTTGACAATAAATAACTAATAACTATTTGAATTTCTATTTTTTCTAATTTCTACCATTTTCGTGGTAAATTTTTAGCAAAAATTAGTAAAAAACATAATTGACAAAATTTATTTTTCAAAAAAGTTATAAACAAAGTTCTAAGGTGGTCCAACCATAGTTTTTCTAAGAATATCAAATTGAGACCAAAAAAAAAATTTACAAAAGGAACAAAAAGAAAAGGTTTAGGAAATTAATTGGAAACAGTTATAGCTTTACGAATACAATATGCAAGTACACAGAAATTGCATGATAAATAACATAAATTTGCTTGTGATAGAAATTTAAAGTCAATTAATTATTATTAATACATTACAATGTTTGTGGACATATGAATCCTTAAACAGAAATGGCAATCAATTATTTTATACGCCAAAACCAAATTGCTAACTAATAGGCATTTCTTCATAATCTTATAATTGATTCAATCCACCTCAGTAATCAGTGCATAAATTTTGGACAATCAACTATAAATTTCGTGTTCTATTATTATTTTAATGCTATTTGTTCCAATTGTGTGTGCGCCAAAATATAAATAATCAATATGCATTACCGCTTGAAAATCAAGTGTACATTGCTTGCATGTCATTATATTTATTACAAAACATACACACATATATTAATACATATATAGAAATTTTATATTCTACATTCCAATAGTCCTGTTTACTAATTTTCTAAATTTAATTTAGTGTTTAATTCACTAATCGTACACTGAAAAAAAAATTATTTCATTCAAATAAACCATTACTTGTTTGTTATTACATTCATTACTTCAATTCAATTATTGTTTTCCAGAATTTTCAACTAAAATTCTTCCTTAAATTAATTAATTAATTAATTCTTGAAAATAATTGAATTTCTCCAATAATTTGTAACTTTTCAAAAATTAAATTTTTATTCGTATTTTTAACTAAACATGTTCTATAAATTCAATATTTTCAATAATTTTTGAAAAAGTTCTTTGAAAATTTTCAAATTCAATTCTATAAATATTAGAAAATAAAGACTTCAAATGACTTGAAAAAAATTTAATTTAACTTTTTCAAAAGAATTAAATCTACAAAATTTTTAGTTTAAAGTATAAAAAATTCAATCATTCAAAGATTATAATTTGAAACCTTTTCAAAATTCAATTATTTCTAAAAATTCACGCTATAATACTTTCTCTATAAATTTGAATTAGTAAAAATGTTTACTAATTTGAATTCGTGACCGACTTTTTGCTTTTGAATTAGTTAATTTTATTATTAAATTAGTAGAAACGACTATTTATTAGTAAAATTTGCTAATTCAAAAGCAAAAAGTCGGTCACGAATTCAAATTAGAAAAAATTTTTACTAATTAAAATTTAGAGTTGAATATTTAATTATTATCTAAAATTTTAACTGAAATTCATATTTAAATCAATTTTGTATTATAAAATTTTACGAGAATTCAATTATTTAAATACAAAAATAAATAATTTTTTGAAAAATTGAATGTTTTTTAAAGTTGAACTCTCATAAAGAATTTTACCAACAAATTTTTAAATAAGTAATTAAAATTCTTTTGACGAATTTTAATAACATTTTTAAGAATAATTTCACTTTTCGAGAAATTAGATTAAAATTGTATTAAAAATAATTGAATCTCTGTAAAAAATTTGATTGAATTGAGAAAAGTTTTTGAAAATAATTGAAATTTTGCCAAGAATTTTATTTAAATTTTTAAAAATAATTGAATTTTGAAGAAAAATTTTATTATTTATAAAGATAAATGAAATTTTGAAGACAATTTTTTTTTATACTTTTGATAACATAAAAAGAATTTTATTACTTTTGAAAATAATTGAATTCTTATTGAGACGAATTTTAATATTTATTTTTAAATAATTGAATTCTTTTGTAAAATTTTATTGAAATAGTAGATATTAAATGTAATTGAATTTTGATAAATTATTTGTGTTAATTAAATTTCTGCGAAAAATGTTATTAAAAGTATTTTGAAAGAAATTGAATTGGTAAAAAGAATTTCATTAAAATTTTTTGAAAATAATTTAATTCTTTCAAGAAATTTAATTAAAAATGTATTAACAATAATACTTAAATGCTAATAAATAAATTATAGGAATGCTTTTTAAAATAATTGAATTTCTTTGATGAATTTTAATAAAATTTTTAAGAATAATTACATTTTTCGAGAAATTCCTTTAAAATTGTATTTAAAATAATTTTAAATTCTGCGATGAGTTTTATTATTTATGAAAATAATTAAAAACCTATAAAGTTATTATTATTATTAATAAAAATAATTGAATTATTGCGTAGAAATTTATAAAGAATTCGTAAATAATAGAATTCCTGTGGAATTTCTTATTATTTAATTAATTCATTCAAAATTGAAATTTTACAAAATTTCAAATTGCAATGTTTTGAAGTTTGGCTATTTATGAAAATTGTAAACGCAACTTTTTTAAAATTGAATTAATTTTGAAATATTTAGAAAACAATAATTTTCCAGGATTCCGATCAAAATTCCCTGACTTTTCCAGGTATTCAAGGTATTATAAATTATAAAAATTATAAGTAATTATATAAATAATTATTAAATTCAAATATTTTCAAAACTTTTACATTCACAATTTACATTCAACAGATTTATTGGAATTGTTTTGCAGTCACCTTTTTGTGACTCAAATAAAAACTAAACTTTCAATTATTTCTCAACAATCGTTAACTAAATTCTCCTTCAATTTCTGCTGTATATATACACCACAACATAAAATGGGAAAATTCCAATAAAAAAAAGAGAAAAAAAAATCTGCACTCGAAAATTGGTGAATGTGAGTAGTATTATTTTGGAGTGAAATGAGTAGAGAGAGGATTATATGAACAAACGATTGAGAGTGACAAACAGCATTTCACTCTCCTCACCCTACGAAAAGCCGAGTTCATATGGTATATAATTACCGAGTGCCATGGCCTTTAAAACGTGTACGCAATATTGAGAGAGAAACTGGAAAATAAGCGCACTATACGTCTAACAAATAGAATCGTCCTACTGGTTTATTATCAATAAATTAAGCGATTTCACAAAGCTTTGATTTTCCCTCCTGATGCATTAGGTACTGTTATTACTCTTTATTCAGTTCGTAATTTAATAACAACACAATCTTTATCATTGTTGCGTATTCTCTTTCTCCCTCTCTCTCTCACTCTATTATATATTCGCTTTATAAATTTTGCAATTAATATATTTTTCTGTTTTTTAAAAATTATTTATTCAATTTGACAATTTCTAGTTATAACAAATTTCATTTAGCAGAAGTTTTTATTAACTGAGCTTTTATTAAGCAGAATTTCTTATTAATAGAATTTTTATTTACCAAGATTTCTAATTAACATAATTTTTATTAAGTCGAAATTTTATAGTTAAGTGGAATTCTAATTAACAGAATTTTTATTTAGCAAAGTTTCTGGTTAATAACAGCTTTATTTTCAGAATGTCTAATTTACAGACTTTTTATTTAGCAGAATTTTTCAATTAGCTTTTAATTAGCAGAAGCTTTAATTTATAGAATTTATAATTAGCAAAATTTTAATTAGAATTTTAATTAGAAGATTTTAGCAAAATTTTTGGTTAACAAAATTTTTAATATAAACTGTTTTTATTTATCAGACCTTCTGATTAACAAAAGTATTATTTAGCAAAATTTTTATTTGCAGATTTTTTATTTAGCAAAAATAATAGATAATTAAATTTCTAATTAACATTGTCATACACAAAATTTCTTGTTAGCAGAATTTTTATTTAGCAGTATTTTTATTCAGCAGAATTTTAAAATCATCGAATTTTTATTTAACAGTATTTTTATTTAGCAAAATTTCAAAATCATTGAATTTTTATTTAGCAAAATTAATAGATAATCGAATTTCTAATTAACATTGTTATTAAAAGATAAAATTTCTTGTTAGCAGAATTTTTATTTAACAGTAATTTTATTTAGCAGAATTTCAAAATCATAAAATTTTTATTTAGCAGAGTTTTTTACTAGCAGAATTTTTAGTTAGTAGAATTTTCAGTTTATGTAGCTGATTTTCTAGTTAATTTACAAATTAAATTGTTATTTTTATTTTAAATAATTGACGTCTAAAACGGTATTTTTGTGTTTCTTACTGTACAATTATAAATGAACATTCAGCAGTTAATTTAATTACGAACGTTATTAATCTTGACTATTATCCGTTACTCAGTTACTATTAATTATATCCATCATCAATTGACACTACAATGTGATTGACCGTTAACTAAACATAATACTCTAATCACCATTAAATCCAAACACAGTTAGGAACTATAATTCAATTACTTCTTCCATAAACCGAACAATTATGCGAATATTACAATTGATATTAATTTCGTCTTTTATTGCATTAACGAAAGAAAAAAGACTTCTAAACAAATTATCTATATGGTCAAAATACTATGGGAAGAGTAGAAAAAGTGTTTTAAAAAAGAGTAGAAAGAGGGTTGAAGAGTAGAAAAATGGTTTTAAAAAAAGTAGAAAGAGGATTGAAAAGTAGAAAAATTGTTGAAAAATAGAAACAGGGGTGAAAAGTAAAAGAAGGAAAATTAAATATTTATGTGGCAAGTAGAAAAAGGGTTACAAAATAGATAGAGGGTTGAAGTGTAGAAAAAGGGTTTACAAAAATTGAAAGATGGTTAAAGAGTAGAAAAAAGGTTAAAAAATAAAGACCAGGGTTGAAGAGTAAGAAAAGGGTTAAAAAAAAGTAGAAAGAGGGTTAAAGAGTAGAAAAAGGGTTTAAAAAAGTAGAAAGAGGATTGAAAAGTAGAAAAACAGTTGAAAAATAGAAGGAGAGTTGAAGAGTAGAAAAAGAGTTTACAAAAGTAGTAAAAGGGTTAAAAAGTAGAAAAAGGGTTTACAAAAGTAGAAAGAGGGTTGAAGAGTAAAACAAGGGTTAAAAAAGTAGAAAGAGGATTGAAAAGTAGAAAAACAGTTGAAAAATAGAAAGAGAGTTGAAGAGCAGAAAAAGGGTTTACAAAAGTAGAAAAGTAGGTTAAGAAGTAGAAAAACACTTGAAAATAGAAACAGGGTTAAAAAAGAAGAAAGAAGGTTGAAAAATAGAAAAACAGTTGAAAAATAAAAAAAAAGAGTTGAAAAATAAAATTCTTTCAAAGTAGAAAAAAAGTTGAAAGGTAGAAAAAAAAAGAAAAAAAGTGAAGAAAAATTGAAAAGGGGGAAAAGAAGTTGAAAAGTAGAAAAAGACAGATCAAAAATGGCAATGGCGATGTAGAAGGTAGATTTCTTCTCAGGTGGTTAGAATATGCGATGCTATTGAGAGTGCAGCTCACGTGCGCCTAACTGCCACGGTGTGTCTGTTCTCCTCCAACCTCCCGCGCGCATTGTGAGTTATACTTCGACTCGACCCACCCACTTTTGCAAAAGCCCGTGACGCAAACGATTCCGACTCTCTCTCTCTCTCTCTCCCTCTCTCTTTCACTCTCTAGAATATAGAATGTCTATCCCAGGTCTTGCTTCTTCCAGTGATTGACGAGATACTTAAACTGTCATTGAAGGTACGAGAGTACATGGAAATAGTTTGACGCCGAATGTGCGCTCGCGCTTACCACACTTGACCGAAAATTCGTCTTCCAAATAAATGACTCTCTCTCTCTCTCTCTCTCTCTCTCTCTCTGTTCGTATTTTTTATCAGATATTTATTTCCCCAGGGGCAATTAAAACAAATCTGTTTTTTTCGTTATTTTTACTGATTTACCGTTAGTAAAAAATCACTTTCCGCCATTGGGGATCGAACCCCAAACTCTAGAGAGGCGCGAGTTAAGTACGTAGACCGTGCGGCTAGTATCATTACTAATTTTAATTTTACAGAATTTTCGTTTAAATAAAGTTAATTAAAAATTGTACTGACTAAAAATTCTATTCAAACTATAATGATAATTGTAATAATGATATAAAATGAAAGTTAATCAAACAGTAATCATTTTAAAATAACTACTAGACCGCTTTTAAAAATTTTCATCGCTTTGCGGTAAATTTTATTTTCGCCTCGTGTATTATAAAAATAATAACGATATATGACGAATGGATAATGCGGGGTAAAAGGGGAATTCCCCCTTCCCACGAGCTTCGTAAAATTAAATCGTCTTTCGAGGGAAGCTTTAAATTTCCTTTTTCATTTTTTTTTTTTTTTTTTTTTTTGCAAAATGCGCTCACAAAGGATGGAGAAACGTGGTCAGCATTTAGTTTTCATCAATTCAAGTAGCATTCATGGTTAGCGCTCAACGAACTAAAATCCCAAGGGTGGCAGAGGCCGATCGAGTCCCGCGGGAAACATAGTCGACGAGACTTATTCACAGTATTACTCAAGCATCGCCTGAAGCGGAAATATCGACAGTCTCGCCGGATCGAAACGAGCTGATATTTGTTCCACACCTATCGGCCTTTCTCTATATATCCGACCCCCACCCCCACCTCACCCCATCACTATTTCCACCCCTTTCCCCCTCTCTCTCTCTCTCTCTCTCTCTCTCTCTCTTTTACCCTATACATTTCCCTTACCTTTTTCTGCCTATTTTTCCCTCCTCGTTCTGTTCAATTCTCTCTCTACGCTTTTCAATTGTACATTTTTAGTATAAAAAAAAAGTATGTATGTATATAAATATGTGAATGTATATATATATTTCTGTATATGTGCACATGTATTTCTGTATATGTGAATTTGTATTTTCTCATATGTGCGTTTATATTTGCGTACATGTGCGAAAATATTTGTGTATATGTGCGCATGTATTTGTGTATATGTGCACATATAGTTTTGTATATGTGCTCATGTATTTGTGTATATGTGCACATATAGTTTTGTATATGTGCGCAAATATTTGTGTATATGTGCACATATAGTTGTGTACATGTGCGTGTATGTTTCTGTACATGTGCTGATACATTTTCGCATATATGCGTTTCTATTTGCGCATATGTGCGTAAATTTTGCTATGTGTATATGTTTTTCTACGCACATGTGTCTGTGTGCATAAAGCATGATTGCTATAGGTGATGGGGAAAAATAAACCGTGAATATCAATATTCTCTTTTTCATAAAGGCGCTATGTTTTCACTATGTCATTATTTTAAGCGAACAATCGATACGCTTAGTTTCAGTTTCATTAACACGATTTTCCACCTGGGAAAAAATACACATACACACACATATATCTGCGTTTTGAATATAAAATACAAAAGAGGGAAAAAAGTGGAATAGAAAAAGAATGAGAGAGAGAGAGAGAGAGTTTCTATTTTCATTGCGAAAAAAGGGAGTTACCATACTTTTGGCGAATTTAATAAAAAATAATAATAAAAGCGCCCCGTTTTGTTTTCGATAAAAATAATATTTTCCATGTCCACAAGGACAAATTAGAGGTAGGCAAAAAAAATTTTCCCCTACATACTGTGCAGTATTTAGCGGGAAAATTTGCGAAAAAAAAGAAGATAAAAAAGTTCAAGTGTTTGAAAAATAAGTTTTTTATTTTGCACGCGTTGCGAGAGAGAAAGAGAGAGAGAGAGTAAAAACAACAGAATTCTAAAAGAAATATTTCAAACAGTTTGAAAAGGAATTTTTTAACCTGATGTTTATATTCACTTGTGTAAATTTTTGCGAAAAGAATTTTTCTTTTTTTTCCGCTATTTTTTCAATATAAGTTTTCTCTTCATGTTGTAGATAACTTTCGATGTTGTTTTTTTTTGTTCGTTTAACATTCTTTTCGTGTTCGTTTACTCATATTCGTTAAAAAAGTTTCTCTTTTTTTTGTGTGCGCAAAATTTTCTCTCAACATTTTTTTTCCGATCGAATATTACAGTTTATAAGTTTGTTTTTTGATTGATTTTTATTTTTTTTTGGAGGGTATTGTTTGTGTTTTAGAATTTAATTTTAAATTCTACTTGGAAATTTTTCTTTTGAAAATGTGGGAAAAGTGTGAAAATATAATCGAAGTGTATTTTCGATAATATTTGGTTGATGTTTTTTTTCTGTTTTTGTTTGTTAATATTTTGTTAAACTGATCTTTTGTAATTTAAATATTGTGGATTTTTTTATTTATATTATTAATTAAATTTTCCTTTAGCAAATCAAATCGTGAAATTTGTAATATTTTGTGAAAATAAAAAATAAAAAGTTTAATTTTAATTAAAACTAAATTTTAATTAAATTTAAAAGATTAAAATAATTAAAATTGAATAAATAAGTAAATATTATTGGAAATTTCCTCAATTTCATTTAGGAAATAATGAGGTCTATATAATAAATTGTTGTGAAATAAAGTGTGGCAAAATATTTTTTAGAGAATTTTATTTTAAAAAAAAGAAGAAACGAATTTTTTCTGAAGGGAGGTTTTCTTTTCGTCGCTTAAAAGTTAAAACTCTAAAGAGAATAGCGATGACATAAAAGCAAGATGGTACGTGTTAATATCAGATTAAGCTTTGGTCGCCGTCCTCATGTAACTATTAAATTTGCATCACGATCTTTGTATGGGTAGAATGTCCAAGAATTCGCATTGTCATCTGCGGTGACATTCGAGAAGTGCACTTCTTTACGTGCACGTATTTACTATTTGAAAATTGTCATAACATTCAGAATTTTTTACACAAAACTTTCAATTTTTATTTTACAGAAAATCATACCTATTACAACAAAAATTATTTGTTTAATTTGACTTCAATCTGTTTATTGAAAATTGATATTAAAAATTAAAAAAATATTCTTTCCTGGATTCTTAAAGTTTGAAAAATTTTCAACCAAATGTTCTCAAAAATATTAAAAAAAAAAAAAAAAAAAATTCTTAAAGTTCATAAGAAATATATTTTTAATATTTTCTAGACAGAAAATATCTCGAATAAATATTTCCAAATAAAAATACTTCTGAAATAAAAATTTTCAAATAAATTTATTTCATAAATAAATATTTTCGAATAAAAATATTTCGAAAATAAATGTTTACCAATAAAAATGTTTCAGAAATAAATATTTTAGAATGTAAATATTTACAAATAAAAATATTTCAGAAATAAATATTTTCGAATATAAATATTTACAAATAAAAATATTTCAGAAATAAACATTTTCCAATAAGAATATTTCAAAAATAAATATTTTCGAATGAAAATATTTCTGAAATAAATATTTTCAAATGATAATATTTCAGAATTAAATATTTTCGACGGAAAATAAAATATTTACAAACAAAAATATTCAAATTTTTAGGGTTCCGTACACCATAGGTGTACTGACGGAACCCTTATGAAATCACTCGTGTGTCCGTCCCAGCCACGCAAAATGGGCTGTCCCCCCCCCCTTAACTTTTACAAATCTTAACCTAATGAGCTGAAATTCGGCAGGGATCTTCAGTTTTAAGTGCAGATTACAGGAAAAATATAGCGAACACAATTGACGGACATATTTGCGAACTAGGAGGAAAAGAAATAGAATTTTTCCGAAAAAATTACAAAAAATGACCCTGTCCCCCCCCCTTAACTTTCACAAATCTCAACCTGGTGAGCTGAAATTCGGTAAGGATCTTCAGTTTTAAGTGCAAATTACAGGAAAAATATAGCGAACCCAATTGACGGATATATTTGCAAACTAGGAGGGAAAGAAATTCAATTTTTTCGAAAAAATTTTAAAAAATTACCCTGTCCCCCCCCCCCCCCCCCCTTTAACTTTTACAAATCTTAACTTGATGAGCTGAAATTCGGTAGGGATCATAAGTTTTAAGTGCAGATTACAGGAAAAATATAGCGAACCTGATTGGTGGAGATATTTGGGAACTAGAAGGGAAAGAAATTGAATTTTTTTAAAAAAATTGCAAAAAATGACCCTGTCCCCTCCCCTTAACTTTTACAAATCTCAACCTGGTGAGCTGAAATTCGGTAAGGATCTTCAGTTTTAAGTGCAAATTACAGGAAAAATATAGCGAACTTGATTGGTGGAGATATTTGGGAACTAGAAGGGAAAGAAATTCAATTTTTTCGTAAAAATAGCAAAAAATGACCCTGCCCCCCCCCCCTTTAATTTTATAAATCTCAAAATGGTGAGCTGAAATTCTGTAAGGATGTTCAGTTTTAAGTGCAGATTACAGGAAAAATATAGCGAACTTGATTGGTGGAGATATTTGGGAACTAGAAGGGAAAGAAATTCAATTTTTTCGTAAAAATAGCAAAAAATGACCCTGTCCCCCCCCTTTAATTTTATAAATCTCAAAATGGTGAGCTGAAATTCTGTAAGGATGTTCAGTTTTAAGTGCAGATTACAGGAAAAATATAGCGAACTTGATTGGTGGAGATATTTGGGAACTAGAAGGGAAAGAAATTCAATTTTTTTGGAAAAATTGCAAAAAATGACCCTGTCAATATGGATTTTTATAGTTTTTTCTTGTAATTTACATGTAATAAAAATACATATGTATACCGAATTTCAGGTCAATAAGTTTATATATGTTAATTTTAATCAATTATATTTCTTATATGGGTGATTAAATTTAAAATGTCATTTTGCTGTCCTGCCGAGAAAACTCGAGTCCGAACTTATATATCGAACATATTATGGTTCATTAATTTTATATATCATTTATTTTGTTCAAATTTTAATTTTTAACCACCAAAAGCACTCAGAAAAAATTTGGCAGCAAAATTGCAGGCAAAATGTCACTGGTGTCCCGTGTCCGCGAACATGAAACCATATCTTGTCTACTAAGAAAAATGGTTATTTTTCATGTTTTTGGTTACCGAAAAAATTATTTCGTAAAGTGGAACTTCTATATTTAAAGAAAAACTACTAGTCGAATATAAATAAATAAAATAGTGGTTGGAAAAAAATCAAAAGCGTATGTCCTTAAATTTCATATTTTTAAGAGAAAATGACAAAATCTGAATCTCGCGCTTAATATTTAATTGTGCAAGAGTATGAAACTGCTTTATTGACTGTTAATAGAAAGTACTATGTGTCTAGAAGCCTAGAGAAAAAAACTTCAACGTTCTAACCTATCTACAAAATACACGATGCATGGCAGATTGGCAGAATGAATTTACCGAGCACAAATGTCACTGGTGTCCCTGCGACAAAATAGTACTTAATATTAGTATTTTTTTCAAATACCTCATTATAGTCTCACTTATTACTGAAACTTTCAGAATCGCACACCTCCAAAGTTAGAAATATAATCATTCTTTTTTAAAATGAAAATTGAGGCAGAATGTCACTGGTGTCCCCTGTCACTGGTGTCCCCTAAAATACACAGGCACTCAAAAAAAAAAGTTTTGTTCTAAACACTATGTATTTTTCGCTGCTGAATCCGAATCCGAAGGCAGAATTGACAAATTTGCTCAAAATTTTGAAATAAAAGTAAATAATAATAAATAATTTTAGAGTCGTTTTTTGAAATTATAAAATATAACAACATATTTTTCTTTTTTTTTGTCAATATTAAGCTTTCTACATTTTTTCTATGAATTATAAATCCACCTATATTTTCTATTTATTACGTTCAATTATTCTAGTTTTAAACTATATTTTTACTCATATGTTCCTATCTTTTTTATTATTTAAAAATAATTTTCAATGACATCTTTAAGCGTGTCACTGGTGTCCCCTAACTTGCTTATGTCTTCTTGTGATTTACAGCTACATAATTCACGGTGAAAATTAATATAAATTATTTTATAATTCGTATTTGACTATTAGCTTTTAATACAATGATTTATTATAAAATCTGATTGTATTTTCAGTTTGTTCTAGTGAATACATACTGAAAAAGTGCCTCGTGAAAATATATGTTTTTTCTCCAAAAATCTGTCTGTTTATGAAAATATTTGTTATTATGTGCTTGACCACTATTGATTTCATGGATTATACATGCTAGTCAACCAAAAAAAAATAATTTAACCAGAAATTTCAACATCGCCAAGTCAACATTTGCAGATAGTGAAAATGACATTTTAAATTTAATCACCCATATATATATTTTTTTATAAAAAATAAGTTTTATTTTGGTGTACGGAACCCTCGATCTTAATGCGAGTGCAACTCGCACTTGCCCGATTTTTTCATCTATATTTCTCTTTGCATATCAAATCTATTTCAAAATTTGGAAATAAATTTCCAACTCCAGTGGCAAAAGGCTTTAAAGAATTAGCCTGCACTTAACGAAGTTAAGAAGCTTTTGACAATTTCTATCAAAAAAAAAAGAAGAAAGAAAAAAGAAATTCAAACTGCAAATTATCATTTGAAAAAAAAAAGTTTCTGAAAGAAAATTCAAATGGAAAATTCTTTGCAGAACGTTTTTTTCAACTTACAAAGAGTGATTAGCGTCAAAGTAATTACTAGTTTCGAGAAGCTTTATGAAGCTTTTATTTCTACTACATTTAAAAATAAAGAGAGAAAGAGTGAGAGAGAGAGAGAGAAAAAGAAGAATTCTTAAAAAGGACGTGTTTTTCGAAATAATTTTTTTCTCTTCTCTATAAACTTTTTTTTTTCCTTTTTCTCTTCTCAAATTTTTCCTCTTTCAAAAATTACATACGATATTCACTTCTTTTTGGGAATTTTTTTTTTCAGTATCATCAAATTAATTGCTTTGATATTCTGGTTTATGACATGAAGGAGAATGCTAATTTTCAAAGATTTAGAGTGTGTTTTTTTTATAACGGCATAATATTGTCATCAACTGCAGCTGGTTATCGAGAGTCTAGAAGAGAGGCTCTTTCTGGAATAGTGAGAGGAAAAAAAAAGTGCCTAAGAAACTGAATTATTAACCGGCGGATTTTGATGTGAGGCATTTTTTTTTTGTTTTTAAATTTTGCTTGAAAACAAAACAAAAAAATTTTAAACTCTAAAAATTTGCACTAAAAAATATTTTAAAAAGTAATAATTAATTTTGAAAATTAAGTTACTTTTTTTATTGGATTTTAATTTTACCTTCTCTTAAAGTAATTTACATATTTTTAAAATAAGTTCAAAACGCTGTCTGACCTGAATCCGGAATTTTTTAAAAAATTATATTTGAAATTTTTTCATTTTAAATATATATGATTAAATTATTAGATTAATTAAATTTCTATTATCGAAAACATAGTTTTTATTGAAATTTAATTTATTCTTACTAGACAGCCGAAAAAGTGTGTTTTCTCCGGAATATTAAAAAAATATCTCTCCATTCGTTTGAGAATAAAATACGATGGTAATTTTAAAAAGTATTTTTCGATCCAGTAAAAAATGAATTATTGTCGACATTTTGGGGTTTGAAGTAAATTAAAGATTCTTTCAGTTGAGAGATGTAGGAACAGATGTTACATCAACAAGAAGTAATCTGAGACTAATACCTATGGAGCCCATAATTCTAACCGTGGAAGGTAGAAAGAGAAGGAAAAGGGGGAGGGGGGCAACTGGCAACGAAGTTTCCACTCGCGCGATCAACTATACACTCTGTGAACCTGACGGCGGGGTTTGCTTGAATGAAATTTAAAGTAAATAATGCAAGTTTAAATGTCCGTACACGTTGGTCCAGGTTGCAGTGAGAGAGACCACTTTGAGCTATTTACAGTCAGTGAGTGTTCTCTCTCTCTCTCTCTCCCTCTCTCTGTTATTCACAAAAACGTTATTCTCTTTCTCTTTCTCTCTGTATTATCATCCATTATTCACTACTAAAGTTTATATTGTTTCAAACAAGGTGTTCCTACAATTTAATATTTACTCTCAGGCGGAAACATTTTCCAATATTCCTTCAGCTACTTTAATATTCAGCATGGTGCAAGTAAAACAAAAGCTTTGATGAAGTTTCCATTCGGTCACGGGGAAAACAAATTTGATCAGGACAACAAAACTTTTGCTCCACTCAACAGAACCAAATATTCTATTATATATATGTGTATGTACCATTATCATAAATCTTTCAGTATTTTACAATTTTAGTATTATTCCTTTCATTGTAGAAAAATTTGTTTTCTATTCGAATGGAAATTTCTATTATGGATTTTCCCACTGTATGTTGTAACTCAGTAAATTTACTTTTAGTTTAAAAAAAATATTATTTTAAAATTGTTGAAATAAAATTAAGATTTCGAATTAAATTCGTAGAAAATTTATTAATAAAATAAAATACAAAGTACTTTAACCAAAAATTGCTTTGTCCATCTCTGATACAATAGAATTTTCAACAGGAGAATTTGATTAAATGTAAATAGATTACTAAATATATTATACAAATAGGGTAACTGTTACTATGGTGTTTTTGTTTAATAATAATTCATAGCGCAGCGTTCCTTTGTATCCGCCTTTCATGTTCCCTAACAAATCGTTTACAATTAGGAAATATTGCAATTTGGGCAAAAAAAAAATATTATTATCGTTCAATATTGTTATGATGTATAGTCAAATCAACACAATATGTGCGTGTATTTTACTCCTTTTAGAGAAAATCACGAGCGAGAATTACTGTATGTATTTTGAATATTTCGACAATTAATAGCAGCCCTTATTCGATACAATAAGTTAAACAACTAATTGGAATTTTCAAAGCAAAATTTGATTTATTAATTATTAATTATTTACTTAATTATGTGTTCATGATCTTTGGTAGTTAAAAATTTGTTTAGAAATTTGTTAATTAATTAATTAATTAATTAATTTGTTAAATTTGTTAATTTGTTTAGAAATAGTTTATATCAGCAGTGCGAAAAATAAATTTAAACAATATGAGAACTTAATTCTCACTGAGAAGCATTTTTTTTATCCAGAATTTGAAAAAACCGAAAAAACAAAAAGTGTAGAAATATAATTACGGTAATAAATTTAATTAAAACTAATTTCAATTGCTAATGAATAATTTTAATTAATATTTTCTACCATAAATTGTAGAAATTTTCTTTTTCCACACGACGAAAAATTCCAAGGCAGTACCAAACCAAAAAAAAAACTTCTCCAAAGAATTTCCGTGGAGTTTCCATGGAAATTCTGCAAGTTTTTTATTTAAAAAATATTCTAACATTTCCCGGATTGTAATAGGTCAGGAAAATCAGGAAAAAGTCAGGGATTTTTATTAACAGTACTGGAAAAAATTGAATTTATAATAATTTACAAATGACTGCAGAAATTCAATTATTTTCAAAAGTAATAAAATTCTTCGCAGAAATTCTAATTATGTTCAAAAATTATTTAAAAATTACACGTCGAAATTTCAATTATCTTTAGAAATAATAAAATTTTTCTCAAAAAATCAATTATTTTAAAAAATGTTAATAAAATTCTTGGCAAAATTTCAATTATTTTCAAAAATTTTTCTCAATTCAATTATTTCCAATATCTACTATTTAATAATAAAATTCTTCAAAATATTTCAAATTATAAAAAAAAAGTGTTGATAAAATTTAAAGCAAACATTATAGGTACATTATTTTCAAAAATAATAAAATTTTTTACCGAGATTTAATTATTTTCATGAATAATAAAACTCATCATAGAATTTCAATTATTTTTCATACAATTTTAATCGAATTCCTCGGAAAATGTAATTATTGTTGAATATTTTATTAAAAGTCGTCGAAAAAATTGAATTATTTAAAAATTTGTTGATAAAATTCTTTATGAGGATTCAATTTTGAAGAACATTTATTTAGTCAATAAATTATTTATTTTTGTATTTAAATAATTGAATTCTTCTAGAATTTTCTAATAAAAATTGCTTTAAAAATGAATTTCAGTTCAAATTTTTCATAATAATTGAATATTAAAAGCATTATAGCACAAATTTTCAAAAATAATTGAATTTTGAATATTTTTAAAAATAATTATATTTTTCGAAGAATTTATTTAAAATTGTATTAAAAATAATTGAAATCCTGTGAAGAATTTGATTATTTAGGAAAATAGTTGAATTCTTGTAAAGAATTTTTATTACATTTTTTAAAAATAATTCAAGTCCTGTGAAGAATTTTATTATTTATGAAAATGGTCCAATTCTTTTAACGGATTTTTATTACACACTTTTTATAAAAAATTAAAATCTTGTAAAGAATTGTATTATTTTTGAAAATAATTGAATTCTTGCAACGCATTTTGTTACAATTTTTTTTAAATAATTAAATTTATTTAAGAAATTTTATTAAAATAGTAGATTTTAAAAATATTTGAATTTTAGCGATAAGAATTGCATTATTTGTGAAATGTAATAGAATTCTTGCAAAAAATTTTTGAAAATAATTAAATTTTTTGAGGAATTTAATTAAAATTGTATTAAAAATAATTGAAATCTTATAAAAATGTTATTATTCATTAAATAACTGAATTCATGTGAAAAATTTTATTACTTGTAAAAATAATTGAATTCTTGGAAGAGATTTTATTAAAATTTTTGTAAATAGTTAATTTTTTTTTTTTGAAAATTTTATGGAAATTTAAATTATTACAAAACATGAAGATATCAATAACTCCGAGTCTTCGACTCGGAGTGATCGATATCTTCATGTTTTATACTAATATTCTTATAATTTGTTGAATTTCATAAAGATTTGAATTTGAAATTTTTTGAAAATCCTATTTCCTATGGAATAATAATAATGATTAAATATTTATTTAAAAACGAATTTATTAGTGTTTTGGAATAATTTTACAATTAAAAAAATTTATAATTAAATGTAATAGAACAGTTATTTGAGTATCTAATTATTTTTAGAGTGAATCAGATTATTCTTTAGGATTAGGGAAAAATTCAAAATTTTGCCTGGAAATCAGGGAAAAGTTAAGAAAATTCTTTAAGTTTTTTTATTTTAATATTATTTTAACATTTGTATTAAGATTAGAATCTAATAATATTGTTGCAATTTTTTTTTAAATGCGTATTTCATTCAAGTTTTGCAAAAAATTGCAATAAAGCTTATTATTATAGTCTAATTATAATAGGAATGTTAAAATATTATTAAAATATAAGACTTGTAGAATTTTCACGGAATTTCCAAGGGGTACTTCCATGGAATTTTTCGACGTATGTAATACCAAATTTCAAAAAATTCTCTTTTATTCTCCTGTCTAGGTAACGAAAAAAATTCCCAACAATTTGTCTCATTACTCCTCACGAAAGCAGAAACAATAAAAAAAATTCCATTTATTCTAAAAACCAAAAGAGAGAGAGAGAGAGAGAGAAGAGTAAACTCGAAAATTATACAAAACTATTTAAATAGACGCCACTGACAAACATTGTGTGGATCGAGGTCGTACGTAGAGTTACTGTCAGTTACTGTCGATTCTCTCGCTCTATGTGCATATACATATATATAGAACGAGGAGTGGAAGGAAGAGGGAGGAGGGAGGGAGTGAAATGGGGGTTTGTGATCATCAGTGTGGGCAGATTTAAGGGTTTGAGGAGGTAGAGAAAAGTGGGATGGTTTGGTCGGCCACGCTCGTTTTTTCCACGTAAATCCATCAATTTGAAATACAGACAGGAAATGGGTGATGGCGTCGAACTAAAGGGGAGGGGGTGGAGAGCAAAACTGGGTAGGTCTGTCGTTGGCATAGGTATGTCGGAAAAGAAGGGCGGGGTGTATGTACCTATATATATATATATATGCTGAACTTGGGGTGTTCACTATAGAATGCATTGAATTGCGCCGAAATAAAAACAGCCCTTTGAATGTTTTATATGTATATATATAAAAGCGAACAGCAGAGCACAAAATCCCCGCGCGTTTTATACTTTTCATTCAATACCTCAACCATCAAGTTCCATCTCGCCTTCCTTTTACTTCATTTGTACGCTTTCTTTAAGCACAAATTTTCTCTCATTTCTCTCTCTTTCTCTCCTTCCCTCATTTCTCACTTATACACCCTCTCCTTTCTTTTTGTCTCTGTATTCGTGTTTTTGACCTAAGCTGTAGTTTTTCATATAATTTATGTCCTCTTTACTATCACAGTTTTTCTAAGGATATGAAATTGAGACAAAAAAAAACGTATCAAAATGGTGTTTCGCAACAGTTTTAATACGTTTTTGGTGTGAATTTGATATCCTTAAAAAAATTTAAAAAATTTTTGTATAATTTTAATTGGGGTTGTTGTCTGACTAAAACTACGTTTTACTACTTACTTTACCAACTGTAGAATTTAGCTAGTTTGGTTCGACTAAAAAGCAACAATTTTAATACTTTTTTACTATACCCTGAGTTTTCAAATATAATCCCGTCTGACTAAAATTATTTATACTACTGATTAATTTTGTACATTTAAATAAATTTTTTTAGAAAAAATAAATAGTAGGAAAAAACTACCCTAGATGTATTTTACTACTGCATTTTAATACTCTTTGTCTGACTATAATTATTTTTACCACTAACAATATTAATAGAATTTTTAGTGCCGTCAGTTAACTAAAACTATTTTTAACATACAAATTTTGCTCTTGACAGAGTAAAAAAGATATTATTTTGACTAAAACTATCTCTTATTTTAAATAAACGCCTTAAAAAATTTTGTCTAACAATTTATAAATTTTCATACTAATTTCACAATTATAAAAGAATTTCTAAACCCGCTGCGCTACTAAAACTACTCTTTTACTAAAACAGTCACAAATACCAATTACAGCGACGAATCACAAAACTAGTTTTTAAAAACAAATATTAAAGACTTAATTGCTTGTTAATAATTTCGGGGAGAAGTTGAAATATTAAAGATATTAAATATTTGCACGAGTGGGTTAAAAAAATGGTCCATGAAAATTTTTTAAAAGCACAACAAACAGTTTGATGTTAAAAAAAAATGTACCATGCCTTTGTACGATAAAAGAGTTTATTTGATTATAGAGTTTAAGGTTCATCAACGGTCCGATAAGGTTGATCAATTTTTTGCGTGTCACGTTTGTAATTTGTTATCGAGAGAGCGAGAGAGAGAGAGAGAGAGAGAGAGAGAGAGAGAGAGAGAGAGAGAGAGAGAGAGAGAGAGAGAGAGAGAGAGAGAGGAAATGTGTCGAAATAAAGTTTGTAAAAGCGTTACGGATTGTTGGGAACAAAGCAATTTTATCCCCTTCCGTTGAGATTTTTTTTTTGAGGGGTGAAAGAGGAGAGGGAAAGAGCGGGTTAATAATGGAATTATAAATCGCGCCGCGGATAAAGTTTAATGCGATTACCTCGTAAATCCAACGTAAGCGTCAATGCTGATGTTATAAGACTCAAATATCTTGTGAGGCTTCCGTTATATCGTCTCTCTTCCCACTTTTCAAAGATATTTAGTCTAATTTATCTAAAGAAATTTTTTATTATCGACAGAACATGAAAAAAATTTGTTTTTTTATTGCTAAAGGGATTATTTTCAATTTTTTTTTAAATTTAGAAAATTATTTTTGTTATTTTTGCATTTTATATATTTATTTTATTACTATGTTTGTCTTACTTTATCTTTATTTATTTCAGTTCTTTTCACACACTGAATAAGTTAATAATAAAAAAAATTTATCATCATAGTTACTCTCGAAATTTAAATTAGCAAAAATGTTTATTAATTTGAATTAGTCCCAATGGGAAAAAAACCATTGGCGCATTAATGGCCCAATAATGGGAGCCAGGCATGCCATTAATGGCACCCATTAATGGACCAATAGTGGTAAAATAATGGGCTGACTACGTCGTTGCCAATAATTGGCAGCCATCATTGGCACATTAATGGCTGCCAATAAAACGCCAATAATAAAAATTTTTTAAATTAACAAAAATTATTTATTAAAATTATAATTATTTAATTATAAAAATTAAAAATTGTTTATGAATTTTTTTTTAATTATTATATTTGTAATAGAAAAAAGTCATCACAGTAATTAGTGAGATCTTTTCTCTTTCAAAAAAATTGCCTCACATCCTGTGCAAAAATAGGAGAGGCAGGGGGCAGAATTATTATATTCTACGAATGGACCTGAGGAGTTCAGCCTTTATATACACGGGCTAGAGTAACTTCGATGCGAGTAGAACTGATGTTTGCTCGCCCTATGCGGCACGGTTGGAACTAACTTCCAAGCACAACGCGCACACGTGTTCACGCATGCGGGAAGATTTGAATAATTTTCAATTATTTGCCTATTAATTTCAAATCTATTCTATTCTAATAAAATAAATAATAAAATAAAAAGTATAAATAAAATAAATAATAAATTAATAATATCTATTATTTTGAATTGTCTTATAAAATAAAACAAAATTTCATTTCTTTTCAAGTATTTCTATAACCCAAAAGAAAAAAAAATGCTGAGTATATTCTTTGAAAATAATATTTTAACTTGTATTTATAAAAATCTATAATTATTCATAAATTGTGATTTATAAATAGAAATAATGTGTCCACTTTTCAATTATTAAAAATAATAGATAGAATTTTGTTAAAAATCGAAATTAAAAAATAGTTTTACAATTTATTTTTTTATCTCACATTCTAAAAAATAATTAGGATTTTTTTTTTAATAAAAGAATTTGATAACTTTTTTAATTTTAAAATTAATTTTGAATTTAATAATATTTTCAAATTTGAAATTTAGTGAATTTGTCAATTTCTTAAATTTTGAAATTTATTAAATTAGACAATTTTGAAATTCATTCAATTTTTTTTACTCAAAACGAAAATTCAACAAATATCGTATAAATTAATACTAATAAAAACATTTTGACAAATAAAGAATGAACGTTATTGACAAATTTCGAAAAACAGCGATATTTTATAAATTTTATGCAAAATTTGTTGAATTTTCATTTTAAATAAAAAAAATTTAATAAATTTGAAAATTTACAAATTTAATAAAAATCAAAATTACATTTTCCAACAAAATTGTCAAAAAAGTATTATTTCCAAAAATTTACAATTTGAAAAGTTTAATTTCTCCTGTTAATATTAACATAATTTCTATTTAATAATCATAATTTATTAATAATAATAATTTTTTTTTAAATTAAAATTTGAATATATTAAAAGAATACTCAACGTTTTTCTTTGCTTCTTGATTTTAGTAAAAGAAATATTTGAAAAGAAAATAAATTTTATTTTATAAGATAATTGAAAACAATAGATATTAGTTAATTTTGAAATTCATTAAATTTTTTTTTACTCATAAAGAAAATTCAATAAATTTCGCATAAAATTTATAAAATATCGCTGTTTTTAGAAATTTGTCAATTACTTTCATTCTTTATTTGTCAAAATATTTTTAGTGGTATTAAATTATACGATATTTGTTGAATTTTTGTTTTGAGTAAAAAAAAATTAAATGAATTTCAAAATTGAAAAATTGTATAATTTAATAAATTAACAAATTGACAAATTCATTAAATTTTAAATTTGAAAATATTATTTATTATAAATTACTTTTAATAATTGAAAAGTGGACACATTATTTCTATTTATAAATCACAATTTATGAATAATTATAGATTTTTATAAATACAAGTTAAAATATTATTTTCAAAGAATACTCAGCATTTTTTTTTCTTTTGGGTTATAGAAATACTTGAAAAGAAATGAAATTTTGTTTTATTTTATAAGACAATTCAAAATAATAGATATTATTAATTTATTATTTATTTTATTTATACTTTTTATTTTATTATTTATTTTATTAGAATAGAATAGATTTGAAATTAATAGGCAAATAATTGAAAATTATTCAAATCTTCCCGCATGCGTGAACACGTGTGCGCGTTGTGCTTGGAAGTTAGTTCCAACCGTGCCGCATAGGGCGAGCAAACATCAGTTCTACTCGCATCGAAGTTACTCTAGCCCGTGTATATAAAGGCTGAACTCCTCAGGTCCATTCGTAGAATATAATAATTCTGCCCCCTGCCTCTCCTATTTTTGCACAGGATGTGAGGCAATTTTTTTGAAAGAGAAAAGATCTCACTAATTACTGTGATGACTTTTTTCTATTACAAATATAATAATTAAAAAAAAATTCATAAACAATTTTTAATTTTTATAATTAAATAATTATAATTTTAATAAATAATTTTTGTTAATTTAAAAAATTTTTATTATTGGCGTTTTATTGGCAGCCATTAATGTGCCAATGATGGCTGCCAATTATTGGCAACGACGTAGTCAGCCCATTATTTTACCACTATTGGTCCATTAATGGGTGCCATTAATATACCAATAGAAAATCAATGGCTCCCAATATTGGGCCATTAATACGCCAATGGTGACTCTTGGCAGTTTCCCATTGGGGTGACTCAATTTTTGCTTTTGAATTCGTAATTTATACTAATAAATATAGTATATATAATTTCTGTTAATTTATTAGTAAACTTTACTATTTCAAAAGCAATAAGTCAGGTATTAATTCAAATTAGTATCTAAACATTTTTACTAATTTAAATTTAGAGAGTAGATTAATAAATTAATATAATACTACTGAGAAATATTTAAAATGCTTTCGAACAAAAAAGAGAAGCAAAGTAACAGAAGAAAAATGTGCAATGCTAATTAAAATATCAAAATAATTAAGATTAAAATTAAGATTAACTAAAAATATTAAAATAATTAATATAGGGGAATGTAGTCAAGGTTGGCCTACTGTCTAGGTAGGCCACTCGCGTTTTTTTGTCAAGTTCACTAGCGCCACCTACGCGCATTTTTGTCGAAGCTTGTCTTAGTGAAACCTAACTTTTTGTTCAATTACATTTTCGGAAAATCGAAAATTGTGTTTTCTGTGACGTCGGTACAAAAAAAGCTCAAAAAAAGTTTTGTGCATAATGTGAAAAACCATTAATAAAAGATAAAAAACAAATTGAATCGTCAAGGCAAGTATGCAGAAAATTTGTGGGACTCATGGTTGAAAGGAAAACAAAGTAAAAAATCGAATCCCGAAACGTATTTCTTTATGGTTACAACAATTCGGTAATGTTACTTACTGTCAAGGTCGGCCACTATGTGTTTAAAATGCGCAAAGTTGAGGACGAGCTACTTCATTTGCAAAAACTGCAATTCTGTATAACTCATAATATAATTGATCATCTTATTAATATTTTTATTTAATTTTATTAATATTTTAGTGCAAAAATTTTTTTTATTTATATTTATTTTTTTATATTGTTTATTGTTATTATTTTGTTATTTCATTAAGTTACAAACTGTAAACAATAAAGAATCAATTTTCCGTAACTCTAAACATGTCATTTTATTTTTTAACGATTAATGCCCTTTGAATTTTAAACATGGCCGACCTTGACTGTAATGGCCAACCTGGACTACAAATTTTTTTTTTTTTAAATCTTTATAACTTTTTCATTTTTAAACCTGTCAATTTACTTTGTACAGAAAAAATGTTCCTATTAAACAGGACTTTCCAACCATATACTTCAATTGTCCAAATTCATTTTTAAAAAAAAGTTATAAACAAAAGTCAAAAAGGTGGCCGACCTAGACTATGTTCCCCTAATTAGAATATTAATTATTAGTTGAAGTAGGAAAATTTTTTTTCTAGAAAAAAATTCCATAAATTCAGAAATGAAATTAAGGTACATGAAAAAATAGAAAAACGAGAAAAAGAAATTAAATTGATGAAAATAATTACCACTAGGGGAATAATTGTTTGGAATAAAAGTGACTGCGTAAATTTTGCGCACGCACGCAGTGTATGGCTCGCGTGTAGACGAGCATTAAGTGGCTGATGGTCGTGATCCGTTTGGACATTAGGGTAATTGACGGCTTCCGATTTGCTTGTGATAAGGTCGGGGAAAAAGAAAAATGACTTAATAAATTGTTTGTCGCGCAAACAGACTCATCTTGATTCTGTAATTGTTTTCAGTGTCATCGTATTAATCTCTTAATTACGTCCTTACAACCGCATTGACATTTTTCATTTCGACAGATTATTTGCAAAATTAAAACGACCCACGTGGGTAGAAGGAAAAAAAAATTCTTTTAGTAGGGAAAGTCATTTTTAGTTGGTCAAAAAAAGAGAAAGAAGGTTTTATTTGTTATGAGGGGTAAAGAACATTTTCTAAATAGAATTAAACATTTTTTAGATTTTCGACTTTTCGTATAAGTACCCTTTTTACTAAGAAACAATATTTAAAATGTAATATTTAGAATTTTTAATATGTTTAAAATTTAATATTTAAAGTTTTAAATATATGTTTAAACTTTAATATTTAAAGTTTTAAATATGTTTAAAATTTAATATTTAAAGTTTTAAAAATACGTTGTTACGAAAATAAAAAAAAAATGTCAGTAAAATAAATAAAAAGGTTGTCAATAAAATAAATGGTAAAAATAGATGTTTTTGTTAGAGAGAAAATTTGAGGGCAAACTAATTGCTGTTAATTTGACAATGTAAAAAATTGCAGAAAATGAAAAGTTGACGTTAATTGAACAAGTATTTTTGTGAAGTTTTTGAAAAATTGTCGGCTCAGGTTAGTTTATTTCAACGTTGAAAGTTTCTTTTTTTCCAAGTCTGACTCTTTCTAGTCCCTTTAATTCTCTTTGTCTTCACTCTTCTGTTAATGATCTTAGCCTCCATTAGAAAGTACCTGGGATCTTGTATTTTACTCGTTAACGAAGCCCGAGAGAATATAGCCGAGCGGAAGAACATTTTGAACTAATTCCCTTAAAGTATCGAAGGGTTCGAAAGATCGTTCGTGAAGCGAGAGAGAAAGTGGAAGAAGGAGAGAGACAGAGGGAGAGAGATAGAGAAAGAGTGAAAAAGAAAAGAGAGAGAGAGAAAAAGGAAGAAAGGGAGAGAAAAATAGAGTGAGAGAGAGAGAGAGGAAGGAAGAGAAAAAGAGAGAAAGAGAGAAAGAAAGGGAGAGAAAAAGAGGAAGAAAGAAAAGAAAGAGAGAGGTAGAAAAAGAGATAAGGATAAAAGGAGAGGGAAAACTAAATTTTCTTCGATTATTCAGACGCGTAGACACGAGCCAATCGATGGGAGAAGATAGCTTTTCAGTCTCGAGTTTCGAAGGTCATAACAAAGTCGACATATGTAGATAGTCAAAAACCAATATATACAATAGCATTATTCAACATCGAAACTGTTGTTCCATGAAGATGCAATATGTTACATATTTCAAATGAATAATGAAATGTATATAACTTTCGAAGCCGCTTGTATCATCGCTTATGTTCAAAGTTTAATTTAACCTTTTTGGCTCATATTTCAGAAACTTTCTTCTTCTTTATATCGTTTTTTGTGCTTTTACATTTTAGTTTTTTAATATTTCGAACATAATTTCAAAATGATATTGAATGAAGGAAAGCGTATTATAATTTAATGAAAATGTAAATTAGGTAAATAATAAATAGTAAATTAGTAAATAGTAAATAGTAATTACAAACAGAAGTAATTATAAATTTGACTGTGAAAATCAGTTTATACTTTATAATAATAAGAATTTACTTATTTGCAGTAGAAAAAGACACTTTTGGTCAGACTGACTATTATTTTTATGTTAAATTGTCGATCAGTAGTAAAAACACGCTATGGCCAGACAAATGTGTTCCTCTTGTTGTTTTCCCAGTAAAATATGAGCAAATTAAAAAATAGTTGGTTCATAAGTAGTAGTAGGCAATTTTAGTCAGACACAACTCTCATATGTACAAAAACCCTTCAAAAATCATTTTTAGAATCATTTTTCCAAAAATTCCTCTTTTCTCCTAATCGCAAATTTTTAGAATAGTTAAAAAAATAAAAACAAAGATAGCAATAGCAGTGATAACAAGAAAACGTGAAGTTTCTGAAAACTACCTGTGTGTATATATACTTTCCTTGGACTCAAAATAAATGCTTTCTAATTCCGCACGTAACGATCTCGATAGACGTTTTCCGGGCGTGCATTAACGATCTTACTTAATTACTCGTTATCGAGTTTGCACAAATTAGTGGACAATGCAAGTTCCACCTTCCCACTCTCTCCCTCTTTCTCTCTCTCTCTCCAAAGTTTGTTCAATTCACAGACACTCTCTGCTCCCTAGAATGCGAACTAAAACTATTCCGATCGACGTCTTTTGATAATCTGATTATTAGCAATTGTGGAATTCTCCTTCGCTAGTTACACTAAGTGGATTACAATGTCAAAGTTGAAAAATGTTCACCTCTATATGTATATTATAGAGAGAGGGAGAACGATGGTATTAATCGTGCTCTCTAAATTAATCAAAATTCAAGGAAAGGGGAAAATCATTTTCATAGTTTTTCTAATGACCTTAAATAGAGACAAAAAACGAATGAAAAGTGTTGTATAATAATTAATTAATAATTAATATAATTAATATAATTAATAATTAATTAATAATAATTAAATTTTTTTGAAGAATTTATTTCAATTTCTTTAAAAATACTGGAGTATTGGAATTTTTTTAAATAATTACATTTTTTGGAAGAATTTATTTAAATTCTACAAAAATAATGTAATTTTTTAAAATAATTTCAATTAAAAATTTTGAAAATAATTGAAATTTACAAAGAATTTTATTAAAAACTTTTGAGAACAATTTTATTTCAAAAAATTTTATTACAATTTTTAAAAATAATTGAACCTATTAGAAACATTTTATTAAAATTATCTTGAATATAATTGACTTTCTTCCTAGAAATTTGATTAAAATTGTATTGAAAATAATTGAATTTCTCAGAAGAATTTCATTATTTACAAAAATTATTAAATTCTTGACAAGAATTTTACAATTTATAAAAATAAGTGAATGGTTTTAAAGAATTCCCACGTGAAAATGTTCCCGGGAATTTCCCGGGAGTGAAAAAAACAAATGATTAAAAAAAAATTTTCTTTTGTTTTTTTCACTCCAGGGAGATTCCCGGGAATTTCTTGGTCCAATTCCCGGGAACTTTTTCACGTGGGATTTTATCAGAATTAATGAAAATAATTAAATTTTCATTGAAACTCCTGAAAATAATTGAATTTAAATAATATTTTTAAAAATATCTTTTAAAAAACATCCTCCGAAACATTTTATTATTTATAAAAATAATTGAATTCTTTTAAAGAATTTTATTATTTCTATGAAAATATTTTGATTCTTGCAATGAATTTTCTTATTTATGAAAATAATCAAAATCGTTTTTAGAGTGAAGCAGAATATTCTTCTCTGGTCAGGGAAAAAATTAAAATTGTGTCTGCAAATCAGGGAAGAACGAAATTAAATTTTTTTGGCAACTCTGTAGAAGAAAGAAATGTTATAGGGTCCGACTGAAACTTATTTTACTACTAATTTTACAATTTCGAGAATATTCATTCTGTGATTTCTGTCTGACTATAATGTGCTCCTACTGCTGATTTTAAAACTTGCAGCTTATACAATTGCGTCTGATTGGAATATACTTTTACTACTTATGTTAAAATCGAAAGAAATGCTTATCAGACTGACAAAAACTCATTTTACTACTAAATTCAAAATAAGTAAAAATATAACAATTGCGCGACCAACTATTAATATATGCTACAGATTATAAAATTACAAAAATATATTATTGCGTCTGACTGAAACTACGTTCTACTACTACTTTTAAAATATTACACAATTTATTCTGCTGTCAGACTAAAATCTACTTTTACTACTGATCTTTTATTTGACTTTAGACATGTTTTACTTATGCTTGGGAATTTTTTAGAATTAAACTACTTTGTCTGACTAAAACTATGTCTTACTACTGTTTTTGAAAATTTGTCTTTTGCCTTATTAATTCGTGACTCTACTACTGATCTAAATTAAATTAATTGAAAATTTTATAATTAAAAATTGAAAAATTTTGTACACAACTTATAGTGATAGCAAAAAGGTGGAGTCAGAAAGAGTATAATTTTACTAATTGTTAAATTAAAATGACTGCAAATTTATTAAATTTCAACTGCTTTAAATTAATCCAATATACCAAAAATTCCATATTAAATCAATATTAAAGAAACTATTTCTCCATAAAAGTGGTATAAATAATTCTCAATTTCAACCAAATAAAAAAATAATTAATGTACATTAAAAATCTAATGAATAAATAGATCCAAGTATCCCCCAAAACAGAAATGATACATGCCAGTTGATTAATATGTCACCGGAGAGATTTCTTTTTCAATAAATCATGACAGAGCACATCAAGTGACAAAATAGCTTGACAGAGCTTGTCTTTGATGATAGTTGGGTGGAGGGGGGAGGGGGTGTAACGCAAGATTGAAGAAAAGTGTGTGTGTGTGTGTTTTATATGTGTCGGTGTGTGAATGGCATCTAGAAAAAAAAAGTTGACGAGTGATTTATTATACTAGGAATAATAGAAAGTAGGTTAGCAGTTGGAGTGCGAGGGAAGCGGGTTTTCGAGGATACGATGGAAGGAAGTAGAAGAGACGACACGCTCGTTTGTTGGTTGGGAACTTAAATCCCCCTCCTCTTCCTCCCTCCCACCCCTCGTCCGTCTTTCTCTCTCTCTCTCTCTGTCTCTCTCTCCCTGTCCTTTTTGGCATTGGTCGAATGCGGTTCACGGGACCACGGCCCAACAGAGTTGTAATTAATTACCAAAGTAATTATCTGATGATTTAGAAACCTTTAAGGGGGAGAAGAGGCGATGGGAAGTAAGGGGTCCAAGCCGAAACTGAAACGAATTACTATTACCCATTCCCGAAAACTGGCCGCTTCACATCCAGTTGGTAAGGAAAGTGTAGAAAGAGAAAGAGAGGATCAGAGAGAGAAAGAGAGAGAGAGATGTCCAAAAAGAGACAGAGAGTTCACTCTCTGAGGAAGAGAGAGAAGCCAAAATCCAGAGACCAGAAAATCATGAGTATAACTCGCTCGTGTCATATAAATCTCAGAGTTACGACAAACCGACTATAGTTGTCCAACGTTTTGGCAAAGTTCAACTTTCAGGTATCATGTAATGAAGTACTGACTTTGTATACGTATATATATTACTCTAAGCAACTATTATTAACATCTATGTAATCCAAAGTGAAAATTCCTTCTTCCCACAAAAAAAAAAAATTTTGGCAACATTCCGATCTCTAAACTTTCACTAAAAATTAGTTTCTGCTTCCTAACTCCAGGGGTGGAAAGGAAGAATCTTAAATTACTTTATGCACTAAAAAACTATTATTTTGATTAAATCTCAAAGTCTTCATAAAAAAGATTCTATTTTGTCGATTTTATCTCTGGAAATAATATCAATTTTTAAAAAGTGATTTGAAGTGGTTCAAAATTCTAAATTTTTCTCTTATATCGTTGAAAACAGTACTGAGTGTTCCACGTTAAATTATGCATTTACGATAACTTTGTCGTAATTAAAATTACTAATAATTTTATTTTTAATTTTTAATTAACTTGGAACAGAAAATAAACTAGTAAATCAACGCGGTATTACATTTTTTATTATTTTGTAAATTAAAAAATTTTATGTTTTTAATTTTTCAATGATTACTGATTCAAAATTTAAAGAAATCACTCATTAAATATTCTTGTTTATTATTGAAAAATTTTAATAAAATTTCTCGATAGAATACAATTCTTTTTAAAAATATTAATTAAATTCGATTATTATCAAGAATTCTTAAATAAATTCAATTATTTTCAACAATTTTAATAAAATTCTTTTAAAAAAATCATTATTTTCAAAATTTTAAATAAAATTCCTTAAAAAAATTCAATTGTTTTAAAAAATTCCGATAAAATTCTTCGAAACAATTAAATTGTTTTATTATATATTATAAAATTTTTGTCAAGAATTCAATTATTTTTGTAAATAATAAAATTCTTTACAGCAATTCAATTATTTTCAACACAATTTTAATAAAATTTATCGATAGAATATTTTTTCATGTTTTTATAATAATTAAAGATAACCTAGTGAATTAATATTAAAATAAAATCAATTCTACACAGAACTGTTAGTTAAAACTTAAAAGTACGAAAAATTCTGATTTTCAAAGATTTGAATTCGAAACCATTTCAAAATTCAATTATTTCTAAAAATTTACGCTATATTTCTTTTAATATTTAATTATTATCTAAAATTTTAACTAAAATTATTCATTTTTAAATCAATTTTTGTTAGAAAATTCTACGAGAATTCAATTATTTAAATAGAAAAATAAATAATTTATTCAATAATTAAATGTTTATTAAAATTTAATTTTTATAAAGAATTTTATTTTCAACGTTTGAAAATAATTTATTTCTTTTAAGGAATTTAATTAAAATTTTACTGAAATTTATCATATTAACGAATTTTATAACAATTTTTGAATATAATTGAAAACTGTGTGAAGAATTTTATTAATTTTTTTTTTAAATAATTGAAATTTTGACAAGAATAATTGTAAAATTTCTGACAAAAATGTAATTCTTAAGAAGATTTTCGATATCTTTTTATAAAAAAAGTAATTTAATTCTTAAAGGGAATTTTTGAAAAATTTTAAAAATAATTTAATTTTTGGAAAGTGTTTCATTAGTTATAAAAAAATTGAATTCTTATAATTAATTTTGATATTCATCGAAATAATTAAATTTTGGAAAAGAATTTCATTAAAATTCCTTAAAATAATTGATTTTACGAGGAAAACTTAGTTGTTTATCAAGATAATTGAATTCTTTTGCAGAATTACTTGAAAAATTTTTGAAAATAATTAATTTCCTGTGACGAATGAAAATGTTATTTATGAAAATAATTAAATTATTGTAACGAATTTTATTATTTTATTGAATAATGGAATGTTTCTTTTTGAATGGATTTTGAATTCTTAAATGAAATTCTATCATTTATGAAAATAATTAAATGTTTACGTAGAATTGTATCAAAAATTTTTTTCAATAATTAATTTTTTTGATAAATTTTATGAAAATATTAAATATTGAATGTCATTGAATTGCGAAAAACTTTTGAAAAAATAATTTAAATTTTGCAAAGAATTATATTTAAATTTTTGAAAATAATTGAATTTTTATCGAAAAATGTTGCTATTTATAAAAATAATTGAATTCTTGACGAAATAGTATTGCTTACGATTTTAAAATTAGTTGTTGAAGTTAATTTCAGTCTGACTGAATTTCCTTGCAATTTTTAAATCAGTAGTAAAAGTAGAACATAGTCAGACATGTTCTAATACTTCAAATATCGGACTAAGCAGTAAAAATAAGTAATAGTCAGACTTTTTTTTTTAATTTAATTTTCTGAAATTAAGAATCAGTAGTCAGAGTAAATTACAGTGAAACAAGATTTTAATTTTCTGCAATTCCTTCTAAGTAGTAAAGGTCAGATCTTAGTCAGACTTTTTAAATTTTTTTCTCCTTTCATTTCACTTTAGCACTCAAAGATATTTACAATCAAAGTCAATTGTTGGAGATTATTTTTCTCCCTTTTTCAGTAGTAACAGCTACCTACAGTCAGAAAATTCTTTCTCATAACGTAATTTTGTGTTCCCTCCTAAATCCAGCAAGTATTCTCCCCTTTAAAAAATGAAGAAATTCAATTATTCAAAAATATGCTAGATACTCAATTTTAATGCGAATTCATTACTCAGAAAAAATATTACATCTTCAAATGGATTTTAATTTCTGGAAAAATTAACAAGATGCACGTTTTTAAAATAACTCATCTTTCATATGGATACGTTTTAATGTTGGAGCTTTTTCTAAAAAGTTGAAACTTTTCAAATACTGAAGTATTAATTTTGTCTTCTCTCTAATTTTACCCCCAGCCCTCTCTCTACGTATATATCTATATGAGGTAGCAAATGTAGAATTCTCTTCATGAATACTCTACATTTCTAGTCTTGTGAACTCGTGATTTAGTTCAAGGATGAGAAAGTTGGATCACGTGGATCTTGCAGTATTGCCCGATTCTCAAGTTTGGGGAGTGGTTTCTCGGGGGAAAAAGAGAGAGAACGAGAGAGTGAGAGAGAGAAGGAGTATTTTCCTAGACACAAGTTCGAAGACCTATGCTGCCCATTAGTTAATTGTGGTCCTTGGAATCAGTGTATCTGGCGGAAAATTTGCGCGTGTCTCTTCCTGTATAAAGATAGATCGATTTGATCTAGTTGAGAAGACGGCTTTCGATCCAAGTTAAACAATAGTGAATTGCGCTTTCCCGAGGTCTAAGGGTAAGTTTGACAACCCCTACACGCTCACTGCTGATCAATGCAAGCAATCAGTCTTGTGAAAACCCCACCAACATGACTGCATCTTCCTTTCGCATCTCTCTCTCACTCATTCTTTCTATTTTCTCTCACAGCATACTCGCTTTTCATCCTCACATCCCAGTTTCACAATCATTGATTTTACCACACGGCTCTTTTTTTTTTCCTTTACCCCGCATTTTAATGAAAATTCTCCATTTCAGTATTGTTTGCTGTTCTAGAGTTTTTCGGCACTTTTTATCTTCTTTTCCCATCTATTTTTTTAGATGAAAATTCCTTTTTTTAAAACATTTTGTAAATATTGTCTTTTTTATTTTTTTTTTATTTTTATGATTACATTTTTATGTTTTATGCTTTATTTTTGTTTATTTAAAGATTAACCGGAAAAATTATATTTTTTAAATTATTTTTTATTTTATTTATTTATTATTATATTTATTTACTATACTTTTTACTGTATTTACTGGATATGTGATGCGCTTTCAAGAATGGATCCTAAGAAGCTAACAATTAATAGGTTATGTTTGTATTACATTTATCTTGATTAAAAGTTTGTTTCTAAGTATTTGAATTTGAAACCAGTTTTCATTGAATACTTTCGATGTAATAAAGACCTGACGGTACAAAATTTCTAATAATAAACAATTTTCTTTATGTATTTCTATTACAAAAATTATAAACATAACCTAAATTTTTTTGTTTCTTAAGCAAAGGGTTCAACTACATTTTTAGTTAGATAATATTTTTAAATCTTGCATAGAATTATTTTGATAGTAATTTTTTGAGAGGTATTGAATGGTCAGAAAATATTTTCACCCTTTTGGAATTTTAATTTTTCTTAAAAATTGATAAATTTTTGAGATCAATACGTAATTTTGTAGAAAATATGGTTTAGTATACAGAAAAAAATTACACATTTTGTTTAATGTCAGCAAAATTGTCAAAAAAATTGCCCCTCGATGTTTACATAGTTTTAATTTATTTTTCAATTCTGATTTTTACTAGTTATGAAGTATTACTTTGAAAAAGCATTGTTTTTAGGTTAAAATTGCAAAAAAATGACATTGTTATTCAATTTTTTATATGGAAAATCATTTGTTTATTTTTCTAAATTTTCTGAATAATCAGAAATTTTTTTTTACCCTTTTGGAATTTAAATTTTTCTTCAAAATTAATAAATTTTTGAAATCCATTCGTAATTTTATAGAAAATATGGTTTTTTATCCAGGAAAAAATTATCCATTTTGTTTGTTGTCAAAAAAATTGCCCCTCGATGTTTACATAGTTTTAATTTGTTTTTCAATTCTGATTTTTACTAGTTTTGAAGCATTATTTTGAAAAAACATTGTTTTAAGGTTAAAATTTCAAAAAAATGCCATTGTTATTTAATTTTTTATATGGAAATTCATTTGTTTATTTCTCTTACTAATTTGAAATCATAATTTTATCATAATTTTTTTTATATTTTTTATTTTAAAAAATTATGATTTGAAATTAGTTAGAAAAATAAACAAATGAATTTCCGTTTAAAAAAATTTAAAAACAATTGTATTTTTTTATCATTTTCAACTTAAAAACAATGTTTCCTTTTTCAAAAAATGCTTCAAAATTAAGTGGAAATTAATTTTTTTGAATCAATTTTTTTATTGGGCATTTTTTTTGTGGATTCAACGACATGTTTTGTACATAATTTTGAATTGATTTTAAAATCAATCAATTTTGAAGAAAAATAAAAATTCTAGAATAATTAAAAGCTAAAATATATTCTGACCGATTTTGTTTCCGAAAATTGAAATATTCATAAAATAGTAAATTTCTAAAATTCTTTTGCAAAATGAAACTTTTACAATTGTTGGAGAAGTGGAATTTTTCTAAAAATGAAAATTTTTGAAAAGGAAAATTATTTTTTAGATTACATTTGTAAATTTACTTTTTGGTTATTGTTATATCCGTTTGAAAATGCTATCTTCTCTTTCTCAGTAAACTTGTATCGAACTAGTTTTTTTTTTTGCGCGCAGGAACATTGTTTGAAATTGACTTCGAATGTTTGTTTGTGAATTGTTTTCTAAATTCTATTGTTTTTTGAAAAACACTTTTTTCGAAATTTATTCTGATTATACTTTTTCGATGCTTCTTTAAATTGTTACACGAATTTTATTTTGAAAGTGCCTTTTGAAATTGTTTCTTTTTTCTGAAAGTTTTTCTAAATTGTTACATGAGTTTTATTTAAAACTTCTTTTTTTTAACCAACTTTTATTTGACTTCTTTTTTGAATTGTTTCTTTTTCTTTTGATTATTATTATTGTTTCTTTACTTTTTTGTTACTTTTATTATTATTTAATATTTATTATTATAACTTTTTTGGTATTCTACTAATTTTATTATTATTTGATTTTATTATTTTGCTTTCGTATTAGTAAACTTTAGTAATAAATTAGTAGAAATTTCCATTCATTAGCAAAATTCACTAATTTAAAAGCAGAAAGTCAGTCATTAATTCGAATTAGTAAACAATAAAAATACAAAAATGTTACTAATTAATAAATATAAATTAGTAACATTTTTGGTATTCTTTTACATTTTTATTATTTTTTTATTTATTTATTTTATTTATTTTTTATTTATTTTTTATAATTATTTTACTAATAAGGGCAATAAACTCTAAATTCTTTTTCTATTAGGAACACTTTTTTCGAAATTTACTCTGATTATACTCTTTTTCAGATAAAAATACAGCTTAATAAATTAATAATTAATATTATTAATCAATTATTACTTTTACAGTTATTGTTACTAATAATTAATTATTTTTAATAGTATTAATTGATTAAAAATAATAGCATAATAATACTGAAATAATTTTCATTTATTCCCCTATAATAACAAATATTCGAAAGAGAAACAATTATTATTTTCAATCAACACAATGTTAGGATACAAATTGATCTTTTTTTTTCTTAATTAAAAAAAAAATGTAACATCATTTCTTCTCTTGAAAAGAAGTATATATAGAAGAGAAAGATAGAGAGAGATTCGAATTCTTTGCCAGCATAACATCACTTTCCAATAAATTGAATTCTCTATTGTTCTTTTGAAAAACCTCAATGGAATGAGAAGACTCAAATCCAAGTCTATCATAGACAACAAATCCGAGGGGTTCGAAATGCTGATATATATATATAGATAAGGATGGCGAGGGCAACACACGCGTGTGTCAGTTCTCGGCAGTGAGTTTAGGAAAAGGGGTGGCATCTTCTCGTAGGCGATAATGTTGCAAATTTATATTCCAAAGGCGAACGGTCTGAAGCTGCTGAATGTGCACTCTTGGTCGCGGGTTGACTCTCCTACCAAAATGCCCCGTTCTCTTAAACCTTCTTTGCCCCCTTTCCCCTTTCAACTCTCTCTCTCTCTCTCTCTCTCTCTCTCTCTCTCTTCCTTTAGAGCTGCTCAGACATTTTCTCTCTTTAGATTCCATTTACCCTTCTTGACTCTCTAAATTTTTTTATCATTTTCTCTCTTTCTCTGTCCCTCTCTTTCTCTTGCTTCTTTGTTTCTCTCTTTGCTTCTTTTATTTTTCTTTTTTTCTATTTTTTCTATTTTCTTTCCTTTTTTGGTATTTTTTATTTTCTCTCTTTCTCTATTTACTTGCATTTCTTTATTATTTCTCATTCTATTTTTTCTATTTTCTTCCCTTTTTTGGTATTTTTTATTTTCTCTCTTTCTCTATTTACTTGCATTTCTTTATTATTTCTCATTCTATTTTTTCTATTTTCCTTCCTTTTTTGGTATTCTTTATTTTCTCTCTTTCTCTATTTATTTGTATTTTCTATTATTTCTCATTCTATTTTTCTATTTTCTTTTCTTTTTTGTATTTTTTATCTGTCTTTCATATTTTTTTCTTTTCTCTCTTCTGCTGTCTTTCTCTCACAGCTTCTCGATTCTTTTCTTCTAAAAATCCGTCTCTCCTTTTTTTCACCTTCATTTATCTCGTGCTACGTCAGTTCAATCGTGCCTATCGTTCTGTCACTCAGAATATTGACAGACAATTTTTCATCGAATCATTCCCTCCTCAATATATCGTCTCTCGTTTCGTCTCAACCAATTCTTATGTGATTGGAGGAAAAAGTAGGCGCAAAAGACAGCGTGGCAAGTTGTAGAGAGAAAGAGAGAAAGTTTCGATTCGACAACTTGCACTTTATGTGTGATTTCTCTTCCTCTCCTACTTTATCTTTCTCTCTCTCTCTCTATCTTTCTCATCTTCTTGCTATCATATCCTTGTCGACTATATATATATATAATCTTATCCATACGGAAGAGAAATTCCTAGTGCATGCCCGACATCAGTGCTGCAAACAATCTGCACCGTAAGACCAAATTATCGCTTACTCGAGATGAGTTCAGGCTCATTTGATTCGCTCGACTTGGTTCATTCCTCCTCTGATTGCATCAGTCGCAAAAAAAGTTTTTATTCCAGTATTTTTATATATATATAGTTGGTTGGAATTAAATATCCGAATTATTGATGATTAGTAAATTGTCTTGTGGTTTGGATTTTTTAACAGGATTCCCACACTTTATACTTTTTCAAAAAAAAAATTAATTCTACAGAATTATTAGTGAAAAATATAAAAAATTCAAATTTTCAAAGATTTTTATTTGAAACCTTTTCAATATTCAATTATTTCTAAAAATTCACTCTATAATGCTTTTAATATTCAAAAATTTAATTTTGTTTTTACTTGATTTCCAGACAAAATTTTGACTTTTTCCCTGACTGTAAAAAAAATTCTGCTTCACTATAAAAATTATTGGGAGCGCAAAAAAATGTTCCATAACGTTTACTTGCAAATTTCTCTAATTGTAAAATTATTCAAAAATATCAATAACTTCTTAATCTAAATAAATATTTAATGATTATTTATTTAATTATTATTTTGCATCAGTTCCATTCAATTATTATTTTCTATAATTTTTGACTAAAATTCTTCTTTAAATCAATTACTTTTTATTGACTTTTAGAAAAAGTTCTTTGAGAATTTTCAAATCCATTTTTTAACAATTAAATTTTACGAAATTTCGATTATTTGGAAAATTTTGCAATTAAATATATATTAGAAAATAAAAACTTCAAATAATTTCCAAAAAATTTAATTACACTTTTTAAAAAACAATTAATTCTACAGAATTGTTAGACAAAAATAGAAAAAGTTCATATTTTCAAAGATTTTAATTTGAAACCTTTTCAAAATTCAATTCTTTCTAGAAATTCACTCTATAATGCTTTTAATATTCAATTATTAACTAAAATTTTAACTAAAATTCATTTTTAAATCAATTATTATTAGAAAATTGAAATTCTACTAGAATTTAATTATTAAAACACAAAAATAAATAATTTATATAATAATCAAATGTTTCTTAAAATTGAATTCTCATAATAAATTTCATCAACAAATTTTTAAATGATTGAATTTTTTTTTTGACGAATTTTAATAAAACTTTTAAGAATCATTACATTTTTCGACAAATTTGATTAAAATTGTTTGAAAAAAATTTTTAATTATGCGATCAGTTTTATTATTTATGATAATAATTAATAATTGGATTTCTTGAAAGAATTTGTTTATTTATGAAACTAATTGAATTATTGCATATCATATTATTATTTATAAAGATAATTGAAAATTTGACAAGAATTTAAAAAAATTTTTTAACCTAATTAAATTTCTGCGAAGAATTTTATTAGTTTTGAAAATAATTAAATTTCTGCAATCATTTGTAACTTCTGCAAAATTCAATATTTTTTAGTGTTTTTAACTAAAATTGTTCTAAAAATTAATTAATTTTATTAATTAATTAGACGTAGATTAAAAAATTTAACTAATTTCAGAAGAATTTTAATTAAAATTTTTTAAAAATCTAATTTTTTTTCTAATTAAATTGATTCAAATTCGAAATTTTCTAAAATTTCAAATTAAAACCTTTTGAAGTTCATATATTTTTATAAAAATTCTAAACGCAACTCTTTTTGAATTAAATTAATTTTGAAGTATTTAAGTAAAACTATTTAAAAAAAATTAATAAATTTGTAGTAATTTCATAGTTTATTTAAATTAAACAAAAAAGACACAAAAATTCAGAATTTTCTTACGAATTCTGTAAATTTAATTTTTTTTCACTAATTTAAAAAGAAAATCTTTGTCTTTCCCCTGATTTCCCTAACTAATTCTATTTTCCCTAAGTTTTCCCTAAATTCCCTGACCTGTGGCAACCCTGTTGAAGAAATGATCAACAAGGTTTTTCGAATTTGTATTAAAACATTTGAGTAGTCAGTAGTATTAGTCGATTATAGTCAGACGGGGATTTTCTGGATTTTTTATTTGTACACTTTCAATTAGTTTATTTTGTATTTACCCAGAAAAAAAATTTTTGAAACAAATTATTTTAAAATCTTGTAATTTTATTATCAGTTGTAGAAGAATATTTTAACTAAACAAAAATTTCTAAAATAAAGTAATAGTACTAGTAGTTTACTAGTGAACTAGTTTACTATAGTAAACATACAGAAGTAGCATCAAATAATAGTAAATATAATGCAAAGTTGTAGAAAAAATAGTAAAACAGTAGTAAAAGTCAATAACAGTGGAGATTTTGAAAAAACTTTTCAAATTAGAAAAATAGTAATATGTACTAGTAAATAAATTTAAATTGTAGAAAATAATTTTAATAATAATGTAATAATAACAAAAACAATAATAATAATAATAATAATAATAATAATAATAATAATAATAATAATAATAATAATAATAATAATAATAATAATATCATATAAATAAATAAATAGCAGTAAGATAAATAAATATCAACAGTAAAAATAAAAAACAGTTAAGTAAAAGTCAATAACAGTCGAGACACAAATTTCTCCAATTTTTCTCCTCCCATATTCTAAAGTTACATTGCCCGTATAAAATATTTAGCAGCGCAGTATTTCTTTAATTAGACACTAGTAATAAGTCTCTTTGATTTCAATTTTTTTTACCTATCTGTTTTCCATATACCATAATTACCCAAATTTTTTTTCTCAACTCAGAAAACATATTCGCAACATTTTTTTTTTCGATTTTTATTTGGTTTTTTCCCCCGCTTCTTTTTTTTAAATATATATATGTACTAGAGCCCAATCAAGTTGCTCGACCAACAAGAACATTTCAACGAATTTTTTTTCATCTCGAGCGAGATATTTTTAACTCTTTCTAATTCAGAGCCCTATACGATGTAGTGTGTATGTATATAGATTCCCCAGCAACCGCAAACATTTAACCACGCTTTCTATCCTGTATACTCTCTTTGCTCAAGGCATACAGATTTTTTTTTATATTTTTCTTTTTTATTTTGGCATCACGACTGAACAGTAAAACAGCATTTCCCAACGGGAAATTATTAATGACAACTAATTAATCGTAGTTGGTATAAAAGGGAATACGTCACGGGAGGAGCAAGAAATGGTGATGGTGGTGGTAGTAGTAGTAGTGGTAGTTACTAGCTGTGGAGGACTCGAGAGCTCAAACTTTTTACTCCTCGGTTTCCTGAAACATTAACATAATGAGCGATTAATCACATGAGAGCTTAGAGAAGCTGGCAGTTGCTGTTATTATGGGTTCGTGATAGAATATAGGGGGAGGAGGGTGGGATAAGCGAGAGAGAGAGAGAGAGAAGACAGGAGGCTAGGAAAGCAAAACTAAAGGATAACTCTCCCATGATGGAAAAGAGCGTTATGGATCTGTGTCGAGGTCTTTTCCCCGAGGATCAAGACAGGAATCTTTGTAGCGTTTAAACCATCCTTCCCTATACGGATAGATATCCGCCTTGCTAGAGAGATTCTTATCTGCATTTTTTGATCCCCGGATCGTCATTTTGTGTAGTCTTTTAAAGGAAATAATTTACATTTTTTTCTGGAAACAATTTTTTTAATTTTATAAAATTAAAAAAAATTGTTTACAGAAAAAAAATGGAAATTATTCATACAAAAAAATACGTAAAGTATACTTTACGTATTTTCTTGTATGAACAATTTTAACATTTTTAACATTTTAACGTTATTCTACTTTTAGTTTTTGTCAATTGATTGAAATCATTATTACTAGCTAAAAAAACGCGCGAGTAGTTTCTATTTCTGCTTTTAATTATTCACTATAATAATCTTCATATTTAATTCTTTCATTCTGTCTGTCCATACTTTGAAGTTACTTTTTGTGTAAGCTTTTGTTTTTCTTTTTTTTTCCTTTTCTTTAAGAAATATTGTTTGACAGATCGAAAAAATCAAAAAATGTAAGTATTTTTTCATGATTTATAATAAAACAATATTTGAAATTAGAAAATATAAAAAAAATTATGATTATCAAATAAATTTTGTTTATTATATGCTTTTTTCTATAACAAATTTTGTTAGACTGATTTCAATTATGCAATTTTTTTTCCTTTTTATTCATAAAAAATATGAGTAAATTGTTAATTGTTAAAAACTTACAATTAAGAAATAGGAAATATACCCATTTATATATTTCTCAATAACAATATTGTTCAGAAACTCATTCTTTTCTTTTATTACAAATTACAAATTTTAATTGAAAGTAAAATTGAAACAATTTTAAATTTTTAAAAAATAAAGAAAATAATTTTATTCAAAAAAATATTCTGTTACATTTATTTATGAATTTCTTTAATTGTAAAATTATTCGAAAACATCATTAACTTTTTTTTTAAATAAATATTTAATCAATATTATTTTTCCATAGGAATTAAAAATTTCATAAATTTCAAATCTTTTTAAATTCAATAACTTATAAGAATATTTTTATAAAACAAGAAAATAGCGATTACTCTGAGTCGAAGACTCAGAGTTAACGATTTCTTCATGTTTTATAACAATTAAAGATGACCGAGTGATAAAATCATTGTTTTATATTATAAGAATATTATTACAGTAACTTTTTTAAAATTATTTTCATCAATTCAAATCAATTATTATTTTCTATTTAATTATTTTTTATGAAAATAATTGAACTCCTTAAAAAAAATTGTTATTTATAAAAATAATTGAATTATGGCGAAGGAATTTATAAAAAATTTGTAAATAATTGAATTCCTGTGAAATTTTTATTATTTATGAAAATAATTAAATATGTTTGCGTGCTATTTTTGGAAATTTGAAACTGATTTGAAAATAATTGAACTTTGGGGAAGAATTTTGTAATTTATAAAGATAATTGGGATTTTTACGAGAATATTTTTTAAATTTGAAAGATAATTGAATTTTATGAGAAGAACTTTATCACTCTTGAAAATAATTGAATTTTTGTAATTATTTGTAATTTTTACAAAATTGTATTTTTTTTATTGTTTTCAACAAAAATTTTGCATGTGCAAAATAAAAAGTAATTTAATTTCCCTCAAATTATTATCTCCTTGCCACAAATAAAAACAAGATGGGCGATGTTTATAACATGAACATCTTGCTTTCTCTTTACAATGTGCAAGAAAAATTTGCAAAAGAGTTTTTTTAAATCTTGATTAAAAAATTGGAATTATGCAAATTTTTTTGACTTATTAAAAAAAAACTTCAGATTTTGTTACAAAATTGTGATCAATAGAAGTTCTGTAAATTTTCTAAATAATTTCGTTAAAAATCGTAATTAACAAATTGAAATTATGGAAATGCCCTTGTTTTTTTTTTAAAGAAATTTAAAAAGTTCTAAAAAAAATTTGATTTATAAAAATCTTTTTTCTTTATTTCTAAAAAACTTCGAATTTTGTTAAAAAATTGCAAAGTAAAATTCCAAATCGATAAATGTCCAAATATTTAAAAATTGATGTCGTAAATTTTAAAACGGTGTTCTAGAATTCTAAAATCGTATTCTGAAATTGTAGAATCAATTTTTGAAATTTTCATATAGATAAATGTCCAGTCATTAAGTGAGTACGAATATGATACAATGTTGCTGACGAAAAAGTTAAAAATCAATCGGATTTGCTCGAAACTTGTTACTTAGGGGTTTTTGAGGTCATTTTGAAATATTAAAATCATTTTCGTAAACAAAACTCTAGAAAACCCCAAGTAACAATTTTTAAGCAAATCCGATTGATTTTTAACTTTTTCGTCAGCCATATTGAATCCGCCATTTTAAATTTTCTAAAATGAACTTCAGATTGGTAATCAGTGAACTCGAAAACGTCCAAGTAACAAGTAACAATGTAACAACTTACAATGCCATTTTAAAATTTAACGTCTTAGGGATAATCCATCAAGGGATTCGTTCGCTTTCATTCTTATTAAAAAAAAAATATATTAAACCTTTTTTCTAGAGTTTCGTTTACATAATAAAAAAAATTTATTGCACTTTTTTTATTCGAAATCAATCAATAATATTTTGAGTACAGTAATTTTTCTTCAATGGAACATATTAAAAATAAATTAAATTTTCTTTAAAAATCGTTAAAGGAGAATAAAGATGAATAAAGATGATCGAAAGATTTGAATTAAATTTCTTTGCATTCAATTAATATAGACGAAATCATCAAAATAGGTACTTTTGATATCTTGGGGTCAAAAGTCGAAAAGAAAAGGACCTTTAGGGCGAAATGGTGATAAAGAGGGAGATGGGGGGGAATAGGGGGATTGTCAAAAGCGGTTACTGGCAAACAAAAGGCGAACCACAAGTTTTTGAGAGTTGAGATCGATAGAGGGGTTGAAGTGTTGAAGTGTCTACGGGATTTAAGTAGGGAACGAAATGGAATGAAGTAGAAGAGGTATCGACTGGAAGGTTACGAGAACTAGTGGACGCCACTTTGTGCTGCATCGACACGAATTTGTATCCCACCGGAGCTGACCGTGTCTCGTCTCTCTCTCTCTCTCTCAATTTTTCCTTCTCTCTCCTCTCCATTTTTACTTCTCTCTTCTTTCTATTTTTTCCCTTCTCCTTTTTTTTCTCTTTATATTTTTTATCTCTATTTGTTTTTTTCTCCTTTTTTTTGTACCTTACTATTTTTTGCTCTCCTTCTATTTTTTCTTTCCTTATATTTTTCTCTCTTTCTATTTTCCCCTCTTTCTATTTTTTCTCTTTTATTTTTTTCTTTCCTTATATTTTTCTCTCCTATTTTTTCTTTCTTTCTGTTTTTTCTCTTTCACTATTTTTGTCTCTCTTTTTATTTTTTTCTCTGCTTCTTTTTTCCTCTTTCTATTTTCTCTGTCCTTCTATTTTTTCTCTCTTTCTATTTTTCCCCTCTTTCTATTTTTCTCTCCTTCTATTTTTTCTTTCTTTCTGTTTTTCTCTTTCACTATTTTTGTCTCTCTTTTTATTTTTTTCTCCGTTTCTGTTTTTCTCCGTTTCTGTTTTTCCTCTTTCTATTTTCCTCTCTTTCTATTTTTCTCTCTTTTTATTTTTCCTTCTCTCTCTCTCTCTCTCTCTCTCTCTCTCTCTCTCTCTCTCTCTCTCTCTCTCTCTCTCTCTTCTCTCTATTTTTCTCCCTCTCCTTTCTATTTTGACTCCTTTTCCCTTTGATTCTCAAATTTCCTGTCTCATTTCTTCTTTTCCCCTTTTTTCTCTCTTGCACTCGATGACCGTCAAGGAAAAATAGGTGCATCACGTTTCTCTTCTTCGGAAGAGCAAGACGACTCCGAGATTATCAAGGTTGCGTCCTGAACCTTCACTCTCCTCTTCTTTCCACTCTTATCCCTTTCCTATCTCTCTCAATTTTTTTTGTCCCTTTTTCCCCTTTCTCTCTCTTTCTCTCTCACTCACTCTCTTTTATCTCCTATCGCTGAGTCTGTAATCAGTCGTTTTCCGGTTTTTGTAACACAAAAAGGTCAAAGACATCACATAGCGAAGTGGAGGCAAGAAATTGGTCGACGTGAGATTGCCTTTTCGACGTGTAATACGAGATAATATTGTTAGCAATATTTCCCCTCACCTGAATGAAACAACGAATTTATTGAAACTTAAAGAAAAAACACAAAAACCACAAAAAAAATTAATGAAAATAAATTTTTAATTTTCTTTTATTCATTTTCTCTTTATTTCGTTTTTTTACTTCGTTTTTTCTTGTGAATGGTGAGAAAAAAAAGATTAAAAATTAATATTGATTAAAAAAATCGATCGAAAAAAGTAGAAAAAAAATTAATATTTATTAAAAAAAAAGAGGGATTAATATCAAGTCGAAAACAAAGAAGAGAAAAAATTATCATTGATTGAAAAATAAATTGAAGAAAAAAATTAACAATTGATTAAAATCAATGTTAATTCTTTTCCTTCAATTTATTTTTCAACTTTTTAAGAGGACTTTTGAGAAAATCTTTTTTTGGGTGAGAAAAAAAATTAACCAATGTAAATTAAAGAGAGGATTTTCCGTTTTCTTTCTTTCTTTCATTCATTCTTTTTTTTTTCGTGTGCATATTTTCAACTCGCTATTTGAATTAGCGTAAAGTGCGGTGGTTAAGCAAACTTTTTCATTAGGTTTTCGAAATTTAAGAGATAATTATTCTGAATAAATGAAACTGGGTATTTTATCTGGCCTATACATGGGAGTATATTACACTATCATATTGCTTTTATAATGCTTTATTGTAAAGTCATAATTGCAATTACAACCCTCCTTGTATTCTGAAACTGCGCGCAGCTTTTTATCTCCTATTATATCGTAACTTGCAGCGACGTCAATTAATTACTTCCAGATCTCCCTCTATATATCGTGTGGCATTTAATGAAACTCAATTTCTGCATTACGAAATCGTTCCATATAAACTGAGATCATAAAATTTCCTGTATATTCACTCATATCCGCGCGCGAAAAGGAGAGAGAGAGAGAGAGTGTGAGAGAGAGAAAATATCAGGAGTCGTTGGCATACCTTAAATTACATTACGTCTGGTTATACTTCTGAGTTTCGTTAAAATGATTTTATATTTAAACATTTGAAAACTTGTATTTTTATAAATTTTTCCTATTTTCGAATTGATCAATTAATTAATTAATTAATTATAATTAGTTAATTAAATTTATATTAATATTATCATTTTACACCTAATTTTAATCTTTCCCTTCAACTTTTTTCACTTAATGTCAATTTTTCCCTTCAATTTTTTGACTCAATATTAATTTTTTCCGTCCATTTTTTTTTACTCAAGGCTACTTTATTTACTCAATATTATTTATCTCTCTCCATTTTTTGTCTTAATATTAATTTCTTTTTTCCATTTTTTTTTTGACTTAACATTAATTTTTTTTCTAAATTTGTTTGACTCAATATTAATTTTTTCCTTCATTTTTTACTCAATATTAATTTCTTCCCTTTATTTTTCGCTTCAATATTAATTTTTTTCCTCCATTTGTTTTCTCAATATTTACTTCTTCCCTCCATTTTTTACTCAAAATTAATTTTCCCCTCCATTTTTTTACTCAATATTTACTTCCTCCCTCCATTTTTTGAGTTAATATTCATTTTTTACGCAATATTAATTATTTCCCTCCATTTTTTTACTCAAAAAAATGTAGGGAAAATATGAATTTCAAGTAAAAAAATGCAGGGAAAAAATTAATTTTAAGTAAAAAAAATGTACGGAATAAATTAATATTGAGTTAAAAAATGAAGAAAAATAATTAATATTCAGACAAAAATAGAGAGAAATAATTAAATTATTGAGTCAAAAAAATTGAGGAAAAAATTTTAATTGAGTCAAAAAATGAAGGAAAAAATTAATATTAAGTCAAAAAATGGGGGGAATTAATAATAAAATAAGCAGTCAATAAAAATTAAAACAAAAAGTAGAAAAAGAGGAAAAAATACAAAAGAAATTTAGTAAATTTAGTGAATCAAATTTCGATAAAATAGTTTCTAAAAATCAAAATTTGACTCTATGATCCTCCTTCATAAAAAAAAATTCCATTCCTCCCACATGTGACCGATTATTATTCGAGCAGCATTAACCTGAGAAGGGTCCAGTGATGGTCGATACTCAACACCTCTCGTCGAGAGTTCAGCCCTTGGTAAACATTTGTCGAGTAATCCTCCACAGCCAATTCGAGAACCAAGACGAGATAAGGTTAATTTTCCCCTCTGGCGAGCATGGACCTCTCTCCCTTTAATGAATTCCATTTCTATTAGCCCACTTCTAATAAACATTATATATAATAATATGTCGAGCGCATTAAATTAAACATATACTATAAATTATAAATATATTGAAAGAAAAATTCAAAGTGAGAAAAACGATTTTCAATCCTAGTTTTAACTTTTCTTGAATTTTTTTTTTTTTTTGACAAGTTAGAAACTTATAATATTTTAGAAGTCAATTGAACCATCTTTGACTTGACTTATCTCTATATTCTGCTTAAAATGAAAAGGGTTAATTTTCCCCGAAACTGGGTTAATTCATATGCATTTTATGAGAGTGGTGCATTTCGTGAATTGAATTTAAAGTTTTAAACTGCTTCCAAGGATTATCTTTTCATCACTCTCACTGGTTATAAAGTTATAAGTTTCGATGAATAAATTTTAACATGAATTTTACACTTTTTAACTGATTTTCCATATTTTAGGAGGGAATTTATTTATTCTTTTTTATTCTGATTGTATTTTTTTTTATAATGCGAATGCATTTTTCTTTTTATACTGAGTGAATTTTTCTTTTTATTATGAATGAATTTTTCATTTTACTTTCAATCTTGTATTTATTTTTATTTATATTTTATTTTTATTAATCGTTTTTTATTTCAGTTTAATTCAATTTATTTTATTTACTTTATTTATTTTATTTGTGTTTACTTCTTTTTTTCATTTATTTCAATTGTTCTTATTTTCTTTTTATTTATTTCAATTATTGGTTTTGAGTTTGTCTTTTTCTCTTTAATTTAATTGTCCTTATTTCCTTTTTCTTTGTTTTACAAAATTTCAATTGTTCTTAATTTTTGTTTATTTATACCAATTTTTTCATTTAACCTTTTTATAATATATTTATGTCAGTTGTTTTGAAAATTTTCTATTTATATTTTTTTTTATAAAATTTATCTACATTATTTTTCTATTAAAGAGGTATGTGTACTATTTTTCAAATGGATTATATTTATTTTTTTAAATATATTTTATTTTTTCAAATAGATTTTGTTTTTTTCTTCCAAAAGATTTAATGTATTTTTTCAAAAAGAATTTATTTCTTCTTTTTAAAATTTTTTTTGTCTAACCATTGTTATTTGGAAAACAATAATATTGATTTATTTCGAAAAACAAACATTTAACAGCATTACTCGTTAATCTTTGAAAAAAATAGATTTATTTTGTAAAATTTAAAAGTTTAAAATAAAAAAAAATTTATTATCAGTAAGCATTTTATTTACAGTATTCAATAAATATATTAAACGAATGTATAAACAAAAATAAAAAAAATTGAAAAACATTCTACGAAATAAAAAATTGTCGTTACGGTTTATTGAATTGTTACGTGGAGAGTGTTAATGTCATTGACAAACAGAGAGCAATTGAGAACGACAGATTTGAATAAAACAATAGTGCAAATGAAAAATCGATTCGCCATTAACAGAATAGTAGTGACGTGGTTCATACTAAGACGGTTAAATCTTAACTCAATTTATTTCTTTTTTTATTTACTGTATTAAAAATAGTAGAACGCAATTTTCAAACAATGTAAAATTAAAATATAATTAAAAATATTAATTAATAAGCGTTATTTTATAACACAGGTATACAAATTCAGGTCTAGTTTTAGATCCAGAAAAAGCAAAAACGCTTTTTTACGTATTTTTCTATTTTTTCACTCATCTAAATCTGAAATTCATTTTAAAAAATTCAAAATGACGAACGAAAGAGTTAAAAATCACTTGGATTTGCTTAAAACTTATTACTTGGGGGTTTTTGGGGTCAATTTGTAATAATGAAGTCATATTCGTAAACAGAAACCCTGAAAAATTCCCTAGTATCAAGTTTCAAGCAAATCCGATTGATTTTTAACTTTTTCGTCAGACATATTGAATCCACCATTTTGAATTTTAAAAATCTGACTTCATATTCGTAATCAGCGACCCAAAAACCCTCGAGTAACAAGTTTTAAGCAAATCAAAGTATTCCTGTGTAATTATTTTGTAATCAATACAGTATTCTATAATATTTTACTTGTTCGTAAATTTAGATCACGTCTAAGATATAATTTTCCACTTGACTGGCAAAGGCATTGAAAAGACGAGTATAGAAAAGGTGCGTCTTGGTCAAACAAGCAATTAAGAGAAAACAATTTGAAAACAAAATAATATCAATACTGATTGTTAGAAAATGTAAAATATTTTATATAAAAAATATAGTAAAATTTAAAAATACTTGTAAAAAAAATTTAATTTATCAAACATATTTTTATTCAAAGAAACTATTTTTCAAATTATTTAAAAATTTAAATTCTACTTTTACAGATTTTTTTTACTAAATATGAAATTCGTTCCCAAGTGATATAAATACACATAAAAGCAATATTGGCTTAAATTCTTGTCTCACATTTTAATTGCGGTGATTGTTAATTAAAATTTTAAATATTCTTTTTTTCATTGTTCCCCGCTGTTTGAATATTTTCAAACCGCGATCGTTTAAAGCGTTAATAATTGTGTTAGAAATTTGTCATTTTAATTTAATAATGAAATTTTACACATCTTCAAAATTTTCTATTTTAATTTATTACTCGATGGTTCCGAATTTGTTGTGTCTTTTTTGTTTGCCTCATAAACTATGAAATTATCACGAATTTATTTATTTAATATCTAGGTACTATTTTATTGAAATTCTCAAATAGAATTCAATTATTTAAAAAAAGTTTTAATAAAATTCTACGTAAACATTTAATTATTTTCACAAATAATAAAAATTTTACAGGAATTCAATTACTTTTATAAATAATACAATTCTTTTACGAAATTCATTTATTTTCAAAAATAATAAAACTTAACACAGAATTTCAATTATATTTAATACAATTTTAATCGAATTCCTCAAAAAATGTAATTATTCTTAAAAATTTAATTTCAATTCCTCGAAAAAATCAATTATTTAAAAAAATGTTTTTTTAAAATTTTATAGAAGAATTCAATTATTTACAAAAATATTAGAATTTAATTATTTTTAAATATTTTTATAAAATTGTTCGAAAGAAGACAATTATTAAGATAAATAACAAAATTATTCGTTTAAATTTAATTATTTTGAGATATTTTAGTAGGAATTATTTGCAAAATTCAATTATTTTCATAAACAGCAATATTCATAACAAGAATCCAATTTTTTTTTAAAGTAATAAATTTTCTCTTGAAAATTCAATTCTTTTTAAAAATTTTATAAAAATTTTTCGCAATAATTAAATTATTTTCAGAAATAATAAAACTCTTCTCAGGAATTCAATTATTTTTAAAAATTTTAATCAATTGATTTAAAGAAATATTTTCTTATAATTCTTTTGAATAATTCAATTGTTTACAAAAATATTATAATTTTTCACAGAAATTCAATTATTTTCAAATATTTTAATAAAATTGTTAGAAAGAAATCAATTGTTTTAAATACAATTCTATTCAAATTTTTTTTAAATAATTGAATTATTTTCAATACAATTTTAATCGGATTTCTCGAAAAATATAACTATTTTTTTTAATTTTATGAAAATTTGTCAAAAGAATTCAATTATTTAAAAATTTGTTGATAAAATTCTTTATAAGTATTTAATTTTAAGAAACATTTAATTACTTAATAAATTAAAAATTTGCATTATATCAACAATTTTTAGAAATAATTGAATTTTGAAACGGTTTCGAATTAAAATCATTGAAAATTTGTATATTTCATTTTTTTTATTTCTTTAGAATTAAAGTTTTTAAAAAAGTTTAATGGAATTATTTTTTCAAATTATTTGAAATTTTTATTTTCTAAAATATGTTTAATTAAAGAATTTATGAATAATCAAAATTTCGTGAAATTGAATTGTAAACAAATGTCTTTGAAAATTCTAAAAGAAATTTTTTAAAAGTTATTAAAAATAATTGATTTAAAGAAGAATTTTAGTTAAAAATTTTAGAAAATAATAATTGAAGTCAAATAATAAAAAAAAATGTTGAAGAATTAACAATATTCTTATAATATAAAATAATGATTTTATGCCTCGCTCATCTTTAGTTATTATAAAACATGAAGAAATCGATCACTCCGAGTCTTCGACTCGGAATGATCGATTTCTTCATGTTTTATAATAATATTTTTGTAAGTTGTAGAATTTCAAAAAGGTTTGAATTTTAAATTTTTGAAAATTTTAATTTCAATGGAAAAATAATAATAATAATAATAATATATTCATTGAAATTAGTTAAATTTGTCAATATATATTTAATTAATTATTAAAAATAATGGATTTATAGAAAAATTTTTGTTAAAAACATTTTAAAGAATTAAATTTTGGAGAAGTTACAAATCATTGTAGAAATTTAATTATTTTAAAAAATTATAAAATTCTACTTACAAAAGTTCAATTACGTTCAAAAATTTAAAACAAATTCTCGCCAAAGTCACAATTATCTTTATAAATAACAAAATTCTTCTCCAAAATTTAATTAATTTAAAAAATTTTCCTGATTTCAATGATTTTCAATATCTACTATTTTAATAAATTTTTTAAAAAAATTTAATTTTTTAATGAAATTGTACTCAGACATTTACAAATTATTTTCATAAATAATATAAAAAATTACACAGGATTTCAATTATTAACTAATTTTTTGTAAATTTCTTCTCAATAATTCAATTAATTTCATAATTAATAAAAATTTAACAGGAATACTTGCTTATTTTCGATTTGTCAAACAATATTTTCTAAAGAAAAAAAAACAAAAGTATAAACAAAAGTCAATCTTCAGATGTGGACAAAAAGGAATTGTTGGAGGTTGTAGATTTTCTAGTAATGAATCACTGTTTAACTCTTAAATAATCTTTATTGATAATCTTTATATATCACTGACTCTAATAATAATCTTAATGATACACAACAGCACTCTTGATAAATACAATTATAGTATTATAATTATTATAATTATTATAATTATAGTATTATTATCTTACTATACAATTATAGTATTTAAAGAATACACGACGTACAAATACTTTTAGGCGTCAGAGAGAAGTAAGCAATAATAATGTAAAGTGAAGTAAGTCAGTATTGACAACGGTCGATACTATCGATATAAAAATGACGTCCTCGCGAAATATCGCCAAAGTCAACAAATCAAAAACTCAACAGGAATGAATGAAAGAATTTGTCGATTATTATAGTTAATTGTTAATTCCAGAAAAAAATTTTTAAATTAAAAATATTTGTTTATTTATAATAGAACTAATAATACAGTGTGATACATATTAAGGCAATTAGCTTCTAATTGAACATTATTAAGTAACGATGTAAATTACCAAAACTAATTATTACAAACTAAAAGAGAGAGAGAGAAGTGCCATCTGATTCTCAGTTGATGCAAATATGTACCATTGCAAGTGAATACAGTGAGTTTTGCGTGTCTCATCGTCTTGGAGGAGAGATATCACAGAGAATGGAAAGAGAAGAGCGTCTCTAGAATCTTCATTCGACAAAGTGTAGGAATATATCTCAGAGAGAGAGTGAGAGGTGGACTGGAGTGAACAGCCCTTCGCATTGGATTGACGGGTGTATTGTAACAACAGTACTCAGGTACTTGTGTGCTTCTGGTTACTTGGCAAGTATCCCACCCAACCAAGCAACCAACCCCACAGATGCATCGTATCCATAATGCGGCGAGCTTAACGCCAAGCGTTATAGGATCCGTGCCGATGTATACCTAACACAGTACTAACCCGGCAGATTGAGGCTTACAGAGACGGCAAACAGCATCAATTTGGCATTGCCCTATACCCATATACACTGATGGATACACGACAAGATAGCTGTAGTAACTTGCTCTCTCATACACACAAGCAGACAGACGTACATAAACATCGATACATGCACACTGGTCATACAGACTATTCAATTAAGCTGATTCAATGTTCGCGAGACTGGGCGACGTGACGATTTCTCCAGCTGTACACTATATACTAACTCTCCTCTCTATCTATGACTCTCTCTCGCTCTCAATCCTTGCCTTGGAATCTACTCGGGGCGAATCCGTTTACCGGTTCTGATCGCTTACGTCCTCTGCCTCATTCCCAATAGTGTAATAAATTGCTTCATCGAAGCAACCTTCCGCTGTGTTATGTAGCGCGAAAGAGAGGGAGAGAGAGAGAGGGCGATCCGATTCCAATGTGGCAGTCCTTCTTCCCTATTTCGTCGATTGAAAACTTAAGAAGATTTATATATTTCTCTCGATTCTGGCGTCTTTCTTCTTCTTCATCTTCTTCTTCGTCTATATAATCAAGAAGCCTCGCCTTCTTTTTGAGTTATTTGTTTAATAACTTGAAAACTTTTCCAGATTTTTGATACTTGGGGATTTTTTTTTACTTCCTTGTTTCGCTTTTGTATCGAGTTCTTACTGTTTTACTTTGTAGAGCTGGACAAGTTTAACCTTCGCGCTACCGACCGGTCCACAGTAGAATTTTTCTACAATTTACTGTTCAATTAGTTCAAATTAATACAATATGACATTCAAACAATTAATAAAACATAGAATAATTTATTTTAATTGTTATAAACAATAGGTATTAATTAATTTGATAAATATAAATTCGATCAATAGGAAGGTATCAAACATAAAAGGCTTATGTCATATTTAAAGTTGCGACGCGACGTTTCGATGGTGTGGTTTACCATCCTCTTCAGGCTAATTTATTTAACAAAACACCAAAATTAATAAATTACAATAAATAACAAAATTATATAAAAAATTATAGTACCTGAATATTACAATTTAGAATACATTGCAACTAGTCAAGATTAAAAAAATAAATATAAACATAAAATTAAATAAATAAATAACACGTAAACGTGAACGTAAAAAGGACAAGCACATGACGAATGCTGTCATTTCGATACAACGATTAAGTCAAACTAAAATTAAATATTAGAAAAAACCATCTCCACTAAAAAATGTTTTTTTCCTAATTTTTCTTTAATTTAAGTTAATTTCAAGAATATACAGTACACAGAGAAAAAAAATTGTTAATATAGAAGTAACAAATTTTTTGTTGTTACCTCAACAGTTTTATTGTTATTTGAAAAAATTTGAATTGTTAGGATAACAAAATAAATTTATTAATTCTGTATTAACAATTTTTTTGTCAACGTAACAATCCTTTTTTCCGTGTACCGGCCAAAATTATAAGTCCACCCATTTTCAAGGGAAGGAAAAAAATATTTTAACATAAAATTTATGAAAACTAAAATTTTTTTCGGTATATGTTTTGAAAGATGATAATATTTTAAAAATAATAAGACCTTACAGAAGTCATTTGGTCAGTATTTTCTTTAGATATTTTTAAAAAATCGGCATTTTCAATGTTTAACAAAAATTTGAAAACTTCTAAAATAATGAACGCTTCTTAATTATCTTATGCTTATTTTGAAGGACATTTTATGCAGAATAAGAATTACTTATGGACATTAACCAGTAATTTTTTTCTTTGAATAAGCAGGACGTCAAAGTTAGCCAAAATTTTTTTTTAAATTTTGAAATAATCTTATTAAAAGAAAAATAATTTTAAACATTCAAACATGCTTTTTTTATTAAATTTTCTTGAAAAATCTACACCATATCATGTTTTATATATTTTCTAGAATAGTTTTTAGTACAAAAAATTATTTCAAATTTCTTTGAATTTTTTTTTCGAACTTTGACGTCCTGCTTATTCTAAGAAAAAAATTACAGATTAATGCCTATAATTAATTTTTATTCTGCACAAAATGACCTTTAGAAAAAGCTTAAAATTTTAGTTTTCATAAACTTTATGTTGAAAAACTTTTTTCATTCCCTTGAAAATGGGTTGACTCAAAATTTTAGCTAGTACTGTATGTCCTCCTTGTTCAAAAAGTAACTTATTTAAATTGTTATAAACAATATTAATTAACAAATAGTTAACTTTGATTCCTCACCTAAGTAAAAGAGTAAACGTGAAAAAAAATTTTAGTGAAGAGGAATCAAAGTCAAATATTTGTTAATAATTATTGTTTATAACAATTTAAATAAATTACTTTTATGAACAAGCAGGTCATATATTCCTTAAATGAACCTAAATAAAAAAGTAAACGTGAAAAAAAATTTAGTGTCGAGGAGTCAAAGTTAACTTTTTGTTAATTAACATTGTTTATAACAATTTAAATAAGTTAGTTTTTAAACTAAAAGGAGGTATATTCTTGAAATGAACTTAAATTAAAAAGAAAATGTGGAAAAAAACATTTTATAGTGGAGAAGAATCAAAGTTCTCTATTTGTTAATTAATATTGCTTATATAAATTAAAATTAATTATTTTATGTTTTGTTAATTGTCTGGTGGTCAGATTGTATTAATTTGAACTGATTTAGATCATGTGCAATTAACGGAATAAGAAAATAAACGTCCTTTTTTAAAAAAATTGTATTAATTTGTTAACTTTGATTAAAAAAAATTGTAAACAATTAAAAACTAAAAAATCGGCCTCGAGGGATGTCTTAAGAATTTATTCTTCTTTAATTTAAAACAAAGAACACTTAAATCGGTTATAAATTGTAGGCTGTAGACATTTTTGAATTGTTCTATGTCAATAAATACAATATATTTTAATGTTACAATGAATTTTTTATTTATTTAAACAAATTATTGTTATTATTTACCAACTTTTTGCAGAATGCACCTAGAAAGTTGCAGTTTTTTCTAGTTTTGCAATTAACTAATCTGAAAAACATGAAATGATGATATTTTACGGTTTTAACATAATTCACCAATTGTTTTAACAAATAACAGTTTTTATTTACTAACTCTTGACACAAATCATTCAGAAATTCGCAGTTTTTTTTTAATCTTTCAATTAACTAATATGAAAAGTATGAAATGAGGATATTTTACAATCTTAAAAATTCACCAATTTGTTTAAACAAATAATTGTTGTTATTTTCTAACTTTTGACATAAATCATATAGAAATTTGCAGTTTTTTTTCTAATTTCGCAATTAACTAAGCTGAATATAATAAAATGAAGTTTTTAGATGGTTTGTATCAAAAGTTAGTAAATAACAATTATTTGTTTAAACAATAACTGGTGAATTCTAAAAATCATAAAATATGTTCATTTCATGTTTTTCAGATTAGTTAATTGCAAGAAGAAATAATAATTTCAACTCTAACATAAAAATTCACACCTGTAATCGTTTTTTGAACTCAAAATAAATCCACCACCCAATATCACCATTCAACAACTATATTCGAAAATTTTCCAAAAAGTAAACTTTCTTAAATCGAAAAGTCCTCCAAAGTTGAAAATGTGTTTAAAATTTGAGTACCCATACCCACTGGCTTAAAAGTTTTGTAAAATTTATTTCACAGTTTAAACCAAAAATGAATATGTGTATTTGGAGAGCGGGGGGCAGAAACATATGATTGCTATACAGAATTCAAAAGTTTCTATATATCCCCCCCCCCCAAAACTTGGAAATTTTGAGATTTCAACTTTAAGAGCTTTCAAATTTCAACGCGTGTAAGATTAAAGTTATCCAATTTTCACAAATGAAACGAGTTACAAGTTTCGAAATCTGAAACACTTAAGCTTTCAGAATATATTCCCTGGCTGTAATCCCTTCTCAACATATATACATATACGTACATATACATACCTTCCGTTGCGGAAAAGCTCTACATAAATTTACTAATGTCATTTAAATTTTTGCCAATGTCATAAATATAAAATGTATATAATGTTAAATGTATAGATATATATATTTTACTGCCAACGATGTAAATACATTTAAGGAAAGTAGGTCATTTTTGAATGAAAAGTCAACTTAAATAACGAACTAATAGTAAATTATTATTTAACTAAGGCATTAAATTCAAGATTCCTTTTGTCTTGAAAACGTCGAAATTCACCCGTCTTTAAATCTGGAAGGTAACTTGCGGACTCCTATCTGAAAAGAGCTGAGTAATTATATGATTGGCTCAACCTGTAGTAGAAGAGGTCTGAAAAGACTTTAATGACTATGCCTGTTTCTTTTCATTCAGCGCTTGAATTATTCAGTGTATTAAGATTCACTAAGAGTTTCATGTTTTTGTTTCATTTTTTTTACCTTTCTTTCTTTCCTTCTTTCTTCTTTTTTTTGGGGGGGGGGAACAGAAGGATTTTTTTGCAGCACTTTAAATAAATTCTTGAAAAAAAGGAAACTTTCTATGTTGTCACTTTATTGTATTGCTGTATTTCAATTGAAGCTCTTCAGTAAGACAGTTTGCCCACGATTTATTTGCTTTTAATAAAAATTTTCGTATTTTAGAACTATTCGATTTGTTTAAATTTAAAATTTTAAAGTACTCGACGCATGAAAATAATTATTAAAAATAAATTAAAGTACACAGAGAAAAGCTTCACTTGATAAAGATTTTTAAATAAATAATTAAAAAATTTTCAACAACTTTAAATTAACTTTAAATTTTAAATAAATGTATTAAATGTATTAAATGTATTAAATGTATTTTTAATTTTATGGTATATAAAAAAATTTATTCAATTTTATGAACGTATATGAACGAAATATAAATTGTATATAAAATACAATAAATGAGGACAATGGGAGGAATTCCTGCAATGAGTGGAATATGAGAAGTAGTAAAAAAAAAGAAATAAGTTGTGTGAAAACGAAAATGCGAGTATGAAAGAATGATATTTTGAAAGATAAAAGAAAGAGGGGAAAAAAAGAGGACAGTAAGATTTTTAAAAGCTCTGAAATACGGAAACAATTAAAGTTAATTGCTTCTTTCGAATATATATATGTATAGAGAGTATATAGTCGCGCGCATTCTGCCGAAAATCGTTTTACAAGATGAAACGACATTTTATGGTCACGATTCTTATCCGTGTCGTAGGTCATAGGTCGTAGGAGAGGTTTATCGGCACTAACCTCGATTACAGCTATCGTATACCATCTCGTGTGATCTTATGGAGAAAGTTTAAGCTTCGGGAAGTGCCTCAGACAACGAAATGGCGCTTGACGAGTTTAGGTTGGGATACTAATTCGCGCGCTTCTAACTGGCAAAACCCGGGGCTTTATATTAACGCTTTCTCATAAATGGGATAAGTGACCATAACCGGTATGTCTCTCTTTTCCTCTCTCTCTCTCTCTCTCTTTCCCTCCGTCACTTACCATCTCTCTTTCTCTCTCTTTTTCTCTTACTCTCGGAGTATTGTGACAAGCCTTGTATTTATATTTTATATACGAATTTCTGTATATTTGTATAAATATATTTTGTTAACTGGATGCAATACTAGTCGCACGATTATTGTGAATCCCCTGAGAAAAATAAAGAAACAGCTGCTGTAATTTTTCTGGAATAATTTCATTTCTGTACCTAATAATTAAAAGTTAATGGAAAGGAATTTTGAAAATAACAACTGGCAGTTGACTATGTAATTTCATTTATAATTTGACTTTAATATTTTTACTTGCAACAATTCTCGCTAATTTAAATTTTTGTTGAAAACACTAAAGAAATGCAAATTTGGAGAAATCACAAATAATTGCAGATATTTAATTATTTTAAAAAGTAATAAAATTCTTCTCATAAATTTCAATTATATTCAAAATTTAAAAGAAATTCTCGTCAAAATTCCAATTATCTTTATAAATAACCAAAGTTCAATTATTATTTTAAAAAACGTCAATAAAATTCTTATCCTAATTTCAATTATTTTCGAAAAATTTTCCTAATTTCAGTGACTTTTAATATTCATGGAACTTCTCCATGGAATTTCCGTGAAGTTTCCATGGAAATTCTGCAAGTTTTTTATTTTAAAAATATTTTAACATTTTCCGGATTGTGATAGGCCAGGAAAATCAGGGAAAAGTCAGCGATTTTTATTAAAAGTACTGGAAAAAAATTGAATTTATAATAAGATACAAATGACTGCAGAAATTCATAATTATTTTCAAAAGTAATAAAATTCTTCGCAGAAATTCAATTATGTTCAAAATTTTTTTTTAAAATCCCACGTCAAAATTTCAATTATCTTTAAAAATAATAAAATTCTTCTCCAAAATTCAATTATTTTAAAAAATTTTTAATAAAATTCTTGGCAAAATTTCAATTATTTTCAAAAATTTCCCTCAATTCAATCATTTTCAATATCTACTATTTTATAATAAAATTTTTTAAAATATTTCAAATTAATTAAAAAAAGTGTTGATAAAATTTAAAGCAAACATTATATATAGGTACATTATTTTCAAAAATAATGAAATTTTTTACCGAGATTCAATTATTTTCATGAATAATAAAACTCATCATAGAATTTCAATTATTTTTAATACAATTTTAATCGAATTTCTCGGAAAATGTAATTATTCTTGAAAACTTTATTTAAATTCGTCGAGAAAATTGAATTATTTAAAAATTTGTTGATAAAATTCTTTATGAAGATTTAATTTTGAAATACATTCATTTATTCAATAAATTAGTTATTTTGGTATTTAAATAATTAAATTCTAGTAGAATTTTTAATACAAATTTATTTAAAAATAAATTTTAGTTAGAATTTTACATAATAATTGAATATTAAAAGCATTATAGTATGAATTTTTGAAAATAATTACATTTTTCGAAGAATTTACTTAAAATTGTATTAAAAGTAATTGAAATTCTGTGAAGAATTTTATTATTTATGAAAATTGTCCAATTCTTGTAACGAATTTTTATAACATTTTTTTTTTAAATAATTGAAATCGTGTAAAGAATTGTATTATTTATAAAAATAATTGAATTCTTGTAACGCATTTTGTTACAATTTTTTTAAATAATTGAATTAAATTAAGAAATTTTATTAAAATAGTAGATTTTAAAAATATTTGAATTTTAGCGAAGGATTTCATTATTTGTGAAATGTACCTAATTGAATTCTTGCAAAAAATTTTTGAAAATAATTAAATTTCTTGAGGAATTTATTTAAAATTGTATTAAAAATAATTGAAATCCTATGAAAAAGTTTTTATATTTATAAAAATAATTGAATTTATGTAAAAAATATTATTATACTTGTAAAAATAATTGAATTCTTGGTAAGGATTTTATTAAAAATTTTTGTAAATACTTTATTTTTTTTCGAAAAATTTTATGGAAATTTAAATTATTACAAAACATGAAGATATTAATAACTCCGACCCTTCGACTCGGAGTGATCGATATCTTCATGTTTTATAATAATATTCTTATAATTTATTGAATTTCATTAAGGTTTGAATTTGAAATTTTTTGAAAATCCTAATTTCTATGGAATAATAATAATGATTAAATATTTATTTAATTAAGAATTTATTAGTGTTTTAGAATAATTTTACAATTAAAAAAAATTAGAAATGTTAAAATAATATTAAAATATAAAACTTGCAGAATTTCCACGGAATCTTCACTGAAATTCCATGGAATTTCCAGGGGATACTTCCATGGAATTTTTCGACGTGGGATTTAAATTTGAAATTTTTGAAAATTTTAATTTCTGTGAAAAAATAATAATGATTAAATATTTTTTAAAAAGGAAGTTATTAATGTTTTCGAATAATTTTACAGTCAAAGAAGTTCGCAAATAAAAGTATATTTGAACATTTTTTTTAATTATCTAATCATTTTTACAGTGAATCAGAATATTCTTTAGTGTCAGGAAAAAGAAATTTTTATTTTCAAAAATCAGGAAAAAGAAAATTAAATTTTAGTGTTAAAAGAAGAAAAATTTGCATAATTTAGATCAGTTTAAAGAAAAGAAAAACAAAAGCATTCACAAAAACTAACTTTAAAGTTTGTAAAGTAGTTTGTATTTGTAGTAGTTTGTATTTGTACTTTTATTTCCACTTCTACTTTAACAGATTCTTATTTGTACTTTCATTTCCACTTTCAATTTAAGATATTTTTATTTTCATTTTCTATCAAATTGAAAGGCAAAATCTTTTAGTTTTTACTTTTAAAGATTTTTATTTTCACTTTCCTTTCCACTTCCACTTCGACTTGACAGATATTAATTTTCACTTTCTACTAAAGTGAAAGTGAAAATAAATATTTATCAAGTTTAAGCTGAAAATAATAATAAAGATGAAAATCTATCAAAGTGACAGTGGAAATATTAGTGAAAATAAAATTATATCAAAGTGAATGTGAAACTGAAAATAAAAGCAAGAATATCAATTATAAATTATAATTTCTTAGAATTCAATTATTATTACAATAAACTTTGAATTTAAAGAAGAAGAAATAAACAAATTTCATTCATTTGAACGTTCAGAGCTTAAGGTCTATAAAAATCTCCGATTGTGCATTATATTGAAAATTGCCACTTAAAAAAAAAAAAATACATTTTACCCAACCAATTTTGCATCAAAATGACAACAACCGACATTTATTAGAATTATTTTAATAAAAAAATTAATTTTGCTATTTTCTTTAAGTACTCGACTATAATCTATGAACATATCGATATATATATATTATTAATGATCAATATGTCGAACTAATTAGGTTCTTTGTTTTAACGTTGACAATGCGAAACCCAGTACATTATTCGTGGCTCTCTCGGTACACGCGTCATCGTCCCAATGCACCTATAACAATGCAAGGAGAGAGAGAGAGAGAGAGAGAGAATAGGGGGTGGAAGAGGAGGGATCGAAAGTGTATTATTGGATGCATAATGGAAACGCTTCGTGACAAATTGGTTGTTTCATGGACGAAAACAGGCATGCTTTGTTCTTGGGTTTTGCTAAAACGTGCTTTTTCGCAGTAGTCATTCATCTCTTCAACATGTATAACAGTAAACATCGTTGAAAAGGATACTCATTTCACACCATTTTACAAAAGTCCAGTATACAACGTTTTTTTGCTTTTTTAAATTTTTTTTCTCTCCCTCTTTTTTTTTATAAATACTTTTTTTTAAGAGCTTTTAGGCAACACACAGAGCGATGACGATGAAATGGAATATGAGTTTAGATAAAGTGGAACGACAGCAGGGATGGAAAAAAATACGAGTTTACGTTTATATTGTCGCCAAATGCAGGCCAATAACCATTTTTTTTTTTGCCAAAAAATATGGTTTGTTCGGTTTATTTTTGTTTCCCCCCCACCACTCTTAATGCAGCAACAGTTCGTTCGTTTTTATGTGAAATATTTTTTGACAGCTCTTTGTTTTTAAATAGTCTTTCTTTCAATTTGAAATTCATGTCTGTTGAAATGTCGAGGGTGAAAAAATAAATGTTGATTATTAAATTCAATTAGGAATAAATACTGAATAAAATTAGTGGTAAATTTTGAAAATAAATGTAAAATTAGAAACAAGCATTCAATGTAAAAATATAATTATTAGAAATAACTATTGTCTATCAAAATTAAATTAGAAATAAATATTAAATATAAAGATTAAATTGGGAAAAAATATTGAATATTAAAAGTAAAAATTAAAATTGAATACTAAATTAATAATTAAATAATAAATTAAATTAAGAAATATTAAAAAATAGAAAATTCTAATGAGTACCTAATTAAATAATTATTTTAGAATAGCATTTTTTTCAAGACATGGGAATATTAAGAATTGGGTTTTTTTTTTGCAGCTAGAGAACGAGGAGTGGGGGGGGGGGTTTATCCCTAAAAACCGAATTATGAGAAGAAAAGCGTGGGAGCTTAGATTTTATGTATTTTTTCAAACATTCGAATTTATAGAAGCATTCAGATTACCAAGCTTTTATCTTGAAAGAGTAGAAATTTTCATCCTTTTAGAGTTAAGAGGATTAAGTTTAAGTCTTGAACTTTAAACCCATCAAATTTAAAATCGATAATATAAACTCCAGGAAACTGTGAAATAGTGAAAAATCACATTAGACACGAGCCACACATATACACTCTCATACGATTTATTCAATTCAATATTTCTTTTTTAATCCATTCTTCCATTATGTGTATCCAACTTTTAAAATCCTAGAGAATCACTCGACGAACAAAGTAAATAATCCTCAGAAATTAATTCATCTTCATCTGCAATAAAATTAGCGAATTCTAAATAATTATAATTAAATTGTAATTCTAAATAATTTCAATTTAAAACGAAATTGCAACTTTCAATTAAATTATAATTTTACCAATACTATATTTCTTTTCAAAAAAAACAACAATTTCAATCTTTAAAAAAAAACAATTGCGAATAACAATTGCGAAAAAATGCAAAATGGGAAAATATTTCAATTTTCGCAATGTTTAACTTTGGACAGTGATAAATAGAAAAAAGCAAAATACCCCCAAAAAAAAGAGAGCTCTCCACTTGTGGAGTACTTGCGATGATAAAATATAGTACACCCTAGTTTCAATTCCATAATAAATCCCGGTTGTTTATCAATAAACGTTGGAGGGGAAAAATATGAGTGTTGATATAAACCAAACGGTGATTTAACACACTCACATGCATGCTATAGTAGAGGATAAGGCAAAATTTTGAAAGGAGAAACTATTGGCTGAGCAGAAATCTGGTTTATGCAGGAACACACCGGGGGTTTTGCTTTTGTTCTCGCCTCTCTACATAACGAGAGAGTGAGAGAGAGAGAGAGTGACAGACGAGAGCCAACCAGGTATAACACAACGGGCAAGCGGCGTCGATAGCGTGGACTTGAATCGTAAATCGTTGTGATTTAGGGGGTGACCGACATATTGGCCAATGCAAAAGGGAGGGGGGTGGATAGGGGGCGACACACTACCTGTCCAAAGAGCTTTATATACGAACATTCGCGGAATCACAGTGAAACTCACCGGGAGCATGACCAACAGGAGCAGACTGATTCGGAACAATGCATCATGAACAACGAATACTGACGCTCAGATAACGCGGAGGGATGACGTTGCTTGTTGAACCACGTTTCCTTTATCGTCATTCTGTTCTCGTTGACGTGTACTTTTGTTGGGTGTGTTTTACTTTTGGATGATTGTCGATTACACTTGGCGGTGGTAATTGGCAATGTTTGTGCAAACAGGGGTTTTTTGGGAAGAAAATTTCGAGTGGGAATAATAATGTTAATATGGGAAGAATGTTGAAGAACTATTGTCGTGTTTTAGCCGATAATATTGCCGAATTATAGCCACAATATATTCTCAATAATTGATTATTTTAAATAGTAATTTGTGAAAACAATTGATAAAATTATTATTTTTAGATTATTGTTCGTAACTGGTTACATTCGGTCTGAAAAGTTGCAAAATTGAGAAAAAATCGCAACTCTGTAGCTCAATTAGATAAAAAGTTGTAAATAAAGAATAAACAATAATAATTTGTTTAAACAATTGATAAAATTATTGTTCTTAGTTTGTTGTTAGTAACTGGTTACATTCGACCTGAAAAGTTGCAAAATTGAGAAAAAATCGCTACTCTGTAGCTCAATTAGATAAAAATTTGTAAATAAACAATAATAATTTGTTTAAACAATTGATAAAATTATAATTCTTAGTTTGTTGTTAGTGACTTGTTATATTCGTCTTGAAAAAGTGCAAAATTTAGAAAAAAACGCAACTCTGAAGCTCAATTTGATAAAAAGTTGAAGTTAATCAATAGTAATTTGTTTAAAGTTTTAAACAATTGATAAAAATTATTATTTTTAAATTTTTGTTAGTAACTGGTTACATTCTGCTTGAAAAGTTTCAAAATTCAGAAAAAAACGCAACTCTTTACTTCAGTTTGATAGAAAATTGAAATTGAACAATAGTAATTTGTTTAAAGTTTTAAACAATTGATAAAATTATTATTTTTAGATTCTTGTTCGTAACTGGTTACATTCTGCTTGAAAAGTTTCAAAATTCAGAAAAAAACGCAACTCTTTACTTCAATTTGATAGAAAATTGAAATTGAACAATAGTAATTTGTTTAAAGTTTTAAACAATTGATAAAATTATTATTTTTAGATTCTTGTTCGTAACTGGTTACATTCTGCTTGAAAAGTTTCAAAATTCAGAAAAAAACGCAACTCTTTACTTCAATTTGATAGAAAATTGAAATTGAACAATAGTAATTTGTTTAAAGTTTTAAACAATTGATAAAATTATTATTTTTAGATTCTTGTTCGTAACTGGTTACATTCGGTCTGAAACGTTGTAAAATTGAGAAAAAATCGCAACTCTGTAGCTCAATTAGATAAAAAGTTGTAAATAAAGAATAAACAATAATAATTTGTTTAAACAATTGATAAAATTATTGTTCTTAGTTTGTTGTTAGTAACTGGTTACATTCGACCTGAAAAGTTGCAAAATTGAGAAAAAATCGCTACTCTGTAGCTCAATTAGATAAAAATTTGTAAATAAACAATAATAATTTGTTTAAACAATTGATAAAATTATAATTCTTAGTTTGTTGTTAGTGACTTGTTATATTCGTCTTGAAAAAGTGCAAAATTTAGAAAAAAACGCAACTCTGAAGCTCAATTTGATAAAAAGTTGAAGTTAATCAATAGTAATTTGTTTAAAGTTTTAAACAATTGATAAAAATTATTATTTTTAAATTTTTGTTAGTAACTGGTTACATTCTGCTTGAAAAGTTTCAAAATTCAGAAAAAAACGCAACTCTTTACTTCAGTTTGATAGAAAATTGAAATTGAACAATAGTAATTTGTTTAAAGTTTTAAACAATTGATAAAATTATTATTTTTAGATTCTTGTTCGTAACTGGTTACATTCTGCTTGAAAAGTTTCAAAATTCAGAAAAAAACGCAACTCTTTACTTCAATTTGATAGAAAATTGAAATTGAACAATAGTAATTTGTTTAAAGTTTTAAACAATTGATAAAATTATTATTTTTAGATTCTTGTTCGTAACTGGTTACATTCTGCTTGAAAAGTTTCAAAATTCAGAAAAAAACGCAACTCTTTACTTCAATTTGATAGAAAATTGAAATTGAACAATAGTAATTTGTTTAAAGTTTTAAACAATTGATAAAATTATTATTTTTAGATTCTTGTTCGTAACTGGTTACATTCGGTCTGAAACGTTGTAAAATTGAGAAAAAATCGCAACTCTGTAGCTCAATTAGATAAAAATTTGTAAATAAACAATAATAATTTGTTTAAACAATTGATAAAATTATTATTCTTAGTTTGTTGTCAGTGACTGGTTATATTCGTCTTGAAAAAGTGCAAAATTTAGAAAAAAACTCAACTCTGAAGCTCAATTTGATAAAAAGTTGAAGTTAAACAATAGTAATTTGTTTAAACAAATTATCAATTACATGGAATAATGTTTAAAAATTAATATTTGTGTTACTTATTCAAAATCAAGGAAAAATAATAAAAATAGTAAAAAATATTTTTTAACGATTTTTTTGTAATTTTGAATTTTATGGTATTTTTTTAGGGCAACTATAAAAAATAGTTAATATTAAAAAATGATTAAATAAACAATTTAGCACTATTCTTTGAAGTCTTCTGAAGAGAAACAGAGTTTGTTGAAAAAAATATTATTTTCAAGGATTCTATATCAATTTTACGAAATAGTGTTTTTCCCATGCATTTTAAATGGGAAACTTTGAGCGCTTTGAGCAAACTCTAAATATTTGTTGATAAAAAAAATAATTTAGTTATGTTTTTCTATTTTCCAAAAGAAAATAAAAAAATCTGTCGATTTTTCTCTAAACTAAATCGCAAAAAAATCCTCTTCTTTATTTTCCCCAAAAAAAAATAAAAAAATCACCCTCCCTTCTTCATTATCCAAAGAAAATAAAAAAAGTATACATATATATATAAAGAAAAGAACAGATAAAGAAACTGTAAGGAAAAAAAAATAAAGCTAATACTACTGCTTTGAAAAAAGAAATCTGTGTTAAAAAAAAGAAGTACAATCGCTTCACAGTGCGGTTGTCTATTTCGAAGAGTAGATTTTCTCATTTAAAGCAAAAGGGAAATAATGGTATAGCAATAATGATTTGCTTTTCTCGTTAAGCAATTTATCCAATGACTATCAAGAACCTGAAGATCGTAAATGCATGTTTGAGCGCGCATCTCCTCTCTCTCTCTCTCTTTCTTTCTCTTATGGTTGCTGATTGTGTTTAAGGGTTTATTTTTGTGCGATACACGTTTCGAAAAGCCACACGATTTGATAGCGTTTCCCCTCGTAAAGCCCTCGGCAAAAATTCCATTCAGGATCGCGTAACGAGGATGCTCGCGAGGTGGAAACAATCGGCGGAAAGGCTCGTACGAGGCCAATCTGGTTAAAATCTCGAGTGAGGGAGGAGAGAAAAAAAAGGGGGAGAAAACAGCCGACTGTTTATTACGTTTCCGTTCACTGCAGTGTGAGTGCGGGGAAAAAACGTAGAGCAAGAATGTGAATGGCCTGCGCAGAGAAGGAGAAGAAGGAGGAGAAAATGGAGAAAATGGGAGAGAAAAGAGAAAAAGATGAAAAATTAAAGAAAAAGAGAGAAAAGAAAGTGAATAAGAGGGGAAAAAGAGAAAAAAGAAGAAAGAAGGGAGAAAAAGAGGAAAAAGAGAGAAAAAGATAAAGAAGATAGAAAAAGAAAGAAAAAAAGAGGAAAAGGGAGAAAAAGACGAAAGAAAAGAGAAAAAGAGAATTAAAGATGGAAAATGAAAGAAAAAGAAGGAAGAAGAGAGGAAAATAAGGAAATAAAAAGAAACAAGAGGGGAAGAAAGGGAGAAAGATAGAGAAAGTAAAAATAAGAAAGAAATCAGGGAAAAATAGAGAAAAAGGAAGAGAAAAAGAAATAAGATAGAAAAAGAATGAATAAAAGAGGAAAAGGAAGAAAAAATAAAAAAAGAAAGAATAAGAGGGAAACAGAAAGAAAAAAATACAAAAGGAAAGAATAAAAAGTCAAAAAAAGAGAGTAGGACGAGCAAAAAGTAAAGAATAAAAAGGGACATAAAAAGAGAAAATTAGGAACGAGCAAAAGAGGGAGAGAGATCACCAGTGAATACGAATGTAGGAATTAAGTACTGATTGGCCGCAACTCGATCAACTCAGTGTGATTGGTTAGTTAAAGTTTAAACAGGACCCGAAACGACTTGACTCTTCCTGGCTTTCTGCAATTGAGACCTTTTTAATCATATGCGGTCTCATTTCCAATTTTCCCAAAGTATTTTCATGAATTTTCGAAAAGAAGTAGAAAAAGTTGCAAAATATTTCCCGCCCCCCCAAAATTATTAATACTTTCAAAATTATTTTACTATTTTGAATTTCAATTTATGTACAAAATAACAAAATTTGGTGAAGTTTGCAGTAGTAAAAATAAATTTAAGTCAGACAAAATAAAAAAAAAATTTTAATCGTATAGTAAGGAAAATAATGAATTATTGTAGTAAAGATAAATGTTTTTTTTAAACTACTTGTTATTTTTTAGTAGTGAACTAGAGTTTCAGTCAGACAGAACTTGGATATTGGTACAAGTGGTATAATAAAATAATTTATTATTATAATAAATAAAATCTATCACAATGAAAATAAAAATGAAAGTCGAAATGAAATTTCATTTCGACTTTAATTTTTATTTTCATTGTGATAGATTTTTATTTTCACTATTAGTTTCGCTTTCACTTTGAATGATTTTCATTTTCATTGTCATTTTCACTTCCACTTTGATATCATTTTATTTTCCCTTTCACTTTAATTTTGATAGAATTTTATTATTTTCATTTTTACTTTCATTTTCACTTTCACTTTGTGAGATTTTTATTGTCACTTGAATACAATTATTTTATTTTTGTAATTTTATTTTTATTTTTACATCCAAAGTAAAAATGAAATTGTATTAAAATGAAAATGAATGCTAAAATAAAAATCTATGCACTATATGTATGATTGAAGTTAGTTATTACATAAGTGAAATTTTTCTTAAGAAGCAAAATATAGAAATTATAAAAAGTAAATAAATACAACAAAGTAAATAATGAAGCACATTTCGGATAATTATGTTCCCACTTTTTTTAAAGATTCTCATGACAGTTTTCCCATTACTTTAATGCCAAACGCTCCCCTTTTTCTCCCCTCTATCATGTATCAAAAAAAAAAATTGTATTAACACTCTTTCTTGTAAACTACTTACTAATGTACCACATGGATCATGATTTTTTTCTCCCATAATTATTAGACACATTAATTGTCCTAATAAAAAAAAACCTAAAATTTCAACCAGAGAGATAAAATTCTTCGATAATACAGTATTGGTAATTTTCTTTTTTTGAAAAAATAACCTCAAAGATGATAGATGCAATAAATTTTCTTATCCCCTAATTTGAAATGTATCTTTTTTTCCAAACTCCAAACAATCTATTTTGTGTTCATTTTGGAACGTGATAATACACTAGCTTTTATATAAATGTTTTTGAAAAACACTTTTTTTCCCCAAAATGTATGATGAAAAATAAATACAGAATTTTAGTTCTTTAAGAAATAAATAAGAATTTTTTCCAAAACCCATATATGTAGAAAAATAAATGAAATAATTGAAATGCATATAAATTGTACGAGGGAAAATCGTGTTTTCTGAAACAATTCTATATTGGAAAAAAAAAGTTGTAGTTTTTTTCTCTCTACCCCCTTGAACGACAAAGGAAAAACTTACCAGACAATTGAAAATGAAATAAAACAATAGAAGTGTTGTTTTTTTTTTCCTTTTCTCTTTTTTTTATACTGACAGTGTAGTATTCACGTGCTTTTCTCTATAACGAAAGCTTATAGACAAACGCGGGCTCGTGAACAAGACGGTCCGAACCGCAATAACGTTTTATTAGTGCATCGAACGACATATCGGGACAGAGAGCAAGAGAGAGAGGTATTCGAATATATATATATATATACTTTGTATACTTTGGATTCGCCAACGGTATTGTTTACGTTCCGACATTGTCGATGGAACTATAAACTCATATGTTGCTCTATTATATAAAGATATGGGGACATACGTTCTTCACTGACAAGAATTGATAACTTCAAGGATTCTGGTAACAATATTACACACTGAACCTGTGGGCAAGAGGGAGGAGTGAGGCGGAAGAGGGGGGATGGGTTTATTGTAAAATGAAAATTTAGTTACCCTCGAAACTATTCAAGAGGAAATAATAAAATAAGAAACTGTACTTGAAAGAAAAATGTATTGCATTTCGAAATTTTTTAACTCACTTTTGTAAATTGAAAATAAACAAGTAATTTGGAATTTATTATTTTACGATTCAATTATTTTATCTCTTTTATTTACTATTTGTTTTTTATTACATATTTATTAACTTTATTCATTATTTACTTATTTTTCTTTTTTCATTTCATTTCTTTTTGTAAATCATTTAATTTAATTCAATTAATTACATTTTCACTATTTGCAGAAATAATAATTAATTAACTTTTTTATAATTTTCCTTGTAAATATTTTCAATTTTAAAATTAATGTTTTGAAAATCATCGAATTGTAGCAAAGAATTTCATCAAAAAATTTGATAATAATAGAATTGCTTCAAATAATTTGATTATTTAGAAAAATAACTGAATTCTCGCGAAGAATTTTATTAAAATTTTTAAAAATCCTAATTAGATTGTCTTGAATAATTTCATTGAATTTTTTTTAAACTAAAGGAGTTACTTTAATAATGTTAATTGAAAATTTTGAAAGCAATTGAATTTTATGAAGAAGAATTTTATTAAAATATTGAAAATAATTTAATTCTTGCGAAGAATTTTACTATTTATAAAAAATAATTGAATGTTTTCGAAGAATTTATTAAAGTTTTAGAAAATAAATGAATTTGATGTTAATAATTGAAAATTTAAATTCTTTCGAGGAATTTTATAAAAATTGTTTTGAAAATAATTGAATTTCTGCAAAAGATTTTACTATTTTTAAAAATAATTTAATTATTGCGAATAATTTTACTATTTATAAAAATAATTTAAATGTTTTGAAGAATTTATTAAAATTTTAAGAAATAATTTAAATGTTGTGAAGAATTTTATAGAAATATTTGAAAATAATGAAATTTTTTCGAGAAATTCAAAGTTGTTTCGAGAATAATTAAATTTCTTTAAATAATTTTATTAAAATTAAATATATTCAAAATAATTGAATTCATCACAAGAATTTTATTATTTTTTGAAAATAATTAAATTCTTTCAATTTTTTTGACGAATAAATTAAAAAAATTGCACTGAATGTAAAATTTAATTTTTATATAGAAATTTTTTTAAAATAATTAAATTCTTTCGTGTAAATTTATTTAAATTGGCTTAAAAATAATTTAATTTCTGCAAAGAATTTTAGTATTTATAAAAGTAGTTGAATTGTTTCGAAGAATTTATTAAAATTTTAGGAAATAATTGAAATTTATGGAAATATTTTTAAATATTTGAATTCATTCGAGGAATTCAATTGAAATTGTTTTAAAAATAATTGAATTCCTGCAAAGAATTTTACTATTTATAAAAATAATTGAATTTTTTTAAAATGTGTTGAAATTTAAAAAAAAATGAAATTCTTCCGAGAAATTTAATTAAAATTGTTTTGAAAATAATGAAATTTTTGTAAAGATTTTACTATTTAAAAAAATAATTGAATTGTTTAGAAGGGTGTATTAAAATTTTAGAAAATAATTGAATTCTCTAGTGAAATTTTATTAAAATTTTTGAAAATATGAACAGTAATAATTAATTTTGTACTAAATAAGTAAATTTTTTAAATTTTGATTATAAAATTATTTAAAAAATTTATATTTGAAAATGAAAAATTATGTATTTGTAGCTGTTACTTGACTTACAGAATTTTGACTTTCACTTTAACTTTCATTTTTTTTAACATTCGCTTTTATTTTAACAGATTTTTATTTTTCCTTTACTTTTTATTTTTATACAAGTTTACTATTGATATTTTTATTACTATCACTTTGTCGGACAGAAAATTAAAAATAATTTTTGTTTTCCTTCTATTTATTTAGTTTCTCTAATCTAACAATCTCTAGTTTTGTACGTCTGACTAAAGATATTTTATTCTACTGAAAGAATGCCGAAAATTCGAAAACTATCAGAGTTTTACTACTGTAAAAATTTAAAGTATTCTTTCTGACAATAATCTACTTCTACTACTCACAGTCCTGTCATTTATCAGTTAATTATATCAAAAAATCATTTACAATGAAAAGAAAGAAGATAGGATTTACAAAAAATCATTAATTTTCCCTAAAAAAAAAGAAAGAAAGAAAATCATTTCCGAACTAAATTTTGTTATTAAAACTCGTATAAATTTCACCTCTCACAAGTGAGATTAGGATAAAACAGTTTTGAAGCATTAAAACAAGAGTTATGTGAGGTCAAAAGCAAAGTTTAAATTTTGAACGATTAATTTTCTTAAAATCAAGTGAGGCGAACGCAATTGAATTTGTTTTCGCATGATCGGTTCGAATTTCGATTATTCTCTCTCGTTTCGCAAGTTTTCGCACTATAGGCAGAGAGTATATAAGGGGTTTTCTCTTCACACACGTGGTGTACTTGCGCATTCACAACCATATGTGTACGTACACATACATATATCTATATGTATACTATGTCTTCTGTGTAGGTATAGAAAGAAGTGAGGCGAGGGGATTTTCCCTTCAAAATTTGGGTCACATCGAACCAATTCGACCAAATCGTGTGTCCTCTGGCGCTTTTCAACCGTTTGCCACATCGCCACCGATTGCCCTCCAATCTTGGATCAAATGTACTCTCTCAGCTTTTACCAAATCGCAGTGGCGCTCGCTCGATCAGAAATAGCGAGAAAATTGGAAAAGTTAGTTCTCGGCAGGCTACAACCGTCATGAAATTAATCGAAGCGATGTGTGTGCGCGCCACACTCGAGTTGAAAGGTGTTGGGAAATTAAAAAAAAAAAAAAAAATTTTTTTCTCCTCCCCACAGAGAGCATCAACGCATCGGGATTGACTCCAATCAGTTCATCAGTTTAGAAATTAAAAAAAAAGAGAATCGCCACATAGAGAAATGAAAATTGTTCCTATTTTTCGTTCGATTGAAATTTTGCGAAATAAAAAGATAAAAGAGAGCAATAAAAATTTTATACAGTTTAATTTATTACTGATATACATTATAATACTGTTTATATATACTTTTTTAAAATTTCTGATACTGACCGCTCAGTCAAATCATGGAATTTTATTGATTTTATACAAAAAAATATATTGTACAACCCCCCCCCCCTACCTTAAAAAAGTGTCATCAATTATTCACTTATTCACTAACTACTATTTGGAAAAAGTAGAGGAAGAAATGAAAGAAGGAGAAAAATTATATTGCGATGAATTATTTTTACAGTTTAAAAAAAGAAAATTTTACAGTCAGATCTTTCACTATTTTATTTTTCAGTAGTAAAGGAGAGTTTTAGTCAGACAAACACTTTATATCTTAAAAATACAAGTATCAGTAGAAAAATTCAGTTTTAGTAAGAATAAATATTGCAAAATCGGTCGATATAGAATTTTTTTGCCTTGTAAATTATGAAATTACCACTAATTTTAATACAGAACCTTCAATTTTTTCTGTTTCTGCCAATAATTTCTTTTTCAGTATCTTAATTTTTCAAGAACTATCATAAAATTATGACTTATAAATTATTTAATGAATAATTTTTACAATTTTCATAAATACTAGATTGATAGAAGAATTTTAGTTAAAAATACTAAAAAAAAAAATGAATTTTTGAAAAGTTATAAATGATACCTGAAATTCAATTACTTTCAAAAGTTATAAAAATTCTTCGCACAAATTTCAATTATGTTCAAAAATTTTTAAAAAATTCTCGTCAAAATTTCAATTATCTTTACAAATAATAAAATTCTTTTTCAAAATTCAATTTTTTTTAAAATTTTAATAAAATTCTTGGCAAAGTTCCACATGAATTCATTTATTTACAAATTTTTTAATAAATTTCTTCGAAATAATTCAATTATTTTCCTAAGTAATACAATTTTCACAGGAATTCAATTTTTTAAAATACAAAATTTCACAAAATTTTTTGAAAAATATCAATTATTTAAAAAAAATTTAGCCAAGTTCTTTTCAAGGATTCAATTATTTTTATAAACTTGGATAAAATTCGTTGCAAGAATTCAAATATTTTTGTAAATAATAAAATTCGTCACAGAAATTCAATTATTTTTATAAACTTGAATAAAATTCAATTTTGTTCAAAAATTTAAAAAATATTCTTGTCAAAATGAAAAAAAAATAAAAAATTGAAATAAAACATTCAATTATCTTAATAAATAATAAAATTCTTCTCCGAAATTCAAATATTTTAGAAGAGTTTTAATAAAATTTTTGGTAAAATTTTAATTATTTTCATAAATAATAAAATTCATCTCAGGATTTTAATTATTTTTGATATAATTTTAATCGAATTCCTCGAAAAATATTATTATTCTTAAGAAATTTGTTAAAATTCTTTACAAGAATTCAATTATTAAAATAACTTTAACAAAGTACTTTTGAAGAATTAAATTATTTTTATAAATAATAAAATTCTTCACCGAAATTCAATTATTTTTATAAAATTGAATAAAATTCATTGAAAGAATAAAATTATTTTTAAAAGTAATAAAATTCTTTTTCAAAATTCAATTATTTTAGAAAAATTTTAATAAAATTCTTAGAAAATTTAAAATTTTTTTCATAAATAATAAAACTCATCGCAGGATTTTAATTATTTTTGATACAATTTTAATCGAATTCCTCGAAAAATTTAATTATTCTTAAAAAATTTCATTAAAATTTGTAAAAAGAATTCAATTATTTAAAAATTTTGTTGATAAAATTCTTGATGTGAATTTAATTTTAAGAAATATTCAATTATTCAATAAATTATTTATAATTATTTGTATTTAAATAATTGAATTCTCGTGGAATTTTCTAATAAAAATTTATTTAAAAATTAATAACCGAATAGTCGATTTATTATTAATGAAAATAATTGAATTCTTGCGACGAATTTTATTGCATTTTTTTAAATATTTAAATTTATTTGAGAAATTCTACTACTTGCAAAAATAATTGAATTTTTGCGAAGTATTTTTTAGTTTCAGGGAAAAAGTGAAAATTTTGATCACAATCAGGGAAAAGTCAAGGAAAAATAAAATTAAACATTTGTGGCAACCCTGATAATAATAATACTCGAAATACGTGCAATTTAAAATTAAAGGTTGTAAAAATCAATTTCAAAAAGATTTAAAATTTCAAAGTGATTCTATTTTTTCACGAAAATAACTTTCAGTCAAATTTTTAATAGAAAAAAAATTTTCCAAACTATGTTTCTCTTTATCTATTAAAAATTACTCTACTTTTAAAAATTCCAAAACTAAAAATAAATACCAAATTTTATTTTTTGTCCTTCCAAATGTACTGTTTAAAAAACAAGTTTTTAAAACCTCTATCCACAATATCGCATTTTCACTAACTTCAATATTACAAATCACCCATTAACAATAAATTTTCATTAACTCCCCCAAAAAGCATGATTGATGACATTATCAAAAGTGCATTACAATAATATTTACTTCAACCCCAAAAACATTATGAATTTATTTTTAGTAGTTAAAATCATTTAAACATTAAATTTTCGTAAATTAATAAATTAGAATTATCATGAGAGATTCGCGAATGGTTTTCTCTAATTAAAATGATGTAGAATCGATGGTGGGTAGAGGTGTAGTGGTGTTGGCTGAAGAGGAGGAGGAGGAGGAGGAGGGTGTACATTAAAATAATTTCTCATTTTCAGATATCATCCAGCAATAAACTAATTTGCATACGAGTATGCAAATTTTTGATTCTAAAAATATTACCAATGAGAATGGTAATAATGATAATAATAATAATTACACGAAACCCTTTCGATTGTGTATGCACACATAGACAAAATTATTTATATATACATGTATACTACACATATTTATGCATTCATATGCACATGTACATATACGTGTGCTTATAAACATACACATATACTTATATGTGCCTATATACACATTCACATGTACTTATATGTGCTCATATATACATTCACATATACATGTATTTTTACACATGTGCATATATTTTATGTACATGTGCATTCATATGTGTAAAAATGTAAGTATATGTGTGAATGCACATATACATATATTTTTACACATATGAATGCACATGTACATATATTTATACACACATATATATATATATATTTTTTCGCACACATATATATATTTTCGCACATATACATATATTTTTACACATATAAATGCACATGTGCATATATTTATACACATATATAAATTAATACACAAATATATATGCACATGTGCGTTTATGTGTACATGTGCACATGTGAAAGAGGGAGTAATCGTTGTATCAGAGCGCAGCATTAGTACACGCAATAATGAATGACGCTCCATTACTCGCGGTTTATCGAAAACCGCAGAATTTTCGCTCCTGTGGAAGCGTCGAAATCGTGTAGCCCGTATTCTGATCGACGGATTCGGGTTCTCTGGTCCCTCTCCTTCTCCCTCTCGTTTGGTTTTCGCTTGTTTGGCATCGCTTGGCTAGGTAGACGGGACTCATACCAACGATCGACCCAACTGGCGATATTGGTCCCGCCGGTGTTGGAGCATTTCCGCTTTATATAAAGCAGTAAATAACGCGGAAACCCGAGAAGGCTAAAGGGGGTTTGTATAAGTGTGTATATGTGTATGTGATTCTATTTCTCTTGCGTCTCTCTTCTGTCCCTTTTTTACGACGAATTCGCCATTACAGTCGAATACTCCTTCTCCCTTTCTATATCCTCTTTATCTTTTGACGCGAACAGCATTTTACTATTTCAACTTTCCAATACGTTTTTTTTTAATGTCTCTAATATTTATGCCCGTTACTTTACTTTAATACTTGCCTTAATGCTCAAACACGTTTTTCCAGTCGTCGCTCTCTTTTCATATTTGAATCAATATTTTTTTATCGACACTTAGGCTGAGATTAATATTACAATTACAATATTGTCTTTTAAACAGTTTGTATCAATTAGTCTCTGGAAAATAATATACGTACGAAAATTTAACTGCAAAATTATTTTAATTATTCTTTTTTTTTCTTTTCTTTTTTTTTATTAAGTCATTTTTTTCCTTATAGTAAAAGTATTTTCCTCTATCTTTTTAGGAAAAGAAGTTTCAATTTTTTTTTATTTTTTATGACAGTTTTTTTTTGCAATGCGAGGAGAGGAAAATTTTTGAGAATATAGACTGTATTTTAGGAGATAAGACGATGAGATGTTGAAATGCAGGCAGCACGAGAGGAACGCAGAGCAAACAAATTCCCCGAGGTTCCCATGAACGGATTTCTCTTTTCTGCGCTGAAATCAATTGGAAAGGACAACCTTCACTAGGATTCACGTCCGATAATCCTCTTTCTCTCTCTCAAGCGTCTCAACTTTGCAATATTTTCAATTGATCCCATACACACCCGAATGGCTAAACGATTGATTTACCTTTCTCCGGTTATAAACAGTGAATGAACCGAGAGGAAAAATTCTTTAAAAAACCAAGTTGTTTTTCTATTATTCAAGTTTTCTGTAGTATTATGAAAAAAAAATTATATTCCATTTCTGTCAAGTTGATGTATTTCATTTTTTTCATGAATTAAAATTTTTTTTTTATTTTCTGATAGTATGGCAAAATTTTAATAGGAATTCGATAGGATCTGAATATCAGGCTTCGCACTCATCTACAAAAACCTAGTATTTAATACTTTTTTACGTTATGCTACTATTTGGATACTATTTTAGAATTCAGCCACTAAAAGCTACTATTTCTATTTTTTTAGAATTTCCATAGAAATCAAAAAATTATTTTTAAAAATTCAAATCAAATTCTTCAACCTCTTGGCTGTCAACGAGATTTCCACTGTTTGGGCCAAAAGTGTGTTGAAAAAAATTTTAATGGATTTTTATGAAACTTGGTACCCTAAGGTTTCTGGGGTCGCTGATTACGAATCTGACATCAGTTTTTCGAAATTCAAAATGGCGGATCCAAGATGGCAGAAATTTTTTCAAAATTCGTCGAATTTGCTTGAAACTTGTTACTCGGGGGTTTTAAGGGTCGCTGATTACGAATCTAACATTAGTTTTCCAAAATTCAAAATGGCGGTTCCAATATGGCGGACAACGAAATAAAAAATTGATCAGATTGGCTTGAAACTGAATACTTGGGGATTTTCAGGGTCGCTGATTACGAATCTGAAATCAGTTTTTCAAAATTCAAAATATCTGGTTCAATATGGCGGAAAATTTTTTAAAATTTATTGAATTTGTATGAAACTGGTTCATCTGACATCAGTATGATAATTTTTGGTGAAATCAGATTTCAATAAATACCCTAAAAAATAATGACAGATTCGTAATCAGCGACCCTAATAACCCCCGAGTATTCAGTTTCAAGCCAATCTGATCAATTTTTTATTTCGTTGTCCGCCATATTGGATCCGCCATTGTGAATTTTAGAAATCTAATGTTAGATTCGTAATCAGCGACCCTTAAAACCCCCGAGTAACAAGTTTCAACAAATTCGACGAATTATGAAAAATTTCTGCCATCTTGGATCCGCCATTTTGAATTTTAAAAAACTGATGTCAGGTTCGTAATCATTATTTAACAAAATTTTTATACAATTCTTCACAATAATTCAATTACTTTCACTAACAATGACATTTTTAATAAAAATTTAATTTTTTAAAAAAACTTGTGTTAAAATTCAAAGCAAGAATTCAATTATTTTCATAAATATAATAAAACTTATCGAAACATTTTAATTATTTTTAATACTATTTTAAATTAATTAATCAAAAAATTAAATTATTTTCACAAATAATGTTATCCACAAGAATTCAGTTATTTAAAATTAAATTTTTCTAATATTTATTATATTTCGAAAAAATTAATTATTTAAAACATTGTTTATAAAATTCTTATGAAGAATGTAATTATTGTCAAAAATAACAAATGTTTTTCACAGAAATTCAATTCTTTTTGAACATTTTAATAAAATTTTTCGTAATAATTCAATTATTTTCATGAATAATAAAATTTTCTCAGGAATTCAATTATTTGCAAAAATAATAAAATTGTTAAAAAGAAATCAATTATTCTAAATTCAATTATAATTAAATTTTCTTGAAATAATACGATTATTCTTTTAGATTTTAATAAAATTCTTCCTAAGAATTCAATTATATTTACATAAATAATTCTTCGAAAATATTCAATTATGTTGATAAATAACAGAATTATTCTGGAAAATTCAATTTTTTTAAGGCATTTTAATAAAATTCTTTGCAAACTTCAATTATTTTTATAAATAACAATATTCATCAGAAGAATTAAATTATTTTTAAAAGTAATAAATTTTTTCTTGTCAATTCAATTATTTTAAAACACTAATAAAATCGTTTGCAAGAATTCAATTATTTTCATAATAATTATAATAAAACCCTTTTTGGGAATTTAATTCTTTTCAAAAAAGTTAAAAAAAATTTCACACAGACATTCAATTATTTTCAAGAATTTTAATAGAATTCTTTGTAAAATTTAATTATTTTTTAAAAATTTTCTCAATTCAAAATGATTTTCAATATCTACTATTTTACAAAATTTTGAAACAATTCAATTATTTAAATTTAAATTGTTTTTAAAAATCTTCGTAAAAATTCAATTTTTTTCATGAATAATAAAAATTGCTCAGGAATTCAATTATTTAAATTAGAATTTGCACAAAATTAGTCAAAAGAAATCGATTATTTAAAATTTTTTTCTAAAATTCTTCTCAATAATTAAATTACTTTTATAAATATTTAAATTATTTCATGAATAATATGAAATGTGTTACAGGAATTCAATTTATTAGCAGGATAAGAAAGAAGTAAATACTTTTTGATGAAAATTAGGAAAAAATCAGAAAAATAAAATACAGAAAATAGAATAGAATTTTTGTCAGTTTTGTAAAGTGTCTAAAATGAGTTTTTTTGGTTGTCAAGTTTAATTTTTCGATAGCTACTTTTTTATACTACTTTTTTTAGTTTGAAATCATCTTTTTAATACTTTTTTAAAATTAATTATTAATTATCGAGTGCGAATTCTGGAATATAGAAAACAAAAGATTAACCAATAGTAAAAACTAAAAAATAAATATTTTCGTACGAGAGAAAATAGTTAAACATATTTATGACATAAAAAAATTTTCCCTATTCTATTCTCTTGTTATAAATTTGAAAAAAATTGGTTTTATTATTTTTCTATTTTATTATTATTATTATACCAAACATAATTATGTTACCCTGATTTACACCCGAGATGAAATTACTCATCTCGTTATTTAAACGGTAATTTATCATGAGTTCTATATTATCTGAGAGGCCCACCCCTCTAAAAGTTTACACAACATTTCCAAAATAACGCTATCACGTGCCATTAGGCAATGGCTCAACGCACTGAGGTAAAATATACTATATATGTATACGCAAGCAACCTAGGAAATAATCAAATAACTTGATTGCATCGCCAAATACGAGTCAAATTTTGAGTAAAGTCTGTGCATCCAACCATAAATAGTAGATATCTTATGTACACGATTCCCTTCCTGGAAACGCCCACCCTTTTCGTATCGCATTCCACAAAGAGGGAGTGGGTCTTTCCTAAGACCAATAGAGAGAGAGAGAGAGAGAGCGAGAGATAGAGTAGCATCAACTTAATGCAAAATTTCCTCTAAATATAAAGTGGTGTGTTTGTGTGTCCGTATGTGTTTGTATTTGATGGCGAAAAGGAGCGTCGAGGCGTTTTAAAACGAATTTCGTTGATAACCGACGGGTGGTCTGATTACAATCTGTCTGATGGCCTATCATCGGTGACCACTAGAGGTTCCGGTGAGAGCACACACACGCACACATACATAAACACCTATACACATCATGGGAAATTAGTATCAGAGTCTCTCGTCATTTTGGCTTACTTACAACTCTTTAAAATTTTTTTATTATTATCATTTTTTTTCTTCCTCGTTCTTTAAATTTATATTTTGAATATTTTAAACTCAGCAGATTGCGTATCGATTTTTTTCTTGTGCCATTGTGTTTATATACTTTTTGAAATATCAGTCTCAGCATAAAAAAAGGACGTCATTATATTAGGTTCAAATGAATATGAAAATTTTTCTTCTTTTAATTCTAATTTGTTGAGTCGACAGAATTTCGAGAACAAAAGTTCTCAGACTTTTTATAGAGTTTGTAAATTTATTATTATAAATAAACTTGTGTAAATATTATTGTTTATAATTTAGTTAGTTTGATTATTATCTAAAGTAGTAAAAATCAGTGTAAGTTAAATAGATTTTTTGTATTTCTAATTTCCTTACTAAACATTTGGATCATTTAGATCGAAATTTTATTGTAAATATATAAATATTTTGATTATTATAATAAAATATAATAGACGAATATTTCGATTATGTGTTAATTAAAAAAGTAATATTTCTCTATAAACAATATTACACAAGAAAATTGTGAACAAAGAAAAGAAAACAATTTTGAGATTTGAGCATTGTGTGTTAGTCACTTTGAGATTCATTTTTTTTTCTTTTTCTCTCTGATTTCTTTTTTCTTTGTTTTGTTATCCAGCTTTGTTGAGTAAATTCGCATGACTTTAATTAAGCTAGGTTATTTCGTTCAATTTTCCTCGCGTTGTTTCGCGTCGAGTTGCGACGCTCGTGAATGGCTTTTATGTTCCTCACCAACCTTTATGCCGAAGTGAAGACAAATAAAGACCCCCTCGGTGTATAAATAAAAGGGGTGCGTGGAAATGTTACCTAAGGTACGTCGACGTCCACACCAAAAAGCATCAACATCATTCCCGGACGATGCCAAATTAATGAATGCAATTTTAATAGGGCTCTCTCTGTGTGTGTATGCCTGAAAGCGAGAAGGGTTGCCCTTCGCCTCGTGATTTTACGCTTCTTGGGTCACAGAGTTTCCTTCTGTCATGCAACAACAAATTCTATCCTCTTTTCTCTATATCCTCACTATTTACATACTATTCAAAATACATCGTTATACTGTCGTTGTTCAATTCAAACAGAATGTGCAATGAAATTTTGAATGGAATTTTTTATTTCTTTTAGTTTTTTGATTAATGCAATTATTTGGTTTGAATAATGCTTTTCAAAAATCGTTAAATTATTTTTTTAATTTTTTATATCTTTTAAGTCTTTTCAACAATCTTTAATTTCACTTAAGGCTATTTTTACTACTGTTTTTTTAATCAACCGAAGGAACAAGGTTTCTTTTTACTAAAACTAAATATTTTCTATTTACATTGATGGTTTTAGAAATTTATATGTTTGGCTGACTAGAACTCACATTTACTACTGAAAAATTAGAAAATTACTTCAAAATCTGAAAGAATTTACTTTTAGTCTTTTAAAATAATTTTTTATAATTTGACAGACTAAATTTTATTTTTGCAACTTATAATTTACATTAGTAGTATTTTAAGTGGTTAAGTCTGACTATATCTGTTCGTTACTACTAAAAATTAGAAAATTACTTTAAAATCTGAAAGAATTTACTTTTAGTCTTTTAAAATAATTTTTTGTAATTTGACGGACTAAATTTTTTACATCTTATAATTTACATTAGTACTTATATGATGCTTTAAGGCTGACTATAACTTTTCTATACTGCTGAAAAATTATAAAATTCGTAACGTGAGTAGATTTTATTTTTACTACTTATAATAAAAATTAATACGTATTTTAAGTGGTTAAGTCTGACTATAGCTTTTCGTTACTACTGAAAAATTGGAAAATTCATAACAAATATGACTAAAACTTACTTTTCTAAACTTATCAAACAATCTAATTTATATTATTTGATAATATATTTTGCTTTTACTACTAATAATTTTAAATTTTACTTATTTCAAGTGTTCTGGCTGATTAAACTTTTTTTATCTCTTTCAATAAAAATTAATTTTGCTACTGAAACTAAGTTTTTCGGATTTAAAGTGTTTGGCTGACTAGAACTATTCTTCACTACTGAAAAATCACAAAATCTGTTAAAGATCTAAGAAAAATTAATTTTTACTCTATTAAGGTAATTTGTTTCGTAATTTGTCTGACTAAATTTTATTTTTACTACTAATAATTTTTAATTTTACTTATTTCAAATGTTCTGGCTGACTAGAACTCTTCTTTACTACTAAAAAATGACATAATAACTTCAAAATCTGAAAAAATTTACTTTCAGACTTTTAAAATAATTTTTTATAATTTGACTGACTAAATTTTATTTTTACAGCTTATAATTTACATTAGTACTTGTATGAAGCTTTAAGGCTGACTATAAATTTTTTTTACTACTAAATTTTTACTACTAAAATTTACTTTTCTAAACTAATAAAATAATTTAAGTGTCTGACTAAATTTTATTTTTAATTTTTTACTACTAATAATTTTAAATGTCACTTATTTGAAGTGTTCTGACTGACTAGAACTCTTCTTTGCTACTAAAAAAATATCAAATTTAGTTAAAAATCTGAAAAAATCCATTTTTATTCTAGAAAAATAGTTTTTTCTAATTTGTCTGACTAGAATTTATTTTTACTACTTACAATATAAATTAATACGTATTTCAAAAAGTTAAGGCTGACTATATCTTTTCTCAACTACTAAAAAATCAGGAAATTCGTAACAAACGTGACTAAAACTTACTTTTCCAAATCAATGAAATAATTGAATGTAGATTGTCTGACTAATTTATATTTTTACTACTTATAATTTTAAATTTCACTTATTTCAAGTGTTCGGCTGACTAAAACACTTCTTTACTACTGAAAAATTACAAAATTAGTTAAAAATATAAAAATATCCTTTTTTATTCTATAAAAAAAGTTTTTTTAATATTTGTCTGACTATATTTTATTTTTACTACTGATAATAAAAATTAATACATATTTTAAGTGGTTAAGTCTGACTATATATTTTCTTTACTACTGAAAAATTAGAAAATTCGTAAAAAACATGACTAAAAATTACTTTTTCAAATCAATGAAATAATTCAATGTAGATTGTCTGACTAATTTATATTTTTACTACTTATAATTTTAAATTTCACTTATTTCATGTGTTCGGCTGACTAGAACACTTCTTTACTACTGAAAAATTACAAAATTAGTTAAAAAAATAAAAATATCCTTTTTTATTCTATAAAAAAAGTTTTTTTCATATTTGTCTGACTAGATTTTATTTTTACTACTTACAATATAAATTAATACGTATTTCAAGAGGGTAAGGCTGACTATATATTTTCTCAACTACTGAAAAATTAGGAAACTCATAACAAACATGACTAAAACTTACTTTTCCAAATCAATGAAATAATTTAAAGTAGATATTGTCTGACTAATTTATATTTTTACTACTTATAATTTTAAATTTCAACTATTTCAAGTGTTCGGCTGTCTAGAGCTCGCCTTTACTACTAAAAAATGATAAAAGTAGTAAAAAATCTGAGAAAAAAATAATTTTATAGACTAATAAAATAGTTACCATATTCTGTCTGACTAAATCATTTTTTACTACTAATTTTTTAATTATACCTATTTTAAGTGTTTTTTCTGACTAAAACTCTATTTTACTGCTGATTTTCCATTCAACTTAATGTAGAATGTTGCCCTTTGAGTAACAAAAATGAAAAACAATTATATTCTTCTTATAATATTCGTACATTATTAGATTAAATTGTTATTTAGTGTTTTATATTGTTATAAGTTGTTATAAATTGTTTATTATTGTTATTTATTGTCGTTTATTGTCGTATATCGTTAAATATTGTTACATATTGTTACATCTTGTTATATATTGTTACATCTTGTTAAATTTTGTTTACATATTATTATATCTCGTTACATATTGTTATATATATATCTTGTTACATTTATTATATACGAAATCCCAATTATCATTCACAATAATTCCAATAATTCTCATACTATTTAATAAATGTTTGCATCCCACTTGTTGAAAATATAATTCTAATATACATAACTAAAACAGTTGATAATAATAATTCGATGGAGAGAAATTTTGTTCTAATGCATATTAAATTTGATAAGTTATGAAAGGGTAATTAGTCGAAGATTGCATTTTAATACTTTACTTTTCACGAATGTTTCAGAACACTATCACATATTCGTTGGGGACCTGAGCCCGGAGATCGAGACGCAGACCTTGAGAGAAGCCTTCGCCCCCTTCGGCGAGATCTCGTAAGTCCTCTTAAGCTCCCTCATTAAAGACGACTTACCGTCCCCACTCTATTGCTTTTCCTATGGCGCGCGAGCTCACTAGTTTTAAACACCGAAACGAACTAAACGCGAAAGCGTGTGAGTGATGCCTTCTCGCCAAAGTGGATTCTAATCTGCTCATATTGTCTCGGCATAATCCTCCTCCTTCCTCTCCTCTTTAAACCTTTCCTTATATATTCCCCAGTAAACATCATCACACAAAATGGAATCTTAATTATTTTCCAGTAATTAGCAAAAATTACACTCTTATTTATTTGCTTAAAATCAAAAATTTTCTTAGGATTTCGATTTCTAAGAATTTTCTGTGTTATAACTTATAACTGTGATAATTATAAAGTGAATTCAATACATAAATTTTCTAAGGATATCAAATTGAGACAAAAAAAACGTATCAAAATGTTGCTTCGCAACAATTTTGCTACGTTTTTATTCTCAATTTAATATCCTTAGAAAAATTGTGATTATAATTGTAATAATTACAATTATAATGTATAGTAATTATTACATGAAAAAAAAATCTTTACCGGAAGGGCATATAAATTTCACTATATTAGCGAAATTTTTAGTTGCTTTTGTTATGACTTTCGAAATTCTATTGAAATTTTTCGCTGTTATAGGTGAATGTTTTTTCCATATAAGTTTCTTTTTATTAGCGAAAGTCTTAACTGAAACAAATGAAAATTTTTCTAATATATTTTTTCAATTAATAATAATTTTATATTTTGTTGAAAAGAATTTTTATTTTCTTTAATTTATCCGGTTGCTGACAGTTCGAGATACTAAATTTGTCAAAGGAAATGTTTTCTCTGAGCTATTGCACAGAGAATATCGTTAAACGTCGAAATGACTATAGTCTGTTTCTGACAATTATTACTTTGTCTCAAATGATCATTATCTATCAAGAGTGATTATTTACAATTGAAATTACACGATAGGCGGGAAAATGATGTCAAACTAAATTACACACAAATTCAAATTATTTTCGAAATTTCATTGTTTTCGTAAAATTTATTCTAAAATTTTTCAATTTATTATTGACTTGAAAAAAATTTAAAAAAAAATATAATTAAAAAATATTATTTAAAAAATAGTTTTAAAAAATAGTATTAAAAAATAGTATTAAAAAATAGTATTAAAAAATATCTAGTATTAAAAATACTTTTCAAGAATATTATTTAAAAAATATTTTAAAAAAAGTACCAATATTTAAAAAAAATGTAGTAATAAAAAATAGTATTAAAAATATTATTAAAAAAATACTAGTCAAAAATAGATTTCAAAATTAAAATTAGAAAGTAGTGTCAAAAAAAAGTATTAAATAAATTTGAAAATTAGAAAGGAATTTGACTAAGATTTACTTTTGTATTAACTAACAAAATAATTTAAGGTGAGGGTTCCTTTGTATTTTTAACAATGTCATAAAAATGATTTAAATATTCCATTAAATAATTTTTGTAATGACTTTTTGACAGGAATTTAACGTCTATAAAATAAAATCGGTCTGAAAATATTTTAACACTTTCTGAATTATTATTTTTCTTAAAAATTGATGAATTTCAAAATCCATTTGACAACTGAAATTTGGTAGAAAAACTGTTTTTATATTCACAAAAAAATTTCTAAATGAGAGAATTAATTTTTACTTTTTATGAAACATTTTTTTAAACATTGTTTTTCAGTAGAAAATTCTAAAAAATACCATTGTTATTCAATTTTTTTATTTGAAAATTCATTTTTTTATTTTTACAACTGATTTCAAATCATATTTCTTTGAAATCAAAAATAAAAAATATGATAAAATTATGATTTGAAATTAATTTTTGAAAATAAACATATGAATTTCCAAATAAAAAGATTAGATAACAACGATATTTTTATCACTTTCATCATAAAAATAATGTTTTTTTTAAATACTTCAAAAATGGTAATAAAAATTAATTATTTCAATTGGCAATTTTTTTGTGAATATAAAAAAATATTTTCTACAGAATTACGGATGGATTTTGAAATTTAACAATTTTTTAGAAAAATGAAAATGTAAAAAGAATGGAAATGTATTCCGATCGAATTTATTTTATGATCAGTGAATTCCTCTCAAAAAATTACTATAAAAACAACTTTTTTTAATTATTTAAATTAATTTCTTGATAATGTCAAAAATATAGGTGAACTCACCCCTTAATGCATTTTGTCTGACTAAATTTTATTTTCACTACTGAAAATTTAAATTTATACGTATTTTAAGTGTTCAGGCTGACTAGTATTGTATTTTACTACTAATTTTTATGTCAATTGTAGTGTTTCGTCTTACTGAAAGTATATTTTACTACACTTATTGTTATTGTACTTATTTCAAGTGTTTGCCTGACTAAAGCGCTTCTTTACTACTGAAAAATCGGAAATAGTAAGAAGTCTGACAAAAAAATATTTTTACTACTGATAATTTAATATTACACATTTTTTGAAAGTTCAGCCTGACTAATACTTTTTTAACTACTGATTTTCATTTCACTTCAGATCACAGTGAAAATAAAATGTTTGTCTGACTAGAATTCGTCTTTACTATATTAAAAAAGTAAAATAATATTTCAAAAATAGTATCAATAAAATAGTATTAAAAGAATAATTTTGAATAATAGTATTTAAATACAGAATTAAAGAATACAATTCAAAAATAGCATCAAAAAATAGTTTTAAAAATCATTGTTGAAGAAAATTAACCAATTTAATTGAATTTAGATTTGAATTTCGTTTGCGTTAACGAATAGAATTAAAAAATAGTTGCGAAAAATAGCTTAAAAAATACTTTCAATAAAACTAAAAATAATTAAATAGAAAAATAATATTAAAAGATATTAATAAAATAACTAATTTTCAATAATTAGCATTATAACTGCATCAAAAATGACAAAACACGAGATTCATTTTATCAAATTTAATTGAACGGTATTGTTAGGAGGAGTTCATTGGGACATGATATATACGTGTGTGTGTATTATGATCATTTTAGAATGATCGTTAAAATATCTCGCATCACTTGATGATAGGATAAAATATATATGTATAGTGTACATATAATATAGAATATAGTGACACAGGGGCGAACTGAGAAATAATACATATATCATTTGATCATGAAACATTTTACTAACTGATTCATTAGTCCCTTATTGTAAATCAATTCCTCATTATATGTTCGATTAAATTACTAGCGTGATAGTAGTGTTTGTGTGTGTGTGTGTGTGCTGGGCGGAAGACAAGTAGGCAGTAAAAGCAGGTCCAATCAAGTGTGTCCTGAATCTGCCACTGCCATTTCCGCGGTTACCATCATCATTAGCACACCTCTAACTTCAAACTCGTGATAAATCCGCTAATCAACTGATAGTTTTGATGCGCTCCCAATTGATTTTTGTTGAAATTAATTTTTCGAGATAATTGAAATTTAATTTCTTCTATCGCAAGACAATTTATTTCTTCTTTCACAAAACAATTTTTTGCTTCTATAAAAGTTTATTTCTGAATAGAATAAAACTATTAATTTGTATTGTTAAATAAAACTGTTTATTTCGAAATAGATTAAAACTATTTATTTCTAAATATAATAAAACTATTTGTAAATAAATAAAAATATTTCATTTTCGAATAAAAGACGAAAATATTTTATTTTTATAATTAAAAATTATAGAGAGGAAATTTAACGAACAAAGAAGTTTTCTAATTCTGAGTTTCACAATTTAGAATTTTAAGAAATTTTACTCTACTGGATGATTATATATATTTTTTACTACTGATTTTAGAAAATTTTAGAAGTTTCTTGTCTGACCGTGTCGGATTGTTACTACTGTACATCATATTTCATAGAAAATGCTTTTTGTCTGACTATAAATTTTCATACTACTGATTCTTATTTTTCTGTATTCTCTCAGTCGGACTAGAAATTGCTTTTTCTACTGAAACTACTATTGCCTGGTTTTAAAGTACTTTTGGCTGACTAAAACTTTTTTTTCTACTGAGAAATGACAGAATTTGTCAAAATAAAAAGAATTTAAGACAATTAGTATTGATTATCTTTCAAAGTGAAAATAAAAATGATAAAAAAATCCACAATGAAAAAAGTAAGAATTAAAATGAAAGAGAAAGTGAAAGTAAAAGTAAAAATAAGGATGAAAGTAAAAATAAATGTCTCAAAATAAAAGTGAAATTGTAAATCAAAATAAAAATCTCTCAAAGTGAAAGTAGAAATGAAATTACATTTAATCGACCTACTGGCAACTAATTTTTATTTTTTAAATAAAATCAAAATATTTTTTAAAAATAAATTTGAAAACATCTTCTCAGTCTTACCAACCGAAAATCAAGAATTTTAAACAAATCATCATGACCCAAATTTCACATAGAAAAGTTAAAATTATCTCTTACTTTAAATCCTGACAATTAACCTGTCTTAAGATTTGTATCTACAGTTGATTTTACAAACCAAATAAATGTTTTTTTTTTTTTGCTGCCCCAAGCCAAAGATGTAAATCTATCTTCAAAATCAGTCTATCCCATTGTGTTTCGAAAGAGTGAAAATGAAGTTCCATATAGACACTCGTACACATAAGACTTTACTGGCCAAAGTGCTTGGAGTAAGTATGAGTCTACTTATACTCGGCACTGTGAGAGACCCTGGAAAAATGGAGCCTTCTAGGAAAATCGATTCAAACTCGCTTCCGTGAGTACGTAACAGCGCTTTAAAAAAGCTCTTGAAAAATTGCCGGTGGTTTTCCTCTTTATTTTGTTCTCCTCCCCCCTTCTTTCTGCCACATCACAATCCACTCCTCACTGGCACCTCCTCTGTTTTTCTCCGTTTTCACGTGGAGAAATTTCACTAGAAAAAAAGAAAAAAATATTCACCCTTGAAAAAAGCAGAAAAGGAAAAAAAAATTTGTTCACTGATTCGAATCAAAAACTACATAGTTTTTAGAATTTTTCTATTTTCTATAAATTTTCGAAAATTATTTTCTAATTTTTTATGTTTCTTTTTCTTAATATTTGAAAAAAAGTTTTTTTTTAAAGATTTAAATGTTCGATTTTCTTATTCGTGTCAGAATAAAAGAGAGAGGGTGAAAATAGAGAGAGAGAGAGAGAGGAGAAAGTTATCTATCTACGTGATTAAAAGTTGGTTCCCGTTAATGTCACTTTTGTTCGAGTGAAAAATAAAATTGTGAGTAACCAATTTTTTTTTCGTTGGAAGCAAAAACGTTGATTGTAAATTTTGTTTCCATAGAGAACATTTTTGCGGTGATTAATTATGTAGACGTGGATATTCGAGAGTAAGATGAGACGATATTTGATCCTTTTTGACGTTTGATCGCGAGAGAGAAGGAAAGAGAGAGAGAGAAAGAAAGAGAGAGTAAGTAATAGAGAGTGAGAGAAAGAGAGACTGAGTGAATAAGAGAGAGAGAAAGAGAGAGGGAGAGATGCGATGAGAGACGATTTACGACCATCTACTCTATGGAGTGTCCCCGAGGGCTCAATATAGAGAGAAGAGAGAGAGAGAGAAGCTCGTTTCTAGTTCCCATTTTGGAAACTCCGAACGGTGATCGCCGAACAGGATCTCACCAACTATCCTATATTCGCCACAGAGCGCTATCTCTCATGAGTCAGCGTCGACGTATCGAAATAATATTTCCTGTGCACACGGGACCTCTGAAAATGACTCTTAGCCCCCTCCACCTTCAACCCCTTCCAAAAAAAGCAAAATAAAACAGAATAACGTTTATTTTACTTTTTCAGGATTAGCAAAAACCTTTTTCAATTCAGTCTTTCAAAACGTAAAATATGCGAATTAGTGGCAAAAGAATTCTATACGTCGAATTTTTAAAAAGCGATAATAAATTCTGTATTTCGAGTAGAAAAGTAAGTTCTCAGTAGTAAAGAATATTTTTTGTCAGACATAAGGTGGTATAAATTAGTAGAGTAATTATCAACAATTTGCTCGCGTCTGACTCACTTTTTTTTCACTCACTTTTTTAAATAAAATTATCAATTTTAAAAATAATAGAATGTAAAAATTTTTTATTTAAACTTTTTTTTATAAAAATAAAATATGAATTGAAATATAATATATAGTTTTAATATTATTATAATAATAATAATCATATATTCTGTCATAGGGAATTAAGGAAAAAGTCAGGAATTTTTATTAAAAGTACTGAAAAATTTTAATTACTAAAATTCATAAGAAAATTCTAAAGTTTTTGTCTTTTTTGATTGACTCATAAATTAGAAATTACCACAAATTCTAATACAAAACCTTCAATTTTTTTCAATTTCTGACAAAAATTTCTTTTTAAATAATTTAAATCATGAACAACTATCATAAAGTAAATAAATTATTTAATGAATAATTTTACTTAAATATTTCAAAATTAATTCAATTTTTAGAGTTGCGTTTATAATTTTCATAAATAAATGAATTTCAAACGGTTTCAATTTGAAATTTTATAAAATTTCAATTTTAAATTAATCTAATTAGAAATTTTAAAGAACTTACATTTTTGGGAAATTTTTATAATTTAAAATTTTCTAAAATTAGTTAAATTTGTCAATATTATATTTAAATAATTATTAAAAATAATGGATTTATAGAAGAATTTTAGTTAAAAACACACAAAAAATTTGAATTTCGAAGAACTTACAAATGATTGCAAAAATTCAATTACTTTCAAAAGTAATAAAATTCCTATCACAAAATTCAATTATGTTTAAAATTTACAATAAAATCTCGACAAAATCCCAATTATTATGTATCTTTATAAATAAAAAAATCCTTCTCCAAAATTCAATTATTTTCAAAAATTTTAATAAAATTCTTGTCAAAATATTTCAATTATTTTCAAAAATTTTCATCATTTTAATGATTTTCAATATCAACTACTTTAATAGAATTACTTAAATGAATTCAATTGAATTCTTAAAACCAATTTTAATAAAATTGTACGCAAACATTTAATTATTTTCATAAATAATAACAATTTCACAGGAATTCAAATATTTACAAATTTTTTAAAAGTTTCTTCTTAATAGTTCAATTATTTACAGTAATAATAAAACTCAACGCAGAATTTCAATTATTTTTAATACAATTTTAATCGAATTTCTTGAAAAATGTAAATATTTTAAAAAATTTTATTAAAATTCGTAAAAAAAATTCAATTATTTAAAAATTTGTCAATCAAATTCTTTAGAACAATTAAATTGTAAGAAACATTCAGTCATTCGATAAATAATTTACTTTTGTATTTAAATAATTGAATTCTTTTGGCAAATTTTCTAATAACAATTGATTTCAAAATAAATTTTAAGTTAAATTTTAGATAATAATAGAATATAAAAATAATTTTTAACAAGTTGCAGCAACATTATTCTTATAATATAAAATAATGATTTTAACACTCGATCCTCTTTAATTATTATAAAACATGAAGAAATCGATCATTTCGAGTCGAAGACTCGGAGTTATCGATATCTTCATGTTTTTTAATAATATTTTTAAAGTTGATTAATTTCAAAATTTTCGAATAATTTTACAATTAAAGATATTCGTAAATAAATTTAACAGAACATTTTTTTCAATAAAATTTTTTCCTTTATTTTCTAAAAATTCAAGAATTTTTAGGTAGTTTTATTTTCAAGTAAATTTTCGAATTGACAAATATAATTTATAAACAATTATTTCCTTTAATTTTAAAAAACTTTGAATTTTATTGAAACAATTGAAATTAAGAAATAGAATTGATGCAAATTATTTCCTTAGGAAAATTGAGAATTTTTTTTTGAAACATTAGGAAACAGGAATATTTAATGTTTTTCTTCCTAAAAGAAAAAAAATGAGTTTGTAAACAATATTGTTATTGAGAAATAGAATTTATGCATAAAATAGGTATATTTTTCATTTGTTAGTCATAATTTTTTTAAAATTTTCAAATTTGTAATATTATTTTATTATAAATCATGAAAAAATACCTGCATATTTTCGATTTGTTAAACAATATTTTTTAAAGAAAAAAAAAACAAAAGCATATACAGAAACTAACTTCAAACTGTAGACAGAATGAATGAAAAAATACGTAGATTAATATAGTTAATTAATAATTATTTAATATTAATAATTAGTAACAGTATTGGACTGAAAAATATACTCAGTCCAAAGTTTTCGTCTTCTTGTTACTTTCTAGTAGTAAAGGTTATTTTTAGTCAGACAGGGGGTCGAGTATGTGATTTCGTTTATACTTTCACTTTATTTTTACTTTCTCTTTCAATTTTGATAGATTTTTATTTTCACTTTCATTTTTACTTTCACTTTGATTGATTTTAATTTTCACTTTTATTTTGACAGTCACTTTCATTCATTTTTATTTTCACTATCTTTACCACTTTAACAGATTTCTATTCTTACTTTCTGTCAAAGTGATATTGATAATAAAAGTAAAAATAGAAATCTCTCAATGTGACAGTGAAAATAAAAGTGAAAATGCAAGTGTATAAAAGTGAAAGGAAAAATGAAAGTAAAAATAAAAATCTATCAAAGTGAAAGTGGAAAAAAATTTGTCAAATTAGAAATATAATTACATAGTCGTCTCTATCAGTAATAAAAAATAGTTTTCATCAGACTAAACATCATAAAAATTGGATTTCATTCTATCAGTAGTAGAGGAAAATTTTAGTCATACGGAACTACTTTTAAGTCCTTCAGATATTATCTAAGTAGCATAAGACAGTTTAAGCCAGACAAAAGTTTCCAAATTGGTATAATTTTATTGTGAGATCTTATTGCTTTAAATAGCTTTTTTATGGTTCTAATTTCTTTAAGAAGCATTTAATTAATTGAAACTTACTTTTATTTCAAATATATTAATATATTGATATTTTAATAATTATTATATTAATACATTAAATTTATTATTTTAATTATTATAATTAATACAATAAAGTTAATATTTAAATCAATATAATTAATACATTAAAGTTAATATTTTAATAATTATAATTAGTATATCAATATACTACCGTATAAATAAAACGAGAAATTTACCAAAAGAATTTTCGTCCCTCAATATTATTCAAGATCTGTTTCACTGCAATGAAATTGAATTCAACATTATATCTAAAAAAATTGACAAAATTTATATACAATTTTTTTTTGTCTTTATACAACATATATACGTGTATATACTTGAATGATATAGTGAAGTTAACTTTACCAAAATATATGAGGTTTCATTGGCTCTTGGTGTACATATGTCTCGGGTAAATATTCTGTATTATGCTTGATATTTGCTTTATATGAAGCATAATACGGAATATTTGAACAGAGTGGAATAGAGGAGATTGGATACATATAGATATATTTTTTTATTTTTTCATTTCATTTTTTTTTTGTTCAGTAACATAGTTACTACACTGACCGCAGTGCAGTTCGTTATATGTAATTGGAAGATATTTGAGAATCTACTAGGAAATATATTTCCTCTTTACTGTGGAAAAAAGCTTTTAGCAAGCTCAGTTTACGAACGCCATTTAGTTTTTTAAACACGATGATGGCTCAATTCATCCTTTTAAAATCGATATCAACTCTCTCTTTCTCTCTCGCTCGCCAGCTCTTGTTCTCGTTCACTTTTCTCTCTTTCATAAAACGAATTTTTTTTTTTTTTTCATAATTCAACATTATTTTTCGTATACATGAAAAGTTATATTTGATGCGTGTTGTATGTTGGTTAAAAAAAAAATTTTCTACAATTTTATTCCGATAATATTCAATTATATATATATATATATATATATATATATATATGAAAGACTAAAGCTTTTTTCTTCTCCTGGATTATTTTTTTGGTTCAGATATTCGTAATTTTTGCACATTTGAAAAGGATGGGAAAATGTTTTTGCTTTTCAAGTTTTTTTTAAAGATCAAAAAAGAATTTTCAAAAAAAAATCTTGATTTCAAATATATTTTTCGATTCTCGTAATAATTTTTCGCTTTTTTCTCCCTATGTGAAAATTAAAATTTTCTCTTCTTCCCATCTACTTTTATATAATATTTTTAATTTAGACCAAGAAAATTTTTTTCTGGAAGTCATTTTTTTTCTAAGTTTAATTATATTCTCTTCTAGACATGTATGTATAGAAATATTTGTAATTTAAAAAAAAAGAACCCTGTATAATTTAATCAGAACATCAATATACGAGTTCTCATATTCGCTAGTTTTTTGTCGAATTTTTTTTTGCACTCCCCCGCGCTTTATTTCACGAAATATTTAATATCACTGCATATGAATTTTGATCCTTTCATGTCTCATCATTTCTAGAATTCCTTTCCCTTATTCGTTTCGCGACATACATATATATATATATCTATACACACACAAAAGCCAAGGGGGATTTTTATGAAACATTCTGAAAAGAGTCGTTGCCGCAAAATGATGGGAAGATTAGAAAAAGTGTGATTTCTTAAAAGAGGGTAGGGGGAATCTTAAATACGAATAATACTATTAGCAGTAATAAGAAAATTCTCAGACAAAAGAAAGTAAATTTTAATTTTTAAAGAATAGATAAAAGTTGGAGGTAAAGTTTCATTTTTCAGTAGTAATGGAGAATTTTAGTCATCCAAAGCACTTTAGAACCGAATATATTGTCAGTACTACTATATTATCAGTAGAAAAATTAAAGTTTGTTCAGACAATATGGTGAAAATAATTTTTATAATTACTTTTAATGATATTATATAAATGATAATATAAATATAAATTAAATGATATTATATAAATGATATATAACTGGATATACTAGTCATATTATATTCAGATTTAAATTTATAATCATTTTGAATTAAATTTTGAATTTTATGCAAATATTTCTTTGTTTATAGTAGTATTGATATTCGTGTCAGTAGTAAAATTTAAATTCAGCCAGGCATGAAAGAAAAGTCAAATCGTATTTTATCATTTTTAAGGGGAGAATACACCGAAAATGCTAAAAAATACTATATTTATTATTATTTAATTTTTTTGGTAAAAATTCATTTATTTATTTTACTAACAAATTAGATATCAGAATTTTTATATAAAAAAAGTTTTTTTTTTAAATTATCATAATTTGAAATTAGTTAGAAAAATATACAAATGTATTTCTATAAACAAAAACTGATTAAAAATGGTATATTTATAGCTTTTTCAGTCTAAAAACAAAGATTTAAAAAAAAAAAATTTTTCAAAAATTATGAAAATCAATTTTTTCATTTAGGAATTTTTTTTGGATTCAAAAACATATTTTACACAAAATTACGCATGATTGTTGGCAACGAAAACAATTAGTATTAAAAACTATTTTACTTAGTCAAAATAAAATATAATTATTATGTTAAAATTATTAAAAAAATTATAGTTTTATTTTATCAAATTGTTTAACATTTTTCAGTGGCAATAGAGAATTTCAGTCAGTCAGAGCAATTTAGATTCGATTAATAATTAGTATTAGTATTTAATTTGCAGCTCCCCGATAAAATTTTCAATTACTACTAAAAAATAATAAATTGCTCAATAAAATTAAATTATAATTTTTGATACTATTTTAGCAAAAAAAAATTTTTTTTGTCTGATTCAAATGGTTTCTACTACTAATACTAGTGTTTCTCGAATATACAGAGTTTTGTCTGACTAAAACTCTCAAATACTACCGAAAAATAATAAATAGCTCAATAAAATTGAATTATAATTTTTGTTACTATTTTAGCACATTTTTTAAAAAATTCTGTCTGACTAAAATGGTTTTTACTACTAATACTAGTGTTTTTCGAATATACAGAGTTTTGTCTGACTTAAATTCTTCAATACTACTGAAAAATGATAAACAGCTCAATAAAATTAAATTATAATTTTTTTTTACTTTCTTATCACAATATTTTTTTGATTTTGCCTGACTAAAATGGTTTTTACTACTAATAATAATGTTTCTCGAATATACAGAGTTTTGTCTGACTAAAATTCTTAATTACTACTGAAAAATGATAAACAGATCAATAAAATTAGATTATAATTTTTCTTAATTTTTTAGCAGAATCTTTTTTTTATTTTGTCTGACAGAAATGTTTTTTACTACTAATAATATTGTTAAAAGGAAAATAACAAGTTTTGACTGACTAAAATTCTTAATTATTACTTAAAAATAATAAACAGCTCAATAAAATTGAATTATAATTTTTGTTACTATTTTAGCGCATTTTTTTAAATTTTTGTCTGACTAAAATTGTTTTTACTCCTAATACTACTGTTTCTTGAATATACAGAGTTTTGTCTGACTAAAATTCTCTAATACTACTGAAAAATAATAAAAAGCTCAACAAAATTAAATTACAATTTTTTTACTTTTTTATCACAACAGTTTTTTTATTTTGTCTGACTAAAATGGTTTTTACTACTAATACAACTGTTTCTCGAATATACAGAGTTTTGCCTGACTAAAATTCTCCAATAGTAATGAAAAATGATAAACAGCTCAATAAAATTAAATTACAATTTTTTTTACTTTTTTATCACAATAGTTTTTTTATTTTGTCTGACAAAAATGTTTTTTACTACAATATCAGTAAAAAAAGTCACTTTAGTCAGACAAAACAGAAAAAATATTTACATGGAACAGTAAAATAAGTGATAGAAAACTATGATCATAATTATTTCTATAATTTCAGTAATAAAAATGATTTTCAGTCAACCAGCAAAACACTACTAAGAGTAATTTTTTAAAAAATATATGAATTACATACTTTTTTACTCAGAAAAGTTAGTTGCAGTCAAAAGTTTTGCATGCAGTAAAAGAAAATAGCTAAAAATATTTATAAAAAATATTTCTAATATTCAAAATATTATAAATTCAGGTAACATTAGTTTTAGCAGTAAAAGTCAGTCTTAGTCCGACAGAATAGAATTATTGACAGATAAAGTAATTATTGTATCAAAGTATTAATTTCTTATTTTAGTTTTTTTAAGGATATCAAATTGAGACAAAAAACGATTCGTTTTTTATCTCAATTTGATATCCTTACACTGAGAAAACTGGAGAGTCAAATTCAGAGGTTCAAAAAGTGTATGTTTCCTTTGCTTATGAAGAGAGTTAAATAGTCCTTCTAAAATAAGTTTTTAATTGATAATGGAAATCTACTTGTATATTCTCTCCCATTATATCTGAGGGTTAAAAGTTGCGCAGAAAATGTGTACGATCTGATGCGCGCGAAATTATTTTTCTGACATTTTATGTATTCAATTTAGGGGTTAGGTTGCCATATTTATTCATTTCGCGCCGGATAAGGAAGGGATTTCTCAAGATGGTTAATTTGTCCCTCTGTTATAAACTCATTTTCCCTCCAAGAGAAATGGCACGAATATCTGTCAATGGTGTATTTAAACATTTAGATTGTTATCCAATAGCTAACTCTCAAATATCAACGATTTGTCCCTCCAGATGTTTAGTCCAATACTCCAGTTTTCTCAGTGTAGAAAAATTGTAAATATTTAATTAAGTATATTGAATTTTTTTTTAGTTTCTTTTTCAGTTTAGTGTCAAAAATATTTTCCAAAAGAAAGTTAATTCAAAGGGATTTTTCTGAATAATTCTGAAAAGAGTCGTTCCCGTAAAATGATAGGAAGATTAGAAAAAAGTGTGAGTTGTAAAAAAAGAAGGAGGTGGAGGAAAGGAGGGAGGAAAAAAAATCTGTGTGTCATGAAGAAGAAAACAGCGTTGCCATCCGTTTATAAATACACACATTTACCGGTTTTTTTTTTTTTTTTAATATTTTTGGACAAACCAGTAGAGAGGCATTTAAGGTCGTTTATATCGCAGTTTGATCTCGATGTGGCAAAGCTGGCTTTCAGTTCTGAATGGTGGCTAAAGTAAGCTCTGCCTTTCCCTTTTCCGAGTCAACTAACCAACCCCCACTCCCTCTCTTCTCTAAGTACCTTATTCCAGTAGTCGACATATACCCAGTAAAGCTTGAGTCGGTGCAGCCTCTAACTTATGATACACTGCGGCATCGTTACCACGAGACTCTTTTACACTTTGAAAGCAGAAATATTCTCCCCCCCCCCTCTCTCTCACTTTCTGTCTCTTACTCTCTCGTAAGGTAACATCCCTGGCGCGATGGGAAATAAAAATAGGAACGAAAGTAGGTGGATGAAAAAAAGCAACAAGGGTTAGAGAAAAAGGTAGCGTCATAGAGAGAGAGAGAGAGAGAGAGAGAGGGGGGGGGAAGTTTGAAAGGTGGAAAGAGAGACACGACACAGTAAAGTGTAACGAGGACTTCCGGCTTGTCCCCGAGCGTGGTTGCAGTATTCGAGATTTCGTTATTAATATTTAACTACGGGGAAAGATTAAAAAGTTTCCGGAATTTTAATATACCATCGGACCAAGCGAGAGTTGGTTTCGTTTTGGACTCGAAAACCTCGGTTAACGTTGGCAGACGGGAATTAAAATTCGGAACCCTTTCCGTGCGACTCACGAGAATTTTAATGACCTTAGTTATCTTCCGGTGGCTGAGGAGAGAGAACGAGAGAGAAAGAATGCAAGAGAGTGAATGAGAGAGTGAACGAGAGTGAAAGAGAGGGAGAGAGAGAGAGAGAGAGAGTAGGTATAGGTGTAGAAGAAGGTTATAGCTCTCTATAGAAGTTTCCAGGCTGTAACTCCCCTGGATCGACTGCTCTTGGAACTAATCGTCAGACTTCCTTTTCGATGGAATCTCAAGACCTCGGCACAAAACGGCGATTATCGTTTTACAATAATGAACGGAAAGGTAGTCGGACCAATCGATGACACAGTTTACCTTCACGAGTCTATCGTCAAATTCTTAGATGGCATTTGGCTGGAAAAACCGATAATGACTACTCTCTTTCAGGGACTTAGAAAAATATTTGCTTGATTCAGCAAAACGGTTTTGCTCCTTAAATCCATTTCGAGGAGAAATTGCAATCTCTCTCTCTCTCTCTTTTTACTAAATAATAGATATTTTTTCCCTTTTGAAGGTTCGTCATTTGTTTTCTGTGTATATAGTCATTCAGAGGAAGACTTTTTGAGATAGTGGTAGCAATTCTCCTTTCCATGTTTTAAAATTTTCACATTCTCATCAAGTGAAAAGGTTCTATTTATTATTATTTTGACTGAAAACATTCTGTTAGTACGAATACAAAAATCATTCATTTACTCGGTTTTGGTAGGTCAAAATACTTTCAATTTTTTTACAGTAGTAAAGATCATTGAAAAAAATTAAAGAAATAATTGGTAAAAATCATTAAAGAAGGACAAGTCACTTTTAAATCAGATAAAGTACTATAATCAGTAGTTCAACTCATTTTTGGTCAGACGTCACGTTCACCAATTTAATAAATATTTTTATTAGTAGAGCAGGTGAGTTATAGTGAGACAAAACACTTTTTAAATGTTATTCTACTAGTTAGAGGATTATACAAGTAGAACAAGTCAATTTGGGGTCGGACGAAATACAAAAATAAGTTGTTCGCCTCATTTCCCTTTTGACAACACGTTTAACAATTGAATAATTTTTCAGTAGTGTAAACAAGGAATAGTCAGACAAGTACTTTAAAATTAATTAATAATACTGTAAGTAAGTAAAAATTGTTTAAGTCACACAAAATCAAAAATTCCCTAAAAGAGTAATAAAAATGATAATTAATGAAGTAAAATACTTTAATTTTAAGAAATCCCAGTTTTTAGTATTAGCAGTTTTTTCAGTAATATTTTTTTAGTAGTTAAATTTTCACGAATTTAATTATTTAAATATTTTTTTTTGTCTGACCTAAAAATGACTTTTACTACTTTGATAATAATTCTACAAAAATTTATCCTCTTTCGAAATAAGAAAATTAATTATTAAAAAAAATTTATAATTTTTAACAAAGGTAATAATTTTCAATTTAAAAAAATACAATATTTTAGCTAGAGAAAAAAGAAAAAATTGGAGGAAAAAAAAAATTTCTTCATACTCGGTGTGTGAAATCTTGAAAGAATAAGGAGTGAAGTGAGGTGCGGAGAAAAAATCAAAAGCAGTGTGGAAAAGTTGACGGGGCAGACTAAAGTTTCGACACCCTGTAGAAAAGCGACGGCTCGATTAGTTTGCAAACGACCGTAACTTTTCCCAGAGATCTTTATCCGTAAAAGTACGAGCAAGTTTCTCCGAGACATGGAGATGTTAAAGCGATGGTTTTGGAAGGAAAAAAGGAAGAAGGGTTGGATAGGGGAAGGGTGATGGGTGGGGGGGGATAAAGTAACGGTCGTATTGTTCCCACTGTTTCTACACCCGGATACAATAATTTCAATCTGTCCTTTCTCATTGTGCCGTTTTTCTTCCTTCGAACTATAAATATATACACTCACATGCATCTCTTTTTCCATTTTATTGCAAGAAGTACAAAAAAAAATTTTTGGATAAGAGAAAATAAAAATTTTTTGGTATTTTTTTTTCGATTCTTTGCTTTTAAAATTATTTTCACACAGTTTGTTGTATTTATAGTTTTTACTACAATTGGTCTTAATTGTTATATTTACTTGTTTATTCAAAACTCGTTTTTTATACTTAACTATCCTGATACTAACTATCCTGAGAATAAGTTTATTCAAAATTTTTTTTAAAATTCAATTATTTTCTAAATTTTTAATTAGAATTCTACAAAAATACGAATGTATTTCAAAATAATTTTTAAAAGTAAACAAATACAATTCATTAAAATATCAAATTTATTTCAATCAAATTTGGCAAATTTTCAATTGTTTGAATTTTTTAAAATTATTTTCGGAAATACAATTATTTTTCAAAAAATTTTAATTAGATTTCTTCAAGAAACAATTTTTCGAAATATCTAAATTAAATTATTCAAAACTTCAATACTTTTTGTTGAACAAAAATTTAAAAACTTATTTTTATTTACTTTTCCACAGGAATTAAAATTTTAAATAATTTCAACGAAAATCCTGAGAAAATTTAATTATTTTTGAAAATTACCAGTGTAATTCTTACAAAAATTCACTAATTTTTTTTAGAATTTTTAAATAAAATTATTCAAAACTTTAAGAATTTTTAAAGAAAAATAATGTAAAATAATGTAATTAATAGTTTTTTAAAATAATAAAAATTTTAATATTTTTATACTTTTGCTTCCCCTAAGTTTTCAAAAACCTAATTTTTTTTAGAATTTTCAAATTAAATCTTCCAAATTTCAATCATTTTTGTAAAATAAATATTAAAATTCTTATTGTTCTATATTTGCTTATAAAATTTCGAAATTAATAATATCATTTAAAACTTTTCATTCTTAAGAAAGCCAACAAATTAATAATTTTTTCTATTTATATATTTTACAGGAATTAAAATTTCAAAAATTGGAATTTAAAAACTTTTTAATTATTTTTAAAGAGTCCTACTTTAACACTTCTAATTATTTTCTAAAGTTTTAACTAAAATTTATTCTTTTTTAAATCAATTCTTATCAGAATGCAATTATTTAAATACAAAAATAAATAAATCATAGAGTAATGAAATATTTTTAAAAATTGCAACTGTATCTCTTTATTAGGTTTTTGAAATTGGAGTCTAATTTTTTTAGTCCACTAATTTTATTATTTACAAATTAAACTGTCAAACTTTTGACATAACAATTCGAACTGTAAAAAAATGGAATAAAACAACACTAACTTCACGTGAGGACAAATTATGTCGATTATTATAATTTAATTTTTTACGTTCTTCTACTTTTAATTTCTGGTTGATTTTATTTTTCTATTTGATTCGTTTTTATTTATTTTTTATTCTTATCAACTTTTAATTTCGAGTTGACTTTATTTTTACTTTTGATTTGTTTTCGTTTATTTTTAATTTTTATTTTTCTCTGATTTATTCAATTTTTGTTTTATTTACTCGTTTTTTTATTTTCCTCCAATTATTTGTTCATTTTTTAGAGAACCTAATTTTTGTCCATTTTATTTTTATTTTCTACGCGCTTTTATTTATTCATTTTTATTTTCACTTTGACAAATTTTTGCTTTCCCTTTTATTCATGTTTCTTGTGAGATTTTTATTTTCAATTTGATACATTTTTACTCACTTTTTTACTTTCTTTTTTTTATTTTCATTTTTTCTCAAAGTGAAAGTGAAAAAAAATTTGTCCAATTAAAAGTAAAATTAAAAATTAAAATTCAACTAGGAAACTTCTGTTTTGTATACGTATTTTATTTATTTTTGTCAAATCTCAATTCTCTGTCCGTATTTTATTTTTCATTTCGTTTTTTATTTATTCATCTGCCTATTTTCAAAATTTCCTCACTTTCATAAATTTAAAACATCCCAATTTTAAATATTATTTCTTTTTCACATTCGCCAAAAAAAAATCCAAACTCTCGATTTAAAAAGTGGGTCAAATTGTACGAACTTTATTATTTCTTTTTATTACTTAATAGATCATCACTTATCTATGCGCAATATTTCAACTTTCCCAAGAGAGAATATTGGAATATTCGCGAATCGTTTACTTATTATAACTTTTCAATGTAGTTTGTGTGTGTCTAACCCCCGCGAACATCTTTTAGGATGCTTTCGTTTCTCTTTCGAAAGTTGAGACGTTTGGTTTGATCTTAAAAGTACTGTGAAGCGTGAGCGACTCAAGTCGAGAACTTGAAAAGAGAGGGAGAGAGAGAGAGAGAGAGAGAAATTCGAGAAATTGAGATGATGACGACGACGACGAGGACGACTCTGAACATTCAAATGGAGGGGGAAAATGCTTCCATGAATAGTAATTCTCATGAAATCCTTGAAAGTTTGCTTTCATCAATTGCTTTTGCACTGGACAACTTTAAATGATTTGTGTTTTTTTTCCTTCTTTTTTTTCTTTTTCTTTTTATCAAAAAATTGAGGGCAATCGATCAATATACTTTTGTGTTTACTTTTTGACAATATGAGGGTAGGGGGATGTTAAAGATCGTAAAAGGGTTTAGCCTAGCCCTCTATATAAATGCTTATCCATCAAGGCTTGGCGAAAGCTCGGTCAGTTGATTTATAGCCCTTGAGATTATCATTTCCACACTCTAAAGGACTTTACAGTCACCTGCCGAGCTTTCTCTTTTGAAATACTCCTTTGTGCACCAAATGCTTTGTCGTTTTCTAATGTGACTGCAATTTTTTTTCCTCCTTCACAATAATCTTTTTATTTTTTGAAAAACGAAAGGAGTTTAAAAAAATTATAAAAATCATTTCTAGATTTTTTTAAACTTATTTATCGGTTTTTCTAAGGATGTGAAATTGAGACAAAAAACGAATCAAAATGTTGCTTCGCAACACTTTTGATTCGTTTTTTTCGTCTCAATTTGACATCCTTTTAAAAAAAGTTTATTTTTTTTTTTATGTAGAAAAACTGGAAATTTATTTTTAGGAAAATTAATTTTTCCTGAAGAATAAAAAAGTTTGTTTTTCAAAGAGCGATGAAACTTAAAAGTTAGGAGGAAAAATTATTTTAAAAGCTATTGAAACGTTTTTTAGAAGGTTAATCCCTAATTCTCGGTGTTCGCTTTCGAGTTTTAACTCTCTTGCTTTTTGTCTTTTTGCTCAGAAAATATCGATTCGGAGAAAAAAGCATAGTGGAACTATCAAGATTCTAATTTGCATTTTAACATCAGCAGTATGTTGTAAAAGGGCACTCTTGACCAAACACGACAACAGTAGTGACCCGACATACATGGATTTGAAAATTTGCAAAAGAAGAGAATTAATTGAGTTCTCAAACGTTGCAGAAATGTTCGGAAAGTGGAATTTGGGGAAAAAAACTCTTAATGTTCTCTTTCTTCTTTTTCTGCTTCTGTCTCTTTTTTTCTGCTAAACGTGTTGTCTGACCATATAAACTACTAACTACTCATTATAGTACTTTGTCTGACCTAAAATTACTTTTACTACTTTGATAATAATTGTACTAGTATTGCAGATTAAATTAACACCAAAAAGGATTAAAATAATCAATCTTGGTGTTATTTTTTACAATGAATGAAATTTTAGTTTATTAAATTTTTTTAAAAATATAAAACATGAAGATGACCAAGTAATAAAATCATTATTTTATATTATAACCCAATGGGAAACTGCCAAGAGTCACCATTGGCGTATTAATGGCCCAATATTGGGAGCCATTGATTTTCTATTGGTATATTAATGGGACCCATTAATGGACCAATAGTGGTAAAGTCATGGGATGACTACGTCGTTGCCAATAATTGGCAGCCATCATTGGCACATTAATGGCTGCCAATAAAACGCCAATAATAAACATTTTTTAAATTAACAAAAATTATTTATTAAAATTATAATTATTTAATTATAAAAATTAAAAATTGTTTATTAATTTTTTTTTAATTATTATATTTGTAATAGAAAAAAGTCATCACAGTAATTAGTGAGATCTTTTCTCTTTCAAAAAAATTGCCTCACATCCTGTGCAAAAATAGGAGAGGCAGGGGGCAGAATTATTATATTCTACGAATGGACCTGAGGAGTTCAGCCTTTATATACACGGGCTGGAGTAACTTCGATGCGAGTAGAACTGATGTTTGCTCGCCCTATGCGGCACAGTTGGAACTAACTTCCAAGCACAACGCGCACACTTGTTCACGCATGCGGGAAGATTTGAATAATTTTCAATTATTTGCCTATTAATTCCAAATCTATTCTATTCTAATAAAATAAATAATAAAATAAAAAGTATAAATAAAATAAATAATAATAATAAATTAATAATATCTATTATTTTGAATTGTCTTGTGAAATAAAACAAAATTTTATTGTATTTAACTTATTTTATTTAACTTGTTTTTATAAAAATCTATTATTATTCATAAATTGTGATTTATAAATAGAAATAATGTCCACTTTTCAATTATTAAAAGTAATTTATAATAAATAATATTTTCAAATTTAAAATTTAATGAATTTGTCAATTTCTTAATTTATTAAATTATACAATTTTTCAATTTTGAAATTCATTTAATTTTTTTTTACTCAAAACAAAAATTCAACAAATATCGTATAATTTAATACCACTAAAAATATTATGACAAATAAAGAATTAAAATAATTGACAAATTTCTAAAAACAGCGATATTTTATAAATTTTATGCGAAATTTATTGAATTTTCTTTATGAGTAAAAAAAATTTAATGATTTTCAAAATTGATTAATATCTATTGTTTTCAATTATCTTATAAAATAAAATTTATTTTCTTTTCAAATATTTCTTTTACTAAAATCAAGAAGCAAAGAAAAACGTTGAGTATTCTTTTAATATATTCAAATTTTAATTTAAAAAAAAATTATTATTATTAATAAATTATGATTATTAAATAGAAATTATGTTAATATTAACAGGAGAAATTAAACTTTTCAAATTGTAAATTTTTGGAAATAATACTTTTTTGACAATTTTGTTGGAAAATGTAATTTTGATTTTTATTAAATTAGTAAATTTTCAAATTTATTAAATTTTTTTTATTCAAAATAAAAATTCAACAAATTTTGCATAAAATTTATAAAATATCGCTGTTTTTCGAAATTTGTCAATAACGTTCATTCTTTATTTGTCAAAATGTTTTTATTAGTATTAAATTATACGATATTTGTTGAATTTTCGTTTTGAGTAAAAAAAATTGAATGAATTTCAAAATTGTCTAATTTAATAAATTTCAAAATTTAAGAAATTGACAAATTCACTAAATTTCAAATTTGAAAATATTATTAAATTCAAAATTAATTTTAAAATTAAAAAAGTTATCAAATTCTTTTATTAAAAAAAATCCCAATTATTTTTTAGAATGTGAGTTAAAAAAATAAATTGTAAAACTATTTTTTAATTTCGATTTTCAACAAAATTCTATCTATTATTTTTAATAAATAAAAAGTGGACATTATTTCTATTTATAAATCACAATTTATGAATATTATTTTCAAAGAATACTCAGCATTTTTTTTTTCTTTTGGATTATAGAAATACTTGAAAAGAAATGAAATTTCGTTTCATTTTATAAGACAATTCAAAATAGTAGATATTATTAATTTATTATTTATTTTATTTCTACTTTTTATTTTATTATTTATTTTATTAGAATAGAATAGATTTGGAATTAATAGGCAAATAATTGAAAGTTTTTCAAATCTTCCCGCATGCGTGAACACGTGTGCGCGTTGTGCTTGGAAGTTAGTTCCAACCGTGCCGCATAGGGCGAGCAAACATCAGTTCTACTCGCATCGAAGTTACTCCAGCCCGTGTATATAAAGGCTGAACTCCTCAGGTCCATTCGTAGAATATAATAATTCTGCCCCCTGCCTCTCCTATTTTTGCACAGGATGTGAGGCAATTTTTTTGAAAGAGAAAAGATCTCACTAATTACTGTGATGACTTTTTTCTATTACAAATATAATAATTAAAAAAAAATTAATAAACAATTTTTAATTTTTATAATTAAATAATTATAATTTTAATAAATAATTTTTGTTAATTTAAAAAATTTTTATTATTGGCGTTTCATTGGCAGCCATTAATGTGCCAATGATGGCTGCCAATTATTGGCAACGACGTAGTCAGCCCATTATTTTACCACTATTGGTCCATTAATGGGTGCCATTAATGGCATGCCTGGCTCCCATTATTGGGCCATTAATGCGCCAATGGTTTTTTTCCCATTGGGAAGAATATTATACTTCTTCAAAATTATTTTCATTATTTCAATTCAATTATTATTTTTAAAAATTGAAAACTTCAATTTTACTTTATATCTATTATTTTTAATAATTTTCAAAAAAGTTCTTTGGCAATTTTCAAATCCATTTGTTTAAAATATTTAAATTCACGAAATTTCAATTATTCCTAAATTCTTTAATTAAATGCTTATTAGAAAATAAAAACTTCAAATAATATGAAAGAAAATTCAATAAAACTTTTTCAAAAAAGTTAATTTCGAAATTCAATTATTTCTAAAAATTCACGTTATATTGCTTTTAATATTCAATTATTATCTAAAATTTTAAATGAATTTATTGAATAATTGAATGTTTCTCAAAATTCAATTCTCATAACGAATTTTAGTAACAAATTTTTGAATAATTGAATTCTTTTTGTCGAATTTTCTTAAAATTTGCATGAACATAATTACTTTTTTTAAGAAATTCAATTATAATTGTATGAAAAATAATTGAAACGCTGTGATGAGTTTTATGAGAATTTTCAAATTCATTCCTTTACAATTTAAATTTACAAAATTTCAATTATTTGGAAATTCTGTAATAAAATAAATGTATTGAAAAATGAAAACTTAAAATAATTTCAATAAAAATCCTATTAAACTTTTAAAAAGAATTAATTCTATAGAATTTTTTGTCGAAAATATGAAAAATTAAGAATTTCAATGATTTTAGTTTAAAACTTTTTCAAAATTTAATTATTTCTAAAAATCCACGTTATAATGCATTTAATATTCAATTATAATCTAAAATTTTAACTGAAATTCATTTTTAAAACCATTTTTATTAGTAAATTTTACAAGAAATGAATTATTTAAATTAAAAAAAAATAATTTATTAATTTAATGTTTCTTGAATTTAAATTCTCATAAAAAATGTGATCAAGAAATGTTTTAAATCATAAAATTCTTTGGACGAATTTTAATAAAATTTTTAAGAATAATTACATTTTTCGAAGAATTCGATTAAAATTGCATTAAAAATAATTGGAATTCTGCAATGAATTTTATTATTTATGAAAATAATTAAGATCCTAAAGTTCTGAACGTTCAAATGAACGAAATTTATTTATTTCTTCTCCAAATTAAATTTTTATTGCAATTATTTTGCGTTACTATCCAAAAAATTAATTACTGAATTTCTAAACGTAAATATTTCAGTTTTTAAATTTGTTTGTGATTAGTAATTTATTAAAATATCTTCAATAAAAAATATTTCGTTCATTTGAACGTTCAAAACTTGGGGATCATAAATAATTGAATTCCTGAAAGAATTTTATTATTTATAAAAATAATTGAATTCCTGCAAAAATGTTCTAATTTATGAATTGAATTATTGCGAAGGAATTTATTTTTAAAAAATTTGTTAATAATTAAATTCCTGTAAAGAATTTTATTATTTTTGAAAATAATTGAATGTTTGCGTAGAATTTGTTTCAAATTTTTTTGAATAATGGAATTCTTTTGGAAAATTTTATTGAAATAGTAGATATTGAAAATCATTGAATTTTAGAAAACTTTTGAAAATAATTGAAATTTTGACAAGAATTTAAACTATTGCAGATTATTTTAATACATTCTGGTGTTATTTTAACACTTCACGTTTTACTGTGACTGATTACAGTAGTTTGTCTGACCCAAAATAACTCTTACCATTTTTATAATACTTAAACTTGTGTTATACGAATTAGAAAGTGTTTTGTCTGACTGTAACTCCCTTGTACTACTGACACCAATTTTGACTGAATTTTCAAACGTGACGTCTGATTATGAATGACTTTAACTACCGATTATAGTGCTTTGTCTGACTCAAAAGTGACCTATACTACTTTTATGATATTCTTACTACTGTTCTCTCCTTTTCCTTCCGTCTATTTTTTCTCTTTCTTCTTTTTCTTCTTCTGTCACTCTATTTCTTTTTTCATCTTCTTTCTTTTTTATTTTTCTTTCTGTCTCTTCTTCTTCTTTTTCTTATTCTATCTCTTTTTTTTTCTTCTTTTGTCTTCACTAAAGAAAGAAAGAGAGAAAAGAGAGAAAGAGAGAAAAGAGAGAAAAGAGAGAAAGAAAGAGAAAAAGAGGGAAAGAAAAAAACATAGGCAGAAAAACTAAGAGAAAGAGAGAAGAGAGCTACAGCTTCGAACTCGGGAAGCCACAACGCCCCAATCCTTGGCGTCTACCCTTTTCCTGGCCTCACCCCTCGCCGTGACCACCTCTCAACAAACTGACCCCGTAAACTTAGCCCCAACCTCCGAATGTGTCCACCCCTCCCATTCCGCCTCTCCTTCGTCCCGGTGAACCCACTGCAAATAGCCCAAGAGAATTCGGTCCAACGGAGCTGTTACTTGGTTATGACCTACGCTAGTCTATGTCATCTCAGTCTTTTCCTAAAACCCCTGAACGCAATTCGCTCCTTTTTACTCCGATCTGATAATTTCAAAAAGTTCCACTGAATCTTGTTTTACCTCCTTTCTATATATATATATATATATATACTTCAAATGGACGTCGTTTTAAGAGTCCAAACTCTGAAGAAATTTTTCCTCTTCTCTCTCTTTCACTCCTTCTATTACTCTCTTTCTTTCTCCTTCTTTTTCTCTATTTCTTTCCCTCTTTCTTTCTTTTTCTCCCTCTTTTATTCTATTTCTCGCTCCCTTTCTCTCTCTTTCTTTCTTTCATTTTCTCTCTCTTTTATTTCATTTTTCTCCCTTTCTCTCTCTTTCACTTTCTATATATACTATATATATAAAAGACATTTCAATTTTATGGTTTCAAGACTTTTTTAAGAGAGAATATTCCCGGTTCAAATATTTTCCCGTGAGCTTAAAGCTTTCCAGCTTTGAAGATTTCTAAATTCGGAATTCCCAACGTAAACTTCTTTTTTTTAGGGATATAATATCGTTTTCGCCGTGTGTGTAGAGTGGGGAATTTATTTTTTAGGAGTACTATTGTTTTTTTCTTCTCTCTTTGGTATTTTGTTACTATTTTACAAGTTTTGAAATTGTTCAATTTCGAGGATATTTTTGTCACATATAAGGGAAAGACGAACAAAAGGGGGTTAATAGAGATATGTTTGAAAAAATAATAAATCATATATCAAATTTGATAAATATTAATACCGCTAAATAGAAATTTATATAATTATTATTTTACAGATATTAATTAATGAAGTAAAGTGGAATTTTTTTACTTATTATTTTATGCTCTTGTTTATTTGATTAATATTGTGATAATAATAATTTGCGCAAGAAAGTTCTTTTTGAGGAGTAGAAAAAACTTGATACGAATTTGAAATAAACATTTGTTATTGAGCGAACCTCAGCAATTCGGGTCGAACTTGTAATTATTTCAATCAGCAATCCTGTAAATTAACTCTTTTTCACTTGCAAACTTCCTCCGAGAGTGTTGATCTCTTCCTAATTGTTCGACTATTTTGAACTTTCCGAGCCGCTAACTTGCCATGATCTTCAACTGTTTGGATGCATACATATATATTAGATTCAAATGAAGATTCATTGTTTTTTTCTGAATAATTCATGATTTTGTAATAAAAATTCTTTATTATTGGTAAAAAAACTAAAAATAAGAAAAAATGATGTTTTATTCTTTTATTCAACGGTTTTTTTTTATTAAATAACATTATAATAATAGATTATTATTATTTTAATAAAAAATAATATATAACACTCTTTGTGATATTAAAAATTATATTTTTCATTAGTTTTGTCCTAAAATCACTTTGTCGTGTTAAAATGAATTTACTGTTTTGAAATCCATTTTCGATTTTAAGAACGAGTTTTTAATTTCTACGAATAAATTTCTAATTGAAAAGTTCAACCGTAGTTTTGAAATTAATCTTCCATTTTTAAGAATTTTTTTTTTCATTCTCAAAATACTTTTTTAGTATAATTAAAATTCATTTTGAGTTTGAAAATCAGTTTTCATTTTTTAAAAATTGCTTTTCAGTTTCGAAATCTGTTTTCTTTATCAAAATCTCAAAATTTTTTTTTATTTCCAATATTTATTTGCAGGTAACAAAATCTACAAACTAATTCATTGTCGATTTCAAAATTATTTCTTTGATTCTCAATTCATTCAAAATTTAAAAATCTGACTTCAATTTAGAAAACAATCTCTCACTTTCTAAAAATGAACTTTAGTTAAAAAATTATTTTATAGTAAAATTTGTCTTCTAAATCTTTTTTTAATTTTAAAATTCATTATCACAATATTTCATTATCATTTTTAAAATTTAGTTTTAATTATAAGAATTATACTAAACATTAAAAAAATAAACACTAAAATTTATTCGACCGACATATTATTCAACTTAATCAGTTTAACTTGAGTAAACTAATTAAAGCCCTTCTTTAAAAAAAGAAATCTGTCTATTTTATTCTCTTCTAAGAAAAAAACTTTTATTTCCTTCAAAAGAATCGTATCATCCACTCTAGCAATAATTCTCGAGTTTCCCGAGTTTTCATTATCTTCTTTTTATGATTCGGTTCTTTTAAAATACAAAATGGTAATGATATAACAGCACAATTACATGGAAACTGAAATAAACGTAGGAACGAAAGAGTATGGAGAGAGAGAGAAAGAGAGAAAAGGAGAGACGATGTAGGTCAGCGTGCATGAAATTTCAATGAGAAGGTGTGCTATGCTGTCATAAGATTAAACTCAAAGCACTGAATGAGAAAGGTACATTCGTCTGGAATTATGTTTTTTAAATTTTTTTCTTCTTTTTTTTGAAATATCGAGCTTGTATATGTACGATTCATTGCCGGTTTATAACACGGTTATATCCTAAATTCTCTTTGTGAGGAAATTTTTACAGAAATTGAGAAGAAACAGAAAGAAAAAGAAAAAGAGGGAGGAAAAAAGAAAGTGAGTTGGAAAGAGAAGGAGAGAAAAGAAGAGAAGAAGGAGAGAAAAGAGAGAGAAGGAGAGGGAGAGAGATATTCTTACCCCATGTATTTCAGTGTGGGTAGCGAGATAAACCAATGGAAAAGTTGAAAAGTAAGAAACAAAGAGGAACGACAAGATGTTGAGAAAGAGAGAAATGAAGAAAGTCAACAAGATATACGACTCAACATTCAAAAAACAGTTCACGTACCAAATCTAGCTTTGAAGCCTGATATCTCGTTCGCCGGGAGTCAAACACTGAAAAATCGGTGTCATGCACCAGAAACTTTTTATCTTTTAGGGTTCAACTGACTTTTTTTTTGCCATTCCATTCAGAAAGTGAATTGCTCCTCAAATTGTTAAACACTTCTAAATAACTCGCCAACAAAAAAAAAAAAGAAAAAAGGAACTTTTTCTCTTATATTCTTGTTTGTCTTATATGCTCAAAAACACTTTTCTCGTTTGGACGCTCAATTCTCAAAAAACAAAAAATAATAAAATAAAACTTTCAACAATAAAACAAGTGAAGGAAACAATTTTCATTCATTGTTCTTTCACAACTATCTTTATTTTCTTATCTTTTTATTTTCAAGACAATACTAATAAGATACACAGTGAAAAAATAAAATTTATTTCTGTCAAATGAACTTCTTATCAAATCAACAAAATTTTTATTTGTATCAAATAATTATAATTAGTATCAAAAAATTTTTATTTTAGTCAATTAAGTAATTTGGGCTTGTGGAAAGAATAAAAAAAGTACCAAGAATTTGAAAGAAAGTAAAAAATAATTTTAAAAAGTAAAAGAATTTATAATTTCTTACAAAAAATTATAATTTCTTTTACTTTTTAAATTTTTTTTTACTTTTTTTAAATTCTTGGTCCTACTTTTTTTATTCTTTTCACCTTTTTCGCATCTTTTTACTTTTTTTCGTTGTCTATACTTATTATCTGACTAAGTTTTAATCTATGATCATAAAATCCCGATTATATTGGCATGTTCTACATGAAGATCGAAGTTTGATTAATTTCCCCCCTCGTTGATAATTAAAGACTAATTTAAAAAAAAGAGAAAAGAAAAATTGAAAGGATCGTCTCTTATAAGTACAAATGGCAGTGAAGATTCAATTATGCTTCCTTTCTCTTTCGTTTCAAGCATATTACGAGCGATTAGTCAAATGATCGAAAGTAGCGATTAAATTAATTGAGAGTCTGGAAGCCCTAATTCGTTAATTCGATAATCTGATCTCACGATATGATTCACGATTTCTAAGACTACCGTAGTCCAGCATTTACGCTATCGCATCATAAAGATGCAAATTACGAAAGTGAATCTCAAGCAACTATTTCTAGAGTGAGTGAAAAAGAGCGATAGAGTGAGAGAGAGAGAGAGAGACCGCAATTGAAATCGGACCTAAAACTAATTGTCAGTCTATCAGACAATCTAGCTAAGAAGTGTAATCTTCTTACTCCACTTTCATAAATTATAATCCCTAACAGATTTAAGAAATTCGGTAAATTTTGTCGGGGTCACGTTGGCAAACCGAGGATTATTTCGAAGATTGAGATAAATTTTGGTTTTTATGTGAAATATTAGAAGGAAATTTTGGGAATATGGAGATTTATGAAAGCAGAATTCTATTTTCGTAGTAAATTTCATTTTTTTGTCGGTAAAATATATCTGGGTTATGATAAAATATTTCTTCTTTGTGCAAAATTATATACTTAATTTTACGAGAAAATTTTAAACCCTGTTTTTACTAGTGATTATAGTTATTTCCATTCATTTTACAATGAGTTGTCTGACTAAAGACGCTTTTTACTACTGATAATATTCCTCGAACAAAATATTAGTATTTGTCTTACTTAAACTCTATTTTACTACTGAAAACTATTTGAAAACCACAATTTAAAGAAAATTTGACAATAAACTACTTTACGACAATGAGAGAATAATTTACTGTACACTGTCTGACTAAAACTGTATTTTACTACTGAAGTTATTACTCCATGAATTCTAAGTACTTGTTCGTTTAAAATTATCCTTTTCTACTGAAAACAGAATAAAATTTGAAAAATCTTAGACTATAACTTAGTTATATTACTCGAAAATAAAGCTTTATTGTATACTGTCCGACGAAACTATTTCTTACTACTAAAAACTGTATCACACGAATGTAAACAATTTCGTCTGACTAAAACATCTTTGTACTGAGAAATAAAAAATCTGATTGTAATTTGAACAAAATTTGATTTTACGACTCTAGGAGTATTATTTAGTAGAATGTCAGACTAAAATCTTATTTTACTACTGAAACTCGTATTACTAGAGAGAAGAAATATTGGAAAAATAGTTTTTTTTTTTTGTTACTTACACTGATCTTTTCTGCTGTTAAACGTTCCGTCTGTAAATAATCCTTATTACTGAAATAATTACTTTACAAATTCAAAGTACTCGTCTGACTAAAATAATCTTTTCTACTGAAAACTGGACAACATTTTTAAAATCTTGGTCTATAACTCACTTTATACTATGCGACAGCAATGATTTATTGCATTGTCTGACTAAACTGTTTCGTACTACTAAAAATCAAATTTAAACAAATTTAAACGATTTCGTCTGACTAAAAGGTCTTCGTACTACTGAAAAATAAAAAAATCGAAAAAATCCGACTGTGAAAAAAATTTAATTTTACTGCACTTTAAGAATAATTTTACTGTAAGCGCGTGAAATTTTCGTTAACATTATTACTTTAAAAAATTTGCTTTTTGAAATTTAATGAAAATTCTTCATTTTTTGAAAAACATAATTTTTCTAACAGTTTTTCTTTAAATTTAATTATTTTAAAAACTCGTAAAGAAATCGCAAAGTTATTTCTAACAGCAACTTGAATGTAAGATATTTTTGATTAAATAATTGAATATTTTGAGTACCACTTTAACACTACTGGTAATAAGTTTATTCTAAATTTTTTTAAATTCAATTATTTCCCAGTAATTAGAATTCTTCAAAAATACGATTTAAAAACCTTTTAAAATTTAATTAATATCTATTATTTATGTTATAAAGCTTTAAATATTCAATTATTTTCTAAGATTTTAACTGAATTTTTTTTAAATCAATTCCTATCAGAATTCAACAACGAGAATTGAATTATTTAAATAGTAGAATTTTTGTAAATTAATAAAATAATGTATTTTCAAAAATACAATTATATTTATAGATAATTTTTAAAGAAGAAAAAATAAAATTCTTTAAACTATAAACTTTTTACAAAATTTCCAATTGTTTCAATTTTTTCAGATTATTTTCGGGAAAAAAATATTATTTACTATTTTTCAAAAACTTAATTTTTCCAGAATTTACAAATTAAATCTTTCAAATTTCAATCATTTTTGTAAGATAAATATTTAAATACTTATTGTTCTTTATTTGCTTAAAATTTTGGAATACTTTCAATGCAAAAACCATTGGAAAATTTTTGTATGAAAATTTGAACTCCAAGTCTTATTCAATTATTTTTTAGAATTTTTAAATAATATTATAGTTTTAAGTAAAATTCTTTTTTAAATCAATTCTTATCAGAATTCAGTTATTTAAATACAAAACAAATAGTTCATTGAATAATTAATTATTTAAAAAAATTGCAATTGTACCTTTTTATTGAGTTTTTGAAATTGGGGTTATATTTTTTTACTTAACTTCCTTCATTTATTTTATTATTTACAAATTAACTGTGAAACTTTTGAGTTTTTGACATAACAATTCGAACTATAAAAGGAAAATTGAAATAAAATAACACTAACTTCAGGTGAGGACAGATTATGTCGATTATTATAATATAATTTTTTTTGCATCTTAACTAACCTTTCCTACTATTCAACGATTCGTCTTTCAATTTTCCTTACTACTGAAATGATGACTCCACGAATTTAATGTATTTGTCCGACTGAAATTATCTTTTTTTACTGAAAACAAACAAAATTTTAAAAATTTTAAACTATAACTTACTTTATAAGTTTGTACTACACGAAAACAATGATTTAGTATGGCTAAACTGTTTCTTACTACTAAATATCAAATTCAAACAAATTTAAACAATTTTGTCTGACTAAAACATCTTCGTACTACTGAAAAATAAAAAAAACAAACAAATCCGAATCAAAAGTGTTTTTTCTTCCCAAAAAGAATTTTTTTTCTCAAAATTCAAGCTTTCTGGCTAATGTCGTAATTAGTTGAAACACCGAAAAGTCTTTTGGATGCTGCTTTGCTCATTAGGTAATATGTATGAACGCTCGTAAAATGCGCCCTCCTAAAACAAGGCTTTTGAGCTATAGAGAAAGATTCCCTTCTCCTTCTCTCTTTCTCTCTCTCTCTCTCGTTCCTGAATCATGAAGAAGATTATTCTCTTAAGTGTGCAGCAGTGTACATTCTTGTCGGCACTTCTTGTAGGCTTGAAAGTTTTGCATGTAGGGTACCGCGATGAAAGTCAGTTGGAAGTTGAATATAGGGTCGGGCATAAGCAGTCCGGACGTCTACGGGAAAAGCAGCCTACTAGAGTATTCCTCAAGAGGGCGAAACACACACGAGGCAAGAACAATCCCTTGGAGTAGAAGCGTGCCGACGTTGCCTACCCAAAGCTCTTGTTGTCCGACTAAAATATTCAAGCCACTCGACGGTACAATGATATGTGCACTTCTCCCATTCGGGCGCTTCCTCACTTTCCTTTCTCTTCCTCTTTTCACCAGCACACCACCTATACTATTGTCCCCTCTCTACCTTCTATCTTTTTCATCAGTACTCGTTTTTGCTAATATCCACCTTCCACTTATATGGAATAACAAAATAACTTACGCTGACCTATTAGAAACAATTTTTTGTTTTTAGCGAGAAGAAGAATATTTTTACTACTAAACGATAGCAAGAGAATAATTTAATGCATACCGTCTGAATTAAATAGGTTTTTACTATTGAAACGTATTTGATACGACACGTAAGTTCCCAGGCTGACTAAAAATATTGTTTACTACTTAAAAATGAAAATCTATTCTCTAAATCTGAATTAGTAAGTTTCTACTAATGAAATAGTGTGGATTCGTTTACCAATTTGAATTAGTAACATTGTTTACTAGTTTTTAGTAATTTCTTACTAATTGCTAGTAGAAAATTACTAATTCAATTAGTAAGTTGTATTTTTTACTATTTTGAATTAGTAATCCAACTTACTACTAAATTAGTAGTTTTCTACCAGCAATTAGTAAAAAACTTGTAAAGATTAGTAAACAATGTTACTAATTAAAATTCGTAAATGAATCCGTACTATTTCATTGGTAGAAACTTACTAATTCAGATTTAGAGAGTATTCACAGAAACTGTACTTTTATACCGATTATATTCTTCATTTAATATTACAACTATAGTTTACTCACTTTTTAGAATAAAATTAACAATTTTAAAAATAATAGAACGTAAATATTTTTAATTCAAATTTATTTTCATAAAAATAAATTATGAATTGGAATAAAATATTAATATTATTATAACTATAATATCATATATTCTGACACATGGAATTCAGGAAAAAGTCAGGAATTTTTATTAAAAGTATTGAAAAAAATTAAATTTTTAGAATTCATAATAAAATTTTGAATTTTTGTACCTTTTTAAAGTGTTTGCCTCATAAACTATGAAATTACCACAAATTATAATACAAAACCTTCAATTTTTTCAATCTCTGAAAATAATTTCTTTTTAAATAACCTAAATCTTGAACAGCTATGAGAAAACAATGACTAATAAATTATTAAATGAATAATTTTACTTAAATATTTCAAAATTAATTCAATTTTATAAGAGTTGCGATTATAATTTTCATAAATAAGTGAACTTCAAACGGTTTTAATTTGAAATTTTATAAAATTTCATTTTTAAATGAATTTAATTAGAAATTTTAAAGAACTTAAATTTTTGAAAAATTTAAATAATTCAAAATCTTCTAAATTTAGTTAAATTTGTCAATATACATTTAGTTAATTATTAAAAATAATAGATTTATAGAAGAATTTTAGTTAGAAACACTAAAAAAATTAAATTTTGAAAAAGTTACAAATAATTGCAGAAATTCAATTACTTTCAAAAAATTCAATTATGTTCAAAATTGAAAAAAACTCGTCAGAATCCCAATTCTCCTTATAACTAATAAAATAAAATTCTTCTTCAAAATTCAATTATTTTCAAAAATTTTAATAAAATTCTTATCAAATTTCAATTATTTTCAAAAACTTTCCTCACTTCAATAATTTTTAATATCTCTGCTATTTTAATAAAACTATCCAAAAGAAATTAATTATTTAAAAAAAATTTTAATAAAATTGTAAGCAAACATTTCATTATTTTCATAAATATTAAAAATTTCACAGGAATTCAATTATTTACAAATTTTGTGTAAGTTTTTTTCAATAAGTCAATTATTTTTGTAAATAATAAAAGTCATCGCAGAACTTTAATTATTTTTAATCCAATTTTATTCGAATTCCTTGAAAAATGAATGACTATTCTTTAAAATTTTATTAAAATTCGTCAAAAGAATTCAATTGTTTAAAGGTAATAAACATTTTCATCAGAATTAAATTTTAAGAAACATTAAATTATATAATTTACTTTTGTATTTAAATAATTGAATTCTCATAAAATTTTCTAATAAAAATTGATTTAAAAATAAATTTTAGTTAAAATTTTAGATAATAATTGAATATGAAAATAATTTTGAAAAAGTTACAGTAACAATATTCTTATAATATAAAATAATTATTTTAACACTCGATCCTCTTTAATTATTATAAAATATGAAGAAATCGATCACTCCGAGTCTTCGACTCTCGGAGTAATCGATATCTTTATGTTTTATAACAATATTTTTAAAGTCGTTTAATTTAAAAATAGTTTGAATTTAAAATTTTTGGAAAATCTCAATTTGTATGGAAAAATAATAATAATAAAATATTTATTTAAAAAAGAAGTTATTGATGTTTTCGAATAATTTTGCTATTAAAGAAATTCGTTAATAAATGTAACAGAGAACATTTTTTTAAATAAAATTTTTTCCTTCATTTTCTAAAAATTCAAAAATTTTTAACTTCATTTTCAATTAAAATTTGTAATTGACAAATAGAATTTTATAAACATTTTTTCCTTTATTTTTGAAAAACTAAATTTTATCAAGAGAATTGTAATTAAGAAATAGAAATGATGTAAATTATTTTTTTCTATGCAAATTGAAAATTTTCTACAAAAATATTAAGATACTGGAATATGTATTGTTTCTTTTCCAAAATAAAAGAATGAGTTTGTGAAAAATATTGTTATTGATAAATAAAAATTATACATAAATTGGGTATTTATTTCCTATTTCTTAATCATAATTTTTTAACAGTTTTCTATTTTTTATAAATAAAGAGGAGAAAAATTTGCATAATTTTGTTCAGTCAAACGAAATTTGTTATAGAAAAAAGCATATAATAAACAAAATGGGTATATTTTCCATTTGTTAATCATAATTTCTTTTTTAATTCTCTAATTTCTAATATTATTTTATTATGAATCATGAACAAATACCTGCATATTTTCGGTTTGTCAAACAATATTTTTTAAAGAAAAAAAAAACAAAAGTATAGACAAAAACTAACTTCAAACTGCGGACAAATTAAATTAAAGAATATGAAGATAAATATAATTAATAATTTGTCTGCCTTAAACTGTTTTTCACTACTGATTATAATATTGCAAAATAAGCTAATGTATATGTCTGACATAACCTCTTCTTTACTACTAAAAATTGACTGTAATTTAAAAAAGAAATTGACTTTAATCTACTATATAGCAGGGAGAGAATAATTTTTTTCATGTCTGACTAAAACAGTTTTTACTACTGAAACTCGTATTCGTATTTTATTTCGTTTATAATATTTATTTTTGAAAATTGTCCATTAATTTATAAAATGTATTCTTATGATCACCAAAAGGAACAATTACTTTTTAAGAAAAAACATTTATTTAATAAAAAACAAGTATTTAAAATAATAAAGAAAAAGCAAAAAAGTAAATTATCGCGATTGATAAAAGAGACGAAGAGAGATAAAACTTGGCAAGTTGAGCAGGTATTCAGAAAATCGGACGCAACACGTGAAACGATGTTGCCTTTAGAAACGGAAGTCTTTCTGGTACCTTTTCGTTTTCTGCTACAATGAGACGCGCACAACAGAGAGCACACCCTAACCTGCCTATAGTGATACAAGTAGATCGAGCGTCGAGTAAAGGAACAGAGAAAGGTCGGTAGTATATAAAAAGGATGGTTTGAGAAGTCTCTCTCTCTCTCTCTCTCTCTTTTGAATATAACCTCAATTCACGTCGGTTTGTTGGTCTGTCAGGACTAAAGACTACTCTGCTCTTTGCAAAAGGATTAATACGAGTATTTAAATCTCTCTCTTCACTCCCTCCCCATTTTTCCGAATTTCAAAAGATAGTTGGTCGACAGAATTTCAAAAGAATATTCAACGAGAGAAAATATACTTTTAAACATTTTATATTGGCTCATCTAAAAAAGATTTAAACTTTATTCGCTTCTTCGCACTTATATTTCTCCTTCTGTCCTTTCATTAAAAATTCCATACATAATCATTTTATTTTCTGTCGTTTTCATATAATATTTTACTCTAAATTATAATCATACTGAGAATTGCAAATTTTATAATTCTGATGAAAATTGTAATTTTTGCAAATTGTTATTTTCCTTTATTAGTAAAATAATTCCTTTTGAATCGAATTTAGTGACAATTTGCTTTTGAATTGTAACTTCATTTTACTAAAACTGTTTTTAAACCAAATTAGATTTATTATTTAATTATACAACTAGGTGTCTAACTTAAATATGGTTTTACTACTGAAAACTGACTATAAATTAAAAATTTGATTATAACTTTAATATATTACATTGATAAAATATTATGTTGCCTGACTAAACTGTTTTCACTTACAATATTAAAGTGTTTGTCTGACTAATACACTATTTTACTACTGAAAATTGACTGCAAGTTGAAACAGTCGACCAATTTACTATACTTCACCAACAAAATGATTTATTTTATATTGTCTGACTCAAATTGTTTTATACTACTGATTATAATATTGCACAATAGAAAAGTGTCTGTCTGACTTAAACTCTATTTTACTACTAAAAATAGTTGTTCGATAACAGCTAGACTATAACTTCCTAAACTACACCGATAGAATATTTTACCGCATATTGTCTAACAAAAACTGTATTTTACTACTAATTCTAATTTTACTCGATTTTAGAAGTATTTAGTCAAACTAAATAACTAAAAGTTTCTCTTTAACTTTATAAATCTTTTACTAAATGTAAAAATTATTGATATTATTCCTTATTTTTAATTTAATTATTTTCTAAATTTTGCTGTAAAAAAATGTCTCTCGATATAAAAATAATGTAAGTTTAATTTTGAATCTCTTTTAGTGTAAACGCAACTCCTTGAAATATATAATTTTTGTTTGTATTCGTGAAGGGAAAACTTTGAGAGTAATTACTTGTATGAAATGAATAATATTTTTCCCATGGATCTAACGCTTAATTTCTCTGGCATCGTAACTTGCTTGGCAGCTCAAATGGATATCCTAATTTTATGAGATCTCGTTAGGAAGTTGTTGGGGTCCTATAACTTTCAGTGATCGCTGGTCTCTCATCCTCATGACACAGTCGTTAGGAGAGAAACTCGATCGTGAGCCTCCTTTACGTCGAACAGTTTCAAGCTATTAAGGCGTGCTACCTACACTTCACAAATCAATGATAAAAGTAAAGTTTGTTAGCACCGCTTGAAATTTACAATTTTCATCTCCCCTTAATCAAGCAAAAAAAAGGTTTATTTTCATATTTATAATTATTATTAAAAATTACATTATAATTCTTTCTATTCTGTTTCTATTCCACTTTCTATTTTTCTACATAGAATTTAAGAAGTTTAGAAAAAATTCAAAAAACTCAAAAAATTAAATTCAATTGAATTGAAAAATTGTGAAATATTGTTTTTCAATTTACTGTCACAAGTGTTGTGAATAAAGTGGGGATGAAGCGTGTGTTTTATCCGATAGAGCCACAGGAAGAATTGTTCTGCTGTTAGTGCCTTCAGGGGTTGTTAATTATTCAAGCAACCGTTGAAATCGTACCTGCTAATGGACTGATTCCTTCTGCGAATTACATGTTTCGTGCGTAGTATGTTACAAGTCCTAAGTAACACGTCGTTTGATTTTATCATGATTTATCACTCAATTCACATTCATTCTCTCTATACTCTTACACACACACACACACACAAACTTACAAAAACATTCAGCTATTTCTCAAATCGTTAAAAGCGCGACTAAAATAATTGTCACGCTAATTACCACTAATTTCACGTGTTGAAATAATTTATATTAATTTTCAATCTAACAGCGCAATATAAATGTCATTTAATACTCAAATCTTGTGAATTACAATAAAGAATTAAATTTTTTATTTGTATGTATTTTATTTATTTTTAAATTTTAAAATAACTGTTAATACATTATTAAGATTATATGGTTTGAAAACATTTTCCGGTTGACTAAAAATAGTTTTACTACTCAAGTTAGTATTACAGGGAATTTTAAGTGATTTGTCTGACTAAAATTATTCTTTACTACTGAAATTTGACAAAAATTCAAAATAACTGAATTATTTCACTTAATTTAATTTTTTGTAGCAAAATGTCTGACCTAAAGTGACCTTTACTACTTATAGTAAAAATATAGCGTTCATTTAAATAGTGTAGGCTGACTAAAACTGTTTTTTACTACTTAAGTGCTGACAGTTTAAAAAAGTCATGAAACTTAAACTAAGAATAAAATTAAAAATAATAATAAATATAATAATAAATATAATAATAATATTAATAATTTTTAGTATAATGTCTGACATAAACTGACTTTACTACTGCAACAAGAGAAAATATGCCAGTATTTTTTCATGATTCATATAATAAAATAATATTAGAAATTAGAAAATTAAAAAAAAATTATGATTAACAAATGAAAAATTTACCCATTTTGTTTATTATGTGCTTTTTTATAACAAATTTCGTTTGACTGATCTAAATTATGCAAATTTTTCTCTTGTTTATTTATAAAAAATAGAAAATTTGTTAATAAATTATGATTAAGAAATAGTAAATAATGTTATGCATAATTTTAATTTCTCAATAACAATATTGTTCACAAACTCATTCATTTATTTTGGGAAAAAAACATATTCCCGTTTCTTAACACTTTTGTAGAAAATTTTCAATTTTCATAAGGAATTTATTTGCATTATTTCAATTTTTTAATTACAATTGTTTTAACAAAATTTAAAGTTTTTTAAAAATAAAGAAAAAAAATGTTTATAAATTCAATTTGTCAATTACATATTTTAATTGAAAATGAAAATTTTTGAAGTTTTAGAAAATAAAGGAAAAAATTTTAGTCAAAAAAAAAAAAATGTTCCGTTAAATTTTTACGAATTTCTTTAATTGTAAAATTATACAAAAACATAAATAATTTCTTTTTAAAATAAATATTCAATTATTATTATTTTTCCACAGGAATTAAGACATTCAAAAATTCCAAATTCAAACCTTTTTGAAATTTAACAACTTATAAAAAGTATTTTGCTATAAAACATGAAGATATTGATTGCTCCGAGTCGAAAACTCGGAGTGATCGATTTCGTCATGTTTTATAATAATTTATAATAATTAAAAATTTATGAAAATAATTTAATTATTGCGAACAAATTTATATAAAAAAAATGAAGAAAAAAGTAAACCGAGCGCTTTAGCGCGCGAATTGTGGCTGGTATAATATAATAGAAATAAAACTAAAAATATAAATTATAAACAAAAATTTTAAAAATAAAAATGTAAAAATAGTATTTAAAAATTAATATAGTAAAATATGTATTTAATTCATAAAGTAAAATTCACCGCACTCTAATAATTATTTTTATCAAAAAAGTTTTTTTCTCTTTTTTCAGTTATTAATAGTAATGATTTTCGATTTGGGATTAGCGAAAATTTAAAAGCGTGATAAAAGCAAAAAATATTTTATCACTATATTACAATCGGAAGCAAAAGTAAATAAATTGTATCAATTGATACCTGGTCAGTATTCAGCAGTGCAATATAAAAAAAACAGAAACCTTTACCACCGCATACGGTTCATAAAACTTGGGTACATGTTTTTTTTCAAGCTCCACATTCTCGATAATAAACGAGCACATTTTGCATTATTTATGAGGCTTGCAGTACACATCGTGTAGCCAGTATTTTTTTCTCCTACAGGAGAGCAATATCTCCAAATCTCGATGACCTTTCGACGTGTGACTATTGCAACAAAAAAAAAATAAATAAATAAAATAAAAATGTTTGTAAAATAAATTTTCAACTTAATTTATACTCTTTTTAAAAGAATTTTACTTCTTTTGAATATATTTTTAGCATTACTAATTTTTTTTACTATTTTTTTCCACTTTGTGTGAAAAAAAAATTTTTGGAAATGGAAACTATAATTTTTTATTTAATCAGACTGCAGATTTTTTAATTCGAATCGTTTGAACGTTTTATTTTGCTTCTTTGATTGTTTTATTTTCTTTATTCTCTTTATTTTATCTATTCTATTTAATTTATTAATTTATTTTAATTTTATTTAAGAAAATAAAGTCAAAGTAGAAAATTACTTTTATGATAAGATATAAATTTCGTTAAAAAAAGCTAAAAAGTATAATTGAAAATAATTTTACAATTTTCTCTCTAAAAAAAGTATATATGTATTGAAGAATGAAATATGAATAAGCCTCTCTAAGTAGATAAGTCCATATTAGGTCAGACAATCTATAAAGTAGAGAAATTTTCCCCGAAGATCAGGATCAAGTAAGATTTACAGTAACCACAGAATATAACGTTGCAAGGGAACTGTAAATTAAATATTTTTCTCATTGCTCCGCATTTTATTGGATACAAAAAAAAATAGAAAAAGTGTTATGTCCGAAACAAATTGATTCATGATTTTTGTTATTTGTAAATCTAAATAAAAATTTATTGTTCTAATAAAAAATAGTACAAGTAAGGAAATATAAATTATTTTAAATTATAAAAATGGTAATAATGATCGTGATAATAATAATAATTAAAATAAAATAATAATAATAACAAACTGATCCATTGACACATTTTTTTCTGTCTGACTCAAACACTATTTTACTACTGAAAACTGGTACTAACAATAATATGAAAATAAAAACGTTAATAATGATAATAATAATAATAATAATAATAATAATAATAATAATAATAATAATAATAATAATAATAATAATAATAATAATAATAATAATAATAATAATAATAATAATAATAATAATAATAATAATGATTTTAATAATAGTAATAGTAATGTGATTAATAACAACAATAACAATAATGTGCCAAATTAAAAAAAGTGATAATATTGGTCTGCCACTAATTATAATAAATTATATTTTGAACAAAGCGTTTGAGAGAATTCCAATTAAGAGAATTTTGCACTCTTGGGTAATTAAAGTATTTAATAATTCCCATCAAGTCAGATGGCATTTATTTCTCAGTGAGTAATTCACTTTCATGTGATACTTTTTTTTCTCAATTGAAAACTGAAGATGAAATAGAAAATGATGCCACAAGGACGAATCGTCGTACTTTAAAAAGGAAGGCAGAGGAGAGAAAGTTACATAAAAAAATATATATTGAAAAAGGCGTTTCAGTACTCGGTTTTTTTTCATTTTTCTTCTTCTTTTTTTTTTACTCATAGAGAGCGGATGAAGTGTACAAAATGTCAGCTGAATCGAGGTCGTTCTTGAATAGTAGGGTCGATGGTAATGAAGACGAGGTTGAGCCAAAGGGGAGGACGAGGAAATGAAACTAAAAGATGTAAAAGAGACAGAGTGGAAAAAATGAGAGAGGAAGAGAGAGAGGAAGAGAGAGAGAGAGAGAGAGAGAGGGGGGGGGGGGGGTAGAAAGAAAGAGAGAGGGAGAGAGAGTGAGAGAGAGTGAGAGACGGTGACTGAACGAGTTTACTCTCATTAAAAATAATTTTATATAAATAAAAGCAACTTCTGCGAGAGACGTTTTACAGCTTTTACCTGGAATTACATTTAATTTTATGTACAACTAAACTGTAAGTGACCTACACTGGAAAAAGAGAGAAAAGCGTTTTATACTCGTTTGTACATCTTGTCTAGTTTTCCACTTTGCGGCTCTTTAAATATACAAAAAAAAGAGGAGGAGAAGAAGAATGAAGGGAAAGCAAAACTAGTGTTATTATATTCCAAATTGTGAAAAACGCTATTTTTTAAAAAAACATTTTTGTGTTTACACAATAATCCCTTTTTGTGTACATTTTGCACTTGATAATTAAATTTTTTACAGAATTTATAAAATAATAGTTATATTTATTTTTGGTACACCTTAAATTCATGTTAATTTTCTTATCAGTGTAGAGGTCAATGAAAGTCAGACAATGCTGAAAATTATTAAGTTACCGAAAAAAAAAATTTGGATTTTATTATTTTTCAGTAGTAGAAACAAGATTTAATCAGACAGAATACTGTAATTTTTCTACTACTAGAATCAGTAGTAAAAGTCAATTTTTTCATACAGAAGAACTATTTTTTAATAGATCATTATTAAGTATTTACTTTTCAGTATCAATTTATATTTTTAGTCAGACAATAAATTTTTGTCATACTGAATCAGTAGTAAAAGTCAATTTTGATGCAGATAGTACCAAATTTACTATGAAATTTGTTTTATTTTTTTTTATTATTTTTTTTCAGTGGTAAAAGAGAATTTTAGTCAGACGCTTTATGTCATCTAAATTTTTAGTTAGTTTAAATTTCCATACTAATGGAATCAGTAGTAAACATTTATTTTAGCCAAACAGAAGGATTGGAATTTATTTTATTAACGAAGTAAAGTAGATTAAAAAAATAAAATTTCATTTTTCCTGCATTTTCCAGTAGAGTCAAAGAAAATTTTGGTCAGACGAACGTATTCAAATTAATCTTATTTTAATAGTGCCAAACATATTTAATTTTACGTATTTAAATATTTTTATACCTTTGCCTTAAATTCACAAAATTCTAGAATCATAGTATTGGTCAATATGAGTCAGACTAAAATGCTAAATTCATCATGCTCTTTAAATCTAAATTTGTTAAAAATAGATAATTATTAGTAAAGTCGTATCTGAATTTTTACTTCAGCTTTTAATAAAAAGTAACTAAATATTACTAGAAAATAACTAATTTTTATTAGTAAATAAATAACTATAAAAATAGTCAACTTTTGCAAATTGAAATAGTTCCTAAAAATTTCAGTTATTTGATCTAACCTAAAAGACAGTTTATCTAATAATTAATTTTATTAAAACTATTTAATTAGTAAAATTTTACTGTTTGACTCAGCTTCGAAATTCTTACTTTCAAAATAAGTTATTTTTAAGTAATCCAAATACAGAGAGTGAGATTTTTTATTTTTCTCCTTTTTTAGAGACAGAAGTGAGTTTCATTCATCTGTCAATGTTTTAATTTATATAATATACTAGATTATAAGTAGTAAAAGTCCATTTTAGTCAGACAGAAGGCCAACATTCTATTTCGTTATAGAAGTATAGTAGATTTTAGATATAGAAATTTACATATTTGCCTTTTTTAGTAGTAAAATAATGTTTTGGTCAGAAAAAGGCTTTTAATTTACTAGTATCTTTAGTAGTAGTAGTAGTGGAAACTTTTAGTCAGACAATTGATCGTAAATTAGTGGAATATTTTTAATTCGCGTAGAAGTAGTAAAAAAAAATTTCGTGTCTGAAAAAACAACAGAAATTATTGTTTCTGCTCTAAAGTAAGTAAACTCTTATAAAATTTATATTATATTTCAGTGGTAAAATAGGGTGTTAGTCAGACAAAATACTTTAAATATGTGTAAAATTAGTTTTAGTAATAGTTAAGTCAATTTTTTAGATTTTATAGTAAAATATTATCAAACTTTTGTTAACTTTCAGTAGTATTGGAAAGTTTTAGTCAGGCAACGCTTTAAAGAATTTTATAAACCCGTTTTTTTAATTACAAATTTTTTTCCTTTGAGAAATTCTAATGGAAATATTTCATTATTTTTTTAAATTGTCTTGAGGGTTGATACCACTCAATACATGTGAAATATCTGTTAACTTAATTTAATTTTAACCTAATATTAGAACAAGTAGTATAAATCCATTTTAGTCATAAGAAGTACAAAATTTTATTTGATTAAGAAATTATAGAAGATTTTAGAAATAAAAATTTACATCTTTGCCGTTTTTTGGTACTAAACAAATATGCTTTAGTCAAAAAAATACTTTTAAGTAATTAGTAATTTTTAGTAGTAGTAGTAGAAAGTTTCAGTCAGACAAACTGTTTTTAATTGGTAAACAATTTTTTTAATTTGTGTAGTAGTAGTAAAAAAAAATGCCAAATCAGACAAAACAATAGAAATTATTGTTTCTGTTCTAAAGTAAGTCATACAAAAATCTAATAAAATGTAGAATATCAAATTTCAGTAGTAAAACAGGGTTTATAGTCAGGCATAATACTTTAAATAGATGTAAAAATAGTTTTAATAGTAAAAGTCAAGTTTTTAGACTTTATAACAAAAGATTATTAAAGTTTTGTTAACTTTCAGTAGTAATAGAAAGTTTTAGTCAGACAGCACGTCTTTAAGAATTCTATAAGCCTTCTCAATTAATTATAATTTTTTCCTTTGAATATTAAATTTCAAAATTTACCTTATTCTCATATTGAGCTAGTTTTTAATTTATAAAAATACCAATTAAAATATTTAATTATTATCTAAAATAGTATTGAAATCACCACTCTCCACACCTGAAATTAAACTGTTTTTTGGAATTTTTTTACAATCCCTATAATTATCTTTATTTTTGGTAATTTACTTTTATTTTTCAACCAAATTTCTCCGGATTAAGTTCAATAAAGACATACTTTTGAATCTTTTGATATGTGTAGAAGAAGTGTAATTTTTCTAAAAAGAATTATTTTTTTTCTTTAAATGTAACAATACCACTGTTTGAAAATATTTAGCAGAAAGTTTTGTCTTTGTGGGGACAAGGTTATACAAAGATATATTCTCATAGGAGGAAGACTACATTTAGAGAGAAAGAAAAAGAGAAAAAGGTTACGTTGAGTTAACAACAAGAAGCCCTTTGGATTTGTTAAAATTAACTTAGGCGTCACTTACATTGCACTTTTGGTGTAGCGCGTCGCCGCATCTTCTCAGGCCACGCATGCATATATATTCGAGTCACTCGACAAGAACTACTCTCGGCAACGCGACGCTAACTTTTATAATGCACCCCAAGGTGCACTATAAAGGTGCCATGTGGTTTTACATAACAAAATAGAAAGTAGAGAGTTCTGTTCTATATGCACAAGGTAAAAAGACATTAGAGAAAAAGAGTGAAAGAGCCAAGAGATAGAGATTGCGAAAATTATATATTTTCATTAACACTGTTATAGTCATCCCTCTGAAAACTGATTCTAAAACGAAGGTAATATTTCATATCTGATACAAACACATGAAAATTATTGGACGATGAAAACGCTGACTTTACCGATCTAATCACTTCCTGTATTTATTGCAATGGTTTGTGTCTTCTGCGAAATCCATTCGTACCTCTCTCTCTCTCTCTCTCTCTCTCTCTCTCTCTCTCTCTCTCTCTCTCTCTCTCTCTCTCTCTCTCTCTCTCTCTCTCTCTCTCTCTCTCTCTCTGGCAAATATAACACAAATCGAGTTTCATTGAAAATATATCTGTTATTATTATTATTATTATATATATATATACCTATATAGTTCTCTCCAAATTTTGTGAAACTGTTATTGGAGAGAACGAGAAAGAGAGAGGAGAGAATCGCTTATATCAAAATTTTGTTTTCATAATCATTGATCCGCACTGGTGCATTTCGATTTGCTCTATTCCCTGTAATAATGACGTAATTATTATTGTGAGAGATAATTATACTTTGCGTATTATAGTGTGAATCATATCCAATTTATCCCGGTGACAATTTTTAACGTTCTTTTTTTTCCATAATAATAAAACTTAATTTTACCCCGGTTATGAGAGAACAAAGGAGTGAATTGAAGCATCACTAATGTATAACGTATTGTTTGTTTGTGTGTCCAATAAGCAATTATTGAAAATATGCTTGTGCAAAATTTTAGTTGCATTTTTTCGTTCTTTTTTTTTCTTTTTTGGAAAAATGAAAAAAAGAGAGGAAAGTAAAAAAAAAGAATTTTAACAGCATGTGACTGTTAGACATTCAATGGTAATTTTTTCGACCGCTTTTCTCTTCAAATATTTAATAAATTGAGCTGAAATTTTGTATAAAAGTCTAAAATACAATAAAGAAGGGCAGTGATGTGCAAAAGTTTTAATATTTTTTAAAATCAATTATTACAAATTACTTTAAAATTATCAGTTGTCACGGTCACTTCTAATCAATTTCTCGTCTTTACCGATTTCAAAGTGTTTTATTATAATTTATTTTTAAATTATTAAAACTTTTGCACATCACTGCCCTTCTTTATTACATTTTAGACTTTCTTACAAAATTTCAGCTCAATTTATTAAATATTTAAAGAGAAAAGTGGTCGAAAAAATTACCATTAAATGTCTAACAGTCACATGCTGTTAATAGAGATTGTTTGACTTTAGGTATTTTTTATGATTGTTTTAAAAATATATAGTACTTTGGTTACGATAACAAATGTTAAAAAATATAATACACTTTCTCTGACAATTCTTTTTACTACCTGAAAATGGCAAGGGTAAGAAAATTATTTTAAGCATAAAAAATATAGTATAAAAATACGTTTTATTTCCAGTCTGACCACAACTGACATTTACTACTTTTATTAATGTTCCAAAATATTAGAAACTTTTTATACGAGGGAAATTTTTTTACGTCAAAAAAAAAAATGTTTAAAGTGAAGAAAATGATTTTAAACTTCAAGCAATAGACCATTATAATAGTTTCCAATTACTGTCTGACCATGAATGACTTTCACGACTGTCAATAATGTTCAAAAACAGTTTTTTTAACAGAAATTTTTTTTACTTCGTAAAAAATGACAAAAAATGAAGAAAATAATTCTATAAACATTAATAAATTCAATATTTGTCTGACTACACCTTTCATTTTCTACTGTTACTACATTTACAAAATATTAGACATTTTAACTAATAGAAAGTTTTTTACAAGAAAAAAAACAATACAAATAGGCAGAAATTTTTTTCTTTTAAAAAAATGCCAAGAACATTTTAAACAGCAAAAATGCACTATTAGAATAATTTTCATTTGCTGTCTGACCTGAACTGACTTTTACTACTGCGAATAATGTTGCAAATAATTAGAGACACTTTATATAATAGAAATTTTTTACAACAACAGAAAATTACCGAAATGAAGAAAATAATTCTATAAACAGAAAAAAAATACACGATAAGAATAGTTTTTGTTTACTGTCTGACCCAAACTTAATTTTTCTACTGTCACTATTCACTTTTTTTGACAGAAATTTTCTTACTTTTAAAAAAATAATAAAAATAAAGAAAATCATTTTAAACATGAAATACACTATTATAGCAGTTTTTAAATATTGTCTGACTCTAACTGACTTTTACCACTGTCAGACTAAAATTTTCCTATACTACTTAAGAAATGACAAAAGTAGTATATAATAACAATAAAAAAAAGAAACCTTAAATGTACATTGCATAAAAACAAAAAGACTATCATAACAATGTTTATTATTCCATCCGACCAAAAATTGACGTCACAACTGATTAATTAACATTCACAATTATAATACAGAACTGCAATAGTCATACAAAACTGTAATACTAATGAAGAACTGTAATATTAATTATATCCACGTAAATTCGTTGATTATGACGTAATACACTCCATTGACTCTGACAAGTTTCCTTCTGATCTATTTCTGATGTGCAAACTTGACTATATAAGTAGATTCTAGACTTTTCAGTCGGTTGTTATATATATATATACATACTGTTATACTCTAATTAAAATAGAACATTTATAATATAGAAGGGAGTGTGCTTAGTAAGAGTATTCTCAACTTTCCTCATCTCTTGTAGAAGAACACGTACTTTGTTTCATTAATCTTCTCAGCCACAATTCAAACAGAATATCTCCTTCAAAGTGTCTCAAGTGACACCTGAAAAAGTGAACAACTGACTTCAAAAACATAGTTCTTTATCCGTAAACACATCTCGACATAATTAAGTAATTATGTAATTAATTTTCGACAGCTACATTGAAACCTTTCTTCATCTTTTTTTGGCGCAAAACAATTGCATTGAATTTTAAAAAAACTATTATTCGCAATGTAATTGTAAATTTGCAGAGCATAATTATTCTCTTTTTTGTTTTTAATTTTTTTGCTTCTGCAATTACTTTCTTTTCACTTCTTTTTCCTTTTTCTTACATTATTTAATGTACTGAACATTAACTTTTATTTTCCCTATATATTTTTTTACTTTGTAATTTTATTTCTATTTATTTTCTATTTTTAATTTTCGTTTCTTATTTATTTGTTTAAAAAAAATTAAAATTAATTTATGAAATCTATCAAAATTAGTCATTTAGTAATTTTCGTAAAATTTAGTTACCAATTAAATTTATTCAAAGTAAATCTTAACTTTTATTCAAATTTTGATATTTATTAAGTTTACTAAAATTTTGTAATCTAAAAGAATTTTGTTTGGCATAAAAAATGCCAAACAAAGAAAATCGTAAAAATTAAGGTAACTATTGTAAGGATAATTTAATAGATTTGTATTTACAATCTCTTTTTTATTATGGTAATAAAGGGAAAATTGAAATTTTCGTATTTTATTTCACAAGTAATTAAAGTAACCCTAAATATAGAGAAATTATTATGACTACAAAGTTATCTCTGTACTCTCGTAACCGAGAGCGCTTTGTTTACATTGAGCTCCAAACAAAAGGCGACCGTCATAAAACTCAGGTAGTTACCAATAAGTTGAGAATTTTAGTTTAAACCCGTCAGTTTAAATTCGTGTACTTGAAACCTGTTTAAACTTTAAACTCGTTCGTTTATCGTATCACGCATCTTTAATTTAAAAAAAACATTTATTATCAGTTAATAAATAATTTTTGTAAACAATTTTTTTTTTTAAAAAAAGCAATATTTATTTAAATTGGCGAATTTTTATTTGAATTAGGAAATTTTTATTTGAACCAAAGAATTTTTATTCAAACGAAGAATTTTATTATTATTATTATTATTATTATTATTATTATTATTATTATTATTATTATTTAAGAAAAATTTTACCCTCGGTTTAATTATCTAATAGAGTAATAATTACTAACACAGTAAAATTAAAATAACACCAGAATGGATTAAATTAACACCAAAAAGGATTAAAATAATCTATTTTAGTGTTATTTTTAACTATGAATAAAATTTTACTTGAAATAAAACACAAAAGTCAACGATTTGTAAAAATTCAATGAATTTAGCTTCTTAAGGGAGAATAGTAAGTTAGTAAGTTAGTTAGTAACTAACTTAGTAACATAGTTACTAAATCCAATTGCGTTCAAAAATTTAAAAAAATTTTCGTAAAAATTTCAATTCTCTTTATAAATAATAAAATTCTTCACTGATATTCAATTATTTTACAAAATTTTAATCAAATTCTTCTCAAAATTTCAATTATTTTAAAAAGTTTTCTAAAATTCAATGATTTTTAATATCTACTATTTCAATAAAATTTTTCAAAAGAATTACATTATCAAAAAAATTTTGAATAAAATTCTACGCAAACATTCAATTATTTTCATAAATAATAAAAATTTTTAAAGGAATTCAATTATTTACAAATTTTTTTATAAATTTCTTCGCAATAATTCAATTATTTTCATAAATAATAACATTTTTGCAGGGATTCAATTATTTTTATAAATAATAAAATTCTTTTATGAATTCAATTATTTTTATAAATAATAAAACTCATTGCAGAATTTCAATTATTTTTAATGAAATTTTAATCAAATTCCCCGAAAAATGTAATTATTCTTAAAAATTTTATTAAAATTCGTCCAAAGAATTTAATTATTTAAAAAATTGGTTGATAACATTTTTTATGAGAATTTAATTTTAAGAAACATGAAATTAATAAATTTTTTATTTTTGTATTTAAATAATTGAATTCTCGTAGAAATTACTAATAAAAATGGTTTTAAAAATGAATTTCAGTTAAAATTTTAGATTATAATTAAATATTAAAAGCATTATAACGTGAATTTTTAGAAATAATTAAATTTTGAAAAAGTTTCTAATTAAAATCATTGAAATTTTTAATTTTTCATATTTTTGACAAACAATTCTGTAGAATTAATTCTTTTTAAAAGTTTAATAGGATTTTTATTGAAATTATTTCAAGTTTTTATTTTTCAATATACCATTTAATTGCAGAATTTCCGAATAATTAAAATTTTGTCAAATTGAATTCTAAACGAATGAATTTGAAAATTCTCAAAGAACTTTTTTAAAAATTATTAAAAATAATGGATTTATTGAAGAATTTTAGTTAAAAACACTGTAGAAAAAAATTGAATTTTAGAGAAGTTACAAATCATTGCAAAAATTCAATTATTTTCAAGAGTAATAAAATTCTTCTTAAGGATTCAATTTTTTTTACTAATAATAAAACTCTTTGCAGCGTTTCAATTATTTTTCATACAATTATAATTGAATTCCTTGAAAAAAGTAATTATGTACATGCAAGTTTTAATAAAATTCGACAAAAGAGTTCAATTATTTAAAAATTTGTTAATAAAATTCTTTATGAGAATTGTATTCTGAGAAACATTCAATTATTCAATAAATTATTAACTTTTGCATTTAAATAATTAAATTCTTGTAGAATTTTCTAATAAAAATTGATTTTCATTTCGTAAAAAATGAATTTCAGTTAAAATTTTATATTATAATTGAATATTAAAAGCAATGTAACGTGAATTTTTAGAAATAATTGAATTTCGAAATTAATTTTTTTGAAAACGTTTAATTGAATTTTCTTTTATATTATTTGAAGTTTTTATTTTCTAATATGCATTTAATTAAAGAATTTAGGAATAATTGAAAGTTCGTTAAATTGAATATTGTAAACAAATGGATTTGAAAATTTCCAAAGAACTTTTTCGGAAATTATTAAAAATAATAGATATAAAGTAAAATTGTAGTTAAAACTTTTTGAAAATAATAATTGAATTGTAATAATGATAATAATTTTGAAGAAGTATAGTATTCTTATAATATAAAATAATGATTTTATTACTTGGTCATCTTTAATTATTATAAAACATGAAGAAATCGATGAGTCCGAGTCGAAGACTCGGAGTTATCGATATCTTCATGTTTTATAGTTATAAAAAAATTTAATGAACTAAAATTTCATTCATTGTAAAAAATAACACCAAAATTAATTATTTTAATTTTTTTTTGGTGTTAAATTAATCTGCAACACCTTTTAATACCTCACGATTTACTGTGAAATTGTGTTTAATTCTACAGAGTCCATAAAAAAAGTCTTTTTCAAAAAGGACATGTGGAAAAAAGAAATGAAAAAAATCTCCAGCGATGTTCTTTATTAATCATCAAATTCAAGTAGATGAGATAGAGATATAGTCAGCCACCCACTTTTGCCCGAGTTTAATCATCGAATCCGTAGCTTGAGGTGTGATTCGAATCAATTTCGGAGCAAGCACTTTTTCGTGCATGTACGCCCACTACAACTTCCTCTCTTTTTTCCACTCACACACACACACATCCACATTGAACCCACCCGACATGTATACCCATTGCATTCTACATTCTAGTTGTATTCGAGGTGGAATTTTTTTTTTCCTTTTTATCTTTTTTTTTGTGCCGATAGTATCGACACGAATTCTAGGCATCCGCGTCCGAAGCCTCGTGTAACAATTAGAGTTGCGGGTGAGTTTGGGGTTGACCGCGACAAAGCGTGCAGCAACGAAGTATTGAGCCATGTATTTCACAAGCACGTACCATTCCAATTCTCCTCTCATTCTGTCTCTCTGATTCGGCGCTCCCTCTTCCATTTTCTATTCTGTCATTTTCTCTCTCTCTCTCTCTCTCTCTCTCTCTCTCTCTGTCTTTCTCTATATTTCTCTTTCTGTCTCTCTCTATCTTTCTCTCTTTCCTTTTCTATATCTCTTGATCTCTCTCTCTCTCTCTCGGTCTTTCTCTGTCGCGGACTGACCGATCTGTACATGACACAAATATATGTATACGAAAACGCTGTTCGGTTTATCTGGTACGATCCTGAAACATGATGCGGCTGTTTCAGAGAGAGAGAGAGAGAGAGAGAGAGAGAGAGAGAGAGAGAGAGCAGAACACACGAAAACACTCAAGCAGCCTGAAACCAATAATCTGCGGTCTGATCAACGATGCTGGATAAGTCCGTTTGCTCTACGTGACACTTGTCACTTTTCGAAAAATAAATTCCTCTCTTTGTTCATTTTTTTAAATTTTAGCAATTGGACTTTGTGGTTCAAAGTGTGCTTCAACACATTGCGGTCATTGACACTGTTATTTTATTATTATTACTAGCAACAATTTGCGCTGCTAACTTTTTAGGGTAATATTAGCAATTTTAAAAATAATAATAGAATTTAAAAATTTGTAATTCAAAGTTTTGTTCAAAACACTAAAAAAAAAATACAATTTTGGGAAAAATTACAAATAAGTACAGAAATTCAATTATTTTCAATAGTGATAAAATTCAATTATCTTTCAAATTTAAATTAAAAAAATTCTCGTCAAAATACCAATTATCTTTATAGATAATAAAAATTTCTCAGGAATTGAATTATTTACAAAATTTTTTATAAATTCCTTCGCAATAATTCAATTATTTTCATAAAAAATAATTAAAAATTGTAGAAAATAATAATTGATTTGTAATTATGAAAATAATTTTGAAAAAGTTACTGTAATAATATTCTTATTTACAAAAAATAATTTTAATAATCATTTATTTTGTCAGATCAATTTTACGAGGCCTTTAAACGGATTTAAACAGCTGTTATTTAAAAAAAAACTTTATTTTATAAAAACAAAATGTTTTGACAGAACATACTGTCCTCTTCAGGTCCATTTGGCTTTTAATTTTTAATAATGACAATGATAATGATAATAAAAACGACAACATTTTCCTGTAATGAAGATGATATTTTAGAATTAGAATGTCGGTGAACTAGAATTTTGAAAACAAAATTATTTTTAAATTAAGAAATTAAGAACTTACCTCAAAAAGAGGAAATTTTGTATATATTTAAAATTTCTATGATTATTTATTTATTTATTAAAATGTAAAAAGATCGCATATGGTACTGAGGTCATGCTATTGAGGTTATGTTAATTATTAAGAGGGAAATTTCTCATAAAATTTGAATTAAATTGAAAAGATTGAAAATGAGATTGAATTGAATTGAAAATAAAATTAAGGTTATTTTTTGGCGGAAAATTTGAATTTAAATTTAAATTTAAATTAAACGTTTGCAAACGTTAATTACACTTGCTCAAAGAGGATTTACAATTGACTTAAATAAAAAGAAATTAATAATGTTTATATTTTTTAAAACATTTATTTAATAATAGTAAAGTGATTTATTACACTGAAAAAAAATTTATTTGATTAAAATAATCGATTAATTGAATATTAATTGAATCGATTAATTGAATCAATTAAATATTTAATTAAATCAAATAATATTTATTAGAGTCAATTAAATGGCATTTGATTTAAATATTGAAATTATTGGTTCATTTAATTGACTCCAATAAATATTATTTGATTCAAATAAATATTTAATTAATAATAATAGTTAATTAATCGGTTATTTGAATCAAATACATTTTTTTAGTGTAGAGGTAAACTATCATTTTGGCCAGGCGACCAAATTTAAATTCAGAATTATATTCGAATCAGTAGTACGAGTCAATTTTTAGTCAGACGTAAAAACGAAATTTACTGTGGAATTTTATGTCTCTTCTGATTTTATTCTTTTTTAGTGGTAAAACGTAATTTTAGTCAGACACTTCAAATCATTATTTTTATATTATTTTCATTAATTAGGGTCCGTTAAAAAAATATGTAAGGGGAGAGGGGGTCAGCTATTTATTATTGAATACAGTAAAGTAAATATTTATTTTAATCACTCTTTTAATTTTAATCACGAAAATAAATTTAATATACAAAAATTATTGATTTGAAGAGAGTTTACGATTCACTTAATTAAAAATTTAGTGTTTTTGTTATTTATTATTTTTATAAAAATGTTTATTTAATAATAGTAAAGTGATATTTTTTCCTTATTTTTCAGTGATAAAGAATAATTTTGTCCAGACGAACAAATTTAGATTCATATAATACATGAGAATCAGTAGTACAAGTCAATTTTAAGTCAGGCGTAAGAAAGAAATTTATTGTGGAATTTTATAATTCTTCTCCTTTTGTTACTTTGCAGTGGTAAAACCTAATTTCAGTCAGACACATTAAATCATTATTTTAATATTATTTTCATAAATTATTGCTGTTCCATTTTAAAAAATTATTTTATATTTTAAATAATAAAACACTTGACTAGCTATAAAGTAAATATATTTATTCGAAACCACTGTTTTTAATTTTAATCACAAAAATAAACTTTACTTTACATACAAAAATTATTAATTTGAAGCGAGTTTAATTTTATTTATATAATTTCATGGCATCCAAAAATATTGAATTTATTTTTTTGTTGAGTTTTTCAGCTAGAAAACAAAAGTTTTCGTGAGTAAAAATTCCTTAAATGTGTACAATACTGAAATCAGTAGTATAGGTCAAGATGAGTCAGATTATATGAACTAAATTTATCACCTAATTTTTTTTTAAACTTTTTTCAAATATTTTGTAACTAGAAGGCAAAGTTATTTTGTTTTTATATTTCATATATTTAGAACTAAGTTTATTTTTTAATTTAATTTTCTCTTAAAAAGAAAAATTGTTTTAAAAAAGTAAAAAATAGAGAAAAATTTACTTTCACGGAATAAAAAACAGAAAATTAGACGTCTTCGTTTGTTATTCAGATTCTATTAACTTTGTTTCTGTTTTAAATTCATCTTGTCAGATTCAAAATTCACAGGCAATATTAGTCTTTGTTATTTACATTTTTAAACAAAATTTTTTTTTTACTTTTTTCTAAATTCATCTTGCCAAGGTTTATAAATTTTGTTTAGGTTAATTCAGCCCTTAGGGAAGAATTCCATGTGTACATAATTAATATCGCAAAAAATTATTCAGACATTAGGTAGCAGCTCATATATGACCCTCTTTTCCTTTAGAACTACCTGACTCTTCAATTTTCTTTACGCTCTCTCTCTCTCTCACTCTCTGTTTCACTCTCCTTCTCTCTCTTGCTCTTTCTGTCTCACTTCCTCTCTTTCTCATTCTCTTTCTTCCCTTACATATCCTCGCCATTCATTCTGAGGAATAGACTTTGATATTTAATAATTCAAGGTGGCTTCCCGGAGCAATCGACCTTTCACAAGTCTTCACGCAAACCTATTCTGACCTTCTTGACAAACCACGATGTCAGAAAAAGTAGTTTAACTTGTCCAAATTCAACCAAACGCTTTTATAACAGGGAATATATTTTACCGAAAGCAGTCATTTTAGATGTCGAATCATATAAAATTTTATTTTCAAAACTAAAAGAATAGTCGATGATTGAAAGGAAAATAAAATTAATGTAAATATGAATACAAAATTGAGTTTACTGAATTTTAAATAAAAATTAGCCTACTGAATTTAAAATAAAATTAAATTTATATTTAATTTAAAATAAAAATTAATCCACTATTATATTTCTGATATACAAAAATGATAAGAAATATAACTTAAAATATACTTTTAAATAAGTTTAAAAATTTTGAATTCCAAATTTTTTTAATGGAAAACTTACCTAATTTATCGAGTTGAATTTAAAATACTGATGTTTAATATTCAAAGGAAAAAATTATAATTGAATTAAGAGAGTTAAAACATATTATTTTAAGTGTTTTGTCTGACTAAAAATTTCTTCTACTACTGAAAACTGACAAAACACAGTAAATTCAAGTAATTCTAGAATTTATTAGTAAAAGTAACAGTAAATCAAACAACAATATATGTAATTTATTATTTTTGGCGTTTTACACTAAAATATAATATAAAATATAAAAAGTAATATAAAAAGTTATAAAGTTATAAAAGTTATATTATATAAAATATAATAGTTTCAGTCTTTCGGTCGCAGTCAAAATGTTCTTAATTCACCTAATACTAGAATAAGTAGCAAAGGTCAATATGGATCAGACAGAAGGAGAAAATTGATTGAAATATTTGTTAATTACACAAAAATTACAAAAAATTACAAAATTTTCCTAATTTTTTAACTATAACAAGAGAAAATTTAAATATTTCACAAAATTATTTTTAAGGTAATTTTTTTGTGAGGAATTCAATGATCATAAGATAAAATCGGTTAGAAAATGTTTTGACCCTTATTGAATTTTTAATTCATTTTAAAAATTGGTAGATTTTAAAATCCATGCGTAATTTTCTAGATTTGTTTTTTTTTAGATTGAGAATACTACAAAATAACATTATTATTTAATTCTTTTATTTGAAAATTCATTTTATTTATTTTTCTAAATAATTTCAGATCATAATTTTACTATCATTTTTAATTATTTTTTATTTTTTATATACAGAAATTATGATCTACAATTAGCTAGAAAAATAAACAAATAAATTTTGATTAAAAAAAATTTAGTAATAAATAATAATGGTATTTTCTAGCACTTTCAGCCAAAAAAACAAAGATTTAAAAAAAATGCTTTAAAAATTATAAAAATCAATTTTTGGGGAATTCAAAAACATATTTTCTAAAAAATTACTCATGGATTTCAAAATCTACCAATTTTTAGAAAAAAAAATTTTAAAAATTTAAGCAAATCTTTGCCACTATGACTGTAAAAGATTTGATTTTTGAAATTTAATAAAAATTCTTAATTTAAAAAAAAATATATGTTTTCTAACAGTTTTTCTTTAAATTTAATTTTTTTCGAGATATTTCTAACAGCAACTTGTATATTTTTGATTAGATAATAAGTTATTACTCCTGGTAATAACTTTCTTCAACATTCTTTTAAAATTCAATTATTTTCCAAATTTTCAATTTGAATTCTTCAAAAAGACGATATTATATTCTTCTAAAATACCAGTGTTTTTTTTTTGAATTTTTTATTAAAATTATTGAAAAACTTTAAGAATTTTTCAACACAAGTAATGTAATTAATAATTTTTTAAATTAAAAATTTAAATATTTTTATACTCTTGCATTCCTTAAATTTTCAAGGACTTGAATTGACAAACTTTTTAAAATCTAATTAGTTCCTAAAGTTTCTGTTATGACATTATATATATATATATATATATATCTATCCCTATAATATAAAATCATTTCGCCGCCGCCGCCGCTGATTCAGTCATTTCTAAGGGCCCCTTAGAAAGGGCACATAGTCAAGGTTGGCCCATCGTCAGAAATAAGTTACATATGACCCATATTCAGGTCAATTTTAAGGGCAGTTTTAACCTACAGGTCAAAAATTGATAAACTAATCCCTCTGCCCTCAAAATTTAGGTCAGTTTTAAGGGCAGATTTAACCTACAGGTAAAAAATGACAAACTAACCACTATGCCCTCAAAATTTAAGTCAATTTTAAGAGTAGTTTTGATTAAAAGTCAAAAATTGACACACTTATCCCTCTGCCCTCAAAATTTAGGTCAATTATAAGGGCAGTTTTAATCTACAGGTCAAAAATTGACAAACAATTCCCTCTACCCTCAAAATTTAGGTCAATTTTAAGAGCAGTTTTAATCTACAGGTAAAAAATTGACAAACTCTGCTCTCAAAATTTAGGTCAATTTTAAAGGTAGATTTAACCTACAGGTAAAAAATTGACAATCTTATCCCTCTGCCCTCAAAATTTATGTCAATTTAAAGGGCAGTTTTAATCTACAGGTAAAATTTGACAAACTCTGCTCTCAAAATTTAGATCAATTTTAAAGGTAGATTTAACCTACAGGTAAAAAATGGACAAACTAATCCCTCTGCCCTCAAAATTTATGTCAATTTAAAGGGCAGTTTTAATCTACAGGTAAAATTTGACAAACTCTGCTCTCAAAATTTAGATCAATTTTAAAGGTAGATTTAACCTACAGGTAAAAAATGGACAATCTTATCCCTCTGCCCTCAAAATTTATGTCAATTTAAAGGGCAGTTTTAACCTACAGGTAAAAAATTGACAAGCAATTCTTTCTGCCCTCAAAATGTAGGTCAATTTTAAGGTCAGTTTTGACCTAAATGTCAAAAATTCACATACAATTCTCTCTGACCTCAAATTGTAGGTCAATTTTAAGGGCAGTTTTAATCTACAGGTCAAAAATTGACAAACAATTCCCTCTGCTTAAAAAATTTAGATTAATTTTAAAGGCAGTTTTAATCTACAGGTCAATAATTGACAAACAATTCCTTCTGCTCAAAAAATTTAGGTTAATTTTAAAGGTTGATTCAACCTACAGGTCAAAAAATGACAAACTAATCCCTCTGCCCTTAAAATTTATGTCAATTTGAAGAGCAGTTTTAACCTACAGGTAAATTGACAAGCAATTCCCTCTGTCCTCAAAATGTAGGTCAATTTTAAGGGCAGTTTTGCCCTAAACGTTAAAAATTCATAAACAATTCTCTCTGACCTCAAAATGTAGGTCAATTTTAAGGGCAGTTTTAATCTACGGGTCAAAAATTGACAAATAATTCTGTCTGCTCGAAAAATTTAGTTCAATTTTAATGGCAGATTCAACATGCAGGTCAAAAAATGACAAACTAATCGCTCTGTCCTTAATATTCATGTCAATTTTAAGGTTAGTTTTAACCTACAGGTAAAAAATTGACAAACAATTCCCTGTGCAATCAGAATGTAGGTCAATTTTAAAAGATTTGGACCTAACTGGAGAAAATTGATAAACAATTTCCGCTGTCCTTAAAATTTAGGTCAATTTTAAGAGCAGTTTTTATCTACACCGTAAATATTGTCGAGAAAACTCCTTCTGACCTGACCTTCCCTCAAAATATAGGTCAAATTTGACATATTTTTAACCTACTTATCAAAAAGGCAAATTAATTAGGATACTTCAAGAGGTCGTTACCTTATATTAAAATTTGACAAAATTCTTTACCTATAGGTTAAAAAAAGCTTGACTTAAAATTTAATAGTAAGTTTAAATCAATAAAAGATGTTATAAACTGACATCTATTTTTAAAAATTTTATTAAAATTTATTTTCCTTTAGAGGGAAACATAACCTCAAACTTAGTTTAAAAGTTATAGGTGAGGGAGTAAAAAAAAACGCCAAAATTAGGTCAAAATAATAGGTGGGAAAGCAAACATAACTTTAAAAATAAATAGAGTCAAAATATAAGTCAAAATATAATCTAATTTTTCACATATAGGTTAAAAAAAGGTCAATAACAATTGTTTCATTACTTCAAAATCCATGTGTACTTTGTCATATACTTATTTGAAATTTATAAAAAGTAAAATAAATATAAAAATACAGATAGGGGGTTGTATGTTATGATGCATTCATATGCACGGAAAATTTTTTTTCATTTTTTTTCTATGGATGTGTTTTTTTTCTATGTTATAAAAATTTTAATTAAAATAAATATAAAAATAGAGATAGGGGGTTGGCGCGCGAAGCGCGCAGGGGGGCGAAGCCCCCCTAGTATATATATATATATATATATATATATATATATATATATATATATATATATATATATATATATATATATATATATATATATAATGATTTTCTAAAATTATAACTGTATTTTTTTTTAAATCAATTCCTATCAAAGTCCTTTTATTTTTCAAAAACCTAATTTTTTCAGAATTTCCAAATTAAATCTTTCAAATTTCCATGATTTTTGTAAAATATATATTTAAATACTTATTATTCTTTATTTGCCTAAAATTTCGAAATACTTTCAATGTAAAATCATTTGAAAAATTTTTTATAAAAATTTGAACTGCAATTCTTCCAAAATTCAATTATTTTTTTTAGAAACTTTGATAAATATTTTTGAAAACTTTGAATTTTTAAGAAAGCTAACAAATTAATAATTTTTTATATATAAATATTACTGATACTTTTACAGCAACTACAATTTCAAAGATTTAAATTTAAAAACTTTTTGAAATTTAATTATTTCTAAAGAATCCTACTTTAACACTTCTAATTATTTTCTAAAGTTTTAACTAAAATTCTTTTTTAAATCAATTCTTATCAGAATTAAATTGTTTAAATACAAAAATAAATAATTCATAGAATAATTAATTATTTTAAAAAATTGAAACTAAATTCTCTCTTTTGAGTTTTTGAAATTGGGGTTAAATTTTCCTTTTACACTTATTTTATTATTTACAAATTAACTGTCAAACTTTTGACTTTTTTTACTTATTCGAATAAGTAAAAAATTTTACTGATTCAGATTTAGAAAGTAAATAATATTTATTTTACAATATCAATTAGAAATATAAACTTCAATTTTAAAAGTTAAATCTAGAAATTCAATTTTTTTTAAGTGATTAAAATTTTCAATTACTAACTTACCAAAAACCTATAAAATAAGCCAAAAATTATAGATTCATATTAAAGGGTTAAAAGCAATAATAAATGTAATTTTTTTTAAATTTTCTTATTTTTATAATTTACATCTTTCTCTCTCCCTTTCTCTTCTCTTTCTCATATCTCTCATTCTCTCTCTCTATTTCCAAGTTACCAGTCGATTTATCGTCAGTGGGGTATTTTCGTGGAATTTCGATTTGCCAATAGAGGATATTCTCGTTCAGTATAAAGTACGACGTTATTAATGTCCCACGAAACTGGAAAGGACTGTGTGGAAGGTTCTTGGTCTGTCACTTAACAAATAATACTATTAAATTTTTTTTCGACATTCCCGACAGTGAAGAATACTGATGGAGTATATCACAGGAAATGAATCTGGGGGCTAGAGAGGAGGATGTGGCCTGGCAGGATACAAAAACATTTGCTCTGTCTGTCCCTACGGTCTCTTTTACCCTGATTCCAGATAAATGTTTTGCACGTTTCCTTCTTACATGAGAACTCGGTAGAGGAGAAACCCTCTCTCTCTCTCTTTCTTCATCTTTCTCTCTCTCTTCTTGTTTCTCTGTCTCCCTTTCTCCCTCTCTCTCTCTACCTCTTTCTCTTTTTGTTTCTCTCTCTTTTTGTTTCTGTTTCTCTTATTGTTCTCCTTTCTGTTTCTCCCTCCTTCTCTCCAAATTCCGTAACTTTTCAACGACCTTTCGAAAATAATATCAAAAGTTTTATAAAGTCAAAAAATTTTTTTTCTCCCTTGAAAATCACTTTTATTTTCCTATTAGAATTTAGTAGTTTGGAAAATTATCCTTTTTTCCTGACGATGATGTGAATTCTTTTTTTCTTTTCAAGGAAGAAATGTTTGAAAAAAAAGAAAAGAAATAAGTAGAAAAAGTGAAATGAGTTTTGGGTGTGACTTTTATCACTTTTCACACCGAAAAGAAGTTGATTTCCTTCTTGGCAAGTTCGTTGGACTTGAACTTTGACTTGGTTCGATTTAGTCTGGAAGCCTAATCCACCATCACTTCTACTTATAATGGAATTCCACGGGAGCACTGAGACATTCCGTCCCTGGCGTCTCGGTTCGTCTCTCGGCACCCAAAGACGACCCCTCTTACGATTCTAAAGGCACGTAAACGCCAGAGGCCCTGGACGAGAGTGGTTGGGATCTTAATCCCTCGTACGTTTCTCTCTAAAAAAAAAGAGAAGAGAAGAAGAAAAAAAAGGAGAAAAAGAAGAAGAAGAGAAGGGAGAAAGTACTCATCCCACGAAGTCGTTCCCGGGGAATGAATCGCACACCTCTTCCTAGGGCAGTCATTCTTCCTCGTAGGCTCGGATTAAAAATCTATTATTTAAGCGACCGTCGCCCCCGGGGTGTCGAGTGGGTGGGCACTCTCTAAATTGTATGCCAAAGAAAGCTCGTATATCTTGCAAGCCTAGCTCTGTTTTGGAAATTTTCCTCCCGAGTACTCGGACCAATTTTCAACGAGCCATTGAAAGAAAAAAAAATGTACACTAGACACAATAGTTTTGAGTCTCTTTTTTTCACTCCCTAAACAATATTTTTTTCAAGCTCAGTGGAGAGAGGAAACGAAATTTATTTTTTTGTCGGACTGAAAACTGATTCTTGCTACTGAAAGTGGAATTTAAAGTGATTCTATTGTTGTATGTCTGAATATAGTGAATCTTTTACTACTGACAGTGGAAGAACTATATAGAATAATAATAAGATTATGAACAACAATTCGACCAACTTTGTCTGACTAATAATAATGTTTTATACTACTTGTTACTATAGCACACAAGATATTGCACTGTCTGACCAAAACTCTCTTTGACTACTGATTAAAACGATTTTGTTTTATATTAAGAAGAAATTTTTTAATTTGACTTTTGATTTCGACTTTGACTTTTATTTTCACTTTAATCTCAAAGTCGAAGTTTGAATCAAAAGTTTAAATCAAAGCCAGAGTGAAAAGGAAAATTAAAAATCCTGAAAATAATTAACCAATTTTCAAACAATTGGAAATTTTCTCAAATTTTGCCCTCCGTAATTTAAAGTATTCAGTCTGACTAAAACTCGTTTTTACTACTGGAAAATAACAAAATTACAAATAAAATCGAATTGAAAATATAATCTGTCTTAACCAAATTGACCATTACTGATTTAAATTTTTTTCATAACTATATAAAACATAAAGAAACCAATCACTCCGAGTCTTCGACTTCTTCGAGTCTTCTTTTAATGAATTTTGATAAAATTTTTAAGAATAATTACATTTTCCGAGAAATTCGATTAAAATTGTACTAAAAATATTTGAAATTCTGCATTAAGTTTTATTATTTATGGAAATAATTGAAATTCTTAGAAGAATTTTACTATTGTTAAACATAATTAAATTTCTGCGAAGGATTTTATTACTCTTGAAAACAATTGAATTTCTGCAATAATTTGCAACTTCTCTAAAATTTAAAATTTTTAGTGTAAACTAAAATTTTTCTGTAAATTAATTATTTTTATTAATTTTTGAAATAGTTTTTTAAGAATTTTTAAATTCATTTGTAAAAACAAATGAATTTAAAAATTCTCAAAAAACTAACTGAAAAAAATGTATTAAAAATAATTGAAATTCTGCATTGAATTTTATTATTTATGAAAATAATTGAATTCTTTAGAAGAATTTTACTATTTTTTAACATAATAAAATTTCTGCCAAGGATTTTAATACTCTTGAAAACAATTGAATTTCTGCAATAATTATTGTAAATTCTCTAAAATTAAATTTCTTTTAGTGTTAACTAAAATTTTTCTGTAAATCAATTATTTTTATTAATTTTTGAAATAGTTTTTTGAGAATTTTTAAATTCATTTGTGAAAACAAATGAATTTAAAAATTCTCAAAAAACTAACTGAAAAAATTGTATTAAAAATAATTGAAATTCTGCATTGAATTTTATTATTTATGAAAATAATTGAATTCTTTAAAAGAATTTTACTATTTTTTAACATAATAAAATTTCTGCCAAGGATTTTAATACTCTTGAAAGCAATTGAATTTCTGCAATAATTATTGTAAATTCTCCAAAATTAAATTTCTTTTAGTGTTAACTAAAATTTTTCTATAAATCCATTATTTTTAATAATTTTTAGAATAATAATTTATTTTTGAGAATTTTCATGTTCATTTGTTTTTAACTGAAATTCAAATTTAAATCAATTTTTATTATAAAACTCTAGTAGAATTCAATTATTTAAATACAAAAAATAATTGAATTATATTGCAAAGAAATTTATAACAAATTTGTAAATAATTGAATTACTGTGAAATTTTTATTATCATATGAAAATAATAGATATTAAAAATCATTAAATTGAGGAAAATTTTTGAAAATATTTGATATTTTTCCAAGAATTGTATTAAAATTTTTTTAAATAATTGAATTTCGGAATAGACTAATATTGATTTTAAAGAAATTTAATAGATTTATGTCTGACAAAAACTAAATTTTACTACTGAAACGCTAGTAAAAAATACAAAAAAATAAAAATAAATAATAACAATAGGAATTGATTCATGGAAATGATTCAATAAAATTAGGAAAATCTTTTTTTGAACTTGAATAAAATGTTTTATCAATACAAGAGAATTAAGATTACTTGATTTATTTGTCAATTCAATCATTTTCACACTGAGAAAACGAATCATTTGGTTCAAACAAAATTTGTTTAAATCAAACTTAAAATATTTTTGCTATACCCGTGTAGAAATTGCCTTAAGTAAATTCTATTTGTGGTTTGGCCCTGATCAGGATTTACTTATCACAGCCATTCTTCAGGCCCTGATCAGGACCTGGTCAGGTTCCAGATTACTTCGAAAAAGCCACATTCAATTACTTAAAATTCAGTTTACGTCAGTTTCAACGAAAAAGAAACAGTTCGAGTAAAAATAAATAATAATTAATTAAAATGAATTCGAAGAAATGTTCCAAAATGTTCCAAATTCTGATAAAACTACAAAAAATGTTTTTTCTGAATCTGAAGGTACGAATATGATATTCGATTTCTAAACAATAAAAAAATATAATTTGACATTTTGTTGAAAAATTGTAATTAATTAAAAAAATTATTTTTTTCCTTTTTTGAAAAAATTCAGAATTTTTTTACAAAATTATTATTTGAAAATAGAAATGATGCAAATAATTTAATTTTTTTGCTGAAATTTGCATAGTTTTTCTATATTTCTTTAAAAATAAAGAGAACAAAATCTGCATAATTTTGATTTGTCGCAATCATTTTAACTTTTTAACAAAATTTTAGTTTTTTATTGAAAAAAAATAAAACAATTTGTATATTAAAATTAACCTTCCATTTTCACATGAAATGATAGAAATAAATTTTTCTGCAGATAAAAAAAGCTAATTTATTATAAGTATACTTATAAAATACCAAATCAGGTTGTGATCAGGGCCTTATAAGGCCCTGATGTGACCTTTTTTTTAAACACCAGTTCAGGACCTGATCAGAAAAAGTGTTTCATTTCCAAATCAGGGCCGAATCACTGCCACGTTTTAATTTCTACACGGGTACAGTCAAATATATTTAAGTTTAATTCAAACTTATTTTTTGGTTCATTTAAAGAAATAATATATTTAATTCAAACATAAGTTATGGTTGATTTTAAATTATTTATAATCAACTTTAAAGTTTGAATCAAACATAAAATTCTTAAACATAATTTTTGTTTAAATCATAACAGAAAATATATTTGAATTAAACATAATTATTCAAACAGAAAATATTTTTGAATCAAAGCAGTAAATATTTTCTATATATTGGGATTAAGCTAACAAACTAATTTCAATTAAACAAAATCATTTAAAATTATTTTTCTATTTGAATTAAGTATAATGTTTTCTCAGTGTATTGTCATTAAATTGACAAAAAAATCTGCTGTCTTATTACAAAAAGCTGATCGTTTTTGCTACTAAAGTAATAGTGTATAGATAAAGTACTAAATGTAAAGGTAAAACTAAAATGTAAAAAAAAATTGTTTCGCTGCAAAAAATTGGAGTTGAAGGTGCTTGGCTTGTAAAGCAGTTGAAAGGACATAAAGGGAAAATGTAAGGTGACAATATGGGGAATGGACATACCATATAATATAAAGGGAAGGAGAGTGTCTGACGAACGATGGGCGAGCGTCGGATCCCAAGGGTTGATTTATACGCAATTCTACACCATCCTGGCACCACGATTCCTGCATCGTTGTACCCCTATACCATGGGTTATATCAGCCTCGTCAAGTTTCTCTCTCATACTCCCTTGAGTCGATAACTCGAGGATACTGAACTCTTGTTGCCTCTATATGGAGTCAGTTTCAGTCCAATTTGACCAGGCTGTACCGAAACTCTCTCCCTCTCTCTTTCTCTCTATCTTTTATCCTCTCTCCTTTTCTCTCTGTTTCTCTCTATCCTCTATTCCTTGCTAAGTCAACATTACTACGTGTCTTGCAACTTAACGAGGATACTTTAACTTTCGACGATTTTCTTTTCATATAAGTAATCGACAATGACAATAGTAAGAAGTGGATTGAATTTCAATAAAGAAGAAAATATTATTTTAGTAGATATTTGTAATCGGACTTTGTAAGTTTCGAGGACTTTGATAAGTTTTCTTTTCTTTTTTTATTGACGAAATATAAGTTAAATGAATAATAAGATTGAATAATCCGAGTATAAAAGATTCTGTATTTCTTTCGCATTTCTTAGATATTAGGAATTGATTCATGGAAAAGGAAATGATTCAATAAAATTAGGAAAATCTTTTTTTAGTACTTGAATAAAATGTTTTATCAATACAAGAGAATTAAGATTATACTTGATTCATTTGTCAATTTAACCATTTTTATTGTCATTGTCATCAAAATTTTCAGAATTTTCAGAATACTAAAATCAGTAGTAAAGGTCAATATTTGTCAGACTGAAATTTTACATTAAATAAAATATATATTTCACTTTCTTTTTATTAATTTTTAGTGTTCTTAATATTGTACAAAAATCAAAAAAATGCAAACTTTAAATTATTTTTCTTATAAATACGCGAATTCGTATAAAGTACGATTTTAAACACTTTCATACTTTTCACTTCCGGGCATGTTTTCTATGAACTTTGAAATCAGCATTGAACCGGCATCATCATCCCTCTCTTTCTCTCTCTCTTTCTGTGATTGCTGAGAACTATTATTCGCGTGTTTTCGCATTGAACACTCAGAGAGTGCGAGAGTGAGTGAATGAAAGAGAGAAAAGAGCGAGAGAGAGAGAGAGACCAAGGCTGGTGCAACACACAAGGGACTTTCAAAGTCGAAAAAGAAATCGCAATTCAAGCGTTTCTTATCGTTGGAAACTTTTATCGCTCGTAACGGGAAAGTTCCCACGCCTTTTTGCCACGCGGTGTGGGTTTCTTTGCGCGAAATGCATCTCACTGCTAAAAGACTTGCCTTTCCAATAATCAAATTGCTATAACTTTTCCACCGAGTCAATAACATTCGGTAACTTTTGAATTCACGGGAATATTTTAAACCCACAACTGTATCATTCAGCGTTATACAATTTTCCCATTTCTGTCAAACATTCGTTATTTGAAAATAGAGAGAAAAATTATGATTTCTTTTGATTCGATAAAGAAATTTTCTTTTTGGTTTTTTGATACTATAATAATAACAATGATAATATAATTGTTACCTTATAAAAGTAATAATAATAATAATAATAAAAATAAGGAATAACAATAAGACAATAGAAACAATAAGAATAAATAATAATTAATTATAATATAAGTATTTCAAAGTAATATGACAAAATTTATAATTCATGTCAGATTCATATTGACATTTACTACTTATTCTAGCATTGAGTAAATATTTCAATATTTTCACTAGCTAAAATTTTTATTTTCTATTGTCATTTTATTTACAAAATGACAACAATTTAAAATTACGTAATAAATTACTAGCTAAAAAAGTTACTACGGGGCTCGAACTAGGTCCGTAAATCCCGTAAAGGTCCGTAAATTATTATCAAAAGTAATATAATTCTTAGCAAAAATTCAATTCTTTTCAAAAATTTTAATTAAATTCTTGTCAACATTTCAATTATCATTATAAGTAATAAAATAATGCTCCAAAATTAAATTCTTGTCAAAATTTCAATTATTTTCAAAAATTTTCCTCAATTTAATGATTTTCAATATCTATTTTTTTTATAAAATAATAAAAATTTCACAGAAATTCAATTGTATTAACAAATTTTTTTATAAATTTCTTCGCAATATAATTCAATTATTTTTCTAAATAATAACATTTTTACAGAGATTCAATTATTTTTCTAAATAATGAAAATCTTTTTAGAAATTTAACCCTAGAAGGAGTAACTGGGGTGTCTGGACACCCCAAGCAAAATTCAAAGTATTCCCATGGCTTAACCAATAATTTTTTTACGCTCAAAACTTGTTGATAATTTAGTTTGAACCACTATCTTTTAACACCTATTTGTGCCGCCAAAAGTTTTGCTCTAGAAAGAGCTCTATCTCCTGTTAAAATACGTCTGGGGTGTCTGGACACCCCAGTTACTCCCTAACGTTAGAAAAATTGTCAACATAAGTAAATTCAAATTTTTTAAAAAAAATCGTTTTAAATCAGTTAAAATCATCTGATAAAGTATAAATTGATAGGTTATGCATGAAAAAGTTGTATTTTATAAAAAAGAAACATTTTTATACAAAAATTCTATTTTTATGAAAAATAGACATTCTGCATTTGTAACAACTTATGAAATTTGAGTTAAGATTATTATTAAAAATTTCTGTGCTCTCTCTACAGTCAGAAATTAAATTCTAATACAGAAAAATGTAGTATATGACAGTCAAATTTAAATTATAAATTCTATATTGTTAATAATATTTTAACATATATTATAGTTATTAAGAATTGTTAATTAAAACTTTGATTAAATATTAATTTACAGAATCATTTCATAAGTTATTAATTTTAATGTTAATATATTCAGATATATTAAGTTTGTAAAATATTAAATTTATAACACCATTTTTAGTAAATATTAATTGTTTAAGTCCATTTTATAGTTCATTTTTATGATTTTCACTATTCGTCAATTGTCTTTAATTTCATTCACTTCAGATGTTCAAATAATTATGTTTTTTGGAAGTAATACAAAAACTAATTTTTTCCCCTAAAAGTGTATTTATTTAACTTTAAAAACCTAAAATAGTTTTAAAATTAGTCAAATTTTTAAGAAACTACAACGTTTTTTGTGAAAAAAGTCAATTTTGCCATTTTTTGGTGTTTTTTTTTGGGTTTTTATGGTTTTTCTTCAAAATTTTTTTAATTTATCAAAATATGAATAATATTATTGTATTCCTTACTAAAAAACCAATCAATTCATTATAACAAATTTTTCTTACGTCAAATATAATCCTTATAAAACAAGTTTAAAGCGTGGGGTGTCGGGACACCCCAGTTACTCCTTAGAGGGTGAGTAAACTAACGTACTCCTTCTAGGGTTAATTATTTTCATAAGTACACTAAAAAAAAAATTTAATTGATTCAAATAACCGATTAATTGTCTATTATCAATTAAATATTTAATTGAATCAAATAATATTTATTGGAGTCAATTAAATGGTTCACTTCATATTTGCTTCAAATACTGAAATTAATGATTCAAATACCGTTTAATTGACTCCAATAAATATTATTTGATTCAATTAAATATTTAATTGATAATAGTCAATTAATCGGTTATTTGAACCAATTAAATTTTTTTTCAGTGTAGTAAAACTCATAGCAGAATTTCAATTATTTTTAATAAAATTTTAATCAAATTCCTCGATAAATGTATATTATTAAAAATTTTATTGAAATTTGTGAAATGAATTCAATTATTTAAGTTGATAAAATTCTTCATAAGAATTTAATTTTAAGAAACATTTAAATACACAATAAATTATGTTTTGTATTTAAAATATTGAATTCTAGTAAAATTTTACAATAAAAATTGATTTAAAAAAGGATTTCAGTTAAAATTTAAGATAATTCAATATTAAAAGCAATATAGCGTTAATTTTTAGAAATAATTGAATTTTGAAATTATTTTTTTTTTCAAATGTAACTGAATTTTTTTTATATTATTTGAAATTTTTATTTTCTAATATTAATTAAAGAATTTACGAATAATTGAAATTTGTAAAATTAAATATTGTAAATAAATGGATTTGGAAAATTGTCGCAGAACTTTTTCAATGATTGTCATTTTTAAGTAGTGAATTGTTTTTGTCAGACATAACAATTATAGTTTGTAATATTGATGAGTCATTTCTTTCAGTATTTTAAGTTACATTTAGTCAGGCAATATGTTTATATTTTCAGTTACAGACAGATTTTTCTCTACATTTGTCATTCTTAAGTAGAAAAAGATTATTTTAGTCAGACATAACATTTTTTAATGTAGATTTTTTCCTACGTTAGTCATTGCCAAGTGAAAAAAGAATATTTTAGTCAGACATATAAAATACTTGAGGTTTTGTATTACCAGTGGCATTTAATTTTTCCAGTAGTGTAAAATATCTTTAGTCAGACAGATCCAGGCAGATTCATTTCTATATTTTTTATTTTGCAGTAGATAAATAGTATTTTAGAGACATAACACTTTGAGTTTTGTTATAACGATGTCTTTGACTTTTTTCAGTAGTATAATCTATTTTTAATCAGACACAGTATTTGTAACTTTTATTTCAGCTCTAAAAAAGCAGTAGTACAAAAATAATGAATCAGTAGTCTAAAAGTAGTCCAATCAGACAACACAACTTTCTGTTTTAACTAACTTTAAAATATTTTTGCATATAGTAGAAAATGCAGATTTCTTTTGTCAAACTTATGAAATGTTTTACTAGTAGTACAACGTGTTTCCAGTCAGACGAAACTATTATATTTCTTTTGTTACTCTTCTAAAGTAATTTCCAAATTTCAATCAATAAAAGACTAAATCTGCTTTTATAATATTTTTAAGTAGTAAAAGTCAATCTGTGTCAGACACCACAGGCCTGGGTTCCTTCTTATTTTGTTCCTGTTGCAGACCTAGATAAATAAGTTTTCGGAAATAAAAAAACGAGTCAAAAACCATTTGTTTAAAATAGTCCCTCCTTCAGTACCCTAAAAAGGAATTCCTCTGAAAATTTGTGAAAGCGTTTAGCACCGGAACTTGAATTCCAGTTGCAGGTGAGCGTCTGTCTAAAGTTAGCAGAGCAAAAACATAGTCTAATATAGAAAGATTCGAGTGAATTGATGTAGCAAAAAGGTAGAGAGAGAGAGAAAAAAGACAGTTTGATAGAGACAAAGAGGAAGAAAGAGAAACTAAAAGAAAGAAACACAGAGAGAGAGAGAGAGAGAGAGAGAGAATTTTGAAGAAAAAGAATTTTTCCAGGAGAAAAAACCAATTGGTGTAGATTTAGAGGAAAACAAGAGAAAAAATTGGTTGAGATGCACGTTTATATAAAAGGGAAATCAAAAAGGAAAAAAAAGAAGTGGAGAGAGAGGAGAGGAATGAGAATCGGAGGAAACTCACCCTTTCCCTTTGCTTCCACCTCCCGTTACACACAACGTGGTCGTATAACCCGACGGTGTTGCCTTACCAAACGATATTTCACCTCGTAATTATCTTAGCGTGCAACGCGATAGTGCAAGGCGGCTCCAGCTAGTATTAATGCCCACTGATAATGTACCAATAGTGTCCTAATGTCCCGTGGCGCAACGCTCTTGAGTAATAGACAGGCTCAATGAACTTCACTAAGCACCGACCTCAAGGTAACTCCCCCGAGGGTGGATTAGTTTCTCCTTTTGTATCTGCGACACTCTTCTTTTTTTATTATTCCTGAATAATTGCCGTAATAGATACATATATTGAGGATTAATTTGTATCTGTAACTTAACTTCTCTCTCTCTCTCTCTCTCTCTCTCTCTCTCTCTCTCTCTCTCTCTCTCTCTCTCTCTCTCTCTCTCTCTCTCTCTCTCTCTCTCTCTCTCTCTCTCTCGCCTTCACTTTCTACATTTTTTCTCGTTCTCTCTTTCTTCTTCTTTAATTCTTTCTCTTTTTTTTTCCTCCTCTAATTCTTTCTCTCATTATTGTTTTCTCCTTCTTTATCTCATTCTCTTATTCTCTCATTCTATTTTCTCCTTCTTTTATTTTTTCTCTCTGTCTTTTTTTCTTTCTCTCTTCCTTTCTTTTTCTTTTTTAATTCTTTATTTCTTTCTTTTTTCTCCTCCTTTAATTATTTTTCTCATTCTTCCTATTTTTCACGCTGTTTTCTATTTCTCCTTCTTTAATTTTTTCTATTGTACATTTACTTGCAGTTTCGATGAATTGTCTGACTATTTTTAAATAAATATTCAAAAATTAATTTATACATCTATAATCTTCTTCATTCTACTCATGTAATGAATTTACTCCTTCAGTCTGACTAAAATTGACCCTAACTACTGATTCCAATATAAAAATGAATAATTTTAATATGTACTATTTTTCTTCATTTCTATATTATTTTTTCAAAAAAGAAAAATCTAATATGATGATATTAGATTTTTTGCTTTAAAGCGTTAAAAAAACCCTTATAAGAAAGGAAAGAAAAAGTTAACCGAAAACGAAAGCGAAAAAAAAATACACAACTGCCATTGTGAAGGAAAGACAGCTTTTTTTTATTTCAACTAGTGATGAATTACAATAGAAACAATATTTGAAAAAAAGAAGAACGGCAAGATTTGTATTCATGAAGCACAGTTACGCCATTGTACTCTCTTCATTTCTAGCCAGGTTTTCATATTTTCCCCGTTGTGAACGATTGTACGAGTGTTATATATATACACACCTAGACTATAGTTTAAACGGTTGGCTTTTCGTAACGTTTGTTTTCACTGAGCCGAGTATAATGTGCTTGTGTGCGTCAAGCTTATAAACGTTTGCATATAAGTCTAAAATAACGTGCGTGTTATTTGCATTTCTGAATACTTGGACATGTATATGTAACGTGGAAATTTATATTTTATAAATACAGTAACTACTATTACTACTGCCACTACTACTGCTACTACCACTATCACTTCTACTACTTTTCACTAATACCAGCAACTATTCGCGGTTGAGTTCTCACTCACTTTTTTAAATAAAATTAGCAATTTTAAAAATAATAGAACGTACAAATTTTTAGTACAAATTTCTTTTATAAAAGTAAAATATTAATTGGAGTATATAGTTTTAATATTATTATAATTATAATAATCATATATTTTGACATAGGGAATTCAGGAAAAAGTAGGGAATATTTTAAAGTACTGAAAAAAAATTAAATTCTTAGAATTCATAAAAGAATTCTGAATTTTTGTGTCTTTTTTGTTTGACTCATAAACTATAAAATTACCACGAATTCTAATATAAAACATACAATTTTTTTAATTTCTGACAAAAATTTCTTTTTAAATAACTTAAACCTTGAACAACTATCATAAAATAAATAAATTATTCAATGAATAATTTGACTTAAATATCTCAAACATAATTTAATTTTAAGAGTTGCGATTACAATTTTCATCAATAAATGAACTTCAAATGGTTTCAATTTTAAATTTTATAAAATTTCAATGTTGAATGAATTTAATTAAAAATTTTAATAAGCTTTGATATTTGAAAAATTTTAATAATTCAAAATCTTCTAAAATTAGTTAAATTTGTCAATATATATTTAATTAATTTATTCAAAATAATGGATTTACAAAAGAATTTTAGTTAAAAACACTAAGAAAATTAAATTTTGAAGAATTTACAAATCATTGCAGAAATTAAATTATTTTCAAAAGTACTAATAAAATTCTTATCACAAAATTCAATTATGTCCAAATTTACAAAAAAATTTCGATAAAATCCCAATTATCTTTAGAAATAAAAAAATTCTCCTTTAAAATTCAATTATTTTCAAAAATTTTCCTCATTTCAGTGATTTTCAATATCTACTATTTTAATAAAATTTCCCAAAAGAATTCAATTATTTAAAAACAAGTTTAATAAAATTGTACTCAAACATTTAATAATTTTTATAAATACTAAAATAATTTCACAGGAATTCAATTATTTACAAATTTTCTATAAGTTTCTTCTCAATAATTCAATTATTTTCAGAAATAATAAAACTCATCGCAGAATTTCAATTATTTTTAATACAATTTTAATAAAATTACTTGAAAATGTAATTATTCTAAAAAATTGTATTCAATCATTTAAAAATTTGTTAATAAAATTCTTTATAAGAATTAAATTTTAAGAAACATTCCATTTTTAAATAAATAACTTACTTTTGTATTAAAAATTAAACTAATTGAATTCTCGTAGAATTTTCTAATAAATTTTTTTTGAAAAGTTTCTTATTGAAATGTCAATTATCTTTGTAAATAATAAAATTCTTCTCCAAAATTCAATTATTTTCAAAAGTTCTAATAAAATTCTTGTCAAAATTTCAATTATTTACAAAAATTTTCCTCATTTCAATGATTTTTAATATCTACTATTTTAATAAAATTACCCAAAGGAATTCAATTATTTAAAAACAATTTTAATAAAATTTCACACAAACATTTAATTATTTTCATAAATAATAAAAATTTCACAGGAATTCAATTATTTACAAATTTTTTATAAGTTTCTTCTCAACAATTCAATTATTTTCAGAAATATTAAAACTCATCGCAGAATTTCAATTACTTTTAATACAATTTCAATCGTATTCCTTGAAAAATGTAACTATTCTTAAAAATTTTATTAAAATTCGTCAAAAGAATTTAATTATTTAAAAACTTTTTAATAAAATTTTTTATAAGAATTAAATTTTAAGAAACATTTAAAGATTCAAAAAAATAATTTACTTTTGTATTTAAATAATCGAATTCTCGAGGAATTATCTAATAAAAATTGATTTAAAAATGAATTTTAGTTTAAATTTTAGATAATAATAGAATATGAAAATAATTTTTAAGAAGTTACAGTAACAATATTCTTATAATATAAAATAATGATTTTAGTACTCGATATTCTTTAATTATTATAAAACATAAAGAAATCGATAACTCCGAGTCGAAGACTCGGAATAAATATTTTTAAATATTTTTAAAGTTGATTAATTTCAAAAAGGTTTGAATTTAAATTTTTTGAAAATCTTAATTCCTATGGAAAAATAATAATAATTAAATATTTACAATATTTTTTAAAAAAATTTTGTATTTTTTTATTTTTACAATTAAAGATATCCGTAAATAAATTTAAGAGAACATTTTTTTCAATAAATTTTTTCCTTTATTTTCTAAAAATTAAAAAATTTTCAGTTTTATTTTCAATTGAATTTTCTAATTGACAAATAGAATTTATAAACATTTTTTTTCCTTTATTTTCAAAAAAACTTGAATTTTATTAAAACAATTGAAATTAAGAAATAGAATTGATGCAAATTATTTCCTTATGGAAATTGAGAATTTTCTACAAAAATATTAAGAAACGGAAATATTTTCGGAAATATTTTCAAACAATATTTTTTAAAGAAAGAAAAATAAAAGCATACACAAAAACTAACTTCAAACTGCAGACAGAATAAATGAAAGAATACGGAGATTAATATAGTTAATTACTACCTTTAGGCAACAACAAAAACTACTACTATTGTTACTTCTATTATTACTACTGGACAACAACTTCTACTTATACTGCTACTATTATTTCCACTATTATTACTGCTATTACTATTATTTCTACTAATGATATTATTACTACTTCTATTGTTACTATTATTATTACTTTACTATTTATATATTTATATACTATTTATATATTTATATATTTATATATCTACATATATGAATAATCATAAATATTCTTCCAGAATATTGAGAGAAGAGGAGGGTTAAAATACGTCTGAGTGTGAATATGTATATGCGTTCTGTCCGCGAAGCGAACAATGTCCGTCCGAAACAGCCGTGATTTCTCTTATCGTGTATTCAAACGTTAAATAATGGGGTAACTTCGCCTTGGGGCTCTCTTTCTCTCTCTCTCTCTCTCTCTCTCCCTCTGACTCTCACTCTGAGCTCTATGACCAAGTAACTCGGCCAACCGGACCTTGCACGTTTATTGGTGAACATAATTTTCTCACTGCTTCACCACACCCATCTAGTGTACACATAAAACTAGAGACAATTTTCCCTCATGAATTTAATGCGACAGAAAATTCTCTAACTTGAAAATTGTTCAAGATTTTTCTTCTTCTTCTCTTTCACTCGCTCTTTTCACGCTAGCGCAAAACTTCTATATATATATACTTTTACTTCTTTGTTTCTGCAATTCGAGAAACGTGGAAAACTCAAAGTGTTCTCATTATTATACACGATGAAACAATATATACGGTAGTAGTAGTAGACAAAAGTTGTCTTTGATATTACTTTTCTACTTGGGAGTAAATATAAAAATTATCTCAAGTGCTGGGTGTATAATCGAAAATAATATTTGAATTTGAAGGGTCTTTTTTTTGTCGTATGCGAATTCTTTTCTCATTATTAAGAACTATAAGAATGATTTTTGATTATTTTTATTTTCAATTTTTTGTTTTAATTATAATTTATCAAAATAGTTGAAAAGAAAAATGTTGAGAAATTGAAAAATGGTAATATATTTCAGTAGAATAAACAACATTTAGTCAGTCGAGAGGGAATTATTTTCTCTCTGCAGCTGGAATAAAAAATCAAGTTCATATTTTTTATTCTTTATCCTTAAATTTATGGTAAAAATAAAAAATACGAACTTAATATTTCATTCTTAAATTTTGTAAAAAATAAAAAATATGTACTTATATTTCATTCTTAAATTTTGTAAAAAATAAAAAATATGTTCTTGATTTTTTATACCTAGATTTCTTGTTAAAAATAAATTATATATTCTTGATTTTTTTCATCTATCTGCAGAGAAAAAAATAAATTCTTCTCCTCTGATCAAAAATTGTTTACTCCACTTAAAACAACACTAGGTATCTTTTTAATTTCGTAAATCTTTTTTTCCTCAAAACTATTAAATAAATTTATCAATATTTATTTTACTTACTCTCTAAATTTGAATCAGTTAAAAATATCTAATTTAGAAGAAAAGAGTCAATCACTAATTCAAATTTCTACTGATCATTTAATTAAAAAAACTGATCTTTTTTATCCTACTAGAAAATTTACATAAAAAATTTCTGAAAATTTAAAATAATTTAATTCTTTTCTGCAATTTAGAATTATATCTAGAAATAATGATCCATAGTTTTTTTTTATAAAAGTGCATTAAGTGTAAGAATAGCAGTAAAGTAAATTTTTTACAACATTTAATTGTGTGAGGTTTGTTGGAAAAAAATGGCTTCTGGGGAAAAAAAGCTTCAGTTAAACGAATATTTGGACTCAAATCAGGAGAATAATCCCAGGGATTAGTGATTTGATCCTCTATGTAACTAGAAACTGGTTCTCATCAAATCGCCGGTGTCTAAAGTCAATTTTTTCTCCATGTAGTGGTGAAAATTTCATCGGATAATTTTTTTTTACTCACCCTTTTATTATTATTAAAAGGGAAAAAATCGCTAAATTATATAAATAGTGAAATTTGTAAAAAAAATTCTTGTTCTAAAATATTTATTTTATTAGTTTTTAATATAATATCTTGAATCTTAATCTTTAAAATAGAAAAATAGAAAAAAATTAATTCTAATAAGGAAAAATTGTATTAGAATTAAAAAGATTCTTTTTAAAAATTTATAATTCTATAATAAACTAAATTAGAAGAATTTGTTACTAACCGAATTATTTTCTTTCTCTGTTTCAGGTAAGTTTTCTTCACGTATTCGCTAATTTACTATTTAAAAATGGAGAAATTGTGGTAAGAAATATTTTTAGTACAATTTTTATCAGTAGAATTAATTGTATTTTTAAAATATTAGAAAACTCTTTAAATCCAAATTAGCAAGAAGTCGTCGACTAATTATTGAAATTAGTAAAAACTTTTCTCAAACTTTAGTAGAATTTTATCGTATTTTTTAATTTTTTGCTCTCTTCATTTTTTACATTTTTTAATTCCTTCTTTATTTCCTTAGTTTTATCCTTTTTATTATTTTTCGTTTCATTTTTTTTTTAGTTTTTAGTTCTATTTTTCTTTCTTTTTTTTGCTTATTTTAACAATTTTTCTTTTTTTTCAGTTTTAATTTTTATTCCCATTAATTGCATCCTCATAGACAAAGGATTGTATTTAACTTTCTTTTTTGAGTTTTAATGAAAAAAATAACTTAAATTCGAAAAACCTTTATTATAAATTTAAATAAATTATTGGGAATTTTTCGAATTAAATTTGCAAATAAATATATTTAATACAATAAAATGAAAGTTTCTGACATTCACTAAAATGGTTGAATTTGAATTTGAACATTATTTAAGTTATAGAAAATGCAAGACAGGTAGACATTTCGCATCAAACGCCACGAACCGTACATCCCCAATGAAAACCCTCGTCACTTCTCGAAACAATTTTATTACAAGCATTGAGAAGCGCGCGCGTACTATCACGCACATATACGATTTATACTAAAAACCCTTTTGCGGTGCTTTATCTCAAATGTAGAATTCAATTTAAAATAAGGAAATATATATATATATATATATATATATATATATATATATATATATATATATATATAAAATGTTATACATATATATTCTTATATACATAGTGAAAACATCAACGTTTCTGTGAGAATATAACAAAAGAAAATAAACACTATACACGAGATCTCCAAAGACATTGAAAGAGAGAACGAGGCAGAGAGAGAGAGAGAGAGAGAGAGATACGAAGTAAACGATAGTGGAGGAAAGTAAAAGTAAACTTGAAACTATAACAAAACTCGTTTCAAGAGTAATTTGAAATCAGACGTCTCGTGACATTTCAGTTGTTGGTTCTCATCACTTGCTCCATTCTATTTCTTCTTCTACGAAACAAAAGATTATAAAAATTTCAAAATAGGAGTTAAATATTAAATTTCGATTTTACCACTATATTTGTCTTTTTTGTCTGTTATTTAAAAAATAAATACTTTAAAGGAAGTATAGTTTTAATTATAATTTTCAATTTCAAAAGCATTACTTAGAAAATAACTTCAATTTTGATGTAACTTTAAATAAATTGGAGAAATTAATTAGGAAAATTAATTTTGGATTATGAATAATATAAATTTGACAATAAATTAGCTAAAGATTAATTTTTCACTAACAAATAACGAGAAAAAACAATAATTAGTTTTTGAAATTCGTAACTAGAGGTTAGTATTACTAATTATTTCTCTGGTTTCAAGTGTGTCAATAAATTGTTTGTTAATAATGCTGAACTAAACATTAATTAATCTTCATTATCTAAATTATCTCCAGTAACTAAATTAACACTCAATTATAAAATCGAATTCCCTTTTATGCCCTTTTCGACTTGGTAATTTTGTTAAGAATAATCAAAAATATCTGAAATCAATAGAAAATTAATTAACGATTTTTTGAAAATGTTTAATTTCGATATTAATTTGATTTTTTCATTCACTTTTTTTTAAAATTAATTTTTTAACTATATTATAATTAAAACATATGAACATATATATATATGTATATATAAATACACACAAGCGAGAGAAGTAAAATTATTGCAAATATATTCACACAAGTAGCGAATACATTTTCGTCCAAAATCGTGACACAAACTAAAATAATTTAAAATCTCACTTAAACCCCCTTCTTGCAAGTTATAAATGCAAATTCAATAAGTCAAAAATATACAGTCTCGAAGAAATGTGCCAGAGAAAGTTAATTTTACCAAATTACATGTAATTTATCTCCTTTAAATGAAAATAAGAAGAATTTTGTTTCTACATCTTAATTAATGTAAATTTCTTATATCAGATAAAAATACTAATTAAATTTCCCGTCTCATGTCTCGGCGACGACAATGGAAATAGCACATTCATTGACAATGAATTTTTCAGTAATTTAATGAGTTTTCTTTATGAAATTTATAAAAATAAAGAGTACTAATTTAAATTATTATATTAAATAACACAGAGAAAAGCGAGTGTTGTTTTTGATGCGGGTAAATTTTGGTAGGGTAATTTTAGTGAGGATAAATTTTCTATAATAGAAAATTTACCTTATTTTCGGTGTTAAAATAACACTTCCGAGCTAAAGTTTGATGCAGACACTTTTAACACCGAATTCAGTGTTAAAATAACACTCACTTTTTTCTGTGAAAAAAGCCACTTAAATTTGTAGAATTAACGTAATTTATCAATTTTCTTAACTAATGAAAGTTATAAATTTTTATAATTATTTTGAAAATTGTACCCAGATTTTGATTCGATGAGAGTAATTCTATTGACAATGAATTTAATTCGATAATTTTGAAACTAACTTAAAAGTTAAGTTAATTTGCATTAAAAATAAATGAAATAAAAAATAATTTAAAATGATTAGAATCAGAAGTCCGATTTTTTAATTTGTCTTTCATTTTTTTTCAATTCAATAAATTTTTCAATTTAATTGTTACTTTGACGTTAATTTTGACTTTGAACTTAATTTTGACATTGATTTTCACTTTGACTTTTACTTTCAATTTGATAGTTAAATTTAAAGTAAAAGTTAAAGTAAAAGTTTAATTAAAATTTAAAGTTAAAGTCTTTGACTGTTTCTTTTAATTTAACTTTAACTTTAAATTTAACTTTGACTTTAACTTTTACATTAAATTTCACTTTGACTTTAACTTTGACATTAAATTTGACTTTCATTTTAACTTTGACTTTAAATTTGACTTTTACTTTAACTTTGAGATTAAATTTGACTTTCACTTTAACTTTAAATTTGACTTTCACTTTTATTTAACATTGACATTAAATTTGACTTTCACTTTAACTTTGACTTTAAATTTCACTCTGACTTTTACTCTAACTTTGATATTAAATTTGACTTTTACTTTTACTTTGACTTTTATTTTGTCTTTTACTTTCATTTTGATAGTCAAATTTAAAATTAAAGTCTTTGACTGTTACTGTTACTTTAATTTTCATTTTGACTTTCGTTTTTACTTTCATTTTGATAATCAAATTTAAGTTTAAAGTAAAAATCAAAGTTAAAGTAAAATTCATTGTCAAAGTCAAAGTTAGAGTCAAAGTTAGTGTCAAAGTCAATGTCAATGTCGAGGTAAAAATCGAAATAAAATTTTAATTTTAAAATCTCACCCTAGAATTAAAATATATATTTTATTTATTTACTTATTTAGATTTAGAATTACATAGTAAGAAATTATAAAATAAAAAATAAAATATAAGAAAATAAAAAATAAATAAATATCCTTACATACAAAATCCAAAATACTGAAGAATAAAATGCAAAGAAAAAAGATAAACACGTTCAATAATACCTACTGATGAATATATATATTTTTGTACGATAATAAAACATGATACTCGAGTATAGGAAAAAAAAATTTTTTTAAGGCTTTTGATTAAATTTATTGACCATAGATATATCTATATCCATAAGAATGGTCTTTGAGAGTACGAAAAGAGTCGTGTAGTATATAAAAGGGAGAGAGAGAGAGAGCCCTCTTCTCTCTAGATCGAATCTGGGTTAACCAGCATTGTTTGGTTCGCAAGGCAGGATTTTGTCCTGTGGCCCAATCAGTCTTGGGTCGTCCGATTTAATGCGCTATTTTATTAGAAATCTATAAAGCCATCAAGATTACGAGAGACGAAAGGTTTATGGCTCCTTCTTAGAAAAAGAGCCTCTTTGCCCCATCCTCCCTCTCCTCCTTTTCTCTCTGTACCCCCTGCTAACTCGTTAGCGACCACCACTCGCGTCATTTTTATCATTAGTGAGACCGGAGGTCTTACGTTGAGTATCTTTCTTTTAACATTCCTTTCTACTTTTTTTTGCCTCCTTCTCCTTCCTCCTTCTTTCTCATCTGTCTCCCAAACACTTTACTATACGAAGTAGCCGTTAAAATGCTCCAACGTAGAATTTTAATTTATGCACGGCTACTTTATTGGGTCAATTCGTAAGATGATCTCTCATTTTGTCTCCTCTCCACTCTTTCTTTGTGTCTTTTTTTCTCTTTTTTGTCCACTCTCTCTGTCTCTTTCTTTTTTTTATCTTTCTCTCTCCTTTCTCTCTCTCTCTATTTTTTATTCATTTTTATCTTTATATATTCTTTCTTTTTCTTCATTCTCTTTCATTCTTTTTTACTTTCTTACTTTCTTTCTCTTTTCCTTTTCTCTTTCATTCTTTTTTATTTTCTTACTTTCTTTCTCTTTTCCATTTCTCTTTCTAATTTCAATTTTTTTTATTTCTCTTTTTACTTCTTTCTCTGATTTTCTTTCCTCTATTCATATTTATCAAAGAAAAGAAAGAAAAGAAGGAGAAAGATTCATAAATCTTTCTCCTTCTTTTCTTTATTTTCTTTTATTGTTTTTATTTTCTCTTTTTATTTATTTCTCTTTTTTTCTTTCCTCTATTCATAATTATTAAAGAAAAGAAAGAATTCCCTTTTTTATTTCTTTCACATTTTTCTTTCCTTAATTCCATTTCTTTCACCTCTTCTCCTTCTTTTATATTTTTTTATAGTTTCACGTTTCCCTTTTCTTTCGTTTTTTCTTAATTTCTTTCTTTCTTTGCTCTCTTCTTAAAATCGTAGCCTCTGATGCGGCAAAAATGCCGACGAGGAAAAGTCGGAGAAAAAGAAAAATACTTTTTTCAATCGTAAAGAAACTTTTTAAGAGGGTATTATAATTATTTTTTTGTTTGATTTTTGCCCAACAAATCGTACCAGATAAAATTATTATTCTTAATTACTGAAAAAAAAAATTATTTCTTTCTACTTTTCCACTCTCTAAATTTTAAAGTTTGAAAATAGTTATAGAGGTAAAAGAAAATTAATAAGTAAAATAAAAAATATACTTAGGAATAAAAACTATAATAAAAAGTTAATGAAATATCTGGACAGGAATGAAAAATACAGTAATGAAAAAAAATGAAAAATAATTAATTACAGAAAAGAAAAAAATTAAATAAATAAAAGGAGAAACAATTAATTGAATAGGGGAAATAAAAATAAAACTAATTGTTCCACTTAGAAAAAATTCGTTTAAACATATAAATTTACTTGTGAGAATAATAAAATAGGGACAATAATATAAAAAAAAATTAAAAATGAGTAATATTGTGAAAAGTTATTAATAAAATACAAAAAATTATGTCTGACCGAAATTTGTTTGTTCCACTTAATAAAATGATTTTAAATGTACCTACTTTTAAAAATAGATAAAAATTAGCAAAATTAAAAAAAAAAATGAAACAAAAGTGGTTAAAACTGTAAAACCTGATAACAAAAATAAAACAAAATTTACCCTGTCTGACCAAAAATTGATTGCTTCACTAAAATATGTTTCTTCGAGAATTTAAATCTACTTCTGGAGAAGACAAAAATAAAATCAGTAATAAAATAAATGAAAATGGGTAAATTTTTAAGACCTGTATTAAAAATAAAATATAAATTCCTGTCTGACCGAAAATTGATTGTTCCACTTTAAAAAAAATGGCTTTAAATGTTGTATCTACTTGTGAAAATAATAACGATAAGGAAAATTTAAAATAAAAAGTAAGATGAAAATAAGTAAAACTGTAAAACTTTATTAAAAATAAAGAAACAAAATTTATCCTGTCTGAACAAAAATTGATAACTCTACTTAAAAATTTGTTTTTAAATTTTAAATCTACTTGTAAAGATATAACATAAATAAAAAGAGAAATAAAAAATAAAATAAAAATGGATAAAACTGTAAACCTTATTAAAAAATAAGACAAAATTTTCGTTGTCTGGACATAAATTAATTATTGCACTTGTAACAATTTTTGAAAAGTTTAAATCTACTCGTAAAAATATAATTAAAATTAACAAAACAAATAAAATATATAATAAAATAAAATAAATACAGTTACGATTGTAAAACGTTATAAAAATTTTTTTAATTATATTGTCTGACCAATGATTGATTGTTTCACTTACAGAAATTTGCTTAGGAATTTAAATCCACTTGCAAGATTTTAAATATTTAAATCCACAATAAAAATAAATACAACAATAAAATAAAAAATGGGTAATTTTGTAAAACCTTTATTAAAAAATTGTACCCTGTCTGACTGAAAATTGATTGTTCCACTTAAAAACATTGATTTAAATATTTAAAGCTACTTATAAAAAATAATAAAAATAAAGAAAATTTAAAAATAAAAAAAGTAGAAATGTAAAATCTCATTAAAAAATTAAAAACAATTTTAAATAAGTCTGACTGAAAATTGATCGTACTACTTAAAAAAAATTGACCTCGTCCTAAAAAATTCAATTTTATGTTTTAATTTTCAAATTCAAATAAATTTTTTTCTTTCTCTCTCTTGTTCCCTTTTTTTCAATGACTAAAAGGCGCCTATATATTAATTTTCAGAAAAAGAACTAAATGCTTTATCTTGAAGAGTGAAATGCCATTAAAAGTGGGTCACTACACTTGATTTGACAAAGCAAAAAAAACAAAAAAAAAAAATGCATTACCCTCGCGTGAAACAATGAATGTTGCAGCTTTGATTTTCCTATCATGTCAAAGTGTACAGTATTTAAAAAAAAGAAGACTAAAAATAAAAAGAGACAAACCAAAAAAAAAGAAAATAAATACTGTCTTACTTCCGGTTTTCTCGAACAAGCCCAATAATTCATGGTATTTGGAAGGAGGACTGGGGGGTGGTAAGAGTTGCGATGAAAGGAGGGTTACCAAAGACAGGGAGAAATGCAGGTATTGCTGGCATTTTGTGGCGCGCAATAGAAACACAGAAACGCGGCTCGAAGCGAAGAGAGAGAGAGAGAGAGAAGAGAATCGAGTCCGAAAGCCAACCTCGGGAATAAATTCTTGTATCAAGATTCAAATAAATGCATTCGAAGCTGCGAGCAAAGTTGTATCCCGCGGGGGATACAGAACCATAATACCACTTCGAGCCACGAATACCACTGTCTCCTTTCATCTCCCTCTCCCCTCTTTTCTCTTCTCCATTTTTTTTCTCTTTTTTTTGCCACAAAATCCCTTTTTCCGTTTACATCTTATTTCTACCGCGCTTTACCACCGCACACGTCTCTCTATCTAATCTCGTTAGAAAATTGCTAAAACTATTTCAATCGAGATTGTAATAACTTGACCCATACTGGTATGTGTGTGTATATATATAAATTTCATCCAAGCCTCAAAAACTTTACTATGACGTCAAACTCAGTTTTCAGAATAATTTTTCATTCTACTCTACTCTCTTCACCCCCTTTTTTGTAGTTTCGTTAAATGTAATTGCTTTGAATTTCAAACAGACTTACACTCCTGTATTTAACTTGGTTAACTTAAATTTCTCCTTCTTTATATAAAATATACATCCCACTGTTTCCCTGACTTAATGCACTCAATTTTTTTTTTATTTCTTTACTTTCTTTCACTATTTATTTATTAGCTGAATTTTAATTTCAGTTTTCCATTTGAATTTAATTATTTATATTTAAATTGCATTTTCTTTTCTTTTTTTGACAAAAGTTACTTGTGAAATAATTACTTGAACGAAAAGTCGGAAAATATGTTATATAATTAACGAATTTTTTATAGATTAATCTAATCTAATAATCTAATCTTACAAATCTTACTAATCTTACTAATCTTACAAATGAACCCAGATGAAAAAGTTCTATACACTGAGAAAACGATTTATTTGGTTGAAGCAAATTTTGTTTAAATCAAACTTAAAATATCTTTGCTGTACAGTCAAACATATTTAAGTTTAATTGAAACATATTTTTTGGTTTATTTAAAGAAATAATATATTTAATTCAAAAACATAAGTTATGGTTGATTTTGAATTATTTATAATCAACTTTTAAGTTTGAATCAAACATAAAATTCTTAAACATAATTTTTCTTTAAATCATAACAGAAAATATATTTGAATTAAACATAATTATTCAAATAAATAATATTTTTGAAGCAAAGCAGTAGATTGAACCAGTGAAAGTATTTAAAAATTCGGACATTTACGGAAAAAATGAAAAATTACGGACCAATTACTGACAAAAATATAACCAGTTCGAATCAAATAAAAAAACATTTTACTTAATTAATATAATCATTATTTTATATTATAAGAATATTGTACTTCTTTAAAATTATTTTCATCATTTCAATTCAATTATTATTTTTAAGATTTTACCAGTAAAATTTTTCTTTAAATCAATTAATTTTTCAAAAAAGTTCTTCTACAATTTTCAAAATCAATTTACTTATCATATTCAATTTTACAAATTTTAATTATTCATAAATTCTTCAATTAGAAAATAAAAACTTCAAATAATATAAAAAAATCCAATTACATTTAAAAAAAAATTAATTTCAAAATTCAATTATTTCTAAAAATTCTCGCTTTATTGCTTTTAATATTCATTAAAATTCTAGAAAAAATTATTTTTACAAAAAATTATTCTGAAAATTCTAGAAGCATTCAATTATTTAAGTAAAAAAATTGATAATTTATTGAATAATTGAATGTTTGTTAAAATTGCGAAGAAATTTATAAAAAAAAATTTGTAAATAATTGAATTTCCGCGAAATTTTTATTATTTTATGAAAATAATAGATATTGAAAATTTGGAATATTTTTGAAGATAATTGGAACGTTGTCAAGAATTTTATTAAAAATTTTTGAAAATAATTCAATTTTGGAGAAGAATTTTATTAAATTTATAAGAATAATTGAAATTTTGACGAGAATTTAAAAAATATTTTGAACATAATTGAATTTTTGCTAAGAATTTTATTACTTTTGAAAATAATTAAATTTTGCAATCATTTGTAATTTCTCTAAAATTTTCCAAATTATATGGTACCATTTACTTGATTGATTAGAGATTTTTTTAATATTATTTACTATTTATTTACAACCAAATCGAAATAAAAATTAGTAATGCTAATTATTAGCTACGAATTTGAAAATTATTTCTTTCAGTCTTATAAATATTATTTATTTAAAAGAGAATTAATTTCTAGGCAAAAGGAATTAAAATTTAGTCAAAAGTGTAATAAATTTCAACTATTTTCTAGTATTACTCTAATGTTACCTACAATATTTAAATAGTTTAATAATATTTTAATGTTTAGGATAACATAATTCAATTTCAAAACTAAAGTTCTGAAAAATCTATTCGAATTTTTAAATTCTATTTTAATGTTTAAAATTTTAATTAAATATTAAAATTCTATTTTAGTAAGTATTAGAAAATAAAATTTTAATGTATTATTAAATAGATTATTTTTTAAGAGTTTTTAAAGATTATTTTTTAATTATTAAAATTCTAAATTAATTCTAATTCTAATTCTAATTAATTCTAAATCATTCTGTTTTAATGTTAAAAAAAAAATTTAATCTTTAAAATTATATATTACAATTTTCTTTTACAGTTTAAAGTTCTATTTTTAGTTTAAATTATTTTTATGATTGGAATCCAATTTTAATGTTTTGAATCATTTTACATTTTATTTAAAATTTATTGAATTTTAAAGTATTATTATTATTTATTTAAAAATTTATTTGATCTCTTAAAATCCTGTTTTAAAGTTTAAGCTTTAAAGTTCTGTTTTAATGTTTAAAACTCATTTCTAATGTTTAATATTTAACTGTAATATTTATTTATTGTAATGTTGAAAATTCTATTTTAATGTTGTTAATAACATTATAATGTTTGAATTGTCATTTTATTCTTCTAAATAATGTTCTAATTTTCGTAAAAATACTAATTTATTTTTTAAAATACTATTTTTATGCTAAGAATAATTTCCATATTTTATTTATTTCTATTATTATTATTAATTATGTTATTACAATTGCAATATTCGTACAATTTTAATTAAAAAACGGTGAAAATTGTACCTAAAAAATTTAAAAAAAAAACTTTGTTCATTCAATTTATTATGAAAAACTATAAAGAAAACACGACATTTATAAAAAACAGAAAAAATGTGTAATAAAAAATTAGTAAACATCTTATTTTCAATTAAAAAAAAAAATCTTTTTTTTCTAACTCTAAAAGAAAATTTTTGCTAATTGTGCTAAATTTTCTAAGATCACTGGCAAGAGGTTTCTGACTCGTTAACTTCGATCAGATTACAGTTTAATTCTCCCTTGTACGAAGAGAGGTCTGTTTTCCGGGTCACATCCTAATTTCTAAGACGAAACGACCGTCGCGGATCGGTAATAATGGCTTTAAAGGTAGACGTACTATAAGCACTAAAAAGGAATAGAAGTGGTAGGGGAGGGTGGAAAACATAAGAGACGGAAACTATAAAGTCGTCCTTCTCTCTCTCTCTCTCTCACTCTCTTTCTCTCTCTCTCTCTCTCTCTTCCCCTCTCCAAAGCTCGATTAGTAAGCCGACTCTTGATCGGGTCGTAGACGTAAATCAATCTTATAAAATCAACTCCCTTTAAAGCTTGGTTCGACATTATTGACTTTTCCTACCGAACGAATGAGAAATCATTTGCACGAACACTCGAAGAAACGCGCTTAAATTCTTTAATACACTTTGAATTTTACGTCAAAAAAAAAATTTTTTTTGTCTTTTTCTTTTTGAAATTGAAAGAAGGAAAAGAATTGAAAATTACTAATCGGGATTTTTCCGGAATAGAAAATGTATAAGAATTTTTTTTCTGACTTTTTTCATATTTTAACTGTGACTGTTTTTTATTTTCACCCTTATTTTTACTGTCAGTTTACAAATCTTTATTTTCAATGTCATTTTCACCTTGACAAATTTCTATTTTCACTTTGATAGTTTTTTACTTCCCTTTTGTTGATTTTATAAAAATTTATGAAAGGATAAATAAAAATCTACCAGAGTGATAATGAACAGGATATAAAAAAATCCTGTCTGACTGAAAATTGATTGTTTTACTGATGAAAAATTAAAAAAATTTTAATATTTACTTGTGAAAATACAATAAATACAAAAAGTAATGAAATAAAGAATAAAATAAAAATGATTGGGATTGTAAAACGTTATAAAAACAATTTTTTAAATTATCTTGTCTGACAAATAATTAACTATTTCACTTACAGAAATTTTGCTTAGAAATTTAAATCCATTTAGAAAAATATTAAAAGTAAATACAACAAATCTGCAAAAGTTAAAATGAAAATAATTATATAATACAGTAAAAAGGAAATTGAAAATAAAATTCTATAAAAGTGAATGTGAAAATGAAAGTGAAAGTATAGATTAAACTACCTAGACCTCTAGAATTATTTTACCTTGAAATCAATACCAAAATAGTTTTAAATAATTTTTATTTTCAATCTTCTTTAAATTGTTTATAATTATAAAGTAATATTTAAAAATTCTGTTCTTCATATTCAATCAAAAGTTAAAAAATTATTTTATTTTCTACATTCATCAAATATAAAAAATGATAGTAAATTCAAAATATATTAATTGACAGTAATTCTGTATTCACAAAATATTTTCAATGCTATTTATAAAAAGAACGAAATTTTATTATCATTTTATAATTATTGATGAACAATTTGAAAAACCCTTCAAAATTAATTTTTTTAACAATATTTTTGTACGCTTAATATCAAAACAAGATTAATTCGTTAATTAGTTTCTAATTTGATGAACGAAACTTCTAGAAAAAACTGTTGTAAAGACTATTAAAAACCTAAATTGTTAATAACTTTAACAATAAATGTTAGTTTTTGTCAAAAAGTTTAAGAAAATAATTTTATCACAACAATTGCAATAATTTAATGTTCAGAATTAAATATTTTTATTTAAAAAGTATGTGCTTTTGGATCAGAAATTTTCAATTTTGACCCAAAAAAAATTAAAAATACGGAAATCCTGATCCAAAAGTAAATAAAAAAGTTTTTATTATAGAAAAAAAATTATAAGGAAACAATTATTAATTTTAATCATATTTCTAAAATTCATGGGAAGAACAAAAACTAAATTAACTTTTATTTGAAGAAATTTTATTTGTTTCAAAAAAGTAATATTTAATTTCAATAAAATTTTGAAATTGACTGAAAAAGAATTTCAATTGTGTCAAAAAGACATATATTTTCATTTTGAAAAAATAAACAAGTTTTTACGTTTTTAGTATTTAAAATCCTATTTTAATATTAAAATTTTAATTGAATATTAAAATACTATTTTAATATTAAAAAACAAAATTTTAATGTATAAAATTATTTTTCAGTATTAAAGACAAGTATATTTTTATTTATATCAAAAATAAACTATATTTGTCGCCAGAAAATTGTAAATTTGGGTAAAAGTAAAAAATAACAAATTTGAATTTAGCGATATTGCAAATTGCCAACAGATGGCAAGGAACTTTATTGCTCGTAAATGAATTAAATTACACAAAGAAGTAATAAATCGATAAATTGACAAGAGTCAATTTATCGAGATAATCCGCAAATTGTAATTCTTATTTATATATTTATTAACAAAAAGATAATAATAATGTTCATTAAAAAAATGTTTTTATCTCAATTTGATATTGTTAGGAAAACTCTGTTATTAATAAAAAATAATAATTATTAATAAGACAAACAATAATTACAATAAACAATAATAACAATAAACAATAAACAAAATGACAATAATTAATAAAGTAAATAATTCCGCTTAAAAAAAAATTAAGAAACTCTAACCCAAAAGTAAATAAATTTATTCAATTTTTCACAGTACTGATGAAAATTTAATATGAAAAAAAAATGATTAATTTAAATCATATTTCTAAAATTCATGAGGAGAACACGGTGCATTAACTAAAATGAATGTAATAAAAATCTGATGAAATTCTACTTTTTTTTGACGTTATATGGAATAAGAAAAGAACTTTTCCATGACACTTGAAAATATAATGGAGGAAGGGGTTAAATGAGGGTACTAAAAGATTAGGTGGAAGATTTGCTTTTTATCTTCTCGTCTTCAGGCGATTCGCTGATGTAACTTTTGAAAGTTTAAGCGGAAATTGATGGACAAAATGTGATCCTCGCTATTCAATACACTTGGACCTCTCTCTCTCTCTCTCCCTTTCTCTCATCCCTCACACCATTAAATTTTGTGTCATCGCACCCCTTCAATATACATATATATATATAAATATATATATGCAAGCGGGGTTCGATCGATAAACTAGCAAAAGGTTATTCAATTGAGGGGTCACATGGAGAATGGAAGTGTGAGTGTTTCAGAGAGTTACCCGAATGGCCAGTGGTTTCTGTTGTATATTCAATTCTCGCTAACTATTTGTGGTTTCAAGTTCTTTTAAAAGAAGTATCTTGCGGCAGGAACATGAATCTATCCCCTAAAGTACTGTGTGGTACTTGCACTCGACAAGTTTCGTTGAGAGAGATGGGGTGGGGGAGAAATTGCAGGAGGGGGGTCAGGAAGCAAGTTTCCTATAAGCAAGTGCTCGATCAGTCTGTCTTTTATACTATAGGGGTGTAATAGTTAACAATTTAATTTTCAACTTTGCCTTCTAGTTGTAAAGTGAAAATTAAGAAATTTTTACAATTTCTACAATTTTTACAATTTTTTTTTAAATTTACAATATTGAGTGAAAACGCGTCAACCGTGATTACATTTTTGGAAAAGTCGAAACATTTATAAAAATCTAGTTCACGACGATAAAAAAAAAATTTTATCCGTTTTTCGAAATTTAAAATTTTTACACCTTTTTTATAATAACAAATTTTTGCATTATTTAAGAAAAAAATTAATAATTCAAAACTGTTTTGCTGGAAATTAATGGGTATTTTTTTGATAGTCAGTGAATATCCACTCTTTTGAATAAATTTAATTGTGAGAAAAATTTTTAAAAATTTTTAATTTTTAATAAAAATTTTATAAACAATCAGTATTTTTTATGCTTTCTAGAGCATAATTTAAGTTTACAATTAAATTTATTTAAAATATTGTTTTTTAGGACAATTTTTATATTTCTAAAATATTTTTTTCGATTTTTTTAGTTTGAGGACAATAATTGAAAATTGTGGTCAAAGAGAAAAAGAATAACTACTTGTCGAATTTTAGTGGCGCGAAAAATTAAATTTTGGTTCTCTAAATTTTCATTAGTGAAAAAGTTTATTAATTTTAATTATAGTGACTGACATTTTGCTAATTAAAATTAGTAGATTTTACTAATAAATTAGTAGCAATTACTATATTTATTAATAAAATTTAATTATTCAAAAGCAAAAACTTAGCTACTAATTCAAATTAGTAAATATTTTTACTAATTCTAATTTAGAGAGCGAAAAACAAATTAATTGGCTATAGGAGATGAATAAATTTTTAATTGTTTCAAAGAAATTTTAATTGCTTCGCATAGAAATATTACTTGGTTCATAGAAATTTAATTTATTTTTTAAAAAAATTTGGTTTGTTATAATAAAATTTTATTTTTTACAAAGTAAATGTTATTTGTTGTAAAAAAATTTTGTTTTTATGGAAAAAATTTCATTTGTAAATAAAAAAATATATAATTTAGAGAGAGAGAATAAAATTAATTGGCTACAGAGATGAATAAATTTTTAAATTGTTTCAAATAATTTTTATTTGTTTCATAGTAATTTATAAAAAATTTTGTTTGCTACAATGAAATTTTAATTTTTACAAAGTAAATTTTATTTGTTGTAAAAAAAATTTGTTCTCATGGAAGAAATTTTATTTTTAGGTATCAAAAAAATTCTATTATTTAGAGAGCGAGAATCAAATTAATTGGCTATAGGAGATAAATAAATTTTTAATTGTTTCAAACAAATTTTAATTGCTTCGCATAGAAATTTTACTTGTTTCATAGGAATTTAATTTATTTTATAAAAAATTTTGTTTTTATGGAAGAAATTTTATTTGCATCAAAAAAATTCTATAAAAGAAATTTTATTTGTATCAAAAAAATTCTATAAAAGAAATTTTATTTGTATCAAAAACATCTATAAATGCAATTTTATTTTCTATGAAATAAACTTTATTTGTTAAAAAAGCAAATATTGTTTGTTAGTTACAAAAAATTTTACTTTTTTCTAAAAGAATTTTTTTTTGTATCAAAGAAATGCGATAAAAGAAATTAAATTCATTTAAAAAGAATATTTATTTTTAAAAACAGAAATTTTATTTTAAAATATATATTATTTTTTCCATAAAATTTTCATTTTATTCTTTGAAAAAAATTTTATTTTCATCAAAGAAGTTCTATAAAAAGAAATTTTATTTATTAAAAAAGCAATTCTATTTGTTTAAAAAAAATTATTTTAATAAAAATATAATTTGCTGTACAGAAATTTTATTTCTTTCAAGAAAATGTTTATTTACTTCAAATAAATGTTCATTGTTTCACAAAAAAATATGCTTTGCTGCAATTTTCATAGTTTAATTTAGTAAAAAATTGTCCACAGATTTAAATTTCTAGAGCTTGATGTTAATCGTTAGTTACATTTTAGTGCAAAATTCCAAAAATTGAGTAAAAATTTTTACTAATTTAAATCAAGGGACGATTTCTCCCTAATTTGGATTTAGAAAAAAAACAATTTTTTTACATGAAAGAAAATTTATTTTTATTAAAGAATATTAAGTTTCTTAGAAAAGAGATTTTATTTCATTCGAAAAAACTTTATTTGTCTAAAAAAAATATTTGTTTTGTTTCACTAACATTTTTAATTGTCTCAAAAAGAATTTGAATTGTGTCATATAATATTTTGAATTACATGTTTAAAATTAAAATTTTAACTTCATTTTTAATTTATCTTTAATTAAAATTAAAAAATTAAACTTTAAAATTAAATTTAAAATTTTTAAATTGTAAACAATTAAAATCAAAACAAACATTAATTGAGTGGATTTTTTTTAAATTTACTTTTTAAATTTACTCAATCAACAAATTATAAATACGGACGTTAAAATATCATAAATCGAAACAAACAATTTTTTGCTTTTCTAAAAGTTCATGAAGATGAAAAAAAAAAAATTCTATTGTTATTTCTTTATAAAAGAAAAGTGATTTTTTTTCTCCTCGCAATTTTCTGAATGAAAGATGGTGATGATTTATTTTCTTTTTAAAATGATGAGTTTCACTTTGAGGAGTTATGTATATATCTTTTGAAGTTTCTGAATGTTTTTTCTTTTATCAAGTTTTTTTGTATGTGTAAATATATGTATATGTAAAACAAAGAGAGTGTAGAAATACTTCATTATCTCCTTTTAGGTTAAATAAGTAAATCTCGAGAGTCGTTATTTAAAGTACACTCCTATGGGATGTGGCAAGCGATCTCAACTCGAGTTCATCGCCTTCTCGCTCGATCTACCTCGATTTCAGTCGACGTAGCTTCAAAGCCACTTAATCCTCTTAACGAAGCCACATGAAGGAAAGGATATCGCCCTTTCTCTCCTCCTCATTTGCTCTCATTCTCTTACACGCCTCTCTCTATGTCTCTAATTATCCCCTTTCTTTTTTCTTTTTAAAAAAAACTTCAACAACATTTTCTCGCCTTCCATTATTTCTCCTATGTGACCCTCGAGCTTTTTAGAACTTGAATAAATAGAGCGGATTTTTGAGCGAAATGAACTTGTCGATTATTAACTCTGTATTAATGTATTGTTAATAATTAATTTATTAATAATTAGCAAAAAATATTAATTTATTAATAATTATTGTATCAGCCATATATATTTAATATTAATTTTCACAGTTTTTCTAAGGATATCAAATTGAGACAAAAAACGAATCAAAAAGTTGCTTTGCAACATTTTTGATTCGTTTTTTGTCTCAATTTGATATCCTTAGAAAAAACAGGCTTTATAATATATTTAGGGGAATATAATATTTAATTAATTAATTTATTCCTATTTAGATAATTTTGCAGAAAAAAATTTGTTTCCATCATTTTCTTTATTATTATTTATTAACTAGCAAATGTTACGCCCGCAGAACGTATGTATTCCATTTATATTTATTATGCAAATTACAAAATTTTTTATTTTCAAATATAAATTTTGAAATAATTTCATAACCAAAATTTAAAAAATTCACTTATTAAGTGCATAATTAATTATTATTGTTTATATTTTCACAAATTTTAATATAATTCTTCGGAAGAATTAAATTATTTTCATAAATAATAACATTCTTCTGAAAAAATTCAGTTATTTTTAAAAATAATAAAATTGTTTGCAAAAATTCAATTATTATCTATAAAAATTTTCCAAAAGAATTAAATTATTTTCTATTTTAATAAAATTATCCCTAAAAATTCAATTATTTTCAATACAAGCTTAATTTTTCTCCAAAGAATTTAAATTTTCATTGAAACAATTATATTATTTTTCTTAAATTTTAATAAAAATCTTTGCAAAATTTTTTTTCAATTTTTTTTTTAATTGAATTCCTTACAGAATTTTAATTATTTTCAAAAATTTTAAACAAATTCTTGTCAAGAAATCCTTTTGAAGTAAAATTCGTTGCAAAAATTAAATTATTTTTTATAAATAATAAAATTTTTCCGAGTATTACAATTATTTTCCAAAATTTTAATGAAATTCTTCCTAAAAATTCAATTATATTCATAAAAAATAAAATTCTTTTGAAAATTTCAATTATTTTCTTAAATAATAAAATTCTTCTTAGGATTTCAATTATATTTAAAAATTTTAATACAATTCTTTGCAAGAATTCAATTATCTTCATTAAAAAAAATTCTTTGGAAATTTTAAATTATTTTCATTAATAATAAAATTCTTCGGAGGATTTCAATTATTTTGAAAACAATTTTAATAAAATTCTTCCTAAAAATTCAATTACCTTGATAAAAAATAAAATTCTTTTGAAAATTTCAATTATTTTCTTAAATAATAAACTTTCTCTTAGAATTTCAATTAAATTCAAAAATTTTAATACAATTCTTTGCAAGAATTCAATTATCTTCATTAAAAAAAATTCTTTGGAAATTTTAAATTATTTTCATTAATAATAAAATTCTTCGGAGGATTTCAATTATTTTGAAAACAATTTTAATAAAATTCTTCCTAAAAATTCAATTACCTTGATAAAAAATAAAATTCTTTTGAAAATTTCAATTATTTTCTTAAATAATAAACTTTCTCTTAGAATTTCAATTAAATTCAAAAATTTTAATACAATTCTTTGCAAGAATTCAATTATCTTCATAAAAAAAAATCTTTAGAAAATTTGAATTATTTTCATAAATAATAAAATTCTTCGGAGGATTTTAATTATTTTAAAAACAATTTTAATAAAATTCTCCCTAAAAATTCAATTATCTTGATACAAAATAAAATTCTTTTGAAAATTTGAATTATTTTCTTAAATAATAAACTTTTCTTAGGATTTCAATTAAATTCAATAAATTAAAGAAATGTTTTTAAATTAAAAATTTTTTTATTAACATTTTTTTTGAAAGAATTCAATTATTGTCAAAACCTTTAATAGAATCTATATTTCGAAAGAATTTAATTATTTTCTATTTTTTAAAAAAATTCCTTGAATGAAATAAATTATTTTAAAAAATTGTAATAAAATTATAAGAAGAATTTAATTATTTTCTAAAAATTTTAATAAAATTCAATAATATTAAATGTTTATAATTTCAATTATTAAAAATCACGATTATTTAAAAAATTAGAAAGAAATTTTTCATAAAATTCAATTACTTTCAAAATTTTCAATTAAAATTATTAAAGAAACTCAATTATTTTAGAAGAATTCAAAGAAGTTCTTCAAAAGAATTTATTTAGGATTTTTTAAAATTTTAATAAAATTTTTTGCGAGAATTCAATTATTATTTTTGTAAATATTAAAATTCTGCGAAGGAATTCAATTATTCTCAAGATTTATGATAAAATTCTTTGCAAGAATTCAATGATTTTTAATACATTAATTTTGAAATTGAAAATATTTGAAAGGAAAAAATATTTATAAAGTAAGGAAACAAAAAAGCAAACAAAAACTAACTTCAGACTGGGAACAGATTCTCGGAATACAACAATTATTAATATAGATATTCTTTTTTTTATTATTCCACGATTATTGAAGTTCGGCAAGGAAATTTTACAAAAGGATGAGCGCGTCAAGGCTTTTTTTCATTTTCTTAAGATTGAGAAGAACAACAGGAGGATAAAAGAAAAAATTAAGGGAAAAAAGTGTCAGAGGAGAAAAGGAGAGAGAGAGAGAGAGAGACAGAGTAAAAGAAAAAGAGCAAGAAAGAGAGAGAAAGAAAAGAGAGTGAGATAAAGACAGAAACAGAGAGAAAGAAGGAAAAAGGAGAGAGAAAGAAAGAGAGAGAGAATAGAAATTCACTGGAGAATAAAACGACGAGGATGTCCTCGATGGAAGCACCGAGTAAAAACATATGATAATAAAGCACCGGGACGCTCTCCTTCTCTCTCTCTCTCGCGCTCTCTTTTTAGCTATAGGACATATATAAGAGATGCGATGCTGATGGAGATGACGCGGTGACGTCGATGGCGCTTCTTGGCGTAGCGAAACTTTCAACCGAGTTGTAAATGCTGATTGCTCCTCTAACCTCGCACTCTTTCTCTCTTTTTCTCGTTCACTCTCTTTTTTATTCCCCTCCCACTCCCACTCCTCTTTTTTTTACTCCTTCCCCTGTAAAAAAGGAGAAGAAGAAAAAAAAACCCCACACAACTTCTCTATCCCAGTTATGCCTTCTTTTATGCGACGAACTAAGGAAAACCAACCGACCCACTGCTCTATTCTAACTGTCCTATCAAACTTTAACTAAATAACTTCTCAGTCATTCCTCAAGGAAATATCTTTAAAAAATGGAAACTTCTTTGAAAAAAAATTCAATCGAGTGTAAAAAAATAATATTTGTCTTTTCTCGTCATTTACTGTTTTTAGCAATTTTTCCCTTTTTCTTTTTTTGGACAAATATTCTTAATTTTCTGTTTTTTTCTTTTGTTTATCACTCTTTTCTTCTTTTAATTTTATTCTTTCTTATTCTATTCCTGTTTATTTTATTTTTCCAATATATTCTGTTATATTTTTTCTAATTTTTAATTTTTATACTTTTTACTCCTTTTTGTTTCAATTTTTGTAAGTTTTCTGTATTATTGTTTGTCATTTTATTTGTTTTTTAATTCTCTTTTATATTTTTAACTTTCTTGCTCTTTATTATTGAGTTATGATTTCAATTATTTAAAATCGTTTTCTTTTAATCTTAACGTCCATATATAGACGTAAAATTTACTGGAAAGTTCGTTTTCGTTACTAAAAGAATAAAACTTGAATAAAGAACAAAATTTTTTCTCCTTGAAAAATTGACTCAGAACAGAATTCTAAAAAAAATTCAAATAACCAGAAAATGAAGGAAGAAGAATTAACTAATTTAAATCAATAGCCGATTTTTTCCTAATTTTGATTTAGAGAGAAAAGAAGTTTCTTTGTATAAACAAAAATTTATTTTTGTCCTAGCTGCACGAAAAGTATGTCATTTCGGGCACTTAAAGTGGGCGCAAAGTAACTGATTCTCGCCCGGGGCCGGGGAAGCGGGCGCAAAAGTTCTTTTGCGCCCGCTTCGCTCGTGCCCTCAATGCCATACTTTTCATGCAGTTAGGACAAAAAATTATGTTCGCAACATGGGCGCAAAGGTGATTACGACTTTGGCGAGATTTCGGGACCTCGGGGACACTTTCGCACCCTCGGTCCCTTCATCTCGCCATCGCCGCAATCACCTATTTTCCGCCCTTGATACGAAAATAACTATTTTTTTAAACAATATTCGATTTTTTGGAATAGAAATTTTATTTCGAGGAAACTTCATTTGTATCAAAAAAGTTTTATTTAGTTTCTGTAAAATTTTCAATTGTCTCAAAAAGAATTTAAATTGTGTCACATAATATTTTTAATAACGTGTTTAAAATATTTACCTTCGAAGTTTAAACTTTATAATTAAAATTAAATTTAAAATTATAAACAATCAAAATTTAAAGAAACATTTTTCTTGCTTCTCCAAAAATTCATAAGTACATTTTTCCGAAGTATTTTAAATTTTTTGTATAAAATTCCGAAAATCGTGACATTAATTAATTATATATGGAAAAATTCATTTTTCGAAATTATTTAAAATTTCCGAAAATCACGACATTAATTAATTATATTTATAGAAAAATTCATTTTTCGCAACTATTTGCAATTTCATTGTCAAAAATTTCGAAAATCATGACATTAATTAATGATTTTTACGTTAAAAAATCTACTTCCACAAACTCATCTATAAGAATTTTATGAGTTAAAAGAACATTTTTTTTATTATATTTGCAAAAGAATCGAGAGATCTCCACCCATTTTCGTGGGAAGAAGGCGCGCACTTAAACATGCATATTTTTATGTCAGCACTGGCGGATTTTCATCTCAGCTTTCCAAATGCAACAATAGAATTTCTTAGTGGTCCAAGGCTCTTCCGGATATGAGAGTCTCGGGGATAAAGTGCTTCTCGGCAATGAATGATAAACTTTTATCTTGCCATGATACATGGCGGAACCTTGATCTTCTTTTTTTTGTTCCACCCCACCCCCTCTCTCTTTCTTCAATCCCCATCCTTCCAAGTTATTGCAACAAGGCGTGGGAAGAGGTCAGATTTTTCCCGAGACTTGGGAAATCTTACTGATATTGTGGTTGCATCGTCGCCTCTTTTCTTTCTCTTTTCATTTATAATATTACAAAAATATTTCTATCGATCGGGGTGCTCTTTTCAAATGTTGAAAATTTCTAAAATTTCATTCTCCAAATGGAAATGTAAACTAAATCACGGCGAAAAAAATTCTTTTCTCTATACTTTCTTCTTTATTTTAAATTTAAATTTTATTCGTTTTGTCGAATTTTCAATTTTTGGCAGTCGTTTTAAATTTGAGAGTTTTTTTTCATTTTTTTTGTACTTGTTTCGATTCTTTTTTTTGACTTGACATTTTTTGGCAGTCGTTTTAATTTGATAGTTATATTTTTATTTTTTTTTTGTACTTGTTTCGATTCTTTTTTTTTACTTGACTTTTGCAATTGAAAATTTTACTACAAAATAATGAAAATACTGTCGAATGTCAATGAAATGTTATTTTGATTCAAATATTTCGATAATGAATTTATTGGGTAAAATTCAACTTATTTTTTAAATTGAACAAAAATTATTTGATTTATGTAAATATTTATTTGACAATAAACAAGTCATCAGTTATTTAATTAAAATGGATTTTAACTGTAATAATTTAATACGATTTAGTAATAAAAATGTCAAATTAATCATTTATTTTTTTATTACTTTTATAAACCATTTATTGAATAAAAATATAAAAACTTCATTAATTTAGAAAATTTCATTTTTTCAAAATCGTTTGAAATATTATTCTATTATTTTATTTATTATTTATTTATTTAGAAATTTCTTTAAATTCACTATGTAACTGAAAACTAATTTTTCTTTTTAATTAAAAAGTATTTTTTTTTAACTAAACACTAATTAAAGTAATAGTCTGACTAAATTTCAGTTATACTACTTAAAACTTCGATATGGAACATTCTTATTCAGAAACTGATGACTTATTTACTGTGATAGTTTTTTTAAAATTAAGATCAGCTTTTTCTAAATTATAATTATAAAACCTATAGCATGATCTATATTTTAGTGATCTAGGTCTAGATTAATAAAAAATTATTATGTCGTGATCTATATTTACAAGAAAGACAAATGTCTGACTATATTTGAGTTATACTACTTAAAATTTCAATAAGAAACATTAAAATTTAGAAAATTGATTTATTCTCTTTACCGTTATCATAGTTTCTTTTCAGCTTTTTCTAAAATATAATTATATAACCTATAGCATGATCTATATGTTAGTGATCTAGATCTAGATGAATAAAGAATAATTCAAGTTGCGATCTATATTTATTTAGAAATTTCTGTAAATTAATTATTTAAAAGATAATTAATTGTTGTTTTTTAATACGAAATAATTTTTTGAACTAAACACTAGGTAAAAAAAATGTCTGACTATACTTGAGTTATACTACTTAAAATTTCAATAATGAACATTCAAATTCAGAAAATTGAGTAAATCTTTACTGGGATATTTCCTTTAAATTCAAAATTGACTATTTTTTCAAAACAGAAGGTATGTTTGAATATAATATATAACAAATTTTAAGTAGTATAAGTATAGTTAAAGTCAGACGAATTGTAAATTTCTGTTTTAATTCTGAATTCTAAAATCATTTGAATAATACAATTTGTTATACATTATTTATTATAAAATTGTTTATTATAAATTATATATTTTATTAAAATCGAGATTAAAATATAAAATATTTTAAATAAAAATATAAAAATATATAAATAAAAATAAAATTAACATTTTGAATAAGTTTTTCATTTTTTTCTCATAAATCAAATTACTGTCAATAAATACAAATAATGCCAATTGTAACTATTTTCTACTTTTCTGCACAAACTAAAATTGTCATATATCCTCAAAAAACAATTTTCCCAAATTGCGAATGTCTTCATATAATAAAATTTAATAACGGATCATCTGAAATTCAAGGCCAGCTTGCGACTGTAATAAAAAGAAGCTCATTTTTTATCATAAAAAGCTTCTGGCGTTAATAAAATTTTGTTAATATGGAATTCTGTCGATTTCACTTGGCAGTGAAAGAGGGGTGGAAGGAGGAAGAAGGGAGGGATGTACAGCTCATTTTATCGCTTGTTTATTTTTTTACCCTCTCTTCCTCCCTCTCTTTCTCTATAATAATCAAAGTTCCTTTTGTGTTTCGTTGCTTGTAAACAATAAATACGTTATTAAAATTATCGTTTGTAACCTTTACCAAGTAAAACTAAGCATTTTGCAGTTAATTTTCCGTTTATCTTGGTAATAATCTCGTTTGCGACGAGGGTAGTTAACCCTACGGTATATAGAGAGGTTGTTCTATATAGCCATTGTTCCTAGGGGGATTGGTGTTGGTGCATCGCGTCGTCATACCGCGGGGCATTAATAAGCGTTGCTTACACGACGAAAATACAAATAACTGTGAGACTTGTGTCCGTATCGTTGGGTCATTGTGAATTGTGATATATTAACTGTATTTGCATTTCTAGAATATATATCACATTATATTACTATAAATATATTTTTTTAAATAATAATAATAATAATAATAATAATAATTTTTGTGTCGACTTTTTTATTAAAAAAATAATAAATAAACGGTTTTAACTAAAAAACAAAAAATAACTGAATATTATAGGGAAACAGTCAGGGTTGGACCACCTTTTGAACTTGTAACCCCATAAGACCCGGAGTATCAAGCTTCAGTCCAATTTAATGAATTTAAAAAATTTGTTCGCCATTTTGAATAACTGATTTGTTCCGAACGAAATGTTATGATAATTCTTCTCCCATTTAAATAAATAAAGTTTAATAAAAAAAAACTTGAGTATATGACTAACAAGAATGAGTGAATCACCCTTGTATAAATATATCGATATTGGAAGACAATTTTAGATCCCTTGGAGAACAAGGAGATGTAGCTTTCGAGTTGTTTCGACAATTAGTTCGCGCTCGATGGAGTGCACTTAGAGAAAAGTAAGCAAACTCTGTTTCCTCCCAGAAAGTCCCTTTCTCTCTCACTCTCTCGATTTCTCTATCTTCTTCTCGTTTCCTCATCATATATATAAATACTTCTCTCCCTCTCTCTCTCTCTCTCTCTCTCTCTCTCTCTCTCTCCTTCACTTCCTCCTGTGTCTCTCACTTTGAAACAAACTCGGGAGATTCACTTCTTCCAACTGTGGCGCATAAATTCTCTCGCACTGAGCGCATTTGTCGAGGGTTAAATTTTATCCGTTTGCTTTAATCTACGGAATTCTACTCTCACTCTGACATTGTGTTGATTCTTACGATCCTGTATGTACGAAGCTGAAAAGTAGGTTTTTTCAACTCCTCCAATTTTTATTGTATAAGTTTTCACTTCGCTTCTTTTTTATATTTATGAACAATATATATAAAATTATATTATTTTACTATACTATATGTACAGTAAAAGTATTCTTTATTATACTTTATTATTCAATTGTCTATTAAAAACTAATTGCTATTTTTTATTAAGAAGTGATATTTTTAAGTAAACATTAAATAAAGGGAACTTCATCTCTAAATCAATTAATTTAAATAATTTTCCAAAAGTTCTTCTAGAATTTAATTATTTAAATACATAAACTCAATTTTTTATAATTGTGACTCTCCATAGTTTTTTCTTAAGTTATTAAGGTATAATATTTTCAAAAAATTATAATAAAAAAATTCTTAGAATTAATTTTTTAAAAATATTTTCAAATAATTGTTGAACGATCTTAATAGTTTTTCAATTTTGAAAAATTTCCAAACAATTAACATTTGATAAAATCTTTTAAAAATAATTGAATTTTCGAAAAGTATAAATAAAGATGATCAAATTTTTGAAGAATTTTAATTATAAACAGGACCATGTTTTCTCAAAAATTTTAATACGTCCAAAAAGTAAATTTTAAATCTTAAAAAATTATTACAAAACTATTCTAATAATTAGTTTTTAAAAATATTTTATAAATGCAATTTTTCGAAAGTAATTGTATTTCTTAAAAGAATTTTTGTATACTTTAAAAAAAAATAATAAATTTTTTTATGAATTTTAATTGAAAATTTTGAACATAATAATGTTCAAAGTTTTTATTTTTTTTATTGTTTTCTCCAAAATGTTAAAAATAATTCTAAAATGTTATTATTTTTGGAAATATATAATTGAAAATATTAAAAATATTGAATTTTAAAAAATTAGAAGCTTATTTTTATTTTTAAATTTACCTTTAAAGATTTTTCATTAAAATTTTTTAAAATTTAATTATTTTCAAAATTTGCAATTACAATTCTTCAAAAGTTGACTTTCAAGAAAATGGAACAAAATACTTCAAATAAATTAATTATTTTTAATTAAATTTTACAAAATTTTAACTATTTAAAACCAATTTTCGAAAGATTTGTTTATTGTTATTTTTCGCTTTATAAAAATCAAAAAAAGTTGCACTTTTTCTATTAAAAATTGTGGTATTTTGTTGCAATGTTTGAAAGAAAAGACGAAAAAGTAGCAATTTTTGAAAATAAGTCGAAATAGTCTCAATTTTTTTTAATTTTGCTGACAAAATATTTTTTTCATTACATTTACCTGACTTAAGGTAGTACGCTCGCGACAGTCACTCTCAAAAGTAAATTTTAATAAAATGCTATAGTATGGTGCAGTTACTGTAGCATATTTTTGCTTGGACTGTACTGAATACATAGTCAGCCCTATGTACAGACACACTCACTCACAAGTATACTAGTCAGGTTAGAATATTATATTATATTATATCTTTTAACTGAAACGGTTAATATTATTAAATCTTTTTGTTATAAATTTCTCAAACATTCATTTATAATATATTAGTTTTTTAAAACAATCTATAGAAAATTTTAGAAGTTATTAGAAGAAATGTGCCGTTTACATGCACTTTTCATAGGTTAACCATGTTAAATAACAAACTTTGAACTTAAATATCTTGTTTTAGAAACGGTCAATTTTTTTAATATTTTGCAAATACATAGATCTTGTTATTAACTATTCTGATTTCAAATTTCATGAAATTCTATAGAAAAGTGCGATCACGAGCGTACTACCTTAACTGACAAAAATTTTATTTTAATGTGTCATGGAAATTTTATCATTTATCATCTGGAAATCATGGTAAAATCGTGGAATTTTATGAGGAAAAATTTGTAGAAACCCTGTAAAGGAAATGTCTGACTACAATTAAGTTAAACTACTTAAAATTTCGATAAATTTATAACTACTATTATAAATAATTATAAAATTCTTTATTATATTTTATTACCATTCAATTATTCAATTAAAATATAATTGTTTTTTTTAATAAGTGATTTAAATACTACAGATAGAGGAAATGTCCGACAATAATTGAGTTATACTACTTAAGTTGAGGTAAATTTATAATTATCATTATAAATTATTATTTATTATACTTTATTAAAATTTAATTATTTATTTGAAATCTAATATTGCTTTTGTTAAAAATGATTTTTCAAACTTAATACTAAATAAAGGAAATGTCCGACTACAATTGTGTTATACTACTTAAAATTTAGGTAAATTTATAATTATAATTGTAAATAATTATTTTTTATACTTTATTATTATTCAATTGTTTAATTTTTTAATTGAATAATTTAATAATTTATTTGTTTATTAAAAAGTGATTTTTTTAACTAAATACTAAATAAAGGAAATGTCCGACTATAATTGAGTCATACTACTTAGAATTTCGATAAAGAATATTTGATTTCAGAAACCGAGGAGTTATTAATTGTAATATTATTTTCTTTTAAAATTAGAATCGATTGTTTTTAGAATAGTACTCCTGAATGTTTAGCTGATTTTTAGTAGTATAAGTTTAGATTTGTTCAGACAAATGATAAATTTATTTTTCATTGTAAATTTTCAATAACCATTTGAATAATACAATTTATTTTGTATTGTTTATTATAATTATTATAACACAGTTAGCACTTGATAATTGTACTTTCGATAAATTGAATTTGGTTCTTTGGTAACTTGTAAAAGTTTTGATACTTAAAAATCATTCGATATTTATTCTTATTATAATTCAAAAATTACTATTTAGTCATTTATGTGATAAAAAAATTAATCCCAAGAAATTATTGCATAAAATTAAAAATTTAGAAACCATTTTCCATGAGTAGTAAAATTTTGAAAACAAAATGATATCAAATTGAGACAAAAATGTTGCGAAGCAACGTTTTTGATACATTTTTTGTCTCAATTTGATATCCTCAAAAAAACTGTGAATTAAAATTTCAAATAAATCATTTCCTTTTTTTCACATATTATTAATCTTTTTTTTCTCCAATTTTTTCTTTATTACTAAGAACCTGAAATAAAAACAAATAGAAAAAAAAAACTATACACAATTTTTTTTCTGGAAAAATGATTAAATATTGCATTCTATTCACTTGTCAGTGTCACACAGAGTACACTTTTTTTTTCATCCCAATAAAAAGAACAAACAGAAAGAAGGAAAAAAAAGAGAGGAACGCAAAAAAAAACTCTTTTATTCATTGTGTTTCATTACTGAGGGCAACTTCGTCAGTTTATGATGAAGGAGCATGGAAAATATATGTATAGTATTATACAAACCTTGCGATATTTTTAAACTTGTCTGCTTTTCTCCCTGTCGCTTATCCGATAAACCGCTCCATAGTTGCCCGAGAGATTTTATGGTACAAAGATTTTTCGCTGACGTACCTTTTTTTATCCCGCATAATTAATGAGTTTAGATTTCCGGTACAAATAGGATAAAGGGGTGAGAGAGAGAAAGAGAGGGAGAGAGAGAGGTGCAAAAAAATGGAAGAGAAAAAACTTTGGAGAAAACCAGCATACGATAGTTGTCGTTTTATATATATACATATATATACATTGGTCGGTTAGAAAACGAAAAGTAAAGTTACTCACTTGGAAACATTCTATAGGTATCTATAAAATGGAATGGGTGTAGACATGACGATCCGCGATTTTGCCAATTCTGTCTTTGGCTCGGCACCTTCTTTTCCTGGGCAGCTCCATTCGATCACTTCCGATTGAGTGTAAAAGTCTAAGAACTGCCCCTTTCCCTGCTCGTGTTCTTTATACTTTCTCTCGTTCTTTGTCCTATTCTTTAGGTCTCTATTCTCATATAATCCTATATATTATTTTCCCCTATGTGTAAGTGTGTCTTACTTCAAGTTTGACTTTAAAAAAAAGTTTTAATTCCATTTGTTAAAAATTATTAAAAAAGAAGTAAATTAATTGGTTTCAAATTAAAAAATATTAGTGTACAAGTATTAATTACTACATTTTGTCATTATTTTAATATTTTATTAGTTTTTACTATTTTTATTGTTTTATATTACCTTTTCTTTTATTATTTTTCCCACTATTTATTTATTTATTGAATTTTTTTAAATTTAAAATTGATTTTAAAGTCAAAGTGAAAGTCAAGCTAAAAATAAAAGTCAACATTAAAGTCAATGTCAAAATCAAAGTGAAAGTCAGAGTAAAAATGAAAGTCAAAGTAAAAATCGAATCAAAAGGCAAAATCAAATTACAAAATAGCACACCTTAGTAATTAAAACCGATTGTGAAATAATTTACGAGAATGAATTTACAATAAAAAATTGTAACCAAAAAGTTACTTTGTTCCTCGAATCGATTAGTACTAAGAATTCAAGGAAAGTAATGCGAATAAAAAATAAAAACAGAAAAAGAGAGAAAAACTACTGTCTGACTAAACTGTGCTTATTCTACTAATAAATTATTTTAAAAAGTATATTTTTACTTTCCTTTTGTTGCCCCAATTGATTGAAAATCAGAAAAATAAATGTGTGTAGAAAATAGAATGAAAAAACAAAAAGAAAGAGAAAAAATCTTCTGTCTGGCTAAACTGTGTTTGTTCTACTTAAAAATACTTTTTTAATATGTATTTTAATTTTTTTTGTATCTACAAATTAATTAGCATAGAAACGACAATAAGAAAAAAAAGTCGGTCGATAAAGAAAGAGAGAAAGAGAATGAAAAACAAAATGAATTCTGTCTGACTAAACTGTGCTTGTTCTACTTACAAATAATTTTTAAAAGTCTATTTTAACATTCCTTTGTTCTTCACAGTAAAAATGAAAGTCAAAGTAAAAATCAAATCAAAAGGCAAAGTCAAATTACAAAATCGCACCCTAGTAATTAAAATCAATTTGTGAAATAATTTACAAGAATGAATTTACAAGAAAAAATTTTGTAACCAAAAAGAAATTGAAAGTTGTGTTTATTTTTTATTTTTGTATTTGATTTTCTATATTCTTGGAGGAAAACAATAATAAAAGATTTTTTGATATCATAATGTTCTGACATTGCAAGCAGTTCGGGAGAAGAAAAGTTGCACTCTAGTGTAAAGTCTCCTTAAAAATTCTCAAATGAAGAAAAATTTCTCCTAAGAGAAAAGAAATCGATTTTTCTCCATTAGTTATAAGAAAAATCAATGAAAACAAAACTAGTTATTTTCCATTAATTGACAATATCCACCTTTCCAGAGTAATTTTTCTCACAATTTCAACTAAGGGAATTTTCCACTTTTATTATTGTTCTCTCTTTTTTTCTTTAGATATTTTTTTCTATATATACTGAAAAAAAATTTGGTTCAAGTAATTGATTACTTGACTATTATCAAATAAATATTTACTTGAATCAAATAATTTTTATTGAAATCAATTAATTGGTATTAAAATCAATTAAATGGTAATATGCAATATAAAAAAACAACTTTCTTTCCGTGTTTAACTTTTGTGTTAGTTAAAAAAATATAAAATAGATACAAAATTAAAATAAATACAACAATGTTCTACTTTTTTATATTTAAATATAAAAATAAATAAATAAATATTAATTGTGTATGTCCATTTAGACTCCTAAATAAAAAAATAGAAACTTTATTTCTTATCTTCTTTACGATAAAAAAATGAAAATAATAAGTTAAATAAAAAAAAACTAACTAAATGTTAAATAGTTATTATAAACTCTTTACAAAAAAATCCAAAAAAGTAAGTCTAAAGTGAATCTACTTTCTTCTTTTACTTTTTTGGATTTTATTTACTTTGGATTTTATGATTTAGACTTCTTGTCTGGATACCATTAATTTCTACTTATTTATTAGTAAAATTTACCATCTCAAAAGAAAAAGTAAAAACTACTTATTTGTCTCATTGAATTATTATAAAAAAATATAGAAACTCCTAGAAAGCAAAATTTAATTTCTATTAAAAATATTAAATAAATTTCTACAGTCGAAAAAAAATACTCTATTTTTACTTTATTTAACAAACAGATTTTATTTTGAGCCTCACGTTTTTATTGATAATTTTGTCTTCTATTTTCAAAAAGCAAAAAGAGAAAGTCTATCGTTTAATTTTCCCAAATAACCGATATGATCTTTCTGGTAGAGAACAAAGAGATGAAACTTCATTCACGTGGTTTATCGATTAGAATAACGAGAGAAGGGATTTAGAGAGGTTAGGGAGGGGGGGTGTCAAGGGTCGTTTTGTATTAACCAGTAAACTTGCATCTAGACATATATATATATATATTTTTTTTTTTACTATTTTTATACACATACTACCTCTAAATTTTTGTTTTTTGTCTTTGACTTTCTCTTCTTTGATTCTCGCTTTTCCCATTCCCTGGAGCAATAAATCCCCACTTGCACACACGTTATCCTATCTGTCCTTTGTCACTCGCGTTATTCGCTCTGTGAGAAGAGCGAGGGGTGGGGGAGAGGGTAGGTTATCGACGAGTTGAAAAAAACGACCGAGGGTTGTAAAAAAAAATCATCTGCTGCTGCAATGGAAGAAGTATTGCGATTACAAAAACGAGAAAGACGCGTATAACAATTCGCAAGTATATCGCAAAGAGAGAAAAGGAAAGAGAGAGAGAGAGGGGGGGAGAGAAGAAAAAGAGAGAAAAGAAGAGAGAGAGAGAGAGAGAGAGAAGAAATACGAAGAAAAATAGAGAGAGGGAGACAAAATAAAGGGAGAGAAAAAAAGGGGGGTGGCTTGAAAAAATGTGTGAAATCGACGACAGATGAAAGAGCCATAGAAAACGAAAGACAGAGAGCGAGAGAGAAAGAAGGAGAGAGTAGCTGCAGTAGTAGTAGTGGTACATGAGGGAGAGTTTGAATTAAATTCTGAGATTTATCGCGTCAATAACCGCGCATTAATTTACGATTTTGTGGCTAGTCGTAAACTGTTGTTTGTCGTATGACACAGGTGGGTTATAGGGAGTGTGAATGGACGATTGTTTCGCCGTTTTGCTTTTCGTGCGGTGTAGGCGAAAGTGGCGAGAGTGAGAGAAGAAAAGAGAGGGAGAATAGAGAGTTTTGTATGAGAAAAAGAGAGAGAGAGAGAGAGAGAGAGAAAAGGGAGAAGTAAAAGTTCGAAATGGAATGGGGTTAAAATGGGTTATACTCGACTTGAGGTGTGGGCAACGGCATGTGCCACTGGCGTGAACCACGTCCAACTTGTATTGACCATTACTCAACATTAACAACTCGCAACTCTTGCGGCCTTCATCGCGACCACCACTATTACAGACAATTGCGCCATATCGATCAACACCCAAAGAAGATTCTCGTCCACCTAAAATATATTTACTACAACCATTTAGCTTAGGAAAAAAATGTAAAAATAAATCAACAATGCTTATTTTTACCTTTTTCGTTATTGTGAAACTACTTAGTATTAGAAAAATCAAAGAAAAAAAGGGATAAGGAAGACAAAGTCCTCCTTTCCCCTTTTTCTCTCGATACGCATTTTTTAGTTAGACGTCTGTCTGGCTAAACTGTGCTTGTTCTACTTGTAAATATTTTTAAACAGTTTATTTGCACTTTCCTTTTGTTCTCCAATTTATTTACTAGTAAAATATCAAAGAAATAAATGCGAATGAAGAAGAAAAACAGAAAGAAACAGAGAAAAACTTATGTCTGACTAAACTGTGCTTGTACTACTTGGAAATAATTTTGAAAAATTTATTTTCACTTTTCTTTTGTTCCACAAAATAATTCGAATTCGAAAATCAAGAAAGAAAATTAGTGTAAAAAACAAGAAAGAAGGAGAAAAAACCTTCTGTCTGACTAAACTGTGTTTGTTCTACTTAAATATAATTTTCTAATATATACTTTCAATTGTTTTTGTTTCTAAAATTGATTAGCATAAAAAAATTCATTAGAAAGAACGATAGAGAACTGTCTGACTAAACTGTGCTTGTTCTACTTAAAAATAATTTTAAAAAGTGTATTTTTCAATTTTCTTGTTCCTCGAATTAATTAGTACTAAGAATTCAAGAAAAGTAATGTGAATAAAGAAGAAAAAACATAAAAAAGAGAGAAAAACTACTGTCCGACTAAATTGTGCTTATTTGACTTGGAAACAATTTTGAAAAGTTTATTTTCACTTTTTTTCTACAAAATGATTCGAATTCGAAAATCAAGGAAGAAAATTAGTGTAAAAAACAAGAAATAAGAAAAAAAAACATTCTGCCTCACTAAACTCTGTTTGTTCTACTTAAATATAATTTTCGAATATCTACTTTTAATTATTTTTGTTTCTCAAATTGATTGGCATAAAAAATGTCAATAAGAAAAAAAGTCGGGCGAGAAAGAAGGAGCGAAGGAGAATAAAAAACCAAATGAATTCTGTCTGACTAAACTGTTCTTGTTCTACTTATAAACATTTTTTAAAAGTTTTTTTGCACTTTCCTTTTGCTCTCCAAATTATTTACTAGTAAAAAATCAAAGAAATAAATGCGAACAGAAAAAAACAGACAGCAACTGAGAAAAACGTAGGTCTGACTAAACTGTGCTTCTTCTACTAGAAAATTATTCTGAAGTCTTTATTTTCACTTTTCTTTTGTTCTACAAAATGATTGGAATTCGAAAATCAAGGAAGAAAATTAGTGTAAAAAACAAGAAAGAATGAAAAAAAACAGAAAGAAAGAGAGAAAACCTCCTGTCTGACTAAACTGTGTTTTTTTACTTAAAAATAATTTTTTAATATGTATTTTAATTTTTTTGTTTTTACAAACTAAGTATCATAAAAAAAGACAATAAGAAAAAAAGTCGGTCGAGAAAGAAAGAGAGAAAGAGAATGAAAAACAAAATGAATTCTGTCTGACTAAACTGTGCTTGTTCTACTTAAAAATAATTTTGAAAAGTTAACATTTAAATTTCTAAATTCAGTAATTTAATTACTATTACAAAATTACAAAAGTACATATATAGAATTGTAATTGATGAAAAGAAAGAAAGAAGAAATAGGATATTCCGTCTGGCCAAACTGTGCGTGTTCTACTTTAAAAAATTTTTGAAATATAACTTTCTTTTATTTTCTATATCCTTATATACACTTCTTTCTTTAGTGCTTTAATATTAATTAAGTTTAGACACAAGGAAAATTGAAAGTAAGACAGAAGAACAATCATGTCTGACTCAAGCGTGTCTGTTCTACTTAGAAATAAACAAGACCCAATTACTTCTAACTTTTCTTGTCTCAAATACTAATTGTTATTAGGAAATGATAAAAATAAATAAATTTATCAATTTTTACAATATATAAACGTGTACATGGAAAATTCGCATCTAGTCTGACTAAACTCGAAGTGTTTTACTTATAAATAGTGTTATTATGTACATTTTCAATTCTTTTTTGTTTCTTAAATTAATTGTCATTTTAAAAAAAGAAACGCTAGCAGAGTTTTAGAAAAAGAGAGAAAGAGAAAGTAAAACAAAATGAATTCCGTCTGACTAAAATCTGAGTGTTCCACTTATAAATAATTTTTGAACTCCTTTTTCGAACTTTCAGTATTTTTAAATTTTATTTTCCTTAAGAAGTTAAAGAAAAAAATATTACGACCGTAAATATGGTGATATTTATTATATTTAAATATTACTCCCCATATTTATGGTGAGAAAAAAATGAAAATTGAGAGAATGTAGGACAATCTGTCTGACTAAACTCTCCATGTTCTACTTTAAAAATGTTTTTAACTTCATTTTTAACTTTCCTTCTTCCTTTTCTTCTTCCTTCTTCTTTTTTATTAGAAAATTAAGGAATGAAAAATTCATAGGGAGAAAATAGTAAAAAAAAGAAAGAAAAGAGAAGAAGATAGAGAACTTTCAGTCTGACTAAACTGCACCTGTTCTACTTACAAAATAATTATAAACTTTTTTTTCTAAATTTCCTCATCCCAAAAATTGAAAATTAATAATATTTAATGTACGGGATAAGGAAATTTAGAAATTAATAATATTTAATTTTCGGGAGGAGGAAATTTAGAAAGTAAAAAAATTATATACACAAGAAGGGAAAAAGAAAGGAAATAAAATGAAGAGAGTTAGTGAGAGTGTAAAAGAGAAGAGCGAGAGAGAGAGACATAGCACTATATCGTAAACCTTCAGCAATTTTGATTGATCGCGTTAATTACTCTGGCTTTCAACTATGCTATCCGCACAGAGCCCTTATTTCGAGCAGCGCGCCCATTTTCACCTCCCGCGACGAGATGAAAACGCGTGGCTCGTTGAGTGAGTGAGAGAGAACGATAGAGAGTGAGAGAGAGAAAGAGAGAGAAGGATGAGACGAGAGAAGCAACGACTGTCAAGAGGAGATGAAATTCGCCGCACTTTCATCCGCATTCTATCACTTACAGACACTCCCACTTGGAGAAAAATTCCTCGTTGATAGATCTTCGTTGGAACATCTGCTCAGAAAATTACTCAAATTCCTACTAAGTAAAAAGAGAGAAAGAGAGAAAGAGATAAAGATGGAAAGAGAAAGAAAAACCCCGCGGGGGACGGGAAAAATAAAGAGAGAAAAATTCAGAATAAAATAATACACAAATATAGGAATTATTATTTTTAAACAGAAAACAAGACATATTTATTTTTCACAGGAATTTTCCAATTTTGCAGATTTTTCAAATATCTCGCAGTTCTTGTTTTTCTTATTACTTTATTACATTATATTTTTATAGCAAGATGAATATGCGCTGGAAATATTTATAGCAAAAAAAAAAAAAAAAAAAACATACATTCCGTGAATTTTCATTTCTGGGGGGAATATTGCTTTTTTTGTATTTATCAAAATATGTTCACGTCCAATGGTCTGAAATTGTACTAGTAATTGTATTTTCTTATTTATTTATTATATCAAAATTTTTTTTATAGAATTTTTATTTATCGGGCATATTTTTGATAAAGGAAAAATTTATTATTAAACTATTACACTGTAAAAAAAGGGAGTTAAATTTTAACTCCCCAGGGGATTCTATAAAAGTCGCACCCATTGGAGAGTTAATGCCAGGGGAGTTAAATAAAGAGAGTTAAAATTTAACACCCAAATGCTAACTCCCCAAGGAAAAAATAACTCGCGCGGGTGTTGAATGAAGGGAGTTAGAAATTAACTCTCTTTTGGAGTTGATTTTTAACTCGAAAAATTTAACTCCCAACTCCCGAGTCCGTTAACTCCCTAAATTTTTTACAGTGTATTACAAGGTAGATTTATTATTTATTATTATTAGTATAATTGATAATTATTATTATTACCATTGTTTTCTAATTATCTAATATTATCCTATAGGCACAGAAAAAATAAAAAAAATTGAATTCTTAATGAAACGATTAAGTAGAAGAATGATTAAGTAGTACAGACTTAGTTTCGTCAGACAGAGTGAGAATTTCGATTTTAAACTTTAAACGACAGTAAATATAGTTTTAAGATCGAACTGACTTGTAAGATCGATTAATATTGATTGAGTGTATAATTTCCAACAATGTGAATAATTAAAAAGTAAATGATACGTTTGACTATAATTGACTCTAACCACTTGGGTCTTTCATTGGAATTTTTAATTCCGAAAATTGATTAACTTCAATATTAATTACTGAAAACAAAGATTGATATGTCCGTTTATAAATTTACTATATTCTGCACACATTATTCTATTTTCAGGAGAAGATGTCTTGGTATCGTCAGACATGTTACAATTTTCTATTATTATAACAATTTGTCGATTGTGAATAATTGCTACGAATTAAAATAAAATTGGACGTTAGTAACGATTTTAAATAAAAAAATTTTGTAATAGAAAATTATTTTAACATTTTAATTACATTTATTTGCAAATTTCAATTGAGGAAAGTATTTGTAGATAAAAATGGTTTTTATTTACTTGATGATTATATATTATTGTAAATACTTAAAAAATTAATTACTAATGAGATAATAATGAGATAATTACTACTTATTAGAACTAGTTTAAATTTCTGTGACAAATGACAAACCATAAGAAATTTAAATTTACACTACGGAAAAGGAAATTGCTTTGAAATATTCACGATTTATAATTTTATGAGTTTTTTTTATATCTTCGTTATGAATGAAAATTTTCATTTTACATCGTCTTGAAGTAGAGGAGCTAAAGTTTTGTCAGACTCATTAGAAATTTAAATTTTCCGACAAATGGTATTTTTGATAATAGGTCAATATTATGAAAGAGAAGTAAAATTAAAAATTAGTCTAAAATAGGATTTGGTTTTGAAAAATTAACGTCTTAGTGGAATTTGATTTCCTGCCATGTTCACATCTTATCAAATTTTCCCTTTCTTATAAATTTTAAGTAGATTATCCATAGTTTATGTCAGACATTATTTCCTATTTATCAAAAAATAAGTAAAAATTGTAAGAAAATATTTTCCAACTTTTTATTTTTACATTTAATTAGATTAAATTGTCTGATTAAAGTCAGTCTCTACTACTTTCAATTTTACTATTTCATTCCAGGTACTTTCACTATTTGGCCTATTAAATAGTTCGTTTCTTACATACTTTAAGTGGATTAGCCTTAATTTAGGTCAGACGTAATTTTTTATTTACTAACTTTTCTACATAATTTGACTGGGTAATAATTTCCAATTAAAGTAATTTGAGTCATAATTTTTGATAATTTAGCAGCTAATGTAAATTTAAAAAAAAACTGAATTTGTTGGACTAAAATTAGTTTTTACGAACTTTTAACTTTATTTTCTATGATTTTTACCAACCAAGTAAAAATGAGACGAAAATACTTTCGAATTTTTTTACATTTTATTACATTAACCTGTCTGACTAAAATCAGTTTCTACTACTTATAAATAACTTTACTTTTTCATTCCTGTTATTTTCACTTCTTATAAAATTTTTCGTTTCTTATAAATTTTAAGTAGTCTAGCTATGGTTCAGGTCAGACGTTACATTCTATTTATTAAATTCTCTAAATCATTAGAATAATATTTTTTAATTCTTCTCAACTGGGTCACAATTCTAAATAAATTCTCAGTCAGTGTAAATATTTCACCAATAACGAAACTGTCTGACCAAAATCAGTTTCTACTACTTTTAACTTCAGTTTTTTATTCCCGAGCATTTTCTTATTTGAATAAATAAATTATTCGTTTATAACAGTTTTTAAAGAGATTATAGCCATTTTTTAGGTCAGTCATGATTTTCTAATTACTTTATAAAATAAATAATAAATAAATAAATACTAAAAAAAGAAAAATATGTAAAGCGAATTAAATAATATTAAAGACAAATGTAGACGAAGAAATTATTGATAAAAGTATATAATAATAATGTTGAAATACAAACTATTATGTTTTTACAAAATTCATCAAAAATTTCTAAAACAAACTTGTTATCTTTTCTTTTAATTTTCTTCTCAACACTATTGAGATGAATAATGCGATAAATTCCTTGAATAATGATAAAAAAACACAGCCCCACGTAAAACTCTCATAAATCTCACATTTTCAGTTTCACAAATGTAAATTAAAATAGTAAAGTAAAAATACAGGGAAAAAAATAAACATTTCGAATCACGACTTCATATATTTCAAACATAAAAATAAACTTCAAAATTGAAAAGAAATACAAGTAGTTTTAACAAGTTAAAGCAATGCAGATGGAAATTCTCATAAAAATAGCAACCATTTTTCCAACTATGTCTCATAAAAAAATACGTTTAATATCACTTTAAAAATATATATACATATATTGAAGAATGTTTCCTCTTCTCTCCCTCTCTACTACTACTTTTTAATGTGAATTTCTCGAAATATCCCCGCATTGTAAACAAGATTCTAAACTCTCCTCTACGCTTTCAATACAATATGCTCAACACTATAAAAGTATTTAAAGAAAAAAAAATAAATAAATAAATAAAGAAAAGTCTGGGGGAATCTTTCTCTTTTGCTTTTGTTAGACTGAACAATTCTCCCGTCAGATCATGTTTATAAAAGTATATATTTTATGACCATAGGAAGGAACGCAATGTCTGTTCGCATGCAAGTTGAACAATGCCCGATAAAGCAATATCTAAGCGAAGAATATAAGGAAATGTTACATGTAAGAAAAGAATAGAAAAAGTAGAGGCGAGCCAGTTTGAAATTTTATTCCTTGCAGCATACTTGGTTATCCGGAAGAGTATTTTATTTAAGCACATTCAAGAAACGTTTGCTTCTCTCTCTCTCTCTAGTCATGACAAAAGCCAAAGGGGACACTATACGTATATATAGAGGTCCAGACGGTTTCCCTAATTCCAACCCCAGCAAACCACCGTTGGAATCTTAATTGTGAGGAAGAATTCGGCAATGTCCGGTGGTTGCAATGTACCGTGCAATGTCGGCGAGACTGTGGCGTGGTTCCATCCTTATTTTAAGAAGGGAGGTTTTAACTTTACCCTTTCTCTCTCTCTCCCCCCAGACAGTCATGAAATGTCCAATATATTCCACAAACCACCGAAAAAAAAGTAATCCACTGAGACCTTTCTCTGCTTTCTCGAGTTCGTCGCATTACATCATTTTAATACCATTTAGAAAAAAAGAGAAAGTTCAAATAAAGCCTCGTGTGGATAAAAGTTGTTTACGACTTTTTGTGTAGCTTTATTTCTTTTTTTCTGGACAGATTTTTTCCGACTCGGATAAAAAAAATGAATAATAATAATTACTCTCGAAGGTAATAGGGAAAAAGAAAAATCTCTAGCTGGTGTTTAATTAGTCACTTGAAGATTATCTTTGTCCAAGAGAATATTTACAGGAATTTATTACATCTTGATATGTACGTAAGCTTATTGTGGGGAAATTTTTTCATTATTTCTAAAGAATATTTTTCAAAATTTGTTTATTTCTTTATTTTAGTTAATTATTCTTCTATTTTCATGAAAAGTCTTCATTTAATTTGTATAAGAAACAAATAATTTAATAAGTGAAATAATAAAAATGCTGGGGAATAAAAAACTAAAGTTGAAAGTAGTAGAAACTGATTTTGGTCAGACAGTTTCGTTATTGTTGAAATATTTACACTGACTGAGAATTTATTTAGAATTGTGTCCCAGTTGATAAGAATTAAAAAATATTATTCTAATGATTTAGAGAATTTAATAAATAGAAAGTAACGTCTCACCTGAACCATGGCTAGACTACTAAAAATTTATAAGAATCGAAAAATTTTATAAGAAGTGAAAATAACAGGAATGAAAAAGTAAAGTTATTTATAAGTAGTAGAAACTGATTTTAGTCAGACAGGTTAGTGTAATAAAATGTAAAAAAAATTCGAAAGTATTTTCGTCTCATTTTTACTTGGTTGGTAAAAATCATAGAAAATAAAGTTGAAAGTTCGTAAAAACTAATTTTGGTCCAACAAATTCAGTTTTCTTTTTAAATTTACATTAGCTGCTAAATTATCAAAAATTATGACTCAAATTACTTTAATTGGAAATTATTACCCAGTCAAATTATGTAGAAAAGTTAGTAAATAAAAAATTACGTCTGACCTAAATAAAGGCTAATCCACTTAAAGTATGTAAGAAACGAATTATTTAATAGGCCAAATAGTGAAAGTACCTGGAATGAAATAGTAAAATTGAAAGTAGTAGAGACTGGCTTTAGTCAGACAATTTAATCTAATTAAATGTAAAAATAAAAAGTTGGAAAATATTTTCTTACAATTTTTACTTATTTTTTGATAAATAGAAAATAATGTCTGACCTAACTATGGCTAGTCTACTTAAAATTCATAAGAAACGAAAAATGAAAAAGTGATGATAAAAGTAGTAATAACCAATTTTAGTCAGACAGCGTCGTTAAATCTTTAAATTAAAACCTTTTCTTATCAAATTTGAGTGTTGTGTTTTAATTATAAAAGAATGTAGCAATAACTTTATTTTTAGTCAAACATTTCATTAAATCGAAGAACGTCTGACGATAAACTGACTTCTGCTACTTAATATTGAATAAAGTTGTAATAATTGACTAGTCAATCAAGAAGCTTTTGTAATCGTGAAATAATTTTGAATATTAATAGCAAAGGGAACAATTTTTCGGTCACTGAATATAAATGTTGGTTCATGAAAAATGTAAGTAGTATAACCAATTTCCAGTCAGACGTTAATTCTCCCAAATTCAAATTCCATTTTAGACTAATTTTTAATTTTATTTCACTCACATATAATTGAACTATTATCAAAAAAATGCCATTCGTTGAAAAAATTTAAATTTCTAATGCGACTGACAAAACTTTGGCTCCTCTACTTCCAAAGGGTGTAAAATGAAAATTTCCACTCACAACGAAGATAATATTTTTTTTCTATAGCAATAGTTACTATAACTATATTTACGGTTTTTTTTTGCTTTAGCAACGGTTGTCAATGTTACCAAAAATTATTTATGACAAACGATAATAATAACTGTAATCGTTCATTGAAATATTTTCATAAATTTTCATAAAAAAATTAATTTAAAAAAATTTTAACCCAGTCTGACTCAAAATAATCTAGACTACATAGAAGCTCTGTTAACTTTAAAAGTGTCAAATTGCAACGAACTGATACCAAAAATGTGGATTAAATAAAAAATTGTTTTAAATTTTTGACATCAATTTAATCCACTTCAGTATCAATATGATACTTTTCAGAAAACTGTGAGCACTCTATTTAAATGTATCAGCGCAAAATTTATAAGAAGTAAATTATTGAATGAATCAAACCTATATACACTGTGGACCACTTTTCCATGTACATATCACTTTACTCATATAAAGTGAAAAATATAAAATGAGGCTAATTTTTGGGAAAAATATTTCGGACATTTTCCCAAACTGCGGAAGATATATTAGCAATCAGGAGCACAGGACAAATTTCAATGTAATTTATATTCACAATTTCGCAAGCCAGTGGGTCAAGAGATAGTAAAAGAGATGGGTGGACTGATTGAAAGGGACAGCAAAAGATATGTGATGTTGAAAGGGGATGCAAAAAGAGGGAGAAGTTTAAAAGAGAAAGAGAGAAGATCGTGAGTTGTAACTCTATCCTAGACATCCTCCCTCTGCCTTCTCAGCTATCGATTACTTTGAAGACCTTCGCTTCCCTATTTCTCTCTCACTCTCTGTCGCTCTCTCTCTCTCTCTCTTTTCACTTCCTCGCACGCTTCAACTATTCGCACTATACTCGTTTTCTTCCATACATTGTACCACTTACATCACTCACGTTGCATAGCATGCTCAAATGCTCATTCGGTACCATCACAGATGCTGATCGAGTTTGGACACTTGTCCTATGTATTATTCAGATAAAATCGATATTTCTATTACATAGAAAGGGATGCTTGATTTTTATTGAATTAACTCGAGCAAGCGGCCACTTGACTTTCGTCGAAAATAAACTTTTCCTCAAAAAAAAAGGAAGAAGAAAAATGCTAATGAAAATCGTGTAAAGTGAAAGAAGATTTATATAAATTTTTTCAATTTTATTGCACGAATATTTTTTCCAGTTTATGTAGAATACAGATTTTTTTTTGCTAACTTAAAATAAACAAGGCCAAAATGTTCAAAATGGCTTATTTAAAAAAATACTAAATTATACTAATGTTGAAAAATTAAATATTAAAAAATTGAACACATGGATTAAATTTTTTTTGCGGTATATTTGAATAAGCTGAATTTAGTCTGACTAAAATTTGGCTGTACTACTGTAAAAATTATTTTCTGATTTAACTCAATAGCTTAGCAGAATTGCTTGCGTATTAACAAAAATACTTGTTAAAATAAACTTCGTTTACAAAAATAATAAATACTAATACTACTTACTGTTTACTATTTACTATTTACTACATACTACTAAATACTAATAATTCTAATAAAATAACAACGTTGAAAAACTAAAATTAAAATTGTAACGTATATTAATTAAATTTTTTTTTTGGAGGGGGGAATTAAATAAGCTGAATTTAGTCTGGCTAAAATTTGGCTATACTACTTTAGAAATTATTTACTGATTAGACTTAATTGATTAATAAAATATCTTGATTTCGTTGTTCACTAACAAAAATACTTTATAAACTAAACTTCGCTTACAAAAATACTTAATTTTAAAATACTAAAACTACTTACTACTAAATAATAATACTACTAATAAAATAACGGTAAGAAACTGAAATTAAAAATTTAACATTTTTTACAGGGTTACAGTTACAGTTACATTCTTCAGGTGTGGATTTAAATAAGGTGAATATCACGTCAAAACTCCACCCAAAAAAAAAATGTTGTCCAATTATTCCCAAATTTTTTTTATGATATGCCCTATAGGTTAGTAATTTATCATATAAATTTTTTTGAATTTTATAAAAAATTGTCCAAGGGGGAGGGGGTAGAAGTTCTGAACTTTTGCGTGACGCGCTCCACTTTGATTATTTCTTATAATTAGAGGAAAAAATTTTAAAAAAAATTAGAATATGGGTTTTTTAGATTTTTTCATGGGCTTTCGAATGGCAAAGTCTATTTTCAAAAATTTTTTTATTTTGACATAAATTTTGAAAAAAAAAAAATAAATTTTCACTTTTCGCATCTTTGGGTTCATTTTTTCTTTTTCCTTTTATTTTTAAATGAAAGCTGAGCTTTTTTCTAATGAAATACTTGTTTTCCAAAAAACCGTTTTTTTTTGTTTTCGAGGAATGAATTTTTGAATATAGCGCATCACGTCGTCGCGCCGCAATTTAATTTATAAAACGTTACAATGAACTATTTTCTGCATTTTACAGGGTTGAGACTGACATTAGAACAATATAATGACTGCATTATAGTTTTTTTTTATTTTTTTAAATTAAAAAAAATATTTATTTTTTTAAATTTTTAACAAAATTTAAAAAAAATTTTTTTTAGACTTTTATTTTTAATTTAATGCCTACAATTTATTTATTTTCATTTCTAAAGTAAAAAAAGCAAACAGAAAAATAAAATACAGGCATTAAATTAAAAATAAAATTGCAAAAAAATTTTGTTAAAAATTTAAAAAAATAAATATTTTTTTTAATTTAAAAAAATAAAAAAAACTTTAATGCAGGCATTATATTGTTCTAATGTCAGTCTCAACCCTGTAAAATGCAGAAAATAGTTCATTGTAACGTTTTATAAATTAAATTGCGGCGCGACGACGTGATGCGCTATATTCAAAAATTCATTTCTCGAAAACAAAAAAAAAACGGTTTTTTGGAAAACAAGTATTTCATTAGAAAAAAGCTCAGCTTTCATTTAAAAATAAAAGGAAAAAGAAAAAATGAACCCAAAGATGCGAAAAGTGAAAATTTATTTTTATTTTTTCAAAATTTATGTCAAAATAAAAAAATTTTTGAAAATAGACTTTGCCATTCGAAAGCCCATGAAAAAATCTAAAAAACCCATATTCTAATTTTTTTTTAAATTTTTTCCTCTAATTATAAGAAATAATCAAAGTGGAGCGCGTCACGCAAAAGTTCAGAACTTCTACCCCCTCCCCCTTGGACAATTTTTTATAAAATTCAAAAAAATTTATATGATAAATTACTAACCTATAGGGCATATCATAAAAAAAATTTGGGAATAATTGGACAACATTTTTTTTTTGGGTGGAGTTTTGACGTGATATCCACCATAAGCTGAATTAAGTCTGACTAAAATTTGGCTATACTACTTGAGACATTATTTTCCGATTAGACTTAATTGTTTTGTAAAATAATTTGCTTTCATTGTTAATTAACAAAAATATTTGATGAAAAAAACTTCCTTTACAAAAATACTAAATTATCAAGTACTAAATACCAATACTACCAATAAAATAATAACGTTGAAAAAGTAAAATAAAATTAGAAATTTATCCTTTAGTTAAATTTTTTGGGATTAGATTTAAATGACCTGAATTTAGTCTGACGAAAATTTAGCTGTACTACTTATAAAATTCTTTTCTAATAACACCTAATTCCTTAACAAAAAAATTCTGCTTGCTTTGTTAATTTACAAAAATACTAAACAAGAAAAATTCAAAATATTTTCTGATAACACTTAATTCCTTAGAAAAAAAATTTGCTTGCTTTGTTAATTTACAAAAATACAAAAGAAGAAAAAAATAAAATATTTAACGGTCTGACGAAAACTTGGCTACACTACTGACTTAATTCTTTGATGATAACACTTAATTACTCATTAAAAAAATTTGTTGCGTTGTTGTCTATTTTAAAAAAAATAATTAAAAATATCTAAGTTAAAAAAAACATTAAAATTTCCAACGGCACAGAAAATTATTCACTGTAAATAAAATAATAAAGTAGAGGGGGATCATAATTAGAATTTAGTCTGACTAAAAATTGGCTAAACTACTTACCGATTTTTTTTTCTGATTTCACCAAATGGTGTAATAAAATAATTTGTCTGCGTTTCATTACTTGAAGTGAAAACTAAGTAAAATGAAAGTATATTCATTACTCGAAAGAAAACCGTAAGTAGAAAAGTCGTAATTTGGTCAGACAGAGTAACAATGGTCTAAATCCCAAACAGTAAAGTACTCAAAAGAAAAGGTAAAAAAAACTTTTTTCAAAAAGGCGTTACACAAAAGGAGCAAAATACTATTTTTTTTAATTGTAATTGAAATGTAAACTGACTTAAAGGCTAACTTTCAAAGTACGAAAATTCCTTAAGTAAACTTCACGGTTCAAATTTGAGAAAAGTTTAATTAAAAAGTTATATTGTTTAAGCTTAGCATAAAAAACTTTTTGAACCTACAGATTTTTAATGTAAAGTTAACGTTTTGTGTCTCAGCTTTTAATCTTTGAATTTCTCCTTTTTTTTAGTCAAGAAGCAAGAGATTAGTAAAAGGAGAATTAAAAAAGGTTAAGTAGAGGTGAATGAATGAATGAATATATATGTATAGTTCGAAACAAAGCGAAGTGAAACTTGAATTAAGTTTCAAGTTACATTTTCTATGTATATATATATTTAGGTGTGTATCGCCTTAAGCTACCTCTCTTTTTCCCTCGCGAACAACTTGGTCCCTTCCTCTTTAAGGAGCACTGATCCTTCGCGAAGGGTGTACATCAGCTGATATCCATTGAGTATACATATATATAGTATGAAAAGTGCTCGAAAAGAAAGCTTTCACAAAATTCTCATTTCAAGGATTATCTTACACTGAAACGAAGATTTCCCTCATTATCTTGATTTCGTTAAAATCAATCTTGACTTTCGTAGTTGGCAAAATCGCTTTAAAACTCCTTTCATCTATTCTTGATTTTCGAGAGTTGCAAAGAGAATCATTCCCTCTACATTGTATTTGTCCACCAATTAAAACTCATCAGATTATTTTTTTCTTTTCTTTTTTGTTCTTCACTTTTTTTTGGAGAGTATTCACCAGTTTTCAATTTTCTTCTTTCGAGTGCATCTCATTAATGTATTCAACAGACAAAAGTGGTTTTTATAATTATCGTAAAATTTTGACTTTATAAATTATTCTGTACGACTGACAGTAAGCCGGGGTAATTTTTTTTTTATAAATATAACACAATATGTCGTAGTGAAGTACTTAAAATCACTTTATCAAAACACAATTTGCCATGTACTTATCAATCAAATCACATTGGATTAGTGAAAATTCTCTTATCTACAGAAACAATATTAAGGCTTAACTGAAGCAAAAAATACAAAACAATTTTTTTTTTTATTTTTTTTCAGGCTGATAATATTTTAATTTGATTTAATTATTAATTTTAAATTTAAACTTTAAACATTTGGGGAATTTTCTTATTTTTCATTTTTCAAGAGTACAAAAGTTTATTTATTCAAACTTGTATTTTAGATAATTTTTACTAAACCGGATTTCAATTTAGTAGTTTCTTTTAATTTTTACATTTTTTTAGATCGAATTTCAATTTGCTATAAGTTTAAAGCGACGATGTTCCTTTTTAAATTTATTAATTCAAATTCAAGATTTAAAGTTTTTAACAAATTAAAATTATGCAGCTATTTTTTTCTTTGTTCTAAAAAAAAACTTAAAAACTGTTGGAAAATTAAAATTAGAAAGTAGAAAATATTTTGCACATTTTCTGCTTCTCAATTGCAATTCATAAACAAAGTGCAAGCTTTAAGTAAAAAAAATGTTATAAAATCAAATTTTGTTTAAGAAATTTTAAATTTATTTTAGAAAAAATATTTACAAAATTTCTATTTGTTAAAAACGATTGTAAAATTATTTGAAAACATTAATAACTTAATTTCTAAATAAATATTTAATCATTATTATTTTTTCGTAGGAATTAAAATTCTTCAAAAGATTTAAATTGAAACCTTTTTGAAATTTAACAAATTATAAGAATATTTATTATAAAACATGAAAAAATTAATTTTTTTTAAAATTATTTTCATCATTTTAATTCAATTATTATTTTCTAGAATTTTTGAATAAAATTTTTCTTTATTCAATTATTTTTAATAAATTTCGAAAAAACACTTTAAGAATTTTCAAATCCATTTGTTTACAATTTAATTTTACGAAATTTCAATTATTCAGAAATTCTTCAATTGAATACGTATTAAAAAAGAAACACTTCAAATAGTTTGAAAAAAAATTCAATTAAACTTTTTCAAAATAATTAATTCTACAGAATTGTTGGTTATAAGTAGGTATGAAAAATTAAGATATTCAAAGAATATAATTTGAAACCTTTCCAAAATTCAATTATTTTTTCGAATTCATGCTATAATGCTTTTAATATTTAAATATTATTTGAATAATTTTAATAATAAATATTCAAATCTAAAATTTTAACTGAAATTCATTTTTAAATCAATTTTTATTAGAAAATTCTACCAGAATTCAATTATTTAAATGCAAAAATAAATAATTTATTGGATAATTAAATATTTCTTGAAATTCAATTCTCATAAAGAATTTTATCAAAACATTTTTAAATAATTTATTTCTTTTGACAATTTTTAATAAAATTTTTAAGAACAATTACATTTTTCGAGGAATTTGATTAAAATTGTATTAAAAATAATTGAAATTCTGCGATGAGTTTTATTTATGAAAATAATTGAATTTCTAAAAAGAATTTTATTATTTATGAAAATAATTTTATCCCTGTGAAAAAATTTGATTATTTATTGAGAATAATTAAATTATTGCGAAGAAATTTATTTACAAATTTGTACCTAAATATAATAGAATTCATATGAAATTAAGGAGATTTTCTTTTAAATAATTGAAATTTTGACAAAAATTTTATTAAAATTATTCTAAAAATTGAATTTTGACAAGAATTTTATCAAAAATCTAAAAAATAACCTAAATAATTGAATTTTAGAGAAGAATTTTATTACTTTTGAAAATAATTGAATTTATGCAATCATTTCCTATAATTTTTCCAAAATTCAATATTTTTTAGTGTTTTTGAGTAAAATTCGTCTATAAATCCATTATTTTTAATATAGGTAATTAAATATATATTAAAAAATTTAACAAATTTCAGAAGAATTTGAATTATTAAAATTTTTAAAAACCTAAGTAATCCTTAAAAATTCTCCTGAAATTGAAAATTGAAATTTTTTAAAATTACAATGTTCATCTATATTTATGAAACTTGTTAACGCAACTCTTTGAAAATTCAATTAATTAATTAATTGCTTTTTTGTATGCTTTTGTTTTTTTTCAATATTTCTAATATGTGTGCATTTAAAATTTTTTTGCTTATAATATTTTTACTTTTATTTTAAAAATATAATTTAATATGATAATGAAAATTTTTTTTAAGTCTGTTTATGAACCAAACAAAAATAAACTACACGAGCATTATTTTAGCTAGTTACTTAATATTACTTCTTCGAAATCCAATAAAAATAAAAATAAATATAAAATTAATAAATTAATAATTAACAATAAAAATAAAATTAATATTACACTGAGAAAAGGATTTATTTGATTCAAAGAAATTTTGCTTAAATCAAACTTAAAATATCTTTGCTATACAGTCAAACAAATTTAAGTTTAATGAAAACATATTTTCTGGTTCATTTATAGAAATAATTTATTTAATTCAAACATAATTTATGGTTGATTTTAAATTATTTATAATCAACTTTTAAGTTTGAATCAGTAACAGGTCTTAAATTTATTTTATAAATTTAGGTAAAAAAAGTAACAATTCCTAATATAAACAATAATCTTAACTAATTTTAGTAATTAATTTTTAGGTCAATATTAATAAAATAGATCATCAGCAGAAATATAAGATTCTGTATTAATGAAAGAAAAATTAGCACCAAAAATTGAGGTTCGAGGTGTTTAAATTACTAAAAAAAAAAGAGGAAGAAAGCTAGCGAAAGATAAAGCGAAGCGGAAAGTGCAAGAGAAAGGAAAGACAGTCAAGAAAGGTGGTAGGATATTGAAGCGATGTAATAAAAGGAGAAATGGAAGGATTATATGGATAGGTGATTCAAAAGATGGCGTTTTAACGGGTAAAGTGTAATACAAACCGAGTGTGCACTATATGTCGAGTATCGTCTGCCTTGTCCAAAAGACAAGGAGAGACAAGAAAAGAGGAAAAGAAAGCAATACATTTGGTGCGATTAAAGAAAGCTTTCGAGGTTCTTGATGGGGCGTAAACCTCCGTTAATTGTTCGCTACCGCGTCCTAGAGATCGTAACGTTTTGTGTTATACTAGGCTCTCGCGCGCAAAGTGTCGAAACACATACACACACACACACACACTTTTTGGTAGTAAATACACTCGAAGAATTTATATATGTGTGTGTTCAAAAATAAATGTCTGTATATGTACGGAAACTACTACTATAAATAATATACATACACATTTATAAATTCTTCCTGTGTGTTTACAACCAAAAGTATATGTGTGTGTTTCGATCTCTCTCTCTCTCTCTCTCTCTCTCTCTCTATTTTTATATTTAAGAGAGAGAAAGAGAGAAAGAGAGAGAGAGAGAGAGAGAGAGAGAGAGAGAATATATATACACACACTAGTGTTTACCCGAGTCGAAATTTAAGCCCTACTTTCACCCTGAATTTTGAGGGTCTATTGAGTGTTAGGAGTAGTAAAGTAGGGTCTAATTCTAATACAATTAGACCCTACTTTGACTCCCAAAACAGGCGGAAATTTGCCAATCTTCCATTTGGAGAAGCAAAGTAGGGTCTACTTCTAAGAAACCTATACCGTACTTTTAAACCTCGTAGACCCTACTTTCATACTCCTAGACCCTACATTCTAAAAGAAAATTTAGAATTATTTTTTAATGCATTACTTGAAACACTGCAAATGCAAAAAGTACTCCAAATTCATAAATACTGATGTGTTTTATAGCGTCTATATACACTTCGTGTATATAGACGCTATAAAACACATAAAATTCCACTTTTACTCATCCCTAGTGCTTCAATTGAATCTGAGCAAATCTTCAAATTTTTCTTTTTCTAATTGTAGGGTCTAGGAGTATGAAAGTAGGGTCTGCGAGGTTTAAAAGTACGGTATAGGTTTCTTAGAAGTAGACCCTCCTTTGCTGCTCCAAATGGAAGATTGGCAAATTTCAGCCTGTTTTGGGAGTCAAAGTAGGGTCTAGTTTTTAAAAATTGTATTGAAATCAGACCCTACTTTACGACTGCTAAACCTGAATAGGCCCTACATTTTCAGAGGCTAAGTAGGGTCTAAATTTCGACTCGGGTATCTGTATATATCTTATACATCCATGTGCGAGTGTACCATACACAGAAATTCTCTGAGAGTAAATTGGCGATGGAAGCAATGCATCTACGGCTTCTTGTCGCCGGTATACTTTACTGGGTCTATATACATATATATTTTTGTGTGTGTGTGTGTGTGAGAGTGGAGGCGAGATATAGTCGTCGTTTTATCGTTTCGTAATTCCAAATGTTTTACGGGTCAGTCGACGCTCGACGTATCAACGTCACATGACACTGGAGTATGTGTAGCCAAGCGCATTCCGAAAAAAAGGCGTCGACTCGATTCAAACGAATTTCTAGTTCAAATGCACCTCGCAATAATCCTTTTACAACCGTTTATGCGCTCAGATTGTGAAAAAAAAGAGGAGAAAAAATACCCCTTCCCCCCCTTCCCTCAATGATCGGTTTCAAATGTGCAATTGAAAAATTAATACGTCGAGAAATATCTTTTAATTTTTGATAAATAATTTAATGAATTTTAATCTGGGAGAAAAAAATTGACAACAATTTTATTCCCAATGTAAAATGAAAAAAAAAATGTATCCTTTAATGAAGTTTATCGTTTTTAAGAAAAAAATTTTCTCTTTCTAACTGCGCTCTCTAAATATGAATTAGTAAAAATGTATACCAATTTCAATTAGTAACTGACTTTTTGCTTTTGAATTGGGTCAGAATTCGTGAAATTTTCACAGAAAATAAAAAGTATTTTTTTTTAAATCGAAATGTTGAAAAAACATTTCTATTTGGCCTTGAGAATGTGTCCATCAAAAAACAGAAAAAAAAATTATTTTTTATAAAAGTTATTGCAAAATTAATATTTTAGCAACTTTTTAAACAAAATTTGATTTCTCCTAAATGAATGAACCGATTTAAATGAACCAAGCGGGAATATCAAGGGGATAAAATATACTTTCGTTTAGAATTAGAAAATTTTTAAAAAGTTTATTTTTTAATAATTATTTAATAAATTTTGTATAAACAATTAATTTTTTTTAATGTTCTACGCCTTTTAAAAATTTTAAAAAAAAATTAACATACACTTAAAACAATAAGAAATCAAAATCCGTTGAGAAAATTTTGGAGCGACAATTATTTTAAAAGTTATAAACAAATTATATTGACGCGGTGTTGTGCATCAACGCTGAACTTAGTTTTTGACCATTTTTATCAATTTTTATGGTTATATAATTGAATAAAAATGTTAATTTGACAGTGTTTTGTTCATTTCGTAGTTAAAAATAATGTTTTAATTCTGAAAATCATCAAAATCGCATCTCCGTTCAATATAATTTGTTTATAACTTTTAAAATAATTGTCGCTCCAAAATTTTCTTAACGGATTTTGATTTCTAATAGTATTAAGTGTATGTTAATATTTTTTTCAAATTTTTAAAAGGCGTAGAACATTAAAAAAAAATTAATTGTTTATAAAAAATTTATTAAATAATTATTAAAAAATAAACTTTTTAAAAATTTTCTAATTCTAAACGAAAGTATATTTTATCCCCTTGATATTCCCGCTTGGTTCATTTAAATTGGTTCATTTATTTAGGAGAAATAAAATTTTGTTTAAAAAGTTGCTAAAAAATTAATTTTGCAATGACTTTTATAAAAAATAATTTTTTTTATGTTTTTTGGTGGACACATTCTTAAGGCCAAATAGAAATGTTTTTTCAACATTTCGATTTGAAAAAAATACTTTTTGTTTTCTGTGAAAATTTCACGAATTCTGACCCATTAGTAAATTTTACTGATAAATTATTAGAAATTACTATTTATTAGTAAAACTATTTGCTATTTACTATAATTCAAAAGCAAAAAGTGAGTCATTAATTCGAATTAGTAAACATTTTTACTAATTCATATTTAGAGAGCGTGGGCAAAAAGTTGAAAACAATGACGAAAGGGTGAATTATCTTTTTTAATAAAATTTATAGATTAAAAAAAAATTTATTTTTTTAACTACTTGGATAAAAACTTGAAAACAATGGAGAAATGGAAAATTTTCCTCCTTTTATAAAATTTATAGATATTTAATTTAAATAATTTTTCTTTTTTTATCTGTGGGAAAAACTTAAAAACAATATAGAAAAGAGAAAATACTCATTATATGAAATTTATTTGTTTTTAAATTTTTCTTCTTTTTTTAGCTGTGGACAAAAACTTAAAAACAATATAGAAAAAAAAAAATACTCATTCTATGAAACTTACTTATTTTCAAAACATTTTACTTTTTTTTTGCTGTAATCAAAAACTTAAAAACAATATAGAAAAAAAAATACTAATTTTATGAAATTTATTGTTTTAAAACATTTTTCCTTTTTTTAGCTGTGGGCAAAAACTTGAAAACAATGGGAAAAAGAAAATTCTTCCTTTTAATGAAGTTGATTATTTTAACAAAAAAAATTTTCTTTTTTCAACTGCGTGGACAAAAACTTGAAAACAATGGCAAAAGGGAAAATTCTCTTTGTTAATAAAATTTATAGATTAAACAAAAATTATTTTTTTAACTACTTGGGCTAAAACTTGAAAAGAAATTGGGAAATTGAAAATTCTCCTCTTTCTATAAAATTTATAGAATTAAAAAACAATTCTTTTTTTAACTGTGGGCAAAAACTTGAAAACAATGGGAAAATGAAAAATACTAATTTTATGAAATTTATTGTTTTTAAAACATTTTTTCTTTTTTAGCTGTGGAAATAGACTTAAAAACAATGTGAAAAAAGAATTCTTCCCTTTTCATTAATTAATTTATTTTTTATTTTTTACAAGTTAAGGAAATTTATCTTTAAAAAAAAATTTATTTCTTCTAGTGTTTTTAAGTATTTGCCTACAGTTAGAAACAAAAAAAAATGTTATAAAAGCGAAAAATTTTATCAACGGGAAGAATTTTGATTTTTGTCACAAAAAAAATTTTTCTTAAATCTGTAAATTTGATTGAAAAAAAGAATTTTTCTTTCTCCATTGATTTCAAATTTTTGCCCACAGTTAAAAAAAGATATATTTTTTTCATTAAACGATAAATTTTCATTAAAGGGGAGAATTTTTTTCTTTTCCATTATTTTTAACTTTTTGAGAGAAAAATATCATCTAAGAGAAAAAGAATTTTTTTTCCCACTGTTTTCAAGTTTTTTCACAACAATTAAAATTAAAACAAGAAAATTTATTTTTAAAAATTTGTAAATTTTATTAAAAGAAAGAATTTTTCTTTCTAATTGTTTACAAATTTTGGTCCATAGTTAAAAAAAGAAAATTTTTGTTTTTTTAAAACAAAAAAATTCATTGTTCGTTTTCCCATTGCTTTCAAGTTTTTGCCCATAGTTTAGTTAACTATTATTCCTATAATTCACATTTACCCCGAAACTTTCGTTTTCGATGCAAAATAGATAAAAAATAAATAATAAAAAAAGAAAAATAATAAACAAATAATAAAAAAAGAAAAACAGAATCGTTTGATAGTTAATTAATTATTTCAACAAGAATAAACTCAATTCGTTTTCGAATTCTTCAATTTTTCGACTTATTTGTTACTATTTGTTATTTTCTTTTTCGACTTGGGAATTTCTTTTTTTTTTCTTCAAAGTAAACATAAAGCTTGTTGTATATAAATGTGTATATAGAGTTTTATATATGTAGACCCCACTTGATATTTAAGAAACGTTGCCGTACCACGCGAGACTTTTCGAGAACCTCTTATATTTATCCTTGACGAGTGTAGTGAGCGAAGCCGCCTCAACAAAGTTTAGAAATAGGCAAGGAAAGTAAAGCGAATGGTTTCTTCGATAAGAGAGAATTCGTTGATGCGAGGTAAACGCATTAAAGTTGGCAAAATCGAAAGAAACAGGAACATTGCGATCAACTACGTGAAAGTAACCGCAAAAAAAAGAAGGAAAAAAAAATGAAGAAACCGGCAAAAGTATCCTACGATTTCAACTCCTAGAAACTTGTTTCTCTTTTTCTCTCTCTCTCTCTCTCTCTCTCTCTCTCTCTCTCTCTCTCTATCAGTCTTTCTCCCTCTAGGAAAAACATTTTCATTTCAAAATTAAATTACAGTCAATTTATTTTCCATTTGGTCTGGCAATTGTTAATCTTTCACCGATTCTTTAAAATAATCAGATTAACTTTAGATTCGTAGCTAAGCATATTGAATGATAAATAATATAAATATTCAAAAATACGGTTCACAAAGCTTTTTTGCGATTTTATTGATATTTAGGAATTGAAAAAGTTTTTACTCTTTCAAAATATATTTATGATTAAAAAAAAATTTGATTTTTTTATTTCAAAAGAATTATAATTAATTATAATAAAATAAGAATTATAATTATAAATATAATTAAATTTAAATTGGATTTTTTATTACTTACAATTTTCTTCCAATTATAACAAACTTTTTTTTCTGTTCCAGGGACTGCAGAGTAGTTAGAGATGCACAAACCATGAAATCCAAAGGTTATGGCTTCGTTTCGTTTGTTAAAAAAGCGGTAAGTTGTTGAATTTTTTGCATATATTTGAAACCCTTTTAAAGTAATTTTTTTATTTAAATACAAAAATAAATAATTTATTAAATAATTGAATATTTCTTAAAATTAAATTTTTATGAAGAATTTTATCAAAATTTTTTAAAATAATTGAATTCTTTCGGCGAATTAAAAAAAATAATTTTAAGAATAAATGCAATTTTCTATCATTTTATTTAAAAATATATAAAAAATAATTTAAATTCTGCGATAAGTTTTGTTATTTAAGAAAATAATTGAATTCTTGTAAAGTATTTTATTAACAAATTTTTTTAAAGAATTGAATTCTTGGGAAGAATTTTATTTGTGAAAATAATTGAATAACGGAGAAAAATATTATTATTTATGAAAATAATTAACTTCTTGTGAAGAATTTTATTCAAATTTTTTGAAATAATTGAATTTTTTAGAATTTTTTAAAACTTTTTGAAAATAATTCAATTTTATCGAGAAATTTTAATTAAAAATTAAAAATAATTAAAATTTGACAAAGAATTAAAAAAAAATTTTTTTTAAATAATTAAATTCTTGTGAAAAAATTTATTTTTAAAAAGAATTAAATTCTTGGGAAGAATTTCATTTAAATTTTTTATAGTAATTAAATTTTTCAGAATTCTTTTAAACTTTTTGAAAATAATTCAATTTCATCGAGAAATTTCATTAAAAAATTGAAAATAATTAAAATGTGACAAGGAATTAAAAAAAATTTTTTTTAAATAATTGAATTTCTGTAAAGATGTTTATTTTTAAAAAGAATTGAATTCTTGGGAAGAATTTTATTAAAATTTCTTAAATAATTGAATTGCGTCGAAGAGTTTTATTTTTTACGAAAATAATTGAAGTGTTTCGAAGATTTTTTGAATAATTTTTGACAATAATTGTATTCCTAGAAAGAATGTTACATTTTACGAAAATAATTGTTATTCTATGATCAATGTTATTATAATTTTTAAAATTTATAAAGCATATTATCAAGATTTTTTTTAATACTTGAATTCTCGAGAAAAATTTTATTAATTGACTTCTAGCGACGAATTTTATTCAAATTTTTTTTAATAATTGAATTCCCATAAAAAAATGTATTATTAATTAGTGAAAATAATTGAATTCTTAAGAAGAATTGTATTGAAAATAATTGAATAGTATAGGAAAATTTTATAAAATTGCAATTTTATTAATAAAATCTCGTAAAGAATTTTGTCAAAATTTTTTTAAATAATAGAATTTTTAAAACAATTTTATTTAAATTTTTCGAAATAATTGAATTTCTCAAAACAATTTTTTTCAATTCTATGAATATATTTGAATTCTTTGGAGAAATTTCATTAAACAATTAAAAATAATTGAATTGGTGCGATGAAATTTATAAAAAATTGCAAAGTAATTGAATTCCTGTGAAATTTTTATTAAAATTTTGTTGAAATAAATGAATTCTTTTGGAAAATTTTATTAAAATAGTAAATATTAATAATAATTGAAATGAGGAAAACTTTTAAGAATAATTAAAATTTTGCCAAGAATTTTATTAAAATTTTTTTTTTAATATTTTAATTTCGGATAAGAATTTAATTATATTTATAAGGATAATTGAAATTTCAATGAGAATTTAAAAAAATTGTTGAACATAATTAAATTTATGCGAAAAAGTTCATAACTTTTGAAAATAATTGAATTTCTGTAATCAGTTGTTCTTAAAATTTCTAATTAAAAATTGATATTTTCTAAAATGTAAAATTTAAACTTTTGAAGTTTATCTATTTATGAAGATTGTAAACGCAACACTTTTAAAATCCAAATAATTATGAAATTTTTAGGTAAAATTATTCATTAAATAATTTCTAAGTAATAATTTTATGATAGAAGTTCAACCCTGATTTGGTTTTTATAATCAAATAAGGGACGTGTTTTGTTCTGGTTTTTTTTTATAGCAGTGAAAAGTTGATCCGCTCACTATAAGAAATCCGTCACCTTTCCAAATTTAGTTTTATGAAGACTGCAAAGCAAGCAGCCTGAACCCAATTTTAGTCCTCGATATTAAAACGAATATCATTCCTGTAAAGCTTCGCCTCCACTATATATATCTATAGAGAGCGTTTCAGGACAAGACGTCTTGATGCAAGCCATCACCACAGGATATCTATTGTCCCACCGTTTACGTTCAACGTTCTTAAATATCGCATTTGAATACCAGTTCTATTTTGAAAAATTCTGATATTGACTTGAAATCGTCTTTATGACTTAACATCGATTTCTTCATTTATAAAGAAAAAATTATTTGTCTCTTTTTGTATTACTTTATATCGTTCGACATTTATTTTGTTATTCCTTAAATATTTCATATAGAATTCGTTTTTAATCTCTTATTAATTGAAACTATTTTTTCATTCAATACCAAAAATATTTTTTTTCTGAAAAGAAAATTTTTTTTTGAAAAAATAATCAGGAAATTATAATTACTAATTTTAGAAATTTATTTTAATTTTATTAAACTTAAAATTTATTACTTAAAATTACTTAAAATTTATTACTTAATTGTTTTATGTATTTTTTTAGTTACCCATTTATGGTCCAAAATTGGACTGCGGGAATGTACATTAAATAAATAAATAAATAAATAAATAAATAAATAAATTAAATGTACATATTTATAAATTTATAATTGAATTGAATTGTTTTGAATCATATAAATTAAAATAATTATTTTTTAATTAGATTATTTATCACTAATTATATTAACATTAGCATAATTATTATTTCAGTAGATGAGAACCAAAAAGGCACATAGGAAAACCTATATTTGACCATTTTTAATTCATCTCGAAATTTAATGAATTAATTCTATTGATGAGGGACAATTATTCGAATTACCGGAACAATTCTCTAATCGTCGGGCTAAAGTAGTTTAATGTGGGAAAAAAAAAGGAGGGAAAAAATTCAGAATAATTTAGAGTCAGTAATGTTGCATGAACTACTAACTCAAAGCGGTAAAAGTACCTATTGTGGCGCTTTGACAGTCCACAGAATACTAATTGCATTGAAATGCAAATTTAAATTGAGTTTATGTTTCTTCAACTTTACCCTCTCTCTCTCTCTCTCTCTCTCTCGCTCCCTCTCTCAAAAATAAAAAAAAATAACCCCATTGATCGGTAACGGAAAGTTTGTTTTTTTTTCCTTTATAATTTGTTATTCAACAAAAAGAGCAACAGGAATATTTTTATTTGACAACAAAGGCAAAAAGGAAAACACAAAAGGACACAAAAGAACAAAAAAGGTCAAAAGAGAACAGAGAAGAACAAAAGAGAAAAAAAAATCTGTTTTGTTCTCTTTTGTTCTTTTCTGTTCCTTTCTGTTCTTGTCTGTTCTTGTCTGTTCTTTTTTGTTCTTTTCTGATATTTTCTGTTCTTTTTTTGCCTTTTTTGATTCTTTTGTGTTAAAAATTCAAAAAAACAAAACATACCAAAAAATATTAAAAGAGAACAAAAAGTATAACAAAAGAAGAAAATGAACCAAATATAGCCAAAAATAACAAAAAGTATCAAAAAAGATAAAAAAAATAACAAAAAGATAATAAGAGAGAACAGAAAGGAAAAAAAAAATTAAAAAAGATAAAAATAGGGGGTCGATTATATAATTTCATTTCGACTTTCACTTTCATTTTCACATTCCTTTTCACTGATAGTTTTTTTAATTTTTACTATCATTTTCACTTTGATTGATGTTTGATGTAAAAAAATGAAAAAATTTATCATTTTCACTTTCATTTTCACTTTGTTAAATTTTATCAATTGAATTGATTTAATTAATTTATTTACTTCAACATTTCACTTTCAGTTCAAAAATTTTTACTTTCAATTCATCTCAATAAATCTTCACTTTCAAGCAAAAACTTTCAGTTTCACTCGAAAAATGTTCACTATAACGCAAAAAATGTTCTCTGTTATCCATAAAATTTTTACCTACATTAAAAAAATTCTTTCTTTTGATCACAAAATTTTCAATTTCACTCAAAATATTTTCACTTTAACAAAAAAAAAAATCTTTACTTTTACGGTCAATTAAAAATTTTCACTTTTAATTTCATACAAAATACTTTCAATTTCTATCGAAAAATTTTCACGTTTACAATTTCCACCAAAAAAATTTTCACTTTCTTCTGAAAAAATCTTAATTTCAGTTTCGCCAACAAATTTTCACTTTCACTTTCATCCAAAAATATTTTGACTTTTAATTTCGCAAAATGTATTTTCACTTTTAATGAAAAACTTTTTACTTTTAATTTCACCGAAAATATTTTCACTTTCACTCAAAATATTTTAATTTTCACTTTCTATGAAAAAATTTTCACTTACGCAATTGCACAAAAAATTTTTTTTATTGAAAGTGAATTGTTTTTTGGCGAAATTAAAAGGTAGATGTTAAGAATGTTAGAAGATTAGAAGCCGAAATATGTCGGTCATTGACGAAGGTGAACGAATATTATATTATTTTAATTGTAATTGTGGTGAAAATGAAAGTAAAAATATTTTTGATTGAAAATGTAAAATTACAAAATGTAGAAAATAACAAAGAAACAAAAAAAAATGTCAGAATGTAACAAAATAGATCATAAAGAACAAAACAACAAAAATAGCAGAAAATTACAAAATGCACAAAATGAAAATAAAAAAAATGACAAAAAGTAACAAAATATATCAAAAAGAACAAAACAACAAAAAACAGGGGAAAATAAAAAAAAGAAGAAAAAATCGAAAAAGTTTTTTTAGATAAAAAATTCTGATCTTGAAGGGCATTAGAGACGGGGGAAGATAGTGAATTTGATTTGGTGGAGGGATTTGGTGAATTAGAAAGTTTACAGCCTCGTTTTCTGCGAATGGGTGGCGCGCGCTTTTTATAGTGGCCTTCGCCAAAAATCCGTGACATAAATCACGAGTGGAGATAGATGTACGGCCGAGTAAAAGGAGGCTTTACCTTCGTTTATGGCTATGAGGATATTTGGAACTGTATAGTTTGCTGCAGGAGGATGGTTAGTGTGTGGACCCTTTTGGTTCTGGGATTTTGCAGAGCGAACACAACCCTAACCCCCCTTCGTCCCTGGTTTTAATGCCCTATCGATCTGGACCAACGGGCATCTGGCCTTCTCTTCCTCTCCAGAACAAACCTTTCCTCTCCCTCTCCTTCTTCACCGTTGCGAGATTACTATTGCCGAAGTATAAATTTCCCGAGTGTCTCCGTTAACCTCGAGGAACACGCGAAAATTCTACCACCCATTCTGCACCCAACTTCTCTTTCTCTCTCTTCCTCCCTCTCTCTCTTTCTGTCTCTTTCTCTGTCTCTTTCTATCTCTATTTCTCTTTGTTTTTTTCTCTCTTTCTCTCTATTTCTCTTTATGTCTTTCTCTCTCTTTTTCTCTATGTATTTTTCTCTGTCCATTTTTGTCTTTCTATAGAGAGAAAGAGAGAGAGAGAGAGAGAGAGAAAGAGAAAGAGAAAGACAGAGAGAAAGACTTTCTCCCTTTCTCTGTCCTTCTCTCCTCTATGGCTTTCTGTAACCCAGCATCCCGGATACACGAATCTAAATCGTGACTCCTGACCACGATTTCAAACTGCTTTCCGTAGAAAACTGCAGCGATTTCCTTCCAGTCATCTTTTTTCTACACATTAAATAATGTTATCTGTGTCTTTCTCTCTCTCTCTCTCTCTTTCTCTCTGTCTCTCGTTTTCTTTCTTTCTTTCTCCTTTTTCGAGAAAAATCGTGCCGAATGATCTAAACTGTTTCAAGATCGTCTTTCCTCTCGGAGAAACCGTAAATTTTCCAAAAATTAAATTGCTTCTTTGTGAAAAATGATAGCGAAGGGAAAATTCCAGTTAATTATCCATGACTTATTACACGACCTCTAGAAGTGGGTTAAGCATTGTTAATTTTGATAATTTAGGGGCACTACTTTCTTCTATTTTTTTCTCTTTCTCTCTCACACTTTTCAAAAAGGAATCTAAATTTCCCTCCGTCGGTTTATTATTTTGAAACGATTTTACGTTTTCAACGGAGAATCTCTGAAAAGTCGTCATATATATCGATTTCTTTTCTTTTTCATTGGAATTTTCTTTTCTTATTGGGAAATTTATTTATTTTTTTTATTTATATATTTATAATATTTTTTAAATTAATAATAATTTTTTATAATTTTTTTAATTATCTTTAAATTATTAATTTAAATTTCATGCTAAATTGTGAATCTTGTATACACCAGTACTTTGTACGATTGGGCTTTTAACGGATGCTTTTGAATAAATAAATAAATTTCTCGCAAAAAAGTTTGTAAAAAAATTAATTTTTTTATAACTAAGTTTTTATAAATAATAAATTTTTGATTTTCAGGATTTTTTATGAATAAAAAATTGTTTGGTTTATTTCAATTGAATGTTTTTCTTTAAATTTCTTGTCAGACTGACAGTAGAAGTAGTAAAAGGCGTTTATAGTCAGACGGACATATTTCTTTCTTTTGTAACTTTTTCCAATAGTAGTAAAATACGGATTATGTCAGACTTGATTTTTCTGATATGTAATAATTTTATTATGTCATCGGTAGAAAAAATCTTTTTTTGTGAAAGAGTTTTTTTGGTTTGATGTCTGCAGTAAAACAAGATTTCTGCGAGAATAGTAAGAATAATTCTTGCTTTGATAATTTTACCAAAAATGGTGGTAAAATACTATTTTTGTCAGGCTAATTTTTTGGGGAATTTAATTAATGTTAGTAACAGTAGTAAAATGTGCTTTTATAGTCAAGCGGACACCTTTTTATTATTGTGTGATTTTTTTGTTTTTGTTTTTTTTTCTATTATTATTTATTTTTTATTATTTTTTTTTTCTTTCAGTGAAAAATTACAATAATTCACGCAGACTAGATTTTTTCGAATTTTAGTAATTTTGTTTGTGGTAGAAAAAAATTTTTTGTTATACACATGTTTGCAATTAAAATCAGTAGTAAAAGTGGTTGTTTTGTCAGACTGGAAAGGCAACTTTTTACTTCGGTATTTTTGACTTTAGTGGTGAAATACTATTTTAGTCAGACCAAGTTCTTTTTGAATCTTAGTAATATCAGTAGTAAAAGGCGTGTCAGTCAGGCGAACAGATTTTTTACTTTTATAATTTTTTCTAGCAGTGGTAAAATTCCGTTTAAGTCAGACTTTTTTTTAATAGTAAAATAGTAAAATAGTAAAATAGTAAAATAGTAAAATAGTAAAATAGTAAAATAGTAAAATAGTAAAATAGTAAAATAGTAAAATAGTAAAATAATAAAATAATAAAATAGTAAAATAGTAAAATAGTAAAATAGTAAAATGTTACTTTTATTAGACCAAATTTTTCTGATTTTCAATTAGTTTTACGGTTAGTAGTAAAATACAATTTCTGTCAGACTGAATTTAATTTTTCATTTTGTTATTTTGTCGTTAGTGGCTAAATACGATTATCACCAGACTAAATTTTTTATTAATTTTAGTAATGTTGGTATCACTAATAGTCAGACTGTCAAATTTCTTGCTTTCATAATTTTTCCATCTGTTATAAAAATAAAAATCAGCCATAGTCTAAATTTAATTTTTGTCAAACTTTTGTAATTTTTTGTCGTTTGTAGTAAAAAATAAAATATTTTATATTAATATAAGTAGTAAAACACGTTTTTTGTCAAACTGACACATTTGCTACTTTTATACATTTCTCCATAAGTAGTAAAATTCCGTTTATGCCAGACTGTATTTTTCTGAATTTTAGTCATTTTTGAAATTAGTAGGAAAACCGTTATTTATTATTTATTTTTTGATCGAAATTTGACTTTTGCTCATTTTTTTCTTAAAACATACTCTCTTTTTCAAAACTTAGTAATGTTGGCGTCAGTAGTAGAAGGTTTAATTTAACAATTTTATTTTTAGTAGTTAAGCTCAATTATCGTCAGACAAATTTTTTTTGTACCATAGTAATATTAGTATTAGTAGTAAAAAGCCTTTTTAGTCAGACAGACACATTTTCACTTCTTGCAATTTTTCCTTTAGTTGTTAAATGCGTTTTTGGTAGAATAGATTTATCTAAATTTTGATAATTTTGTCATGAGTTGTAAAAATTCTTTCATGTTTTTAGAAATTAATATCAGTAGTAAAAGACTTTTTCGTCAGACTGAAAAGTCAAGTTCTTTTTTATTTAAAAATTTCGTTTTTAGTGGTTAAGAACGATTATCGTCAGACAAGTTTTTTGTACTTTAGTACTATTGGAATCAGTGGTAAAAGGCGTTTTTAGTCAGACAGATAATTTTGGCATCAGTAGTAAAAGACTATCTTTGTAAGACAATTTTTTTAAAAATAATATAAGTAGTAAAACACGTTTTCTGTCAGACTCACAAGTTTCCTTTCGCGTTCAGTATATTTTCTGTTTCGTATTTAAATTCAATTTTGGTCAGAATGTTTTTTTTTTATTTTAATACTGTTAATCTTAGTAGTAAATTACAATTTTAGTCAGACGAATACATTTTCCACTTTTTGCTATAGTAGTAAAATACACTTTTAGTCAGACTGTATTCTCCTAAATTCTAGTAACACAATTTTTCTAAGAATATCAAATTAAGACAAAAAACGAATCAAAATGTTGCGAAGCAACGTTTTGATTCGTTTTTTGTCTCAATTTGATATTTATAGAAAAACTTCGATATCAGTAAAAAAAAACTTTTATTAAAAAAATTAAAGATTTAAAAACTCTTATTCCGCACCAGAAAGCAAAAAAAAAATTTCGTGATCGATAGACTTTTTTCATTAACGCCCTTAAAAAAATAAAAAAAAAAACTGCCGAAGGACAACGAAAAGATTTTAATATTCACTAAAGCATAATTTTAAAATTCACCATGCGTCTTCTCAAATACGAGACTCAATTACAAGAGGAGCTTCAATTTCATTAATCGATATTCTTTGCGTTACGTGGTATTTACTCAACTACTGCCTTGTTGATCAGCCTGTTTTCAAATTCTGAAATAAACCACCCATTCGGAACAGTGTAAAGTTTCAAAATCCATTTCACGCCCCCGTGAATATAGGAAGTATCATAATTACACCCTTCACGATATAATACTGTAACAATAGACCCTTTAAACCATTCAACTCAACAATGGTAAACATTGTTAGCTTTATAGGCCGATTATAATAAAACGTACATGTCATTATGTGATAAATACGTAACATGCTCTTATAGCTTTTATCGATTTATTCAGCCAAAGCACCACAAACTATCTACAACAATGTCAACCTGAAATGACTATTTCGATTATTGCGTTAAACATTGTTGCATTTCATTTTCTCGACGGCGAAATATTTCCAGGTAACTTGATATTGTAATTTTTCCTTCTTTTTTGCTTTTTCCAATTTCTCTCATAATTTCATTCAGAAATTTTAGAAGTGATTTTTTTAAAATTGTTTACCTTTTCTTTTCCTCTTTTTTTTACTATTTTTTCTCCTCTATTTTTAATTTCCTTTCATTTCATTTTTTTATTAAATTAACAAATTTACAGGTGAAAGAGTTCTCTAAATTTATATAATTCAGTAAGTTTCTCGGCTTGTAATTAGTTCGAATTATTGTGCGATTAAAATTGTCGTGAATAATTGATTCAGTGAAAGTACAAGTGAAATAATATTTACTCGAGAATAGCACGTGGAATTTGCGAGAAAAGTTTCATTTGGCCACGTAATCCGACTTCTTGAACGGTGTTGACAAAGACTCATGATTAAGTAATGTATGTAAAGTTCTTAAAGGCATTAGGGTTGACCTACACTGATCTAAAAACAACAATTCCGTAATAAAATATAAGTGCACTATTTTATTTAAAAAAAACATAAAATAATTCTATTTATATTAAAAAAAAAACTTGAGAATAAACAAATGAAGTTCTAAAATTTCACCTAAAAGTAAATTCTGTATTTTTTACGATAAATTTTTTTCTTTTTAAAATAATAATCGAAAAAATTATACATTAATTTATTTAACAATTTCTTTAAAATAGAAAGAAAATTATCATTTTGACATAAGGCGATTTTCAACCAAATTTAACAAAAAAGGAAATAAATAATTTTTCAAATTAAGATAAATTTTTTCCACTGAATTAAAAAAAGCTCATTTAAAAAATGAAATAAAATTTAAATGGAAAATATATTAAACTTAAATAGAGTTTTAATTAGAAAAAGAAGAGAGAAAAGAAAAGTGAAACTTGTCTTGAGGAGAAGAGAGATATATTTTTAAATCAATTGAAACAATACTGACAAAATTATTCACACACTTTTTTTTTCTTCTTTTGTTTTACTTTATAACTAAAGCATAAGTTTTATTAGACTTGACATTTTACAAATAAGAGAAAAAAAAATTAAAACTAGAACTTTACTAAATTACTGGTAACTCTACTTTATGAAATATTAACTAAGTTTGTTTTTACAAGAAGAATATTGCTTATGTAATAGTGGGGCGGATGTATAACGTTGAAAAGGGTCGCGAGTGGTGAGCGGGAGGTGGTAGAGGGCACTAATGAAATGCAGTTTGAATATTCAAAATATGATTCCCCAATGCACAATGTTGAGAGAAATATTTCTGTATATTCATTTACACGAAATAGTTTCTGTTCTATTATTCATCATATATATGTAACTATATATATACATGCACCTCGAAAACAGAAATGTAAATATATCGCGATACTTTTGACACGTATGCAACATAATCTGCTACTATATACTTGAATGTTTCATTCGTGAATATCGACTTTATGAATCTTTCATGTCATATAACGAATTATCAGTATATATTATATTCAGCGCATTTGACAATTTTGACGTTTTCCACATCATAAAGTATATTTCCCATTATCAGAATTTTTTTTTTTTTTTTTCATTTTTTGCTCACGACGCTTTATGGTTTGCCCTCATCAAGTGCATGACCGCATGAATCATTAAATTCATATTATTATACTCTTCATATTCTTATAGCATAGTGTCTAGGACCGAAAAAAAATTATATTTCAAATTTTTGAAGATTTTTTACAATCATTAAATCAATCATTAAATTCATATTATTATACTCTTCATATTCTTATAGCATAGTGTCTAGGACCGAAAAAAAATTATATTTCAAATTTTTGAAGATTTTTTACTCAAATTTTTAAGAATTATGTGTAATTTTCCCTTTATTTTCTATGTTAAAAATGTTTATTAGTATTTTATTACAATTGTTATTATTATTATTAATATTTATGTAATATTATTAATATTATTATAATGTTAGTTTAATTATTTTATTACTGTAATTATTAACATTATTATTATTAACATATTTTTAATTTAATTATTTTTTATTTTTATGTACAATGCAAATTAGTCTAATTATATTAGTAATAGAATGTTTAACTACAAAATTTGATTAAATGTTTAATTTATTATTATTTTTATTAAAAGAAAAAAAAATGAAAAATAGAAAGAATTCCTTTCATTATTTAATACTGTTTAAGTTTAATAATAATGAACTTAAAATGAAACTAAAAAAGTTTTTAAATTAGTAGTGAATGGCATTTTTGGTCAGACTAAGCTCAAAAAATAGTAATAACAATAATAATAAAAAATAATAATATTTTATTTAATAATAATTTGTATGAGTAGTAAAGGTTGTTCACTGTAAGATATAATTCTTTCCCATTCTTCTTAGTTTTTATTTCAGTAGTAAAAGACATTTTTCTTAAGACATTCGTTTTTCGAACTCTTACAATTTTTCTACTCTTGTAACAAAAATCTGTAGAATTTTAATATAAGTAGTTAAATTGCTATTAACTCTAACGAAATTGAGTTAACTTTTCAGTTTTCAATAGTAAAGGTAAATTTCAGTCAGACCGATTACTTAATTAATTATATACTATTATTATTAACTATTTCTTTAATTATACAATCTTATTTTATAATAATAATTATAAATAATAATAACTGTAAATAGTAATTATAATATTATTATAATTATAAAAATTATATATAACATAATATAATTAATTACATAATTATAAGTAAGTAATAATAATAATATAATTATAATCAAGTACATAATTATAATTATAATTGTTAAAAAATGCTAACATAATAATAATAATAATAGTAATAATAAAATAATAATAATATTAATAAAAATAGCAACAAAAATAATCATAAAAACAATTTTATATGAACTTTATAATAATTGTAAGAAATAATTGTGTAATTCGATGTATTTTTTTCAATAGAAAAAAAAAGATTACATTTTCAAATAGAAAATAAAATTTTCTGCGTTGTTTCTCCACATACAATCGTATGTATACATAATGTACACACGTATATATCGATCAGAGTTTGAAGTTGGCTTATCATTAAACACGACTTGATTCAGATTAGAATATTAGGTCAGCGTCTATCTATTGTAGAGGTTTATTTCAAATAATAAAAAATCGAATACAAATTGAAAACGCATTAATTTTTTTTATTTCATTTCAACACTTTGACAGAGAAGAACTTGTTTTTTCCCAAAGCGTGATAAATGAGAATTTGTTCATTAAATTCTATTTCTATTGTGACTGTAAGTGGCGAATAAATTTTAAATTTATTAATTCTTTAAACAAAAAAATATTTTACTTACAAAAAACAATACAAACAAAATTTTGCAAAAACAATTTTTAAAAAAAATTATTCCAAAAATTCAAACACAATTTAATCAATTTTTAATTAGTGAGAACAATTTTCAAAAAAAGAAAATATTAATTAAACAATTTTTTTTTAATTTACAGGAACATTTGGATTTTAAAAGATTTTTTTATTTCTTTTATAATATTATGTAACTTTTTTTATTATAACGACAAAATTTTTAATAATAATGTTTTTAGAAGTAACAGTGAAAGTAATCATAATAAAAATACTAATATTTATTGAATAATAAATAGAAAAAATATTGTATAAATTAGAGATGAAATACTATCAATCTATCCAAGTTAACCTGACTTGGATAGATTGATAGTATTTCATCTCTAATTTATACAATTTTTAACCAAGTGATAAATTCAACATCATCAGAAAAAAATAAAAAATATTAATTTATGAAGATTAATTAAAAGATCAAATTCATCATAACAATCTATATTAATAATTGTTGTATTCCGATAATCTGTCCGCAGTTTAAATTTAATTGTTGATTGCTTTTTTGTTTCCTAAATTTTTTAAAAAAATTTTTCTTTTTAAATATTTTAAATTTTAAAATGAATGTATTGAAAATCATTGAATTCTTGCAAAGAATTTCATCAAAAAATTTGAAGAGAATAATTAAATTTCATCGAACAACTTTTTTATTTATGAAAATAATGAAATTCTTGCCAAGACTTTTATTAAAATTTTTAAAAATTCTAATTAAATTCTTTTGAAGAATTTCTTTGAATTTTTCCAAAATAATGGAGTTTCTTTAATAATTTTAATTGTAAACTTTGAAAGCATTTGAATTTTTTAAAGAAGAATTTTATTAAATTTGCATTGAAAATAATTGAATTACTGACAAGAATTTTATTATTTATAAAAATAATCTAATTCTTGCGAAGAATTTTACTATATATAACAATAATTGAAATGTTTCGCAGATTTTATTAAAATAGGAAATAATTGAATTGTTTTGAAGAACTTTATAAAAATATTTGTAAAGAATCCAATTATTTTTTGAAATTGAATTGAAGTTGTTTCGAAAATAATTGACTTTCTGTAAAGAATTTTATTAAAAATAAGTAAATTCAAAATAATTGAATTTTTCGAAAAAATTTTATTATTTTTGAAAAGAATTGAATTCCCTCAATTTTTTTTTTAACTTTTTATAAAAATAATTGAATTCTGGCGAAGAATTATATATTAAAATTTTTGAAAATATAAACAATTAACTATAATAATTTGAATCTTCTTTCATTCTTTCCTTCATTTACTTTTTTTGTCCCTCACACTCTGAAGTTGTCTTTTGTTTATACTTTTGTTTTTTGTTAACTTTTCATAGATTGTATATTATATTATTATGTTATAAATTTATAATTATTTTTATTTAATGATTAGAACAAAATTGTAATGACAAATAGAAATCATCTGAATTTTTTCCACTTTTTTTCATTAAAAGACTAACATTGTTTTAAATATTATGTTTTGTCAAATTAAAATTATGCAGATTTTTGTTCTTTACTTCTAAACAAAATTAGAAAATTGTTAATCAACTGTGATTAAGAAATAGAAAATTTATTTATTTTGCATTATTTTGTTTTAGAAAAAGAAGAAAAATATTTGCACAATTCCTATTTTTAATCTTATTTTTGGAACAGGATTTTCCACAGGAATTAAGACATTTAAGAATTTCAAATTAAAACCTTTTTTAAATTAAACAAGTTATAAAAGTATTTTGTTATAAAACATGAAGATATCGAGTTATCGATTTCTTTATGTTTTCTAATAATTAAAGATGACCGAGAGATAAAATCATTATTTTATATCATAAGAATATTGTTACTGTAACTTCATCAAAATTATTTTTATCATTTTAATTCAATTATTATTTTCTAGAATTTTAAATTATTTTTTATGAAAATAATAATAAAATTCCTTAAAAAAATTTTATTATTTATGAAAATAATTGGATTTCTGTGAAATTTTTATTATTTATGAAAATAATTGGATTTCTGTGAAATTTTTATTATTTATGAAAATAATTAAATTTTTGCATACAATTTAATTAAAATTTTTTTTAAATAATTGAATTCTTTTTTAGAAACTTTTATTAAAATAGTAGATATTGAAAATCATTAAAATTAGAAAATTTTTTGAAAATAATTGAAATGGTGACAAGAATTTTATCAAAATTTTTGAAAATAATTGAATTTTGGAGAAGAATTTTGTTATTTTTAAAGATAATTGGGATTTTTACTAGAACTTTTTTTCAGATTTTTAACATAGTTGAATTTTATAAGAAGAATTTTATTTTTTTGAAAATAATTGAATTTTTGCAATTATTTGTAATTTCTCCAAAATTGAATGTTTGTAGTGTTTTCAACAAAAATTTAAATTAGAAAATTTTTAAATTCTATTATTTTTAAAATAATAGTAATAGTAGTACTAATATTAGTAAAAATAATAATAATAATAATAATAATAATAAAATATTTACAAAATTAGATTATTTATGCTACAAGCATCTTTTTTGCTCCCTTATATCTCTCTGGAATATAAAAAAAGGAGACGAGTGACGATGTGTGAATTGTGTCGTCAAAATTATGATACGAATGTTTACCCTCAACAGCCTTTCGAAAACCATTAATTTCGTGACCACGTAACAGTGCACTTTCCCTCTTTCCATGATATCATAATTCATCACTTCGTCCTGCATGTGCTGTTGCTATATCCTAAAAAGGAAGACATCCCTTGTGGTATAGTCACTTTTACGTTATTTGTCATGCAACACTCATATATAGAAATGAAGGGGGCGAATATGGACAGTGAGATCACATTCGTGGAAGAAGTCAACCCTCAAAAAAATAAAAAAATGATAATTCTTTTCTCTCAATGCTGATGTTATATATATTCTTTTTTTTCGCTTCCGTTTTGTATTATTATTATTTTTATTTATTTCCTTTTTTTCTCCATTCACCAGTCACGAACATTGGTCAGACGTTACGTAACGTCAAAAATCCCTAAGGAAGTGCCCTACAAAACGACCCACAGCTCACGGATCTTGCCGCTATTATCGTAATTTGTTGATTTATGTGATAATCCTATCGAAGCGATCGTGTAAAATGCCATCGTTTAAAAATGAATTTTTTTCCTGTAGAGAAAAATTTTTCTGATTTATTTTCAAAGAAGAAACTTATTTTTGAAAGAAAAAACTTATTTAAAAAAAAAAAATAAGTTATACAATTTAAAAAAAAATTTAATTTAAAAAATTTAATTAAAAAACAAAAAGTGAAAAAAACTTTCTTTTTTTTTAGTACTTTGTTAGAAAATATTAAAACAAAAAAAATTCTTCACTCGTGTTGAAAAATTGATTTAAATGATTTTTCGTTTAAGAAAAGATGATTTAAAAAGATATTTTTGAAAAGGTATGAACTCAAAGTACCGAAAAATATATGTAAGGAGATCACGACTTGCATTAAGAAGTTGGAAATCATTCAAAAAGAGTTGAACGAATTCCAAACGATTCCGCGAAATTTTAACGGATTTCACACAAGCCACCGCAATTGAAAGACGGATAAGGAATGCGCCTTCCCATCTTCATGACAATAAGACATTTAATTACTAATAAATTCAGATGACTATTGTACCACTTTTCAAGTGAAAATTCTTCAGGGTGAATTTAAAATTTCTTTTTTAATGCTTATTGTTATGTCATTCATTAATAAAAGATGCAATGGTTGTAGAAGAGAGTTTTATTAGGATTTAATTTGGTTTTTTTCAGTGAAAGAAGTTGATTTCGGTCAGACGGAAAAGTATATATATTTTTTGAATTATTTTAGTTGAAAATTAAGTAGTAAAGGTCGGTTAATGTCAGACTATATTTTTTCGAATTTTATTTATTTATTTATTAAAAATAAGTCTCTAAAATTTTGTGTTAGTATTAGTAGTACACGAGATTTTCGTCAGATAGTTTTGAGAAATTTTGATAATTTTTGAATCAGTAGTAAAAAACATTTTTCGTCAGCCAAACACGTTTTCTAATTTTTATATTTTTTTCCAATAGTGCGACAAAGTGAGTCTTTTACCAAAGTGCGACTTTTTACGAATTTTTGTAATTTTTTGTTCAGTAATAAAAATCTTTTATTTACGAATTAATTTCAGTAGTAAAAGAAAATTTCTGTCAGACTAGAAAGTCTGCTTCTTCTTTTGGTTAATTTTGATTTAGTGGTCAAAGACGATTTTCGTCAGACTGATTTCTTTTAACTTCAGTAATGTTAGTATCAGTAGTAAAAGGCGTTTTCAGTCAGACGGGACTAATTTTAACATCAGTGGTAAAATGCGCCTGTTGTCAGACAAGATTTTTTCAAATTTTACTAATTTTATCAACAATAGTAAAAAGAAGAAACTTTATTTTAAAACCTTTTTCTATGAATGAATATCAGTAGTAAAATACATTTCCTGTCAGATTGTGACTTTTTAATATTGGCAATATTGTCATCAGTCATAATACATTTTCTGACAGACTGATTTTACAATTTTTAAATTTTTCTTTCTCTAGTAGTAAAGCTGTTTCTAGCAGACATTCGTTTTTGCAATTCTTCTGATTTTTCTAAAACTCTGAGTAATTTTCATGGAAGTAGAAAAACTGATTTTAAGTCAAACGAAATTGAATTTAGATTTTAGTAGTAAAGATCAATTCCAGTCAGACAGAATATTTCCATGTTCTCTTTTTTCGGTACTACTTAGTAGTAACAATCTCGTTTTGTCAAAGTTATTTACATTCTTTTAACAATTTTTCTAGTTTAGTCTTATTTTACGAAATTGAATTTAGTTTTCAGTAGTAAAAGTCAATTCGAGTCAGACAGAATTCTTCTTCGAAATTAAATTATTTTTAAGGTAAATAAAAACGAATTAGAAAATTAAATTATTTTTACAAATTTTAATAAAATTCTTGGATAAAATTTCAATTATGTTCAAAAATTTTCCTCAATTCAATGATTTTTAATATTTGCTATTTTAATCAAATTTTTCAAAAGAATTAATTATTTAAAATTTTTTTTAATAAAATTCACCGCAAACATTTGATTATTTCCATAAAATAATAAAAATTTCACAGGAGTTCAATTATTTACAAATTTTTTTTATAGATTTCTTCTAAATAATTCAATTCTTTTTATAAATAATAAAATTTTTACATGGATTCAATTATTTTCGTAAATAAAATTCTTTTTAGAAATTCAATTATTTTTATAAATAATAAAACTCAATGCTGAATTTTAATACAATTTTAATGGAATTCGTTTAAAAATGCAATTATTCCTAAAACTTTTATTAAAATTTGTCGAAAGAATTCAATTATTTAAAAATTTGTTGATAAATTTCTTTATGAGAATTTAACTATACAATATTTTTTTTTTATTTAAATAATTGAATTTGAAATAAATTTCAGTTTAAATCTTAGATGAAAATTGATAATTAAAAGCTTTATAGTGTAAATTTTTAGAAATAATTGAATTTTGAAAAGGTTTCATATTGAAATCTTTGAAAATTTTAATTTCTCATACTTTTAACTAACAATTCTGTTGAAGAATGAATTTTTTTGAAAAAGTTTGTTTCAATTCTACTTCAAATTATTTTTTTGAAATTTTTATTTTCTAATATATATTTAATTTTGAAGAATTTCCACATAATTGAAAGTAAAATTGAAAAATAAATTTGAAAATTCTCAATGAACTTTTTCAAAAATTATTAAAAATAATGGATTTATGGAAAAATTTTAGTTAAAACCCGTGCAGAAAAATGGTGAGGGCCCCCGGCGGGGCCCTCGTGGATTGCCCTCTTGCCATGTGGAATCCGCAGGGGCAATCCACGCGGAGCCCTCGAAGGCGTGACATGCTTTCCCTCATGGGTGCCCTCGAGGAAAATCCTCATGGATTCCATATGGATTTTCCACGCGGTGCCCTCGTGGATTTCATAAAATGCCCTCAACTTTATTTTCAATTAAATTAATAAATTAATTATTTATTAATAACAAATTAGTCTAATTATTGATAAATAACATTCTTATTTAACAATTTTTACTTTTTTTAATTAAATCGTGACCAAAAAAAAAAAAAAAATCTGACGCACGCGGGAATTGAGCCTACGACCTACTGACTACCAGACAACACTCTTACCACTATGCTACGGGACCTACTTGAAAATTTTTGCTTTAATGTAGGTGAGTTGCTGACTTGCTTTTGATGATTCAATAAATTATTTATTAACACTAATACACCATGACAAATAATTAAATAGTTTAATAATAATAATAACAATATCAATAATATAATAATAGACCATAAATATTCATAAATTAATATTTTTATAATTTCAAAAAAAAAAAAAAATGTCAAAACATTTGTGTTAAAAACGCGTTTTTCATAGTTTAAAATCATTATAAACATTAATTTGTTGATGAAAAAAAAAATTTTTTTTTGGACTTAGAAATTTTTTCTAGTTAATGATGTGGGCAATCCATGAGGGCCCTCGCGTGGGCCCTCATGGATTTGCCCTTAGGTAAGTTCAATATTTTCAAAAAAAGTAACATTAAATATTTGTTAAAAACGTGTTTTTCATTGTTTAAAATGATAGTAAACAATAATTTTTTGTTGTAAAAAAAATTTTTCGTTTGGACTTAGAAAAATTGTTGAGCAGGGCATTCATAATGGCTAAGAGCAGGGGCCCTGCTGGTGCCCTCGTAAATTTCTATAACTTTGTGATAGGATTTCTAGAAAAATGTCACTTAATGTTTATTTCAGGTGCTTTGAAACGTAATTTAATGCATTCTGAACTAAAGTTTTTCAACATAAAAATTTTTTTTTGAAACTTAGATAAATTTTTGAGCAGGGCAACCGTAAGGGCAAAGAACGGGGCCCCTGCTGGTGCCCTCGTGGATTTCTCCTCATGGATCTTCCACGAGGGCCCCCGACGGGGGCCCCGGAGCTGTGGGGCTCGAACGTGGCTTTTTCCACACGGGAAACACTAAAAAAAAAAATTAATTTTGGAGAAATTACAAATTATTGCAGAAATTCAATTATATTTTTGTATTTTAATTTTAATAAATAAATTCTAGTAGAATTTTCTAATAAAAATTGATTTTCATTTCATAAAAATGAATTTCAGTTAAAATTTTAGAAAATAATTGAATATCAAAAGCAATATAACGTGAATTTTTAGAAATAATTGAATTTTGAAATTAGTTTTTTTGAAAAAGTTTAATTGAATTTTTTTCTAAATTATTTAAATGTTTCATTTTCTAATATACATTTAATTGGAGAAATTACGAATAATTGAAATTTCATAAAATTGAATATTGCAAACAAATGAATTTGAAAATTGTCAAAGAACTTTTTCGAAAATTATTAAAAATAATTGATTTAGAAGAATTTTAGTTACAAATTTTTTGAAATAATAATTGAATTTAAATGATAAAAATAATTTTGAAGGAGTTACAGTAATTTTTTATTTTTGGTCCGTAAAGTCCTTATTTTTAAATACTTTCACTGGTTCGAGCCCTGATATCTCCATATTTTTCTTTTTTTTGTACTAGTAGTAAAAAACTAGTTTAGTCAGACATATTTTCTTCTCTTCAGCATTTTTTCTAGTCTACTCCTTTCTTATCTAGTAATTTTTTTGCTGTTAGTAGTAAAACACGTTTTCAGTCAGACGTAGTTTAAAATCTTCTTTAAATATTATTTCATCAGTCGTCAAATGCTTTTATCAGACTATTTTTTTTTTAATTTAGTAGTTTTGTTGACAGTAGTGAAAAAACTTTTATTGTAAAAATGATTTATTAAATTAAAATCAGTAGTAGAAGACCTTTTCTGTCAGACAGACACTTGTGTCACACAGACTCGAAGCTATTGTCAATTTATTAAAAATACTCCTTTTCATTTTATATTAATTTTTAATTTTTGTTCTTTTTTAAAATTTTTTTTTAAATTTTATATTAATTTTTTTATTAAAAAATATTATTTATTTTTGATTTATAATGTTTTAACGTCCGTATTTTTAATTTATTGATTGAGAAAATTTTACAAGGCTTTTTGATTTATTATTTTTTTTTTTTTATTTTTATTATCTATTATTACTATCTTTTTAAATCACTTAAAATTTATATTCACTTTTTTTTATTTACAAAATCGACGAGAGAAAATCTTTTCTATTTCGAAAAGCAAAAGAAAAAATCACGTAAATAATTTAAAAATTACAAAAAATTAGAGTCTATAAACTTATAAATTTTATCCGCCGAGAGAGAGAGAGAGAGAGAGATTTAAAATTACACGTCACATCGATACGGTAAGCGCGAATGATACATGCCTGAAGCTCTGAAGGAAAAATTGGCCCACGATACCCTTTTCTTTTTTTTTTTATATGCGCTACCAAGTCATCCGATCTCATTTTAGATATCCGAGTCGTCGGCTGATTGGCTGCTCGGTCGAGCGTACAAACCTTACGAGCACATACGATCCAGCAATGCTTCCGTTTTCCCTTTTCCCTTGACGTCCCTTTTTCCCCCTCATCGGCTTTCTCTGTTGAAAAGTGAGGAAGGGAAAGGGGGGATGGAAGGGGGGGGGGGGACCGTTTCGTCCGGTAGGCGCCCCGCCCGTTTTATGTCGCGCCCAGAGCGCGCAAAATTCGATCGAGCAATATTTTCCCTATGCCTGATGCTTAAATCACTTTTGTTTCGTGATGCCTGCGTTTTATCGTCATTCACTTTCTCACGTGACTGTTCCAGGAAGCGGAGAGCGCTATTGGTGCAATGAATGGCCAGTGGTTGGGGAGTAGAAGCATCCGAACGAATTGGGCCACACGTAAACCACCGGCACTTAAATCGGAAGGTGAGTCTTTATACTTTTTTTCCTTTTGTTAGTGTTTCTTCTTCCGCATTTTTTCTACTATCGAACACTTTCTATTTTATTCAATTTTTTTTTGTTGATAATTTTCTTATCCGAAAGTTATGCATCTTGACAGTATTTTTTTTTTTTTGATAACTTTTTTGAACACTTTGAAATGTATCGAAAATTTTTAATCAATTTACGAGTTTTTTACATTAATTAAATTCATATAACTAGAAAATAAAATAAATTCAAAAAAAAAAAATTCAGTAATAAAATTAAAAAAAATTTCTTTGAGAAATTTTAAGACATTCAATAACAGGGTTACCACAAATATTTAATTTGATTTTTCCCTGACTTTTCCCTGATCTCTAGACAAAATTTTCACTTTTTCCCTGACACTAAAAAATACTCTGCAAGAATTCAATTATTTTTACAAGTAGTAGAATTTCTCAAAAAATTCAATTATTTAAAAAAATGTAATAAAATTCGTTGCAAGAATTGAATTATTTTTATAAATATAATAAATCGATTATTCGGTAATTCATTTTTAAATCAATTTTTATTAGAAAATTCTAGAAGAATTTAATTATTTAATTAAAAAAATTAATAATTTATTAAATAATTGAATGTTTGTTAAAATTGAATTCACATAAAGAATTTTATCAACAGATTTTTAAATAATTGAATTCTTTTGACAAATTTTAATCAAATTTTTTAAGAATAATTAAATTTTTCGTGGAATTCGATTAAAATTGTATCAAAAATAATTAAAATCCTGCGATGAGTTTTATTACTTATATATGAAAATAATTAAAGTTTTGTTAAGAATTTTATTAAAATTCTAAAAAAAATTGAATTTCGAAGAAAAGTTTTATTATTTGTAAAGAATAATTAAAATTTTGCCAAGAATTTTTTTTTAATTTTTGATAAAAATTGAATTTCATTCAAGTTTATAAAAATAACTGAATTTCTGTGAAGAATTTTATTATTTATATAAATATTTGAATTCTTGCATCGAATTTTATTCAAGTTTTAAAAAATAATTGAATTCCTGTGAAAAATTTATTACTTATAAAACTAATTGAATTATTTCAAAGAAAGTTATTAAAAAATTTGTTAATAATTGAATTCTTATGAAATTTTGCTAAGAATTTTATTAAAATTTAAACAAAAATTCAATTTCGAAAAAGAATTTTATTATTTGTAAAGATAATTGAAATTTTGACCAGAATATTTTATAAATTTTTGAACAAAATTGAATTTTATTCAAGTTTAAAAAAATAACTGAATTTCTGTGAAGAATTTTATTATTTATATAAATAATTGAATTCTGGCAACGAATTTTATCCAAGTTTAAAAAAATAATTGAATTTTGGTGAAGAATTTTATTATTTATAAAAATAATTGAATTCTTGCGAAGAACTTTGTTGAATTTTTTTAAATAATTGATATTTTTCAAAAAATTTTATGAAATTTTGTATTTTAAAGAATTGAATTCCTGTGAAAATTTTATTACTTATGAAAATAATTGAATTATTTCAAAGAAATTTATTAAAAAATTTGTAAATAATTGAATACTTGTGAAATTTTGCCAAGAATTTTATTAAAATTTTAAAAAAAAATTGAATTTTGAAGAAGAATTTTATTATTTTTAAAGATAAGAAAGAATTTTTATAACAAAGAATGCAAAAGAATTTTTATAACTTTTGAAAATAATTGAATTTCAGGAATCATTTGTAACTTTTCCAAAATTCATTTTTTTTTTGGAATTTTTAATAAAATTCTTCTATCAATGTAGTATTTTTGAAAATTGTAAAAATTATTCATTAAATAATTTGTAAGTCATAATTTTATGATTGTTCTTGAAAAATTAAGATATTTAAAAAGAAATTATTGTCAGAAATAGCAAAAATTGAAGGTTTTGTATTAAAATTCGTATGGTAATTTCATAGTTTACAAGGCAAAAAAAATCATCAAAATTCAGAGTTTTCTCATAAATTTTAAAAATTAAATTTTTCCAGTACTTTTACTAAAAATCCCCGACTTTTCCCTGATTTTCCTGACTTCCCTGACCTGTGGCAACCCTGAATAAAAATAAAAATTCACCAGAAAATCAAAATAAACTGCGATAAAATATTTTGCGAATTCGTAATGAAAATATTAGTTTGAGATTTAAAAAAAAATCATTTAGCGAGTGCGATTAGTCTTTTAGAAGATTTTAAGTACAATTTTCAGAGGATACTTAATAAATCGGATGAATTAATGAAAGGATTCTATTTTTTTTTCTTTTTTTTTGAAAATACGTTGAAGTGGTGCGTTCTTGAAAAAAAATGCTACTATAATAATTCGACTGTTTTCTAATCGATATCTCTTGAGAATGAGAATTCGAGAGGTGCTTTTTCTTCTTGCTAGTCGCGTGGCAAAGAAGAAAATTGCAACTTTCACAATGTACCACTCCAGTGTCTCAGACAGCTCAATTGCACATTCAAAATCTAATAACGTACTTTTGGATATTCTCTTTTCCATTCACACAGTTGCTTTTCATCTATACACAATGATATTTTTTTTGTTCAATTACAATCGAAAAGTGAAAAAGAAATACTACAATTTTTAATTTCTCAGGATCTACAATTTATTATATTTATTCTTTTTTGTCATTTTTCTTTTATTTTTCCTGATTTTTTTCTTGTTATTTACTTTTTTCGATTTTTTATAAAATACTATTTTATTTTTTAGTTTTACTCTTTTATTATTTTCTTGTTAAAATTTCTTGTATAAAAATTTTAAAATATTATTTACAAATTTTATTCAATGGCAAAGATTGTTCTCCTGGAAAAAAATCAAAATTGTTTTTTCCCTACAAAATATAATGAACACATAATACATGATAATTAAATGTGTAACACTATGGCCAAGGCGAAGTATTATTATATTATCATAAGCGGCTTTTTGTGCCATTCAACGAGAGACCCGCAAGCCTGCAACTAACTAATTTCATTCCGCAAGACTTTAATTAGTATTCGTCGCCAGCGTCCAAACTTTTTCACTAGACCAGAGATTAGAGCGTCGCTGGCGAAGAGAATCGAAGAGCAAGAGAAGGGTTGAGGGGTGGTGAGGGCGGGGGGGGGAGTAGAGCAAAAGGAGGTGGAGATTGCAAGTTTAACCTGGTCTGTATTACCGGCCTGTTCCTCTACATTTGCATACACCACATTTAGTATTCCTTTTATCTTTCATTTTGTTCGATTTCTATATATGTATATAGATATTATATTCCTCCATTTAAGTCCCGGGATTTTTCATTGAAAATTCCTTCATCTACTTTTTGGCTCTTTCAATAATAAATTAATATTAAATAATTTCATCCGCTTAGTATAACTTTTAGAAAGCTTTAATATTTCTTTCTTTTTTTTGAAACAATTTTCCCTCTTTTTGAAATTTATTCGTTGTCTTTGAAACTTTAATCCTTTGCCTCTTTTTTTCATAGGGTTTGAAAATTAAAGTTTTAAATTAATATTCAAAGGGGTGAAAAAAGAATTTCAATAGTTTCCTTCGTGGGGAAAAATTGAAAAGGCTTTTTCGAAAATAAATAATTAATGGGTTGCCACGCTTTTCCTCTTTTCAAATTCCCTGACTTTTCTAGGTTTTCCAGGATAAAAAACGGAATTTTTTTAGGTTTTTAAAACGAAAATTATTCGTAGACATCAATAACTTCATTTTTAAATAAATATTTAATCATTATTTTTTTTATAGAAATTAAGATATTCAAAAATTTGAAATTCAATAACATATAAGAATATTGTTATAAAACTTGCTACTTTATTACTGTAACTTCTTAAAAAGTTATTCTCGTCATTACGATTATTCATTTCTAGAATTTTCAACTAAAATTCTTCTTTAAGTCAATTTTCTTTTGATAATTTTTAACAATGTTCTTTGTGAATTTTCAAATTCTTTTGTTTACAATTTAATTTTACGAAATTTCGATTATTCTGACATTTTTCAATGAAATATATTAGCAATTAAAAACTTCAAATAATTAAAAAAAAAATAGATTAAATTTATTGAGAAAAATTAATTCTATAAAATTCTTCATTAAAAGTATGAAAAGTACAAATTTTCAAAGATTTTAATTTGAAATTCATTATTAAATCAATATTTATTGGAAAATTCTACGAGAATTCAATTATTTAACTATACAAATAAATATTTTATTAGACAATTGAATGCTTCTTAAAATTGAAAAATTGAAAATAATTTAAATTCTGACAAGAAGTTTATTAAAAGTTTTGAAAATAATTGAATTTCGAAGAAAAATTTTAATAAAATTTTTAAGAATAATTAATTTTTTCAAGGGATTCCATATTAAAATTGTATCAAAAATAATTTAAATTCAGCATTGAATTTTATTATTTATGAAAATAATTAAACGTTTGTGTAGAATTTTATTAAATTTTTTTTTAAATAATTGAATTCTTTTGGAAAATTTTTTAAGGATAGTTAATACCTATTAAAAATCATTGAATTGAGGAAAGTTTTTGAAAATAATTAAAATTTTGCCAAGAGATTTTATGAAAATTTTTGAAAATAATTGAATTTCTGAGAAGAATTTTTCTACTTTTGAAAATAATTGAATTTCTGCAATCATTTGTAATTGCTTCAAAATTAAATTTGTTTTAGTGTTTGTAATTAACATTCTTCAATAAATCCATTATTTTTAATAATTAATTCAATTACTATTAAAAAATTTAACTAATTTCAGAAGAATTTTAGTTTAAAAAATTTTTTTTAACTTCAAGTTTTTTTTTCTATTTCTAATTAAATTCGTTTAAAATTGAAATTTTACAAAATTTTAAATCAAAATCTTTTGAAGTTCATCTACTTATGAAAATTGTAAACGCAATTCTTTTAAAATTGAATTAATTTTGAAATATTTAAGTAAAATTAGATTTTAAGAATGAACACAATAACTTTAGAAAACAACAATTTTTCAGGATTTCGATCAAAATTCCCTGACTCTTACAGGTTTTTTTAAGGTTTATAAAATTCCCTGAAATTTCCAGGTTTCCCATGTTTCCAGGTTGTGTAGCAACTCTGAATTATTTTGCAACTAAATTTTTTTTCTCAATCTTTGTTTATGACTAATGACATCATCTTCTGTTTTAACACAGATTCAGATAAAATTCAAGCTGAAGAAAAATTTTCAAATAAACAAATTCAAAAAAAACGTAGAATCTAAAATAGAAAAATAATAACAAACTAAAAAAAACTTAATCTTTCGCAATTTCCGCATTTCTTCTCTCATTCTCAAAAGACTCGCAAGTCAAACGCGAGAGGATGAAGAGAGCAAAAAAAAGGAAAGAAAAAAACCTCCGGATTCATTTTTTGACGAGGAAAATTCATTTGAAATAAATTCAAATTGATGCTCAAGGGGAATCAATGGAAATGTCAATCCACAAATAGTGTGAAAGCCGACATTAATTTGACGACTCTCGAATTGACATTCAAAAATGTAAAATGAAAAGAAAAAAGGAAAATAATAATAATGAAAAAAAAGAAGAAAGTTGAAGAAAGAAAAAGGATAAAAGCCACACGTCAGTAATAAATCTCCGGTTATTCTCAAGACGGAACTCAGTTTGCGTTCACTAGGCATTGCGGCAGAGGAAAAAGACGACGACGAAGAAGAAAAAAAAAGAGAAAAAGAAGGGGGATTCAGTGAAAAAAAATTCGCTGACTTTTCTTTTCTTAAAAATCGTGGAATTCTTGATCGACGCTTGTGAGTGTGTCGCGCGACAAACTGTGAAGAGTCGTTTTTTAGCGCGCATTATTTCGGATCCTTTCTCTCCCTTCACGTCTTCTTTCAGCTTGATCTGAAATTTAAAATAGTTTATACACCTTGCTTTTGAGAATGGGGGAAAAACTGAGGGAAGAATGAAAAAGTGAAGGAAAAAAGGGGGAAAGAGAGATAAAAAAGAAAGGTGAAAAAAAGAGAGAGAAGGAAAAAAAAAGGGGGAAAAAAGAGAGAGAAGGAAAAATGAGAAAAAAGGAGAGAAGGGGAAGAGAAAAAAAGAGAAGGAAAAATAGAAGAGGAAATAGAGAGAGAAGGAAAACCAGAAGGAGAAAAAAAAGAGAATGAGGAAGAGGAAGAAAAAGAAAAAGAGAAAAAGCTGCAAAGAGACGAAGGGCAATGATTAATATTTTAGGCTCAAACAGCCACCACCATCACTACTGATATATCAGAAGTTCAATTTTTCAAAAGGGCTGCATCCAAAAAAACTCTTTTTCTCTCCTTCTTTCTCTTTTAGCTTTACTATCTCCTTGATCCGTGTGAGTACTCCAAGCCTCCTGCATAACATGTCGTGGTAAATCCGTTATGCATGCCCGCTCACATTCTCCCTCTTTTTCCCCAACACACACACACATACCCAGACACACAAGCCACTTCAAGCAGAACTCACTTTCCCAAATTGCCCCTACTTTGCAGCATTGAACCTTTTAGTTGGAAGACTAAACTCTTCAATGCACACTCGATCAAAAAAAAAAGGAAAAGAAAATTCGAGTAGGCACTTGATATAAATTTGAAACACCGCCGAAACTTGTTTAAATAATCCATACTCTTTTTTTAACATTGTTTGTGTAACAAAGGTACAACAAACGACGAGGGTAAATAGTAACATTTTCTTTTATTTTATCCCCTCCGGAATAAAAAATCTCTCTTTTTTCCCCAAAAAAAAATCTATTAAGGGAATGAAACGTTTCAAAACAAGTAAATAACTAATTCAAAACAGTAAATATTTTTCTTCCCTGCTTGGTAAAATTTAAAAGTACAAATTCTTTTCTATTTATTTTTAGTAACTTTTTCTACTAGACAAAATTGTTAGTAAAAATTTTTTAGTTTCTATTTTTAATTTTTTAATTTTTTTTAATCAAAAAATATTTTAATCTTTATTTATTGACGAAAACAAGTTTAATTTGTATTTTCAATTTTATTGGTCTTTTTTTGTCAATAGGGTATTGAGAAATTAGTTTACTTTTTAATAAATTCTATTTGCTTCATTTTCAGGAAATATAGTAATTAAAATCGATATATCGATAATTTGAGTACAGCTTCTGTCAACACTTGTATTTGCGAATAATTCCGAAATTACAAGAGCCAAATGATAATATAGCGAAAAAAATTTATTATTGTTATATTACTGCTTTATAGATTGGTACTATTTGTAAAATTTTCGCTCTTCTTCTGGACGATAGAGAAAATATAGAAATATTTCCCAAAGGCTAAAAATACTAAAATTTGAAGTAGTTCTGCATCAAAACAAATTTCTTTTTCTAATTTCATTTCAAAAACATTTTTTTAGTTTTTATATTATTTTCTATACTTTTCTAAATACTTTCCTATAGTTTTGTATATTTTTCCGATTTTTTTAATAGATAGTTAAGAAATAGTAATTGAAGCAATTATTTTTTAAATAGCAACAATTTGCGCGCGACAAACTTATTCTTATTTAATTTTACTTAAATAATTGAAAATTAATTGAATTTTAAAATAGTTGCGTTTACAATATTCATAAGTAGAGCAATGAAAGTAATTAGAAATTTTAAAGAACTTCGATTTTTGAAAAACTTTAATAATTCAAATTCTTTGAAAATTAGTTAAACGTTTAAATATATATGGGTATTTAATTAATTATTAAAAATAATGGATTTATAGAAGAATTTTAGTTAAAAACACTAAAAAAATTGAATTTAGGAGAAGTTACAAATGATTGCAGAAATTCAATTATGTTCAAAAATTTAAGAAAAATTCTTATCAAAATTTCAATTATCTTTATAAATAATAAAATTTTTCTCTAAAATTCAATTATTTTCAAAAATTTTAATAAAATCCTTTGCAAAATTTCAATTATTTTCAAAAATTTTCCTCAATTCCATGATTTTTAATATCTATACCTACTTTAATAAAATTTTCCAAAAGAATTCAATTAGTTAAAAAAAATTGATAAAATTCTACGCAAACATTTAATTATTTTCATAAACACTAAAAAATAATTTCACAGAAATTCAATAATTTACAAATTTTTTATAAATTTCTTTGCAATAATTCAATTATTTTCATGAATAATAACATTTTTTACAGGAATTCAAATATTTTCATAAATAATAAAACTTAACCCAAATTTAAAAAAAAAATTTAATAAAATTTTTAATCGAATTCCTCGAAAAATGTAATTATTCTTATAACTATTATTAAAATTCGTCAAAAGAATTCAATTATTTAAAAATTTGTTGATAAAATTCTTTATAAGAATTAAATTTGAAGTAACATTCAATTATTCAATAAGATATTTATTTTTGTATTTAAATAATTGAATTTTCATAGAATTTTCTAAAAAAAAAAAAATTGATTAAAAAATAAACTTGAGTTAAAATTTAAGATTATAATTGAATATTAAAAGCATTACAGCGTGAATTTTTAGAAATGATTGAATTCTGAGAAGATTTCAAATTAAAATCTTTGAAAATTTGAATTTTTCAAACTTTTGACTGACGAGTTTATAGAATCAATTTTTTCGAAAAAGTTTAATTTAATTTTTTTTAAAACTTTTTGGAATTTTTTTATATTTAATTGATTATTAAAAATAATGGATTTATAGAAGAATTTTAGTAAAAAACACTAAAACAAATTGAATTTTGAAGCAATTACAAATGATTTCAGAAATTCAATTATTTTGAAAAATTTTATTAAAATTATTTTCAAAATTTTAATTATTTTTAAAAACTTTCCTCAATTCAATGATTTTTAATATCTACAACTTTAATAAAAATTCCTAAAAGAAATCAATTAGTTAAAAACAATTTTAATAAAATTTAAATTATTTTTATAAATAATAACATCTTTTACAGAATTCAATTATTTCCATAAATAATAAAACTCAATGCTGAATTTTAAATATTTTTAATACAATTTGAATGGAATTCCTCGAAAAAAAAATTTATCAAAGAAATTTAATTATTTTAATAACCTTTGCTACAATTTATTTATTAGAATTTAAGTATTATTTTCAATACATTTTTAATTAAAATTATTTTCAAAAATTTTAATGAAATTCTTTGCGTAAGAATTCAATTATTGTCAAAATAATTTTAATAAAATTCTTTGCAAAAATCCAATTATGTTTAAAAATTTACAAAAATTTTTGTCAAAATTTCAATTGTCTTTATAAATAATAAAATTTTTCTCCGAAATTCAATTATTTCTCTATGAAAATTCAATTTAAAGAAACATTCAATTGTTTAATAAAATATTTATTTTTATAGTTAAATAATTGAATTCTCGTAGAATTTTCTAGTAAATATTGATTTAAAAATGAATTTCAAATTAAAATCTTTGAAAATTTGTACTTTTCATACTTTTAATTAAGAACTTTATAGAATTAATTTTTCTCAATAAATTTAATGTATTTTTTTTTAATTATTTGAAGTTTTTAATTGCTAATATATTTAATTGAAAAATGTCAGAATAATCGAAGTTTCGTGAAATTAAATTGTAAACAGAAGAATTTGAAAATTCACAAAGAACATTTTCAAAAATTATTAAAAGAAAATTGACTTCAAGAAGAATTTTAGTTGAAAATTCTAGAAATGAATAATCGTAATGATGAAAATAATTTTTTAAGAAGTTACAGTAACAAAGTAGCAAGTTTTAATTGTTATAAAACATGAAGATATCGATTGCTCCGAGTCGAAGACATGATATCTTCATGTTTTATAATAATATTCTTATTTGTTATTGAATTTCAAAGAGGTTTAAATTTGAAATTTTTGAAAATGTTAGTTCCTAAGGAAAAATAATTAAACCTAAATATTTATTTAAAAAATAATTTATTGATGTTTTTGAATAATTTTTGATATCGTGAGAAAAATTGTGAAAACGAAAAAAAATAAAAAGCGATAGAAAATAATTGCCAGAGTCTCGAAAAAAATAAATTGAGCGATGTGTCGTATATAACTGAGTTTGGGTGTCGACGAGACAAGAATCGCCGCAGACGAATCGTCGTCTGAATGACGATACGGAACTTTCGACATTAACCTCGGCTGACTTCAAGTTTGCTCTTTCACATGCCAGCAATTACATTTTTGCCGAACCGCAAAGTTAACTAATTGCCGCCGCCATAAAATATTGACCCAGATGCCGGGCAACTTCGGGACTCAGTCAAATTAAATGCAAGCGAGATAGCGAACGATTCATGCCATTCGAGCTCTCGTGAGAAAGAGAGACAGAGTGAGCCTCTCCCTTCTCTCTTTCCATTTCCGCAATTCGTCTTCGTCTTCTTTTTTCTCTAAAAATGTTGGTCGAACAATTTTTTTTTACCTCTTGATTTTCTCTACTTTACAGTTTTCTTTTAATACAAAAAACCAATAGTAGCTAAACTCGGTTAGTGTAAGATGGGATTTTTGTAATTTTTGATTTAAGTAGAGTATTTCGATTTTTGCCAGACTGTGCATAATATTTAAATTAAAGGTGGAATTTTGTACTTCTGGTTTAAGTAGAACAAGTCGAATTTGGTCAGACAAATTTTTCTGATTATATTTATTATAAGGAGTAATAGACTCTTTAAATCAGACAATTTTTTTTACTTTTTGCAAATTTTCTTCAAAGTTCAAACTAATTAATATTTCCTGTTATTAATAATTTAGTGGTAAAAGACTAAGACTAAAGAAACTAAGACACTTGTACATTAATTTTAATATAAATAATAAATATCGTAAATCAATTGTAAATATAATATAATATAATCATTATTGTATTATAAATAATATAACAATATAATAATACAAATAATTACAATTCTGCTTCGTTATAAATATGAAATCCCCGCTAAGTGAGATTTCCAAAATTTATCGAATGATACAGTAAACATTCTCTGAATATTATTTGAAATATGGGAACTATAGCAAATTAATAGGCAATTTTGATGAGAATTTTGCGAAACTGTTTTCGAAAAGAGACATATAACCATAAATGTCAGAAAATCTGTCGAGTATCCCATATGCATACAGCTTGCAAAGTGGCCATTTCACGATGAAGTGGACTATGTTATCACTGTAATGACCTAGACACATGGTTATACTCTATACCCTACTTCTATATACATATATACACATATATATGATCCGTAAACGAGCCACTATTATGACGTGATTATCTCCTATACGCTCATCTATACTTTTGAATTTCCTAGACATGGTCCAGTATAATTAGCTAACAAAAAAGAATAACAAATTTCCAAAACTAATAAAAAATTATTTTCTCTTCATGATTGATACTATGGGCATAAAAGTTCCCAGTGTCTGGCTTTTAGTATCTATCGAGAAAGAAATTTACCATTTTGAAAAATGAAGCACACACCCGATGAGAAAATTCTAGATGTGTGATTTATAGTATTTGACTTTCAGAAATATTTTTTGTACACACTAAGTGAAGCAGTAGTGGAGTCTTATATAGAGAAGAAGACGCGGAATGGAACATCGTTTGCAAAATCGAATTTTTATATATAAATACCCAACGTCCAGGGGACATGAAAGGAAATACGAGTAGTTATGTCAGGTATATATATATGCATATAGTATCGGTCGAGGGAAATTCAAATCATTTGAAACTAGTATAACAGATGATACACTAGTCCCCAAGGTGCAGAGAACGTATATGGATTTTACCCGAGGACTATCGTATTTCAGTAAGAGATGCTCAAGATATTGTGCTCTACGATCGTATCCGAAAATTATTATCCTCAAATAAATATAAAGCTGCGACCCATTTTTGACAATAGAATCAAAATTAGAAATAAATTCTAAAAGCCAATAATTCTTCCTTTCCATTTTGCATTGTTTAGATTAAAATTGAAATACGAATTCAAATTGAAAGTTGGAACTAAAAGAGAAATTTTATTAAAATTAAAACTATTCGAAATTATAATTAAACTGAAGAGGAAAAATAAGACTGAAAGTAAAACTAAATGTGGAACTGTACACTGAAAAAAATATATTTATGCAGATTAAATTAACACCAAAAAAGATTAAAATAATCAATTTTGGTGTTATTTTTTACAATGAATGAAATTTTAGTTTATTAAATTTTTTTATAACTATAGAACATGAAGATTCGATAACTCCGAGTCTTCGACTCGGAGTCATCGATTTCTTCATGTTTTATAATAATTAAAGATGACCAAGTAATAAAATCATTATTTCACATTATAAGAATATTATACTTCTTCAAAATTATTTTCATTATTTCAATTCAATTATAATTTTCAAAAATTTTCAACTAAAATTTTACTTTATATCTATTATTTTTAATAATTTTCGAAAAAGTTCTTTGGCAATATTCAAATCCTTTTGTTTACAATATTAAATTTCACGAAATTTCAATTATTCCTAAATTCTTTAATTAAATGCATATTAGAAAATAAAAACTTCAAATAATTAAAAAAAAATTCAATATTAAACTTTTTCAAAAAAATTAATTTCAAAATTTAATTATTTCTAAAAATTCACGCTATATTGCTTTTAATATTCAATTATAATCTAAAATTTTAACTGAAATTCATTTTTATGAAATGAAAATCAATTTTTATTAGAAAATCCTACAAGAATTTAATTATTTAAATGCAGAAGTAAATAATTTATTGAATATAATTGAATGTTTCTCAAAATTCAATTCTTATAAAGAATTTTTAGTAACCAATTCTTAATAATTGAATTCTTTTGTCAAATTTTATTAGAAATTGCATAAATAAAGTTACTTCTTTTAAGGAATTCAATTAAGTATGAAAAATAATTGAAACGCTGCGATGAGTTTTATGAAAATTTTCAAATTCATTTGTTTACAATTCAATTTTACAAAATTTTAATTATTTGGAAATTCTGCAATTAAATATAATAGGTATTAAAAAATAAAAACTTGAAATAATTTCCATAAAAATCCTATTAAACTTTGAAAAAGAAATAATTTTACAGAATTTTTTGTCAAAAATATGAAAAATTAAGAATTTCAATGATTTTAGTTTGAAACTTTTTCAAAATTTAATTATTTCTAAAAATCCACGTTATAATGCTTTTGATATTTAATTATAATCTAAAATTTTAAATGAAATTCATTTTTTAAACCATTTTTATTAGTAAATTCTACGAGAATTCAATTATTTAACTATAAAAATAAATATTTTATTGAACAATTGAAAGTCTCCTGAAATTGAATTTTCATATGAAATTTTATCAACAATTTTTTAAATAATTAAATTCTCTTGACAAATTTTAATAAAATTTTTAAGAATAATTACATTTTTCGAGGAATTTGATTAAAATTGCATTAAAAATAATTGAAATTCTGCAATGAGTTTTATTATTTATGAAAATAATTGAATTCCTAAAAGAATTTTATTATTTATAAAAATAATTGAATCACTGTAAAAATGTTATTATTTATTAAAGTAATTGAATTATTGCGAAGAAATTTATAAAAAAATTTGTAAATAATTGAATTCTTGTAAAAATTTTTATTATCAGTTTTATGAGAATTTTCAAATTCATTCGTTTACAATTCAATTTTACAAAATTTCAATTATTCGGAAATTCTGCAATTAAATATAATATTGAAAAATAACAACTTAAAATAATTTCAATAAAAATCCTATTAAACTTTTAAAAAGAATTAATTCTACAGAATGTTTTGTCTAAAATATAAAAAATTAAGAATTTCAATGATTTAAGTTTAAAACTTTTTCAAAATTTAATTATTTCTAAAAATCCACGTTATAATGCTTTTAATATTTAATTATAATCTAAAATTTTAACTAAAATTCATTTTTAAAACCATTTTTATTAGTAAATTCTACGAGAATTCAATTATTTAAATACAAACATAAATTATTTATTAATATAATGTTTCTTGAAATTAAATTCTCATAAATAATGTTATCAACAAATTTTTTAAATCATTAACTTCTTTGGACGAATTTTAATAAAATTTTTAAGAATAATTACATTTTTCAAGGAATTCGATTAAAATTGCATTAAAAATAATTGAAATCCTGCGATGAATTTGATTATTTATGAAAATAATTGAATTTCTAAAAAAATTTTATTATTTATAAAAATAATTGAATCCCAGTAAAAATGTTATTATTTATGAAAGTAATTGAATTATTGCGAAGAAATTTATATAAAAAATTTGTAAATAATTGAATTCCTGTAAAAATTTTTATTATTTATGAAAATAATTGAATGTTTGAGTAGAAGTTTATTCAAATTTTTTTTAATAATGGAATTCTTTTGGAAAATCTTATTGAAATAGTCACGGTAAATCGTTAGGTATTAAAATAATTAAATAACACCAAAAAAGATTAAAATAATCCAATTTAGTGTTATTTTAATCCATTTTGGTGTTATTTTAATACCTAACGATTTACCGTGGTAGATATTGAAAATCATTGAATTTTAGAAAACTTTTGAAAATAATTGAAATTATGATAAGAATTTGATTAAAATTTTGTAAAATTATTGAATATCAGAGAGAAGAATTTTATTATTTATAAAGAGAATTGAAATTTTGACGAGAATTTTTTTAAATTTTTGAGTTTAATTGAATTAGTAACTAACTTACTTACTTACTATTTTCCCTGGAAAAGATGAACTCGTTGAATTTTTAAAAATCGTTGACTTTGGTGTTTTATTTAAAGTAAAATTTCATTCATAGTTAAAAATAACACCAAAATAGATTATTTTAATCCTTTCTGGTGTTAATTTAATCCTAGAGGGATTAAACTGTTGCAGATTATTTTAATCCATTCTGGTGTTAATTCTTAATTTAACACCTCACGTTTTACTGTAAGCCCTATGCATGTGAGAGACAGTAATATGTATATGAAGAACACCAATACTGTATTTTAAGAACAGAAATACAGTATTGACTGCCACCTTCGAAATCTTTAGCTGCAAAGCTCCGGAAATATTAAAATTTTTAAAATTACTTTCATTAGTACCGCCTCTAAAAATTCTGAAGGTGGTAGTCATTCTATATCTAAAATAAGAATCTAAAGAATATAAATCCTGTAAAAGAATAGAAATAAAATATTTTAAAGTACACGAACTAAGATCAAATTATAATGAAAATTAAATATTTAACTAGCAAAACAATTATCATCCTAAAAATAATTGCAACACACTGCATTTAAGAGGCTCAAACAGTTTGAGAGTGAGTAAACAGTATAAACGAAGGTTAAGTGTCAAACTGTGTTGTAGATATTCCTGATGTGTGTGCTTTAAAAGCTAAAGTGCGTAGAGGTAGAGAAGAGAGAGAAGTCGAAGGTCTCTCTGATTGCGTTTACAGTTGAGTGTATTGTTATGTAGGTACATTGAAGACGTTGTGTATTGCTACTAGAGAATTGTTGTAGTTGCAGATTGGAACACGTTTGGTCGTAAGTGTTGAGTTAAAAGGGACACTAGGCACCCCTTCCACCTTTCTACCCCCCCTCACCCTTTTACAGAAATCACCCCCTTCACGGTTCTGTGTGCTTTACAACTATACACAACGGGTGGTCTTATCGTTTTCAAGGCTTAATGTCACTCTCGTCCAGAGAGTTCTTGGCTGTAATGCCACAATACGTTCTTCAATATAGCCTTTTCTTTAATGGACCTCTTTCTCTGCAAACGATATTATAGAACCCAAGACACAAATACTAACCTCCTTCGCCCGATCTGTCACTCTACCTAACGTGATGAATTTGGATTAGAGTTTCGATTCCGTCCCTTTTGCTGATAAAAAAGGCAAGAAACATTCGAAAAGGAAAAATAATGTTGAATTTATAGTTTCGATTTCTTTCTTCTCGTCGATAAAAAAAAATTTTCAAACGCTCATAAATGGAAGAACTTTAAAGGTTTCAATTTGAAATTTTAGAAAACATCAATTTTTAATGAATTTAAATAGAGATTTTAAGAACAACTGATCACTAAAATTCAATGATTTTCAAAAGTGATAAACTTCTTCGTAGACATTCAATTACGTTCAAAAATTTTTAAAAATTCTAGTCAACATTTCAATTATCTTTATAAATTATAAAATTCTTCTCCAAAATTCAATTATTTTCAAAAAAATTTAATAAAATTCTTGTCAAAATTTTAATCATTTTCAAAAAATTTTCCTCATTTAAATGATTTTTAATATTTACTATTTTAATAAAATTTTCCAAAAGAATTCAATTATTTAAACAAAATTTTAATAAAAATTCCACGGCAATTCAATTACTTATCAATTTTTTTTATAAATTTCCTTTAATTTAATTTTTTATAAAGTTTTTTGAAAAAAATTCAAATATATTCAAACAATTATAAAAAATAGTTCTGAGAAATTCATATTATTTTGAAAAATTAAAATAAAATTCGAAACAATTCTTTTAAAAATTGTATTATTTAAAAAAAATTTTGACAATACTCTTTAAAAGATTTAGTTAATAAAATTGCAATTTTAATAAAATTTCCCTATACAATTTAATTATTTTCAATTCAATTCTTCTTAAAAATTTAATTATTTTCACAAATAATACATTTTTTTATACGAATTCAATTATATTTAAAAAAAATTTGAATAATATTCTTCACAAGAAATCCAATTTATTATTTTAAAAATTTTTCATAAAATGCTGTATAAATTTGAAAAATTATAATAAAATTGATCATAGAATAAAATTATTTTCGTAAAATATAACATTTTACCTAAGAATAAAATTGCTGTCACAAATCTTTCTAAAAATCTTCAAAACAATTGAATTATTTTCGAAAAAATCAAATTCTTCTAACCAATTGAATTATTTAAGAAATTTTAATAAAATTCTTCCCAAGAATCCAATTTATTCTTTTCAATACTAAAATTTTTCACATAAATTCGATTATTAAAAAAATTTTTTTTTTTAAATTCTTCTTCAGATTTCAATTATTTTTAATTTTTTCATAAAATTTTTCAATAGAATTTAATTATTTTCAAAATGTTTCAAAAATTCTGAGAAATTCAATTGTTTAAAAAAACTTTGAATAGAATTCTTTACATGAAATTAATTATTTTTAAAAAATTTTAAGTAATTCTGCAAAAGAATTCAATTATCTTGATAAACAACAAAGTTTTCCACATAAAATCAATTATTTTTAAGGAATTTTAATAAAATTCTTTTTCAAAATTCAAAATTCAATTCGAAAATTAAATTATTTTCAAAAATTTAAATAAAATTCTTTGAAAAATTTCAATTATTTTCAAAAGTTTTTCGCAATTCAATGATTTTCAATATTTTCTATTTTTAAAAAATTTATCAAATAATTTAATTATTAGAAAGAAATTTTGATATAATTCTGGGTAAACATTAAATTATTTTCATAAATGATAAAATTTCATTTCGGAATTCAATAATTATTTTCTTCGCAGAATTTCCAATATTTTTAATACAATTTTGAATTAATATAAGAATTATATAAATTCAAATTTAAGAAACATTTCATTATTGAATAAAATAATAAAATTCTTTGGAATAATTCAATTATTTTCATAAATAACTTTTCATTCGTCACAGGAAATTATTTGTTTTCAAAAAATTTTAAGTAATTCTGCAAAACAATTCAATTATCTTAATAAACAACAAAGTTTTCCACATAAAATCAATTATTTTAAGGAATTTAAAAAAAATTCTTATCCAAAATTTAAAATTCAATTCGAAATTTAAATTATTTTCAAAATCTTTTAAAAATTCTGGTTAATTACCTTTTTTATAAAAAGATAGCGAAAATCTTCTTTATTTGTCTATTTAAATAATTGAATTCTCGTAGAACTTTCTAATAAAAATTGATTTAAAAATGAATAATTTCAGTTAAAATTTTAGATAATAATTAAATATTATAAGCATGGGGGAAAATATTCAGAAATAATTGAATTTTAAAAAGGTTTGGAAATTTTTGAAAATCTTAACTCCTATGGAAAAATAACAATGATTAAATATTTATTTAAAAAAAAAGTTGTTGATGTTTTCGAATAACTTTACAATTAAAGAAATTCGTCATAAATGTATCAGAACATTTTTCTTAGCATCTAATCATTTTCAGAGTGAATCGGAATATTCTTTTCTGGTCAGGAAAAAAATTAAAATTTTGTCTGGAAATTAGGGAAAAGTCAAGGAAAAACGAAATTAAATTTTTGTGTCAACCCTGTTTTATTATAAATATCAAGATTATTTATGTGCTTAGAAGAGTAAATAAATAATAATGTTAATTGAAATATATAAAAAATATAAATTAAAATATATGAATATTTATTTGTTGTTTTGTTAGATTATAATGTTTGTGACGAAAAGGCAAATTCCGTTTATATTGATATAAATAATTCAACAATTATTAAAATATTTAAGAGAAGTTATCGACCTTACCGATGAAGTGACATCTATCAAATGCTATTTAAACATTTATTAAAATAACGTAATATTTTTTCAAATACCCTTTAGATTTTATAATATGATCGATTGTGTAAATAACAAATAATCCGAATGTTTTCGTTTTATTTGCCTTGTTTTACAAATATTATTTTTAAAAGGAATTTTTAAATATTAAAATATTTGCGAATAAGAAAAAGAGAAACAAATACTATTTCACTCAACAAAAATTTAAATAAACATAAATTTTAATCTACAAAAAGTTAAATAGTATTCGCTTTTTTCCCCAAGTATAAAAATCGTGATATATTGAATTAACAGAAACCACAGTGCGGTTTTGTTAATTCAATAGAAGATTGGCGTTTCAACGCAAAGTGGTCAAATATCACAGAATCACTATTATTACCATTATTATTATTATTATTATCATCATCAACACTATCATGATTATTTTTTTTTCCTTTTTATTTAAAATTTCCAGAAATCCTTCGTTTTCCCACTGGATTGAAAAGGGGAAAATTAACAAAGGCTTGTTTTAGGGTAACCAACAACCCTTCGGGGTCGAAAGAGAGAAGGGGCAATCTAAAGGTCCGTCCACAAAGCGTACGATAATGCTTTAAACAATATTCCAGAGCTGACTCCTAAGGGGATATCAATTTCCCATTGTACCGCGCAATTTCAGCCAATTTTCCATGTACGATGCTATAAAGGCTTTGGGAAAAGGGGGTACTCTATGTTGCGATATGGGCAACCAATCAAAAATTCGCTTCGACGAACGTCAACGAACAACAAGCGTAATCGACTCATCCCCCTCTCTCTCTCTCTCTATCTGCATACATGTATAAAGCAGCACGCGATCCATGTCGTCAACGAAAAGCGGAAAAACTTTACAGAAAAAGGATCCTGGGGTTAAAGGTTAAAAAGAGGAAGAGAGCGAGTGAGGAACAAGGAAAGAGAGACAGAGACAGAGAGACAGAGAGAGAGAGGCAGAGAGTTAGGGGTTGTTGGAGTATACGTATAATAGTTTCGACTGTTGATGTTTCATCCAACGAGTGCTTTGCTCGCGGCTGTATACGGGTCATATGCATACGCATTTTGGTTCTAGTATATTCATATGGCCGGAAGGAGATTGCAGATGGAAAAAAAAGGATCGAAGGAAAAGTACACTGGTTATGAAAGTGAGAGAGAGAGAATTCCCTCAGACCGCACTCTCGAGCGTCCACTAACCCTTCGGGCCATAAAAGTAATTATCGCTCGTAGTTAACGATTCTGTCTACAACGAGCGCCACGTTTCCATATGTGCAACGCTTCCCCCCCCTCTCTCTCTCTCAAGCATTTGCTTGCCCTGGCTGGCAAGAATGTTGTTGAAAAGGGTGCGCCTCTCTGAGATTGATGAATGAGCCAGAACAAATATATACATACACAGATATTCAAACCAAAGTCATAACAAGTGAAATGCTCTGTTAACAAACTGACCACGAAATCGTTTGTTAACGTGGATTAATTTACTCACTTTTTCACTTCACTATTTTTCCAAAATAAAACTACCAATCGGAGAAACTTCTTAATTTGGTAGTGCAGTAAAACATCTTCTTGTAATTTTTAATCACTGGAGAAAATTATTTGACTTTTTCTAATCAGGGTTGACACAAAAATTTAATTTCGTTTTTCCTTGACTTTTCCCTAATTTCCAGACAAAATTTTAATTTTTTCCCTGACCAGAAAAGAATATTCTGATTCACTCTGAAAATGATTAGATGCTAAGAAAAATGTTCTGATACATTTATTACGAATTTCTTTAATTGTAAAATTATTCTAAAACATCAACAACTTTTTTTTAAATAAATATTTAATCATTGTTATTTTTCCATAGGAGTTAAGATTTTCAAAAATTTCCAAATCAAATCTTTTGAGATTCAATAACTTATAAGAATATTATTATAATAAAACATGAAGAAGTTGATCACTTCGAGTCTTCGACTTGGAGTAATCAATTTCTTCATGTTTTTATAATAATTAAAGATAACCCAGTGAATTAATGATAAAAGAAAATTAATTCTACGTAGAATTGTTAGTTAAAACTATGAAAAATTCTGATTTTCGAAGATTTGAATTCGAAACCTTTTCAAAATTCGATTATTTCTAAATATTCCCCCTTTATGCTTTTAATATTATATAAAATTTTAACCGAAATTCATTTTTAAATTAATTTTTATTAGAACATTCTACGAGAATTCAATTATTTAAATAGAAAAATAAATAATTTATTCAATAGTAGAATGTTTCTTGGAATTTAATATTTACAAAGAATTTTATTAACAACTTTTAAAAATAATTATTTTCTTTTAAGGAATTGAATTAAAATTTTACTAAAATTTATCATATTAAAGAATTTTATAACAATTTTTGAAAATAATTGAAAACTTTTTGAAGAATTTTTTTTTGAAATTTTTTAAAATAATTGAATTCCTGAGAAGAATTTAAATAATTGAATTCATGTGTCCCGTATATACTTTACTATGAGTCACGTGACCACTGAAGAACATAACCTTAATGGGAATTTTAAAAAGGTTTTGAAATTAATTTAATTTTTGAATTGAATTTTGGAAAAGAATTTTATCAAAGTTCCTTAAAATAATTGATTTTATGTGCAAAACTTTGTTGTTTATCAAGAGAATTGAATTCTTTTGCCGAATTACTTAAAAAATTTTGAAAATAATTAATTTCCTGTGACGAATGAAAAGTTATTTATGAAAATAATTGAATTATTGCAACAAATTTTATTATTTTATTGAATAATGGAATGTTTCTTAAATTTTAATTGATAATTTTATTTATAAATCTTAAATTCATTTAAAATTTCATTAAAAATATTGGAAATTCTGCGATGAAAATAATTGAATTCCGAAATGAAATTTTATCATTTATGAAAATAATTGATTGTTTACCCAGAATTGTATCAAAAAATTTTTCAAATAATTAAATTATTTGATAAATTTTATAAAAATAGTAAATATTGAAAATCATTGAATTGCTAAAAACTTTTAAAAATAATTTGAATTTTGCAAAGAATGTTATTTAAATGTTTGGCGAAAAATTTTGCTATTTATAAAGATAATTGAATTCTTGACGAGTTATTCGTTGAAATTTTTAAAAATAATTGAATTTCTTCGAAGAATTTTATTACTTTGGAAAATAATTAAATTTTTGTTATGTATATTGTTATTTATGAAAATAATCGAATTTTGTAAAGAATTTTTTTTTTATTTCTAAAAATAATTGAATATTTGTAAAGAATTTTGTCATTTATCAAGATAATTGCATTAAAACTTTTGAAATTATTGAATAATATTAAAAAATTCATTCTGCTCAGAATTAGAAAAAAAATTAGAAGGTTTTGTATTAGAATTCGTGGTAGTTTCATAGTTTATGAGGCAAACAAAACATAAAAAAGACACAAAAAATTTAGAGTTTTCTTATAAATTCTACAAATTTAATTTTTTCCAGTACTTTTGATAAAAATCCCTGACTTTTCCATGAATTCCCTGATTTTCTTGACCTGTGGTAACCCTGTAAAAGTAAGTAATTACACAAAAATAATTTTAAAAATGTTATAATGAAGCGAAGTAAGAAATAAATCGAACTAAGAAAATGAATATAATTAAATACTAAGTAAACTAAAAAATAATTATTAAAAATTTTGTATAATTTTTTCGTCTCTTTTTTTTGTTCTTTACTTTTTTTTTAATTTCATAACGTTATCGATTGTGTAAATTACCAATAATTTTTATGCAAAACGAATTGTTTCTAAATTATTTATTATTTATAAGTTACTAAAAATATTCAAAACAGTTTCAATTAATTATTTATAAAAATTATTATTAAACTGACAGGTTGTGTAGGAAAATAGTTTTTTATTTACAAACGAGGAAATTTACAAAAAAAAATCTGTAACCAGAGAATAATCTCTTTCTGTAATAGAGAGAAAGTTATTTGTGTATCACTTTAGAAAAAAAATCTGTTTCTTCGTTTTTTGAAATAGCCACAGGTTAAATAAAGCAGAATAATTAATAATAATAATAATGATAATAATATTAAATTATAAAGCTCAAACAGGATGAATTTTGTGAAGTTGAGAAATTTATAGTTTAAAGACGATTATATATTTGAAATAGCACTTTATTTCAGTTAATACTTTGAAATCAACATCAAGCAGAGTAATTTAAATGCTTTTGAACATAATTCAACTAAATTTGAAAGCTCTCGAGTTTAAACAAAAACGATTTTCACTGACTTTAAACTTTTTGTGGCATTGGGCTTTTAAAAGCTTGTTTATAAAAGCATAATTTTAAAAAAAATTAATAAAAACGTCTTCTTAATTTTAAACAAATTTTTTTAATTCAAATTTTGTTAAAAATACTTCCTCTGTGGGAGGAAGCGATTTATAAAAGAATTGACGAATTGAAAAAGAAAGAATACGTTTAACAAATTTTTCTTGATCATGTAAAATGGAGAGAAAAAAAAAAGAATAGCTCTCCTTGATAAATTTGTTCGATTATATAAATCTAAAAGCTTATGCAATCGGTAATAATTTCTAAATGAGAATTCTCTTTGGAAATTTATTCCCAATTGTATAGTTGCAATACAAGTTGGAAATTCGAAGCAGCAGTGAATGCTGGGTTTGCTCTGGAACAGACGGTAGAAAAAGTATTTTGTATCGACTTCTATCTCGTGGCGTAAATTGAAGAAAATTGAGGGCTTCGTTATTTACAATTGATCCAAGGTGAATCCTGGACCCCTTAGCGCCACCGAAAGTTCTTTTCCTGTTTTTACCTCTACTATTTTCTATCCTTTCTCTCTCTCTTTCTCTCACTTGTTCACTGCTTTTTTTTCCCCAACCCAGAATGCATTCGCTCTTTCCTTATTCCATTCTTTTCCTTTCTTTCCATCTATTTTCACTTTGGCGCTCAGCGAACCATGAAATTCGAGGCCGGGGGACTTGTAGAGAAACGCGATAACATTTTACACACAGAAAGAGAAAGAGAAAATGGCAGACGTGCCAGACAGTTAAATGTGTGCCTTAAAAATTACTCGACGAGATTCGAAATAATTTGACATCGTCATTTTAAGGGAAATTTTATTTTATAATTTACACAATCGATCATTATATAATTATATATTGAAAATAGAAAAATTCTAAAGAAATGGAAAAATTATACAGCAGTTTTTTGCAGACTTATGGTTCAGAAAAGTTATTTTCAGTCCATAAAGTATAATTTACAAGAGAGAAAAGTGAATTAAGGAAAATTAGTTATTGATTTAGGGGGAAAAAATTGCGTGACAAAAATGTACTTCACTTTAAAAAAAAAACCGATGAACAATCTCCTTAATGCCATTCTTGTAATTTGAAATTTTTTTCTAATCTACTTTCACTCTTTCTATCCAACAAATATTTTTGAAAAAAATAAACTTTTGCATACATATTATTTTGACACTAAAATCTTCATGTTAAAAAAAATCCTAAAAAATATACTTTTAGAAAAAGCCTCATAAAGAAAGTTTTATGTTTGTGAAAACTTTTCCGAAAATCACGGTAGATGAAATCTAGTAAAGTTCGCTTTTTTTTCTTCTTCTAAGTATTGTCTTCCTAACTCTTCGGAAGTTTCAAGTTCTCGAAAAATACTTTAACTTCTTTTGTCAATTTTCAACTGTAGTTTATTAAACTTCATCCAACATATTAGAAAATAAAGGAACAAACAGTATTTATTGTCTTATTACATTACTTCTGGCAATATTGGAAATACTATTATATTGAATATATACTCTATTTTATTTGTTCAACATGGGGACTGTCTTTAGAAACAAAAGATTGAATCGCTGAAATTCCCAAGGGCGTTTCATAAGACATTGGGATAAAATGTATCCAATTGGGAAGTAGGAGGAAGAAAAAAATTTTTTTCCCAAAATGAAACAATCTTCTTTTCATCAACTTTATATATTTGTTCTACGATCATCTGGTGAAAAAGGCAGAAGATTTAAAATTTGAATTTAAGTTCAATTTAACTAGATTTTAAAAAAGAATTCAATTCACAGTAAATTGTGATGTATTAAAAAGTGTTGCAGATTAAATTAACACCAAAAAAGATTAAAATAATCAATTTAGGTGTTATTTTTTTACAATGAATGAAATTTTAGTTCATTAAATTTTTTTAAAACTATAAAACATGAAGATATCGATAACTCCGAGTTTTCGACTCGAAGTGATCGATTTCTTCATATTTTATAATAATTAAAGATGACCAAGTAATAAAATCATTATTTTATATCGTGATAATATTATACTTCTTCAAAATTATTTTCATTAATTCAATTCAATTATTATTTTCAAAAATTTTTAACTACAATTTTCCTTTATATCAATTATTTTTAATAATTCTCGAAAAAGTTCTTTGGCAATTTTCAAACCCATTTGTTTACAATATTCAATTTAACGAACTTTCAATTATTCCTAAATTCTTTAATTAAATGCATATTAGAAAATAAAAACTTCAAATAATATAAAAGAAAATTCAATTAAACTTTTTCAAAAAAATTAATTTCAAAATTCAATTATTTCTAAAAATTCACGCTATATTGCTTTTAATATACAATTATAATTTAAAATTTTAACTGAAATTCATTTTTATGAAATGAAAATCAATTTTTATTAGAAAATTCTACAAGAATTTAATATTATTTAAATGCAAAAGTAAATTATTTATTGAATAATTGAATGTTTCTCAAAATTCAATTATCATAACGAATTTTATTAACAAATTTTTAAATAATTGAATTCTTATGTCTAATTTTATTAAAACTTATATTAACATAATTACGTTTTTCAAGGAATTCAATTATAACTACATGAAAAATAATTGAAACGCTGCGATGAGTTTTATTATTTGTAAAAATAATTGAATCCTTAAGAAGAATTTTATTACTCTGGAAAATAATTGAATTTCTGCAATAATTTGTAACTTCTCTAAAATTAAATTTTTTCTATAGTGTTTTTAACTGAAATTCTTCAACAAATCCATTATTTTTAATAACTTTTAAAAAAGTTTTTTGAGAATTTTCAAATCCATTCGTTTACAATTCAATTTTAGAAAATTTCAATTATTCGGAAATTCTGCAATTAAATATATATTGAAAAATAAGAACTTGAAATAATTGTTTGTCAAAAATATGAAAAATTAAGAATTTCAATGTTTTTAATTTTGAAACTTTTTCAAAATTTAATTATTTCTAAAAATCCTCGTTATAATGCTTGTAATATTTAATTATAATCTAAAATTTTAACTGGAATTCATTTTTAAAACCATTTTTATTAGTAAATTCTACGAGAATTCAATAATTTAAATACAAAAATAAATAATTTATTAATTTCATGTTTCATGAAATTAAATTCTCATAAAAAATGTTATCAACAAATTTTTTAAAGCATTGAATTCTTTGGACGAATTATAATAAAATTTTTAAGAATAATTACATTTTTCGAGGAATTCGATTATGAAAAATAATAAGTATGAAAAATAATTGAAATTATGCAATGAGTTTTATTATTTATGAAAATAATTGAATCCTTAAAAAGAATTTTATTACTCTGGAAAATAATTGAATTTCTGCAATAATTTGTAACTTCTCTAAAATTAAATTTTTTTCTATAGTGTTTTTAACCAAAATTCTTCAATAAATCCATTATTTTTAATAATTTTTAAAAAAGTTTTTTGAGAATTTTCAAATTCATTCGTTTACAATTCAATTTTACAAAATTTCAATTATTCGAAAATTCTGCAATTGAATATATATATATATTGAAGAATAAAAACTTGAAATAATTTCTATAAAAATCCTATTAAACTTTTAAAAAGAATTAATTCTACAGAATTGTTTGTCAAAAATATGAAAAATTAAGAATTTCAATGATTTTAATTTGAAACTTTTTCAAAATTTAATTCTTTCTAAAAATCCACGTTATAATGCTTGTAATATTTCATTATAATCTAAAATTTTAACTGAAATTCATTTTTAAAACCATTTTTATTAGTAAATTCTACGAGAATTCAATTATTTAAATACAAAAATAAATAATTTATTAATTTCACGTTTCTTGAAATTAAATTCTCATAAAAAATGTTATCAACAAATTTTTTAAATCATTAAATTCCTTGGACGCATTTTAATGAAATTTTTAACAATAATTACATTTTTCGAGGAATTCGATTAAAATTGCATTAAAAATAATTGAAATTCTGCAATGAGTTTTATTATTTATGAAATTAATTGAATTCCTAAAAGGATTTTATTATTTATAAAAATAATTGAATCCCTGAAAAAATGTTATTATTTATAAAAATAATTGAATTATTGCGAAGAAATTTATAAAAAAAATTTGTAAATAATTGATTTCCTTTAAAAATTTTTATTATTTATGAAAATAATTGAATGTTTGCGTAGAATTTCATTCAAATTTTTTTTAATAATGTAATTCTTTTGAAAAATTTTATTGAAATAGTAGATTAATAATAGATTATTTTAATCCTTTCTGGTATTAATTTAATCCTAGAGGGATTAAACTGTTGCAGATTATTTTAATCAATTCTTGTGTTATTTTAACACCTCACATTTTACTGTGATTACATAAATGATTACTAATAGTTTAAAAATGGTACTGAGCAAAAATACAAAAAAAATTTGTTAATTACTTGGAAATTAAAATGATAATTGAAATAACTTAAAACTGTGTGGAAGTGAAATTCACTTAGTGAGTAATTAAAAAAAATAGAAGCAAAAAACTGTAATTAAACTTTATTTCAAACTAGTTTATTACAGTTATACGATAAAATTATGAGAGTCGAGTGGATGAATTGACACGAATTCTCTTACCTATATATATATACACAAAAGAGCCCTTCCCTGATCTCTGCCTCTAATTCCCAGTGGAAATGTGGAAATGGTTCCTCTTATCCACGTTACACATTCCAACCGAAGCTCCATTCTGCCGTTATCATCAAGACAAGTATTATTATTATTATAATACCTCAAGATGAGTTCTACACTCTTTTTTCATTCATTACTTTGATAATCGTATTATTTTTTTACCCTTATTTTTTTCTTTACACAATAGCAAAAATATTGCGTATAAAATATTTGTGTTAAATATTTTTTTCCTTCAGAAAAAATAGAATTACAAAAAGAATAATAAAATTAACGTACTAATGATAAAAAGATGATTTTTCATTTTGAACAAAAGGAAGGAAAAAATTATTGATGGCAAAAAAAAGAGAAATCTTTTTTTTTTCTTTCTGTCGAAACTCATATCCAACGGTTATTTAAACTACAGTTATACTTAAATGAACCATAAAACGACTCAGTTGAAATAACCATAAAATGAAATTTGTAGCAAAACTCGTATTTCTCTCGGTGAGCGCATCATACGAAGCTTAAAATTTTTAGGAGCAGTATAAAAAGATAAACGATTTTTGTAAAACCAATCCTAAAGACTTCCCTACTCGATGTAAATATTTGGCTTTACTCCAGAATTCAACATTACTGAATTGGCAATAAAGGCCGGGGCATCTTTTCCACTTTCTATATAGTGTGTATGTGTGTGCAAGAGAGAGAGAAAGGGGAGAGTATAGAAAAGAAGATATTCCACGTATACCCGATTAGCGTATTTTCTAGCAAATGAATTTCGCATCCGTTTGGCATCAAATCCGCATAATCTTCAACAATCGTGCGAAGTGATCTCGATATATTCGAGTGATAAAATTAACTCAAATTGAGCTGTTAATGAAATCATACATTTTTCTCTTTTATGATACTCATTTCGAGGGAGGAAAAGAGAGGGAGAGTGGGAGTGGGAATTAATATAAATTACCCTCATTCAATTGATCCGCGTAATAGACACCCATTCTGATAATTTGCTGATGGAAAATTTAATTTTCCAATTCGCACTAGAAAAAGATTTTTCGTCAGAAAATTGTAATTTGAATATTTTTTTTATTATGGTAAATTGAAAAAGTATTTTGATAAAAAAAAATTATTTATAATTTATACAATCGAATGACTGGAAAAATATTTCACTTTCAGAAACATTTTAGTGTAAAAAATATTTTAAGAGGTGGGTACACCTATATTTTTAATTTTAACTATATTAAAGAAATAATTTAAATATTCAACAAAATTATTTTTAAAGTAATTTTTTGTGAAGAATTCAAATGGTCATAAAATAAAATCGGTCACAAAAAAATTTTGCTCCTTTTTGAATTTTTATTTTTGTTAAAAATTGGTGAATTTTGAAATCTATACGTAATTTTGTAGAAAATATTTTTGAATCCCCAAAAAAATTTCCAATTAAAAAGATTGATTTTCATAATTTTTATAGTACCCTCCCCTTAACTTTTAAAATATTAAGAAAAACATTTTTTAAAGCAAAAAAAAAGTATTTGTAATTTATCCAATCGAATTACTGAAAAATATTTCTGAAACATTTCAGTATAAAAAATATTTATGGTATTATTTAATATTTTTTTTTTTTAAAAATATGAAAAATATTTTCAACCGTGAAAAATATTTTAATTTGTAAAATATTAAGAGGAAAGCATTTTTAATATTATTATTATTATTATTATTATTATTATTATTATTATTATTATTTATTATTTTATATTATTATTATTATTATTTTTATTATTATTATTTATTATTTTATATTATTATTATTATTATTTTTAATATTATGAAAGTAAGTAATTAGACAATAATAATTTTAAAAATATGAAAAAGACTCTTTTTGTCTCTTTTTGCTTTTTTTAGATTTTATAATGTGATCGATTGTATAAATTACAAATTCATTCTTAAAGAAGAATTAAGTTTCCAAATTATTTAAATAATTTATAATATGATCGTTGATAAAAGTTATTTGTGCATTTAAAAAAAATTCTGATTCAATGCGACGAACTTTTGAGTATTTTAAAATATCCACAGTTAAACAAATTAGAAATTTTGTTTCTTTATAAAAATCTGTTTTCAAGAATTTCATTGCGACAATGAATATTTTTTTCTTCGTCAAAATTAACTATAATAATTTGTTTGTTCTTTCATTCATTCAGTTTTTCTGTCCCTCACACTCTAAAGTTGTCTTTTGTTTATTCCTTTGCGTTTTGTTATAATTAATTCAAAATTGTATAATGACAAATAGAAATCATCAGAATTTTTTTCATTTATTTTTATTAAAAGTCTAAAATTTTGTTAAATATTATGTTTTGTCAAATTGAAATTATGCAGATTTTTGTTCTTTAAAAATTCTAAACAAAATTAGAAAATTGTTAAACAATTGTGATTTTAAGAAATAGAAAATTTATTTATTTTGCATTATTTTTCTTTATGAATCACAATTTTTTTTTAACAAAATTATTATTTTGTTTTAGAAAAAGAAGAAAAATATTTGCAAAATTCCTATTTTTAATTTTATTTTTGGAACAGGATTTTCCACAGGAATTAAGACATTCAAAAATTTGAAATTCAAACCATTTTTAAATTAAACAACTTATAAAAGAATTATTATAATTATTATAAAATCATTATTTTATATTATAAGAATATAGTTACTGTAACTTAATCAAAATTATTTTCATCATTTTAATTCAATTATTATTTTCTAGAATATTAAATTATTTTTTATGAAAATAATAATTGAATTCATTAAAAAAAATTTATTATTTATAAAAATAATTGAATTTCTATGAAATTTTTTATTATTTATGAAAATAATTAAATGTTTGCATACAATTTTATTAAAATTTTTTTTTAAATAATTGAATTCTTTTTAGGAAATTTTATTAAAATTGTAGATATTGAAAATCATTAAAATTAGAAAAATGTTTGAAAATAATTGAAATTAGGACAAGAATTTTTTTGACATTTATGAAAACAATTGAACTTTAGAGAAAAATTTTTTTATTTATAAAGATAATTGGGATTTTTAAGAGAATTTTTTCCAAATTTGGAACATTGTTGAATTTTATAAGAAGAATTTTAATTGTTTTTTCGAAAATAAAATTATAATATTTTTAACACTGGAATTTTTTCTTTCTTTTTTAAAAACCTCTTTTCAGACACTCGATTGTATTGATTATTATAAATATTTTTCCCCTTCGTCAAAATACTCAAAATGACATAAAATAACACTAATTGCATTTATGACTGCGTGAAATACACTTGAGAAAAGTTTAAATTGGACGGTGAATGATTGTGAGAAGGGAAAAGAAAATCATTGGGAACAATTAGTCGAGAATTAAATTTGAAGAACGGAAAATCAATCGAGAGTTTACTCGAGAGACGTTGTTAACTTGAAGCTTCCAGTTTGAGAAATAGTGCGACTGCCCTCAATTCCAAAAACTTTGGCGATTATACAAATCGCCCCGATAAACCCACTCCAGCCACCTTGTGAAATGTTCCCCGAGCTTTCCAGGCAAATCGTCCCTCGTTTGTCCTGCAGACTACGACCCACACACACACACATACACTGAGAAACGATTTTGACGGCATAACAGATTTAATCATTTGCTATACCAACACTTTTCACTAAAGCCAACAAAGAAACTTTTTTTGAGAAAAAAAATTCCCAAAGAGAGAAGGAGGAAAATGTTTCACATCACTGTGAATTATAATTCTACAGATTTGGAATTTGGGACAAGTTTTCTTAGAGATACCAATAAAAAGGCATTTTTTTATTTTCATTTTTAAAATAATTTAATGAAATAACGTTAATAATTAATTATCCAATTGCAAATAATTTTTATTAGGCTACCCATTTGTCATCCGATTTATTTATTATTTCGAAAAGAATTATTCCTAAGCTAGACAAAAACGATCATTACACTTTACTGTCTTTCTCAATTTTTTTTTTTATCTACTCCCTTACTTATTTATTTTTCTTTCCCTCTGCCTTTTTCTATTCGCATTTCAAATGGATTCCACGTACAAAAGACTGAAAATAAGCAAGATAAAACTGTGGAATCACCGGAAAATATCTTCCGTTGAGCATATCGGCACGAGTAACTCTCGATGTCCGGCAAGCACGATAATAATCTCAAGAAGAAGAGAGAAAAACAATGAAAAAAAAATAAAACAGAAACAAAGCCAGAAAAATAGAGGGAGGGGGGGAGTTAAAACAGAAAAAAGAGGACAGATTTACAACTACCTCTTTCTTGCAAATCAGTTTCCGCTTCAGGTAGGCTGTTACGTATTTGCATGAAAAATAGGTATCCGGTTTTTTCTTATACCGAGCCAACGTATTCTTTCATTTTCTCGATCGGTCGGCTCACTGCCAGAAAGAACTAAGGACTCTCGTTCTCAATTCACGAATTCTTTCTTTACTTCCCGTTTTTTATCATCTTGCCCCCTTTTTTTTACTCCTCTCACCACACCCCTCTCACCCTCTTTCCACCCCCCCCTCTTCCCCTTCTTTCTTATCTACATTTTTCGTACACTTTTATATCACATTCAACGATTTTCACAAGTCAGCAAAGAATATATTTTGCATATTGAAAATTTTTCGGGGTAATTTTCTTTTTTTTTTTTTTTTTTTTTGGTGATAATTGAATCAAAGGAATATGAGAGAAGGGAAATCGCTAGAGACTGTGAAAGCCAAGCTTATAAAGAGAGAGGGGGAGAGGGATTAAGAAAAAGAAAAAGAGAGAAAGAGAGAGTAGGAAAAAAAAAAGATGTGGAAGAATTTTTGTGAGAAAAGAAACTGAGTTCAGGTTGGCTATGTAAATTCAGAAGAAGCTGTGCTACATAAAAGATTTTAATAAATACACTTATCATGAAAGACGTCGGGCTTTTATACGAAAAGGATTGTGAAAAATTCATGCTCTAACAATTTCTTAAGAGCACGAAACTAATGCCTGCTTTTTTCATAATATATAATTTAAAATTGAGTTACAAATTTTTCTTTATCACGAAACTATATAAACTTTTTTCTCTTGACTAAAATAATTAATTATGAATTATTGTAAATTTTTGATTTTCTTCACATCGACATATTATTTATTAAAAACTAGCAAATGCGGAACGAGATATTCAATTTATTATTGATATGCAAGTTACAAAATATTTTATTTTCAACTATAAATTTTTTAAATAATTTCATAATCAAAATTTAAAAAATTCACTTAAGTACAAAATTAATTATTACTGTTCATATTTTCAAAAATTTTAATAAAATTTCACGAAATAATTCAATTATTTTCTAAAATTTTAATAAATCCTTCTAAACAATTCAATTATTTTTCTAAATAGTAATTTGCAAAAATTCAATTATTTTCAAAACAATTTTAATTAAATTCCTCGGAAGAATTTAATTTTTAAAAAAAATTTTTTAACACATTTCGAAAAAATTCAATTTTTTTCTAAAATTTTAATAAATCCTTCGAAAAAATTCATATATTTTAATAAATAGTAAAATTCTTCGCAAGAATTCAATTAATTTGATAAGTAGTAAAATTCTTTGCAGGAAATCAATTATTTTCAAAACAATTTTAATGGAATTCCTATGATGAATTCAAATATTTTTAAATATTTCCATAAATTTCAATTATTTCCTAAAATTTTAATAAATTCTTCGAAACAATTCAACTATTTTTATAAATACGAAAATTCTTTGCAGGAATTAAATAATTTTTAAATCAATTTAAATAAAATTACAAGAAAGAAAGAAATTTTTTTCAAAAATTTACATAAAATTCAATTTCAACAGGAATTTAAAATTCTCTAAATATAATTCAATTATTCTCAAAATATTTTCTAAAAAATTCTATATAAAAATTAAATTACTTTCAATGCAATTTTTTAATATATTCGTCAAAAAAATTGAAAGAATTCAATTATTTCTAAAAAATAAGAAAATTCTTTTAATGAATTCAATTCTTTTGAATATACTTAATTTTAATAAAATTTAATTTCAACAAGAATTTAAAATTCTATAAAAATAATTCAATTATTCTCAAAATATTTTTAAAACAATTCTACATAAAAATTAAATTACTTTCAAAACAATTTTTAAATATATTCGTGAAAAAAATTGACAGAATTTAATTATTTTCAAAAAATAATAAAATTCTTATGATTTCAATTATTTTGAATATTTAATTTTAAAAAAATTCTTTAAAGAAATTCAATTATTTTCGAAACAACTTTAATTGAATTTCTCAAAAAAAATTTCATTACTTTTGAATATTTCTATAAAATTCTTTATGACAATTTAATTATTTCTTAAAATTTCAATAAATTCTTCGAAACATTTCTATTATTTTTATAAATAGTAAAATTCTTTACAATAATTCAATTATTTATATAAATAGTAAAATCCTTTGCAGAAATTCAATTGTTTTCAAAAAAATTTTAATAGAATTCCTCGAAAGAATTTAAATTTTCAAATGTTAACATAAAATTCAATTATTTCCTAAAATTTCAATAAATTCTTCGGAACAATTCCATTATTTTTATAAATAGTAAAATTATTTGCAAAAATTCAATTATCTTCAATTTAATTTTAATAAACTTCTTCTTCATAAAATTCAATTACTTTCAAAATTTTCAATTAAAATTATTAAAGAAACTCCATTAGTTTAAAAAAAAATTCAAAGAAATTCTTTCAAAGAATTTAAATCAGGATTTTTAAAAATTTTTATAAAATTCTTCGCGAGAATTCAGTTATTTTCCTATATAATAAAATTCTTTGAAGGAATTCTAATATTATCAAATTTTTTGATAAAATTCTTTGCAACAATTCAATGATTTTCAATACATTAATTTCAAAATTGAAAATATTTGAAAAGAAAAATTATAAAAAAGTTTAAAAAAACAAAAAAGCAAACAACTTTTATAAAAAAAATATTTTATTTTATTTTTATCATAAAATATAGGGGAATAAATTTTTTTCTTAACTTTCAAAAAATCGTACTCCATATAATTTTTCATTCAGTCAAAATTGCTTTTGAAGAGAAGATAATTTTTCTTCTATTGGTAAATTTTCTTTATTTCTCTCTGCGCTATTTTTAAGAAACAAATAAAATTTGATGGGATTAATCAGAGTCTAAAAATTTCTAAAAACCGTTTATGAATTTCTGGCTTTTTTATTTTCGGAATTGAATGGAAATATTGGAGAGTTGGGAGTTTGGAGGGTGATTGGTGAAGCTTTCTAAAAACGTAGATTGAAAGTAATATTGGCATGTATATATATATATATAGATATAAAAAGGAAAACCATGATCTAAACGATAGGAGGCCAACTGCTGGTTTTCCGGTTTCGTTTAATAAGCAGAGGACCCATTTCAAAAGGCAAGTGCTGAACGCTGTTTTAGCACCCCGTCGCTCTTTAACGTTCCACCCCCCCAAATGGAGCGAACCCCACCCCTTTCATCATTCACTTTAGCCACAGAAAAAGAATCAAAATTTATTTTTCATTGCTCGAAAAATCCATAAATTTACAAATATAGACGTCTCGCTTTTCTGACAAATATTGTCCATAATTTTCCAAGCAAGAATTTTTCTTCTTTCTATTTTTTGAAAATAATGGAAAATTAATAGAAAAAAATTTTGACTTCCTCTCTTCATTTATAAAAAAGAATTTCTGATTTATTTTAATAATTCTTCTGTAATTATTAATTATAGAACTGCAATGAATATTAAAATTTATCCAACTATGTAATTAAATAAAATTATTGAAAATTAATTTACAAATAAGAAAATAAAATAGAATTTATTTCCCTTGATTAATAAAAAAACATCCAATTTATTTTCTTTTCCATTTGTATTTTATTGTCTCTTATTATTAAATTATAATTAATATTCAATTTTACTTAATTTATTAACATAAATAAACACTTTAATACCTTTTTCCCTGATTGGCAAAAAAATATTTCAATTTACATTCGTTTTAATTTAAATAATTGTGAAGATTAAATGAATGATGAAATAATTATTGATTTATTCGACTACAAGTAATATAATTATGTTAAATCTCATCAAGTGTAAATAAATTAAACAGAATATATATTTCATTTAATTTCCACTGATACGCTTCCGCTTTTATCAAAATTTCGACAAAATAGCCATAAAATTTCGAGAGAAAGAGAAAGAGGAAGAATATTGCATGAAACACTATACTGTGAAAAGGGATTTTTATTTTAAAGTTCAATAAATGGAAAATGAAACTCATATTTACATGAATCGAGAATCTATACAATGAAATCCACAATGCGTCAAATGGTTAACAGAAAAAAAATCATAATATATAAAACTGTTATTAAATAAATTCGTATAATAATAACAACAACAACAAGAAAAAAAATACTCGTTGGGTGTTTTAAAAAAACGAAATTCAATATTAAAACGCTTTTAAAAGAGAAATTGATGAAATTCAGAATTTTCAATTAAAATCCTGTTACTGATTCGAACACGGCTCAAAATCAATTGCTCTTGTGATTAAAAATATTGCCGTTTGTATAAATGTTCAAATATTGCACTTGAACGTTCGTTATCGTAAAAATAAAAAACAAATTTATCCTCTTGGTGTCAAGCATTTTACGTGAAAATCGGCGTAAGTTAATTTTTATTAATTTTTTCTCTGTATATGATGGATTTAAATATAAATTCCTTTATGAAAATGAAAAAAGGGATTTTTCTGATTAAACAATTGAAGGTTATGGAAAGGGATTTTTTTTGTAACAAAAAATCCTTTTGAGTCTACAGTTACAAACCATAACAGAATTAAAATTATGCAACAATTAACTATATTAATATGTAGGAACTAGGAATTTTTTATGAATTATAATAAAATAATATTACAAATTAGAAAATTAAAAAAAATTATGATTAACAAATAAAAAATATACCCATTTTGTTTATTAAATGTTTTTTTCTGTAACAAATTTCGTTTGACTGATCTAAATTATTATGCAAATTATTCTTCTTTTTATTTATAAAAAAATATTAGAAAATTGTTAATTGTTAAAAAATTTTGATCAAGAAGTAGGAAATACCCATTTTATGCATAATTTTTATTTCTCAATAACAATGTTGTTTACAAACGCATTTTTTCTTTTGAAAAGAAAAAATTAGATATTCTCGTTTCTTAATATCTTTGTAGAAAATTCTCAATTTTCATAATGAAATAATTTTCATCAAATCCATTTCTTAATTTCAATTGTTTTAATAAAATTCAAAGTTTTCTAAAAATAAAGGAAGAAAATATTTATAAATTATATTTGTCAATTAGAAAATTTAATTGAAAATGAAACTGAAAATTTTTGAATTTTTAGAAAATAAAGAAAAAAATTTTATTGAAAAAAATGTTCAGTTAAATTTATTTACGAATATCTTCAATTGTAAAATTATTCAAAAACAATCATTTCTTTTTTAAATATTTTAAATTTTAATATTATTATTATTTTTCCATAGGAATTAAAATTCTTCAAAACATTCAAATACAAACCTTTTTGAAATTAATAAACTTTTAAAATATTGTTATAAAACTTAAAGAGTCGAAGACTCGGAGTGATCGATTTCTTCATGTTTTTATAATAATTAAAGAGAATCGAGTTTTAAAATCATTATTTTATATTACAAGAATATTGTTACTGGAACTTCTTAAAAATTATTTTCATATTCTATTATTATCTAAAATTTAAACTAAACTTCATTTTCAAATAAATTTTTATTAGAAAATTCTACGAGAATTCAATTATTTAAATATAAAAGTAAATTATTTATTTTGAATAATTGAATGTTTCTTAAATTTTTATTCTTATAAAGAATTTTGTTAACAAATTTTTAAATAATTGAATTCTTTTGACAAATTTAAAAAAAGAATTTTAGAATAATTTTATTTTCTGAGAAATTCGATGAAAATTGTATTAAAAATAAATAAATAATTGAAATTCTGACAAGAATTTTGAAAAATAATTGTAATTTCGGAGAAAAATGTTATTATTTATAAAGATAATTGAAATTTTGACGAGAATTTTTGTAAATTTTTAAACATAGTTGGATTTCTACGAAGAATTTTATTGAAATTACTTTTAAAAAAAATTAAATTGTTATGCAAAGATTTTCATTAATATTTTTGAAAATAACTTTATTCTTTAAGGGCATTTGAACCTTGATGACGTCACACATGCTTTGCATAATCTGTAACGTCATCAAGGTTCAAATGCCCTTAAAGAAAATTAATTAAAAATGTATTGAAAATAATACTGAAATTCTAATAAATAAAATTGTAGCAAAGGTTTTTTAAATAATTGAATTCTTTTGACAAATTTTAATAACATTTTTTAGAATAATTTTATTTTTTGAGAAATTTGATGAAAATGGTATTAAAAATAATTGAAATTCTGCGATGAGTTTTATTATTTCTAAAAAGAATTGAATTATTGAGAAGAAACTTATAAAAAAAACATTGTAAATATTTTAATTTCTATGAACTTTTTATTATTCATTAAAATAATTTAATGTTTGCGTACAATTTTATTAAAATTGTTTTTTTTAAATAATTGAATTCTTTTGAGCAATATTATTAAAATAGTAAATATTGAAAATCATTGAAATGAGGAAATTTTTTTAAAATAATTGAAATTTTGACAAGAATTTTATTTAAATTTTTTAAAATAATTGAATTTTGATTTTTAAGAAGAATTTTTTTATTTATAAAGATAATAATTGGAATTTTGTCGAGATTTTTTTGTAAATTTTGAACATAATTGAATTTTGTGATAAAAATTTTATTACTTTTGAAAATAATTGAATCTCAGCAATTATTTGTAACTTTTTCAAAATTAAATTTTTTTAGTGTTTTTATCTAAAATTCTTCTATAAATCTATTGTTTTTAATAATTAATTAAATTTAATTGAATTCATTTGGGAAATTCATTAAAACAGTAGATACTGAAAATCATTGAAATGTGGAAAATTTTTGATAATAATAATTAAATTTAGAGAAGAATTTTGTTATTTAGAATTTAGAAAGATAATTGTGTTTTTGAAAATAAAATTGAATTTCTGCAATTATTTGCAACTTCTCCAAAATTCAGTTTTTAAAATTTTTTTTAACTAAAATTTTTCTATAAATCCATTATTTTTAATAAAACTAATTAATTATATATTGACAAATTTAACTATAATTTCAAAAAGAATTTGAATCATTAGCATTTTGCAAAAATCTAAATTTTTTAAAATGTAGAATTAAATTAATTAAAAATTGAAATTTTATAAAATTTCAAATTAAAACATTTTGGACTTGATCTATTTATGAAAATTGTAGACGCAACTCTTTTAAAATTGAATTAATTTTGAAATATTGTAAAGTTATTCATTAAATGGGTAATTTATTTTTTTGTACGTTTATTTATTTATTTATAGTTGTTCAAGATTTAAGTTATTTGAAAAGAAATTTTTGTCAGAAATTGAAAAATTTGAATAGTTTTTGTATTAGAAATTTAGAATTCGTGTTAATTTTATCGTTTATGAGTCAAACAAAAAAGACAATAAAATTCATAACTTTCTTATAAATTCTAAAAATTTAATTTTTTCCAGTACTTTTAATTACATTCCATTTTATGTAACAATAAATTAATAATACCCATTGGATGGAGCATTGAATTGCATAGAGGTGTTCCTCGTGAAGGCATTGATGATCTGAGATGGCTGAAACTTAAAGTTACTCTCTCATGTATGTGTGTAATAGGAGTCAATTAGCTTTTGCACTTCTGTCTTGGAATTCAAGAGAGATGCTTCTGTATGCATGCGCCAGCATGAACTCCTCAATCGGAAATAAGGGAAGGGTAACGCGATGGGTTTCGGCTTTTGGGTTTCCATGTTGATGACGTCGTAAACGTTCCCATGTTGAAACGTAAACGTTTCACATCCCCCATGTAAATTCGCTTGTATAAACTCACGTAGCATTACGGACACACTTGCTCACGTATTGGCCGCCATTATTGGGGGCAGCCAATCTATTAGGGCAAAGAGAGAGAGAGAGAGAGAGAGCAGGATCGAAAGCACGAATTTATGCTGGGACTACAAATCTTGGCTTGGCTCGACTCGAGAAAAGGCGGTTATAGAGGCGGGGAATCGGGTTTCCTAAAAAGCAACCAAAACTTGTGCTTATATATAGTTTGAAGATCTCTCGCGTACTAAAGATCTAGGCTCGATATCTAACCGAGAACGTTTATATAAAATGTCAAACGTATCGATTTATTGTTAGTTCATGCAAAAACATATCTATCTGTTCTTATTTATAAGGACATTCGAAAATGTCCTTTCAGTATTTTACTCAAATTTTTTTTGGTTAAAACTTTTGGATTTTTTTTGTTAGCTATAGCAGATTTTTTTTTACTTTAGACAATATGATTGATTCGTACAAAAGTTGTTACTATTACAAATTTTACATACTTATATCTCCAATAAAAATTCATCGACATTTTCATAATTTTAATCTTGAATTATTTAAATCATATTTTCTCAAAGGCAAAAATTAGTGATTAAAATAAAAAAGTTATTTGTAATTGATACAATCGATTATTATAAATCAATTAAGGAATTCTAGCTTTTCATTCAAATTTTTAATTAAAAAATATTTAACATTTATTGGAAATATTTAAAAGAGAAAAAAGGTTTTAATTTACGAAAGCTGGAATATTAACTATAATAATTCATTCTTTCATTTTTTCTGTCCCTCACACTCTAAAGTTGTCTTTTGTGTATACTTTTGTTTTTTGTTAACTTTAGATAGATTGTACACTACCGTCTGTGAGTATCAGGACGCCCCTTTTTTCATGAGTGGAAAAATGCTTAAAACATAGAAAATAAGAATGACAAAAATTTTTCGTATTTTTTTCCTGAAAGCGCTAATGAAATTATGAAAAGGCTGACACCTAATCGAACAATTTTCGTTGACTCTTCTGTCAGATACAGAAAAAATACTGGATTTTGCATGGTTTTCGTAATTTTTTAATTTCTCGAAAACTAATTAACTTTTTTTAGCGCTCTTGGTCTTGTTTTAATCTCTATTTAATGTAGAATCTAAATTATTAACTGGTATTGTGAAATAAAGTTTTCCAACAAAATTTGAAACCGTAAAAGTAGGATTCAAAAAATTCAAAAAATTATCATGAATATTAAAGTGTCAAAAAGGTCAATGTAAAATATATTCATTTAATAGATATACTAAAATTCAAAAAAGCTTTTTAATTACTTAATTATTTAATTTAAAAAAATTTTTTTTTGTTGAAAAAGTGTCAATCTGTTTTTTAAAATTTTTTTATCAGACTTTCGCAGTTTCAAATTTTGTTGGAAAACTTTATTTCACAATACCAGTTAATAATTTAGATTCTACATTAAATAGAGATTGAAACAAGACCAAGAGCGCTAATAAAAGTTAATTAGTTTTCGAGAAATTAAAAAATTACGAAAAGCATGTAAAATACAGTATTTTTTCTGTATCTGACAGAATAGTCAACGAAAAATTGTTCGATCAGGTGTCTTTTCATAATTTCATTAGCTTTCAGGAAAAAAATACGAAAAATTTTTGTCATTCTTATTTTCTACGTTTTAAGGATTTTTCCACTCATGAAAAAAGGGGCGTCCTGATACGCATGGCCGGTAGTGTATATCATATTATTATGTTATAATTATTTTTATTTTTATTTTATTATTTATGAAAATAATTGAATTTCTGTGAAATTTTTATTATTGATGAAAATAATTAAATGTTTACTTACAATCTTATTAAATTTTTTTTTAAATAATTGGATTCGTTTTGGAAAAATTTTATTAAAATCGTAGATATTGAAAATCATTGAAATTAAAAATTTTTTTTAAAATAATTGAAATTTGGACAAGAATTTTTTTGATATTTATGAAAATAATTGAACTTTGGAGAAGAATTTTGTTATTTATAAAGATAATTGGGATTTTTATAAGAATTTTTTTCAAATTTTGCACATAGTTGAATTTTATAAGAATTTTATTTTTTTTTGAAAATTATTGATTTTCTGCAATTATTTGTAATTTCTCCAAAATTGAATTTTTTTAGTGTTTTTAACAAAAATTTAAATTAGAAAATTTTTAAACTCTATTATTTTACTTATATTTATATTATTACTTTAATTAGAAGTATTTAAAAATTTATTAAAAATAAAGATTTTTAGTTAAAAATGAAGTGATTTTAATACAATAAAATATATATATATATATATATATATATATATATATATATATATATAAAATGTAATAAAATAATTACAAATACCGTGGAATTGTCAATTAAAAATTTGTTTTCAGTGTAGTTTATAATTTAAAAATGTGCCCTTTTTTGGGTATAAAAATATTTATTAATTTTACATTTCTTTTGTAAAATTTATATTCTAATTAATCATATTAGAAGAATCAATATTCAGTTTTTAAAGATAAAAATACATTCAAATTTGACTTTCAGTGGTATTAACTAAAATAAAAATCAAATTATTTTCTTTTCTCTTTTTCGATATTACAAAAACTGTCAAATATTTTTCAACCAGAGATTTGAGTGAAGAGCTAGAATTAATAAATTATTTCATATAATGATAGATTGCATAAATTATAAATATTATTTTCAAATAACATTAAGTTCAATTTAAATAAATAATTTCTTAATTTGTGATAATAGTATTAAAAGAATTTTTGATAAAGCTTATGTTTACTTAAAATAATTGTTCCATAAAATATTTAATAGTACTTGAAATATTAAAATGTAAAAGAGAAATGTAAAGTAAAATTCTCCTTTGTGAAATAATTTCCCACTGTAAATATTTTAAGTTCAAAAGTTAAAATTTCCAAATGATGTAAAAAATTAAAATTCTTCCTAATAGAATTAAATAAAATTAAGAAAAAGATACAACTAAATGAATAAGTAATATTAAATAAAATAATAAGTGATTTTCGTTAATTTACATTCATAAAATTTATTTGCAGATAAAATTATAAACAAGTCGCTTTATTATTTTCCTTTTCGATATTAGAAATTTTGAATAGTTTTCAAATTAGAAATATGAGTGTAACACTAACATTATCAAATTTTTTTATGTTTCGATTGTGTAAATTACAAATCTTTTTTTTTTATAGCATTAAGTCGAATTTAAATAAATAATTTTTACATTTGAGACAAATTGTATGCAAATAAAATAAATATAAATTATTTATTAAATTTATTTAATCAATGTATTCAAATTAAAATTATTTTTATCTTGAAATTTCAGTTAATAAATATTTTATTGATAGAACTCTCAATAAAATATGTATTAACTAAAATTTTCAAATTTTAACAATATGACAAATTCAAAACTATTGTGAATTTAAAGTACATTATTTTCTTCTTCTTCTTTAGAATATTTTTCTATTATAAAACTTTTTGAGTTCAAAAGTTAAAATTACCTAATGCCACATAAAAAAATCCATCCATAATAATAAAATTAAATTAAAAAATTAAGATTCTCATGAATCCATTTTCTTCAATTTCATAATCACAAAATTTCCATCTGTTTAACAAAAGTTTGGGTTAATGCGCTGAAAAATTATTCAACGTAAGGGAGAGAGTGAGAGAGAGAGAGAGAGGTTAATAATAACTTTGGAAGATTTAAAGGAGGACGATGTGCATTAGTCTTCGTCTCTGCTTTCCTCTTTGTCAGCGTGTCGTCGTTTGGGATATTATCAGTCCTAATAAAACTTAGGTGAGAGGGGAAGGGTACGAAAGGGAGTACACACAGTACTTTCTGGAAGACTCGCTTACCTTCGCCAAAGAGGGAGAGAGAGAGAGAGAGAGAGAGAGAGAGAGAGAGAGAGAGTCGAGCTAAGTAACCGAGGCCGTTAAAGTTTTGTGTGTATTTTCTTCGGCGGTGCTTTACTCTCACACTCCCCCCCCCCCCTTTCACCTTCTCTTCCAAGAAACACCAGGCCGCATTCGCGCCTTTAACCAAAAAGGGTTACACCTCGGACTATTATTTACGGTTGTTTGTTCGCTACTTATCCAGCACTATCCGCAAAACTACCACACTACCATCATTGCCATCTCTCCCAAGACCATTTAGTTTCAAAACATCTTTTCCTTCAAAAGAAAAGTCCTCTTTCCCATTTACACTTCGTTTCCTTCAAAAAAAAAAAAAAAAAAAAAAAAACAGCTCTTTCTTATAATTTCATTTCTTAATTTATATATAATTTCTTAAAACATTTTTAGTCACCGGATGCTTTTTTTATGACTCCATACCGTGTCAGGTGTCACTTTTTACGCTAACAATACTTTAAGGTTATTAAAAATAAGTCAAAGAAAGAAAACTTCTTTTCCTTTATTTTCTTTTCCACAAAAAAAAAAGAAAATAAAACTAGAAAAATTATTATCATTTTAGTATAAAGTAATTTGTCTCACCCTTTTTTTTACAATCTACCATGAAATTTCTCCCTTTTTTTCTTGCTACCAAACAATTTTCACACTGTAAAATTTTTCAAGAGAGGGGAATGTCTTTTATTAAATCACAAAAAAAAAGGAAGAAATTGGATCATAAAGTAACAAAAATAGGGACTCATATAAGGAAAACGAAATTTTTTACGCTCCGGTAGAAATAGGGATCGAATTCCTCACTGAAAATCCGCAATAGATGCAGGTCAGTCAACCACCGAAGGAATTTTTGTCATAAAAAAAATAGGGCTTGGTGAGAAAGGGGGAAGAGGGGGAGGGGTGAAATCTCATGAAAAGAAAGAAGGATCAAACATTTGGTCCATATGATGTATCTCTGGGTCCTTACGACTTTTATCGAGATGAAATTCTCTTCTTTCTTTTTTTTTTTTTTAAGCGCGGACTTTCTTCTGACGTGTTATAAAACGCAAAGTCGCAATGCGAACACATTTTATTGGCTGACTTCCCGATCCCTAATCTTGGGTTGGTCGATATATGTATACATCTTCTTGTGTCTCTGGTTTCCGGTGTGTCAACTTGCCGCCGACTGGGAAAATAACAAGATGTTTGTAAGAAAAAAAAAAATGGAAAAAAAATTTATCCCTCGTAAACTGTGATCAAGTTTTTGAAATTTTCGTGAAACTATCTTCACGTACGTTTGAGAGTTTAATAAGGAATATAACGTAAATACGAGAGAGAGAGAGAGAGAGAGAGAGAGGATAAATCCTTTTTAGATCGAGCCGACATTGGTTGAGGCGAAACCAGTTGCTCTTGCGGGAAGATTGAATGCCGACTTGGATGACGTTCTATACGGGAATTAGTTAACCTTCCGTCAAATCGATTCGAGACGTTGTAAATTTTTACTCTTTTTCGAATTGAATTACCTTAATGTATTACATATATTGCCTTGGCAAAAGGATAAAAATGAATAACGAATTTTTATTCGTGTTTATTCGAAAGGGAAAATTAAAATTACAAATTTGTTTCTAAGGAAAAGATCGAAGAGAAAAAAAAATAAGTGAGACAAAAAAAATTTAGAATTTTAAAGAAAAAATATATTGCACATAATTTTTTTTTAACTTCAAATTAAAAAACTATTTTATAATTTATAATATTGTAAAATATTCTTAATTTTAAAAGTTTATATTATAAATTAACTCTCCGTATTCTTTCACTCATTCTGTCCGCAGTTTGAAGTTAGTTTCTGTGTATGTATTTGTTTTTATTTTCTTTCAAAAATATTGTTTGACAAATCGAGAATATTTGAAATAAATTTCTTAATTTCAATTGTTTTAATAAAATTCAGTTTTTTAAAAATAAAGAAAAACAATGTTTATAAATTATATTTGTCAATTAGAAAATTTAATTGAAAATGAAACTAAAAATCTTTGAATTTTTAGAAAATAAAGGAAAAATTTTTATTGAACAAAATTTTCTGTTAAATTTATTTACGAATATCTTTAATTGTAAAATTATTCGAAAACAATAATTTCTTTTTTAAATATTCTAAACATTTAATTATTATTATTTTTCCATAGAAATTAAGATTTTCAAAAATTTCAAATTCAAACCTTTTTGATAATAGTCAACTTTAAAAATATTGTTATAAAACATGAAGATAACAATTACTCTGAGTCTTCGACTCGGAGTCATCGATTTCTTCATGTTTTATAACAATAATAACTAAAATTTAAACTAAAATTCATCTTCGAATCAATTTCTATTAGAAAATTCTACTAAAATTCAATTGGGTATTTAAATACATAAATAACAATTTATTGAATAATTGCATGTTTCTTAAAATTTAATTCTGATTAAAAAAAAATTTATTAACAAATTTTTAAATAATTGAATTCTTTTGACGAATTTCAGTAAAACTTTTTAGAATAATTTTATTTTTTGAGAAATTTGTTAAAAATTATATTAAAAAAAAATAAATAATTGAAATTCTGACAAGAATTTTATTCAAATTTTTGAAAATAATTGTAATTTCGGAGAAAAATGTTATTATTTATAAAGATAATTGAAATTTTGACGAGAATTTTTGTAAATTTTTAAACATAATTGTATTTCCACGAAGAATTTTATTAAAATTTTTAAAAATAATTTTATTCTTTAAAGAAATTTAATTAAAAATATATTGATAATAATACTAAAATTCTAATAAATAAATTGTAGCAAAGGTTTTTTAAAAAATTGAATTCTTTTGAGGAATTTTTATAAAATTTTTTAAAATAGTTACTTTTTTTAAGGAATTTGATTAAAATTGTATTAAAAAATAAAAATAATTGAAATTCTGCGATGAGTTTTATTATTTCTGAAAATAATTGAATTACTGAGAAGAAACTTTAAAAAAAAAAAAATTGTGAACATTTTAATTCCTGGAAAATTTTTATTATTTATTAAAATAATTTCATGTTTAAGTACAATTTTTTTGAAATTGTTTTTAAATAATTGAATTCTTTTGGTCAATTGGAATTTTGTGATAAGGATTTTATTACTTTTGAAAATAATTGAATTTCTGCAAATTAGCAAAAAGTAATTTTAGAAGATTTTGAATTATTAAAATTTTTCAAAACTCTAATTTTGTTAAAATTTTTAATTAAATTCATTCAACATTGAAATTTTATGAAATTTCAAATTGAAACCTTTTGCATTAAAAATACTTATGAAAATTGTAAACGCAACTCGTTTAAAATTGAATTAATTTAAAAATATTTATTAATATTATTATTAATATTATTTAATATTTTAATTTTTGTCTCCAAGTAGAATAAGTAGTTTTTAGTCAGACATTTTGCCTTTTATGGCAAAATAAATAAAAATTTTCGTCAGTCATAACAGTTTAATTTTTTAATATAAGTAGAACAAATTTAATTTACTCAGACAGATCTTATTAAAACGAAATTAGAGAAATTTTATTATTTATTTTCTTTGCTTCTATTTATTTCTATGTATTGTCACTTATTTTATCTATGTTGTAATTTTTTTTAAATTTATTAAAATGAAAATGTATATTTAATTTATTAAAATCTATTTTATTTTATTCAAGTAGAAAAGAACGTGTTAAGTTAGACATAAATATAAATAAACTCAATAAATTCAATATACATTGATACGAAAAATACTTTACTTTTGTTTCTCAGTAGTAAAATCTAGTTTAGTCAGACATGAGAGCGATAATATTTTATTTTTCATTTCGAAGTAGAAATAGTCGGTTTTTGGTCAGACAGCTGGTCTTCCATTGACGATAAGTCAACTAAAATCATACAATTATTGATTGTACTAAAATTAATTTATTTAAGTTAGGATTAAAATAAAATATTCGAATTAAGTAAAAAAAATCTTATTTTCAGGCTTTACTGAAGTAGAAAATTCCGATTTCGTCAGACATTCACAAAAAAGAATTTGAAAGATAACTAAAATACGATAAATGCGAGTAATGAGGAGAAAAATTATTACTACTAATTATTATAAAAGTCTCAGACAAAACTATCAGATTTTTCTCAAAACTACTGCTTATATATCTCAAAGACAGATATATCATTTTACTTTCAGGAGAAGTTATTTAGTCGTATAATATTTAATTACGCGAGAGAAGTTCCAAGGGGATATATTTCTCGCATCAGTTGCTTTTAGTGAATTTAAAGTAATTACAAAAATGCATATTTACATATTTTTTTTGTTTTTTTCTACTCTCTATACATTTTTCCCCTTTATACTTTATTACATTCTCTGTTAATTTTTCCACCACTGTTCTATTTGAATCCATTTTTATACAACTCTTCATTTCTATTTCTATTGTCTCGAACTGCAAAATTTCAGTGTATTTTTTTCGAATATATTTTTTTTATTAACTTTTAATTAAATACTTTTTTTATTAACTATTTAATAATTAGAATTTTACTCATTTAATGTTTGGCCTTTAATAAATTTTCACATTATTATTAACTTAATTACATTTTATTTATTATTTAATATTTATTTAACTATTAAATTTTTAATGTTTATTTTACGATCGACTATATTTTAGTATTTAGTCAATTATTTAATTAAATTACACTTTAATTATTGTAATTGACGATTAATATTAATAAAAAGGAGAGAGTAGATGAGAATTTTTTTTAAGATTTGAAAAATTAGATCAAAAAAAAAAAATTTGTTAAGTTATTTTTTTTATCTTTCAAATATCGAAAAATAAATTTTCATAAGCAAAATGCCGAAACACCTGCGCCTTGCAAAAAAAAAAAAATTGAGCGCAACAAGATGAAAGCAAATTATGTAACATTTTTTTTTTATTTCGAAAATACGGCAACATGGAAGCTATGAAATTTATAGCTTTTAACGAAATCGATTGACCTAGTTTAAAATTTTATAGGCCGAACTATAACAAAATTATATGAGTTTCAAATTTTGAACACTTGCTTTTATACTCGTCGAATTTTTATTTTATAAATAAATTACTTAATGCAACTATTTTGCAAATTATATCGCTTTTACAACTTTCACTTTGTTTTTTTAATAAATCGTTTATCATTGATTTTTCATCATTTTCATCTCCTTTTTCTTCTTCTACTTATTATTTTATTCTTTATTTATTTTATCTGTTATTTATTTATCTATTTATTTATTTTTTTTTATTTTCTCTCTTATTCGTCACTTATTTATTTACCTATTATTTATAATTTTATAAAAACTGTTTGGAAATTAGTTTCAAATATTAAATTCTGATTCAGATTTCAGAATAATAAATTCAATTGTTATTCTCCCAAAATTTAACAAAACTGTGAAGTATTAAAAAAACAAAAAATAATAGACATATAATAACATAAAAATATAAAATTATAAATAGAATATATAATTAATAATAATTAGTAAAAAATATTGTTTTATTGCAAAAAAAAACCTGTTGAGCCGTCTTCTGAAAAAAAAATTCGCCATTTTCGTGGCAAGTACACTAAACTTGCCAGTTATTTAACCTTGAAAATGATAAATTTCGTGCGAAAAGAAGAAGAAAAAAAAAGTTGTGAAGGTTTCGCTCTAACACGGATATTTTACAGGAGGGTGAAAAAGCGGAACTTAAGAACCGGTAGCAAAGAGAAAGAGAGAGAAAGAGAAAGATGAGAGAAAAGAGGGTGTGCTTATAGGCGAGTATGTAAGTTTACCAAAAGTTCAAAGCAATCTATATAACTAAAACCGTTTTATATATCATTATATAATAATCCTCTATTGAATACATATATATACTTTCCTATTTTCATTCTTTATTAACATAATTTTTTTCTTACTTCTTTCTTATTCGTACTACTTTACTCCTCTTAAAATACACTCTTGAATTAATAATTTAATATGCAAATAATTTTTATTATAGTATATATTATATATTATTTTTATATATGTATAATATATAATATATAATATATAGTCACAAATATATATATTTATATTTGTATAAAATATTATTTGTAAATAAATAAATATATATTTCTCTATATATATATATTTAAATCTTTCTTAAATATTTTAACATCCTCTTTTTTTCATTTCTCTCTCACTTTACTTATTATAATATCAATTTTTTAATTTTAATTTTTTCACTATATAATGGTATTTTTCTCCAATCACATGCATAACTATAATTATATCTGTCGTTACTCTCTTTTGAGCTCAATCATATCTCTTCTGGAAAAATTATTTTTATGTACATTTACTACTTAATTAACTTCTTTCAATTAATTTAATGAAAATTCTTCTTTTTTTTTGTCTTAAAAACGAGTAGGAAAAAAAATTATGCTGTAATTTTATTAATGTACATGGCTCAAAGGACAGATCGCCTGCTTATTCTGCGACTTGACGCAGAATTTTCTACTCACTTTCTCTTTCTCTTTCTCTCATTGAAAAATCAAATTATTTCGTCTTGAGAACGTTTTGAAATGTTACGAGTATATTTTATACTAAATTTTCTTTTTTGATAAATGACTAAAAGACTAAAATTAAATATGATAAATTATCAGGATTTTTTATCTGGAAAATTGTATATAAAATTTTTATAAAATCTTTTTAAAATTGAAACAGTAAAAACATGTAATATTAAAGAGTAAAATTTTAAAAGTTAAGTGTTAAAAAGGAAAATATTTTAAGTCGATATTTAAAAATAAAATGTTTAAAGAAAAATATTTTAGTTAAATTTGTATGGAATGTTTTAAACCTTTCTGAAAGTAAAAACGTAAAAGTAGAAAATTAAAGAGTAAACTTTTTAAAGCAAAATATTATATAGTAAAATGTTTAAAGTTAAATATCAATTGTAAAATTTGTAGATGAAATTTGTATAGAATTTTTATAAAATCTTTTTGAAATTAAAACCTAAGAAGTAAAATGTTTATAGTAAAATATTTTGAGAAATTTGTATGGAATTTTTAAAAAGCCTTTTTGAAATTAAAAACGTAAAAGTAAAATATTAAAGTGTGAAATATTTAAACAAGAAAATTATTGAGTAAAATGTTTCAAGTAAACAATTTTTTTGGTTTGATATTAAATTTTTTTCTTGAAAATAACAATTAAAGATTTAAACAATAAAAAATATTTTTTAATTCTTGGAAAAATTTATTCCGAAAATAATTTTTTACCAAATTCTGTAATTTGAAACATGTGTAAAAATATTTTTTAAATATAAAATATTGCTAAAAAGATAAAAGACGAAATAACAGTAGCGCAGGTTACAGAATAAGAAAATCTCTTTATTCTTATATTTCACTTTACTTTTTTCAATGTCTATTCTATATCATCTGTAATTCTTTCTTCGATATTGAACATCTATATATACATATGATCCGACAACAGAGGATTTAGTGTTAGCGTACTTTTCGATCTTCTGAAATGGATTTCGGAATTTCCATATTCTTTTTTTTTCTTACTCTTTCTCTCTCTCTCTTTTCATATTCAATGTATATAGAAAACACAATTACTTTAGTAACTAACGAAAAAAATCTATTTAATCTCATTACCAATAATACTCCCTTTAATTTCTTTCAAAAAAAAAAAAAATTAATTCCAAAATAAATTCCATAAATTTTATTAAAAAAATAGAGAAATAATTTATTTCCAAAAATTTGCATATCACTCTTTTCTCGAATCAGAAATTTCTTTCTCTATTTTGCACTATACTACTGCACCTCTTTTTAAATTTTCTCTTTAATAAGAAAAAGAAAGAGTTGAAAAAAAAACTTTTCATTTATACTCTTTTGGTAAAATACATAATTTTTTTTTTTCGTTAAAAATAATATTGTATTATATTAAATAATAAAAGCATGATTAAACGAGTTTTTCTTTTTTAATTACTCGACAAATTGATTAGTTTGCAGTAATTAAAAATTTAATGCACGGAAGTTGGTTTTTTTGCGACTCTGTCGCGTGTGTGAAAAGTAAAATGTTGATCGACAAAATGCTGTGAAATTAAAAAAAAATGTAAAAAAAAAATTATTATTTAGGAAAGTTGGTGAAATTTAGTTTTTAATTGAAAAAATTCTGTTTGTAGATAAGGCGAATTTTTTACTTTTAATGAAAATTTTTTAAATTATATAACAAAATATGTAGTAGGTAGTATTATATTTTAATATGGTATGTTTTTAATTTTTTATACACTATATTATTATATTAGCATTATATTATTATATTAACAGTATATTTTTATACTAACAGTATATTTTTATTCTAACAGTATATTTTTATATATTGACATTTTAGTATTATATTGACAGCCTACTATTATAAAATTATTATCATTATAATTATCATTCTAACCAGTATTATCATATTATTTTATTAATATTACATTATTCTATATAAATTAGATATTAAATATTTAAAAAATTATCTATTATAATCGAATAAATTTTGCTTTTTTCCTGAATGTATAGTTTTAACAAAGACATGCATTTTTTTAAAAGTATATTTATTGATCGTGTGCAGCCATAAATTTGGGCCTTATTTCAGCATAAATTTTATAGATCGTGCTGCTATCAATTTTAGGACGCGTCTATCTTTTTACGACCGTCACGGCCGAATTGACCCTTATTTTACGAAAATTCCTCGCAAATGTGTTGGAAAAGTGATTTAAATTTTCCCTTTAATTAAATAATGTCGAGAATTTTAAAATTAGTGGAAAAAAGTAGCAAGTAAATAAATTATAAATTAATTGGATATTTAAATATCAAAATAACTGTAAGAGAATAAAATAAAGAAATACTAAACAATAAGGAAACGAAATAATAATAAAATAAATAAAAGTAATAAATAGAAACAGTTAAAATGTTAAAAATAATAATATAATAAAAAAATAAAAAAATTGAGAAATAGAAAAAAAAATATTAAAAAATAAAAAAAAAAAAAAAGTAATACTGAAATAATTAAAATTAAAATAAAGACGAAGAATATACACTTAAAATAGAAAACAATAAAATATAATAAATTGCTTGCAGTAAAAATATAAAATTAAAATAATAACTGTGAAACGACATCAAATAAGATTATCCAAGAGAACAATTTGAAAAATCTCGCGTGCAAGAGAGAAAGAGAGAGAAATTCTGCCATTTGTCAGAAAGTAAAATTGGAGCATCACATTGAAATTTCAAACACGGAATTGAAAATTGCCAATGACAATTTTCCAAGATTATAAGGTATGCCTTTTTCTAAACATAAATTTCACCGAAGCCAGTATTTTTGTTTCAAGCTCATATTTTTAAAGTCCTAAAGAAATTTATAACCCCAAAGGATTTCTCTCTCCGCAGTATAGTGCTCGTTTCTACTATATACTAAAATATAATAAACGAAAAAAGTTGCACTGAAACAAGTTATTATTTCCTAAGTCAGACGGATTTTTATTGAAACAAAAACACCTAAAAAAAAAGAAAAAAAAATCTTCTTTTTGTGAAAAAATAACAAATTTTCTCCATAAAAAATTTCTCCTTAATCCTTTCTTTATTTATTTATTTATCTGTTTTTATTTTTAACAGAAATGCTAAATAATTTTTTTTTAAATTAAAACAAACAGGATTTTTTCAAAAATATAAGTTTATTTTTAATTATAACAAAAATATTCTTTTCTATCTTTATTTCTTACTTATTTGTTTATTTATCTCATTGTTTAAAACAAAAACATTATAAATATATATTTTTTAAATTATAACAAAAAAGAAACAAATAAAGAATTTTTTTTTTTAAATTTATTTTTAATTATAACAAAAATATTAATTATAAATTTTACTTTATTTACAGCAAAAGACCGGAATAATTTCTTCTGGGAAGAACAACGAATTTTGTTCCATTTAAACAAAAAATGTTGTTTTAAACATTTTACATTTCTTTTTCATTTAATTAAAAACACTAAATAGAAATTTTTCTTTTTAAATAAAAACAAAATAAATTTTTTTTTGAAATAAATTTGTCTTGAATTCAACAAAAAATATAAATTGCTTTTTATTTGAAACAAAACACTACAAAAATTTATTTTAGAGGAAAAAAGATTTTTTGTATTTAAACAAATAATTTCTTTTCGATGGAAGCAGAAATCAAATAAAAATTTTCTCTTAATTGAAATAAAAACTTGTTTTAAATATATAAATTTCCTTCTAATTGAAACAAAAATTTGAAAATAAGAAGAAAAATTTATATATATATATATAAATATAAATTTCTTTTTAATTGAAATAGAAATTAGTTTTAACTAAAAATTTCCTTCCAATTAAAACGAAAAATTTTCTCTTTTAAAAATATCTCCTTTTTAATTGAACCAAAAATAAATTTTATTTAAATGTAAATTTCTTTTGAATTTAAAAAAAAATTCTTTTTGTCTCGAAGACTATTTATATAGAGAGTACGTTATCCTCTTTTTTCTCTCCTCTCTATATACATATATATATATATATATATATATATATATATATATATATATATATATATATCTATCTATATGCTATACATCTTGTGTTCCCTCAACGAAACGGTCTTTCATTTTAAAAGGGGATTTCATCCGCGGAACGAGGTTCGCTATCGCCTCTGCTTGAAGCGATAGCTTTACGCGGGAAAGTGTGCACTTGAATCTGCCTCCGGGGTTACTTGGGATTTTCAAGGGGAAACTCCTGACGTGGTGTAGTATCAAGCTTTGGAAAATCCTCGAATCCTCGCGTCTTATGAATTCTTTCACCTTTGCTCTTCACCAGTAACTTTATCGCTTTTTCTTACTCTCCCATAGCCTCTTTGATGCCATACCAGGTCGTCTTCTTATTTGTGCGCACCACTGTTTTTCCAAGACTTTAATTAAAATCGCCTGAAATTTAAATATTTACCCGGTTTATTAAATTTTTCGTTCTTTTTTTTCCCTCTTTTTCCCTCTTTTTTCCTCTTTTTCCCTTTTTTTCCTTTTTGATAATATTTTATTTATATCCCTCCAGCAAATATTACGATAAATGTGAATTTCTTTTTTTTTGTTAAAAAATAATTCAATATAATCTATTAGTATTATTAAAAATTAATAATCGAAATATATTTTAATAATTTTTGTATTATCTTTATTTATTAAATAAAGATCGTAGATTTAATTGTCAAAATTTCGTTTACTCCTTTCTTTTATTTTTATTTATTTTCAATTTCATTTACTTTTTTATTTATTTGGAAGATAATTGTATTTTATTTGGTTTATTTTTTTGAATAAATAGGAATTGATTGGAATTTAAATTTAAAAAAAAGTTTATTTCCTTTCTTTGCAAAATACAAAATTTTATAATTAAAAATTATTTTCAATAATCCGAACTGACAATATTTACCTACAATATTTTAATTTATTTTTAAAATAATTTTGTTTTTATTTGTTTCAATTTGTTTTATAAGGAAGTCATATAAAAATTTACTCGGTTCATTTGGAAAATTAAATAAAGAATAGAAACAATATTTGAAAAATTAAAAAAACATTATCGATAAATTGAAATGAAATAATATTTTCTATATTGAAATTTTTTGCATTGAAAATTCCGTCTGTTGTGCCTTGGCTATGAAAAAAAAAGTTATCGGAGAGAAAACGAAAATAAAAATTCTCTTGGGGAGAAAGTGTTTTTAGAAATTATTTCTCCTGCGAAAAAAAATCAATCTGTTTCTTTTAATCTTTCGAACTCGACTTTTATTGAAGTTGACATCTGCTCTAATTTGAATCCTTTTATATTCAAAAGCACTTTAAATTTGAAAGCGCTTTCAACTGCTGCTACTACTACCACCACTACTACTACTACTTCTGCTGCTGCAACTATTACTACTACTCAAATATCAAAGCTATTGAACTTGAAAGCTATCATAACTCTATGTAGCTTATTTTATTCTCTCTTGTTTATTTCGACTCATTTTTTTTTATTTTATCCATTTTTTTTACAATGCACTTTCAAAGAAAAAAAAATGACATATTTTTATATTTCAAAAAAAGAGAGTGACGAACCTACAAAAAAAAATGTTGAAATGTATTTCAATTGACGAAAGTAAAATCGATTAAAAGGATTATTTGTTAAAAGCAAGAGAGAGAGAGAGAGAGTGAGTAATTAAATTTTAATATTTATATTAATCAGGATAATTGTTTTCAGAGGTGTCAATTTTTTACTATTGTTCTGGTTTTTATTTTTGTATTCACTTTTTTTATTATTTTAAAATTTAAAGTAAAAATTTAATGAGAAAGTGATGTAACTAGAAAAAATAATGTATTTCATTCACAACGGAAATCGAATAAAACGATTATTTATTGACAGTATTTAAATTTTAAATATTCATAATAATTGGAAAATTTTTTCCCCAATTTTTCAACTTTTATTATCATTTCAGTTTTTATTTATGAATTTACACTATTTTTTGAGATTTTATTTATTTAATTTAGTTGAAAATAAAATAACTATTAACAAGTTCAAAAAATCGGTTTACATCTTACTTACTTTTTTTTAAATAAAATTAGAAGTTTTAAAAATAATAGAATTTCAAATTTTTTATTTTAAATTTTTGTTGAAAACACTCAAAAAATTCAATTTTGGAGAAATTACAAATAATTGCAGAAATTTAATTATTTAAAAAAAATAAATAAATAAATAAAATTCTTCTTATAAAATTCAACTATGTTCAAAATTGGAGAAAAATTCTCGTAAAAATCCCAGTTATCTTTATAAATAAAAAATAACAAAATTCTTCTCCAAAGTTCAATTATTTTCATAAATGTCAAAAAAATTCTAGTCCTAATTTCAATTATTTTCAAAAATTTTTCTAATTTCAATTATTTTCAATATCTACTATTTTAATAAAATTTACCAAAAATAATTCAATTATTTAAAAAAATGTTAATAAAATTGTATGCCAACATTTAATTATTTTTATAAATAATAAAAATTTCACAGGAATTCAATTACTTTTATGAATAATAAAATTTTTTTAAGAAATTCAATTATTTTCATAAAAAATAATTTAAAATTCTAGAAAATAATAATCAAATTAAAATGATAAAAAAAATGTTGATGAAGTTACAATAACAATATTCTTTAAATATAAAATAATAATTTTATCTCTCGGTCATCTTTAATTATTAGAAAACATGAAGAAATCGATCACTTCGAGTCGAAAAATAAAAAAAAAAAACTCGACTCGGAGCAATCGATATCTTCATGTTTTATAACAATACTTTTAATTGTTTAATTTAAAAAAGGTTTGAATTTGAAATTTTTGAATTAACTAATTAATTTTCCTGTGGAAAATCCTGTTCCAAAAATAAGATTATATTTTTCTTCTTTTTCTAAAACAAAATAATAATTTTGTTAAAAAAATTGTAATTCATAAACAAAAATAATGCAAAATAAATAAATTTTTTATTTCTTTATTCTTTATTCTTTCTTTTTTTTATTTTTTTTGTTTAACAATTTTTTGATTTTGTTTAGAAGTAAAGAACAAAAATCTGCATAATTTCAATTTGACAAAACATAATATTTGACAAAATTTTAGTCTTTTAATGAAAATAAGTGAAAAAAATTCTAATGATTTCTTTTTGTTATTACAATTTTGAGTTAATTATAAAATAAAAATAAATAAAACATAATAATATATAATACAATCTATCTAAAGTTTACAAAAAACAAAAGTATAAACTTCAGAGTGTGAAGGACAGGAAAAGTAAATTAATGAAAGAACATTCAAATTATTATATGTAGTTAATTAATTATTTTGTGCCTCAGTAGTAAAATCAAATTTAGTCAGACATTTTAATAACAATATTTTATTTCATATCAATAGTAGAAATAGGCGATTTCTCATCAGACAGTTCGACTTCCGTTGACAAAGTACCTGTATTAAAATCTGAAATTGGTCAGACTAAAAATAATTTATATAAATTTATGTTAAAAAAAATTTTATTTAAGTAGAAAAACCATATTTTTTTGACACAGACAATTAACTAAATTTTTCTTTCAAGTAGAACAGTTCTAATTAAACAGATATTTAAACTTTAAAACTTTGGAAACAAGAAATGTTTTAAACCTAATATTCTTAGACAACAATGAAGTAAAAAATTGCTGAAGTAGAAAAATCCGATTTGGTCAGACATTGCTAATTGGATTTTTTATTGTAACAAACATGAAAGAGATTTAATAAATAAATTTTAAAAATATTAAAAGTAGCAATTAAAAATTAAAATTAAATTTACTCCTTAAATTTGGAAAAAACAATTATTTTCCAAATTTTAGTAGTTAATTTCGTTTTATTCAGACAGATAGGTCTCAACTTAGTAATTTAAGTAGAAAATTTAAATTTAGTCAGACTTGAAGGCCTCTAACAAAGTGTCGTTTTTTGATAGTTCAGTTCAATTTTACAAAGTAGAAAAATCCTATCTTAATCAGGATACTAATAATTATTGTGTGACAAGAAAAAAATATATAAAATACAATATTTATTTTATTTAATCGGACATTGCTAATATTGTATTTTTCTAATTTAAGTAGAAAAATTCAATTTAGTCAGACACGAAGACCTCTAACAGAGTTTGGTTATTTGATAGTTAAATTCAATTTAAGTAGAAAAATACCATTTTAGTCAGACATTGCTCATTATACAACAATAAAAAAAATACACAAAAAATATCGTTTGAAAATATGAAAAAAATATTAAAACAAAAGAAACTTATAAAATTTCCCTCGAAAATAAAAAAAAAATTCACAAACTATGATTAATTCCTCAACGATATGATATAGCAACAATAAACAAAATCTAATTTGAAAAAAGGAAGATTAATTTTTCACGAGCGAAAGAAAGATATAAAAGTAATTGCGCGTTCGAGAGAATAGAGAGAGTGAGAGAGAGAGAGAGAGAAAGAGAGAGAATGGTTGTCATTACTTGAGGTTGAATGTTTTTCGGAAAAGCTTTTGAAAGAAAGGAAATTTCCTCTTTCCCTGAGGTAAGTTTATGGGGCGTCGTCTCGCGGACAGTTTTCCACAACGACTTTTCATCCCCCCCATGCGACGCAATTACACGAGGCGATGGAGAATAGCGAACACAAAAAGGAGTGCGGGTGAAAGTTAAAGTTTTCAGAGTGTGCAAGCGAGAGAAAGTCGTGTGAGCAGGATGAGAGTATAGAGGATGAGGAGCGATTTTACCAGTCGCGTTTACACCCAAAGTCTACTACTTTAGAGTATAAGCCCCGTAGGATCGTAAACTCGACGCTCATGGGTACCAAAAAACCTCTTCGACATTTGTGTGTCCGATATCGTGAGAGCTTCTTCTCCATCTCCTTCTCTCTTTCTCGCTTGGCAATCTGATATCTTCTCTTGAAAACCAGCTTTAACCTCATTTTCAAAAACTCGAAGGAAATGAAGGAGATATATATACATATAAGAGGGAAGGGGTGAGGAGAGGGGGAACCCTCTTATGATTACAAAAATCTATTTACTCACTTATATATATACATATACACATGAAAAATATTCTTGCATCTACTTTCGCAGAAATTCCTCAATTTACGAGCAATATATTTTCTGAATTTCATTTTTTTTTCCATCCCCTTCAAAAGACGTTATGGAATTTTTATCGGGAATTTTCAAAAATATTTTTATTCGGAAAAAAAAAAGAATTTTTTTGTTTTCATTCCAATTTTTTCTATGCACGCAAAATATTTATTTTATTTATGTGAAAACTGCTTTGAAGGAAATTTATCAAATTGATTCAATTACGAAATTTGTTTCCTTCAATTTTCCCCTGCCAGTGAAAATGTTTATTTTATTATTATAAGGTTTTATTTTTTTTCCATTCAAATTGTAAAATTTTTGAAGGTGGAAATTTATCAGCTATACAATAATCAATTTCTTATCACAAATTACTAATAATAATACTTTTATTTCTTTTATTTTTAATTTTTAAAAGATTTCTAAAGATTCTTTGTTTTTATTTATTTTTTTATTTACTACTAATTTTTTCTAGAAGTCGAGAAATAACTGATTTTCATTTTCTACGAAGCGAATAAAGCGTTAAAAAAAATAAAAAGAATTAATTAATAAAAAAGAATAAAAAATACAAAAAAGAAAATTATTGAAAATTTTATTTTTTACTAGATTTTCATTATTTATAAAAGAAAACATTTTCAATAAAATAGAGAAAAAAAATCGATATCTAATTGAAAAATTTGATTCCGTTCACGACAATTGAATTAATCGTTATATATTTATTTACACGTCAAACATAAACCGCAATTGGCGAAATAGAAGAAAGAGCAAACAACAACAAAAAAAAAACAGAAAAAAAATGTGCGGATAAAAAAAGGTTTTTCCTGAAATCGTCGTTTTACAATATTCATCAAATTTTTATCTTCAATCTATTCGACACGTTGAAAGCACGTTCAGCGAAAATGTGATTGACGTCAAACGAAAATGGCCATTATGATTGCAATAACTGACAGATATGAATGTGTGAAAGCATTCAGTTACAATCTTCTTTTAATCAGCTGCCCCCCCCCTCCCTTCTCTCTCCCACCAGGCCTATCGCCTTCAAAAAAAAAAGCTTTAAAATCGACTTTTCTACTCTCAACATTTTTTTTTATCACTGATAACTCTTCAAGTCTTTTTTATTGAAATTTATATCACACCTCAATAAAATATTTTTTTTTCTTCGAATTATTTAAAAATAAATTTTGCATGTCCAGAATTTTTAAAATTTCTTGTTTTAGTAATTATTCGATTTAAAAAAATATTAATATATTATAATTATGCACGAGAATTTTGTGAAGAATTATTTTTTCTGCTTTTGAAAAATGGATGAATTATTTTGAATTTTTAAAAATATTTGTCTACGTTGTAAAGATAATATATTATTAGTTATAATAATAAATGTAATAATAATAATAATAATAATAATAATAATAATAATAATAATAATAATAATAATAATAATAATAATAATAATAATAATAATAATAATAATAATAATAATAATAATAATAATAATAATAATAATAATAATAATAATAATAAAATAATAATAATAATAATAATAATAATAATAATAATAATAATAATAAATAGAATAATAATAATAAATTAAAAGTTAAAATAAAATTAATAATTTAATAATAATAAGTATAAAAAATTGTATTCGCAGTAAAAATTTAAAAACTGAAAGAAATATTTCTTTTAAAATTAATTATTATCATTCTTGTGATTCGTTATTTTGCGATTATGATAATAAATAAAAATGTGAAAATAGCGAAAATTATGATTATAATTAAAATTATTTGTTGATTTTCAGCGAACGCAAAACCGTTGACTTTCGACGAGGTCTACAATCAAAGCAGTCCGACCAACTGTACCGTTTATTGTGGGGGTTTGACCAATGGTCTAACAGAGGAGCTTATGACGAAAACATTCTCGCCATTTGGCACCATTCAAGAAATCCGTGTTTTCAAGGACAAAGGATACGCATTCATTAGGTAAGTTATTTAATTAATTAATAATTAATTAAGAATATTAATTAAGTAGAATTTAATAAAACTTCTATCTTCAATTTCTTTTTTCCTACTTTCTATGATTTTTAATTTTTAATTCAATTTTTTATTAAATTAACACTTTTAGTGAAGAAAGGAAATTTAATACAACCGTAAAGAAATAATTTTTATTTTCAATTATTTATTGAAATTTTTATTTAATAGTATAATTATTTTTTGTTAAAACAGCAAAAAAATAAAATTATTTATTTTCTCGATAATTCGAAGAATTAAATTTCAATTTCCACAATCAGGAATAATATTTTCAAGTCAATATTTAAAATGATAATAATATTAATAATAAAAATCTTCCCTACCATGACATTTAATTAAATGTGACAATTTACTGTTAAAAATTATATCTTCGATAAATTATTGAATTTTAACTGAAATTTGTCACATTAGGAAGAAAAAGGGAAAGAGAAGAGAGAGAGAGAGAGAGAGGAAAAAGAGAGAAGGGAGAGAGAGAGAGAGTGCATTAAATAAAACAAATTGTAAAACTGATGAATTGTTATCGAACAATTTATTGGTAAAAGTAATTATGTCTGACTAGACGTTGACCTGTTTCAGAATTTTATTAAAATTGACACGATAAAATTCATTAATTTCAAATAAACATATTAACGATTGTTTGAGAATTACAATATTACTGGAAGTTTATTTGTCAAGCGATTAAATGTCGGATTAAACTTTATATTGACTTGCACTACTTCAATTTAACGTGTCTAATAATAATTGATCATTTTAGAGACAAATGTCCATTAACTTTAATTAATACTATATACACGATTAGTTGTGTATACAATAATCTAATAATTTTCATGACTGTATCGATGTCAAACTATTTGTTGAGTTGCACTACTTAAACTGTAATTAACACTATAGCGTTTATATCAATACTTCGGAAGTAATAGTATTAATTTTTAATCCACACAAAGTGTATTCTATATAGTTTCATTTCACACATGAAAAAATATTTTTTCTTTTTATTATTTACAAAAGTAAAATTTGTAATAGTAAAAAATATTAAAATAATAAATAAATAATGAGTATATTTATAATTAATAAAATAAGAAAACAAAAATCTTTGACCTGTACTAGTTAAAAAAAGTAATAATAAATCAATACTAGTTAAAATAGAAAATACGATAATTTTTTTTAATAATTTAATGTCTGAATTAATACTGACCTCTACTACTTAAATTAAAATATTCTTTGACCTCTACTACTTAAAAAAGTAATAATAAACCAATACTACTTATAATCGAAAACACGTGAATTTTCTTTAGTAATTCAATGTCTGATTAAGTAATAATAAACCAATACTACTCACAGTAAATCGTGAGGTATTAAAAAGTGTTACAGATTAAATAAACACCAAAAAACATTAAAATAATCAATTTTGGTGTTATTTTTTACAATGAATTAAATTTTAGTTCATTAAATTTTTTAATAACTATAAAACATGAAGATATCGATAACTCCGAGTCTTCGACTCGGAGTGATCGATTTCTTCATATTTTATAATAATTAAAGATGACCAAGTAATAAAATCATTATTTTATAAGAAAAAAATTCTTATAAAAAAAAAAAAATTAAATTAAAAAAAAATTAAATTTTTTTTTTAAATTAAATAAAAAATTCTTATATTATAAGAATATTATACTTCTGTAGGGAATAAATCAAATAAGACACAACACCATTTCGTAAAATAAAATTATATTGTAATAAAAGTTAAATATGGTTACAATCAATGAAAGGTGTTACACATGTGGCGAGTAGCCAGCGACTGTCTCGTTTCTTTTCCGGTTCGTACACTGCGCGTGAGCGAGTTTGAATAGAGCGCCAAATTTAAAACAAATTTAATGTCGATGATACAATATAGAAAATATCCTACATTCGGCCCTCCTGACTAATTATTCGACCCGAATGATTGATTAATTGAAAGCCATGGTTTTATATATTCTGCACAAAAACTTGTTTTAAATGGACCTTCTCCGTCGGTTGTGCGTTCGACATCGTACGTATCGTTAAATTTGACCGAAACAATTTTATACGGACCTAAATATTTGGCGTGTAACTTTCGACCTGGACCTAGTTGGGTACGCTTTATCGCCACCAAATCTCCTAATTTATATTTCCGTGGTTGACGTCGCCGTAGGTTGTAACCCTTTCGGTTTTCTTCTTGAATTTGGATAATTTGCTGTTTTGCTTCTTTGCGAAGAGTCTCGCGGGTGTCCTCGAAATTTTCTTTCAATGTTTGCTCGACGATTTCACGTAACTGTAAGTCTTCTTTTGACTTCATTTTTACTCCGATTAATAACTCGAATGGAGATGTACCAATGCTTCTATTAAATGTAGAATTTAAAATTTGCTGAACTTTGTCGACGTGTTGATACCATTTTTCGGGGTTTTCGAGAGATAGTTTTGCTAATACAGGTATCAATGTTCTATTAAGCCTTTCGACTTGACCATTGGCTCTCGGTAGTCCTGTTGTAATCATCGAGTGTTTAATTCCCTCCTGTTCACAATATTCCCTGAATTCTGTTGATGAAAATGCCGTTCCTCTATCTGAAATAATATGCGCGGGGTTTCCGAACACTCTTTTTTGCACGTTTAACTTCATTATTACCTCGCTTGAAGTTGTCGATTTCGTTGGGTACAACCAAACGAATTTTGTAAAACTGTCGATAACTGCTAAAATGTGCTGATATTTTTTACTCGTAGATTGTAGAGGACCAAGATGATCGATGTGAAATGTATTCAACGGTACGTCGGGTTTAGGTAGAGGGTTAAGGAATCCTTCTTGTTTTCCTTGTTTTCTCGTCGCCAGTATACATGGAATACAATTTTCAACTGTTCTTTTCACTTTAGAATCCAAATCGGGTATGTAATAGTCCTTCTTGATGATGTCTCCTGTTTTCTTGTCGGCAAAATGTCCCTTTTGATGAATCATCTGGATTAGTTCTTTTTGCATCGATGTGGGAACAACTAACAAATTCTCATCGTTGACATATTTGTATAAAATGTCTCCACGTAACGAATAATTTCGTTCAGGTTTGATTTTCACAGATTGCTTTAAGGTGTTTATCTCGGGATCATCATCTTGAGCTTTTCTTAGTCTCACCAATATTTCGTCCTCCTTTACGCTTAGAACTGCGATGCGGCTCAAAGCATCTACATGCTTCATTCGATCGCCAGCTCTGTGCTCGATGACATAGTCGAATTCTTCTAATTTCGATGCCCATCGCCAAATTTCTGCTGATACTTCTTTCTTTTTCATAGTCTGTGTAAAGGCAGAGCAATCGGTAACAATTTTTATTTTTTGTCCCAGTAAATAGACTCTGAATTTTTCTAGTGCTCTGATAACGGCTAACACTTCGAGTTTGTAGCTCTGGTAGTTCCTTTCGGCCGGTGACGTCTTTCGACTCATGTAGTAAACGGGGTGTAACTCGTTGTCTTCTGGAGACCGCTGTAATAGAATCGCTCCATATCCGTCTTGACTTGCATCGGTGTGAACTTCGGTTTCGTGCTTAGGATTGAATATTTTCAATACGGGCTGCTTGGTTAACTGGGTTTTCAATTCGTTGAAAGCTCGTCGCTCCAATTCGCCAAACTGAAAAATTTTGTCCTTACGCAATAAGTCACTAAGAGGTTTTGCTATTATTGAATACGAATCAATGAATTTTCGAAAGTAACCAGTTAGACCTAAATAACGTTGTATTTCCTTTACCGATTTCGGTTCGGGGAAACAAATAACTGCGTCGATTTTAGTGGGAGACGGATAAACATTATTGTGTTCCACGATTTGTCCCAAAAACTCTATTCTCTCTTTCATAAATTTACATTTTTCGAAGTTGAATTCTAAACCGTAATCACTAGCAACTTTCAATACTTTTACTAAATTATCATACGCTTCGTCGATAGTCAGGGCCTTTACGACAATATCGTCAATGTACATAATCATAATTCCCTCAATTAATAAATCGTGAAAAATGTAGTTAATAAAACGTTGGAACGCGGCGGGTGATAGACATAAACCAAATGGAGCTTTCAAAAATTGGTATTGTCCATTATGCGTAACAAATGCAGTATATTTTCTGCTGTGTTCCTCGATGTCGACATGTAAGAATGCATTTTTCAAATCTAAAGTACAAAATATTTTCGCGTCTACTAATTTATCAATTTCGTCTTCGATAATTGGCACCGGGTGCCGGTCTTTAATTATAACTCGATTAATTTCTCTATAGTCCACGCAAAGTCTAAGAGAACCATCTTTTCTTCTAACGACAATAATCGGACTTGCAAAGTCTGAAGAACACGGTTCAATTACACCTTCTTTAATCCAATCCTGAATTTGTTTCGTCACGAATTCACGTTCTGAAATGGATAATCTTCGCGGAGTTTGATAAATCGGATTTTCGTCAATAAGTATAATCTTTAGTTTAACATTTGGGCAATTCCACGTGAGATTTCAGTCGACCTCTTAAAATCGGCCAAAAATATTTTTTTTCTATTCTGTATTGAAAAAAAACAGATACGTATTTTTTTATTATTTTTTTAGAGGCCAAATTTTTGAGTTATGAATTTTCAAAATTTTCGCTTTTTAAATGTATGTATATTTTTAATGTCAGATAACTCAAAAAATATTGCTTCTTTTCATTTTTCGACAAGAGAAAAAAAGTTTTGTTTTTCTCTCTACTTTTGAATAATCATAACAAAAAAAATTTTTTTTCATTTTTTATTAAAAAAATAAAAAAAATTTATAAACAAATTAATTTTTTTTAACTTTGGGTATGATAAATTTTTAATTTTCTTTTTTTAAAACATACCTGGAAATGATAAGAAGGTTTTGCAAAAAGTTTCAGAGTGGGCCTGACAAGTTTGATGGGTCCAAAAAAATAATTAAGCTCTCCGTGCAGGTCGCACGCACGTGGCACAATGGGATTTTTTTACAATTTATTATTAAAAATTGTTTAGAGCCTAAAAATTCAATAATAATCAAAATCCGATAAAGTTTGTAGGCTCTAGACAATTTTTAATAATAAAATGTAAAAAAATCCCATTGTGCCACGTGCGTGCGACCTGCACGGACAGCTTAATTATTTTTTTGGACCCATCAAACTTGTCAGGCCCACTCTGAAACTTTTTGCAAAACCTTCTTATCATTTCCAGGTATGTTTTAAAAAAAGAAAATTAAAAATTTATCATACCCAAAGTTAAAAAAAATTAATTTGTTTATAAAATTTTTTTATTTTTTTAATAAAAAATGAAAAAAAAATTTTTTTGTTGTGATTATTCAAAAGTAGAGAGAAAAACAAAACTTTTTTTTTCTTGTCAAAAAATGAAAAGAAGCAATATTTTTTGAGTTATCTGACATTAAAAATATACCTACATTTAAAAAGCGAAAATTTTGAAAATTCATAACTCAAAAATTTGGCCTCCAAAAAAATAATAAAAAAATACGTATCTGTTTTTTTTCAATACAGAATAGAAAAAAAATATTTTTGGCCGATTTTAAGAGGTCGACTGAAATCTCACGTGGAATTGCCCATTTGTAGTTTTCGTTTTTTCGTTCGCCGTGTAGTTACAAATTAATTCCTCGATTTTCGTTTGCATATTTTTATCTGAAATTAATTCTATATCATTTTTTGTTAATTCGGGTAATTTTATTTGCGATAAGAAAATTGCGGATTCTGCTTTGATTATTTTAATACCATTCTCGTCGATCTCTAGTCGCGCTGTTTCTAATAAATTTCGACCGATTACTAAATTTTCTTTCATAGCGTTTTGAGGAATCACGTAAATATTTAAAGGGTAATCTTCGCTATCAAGATTAACTGTCGTTTGTATAAATCCTAAAGTCTTTACTTCGCCATTACCGAGTCCTGAAAAAATACGTTCTGCTCTTGTCATTTTAATTTCGGACGTTTCGAATTTAAGAAATATATCCTCCCGAATCAAAGATATAGGACTTCCCGTGTCAATTAAAGAAATAATTTTTTGACCGCCTATAATTGCTTCTTTTAATGCTTCGTTTTTAACTGGGATATTAACAATATTTACATTTTCGCGTGTTTCGTTAGTCGACTTACCTCGTTTCGGCTTTGTACATTTGACAGATATATGCCCGAATTGATTACAATTAAAGCACTTGGTACCTAATCGTTTTTTGTCGCAGTCCTTGGAAAGATGTCCTGTGTCACCGCAGTTGTAGCACTTTCCTTCCACTCTCGAGTCTCTAGATGTCATTTTTTCTTTGCCTTCGTCCTTGAAATTCCTCCGTGAATTGTCAAAAGTTTTAGTTGAATTAGCGCGTGCTTTATTTTGTTGATTATTTTTCTCGATGCTGCTCTTTATTTTTTCGTAAACTTTTAATTTTTGTTTAAATTCACTCACAGTCGTTGCACCATATAAATTCACTTTACTGGCTGAATCGTCATCAAGCCCATCGATCACATATTCAAACAAAGCTTCATTCTCGATAACTCCTTTTGACAGTTCTTTCATTGTCAAAAAATACTCTTGCACTGTTTCACCCTTTTTTATTCTACGTTCTTCTAAACTCTTGTGAATTTGTGCACTATTCACTTTTGTGGCAAATTCCTCTAACATTAACTTCTTAAATTTGTTCCACGTTTTCACTGTACCTTCACTCTGAATAAACAACTTCGCGACACCTTTTAAATTTTTCCTCGCGAACACAACTTTTTCTAATTCTGACCACTGAAACATTATGGCCGCGTCTTCAAAATCAGAAATCCATCTTTCTACCGGATAATTACTACCACCGTCAAATTCACGTACGAAATCCTCGACGTCTCTATAGTTGAACATAAAATTGGACTTATTACCTCGATCAATTTTATTTTGATTTCGATTTTCGTTGTCGCTTTCTACAGAACGATTCATTCCCCCGTCGTTTCTTGTGTTTACATCGTTTCTATCTATTTCACCGTCGTTCGCTCCTGCACCGTCGTTCACTCTAGCACCGTCGTTCGCTCCAGCACCGTTGTTCGCTCCTGCACCGTCGTTCGCTCTTGCGCCGTCGTTCACTCCTGCACCGTTGTTCGCTCCTGCGCCGTTATTGTTTCCACCATCGCCAGCACCAGGTTCCTCTTCGTCGTCGGATATCTCGTCTTCATTCTCGTTTAAATTCGCTAATTGATTTATATCAATCAAACAATTTAGAATTCTGTCGCGTACTTGTTCTTTATTACCTTCGTAATCTATTCCTATTATATTGCAAATAGACGTGAGATCACCGAAAGAAAATCCACTGACATAATCCATTTTATATCTGTAATCATCACTATCATCGTTGAAAGTAAAACCAGAAAATTCGCGGATACGTTGCCGATTTTTCCTGTCGCCGTCTTCCTCGAATATAAATCGATGCATCGCCAATATGGCTGCACGTGGGGCGACCTTGATTTTGTCTCTTATCGATGGTATCTGCGCGAGATTCTCCATTTTAATCATGAATCGGTTATTAAACAAAACTCTAGTATATAGTCCACCCTGTTTATCGTTGAGAAAAGATTTCTCTTCACGTCGCGTCGTCGAGGGTTCTTTCCGCGTCGTTAATCGTCGTTTCTAAACAAAGGCACACTTTTACACATAGATTTTGCTAACTTTATCACTCGTTAATGTTCACATCTCGGCTGAGCCCCCATTTTGTAGGGAATAAATCAAATAAGACACAACACCATTTCGTAAAATAAAATTGTATTGTAATAAAAGTTAAATATGGTTACAATCAATGAAAGGTGTTACACATGTGGCGAGTAGCCAGCGACTGTCTCGTTTCTTTTCCGGTTCGTACACTGCGCGTGAGCGAGTTTGAATAGAGCGCCAAATTTAAAACAAATTTAATGTCGATGATACAATATAGAAAATATCCTACACTTCTTCAAAACTATTTTCATTATTTCAATTCAATTATTATTTTCAAAAATTTTTAACTACAATTTTACTTTATATCTATTATTTTTAATAATTTTCGAAAAAGTTCTATGGCAATTTTCAAATCCATTTGTTTACAATATTCAATTTCACGAAATTTCAATTATTCCTAAATTCTTCAATCAAATGCATATTAGAAAATAAAAACTTCAAACAATATAAAAAAGAAAAATCGATTCAACTTTTTCAAAAAAATTAATTTCAAAATTTAATTATTTTTAAAAATTCACGCTATATTGCTTTTAATATTCAATTATAATCTAAAATTTAAACTAAAATTCATTTTTAAATCAATTTTTATTAAAAAATTCTACAAGAATTTAATTATTTAAATGCAAAAGTAAATAATTTATTAAATATTTAATTGTTTCTCAAAATTCAATTCTCATAAAGAATTTTATTAACCAATTTGTAAATAATTAAATTCTCTTGTCGAATTTTATTAAAACTTGCATGAACATAATTACTTTTTTCCAGGAATTCAATTATAATTGCATGAAAAATAATTGAAACGCTCCGATGAGTTTTATGAGAATTTTTCAAATTCATTCGTTTACAATTCAATTTTTCAAAATTTAAATTATTCGGAAATTCTGCAATTAAATATAATATTAAAAAATAAAAACTTGAAATAATTTCAATAAAAATCCTACTAAACTTTCAAAAAGAATTAATTCTACAGAATTTTTTGTCAAAAATATGAAACATTAAGAATTTCAATGATTTTAGTTTGAAACTTTTTCAAAATTTAATTATTTCTAAAAATCCACGTTATAATGCTTTTAATATTTAATTATAATCTAAAATTTTAACTGAAATTCATTTTTAAAACCATTTTTATTAGTAAATTCTACGAGAATTCAATTATTTAAATACAAACATAAATTATTTATTAATATAATGTTTCTTGAAAGTAAATTCTCATAAAAAATGTTATCAACAAATTTTTTAAATCATTAAATTCTTTGGACGAATTTTAATAAAAATTTTAAGAATAATTACATTTTTCGATGAATTCGATTAAAATTGCATTAAAAATAATTAAAAATTCTGCAATGAGTTTTATTATTTATGAAAATAATTGAATTCCTAAAAGAATTTTATTATTTATAAAAATAATTGAATCACTGTAAAAATGTTATTATTTATGAAAATTATTGAATTATTGCGAAGAAATTTATAAAAAAAAATTGTAAATAATTGAATTCCTGTAAAAATTTTTATTATTTATGAAAATAATTGAATGTTTGCGTAGAATTTTATTCAAATTTTTTTTAATAGTGGAATTCTTTTGGAAAATTTTATTGAAATAGTAGATATTGAAAATTATTGAATTTTAGAAAAGTTTTGAAAATAATTGAAATTTTGACAAGAATTTGATTAAAATTTTGTAAAATAATTGAATATCAGAGAAGAATTTTATTATTTATAAAGAGAATTGAAATTTTTACGAGAATTTTTTAAAATTTTTGAACGCAATTGAATTTAGTAACTATGTTACTAAATTAGTTAGTAAGTTAGTAACTAACTTACCATTTTACTATTCTCCCTGGAGAAGCTAAATTCGTTGAAGTTTTACAAATCGTTGACTTTGGTGATTTATTTAAAGTGAAATTTCATTTATAGCTAAAAATAACACCAAAATAGATTATTTTAATCCTTTCTGGTGTTAATTTTAACCTAGAGGGATTAAACTGTTGCAGATTATTTTAATCCATTCTGGTGTTATTTGAACACTTCACGTTTTACTGTGGCTTAAAATAGAAAAAACAATTATTTTCTTTAATAATTCAATGTCTGATTAAATACTGACCACTACTACTTAAATTTAAATGTTCCTTGACCACTACTACTTAAGTTTGAATATTACTTATTCACATCTACTACTTAAAAAAGTAATAATAAACCAATATTACTTTAAATATTTTTTATTTTTTTAAATATTGGTTTCCTACATAAAAAATATTATTTTCTTAAATAATTCAAAATCTGATTAAATACTGACCACCACTACTTAAGTTTCAAGAATTCTTTTACCTGTACTACTTCAAAAAGAAAGTTGACTTTAAAATTGTTTACTATTAATCTACTTGTATATTTGTCAGACTATACATCGACTCGCACTACTGAAAACAGAAATTTACTTTAGAAATTGTTCATTGTTAACGTGCTTCTCTCATTGTTCCACTTTACACAGACTTATACTACTTATAATATCGGACGTTAATTTTGGAATTTGTTTGCATTATTACCTTACTTTACTAATTGTCTGACTATACATTGATCTCTATTACTTGAAAGTAGAATCTGCTTCTGGAATTAATTATTGTTATCGTGCTTGTATAATTATCGGTCTATTCATTGACCTATACTACTTGAAATCGTATAATTACGATTGTTTTCATTAATAATTAGATGCCTGATCGCCTAATGATCATCACTTTACTTAAACACAAATATCGTTAACTAATGTTAGTTATATTATTTACTACAAAGCAGAAATAATTGTTTGAAGTGAATCTGAATTAATTGAAGTCACAATGGAAATAATCTGAATTAATTGTTGTCACTCTTGATTTCTACTACTTTAAAGTTTATATAAAACAGAGAAAAGTAAACAAGTTCTAAAAACGTTTACTTCTTAAAACCAAAATTATTTCAAGTTATCCTATTTTTGAGCTCAAAACTTCTATTATAAGTCAATTTTTGGACCATTCGTTTACTTGTCTAAATGTCCATTAATCTACTCTATACTTAAAATATATCATTTTCTTTAGGAATTTATTAATAATATTAAGACTTAAATAATTACTCGTTAATAAATGGTAAAATATTCATTGACCTATACTACTTAAATTTGTTTTTATGGTTTTCATAAATTTTTATTTTTTTCATATATGTATATTTACATATTATTGTTTATTATTACCATTATATTACTAGTTGTCTGACTATACACTGATCTGTTCTACTTAAAAAACGTAAATTTCTTTTGAAATTGTATGATTAATATTAGAATACAGCTATCATTGCGTCTGACTATTCATTGAGTCATACTACTGAAAATGGTAGTTCCACTTGTTTTAATCAAAAAATACAATGGCTGATCAAGTACTGTCTACTACTACTTAAACTCTATTTATTTTAATTCAGAATACATGAAATATGTTTAAAAATTTATTTATTTTTAATTAAAATCAATTATTAGACCGGTTTTTTTTGTTAAAATAATATTGCGTCAAGTTTTAAAAAGTAAAATTAATGTTTAATTCTGTTTTTGCATCACTGCAGCGGTCAGTATCTTTTCAAAATATTTTTATCAGCAAAAAATTTCGTTCATTTAATTACGTCAGAGAAATTTGTTCAACAATCGACATAATTTTTTATTTTCGCTATTACATAGATGTTTTCCATACATTATATCATCGACAAAGAAAATTTTTTTATGATTTCCTTACAAAAAAAAAAGAATTTTTCTCTTCTATAAATAAAAAAGAAATCAATTTTTCCAATATTCTGTGATAAAAAGGAGTAGATTGAAAATTGAAGTGAATTTGAACTTGAAGAGTAAAAAAACAGTGTCTTTGCATTTTTTATTTTATTGCTTATTACAATTAATTTTCATTATAATTAATTATTATATTTAACTTTTATCATAATTAATTAACTATAATTACTACCTATAATTATCAAAATATGTAAAATTATCAAATATTCAGAATTTAGTAATTAGGAGAAAATGCGATATGTATAACTTTGAATATAATATTTCTATATACGTATAGGTACATATGGTGAAACGATTTTCATGCAATGCAAGAGAGCGGTACATAAACCTCAATCGCTAACCAAAGGCAGTCTGTTTAGGAGTATGAATTCTAATTCCCATGTGGTCTCGAATATTCCGTGAACTAATGTGCTCACGCTTGATATATAGATTGACTGTTCGTTCTGATAGGAAGCCGCGTTCTCCAGATCCGAATTCTCCGGAGTCTCGAACTACGCTCTATTAATTCAAAAGGACTCACAGAGGGTCCAGAGACTATATTCATTGCTTCATGACACGGTCGACAAGCGAGTCTCAAAATCCATTGGGATTTACAACAGAGAAGAGAGCGTGCCTGTCGTCGTCGTCATAGTTGTGACGAAGATAACGTCTCTTATCAGCAGCGAAAGACGATTTACAAGATTGTTCACGATTCATTCGAATATATATTCTATCTTTTATAGGAAAAAATTATTTTTTTAAATAAAAGAAATTATTTAACAGTTGTTTTAATACAAAAATGCAATGTCTGACCAAATACTGACTAACTTTAATTTTTTTATTTTTAAATAAACCATCCAGCTGAAAAAGTTCTAAAGAATTTCACTAGAATCATTCTATAGAATCATTCTATATGAATTCTAGTAAATATTCTATAGAAATTCCCTAGAACGATTCTATAGAATTTCTACATGAATTCTACTAAATTTTAGTGATTTTTAATTAGAAAAAATATAAATTTCGTGAAATAATTTTTTTAGCATCATATTATTATTGTATGGTTACTGCAGGGCTCGAACTAGGTCCGTAAATCCCATAAAGGTCCGTAAATTTGCTTAAAGTCCGTAAAAGTAATTTTTTTTAAAAAAGGTCCGTAAAGTCCGTAATTTGATCAAGAAAGGACAAAAAGTTCGTAAATTGTACGATATAATTTGTAAACTTTTAGAGAAATTACAAATGATTGCAAAATTTAATTATTTTCAAAAGTAATAAAATTCTTCGCAGAAATTCAATTAAGTTTAACAATTTTTAAAAATTCGTGTCAAAATTTCAATTATCTTTATAAATAACAAAATTCTTCTCCAAAATTCAATTATTTTCAAAAAATTTAATAAAATTCTTGGAAAAATTTCAATTATTTTCAAAAAATTTCCTTAGTTTAATTATCGTCAATATCTATTATTTTCATAAATTAATAAAAATTTCACTGAAATTCAATTATTTACAAATTTATTATAAATTTCTTCGCAATATACCTAATTCAATTATTTTTCTGAATAATAACATTTTTACAGGGATTCAATTATTTTTCTAAATAATAAAATTCTTCTTAGGAATTTAATTATTTTCATAAATAATGTAAAATTCATCGCAGAATTTTAATTATTGTTAATAAAATTTTAATCGAATTTCTCGATAAATGTAATTATTATTAAAAATTTTATTAAAATTCGTCAAACGAATTCAATTATTTAAAAATTTGTTGATAACATTCTTTATGAGAATTCAATTTTAAGAAACATTCAAATGTACAATAAATTATTTTTTGTATTTAAATAATTGAATTCTAGTAGAATTTCATGATAAAAATTGATTTAAAAACGAATTTTAGTTAAAAACAAATCAAATTGAAAATTCTCAAAAAATTATTTCAAAAATTATTAAAAATAATGGATTCATAGAAAAATTTTAGTTAACACTTAAAAAAATTTATTTTCAGAGAAGTTACAAATTATTGCAAACATTTAATTGTTTTCAAAAATAATAAAATCCTTCGCAGAAATTTAATTATGTTCAAAAATAGTAAAATTCTTCTTAGGACTTCAATTATTTTTATAAATAATAAAACTCAATGCAGAATTTCAATTATTTTTAATACAGTTTTAATCGAATTTCTCGGAAAATGTAATTATTTTTAAAAATTTTATTAAAAATCGTCGAAAGAATTCAATTTTTTAAAAATTTGTTGGTAAAATTCTTTATGAGAATTTTGAATTTTAAGAAACAATAAATTATTTATTTATTTAAATAATTGAATTGTAGTAGAATTTTAAAATAAAAATTGATTTAAAAATGAATTTTAATTAAAAACAAATGATTTTGAAAATTCTTTAAAAACTATTTTAAAAATTATTAAAAATAATGAAATTATAAGAAAAATTTTAGTTGACACTTAAAAAAAATTCAATTTTGGAGAAATTCAATTGTTTTCAAGAGTAATAAAATCTTTCGCAGTTTAATTATGTTAAAAAATAGTAAATTCTTCTAAGGAATTCAATTATTTTCATTAAATAATAAAACTGAATTCAGAATTTCAATTATTTTTAAACAAATTTTAATCTAATTTCTCGGAAAATATAATTATTCATTAAAATTGTATTAAAATTCATTAAAAGAATTCAACTATTTAAAAATTTATTGATAAAATTTTTTATAAGAATTTGAATTTTGAGAAACATTCAACTGTTCAATAAATTATTTATTTTTGTATTTAAATAATTGTATTCTAGTAGAATTTTCTAATAAAAATTTATTTAAAAACGAATTTTAGCTAAAATTTTAGATAATAATTGAATATTAAAAGCAATATAGCGTGAATTTTTAGAAATAATTGAATTTTGAAATTAATTTTTTTAAAATGGTGTAATTGAATTTTTTTTTTATATTATTTGAAGTTTTTATTTTCTAATATATATTTAATTGAAGAATTTACGAATAATTAAAATTTGTAAAATTGAATATTGTCAATAAATGAATTTTGAAAATTGTAGAAGAACTTTTTTGAAAATTAATTGATTTAAAGAAAAATTTTAGTGAAAAATTCTTAAATATAATAATTGAATTGAAATGATGAAAATAATTTTGAAGAAGTACAATATTCTAGTAATATAAAATAATGATTTTATCACTGGGACATTTTTAATTATTATAAAACAAGAAGAAATCGATTACTCCGAGTCGAAGACTCGGAGTTATCGATTTCTTCATGTTTTTTAGTCATGAGAAAATTTAATTTATACTTTTAAGTAAAATATTCTCTTATTTGACTTGGTTATATTTTTGTCAATAATAATTGGTCCGTAATTTTTCATTTTTGGACCAAAAAGTCCGTATTTTTAAATACTCTTACTATGGTCCAAGTCCTGTTACTAAGTTAAATGAATTATATAATATATTTAAATGATAAAAACAATTTTTGACTAAAATTTGTCATAGAAATCAAATGTAAAATTCAATAACAAAATAATATAAAAGTTGAAAAATATTATTTCACGAATTTAAATTCTTTCTAATTAAAAATCACTAAAATTTAGTAGAATTCAGGTAGAAATTCTATAGAATCATTCTAGTGAAATTCTGTAGAATATTCACTAGAATTCATATAGAATGATTCTAGTGAAATTCTATAGAACTTTTTCGCACAAAAAGTATTAGTATTTATAAATTTATTTATTTTTTAAATAAAAATACAATGCCTGACCAAACACTGACTACTACAACTGGAATTCTTCTTAAATACAACCGGGAATAAAAAAAATATTGCAGATAAGAAAAAAAAAAGAAGAATGAAAAGAACAAGGAAAAACAAGTAAAAATAGAAATAGAAGAAAAAATCGAAAACTACTGATATAAAAATCTGTTTAAAAAAAATGAGGTTAAAACGGACGTGTCTTGAATGCAGTGTAATAATAATAAAAATAAAATTTCTCTATATATATTTTTTTTTCCTCTTCTGCCAGTAATAAAGATATTGCACGATGTGAACGGTGGTCTAGTATAACAAAAGCCCGTTATATGATAAACAGTTTAACATCTAAAAGTTGAAAATAACTTTCTCATATATAAAGAATTGATCCAATATTGCTTGGCTGGATCACATGTTTATCGCGATATCATAACAGTGGCAACCGGTAAGGTAACGAGGACTCTTCGAGCTGCTTCCATAAAGAGTGGATTCTTGAAGCGATAACGCTAAGCGTTTTATGAACCCTTAAACTTTCTCTCTCTCTCTCTCTCTCTCTCCTTCCCTCTCCATCCAAATACTAGCGTGAGAGTGTGCGCAAAAGATTATCTTTATAATATCGTTAAAAACGATGTGTTTATGTCTAGTGCTGTTGCATAACCTCTATATATATGTATACGTCGCACATACCGTTTTGTCACTATGCGACAGAGGAACATCCTCTTGAAAATCTTGGGAAAATGCCAAACGGGCGAGCGAACAGGCCTCGATTTTCCCATAATTGAAGGGCTCAATAAATAATACCGTGCAATATATGCATATATTTGTAGTCCATGTATATATAGTACATATAGTATATATTCTAGTAAATAGTGATTCCATTCAGTTTTCGCTTCCTGGATTTAAATTGTGTTTATATACTCTCTCTCTCCCTCTCTCTCTTCATTCCCCTCTTTCTCTCTGGATCCATATAGAATTTAACCCCTTTTACCCTCTAGCAGTGCCTCTTTTACCTCTTCACCAGAATTTCACTCTCCCCCCTCTCTCTTTCTCTCTCCTCAACACTTTTCATCCCTACCACCTGCTTCATCCGTAAGTTGGCGGTAAGCGAAAACGATCGATGATTCTCGCAGACTTTATTATTTTACCCACAGTGAAGGCTGCCAAGACGCAAAATCCGTGAAGCCTCACTTCTAGCAATTACGGCAAGCGTCTAAATCACTTTTCTAAAGGTTGTTTATGACTCGAAAACCCCGCTTTTTCACACGAAACTTTCACATTGTGTATTCAATCATTCATTATCTTCTTTTTTTTTAGAAACTAACATTAAGATATATGATTCATTAAAATATTTATATTCTATTTTACAGTATTTTCTCTTCTCATTTTCCCAGTTTATAATGAAAATAAAGTATTAATGTGTTTTTAATTCTTTTTCGGGCAAATATTGATCTACTTTTATTTATTGATGTTAGTTACATAAAAATCTATATTAAGGGCATGTGGAACTAGACAACTTCGATTGATAAATGTATTAATATTCCCACTGAACTTCTTAAACAATATAAAATAAATATTGATAAATTAAATTATTATGATAATTATTAAATACTGATAAAATTAAGGGAAATATTGTTTCAAATGTAAACACATAGATCTCAAGTCCAATTAATAGAAAAATTGTCTTTAAAATATTATTTTTCATTTAATAAAAAGTTTGATATTTTTTTGAGAAAAAAAGACAATCAAATACAAATTAATATTGAAAAAAAAATGAATAAATTTCTATTTCTATTGAAACATTTATTTTTTTCATTGAATTTGTATTCGATTGTCTTTTCTTCTTGAAAATTGTCAAAAAAATGAAAGTTTGAATAGAAAAATATAAATTTATTCATTTTTTTAAATGTTAATTTGTGTTTGATTCTCTTTTTTTTCAAAAAATATCAAACTTTTTATATTTAATGAAAAATAATATTTAAAAGAAAATTTTTGTATTAATTGGACTAGAGAGCCATGCCTCAGTAAATAAAATATTATTTTTCTTATATTTTGTCAAGATTTATTTTATATTTTTTACGAAAACCGGTGGAAATAATTATTCTTTTTAAATGTTTTCAATTTTTATATTAATGTTCTGAAAATCATTGAATTCTTGCAAAGTATTTATAATAAAAAAATTGAAAATAATTGATTTCACTTCGAGGATTTTATCAACATTTTTATCAATAATTGAATTCTTTCCGCAGAAAATGTAATTAAAATATTGTAGGTATTAAAAATAATTTATTTCTTGTCAAGATTTTTCTTAAAATTCTTTAAAATAATTAAATTGTTTTGAAGAATTTTTTTCAATATTCTATTCAAAATAGTGGAGTTTTTTTTTTAATTTTTACTGAAAATTTTGAAGGTGATTGAATTTTATCAAGAATTCAATTATTTTCAAATAAATTGTCATAAAATTATTTGCAAAAAGTCAATTTATAATAATACAAATCTTTGTAAAGGAATTAAATTTTTTTTAAATAAATAATAAAATTCTTATTAGGATTTTACTTATTTTCAAAACAATTTTAATTGATTTCTTCGAAAATTTCCTTTATTTTTTAAAATCTTGTAAAATTTCTCCATGAAAATTCAATTATTTTAGAAAGTAATTGGATTTTTCACAAGAGTTCAATTATTTAGAAAAACTTTTAATAAAATTCAATTTAAGAATTCAATTATTTTCATAACTAATAAAATTTTCACTGGAATTGAATTATTTTAAATACAATTTTATTGATTTCCAGGGAAAATTATATTGTTTTTAAATTCTTCGTAAGAATTCAATTATTATATCAATAAATAGTAAATTTTTCTCATTTATTCAATTAAATTAAATACAACTTTCATAAAATTTTTTCTAAAAAATTTACTTATTTCTTAAAATTATGCAAAAATTCAATTATTTGCAGAAATAATACATTTTTCAATTATTTTCAGAAATAATTAAATTTTCGTTGTACTAAAAATCATTGAATTCTTGTGAAGTATTTTTAAAAAAAATTGAATATAATTGCATTCATTACAAGAATTTTATCAACATTTTTTCAAATAATTAAATTCTTTTAAATAAATTTATTAGAGTTTTTGTAAATAATAACATTTTTTTGAAGAATTTTATTAAATTTCGTAAAAATAAAATAAATTTTGAAAATAATTTTAATTGGAAATTTTGGAAATAATTGTAATTTACAAAGAATTTTATTAGTAACTTTTGAGAACAATTGAATTATTTAGAGAAAATTGTATTACAATTTATAAAAAATAATTAAACCTGTTAGAGAAATTTTATTAAAATTGTATTGAAAATAATTGAATATCTCAGAAGAATTTTATTATTTACAAAATTTATTGAATTGTTTCGAAGAATTTTATCTGAATTTTTGGAAATAATTGAATTTTTTCAAGGAATTATATTAAAAGTTTTGAAAATAATGATTTTTTAACCCTCACGGGCTCGAGCCGGGTCCCTCGGACCCGGAGGAAAGTTTTTTTGATCTACTTCCGGTTAAAAAAATATTATTGGAAAACCAACTTCACATTAGGCTTGGGGACGTAAAAACACACATTTTTCATCAATATAAACAATTCTTTATTTATAAAATATTCTGGAAAAATTACCTTTTAAGTCGAACATACGTAAGGGCTCAAGCCGGGTCCGAGGGACCCGGGCTATGAAAAACAATTTAAAAATTTGAAATTTTTATGCAATATTGGATTTATTTATGGTATTTTTATCAACAACTGCCATAATAAGTGATAACATATGCTTAATACATCCGTAAATTTAATAGAACAAAAAATGCACATTAAAAAAATCTTGCTTAATAAGTATGTAGTTCGATTTATTCAAAATGACTCATTAAATTTATTAAACAAATTTTAGTTATATATTGATTACTTTTTAATATTTAAAATTTTTTATTCAATTATATCATTAAAATTGTATTAAATATGGAAAATATGAAGCAATTTGCTATTAAATTTTATTTTTTATTGCATTGAAACATCCGGGTCCCTCGGACCCACCTTGTGCGCGCATTTCAAAAATCGAACTCGAGCCTGTGAGGGTTAAAAGAATTTCATCAAAATTGTTAAAAATAATTCAATTTATATTAAAATTCTTTAATATAATCGATTTTAAATAATATTTTTAAAAATAATTGTATTCTTTCGATAAATTTTATTAAAATTGTATTGAAAATAATTGAATTGCTCTAAAGAATTTTACTATTTATGAGAATAATGAAATTCTTAAAAAGAAATTAAATTAAAATTGAATTTTTACATATTTATTTAACGAAAATTGACAGTAGATATTTAGTAAAGTAGGGAATTCTAATAAAATGAAAATCCTAAAATGTGTATAGAAAGAAGAATAGTAATAATTGAAAAATATAAGAAATAAACATAAAGTTTGACATTTAGTTGAATAGTGTAATAGAATTTTAAGTAAGAAAATAAAACTTGAAACTAAGTAGTATAGGTCAATGTTTAGTCAGACAATAATTAATACATAAATTACAATTTAACTGAATATTGACTAGAAGTACTTATTTTAAAATATATACATTTTTATTTTTAAATTAGGTGATTTGATTCAATATTTAGTCCGGGCTGGTATTATTTACAAATTTTTTTTGTCCAACTGCATATTGGCTAAAACTACTGAAATTGAAATATAATTTCTTGTTATGAATATTTCTACATTCAATTTTGTGACAAAAAAATAATTTTTTACTTTGAGTTAAGTAGTACAAGTCGATAGATTTAATTAGACTCGAACAATTAATTAAAGTTCTAACTTAAGTAGTTCTAAACTTAATTAAGCAATATTTAACGATTAGTCTGTCCATGTGTTGACATGAACTACTCAATTTACATGAGGTATAGTTATTAACTGTTAAAAACAAATTTTCGAACTTAATTTAAAATATAAATAATTTTCTACTATGACTTAAGTAGTTTAAGTCTATATTTAATCAGACAAGAACTTAGATAGTTTAGAAGTTTGAGCAATATTTTCCACTTTTTTGTCTGATTAAATATTGACTGGAACTACTTAATTAAAATGAAAAATAATTTCAAATTAAGTAGTACAAGTCAAGGTATAGTAAGACTAAATAACAGAAGTGAAAATCAAACTACATTATTATCCAGAAGTACTGAAAAACCATAATTATTTACTTTCTAGTCTCATCAAATATTGTCTTCAACTACACATTTCTAATAAAAAAATTGTTTATTTAAAAACAAGTAGCTCGAGTCAAAGATTTAGTCGAACTCTACAAACAGACTGAATATTGACCTAAATCACTTTTTTTAACATAAATGGAGTACAATTTAGTAGTAGTACTACAAGTTGCAATCCTATTTTTATTCAATATTAAAGAATTAGAAAAAAATACTATATTATCAGAATGTAAAAAAATATATTTAATAGAAAAAAGAACATAGATAGATATTAGAATTTATAATTTATAATTTATAATAGTATAGACTTAAGCTTTAAAAAGCAGAAATATTTGCTATTTGGCAAACGATAAAAAAATTATTTCCTTCTTTTACTTAAAAAAAAAAAAAAAATATTAAATTCGATGATAAAACGTATAGAAAAACTTTGTTAATAATTGTACTTTTTTTTATTTGTAAAAGTTTCGTTACACTCTCGTGGGAAATATATGTGGTACAAAAAACTGTCTAATTGTCTGTAAAAGACTGTCATCCATTTTTCTGATAAAGCGTATGACATATATAAATACACACACTGTATATGTATAGAGATATATATGTATCATAAAAGAATAAAAGACTTTCCAAATGTTCATTAATCAAAGGCCACGTGGAGAAATTCGTGACATATTTTTTACATTCTGTAATAAAAGTTATACACACAAAATGCTTTACCAGTTTCGAGAGAAGACAAAATAAAAATTTCTCCCCTTTACAAAATGCTGTTATTATATTTTTTATATATTGTTATATCTACTTTTACTTTTATTATTATTATTTTTAATATTATTATTACTATTACTATTACTATCATTATATTAATATTTATTGTATTATTTTATTTATTTTATCCATTTGTAAAATAGATGTTAGTATTTTTTATTACTATCATTATTTATTACTGTATTCTCCATTATTATTAACATTATTATTATAATTTTTATATCATTACTGCAATATAAATATTTGTATTTTGTACTTTTTTTTAATTGACATTTTATTTTATAATTTATTATTATTACTATTATTGTTATTGAAACCATTTTCGTATTTCTTTTTTCGTTATTAGCATTAATAATATTATTTTTGCAATTAGCCATAGACAACGAACCTTTAGACTTTCGTTATTATACTTTTGTTAAAAAAAACTTTAATTTTTTTTTTCAATAAAATATACAAATTTTTTTATATAATTTGCGATGTTAAAATCACAGTTTTCTTAAAAGTATTAAATTATTACTAAAGTTTATCAATTTAATACCAAAATGTAGATAAAATAAGAAGTGTTTCTAAAATTTTTGTATCAATTTAGTATCAATTTAATACTTTCAAGAAAACTGTGCTACAAAAGTTATTTTTATTTACAAAATTTTTAAAGATATTTTTGAAAATTAAGAATTAAATTATTATTTTATATTATAAGAATATTGTACTAATTTCAAAATTATTTTTTTATCATTTCAATTCAATTATTATTTTTAATGATAAATCGTCCAAACGCCCGTTGGACGATTTATCATTAAGGATTTTACACTAAAATTTTTTTTTAAATCAATTAAATTTTCAAAAAAGTTCTTCTACAATTTTCAAAATCCATTTATTTATAATATTCAATTTTACAAATTTCAATTATTCGTAAATTTTGCAATTGAATATATATTTGAAAATAAAAACTTCAAAAAATATTTTAACAATCAATTACACTTTTTTAAAGAAATTAATTTCAAAATTCAATTATTTTTAAAAATTGACGCTATATTGCTTTTAATATTCAATTATTATCTAAAATTTTACCAAAAATTCATTTCTAAATCAATTTTTATTAGAAAATTCTACTAGAATACAATTATTTAAATACAAAATAAGTAATTTATTGAACAGTTGAATGTTTCTCAAAATTCAAATTCTCATTTAGAATTTTATGAATAAATTTTTAAATATTGAATTCTTTTAATGAATTTTAATAAAATTTTTAAGAATAATTACATTTTCCGAGAAATTTGATTAAAAATTTATTAAAAATAATTGAAATTGTAGATTGAGTTTTATTATTTAATGACAATATTTGACTTCATAGAAGAATTTACTAATTTTTTACATAATTAAATTTCAACGAAAGATTTTTTTAAAAAAGATTTTGAAAAGAAAAGATTTTATTACTCTTGAAAACAATTGAATTTTTCCAAAATTAAATATTTTTTTAGTGTCAACGAAAATTTTTCTTTAAATCCATTATTTTTAATAATTTTTTAAATAGTTTTTTAAAAATTTTTAAATTCATTTGTTTTTAACTGAAATTAATTTTTAAATAAATTTTTATTATGAAATTCTACTTGAATTCCATTATTTAAATACAAAAAATAATTAAATTATATTGTGAAGATATTTATAAAAAATTTGTAAATAATTGAATTTCTGCGAAATTATTATTATTTTATGAAAATAATACCTAGATACTAAAAATCATTAAATTGAGGAAAATTTTTGAAAATAATTGAAATTTTACCAAGAATTTTTTTAAAATCTTTGAAAATAATTGAATTTCGGAAAAAATTTTTATTATTTATAAAGATAATTGAAATTTTGACAAGAATTTTCAAAAATTTTTGAAATAATTGAATTTCTGCTAAGAATTGTATTACATTTAAAGATAATTGAATTTTACAATCATTTGTAATTTTTCTAAAATTTTCCAAATTATATTGTATAATTTACGATCTGTTTGTCCTTTCTTTATCAAATTACGGACTTTACGGACTGAAATTTATTTTCAAATCAGTATATTTATTAGAAAAATCTACGGGAATTCAATTATTTAACTATAAAAATAAATATTTTATTAAACAATAAATTGAATGTCGCTCTTAAAATTGAATTTTCATAAAGAATTTTATCAACAAATTTTTAAATAACAGAATTCGTTTGACGAATTTTAATAAAATTTTTAAGAATAATTACATTTTTTAAAAAATTCGATTAAAATTTTATTAAAAATAATTGAAATTCTGCGATGAGTTTTACTATTTATGAAAATAATTAAATTCCTAAAAAGAATTTTATTATTCAGAAAAATAATTGTATCCCTGTAAAAATTTTATTATTTAGAAAAATAATTGAATTATATTGCGAAGAAATTTATAAAACCTTTGTAAATAATTGAATTTTAGTGAAAATAATAGATATTAAAAATCATTAAATTGAGAAAAATTTTTGAAAATAATTGACTTGAACTACTTAATGTACACAACAAAATTTGTTTCTTCAATTATTTTACTGTGAACAAAAATTGTAATGTTTGTGGTCCAGAAGTTTTGATAATACAATTACAAGTACTTAATTTTTAATATCATTTCCTTAGTTATTTATATGTTTCCTGTGGAAATAAAAATAATGATTTTATTTAACAATTTCTTCTCATTTTTTGCTTACAGATTTTCTACAAAGGAATCGGCAACGCACGCTATCGTTGCAGTGCACAACACTGATATCAATGGTCAGACGGTGAAGTGTAGTTGGGGTAAGGAAAGCGGAGATCCCAACAATGCTCAACAGACCGGACAGGTAAATATACGAGTTGCATCCCTATATATATATATATATATATGTATATATATATAACTATATCTGTATAGCTTTAGTCAGCGACCTTAATCCTTGACGTTAACTCGACTCACGAGAGCACACGATTGTACCCCATTGCCCCTATCGAGGTTTACGATTATCGACCACCATCTTTCCGTTTTCTTCTCTTTTATATATATAAGGTACAGGAGAGAATCTCCAACCTCTCGTAAATCGAACTTTGTCAGGGATTCGCTTCCTTTTCGCCAAAGGGAACGACAGAGAACGAGAGAGAGAGAGAGAGAGAGAGAGAGAGAGAGAGAGAGAGAGAGAGAGAGAGAGAGAGAGAGAGTGAAACTTCCGCCACCTGGACGCGAATCTTCTTTTGCAATGTTCACTTTCAGTGTTGGTGGGGAGGGGGGACAACACACAATGGGGCGAACTCGGGAATTATATATATATAAAATGTAAGTAATCTGGACTCAGCGTCCATTCAAGCCGAAAAAATCCTAAATTGAGACCTCGCTTTCTCTCTAAGGAATTGTCGGGGAGTAATTCTCCCTACTTTATGGAATTTACCCCTTTCGAAATCCCAAGTGACTTCATATATGTGTCCTATAGGGAAATTTTTTTTCTCTCTCTTTTTTTTGTGTGTGATCGATTGCATTTTTTGCACGTAATATTATATTTATTTTTCTAAATATTATTTTTTTGAAATAAATTCATTTTTTTCCCCACTTGAAGAATTTTTTAAAATTTTTTTACAATCCATTTTTCAATCTAAATAACCTCCACCTCTCTAAAAAAAAAAAAAAAAAATTATCAGCGATATTTTTTGGTATCAGTAGGGAAGTCAAGATTTAGTCAGACAAGGACATTTAATCTGCATGTAATTATGTAAAATATAAAAAAGATTTTCGTGAGGCAAAACAATATTATAAACTAGGAGAATATGGATATTAGGCGAAAAGGCCACTTTTAGTCAGACATATAATTTAATTTACATTTACTTTTGTTAAATAAATAATGGAAACTAATTTTGTCCAAAAATCATTATGAGCGTAATTTCAAAATAAGTATAACAGTAGTAAAATCGATATTGCAGTCACACAGAATATTTAATTTGTATTTAATTTAGATAAATAAATAATTGAAATAAATTTTAGTCAGACGACAAGATTCAAATAATTATAATCTGAGTAGCAGTAGTAAAATCGAGATATAGTCAGACCATCATATAATTTGCGTTTAATTTAGTTAACTAAGTAATAGAAACAAGTGTTAGCGAGACAGCAGGATTCAAATAATTACAATTTGGTATCAGTAGGAAACTCGAGTTTTAGTCTTAAATATAATTATATTTGTGTTTAATTGAGTCAAATAAATAGTAGAAACAAATTTTGGTAAGGAATTATGATATGCACAATTCTAAATTTACTATTAGTAGTAAAATTGAGTTTTAGTTAGACAACGTATTTTATTTAAGTTTAATTTGATTAAATTAGTAGTAAAAGTGAATTTTGATCAGACAACATAATTCAAATAATTACAATTTTGTCTATAAGTTGTAAAATCGGTATATAATCAGACCAATTATATAATTAGTATTTAATTGTTTCATAAGTAGTAGAAATAAATGTTTGTCAGACAGCATAATTCAAAGTTAATTACAATTTGATGTCAGTAGTAAAATCGTGTTCCTATTTGTGTATAATTGAGGCAAATAAGTAGTAGAAACAAATTCTAGTCTGAAGACATGATTTAAATCTTAAATAATTAATTTTAAGTTTTATAAAATTTCAATTTTAAATCAATTTAACTAGAAATTTAAAAAAACTCACATTTTTGAAAAATTTTAAATATTCAAAATATTCTAAAATTAGTTAAATTTGTCAATATATATAATATTTAATTAATTATTAAAAATAATTTATTTATAGAAGAATTTTAGTTAAAAACACTAAAAAAAATTGAATTTTGAAGAAATTACAAAATAATTGCAGAAATTCAATTATTTTCAAAAGTAATAAAATTCTTATCACAAAATTCAATTATGTTCAAAATTTACAAAAAAATCTCGAAAAAATCCCAATTATTATCTTTATAAATAAAAAAACTCTTGTTCAAAATTTAATTATTTTTAAAAATTTTAATAAAATTCTTGTCAAAATTTCTATCATATTCAAAAATTTTCCTCATTTCAATGATTTTCAATATCTTCTATTTTAATAAAATTACCCAAAAAAATTCAATTATTTAAAAATAATTTTAATAAAATTGTACGCAAACATTTAATTATTTTCATGAATAATAAAAATTTTCCAGGAATTCGAATATTTACAAATTTTTTATAATTTTCTACTCAATAATTCAACTATTTTCAGAATTAATAAAATTCATCGCAAAATTTTAATTATTTTTATTTTTAATTTTTTATTAAAATCCGTCTAAAGAATTTAATTATTTAAAAATTTGTTTATATTTGTTAATTCTTTATAAGAATTAAGTTTTAAGAAACATTCAATTATTCAATAAATAATTTACTTTTGCATTTAAATAATTTAATTCTTGTAGAATTTTCTAATAAAAATTTATTTGAAAATGAATTATATTTTAAATTTTAGATAATTTCTGAAATTATTAAAAATAATCAATTTTAAGAATAATTTTAGTTTAAAATTCTGTAAAGTAATAATTGAATTAAAATGATGAAAATAATTTTAAAGAAGTTACACTAACAATATTTTTATAATATAAAATAATGATTTTAACACACGATTTTCTTTCATTATTATAAGATAAAACATAAAGAAATCGATTAATCCGAGTCGAAGACTCGGAGTAATCGTTATCTTTATGTTTTATGACAATATTTTTAAAGTTGATTAATTTCAAAAAGGTTTGAATTTAAAATTTTTGAAAATCTTAATTCCTATGGAAAAATAATAATTAAATATTTAAAATAGAAATTATTGTTTTCGAATAATTTTACAATTAAAGATATTCGTACATAAATTTAACAGACCACTTTTTTCAATAAATTTTTTTTTTAATTTCTAAGAAGTCAAAAATTTTTAGTTTCATTTTCAATTACATTTTCTAATTGACAAATATAATTTACAAACATTTTTTTCCTTTATTTTAAAAAAATTTTAAATTTTATTAATACAATTGAAATTAAGAAATGGAATTAATGCAAATTGTTTCCTTATGAAAATTGAAAATTTTCTTCAAAAATATTATAAGAAACGGGAATATATAATGTTTTTCTTCCCAAGTGAAAAAAATCTAGTGTTTTTTATAAATAAAAACGAGAATAATTTGCATAATAATTTTGATCAGTCAAAAGAAATTTGTTACAGAAAAAAGCAAATAACAAACAAAATGGGTATATTTTTTATTTCTAAAAACAGAATTTTTTTTAAATTTTCTAATTTGTAATATTATTTTATTATAAATCATGAAAAAATACCTGCATATTTTTGATTTGTCAAACAATATTTCTTAAAGAAAAAAAAACAAAAGCGAACATAGAACCTAACTTTCAACTGCGGACAGAATGAATGAAAGAATACGAAGATTAATATAGAATTAATTAATTTCCTACACTTTAATTGTTTCAAAATAATAACTTTAAAAAATAATTATTAATTTTCGAATATTTTAAAAATCTTTTTTTTATATTATTTTCACGATAAACGTACATCAATGTCCACCTACCCAAAAAAAACTGTAAATTTCTTCATTCAAAAATTACAAAGTCAAATTTTTTATCCCTCCCGAAAATAAGCTCAGAAAAAAGAAATGAAAAAAGAAAAAAAAATTGAGGAATGCAGTGACTATCGGGCCGGGTCTTAAGAAACTCGCCCCGAGCATTCTAGAGAGTAAACCACAAGGAGGAAAATATCTCTCCCACGTTGGAAATTCACGGAAGTTGGAAAGTTGTTGAAATTCGGGGTGTAGCGGTAGTTACCGGGGGCTTTCGGCTTTCCATAGAGCACAAGAGGATTTTGAAAGGAAGAGGTCTTAGCTTCAGTAGCTATGACTTTGACTTAGGGTTGGGATTTCGGGGTTTTCAAAGGTGGAGGGGGAGAGGGAGAGAAAGGTCGATGATAGGTCGTAATGGTCGAAAGCAGAATAAAGACAGAATAGGGAAGGTGCAATGGGGAATCGAGCAAGATTCCGGTCTATTCACGAGCCTCTCGATGCTTTGGGGTGGTAGATGATGATGTTGGTAAGGGGGGGAGGAAGGGAGAAAGAGGAAGGAGAGAAGGGGAACTCATTGGGGTCTCTTAGCAATTAGCGCCGTTAGGAGAAGTGGGCACGTCCGATCAGGGAATAGCGTAGAGGTAACGTTAGGTTCTCAACTGTCCCGTTGCACCACTCCACTATGGTACTTCCCAACGATCCATCCCCTGTTATGCGGCCCGTGACATCGTCCTAATTGATCCCTATTCCCATAACACGACGTCTCTTCTCTCCTTTAGAAACTCTCGCTAAACCTTACTAATAACATTTCTCCATAATTATATTTAATTTGTATTTATTTTATTCTATTTTATTTATTTTTTCTATTTAATTCGAATATTTTGTTTCAAAATAAATAATTACTGATAAAATCTAGGGGATAATAATAATCTAAACTAAAATCTAGATTTAATGAGCATGCTCTAATTAATTGGCAATGCTAATTGTTTGATAATAATTAATTAGGAAAAAAATTTATTAGTTAGTAACAGTAAAAGGCATTCTCAATCAGACGAAATTTTCAATTGTGTATTGTAATTTTTACAATAATTAGCATAAGCAATTTTCTCGGACAACAAGATTAAAATGTTTACGATTTGAGTCTCACAGTAGTAAAGCAGAGATTTTTTTAGACAAAGCATTTAATTTGCGTTTACTTTACTTAACTAAATAGTAGAAACAAATTTTAATCAAAAAAGAGGAGTCAAGTAATCAAAAATTATGTATCAGTGGAAAAATCAAAGTTTAGTCCTGCACAACATTTAATTTGCATTTAATTAAGGGGAATAATTTTGAATTTTTATTTTAAATTAGTAAATTATATTAATAAATTAGTAGAAATAACTATTTATAAGTAAAATTTAATGATCAAAAAGCAAAAACTCACTCACTAAATCAAATTAGAAAACATTTTTAGTTTTTACTAATTCAAATCTAAAAAGTAAAAATGAAATTTAATTCAGGCGAAGAAAATCTCAATAATAACAATTTGACTCTCAGTAGTAAAATCGAGTTTTAGTCAGACAAAGAAGCAGAACTTATGTAACAGTAGAAAAATAAAAATTTAATCAGACGCAGCATTTAAATTGCATTTAAGCTTGTTCAATAAGTAGTGAGAAGTTTTAGTCAGACAGACCTATTTAAATAACTACAATTTGAGTATCAGTAGTAAAATAAAGGTTCAGTCAGACATGTTATTTAATTTACGTTTAATTATAAAGTCGAATAAGTAGTAGAAACAAATTTTAGTCAGACAACGAGATTCAGATATTTACAATTTGAATCTCAATAGTAAAACCGAGTTCTACCCAGCTGAAAAAGTTCTATAGAATTTCGCTAAAATAATTCTATATGAATTCCAGTTTTACTTAAAAGTATAAATTAAATTTTTTCATACCTATAAAACATAAAGAAATCAATCACTCCGAGTCTTCGACTCGGAATGATCGATTTCTTCATGATTTATATTAATTAAAAATGGCAAATTTATAAAATTATAATTTTATATTATAAGAACTATATAAGTACTTCTTCAAAATTATTTTCATCATTTCAATTCAATAATTATTTTTAAAAATTTTAGGCTAAAATTTTTCTATAAATCAATTAATTTTCAAAAAAAGTTCTTCTACAATTTTCAAAATCCATTTAATTGCAATATTCAATTTTACAAATTTTAATTATTCGTAAATTCTTCAATTAAATATATATTAGAAAATAAAAACTTCAAATAATATAAAAAAATTCAATTACACCATTTTAAAAAAATTAAATTCAAAATTTAATTATTTCTAAAAATTCACGCTATAATGCTTTTAATATTCAATTACTATCTAAAATTTTAATTGAAGCTCATTTTTAAATCAATTTTTATTAGAAAATTCTACTACAATTCAATTATTTAAATACTATAAACAATTTATTGAACAGTTACATGTTTCTTAAAATTCAAATTCTCATAAAGAATTTTATAAATAATTTTTTAAATAATTGAATTCTTTTAATGAATTTGAATAACATTTTTAAGAATAATTACATTTTCCAAAAAATGCGATTAAAATTGTATTAAAAATAATTGAAATTCTGCATTGAGTTTTATAATTTATAAAAATAATTGAATTCCTAAGTGGAATTTTACTATTTTTGAACATAATTAAATTTCTGAGAAAGATTTTATTACTCATGTAAACAATTGAATTTCTGCAATAATTCATAATTTCTCAAAAATTAAATTTTTTTTTAGTGTTAACTAAAATTTTTTCCATACATTCATTATTTTTATTAATTTTTAAAATATTTTTTTTTAGAATTTTCAAATTCATTTGTTTTTAATTGAAATTTTTTTTTAAAACAATTTTTATTATAAAATTTTACTAGAATTCATGTATTTAAATACAAAAAATAATTTATTGTATATTTGAATGCTTTTTAAAATTGAATTCTCATACAGAATTTTATCAACAAATTTTTAAATAATTGGATTTGTTTGACGAATTTTAATAAAAAATTTTATAATAATTACATTTATCGAAGAATTCGATTAAAATTTTATTAAAAATAAGGGAAATTCTGCTATGAGTTTTACTATTTATGAAAATAATTAAATTCCTAAAAAGAATTTTATTATTTAGAAAAATAATTGAATCCCTGTAAAAATGTTATTATTTAGATAAATAATTGAATTTCTGTGAAATTTTTATTATTTTATGAAAATAATTGAATTTATGTGAAATTTTTATTATTTTATAAAAATAATTTAAATTTTGCCAAGAATTTTAATAAAAAATTTTTGAAAATAATTGAATTTCGGAGAAGAATTTTATTATTTATAAAGACAATTGAAATTTTGACAAGAATTTTTAAAAAATTTTGAAATGAATTGAATTACTACTAAGGATTTTATTACTTTTGAAAACAGTTAAATTCAGTTAGTAGTGAGAACAAGTTTTAGTCAGACAGAAGTATCTGAGTAACTATAATTTGAGTATCAGTAGTAAAATCTTCTTTTAGTCAGACAGATTATTCAATTTGCTTTTAATGTTGTTCTCAATAAGTAGTAGCATCAAGTTTTAGTCAGCCAAAACGATTTTGAACTATAAACTGAGTACTAGTAGTTAATACTTACTACATTCAACCATTAAGTTTATAGTCATAATATTTTTAACTTATAATCCCTAATAATTAGTTTACAAATCAAAAAAAAACTATTTCGACTTTTAAAATAAGAGAGAAAAATTAAAAGAGAAAAAAATTCGACACTCAGAAATTTACCAATTTATATCCATTTAATACAAAATTAAAAAATTATTATTTTTATTTTACAAATTGAAAAATAATTTCAAATTCAGAAAATGCATTGAAATTGAATTGGCTCTCTTCTATATTTATATGTTGAAATAAAATTGCTCGAGCATGGTTTTATTCACATATAAACATACACACACATATATATATATATATATATATATATATATATATTGATTCGTACTACTTGAATATTTGCAAATGATGATTTTGTCGAACAAACAGCTCGAATGTTAATACATTACTGCGTGTATTTGATATGCTTGAACGGTACTTGGAACATTATGCTATATTGTGTCTGACTACCTATTGATTTGTACCACTTACGTGGTCGTTTGACAATGGTAACTTTTGTCATCAAATTAATTTGCCTCAATTTCATATACCGAGACAATTTTATAGTCAGTAATTCACTTGATGTAATTTGACCAGCACTCAGTGTATCACTTTCTCTCTATATATCTATATACAATGTTTATATTGACCTATACTACTCAAACTATAGTTACTGCGCATATTTTCCCTTCTCTAATGTAATTATATTTCTTCTTGTTATTATTAGCAATGAATATTATTGATAATATTAGTTTTTATGTTTTAATATTAATTATTATTATTTTTTTGCTATTTCTTTTATTTATTGGTATTTTATTATCAAAATTCTTTTTATTTACTGTGTCTGACTATAAACAGAATTGTACCACTGAAATCGTACTTTGTCAATATAATTGTTTCCTACGAGCAAATAGTGAAAATTATTAACGTTATTTACATTAAGTAACAATTACACAAATATTAGAGACAAAGCGAGTGGGAATTGAAGCTTGAAATTTGTTGATAATTTCGATTATTGCGCTTCATTGAAAATGGTATTTTAGAAAAATTTTAATAAGATCGAAATTGTTATTTACTGCAAATTTTACTAATGAAAAATTACTTTAATAAAGTAATTTAAACTTTAAAACTTTAAACTTTAAAGTTAAAAAATTGTAAAATAACTAGTAATTTTTAGCTCTAAACTTTCTTTCAATTTTCTTTTTCAATCTCTAAACTTGAAGGTAAAAAGAAGTTGAGACAGCCGGTAATGGAGTTTAGCAATTAGTGTTCCCGGATTATTTCCGATTATTGTTACTAACGCTTTGATAAGCAACTATAAGATAACCAAAGTGATAACTGAATATGTTCAAGTCTTTAGCCTTTAGCTAACTTTGACTTGGGTCAATCTGATCTTTAGGTATTAACTCTCTTGTGTCAGAGAAGTTTCCGTCAGCTTACGTTAAGTTTGAGATAGAAATTATTTGACATATTTGGATTATTTTTTTTTGTTGTTTTAACTTAGTGAAAGTTTTTGAAAATAATAATGTTTAAGACAGTAAATAATAATGATAATAATTTTACACAAAGGACCGCAGTAAACAGTGAAAAAATAGCAGTAAAAAAAACAATTAAATTACTAAAAAAACAATATAAAAAATAACAACAGTAATAATAACAATAATAATAAAATAAACAGTATTAATAAACAATAGTAATAATATCAATAACAACATTAAGAACATCAATAACAACATTAAGAATAATTAAATTATTAAAAGTAATTAATGTAAATAAAAAAATGAAATTAAAATGTTTTTTTTTTTGCAGGCTCTGTCTTCGGCGACGTACCCATACTATGCAGCGGCAGCTGCAGCTGCTGCAGCAGCAGCGGGCGTCACAGGGGTCGGTGGCGTTGGTGGTGTTGGTGGTGCTGGTCAACTCGGATATTGGTACCCTCCACAATCTTATCCAACGACAGCAACGCAGATGCAAGCTGGCGGATTCCTTCAAGGAATGCAGGGTTACACATATGGCCAATTTCCGGGTTATCAACAAACCCAATATTTAGGGTAAGTTGCAGAAAAAATTGAAAATTTCTTATACATAAATATTCATGAAAAATTCGTTTTATTTACTATTATTATTTTTGGTGAAGATAAAACAGATATTTTATTAAAAGAACTTTCTATTTTTGACGTTAGTAGCAAAAGATAGTAATGGTCAGACAAAGCGTTATAAATTAGGAATATTCTTGATAATACAGTGATTTTCAAACAGACATTTTGTACATGAATTCTACTAAATCTTAGTGATTTTTAATTAGAAAGAATATAAATTTCGTGAAATAATTTTTTTAACATTATATTATTGTATGGTTACTACAGGGCTGGAATTACGTCCGTAAATCCCGTAATGGTCCGTAAATTTGTTTCAAAAAACAAAACTGCTGCCAAGTTGTACATTTTTATAATTTTGGTCTTCATTTCATGAACACTTTGCTTCCTCATAGAAATAATAATAATTGAAACATAAGAATTACTTTTTATTAAAGGGTTAAAAATCTTTAAATCTTGGTCTAAGAAATGTGTTGTTATATATTATATAAGATGGTAATAATAGTTTAATAATTACACATAAACAAATAAACAAGAATGTTGAAAAAATGATATTTTCCACAATTTTTGATTTTTCAAAAATTAAAAAAAAGTCAAAGTCAAAAGTAAAAGACAGTTTTCTTTTAAAAAAAAGGTCCTTATAGTCCGTAATTTGATGAAAAAAGGACAAAAAGTTTGTAAATTGTACGATATAATTTAGAGAATTTTAGAGAAATTACAAATGATTGCGGAAATTCAATTATTTTCAAAAGTAATAAAATTCTTTGCAATAATTCAATTATGTTTAAAAATTTTTTTTAATTTTTGTCAAAATTTCAATTATCTATAGAAATAATAAAATTCTTATTCGAAATTCAATTATTTTCAAAAAATATATTAAAATTCTTCATAAAATTTCAATTACATTCAAAAAAATTATTTCTATTCAATTATTTTTAATATCTATTATACCAATTAATAAAATTTCCCAAAAGAATTTAATTATTAAAAAAAATTAAAATATAATTCTACGCAAACATTTAATTATTTTAATAAAATAATAAAAATTTCACAGAAATTCAATTTGTTTACAAATTTTCTATAAATTTCGTTGGAATATTTTAAAAAGAATTTCAGTTAGAAACAAATAAATTTGAACATTCTCAAAAACTATTTCGAAACATAATAAAAATAATGGATTTATAGAAAAATTTTAGTTCACACTAAAAAAAATTTAATTTTAGAGAAATTATTATAGAAATTCTTTATAAGAATTTTGAATTTTAAGAAACTTTTAATTGTTCATTAAATTATTTATATTTTTATTTAAATAATTGAATTCTAATAGAATTTTCTAATAAAAATTAATTTAAAAACGAATTTCAGTTAAAATTTTATAGATAATAATTGAATATTAAAAGCAATATAGCGTGAATTTTTAGAAATAATTTAATTTTGAAATTAATTTTTTTTTTTTAAATGTAATCGAATTTTTGTATACTTTTTGAAGTTTTTATTTTCTAATATATATTTAATTGAAGAATTTACAAATAATTCAAATTTGTAAAATTGAATATTATAAATAAATGGATTTTAAAAATTGTAGAAGAACTTTTTTGGAAATTAATTGACTTAAAGAAAAATTTTTGCGAAAAATTGTAAAAATAATAATTGAATTCTAATGATGAAAACAATTTTGAAGAAGTACAAAATTCTTATAATATAAAATAATGATTTTATCAGTGGGCTATCTTTAATTATTATAAAACATGAAGAAAATATCGTCATGTTTTATAGTTATGAAAAAATTTAATTTATAATTTTAAGGAAAATGTTTTCTTATTTGACTTGGATTAGTTATATTTTTGTCAGTAATTGGTCCGTAATTTTTCATTTTTTCCGTAAAGTCCGTATTTTTAAATACTTTCACTGGTTCGAGCACTGTTACTAAGTTAGATGAATTATATATTTAAAATGATATATACAATTTTTGCCTAAAATTTGTCGTAGAAATCAAATGTAAAATTTAATTACACCATAATATAAAGTTAAAAAATATTATTTCACGAATTTAAAATCTTTCTAATTAAAAATCACTAAAATTTAGTAGAAACCATTTTAGTGAGACAATAGAACTGAAATAATTATAATTTAAGTGCCAAGAGTAAAATCAAGATTTAGTTGGACAAAATATTCAGTCTGAGACTAATTTTGTTAAATAAGTAGTAGACAACAATTTTAGTCAGACATAACTATTTAAATAATTATCGAGAATCAGTAGTAAAATAAAGGTTTAGTCAGACATGCTATTTAATTTACGTTTAATTATAAAGTCAAATAAGTAGTAGAAACAAATTTTAGTCAGACAACGAGTTTCAGATATTTACAACTTGAATCTCAGTAGTAAAATTGAATTCTAGTCAGACAAAGCAATTAATTCCCGTTTACTTTATTTAATTAAGTAGTAGGAGAAAATTTAAGTCAGACAACAGAATTTGATGAACCACAATTTGTGTTTCAGTAGAAAAATCAAAGTTTAGTCAGACACAACATTTAATTTGCATTTCAGTTCTCTTAACAAAGTAAAGAATGATTTTAATCACTCAAACTGTTTTGTATAATTTAAATTTGAGTATCAGTAGAAAATTCAGAGTTTAGTCAGACTTCTGTCTTTCAAGTTGCGTTTAATTTAGTTAACTAAGTGGTAAAAACTGTAAAAAGCAAATTTTAGTCACACGACAGAGTTGAAATATTTACAATTTGATTATCAAGAGTAAAATCAAAGTTTAGTCAAACAATTTGGTTTTAATTTAGTTAACTAAATAGTAAAAACAAATATTAGTCAGACTATAATTAAAAATGGAAATAAATACAAATTTCCACCTAGAAACGATATATGAAAAAAAAAGATATATAATTTCTCGTTGAAAATTAAGTAATTTCGAGAATAATAGAAATAGCGAGCGGTTATACACATAATCCACATTTAGTAATTAACCCAGCCCGAGCGAGTATGATGAGATGTGCGTGTATATATAGAGCTTTTATTGTCGAGTTTCTGTATATATATATATATATAAGAGAATGTGAGTCATAAAATTTCTTTGCAATTTTCTCACCTGTTTTCTGGAAATTCTAAAACAGAATGGGAATGGGAGTTCATGCAGCGGGAACGGCTGCTGGTTGGGGACAGGGTTTACCTGGTGGACCTCAACTTCCGCCTCATCACGCCACGACGGTGACAGCACCACCTGGAGTTCAAGCGGCACCACCACCACCCCCACCTCCAGCGCAAATGATGGCCTATCCCATGCAACAATTCCAGGTAAACATTGTCTCTCTAATTATACGCTTATATTCTCCCGAATGCATGCTTTTACTCTGCTTGTCTTATTGTCACTTGTTATTTGAAACACTCTTACCATATTTCTCTTATAGATACATTTATCAAAAAAAAACATTTTTAAAAATAATTATAATTAATTTTCTTCGATTCGTTTCACTTTTTTTTTAAATTTGAAATAAAAATAAAATAATTATTATTTTTCGGTTTTTATTGAATTGAATTTCATTTACTTGATAAGTATAACAAGGAAATTAATAATTAATTAACATATTTAAATTATAAGTATAAAAATAAAAATAAAAAAAAAAATATTAGTCATCTACTATTGAACTATTTACTAGTATTTTATATATGTTTTTTAATTATTTTTATATTACTATTTGCAATATTATTTGCAATTTTCTATTATTTATTGTTAAAGTATAATTTTCTTAAAACTATAATATTTAATACCAGTGTTTACTATATTAATAGTTATTTTTTCAATATTATTTACTATTGAAATACTAATTAGTACTTTATACTGTTGTTTACTATTATTTACTATTTATATTTACTATTAATTACTTTTGTTTACATTACTATTATTTACCATTATTTGTTATTAATTTCTATCTTACACTAGAATGTACTTTTATTTACTACTTTTTACTATTATTTACTATTATTTATTTTGTTTATTACTATTTGCTATCATTTACTATTATTTACTATATTGTCCTCTATTATTTACTATTATATCTATTATTATTTATCGTTATCTACTATTGTTTACTATCATTCAATATTATTTACTATTATCTACTATTATTTATTATTATCCACTATTATTTATTATTATCTACTATTATTTATAACTACTTATTATTATTAACTACTATTCAATATAATTTACTATTATTTACTATCGTCTACTATCTTCAGTATTATTTACTACTATTTACTATTATTTACTATCATTTACTATTATTAAATATTATTTACTATTATTTACCATTATTTACTACTATTTACTATTATTTACTACTATTTACTATTATTTACTATCATTTACTATTATTAAATATTATTTACTATCATTTACTATTATTAAATATTATTTACTATCATTTACTATTATTAAATATTATTTACTATTATTTACCATTATTTACTACTATTTACTATTATTTACTACTATTTACTATTATTTACTATTATTTACTATTATTAAATATTATTTACTATTATTAAATATTATTTACTACTATTTACTATTATAATTTTATTACTGATTATATATTATTGTTTGCTATTTATTATTTATACTTTTACAACCAAAAACATGTTTTTATCAGAATAACAAGATTCATGGCTACTACAAACGGAATGATTATTACTTCCTTACTCTGGTATTGATGAAAAATGTTTTATGCATCTTGTTAACTGATTATAATAAGATTGAGAACATTTTCTTATTCATCTCGTTCAAAATTCAGAATGAGCTAATTTTTTTCATAACTACTATGAGAAATGAAAAATTGCTTACATTTTTATTTATCAATTATTATTCTGAATGAAATATAATATGAAAATATAATTATTATAATTCTGAATTTGCATTTTGTTTATCGACCCAAGGCAGGCATTTTAATATAGTAATTAAATTAAATTTTTAAATTAATTGAATAATTAACTAAATTTAAATTTTAATTTAATTAACTTTTAATTTTTGATGAATTAATTAGTTAAGTAATTAGTAAAGTTTTACTCTAATTACTAATTATCCAATTACTAACAGGAACTAGAATAGGCTTATTATTAAAGTTTCGAACTTAAAAATTAAATAATTAATTATATTAAATATAGAAATTTTCCTTTACCATAAAAATTAGTCCTATCTTTGTTTTTTTCATTACCAATTGAAATTCACAAAGTTTCCATTACAATTATTCTGGAATATTCATTTATCCCAAATAAAAGTGTTCGAAAAAACTTTTCTAGACAAAATTTGCAAATTAAATTCTACTTGTAACATATTTTTGTCTTTTTTCTATCGTTCATCATAAAATATATATAGAATATTCTCATGATTGCATTTAAAAATAATCATTGGTCACGTTTTTAAGGCTTTTTTCTACTCTCTTGCTAAGCATAATAAAATTATGACATAATTGCATGTCTTATTCTTATTGCAGAAAATAGGTTGTTATTTAAAAAAAAAATAATAATAATAATAATAAATAAGAAAAAGCTTCTAGAGGGTTTATAATTTTCTTACTGAATTTTCAGTTGTGAGAAAATAATGAATATAATTTAAATTAAAGCACAATAGTGTAAAATCACAGGAAATATAATAATAGCAAGAATAAACGAACAGTAAGAATATAAATAAATTTTTATAGTAAAATATAAAAAATATAATAGTAGAAAATTAGAAATAGTATAACAAATATATTATTAAATATATTAACAAATATTATAACAAATATATTATCAAATATTATAACAAATATTATAACAAATATATTATCAAATATATTAACAAATATAATTACAGATATAAAATAAAAATATAATATCAGTAGAGATATATAACGAATATAAAAGTATAATAACAGTATAGAAATGCAACGACACTAAAAATATAAAACAGAAATTATAGTTAAAATATAATGGCATATAGTAAAAATACAAGAATATAACGTACATTCATTTGTATAACGTAATCAAAATAAAAGTTCAGTAAGAAAATAAAATACGCTTTAGACTGCACAATGGTACGTTACTTTTTTTCCATAAATGGTTTTTTCATCTGTAATATTATGCATGTTCAAAATTTAGTAAAGGAAAGCGATTGCACATGTGTTTTCATTTATTCAAATTTTCTTCTGATCAAATATCCGCTCAAAAAATTCTTTCGCATTTATTTTCAAAAATTATCAGAAAACGTGTTATGAATTTAAAAAAAAAAATTTCCCAATGGTTTACAAGAATCGAAAGTTTATTACAAATTCAAATAACTTTTCGTTGAATTGAACAATTTAAAAATAATATTTATTATTAAAAAATTATTTAATACTATCAGTATATTATTCATTTACACGATTAACTATTTATTTATTATTTTTTTACTATTTATTTATTATTTATTCACTATTCATATATTATTTATTTACCATTTCTTTATTATTTTATTATTTATTAATTTATTCGTAATTTAATAAATAAATAAAAAGAATTAATTTTTTTACACTGATAAAAAAAAAATTGTAACCTCACGTTCGTGAAATCTGAATTAAAAAAGTTTTTGAATAAAATCGCGAAATTTAACGCGCAAAAATTTATTATTTATATTATTGGCGAAAAGAAAAATTTCCTTCTTCCAGGAGCGGATATTCGATAATCAGATTGGTTCAATTTTGTATATACGTGTTTCGGTTCACAGGCACAATGATCACTACCAGTACCAGAACACAGCATCGCTTGTCCTTTATATAAATACGTTAACACAAAAGTTTCGACAATGCGGCCAAACTTAATATCAAATTGTCTTCCCTATTCAATTAAATTTTATACTGATGACAATGCAACAAATGAAATTAGCGAGAACTTTCTCGAAAAATGTTGCCTATAAAAAAAATAATAATAATAATAATAATTGTCAAAATCCTTCCATCTTTCATAATTTGCAAAAGAAAAAAAAAGAAAAGAAAAATAAATGAAATATGAATGAAAAATCATGAAAATTTAAGAGAGAAATTAAAAATAAATTAAGGAAAAGTTGAAGAAAAATTAAAGAAAAATTAAAGATAAATAAATGAAAAATTAAAGTAAAATTGTCGAAAAATTAAAGAAATAAAACGAAAATAAATGAAAACTAATAGAAAATAATAGAAAATTAAATGAAAAATAAAGGAAAAATAAATTAAAAATAGAAGAAAAATAAATGAAAAATAAATCTAGAAAAATAAAAATAAAACTTTGCAATACTAGAAATGAAAAAAAAAGAAAGTAAAGTGAAAAAAAGATTTTCATTGCTTTTTTCAAAATAGAATATTCTAACGTACTCTATTAATTTTTCAAAAGGAAACCAAAAAAAATTTCTAGAGTCCTACATATCGCTAGTGCTTTAAATATTTCAATAACCAGAAAGTAGAGTATTTTAACAAAAATAGAAAAAAAAATGAAAAAAAAATAATGATGAAGTAATAGCGTTGTAAAAGCGCTAATGTAGAAAAAAGCTGTGCTTTAATGTATAAATTGCTCATTTGTTAAAACTAAAATAAAACTTGAAAATACTGAAGTTAAAGTAATTAAGAACATGGAGAACTCTGGGTTTTTTTTATTCTTTCAAAAACAAGGGAAATTTTTGGAGGAATTGTTTTCTCTTCTAATAAATTTATTTTGGATCCTTATGAGCTTTTCTTTTTTTCTCCTTTTTTCGTATTTCAAAAATTTTAAAAATGAGGATTCTTTATTATTTAAATTTTAATTCCTTATTTTTTAAAGTTTTGCTTCTTATCAAAAAGGGTAAATTATTGGAAAAATTATTTTTTCTCCTGATAAACTTCTTTTAGAACCTTTTGTGCATTTTTCCTCTTCTCCTTTTAATTTTTTTCTCCTTTTTAATTTTTTAATATTTATTATTTTAACTTTTTATAAAAATGATAATTTTTGGAGGAATTTTCTTTTCTTTTCATGAATTTTATTTTGGAAGCCTTTGAGCCTTTTTCCTATTTTCCCTTTTGTATTTTTAATTATAAAAATTTTTTTTTATTCACTTAAAAAAAATTTATCAAAAGAAAAAAATCCTTTGAAAAATTATCATTTTTCAAGGGATTTTTTTCTTTTGATAAATATTTTTTCTGAACCCTTTGAGACTTTTCTGTTTTCTCCTTTTTGTCTTATTTGTAATCAAATATAGAGTTTCTTTAATCAAGTAATTATATTTAAAAATATTTTCTTTAAATTATTTTAATTAATAATTTGATTCTTTAAATTACAAACTAAATTTTTAAATTACAAACTAAATGTTTGAATTACAAAGAATTTTATAGTTGTTAATTACAAAAATGCCAATAATCAATCTTTGAATAAACAAAAGTGGGTCAATTTTTCCAACAATTTCCTGTCAAAGAAATTGTTACACAAATAAAAAGATACATTTGACAATGTATCATTTAATTTGTGTAACAATTTGTAAAAAAAATTCCAAAAAAAGAATATGACTTTTTATTTACGGAATTTTGTTTCTTCGCTAAATAAAAATCCAGAGTATGTGACATGCCCTTAATTACAAATTGAATATTGAAATGAAAATTCTGAAAATGGAAACGATGACAAATATTTTTGGTTTTTGATATTAGGTCAGGACGCTTATTTTTTGTGGTAGACGAAAACTAGAAATAGCACATTAGATGTGAGAGTGGGAAGAATGTTTGCAATATGTAAATAAAAAATCATAAACGAATATAGAGAAACAAAAAAAAAGAGAAAAGCGCAACTGAGTGAGAGAGAGCAAAAAAAAAAAAAAATAAAGAATGTGTGGTTAGTTTATTTTTCACCCCTCTTGAATTTTGGACACCAAGACTTAACGAGCGTTTGTGTGTTCAAATGGTAAAGTGTGTTCTTGGTTGCGGTCCAGCTAGCGGATGAGGACTGGCTGACGCCTAGCCTCCTAGTGTGATGGTAAGCAAGCACAACCCATCGACAGGAATAACTTCAACAACTCCAGCTACGACAACATCAACAACAATCATTAACATCGCCTCAACCAACATCAATCTTATTAGCGCTTCAACCATCACAGCATTATCGAGAAGGAACGTTCCACTTCCCGCTTAAAAAAAAAACAAAAAAAAATCGTACATTGTCACGATTAATATAAAAAAAAACAATTATTGAAAAAGTTATTAAAATAATTTCCAAAAAAAGAAGCGAATACAATGGTTCGTCTAATGGAAAAAATTGTTGTAGTTTTTCTCCGCAATATATTTCAAAATACGGAGTAAAAAACAAAATTTCGAGAATTATAAATATGCGGAAATAATTCTCAAATAAAAAAGAAAAATCTTTAAACGAACCATCGTATTACTTCTTTAAATCGTTTTCTGAATTGTCAAACCACGAAACAAAAAAAAATTGTGGTAAAGCGACTCCGAAGAAGTTCGCCCGATTCTCGAGGTCCTTTGACGAGAAAAAAAAAGAATAATCTCGATAGGTAATAAATTTTTTGAAATCCCTGCCCCCTGACCCAGTTAATCCCCAATTTAAACGGGACACGAGACACACTTGGATCTTCCGCAAAAAAAGTGGCACACACAATATTGCGCGCCCAAAAAAAAAAGGATCCGTTATTTTTGTAGTTTTCAATCGCGGCGATTTTTTCAAAAAAAAAGGGCCACTATAAACAAAGCCGGGTTGTCGTACTTATTAACCAAAGCAAACAAAAAACAAAAAACCCAAAAAAAAACTGTATAAACAATAGAGCAAATGTGAGAAAAAAAAGCATATTAGACAAAAAAAAAGGATAACAATATTGTAGGTAGTTAGGTATATTAATGTAGTGTGATATAAACATTGAGGACGAGCCGAAATTCGGAGATTTTGGGCAAAATTTATTAGCAAAAATAAAAAAAATAAATGCCAAAGATAGGGGAAAAAAGGCCCTGCACGAAATCAAGGGCGCTAGTGACACAATCAAAAAAATGAACCTAGAGAAACTTTTTATCGCATCTCCATTAATTCAGATTTTCAAAGATTTTTCTATATGAAAAGAAAACGGGTACTATATCGCAATTCAAGACGCAGATCATTGAAAAGAAAATTGTCATTATCGAAAAAATCTCATAAAAAAAAAATGATGAAACATTTGTTCGAGTATTTCAAGTTTTTAAATAAAGACTTAGATTTTTTATACACACAATAAATTATACCATGGGTATATAAAATTATAGACAGCGAGTATAAAATCGTGATTTAAGGAAAAAGGGCAAAATAAAGGTCAGTGAGACTGATAAGGATTGTTAATTCATTAGAAAGTACCCTTGAACTTTTCTAAATTCTCTAAAATTCAATTTCTGTTGGAAATCAATTTTTCTTACAATTAGTGAGAACTTGGAAAAGCCCAATGGTCTTTATTTAATAGAAATTTTGCAAATGTGATTTTTTTAATGAAAAAATTGAAAGAATTTTCCCTTTTTTTTACAGGAATGAAAATATTTTTTTTTTAGGATAAAAAAGATTTTATTGCGTAAAAAGAGTTGCCAACTAGATTTTTTCAAGTAATGTTGTTTTTATGCAGAAATTTATAAATTTTAAACAATTTTATTAAAATTTTTCTTGGAAAGTGGAAATTTTCCGGAAACCAAGAAATCTGGAATATTTCTGAAATATTTACTAGAAATTTTCCAAAAACGACTAGTTTTAATTTTTCGAAAGTCACTTCTGGAATAGTTACGGAAATTTTAAGGAAAATTTCTAAAAACTATTTCTGCAAGTGTTTTGAAAGTAACTTCTGGAAATTTTCTAGAATTCTTTCCACGTGAGTTTGGAATATTCGTTTCGAATTTCTTTGTTAAAAATATTTTTTGAAAATATTTTTTTTAAATATTTTCTCTCATGGGAAAGAATTTCGAGAAAAATTGTTCAAAAGGAGGTTTTTTTTCCAAGAAATGCAGAATTTTATGAAAAATTTGCAAAAAAACAAGAAATCCGGAATTTTTTTAAAATTACTCGACAAATTTTGCGGAAATTTTACAATTTTTCTCGAAACTTTGGAAAATTTGCTGAAAACAAGAAACTTGGAATTATTCCAGAAATTTCGCTGAAAATTTCCATTTTTTCTGGAATTTTTCTGAAAACTTTATGGAGAATTTTTAAAATCAAGAAATTAAGAATTTTTCCTGAATTGTTCGAGAAACTTTCAGGAAATTTTCAGAAATAATTCTAAATGGGTTCAGAAGATTCTTTTATAATAAATTTTTTTTCTCATTTGAAAGGATTTTCAGACAATTTTTCAAAAATGTTTTCCGAAACAATTGCAGAATTTGTCTGAGAAAATATAAGAAAAAATTTTGCGAAAACCAAGATATTTAGAATTATTTCAGAAATTTTTAGATAAAAATTCCGTTTTCCGGAATCTTTCTTGAAACTTTATAGAAAATTTCCCAAAATGCAAGACGTTCGGAATTATTCCAGAAATACGGAAAATTTCAAAAAGTGACTTTTTCGGAATTTTTTGAAAATCTTTCCACATAGAGTCAGTTAATTCTTTTTACAACATTCTTTAGAAAATTCTAGTAGAACATTCTTCTCGTAATATTCTTCAAAATTGTTTTAATTTTATTTTTAGAATTACAAAAAAAAATGAACGTGTTTTAGAATTTTGAACACTAGAGAATAATAACAAAAGCAATTCAAGTAAAAAACATATTTTTTTCTTTAATTTTTTTTTAAAAAGAGAAATCTTCCACAGATGCCCCGAATTTCGACTCGACCACCCCGCAGAACTGTCAAAATGTTTACCAAAAAAAAAAGTAAAAAAAAAAAATATTCGCTAAATGCACACAGTGTGAAACGATAATCGAAACTGAAAATTATATTGAGGCGAGAGAAGGGGTATTATAAAAGAAAAAAAAAGAAAAAAAAACTCGTAGGTAGTCATATTGCACCCACAGCACGAAAGTTAGATTAGAAGTGAAGTGTTTCTTGCGATCGCGTGTCCTGTCCTCCCGATAGACTTCTGAAAGGCTGATCGTACCGCTGAAAACACAACCTCTTATATATTGGACTCCTGCCGAGGTATATATATATATACATACATATACAGTGAAAAAGAAAAAAGGAAACGTAACTCTTTACAAAAAAAAAAAAATAATACGGTTATAAGAACGCAGATTTTGTATATTTTCTTTTGTTCCATTTTCTTTTTATACTTGGAAATTGCGCTATTTTTTCATTACTCTATTACCAAAAAAGAAAAAATTATCCCACAAAATTTAAATAACAACTAAATAAATAATAAATAACAATTAAATTAATAATCGAAAAAATAAATCGAAAAATGAATATTTAGAAAGAGAAGAAGAAACAAGAAAAGCAAAAGAATAAAGAAAAGAAAAAAGAAAAATAACTAGAAAAAAAATGAATAAAAAATACATAATTTAATGAACAGAAAAATTGTGACAGTAAAAAAATTGTTTGGTACTAGAGTAACAAAAAAATATTCAAGCCTCTTTCATCAAAACAAAAAAAAAAAGAAAAAATGAGGAAGAATATACTCTTTCCTTTTCAACCTCCCTCCCCCCCACTCCATGATCCTATTGTTTTCTCCGCAATTCAAACGTCGCGAACTCTCGTGGGAGATTAAACGCACAAATCTACACCCATAAAATAATATGTATCGTTTCAAGCAAAATCAACTCCACAATCAGAGTGAAAATAAAAAAAAATAACTAGGTGCTTCAAACGATATATACAAAAAAAACCCTCTAAATACTTAAATGAAATTTTCACTTTTTGGAAATTTTTCTAAACTTATATCATCAGAAATCTTGGAACGAGTAGTTTTCAAAAGCGGAGACAAAAATAATAAAATATAACCACGCTCGGAATATGCGTAATATAATTAATTGTGTATAGTGAAAAAAAGAAGAAGTAAACGTCGATTAGTTTTTTGCGAAATAAGTTTTAAATTCTCAATTTTTAAAAAAATATGGAAGGAGAATTGAAAAAAAAGAATCTTTATTTTGACAACTGATGTACCAAATTAGTTGATTCTGGCTGTGAAGTCTGGTCGTGTACATAAAAAAAACTAGGAGCGAAAGGGAGAATGTGTTTAACAAAAAAAAATAATAACAAAAACGAATGTGAAAAGGGAAATTTTTTCGAAAAAGGGCAAAGAAAATAGGGAGAGGGGAAAGAAAAAAAACGAAACAGAAAAGAAAATAAAAAAGTTACGAAGAAAAAAGGGGAATAAAAATAACAGAAAAAGGGGGGAAAATAAGAAAAAAGGCAGAAGGATTGAAAAAATTAGTGAAAAGAAATAGAAAGGGACAAAAATTGAGCAAAAGAAATAGAAAGAGGCAAAAATTTAGGAAAAAAATAGAAAGAGAAAAAAATTAGGAAAACGAACAGAAACAAAAACAAGAAATAGAGAAAGGAATGTAATGAAAAACTGGGGACAAGAAAAAAAAGGGGAAAATTGTAATTTGAGACAAAAAAGGAAGAGGTATAGAAAAATGAGTATAGATAAAAATTAGGGACAAGAAAGAGAAGAGTAAAAAAATATAAAGTTTTGTGAAAATTGAGAAAAGGAAAAGAGAAAGATTATGGAAAATTAGAGACAAAAAAAGTAGGAAAATCTCAAATTAAAGGACAGAAAATAGAAATGGTTAAAAATTAGTGACAAGAATAAGAAAGATAAAGAAAAATTAGGGACGAGGAAATAAAAAGAAAAATCACTAAAGAATAGAAAAAAGAAAAGTAAGAAATAAAAAAAGGTTAAAGAAAACTTAGTGAAGGCAAAAGAAATGAAAAACTAGTGAAGGAAAAGGGAAAGGTAGAAATTAGAAAAAGAATAAAAAGAACAGGAGAAATGATAAAATGAAAATTAGTAAAATTTGGTTAATAGAAAAAAAATAAAAACGAATCATGAATGAAACGTGCGAGAAAGGGAACGTCTTTTAACTTTTAATCAAAAGGACACATTAAGTTGTCCTTTTAAGCGTAATCAAAACATAAGTTCCCTGCTAATTTAAAATCAAAAAATACCCGAAAGATCAAAAAAAGTCCTTATTTAAATAAAAAACGTGGATCGGAAAAAATCGTAAAATTTATTCCAAGAAAAAAAAGAGAAAAAAAACAACCGGTTCACACACAAATGTAGTTCTTAAGAGTCTCTTGTTAACAACTTTTAAAGCTTTATTAATAACAATATTCTGCATGACGATTCGATTAAGGCTGATAAAAAAAGATAAAAAGTTAAAGATAATATTTATAATTATAAGAAATGGAAAAAATAAAGGAAAAATTGTTTCAACTTTGGAAGCAATGCTTCAAAAGAGTATTTTCGAGATAATCTAATTCAAAAGAAAAGCAAAATCGTCCTTTCAAAGTGAAGTAAAATTTGAGGCAAAGTGTAAAATATTTTTCGCAAAATACTCGTATTTTAGTATTTCAAAATAATGATTTATAAAGTTCAAAAATCATGATACTTTAATTTTATTATTTCAAAGTTATTCCTTAAAAAAAAATAAAATTAACAATTAAGTAATTTGATAAATTTTTTTTAAATTTATTTTTCGTAACAAATAGAAGTTAAAAATTTATAATTTATTGAAAATTAAAAAATATTTCACGTTTTTAATTTTCAATCACGGAAAAATTAATTTAAATCTATAAAACTAGTTCAATTTCTTTAATTTCCAATGAAGGAAAAATTTATTTTAATTATTAAAATAGTTTGATTTTTGAATAAGAAAAAATTAATTTAAATTGAAGAAATAGTTAAATTTTTCAATTCTCAATGCAGAGAAAATTAATTTCAATTGAAGAAAAGAAAAGAAAATTTGCAAAAAACAAAAAGAAAATTAACTAAACAAATGAACGAATTAATAAAAAATTTGCAAAGATAATATTTTATCTACAGGCGAGGATAATTAATCCAAAACCTCGACTAATCGCTGAAAGAATTTTCTGAGGTGCAATTAAAAGTGCAATTAAAATAAAAAAAACCAATTATCAATATTTTGAGAAAAGAAAAAAATAAAAACAAGTACCTCATGTTTAATTGTTTAGCGCAAGAAAATCTATTTAAAAAAAAAGAATCTAATTCTATTGCCAATTAAAAAAATGAAAATTTATCTAAAGAAAATACCTTACGAATCGTCATTGGAGAAAAAGAAACAAAAAAATAAAAAGAGAGCTGAATATTTTTTATCTGAAAAAGAAGTCCTAGATGCGCCGGCAGTAATTTTTGATATTTTTCCCCCGAGACGCTTATCAAACGGAGGTACAATGTTAGTTCATAAGTAGCTCGGCTCTATGCCGCTAGTGTTCTAAAGACAAAAAAAAATAGTTCATAATTGAAAAAAAATCCACAAAGCGTCAAATCGTGGCCAATCGATAATAATCCAATCCACGTTTTTTGTCGTTACGATTTTGAATATAGCCTTACAAGAGAATAAATAAGAGAAAAAAAGGGACACGACACGAGCGATATAATAGGGACAATGCAAGAGAAGAAGTGTTATAAATATATAAATAAATAGATATATAAATACAACTTATACATATACAAAACAAAAAAAACCGTATACATAGTCGAAATGGGAACTGTTAGTGCGAGAACGTCGTATATACATATTATACATATATATAAAAAAAAGAGTGCTGATCGTGTTGTAGCTTCAAAAACAAGAAAAAAAAGAAAAAAAAACTTTGCAATTGCGTGCAAAAAAAGGCAAACGCAAAATGAAGAAACATGTACATTATTAGCTAGGAAAAAACAAGATATAACAAAATACTAGATAATTTTTTTGCGAAAACAAAAATCAAGTCACGGGAATCGAGAGTTAAAAAAAATCTTTCCGAAGAAATCAATTTTTCAAATTTTCCTTTCTATACTGATTTTGCTATGCGTAAGATTATTACTAGATTAAACAAACAAACAAAAAAATGCTCAGCATCTCGTTCCTATATAAATACTTACAGAAACAGCAAAATCGCTTTAAGAAAATAATTTCTCAAAAATGTATGTAAAAAAAAATAATCCATTTTCAAAAAAAAGGAAATACCTTCTCATTTTTTTTATATGAGAACGTAGAAAAAACTCTCGAATTCCGGGTACTTGAACAAAAAAAAAAGTGATAAATGGTCCAGTAATCTGGAACCTTAATCACAATGTATAAAGTTTTTGGGACAGACGCCTTAGGAATTAAGGCATTATTATATAAGTCATAGGTATATATATATATTATATATAATGCACTTAGAGAGAAAGCGAGAAAGAGTATGCGAGAGAACGAAGCGTGAAAAAAATTTAGTTAGATTCGTAATTTTAAGGGAATAATTAAAAAAAAACAAACAACAAAGAGAGCATCGAAATTTTTTCGAGAATGATAGATAAGAATGGGATATAGATTGTAAGGTGATAAAAAAAAGTAGATAAATAATTGACGTAGCTTGTAGAAAAGTATAAAAAAAAAGGAAAAAAAAGAAGAAGGTGAGGGAAAAAGGGGAACTTTGAGAGAAATGAGAGAAAAATGGGGGAAATTAAGAAGAAACACACAAAAAACGACAAGGGAATAAAATTAATATATACGTATATATATAATATAATGTATTATAAATTATCATATAATACAAATATCCAATATATAAAATTATTAATATTCTCAATAATATTAATAATAATATTATTATTATTGCATAATAATATTATTATTGCATAATATATTATAATTATTAAATAGTAAAATATATAATTATAATACTACTCAAGTTCACTATTGGGCAAATAGTTTGAAGTTCCAATAAAAAATTAATTATATTATGCAATAATAATTAGGATGATAATAATAATTATTACAATTATTATTATTATTTATTAATAATTACTTAATACTTAAATTTCTTTTTTGCTATTAAATAATTAAATTAAAATGAATTAAATAATTATTTTTTAATAGTAATGTAATTTATTATTATTACTGTGTAATTATTAAAAATAATTTTTACTCTATTTTTCAATATTACTATATTATATTATTTATTTATTTTATTTTATTATTATGATATTATTAACATTTATTATTATATTATATAATATATACACATATATAATAAATATATTGCCCTGTTGAAAGATAAGCCTACAGTGGTAAGAGCCAATTATCGTCAGACATTGTACGCACACCACACGAGAAATGTAAAACACACATGTCATTCACATACACATGTTTCATTCCCCGTATATATATAAAAAAATATATATGTACACAAAAACCGATACGCCAAGTACACAGTACAAGCGTCTAAAGTAATAGCGTCGGGAAAACTAAAGAAAATGCTCTAGACATAGTCTACTCTAATCTAGCAAGTTTTAGTATAGGGATAAACGTGTAATGAAGAAAAAAAATGCACAGAGTAGTTTTGAAGGTGAAAACGCGACAGAATTTTGCAATTTAATTTTAATATACCCACTATAGTGATAATTTTTATTTTTTCGCCATTCCTTATTTCATTTCATGGAAAAAATTTTGCCGATCTCTTTTCGTTCTGGAAAATTTTTATGGAATTTTTAATTTTATTTATAATTATTTTTTTTTTGACAGAAATATTTTATTGATAATTGTGCAAATAATTGAAATTTTTACTGGATCTTTTATTTTTAAATTGTAATTTCAATTATAATTTCCATCGAAACTTGAAAATAAATTTTCATTTATCCCCATTAAAACAATTCATAAAAATTTGAAAATTTTCCAAAAAGGGAAAAATATTATCTCTCAACAAATAAGAATAAAAAAAAATTTCTCTCATCAAAAAGTGTTCATTTCTATCGAGAAATATTTTTAAAACCAATTTGCAAATGTTTGCAATAGCAAATTTTTCCCAATAACAAAAAAAAAAGATACGTAACATTATAAAATACGTTAGCCATTATTATTAAGAGAAAAGAAAAATGTATTTTTCCAAAGAAAATATTGTCAATCGCAAGCATGATAAACATTAAAATATTTTGACGTTTAAAATACTGCATAAATATTTTCCTTAAAAAATCCATTTTTATTATATTATTCACGGAAAAATTCAACCAATCCAAATGCCGAAAAACAAAGTTTTCCCGCGACGAAAAGAGACTGACGAATTTTTACATCCGATTTGAAATGTTGAATATTTATTGAAAAAAAAAATTAGAGAATATTAATTAAAGAAGGAAGAAAAAATTGGTGCTTTGCTTATCAGTTTTCAGATTTTATTCGAGTAAATAGTTATAATTATTATGTTATATTCTTTTAATAGTAATTATTAATTTTATTTTAATCTATATTCTATATAATAATAATAATAATAATTATTATTATTATTATTATATCGTTTTCGTTATGCGATTTCTGTTATATAATACATCCAGAAAAAATATATTTGACCCAGAGCCAACTAGACTTTTTATTTGTTTGAAATAAATTTTATTTGCTTCAATAAATATTTTTCAAATAAATTTTATTTACTTCAAATAAAAATTTTATTTTTCTACAATAGAATTTTTATTTAAAACAAATAAATAAAGTTTCTGAGAAAAATATACTTTTATTTAATTAAAATAAAATTATATTTTGCTTTAAATAAAATCTTTCTCTGGGTGTAGTAAATGCAAGAAAAAGAAAATTAGTTTTACCTACGTTTTTCTATTGGTCCTAACGTTAATTACTTATTATAAACTGCCAAACTGGCTGAATGTTAATAATATTAATAATTTAATAATATAATAGGTTTCATTACAATAAAAAAAAACATTTAATTGTTTTCAAATTTAACTATTAATTTAAGAAAAAAAATTGTTTTTGTTATATATTTGCGAAAGAGGCGAAAAAAAAAATTGTACGATGAGATAGAAAGAGAAAGGAGAAAGAGGCAAATGTGTCGTGGCTGCTACACCTGCTGGCGAGTTAAATTCCATCTTTCTGGAATTCCATGAGATTCTATGATCTCATAACATGACCATTGGCTCGATATAACTGCCTTATATCGAAGATTTTTAGCGTAATAGTATGAGAAGAAGTATATTTGCGTGTGTGTTTGTGTAAAAGAGAGAAAAAGAGAGAGAGAGAGAGAAAGTGTGTGAGAGAGCGAGTGTATAGGCGACACATCGTTTTGACTCCCAGCAAGCTGGCGCTTTCAAAGCTTCAGCATCAAAAACCTCCGACCACCTTTCCATCGACCTTTTATCGAATCATGCTATTCGCGAGCTACGATGAAATCCAATTTCATTTCTCTTTCTTTTTTTTTCAACCTTTTTTTCGTCTTTTACCTTCTTCCTTCGTCTTTCTTCATCTTTTTTCTTTCTTTCTTCATCTTTCTTCGTCTTTCTTCACCTTTCTTCGTCGTTCTTCGTCTGTCTTCGTTCTTCTTCGTTCTATTTCGTCCTTCTTCGTCTTTCCTCGTCCTTTTTCGTTCTTCTTCGTCTTTCCCCCCTTTTCTCTTCATTCTTCGTCTCACCCCCCCCCCCTTCAATTCCATTTATTCCTTTCGAAAGACGTGATTTTTCTCACTCTCTCTCTCTCTCTCTCTCTCTCTCTCTCTCTCTCTCTCTTTATATTTGACTACTCTCTTTAAAACCTTCTCTGCTGGAAGTCGGATTCCCAAGTGTTCTGCGGGCTTGTTTCACGCGCGTGGATATAAAGTGCTAATGTCAAGACGTCACTGAATTACCGATTCTCACGCTTCCTTATCGCTTCCTTTCGACAAGAGTCCTTATCGCGTGAGAGCTGACAATCACTCGAGAAACATGCCCTTTCAAAGCATTCGGTCTAGCCATCATATCATCGATCCTTATATAATATTCTTTTCGCAATATATACATTTGGATTTGAGAAATGTAAAATTATGGATGTCGGTCAATTTTCACCTAAATTAAGGCGCAAAAAAAAAGAATTTGCGAATAATTTTCTCCATTTCAATTTTAAAAACATTTTCTTTTATTTCTATATTTTTCTCTTCTTAATTCCTCGCTTGAGGAGAAAATTCTTATTCGTTTCAATAATAATATTCTTTCACGGTGAATAATTTCTTTCGCCTCACACTCAGAGAATGAGAATTTTATTTGAAGTATAAATAATAATTTATTTATACTCCAAATAAATTATTATTTACTTCAAATAAAATTCTCATTCTCTGAGTGTGAAATTATTTATTTGTTTTAAATGAAACTTATATTTGAACCAAATAAAAATTTAAACAGAACAAAAATTTTATTTGACAAAAATAAAAGTTTTATTCGACACGAACAAAATTTATTTGAACTAAATCAAATAATATGGAAACAAATTAAATTTATTTAAAAAAAAAAGTAAAAGTTTTTTGAAACCAAAATAAAATTTATTTGAATAAATTGAAAACAACAAAATGAATTTATTTAATTAAAGCAAAATTTTTTTTTAACCAAATAAAATTTATTTGAAATAAATAAAATTTTTATCTAACCAAAATAAATTTTTAAGGAATTAAATAAAAAATTCAGTTTGCTCTAACTCAAATATATTCATTTTCTATGTATAAGCGAAAATATAGAATAAAAAAATATAAATTAATAAATCAACATAAATTAAAAAATAAAACCTTGATCTAAATTTCCAAAAGAGAATATATTTATAAAAAGAAAATATTTTTAGAGAGAGAAATTTTTTTTGAAAACTTCAAATAAATTCTTATAAAGAAAGTTCTGCACGTTAAATTTTTCCATATATCGTTTTCCGATGAGAAATAAAAAAAAATGTCTGTCCCTAATTTCGATAAAAAAAAGGAAATTTTCTCCAAAAGAGAAAAAAAAATTTACCCTGAAAAATTTTGCTTCGAGAAGTGTTTTCTAAGTACTTTAATAAAATGAATTTCAAAAAAATACCATTTGGCAATTCATTAGAAAAGTGATTTCAATTTGCTGATTTTGCAAATAGAAAGAGGGAAATTTCTCTTTCCTTCCAATTATTAATTTTAAAAAAGGAGAAGAGAAAAATTTTTTCTTTCTTGCACACAAAAAATCACCATATAAATTCAATTCACCAAATATATACCTATATATATATTTTTTTTTTCTTCGCCTTATTTTGCACCCTGCTTTTTATAACTTCAGTTCGTCCCAGTTTTACTTCATTCGAATCGACCCCATTTCAGATAATGCTTTGTGCTTCATATACGTTTGATTATTGAGCCCTTTTTATCTTCGTTTCGTTAAACTGCCAGCTTGAACCTTATTCAACATTCAATTAATTTTGTTAATTTTTCTCCAAGTCTCTTTTTTTCTATTTAAATTAAATCTTTTGCTCAATCCTTTTTTACTTTTAAAAAAAAGAAGAAGAACGAAGAAGAAATAATGAAAGAAAGAAAGAAGATGAGTAGAAAAAAAGAAAGAAGCCTTTAAAAGCTTTATTGATCCCTTTTTACTCGCATTTAAATTCAATCCTCTTTCCAATATTATTTATTTCAGCTTCCTTTAGTTATATCATTAATTTTTTATTTTGTTTTGTTAATTTTGTTTTTATAAAACATTTTTTCAATATACGAAATTTTTTCATGAATTCGTACGTTTGGGATTTTTATTTACAATTCGAAAAAATCATTTTGATCCAATTTATATTTTATAATACTAAATTGTAGTTTTAGTATTTTTTTTTAAATCACAAAATCTGTAATTTTTCATTTTTTTTTTGACCTTTTGACGGTGCATTTTGAAACAAAAAAAAAGTTTTTTTTTTATTTGTCTACATTCTTCAAGTGTCGAAAGTATTTTAAATTCCGCATTACCGAATTTTAATTGAAATTCAAAAGAGTCCAAAATGTAATTATTTCAGTTTGTAACTTTGAATTCTAATTTGAGTGGCTTTGGAGTTTAAAGCATTCAACTTTTCAAACGAGAGGGAATAAAAAAAAAGTTGTACGAAAAAATTTAGTTACCCGTCCATTGACTTCACGAGAGGGAACTGTTTTTTTTGGAAATTTTTTTCTATTTTTTAATGTACCTTTTATATTTTTCCAAACAAAAAGAATCTACAATAAATGAAAATAGGAATAAAAAAAAAAACTTTGAACCAAACTTGAAGTAAAGTAATGGAATTTTTTTCACAAAATAAAAATAGAAAAAAAATGAATGAATAGTAAATAAGTTTTCATTTATTTCTTTAATTAAATGTTTAGTATAAAATAAAATTGTTTTTAATTTAATTTTTGCAGTATTCTACAATTATTTTTTGTCCGAGAAAGTAAAATTATAAAAATGAAAAAATTATAGTCACTTTTGTGCTAAAGATTAAATTTTTCTTTTTAGAGAAAAGAGAATAATTTATTTTCCAGGTGAAAAAAAAAAATTAATCTTTCCTTTTCATCGTAAACTTTTTTAACTTTCCTCAAAATTTATATAATCAATTTAAAAAAAAATAATATCAACTTTCATGAGAGAAAGAGAGTTTGTCACCATGTGAATTGAATTTCACATTTAGAAAATATAAAATTTCTCAGAAGAAAATAGATATAAAAATAGAAAAAAAATGGGAAAAAGTAGAAAAAAAATTAAAAGATTAAAAAAAAGTAAAAATGTTGAAAGAAGGAAAAGAGGAAATTTTAAAAAAAGACTTTCCATTATCTAGAAAAATAAAAAAATTTATACCACTTACAAAACTAAAAATACAATTCAATTAACACAAAAAAAACTACGTCGCAAAAGAAAATATTTTACACCATCAAAATATTGTTTTTTTAGAGAGAAAAAAAATACTCTACACACCTGTCGAGGAAAAAAATTTCATTACAGAATATTTTGCTTCTAAGTTTAGAAGAACCTTTATCACGATAAATCCTTGATGGAAACGAACTATATAATAACATTCTATATCGTTGCGAAAATAGAAAAGAAATTATATAATTTAACTAAAAAAATACTTTCCTTCTCAATTTTTTCCCCCCAAATTTTTTTTTTCCAAAAAAATACTTTTTCTTTGTAAAAAACAAAAAAACAATGGAAATGTTGTATGTATATTATAATATACATAATATTTATTTATGGGATTGACGCAACGTGTCCTCGGGTAGGTCTCGCGTGAGAAATGGCAATTATGCAGGGTAGCAGCCAGACCGATTATTACTTACCAATATACAGAGCACCGCAGAGAATACTTAGTTAGTGCAAGTTGAATGAAAGATGAATTTTTAAACAAGTATAAATATCGCGCAGTGAGATTGAGCTAAATAGAAGATGAAACAAGTAGATGACATAAGTGTAGAATAGAGGAAACAAAAAAAGGTGTATATTATAAGTATATATATAATATGTTGTATATTATGTATTACATATTATATATTGTCACCAATTTTTTTAAATATTAAAATTAAGACAAAAAATGTATCAAAATGTTGCTTCGCAACACTTTTGATACGTTTTTTGTCTTAATTTTAATATTTCTCAAAAAAAATTGTGCGTTTAGTGTATACTGAACATTGCATATTGTATATTATATACTATACACTGTATATTATACATTATATAGTGTATATTATATGCTATTTACTGCATAACGCAAAATATATACTACCTAACATATGCAGTATAATATATATTATATATTGTATATTATATACTATATGATGTATATTATACACTGTATACTGTATATTAAATACTATATACTGTATATTATACACTATATACTGCATATTATATGCTATATACTGTATAACGCAAAATATATACTGTAAATTGTATATTATATACAGTATATTATGTAATATATATTGTATATTATAATATATATTGTATAATATTGTATATTAAATACTATATGCTGTATATTATACACTATTTACTGCATATTATATGCTATATACTGTATAAAGCAAAATATATACTGTTAATTGTATATAATATATATAGTATAATATATAATATATATTGCATATTAAATACTATATACAGTATATTATACACTATATACTGTATGTTATACACTGTATACTGTATATTATATACTCTATAATGTATAATATATATTTTACACTGTATATTATATATTATATACCGAATAGTATATATATATATATATATATATATATTATATACACAACCAATATAAAACATAGAGTTAAATATATAATATGCAATAATATAATATTGCATAATATAATTTTATATGTATTTATATATATTATATATAATTAATTATATATTGTATATATAATAATATATACAACTGCTGTATTGTAGTATATACTGTACAATATACTATAATATTTATAATTATATTATATAATATATGTACCCAAAGAACACACCTCGGAAAAAAATATAAATATACAAAAAAGCGCGTATGTATGAAAAGACAAAAAATATGTATATTATATATGCATATGCTTACATGTGTAAGAGTAACTGTAGATGACAATTAGAGAAAAAAATATATATAGTATATATATAAAAAAGTATATAAATAAATAAATGAAAAAAACGAGTAATTTATTGAAAGGCGGAAAGGTAAGAAAGAAATTACCAAAAAAAAAAAAAAAAAATACGCCACTGTTGCATCGTAACGAGACGATGTAAATTAGTGACGTGATATACTGTGTTAAAAGTTGTAGTGATAAGTTATTAAACGAGCCGTAATTATAAAGGAAGTGTTGTGGCCAGCCTATCGGATCCCTTGAACCCTTGAAGTATATTAAGGTATAAATATATACACGTATGTGGTTTATATTATTATAATTTTTGAATTATAATACAGTATCTGAATATTATAAATTAGAATATAATTTATAGTTGGATATGTAATTTATATTATATATTATATACTGTATATTGTATATTGTATACTGTATATTGTATATTATATATTGTATGCTATATAATAGGCTGCATATTGTATATATTATATAATATATAGTGTATATTATACAGTAAACAATTATATATTATGTGCTGTATAGTGTATATTATATACTGTATAATATGCATTGTATATTTATATTGTACGTTGTATATAATATATATATATATAATATACAATGTATATTATGGAGTATATATAGTATATATTATATATTATATACAGTGGATATTACGAAGTATATATATAGTGTATATTATATAATATATAATATACAGTGAATATTACGGTGTATATATAGTATATATTATATAATACATATTATACAGTACTTTATAATATACAAAATTACAAAAATAAATTATATAATGTATATTATATATGTGTATATATTTATAAATATAGATAACCTAGAGTATGCATGTGCCATAAAAAAAATTTGCGACCGTGTCTGTGTGTGAGTAAAAGACAAGAAGAAAAAAAGAGAGAGAGTGCACCTAAAAGAAAGAACATAATTAACAGTTAATGATTAATATCGCGTCCGATTATTAAGATATAAAAAAACAGACACCCGACGTTCCTTGATTTCTCGTAGGTTTTCGTACGATTCGACGTGCGCACGTTTTCGGGTTTTTCAAAAAAAAAAACAAAAACAAAATTTTTTTTTTTTTTTTTTTTTTGAATCCCGTCACGATACGGCATATCACATTACGACCGTACGCTAAGGAGTTAGGTGCCTTTTTCCAATTCACGACATATTTCCCAAGGGAGCGAAAGAGAGAAAGAGAGCGCGCGCGAGAGAGAGAAAGAGAAAAATTAGAGTGTTGCTAAAAATGTACGATAATAAAAAGTGCAAAGAAAAGCAAAAAAAGAACCATTACAAAAGAATAACATTACAAAAAAAAATAACAGTAGAAAAAAATTAATATTACGAAAAAAAAGTCACTACAAAAAACAAAAAAAAACACCGAAAATCGCTATAAAGGGAATAAATTTCAAATTCACGATTTTATAAAAAAAGAAAAGAGCAAAAAAAAAAAATAATAAAGAAGCCGAGAGATTTTAAACAATATATAAAATATGTGAAATTCTAAGTGATGATGTGTGGGGGAAAAAAATTTTAAGTTTTTTAGTAAGTTCGCGCAGACGAAAAATATTTTTTTTTTCGTGAGAGAGAAAATTAGCGATTGTCTCCCTTTCTTTTTTGATAAATATAGACAAAAAGAAGTGATTTGCGTATATATGTAATAGAAAATACTAATAAAGGGAGGCATTTGCAATCACACGTCCAAAAAAAGAAAATTGTCATAATTTTATTTTATTGATCGAATAATAATTTTTTTTATTATTTTTATTAAAATGGAAGAGATTAAATTGTATGTGAGAGTATGCGTGAGAGGCGCTTACGAAGAAGTGTAAAAACTTCCAATATTATATATATATATATATATATATATGTAACGAATAAATAGCCAGCGGGGGTTCCATGGCAGCCTCATTGCTTATACATATAGGAATTATAAGGGATGCTGGCGCGATGTAAAATCAATAGTCACCAAAAAAAAAAAATAAAAAAAAAAAATTGAGCGAAAGTGCTGTGTATGTAATAACTCGCAAGAAAAAAAAATACCTTCGCATATGTGTACACAAAAAAAAAGCGGCACGAAATACACTAACTCATTCGACACAAACACAAACACAATTTTAATGGAATAATGCGCGTGTTACGCACATAAACACACTACACACACTCATACATACATATAATACACAAATACATACATAAGAAGTCTTGGGACATGCGTGAGAAAACGTGTATGATATTATACATAACATAGCATATGAAGTATATTATAAATAAAAAAAAAAGTGGATGGCGATGATGAAAAATGATGAATATAAATATATATATAAATATATAAATATTATGAAAAGTAAACAAATTATAAATATGAAAAAAAGTATATAAACGAGAATACAGAATAAAAAAAAACCCGTTTAGGTGTAAGAATATAAGATATTATTATTATTATGATGTATGGTTGGTTTATAATGTAAAATATATTATAGAAAATGTACCACAGTTGGTTATTTGAAATTTATTTCTATATCCCTTTACTATTGTCCTTTATGATTTTTACTTTTTCTTTTTGATTTTTTACATTAATGACAAATTTGTAATAATATAAAAATAATTGTCGTTAAAAAATACTATCAATAAAAGTATCAGTAAAATACTAAAAATACTAAAAATACTAAAAATACTATGAATAATAAAATTCGTAACAAAAATAATAATAATAACAGCAATAACTGTAGTAATAACAATAACAACAATTACAAGAAAAGATAATAAAAATAATAACTTCAATAACAATTATTGTAGTAATAATAGTAATGATGGTAATAATAGTGATAATGATAACAAAAAGTTTATATTTTCCAAATTTATATTTTACATTCATATTTATTTTTGCAAACTACTAATAAAAATTAAATAGAGATTTTACGTTTTTATTTTATTTATTTTTTTTAGAAGCAGAATTTTCTTCAATTCTTTCAAGTTCAGAATGAAAAGGTAAGTCATCATATATAAATTTCGTGATTTAGTGAATTGTATGACTTGTAATTTTCATGTTTTCGAAGACGTCAAACACGTAATAATAAAAAAAAGTAAAAAAAAAAAAAATTATGCAATATAATATATATGAAAACTGATAATAACGAGAAGCAATATTGTAAATGTTTGTAAAATTTGTCTTACTGCAATTGTCTTTTACTACTGATACAAAAATTGTTGTCCTTTGACAAAAATGTCCTTTCATAAAAACTGTTTTTTTAATTCTGCATATAGAAAAATTACAAAAGCTTGGTATTCTTAATATAGTTGAATATTTCAATGTTAATAAATAATATTAATAAAGAATTTTTAAAAATAATTTTTACAAATAATTTTTATTTACTACTGTATTTTATTTTATTTTTTATTTCTTTGCTATTTATTTATTGATCTGAAATACAGGAAATAATATACAATTGACTGAAATTTACTCTTTGTCCTTTCAATAATAATTACGGAAATAATACCATAAATGTCTGACAGATTTAAAATTATGTCTGACTAAAATTTGATTTTACTACTGAAATAATAATTACAGAAATATTAATACTAAAGTCGGACCAAAACCTATTTTTACTACTGTTCCTATAGAATAATAGTTTTAAAAAAAATGCAATTTTTGAAACTTTCCTGACTAAAACTTTCCTTTACTACTGATTATAGAATTCTCAAGATTTGAATATTTTCAAAGTCTATTTAACTGTCTGACTAAAATTTACTTCGACTACTAAAATATCTATTCAAAGGTAACCGACTTAAATCTGGTTAAATGTTTTACTATTCATACTAAAACAAAATGAATTTTCAGAATGCGGTACCCCTAAAAAACTTTGTCTAAAACTATTTAAAAAAAATGAAACTTTAGATTTTCTATCGAAATATAATACAAACAAAACGAATTTATTTAACTACAGAAAACATATATAACTAAACAAAACACTAATTGCAAAGAAAGTATAAATAAGCAAACAGAGAACTTTCTGAACAATCAAAATTATATTTAAATGCAAAGAAGCAATTACTTTAGAAAAAAAATAGATTTCTTTATTTATTCTTGAATATATATTTTCATACAAAAATGTTTCTACACACATATATAGTAAATATGGAAACTAGCACACAAATATACGCACACGAGATATCAACGAAATGCCAAAAGAACAACGAATGGTGCACGGAATAAAGCGCATAAACTACAATTAGTGATAATCCATTTGACATGAACGTGGCACCCTTTGCGAATATTATAGTCCTACTGCCTGTCTTTATTATCAAAGCTGTACGTCATTTTAGAAATTATTTCTTTGATTCTGATACATCAATCATGAAAAACTTTTATTACACTTTTTTTTTACTTTTCTAAAAATTAAAAACAAAAGAGAAAAAAATCTTTGCCTTTAATTATTATCATTACACTAATCATTTTTATTAAAAAAAAACGATATGAATCGAAAATTTCAATTTTTATTTTAGTGCTTATTTATTTATATAAAGAAAGACAATAAAGAAAATTGATAATAAAAAACAATGCTATAGTGAGAGAAAAAGATTAATAGCAACGAGTCCAGGGAAAAACTTACAATCAGCGACATTGGAAGCGAGCGACGAGAGCGTTTAATTAACTTAATTAAACGAGTACTTTTACTAAGGATTATTCTAGACTTAAGTAATGAGGCGCCCTCTATACTTTTCCAGTTAAAAAAAAGAGGGGAGGGGGCTATTATTACAAGTAATTAATGCGAAATAGAAATAATTAACAATTTATCGCTATTTCAGAGTGATTTCAATTGTCAATGCATTAATAATAAAAAATAAAATAGACAATAATAATAATAATAATAATAATAATAATAATAATAATAATAATAATAATAATAATAATCATAATCATAATAATGATACTAAATATAATATAATATTACGTTCATCAAAAAAATCATTTTAATTTTTATATTCTTCAAATTATTTTATTTCACATATTAATATTTAAATATTAAATTATATTTTCATGCAATTATATTTTAACAAAGAAAATTTACTTATTATATATTTATTGAAACGGTTTTTAAAACGATTTACATTTATTCGAACTGAAACTTACCTTTACTAAAAAGGTTTTTTTGTATTTAGTAAAATACAAAAATTATAATTCGTCTGACTAAAATTTGTTTTTACTACTGGTAAAAATTAAGAATTTATAAATATTTAGAGTCTGACTATAAATTTTTTTCTACTACTGATCATAATTTTGTGGAATTTATAGGATGACGTCTGACAAAAATTACTTTTTACTACTTGTTAATTTTTTGCAGTAGTAAAAATCAATTTTAGTCCGACGAATATTTATTTCTCTAAAATTAAAAAGCAAGAGCTAAACCAAATAGAATTAATAAATATACAATTTTTTCATAATCAAAATAAATATTATTGTTAGTTGTTAACAAAAATTAAGTAAAAAAAATCTTATAAAATTAATTTGTTCTTTGAAGCAAAATAAGTATTTTCAGATCAAAAAAAATTTAAACCAAATTAAATTTATCTGAACCATGTAAAATTTGTTCGAAACCAAATTATACTTATTTGAACTATATAAAATTTTTTCGGACCAAATAAAATTTATTTCCACTAAATAAACTTTATTCGAATTAAATGAAATTTATTTAAATTTCAAACCAAAGAATTGAATTTGAACCAAAAATATAGTAATTTGTATGAAATAGAAGCTATTATTTGAAATAACTGAAATTTTTTTAAACCAAAATAAATATTTTTAGCAAAAGGAAAATAAATAAACAAAATAAAATAGATAATAAAATAAATATTTATTTTAAATACAAATTTTCTTCTCAAGGTTGCCACAAAAATTTAACTTTGTTTTTCCCGGACTTTTCCCCTGATTTACAGACAGATTTTTGACTTTTTCCCTGACAGTAAAGAATATTCTGATTCACTCTAAAAATGATTGGAAACTCAAAAAAATGTTCGAATATTTGCGAATTTCTTTAATTGTAAAATTATTCGAAAACAATTGTTTTCTTTATCATAATTATTTAATCATTATTGTTTTTCCATTGAAATTAAGATTTTTAAAAACTTTATTTAAATTCAATTATTATTTTCTAGAATTTTTAACTAAAATTCTTCTTTAAATCAATAATTATTTAAAAGAACGATAAAAATCCACGCTATAATAATGTTTTTAATATTAAATTATTATCTAAAATTTTAACCGAAATTCATCTTTAAATCAATTTTTATTAGAAAATTGTAGGAGAATTCAATTATTTAAATACAAAATAATTGCATTTTTAAAATCAATAATAAATAATTTATTCAATAATTGAATTTTACAAGAATTTTTGAAAATAATTGAAAACTTTTTAAAGAATTTTATTAAAATTTTTTAAAATGATTGAATTCTTGAGAAGAATTTTAATAATAATTTATGAAAATAATTGAATTTATGCGATAAATTTTATTTACTTTTTGTTGCAAAATAATTGAATTCTTGTGATAACTTTTGATATTTGAGAAAATAATTGAATTTTGGAAAAGAATTTTATTAAAATTCCTTAAAATAATTGATTTTATGTGAAGGTAATTAATTTAATTTTGTTGTTTAACAAGATAATTAAATTCTTTTGCAGAATTACTTAAAAAAATTTTGAAAATAATTGATTTCCTAAGACGAATTAAAAGTTGTTTATGAAGATAATTGAATCATTGCAACGAATTTTATTATTTTATTCTATAATTCAATGTTTCTTAAATTTGAATTCTTTCATCAAGTTTCAATAAAATTTTTAAGAATAACTGCATTTTTCGAAGAATATATTTAAAATTTTATTAAAAATATTTGAAATTCTACTATGAAAATAATTGAATTTCTAAATGAAATTTTATTATTTATAAAAATAATTTAATGTTTTCGTAGAATTGTATCAAAATTTTTTTTCAATACTTAAATCTTTGATAATTTTTATGAAAATAGTGAATATTGAAAATTATTAAAATGCGAAAATCTTTTAAAAATAATAGAAATTTTGAAAAGAATTTTATTTAAATTTTTGAGAAAATATTTTAATTTTTGGCGAAAAATTTTGCTATTTATAAAGATAATTGAATTCTTGACGAAATATATACGTTAAAATTTTTAAAAATAATTGATTTTTTTCAAAGAATTTTATTACTTTTGAAAATAATTGAATTCTTGTGATGAATGTTGCTATATTTATAAAAATAATTGAATTTTGCAATTAATTTTTTTTAATTACTCCTAAAAAATAATTGAATCTTTGTGAAGAATCTTGTTATTTATCAAGATAATTGCATTAAAACTTTTGAAATAATTAAATAATATTAAAAAAATTCATTCTGGTCAGAAATAGAAAAAAATGTTGAAAGTTTTGTATTCGAATTTGTGGTAGTTTATGAGGCAAACAAAAATACACTAAAAATTCAGAATTTTCTTATGAATTTCAAATATTTAATTTTTTCCACAATAAAAAAATCCTTGATTTTTCCCTGATTTTTCTGACGTGTGGCAACCCTGCTTTTGTTTACGGAAAAAACAATCATTTTCAAGTTCTATCTAAAAAAAAATAATTCTCTTTAAAAATCATTTTTAAATGAATTTTTTATTTCCAAATAAAAACACATTTTTTCCATATTCTTTGGACAAAAATATTACCCACATCAAATACAGTAATATTATTCCCCGATAATAGTATAAAAGTATAAATTGATATTCACCGAAATAAAAAAATACCCCCCCAAAAAAAAAATAAAACCATCCCAAATGAAAAAAAAAAAAATTAATTTTTCCCACCGAAATAATAAAATTTTTCCAACTCCATATATTGAATATAATTATTTGGAAAATTCCTTTTGAATTCGTTTTCATACAAAACGTGAAATTTTCTTTTATGTAGGATTTAATTAAAACAATCCATTGAAACGAATAACAAATGCGATACATTTTTTTTACCTTTTACCCCCTGGGGTTGTTGGTGGGTTGAAGGCCGGAGGGATGTTGTGCGGGGTAGAAGAGAGGTTATAGTACACATAGTGACTCTGAGTGTAATTTCATTTTCATTTTTGTAACTCTGACGCATATAATAACGACATTTAAATAATATACAGGCTTTCTGGCCACACTCATATATACACACTCGCAGCCGAGTGTTGAAAATCTCAGTGGCAAAACTATATGCATACACAAACTCGGATTTCATATACACGACGAGGTATTATATGCGCTTCGACACAAACTTTGTGTATATCTCTATATATATAGAAGCAAAATAAGCCAACACATTCATTATGGTTGTTAATTTATGTTAAATACATATTTACACCATCTGTAGCGTAGATATAGGATCATATCGTGTGGCACCCGCCGCGGGGAGGTATGAGAGCATATTATTTCATTTATCACCATATAACGACACAAATGTGAGCAAAAATTAACATTGCAATCGTCGAGTGTGTGTGTGTGAGAGAGAGAGAGAGAGAAAGGAAATAATTCAAACAGTGCGCGAGTTTGAACGAAAGAGCATTTTTCAGGTTGGCTGAGCATTGCCAGTAAAGCGAGAGGAATGGGTTACGATGATAAACTAATTAATATACTTTGAAACCAGGGGTTTGCCTCTGCTTTTAATCAATACTTTCCTTCTCCTCCGACTATTGTTACAGAAGTTAATTAAAAAAGTTATTTTCATATATACCTTATATCATTCATTAAACAACAAACTATAATTTTTTTTTCTGTATATATATTAAATGCCTTAATGAGAGCCATAGGTTACTGAGGTCTTTCAACAATGATAAACATTACCTGCGAAATCATTTTTTGTGCACATGAAAAATGTTTCCTAAAAATATTTTTCGTGATAAAAAAAATATTTTTCTTTAGTTTCATTTTTCATTTCATATATTTTAGAATAGGAAAGAATATGTTTGTTGGAGAACAAAAATTTTCTTTTGTGATTATATAAATTTGGTCTTTTATGTTTTTTTATATATTTGTATATACTTTTACTAGCAAAAGAAGTCATAAAATAATGAAGAAAAATTTATTAGTTTGTTTTATTAAAATAACAATACACTGTCTGTTAAAAGGAGACTTCAACTACATTTTTAATTATAACAAGAAAATGATTTAAATCTTCCATAAAATTTTTGGATTTTTATTTTTCATTAAAAATTGATAGATTTTAGAATCCATCTCTAATTTTGTAGAAAATATGTTTTTTTATCTACAAAAAAATTGACGAGTAAGAAATAATTGATTTTTACAATTTTTGAAACATTTGTTTGAAAGAAATTATTGTTTTTAGATTGAAAATGCTAAAAAAGATGATTGTTATTCAATTTTTTTATATGGATATTCACTTGTTTATTTTTCTAATTTCGAATCATTCGATAAAAAAATAACTTATTTGATTCAAATAACCGATTAATTGATTATTATCAATTAAATATTTAATTGAATCAAATAATATTTATTGGAGTCAATTAAATGGTATTTGCTTCAAGTAAATATTTAATTGATAATAGTAAATTAATCGGTTATCTGAATGAATTAAAATTTTTTTTCAGTGTATTTTTATTATAATTTATTTATAATTTATATTTTTTATTTAAAAAAATTAAAATTCGAACATAGTTTGAAAAATAAATAAGTGAATTTCCGTATAAAAAACTTAAATAACAATGGGCTTTTTAGCATTTTCAACCTAAAAACAATGTTTTTTTTTAAAAAAAAATGCTTCAAAAATTGTAAAAATCAATTTTTTTTCATTCGGTAATTTATGTGTAGATACAAAAACATATTTTCTACAAAATTGCAGATTGATTTTAAAATCTACAATTTTTAAGAAAAATAAAAATCCAAAAAGGGTCAGAATATTTTATAACTAATGATTTCCTCTTAAAAAAATACACTATAAAAATAATTTTATGGAAGATTTAAATCATTTTCTTGACATATAGTTAAAATTGCACATATATGGAAATTAATAAATTATCAAAATAGATGTTTTTTTTAATGATACGTAATAATATTATAATCAGCGTCTAGAATTCTAAATAGGAAGGAAATTAAAAAAAATTAATATATTTAAATTTTTATAAAATCGATAAATATAAATTGGATATATGTTTTAATATTAAAATAATGAACACGTTTGAGTTTAACTTTTATTGCCGTTTAATAATAAATGAATATTTAAAATTGTAAATTATCTTTAAATAATAATGAAAATATTTTGCTGCGTAAAAATTAATAATAATTCTCGATAAAAAGTGAAAATGAATAATTTCTATGCAGTTTTATAATATATTTTCGTATACTTCAATTATTTATGAGACAAAAAAGCAGAAGAAGGTAATAATATGAATTTATATATATTTTATTTTTTTGGTTTGTATCATTTTTATTTGTAAAATAATCAAAAACAAGGGTTTATACTTATATAAAATCCAGTAGTGTAATAAGTTAAAGTTTTACGAGAATTCAATTATTTACATGCAAAAATAAATAATTTATTGAATAATTGAATGTTTCTTAAAATGTAATACTCATAAAGAATTTTATGAATTTTATCAACAAATTATTAAATAATGAAATTCTTTTGACGAATTTTAATAAAAAATTTTTAAGAATAATTACATTTTCGAGGAATTTGATTAAAATTGTTAATTTTTAATTGAAATTTTGCGATGAATTTTATTATTTATGAAAAATAATTGAATTCCTAAAAACAATTTTAGTATTTCTGAAAATAATTGAATCCCTTTAAAATTTTTTATTATTTATGAAAATAATTGAATTCCTAAAAAAAATTTAGTATTTATGTGAAAATAATTGAACCTCTTTAAAAATTTTAATTATTTATAAAAAATAATTGAATTATTTCGCGAAGAAATTTGTAAAAAAATTTGTAAATAATTGAATTCCTGTGAAATTTTTATTATTTATGAATAATTTTTATAATTAAATAGTTAAATAGAATTTTGTTAAAATATTTTTTTAACAATTGAATTCTATTTGGAAAATTTTATTAAAATATGTAGATATTAAAAATCATTGAATTGAGGAAAGTTTTTGAAAATTTTTGAACAAAATTGAATTTCTGCGAAGAATTTTATGACTTTTGAAAATATAATTGAATTTTCGCAATCATTTCTAACTTCTCCAATTTTCAATTTTATTTTTGAGCAAAAAAATTCTTCTATAAATCCATTATTTTTAATAATTAATTAAGTAGATTAAAAAATGTAACTAATTTCGTAAAAATTTAAATTATTAAAATTTTTCAAAAATTTATGTTTTTTAAAATTTCTAATTAATTTCATTCAAAATAGAAATTTTATAAAATTTCAAAGTAAAGCCTTTTGAAGTTCATCTATTAATGAAAATTGTAAGCGTAACTCTTTTAAACTTTAATAAATTTTGAAATATTTGAGTAAAATTATTCATTAAATAACTTATAAGTAAAAATTTTATGATAGTTCTTCGCAAGAATTAATATATTAAAAAAGAAATTATTGTTAGAAATAAAAAAAATTGAAAATTTCTGACAATAATTTCTTTTTTAATATAGGTTGTTTATGTGACAAACAAAGAAGTCACCAAAATTCAAAATTTTCTTATGAATTCTAAAAATTTAATTTTTTCCACTACTTTTAATTAAAATCCCAGACTTTGTCCTGATTTCCCTGAATTCCCTGACCTGAGGAAGCAAATATTTATGAAATGAACACAATGAGAATTACAAAAATATACAACTTGGCAACGGTTTTATATAATTAAGTCAATACATAAATATTTAACTTTGTAAATGAAAAAACCCTTAAATGATCTTCAGCATTTTTATTCACGTAATTTATTTAATAAAAAATTTTTCTTAAAGACCAGTAATAAAAAAAAATTCACCAATAATTCTTACTTAGAAGTAAATTTTCCCATTGAAAATTGAATACTTGAAGTAGATTAAATTGAAACTTTAATATCACTTAGGCAAACGTATATATACACATAGTTTATATATAGGTATATATTTGTGTGTGTGTGTGTGTTGGGTGCTCTGATATTTTCTAAGGAAAGGACCAAACAATTTATCACTCTCTGTGTCTGTGGATATATGTTTAAAGAGGTTTATGGTGTGACTGAGAGTCGTTGAAAATGAATTGCTATAGAATAGAGAAAAGAGGCAAACGAGGAGGGATGAGGGGGGTTAAAAAGGACGAAGTTGCTTCGACTCAAAAGGGTTTTGCTCGAATATAGCAATGGTCTAGCAACCGCAAATGAGAATAGCGGGCTGGAAGGGAGCTGCAACGTGTTCCACGCTTCCCTGGTGACCGATGAGGCCAATTCCGTCAACCATCGTGTGCCTTCATTCTCCAACTACTGTTCCTGCAAGTTTTCCACTAATTGAAATAAGAATCACTAAATTTCTACACACGTCCATAAAATACCATCGTTTAGTATTTTTCTATTTTCGCCTAATTCGACGTCATCTATAACATAATCAAAAACTTTCGTTTCCATATTAAAATATTTTTACTTCTTATTTTTACTATTTATTTATTTATTTACAAATTATAGTATTTTGAAGTTTAAATTAACATTTCTCTTAATAAAAAAAAGTTTTAATTCAAAAATTATTTAATTAAAACTGTTTAAAAAATTATATTATAACATTTACAATATGTATTTATTTCATGTAAATATAAAATCGTTTTGAGTTTCTTAATTAAAATATTTATCAGGATTTGAAAATTTTTATATAATTAGGTATTTAGTTAATTTTCAGTTCGTCGCATTTTCTTATATAAAAAACTAATTTTTATACTCCATTCGCCCTAAATTTGAATTAGTAAGAAATTTAAAATGTTTACTAATTCGATTTAGTGACTGACTTTCTCCTTTAAGAATTAGTAAATTTTACTAATAGTAAATAAAAATAAAAAGTAGTAGAAATTACTATTAGTAAAATTTACTAATTCGATAGCAAAAATTCAGTCACTACCACTATTAAGAAATGGATATAATTTTATTTTTATATATTTTATAATTTAATAATTATATAATTTGATACTTTATAGCAGACTTCGCACTCGACAATTAATTTTAAAAAAGTAGCAAAAAGTATCTTTCAAACTAAAAAAAAGTTCCTAGTAAAAAAGTAGCTATCAAAAAATTATAAACTTGATGACCAAAAAAAATTTTATTATTCATAATAAAGAATTTAAATATTTATAAAAATAATTTAATTCTTGGGAAGAATTTTATAAAATTTTTTAAATAATTCATTTCTTTCGACTAATTTTATGTAAATTCTAATTTAAATAATTTAATTCCTGATATTGAAAATCATTGACTTGCGAAAAGTTTTTTAAAATAATTAAATTTCACAAAGAATTAATTAAAATTTTTGAGAATAATTGAATGTCTAAGTGGTATTTTATTAAATTTTTTTTTAATAAAATTCCTGAAATTCTTGGGTACGATTTTAATAGAATTTTTTTAAATAATTGAATTTTCAAGAAAAAAATTTATTACTCATTAAAAATAATTGAATTCTTGTTATGAATATTGTTATTTATGAAAATAATTGAATTTTACAAAGAATTTTATTAAAATGCCTCAAAATAATTGAATTTTCGGGAATAGTTTTGTTATTTATCTTTAATAATTGAATTCTTTGGATGAATTATTTATGTAAATAATTGAATTCTTGGGAAGAATTTTATTAAAATCGAAAAGAATAATTGAATTTTAAAAAAATTTAATTAATATTGTATTTAAAATAATTGACTTCTTTCGCACAATTTTACTCAAATATTTGAAACTAATTGAATTTATGTAAAAAATTCTAATATTTTTGTAAATAATTGAATTCTTGCAAAGTATTTTATTAAAATTTTCAAATATAATTCAATTCCTGAGAAGAATTTTATTATTTATAAAAATGATTTAATGTTTGCGAAAAATTTTATTAAAATGTTTAAAAAGCATTGAATTTCTGTGAAAATTTTTTTTATTTTTAAAAATAATTGAATTCTTGTGGAAGACTTAATTTGTGAAAATAATAATTGAATTTTTCGATTAATTAACTTAACATAGTATTAAAATTTAAAAATAATTTAAATTCTTCGACGAGTTTTATTATTTATAAAAATAATTGAATTCTTGTTTAGAAGTTCATCAAAAGTTTTAAAAAAAAATACTTTAGGTACTTTTTGAAAATAATTGAATCGTTTGAAAGAATTTGATCATAATTTTTGTGAATAGTTTTTTGATTTCTAGTATTAGCGAATTTAAAGTAGTGTAAAATCTCAACAACAAAAAACAGAAATATTAGCTTTAAGTGGCTGAAATTTAAAAAAAGAACCAAAATGGTAGCATAACGTAAAAAAGTAGTAAATAGTAGGTTTTAGTAGATATGAGTGCGAAGCGTTTATAGTGAAGAACAATAAGAACTTTTAATTAGAAAAATATATTAAAACACATTTTTTTAATTTAAACAAAGGGATTAAAAAATATTTTTTTTGAAAAAAGGGGATTACCCTAGAAAAGCTTATTTATTTATACACATTATGTATTCTAATATTATTTATTATTTAATTTAAATAAAGAGATAAAATACATTTTTTTTGTGAAAAAGGGGATTACCCTAAAAGTACCTTTATTTATTTATATACTAATTTATTCAAATATTATTTATTATTTAATTTGAATAAAGGAATATTGTATTTTTTGTAAAAAAGAAAGGGGAATACCCTAAAACTACCTGATTTATTTATTATCTTAATGTAAATAAATTCAAAAATAATATGAATAAAAGAATTATAACACTAAATAATAATCCTTATTATTTTTTATTATTTACTACTTTTATTATTTTAATTAATTAATATGTTAATAATATTAATAATGAATGATAAAAATGTTTTTTGCAAAATAACATTGTAATATGGCGGTAAACCTACATTTGAATTCAAATTAGCACAAAACTAGAGATTAAATTGCGTTTTATGACTTAATTATGCTAATTACCCGGGGAAAATTGTTTTACATAACTTTAAAACCAATATCTCGGGTTATATTCTTGTAATAAATCTTTTTTTGATATCAAAAAATACAGTTTTCAACAATTACAGCTGCGGGGAAATCCCGAATGTTGGTTTGTCCAACGGTTGGCAGCACTGGACATTGCGGAAAATTAAATATTTAAAAAATAATAAATTCAATCCAAAACTTTTAATTATTAATAATGTTAATAATTGTATTAGTACAATGTAATTAAACAATTCTTTGACTATTTTTTATTTTTTAATTCTTAATTTTGAATTTTTCGTTGAATGTACCGACCGTGGGGAAGTCAAAAGTTACCGTTAGAGAATTCCCGACAAAAAAAATTCAAATTGTTTATAATTATTTTTCGTACAAAAAGAATGTTTTTTATTTGTAAATTTAATATTTACGAGTTTAAAAAAATAAATAAGCAAAATGTTAAATTACCGACGAAGGAATAATAAGTTACAGAACTGATCACCAGATGCCAGTTAGTGTAAATGTACAATCACAGAAATAAGCATGGCTAACCTGTTCTCTAATAAACAATAACATTGGCAGTTATTTTTGTTGATAATTAATGAATATCAATCAAGTATTTAAAAATGTGATTATCAAGTGTTGTGTCTTATTAATTGGAATTAATTTTTAGAAATTATGTTTTGGAACTGTAGTGTTTGGAGTTGTCAGTCTGATCTGTCAACACAAATTGACGGTCGGCAGATAAAATTTTATCCATATCCAAAAGATAAAAGGTAATTGGAAATTTGTTTTATTTTCTGAAATAAACAATAAAATGTCCTGTCACAGATCTAATTAATTACGAGCAATTATTTTTTTCTAATAGCTTACAGGACCATTGGAAGAATGTTTGTAAGAAAGTTTCGCACGTTAAAGATAACAATTTCTTTCGATTATGTGAATTGCATTTTGAAAAACGATATATTACAAGGGATTTGAGATTAAAGCCCAGAGCGATTCCGACTATCTTTGGTAAGTTTAGTTTTTTTCTCTACTTTCTGAAATAATTTTCCTGATTTCATAACATAACCTCAAAAAATAGTCTCAGGTGTTTTCTTTTACCGCGCACACAATTTTTTCATATTTGTTTCAAGTGCCTACTGTTATCTCTTAAATATAGTTTTTATATATTTGTTTGAAAACATTTTTTATATTTCTATATTTTTATTTATTTTTGGTTCTTTTTCCGTATTTTAATTACAAAAGTTTTTTATTGATTTTGTTTTGACTAATGTCGATATAAACACTCTCTGCTAATTGTAAAATAAAATTTGAATAATTTTGTCTCATTACAGATCTTCCTAATAAGAGAAAGTTTCAACAAACTCCACAATCTGGTAAACGTAAATCTAAAGGTCCGCCAACTAAAAAAATCAAAGAAGAACCAAATTCTTCTTTAGAAGTGAATCAAGATTCTTCATTGCTTGTATGAATTTTACAATTTTTATTTTTCCAATAATTCTCCATGTATTTATCATTTTTTTCACTGTAAATTTTCTTTTTAGGATAAAAAGGACAAAAAGAAATCTCAAAAGTCGTCAATGATCACTCCGACTGTAAATAATTTGCGAAAAACATCAATAGACTCAAAGAAAATTGTTCGTTATCGATTGGTAATTGATATTGAAAAAATCGAGTCAACTGTACAAAAGAATGGCGAAAATATAAATGAAAATCAGAAAAGTGTCGTGAAACATTTTAGTGATGCAAGTGAAAAGAGAAAAAGAAAAGAGGAAAAAGAAGAAGAAGAAGAAAAAAAAGCAGAACAAGCAGATGAAGAAGAAGGCAAAGAGGAAAAAATAATAGATAAAATTGAAATAGAAGACGAAGAAAATTTCGAATACTTTGATTTTGTACCTGAAACAAATCGGCATACACAAGAAAATTCAAATGACTATCAAAAGGAGGAAAAACAGGACGAAAATTTAAGGTTTTCGGGTCAAAATTCAAAAAACGAATCATATCAAAATAGTTTACAATCTTCAGATTCTTCTCTCGATGAAGAGGATTATGAAGCGGAGTATTTAAAATTTTCTGACGACGAAGACAAATTAAAACCCTCAAATGCCTCTTATCGAAAAGAAGAATATTTAGTATTTTCCAACCAAAGTGAGACAGAAGAGATTGTAGGAGAGATTAATGAGGATAGATTGCAAACTTCTTTACACAAAGACGCTGAAGAAGAATTTATGATAATTTCTGATGATGACGAGACAATTGAAACGAATCAAAAGAAATTGCAAACTCCTCCCCAACAAGAAGATAGAAAAAAATATTTTTTTTCCAATTCCAATAAACATTTTCTGCAAAATTCAAATCAAGAAGACCACCGAGAAAAAATAAACAAACACGACGATGAAGAAGAAGAAGAAGAAATGGAAGCAGAGTATTTAATATATTCCGATAATTCTGAAACGAATGAAAATATTACAGAACCACGGAATAATTCTCAACAAATAAAATCCAGTGATCTTCCAACAAATTCCACGGTTAAACGTTGCAAAAAAGGATGCGCATTGGAAAAAGAAACATGCGATAAAAATACCCAATTCCGTTGTATAAATTGCAATAATATCTATAACGTGACAAATAAATCCAATCAGGAAATATCCAATTCAATTTATTGTTTAGACAAGGAAATAAAATTTATCCCTCACTCAACAAAATTAATTCTCTCAGAATCGAAAGTATCAATGAAACTACTTGCGGAACATTTGATATTTACAAATAATGGAAATATTCAACCTTGCGGTGGTAATTGTGAATTGACAAGAATAATTTACGATAATTCACAAAATTATAAATGCGAAAAATGTGGTAATATTTATCAAAATTCGATACAAAGTGTTGTACAATTACCATATTCAGACGACGAGTCGGTTATTAAATTTAACGATATTTACCCAGATATCAATGACTGTGATGATTCTGAAGACGACGATGTCTCGTCAAATTTTTGGGATGACGATTCTGCATCAGATGCTGTTGATGTTAGTAAAGAAGATTTATCAGAAACGGAACCATTGGAAGAAAAGAAAAAAAGTCATCTAAATGACAAAAATATTACAAAAAAAACTGAATGTAAAAATGGTTGTCAATTCACAAAAACAACTTTGAATGGTGGTACAATTATCAAGTGTATCAAGTGCAAGAGAAATTACGAATTGGAGGAGAAAAATAAATTGGAAATAAACTTATTAAAAATATCCGACGAGGTGTTGCAGAAGTATGAAGATAAACTATCAAAAGAGGAAAATAATGACGAGAAAAAAATAGGAAAGACTAAGAAAAGAGCGAAAGATTTACTTAAAGCTCTACAGGATAAGACGAAAAATGTTAACGATATGATGAGAGTATTAAAAAATTCGAAAGAAGTCTCTAATTTATTGCAAATGCGAAAGGAAAAAATCAGGAAAACTGCGAATTTGAGTAGTAAATTGAAAAATAAACAGGATTTATCAAACGTGGGAAATAAATCGAAAGAAATAAAAAATTTGTTGCGAACATCAAATAGTCAGAAGGAAAAGAAAACAGAAGTGCCAAAGAATGAATTAAAGAAGAAAATAGATGGGAAATTGGAGAAAATTGAGAAAAAGGAAGAGGCGAAGACTATTGAGAAAAAAGTGGAGAATCAAATAAAAATTACGAATAGCATTTGTCTGGTGAATGAAATAATTGATTTGGAAGAGGAAAATGTAGAAAATTACCCTTGTGATATTTGCGATTTACCATTTGAAACTAGGGATTTGGTGAAAGATCATATTTTCACGATGCATGGCATTAAACCTGAAGTGCTTTGGGCTCGTTTTGAAACTCCTGATTGTAAATCAATTTCCATCGAAAACCAATCGAGGTAAATTTCACTTCTTTTCTATTTCTTTCTATTCAATTCTTCAAGTATTTTACATTTTTCTAATTTTTATACTAAAAAAAAATTATTAAATTTTATTTTTATAATTTTTGCTTTTATAAATTTTTCTTTTTCAAGAAATTGATAAAATTTTGTAAAAAAAATCAAGCAAAAAATTATAAAAATTTGCTTTGAAAAGTACTTTTCCTAACAATTCGTTGATTAAAAATGTTGTAAAGTTCACGAATGTGCATTTTTCTCTTTTTCCGTATATATATAAAAATTTTAATTTCATAATAATCGAAAGATATTTTTATTTTTAATATTTTAATGAATGAAAACAAATGATTTAATTTTCTAATTACAGGCCTCGGATAGTATGACATTTTCGACTATTCTTCCGAATACTACAACAAAATATCACTTTTCTGGTATAAAATACTATTTATTTCGATTTTTCTATCGCAAAAAATAAATCAAATCTTTCAAAAATTATTTTTGAATAAACTTTTTAAGATAATTAAATTTTTGAAATATATAATTGTAAAATTTGTCAATAATTAAGATTTTGTAAAATTGTTTTAAAACTAATTGACTTTGACTTAAGTATTTCATTAAAAATTTTCGAAAATCAAATTTTGAAGAAAATTAATTACAAATTTTTAAAATAATTGAATTCTCAATAGTTTCAATGAAAAATCTTCAAATAAAAATTATGAAAATTAAAAATTAATGAAAATTAGATTCCAAGAATTTTATTCAGATATTTTTTAGAAATGTAATTCTTAGAATTTTTTTACTACTAATTTTTTAAAATTTAATTATTTTCCATATTTTTTCCTACATATTTAGAAAAATTCAAATATCTACAAAAATCACCTATTTATAAATTACTTAAATTAAAAACTATAAAAAATAATAATGAAAAATTAACATTATAATTTTTTAAAATTGTTATTGAAATTTTGGAGATAAAAATCATCTGGAAAATTTTCAATTGAAATTGTTCAAAAAATTAATCAGTTTCTTAAATACGTATTTTAATAATTATAATTAAAATTCTTCAAAAACTTGCTAATATGTTTTATATTTTCAAAATATTCAATTATTTTAAAAAATATTACCGAACTTCAATTACATTGCGAAATTTTCTACTGTATATATAATTGAAAATTCTATTATCTTTAAAAACTTATTTTAAAATCATAAGAAAGAAAAAGGAAGACATTTAACTCGGACGTTAAAGACTTATTATAATTATTTAAAAATATTTTTAAAAAGTGAATTTAAAGAATTTCTTTATTACAATTTTTTAAAAATTAATTATTTTCAATATTTTTGTTCAAATATTTTCAATTATTTACATTAATAACTTTTATATTAAAACTGAAACTTTTAAATTAAATTAAATAAAAAATGTCAAAAACAATTATTTAAAAAAATTGATTTTTATATTTAAGTAATTGAATCCTCGAAATACTGTCGTAAAATTATTAAAATTAATTGATTCTTAAATGAATTTTAATTTTAAATTGTAGAAAATAATTGAATTTTGTAAGGATGATTACAGTTGTGATTTTTAAAAATAATTAAATTTTAGAAGGTTTGAAATTCAAATTTAAAAAAGTTTTAATTTTTTTTTTTTTGAAAAATAAATAAGGAGTATTTTAATAAGTTAATATTAAATCAGTAAATTTTAGAAATCAGTAAAAAGCCAGGAAAATAGAAAATGGAATTTTTGTGACAAAACTGAATAAATTAAACGACTTTTAATCGACTAAAGCGACTTTTTTGCGCTTTAAATTCGATCCGAGGCCTGTTATTTTTGCTGTCTTCTCTTTCCGTACACATAAAAATTTACGTTCCTAAATAATCGTAAGATAAATATTTTCAATTTTAATAAATCAAGAAAAACTATACGTATTAAAAAATTATTGAATTTTGTTCTATCTTATTAATTTTTTCCCGAACGGTATTTTCGAAAGACAGCAAACATGAATTACACTTTTTATTTCTAATTAATAAAAAAGAAATTAATAATAATTAATCGTTGAATTTCAACCAGGAATATGGATCCACCACAGGAGACATTGGAAAATTCATTATCACCAAAAGTCGAGGAGGAAAAATTGGAAAAATTTCCCTGCAACAATTGTGAATTGAAATTTTCCACAATGGACGAAATTAATGTGCACAAAGAGATTCATTTGGAAATGCCAGTGAAGGAAATGAAGTGTAATATTTGTGAAGAAATTTTTATAGACAATAACTTATTTCGAGTTCATTTACGTGAACACATTGCACACTCATAAATGCCAACAATATTCTAAAGCATTTATCGATTAATTATTATTACAAACTCAATGCAATGTCATGAAGTTTACTACATTATTCAACATTAAATTAATTCTAAATTTAAATTAATTTTTTTTTCCTTTATAATTTATTAATTGTTAAATTAATATTTGCCTTCGTTCTGTTTCTTTTTTTTTATTCGTTTTGTCTTTTTTTGTATTCTTTTTTCCTTATTCTTTTTTCCATTGCTTTTATTTTTTTTATTTTTTTTTTTCATTTTTTAAATTCTTTTCTCATTCTTTTCTCATTTTTTTACTTTTATTTCATTTTTTTCCCCTAAATTTGTATTTAAATTAAGAACTAAAAAATCGTGTATGTTTGTACAGTAAAATCGATGAGGGAAAATGAGAAAAATATATTTTTAATCTAGTTGATAATTTCATTTTTGTAACTCACGTAAAAATAATTGTATAATAAAGAAAGTCTGTGACTGCAATAATTAGCAATAGCTTTATTTGTTTTAAACGATTCAAGTACATTGGATTACATAACACCTAGTGTCTTTTTTTCTCGTCACTAAAAATCCAACTGTAATATTACATCGTTCCGTTTTTTTTTCATTTGTAATAGTACATTTTATTTTCTTTTTTTTTTCTCGTAAATGGTGCGTGATGCGAATTTATTTTTTTTTCTCAACTACAGTGTGTATGTTTTTTTATTTCTTGTATATATAGAGGTATATGTATACATATTTGTTCATCATTTAAGACGCAGTTACAACAATTAATTATGTACATAACTATTTAAGCTATATATGACTAACGATATTGACGCTTTAGGATGCTTTCGATTTATGCTTTCGTGAGAATGCAAATAATTTTTTTTTTTTCATAGCGACTCGACGAGGCTCAAATCTGAAATTGACTACTGTACAGTATATTAAATTTCAACTGAATAACAATATATATTGTGCAAACTAGCATCTAATTAGAATTGCAATTATTTATAAATATATACATCAACATTCATATTTTTCGCGAATCGCCATTTATATATTATATTTTAATAATAAATCTAAAAATTCATCATCAGGATTAACAATATTTTTACGTTCAATTAGCATTCAATTTTTCTCATCAAAAAATTAAATTTTTAAATTATTTTAATAAATTATAAATTACAATATATTTTCTGTTTTTGCAAAGTAGAAACAAATTCGTTTTTTGAAGAAAGCTAAAGAAAATTTCTCCGTAGCTAATTTTCGACTTTATTTATTTCTTCCATTTTTTTATTTATTTGGATTTATTTTTTGAAAAAATTGAATGCAAGTTGAGAAAGTTGTTTCTAAAACTGAAGTTCCTTTATAAGAACGGACCTCGTCGATTTTTTTTTTTGTTTTTTTTTTCATCGTGAGCGCACTCTTGGGACTCGGTCTAATCCAAAAATTGACCATTTCAGAAATTGGTAATCGTAGGGTAACTTTTCTTTTCTTTCTTTTCTCTTTTTTTTATTGTTTCACTCTAAAAATTGAAAATATTGACTTTGATTTCACGCTACTTTTTTTTTTTGTTTTGTTAATAAGGACACATGAAAAATTGATCGACGCTTATAATAATCTAAAAAACACTTACACGCATATAACATCTAGAGATTGACTTTCATACCAATTCCTGAATTAATCTCTCGGTATATAATAATATTAATAATAATATTAATTAACACAGAGGAAAAATTAATTCGAAAAAATATTTTTCCATTTCTAGTAAAAATCTACAAAGGAATATTGACTTTTCGAATCTTGTTTTATCTCATCATCACATTTCAGTTTCGTCTTCTTACAATTATTTTCTCTTTTTTTCTATTCTTTTCTCTATTCTTTGATTATTTCCACTATTCTTTTTTCTTTGTTTCCTTTTTTCACTCTCGATTTTTTATTCTCTCTTGAAATTACTTCAATACTTTTTTTTTGTCAAAATTTCGGTAAACTTTTTTTTTTCTGCGGGTATTACTTATATTTTTTTTATTAAGGGCATGAGATATTTTATTGACATTTTAAGATTTTTTTTTCGTTAATTTAAACTATTTTTTAATTAGCTAAAAATTTTGTTTCAAAAATTAGTAGTTTTGTATATTTATCACTCAGGTAATAAAGAATTTTTTTTTTGTTTTGCATTTTAAATTAGTGGCTCACTTTATTTTCGCATACTAGTGCATATTTGTAGAGTATAATTTTTAGATTATTAATATGAAGATATGTGATTGACGAAAAATTATATTATGACTATGAAAAAACCCGTTCTATTAATTTATTGACTTTTCTTTTTAAATTTAAACATTTTTCGATTTATTACTGTTCAATTGTATAATTAATTTATTTTTAGCAACTTTTTCCGTTTATTTTTATGTTTAAAATTCGAAATTTATTTTCTCTTTGAAAAAAAGAATTATATTATATTAATTTAATGTTTATTTAATATTTTATTGTTTAATATTTATTTCATTTTTAATCATTTAAATATTTTTAAAAAAATTAACAATAATTGAACTAATTTGAATTTATTTATTAAATTTGTAATAATTAAATTAATCTCATTAGCTTCATTTATTTAATATTTAATTTATAAATGTTTGACAGTAGACGAGCAATGTAACAAAAAAATGTTTCGCCAAATGATATTGTAATTTCTTTCGCTATTAACAATTTTTTTTCGAATAATGGTTCACTTTGACTGAAAATTTATTTTTACTATTTATTTTTCGCTGTGAAGAACTTATCGTCCGACCGACAAATAAATAAATTTACTGTAAAAACAATTCATAAATAATAAATAAAAATTTTATTTTCCACTTATAGATTAATTTTTTTTTGCAAAAACTAAGGTGCAAATTACTTTTTTTTACATTATATGGAAATTTATATAAATCACTATAACTTCTTTGATAATTATAATAATTGCAATTTTTTTCTCAACATTTCGTATATAGTTAACAATATTCTAAATTTTTTTTATAATTCTAAAATTAACTATTTAGGCCAAGTAAACGATGGCGATCTTATTTTTCAACAATAACATTTTTATATAATATAGAAATTATTTTTTTCAATAACGAAAAGACTTTTTTTTGGAATTATAGAAGAATTAATTTACTCCTCATGAAATATTTAATAACTATTAATTAATTATTGATTATTAATTAATTGTTAATTTGTAATTAATAAATTTTGGATTAATAATAAATGATTATTAATTAATTGTTGTTTTTTATTTAATTAATTAATAATAATCAATTAGGTAGTTGTCTAATTAATTAATTTCTTTAATAATTTATCACTCCGTTTGAATCATTTTACACATAATATAATATATTTTTCGTTCACTGAATCTAATTCTTCTTCTATTTTGTTTTTAATTAATAATACGTATTAATTAATTTGCTAATTTTTTCGTGTTATTTGCTATTTATTTTTTTATAATGATTTAGATATATAATAATATTGATAAGGTAGGCCATTTATAAGGAAGCATAAATAATCTTGTCGATCGGCCACGAACCCATAAATATTGGTTATTGGAATATTTATATAACCCACTTACGTAATAATATAATTGTTAATAATAATTATTTTTTTACTATTAAATAAATAACAACTTAACAAGTTAAATACATTAAATATCAGTAATAAGGATTTTACTTTTTTTTTTGTTAATTTTTGTATGTGCTAATAATAAATTTTGCTATAATGTCTGCGCGATCCTTGCGTTTTGGAATAATAATTTATTTCAATTTCTTTTTATTTATAATAATTTCAATTATTTTTTTTACTCTTCTTTTTTTAAATAATTTTTCAATATTTATACTTAAATGACAAATTTCTCCTTTACAAAATCTATTATTCGATGTCTAATGAAAAAATTCTATTCTTAAAATTAATTATTTAAAAAAATAATACAATTTTTCTGTCCTTAAAGAGTGAAAATTAATTTTTGTACTTATACACTCTTGTATTTGGTTTGTTTCGAGTTTAACGTACTTTCTTTCTTCACAGAAAATTTTTTGTTCCGAATAAACAATTTTAATGTAAAATAAAAAAATTTGAATAATATTTATTCCTATTGTTAAATTAATAATTAATTACAGTATTAATGAATAATATTTCTAATTAATTATTCTGTTAATTAATCGCATTATTAATTAATTATCCTAATAATTAATCACTATATTAATTAACTATTAATTAATCACACTATTAATTGATTGTTAATTAATTATTAGTTAATTAATTAATTATTTAATTGATTACTAGTTAATTATTAAATTCATATTACTAGTTAATTAACTAATTAATTATTGTTTAATTCACTTATTAACTAATTTTTTAATTAATAAATTTTAAATTAGTGAAAATTCGTCTGAACATGTAAATTTAATCAATTCATTTACAGTTTAACTATTTTAGGAATATTTTTAATTTATCAATTTTTTCTATAGAAAAGCTCGCGGTCAAAAAAAAAAAAACAAAAAAACAAAAAGGATCCTGAACGTGAATTTTTTTGAGATATTCAAGAAGATCACAAGGAACGCGCAGCCTCCGTGCTGTAAAATACTTTCATCAATTAAGGCTGTGTTAATTATTGTCTTTCTCGCACACCCTTAAAACTCGCGCTCGCAGGAATTCCTTTTTTCAATTTTTTTTTTCGATCGAGAGCTTTGCACTCATTTTTGTTTTCTGTTAAAATCATTTCGTACATATTTTCTAAAACACTTATAGAACAATATTTTTATACTCAATGAAAAATCTATTATAATAATTCACTCTTTCTGTAATATATATATAATATATATTTAAAAATTTGAAAATTTTGATCCAGATTTATCTCAGTCCATTTTTATAATTTTAAAAGCCTCTGCCATTTTTTTCTTTGTTTAAATTTGTTTTCTTTTTAGTTATAAAGTCGGGTTTATTTTTTTTGTAATTTTTCTTTTCATAAAAATTTTTTTTTAATACTTTCTATATAAATTTTTATTAGCGCAAGTTTTCAGTCTCGCTTCTATTTCTTTTTTTTTATAAATTATTTGCTTTTACATGCAGGTAGCCTACTTCATTTTTTTACTTTTTGTTTCACTTTTATTTGAATTTTTTTTTCCTTTAAAAACTACTGTGCATAAAAATTTACAACTAAGCGAAGAATTTTTACAATATTGCAAACGATTAAACGTCCACTAATTTGTAGAAGTTTTTTTTTCTTTGAACATTTAATTAGTCAACATTTATCTATTAAACATTTAGTGAACATTTATGTAGAAAAATGAGCTCATTCATTGGTCTTTCCTTGCAGGTATTATAGAACTGCAAGTTTACGAGTTTTTTTTCCTTAAATAATCAAGAGAGGAGAGGGGACGTTTAACCGGCAAATTTTTATTTTTTGTTTGTTAAAAATTACTTGTGAATTTGTATGTTAATTTTGGTGAAAGTTCTACAAAAATTTATATAGACTTTTCTTTTTGTTTTTTAAAATAAATTTTGAAATGTCTGATTTTCATTCTCCACTAATTATTCTGTTTAATTTTCCGTTAATTATTCTGTTAATTTTTTTAATTATTAATATTTATAATTATTAATATTAATACTTTTAATGCAGTTTATTAATTATTATGTTAATTATATTGATTTTTAATATTAACAATTTTAATTCAGTTTGTTAATTTCAATAATTTTATTAGTTCTATTAATTTACATTAAATTATATTAATATTAATTTTATTAATAAATAAAAAAACAAGAAATAAACTTTTGAAAATTCTTAATTAGTATAAACATAAAATGTAAATAATAAATAAAATTAATATTTTTTTACTTTAAATTTAATTTACACGAAAACGAAACTTCACCTGGAACAGCGAAAAATTTCTTTAGAATAGTGAAAGTATTAATTGAAACAACCGAAAAATTCGCCAATGTAGTGAAATTTATAACTATTTCAGATATAATTTTTTTTTCACTTTTTTTGTAAAAAAAAATTGATTGAAAAAAAATATTTATTAAATAAATTCGTTATTAATTGCAATTAATAACGAATTAAAGAAATAATTGAAAATTTCGAAATTAGTAATTTTTGTAGAATTTTCGCCAGAAAATTCAGTGGTCAGTTGATAGAAATAGCTCGGAAAGGAACTAACGATTAATAATTAGTACAGATATACAATATACGTTAATACATTTAAGTGTGTTTATAATATTTTTATGTATAATATTATAAATTTTGGTCACAGACGAGTGATTTGAAATCGATGAATTTTCGCGAAAGAAATGTATATATATATATTCTAAATCTATACATTAATTATAGATAGAGGAAAAAGCCAGTTGGAAGTAAGCAGATAGAGAGAAGATTAAAAAATAAAATAACAGGAAGAATAAGCACAACTTTCAGGATCCCTGATGAATTTTCTCTCGATTTCTTATCACTCGTTGGCTACCGCGATACTTTTTTTTTTAAACGACTAACAATCGTTATAAATATATAAACAGCTGCGAGCTAATTCTCATTATAGGTACATAATTTACTGTACACACAAACATATATGTATAATATATAATATTTTTTTTTTATTTCATATAATATATTCTATATATATGTATATGTATATTATATATATTTTATCATTTAATATAATATTTGATAATGTTTGTTTTGAAAACTAAAGACTAAAAAAGTGCCGGCAGGGTTTGATTCGGTTAATCCGCGCTTTAAAAAAAGAAAGAAAAAAATCTGCTTTTTAATGGACTTTTATTTTCCTTGATCAGTCTATTAGTACTTTTTTTCAGGCAATTAATGTGAATTTCTTACTTCTTGTTTTCTCGGGATTGGAAATTTTCTCTTCTTTAGAAGAAATGAGAATTATTTTTCGTATGGAAGAAAAATTTTTATTTCTATTATAAATTTTTCTTTTGGGAGAAAATTTATTTTTCTGTTATAAATTTGTTTGATGAGAAAATTTATTTTTCGATTATAAATTTTTTTGATGAGAAAATTAATTTTTCATAAAAGAGAAAGTTTATTTTTCTTTCAAGAGACAATTTATTTTTCGTTTTAAGAGAAAAATTATTTTTTTTTCCAAAAAGAGAAAAAGTGGTTTTAGTGAATAGAGAAATTTTTTTCTTTTCTTTGAAGAAAAGTTTTTCCATTCTTCCAATAAAAGAAAAACGTATTCTATTGTTGGAAAAGAGAAAATTTTTATTTTTTTAGTAAAAGAAAACATTTTCTTTTATTGAAGAAACGAAATTCTCATTTTTTAAGAGAATTTTTTATTTTTCCAATAAAGAAAACATTACTTTTTTTATTGAAGAAAAGAAATTCTGATTCTTTCAATGAAAAACATTTTCTAGAAAAAAGAAGTTTTTATTCTTTCTATAAAAAATATTTTTCTTTCTTGAGAAAACAAAATTTTCATTCTTTCGATAAAATTACTTTTTTTAATCTATTTGTTTATAATATATTTTTATTTTGAAAAAAAATCATTTTGTGAATATAAATATTTTTTATTCTAGAAAAGAAATATTTTTTTTCAATAAAAATATTTTCTTTCATTGAAGATAAAAAATTCCTATTCTTTAAAATGGAAAATATTTTTTTTTTTGATGAAAATATTGTCTTAATTTTCTTTATTAATAAAAACAAATTTTCATTTGGAAAATTTAATTTTCCTCCCTTTTTTTAAAGAAAATTTTTTTTTCGAAAGAAAGAAATTCTTTTTGTAAATAATACACAAAATTTGCATTTAATAGAAGCAAGAAATTAAAATTCTTTTTAGTAGACAACAATTTTCTTTTATAGGAAAATGAAGTTTTCAAATTATTTTAGTGGAAAAAAGTTTTAGTTAAAAAAAATAGCAATTTCCTTTCTAATACTAGAAAACATTTTCTTTCATTAAAAATGAAAAACGAAAGATTCATTCTGTCAAGAGGAAAAAATTTTCTTTCATAAGAATGAATTTTTCATCCTTTCATAAATGAAAATCCTCTCTCATTGAAAACAATTTTCCATTTTTTCTCGATGGAATAAAAAATTGTTTTCCATTAGGGGAATTGTTTTTCATTAAAAAAAATTGTTTTTTATTTATAAAAATTATTGTGTATTGAAAAAAAGAAGAAACAATTATTTTTTATTAAAAAAAAATATTTTTCATTATAAAGAAAAATTGCTTTTCATTAAAAAAAAAATGGTTGTTTATTGTAAAAAAAAATTGTTTTTTATTAAGAAAATGGTTGTATATTAAAAAAAAAAAGAAGCAATATTTTTTATTAAAAAAATTGTTTTTCTTAACAAAAAATTATTGTTTATTGGAAAAAAGAAGAAATTAATAGTGTCTCATAAAAAAAATCGTTTTTTATAGAAAAAAAAAATGCCCTTATTGACAAAGAAATGCCAAAAAATTGCCATTTATTGAAAAAAAAGAAGAAATTATTTTCGTCTCCAAAAGAAATATATTTTTTCTCCATTTCTTCTTCTCTAGTTCCTGCTAGATTCAAAAAGCAGAAAAAACTCCCAACCTAAATTCACTAAAACAGAAATTCTTTTGATTTCCCTCTATTACATTTGGCATAGGAAAATAAAAATCACACCATTTTAATATATGAAAATAAAAAAAAACAAAAAATACGGAAGATATTATTTGACGCGTGTGTGCACAAGCATTTTTTTTTTTATTTATTTTTGCTTATCAAGACAAAAATGTTTGTGATACTTTCTAGTCAGTTTCGATGTTTCAGTTTCCCCTTAAATAAATTCTCGAATATTCAATCGAGTTTGAATAGGACGATTATGGGAACCACGATTCCTTAAAATTCGCTAAGTAATAAATACTTTGTTTTTCATCATATTTTCTTTTTCAAGGAAGTTACACATAGATTTTTTTTTTGGTTTATTATATCACATATGTAATCGTGGTCCGGGGTACGGATTATTTTGCTTTATACTTTCTGAAGTGAAACCGTGCCTCAGCATGGTTTTATGGAATCATTATTATTTTACTTTTTTTTTAATATTTGTACGTACAGTAAGCATTCAATAAACGCGAGTTTTACACACCTGATACTGTCGCTTATGAACTAAATGCAAATCATATAACAATTAACGATATAATACTGATATTTTTTTAAATTTTTCTATATTGTTATTTTTCTCGCTCAAGTGTCTTTTTTTCTTAATTTTCTAACTAAAAAGTTTTTTTTTTCGTCAATTCTCAGAACCAAACTTTTCAATTCCTTGCGGCTAATTTTCTGTTTCTTGCTTTCGTTTAATTGGTTTTTCTCTTTTTGGTGTTTTTCATCTTTTTTCTGACACTTTTCCTTTTTCTACTACTTCATTTTCCTTTTTCTTTTTTTTCTGCTTTTCTCGCATATTTTTTCTTCTTCCTTTCTACCTATTTTCCTCCTATTTTTTCTTCTTCGTTTTCTTTAATTTCACTATTAGTATTTCCACTGTTTTTTTCATGTTTTCTTCTATTTCTCTTGCATCTTCACCTTTGGTTTTTCATGCTTCTTTCATTTAAGTATTTTCTTTGTTCTTTTCTTTTTTTCTATTTTCTCTCCTTATTCGTTATTAGTTTTTTGCTTGTTAAATTCAATTATTTTTCTCCATTTTTTTAATTCTTCGCTGCTTTAATTTAATTTTATTATTTTATCATCTTTTTATATTTTTAAAAATTTTTTCCCCATTTTATTTGGTTATTCTTCTTTGCTTTACGTATATTCCATTCTTCTTTTTATATTCTTTTCTATTTTCTCTCATTCTGCATTAATGGTTCTTCGCATCTTAAATTCAATTATTTTCCTTTTCATCTTTTCTCGAATTTTTAAAATTTTTTCTTTACTGTTTTTATATAATTAAATTTATCTTCTTTCAATTTATTTTTTTCAAAATTTTTTCTTTCTGTTCGTTTATTTCTTAACCATTTTAGTAGTAATTGTTTGTTCTTTCCATATTTTCTTTTCGTTCCTTGATTATTTTTTAGATTCACCAATTATTTTATCTACTTTCCACATTTTTTTCAAATTTTTTCTTTTTCTTTGGTTATTTCTTAACTTCTTTAGTAATTTTATCTTCTTTCCACAATTTTTTTTCAAATTTTTTCTTTTTCTTTGATTATTTCTTAACTTTTTTAGTAATTTTATCTTCTTTTCACATTTTTTTCAAATTTATTCTTTTCCTTTGGTTATTCCTTAACTTCTTTAGTAATTTTATCTTCTTTCCACATTTTCATCGTCTTCTTAAATTATTTTTTAACTTCTTTCGCTATTTTATCTTCTTTCCCTATTTTCTTTTAATTTTGCTTCTTTTTCTTTTATCATTTTTTAACTTTTCAATTATTTTATCAATTTATCCATTTTCTTTTTCTCTTTCCATTATTTTCTTTTTCCATTATCTTTTTTCCTAGTCTGCTTTTAACCATTCTTTTTTTCTTCTTTCATTAATTTTTACCTTTTTTATTACCTTATCTTCTTTCCATATTTTTTCTGTCTTCTCTTCTTTTTCTTTGGTTGTTTCCCAGCTTCTAGAATGAAATTATTTCCTCTTCTATTTTTCTTCTTTTGTTTTCTTCTATTTTTTTTGTTCTTTTTGCCTGTTGCATTTTCTTCTATTTGTACCTCTTCTTTGGTTAGTTTCTCCTTTTTTTAATGAAATTGTTTTCCTTTCTTCTTTCCAAAGGTTGTTATACTTTTGTTCTCTTTCTTCAGTTTTTTTAGATATTTCTTCGCTTCTTTTTTTATTTTTTTTCTTCTTTCCATATTCTCTTTTCTTTTGTTTTCTACTTTTATTCTTCATCTGCAATACGAAAATGTTAAAATCCTTTTTAGTTTCAAATCACTTTTCATTAACTTCTTCTAATTTTTCGTTTACTTCGAGGTTTACTTCTATTTTTCTACTTTTATTTCCTTTAGCCGTCTTTCTGATATTAAAAATCTTCCTCTACTTGCAATTATTTCTCAAATTCTATTTTCTATTTTTCCTCGTTAATAATTAATACAGTTTTCCTCTTCTTCTTCTCTTCTATTTTTTTAATTTTCTTTTTTTCTTCTCTTTTCTTTTCCTTCATTCTTTTTCTTTTCTTCTTCTATTTCTTTCTTTCTTCCATTTCTTTCTTTTTCATTTCTTCCTCTTCTTCTTTTTTGTTGCGAACTATTACTTTCAATGAGAATACAATAAATTTCGTCTGAATGATGCAAATATTTTATCGTTTAAAAATTAATTGAGATTAAAAAAAATACTCGAATGAAAAAATTTTAATATATACTTGGACATGCTGGTGGATTCATTTGTCCGAAAACATTCAATTCGTACAATGAAGCGAACACAATGAATATCAAGTACCAAACCATCAGTACAATACCGTAACGTCGATCTAATTTCCAGCCATTCATGTGTGTCGCTAATACCAAAAATATGACTGTCGAAAGTAGAGAAAGGGTCGAATAGGTCAGACCTGTAAACAGAAGATCAAATTATAATCAATTATCCGGATTGTCAGGATATCCGGATTTCAGTGAATTATAGAAGACAATCCGAGTGAATTATAGAAAAAAGAAATTTATTTATCCTTCTATAGTGAATTATAGAATTTAATTAAGGTGAATTAGAAAAAAAAATAATCAATTGTAGAAAAAACTTTCTAAACGAAAACAAGAAAAAGAATGGCTTTATAGTAGGAGTAATTAAATTATTGGATATTGACAATGTTTATATATGGGACAGAGAACAATGGGATTTAATGAAGAGTTTATTTTTTTGTGAAAATAAAAAATTCTCGTAGATATGTGAAATATTGTGAATTAAAGAATATTTTACCTCTGCTGGTGACATTAACGTGTGAGCCGGGTTTAATAATTGCAGTCTGAATGAACCACGGAAGACCGAGGCAAACTAAAATATCGAAGACATTACTCCCGACTGCATTGCTGACGGCCATATCGCCGAGGCCCTCTTTGATAACAGCCAGTGAAGAAAGTGCATCAGGTACGCTTACACCTGCCGCGACGAAAGTCAGACCCATAACAGTGTCAGGAATTCCAAGTGTGCTACCTGAAATTGAAAGGGGAGAAATTTTTTATTTTTATTTTCGTTTAAAACAAATTTCACCCTCGTAGATGATAATTGACCATTTCTACTGACGAAAAATTATTTATAATATAAACTTTACTTTCTGAGCAAAATTATTGTTTGCTATTGATAAAAATTAAAATAACTTTGTATCACATTGTCTGACTAAAAATGGACTATTTCTACTGTAGAAAATTATAATAGTGTAAATTAAGCTGTTTGAATGCATTGATTGAAGTTTAAAATACTTGTACCTCTTTGTCTTACTGAAAATTGACTATTTCTACTGACGAAAATTGACAATAATATACATTTAATTGTCTGACTAAAATTGTTTTTTACCACTGATAAAAGTTGAAAAAAACTGCTACTAGATTGTCTGACTAAAAATTAACTTTTACTGAGGAAAATTACAACAGTTTAAATTTATTTATGACTTAAATTCGAAATATAAAAATTTAATGAGTTGTCTGACTAAAATATACCTTTACTACTGATTTTTATTTTTTGTTAATTTCACTTCAGAATCTTTATTAGTTACTAATGTTAAAATATAGAATTTAGACGGAATAAACTTTAGTTCTACTACGTGGAATAAATAATAAATAATAAAAATTAAAATTAAAATTAAAATTTAAAGCGTCTGACTAGAAGTGATTCATATCAACAACAATTATTTGATACGCAATTAAAAAAACCAAAGAAATTTTTTTCGTACTATTTTTGCAATTACCTAAATAAATAATGTACAAAAAATAATAAATAAAGGAATGAAATTAAAATAACAAAATTATACAAAAACATAGCTTAAAAATTAAAATACTTATAAAGAAAAAAGTAATAAAAATAAATTAGATAAATTGTTTTTAAAACTGATATTATTAATAATTAATAGGAAATTTTTCAATAATAGTTAAACAAACAATTACGTTTACTACTTTCCATTAAACTTTCAGTACCCTAATTAACAATTTTGTCATGCTAAAATTAACCTTTACCGCACAGCTTCAAAAATTCAAGAAACGTTAAATAATTCTTTCAAGAAAGAGTACTTATTTAACTTGATTCCTAACGACAAAAATAATTTAAAAGTTTTTCCAGTCTGCAAACTGTCTTTTTTCACTCAATTAACAAATTTTGCAACAGTTGAGAATGCCTTGTCTCATTAATATGTCTCTGCCTATTGTAATTAACCAAAAAAAAAAAAAAATTACAAAAATCCTGTGAGGATCGAGTATTAAAATCATTATTTTATATTATAAGAATATTGTTACTGTAACTTCTTAAAAATTATTTTCATATTGTATTATTATCTAAAATTTAAACTAAAATTCATTTTCAAATCAATTTTCATTATAAAATTCTACGAGAATTCAATTATTTTAATACAAAAGTAAATTTTTTATTGAATAATTGAATTTTTCTTAAAATTTAATTCTTATAAAGAATTTTATTAACAAATTTGTAAATAATTGAATTCTTTTGACTAATTTTAATAACATTTTTTAGAATAGTTACATTTTTCAAGGGATTTGATTAAAATTGTATTAAAAATAATTGAAATTCTGCGATGAATTTTATTATTTCTGAAAGTAATTGAGTTATTGAGAAGAAACTTATAAAAAATTTGTAAATATTTGAATTTCTGTGAAATTTTTTTTATTTATGAAAATACGTAAATGTTTGCGTACAATTTTATTAAAATTGTTTTTAAATAATTGAATTTTTTTGGGTAATTTTATTAAAACAGTAGATATTGAAAATCATTGAAATGAGAAAAATTTTTGAAAATAAAAAAAATGTTGACTATAGAATTTTATTAAAATTTTTGAAAATAATTGAATTTTGATGAAGAATTTTTTTATTTATAAAGATAATTGGGATTTTGTAGAGATTTTTTGTAAATTTTTAACATAATAGAATTTTGTGATAAGAATTTTATTATTTTTGAAAATAATTAAATTTCTGAAATCATTTTTAACTTCTTCAAAATTAAATTTTTTTAGAGTTTTCTTTTCTTCTATAAATCTATTGTTTTTAATCATTAATTAAATATATATATATATATATTGACAAATTTAACTAATATTAGAAGATTTTGAATTATTAAAATTTTCCAAAAATCTAAGTTCATTAAAATTTCTAATTAAATTCATTCAACAGTGAAATTTTATTAAATTTCAAATTGAAACCGTTTGAAATTCATTTATTTATGAGAATTGTAAACGCTACTCTTTTAAAATTGAATTAATTTTAAGATATTTAAGTAAAGTTATTCATTAAATAATTTATTTATTTTAGGATAGTTGTTCAAAATTTTGAGTTATTTAAGAAGAAATTTTTGTCCTAAATTGAAAAAATTGAAGGTTTCGCATTAAAATTCGTGGTAATTTTAACGATCCACAAATTCTGAATGTTCAAATGAACGAAATACTTTTTATTAAAAATATTTTCATAAATTGCTAATTGCAATAAAAATTAAAAACTTTAATTTTATATTGAGAAACTTTATAATTAATTTTATTCACAGTGACACAAAATATTGTAATAAAAATTTAATTTGAAGAAGAAAAAAATAAATTTCATTCATTTGAACGTTTAGAACTTTAGGATCATTAATTTTTTTAATTTATCAGTCAAACGAAAAAGACACAAAAATTCAGAATATTTTCTTATGAATTCTAAAAATTTAATTTCTTACTTTTCCCTGAATTTTCTTATGAATCCTAAAAATCTAATTCCTAACTTTTCCCTGAATTCCCTTTGTCAGAATATATGTTTATTATAATGATAATAATATTATAACTATATATTCCAATTCGTATTTTATTTTTATAAAAAAAATTTGAATTAAAATTTTTTACGTTCTATTATTTTTAAAATTGCTAATTTTATTTAAAAAAGTAATTAAGAAATGATTGCTAGTTGATATTAAAATGTAAGAAATAGTCATAAATACCTATTATTGTTATCATCCACACCATAATATAGCTGTAAAAGCTGATCCACATCATTGACATAAAGAATGTATAGGGATACAATCTCTTATACTTCTCCTGTCTGACATCGGGCATTGTAAATCGACACATATAGTGAATTGGATAGACGAGTGCCCAGGAGAAAATTTGAAATCGTGTACCATCAACTGGTTTCTCCAATGGTGAAACTTCATTTGGATCGTATTCCTTCGCCTTGTAATATTGCGGTTTCGCTGCAACTGGCGCCGCCGGTTGTGCTTGTTGTTGTTGCTGCTGTTGTTGAGGTTGTGGTTGTTGCTGAATAGGTTGCTGCTGTTGCATTTGCTGTTCCTGTTGTTGAGGATCATCCCAAGCATTCAGTGCATTATCTGTAAAAAAAATTCACCCGAAATAATTTTTAATTAAAGATTCTTTAATAATTAAAATTTATACTTGATTTTTTAAATTTTTTCTGTGATTCTCAACTTATTTATTAATAATTAATTCAATACCTTATTGATTCACGGGGGAAGTATAATATAAATATAATTATTATAACTATTTTTTTTTAAATCATAAGGTTTTGCAAATTTCCTTAATATGGAATTTATTTTTTTCCCTTTAATTCTTTTTTTTAACTTTTTAAAAATTTTCTTTAATTTCAAAAAGGAAAAATAGATAAAATTGAACAAGGAACAAAAAAAACAAAAAAGTAAATAGAAGAAAAAACAAAATAAACAGAAGAAGAACAAAGAAAATAAAAGTACAAGAAATAAAAAAAAATAAAAATTGAAGAAATAAAAGAAAAAAAATGAAAAATAAAATTTTCTCTAATTCAAAAAAGAAAAAGTGTAAGAAAAAAGAATAATAAAAAGTGAAAAGTAACGGACCAACTGGATTTTTCCATGGATCAACCGGTGTTGGAGAACTGGGCGCAGTGTATGAAACTCTCTCCTCTTGTAAGGATTTATATGTAACTAATGCGCTCTGTTCTGCTGGCTCTTCATCTTTCGGTAGGAATGGAAGATCATAGGATTTTGCCCAACGTTCCAACGATGCATTATACGACAAAGTGACGCAATAAACAACGTACATGATAAGCATGAAAAGCGCTTCAGGCCTTGAGAAACAACAACAACAAAAAAACAAAGAGCAAATTAATCTCTTGAAAAAATATTCTCTTTCTAATTTCACAAAACGAGTATAATTACATAATTAATTAACTAAATGAAAAATACAATAGAAATATTTTCAAGTAATTTTCAAAATATTACAATAATCTATTATATAAATTGAAATACATTAAAGACAGAATTATACCATGAAATTATCTCGTTGGATATTGTGCCGAGCATAACTAAAATGGAAACAGCGTAGAAGAACGAGTCACGACAAAGGGGCCACCAATTTAATTTAGATACTGTTGTTGTGCACAAGCCACAGATGGATATTACAAACATTATGTTGAATACTGCGCTTCCGATGACTCCACTCACCTATATTTACAAGAAAAAAATTAAACATTACAAATTTTTGTTCCTTTATTATTTCAATTTAAATATTTTGGGTAAATATAGGTAAATATTTGTTTAACTAGATATTTATTTTACGAGGGCGCATTTTAATTGTATATTTTACTACTGTAGAAAAGTAGAAAAAAAGGTTTTGTTCTCTCTTCGTAATTGAAAATTTTATGACATGATAAATGAATGAAATTGAAAAAATGAAGAGATTTCTGTGGATTGAAAATGAAAAGTCGAATGGAAGGAAATTAGAGGGTAGAGGCAGATAAAGATGTCAGGAAATTCGAATAGCAAGAAGGAAAATGAAAAAATGGAAAAGAAGAAAAAAGAGAAAGGTAGTGAAGAAATAGGAGAATAGTAGAAATTGAAAAAAAGGAAAGAAGGACGAAAATATGTCGATGAAGAAATTTCAAGGATGGAAATAAAAAGAAAATGAAGAAAAAATACGAAGAAGAACAATATGAGAGAAAAAAATTTAAAAGAATTAAGAAATGAAAAATTGAAGACAAAAAATAGAAAAGAAGAAAATGAATGGAAAAAAATAAATTCCAAAAAAGAAAATCAAAAAATAAAATCGAAAGAAGGATTCGAATTTTGAAAAACAAAAAACAAAAAGGAAAGTAATAAAAGAAGATTAGATAAACAAGAAAAAGATAAATATTAAATAATGAAAAAAAAGACGAGAGAATGGAAAATATAAGAGAAAAAATAAAGCACAAAAATAGAAATGAAAAATTAAGCAAAAAAAAAAAAGAAATGAAGACAACTTGTGAAAAAAAGAACATTCAAAAAATCTAAAAAGAAAATAGAAAAAAGTATTTGAATAACAAAAAAGAAAAGTAGAAATTTAAAAAGAAAAAAAAGATTAACTATGTAAAAAATTTATTTAAAAAGAATAAATAATAATAAAGAATAAATAAATAAATAAAAAGAAAATTATAAATGAAGAAAAAAATAAAAAAAGGAAAAGTAGAAAAGAAGGAAAAAGATAAATAATGAAAAATAAGATGAGAAAAAAGAAAAAAATATCAAAAGGGAAAACAAAATATATAAGACAAAAATACAACATTTTTGTACGTCTGACTAAAACTGTTTTTTAATACTGAAATTAAAGAAAATTTTAAAAATAGAGAAGAAGAAAAAACAAACAAAAACAAAAGTGAAAATTTAATCAGAAGAAAAAATAAATGAATAAAAATAAAAATGGAACAGAGAAAACCAAAAAAGGGAGAATACAAGAGAAACTTAATTAATTTTTAAAGAAAAAGTAAAGAAAGAGAAAAATAATACATATTACCTAAAGTAAAAAAAAAGAAAAGTACAAATCGAAAAAGAAGAAAATGTTAAAAATAATTAAAAAAATAGAAAAAAAGAGAAATGAAGAATAAAGGAGAAGAAAAATGGAAAGAGGCAAACTGACCAATAAAAATGAAGAATTAACAAAATCTACTTAACTTAAGAACGAGAAATATAAAACAAAACAGAAAAAAGTGAAAAGAGCCATAAATAAACAGTGGAAGAATAGAAAATGAAAAACAATTAATTCAACAATAAAAAATTGAAAAAATTAGAAAAGAAGAAAATATAAAAAAAGGAAAACTAGAAAACAAGGAAAAAGATAAAAATAAAAATAGAAATGAAAAATCGAAAAAAAAGAAATGAAGAAAATTCAAGAAAATCTAAAAGGAAAATAGAAAAAAGTATTTGAATAACCAAAAAGAGAAAGAAAAAGAAAAGTAAAAATTTAGAAAAGAGAAAAAAAGATTAACTCTAAAAAAGAAAATTGGAAATGAAGATAAGAATAAAAATTAAGGAAAAGTAGAAAAGAAGAAAAAATATAAATAATGAAAAAGAAGATGACAAAGAAGAAGAAAAATGGCAAAAGGGAAAATAAAATATATAAGACAAAAATACAAAATTTTTGTAAGTCTGACCAAAACTGTTTTACTACTGAAATTATAGAAAATAGTAAAAATGAAAATTTCAAAAATAGGGAAGAAGAAAAAACAAAACAGAACAAAAGTGAAAAATTAATCAGAAGAAAAAATAAATGAAAAAAAATGGAACGAAGAAAACTAAAAAAAAATGAAAATACAAGAGAAATTTAATTAATTTAAAAAAAACAAAGAAGGAGAAAAATAATACACAGTAAAGTAAAAAAAGGAAAGTACAAATAGAAAAAGAAGAAAAAATTAAAAATAATGAAAAAAAGGAAAAGGAAGAAAAATGAAGAATAAAGGAGGAGAAAAATGGAAAGAGGCAAACTGACCAATAAAAATAAAGAATTGACAAAATTTACTTAACTTAAGAACAAGAAATATAAAACAACAGAAAAAAGTAAAAAAATTATAAACAGTAGAAGAATGAAAAAAAAATTTAAGTTAACAATAAAAAATTGAAAAAAAATTAAGAGAAAAAAATAGAAAAGAAGAAAACTGAACAATATGAAATAAGAATAAATAAAGGAATAAACTCAAAGGGGAGAAAATTAAAAGAACTATAAATTAACTTGACCGAGAGTTTAACATAAAAAAACAAAAACAAAAAGTACAAAAAAAGAAAAAAGTGGTAAAGATATAAACAAGCCAGAAAAAAAAATGGAAAAATGAAAAATAGAAGAGACGTAAAATGAAAAGAGCAAAGACGAACAATATGAAGAATGAAAAAATATAAGAAAAACTAAATTAATTAAATTAAGAAACATGAATTAATTAAGAGACGATGAAAATGGAGCGGAGAACAAAAGCGCGAGTGAAGCTCTCGCGAAAGAAAGGAAAGAAAAGATATAGACAAGAGGAAAAAGAGATGACAGAAGGAAAACATTAAAAGATCTAATATTGCAAAATGAGTATTTGCTTTCATTGTATACAGTAATACTGATGCATAAGATCAATAATTGAGGAGCTGGATTCTATAACCGGCTCTTCGCTCGGAATGCACGCGCTAATATCAGTCGGGTGGCAGTGAGCGCCTCTGGGCCTGTCACTGCCACCCGACTGATATTAGCGCGTGCATTCCGAGCGAAGAGCCGGTTATAGAATCCAACTCCTCAATTATTTCCCTTTGTGAATGAAACTTACGCCAATATCGTCTTGCGCAAAGAAGACTCCTATTACAACGGTTGCCAATTCTGGTGCAGACGATCCTGCAGCCATGAATGTTGCCCCTGCCACGTCTGGTGATAATCTTAGTCCTGTAAAAAAAAAAATTATTTTTTTTTTATTTTCAATCATCTAATAATAATATCACATTCAATTGAATTAAAAATATTTTTCTCTCGATATTAAATTGAAATTGTTTCACTTTCAATTAACTTGAAAATTTGTTGCTTTCAATGAAACTAATAATATTTCTATTTCAATTTAAATGAGAATATTTCACTCTCAGTTAATTTAAAATTATTTTACTGACAATTGAATTATAACTATTTTACTGAAAATTAAATTATAACTATTTTACTCTCTATAAAATTGAAATTATCTTACTTTCGATTGAATTTAAATATTTTTCTCTCAATTAAATTGAAATTATTTTACTTTCAAATAAATTAAAGAATTTTACTTTTATTTCAAATAAATTGAACATATTTTAATTTTATTGAAAATATTTTGCTGTTAATTAAATTGATATTTTACATTCAAATTGAATAAAATTTACTTTCAATTCAATTAACTAGAAAATATTTTGCTTTCAATTAAATTGAAAATATTTTGCTTTTAATTAAATTGGAAATATTTTACTCTCAATTAAATTGAAAATCTTTTACTTTCTATTAAATTAAAATCATTTTACTGTCAATTAAATTAAAAATATTTTACTTCTAATTTCATTAAATTTATTGTACTTTTCGTTTAATTTATGCAATGAACTTGAAAATATATTGCTTCCAATTTAATTTGGAACTATTTTACATTCATTTTAGTTAAAAATATTTTACTCTCAATTAAATTGAAAATAAATATTTTCAATTAAATAAACTATCAATTAAATTGAGAATATTTCTATTTTAATTAAATTAAATTTATTTTACTCTGAATTAAATTTCAATTTGAATTTACAACTATTTTATTTCTCATTAAATTTAAATTATTTTACTATTTATTAAATTGCAAATATTTCTATGTTAATTTCAAATTTAAAGTGAAAAATTAAAGTTCGAAAATATAAAAAAGAACAGAAAATTTTTTTCTTTTCATAACTGAATTAATATTTTGCTGAAAATGTTATTATTTCATAATAATTTAACTAGTATTTATTTTTTTCCATTTACGCGACGTGCTTCGAAACAATCACACAAATTATACTCTTTTCCCTCTACGTAAAAATTGTTTTGAAATTTTTCAACTTCACCTCACTTTTATTTACTTAAAAATTTATTTTAATTTCTACATTTAAAAATAAAAATTAAATTAAATTATTATAAAATAGTGATTTAAATTTAAAAATCAAATTAATTCAATTATTAAAAATGTGTATTTCACCCGTTGAATTCATATTATTTAATAATTTAAAACAAAAGATAAAACTCGATTCAGCAAAACTCTCATGAGTAATTAAAATATGAACTGACTGCTTCTAAAATTGAATAGGTCGAGAGAAAGAAGCAAAAAAGAAAAAAAAAGTGGAGAAAATAAATTTTTATTTTTATCACAAAGTTAAAAAAAAAATCCGTCTCGTCTCGGACAAAATTGATCTGTTAAGTAGAACAAGTTGTTATGGGGTCAAACAAGATTTTCTCGCACTAAGTGAGATAAATTTATGAGAGATAAAATGAAATTCATGTTGATATGTGAAAAAGCTAACGTCCCCCTCAAAAAAAAGCGAGAGTTGAATTCAAGAGGAAAAAGTAATTTTTTATGAGGGAAAATTAATTTTTCCCGTGTACAAGAAAATTTTTTTCTCCTCAAACATCACATTTCATAAATTATAACAAAACGGAAAAATGTCTTCAAACCTTTATATGTATATACGTACATTCATATATAAGTAATTGAATCCATTTAATTAGGAAAAAGTGGGTCAAATTGAACAAAAAATTTTTCTATTCTATAATATCAATTATCCACAATTATTAATTATTAATTACTCTGATTGCTTGTAGAAGAAATAATTAATTAATTTCCCTCGTTAATAATTTAGGTAAAAGGAGATTCATTTATTTAATTAATTATTTAAGTCATAAAATATTATTTCAACCGACATAACTAAAGTCGTGAAAGATAATTTCAATTGATAATAAAATTAATAAAATACAACTTCATTAATAATGTCAATTTAGTAATAACTAGAAAATTCCAAATGTAATTTCAAACTCTTTAATTTAAATTTTTTTTAATAAATTAAACAGAAATGAAAATATTATTCTTTAAATAAAGTAGATGTGAAACAGAATTTTTTACATTTATTCTATTCTTGAAAATTTCAAAACAAAGAGAAATATTATCAAATGGAACAAATTTTACTAATTAAATTTTTCTTCAACATTTTTCTTCGGTAAAAAAAAAATTTCTCTATAGAAAGAAAAAGGAAGAAAGAAGATTATTTCAATTTTTTTCAAATATGTGTCTACTTGTTATAGTATTAAATATTAAATTAAATTTAATAGATATTAAAAATTAAGAGAGAGGGATAAAAAATAAAAGAAACCGGGGAAAAGTAATAATGGAAAAAAATAATAGGTGGAGAGAAAAAAGATGGAAAATGGATGGAGAGGAAATTGAAAGATTTAGAGTCTTACTCTCGCAAATCCTGTCGAGGCTGGATACGAAGTAATCATCACAGACTATGGCAAGACCAAGAAAAGTATAGGCTGCGACTAATATGTGAATGATAAGACCACCATGTTTCCTGGCACTGGGGCCCATCAATGGTCTCGGAAATTGTTCGATGGCTGGCGCTGAACAATTTATTCTTTTAGGCCTCACTGTCGAATGTTCAGGTATACTTGTCGTTGATATAATTGAAGGTTCCTGTGCAAAAAAAAAATTGTGAAATTAATTTTCTATTTAGAAAAAAAAGGAAATTTTTTAATTTTGAAAAATAATAAATAAATTTTTCTATTTAAAAGAAAGAATAAATTTTTCTATTTTAAGGAGAGAAGAGATTTTTTCTATTTTATGAAAACGAGATTTTTCTATTAAAAAATAACATTTTTTTTTCTATTTAAAAAAAAGACATCTAATTTTTCTACTTAAAAAAACATCTAATTTTTCTATTTAAAAAAACTGGAGTATTTTCTATTTAAAAGACAAAGATTTTTTCTACTCAAGAAGAAGCAAAAAGTTTTTCTATTTAAAAAATCTACCAATATTTACTAAAAAGGAACAATAAATTTTTTTTATTTAAAAGTAATAGATTTCTCTATTTGATAAAATCTGCGTAAATTTTTCCATTTTCAATAAATTAAAAACAAATATTTCCATTTAACAAACAATCATTTTTTTTATACAATAGATTTTTCTATTTCAAAAATATTATAAGACTTTTCTATTTTTAAAAATTAATCAATTTTTCTGTTAAACAAATTAATTTGAAAAATAGAAAAAGAAACTTTTTAATCAAACACAATTGTTATAGTTTACGCCAATTCTAAATCAATTAAACAGTACATTTTTCTATTCGAATGAGAAATAACAAATTTTTCTTTTTAAAAAATAAACTATATTTTTTTCTTCTTAAAGGTAATAACAATTTTTTCTATTTTAAAAAAAACAATATATTTTTCTATTTGTATACTATACAATAAATTTTTGTATTTAAAATAAATGACAAATTTTTCTATTTAAAAGAAACAAATTTTTCTATTTCCAAGAACCAACCAATTTTTCTATTTAAAAGAAACAATAAATTTTTCGTTTAAAAAACAATAGATATTTGTATTTGAAAGCAACTATAAATTCTTCTATTTAAAAGAAACATTTTTCAATTTAAAAGAAAGAATAAAATCTTCTTTTAAAGCAATAAATTTTCCTATTTAAAAAATGCGGCAAAATTTTTCTATTTTAAAGAATGAATAAATTTTTGGCTTAAAAAAATTAATATCCAAAGTAGAAAAGGCAAGTTTTAGTCAGACACAATTCTAAAAGTTTAAGAAGTAACACTTATTTTCCTTCAGAAATTACAACTTTTCAGTAGAAAAATCAATTTTAAGTCAGACTTTACTGTCAATATTCCTGTCATTTTAGAATCAGTAGTAAAAGTAAATAATAGTGAGACGTAAAATTTTCTTACACTAATGTGACAGTAGTACAATAGCAACTACAATTAAATTTTCTTAAACTTCTGATGCAACGTCTGTAAGCGAAGTGTTAGTTAGAAAGGGACAATGTTACTAAGACAAAAGGTATTGTTTCTTGTAATTTTTTTGTAAGTAGTACAAATGATCTTTAGTCAGACAAAAGAGTTAATTCTCGTAAACTTCCTTACTAAGTTGTACAAAAACTTTAGTTAGACAAAGTTGTTTCTTTATTGTAATTCTAATGGAAAAAGTGAAATAAAGTGTGTTTCATACAAAGTTGTAAAGAATTCTTCGTAACTTTAGCAAAAGTAGTCTGCAATTTTTAAGTAAATAAGTAGTAAAAGTAGATATTTAGTCAGACAAAAGTGACATTTTTGAGTAGGTAATTCTGGTGGAAGTCAGACAAAAATGTACATTTCGGCTAAATTTTTTAAGTAGTACAATTCACTTTTAATCAGACAAATTTGCCTTTTTTGTAATTTTCTTTTGTGGGGTAATTTTATTGTTATGCCCTAAGTAGTGAAACTGAGTTTTAGTCAGACATTTGACATTTTCAACGTAAGGAGTCAAAAATATATTTCGACAGATATATAAATTTTTTTTCTGTAATTTTTCTTTTGCAATATTTATTTTTTATTAAAAAAAAATCTTTAATTTAAAAAAATTTTTATTACATACTGTTAATTGTTTGTTTTTAATATTAGTTCATTTATTTTGAAACAAATTATAATAATTTTTTTTTGACGAACGAAAATGCCCTTAAATGACAATTTTAGTTGACTAAAATTTTTGTCTTTTGACTAGTTAAAAAATTTAGAGATTTATTAAAAAAAAGTTTTAGTCACATAAAAAGTTTATTCTTAAAAATTTTTTTTTTTTTTGGCGAAAGTAGAAAAACTGCTTTTTAGTCAGACGAAAAAATTTAAGTTGAAAAAGTGGGTATTTGTCACAGTTTTTTTTGCAATATTAGTAGAATAAGTAGAATTTAGTCAGACGAAATTGTAAATTTTGTTTTAAATTGTATAAGTAGTATAAAACACTTTTAGTCAGGGAGAATTAATATTTTAGGTAATTTTTACTAACACTCGTACAGAAGTTAAAGAAAGTTTGATTATCTGATTATTATTTACTTTTACTACTGATTTTAAAATGACATATTTTTTCTAATTTAAGAAGAAGCAGTAAAACGAAATTTTATTCAGACTGGAGTATCAGTTGCCGATAATTTTAGTCCCAGTAGTAAAAGAGTTTCAAGGTCAGACAAAATTAAAACTTTTTACAATTTTAATACAAGTAGTAAAAGAATTTCTCTAACAGACAACTTTTTTCTTTATAATCGTGACTTTAGTACTTTAGAAAATATTCTAAACCCACATGAAATAAAAATTGAAAACAAGTTTTTTTTCGATTTTCAAAGAAAATTTTATAGATGTTCGGATGAAAAAAAAATTGTAAAGAAATATTTTATAAATTTTTCCCAATTGAGAAAAATGTTGTCAAACAAAATTCTATTAGAAAGAAAAATAAATTTTTCTCTGATTGCAAAAAGAAGAAGAATCTTAAAAAAAAAATTTTGAAAAAAGAAACTAGCACTTTCAATATAAAAACGAAATCTATAAAATAGAAAAAATATTTTTCAAAAAATAAACTTACAGTTGTTGAATTTGGAATTTTTCCTGAAATCTTCTCATTCCCATCGCTCTTCTCATCTTCATCCTTACGATCAGGCTCCGTATTTTCTTTTCCCATTGTTTTATCGTCTATCACATTATCCTTGCTTGTCTTTTCACTTTCTTTTGTTTCATTTTCTTTTTCGCTCTCCGGTGACTTTGTATTTTCATTAAAATTATTTTCCTTCACTTGATCCTGAGGGGGTAATCCTTTATTCTTGTCATTGTTTTTGTCCTTTTCATTTTCAAACTGATTGGAATTTAACTGGGACGATTTTATCGCCGTTTCCATTGTTGACGATATTGTCGTTGTATTTGAAACTAAATTCCCAACGTTTAATGGCGATGTTGTCGATGATGAAATCAAATGAATTAAAAAATAAATGAGAATAAATGCCAGATGTAGGGGCCATTTTTCACGACGTGTGAGACGTCGCGTTCTGTGCCTCGTGAAATGCGACTGAAAAATAATATAATTCATTTAGTATTGTTGAAGAATAATGAGAAAAATTTAAATCTTAATATATTTTTTTTTATACATAATATATAAAGTGGAAATAAATTTCCGACAAATGTTTCTGTTTTCTAATCAAAGAAATTCTGATTATGGAACATTTAATATTATTATCGTAATATGCAGTTTTATGTTTCCGGTTATAAACTTAGATATTATATTGACTCAAATAATCTAGTCCGGAACAATAAACTTTTTTATTTCTACTGCATTATTTTTAAATACTCGTTTATTGCTTTTATTTTGCGTTTTATTGATATTTTATGCATTTTCTGGAAATTGAAAATAATTTTCAATGATTCTACATTTACAGATATAATTCTGAAAAATTATATTTTTTATTTTAATAACAATTTACAGTTTACAATTTTATTGCAAACTGTTATTAAGTTGTTATTTTTATAATTAAAATTAATAGAACTGTAATTTTTGTAAATGAAATTTTTGCAATCATAATTTTTGTATTAAACGAATATTTCTTTTTAAAAAATAATTTTCTAAAGGGAAAAGGAAAATCTTTTATAAAAGAATCAATTTAAGATTTTTTTCTCCGAGAATTTTTTTTTATTCATGTAATTGAAAGATTTTTAGTTTCAATTTTTGCAGTTGACAATCAATATTCAATATTCAGTATTAAATATTAAATCAATGTGTATTTAATAAACATATTTTTGAAAAAAGATTTTGTAAAAGAAAAAGAATATTTTACAAAAGATTCAATTTTAAATTGTCATTTTTCCTTCATGGGGAGTTTATTTTTAGAATTTTTGTAATTCAAATTCTTTGAATTTATATTTATTGCAATGGACGATGTACTTAAATAAATATATAAATATTTGTTAAAGAACAAATTTTGTAAGAATAAAATATTCAATTTTAAATTCTTATTTTCCGTTTAAGGGAATTAATTTTTATTTCCGTAATTAAAATTTTTACAATTACAATTTCTTACATTCAACGAATATTTATTTTAAAAAAAATTTTCTCTAAAGATAAAGACGAAAATATTTTTTTAAAGATTCAATTTCGAAAAAGTTTTTTTCATATCAAAGAGAATTTTTTTTTTATAACAGATTCAACTTTTAGTTGAATCAATTTAAATCAATTTAAATCGATTTGAATCAATTTGTAGAAAATTTATTATTTAAATTTCTTGTAATAGAAATTTTTGCCATTATAATTTTTTCATCTGACGAATATTTATTTTTGAAAAGTAATTTTTTAAAAGTAACAGAAATATCTTTTATAAATAATCTAAAATCTTATTTTACCTCCGAGAGAATTTATTTTTAAAATTTTACAAATTGAAAACTTTGCAATTATAATTTTTTGCATTAAACGAATATTTATTTTTGAAAAATACTGCTACGAAAATAAGAAGAAAATCGTTTATAAAAGATTAAATTTTTAAATTATTATTTTTTCCATAAAGGAATAATTTATTTTCACAAATTATTTACAATTGAAATTTCTGCAATTACAATTTTTGCAATTATAATTCTTCGCATTTGAAAAATATTAATTAAAAAAAAATACATTCTCTAAAAATAAAGAAGAAAACATTTCATAAAAAATTCAATTTAAAATTGTTATTTTCAAGGGAAAATTAAATTTACAGCGGTTGAAAAATTTTCATCAACGTTTAATTTACAATTTTATTTTCTCTTTCACAATTTTTTTTTTCTTTTAATTTTAATCTAGTAAAAAAAGCTAAATAAACTTGTCAATATCATGCAAATGAATTTAAGCTGGCAAACATTTATGTTTTCATCATTTCACAAATATACTGTCTTCGTCTCTCTCTCTCTCTCTAATATATATATACATATAATGTTAGAGGGATTTTCCAGAAATATCCACCAGGGAACAATATTGACCCAATATAGCGGAAAATGTCATACACGGCGATGATTTTCTTAGAATTCTCAGATAGAAAAAAAGAGCAACTGAAATACAATTTGTAACATAGTAATAAAATTTTACTGGGAAAAAATAAAAATCGATTCTTCAAAAAGAATAGAAAAATAATATTTAAAAAATAAAAGTTATGAAGAAAAATAGAATTATTTTTCTATTATACATGTTAGAATAATAGAGATACTAATGTGTTTGTGAAGACAGATATGTCTCGTAAATAATAAATTTACTTTCTATGTAAATTGAGTTCTCATGCGTTGACTGTAATTGAATAATTTGCTTTTCAACTGCAAAGTAGAAAATATCATTAAAGATTTATGAAACTATGGCACGATTTTATAGACTCTCGATATAATTGGAACAAAACTTGTTAAAAGAAAAACTAAAGAGAGGAAAAAAATGTGATTATTAAATGTAAAAATTGTTTTGATAAAAAAACATAATACATAACGTGTAAACATTCGATAAGCTCGTTTCAAACTAATTAATTTACATCTCGCACGCAAAATTATGAGCATGAGAAAGTTATCGATTTCCTGATTATTTCAAATTTATTTTTTTTTATTTTATTTGAGTTAAATTAATTTTATTTTTATTTTATTATTTCATTATTTCATTATTTACTTATTTTGTATTTATATTTATTTGATTTTATTTTTATTATTTTTTATTAATTTATTATTTATTTTTCTTCCTCGTGGAATCATTATTGTTTTATGGGGCATAGAAATATTTTTTATTAAATATAAGCCCGTTCATGATTAAATAAATAAATAAATATTTTAAAGCACAATTTTTTTTATTTTAGGGCGAAATACTAAAAGGAGTATCTATCAGACAGAAGTAATTAGTATGTGCCTAAAATTTTAATATTAGTAGTAAATTATACATTTAGCGTACGAAAAAAGTGTTTATATTTTTTTAAATTTTATGATGTAAGTAGTAAAAATACTTTTAGTAAGACTTAAGACAACATTATCAATCTCGTGTAATTTCACTATTAGGAGTAAAAGCTACTATTAATCAGACAGAAGTGGTAATTTTAGGGAATTTTTAGTGAAAATAGAAAAAGTAGTTTTGATCAGATAAAAAGTATTTTCTCTTAATTTTTCTATTAGTAGTAAAAAATATTTTTAGTTAGACAAAAGTAGTAGAAATTACTGTTTTTGTTTGTACTTTAAGTATAAGTAGAAAAATAATTTTGTTCAATTTTGTTCAACAAACAAAAATGTTTGTTTTTTGAAATTTCACTTTAAGTATAGTTATTTAATTAAAATCTTATATATTTTTCAAGTTTCAATGTAAGTGAAAAAATATTTTTTGTCAGACAATAATAATAGTAATTTATTTAATTTTTTTTTAATTTAGTCATTTATTTATTTATTCAGTAGTAAAACATAATTTCAGTCAGACAACAGTGATCATCTTTTGCATATTGAATCCAAGTAATTTAAATAATTTTGTGCAGACAAAAATAGTAGTTTCTCGATTAACTAATATTGGTACTAAGAAATACCTTTAATTAAACAGAAGTACTATTAGTAGTAACAGACTTTTTAGCCAGACAGCATAGATATTTCTTTTAAGTTTAATTGTCTATAATTAGTAGAAATAGTGTAAAGAAGTAGAAATTAATAAAAATAGTTTTGGACAGTCAGAAGAAATTGTTTTTTTGTAATTTTTCTATTAGTAGTAAAAAAATTTTTAGTCACATGAAATTGATGGTTTTCTTTAAATTGTAGTGTAAGTAGGAAAAATAGTTTTAGTCAGACAAAAGTAGTCGTTTCTCGTAATTTTACTATTAGTGACAAAAAAGTATTTTGAAAGCTAATGAAAAAAATAGTTTTTATTAAAAATTTAGTGTAAGTAGAAAAAGTAGTTTTGCTTAGACAAAAGTGGTAATTTTTTGAAATTTTACTATTAGTAGTGAAATTTATTTTTAGTCAGACACAATTGACGGTTTTCTGTAGTTTTTATTGTAAGTAGAAAAAGTAGTTTTAATCAGACAAAATTAGTAATTTCTCTAAATTTTACTATTAGTAGAGAAATTTATTTTAAGTCAGACAAAATTTTCGTTTTTTTTGTAGTTTTAGTTGTAAGTACTAAAAGTAGTTTTAATCAGAAAAAATAAGTAATTTCTCGAAATTTTATTATTATAGTAGAGAAATGTATTTTTAGTCAGACAAAATTGACGCTTTTGTGTAGTTTTTATTGTAAGTAGAAAAAGTAGTTTTGCTCAGACAAAAGTGGTAATTTTTTGAAATTTTACTATTAGTAGTGATATATATTTTTAGTCAGACAAAATTAACGGTTTTCTGTAGTTTTGATTGCCAGTAGAAAAAATAGTTTTTATCAGACAAAATAAGTAATTTCTCTAAATTTTACTATTAGTAGAGAAATTTATTTTAAGTCAGACAAAATTTTCGTTTTTTTGTAGTTTTAGTTGTAAATACTAAAAGTAGTTTTAATCAGAAAAAAAAAGTAATTTCTCGAAATTTTATTATTATAGTAGAGAAATGTATTTTTAGTCAGACAAAATTGACGCTTTTGTGTAGTTTTTATTGTAAGTAGAAAAAGTAGTTTTGCTCAGACAAAAGTGGTAATTTTTTGAAATTTTACTATTAGTAGTGAAATATATTTTTAGTCAGACACAATTGACGGTTTTCTGTAGTTTTTATTGTAAGTAGAAAAAGTAGTTTTAATCAGACAAAATTAGTAATTTCTCTAAATTTTACTATTAGTAGAGAAATTTATTTTAAGTCAGACAAAATTTTCGTTTTTTTGTAGTTTTAGTTGTAAGTAGTAAAAATAGTTTTGCTTAGACAAAAATAAGTCACTTCTAGTTACTAGTGGAAAAATAAAAAAAATTGGTAGTCAAAAATACTTTTAGTCAGACAGATTACTTTTAACAGTTTAGTGAAAGTAGTAAAAGACATTCTTAGTCAGACCTTACAGTACCATTTTCCATAAATGTTGTCATCAGTAGTAAAGAAAGATTAAGGTCAGACAAAAATTCCACTTGTAATTTAAATTCAAGTATTGATTATACTACAAGTAAGATTATCATCCAAAAATTACATTTCCATCCGAAAAAAGAAAAATTTTCTTCTATTTTTCGTCTAAGTAGTAAAAGTGACTCTTGGCTAGACAAAACCACAAAGTTCAGACATAATCATTAAAGACTTCCTACTTATACTCTTTTAACCAAAACTAATTCCAACGAATTATCAAAAACTTCTAAATATTCCCCACTAGAACAATAGTCAAAGTTATATTTTATTCATAACCCCAATGAATTTTTATCCATTGCCTTCATTTCGATTTAAGAGCTTAAGGATTACCTTCAACTGTTTTGTAACACAATAACCAAGAATAGTTTCCCCTTAAAAAAGCAAAAAAAAAAAAATGCTAAATTCTTTCCCCTCGTCATATTTTTATATCTTATATGACACATATACATCAAAATCTGATGGTGGCAAACAATGTACATGAGGCGGAAAAAAAATGAAGAAGAAAAAGGGAAAATCCTATAATATAAGGGGTGTGTTTTGTTTGTGTAAATGTTGCTTAGTCATCTTTATCCGTAATCTCCCTCTAAGGGGAAAAATACACTTAAAGAAAATTAGATAATAACGTTTTTCCTGACTTAATATAGAAGTTGCTATATATTTCTCTTTCCTCTCGCCATATATTTTTTTTCTTCAATATTTTTTATTTACTATATCATTTTTTATTTTTGTTTATAATTGCACATCTTAAAGGCAATGATACCAATAAAGCTCATCGTCTTGAGAATTTTTTTTTTTATTTCTTTATTTTTTCATCTTGAAAGGAGAGTCAGAACCTCTTAGGGGAAATTGAATTAATCTTCCCACGGTCTGTCGTTACCATAAGATACTTGAGCTTCATTGACATAATCGTATCAATGATGTATCTGCCTTTCAATACACGAGAGCACTTGAATATTCTTCGTAATTGGCTCCGAATATCTCATCTGCGAATGATAGAAATTCAAAGGTATTTTACACTCCCTGCGATGTTATCGCTATATAAGGTAAAAAGTGAGGAAAAAGAATGGAAAAAAGAGGAAGGATCGAAGAATAAGTGAAATATAATTTCTTCAGAGATTTCTCCTTTTTTTCCTTGACTTTATTAAAAAACTCGAGTCCTTTACTCTTTAGAAGAGCGAAATAGAAATCTTTTTCATTCACGACAATAGTGGAAAGTTTTTTTTTTTTTAAATATAATTTACATTTTATTGAACAAATGACATTTTAATATGGATAGAAATTATTCTTCATTGACAAAATTAAATACTGTTGTGAAATAAAGTTGGAGAATTTGTGAAAAGAATCAAGCTTTTAAATTTATTTTCGAAAAATTTCTATTGGAATAATTTCTGTTAGAAAAATTCCTCACAACATTTTTTTAACCATGAAAAGTTTTGGTTAAAAATATTCCTATTAAAAGTTTTTCTTAACTAAATAATAAATATATTTGCTAAAAAATTACTATTAGAAGTTTTTTCTCAACTAAGAAAATTGTTTGTTAGAAAAATTCGAATTTGAAGTTTTTCTTATCTAAGATAAGTTTTTGTTAGAAAAATTCGAATTAGAAAAATTGATTTTTCAAGACAATAAAAATAATTTAGACAAAAAATTATAATTAGATGTGAATAATAATAATAATAATAATAATAATAATAATAATAATAATAATAATAATAATAATAATAAAAATTCCATTGGAAAATTTGTAAATAAAACGCATTGAGTACAAAAATAAGAATTTAAATAAATACACATTTCAATGGATATTAATCAAAACATAAAAGGGTGTACATTAAAATATCTGAAGTGCGGTGACAATATAAAGAAATGTCAACGTTAAAATAAACCAAACAAAAAAAATAAATAAATAAAAAGTAAATCAGAAAAAGAACCAAAACTGTTGAAATTTGAACCAAACGTTTCAAATTTAGAACTAGAGGAAAGCAAACAGAAAATATTTTTTCAAAAAAAATACCTTTTAACGAAATGTAAACAAAGGAAAAATATACTAATAATAAAACCTTTCACAAAATATTAAAAAAACAGAATAATATAAAAATGAAATTGAAAAATTAAAAAAAAAAACAAATAAGAACGAAATGAAAAATTCGTAGAAATAAAAAATTAAAAAATTAAAATATATAAAAAATAAAAATAATAACTGGAAATCAAAAACTAGAAAGAAACTAAAAAAATAAATAAAAATTAAAAAAAATAAATCGAAAATAAAAAACGAAAGTAGGTTATAAATGAAAAAAATAGAAATTGAAAAATAAAATGAAAATAAGTAAAAAAAAAATAGAAATCAGAAAATGAAAAAATAATACCAAACGAAAAAAGAAAATTGAAAGAAAGAAAAAAATGACATTAAAAATATAAAAATTAAACAAAAATTAAGAAAATAATTAAAAACAACAATTCCAATAAATAAAGAAAAATTAAATTATATCAAAAAAAAATTTACAAAATTACAAAATCAATGAAACGAAAACATCAAAGTAAAAAACTTGGATTCACATCACCTTGTCGTTTAATTAATGTTACTTAAACTACCCTCAACCAATCAACGTAATTATCGACAGCTTACACAAATTCTCTTGTACACTACCTCTATATATTTGACCTCAAAAAGAAAAGTGTTGAAATAAAATCAAAAGATTAAAATCATTGTAATTTTAACCCCAATTTTCTTTTTTCCAAAAGAGAGAGAGAGAGAGAGAGAGAGAGCGAGGGATAGAATTTTTTTTTGTGATTTTAACGATTTCCAGAAGGGTCAAAAGTACTAATTACAACAACCAGATGTCTCTTTTCTACAATTCCAAACACAATCGATTTTAATTAGAGCAATAAAATATCAAGTTCACGAGAGTGAAATTTAAAAAAAAGGCCAAATAGGGATAAGAGAGGAAAGAACAAGAGGCTGCTTGCAAAAATGTGGCTTCAGGCTTTTGTCGATCGTTTAAACGTCACAAGTCATGATGATATAGCTACATCTTTCACAGCTTTTACCCCCTACCCCACCCCTTTTACTCCCTAACTGTCCATTCAACCTACATGCACACATATGAACCCCCTCTTTTCGTTTTATATACATATATATATTTTATATATATATCAGTGTATTGTATATATATATCCACACACAGACACATTATTATATATACATTGAACCATTTCGTGGTTGAAAATCTAGCAAGTTTATTCTCTATATAAACACAGCCACACTATACAGAGTACTTGTGTTTATAGTCAATAATAGTTGGTTTTCCACAATTTGGTTTTAAAAGAGTGTTATTTTTTATATTAAACGTGGTTTTAATACTTTTAAGTAATAATAAACCTCTTTTTTTAATATAAAAATTCACTCTTTTCTGAAGAATAATGAATATTTACAAAAAAAATAAATATAATAAAAAATAAAATATAAAAAATGTAATATAATAATATAAATAATAAAATAAACATGTAAAATAATAAATAATAGAATACAAATAAATAATATATTTATATAGGTATTAGGTATAAACTATAAATTATTTTTGGAAAAATTGAAATCTACAATATATTTTTAATTCGTAGTTTTCCACAATATTTAATCGATTAATTATAAATTATTTTCTCAGACATTATAATATTGCTAGCAAAACTATGAAATTTTCTTCACCATTGTTACTTTGAAAGATTTCTTTTTTCAAATTTAATGAAAATTGTTTATTTTTAAAAAATATAATTTTTCTAACAGTTTTTCTTTAAATTTAATAATTTGAACAACTCGTAGATAAATCGCCAAGATATTTCTAATAAGTTTATTATAAATTTAAAAAAAATTTAATTAGGTATTTTCCAAATTTTCAATTAGAATTCTTCAAAAATACGATTATATATAAAATAATTTTTGGAAGTAAACAAATAAATTCATTAGAATATTATTAAATTATAAACGTATTTCAATGAAATTTGACAAAATTTCCAATTGTTTCAATTTTTTAGGATTATTTTCGGAAATACAATTATTTTTAAAAAATTTTAATTATCTACATTTTTTCTAAAAACAATTTTTCAAAATTTCTGAATTAAATTTTATTCAAAACTTCAATACTTTTTGTTGAACAAAAATGTAAAGACTTATTCTTATATTTCTACAGGAATGAAAATTTCTAATAATTCCAATGAGAAAACCTCATGAAATTTAATTATTTCTAAAAATTGCAATTGTAATTCTTCCAAAATTTAATTAATTGTTTTTAGAATTTTTGAACAAAATTATTGAAAAACTTTAAGAATTTTTAAAGAAAAATTTTAACTGCAATTTTTTTAAAATCAATTCCTATTATCAGAACAGAATTCAATCACGAGAATTGAATTATTTAAAGAGAATAATTTTTATAAATTCATAAAATAATGTATTTTCAAAAATACAATTGGTATTTATAGATAATTTTTAAAGAGGAAAAAATAAAATTTGTTAAAATATAAAATTTTACAAAATTTCCAATTGTTTCAGTTTTTTAAAATTATTTTCAGGAATTCGAGTATTTCAAAAAATTTTAATCACTATTTTTTAAAAACCTAGTTTATCCAGAAATTTCAAATTTCTTTCTCAATCGTTTTTTTAAAATAAATATTTAATTACTTATTGTTCTTTATTTTCTTAAAATTTCGAAATACTTGAAATGTAAAACCATTGGAAAATTTTTTTATGAAAATTTTAACTGCAATTCTTCGAAAATTTATTTATTTTTTTAGAATTTTTAAATAATAATATTTTTCAAAACTTTTTATTTTTAAAGAAGCTAACAAATTAATAACTTTTTTTTAATTTAAATATTGTGATACTTTTACAGGAATTTAAATTTCAAAGATTGAAATTTGAAAACTTTTTGAAATTTAATTATTACTAAAGAATCCTACTTTAACACTTCTATATTATTTTCTAAATATTTAACTAAAATTATTTTTGAAATCAATTCTTATCAAAATTCAATTATTTAAATATATACAAAAATCCATAATTCATTGAATAATAATTTGTTTTTAAAAATTGCAACTGTACCTCTTTATTGAGTTTTTTAAATTGGAGTTAAATTTTCTTTCTCTTTTTGAGTCACTCCACTGACTTTCGTCTGGGGGTTGTTGCGGCTATATTTTGAAAAAATCTGGTTTCAAAATATGTAAAACTAGAAGACTTCCTGATTCCATTAACCACAATATTATTCCGAAAATTTTATTTTTTTAAATTTTATTATTAATCAAAAGTTGGCCTCTCAGAGTGTTATTTTGTAACCTTAAATTTTTCACTTTTTTAAAATCGTCTTTATTCAATAATTATTTTATGTCATATAACAGAACTTACCAAAAGCATAAATCATTTGATGGTGAATCAGGAATCGAAGCAATTACTATGAAAATATATTATTTTTAATTAATAAAGCGAAATCGAAAATTTTTTTCACAAAAAAATTTTCCGATTTTCTGAAGACTATAACTTTTTTCTCAATGCTCCTAAAATTTCAATCTTCTCCTTGTAGCTTAAAAGTAATATAATTTACTCAATACTAAAATTTGACGTATGTGTTTTGCTTCGTTTTTGAAAAATTAGATTTTTAATTTATTTTCTTAAAAAGGTTAATTTTATACAATTCTCATCGAATTTCAACGTGTAAATAGAGTGATGTGAAATTGGTCGGTTAAATTCAAGTCCTAAAATTAACCTTTTTAAGTGAATAATTTAAAAAATTAATTTTATTATTTACAAATTAACTGTCAAACTTTGGACATAACGATTCAAACTACAAATAAAAAATTGGAATAATAAAACAACACTAACTTCACGTGAGGACAGATTATGTCGGTTATTAAAATAATTATATAATTGCAATTAAATCACAAATGGTTAAAATTTTTTCTTTTTTTTACAATTTTGTTACACTCTGTAATTTTAGTTTATTTTTAACATGATTACACTGAGTATATACACTGATATCGAATTATTCAAATTCGTTTCTTTCGTGTTAAAAAATAAATTATTTATTTTTTTGCAGACTAATTCAAATTTGGACAGAAAATTGCAATTATTTCAGAAACCTGACGTGTAGTAAAAAGACTAACTGTGATTTCGAATTCAGCGTTACAATTTCCCTTGCAAATGGGCGAAAGTTATAAAAATAATATGAGAACATAAATGAAGATTTTTATTTATTAAAAAAACAATTAATATTGTGCTGAAATTGTTTAATAAAAAAAAAATAATAACTTCTAGACAATAATGTTGTTGGACATTTCTGAAAGAAAAAAAAAATCTATAAAATCGAGTATCATTCCAATCGTTTCAACTGCATATAAATTTTTCAATAATAGAATATAAATAATATATTATTAAAAGAAAATAAAAGTATAAATTTAAAAAAAAAAATATCTCTATTTCTAATCAAAAAATCGAAATTTTCAATTTTCTTCATCTTCTTTTTTTTTGTAAAAGAGAAAATTCGCGAACAAAAGTAAAGAGTTTAAGAAGTTTATTTTTATTTTCCGCACTCTCTTCTTTTTTTTTGCTAAAAAGAAATTTAAACAGCTCCCGAGGGAATGTATACTTTCTCCAAAGGCAAGAAAAAAAGAAAACTTTAATTTTAATGAGTCCCTTTTCGCATCGACTTTTTAAATTCGTAATAGACATTAAACTTTGTCCCAGGGACATTATTGTACATAGATATAATATTTAATAGAGAAAAGAATAAAGATCGCTCATCGTAATTTTTTTTTCGAAAGAATATAAAAAATTTGTGAATAACAGATCAATTAAAATTTCTCCCTTTTTTTTCTTTACAAATTATACTAGAGTTTTCTACAATTTTTTTTTTTTATATAAACGCAAAAAATAGTTATGATGATGGAATAAAATGAAATTTACGAGCATTGAAATTGTTATTGGAATTGATATAAAAAAAAGAGAGAAGAAAGGAAGTAAAAGAAAGAAAGAGAATATATAAAAATAATTGACGAGTTTTCATATTTGAGTGATTATATATTTTTTTAATTGAAAAAGCAAAAATTGGATGGGAAAAATTTATTATTTTTTTGGTACTGTTTATTTTACGAATTTTTGCGCTTGTTAATTAATTTAAATTGATGAAATACAAATATACTGTTGGCATGGGATAATTACTGTGAAAAGTGAGTTTTTAGAGTATAGTATAGATATTAATAATAGAGTTTCAATTATCATATTCACATTATATTCGATTTATTTTCAAGCTATATAAGGTTATAAAGTTGAAATAATATCTATTTGGTTGGAATTGTTTAGTTAATGTATTGATTATTCTATACTGATATTCATTAGTGGAGTGATTATTCCAGGAGAATTCTTTAGTGGAGTAAATTATTCCAACAGAAATCATTTGATTGTAATTAGTTTTCAAAATTAGCACAAACTTTTCTGCGCCATTTAATAGTAAAAATAAATTTTATTTTTAAAATAATTAAAAAATAAAAGTATTTTCTATTTTATTTTTTTAATCGTAATAAAAATAAAATATTCTATTATTTTGAATTAAAAGTCTTTTATAAAGAAGATAAATTGTTTTTTTACTATAATAATAATTAATAAAATATATTTTTAGTATTTCGAACAAAAAATTCTTTCATAACGAGGAAAAATTGTTTTTCTATGAATAAAAATGAGAATAAAATATATTTCTCGTATTTCTAAACAAAATTCCTTTGTGAAAAAGAAAAATTGCTTTTTAATTAATAAATATAAAAATAAATTTTATTTCTATTATTTTAAATGAAAATTCTTTTGTAAATCAGAAATTTTTTTTTTATTTTATACAAATAAGAGAACATTTCTATTAATATAAATATTAATAATATTATATTACTAATAATTAATATATTACTGTCAATTAATATTCTCTTTTATAAATGAATTCTTGCAAAGAATTGTACTAATTTTAATTTTACTTTAATAAATATTATTTCCATTATAATAGAAATACATTTCTATTATTTCGAATTAAAATTTTTTGTAAAAAAGAAAAATATATTTACGTAGTAAAATTTTGTGTAGTAGAATAAATATCATATTAAAATTAAGTAATCGAATCAAATTCATTTAATAAAATAATTATTTCAATAAAATTCTTTGATAAAATAAATTATTCCGATAGAAATTTTAATGAAATAATTATTTCCATAAAATTCTCTTGTAAAATAATCATATCGATAAAATTCTCATGTGAAATCATCGTTTTGATAAAATTCTTTTGTAAATCAATTATTTCGGATGAACTTTATTATTAAAATAATAAATTCAATAAAAGCCTTTCAAAAAAAATTTTTTTGTAGAATTTTTTTCAGAAGAAATGTTATCTTTTAAAAATAAAATCAGAAAAAAATTATTTTTTATTTTATTATTTATTTACAATGCAGAATTTTAATTATGTAAATTAGTAATTAAATAATTAATTTAATCAATTAATTTCTATATTAATTATGTATCAAATTTATTTTCAATTTTAATTATTACATTTTTTTTATTTTTTTTTGTTTTTGAATTAATTACTATATTGAAACAAATAATAGATAATTTTCTAAACAAAATTCTGTTTTAATAAAATAAATTCACTGAATTTTCTCTGGAATTGATTTTTAGTAGAGTAAATTATATATTCTTTGTAAAGAAAACTGTTTTCAGTCGTTCAGCACAAAAATATTCTCTAAAGTTATACAGTTTTCAAAGGAAAATTATGTCAAATTCCTCTCAACTTCTTTCCTACTTGAGAAATAATCTTCGCCAGCAATCTTAATCCGAGATTATTCAAATCTATATATTTCGCAGAATTTCTCAAAACAAGAACCACGATCTTAATGAAGATTAATTTACCTAATCTTCTTTTTAGAAGCGCATAAAAACCGAAATAATTATCTTAAAATCGGCGTGTAGGACAAAAGTTTAATAAATTCGAATTCAATTTTAAAAAAAGAATTCGTAAAAATGAACAAAAAATTTATCAAAAGAGGTATGAAATATGGGTTCTTGAATTAGAAATTGAGAATAAATTCTTTATTACAGGAGCCTTTAGCCTATTAGTAATAAATTAATATTAATAATTAATCTTTTGTAGTTTTATATTTTATAGGTATACCTAAATAGTTCTTTCTTTCTTTAGTTTCATAATTTTCTTCCAACTTTTAAGAAATTTTTGTTAAGTAACTTTTTATATTCGTAAAAATTTAAATAAATAAATAATAGTTTAATTAATAAAATAGTAGAGAAAATGCTAAACAAACTAGAAAATTTGAAAAAAAATTCTATTACCAATTTGAAATTTTTTTTTCTTTTTTCATTCATTTCGTATACGAATTTTTTCCTTACTAATACAATTTGCTTTCCTTTCTATTTATTTTCATATTTTTCTGCTTTATTTTTCCTTTTTTGTTTTCAAAATTTTTGCAAAAGAGAAAATTTATTTTCGTTAATAAAAAAAGCTTCTAGCTCGAAGGAAGAAATCTAATGGCTCGTGTAACAAAAATTTCCGAACTTTTTTCCGCTTCCTCTTTACTAAATATTTTTCGATTTTTCCATTTTTTTTTTACTCTTTAGGTTTTTTTCTTCTTCTTTTAGACTTTACTTTAAACTTTATCAAAGAAAAAAATTTACAATTTAGGTTTCTTTCAGATTTTTCTTAAAATGTTAGCACAGAAAAAAAATTTACTTTTATTGCAAAAAAAAAAAATAAAATAATACTCAACTTGATCGAAGAAAGAAATGGCTCGTATATAAAAAAAAATTCCATCATCTCCTTTCGTTCAATATTCACTAAATATTTAGCACAATTTTTTATTTCATTTTTTCGCTTGTAAAATTTTGCAATGAAAGTTTTTTCTTCCATTGTAGAAAAAACGAACAGATCGAAGAAGGAAATCTAATGACTCGTGTAACAAAAATTTCCGAACTTTCTTCCGTTTCCTCTCTGCTAAATATTTGCGAATATTTCCATTTTTTATTCTATTTTCGTTTTTTCAGTTCAATTCTTTTCTATTTTATTTTTTTTTATATTTGTAAATTTATAAACGTGGTTATTTTAGTTTTTTTTATATTTAGTAATAAAAAAAATGTACTTTTATTGTGAAAAAAACCAATTAAATTGTAAAAAGAGAGCAAATGGTTTGTATTACAGAAATTTTCTTTTCCTTTCCGGTTAAAATTCACTGTATTTGCAACAAAACTTTTTCAATTTTTCCTTGCTATTGCCAAATTTTATCTATTTTTCAAGCTAGAGTGAAATTATCCTTGTATTTAAACTATTTTCCGCCTGCGTAAATTTTTGCAAACGTAAAAATTTAATTTTCTTTAAAAAAAAGCTACTAATTTTCTTTTATTGAAAGAAAGTCAACTATAGATTGAAAAAAGACTTTCAAAAAGCTCATGTATCAAACATTTAAATTTTTCCTTTCGATTAATATTCAAAAAAATTTGCAAGCCTAATTTTTTTTTCCAATTTATTTATTTATTTATTTATTTTTTCTTCTATTGTCAGATTTTATCAATTTTTTACGCTATTGAAATTATTTTCCGCCTGCGTAATTTTTTGCAAACAGTAAAATTTAATTTAATTGAATTTTTAAGTAAATTAAAAATTAAATTTTAATGAAATAATTTAAACTATATTTAATTTTAATTAAAAAATGGCTATTCTTTTACTTTTTGCAAAAAAACACTCCAAATAGAAAGGAAAAAGATTTCTAATAGTCACAAAAATTTCCATTTCTTCCTTTTATTTAATATTCATACTAAATTTTGAAGCTCATTATTTTTCGCTTGCGTAAATTTTTGCAATCGTCAAAATTTAAGTTTACTTAAAAAATGTCTATAAATTTATTTTTATTGTAAAAAAAACCTGAAAAAAACACTAACTTGATTGAAAAAAAAACCAAATAGCTCGAATAACAAAAATTTACACTTTTTTCTTTTGTTTAATATTCACTAAATTTTGTAACACATTGTTTTCCTGTTGTTAAACAAATTTATCCATTTTTTTGCGTTATTGTCATTATTTTTCGCTTACATAAATTTTTGCAGACGGAAAAATTTCATATTTCTTACTAAATAGGTAGGTATTCATTTTCTTTTATTTTAAAAAAACCAACAAGATTAGAAAGACTTCCAAATTGCTCATGTTAGAAAAAATTTCCTTCCTTTTCTTTTATTTAATAATTCAAAAATTTTTGTTTTATTTTATTTACAATTTGTCTCTGGCTATTAACAAATTTTAACTATTTTTTACGTTATTGAAATTATTTTCCACCTTTGTAAATTTTTGCAAACAAAAAATTTAATTTTAGTTAAAAAATGAATATTAATTTACTTTTCTTTGAATAAAAACTCCAAATAGAACAGGAAAAAAATATTTCGCTTTGGAACAGGGATAATTTTCTCTAGAATAACGAAAGTCTTAACTGGAACAACTAAAAATTTCGCTTATATAATAACATTTGTAGGTATTCCAGATAAAATATTTTTTTGCCTCAAAAAGAAAAAGACTCAAAATAGTCCATGTAACAAGTATTTCCATTTTTTTACTATCGTTTAACATTCACTAAATTTTTTAGCCCAATTTTTTCCCCCATTATTCATGCTATTGACAAATTCTATCCAGTTTCACCGTTTTATTATTTTCTTTTTACAATTCTATTGACATTATTCTCCCCCTAGATTACTTTTCACAATCGAAAAAATATACTTTTTTTAAAAAAAATCTCCTAAATCGAAAGAAAGAAACGTAATGGCTCGTAATAAAATTTCCCACCGCATTTCCCTGGGCGAGTAACGAAAAAAAGGAGAGAGAGAAAAATCTCACTTTACAAATTGAAATAAAGCAAAAAAAAAAAAGAAAAGAAAAGAAAAACGATTAGAAAAATTTAACAAGTATTCGAGTTGATGATACTAATTCCACCCCCCCCCCCATGTTTTCATTAGTGCTAAAGTACGTTATCCTTAGATCGGGGTCGAGGAAGATATTTTTAGTTTACCGCAAACCCTATTTTACACCGGCATTCTGAATTTATTGATTCACACATAAACCGAGCGTGAAGGCCCCTGCACTAACTTCCGGTTTTGTAGCCATTGACAATGTCAGTGCCTCTGCGAAAACGTGGTTGAGAGAAGGAGAGAGAGAGAGAGAGAGAGAGAGAGATGGTTCACCCACCTTTTCGGCGATCACCACGGAAGACATGCCGCATTGATATCCTCACAATTCTTGATTCCCTTTATTGGAAATTAATTTCAAAAAACAAGAGCACTGTGTTTTTTTGATCACTTGAAAAACCTCACATCTCTCACTTTTAAAATTTCCATTTTGAATTTTAAAGAACCAAAAAAAAAATTCTGGCAGTGATATCGAAAAGTTGTATTTAAGGGGGGGTTTTTTTGAACGGCACTAGTAATTTTTTTTTTCGTGGAACAAGAGAGGGATGAGAAAAAGGAGAGAAAGAGAGAATTTTCGGTATCGAACGAGCCCACCACTTTTGCGTAACTGAAAGCTTTTTCGTGGAACCCTTGTTCGTTGTACGGATAGCCACCCCCGCACACCACGAATCTCAGCCCCCGATCTGACGGCCGGTGCTCTCTCTTACGTCTACGCTCCTTCTCTGATAATAGCAGTCTCTCGCTTTTATCACGCCTGCGCCGAAATGTGGGTGAAAACGAAAAGCAATGAATTCCCGTTTCTCTCCTGCCTATATATATATATACACACTTCCACCCTACAAATACATGTATATATAGGAGTCGTGCGAATATAAATAGTTTCAAACATATTCAGAGAGTGCTGGCTTTTTTTTCTTCTTCTTCTTCGTCTTCGTCTTCTCTCATTTCTCCTCAAGTTACCCCCATCAGAATTTTCATTTTAAAAGCGAACCGAAGGCATTTTGGCTCAATAAATATTTCATGTATATCGTGATAATAATAATGATGATGATGATGATGATGGTAATGGGAAAAAATGATAATCAGCATCATTTTTCATTCCCTTTGGAAGTTATGTAACTTTTAAAGTGGGCGGAATTGAGAGTATTGAAGTTACAAATTTGTGATAAAATATATTTGTAGGGAATTATTATTTTTTGACTGTTTTTTTTCTTTTTTTTTAAAAAAGCTAGCTTAACATTATTTTTGAAAACTCTCCACGCCCATTCGTATTTTACGTGGAATTTTTTTTCATTCACATTGCCGCTCTCAAGAGCTTTTAACAAAAAAAATTTTTTCAGTAGTAAAGGTCAGTTGAAGTCGGACAGAAATAGAAAATGATTGGAATTTTGATACTAGTGATAAGAGAGAAGAGTTTAATTATAATAACATATTTTCTTTTAATTTTTATATTTTTGAAAAATATAATGATAAAGGAAAAAAAATAAATTGGAAAAAATAAAATTTTTATCCAAGAGAGATCTCTCTCTCTCTCTCTCTCTTAGATAAAAATTCTATTTTTTTTTCTCAAAACAAAGAAATTTTTTTTTGGAAATTTAACACTAGGAAAGAAAAATGTTTTCGACAGAAAAAAAAGTATTCTCACAAAAAAATCTCACTTGTAAGTAGTAAAAATAATTATGCTCAGACAAAGTTGTAAGTTTTTGAAATTCGCCAATCAGTAGTAAAGAATACTTTTTAGTCAGCGACATAAGGTTTGGTATCCAGACAAGAAGTCCAAAAAAAAATTCCAAACCAAAAAATCCAAAGTAAATGAAATCCAAAAAAGTAAAAAAAAATAGTTTCACTTTGGACTTATTTTTTGGGATTTTTTGTCCTGGTCAAAAAGTGCAAAGAAATTAAAAATCCAACAAAAAAAAATTGAAAAAAAAATTTTTTTTAAATTTAAATGGAATTATATTGAAAAAAATAATTGAATTTTTTTAAAAGAATTTTATCAAAATTTGTTGAAAATAATTGTATTTCTTCGAAGAATTGTTTTAAAAATTTTATAGAATGATTGGAATTTTTCTAGAAATTTGTTTAATTATGAAAATAATTGTATTTCATGGAAAAATTGTTTTAAAATTTTATAGAATAATTAGAATTTTTCTAGAAATTTTTTTATTTCTGAAAAATAATTGAATTTTTGTGTAAAAACGTGGCTTTGGACAATCTTATTTTGAATTTTTGTACTTTGGACTTTTTTTCTTGGATTTTTCGGTCTGGATTTTTGACCAAAAATTCTTTTCCTACTTCGATTAAAATTCATAAAATGACCACTTATGACTGATTAATAGTATTTTTTGCTTATACAAGAAGCTTATTTTCTTGCAACTCAACTATTAGTAGTGAAAAGTTATTTTAGTCAGACAAACGTCGTAATTTAGAGAGTAAAAGATATTATTAGTCAGTATCAGTAGTAAAAACATATAAAGTCAGACATTACGCTTGTTGTACATATTTTACTCTAAGTGGAAAAAGTAGTTTTGGTCAGACAAAGAAAGTATTTTTTTCGTAATTCTATTATTAGTAGTCAAATTTTCTATTTAATCAAAATTGACGGATTTTCAAAAATTTAATGCAATATTACTACTATTAGTAGTGCAAGTAATTTTAGTCAGACAAAAGTGGTTATTTAATGGAAATTTAATTGCAAGTAGTAAAACTAATTTCGGCCAGACAAAATTTTTGTCTTAGTAGTAAAAGTATTTTTGGTCAGACGTAGTAATTAGTTTTCTTGCTTTTAACTATTAGTAGTAAAAAATACTATTAGTCAACACTAAGTGATAATTTTATGCATTTTAGTTTAAGTAGAAAAAACGCTTTGATCAGACAAAATTAACTATTAGTAGTACAAAGCTGTTATAGTCAGACAAAAGTGGTTAATTAGAGGAAATTTTAATGTAAGTAGTACAACATAATGTAAGTCAGCCAAATATGATAATTAAAGGTAATTTCAGTTTAAGTAATAAAAATAATTTAGGTCTGACAAATGTTGTAGTTTCTCGAAGTTTGACTATCAGTAGTAAAAATATTTTAAGTCAGACAAGTTTTGAGTTATTTGAAATTTTAGTATCAGTATAGTAAAAGTATTTTTGGTCTGACAAAGTGCTTTATTTTCAAAATTTTAATTGTAAAAAGAATTACTATTCCTAGTAAAAAAAAATTTTGTGATAATAATTTATGTAAATTTTAATTTTCAATAGTGAAAACTTGTTTTAGATACACAAAGTCACTTTTAAAATACATTTTAAGTAGTTCAAAAATTTTCAGTCAGACAAAGCATTACTGTTTTTTAATTTTACAAGTAGCAAAAGAAATTTGAAGTTAGTTAAAATGCAAGTTGCGTGTAATTTTAATCTTTACTTGGTAAAGTAGGTTTTATTAAGAGAAAACTCAGACTCTGATTCTAGTAGTAAAAGCAGTTTACGATCAGACAAAGTAATGATACTTTCAACTACTTTTAATTTTCAGTCGTAAATAAGAGTTTCAGTTCAAAAAAAACATTGTTTCGCCTAGTTTTGGTGTAAATAGTAAAACCGATCTTCAGCCAGCCAAGTAAATTATTTTTTGTAATTTTACTCTTAGTAGTAAAAGTCTAATATAGTCAGCCTAAAAAGTAATCATCTCATTTTTGCCACAACTAATTTCCTATCAGTTTACGAAAGTAGAAACAACAATCTTAAGCCAGAAAAATAATTTATTTCTTGTCCTTCGATTCCAAGTAGTAAAAATATTCTTTAGTCAGACCAAAAATGTCTTTCTATCTTGTATTTTTGTATTGCAATTTTATCCTACAGTACTACAGTAGAAAAAGTGGATTTTAGTCCGACAAAAGTACAAGTTGTCAATAACTTTATAATCTTTCAAGTGTTTTTTTTTCTACCACTTTGGTGTCAGTAGTAAAATTCAAGTATAGTCAGACAATGTAAATTTTCGTAATTTTCACATAACTATTAGAAGTAAAAATAATGTTCAATCAGACAACCTTTCTGAATTCTTTCCTGTGAATTTCCCATCAGTAGAAAAGTGAGTTTTAGTCAGACTTTTCTCCCCTGTCTAAATCGTGAGGCCAACTTTAGTTTCATTCATTCCGGCGGAACGAATCGTACTTCAAATAAAATTACGATGAGTATTTTGTTCGGCCCTCAACAAATAAACGGAAAGGAAAACGATATTTAATTTGAACAGACTGGTTTAGTTTTAATGAGAATAATTGATTATCTGAAATTACTTCACCAACTTTTTAATACCAGTCACTGAACAAATTCAATAGGTTTATATTTTCATAAAAAAATATTTATCTCCATATAGAAATTATAATTATTACAATTATATTCTATAATTATAAATTATTTATTATTTTTTAAATTCTTTTTATTATTTTACTATTATTTATTATTTATTTTAAATTTTTTAATATTAATAAATAAAATAAACAATTATTTTACTTATTAATATTAAAAATTAAAATAAATAAAAATAATAATTTTTACTGAATCCCAAATTTGCAAAAAAACATAAAATAATGAAAAATAAAATTTTGAAAATAAAATCTAGCAAACACATGAAAAATTGGCATTGAATTTAGCCGCCAGAATGGCGAGTGTTCACGACGCCAGAACGTCTAGCTCCAATACAACTTAAGCGTGTATACGATATCAAAAGTCGAGGACGCCGACGTTTTTTCTTTCACTAAGAATCTATTTCACAGCAGTTTTCTCAAAAAAAAAATAAAATAAATTTTTCTCCCCAAAAGAAAGAAAATTTTTTTAAACATCCTTTTAAGTACATCGACATTATTACAAGATTCATTAATAGTAATAAATGTTTTGAAAACTTCTCTTCAGATTGAATAACCCAATAATTACCATAATTAGAATACGTCACGATTTAAGATTCTCTCATCCATCTATTGTGTACATATATATATATTGTTATCGAAAATGGAAATTTTATACAAGAGGAAAATTTATATTTTGTAAAATATTGTACAAATTGCAAATTTTTTTTTTCAGTTGTAGTTTTTTTCTTTCCTTTTAAGAAATTCTTCTATATAATGGTTAAGGATGAAAAGATCACGTTTCAAGATACATAAAGGTTTATTCGTGACGAGCATGTAACTATTTATCTTTCTACGGACGTATTTTATATGTATCACGTTCATAGATATATATCGATAAATGTAAAAAGATCACGAGAAGATAAAAAAGCCAGGAAGGAAAAATTTTATAATTTTCAAAAAGCAGTAAAAAAAATTTTATTTTCAATCCTTTTTCTCGGATATTTTAAAAATTTGTAACTCAACACTTACTAACATTATGTAAAACTAACTAAAATGAAGTGTAACTAACTAACATTAAATAATTAGTTATTAAAAATTAATTTCCACTTTGTAATTCAATTAATATTATTCTTATTATTATTGTTTTATAATTAATATTATCCTTATTTCTATTATGATTATTATTTTTATACTTAATAATTATAAAAAAATAATTTTTAGTTTTATTATTATTAATATCATTGTTATCACAAATATACATTAAGTGAAAGTAAAACGAGATTGTTTCGAGAAATCTATAATATGTAACGCAGAAAAGAGCAAACAAAGTCAGGAAAAAGTTGAACGAGAACTTCTTTTTTTCTATTCTTATTACGACAAAAGTTACTTTATAAAAGTTTCTAAAATATAAAATTTTAATACGACTTTGATACTTAAACTTTAGACACATGTCAATTTGAAAAGCGAAATTTATTATCTGTCTAGTACTTTTGAACTATAAAGGGAAAATTAGTTTGAAAAATGTAATTAATATATATATGAATGTAAAAGAAAAATGAATCTCTATCAAGTAAAAAAGTAAATAGAAAAATTATTTACTAACGTAATATTTACAATTTTTGTTTTTTCCAAATATTTGCAACATTTCCTCTTGTTTTCGCAGTCAGTACACAAACATTTATAACCTTCTTTTTAAATACAAAATTAAAACATTTGTAGAGGCAAATAAAATGTAAATAAGACAACTTCAGAAGGTATAAGAAAATATTCCTGCAAAGTTTAACTTTTTTTCTTTTGTAAAATATTTTTATATTTTAAGTAAGTGGACTAATTAGAAAAAAATAAAAACAAAAAAAAAATACATAAAAATATAGAAAATATTTTTAGAAAAATAGATAAGTGTACCTACAGTAAAATATAAAAAACAGAAAAATATGGAAGAGGTTAGTGAAAAAATTCGAAGACTGTTTTTAATAGAAAAAATTGGAACAAAATTTATTTAAAACTTAGTTTTTCCTTATGCTACAATTTTTTTTTATAATTTATACATATTGTAAACACATTCATTCGTCAATTTTATAATTTTCCATGTCCTCTTAACTTGAATTCTGATTAAATTTTACAGAATAGCCACCACTGTTTGGATCTTGTTGTAACTGAAAATTATCGGTTGAGAGGCCAAAAGGTTTTAAAACTAAGTTACCAAGATCTTTTAATTTTCCCAGCATTTCGGTTTTTAATTTCTCGTTTCTCTGTTCAATTAAACTTGGTAGCCTCTGTTGAAGAAAAAAGTTTATTCAATTCTTTTTCTATTTTTTTTTTTTTTAAGATTTTAACAGAATGTTAATTGAAATATTAATTGTAATAAAAATAATGAATTTCAAAGAGAAACTTACCCTAATTGCACAATTCGACTCGGTGTGACTTGGATCGAAAGTTAAAACTTTTTTAAAGTCTTCCAAAGCCTCATCGAATTTCTCTGTTTCCTCGTATAAATTAGCACGTCTTAAATAAGCTTTTACATAATTTGGATCTAGTTGAATAGCTTTAGTACAATCTCTAATTGCAGATTGTTTCTCATTCTGTGAATGGTGTAAAATTAAAAAAAGTTAATTTCAAAGTGTGAATATAATTCAAAAAAGTTTTTTGAACCCAATTTTTGTTCCTTTAGATAGAATTATTTACGCTGTTATTTATTAATTGATAAATATTTATTATTATTCAATTGGTTGATTATTAATTTATTAATTTTTAAAATTTCATAATCAAAATTTAAAAGAATCACTTATTAAGTACAAAATTAATTATTACTGTTCATATTTTCAAAAAATTTAATAAAATTCCTCGAAAGAGTTTAATTTTTTTTTAAATTTTAAAACATTTCGAAAAAATTTAATTTATTTCAAAAATATTTTAATAAATCCTTCGAAAATATTCAATTATTTTTATAAATAGTAAAGTTCTTCGCAAGGATTCAATTAATTTTATAAATAGTAAAATTCTTTGCAGGAATTCAATTATTTTCAAAATAACTTTAATTGAATTCCTCGGATGAATTCAAATATTTTAAAATATTTCCATAAATTTCAATTATTTCCTAAGATTTTAATAAATTCTTCAAAACAATTCAACTATTTTTTCAAATACTAAAATTCTTTGCAGGAATTAAATTATTTTTAATACAATTTAAATAAAAATTCACGAAAGAATTTAATTATTTTCAAAAATTTCCATAAAATTCAATTTCAACAAGAATTTAAAATTCTCTAAAAATAATTCAAATATTCTCAAAATATAAAAAAAAATTCTATATAAAAATTAAATTACTTTCAATGCAATTTTTAAATATATTTGTCAAAAAAATTGAATGAATTTAATTATTTTCAAAAAATAATAAAATTCTTGTGAGGAATTCAATTATTTTGAATATACTTAATTTTCATAAAATTCTTTAAAGAAATTCAATTCTTTTCAAAACAATTTTAATAGAATTCCTCGAAAAAAATTAAATTTTCAAATGTTATCATAAAATTCATTTATTTTCTAAAATTTTAATAAATTCTTCGGAACAATTCCATTATTTTTATAAATAGTAAAATTCTTCACAAGAATTCAATTATTTTCAATACAATTTTAATAAAATTCTTCTTCATAAATTACAATTGTTTTCAGAATTTTCAATTAAAATTATTAAAAAAACTTCATTAGTTTAAAAAAAATTCAAAGAAATTCTTCAAAAGAATTTAATTAGGATTTTTCAAAAATTTTAATAAAATTCTTCGCGAGATTCAGTTATTTTTCTAAATAATAAAATTATTTGAAGGAATTCTATTATTTTTAAATTTTTTGATAAAATTCTTTGCAACAATTCGATGATTTTCAATACAATAATTTTAAAATTGAAAATATTTGAAAAGAAAAATCAAATTGTATTATTTCACATACCGGAAGTTTGGATTTAGCTGCAGCCCTGTTAGCGAAGAGAAAAGTCCTTTCTTGAGTACAACACAAAGGACAAATTTTCAAAGCTTGAGAATACATAGACAGGGCTGTTTCAAATTCACCCATTCTGAATCGATCATTAGCATCCCTTCTGATGATTTCAGACTCTTTTTGCAACAACTAAAAGAATTTGTTTTAAAAAAATAACACATTACAAATTTTTCTATGTTTAGAATTAATTTTAATAATAATTAATTTTTAATACTAATAATTATTATTTTTCCTCTATTAGAATATCGAGAAAATGTTTCAAACATTACAGACCTCTAACCATAACCTCAAAATAAATAATTTTATTTAAAAAAAAGAGAAGGAAAAAATTTTTCCTTTCCCCAAAAAAAGAAACTTAATTTCAAATTTATCGTAATTTGCAAATCAAAAAGTCTATTGAACTCAATATGAAAAAAATAAGGCCAAAATAGAAAGTGAACTAACCTTTTTGTCTTCCTCGGTTAAATTTAAATCCCTGTCTTTTAACTCCTCTTCGTCGGATAAATCTTCATCAATTACATTTTCAGTTGTTTCAGATTTTTCCTCCTTTTCATCCTCATCAGGATCTTTTCCTATATTTTCCCAGGGATCATCCTTATTACTACTGTTTGTCTCGAAATTTTCACCTTTCTCAGATTTCGTCTTATCATCCTTCATACAGGTACTTTTAAAATCTTTCGTTAATTCTTCGATAATCTCCTCATTCGTTTGCATAGTATGTAATTTCTTTTCAGCCATTTTCTCTTATTATTTATAAAATATTTTCTCTATTATATTTAATTTATTAATTATCAATAAAAAAAAATAATATACAGAAACTGACAAATGCTAAACTTATCACTGAATTTTTTTTAAGGTTATGACACAAAATCATTGCGCGAGAGCGGTATTTAATATATTTTTCTTTTCTACTCTGGCGACGAATTGTGGTACTAAAAAAAATATGCTAATGTAGAATTTTTATCGAAATAAAAAAAAATTTTGTTTTATTTATTTTTTTAATAAAAGGAGGGTTCGAGGAGTTGGTGCAAATCAGATTCTTTGATCTATTTACATAATTATCGAAAAGGGGTTCTTTGCCTAAATGAAATGGCTTTTGTCTAACTTATCTACATATCTGGCTACCGTTGTATATAGTAGCCGGATTTCCGTTTCCAGTTCCTTTTGCCCATACTGACTTCGTCCCCATTAACACCCACCTCTTTGATTTTTATACTATTACCTTAATTTCTCTCTGGGACAAAATTTAAATCTACTCGAGTTCGAGATCCAACCAAATCTCACTCGTCTTGCTCGTCGTTTGGTGTTTGGTCTTGTTCGATCGCAGTGCAGGGGATTTAAATTTAAGATCGACTCACACTATTCTAAAACAAGGCTGATTTACACCGAAAAATTAAAGGTCATTCTGCGCACGCGTGACAATTACCCGCCAGAATTTAAAACACAGTTCCTGAAAAAAGCAATTTTTCTCGTTAAAGCAATAAATAAAAATATTAAATAATGAATTATTCAATAGCAAATAAACGGAAATAAATAAAAGCTATAGCCAAAAATATTTTTTACCCTAAAATATATTTATAATTTAAAAAAAAGATGTAAGGATTAATAATAATTACACTATTAAATCTAATAATTATTTTAAGTTATAAATTTAAATTGATAATTTTTCATTTCATTCAAAAGTATCGAAAGGTTAATTAAATAAAAACTAAACTCTCACTGTTTTATAAATATTTATAATGTATATTGTTTACAAAAATAATCAAAATAATCAAAAAACTTCATTTTTTTCAAAAAAGCATAAAATCTATAATCGTTTAATGAAACTAGAATGACAAAAAATGAATAAAAATCAAAAAACAATTCTCACATTTTATAAAATGAAATTTTTTTCTTCTTTACAATATGCATAAATATTATATATATATTTATTGCAATATAAGTAGTGCGTTAACTATATATATATTATAAATAAAAAGCATCGAGAATAACATTTCCGATAACAATGCACTTGAGGCAAGAAAATGCTCATAAAATTATTACGCAGCTTATTACTAAATTAAAAAATATATCATATATACTTATAATTTATAAACAAAATTTTTTTGTAATCCGTTTTTTCACATAAATTGAAAATTATTTCGTCGCCTTCAACAAAAAAAAATTATTTTTCCAAAACAATACAATTTTTTTTTTTCTTTTTGATCATCGAAGGTGCGAAAAATAGGCTTTCGAATATTGTTTCGCAAAAAATACGACTTAATATCGTTGCATTAATATATAAGTACATCATTCCTATAAATATGTATATATTTTTAACACTGGAGAAAGTATTTTTAACTCCTTTTTTTTTACAATAAAGAATTAAATGAATATATCAAAAAGATTCAGAAAACTTTTTCTTTTTTTCAGAAATGTGTCTCGACGCATATTTTATATTTATATTTGTGTAAAAATTACCGATCTTACACGTATAACGTTTTTTTTTTCTCTCTCAAACTAGATATTATCACATTTGCAATATTATTTATATGTTTCAAAATGGGTTTCTTATCTTTTATCGACATCCATTTAAAAACTAAAATTTATCATTCCTTGGTATTTTATATATGGATTATATTATTATTATTATTAATTCAAGTTTTGATATAACGCGAATATTATGCCTACTTTTTCGTTAAAAAAGAGCAGCTTTCAATATTATATTGCTTGTAAAATGCTGCAAAGACGGAAAAAACTGTACAGTCAAAAATTCTGGTGTTGCTCTAAGTACCTATATTTATATAATATGATTTGAAGATCTAATATAATGAGTGAATGGAGAATAATCTCTCTTTGTATGATATTAAAAAAAAATCGAATAATTTATAATAGAGAAAATTAGAGCTTCATCACATGTTTTCTTTTGTTTTTCTGATCTTACTGTAGGTACATATTTTCTATACGTTAAAAAAAAATGAACGACGACATTTCGTATAATAATAATAATAATGACTAGAATTAAAAATTCAATCCTGCTTTTGCCTGGTGACGTTACCATTTGTATTTGAGGATTCCTCCTCAATTTGTCGCGATTTCACTTTCTGTCGAAGTTGAGCCCTTTTTAAACTTGTCATCAATTGACTCGATTGGTATAACCAACTTGCCTTTAAATATATATTAATTAAAAATACATATTATAATAATTAACATATTAATAAATAACAATTTCTACTTCAAAAACTAATGAATTCTAATTTTTATAACAATAAAATTGTTATTAAGGACAACAGTAAATAAACAATAAAAATCAGTATAAAAAATAACTATATACTAATTCTATTTTGATAAAATTATAATATGAATTAGAAAGTGAAATAAAAAATAAATACTCACCACCATAATCATACAGTTAATTAAAATAGGCACTGAGAAAACGAGAGATATAAATTGGCCTTTGGAATCGAAGTATTGCTGTCTAGAAAATACCCTGTAAGAAATCAAAATAATCATGTATCATTTAATGTTACATCACGTAATAAATAATAAGATTCTGCACGAACAGGAATAATTTTAGTATACAAAACTTACTTCCAATTTGTGGCTGCAACTTCGTTGATACTTTCAGAAAAGTAGACTAATAGTACTTGAAAATTAAAAGAAAAAGAAAATTATTATTATTTATTGTCACAATGTTAAATTAAAGAAGCAATAATTAGTTAAAATTTAAAAATTACTCTCACAACTAAATTAAAGAATCTCAGTTAAAACTAATAGTAAAAATAAAAATAATAATAATTTGAGACTCGATCCTAAGAATTTAGAGACTTCTTTCGGAAATTAAATAATAAAAAAGGGGACTATAATTATTATTTCTTATATTATTTCTTATATTATGTAATTATTATTTTTAATTATTAAAATTAATATTAATTTTTCTAATTACCATATATTAAATTTACTTTTATATTTTGTATCTTTATAAAAAAAAAAATTTTAAATTAACTCTTTTATCCAATTGCTTTAATTTTCTTTTCTTTAACGTTTACAGACAATTATGAGCGATTATTATTATCATAATCGAATTTAATCAACTTACGGAGTATAAGGAAAAGGATAATTTGAAAGTTGGCATGATTTCGCGTCATCAATGCTGTCATTGTGATGGCCACATGAAAAGTTAATAAAATTGCTAACCAGGGGTCCCTCCATTCGATCTGAAACAATTTTTTTTTTTATTATTTCAATTATTCCTCATATTTTTTTCAAATACATTCATATCATCATTAGCGTGTTCATTTATTTAAATTAAAACTGGTATATTACTTTTTCTTTTGTGCTTATCAGAAAATGAATACATAATTATTTACAAAAGTATATTATAATTTAGAAAAATAATTATTGTAAAGAAAATAATAAATTTATTTAGTCAAATAAAGATAAACATTTATATTTTTTAATAAAAAAAAATTTTATTTTTGTGCTTATTAAAAACAGTGAATTTAGAATTATTTACAAGTACATTAAAATAATAAATATTTTTATGTTTATTTGACTAAAAGGTAAATAAACATTTATATTTTTTAATAGTAATATAATAATTATTTTTTTTACATAAAATTCAATTTAAACAAATTTAAATAATTTATTTCTTTATTCGTTTCAAATTTGTATGAAGAAGAAAATTTTCTTTAATAAAAATATATTAAAAACTAATGAAAAATTATAAGACCAAACAGTCGCGAATAATGTCTGAGCAAATAAAGAAGAGTTTATTCAAATGTATAGACTATTGATAATATAAAAATATAAATATTAAAAAAAAGGAATTTTAAATAAAAATTGCAGTGGACAAGTTTAATTTGAATAAATAAAAATTTTTTATTACATTTAATATTTAATATTTAAAAAAAAATTTTTTTTTTATTTGTAATAATTAATAATAAATAATAATTTCAATAATAATTTTAATAAATAATAATTAAAAATTATAATGACAATAATAATAGTAAAATAGTTATTATAATATTGAAGAAGTATAAAAAATTTTCCTAAAATTATGAATGTTGGTATGTTCAAATATGAACGAAATTTTGTTTCTTTATAAATATTTTTAAAAATTATACTATTAAATTATAATTATACTAAGTTAAGAATAATATTAATTAAAAATTTATTTAAATTAAGAATTATTTATTTCAATAAATTGCAAATTAAAAGAAGTAACCAAAGTCGTTTATTTGTATATGTTCGAAATTTTAGAAACATGATAAGAATGAAGAAGAAGAAGAAGAAAACTAAAGTTTTATGAATTTAAAGTTAAACTAAAGAACTAAAACTAAAACTAAAATCAATTATAAGCTAGAGAATTTTTATAGATTAAAAAATTTCTTTCTCACTTAAAGAATACGTTTAAATATTATTTATCTCCATGGTTAAGTTAAACAAACACATCATTCCTATATCTGTGTGAATTGTTGGTATACTTGTCACAGAACATGATAAATGCATATTAGGTACTTAAATAATGCGCTCTCATTAAAATTTTTTGCACGTCTCTCATATTCGTGACAATGGCGAATTAAAAAAAAAGAAGAAAAAAAATGAGAGAATAAAAAACTATTTTACTATATAATTATGTTTGCAAAAATTTTGATCAGAATATTTCAAATTTTTCTCTCTATATAGAAAGTTTTTTAATTTCCACTCTTGAATTTTACCGAATTTTTAAAGAAGCCAAAAAGAGAAAGTGACATATATTTAAATATATTTACAAAAAAAAAATTCTCGTATAAAAAAATATTTACATATATATGTAAAATCTTATAAACTCTCTATAATTACGTAATGAACTATATATGAAATTCTATCGATTATTCGTTCAATTTAATTTTACAATTTATGTATGTATATATATGTAAACATATATTGGTGTTACATTTTGCTGTCATACATTACTGTTATATACATTTAAATTAATGCACATTCAAGGTAACACTACCCGGTATCTGTTTAAATAATGTGACACCATTATGAAAAGAAGTTCATAATAATTCATTTCATTCAACGTTCATAATAATTTCATTACACAAGTAAACATTTTTTTCTTATTCTCAATTTTTTTTTTTTAATTTTGATAATATGCAATCTCATGAGAGAAGAATAATTGGGTGGCATGATAACATGTATATATATAATGCTGAATATAATAAGCTACTTTGATTGGAGCAGAACCGGTGACATTATATTGTCATGATATAAAAATTTTTCCTTTCATTAAAAATTCTGTTTTATATACACTCACAGAGAATGTTTGAGAGAAAAAAACACTATATTATCACTAGATATTTTTTTTGTGTGTCATTAAAAATTTTAATTTTAAAAGTAAAATTTAATTTTGTAAACACTTACACTGAGTAAAAAGGGCCAAATACCATCGATTGCATCAGTCGCGATAAATTGCTGCTTGCTCATTATTTCTTTATTATAATGATTGTGGAAAAAATTTTACATTAAAAAAAAAATTGAGAAATAAAAATAATGAGACAATTTCTCATCCGTTATTGTTGTCTTGAAACGCACACATTTATTATTATATGATATATATGTGTATATACAGGAAACTAGTTACAATGCAGACGCATATGCGTTGATTACCAATATATAAACTGACATAACATTCATGTTGGGTTATAAAAGCCCTTTTTTTTTTGTTGAATGATTCGATTATCCAATGAGAAAATTTCTTATTCTGCTGTATCCAAAATGAAAATCGGAGAATATTTGTTTGTTGCCATCTGTATTGGAAATTGGGTAAGTTTAGAGTGAAGTTCCGTGAGGATAAGTAGAAAATCTGTTTTTAATCAGACGAAACAGATTTCTACTGGTTCGAAAGTTAGTCTCTGCGGTGTTTTCCTTTTCAGTTGTCACTGTTTTTTGAACTGAAGGAGGGAGAATTGTTTTTTGGAATAACATAGAAAATTTATAAACAAATTGACAATTAAGTACTTTAATTATTTATTATTTTAAGTAATCTTAGTAATTTTCAGTAATTTTTACTGATTTTAGCTAAAATTAGGGATTTAGTGATTATTTAGCAGTAATTTTAGCTAAATACCTAAAATATTAATTTAGTAGTTCAGTAATTTTAGTAATTATAGTAATTTTCGTTAAAATTAGTAATTCAGTGATTATTTGGCGGTAATTTTAGCTAAATATCTAAAATACTTCATTTTTAGATAGTATTTTATTTTCATAGAAATTTTAGTAATTTTTAGTAACTTTTTCTAATTTTCCCTAAAATTAATGATTCACTAATTATTTAGCGTTAATTTTAGCTAAATATCTCTAAAATACTTAATATTTTAGTTAGTATTTTCTATAATTTTAGTACTTTTCAGTAACTTTTATTAATTTAGGCTAAAATTAGTAATTTAGTGATTATTTATCGGTAATTTTAGCAAAATACCAAAAATAATTTATTTATTTAGTATTTTTACTAATTTTAAGAATTTTTAGGAAATTTCAGTCATTTCTAGTAATTTTCGCTAAAATTAGAGATACAGTGATTATTTAGCAATAGTTTCAGCTAAAAACCTAAAATATTAATTTATTAGTTTAGTAATTTTAGTAACTATAATAATTTTTACTAAGTTTAGCTAAAATTAATGATTTAGTGATTATTTGGAGTTAGATTTAGCTAAATACCTAAAATACTTAATTTTTTAGTTACTATTTTTATAGTAATTTTCATTAATTTTTGACTAAGTTTCGCTAAAATTAGTAATTCAGTGATTATTTAGCTGCAATTTTAGCTAAATATCTAAAATATTAATTTACTAGTTTAGTAATTTTAGTAATTATAATAATTTTTACTAATTTTCGCTAAAATTAGTAATTCAGTGATTATTTAGCTGTAATTTTAGCTAAATATCTGAAATATTTAATTTTGTAGATAGTATTTTTATAGCAGTTTTACTAATTTTTAGTGATTTTTGACTAATTTTCGCTAAAATAATTTAGTAATTATTTACCGTTAATTTTAGATAAATATATAAAATATTTAATTTTTTAGTTATAGTATTTGTAATTATTATAAGTAATTTTTACTGATGTAGGCTAAAATTAGTGATTCAGTGATTATTTTTGACTAATTTTTGCTAAAATTAGCAATTCAGTTATTATTTAGCTGTAATTTTAGCTAAATATCTAAAATACTTAATTTTTAAGTTTGTATTTTTCATAATTTTAGTAATTTTCAGTAATTTTTACTAATTTTCGTTAAAATTAGTGATTATTTAGCGGTAGTTTCAGCTAATGTGCTTAGAGACTTTATTTATTTAATATTTTTACTAATTTTAGTTATTTTGAGTAATTTTTAGTAATTTTCAGTAACTTTTCCCAATTTTCGCTATAATGAGTGATTAAGTGAATGTTTAGCGGTAATTCTAGCTTAAGTCCTAAGACACTTTATTCATTTAATATTTTTACTAATTTTAGTAATTTTAAGTAATTTTCTGTAATTTTGACTAATTATCGTTAGAATTAGTGATCCAGTGATTATACAGCGGTAATTTTATCAAAATACCTTATTCTTTTATATAAAATACTTAATTTATTTATTTAGTATTTTTACTAATTTTCAGTAATTCTTACTAATTTTTAATTTATTTATTTAGTATTTTTACTAATTTTCAGTAATTTTGACAAATTTTTGATAAAATTAGTGATAAGTTTGCCGTAATTTTGGCTAATTATCTAAATATCCCTTAAATACGCTGACTTTTTCAGCCTAGAAACGATTTTCTGTCTTTGAAAAAATAATTTCAAAATTGTATTTTCATCAGCGATTTTTAATTAACTTTTAGTTGATATTGTTCACCGCCTCTCTTCGGAGAAGAATTTCCATTTTATTAATTTTTTTATTATTTCAGCTTCTTTATTCCAGTATAAAAAAAAATTATTACATTTGTCCATTCGAAAATAAATAAAAATTATATAAAAAAGGAGTGGAAATTTTGAAAATTTTTTATTTAATCCTGATAACAGGTTAATTATATGATAGATAGAATCATTTGATTAAAATTTAGTTGCGATTTCTATCAAAATTTGCAGATAAAACTTGATTATATGACCTGATTTTAGGAAAGTGCGATAAAAAACAATTTTAATAAATTTTGGAAAAAAAATGAATTTTGGATATTCGTATTGTCAAATACAGAAATAAGTTAGAAAAGTATAATGATTTGTCTTAACGGTAATTATTTTTTATAATTAAAGAATTGAACCTTTAAAATGTACTTCGTTGGCAAATAAAAAATGTATAATTAAATATCAAGCACAGTAGAAAATATATAATTATGTATAAAATAAAAAACAAAATAATAATAATACACAATAAAAAAAAGTTATTATAAATTATGCATGTAAAATATAAAACAATAAAAAAATAAAGTACTCTCTCAATGTGAATAAATAACTGAATTTCTGCTTTTGAATTAGTAAATTTTGCTAATAAATTAATGGAAATTACACGTCAGGTTTTGAGATAATTGCAAATTTATTTTTATCTTATTTAACACAATTGTTACTGAGAATCAAAATATATTAGTTAAAAAAAAGTCAGAATCTATGGGTACTTTAAATGTTTTCGGTGTTGCTGATCACAAATTCGATCATTTTTTTAAAATTCAAAATGGCGGATCCAACATGGCTGCTGAAAAAAAAGAAAAATCTCTCGAGGGTTTTTGGGGTTGCTGATTACGAATGTGAAGTCAGACTCTTAAAATTCGAAGTGGTTGATTCAATATATAAAAAACAAAAAAAATATATTTAAAAAGATAAAAACTCACAGTTCTTCTGTGTATAGCAAATTGAGACAAAAAACGTATCAAAATATTTGCGAAGTAACTTTTTGATATAGGTACGCAGAAAAAGTGTTCTAATGCAACGATGAAATAATTTAGAACGGAAAAATTAATAGTCAAATTAATAGATAAACAAAAAATATTTCCGAAACATCCATTGGTATTATGAATTTTTATTTATAATTTTCGATAAGCGCACAAAGGTCAATATTATTTTTATAAAAGATAAATGGAATTTATATAGGAATGATGACTGTTTGCTAAAAAAAATCGCCTTTAGAATGTGGAAGAAAACCAAAGTACATATCGTTAATAAATTGAGCGCTTAACTTCCGCGAATTTTTATTTTTGCAAGCAATAAATATATTTACTTCTTTAGTTAAATTTATTGAGGTATTTTTCAATATAAAAATTTACTTAGTTTATGTTTACGCGAAAACACGTCTTAATTATTAAGGAATGAACTTTGTAAATAATGTATGTTTATATTTGAAAACACGTTTTATGTTTTATTTTCTGAATTTCTTTATATAAAGTTTATAATTATTCTGTAAAAAGAAAATAAGGAATAATTTACAAATTTACATTTCTGTTAATTTATTACATAATTCTGATATGAATAAGTAATTCGTACAGGAACTGAAAATTTAGTTAGTAATTGATTTGAATTAATTCGATGAGGTCGAATTTCTATTTTGCTACAGATTTTTTTTATAAAGAAAAAATAGAAGAAAAATAAGAATTTTTGTACATTGGACGTTTTTTTGTACATGAATTCTTATTTCAAATAAATTTCACATGTTTGTCAAAATTTCTGTTTAGAAATTTCTATTTCGCAAGTTTACTGTTTGTATGAAACTCTTATTTAGTCAAATTTTAACTTTAAATAACTTTTACTTAGCCAAATGTTTACTAAGTAAATGTTTTATTTAGCCAAATGTTAAATGTACAAAATCTTTATTTAGCAAAATTTTAGTTTCGTAAACGTTTTGTTTAGCCTAATTGTAAATTCACAAAACTTTTCTTCACCCAAATTTTAACTTCCCAAACCTTTAATTAAGCGAAATTTCTATATTAATAAAAGTATTATTAAGCCAAAGTTCCATTCTGTATATTTAGCAAACTTTCAATTTGAAAAAACTATTTTTTTTACAAAATTCGTGTTAAAGAAAAGGAAGTGGTGCTAAATTATTATTATTAATATTTATTTAATTATTTATTTTGCGAAATTTCCATTAAGCAGAGAATTCATGCTTATTCTATATATATATATATATATATATATATATATATATATATATATATATATATATATATATATATATAACACAAAATTTTATTTACAAAAAATTTTTAATTTGAAAAATGTTTTATTCTTGTAAATTGTCATTTAATGAAACATTTCATTTGACTCAATTTTTATTGAAAAAAAAACTATTTTAACAAAATTTTCATTTCCGAAAAAAATTTGTCAAAATTCTTCTAGTAATAGAATTTTTATTTAACCAATATTTAATGAAACAAAATCATTGTCAGTCTTAAAATTTAATTAAATAGCAATTCTGTTAAATTAAAATTTTTTTAATTGTCAATTCCGTTGAATGAAAATTTTGTTGCATTATAATTTTGCTAAATAAAAATTCTATTGTATAACAATTTTGCTAAATAAAAATTCTATTGTATAACAATTTTATTAAATGCAAATTTTATTAATTAAAAATTATGTTGAATAACAATTTTGTTAAATAGAGGTTTTGTTTAATTCAAATTTTGTCCAAATTAAAATTTTTTGTCAAATTTCATTAAATGCAAATTTTATTAATTAAAAATTATGTTAAATAACAATTTTGTTAAATAGAGGTTTTGTTTAATTCAAATTTTGTCCAAATTAAAATTTTTTGTCAAATTTCATTAAATGCAAATTTTGTTAATTAAAAATTATGTTAAATAACAATTTTGTTAAGTGGAGGTTTTGTTTAATTCAAATTTTGTCTCCTCTAAATGTCAATTCCGCTAAATTAAATTAATACTATTAATTAAAAATTCAGTTAAATAAAAATCCTGTTGATTAATAATTTAGTCAAGTAAAAATTCTAAAAATACCAGTGAAAATAATTATTCCCTTAATTAAAATTCCATTTAAATAACAATTCCTTGACTTAAAATTATCTAAATAAAAATTTCATGAATTTAAATTTCGTTTAAATAAAAATTTTATATATTTTCTTTAAAATTTCGTCAAAATAAAAATTCACAGAGTAAAAATTCCACGTGTAAATAAAACCCCTCTTAATTAAAATTCCTCTTAAATAGAAATCGCATTTAGTTCAATAAAAATCCTAATAAATTTTGCTGAATAAAAATTCGAACTTTCAGAAAATAAGAATCTCAAAAATAAGTTTTTAGCATTTTTTCAAAATCAAAACGTCTTTATTTCCTCTTCGTCTAGAACATAGTAACATAATCCCCATTTTTAATCAATTTGAACACGAATTTATTAATCACCATTCGACACCTGGTCAAACATAAGCAAATCAACTTGACGTGGAATAATTATTCTTTTTTTAAACACGCGACTAACAATAGTATAATGAAAACTCCACAAAGATTTTTCATTTCAAAATTATCACGAATTAAATCATCATCAAATACATATATACATATATATATAAAATCTTGAGAATTAACACAATCTTTACAAATAATAAAATATATAAATATATATATATATATATGAAAGCTTCACGAGCACGTTGCTCTCGTTATCAATCGAAAAGAAAATGCAAGACACGTTTTTATCTTGCAAATATATATATATATATATGTATATTAAATATATATTGCGGGTGACGTGGTTCCCTTATGGATGTATGAATATACAACAAGTCTCATCATCAGTGAGACACTTATGTGTCTCAAATCAAAAGCCGATTGGACTTTGGGCGGTCAAAGATTGTATCGAGAGATGGTGGACAAGAGGATGCCTCCTCCAACGTTCTTGGTCACAGATATATCGCTGGCGTTCGCCCGTGAAGATCATCAAAAGAACCATCATCAATTTCGCATCATCAGAAATTGAGAATGGCGTTCCAAATTGAGGAGAATGTCGTTCTTGATGCCGATTCAAAAGCGTTAGCACTCAAGGAACTCAGGGAAACTGAGGATAATGTCAAAAATGGCATTACTGCTCTTAGAAAACTTTTGGAAGGTCAGTGAAATATTTTATTGTCATTTTTTTTTTGAGAAGAAAAAGAAAAATAAAATTTATTACCTCGGAGTTTGTTTCATCAAATATTTTTCTTTTATTTTTTCCCCTCGTGTTTGTTACACATTTTGAAAAAGAAGAATTTTTTCTTACCTCATTTTCATATATTAGAAAGAAAAAAGAAAATTTTTGACAAATTGGAATTTTCTCAATTATTTTTGTGTTGAAAATTGTTTCGTCTTAATAATTAAATTAATTTACTGTTGATTTACTGAACGAGGATCTTTGAATTTAATTATTTTTTCACTTGTGATATTTTTTGATTCACTTAAAACAAATTCACTAAACGAATTTATTTATTTTCTAATATTTTTGATTCTAATTAGAATTCTTGCAATTGAAGATGAATTTTTGGTCGACTGCGAAAATAATATTCTGTGTGTCATTGAAAAAAATCTTTTAGATTTGAACCATTTTTAATTATTTAATTATTAAATTCTAATTTTTTCACTTTTTGTGTTGAAAATTGTTTCGTTTTAATAATCAAATTAATTTACTTATTCATTCATAATTCATAATTCATTTATTCATAATTTACTTATTAATTGACTTATTATTCATTTACTGAACGAGGATCTTTGAATTTAATTATTTTTTCACATAATATTTTTTTTGATTCTCTTAACGAATTCACTGAACGAATTTATTTATTTTTTAATATTCTGATTCTAATTAGAATTCTTGTAATTGAAGATGAATTTTTGCACCACTGAAAATGCAACTTTGGTCCATTGCAAACGAATCTTTGTTGCACTGAAATTTAAAATTTGTTCCATTAAAAGTAAATTTTTAATCCAATGTAATTTTATTCTCAATTTGTTGAAAATTAATCCATTCATCCATTCGAACTGAATTTTTAATTCTTAAAACTAAAAAGTTTAAAGAAAGAATTTTTGTTCAATTGAAAAAAATTTGATCTATTCTAGACGCATCTTTCGTATAAATTTTCATTTATCAAAGGATTTAAAAACATTATTTAATTGTTAAATTATAATAATATTTATTATTGTTAAGAAATATTTGATAAATATTTGTATGATTATTTATATATTTAATATTTATAAATGATTAATAGTTAATAATTAATAATGTTATTTCAACAAATATGGTGCTTTAATTTTACAACCTACATTCAATAATAATAATATTCAACTAAATATAAATCATTAATTGATTTATTGAAATTCATTTTTATTTTAATATAATTAAATTCAAATAAATAAAATTATTAATTATTAATAATAAACTAATATAAAATAATAGTTTTAGTTAATTTTCAGTTAATGAAATGTTAATAAAATAATTCAATTATTTTTTTCCAGTTTTTTTTTTATTAAATTATGTTTTTCTATTATTTTTTTCTATTCAAATCAATTTTGTTGGAACGTTGATCTTCAATGATTAAGATTCAGAATAATTAATATATAATCACCAAACATAAGTTCAAATTTTTTACACTCGGTATTTTTTTCTACCAACCGTAACTGAAGTATGTTTTTCTTTCTTTTCATTGTACTGTTTCGACTAAAGTTTTTTTAGAGTGAAAAAATAATGTGTCGAATCAATTTCTAATACCAATATTTTTAGACTGATAATATTTTTATTCTTATCAGTCATTTTTATACGATTATTTTTCTTCTTCTTCTTGTATTGACACACCTCATATTATGTGAAATCTTACTAATTACGATTAGATAGAAAACAAATTTTGAAAATCATTAAACATGTTTCTAACTAATAATACAATTATAATAGAAAATTATCATTTCTTTCGTTGTTTTTCTATTTCTATTCTTTGAAATTTAAAGACGATAAGAAAAGAAGTATTGTTAATTGCATTTTAATTTATGTCATATTTTTATATATATTTATTTCATAAATATTTTTATACGTTTATAGAAAATTGTTGTTTATTATTAATTGTTTATTTAATTGTATTTTTAAAAAAATTTTAATAATATTTTTTTGTGCTTTTATTTTGTGTTATATTTTTATTTAGAATAAAAAGAGTAAAATTAAAAATAGTTATCTTCTTTGATTAATATTATTTTCGAATTTATCACTCGGTGACACTTAATCGTCTTTAATTAACCTGTCAATTTGCACAGTGACAATTTTAGGAGTTTTTTTTGTAACAAAGTTATCGTATTATTAAAAGTCTGAAAACATCAGCCAAAGGTCCTCTATTACGATAAAAGGTCTTTATATAGGATAAGAAATTGAATAATACTATATCGAAGCAAGTGCTGAAAAGTTTCTTTTTCCTTATCAGAAATTTTTCTCTCTTTCTCCTCTCTCTCTCTCTCTCTTTCTCTCTAGTAAAAGAAAATTTCAATAGAATTTCTTATCAGAAATCTTTCATAATACTTCAGTACAGGTATACGGTATTTTTCAAAAAAGAAAAAAAGTTTTTGTTAATTTTTCTAAGAAAGGAAACAGTTTAGATATAACTAAAAAAACCCTAATAATATTACTATTATTGTAAAAATTGAATGTTAATATTAATTAATAAACATTAAACTTCAATTAAATTAATTAAAAATTTAAAATAAAAAATAAATTTCACAATTTGGAAAAATTTTCGAATGTACATTATGTTTGAAAAGAATAATATACGCATACGTAGAACCAGTTTTTTTTCAAATTATAATTCCATAGACTTTTGAAAACATGTTTTTTTTTATTTGCATCGAAATAAATCGCATTAGTGATGTAATGCACAAAATTAGGGAGACCAATTTTCATCTATAGTTTCATATTTGCATAACTATAGATGCATCAGCCAAAACAGATCTAAAATTATCGGCCCTTTGACCTGTAAAAACATCAATAACTTTACGTAATGTAAATTTTGACCTGAAGCATTATTCTTTGTCATCGTTTTTCTTTTGACTAATTGCATCGCGAATAATTATCAATTTTTAGTTTTAATTTAAGCATTCGCGGTGAGGAAAAAAGGAATACATTTTTCTAGTTTTCTTCTACCATTTGATTTAGAATAATAATTTTGATAATAATTAAATTTAAATTTAATAATAATAATGATTTTTATAATAATATTATAATTTATTTATAACATTAAATAATGAATAAATATTACTATTAATATTATCATAATTTTTTTTTTGCTTCTCTGGGTCCAAAACTTGACCTGAATTTTATAAACCTGTGTTATTTTATTATTATAATAATAACATTTTGTTCTACAATTTATTATTTATTTATTTAAACAATTCACAAAAGAAAAACGAAGGCGCCCTTCGTACAAAAAGTATTATAATTATTATTAATAATAATAGTAATTAATACTATTAAGTAAATAATAGAAACAATAAAAAATAACGAATAATATTATAATATTTATAAAAACAATATTATATCTACAATAATATCATTATATTTATAATAATTCCCCAAGGGCTTTATTTTAACCTATTTTTTTTTTTAGGAACTTTGATTATTATAAATAAATAATAATTATAATTTCAAGAATATTTTATACTAGTGGAAATGAGAATATAATCAACGATATAGCAAATGAATAGAATAAAAATAATAAATAAGTAAACAAAAATTATTTACAAAAACTTTATAAAAGTGGAATTTTAAAATATAATATATCGCAAATGAAATTTTGCAAGCTTGTAAAATAGATAGATGTATAAGCGAAGGTCAATTATTGAGGCCATAATTTCTTCCATAATGATAGTACTATCATCTTAGGAGATGAATTTAGCATTTGTGCTCTTGCAATTAAATTAATTGTATCAAAAATTTTCACTTATCTAATTAATTTTTCTATAAAAACTAAATTGTGTTTTCTGACACTTTTCTTCCGTCAATATAATTACATACTCGGATAAAAAAGAAGAAGAAAGAAAAAATAAATAAAATTCTAAATTTTTTATTTGAAAAAAATATAATTTTTGTTTTTCTTCCTTGAGAAAATAAATAGTTAAGTAAGTCAATGAACGCAGCTTATACTATATATGTAAATACTAAATATACATGAAAACATAATATGTAAATCAGAGACAGTGATTCATTATCATATATATATGGCTTATTATTCAAACAATTGATACATTCGATAATATCAAACTGTTATCGTTTAAGAATTTGAACTTTTCGATATTCATGTTTGTAATCATTTCGAATAGACTGAATTCTATTTAGAAAGAAACGTCTATAAAATTCCTTAAAAAAAAAAAATTAGTTTCTAGGTACAAAAATCAGTCTTAGATATTTTTTTATCAAAACAAAATCTTACTGCTTATTAGAAAAATTAAAAATAAATTTAATAAATTTATTATATTTGAAGAATATGAAATGAAAAATATAAATTTTTCTATTTTAAATTTAGAACCTTTCAAAGTTATGTTCTCACAATCAGTAATTTTTATTATCTTCTTTGTAGCAAATATGAAAATTTTCGCAAGGAATTTTATTACGAAGTAAATACTAATTTAAGATTGTTGTTTTGAAGTGTCAAATAGAAAAAAAAGTTGAAGTAGGACATGAAAAGCTATATTTTTAATAAATCTGATTAATGAAAACGAAATCTTTTTTCAATTATTTAATGTTTTGATTATGAAAAAAGTCATAAATATTCTTTGATAAATTAAACTGATCATAAATTTGAATTCTCTTAAAAATTTTTATGCGTAATAACCATGGAAGATTATAATGTTTAATTAATTTTTTCTCAATTTTGTCAGTACGTTAAATCTCTCGAAATAATGATTATACTTGGGAGTATTGCCGGTTGCATATGTGGAGGATGACACAAAACACGTCATTAAATACTAGACGTTTCTTCTTAATTTATATTCGAATTTTCTAAATACATTTTTCTTTAATTTTTTAAATTTTCATTATTTTTTTAAAATCTTTATTTATGTTTTTTATTATTTCTATTTCTATTTTTTTTTATTTAAAATTTTTAATATTTTAAAATAAAACTTCGTAGTAATGAATATTGTGGTTTCTTTCTTTCTTTCTTATTATTTGTCTTGGCAAGATTACTTTTTTTAAAGAAAAAATTGCAATTTTTCAAAATGATATTTTTATTTTTAGTAATTTAACAATAAAAATAGTTTTTAAATTGTAGCTTTTCTATTCAATTTGCAATAAATATTTATAAATTGGCCTTATCAGAATTTTTTATCTCGTCAATATTTATTATTAAGTAGAAAAAAAAGTTTGTCCAGACAAATTGAAAAATTGTTAATATTACAAACAGCATAACAACTATGAACTCATCTCATTTGCATGTTTTTTTTTGGTAATTTTACCTATTTTTATTTGAAAAATAATTTAAATATATTTTAATGTTAAATATTAAATATTTTCTAGTATTAAATATTAAATATTTGCTAGTATCAAATATTGAATATTTTTCTATTATTAAATATTAAATATTTTTTAATATTAATTAAATTATTATTTATTAATTTATTCATTATCATTAATTATTATATATTAAATATTAAATATATTTTTGAAAAAAAAAATGTTTTCTTATTGATTATTTTATTTTTCAGACGACACGTCCCTTTTCTTCAGAACAGACGATAGTTTTTTGATAATTTTTTTGAGGCCTTGTAAATACTATCCAGACAGTGCGTACGCATTAATGAAACGTTGCGCTGAATTTAAACAAAGTAATGCATCGTTATTAAATAATTTAATGCCAGCCGATGAGAGGCAAGCGTTTCTCGAAAATAATGTCGTTAATGTCATGAAGAACAGAGACCATAAAAGAAGAAGGGTACTCATTGTGAATGCAGGAAAATCATGGGATCCATCTAAGGTCAATGCCGATCAAATGTTCCGTATCTTTTACCTTATTCACGAAGCTGCCGTTCTCGAACCTGAAACACAGGTAAATATACAAAAAAAAAATATATTCAATACTATTACAAATGTGAAAATCAAATTCAATTTTTATTATGAATTCCAAAAATTTATCAAACTTTAAAATTTAAACACTGTAAAAATTTATATGAAAATTTATTGAATCACTGAACCAAATTATTGATTCAAATAAAATGTTCTTTAAATTAAATAAAAATTATTTGATTTAACTAAATATTTAATTGATAATAGACAAGGAATCTGATGTTTGAATCAAATTTTTTTTCACCATCAAAAATTATTACATGGTAGAAAAAATCGATTTAGACGAATAAAAATTGTTCACTAAAAATAATTGGACTAAAAATTTTTTTTTCATATCTTGTCATTTTTCCGCATAAGTTGAGACCACTCTGAGCAATTTTTATTCGTTACGTAATTTTCAAACTGTCTGTTATTTAACAAAAAAATAAAATGTAGTATGGATTATGTAAGACTCAGTTTTAAAAAAATTCATTTTTTTTATTTTGAAATATATTTTCTATATCAAAAAGAAATCTACAGAAGACAAATTTCAATTAAAAAAATTTCCCTATATAAATTTTATATAAGAAGATTGACATCTTTTTTTGATTAAAATTACAATTATACATCTGTTATATTCTTTCAATTGTACTTTAATTTTCTGATAATGAAAGAGAAATTAGAAAATTAAATGATTACATTATCATCAATAAAATATATATATATATATATATATATATATATATATATATATATATATATATATATATATATATATATATATATATATATAAATACTCGGTCGCTTCTTATCGTAATCTAATTTTGATCAAGAATATAACTTTGAACTTTGAAACTTTTCAAAACTTTACCCTGGTATACCCAGTTAATTGAATTTATTTTAGGGTCTCGCAAAACCCCTACCTTTGACGTAAATTAAATTTTCTTTGTCCAATGAAAATTTCACTCACGTTGTGGATAAATTAAACTTTTAATTATAAAACACATTGACTTGAAAGTAAACGTCACTAAAAGTGTACTACATTTTTTCTTCAACATTACTAATTTTTGTTTTCTGTTTATTTTTGATAAAATTTTTACTAAATTTTTAGTCAATTCTTGGTATATTTTTATTAATAAAAAAAAATTTTTTTAAATAAAAATATTTTTTTTGTAAATTTGCAGAAAACTTTTATTTTTTAAGCGTATGTGTATTTATTATTTATATTTATGAATTATTATTTAATTATTATTTGATTATTATTTTCTAGGTCCATGGAGTAGTCGTGATTATGGACTTCGATGGACTTTCCATGAAACAAGTTATGGGCTTGACACCTGCTTTCTGCATGCGACTTTTGACCTTCATTCAAGACGCTATGCCTCTTCGACTAAAAGAGGTAATTGCAGTGTGAATATCGTAAATATTTTTCCAATTTAAATTTTTTTCTCGTAAACAAAAATTTAGTGAGAGAGAAGAAGTTAAATTTGTCAAAGGGGATTACAAAGACAATTTGAATGAAAAGAGAAAATTGAAAAAGGTATCATTAAATGAGAAGTAAAAATTTATTGAGATGGGAGAATTAATTAAAAGTATGATTCTTGAATATTGAATTGAATTGAAAATATGAATTTAAATTTAAATTTATTTACTCATTTATGCAATTTAGATGCACAAAGTAGCAAATTTCAAATAATTAAATATCTTAACATACTGTTCAGGCTAAAAGCCCTAGTACTTTTATAAATAATTAAATAAGTATACCTAAATAAATAAATATTCTAAACATTAAATTATTAAAGTATTAAAATTCTCATTAGTTTATTTAATATTCTTATTAGTTTATTTATTTTTTATTAAAGAAATATTTGTATTAAAGAATTTGTGTTCTAGGCAATATTTAAATTCAAAGTTGGACAATAAAACTTCAAAGAAAAAATAAATTTAAATTCGAATCATAAAATTGAAATTCAAATGAAATTTAAATCTATAAATGAAAATAAAGTATTCAAATTTGAATTTTCAATAATCAAAAATTAAATTCAAGTCAAATATGCAAATTTCGAAATTATCAAAATTAAAATATTATCATTCACACTCAAATTAAAATTTTGATAAATCAAAATTCAAATCAATTGTTTAAATTTACAGTCAAACTTAAAAAGTCAATATTGAAATTCCAATATTAAAATATCAAAAGTCAAGTCATTTTGAATTTGAATTTAAAAGCAAATCTAACTTAATTATTCAAAGTCAAATGTTGATAAATCAAAATTCAAATCAATTATTTAAATTTACAATCAAATTAAAAATCAATATTAAAATTCCTATTTATAAAAATCAAAAGTCAATTCAATTCGAATTTTAATTTAAATACAAATCTTACTTAAACATTCAAATTCAAATAAAAATTCAAACTGATTATTTAAACTTACAATGTTACAATCAAACTAAAATGAGTATTCAAATTTTAGTTGAAAAAATCAAAAGTCAATTCAATTTGAATTTAAATTTATATTGAACTGAATTATTCAAATTTTAAAAAATTCAAATTTAAATCGTTTATTTGAATTTACAATTACATTTAAATCAGTATTATATGCAAACAAATTTAAAATAAAAATAAAATTAATAATCAAATTTCAGTTTAAAATGAGTCAAAGTTTAATTTAAATTTGAATTTGAATACAAATCTAACTAAAGTGTTTAAATTTAAATTTTAATAAATCAAAATTCAAATAAAAAAACAAGTCACGATCAAGTTAAAATCAATATTCAAATATCAGTTAAAAAAAAGTTAAAATCCAATTTAAATTTGAATTTGAATATAAATCTAACTTAAATATTCAAATTCTAGTTTAATAAAGCAGAATTAATGTAAAAATGTTAATTTAAAGTTAAATAGAAAATTAAATTAAAAATCAAATCAAATATTCAATTTTGAATTAAATATTCAAATTGTTATTTAGCAAAAAATCAAAATTAAAAATCGAAGTCAAATTTAAATCGAAAATTTAAATGAAATAATCAAATTCGAATACTAAAAATTAAAAATTTAAATTGCAATAAAAAATTAAATTTCACATCAACAATTTTTTAATTCAAAGCAAATCTTATAAATTCAAATGAAAAATATTCTAATTTAATTCAAATTTTCAAAATTAAAATGGAAAATAGTTTGTTTCAATTTTAATTTTCCAAATTAAAATTAAAAATATTTTAATTTATATTCGTTTATCTTCGTAAATTAAGAAAAATTAAATAAAAAATTAATTTTAATTCAAATCGAATCTTCCAAATTAAAATTAAAATATTCTATTCTTATAAAGAATGGAATATTCTACTTGAATAAAATTCTTCCAAGTTCAAATGGAAAATACTTAATTTCAATTTTCCAAATTCAAATTAAAAATATTTAAATTTATATTCGTTTATCTTCGTAAATTAGGAAAAATTAAATAAAAAAATTAATTTTTATTCAAATCGAATCTTCCAAATTAAAATTAAAATTTTCTATTTTTATAAAGAATCGATTATTCTATTTGAATAAAATACTTCAAAATTCAAAAGAGAAATATTCTAATTATTACCATGAGAAAAACATTTTATGACAAAAGAAAAGAATATAAAAATTAAAAAACTGAATTTTTGCAGGTTCATTTCGTTAAACAACCATTCCTCTTCAACATGGTTTGGCAAATGTTCAAGCCATTCGTTAAGGAAAAATTGAAGAAGAGAATGTTCTTCCATGGAACAAAAATGTCCTCCCTTCATACTCACATGGCCGCTAGTCATTTACCAAAGAATTATGGTGGCGAATTACCAGACATTGATTACACTGGTGCCGATTGGTATCCCGCTATCGTCAAATACGAAGACAGATGCAAAGGTAAAGTTTTTTTTTTCATTTGCAAACTTTTTTCCAAATTTAATTACGTATTCTTTTAATTTTTTTCAATTAACTATACAAAATTTATACCTAAAATTCGAAAAATTACAATTTCGACATTTTCTTTCAATTAATTTTATTTCCAATTAGAGAGAAAAGTCACTAATAAGACGAAGTTTTAATAAAACTGTAAAAAAAATAAACAAAATTTCACGATACGTATTTCTTAAATTTAGTTTAAATAATTTTTACTTATAAAAGATTCTGAAATTAATTTTTATATTACATTTTTATAATTAAATTTTTTATTTTCAATTTTTAAATATTAAACATAAATTCAATTAAAATTTTATTTTTTCAGTTTTTAACAGTTAAATTTTTTATGACGAATTCTCATTTAGTTAATTCTTATAGTTAAAGAGTTATAATTAAATAACAAACCCTAAGAAGAAACCAAGATAAAATAGAGATAAAATCTTTGCTAGATTTCACTTAAAAAAGAATTCGAGTTTTTTTTTGGTGCAAAAAAGAAAAAAAAATTTGTTAGTACATAAATAATTTATTTCATCATACCACCGGTCGTAAAATTCTGAAGAAATATCTGTAACTTGCACTTTAGACGTAGAATAGCCAATGGACAATAAAATTTTACAACATAAATTCTTTTAATAATTTAAAAAAAAATTTTTTTTTTTTTTGAGAAAGAGAGAAAAGAAAAAGAAATGTGTAAATTTGATTATATTTTTGTTTACAGAATGGAACACTTTCGGATTTCGTAAGAAGTGAATATTGCCCGACGATCGTTTGTTGTAATTTGTTAAATTATCGCAATTAAACATTATTTCTTATTATTGTTTGTTTATTAGAATTTTTAATGTTATTTTTTTCTAATTACCTATTTGCGTATGAAAAAAAATTATAGTAATTGAAAAATAAAATTTATTTTCACGTACTTTGTTATTGTTTTCATTGTAATTCCAAAAAAAAAACCATTTTATTATTTATTTACTATTTTTTTCATCTTATGAATTGATTACTATTTTATTCTTTTTTTATTTATTCAATTTTTTATTTTGTAAATCTTTTTATATTATTTATTAATAATTAATTATATTTTTTTATATTATAGGAAAATAAATATAATATTTGTCGCGGTCTGAAGAAAGGTTAGAAGCAAACGAATTGTAGGTTATATTTGTCTTAGACTTTTCTTGATTATAAATTCCTTTTTAATTATGTAAATTTAAAATCAGCTTTTAATGAATATTTTCGATGTAATGAAAAATTGAGCATCAATAATTTGTAATAGTAATCGATTCTTTTTCTGTAATATTCCTTAAAAAATTTTAAACATAACCTAAAATTTTTTTCATTCTTAGGTACCTTTCTAGGACACATATTATTATATAAAATTACAATAGTTTAATATATTATTAAATTATTTTTAATATTTAATTTATTAATAATCCTTGCGATTTAAGGCTGTGTTTGAAATAAATAATAATTTTGTATTTAAAAAACTAATAAAAAATATAGGTATATAAATTTATTTTTTAATATATTTTAATTATATATTTTATTTTTATAATTTTGTATAAAAATTGTATAAAAACTTTATTTTATATAATTTGCGAAGAAAAAAAGTTGATAAACATTTTTATGAAAATACCAACAAAGGAAAAAATGATGAATAGCAAAATTTACGATTCCATTTTTTCGACAATATTTTTCTCTATAACATTGGGGAAAAAAATAATAAATTTTAAATTTAAATAAAATGTGACCTATGACAGGAGAGTTTTGCTTAAAAATTCGTCATCGGGTCAAATCTGAGATTATGTTCCATGGTCTTTCATGCAGAATAAGTGGGGAAGGCGCAATATACTTTTTACTCGTACTATTCTTCCAACTTAACTAGAAGACAGTCTTCTCTGCGAAGTCCAACTCTCTGGTCATTCCTTGACCACCAACACAACAAGTTCTTTCTTTATGCGAAACATTAAAAAGTTGACGTTTTTTTTTCTACTGTGAATTTTTTTTCAAACTGTGATATTTTTTTGTAATTTTTTTTTTTTGAAAAATTTGTTTTTGTTTGAAAATTGTTTTTAATGTTTGAAAATGGTTTTTCTTGCAAATTTTGAATTGTGATGGTATTCTGTAAATTCATAGTACTGTAAACAAAAGTTCTTTTTTGAAATAATATATTCTCTCGTTGGAAAATGATCATTGGAGATTTATTTGGGAAAGTGGAATAAATTTTCATTTTAAACATTCAAGTTGCGTGTATGTGGATTTTTTTCGCAATTCACAGCATCCACATAGAGTTGAATTGAAAGAGGCAAAAACACAACACTGAAGTACTGTAGCATCCATCAACAACTCTAGAAAGGAGGGTACGTTGACCTTTCACATTTTATCACAATTTTCCCCTGCAATTGAATTCTATTAAAGGATTCAAATTTGTAATTTAGAATATTTAATAATTATTTTTTTATATTTTTACTGGTTTTTTTACTGTAATTTTTTTCTTACAGTTAATTAAAGAGATTTTGTTATTTCGTTTACAATTCGTTAATTTAATTCAAAGGGAAAATTAATAATTTCTCATTTAGGTAATTAATTATTTAATTAAATACCTTTTTAGTAAATTGAATTTTACCTTCCAAAGGGAAAGTTAATAATTTCTTATTTGGTAATTAACAATTTAATTTAATATCTTTGTGGCAAATTGAAATAAATAACAATTGATTTAAAAATAAAAGGGAAAATTAATTAATTATTACTAAAAATTAAAAATACAAATTTCGTATTTATAAATTTATAATTATTAATTTATTTACTAAATTATAATAATTTAATTCTTTTAGAGAAAATTTTTTTTCAATTCGTTTCGATACATTTTTTGACAGAATAACAATTTTAATAAATTTTCTATTCCGGTTTTTAAAAATAATGTTTTAATAATTTTCTTTCTGGAATTTACTCGATAATTTATTAATTATTAATTAATTAATTATCAGACAGAAATAAATTAATTATGTCTTTGTATTAAATTATATTTCAAAATCATCTGTCAGATAAATTATTGCAGACTGATCGTAGATTTCCCTTATCGCTTTTTAGTCATCCTGTTGAGTCTCAATGTTGATAACAAAACAAAAATTATAAAACATTTTTTACTTTTAAATTGATTAAAAAAAAATTAATTGATTCACTTAGTTTTTCATTTTCAAAATTAAAAGAATATTAAAACATAAAGTAGAAAAACAAAATAAAAATTGAAAACTAAAAATAAAGAATAAAATAAAACATTAAAAAAGAATAAAATAAAGAAAGCAATAAAGAATAAAAATATTAAAATAAAAAATAATAGAAAATTAAAAAATGTCAGAGAGAAGAAATTATTAAATGCATAATTATTATGAAGAAAGTATGAAATTTGAATGAATATTAAAAAAATAAAAAGTAGGAAAATAAAGGAACGCAAACATCAACTTTGTTGTGGTTTTAAAATTAAATTTTCCAAACTATTTTAATTTTAAACTTTATTAATAAAATATAATAAAAAAAATTTTTTTTCTACTTCAAACAAAAAAGAAAAAGTTTATTATAAGAACGAAAAATTTACGAGTCATTCAACGTTGAAGTTTGAGTCAGAAAAATAATTTCAAATTCAGAATATAAATTCGAGTTCAATAGTTTAAATTTAAATTCGATTTAGGTATTCTATAATAATACAGATACATATCTAATAAAGAAAATAAGTTCAAAAATAAATACACACAAAAAAAGAGAATATAAAAATTAAAAACAAAAATTAAATATTTTTCTTCATAAAAATTCACTAACACAATTTCACATTCTTGAACTTCAAAAGAATGTAAAAATTATAAATATGTAAATTCTAAGTAAATTTTAAGTAAAATGAAAAAGAATTATAAGAATTTGTTCTTTTTTCTCTTAAATTTTAAAATTATTTAATTAGAAATTTAAATTTATAGGAAAATTTTAATTTTTAGACTTCTACTTCTCTTTCACCATGACAACGGCAAAGATATTTAAACCTGGAACTCAACAATCGCTAATTGAGACGGCAAGAAAAACCCCGCCGATTAAAGTAGGAAAACATTTGATTAAAATTGAACCTGAAGATTTTAATGAATTTTATGCTGAAAAGGCTCGAATTGAATTAAACGAAACTCCCGAAACTGTGAAACGTGGTTTGGAGGAACTAAGAAAACTTCTCAGAGGTAATAATTTTATCTAATTTCGAAACTTTTTTTTCATTTCCTATTTTTTATTTTTTCTATTGTTTTCCTCTTTCCTTTATTTTCTATTTTTATTTTTTATTTTTTATTTTCATTTTTTGTTTCCTATCTTTTATTTCCTATTTTTTTATTTTTACTTTTTTCTTTTTTATTTCCCCCCTATTTTCTAGTTATTCTAGTTTCTTTTCTCTTTTTCTATTTCCTGTTTTTACATTTCCCGCATTTTTCTTTTTCATATTATTTTATTTAATTCAGATTTCATTCTTTTATTTCATATTTTTCATAATTTTCATAATTTTTTTTCTACTTTTATTTCACATTTGTTTTACTTTCTACTTTCTTGTTTCCTGTTCTTTCATGTCCTATTATTATTTATTATAAAATAATAATTTATATTATATAATATTATTTCCTATTTTTTCTATATTTTTCTATTTTTTATTTTGTTTTCTTGTTCCCAATTTTTCTATTTCCTATTCCCTTTTTTATTCTGTTATTTCATATTTATCCTGTTTTTACCTTATTTTTTATATTTTTTATTTTCTAATTTTTAATTTTCTATTTTTAGAAACTCATTAAATTTTCTGTTTTGACGTTTCCTGTATTTTCTGTTTTCGATTTTCTTATTTCCTCACTTTTTTATTTCCTACTTATTCATTTTCTATTTTTTTCCATTTCTCCTATTTTTTCCATTTCTCAGTTTCGTTATTTTCTATTTTTTCATTTTCTGTTTTTTATTTCCTATTTTTCTTCTTTCTCCTTTGTTTTAATTTTCGTTTTGAATAAGTGATTTCTACGACTTAATAATTAGGTAATTATTAATAATTCATTATTAATTATTATTAATTATTACTCTTCCAAAAATTAATTCGAAAATTAAACACCTAAAAAAAGCAATTCTTTTCAAAGTACCTCTAGACAACGTAATATACATTAAAAAGTAGCCTTGAAAAAATTGCTGCTTGCATATACTTTATTTATTATTCATTCCACTTTTTTTCTAATCATCCATAATCGATCAATTGCTTGAAATCAAATTTTTTTTTATTACTACCTTGCGAATAAATATTTATCTATAATACATTAAGGATTCACTCTGCTCGGAAATGAGAATTTTATTTCCTATATCTAATATTAAAAACTAGACTTATAATTAGAGTAAAAAGCTACAAGGTAAAATTGTATAATTACATTTAATGCAAGTTCACGAAATAAACTCCTACTAAAAAAAAAATTCACGATACAATAATTAAGTGACGTGTATATAAATGATGCAAAAAAAACAAGTCTTCAATATTAACCTCGCAAATAATATTTCAAAAAAAAGAAAAAAAAACACTAATAAAACGATTTATGTGGAATTAATTTCCTATATAAGAAAATATTTTGCCATGAAATCATTTCTTTTTTGAAAGTTCAAAAATCAAGGTAAATAACTTTCAACCCACACAAGAAACTTAACACAAGTGTAATTCTTTTCGTTCAATTTATAAAATGAGAGAAGCGGACATTATTTCTCACGCGAGGACTTTAATTTTTTTTTAAATATTATATTATTTGAATAACATAAAACAAATTTTATTATTTAATTACCCTTTTACTTTATAACTATGATATGAAAAAAAAACAAAAGAAAAAATTTTTAAATGCCAAGGCAAAATATAAGTAGAAAGTAATGAAAGTAATTAACAATTGACAACCATTTTTTTATTCAAATAGTAGAATTATTTATTATTACTATTATTATCATCATTATTATTATAGTTAATTAATTAATTTCTATTTTTGTATTTTTTAATAAAAAAATTATTTATTGAAAAAGAGCTAAATAATCATTTACTCTTGTAATAAAAGTAATTAACAATTAAAATAATTTTTTTTTCAATTACTAATAATATTTTTAGTCCTATTATTATTATCATTATTCTAATGGTTAATTAATAATATATATATATGGGGCGAAATTTCTGAACTGAAATTTAAAAAAAGTTGTGGGATTGATTTGGTATTTCGGTAATTTGTTCTCCTATATAAGAGTAACAAGTTCCCAAAATATTAAAATATTTGAAAAAAATAGTAGAAAGTCGGGGGGGGGGGGGGTAAAACTATCACATTTTAGAGAACATTGACATTTTGAAATCCCTATAAGTTGGATAAAACTTTATGAATTTTAATTTGTGAATAATGGATTTTAAAGCATTTTTCATGTACTTTCTGATGCTTTTAATAAAATTTTCAAAAAAAAATTTTTAACTTCCTTTTTTTCAAAAATAATTTTTATTTTTGATTTTTGACTGCTTTGGGTATTTTTTTTTCTTTTAAATAATTTCATCGGAAAGCTAAGGTTTTTTTGCAATGAGCCATGTAATTTTCAGAGTGGGACAGAAAATAGTTTGAAAGAAATTTAATAACAATGTCATTATACAATAATGCCTGCATTACTGTTACTGAAAAAAATTTAGAATAATTTGTTTTGAAAATTTATTAATATTAAAAATTATTACACTATTACTAGCCGAAAAATACTTTTTTATTTAATTGTCACGAGGAAAGATTTAATAATAAATTTCTAATAGAAATAAATAAATATAAAGAAATATTTATGGTGAATTTAAGTAATATTCCATACTAAAAATTTTCATGTGAGTACAAAAAAATAATAAATAGTTTTGAAAGTTTTATGCTTTTGGTTTTTTCTTCCAAAAAGAATAAGAAAATTTTCTACAAAAATTGTGATTATAAATTAGGAATTATGCAAATATTTTTCTTCAACAATTTTTAACAAAACTTTTTTTTATTCAAAAGAAATGAAATAAATTTGTATTAACTCATCTACATGTTAATTAATTATTATTTTACTAAAAACAAAATATTATTAATTTTTTCCTTTTTAAAAAACAGATTAAAATTTTGTAACAAAAATTGTAATTAACATGTAGATGAGTTAATACAAATTTATTTCATTTCTTTTGAATAAAAAAAAGTTTTGTTAAAAATTGTTGAAGAAAAATATTTGCATAATTCCTAATTTATAATCACAATTTTTGTAAAAAATTTTCTTATTCTTTTTGGAAGAAAAAACGAAAAGCATAAAACTTTCAAAATTATTTATTATTTTTTTGTACTCACATGAAAATTTTTAGTATGGAATATTACATAAATTCACCATAAATATTTCTTTATATTTATTTATTTCTATTAAAAATTTATTATTGAATCTTTTTAAGGTGGTCCACTTCAGAAATTTCGCCCCATATATACTTAATTAATTTCTGTCTTTGTGTTTTTTAATAACAATATTATTTAGGTATTGAAAAAGAAGAACACAATTATTTACACGATTCATTAAATTTGAAAGCCAATACTTTTATTGTAATTTATAATTAACTTTATTATTAATTAATTAGTCAAATTAAAATTAATATTTAATATGTTTATAATAAAATGAAATGAAATGAATATAAATATTATAATTATTATTGTAAATAAATTAATTATATTAATTTTATTGAATGCCGGAAGCTCGTTCATAGCCAAAAGGCTCGAACAATTTACAAATTACAATAAATAAATAACATAAATATTAATTATATTTTTTATTAATTTATAACTTATAATTAATAATGATTAATATAATAATAATAATAATAATAATAATAATAATAATAATAATAATAATAATAATAATAATAATAATAATAATAAAAATAAAAATAATAATTTAAAAATCAAAACACAAAGACAGAAATCAGTTAATTCGATAAATTTCTATGAATTTTTGATGTTGCATAAGATTGGCGAAATTGAGTTATTATTATTTTTAGGCAAAACAATTATTTACTCGATTCATTAAATTTGAAATTCAATGAGAGAGTGAGATTCATGGAAACTTGAAAAGAAGTCAATAAACTCGTTCTCTTCTCTTCTCTTCTCTTTTTTTTTTTTTGCTTCATATTTTCTATTTTTGCGAAACAACTAACAGACGTTCTACTTTTCATTTTATTAGTTATTTCATCAGTTTAATTGGACAATGGACGAAAAAAAAAATGGGTGAAAACTTGAATGGCTAAGAAGCAGTTTTATGGCAACGAGTCTTAACATTTTACGCGGTCATTCATATAGCCTTGACGTCATTTTCCTCCTCGACTTTAGTATTACACATACGTAGTATATTTGTATATGTAATTTTTGAACGAAAGTTGAGAATTTTTCATTTCCTCTCGACGAACACGATTTACCTAAATGAGTCTTATTTAAATCTTACGTATTTATATAATAGGAGAATTACTTTTTTTTCTTTGTGAAATGCTTTTTTTTCCCTCCTATTTTTTTACTCTTTTTCTTTTCCTTTTTATTTTTTTGCTTTTTTCTTTCTATTTTTCTCTCTCTCTCTTTGCATTGAATGCAAGCATGTGTTGTAAGAAACTAAAAGCAAAACGCGTAAATCCGGTCACGCGTTGAATTTAACTGGAGAAAATAAGAGTGAAATTGAGAGTAGAAAGAAATTCGTATAAAATTTTTCTTATCTTATTTATTTGTTTTATAATGCATTATTAAGAAACCGAAATCGTGCATTGGCGAAAAAGATAAAAATATTTTTTTCCCGCTACTTCCAATGTTTTAATTAATACCAATTAAATTTTAATTGCAGACGTAAATAAATTCATGAATTAATCATTAACTTTCATTAACGGCAATTAAATATTGTGTTAATTATATTTTTCTTTCACTGAATTAAATTTTGTTAATGCAACATTTTTATCAATTTTTTAAATAATTAAACTCTAAAAATTCTTGTTTCTATATTTTCCATTAATTCTTTCAATTTTTTGAAAAAAAAATTTTTCTATAAATTTAATTGTTCAATTTCTTTCATAAATTTCATTCTTTCAATTTTTTCTATAAATTCAATTGTTTCAATTTTTTCTCTAGCTAAATACAATTGTTTTAACTTTTTTTAATGATTTTAATTGTTTCATTTTTTATGAGTTTAAATATTAAAATTTAATTTCAATTTGTTTTAATTTTTTTTCTATAAAATTAATTCTTTCACTGGTTTCTATAAATTTAATTGTTTCAATTTATTTCACTTGTATCAATTTTTTTATATATTAAAATATTTATTATCTATTTCAATTTATTGTTTCAATTTTTTCTATAAATTTAATTGTCTCAATTTTTTATGAATTTAATTATTTAAATTTAAAAATTTAACTGTTTTAATTCTATTATAAATCGAATTGTTTACATTGTATTATGAATTTAATTGTTTAAATTACATTATAAATTAAATTTTGTAAGTAAATTGAATTATAAATTTAATTTACTATTTGCATCTTTGCCTTTGTTTGTTTATTTATTTTCTTCCTTTCTTGTTTATTTTGTTTTTAACTAAATTAACAAATTTTGAGAAAATTTTATTTCATATCAATATGAATCCATATTTATTTATTTTTTTTTTTTTTGTTAATTTGATTGCAAATGAATTGTTGGATTATCTAATAATTCGTTGATGATTATGTAAAAATATATAAATGGAACGAGGTCAACGAAATTCCATGAAATTGAGAACTACATTTTCGGAAAGTACTTTGCATCATTGAGTACACTCGAAAGAATTGGAAATGGTTTTTTAGGTGAATTCGGCGATTACGAAACTATAAAAATGATTTCCTACGTTTGTGAATGGATTTCAGAAAGGAGAAAAACGTTCTTGTTGACATTGAGAGATTTATTTTTATTCACTTTATTTATTTAATATCAATTCTTTTGCAAAAATTATTTTAAAAGTATAGAAAATTCTTATTGTTTCTTAATTATAATAATGAAATGTAATGGCAATAAAAAATTAATTAATAATCACAAGTAAGTAAATAAATAATTAAATAAAAAATAATAATAAATAATAATAAATAAATATTAAATAAATATTAAATAATTAGTAATAAAAAGGCCTAAATTACAGAAAAAGGGTTTTAACAAAAAGCAACTAATAATAAATAATAATAGTATTGATAAAAATAATAATAACAATAATATCAAACAGCAAAAAAATTCGTTAATTAATTTTTTAATTTTTCTAGTTTAATTAATTAAAAAATATTCAATCATTTAAATTCTATTAAGAATCTAAATGTTAAATTTATTAATTTTAAACAATTTTAATAAATTAAAAGTAAAAAAAGTAAAGCTGGCATTTTTTACGCAAATCTAAAGCCATTTTTTTGCATAATAATAGGGGAAATATTTTCGTCTACTTCTATTTTACATCTCACGATATTAGTTATGCAATATCACTTTACAATGTAAGAGCAATAAATTCTACGTGTTACTTAACAATCAGGCAATAAAAAATCTACGACTGAATGTTTGTTGGATAATCCCCTCAGTGTTTCAAATTCGCTCACTCATATCGAAAATTCAACACCAAATTATTTTCTTTTTATTTACTTTTTGTTAATTTTTTATTAATTACTTCATTTTTTTCTATTTGCATTAGTTTTATCATTTTTTTCATTTTTATTATTCCTTACTAATTTACTATTGACAATAATGTATAAATACAGCATTAATTAAATTTCCCTTTTTGTTTGATAAGTAAATATGCAATTAAATAAAAATAATAATAATAAATAAATAAGTGAATTAATCAATTGCTTGATTAATTAATTAATTTCATTAATATTATTCTTAATTAATAATTAATAATTAATAATTTGTAATTAATAATTTGTAATTATTAATTAAAAGTATGATCAAGTGATGGATTAAAATGATTAAATTATAAAAAATGTCATGAATTTTAAATCTAAAAAGCAGTTAAAAATAAGAATAATAATTGATAATGAATAATAATTAATAATTAACAAAATTGTTTAGGAGAATTTAAAATTCTGATCGTATTATAGAAATGAGTTAAACATGAGATCAATAATGCACTCTGCTGCAAATGAATAAAAAATTATCGATTAAAAAAAAATTATTATGTAAATCATGTAATTTTGTATATTAAATATAAATAATTCTAGTCACGTGTACTTAATTTTCGATGACACTTTAAGAGATAATGGATATTGGAGAATGTAGATTATTACAATAACTGCGAAAAACAGTTTTGAATTGACAATTCTTTCTTTTAGTGTACAATTTTACTTAAATAATAATACTTAATTGATAAATTAATATATAAATAATTTTTATAACTTTAAATTAATTGCTTTATTCAGGATTGAAAATTATTAAAATTCGTTACTAAATATTTATTTATAAAATGATTTTTTAAGTATTTAATATTTTTTGAAGTTTATTATTTATTTCATTAGGTATTTTTCAGTTAACTAACTTTATTTTTATTAATTATTTTCCAGCTTACTAATAAATACTTAATACCAATAAATAAAAAACAGTAAAAAAATTAAATACTTAAGCATTTTTTTTAAGTTTATTATTTTTTTAATAAGTATATTTACTTGTTATACTTATAAATCTTCATCTAACGTCTTTTTTTATTAAATTTTTCTTGAATTAATTTTTATTTCATATCTTCTTCCAGCTAATTTATTATAATTTAATGAAAGATAATTTCTCGTTCTAGAGGAACCTGACTTGGTGATACCAGATGAAGATGAATTTTTATATAAATTCCTGAGACCAATCAAGTGGGACGCAAAAAGTGCTTTTGATTTGGTAAATAATTCAAATTAATAATCTCGTTTTTAAATATTTAAAACAAAAACTAAAATATTAAATAATAGTCTTTTTTTCTTGACAGATGAAAAGATTTTATCAATTTCATCTCAATAATCCACGATTTTGTAAAGGATTGGTGCCAAAAAATGAAAGAGCCGTCTTGATATCCGGTATTTTAACGTTCCTTCCGGAACGCTCAGATGGATGTAGAATTTTAATAATTCAAAGTGGTAAAAAATGGAAGCCGAAACAAGTCTCGTTGGATCAAATATTCAGAGGTGTAATGCTATGCTTAGAAGCTGCCATGTCAGAACCAATTACACAAGTAATTATTATTATTATTATTATTATTATTATTATTATTATTAATAATTGTTTTTAAAATATTTTTTAACTTTTCGAAATTTTAAAATAAAGTTTATACATATTTTATGTAATAGGTATTAATTTATTATAAATCAAATTTATATATATATAATTTATTATCAATTGAAAAAAATTTATTAATTTTAGATATTTATTAAAAAATATAATTTATTAAAAAACGTATATATTTCATGTTTTTGTTTATTTATTTGTTGACATAATTTGTTAATTAATGTACGATTGATTTTTTAATTTAATTAATTGACAGAAATAATTGATCCATTAGTTTAGTTAATTAATTAACAACTTATTCGAATGCAGGGATAGTGAATAAACATTAATTAACAATTTATTTATTAATAAATAGTTTATACTATTTATTGTGTATTTAAAATTTGAATAATTTGCAAAACTAAAATTTTCCCTTTATAAATGAATAAATTTTAGGTTTCAGGCGTTCATGTAATTTTGGATATGGATGGTCTTAGTTTAGGTCACGTGACACACTTTACACCAAGTTTTGCAAATGCAGTTTTGGAGTGGGTCCAAAGGTGTTTACCCTGTCGGCTCAAAGGTGTTCATATTGTCAATCAACCATACATATTCAACATGGTTTTCGCTATCTTCAAACCTTTCATCCACGTATGCAAAATTTCTTCTCTCGCATAACAATATTCATAGATTTTACTTTAGCCTTTTAAAATATTTACAAACAACCTCAAGAAGGAAACTAAAATTCTAATTTTTTACAAACGAGAAATTTACAAGAAATTTTCAATATAATATTTTAAAATATAAAAAAAAATACTATAGAAAATAAAAATATAAATACTTAATATTTACCATATATAAATAAATAAAATTTAATAAAATTTAATTAATTAATTTAAAATAAAATTTACAATATATGAAATAAAATAAATAATTAAGAAACATTTTTTTATAATTGGCTTAGTGGTTAAGTCGTTTGTTTTCTAATTAAATGACTGGGGTTCGATCCTTACCAAAGTATAAATAAATAATTAATATTATTATATGATTAATATTTTTTTTATTAATTTATTTTTATGTTAGTAGTAAATAAAAATTGTTTCTTTTCTTTTTGTCTAGGAAAAATTGCGAAAAAGGATACATTTTCATGGAACAAATAGAGATTCATTGTTGGAGCAATTAGAAGCTAAAGCAATTCCAACAGAATATGGTGGTGAATTTAATTTGCCAAAGGAACCACTTGGCGAAGCACTCTATGAATATTTTCATGCATATGAAGAAGAATTTATAGGTACTTTTGCACATTTTTTAAAAAAAGTTTTCCATTTCCATTTGTCTAAAAAATTTTTACGATCTTAACTAATTAATTTGTTAATTTAATTTTTTAATTAATAATTGATTTTTTAATTTTATTATTTAACGAACAATTGATCTAACAAATGATTTAATGATTAAATTAATTCACTAAAGATTTATTTATTAATTCAGTTGATTAGTTATAATTAGCGATTAATTTTTCTAAATTTTAATTATTTATTCTAACAATTTATTTATTGATTAAATTAATTAAAAAACAGTTTATTTATAATAAATTAACTAGCAGTTTATTTATTAGTTTATTATTGAAATGATTAACATATGATTTTTTTAATCTCATTACTTAACTAACAATTGTTTTATTTATTCTATTAATTCGCTAACAGTTTATTTATTAATTTAGTAAATATTGTTAATTAATATTAGTTAATTAAACTAACAATTTTTTTATTTAATTGCTTCATTAACAATTTATTTTTTAATTTAATTTTTAAATTGATAATTAATTCATTCAGTAATTGTTAAATTAACAATTGATTTATTAATTTAATTACTTAACTAATAATTTTTTATTAATTTTGTTAATAATAATTATTATTTAATTTAATAAACAAATTTACTTGTAAATCTTATTAATCTACTAATAATTGCTTTAGTGGTTATACAATTAATAGCTCAACAATTGATTTTTTAATTTAATTAACATTTATTTCTTTTTGACTAAATATAAAATTAAAAAAAAAAATTTCTCTATTTTCGATTTTTGTCTTTTTATACAATTTGTAATTAAAAATTTTTTATTTCAGCGAGCTGTGCCAGGGGATATTCCTCAAAAAGTTAAAATTAAATTTTGTGTCCTAAAGAATTTTTTTTAATTAAGCTGTAGTGATTTTTCAATTCGTCGCTTATTGAAAATAGACGAAAATGTAAAATTTTAGTAGTTTTGGATACGAATTTAAAGTTTTTTAATGTTTGTAAATTTCCTAAACTATTTATAAATATATTAGCAAAAATATATAACAAAATAACTTCTACAGAAAAGGTATTTTAAAAAAATACTATAGAAAAAGTAATAATATTTTAGTAAAATACCTTTTAATGAAAATTTACTTTGGGAAATTTTTCTTCAAATTTTTGAAGACAATTTTTATAAATGAATATAAAACAAATTTTTATAATTTATTTGTTTAGTACTTGTGGCGAATAGATACGAATTTTTGTATCTTCTCTTTATATATAAAATAGAGAAAATGGATGAAAGTATTGTCCCTTAAGAAGACATAAAATATTTAATAATAAATTAAGATATTTATAATTTTCAAATTATTTTATTGTAATAAATTACAATAATAGAATAACTAAAATTATAATTAAAAATTAACATTCCCGACGATTATAAAAAAAAATTTTTATTTAGAAAGAGAGATTAATATATTAGAAAATTTGTATTTAACATTTTAATAAAATATTTTACTACTTATACAAATAGATAATTTTTTATTTGCAACACTTATTTGTAATAGAAATTTTCGATATGCGCAACTTATTTTTATTTATAATTTATAATACAAAAATTTTACTTTCTAACACAGAAAATTTAATTCATTTTTATTAGAATTTTGATCTTCTTGTAAAAATTTTTGTTTGAACAAAAAATTTAGAAAAAAAATTTGATTTTTTTCTCATTACGAATAATTGTTTATTTATTTTTTATTCCTATTTTGAATAATTTATAAACTTTTCTGATATGTATTACAAAATTGTCATATATATATTATATTTATATAACAATATATAAAAATTATTCGAATAATTGCATATTTTATTCGTTCAATTTTTTAAAGAAATATTTATAATTTTTATAAATATTTATAAATATTTTTTCGTTGTAGTAAAAAGGACGTTGTGAAGAGAGCATTTTTAAGTTATTATAAACTAATTTTAAAACATTCGTAAAAATAGAATGTTTGGAAAATTCTTCTTTTACTAAACAAGAATAATTTGATTTAAATTATTATTTATCATAATACACATTATTATAATACACAACAATAATATTTTTCAACCTTTCCGTACACTAAACCTTCTGTAAATTAATTATTAAAAACTAGTCTGAAAGTAATAATGTTCTCTTTACTCGCACGATAATTGGCTTTTTATCACGTTATATGAAATAAAATAATTATATAAATATAATTTACACTAAAAAAATGAGCAATTAAAGGCAGTTGAAGGATATGTTTTTTTTTGTAAAACAATTCGGAAATTAATCTTCAACTAATCCAAAAAAGTCTTCTCCAAAGAAACAAGATAAATCTCTAGAAGTTTTATTTCTTCTTGTAACCATACGAGTTGATAGCTAAAAATTGAAAAGTAACCTTTTTAGTAAACTGTACGAAAAATTATTAGAAAATTATCAAAAAAATTATTGGAAAATTTGATAACAATTACTGGAAAATTTTTTTAAAATATTAAAAAATTTTAATTTAGAAAAAAATGTATTTCCAAAATTTTAATTGACAAAATTTAAATGTTTATTAAAAATAGGATTCTTTGGTTTTAAAATAAGTATAGAGAAAAGTTTCTGAAACTATAAAATGATTTAAAATTGAAATATTAATAAACAAAGTGATTCTAGAAATTAATTTCAAATTTTTTTTAATTACCGTCGAATTCCTTGTCGCATTTTAGTAAAAGTTCAAGCCACTGAGGTCCGGATATTGTTGGAATTTCTAAAGTTCCTCCATAGCAACTTGGAAGGCATTTTGGTGACATGTGTTGATGCAAAGATTTTCTGTCTGTGCCATGGAATATTATCTATAAACAAATTTTTACTTTATTCTTTAATTCTCCAAATGTATATTTACTTTTCTACAAAAAATCATGTTCATACAAATTTTCTTTTTTGAAATTGCTTTTTGATAATAAAACAGTGATATTAAAATAAAATACTGAACGAGTTCAGGAGAAAAAATATTTTCAATGTATTATATTTTCATAGGTAATTTGATAAATAACTACAATAAATAATTTAATGAATAAAAAAGTAATGAACCAGTTCTGCAAAAACAAAACCATTTTCATTGGATAAAATTTTCGTAATTATAGTTGAGGCAAAAATATTTTGAAGTATAAAAATAAACAAGTGAATAAATAAATAAAAGCAGTATTAAAAAAATAATGAACCAGTTCCGAAAAAAATAAAACCCGTTTTAATTGAAACGAAATTCTATAATTATAGTTGGTAAAAAAATGTGAAATCTAATAATAAATAAATTTTAATAGCAGTAGTAAAAAAATAAAGAACCAGTACCACAAAAAACAAAACCAAGCAGAACAATATTTGCATGGTATCAAAGATAAAATACTTATAGTAAGGAAAAATATTTTGAAATCTAATAAAATAATATTAAGAAGATAAAAGTTCTAAAAGAAAAAAATAAATTTCAATTGTACAAATTTACAAAATTGTAGTTAGGGAAACATTTTTTTTACAAATCTAATGAAACAAAAAATAATTAACCATTTTGGAAAAAACAATTTTATTTAAATTGTATCTTTAAAAAAAATCATAGATTGTAAAAAAAGTTTTTTAAATTATAATTATAATTATAATTATAATTATAATTATAATTTAATTTGGAAAAAAATAAAAAAAACTGGAAAAAATAATGAACCAGTTCCGTAAAAAACAAGAGAATATTTACCTTCTACCAAATTTACAAAATTCGAATAGCAAGAAATATTTTGAGATCTAATAAAACAATATTCTGTAAATAATAATGAAGCAGTTCCGTAAAAAATTCAATTTTAATTGTACCAAAAAATTTTATAATTATAGTTACGGAAAAACGTTTTGAAATCTAAAAAAAGTAAAATGAACTAGTTCCAAAACAAATGTTTCGAAATATAATAATATTTAAATATCATAAATAAATAAATTCAATGAATAATTTAAGTCAGAAAAAATTAATGAACCAGTTCCGCAAAAAACAAATCAAATTTAAATTGTACCAAACTTTTATAATTACAGTTGGGGAAAAAATGTTTTGAAATCTAAAAATAAATATAAAAATAAAGTTTAAAAACGAGATTTCAAAAATAATAAACCAGTTCCGAAAAAACAACCCCAATTACAATTGTACCGAATTTTCATATAAGTACTATTTGTACTAAAGGGCATTTTTTTTGTAAGCCCGTATACTTTTACTAAATAAATAAATAATTATAGTTGTGGAAAAAATATGAAATCTAAAAATAAATAAATTAATAGCAACAGTAAAAGAAAATAATGAATCAGTTCCGAAAAAAATTCAAATTGTACTAAATTTTTATAATTATAGTTGTGGAAAAAGGTTTTGAATCCCCCCAAAAAAATATAATGAACCAGTTCCGAAAAAAATGTTTTAAAATCTAATAATGATGAAATATCGTAAATAAATAAATAAATAAATAAAATAAAGAATTTGAGTTAGAAAAAATTAATGAACCAGTTCAGGAAAAATATGAAAAAATATGAAATTAAGAATTTTCGTAGTTACAGTTAGGGAAAAAATGTGAAATCTAAAAATAAATGAACGAATTGCATTAGTAAAAAAAAAAATGAACTAGTTCCGAAAAAAATTAAATTTCAATTGTACCAAATTTTCATATAATTATATAGTTAAAAAAAATTAAAAAATATTAAAAAATTTACAATAATAATAATTTATATTGAACCCACCCTCGATTTGAGTTTCTCTCTCAAAAATGGTTTAAAGAGATTGAAGACCACGTTGAAGATGTACGGTTGATTGATGATGTGAATATTTTTAATTCTCAATGGAACAGCGTCCTGTAGCCAATCGACTATTCTTTTGGCGAATGGCGGCGTGAATTGCCACGTTTGTTGCAGTGACAAACCATCCATATCAAAAATAACAACAGCGCCGGCAATTTGTGACGTTGGCTCTAACATTGCGGCCTCCAAATATAAAACACAACCCTTAAATACTTCATCGAGACTACATTTATTGTGCTTCCATTTTTTTCCTAATTCTATAATTAAAATTCGTCGTCCATGTTGATCGCGATTTGGCAATACAGTGAGAATATTGTGTTCAAATATATTTCTCTCATTACTTGGTTTGAGGCCTAAATAAACATTTGAATGTTTCACTTTAAAACTATAATAATTTTTCACTAATTTTGACGCCGACTCGGGATAATATTTGCAGGGCCTCAGGAAACGTATTAGCCATGCCTCATTATCCAATGGACAGTGGAGATCTGGCTCGGCTGGAAGTAATCGAAAAATTGACAAATTTTGTTGTTTGTTACTTTTTTTGTTTTTTTGGTGTTACTTTATTTCTTCGAATATTAATTTATTTGATAAAGATTTATTTATTTTGTAAAAATTCACTTTCTCCATAAAAATTTATTTACAGTCGAACCTGTCGGAATGCAACGCTATTTTAAAATATTTTCTTGCAATGAATATTATCCAACAAGAATTATTTTCACTTACTTAGTTCCAAAATATTATAAAAATAGTAAAAAATTAAATTAAAAAACAATTTTTTACGGATTGTTTACATAATAAAATTTTGAAAATCGAGTTGCATTTCGACAGGTTTTACTGTATTGTAATAAAAATAGTTTAAAGAATCGAATAGAAAATTAATTTATTCGATTAAAATTAAAAGTTATTTATTCGAATAAAAATAGTTTATAGAAACTAATAGAAATTTTATTCCTTCTATAAAATTCTATTTATTTAATAAAAAATCGTATATATTTATTTCATATAAATTTATAAATTTATTCGTTCGAAAAAAAGAATAAATATTTTTTAGAAATTAATAGGAAAATTATTTACTTTAGAGAAATTAATAAAAAATTTATTTATTCGATGAAAGTTTATTTATTTGATAAAAATTTATTTATTCGATCAAAGTTTGTTTATTAGAAGAAAATTGATTAAAAATTTATTTATTAAGAAAACAGTTTATAAAAAATTAGTGGAAAACTTATTTATTCAATAGAAATTTATTTGTTCCATAAAAATTTATTTATTCGAAAAGAAATAGTTTATAGATAATTAATAAAAAATTTTAATCTTCAACAATAGAAACTTTCATTCGAAAAAAATTATTTATTCGAAAGACAATAATAAATAGAAAGTAATTGAAAATTTTTTTGCATCTACCTCTGAGCAATTCCTGTAATCGTGAGACTGCTTCTTTCTGTAATTCAGGCGATTCCCTCAATTCTTCTCTCGCGACTTCTTGAATTTCAGGACTCGGTGGACCAAGTTCAAACTGAAGAACAAAATTACCAACCTTGATTGAAGGCAATTCCTCCACGTCCGTCGACAGCATTATGTCTGCAACAAAGAATTTTTTTTATAAAACAAAATGCTTGATTAATTTTTTTTTAATAAAAAAAAATTTAATAATAATTTTTTTAAATAAAAATAAATAAAAAAAAAATGAAGAAATATAAAAAATAATAAAAAATAGAAAATATCAATAACAGTATTTTAGTTATTAGTATATTAATTAATATATTAATTATTAACTAATATTAATTATTAGTATATTAATTATTTTAATTATTATTAACTAATTAAACATTTAAACAATAGTTAGAAAAATGTTGAAGACGATAGAATCAATCTTAATTTTTACAATGGTTAAGAATTAATTATTAAAAATAATAATAAACATTACTTAAAGAAAAAAAATGATTTAAAAAATAATCACTAATTACTCTAATATAATGAGTTTCTTAATCAATACAGTAATTGCTTTAATTAATGTAATAATCCAAATAACTGTTTATTGGAAAAATTATATTATATTACTTATTTTGACTAAATATTGTTAATATTAAATAATAATTAATGTTATTATTATTACTTATTATTAATAATACTGAATATTAATAATAATATAATTAATTAATACTATTAATATTCTCTTACTTAATTGAATTTGATTCAAAGAACATTTATGAATTTATCCGATTTTCTAGAGGAACTAAATTAAACTTGGAAATTGGTCTAATTACTCTTATTTGAAATAACTCGATTAAGGAGAAATTGAAATTAATAATTTTAAAATAAATATCAACACTAATTAAAATTTATTTAGTTCAATTTATAATATGAAAAATAAAGTACTGAAAATTAATAATTTAATCTTATTTAATTTTATTTTATTTCAATAAATCCAACAGTCACGTGGACCAATTACAGAATTATCATTTATAAAATAAAAAGATGCCCCACCCAATGTTACATTAACAATATTAATAAAAATAAATAAGTAATAAAAAATGAATTTTAAACAAATAAAATAATAATAAATAAATTTTAAAATAATTATCAACACTAATCAAAATAGTTTAATTTATATTAAAAAAATATAATAGTAAAAAGTGAGAGAAAAAATAATGTTAAAAAAAAGTGAGGGAAAAAATAATGTTAAAAAAAAGGTTTTTTTTATTTTAAATAGTTAATAAATAAATAGTAAATTATTTTCTTACTTGGATATTTTAATTTCGATAAAATAACTCCAGTGGACATTTTTACTTTATTTTTATTTATAAATTTGCCGGGACAAAAAAAAATCTCAATCACACGAAATTACACACTCGGCGTGTAAATACTTTAAAGAATACTTAATAACTGAAATTTATTTTATTTATTCAGTAATAAAAGAATCTATTGTAATTGCTTAACATTTGATATCTAATACTTGACCTTATCGTACACGAGATTTATCATCGCACTGAAATCATATAACGAGAAATTCTCTTCGATAATAATTTATTGATGTACCAGTGATATTTTGTACATTGTACCCAAATGATTATTAATTTTATTGAAAATATTTACTCCTCAATTCATCATTACATACTTAATCAAATTAAATTAATATTTTTAAAGAAAAAAAAAACAAAAAATAAGAAAAAAATGTCATTACTGGAATTTTATTTTATCTTCTCAGGAAATCGAATAAAAAGAACATCAATTACAAATTGCGTGTTTATGAAGAAAAACGAAATAAATTTTCATTGAATATTTCTAATTTGGAGAAATAAAATAGGAAAAAAAAGAAAAAATAAGAATAGAAAACTGATAATTAAATAAAAATGTGACTAAAAAAAATAATAATAAAAATATGACTAAAAAACTAATAATAAAAAAAAAATAAGCAAAAAATAAAAATTATGCTAAAAACATAAAATCACAATAATGCAATAAATGCTAAATAAAAATTAATAAACTCCATGAGAAAAATTCTGAAAACAAAATCTTTTTTTAAAAATTTAATTATTTTCATAAATAATACAAATTTTCTAAAATTTTATTTAAGAATTTTTTATACATTTCTTCGCAATAATTTAATTATATTATCAAAAATAATAAAAAATTTTACAATGATTCAATTATTTTAGTAAATAATAAAATTCTTTTTCGGAATTCAATTATTTTCATAAATAATAAAACTCATCGGAAAATTTTCACATTTTTAATCCAATTTTAATTGAATTTCTCGAAAAATGTAATTATTCTTAAAAATTTTATTAAAATTTGACGAAAGAATTCAATTAATTTAAAAAACTCTGAAATAATTTGTTTATTAGAATTTAATAATTATTTTCAATGCATTTCTAATTAAATTTCTTAAGAGATTTTAATTCTTGTAACAAAAGTTTTAATGAAATTCTTCGTTACAATTCAATCATTTTTTAAAAGAAATTTAATAAAATTCTTCGTAGAAATATATTTAATTTTCAAAAATTTTCCTCAATTAAATTATTTTCAATATCTACCCTAGTTCAATAAAATTTTCCAAAAGAATTTAGTTATTAAAAATTTTTTTTTTTTAATTCTACTCACATATTTAATTATTTTCATAAATAATAAATATTTCACAGAAATTCAATTATAATTAAATTTTATAATTTCAGTTAAAATTTTAGATTATAATTTAATATTAAAAGCATTATAGCGTGAATTTTTGGAAATAATTGAATTTCGAAAAGTTTCTCTAATTAAAATCTTTGATAATTTGATATTTTCATACTTTTAACTGACAATTATCTGTATAGAATTAATTTTTTTTTAAAGTTATTGAATTTTCGAATAATTTTACAATTAAGGAAATTGACAAATAAATATAACAGAATATTTTTTCCTTTATTTTCTAATAATTCAAAAAATTTTAATTTCGTTTTCAATTCAATTCAATTTCTATTTTATAATTAATTCAAAATTGTAATGACAAATAGAAATCATCAGAATTTTTTTCACTTCTTTTCATTAAAAGACAAAAATTTTGTTAAATATTATGTTTTGTCAAATTGAAATTATGCAGATTTTTGTTCTTTACTTCTAAGGAAAATTAGAAAATTGTTAAACAACTGTGATTAAGAAATAGAAAATTTATTTATTTTGCATTATTTTTGTTTTTGAATCACAATTTTTTTAACAAAATTATTATTCTGTTTTAGAAAAAGAAGAAAAATATTTGCACAATTCCTATTTTTAATCTTATTTTTGAAACAGGATTTTCCACAGGAATTAAAATTAAAACATTCAAAAATTTCAAATTCAAACCTTTTTTAAATTAAACAGTTTATAAAAGTATTTGTTATAAAACATGAAGATATCGAGTGTAATTAAATTATTATTTTCTAGAATTTTAAATTATTTTTTATGAAAATAATAATTGAATTCCTTCAAAAAATGTTATTATTTATGAAAATAATTAAATGCTTGTATACAATTTTATTAAAATTTTCTTGAAATAATTGAATTCTTTTAGGGAAATTTTATTAAAATAGTAGATATTAAAATTCATTGAAATTAGAAGAATGCATTTTATTTTTGAAAATAATTGAAATTAGGACAAGAATTTTTTTGACATTTATGAAAATAATTTAACTTTGGAGAAGAATTTTGTTATTTATAAAGATAATTGGGATTTTTACGAGAATTCTTTTCAAATTTTTAATATAGTTCAATTTTATAAGAAGATTATTATTTTTTTTTTTTAAATAATTGATCTTCTGCAATTATTTGTAATTTCTCCAAAATTGAATTTTTTTTAGTGTTTTCAACAAAAATTTAAATTAGAAAATTTTTTAAATTCTATTATTTTTAAAATTGCTAATTTTATTTTTAAAAAATGTAGGAAGAAGTTAGCCCAACTATTGCTAGTACTCTTTAAAAATTGTTGCCAAGTAAATAAGGCAGTAAACCTACCAAACATAAATAAAAACAAGAAATCAAAAGAAAATAATTTCACACATATTTCTGCATATGATAATTTGCGTAAGATTTAAAAATAGAATTTAAATGCAAATGAAATCAATACACGGGAGGATTTTGCAAATTAATTTCGGTTCAGTGGGTGCGAAAATGATATCTGATAAATGAAATTTATGTCCGAGGAAGATTATATACCTATATATATATGTGAACAAATCGCATATATGTATGTATAGATTTTTTATATTTACTATATATACACACATATGTTTGGTACAATGTATATAGCGAAGGCTGTATGGAGGGAACCACGTGATCGAATCATTTGCGTCACAACAGCAAAAGAAGATTGATACGCATCATTAATAGTCCTTACGCAAAATGTAATGTAAGAAGACCTTCATATTACAACCATAAAATACTGAATAACTGACCCTACCAACATCTCTCTTACCTTGAAATGAACTTCTTAAAGGTGAGTCTTTTCTGTCTATTGATATTAAATTCTTTTTCTCATCTACTTTACAGAAGAAAACTCAATTTTTCCCTAAATGACGCATTAAACAAAATTTAAAATTCAGCTCTTGATTATTGACAAACGAGAGGAGGAATTATTCATATTTGTAATTTTTTTGTTTTTCATAAAAAAAAAATTGCTGTTTAATAATTAATTTAAATTTCTTTTAATTTCTAGACACTTGAAAAGTTTATTTTTCAATTTTTATAAATCATTAATAACAATATTATTTACAATTCGTAATTCAAAATTAATTAATTTAAATTAAAAAAAATGTAAGTTTAATAATTTATCATTTTAATTATTTTATTATTTAATAATATACAATGATTGATAATTTTAATTATGAATTAATAAATTAATCATTTTACGTATTTATACTTTGTAGTAATAAGTATTTATTTTAATTATGTATTAATATTTAATAATAAATAATTCCCACTATTTATTAATAATAAGTGTAATTATAATTATTTTTCTTTTTCCTATTTTTCTATAAAATTTTTTTCCCGCCACAAAATTCTCCATGTTGATCAGATTTCGTGGTAACAGTAACCAAGATGGCGGCGGTCACTACAAACAGCTGATCGCAATTATTGAAGAAAGAAATTTCACGTAATTATTAAACTAGGCAATTACTTTCAATTATTCATTAATTAATTTGGCTAATAACAAGTTTTCCTATTAAATTTTCTTAGAGAAAATAATTCCCTGTAGTAATGTAGTATTTTTATGGTGGGAAAAAAATTTTGATAGAAAAAATGAAAAATAATTCATTCATTAATTTGGCTATAATAATAAATTTGCTACTAAATTTTCTTATAGAAAATAATTTCTTTTAGTAATTTAGTATTTTTATGGTGGGAAAAAATTTTTGATAGAAAAAATGAAAAATAGTCGTTATTAAAATGATTAATAATAAATAGTCAAATTTATAATGATGGAGGAAAATAAAAAAATTAATTTTTTTCAATATTACTAGTCAGTTTTATCCTCGCATTTTTTATGCAAAAATTCCCTTGCAATTCTTGTAAATATTTTTTTGTTTTGTTATTTTTTTGTTTATTATCAAACAGTAAAGAAAGAAATTTTCTGTATAACACTTTAAACAAAAAGCATTTTTTTTTCCTTATCTATGACAATATTATCATGAAAAAATATATACGTTGTATTGTCGTCTTAAATATCAGGACATTTTTAACACGCAAATGTACGTTAATAGTGAAGAGTCGTAAATATTGTTGTACCATACGGAAACAATTTAAAAACAAAAGTCAAAAAATAAATAAATAAGGAAACAATAAATAAATAATAAATTAACATTTCAATGCTGATAATTATTATAGTAATTATAATTACTGATTGACAAATGAAAAGTAAATTAGAAAATTTTGCATAAAAAATTTATTTGAAAATTATAATAATAATTTTTATTGAATAAATAAATAAATTTTTATTGAATAAATAAGATAGTAAAAAATAATTACAGTGGAGAAACGCAGAAAAAAGTGATTAAAACAAAGAAACGAACAAATAAGTAAATAACTGTTAAATTTTAAACAAATAAATAAAACAAATAATATAAATAAAATTTTTCTTGAACTATATTATTAGAAATAATTATAAAATGAATAACAATAAATAAATATACAATACAAATATTAATAACTAATTTATAAATAAAAAATTAATTAACATTTTTTATTGAATAAACTAAAACAAGATTGAATAAATTAAAAATGCATACAGTTAAAAAATATGTAATTCAATTAAAATTTTAATCTTTATACAGTTAACGAATATTTTTTAAAAATTCTATATTTAATTAAAAAATCTTATCATTATTGATAGACATTTGACATACGTGAATATTTGCAAATTTAACATAAGCTATTATTTATACTACATGATCTTTTAATAATTAAAAAAACTTGCATTTTCATCGTATCTATTGAAAATTTTTTATTTTAATTTTTTAACATTTTTCTTTTATTTTAAAACAAGAAAAGTGCTATATTATTTATGAATTTTTTTGTGTCCATTGAGACAACACGTCCTGATTAAATCTTAATAAATTCTGCATTAATATAAAATCCATCTGGTCATGTAAATTACATCAATAAAACATATTTGAAAAAAAATCTAAGTAAACTTGACTTCATTTTTTTTTTGCCATTTCAATAATATAGGAAAAAAAATGAAACAAATCGAACTTGTGATTGTGTAATCAATTTGATAAATTGTACTTTTTTCTCTCTCATATTGTTGTAAGGTGAAATAAATTTATAAATTTGCAAAAATAAAATTAATAACCGTGTAAAATTATTATTTATTTTGATTTTGTAAGATTTTTATAAAAGATATTTTTTTCTTGGTAATTAATTTCCGATAATGAAAAAATATATAAAATAAATGATTTTTGTAAGAAAAATTTATTTCGTATATATTTCGTAAGTATTGGTAAGAAAAAACTTAAGAAATTAGTTAAAATTTAAATTATACGTATATATGCAATATTTCAAGTGATATATTGTTCAGTATTTGACATTTAGAATTAGAAAATGATAATTTTGCATTGACGGTTGTTGTAAATTTTTTTTTCGTTTGCGAAATAACACAGCAAGCGTGTGTTATTTAAGAAAATATAAATTTGATGAAACAACATAAAAGTATAAGAAATCAATTTAAAATTTAAATGTATAAATTTTCCATTTAATATTTCTTTTCATTTTCCTTTTTCTTGAACTAAAAAGAAAATAATTTGCTTAATTGAAAACAGATTTAAATCTGATGTAACTCCGTTATTATTATAATAACTTTGACATGACAATAATCACTTATTTTTCAAAAACTCATTACACAATTACAATTGAAAAACAATTTTTTGATCTATTTCTAATTGTGTACCTCATTAAATTACTAATTATATATGTATATGCACTGAATAATGAATATGGAGAGTGATTATTTATTCTAACTTCGCTATATTTATAAGAAGATGAATTCTATTTTAGTTCCGCATCCTCTTTAACCCCTTTGACATTAAAACAATAATTTATAATGTCGACAGAGCAAAAATATAATAGCAGAGGCAGAAATAAATTAAGGCAAAAAATAAAAATTAGGAATAAAATTAAGAAAAAAATTAAAAATAAGAATTCTTCATTTTTTTCTTCATTTTTTTGTTTGTTAAATTTATTCCTTAATTTAAGAATAAAATTAAGAATAAAATTAAGAATAAAATTAAGAATAAAATCAAGAATAAAATTAAGAATAAATTAAGAATAAAATCAAGAATAAAATTAAAACAAAAATTAAGAAAGAAATTAAGAATAGAATTAAGAATGCAATTAAGAAAGCAATTAAGAAAAAAGTGAGAAAAAAAGTAATGAATTAAAATTAAGATGGAAAAAATGAAGAAAAGAAAAAAATTATAAGTGCGTGTGCATATTATTTTTATCGGATAATTATCACTAAGAAATTTCTTGAAAACTACATTTAAAGAGATGCGATGATTTCTTCATTTATAAAGGAAATTATGAAAACTATAATATTCAATTAGTCTGGACGCAACAACTAATCGTTTAAGCATTTATGCAATGCTTGTGGAATTGCTTTACCGGCATTTCGGTATTTAGATTTTTCACCTGTTATACGTCAAGGATTCAATACACACAAACATTCCATTATGTACATGTGGGTGTGTGTACTGCGTGACCGAGTTGCTCGATTTGAAACCCAACGATATTACCTCCATTACGTACATGTCGACAAATCATCTATTTGTATACACTCGGACTCTTTCTACAGTTTCTATCGAATTTAAACCGATCCATGAATTCCATTAGATATTGCATAATTTGTTTTTATTATAAAACCTATTTTTAGCTATATCAACAGTATTTCTTCTTCTTTTTCTTCTTCTTTCAAAAAATTAAGACTATATTTAATTTTATTTTTTCTTTCCTTAAAATTTTCTTCTCTCCTTAAATTTCCTACATTATTAAATAGTTTTTTTTATTTATTTTATAATTCAACTATTTAAACAAATAATTGTAACAAATATTTTTATTACTTAGTAAAATTCGTTTTTTCATAACTATAAAACATGAAGAAATCAATCGATTTCTTCATGTTTTATATTAATTAAAAATGTCAAATTAATAAAATCATTATTTTATATTATAAGAATATATTGTACTTCTTCAAAATTATTTTCTTCATTTCAATTCAATTATTATTTTTAAGAATTTTTCACTAAACTTTTTCTTTAAATCAATTAATTTTCGAAAAAGTTCTTTAACAATTTTAAAAATCCATTTATTTACAATATTCAATTTTACAAATTTCAATTAATCGTAAATTCTTCAATTAAATATATATTAGAAATTAAAAACTTCAAATAATATAAAAGAATTCCATTACATTTTTTCAAAAAAATTAATTTCAAAATTCAATTATTTCTAAAAATTCACGCTATATTGCTTTTCATATTCAATTATTCATATTATTATCTAAAATTTTAACTGAAATTCATTTTTAAATCAATTTTTATTAGAAAATTCCACTAGAATTCAATAATTTAAATACCAAAATAAATAATTTATTGAACAATATTGAATGTTTCTTAAAATTCAATTCTCATAAAGAATTTTATCAATATATTTTTTAATAATTGAATTCTTTCCACGATTTCTAATAACATTTTTAAGAATAAATACATTTTCCAAGAAATTCGATTAAAATAATTGTATTAAAAATAATTAAAATTCTCCATTAAGTTATATTATCCATGAAAATAATTGAATTCCTAAGAAGAATTTTATTATTTTTTAACATAATTAAATTTCTGCGAAGGATTTTATTACTCTTGAAAACAATTGAATTTCTTCAATAATTTATAATTTTTCAAAAATCAAATTTTTTTTTTACTGATAATTAAAATTTTTCTATAAATCCATTATTTTAAATAATTTTTTTAAAAATTTTTTGAGAATTTTCAAATTTATTCGTTTTTAACTGAAATTCATTTTTAAATCAATTTTTATTAGAAAATTCTACTAGAATTCAATTATTCAATTACAAAAAATAATTTATTGTATATTTGAATGTTTCTTAAAATTGAATTGTGATAAGGGAATTTTCGAGGAATTCGATTAAAATTTTATTAAAAATAATGGAAATTCTGCGATGAGTTTTACTACATATTTATGAAAATAATTAAATTCCTAAAAAGAATTTTATTATTTAGAGAAATAATTGAATCCCTGTAAAAATGTTATTATTTAGAAAAATAATTGAATTATATTGCGAAGAAATTTATAAAAACTTTGTAAATAATTGAATTTCAGTGAAATTTTTATAATTTTATAAAAATAATAGATATTGACAATAATTAGAGAAAAATTTTTGAAAATAATGGAATTTTGGAGAAGAATTTTATTATTTATAAAGATAATTGAAATTTTGACAAGAATTTTTAAAAATTTTTGAACATAATTGAATTTTTGCTAAGAATTTTATGACTTTTGAGTTTTGAAAATAATTGAATTTTTGCAATAATTTGTAACTACTTCAAAATTAAAATTTTTTTTAGTGTTAATTTTTCTATAAATCTATTATTTTTAATAATTTTTGAAAAAATTTTTTGAGAATTTTCAAATTCATTTGTTTTTAACTGAAATTCAGTTTGAAATCAATTTTTATTAGAAAATTCTACTAGAATTCAATTATTTAAATACAAAAAAAAATTTATTGAATATTTGAATGTTTCTTAAATTTGAATTTTTATAAAGAATTTTAGAAACAAATTTTTAAATAATTTAATTTGTTTGACTTTAATAAAATTTTTAATAATAATTACATTTATTGAAGAATTCGATTAAAGTTTAATTAAAAATAATTTAATTTCTGGAATGATTTTTACTGTTTATGAAAATAATTAAATTCCTAAAAAGAATTTTTTTATTAAGAAAAATAATTGAATCCCTCTAAAAATTTTATTATTTATAAATAATAATTGAATTATATTGCGAAGAAATTTATAGAAAATATGTAAATAATTGAATTTCTGTGATATTTTTATCATTTTATAAAAATAATTAAATGTTTGCGTAGAATTATATTAAATTTTTTTTAAACAATTGAATTCTTTTTGAAAATTTTATTAATCTGGTAGATATTAAAAATAATTGAATAGAACAAATTTTTTGAAAGTAATTGAAATTTTACCAAGAATTTTATTATAATTTTTGAAAATAACTGAATTTTGGATAAGAATTTAATTAGTTTTAAAGATAATTGAAATTTTGACGAGAATTTTTAAAAAATTTTGAACATAATTGAATTTCTGTGAAGAATTTTATTACTTTTGAAAATAATTGAATTTCTACAATCATTTGTAATTTCTCTAAAATTCTCCAAATTATATCGTACAATTTACGAACTTTTTGTCCTTTTTTAATCAAATTACGGACTTTACGGACCTTTTTTTGTTTGAAAAAAACTAACTTTTACGGACTTCAAGTAAATTTACGGGATTTACGGACATAGTTCGAGCTTTGTAGTAACCATACAATAATATAATGTTAAAAAAATTATTTCACGAAATTTATATTCTTTCTAATTAAAAATCACTAAAATTTAGTAGAATTCATGTAGAAATTCTACAGAATTGTTCTGTATAGTGTTATTTGAATCAAATTAATTTTTTTTCAAAGTACCAGTAATTGAACTTGGTAATAACGAAATTTATTAAAACTTTTAATAAATAAATAAATAAATAAATAAATTTAATTATAATCACTAAAAATCGTATTGTAGAAATTCTGTTGTTAATTTGTTTATTATCTTATGTTGTTATTTTGTCGTTAAATGAATTATAAATTATATTATTATAATATAATTTTTATGTCAAATTATAATTTTTTATAATGATATAATAGTAGGTAACAATTATAATTTTGCAACATTTCACATGGATCTAATAAAGTATAGCACAGCTATTTGAAAATTTTTACTGCACACTTTAAACTGTCAACTCAAAATGCATAAAATTTGCTGGCATAAAATTTTCTAGAGTAGAGATTACCACTATAAAATGACAACATTTGAGTAGCAAAGCGGAAGCTGTTTATCATAAACATGACATAATCGAGTCATGTGGATCGTTATAGAAACAATTTCATTAAAAAATAATTTAATCTAAAAAATAATTACTTTAGAACATTTATTTCCTTTTTTAGTTTAAAAAAAATTTTTCCGAATATAGTAATTAGGTACTTATTTATTTTATGAACTGAGAATTTAAATACAAATATCCATTTGGCAAATATTTTTATTTTCCCTTCTTCGCTTATTATTGACCAAACAAAAATACGTTTATTAGAAACAAAGTTTTCAGTCATAATTGCATAAACAAAATCTATGTAAATTTTGATAAATATTCAAAAGACGTTATTCAATCATTTGAAATTGCAGATGATTTCAAACTACTTTCTAAAGCATTGAGTGTAACAATAATATCTTCTAAGAATCGTGACATGCATTGAAATCCTTGTGTATCGACCACATTAGAGGGAATTTTTTTTTCTTTTTTCACCATTCTTATCAATTTTCAAAAACAAATAAATTTTATAATTGTAAAAACAAAAAGAATGTTTCGTTCTTTAAGTAAGAGAGTAAAGAACAAAAAATTTTATTGTTTTGGACAAAAATTATTTTCAAATGCAAAAATATTTTTCTTTGAAAAAAAAAGTTTTAGTAAAAAAAAATTCTTGCACTTGAAAATTATTTTTTTTCTTTTTAACTGCTTGAATTGAAATATAATCAATTCAATAAAAATATGTATCGCAATCGCAAATCAAATTTCAATAGTGAAATTACTTCAATAATTTCTCTAAATGATGAAATGAAAAGAATGACTGTTCACTATTGTTTACACTAGATACACAAATATGTGTGTGTTGTGTGACAAATTTGCATGAATCATATTTCTATATCTTCATAATTCGCATTTAGTTAAAAATTATTATTCAAGGCGGAAAGAAAAAAAAATTCAACAAAACAATGTAAAGATTAAATTTTTTTTTTAAATTCCCCAAACATTTTTTTTTACAAAGTTTTTTGCGAATGATAATTTTTTCCTCCTTCAAGCAAAAAACTAGAAGTATTTTACTTCTAATGATATGTAAACACTATTGAAAAATGTTCCTTCGTCATTAAATGGAAAATTATTTTTTTTAAATTCCTCTAAATAAATAAAATAATTTTTTTTTATTATTTTATTCTTTTACTAATATTTTATTAGAATATGCAAATTGTATTTCTATAATTTATAATTATTTTTTTCGCACTTGCAATTCATAAAATAATATTTATTAAAATTTAATTTCATAATTTATTTTTTTTTACAATAAAATTTATTATTGTTCAAGTAATTATACGCCCGTTTTTTAATTATCTTTTAAATTATTTTTTATTTATTAATTAATTAATCAATATTAAATGATTTATATATTTTTATTTATTACCAAATGTTACATATTTATTTTTTATTATTCAGCTTTTTTGTTTGTTTTGTTATCTTGCTTATTTTTGTCTTTTTTTGTTATTATTTGTTTCCATTGTTTTTTCTTTGTTTTTGATATTAATTATTATATATATTCATTTATTATTAATTATTAATTTATTAAACATTTGTTATAAATTATATATTCATTTGTTATTTTTTATTTACTATTTTTTATTTATCATTAAATATTAAATATTCACTTGCAATTAATTTATAAATTTTTTTATCAATTGTCACACATTTCCATTACCTGTTTATAAACAGTTTATCACGAAAAAGAATACTTAGTTTTTAATTGCTTTTAATAAACATTATAAGTAAAGAAACGTTAAAAATTAAATAATTTAACAATTGTGAATCATCACAGTTTAAAAAAATTATTTTCTAAATTACTTTTTATGATTATCAGTTACTGCATTTTTCCTAGTAGAAAAAAAAAGATAAGGAAAAACTTTAGTTTTGTTTATGACTAATGATGAGATCATAAATTTTCAATTTTTAAATGCGAAAAAAAATTTCACCAATAATAACAAAAAGACTTCATTGTAAAATTATTTGCACACATTATTTATGTTGATATTATCAAATTAATTATTTTGCAATTTTTTTTTGTAAACATATATTATAAATTACTTGATCCATTACTTTTTTTCAAATTAATTATTATTCAGAAAATTCAATATTCTTCATAATTTCCTTATAGGCTTTTTTTTTATTTTGTTCTTCAAAAAAAAAAGATACTTTTCTTGAAAAACTTGTTATCTTACGATTTTATTTTTGCATAATTCCATTAATTTATTGTATTAATTAAGGTCAATACGAGGCAAACCGCACACTTTCGCTTTTTGAACTAAATTTCCAAAAAAAAAAAAATATGTTCACACTTTATCCGAAAAATCGCACTTAAAAAAAATATACACATATTCTTCTGACTGGTAATCCTAAAACAGCACGTGTATGAAAAGAAAAATTCAAAATTCGTAACCAGGGAATGTTTCCAAAAAAACTGAAAATAAAAAAATATTCAGTCTCTACTTACTTTCGATAACCAATGCCATGATCAAAAAAGCAAAGAAAGAATAAACTGTGGGACCGTGAGACAATAATTACAACTGTGGTAGCAAAATTTCGACACGATCGTTTTTATTTTTATTTTTTTTTTAACAGGTTGGAGGCGAACAACACGCGAACGAGGTTCCCCCTTCGAATATACGACCAAAATGCTGATGCGACTTGTCTGGATCTACTCTTTATATGAACGTTCGTTGCTCAAGGCTTGGGAAAACCGTATAGAGGAGAATCAAGTCTCTTTTTCGTCGAGTTATGATTTGAGCAAAACAGAACGCAAAAAAATTAAAAAACAGAGAAAGAAAAAAAATTAGAAAAAAAATTATATATTACTATGAGAGAAACGAGTTCAGAGCTTACGACTTGCAGTTAATTTTATTGTCTTTTATCCTGTCGCGTGTATCAAGGAGAGTACATATATACATATAAGGTCAAATAAACAAGGCAATCTGTATGAAAAATGACAGTAAGTATCCTGTCAAGGAATATATGGAAATTTGGAAAATTATCCTCATTATAAGATCAGTTTTTCATTTTACTGCCAATTTTGTATTCATACGTGAATTTAGCATGTGAATTTAATGAATTTATTTTTATTCACTGAAAATGAGACTAAAAACAATTTTTTGAGGGGAAAAATTAATTTTCTTCATTTTTGACTTTTTTTGCTTGTGGCTAAGAGGGTTAATACACTCTCTGGTACAAATACTCTCACGGGGTTCGATTCCTAGCAAGAATTTTATTTTCTTTATTCACTTAAAATTTTTCTAATTATTTTTTTAAATTATCTACTGATTTTTGCAATAATTCATTTCATTTATGAGGGAAAATAGTTTGAACAAATAAATATGATAATATAAATTTATTTTTTACTACAATTTTTTGCAAAAATGTCTATTAAAAAATGTAAATAATTGTATATTAATAATAATTAATAGCAACAATGGTTCTAATAATTTTTTAACATTCGAAAGCTTTTTTCTGTTTCATTTTTCTTTCTTGTGGATAAGAAGGTTAAAAAAGCACAAAAAAAGTACTTTAATAAAAAAAGCAAAAAGTATTCTCACAGGTTTCGATCCCCAGCCCAAAATTAAATTTTTTCAAAAAGAATTTCAGAGGAAAATTTCCTAATGATTTTTGTAAAAAAATTAGTTTTAACCGTTAGTAAAACTATTAGTAACGAATAAATATAATGTAAATCTTTAATTTTTTCTGCTGTAAATATTTTTAAATATTTCTAGTACTAAATTAATAATAATGTAGTACTAAAAACTATAATCAAATTTAATTAACTATGAACATAATTATAAAAAACTAATGAAAAATTTTCTAGAAATTCGAAAGTTTTTCAATTTTTTTTTCTTTTTTGTGGCCGAGTGGGTTAAAGCACGCTTTAGAAAAAATATGGACTAGGTTCGATTCCAAACGAAGGGTTCAATTTTTTTTTGCTAAAAAAATTGTAGAAGGAAATTTACTAATTTCTTTTATGAAAACTAGTTTTATTCAATAAAAGTATTAACGATAACAAGTTGAATGTAGTAATTTAATTTTTTAATTTTATTTCTACTTTTGATTTTTTAAAAATATTTTTACTAGTGAAAAATAGTTGAATTATAGTTGAATATTATTAGTTATAAACATGATTATAAATAATATGAAATTTTTAAAAAATTAATAAATAACTTTTTAAAAAATTCAAAGGCTCTTTGGTTTTTGATTTTTATTTCTTATGGCTAAGTGGATTAAAGCACTCTCTGAAAGAAAAACACCTCGGGGTTCGATTCCCGGCGAAAGGTTTAATTTTTTCTTAAGAAAAATTATAAAAGAAAATTTTCTAATCACTTGTAAAAATACAAAAAAGTAATAAACTTTAATTATTATGTTCATTTGCTTGTGGTAACAAACAAATGAACATAATAATTAAAGTTTTTTAATTTTTTTCATTTCAATTTTTTGCAAATTCTCTAATATTAAAAATTAGAATATTTTGCTTTGAATGTAATTAATTTAAAAAATATAATTACAAAAACAGATGATATTACAAAACTAAGGTATAATTTTCTAAAAATTCAAAGGTTTTTTCAATTTTTTTTCTCGTAGCTAAGTGGATTAAAGTCTCACGATTTGGAAATAATACGGAATAGGTTCGATTCCTAGCGGGAGGTTCAATTTTTTTTCAGGAAAAATCGCAAAAAATTCCTTTTAAAATAGTTTCATCATAAGTTTAATTAATTAATCAAATTTTATAGTTCTAGTCAAAGAGGTGTAAAATAATAAATAATAAATTTTCGAAAAGTAAAAAAATGATTTGTAACAATTTGAAATTTAGTAGATTACAAAGTAAAAGAAGAAAACATTTTCTTGGAATTCTTGAGCACAGTGCAATAATTCACAACGTTTTACCGACTTTAATATGTAAAAATGCGACTAAACAACAAAAGCACTTTGCCGCGTAAAAAAACTAAAAACCACCTGCATACTAATGCGCCGATTAGAAAGAACGCAATTTTCTAAATTTATATATACAAAAAAAAGTATCGATACATGCAAAAAGTGCGCTCAATTTTATTCTAGAGACAAACATCTCATTGAATTACAGTATTTTATGATCATTTTTCCTACTTTCTAAAACAATAAAAGAAAATCTAATTATTTCCACAAAATCTTGCACGCGAAATTGTTTTTTAAAATCATAATAAATAAAATTAAATAAAATTAAATAGATTACATTAAATAAAATAGATTAAATTAAATCAAATAGATTAAATTAAATTAAATAAATTAAATTAAATAAAAAGTGAAACATAATTAAATAAGAATTTTAAAAATTAATTAAATAAATTATCCTTATAATTTTACTCTTTCTTTATAAGAACAGAGAACGAATAAGGAATTTCTTTTTATTTTCAAAATAATCGCCTTATTTACAATTTAAAAAATAAGTTTTGATAATATTTTTGTTGATTCGTATTTTGTCGACATTAGTATTTTATTCTTACGAAATAACATGATTTCTTAATTTATATATTAAAATAAAAATTGTAAAATAAATCTTCATGGACATTAGAAGGACATAGATTTTATAGCTCTTTATAATTTCTCTCTCTCTCTCTCTCTCTTTCTCTCCCACTCTCTTTCTTGCTTTTTCTATCTTTCTTTTTTAAAAGTAATATCAAGGTTATTTGCTGTTTTTATTTGATGAAATGATATTCATTTTGGTTTTTTTGTTTAACTTTTTTCTTTTTGATTTAAATAAATTCTTATTCATTAAATATAATTTCGTGAAATTTTAAACATGATGAAAAAAAAGCAGAACATATTTCTGAAAGTCAAATGACTGACATTTTAAGAGTTTAAAGTTCGCTGACGATATATTAGAAAAAATGTGACTAATTTTTGAATTAAGTAAAAAATAAAAAAATAGAAAAAAACCGGTCTTGATGTTAGATGTTTGAATCGAAATCGTATTTTGTAAATAATTGATAATTTTTTTTTTTAATTGCGATAGAATTTAATTCATGTTTGTTTTTTTTAAGGGCATTTGAACCATGATGACGTCACAGATTTAAAACTAATGCTTTGCACAAACTGTGACGTCATCAAGGTTCAAATCCCCTTAATTGTAACATTTTTCTGTATTCTGAATTCTTTTCGAAATTATTAGAGAAGAAAATATTTTATTTACATATTATGATTACAATATTATTTATAGTTAATAAACAGAAAATTTTTTATAAAATATAATATAATAATATAACAATAATTTAACAAAGTTTTTTTATTTAAAAATTCGAAATATTTAAAATCTGTTTTTAAATTTTAAATATAGTGTCAAATAACAAAATCAAATTTTAATATTATTTTATACTGACTTGTATAATTAATAATTATAAATAAATAATATTTTAAAAATTGTTAATATAGCTCCAACTAATATAAAAAAGTTAAAAATATTATTTTTAATATTCTAAATATTATTTCGACAATTTTTTCAGTTTTAGTTAGAATATTTTCAATTTTTATTAAAAATGGAAATATTATTCAAACAAAGAAATATAGAGAAATTTTAGTTTTGAAAGATACAAAAATAGTTCACGTTGATATCATTCAATTTTCCTGTTCTGATACTGTTCTACCATAGTGAAAAGAAACTATTTCTACTTTAGAATTTCGTCTGTCCATTTAGACTCTTGAATCACTTGAGAAAATGCTTTCAATCCTTTTCTATTCTCCTCTAAAATTTTCCCTTGTCTTTTAAACTTTGACATTTTTTCTTTAATTTCACTTTATTTCTCTCAATCTCTTTGAGTGGATTTTTGAAATTTCACATTTTTCAAAAATAAATACTTTAGTATTATTTTTTATTTTTTTCATAAATCATTTTATCGAAGTGTATAATATTAAATTTTTAAATAACTTTTCAATATTTTCTTGTAAATAAATAAATAGTTAAAAAAAATTGAAATAAAAACAAAAGTTTTTTTTAAATATGAAAATATATAATTATATACAAACATAGAAAATACTTGATTTTATTTTTAACTTCATCTTCTTTTCTCACATCAATGAATGTTAATTAATTTACTAAATTATATTTTATCGTGAATCAAAATCCTTGAATAATTTTTATTCCCCAATGAATTTTGATTATAAAATCAATCATCAAAAATAGAGAAGATAATTTATTCTTAGCGTCGGGGAAAAAAAACTTTTATGAAAATCGCATTTCAATTAATTTCAAAGATCATTGAACGTTATTAAATTAAAAAATTTCAAAATTCATCTGCTGTCAATTTTTCAAATCGCTCTTTGAATTCAAACACAATATTAGTTCCAAATATGGTTTGACGAACAACATTTGATTGATATTTCTTTGAGCGTCAGAATTTTTTCAGTGGATCCAATGAAATATTATTTCCATCTCCCAATCAAAAATTATTAAAATTCAATAAAAGATGTTATTTGAATTGAAAAGAAGTTATTGTTTATCTATTTATATATTTATATTGTATAATAATTTAAACCTGAAGTATTTCAATGAAAAAATGGGAAAATTCCAAAGAAACATTCCATCTACATTTTAAGTTTTAAGAATATTAAAATATCAAACTTTTTGGAATGTTCCTTTAAAATAATGTAGGAATATTCCACTGGAATTTTGGAAAATATTTTATTATTATTATCATTATTATTATTGATGTTCTGCTGATTAATTTTCGCGCTATTTAAATAAATTATCAATTTTCAAATAAATTGATAATTTTCAACTTTTTCAGTTCAATGAACTGAAAAAGTTGTAAATTTAAAAAGTAATATTCCATTAGAATATTCCTACAATATTCCATTAGAATATTTTTATACTACTTCATTAGAATATACCTATAATATTCCATTAGAATATTTCTATAATATTCAAATAAAATATTCTTATAATATACCAATATTTCATTGGAATATTTTGAAGCTAGAATATTTTCAAATTTCTAAAATGTGGATGGAATATTCCTTTGCAATATTCCCTGTAAGTTTCAATGGAAAATTCTAGGAATATGAATGGAATATTTCATGCAATTGGAGTAAATAAAAAAACAATATAGTAAATAATAAGTTTTTTAAATATTTCAAATCAATTAAATTTCAATTAAATTACAAATTTTTTGTGACGAGAAAAATTTTATGAAAAACATTGACTAGGTTTGTAAATCATAATCAGTCTCGATATAACAGAATATTTCATACAGATTCCTTGGATATTCCATTGCAAAATTGGGAATATTTCCAAGAAATAATCCATTCGTATTTTCTGAATATTACAATGTCAGACCTTTGTAATATTCCTTTGGAACAATGTAGAAATATGGAATATTTATTCCAGAAAAATACTGTGGAAATATTCTACTGGAATTTTAGAAAAATATTTTTCTATTAATATCAGGTTTACATCAAACTATTGTTGATATACAAATTTATTTTCACGCAAAGTAAATACAATTTTTTAACTTAGAAATTTGTGACCCAATAATATGGAATTTTTAATTCACATTCCTGGAAAATTTCATTGAAAAATCGAAAAGAATATTCCTTGGAAATATTCCATCCACATTTTAGGAATAGTAAAATGTCTGATTTGTGGAATATTTTTTTGGAACATGGAATATTTAATTCACATTCCTGGAAAATTCCATTAAAACATTGTAAAGAATATTTCTTTGAAATATTCCATCCAAATTTTAGGAATAGTAAAATGTCTGATTTGTGGAATATTTTTTTGAAATAATGTAGGAATATTCTATTCACATTACAGGGACATTTAAAAATACGACAATTCGAATGTTCTTTTGGAATAATGTATAAATATTCCATATCAAAATATTGTCGGAATATTCTATTTGAATTATATAAAAATAAATTTTTTTTATTAGTGTTATCGATGATATAATAATTTAATTTTTTTGGCTGTTTGAATAAATTTATCGATTTTTATTTTAAAATCAAAAAGTTGTAAATTTAACTATTCCATATAGGAATATTGCTATGGAATATTCGAATAATATTACAATTCAAATAGTTCAATGGAATATTTTTACATAATTCCAAAAGCATATTTTAATATTAAATATTTTTATATTCCTAAAATGCGAATTGAATATTCCAAAGAAATATTCCGGATTGTAGGAGAAAGATGCCAACTACAATATTCCAATGGGACATTCCTACAATTATTTATTATTTATTTAATAAAAATTAATAATAAGTAATTAATAATTATTTATTATTATTATAATTCCTATTATTATTATTATTCAAAGAAATATTCGTAATATTTCAATTGAATATTCCAAAGGAATATTGGTAATTTTCTAATTGAATCTTTCAAAAGATTATTCCTCATGTTCCAATTGAATATTTTATTAAAAAAGTGAATAGAATATTATTAGGGTGAAAATTATTATTCGATTTAAATATTCCCATATTATATTCCAATGAAATATTTCTATAATATTTCAAAGAAACACTTATCATTCCAAAAAATTCCTACTATATTCTAATTAGTACAATATTTCGTTGGAATATTTCTAAACTAGAACATTTTAATATTACTAAAATGTAGATGAAATATTAAAAAGGAATATTTCCAAAATTCCAATGGAATAATCAATGAAATATTCCAGGAATTTGAATGGAATATTTGCAATATTTGAATGAAATATTTTTAAACTCGAACATTTTTATATTAATAAAATGTAGATGAAATATTAAAAAGGAATATTTTCAAAATATTCCAAGAATTTAAATGGAATATTTGCAACATTTCAATGGAATATTTTCTAAATTCGGAGATTTCAATATTACTAAAACGTGAATGAAATATATAAAAAGAATATTTACAAAATTCCAATGGAATATGTAATGAAACATTCCAGGAATTTGAATGGAATATTTGCAATATTTGAATGGAATATTTTTAAACTCGAACATTTTTATATTAATAAAATGTAGATGAAATATTAAATAGGAATATTTTCAAAATATTCCAGAAATTTGAATGGAATATTTGCAATATTTCAATGGAATATTTCTAAACTCGAACATTTTTATATTAATAAAATGTAGATGAAATATTAAAAAGGAATATTTTCAAAATATTCCAGGAATTTGAATGGAATATTTCTAAATTCGAACACTTTAATATTACTAAAATGTAGAGGAAATATTCAAAAGGAATATTTCTAAAATTCCACTGGAATATTCAATGGAATATTCCAGGAATTTGAATGCAACATTTGCAATATTTCAATGAAATATTTCTAAACTCGAACAATTTAATATTACAAAAATATAGATGAAATATTAAAAAGGAATATTTTTAAAATTCCAATGGAATATTTAATGAAATATTCCAGGAATTTTAATGGAATATTTGCAATATTTTAATGGAATATTTCTAAACTCGTACATTTTAATAGTACTAAAATCTGGAGGAAATATTCAATAGAAATATTTTCTAAATTCGAAAATATCAATATTACTAAAACGTGAATGAAATATTCAAAGGGAATATTTTCAAAATTCCAATGGAATATTTAATGAAATATTCCATGAATTTAAATTGTGTATTCCGAGCTATTAGACTAAATTAAATAATTATGTATTAAATAATAGTAAATTTTTTAAAGATTCAAAATCAATTCAATTATAATTGAAGTATAAATTTTTCGTGACAAAATTTTGTCGAAAACTTTAAATTTATAAATCTTAATTTGTAAATCGCAATTTATTTATCACAATTAATTGATTTACAGAGTGATTTTATTACTAGAGAGTATACAAAATGCATAGACAAAGTAAATACTTCTTTCCATCATGTTTTTACCGATGGGAAAATTGTTCTACTTTTCACTTCGCATTATTCGCGAACGATGACGCTGCCATTGCTTTTTACCTACTTACGTGTATAATACAAATTCACAAAACGGGGAATCAATCAACCTTTGACAGTGAGTCGACGCCTTAATTAAAAATGACTTGCACTAATAAAAATTTACAAAAATAAAAAATTCTATTTAAAAAAAAAGTGCAACAATTTAAATCTTTTTCAATTATCTTATTACAATCTCTCTTCAATATCCATTCAAAACCACCATTCACATTCATTCCATTTATAAAAATCAACAACAGTCCATATATAATACTATAAACAGTAGAAAACTTATCAACCTCAACATTGACACTGACCTTCAATTCCCATGATTCTTGATTAAAAGATGAATAAATCCCCGATGATTTAGTTTTGTTAAATACTTTTTTCTGGTCTACTTTGTTTTTTAACTAAAAAAAAAAAACCACACAAAATATAACGTCCAAACCTTTTCCTGCTGGGGCAACAACACTTCGTTCTCTCTCTCTTTCTTTCTCTCTCTCTGTTTCTCTGTAAGTATATTGATCAGACAGACACGTGAACCAGAAGAAGGGAAAGGAACGAATCCAGGCGATTGCACTTAAGGAACTGCCGCGTTCTTGTTGGTTTGTAAACGAAGCCACCACGCTGGGGTCGATTGCGTTATTTCTTTTAATGATGATGACGAAAAAATGATCATAAGCGCGCTCACTGTTATAGTACTAGGTAGTGTTGAAAAATTCAATTGAAAAGCTAATGAGGAAAATATGAGTGTAACACGCGAGTATATAAAGGAGGTGTAGAATTGAGCTCTGACCCTTTGGGGCCTTCTTGAGCGCCAATGAGAAATCTTCATGCGCTATGGATGATGTTAATGATGATCATATTCTATATATATGTTGTAGTGTCGTCTGATCGAATTGATCCTGAAATTTATTTACGATAGGTGAATTACAATATTCCAGTAGTGTCGAGAGAGGCGTTCTCTGACGCATCCCACGGTCGACGGCTTTTTCGAATCAAGTGGAAACTTTGCGATCGAAGTTCGATCTAGATAGAGGAAGGTCATTGGATTTATTTAACATACTTTCTATATGAATGATCTTCTCGAAAATTTATTTACATTTTCGAACATCATTATCAAAATTCAGATGGGTTGAGAGTTTGTAATTTTCACTCAAATGGGAAAAATAATGATTTTTACACTAGGGAACAAAATGAGTACTTTCCACACTAGGGGAAACGATTTAATTTCTTTAACTATAATTTTTCTTCTTTTCCTTCTACACTTTTACTTTAGTTTTCTATTTACTTCTTATAGTATTTCTGGGTCAAAAATATTATAACCAGAAATAAACAAATTAATTGCCCACTTTCCACACTAGGGTGAGAAATGGTCTCTTTTGGCTCTGCGGAAAACGATTAAATTTTTTTTAGTTTCTTTTTTTAGTTTTTTTTTCTTCTTTTTTTACTTTCTTTTCTTATTTTCCTAAAGTATTTCTTTGACTATCATTATTCTTATTTTGCTTCTATTTTTTTTAGTTCTCTATTTACTTCTATAGTATAATTTCTGTGTCAAAAATATTATATATATAATAATAATTATATATATACTAATATAACCAGAAAGTTATAACATACCAGAAAGAAACCACACTAGGGAGAGAAATGACCCCTTTCTGCTCTAGGGAAAACAATTTAATTTCTTAAAATATAATTTTTCTTATTTTCCTTCTAGTGTTTTATTTTCATTTCTTATATTTTCAGAGTTGCCACAAAAATTTAATTTTATTTTAACCTGACTTTTTCCTGATTTTTAGGCAAAATTTTCACTTTTTCTCTGACTAAAAAAAAATATTCTGTTTTACTCTAAAAATTATTGAATATACTCAAAAAAAATGTTCTATTCAATTATTTATGAATTTCTTTAATTGTAAAATTATTGAAAAACATCAATAACTTTTTTTTAAATAAATATTTAATCATTATTATTTTTCTATAGGAATTAAGATTCAATTATAATTTCAAATATACAAACTTTCTGAAATTCTATAACTTCTGAGAGTATTATTATAAAACACGAAAAAATTTTGCTTTCTTCGAGTTTTATAATAAATTTAAGATAACAGAGTGATAAAATCATTATTTAATATCATAAGAATATTGTAACTATAAATTCAAATTTTCAAAGATTTTAATTTTGATCCCTTTTCAAAATTCAATTATTTGTAAAAATTCACGCTATAATGCTCTTAATATTCAAATTTTAATTTAAAATTTTAAGTAAAATTCATTATTTAATCAATTTTTATTAGAAAATTTTTCGAGAATTCAATTATTTAAATACAAAAATAAATAATTTACTAAATAATGGAATATTTCTTAAAATTGAATTTTTATGAAGAATTTTATCAAAATTTTTTAAAATAATTGAATTCCTCTGAAGAAGTTTATTTGTGAAAATAATTGAATTCCAGAGAAAAATATTAATAATTATGAAAATAATTCATTTCTTGTGAAGAATTTTAATCAAATTTTTTAAAATAATAATTGAATTTCTCAGAATTTTTTAAAACTTTAAAAAAAAAATTAAATTTCATCCAGAAATTTCATTAAAAAAATTGAAAATAATTTAAATATGACGAAGAATTTTATTTAAATTTTTTTAAATAGAAGAATTTCTGTGAAAATGTTTATTTTTGAAAATAATTGAATTCTTCGGAAGAATTTTATCAAAATTTTTAAAAATAATTGAATTCCTCTGAAGAATTTTATTTGTGAAAATAATTGAATTCCAGAGAAAAATATTATTATTTATGAAAATAATTAATTTCTTGTGAAGAATGTTAATCAAATTTTTTTAAATAATAATTGAATTTCTTAGAATTTTTTAAAACTTTTTAAAAAAAAAATAAATTTCATTCAGAAATTTTATTAAAAAAATTGAAAATAATTGAAATCTGACGAAGAATTTTATTAAAATTTTTTTAAATAATTGAATTTCTGTGAAAATGTTTATTTTGAAAAATAATTGGATTTTTCGGAAGAATTTTATTAAAATTTCTTAAATAATTAAATTGCTTCGAAGAATTTTATTTTTTACGAAAATAATTGAATCGTTTTCCAAGATTTTTACAAACAATTTTGACAATAATTGTATTCCTAGGAAGAGTGTTACATATTTTATGAAAATAATTGTATTCTATGATCAATTTTATTATAATTTTTGAAATTTATAAAGCATTTTATCAAATTTTTTTTTAAATAATTGATTTCTTGCGAAGAATTTTATTTATATTTTTCGAAATAATTGAATTTATCAGAACTATTTTTTTTCAATTCTTTGAGTATATTTGAATTTTTTGTGGAAATTTCATTAAAAAATTAAAAATAATTGAATTCCTGTGAAATTTTTATTAAAATATTGTTTAAATAATTGAATTCTTGTGGAAAATGTTATTAAAATAGTAGATAATAAAAATAATTGAAATAAAAATTGAAAAATAAGTAATAATTTTTTGATAGTTCTTTAAAAATTAAGTTATTTAAAAATAAATTATTGTAAGGAATAGAAAAAATTGAAGGTTCACTCTAGGGGGCAAAGTATTCTTTTTCAATCCTAGAGAAGAAAAGACCACTTTTTACCCCTAGTGAAGAAAACAATCATTTTAAGCCCTAAAAAAAATAACCTGCTCTCTTATTAAAGCCCCAAATAAAGATATTTTTTTCAAAAGAACAACACAAATATATTTTCCAAGAGAAAAAAGAAAATTCAAAGAGAAAAATCACACGACCAGTACAATATTAAAATTAAATTATTAATGAAGCAAAAAATACGGAAACTAGATTTTTTCTATCCACAACTACCATTAACTGACGTCAAGAATAACTTTCGTAATTATAAAAACGAAATGAAAAAAATTCTATATATTCAAATTAAATTAACCGTGTGTTATCACAATGAAATAAGCAAAAGTGATTGGATAACGTTTTTTGTGTATAGATATACACTTCTTCTTTCTATAAATCCACATTGACTTAAAGAGCAAAATAAATGCAAGTTATTGAATAAATAAACATCTTCACAGTGATGATAGCTGTTTTTTTAATGCACTGTCTCATATAAGAGAAATAAAAAAAACTTATTTTTTTTATTCACTTTGAAATAAAATTCATAGAATATTGAATAAATTGAAAAAGCCCCAAGAATACGTTATCGATTTTTTTTCCAATCTTCGAGAACCTTTTCTATTCGCATAATTTATGAACAAGATCTTTTAAGAGAAATGGATTTTTTTATGCTTCCTTATTGAAATATTACAATACCTAATGCACCTCAAACTACTTTTATTATTTAACAGTGTAATTGAAATGGAGAAAAAATAATTATTTTTATGTAATAAAAAAGAAATTAATTTTATAAAGGAAATATATTTTTTATTTTTTCTTTTATTAATTTACAAATTATTGTTCTTGTTTTTCAATTTTTTAAAAAATAACTTCTAAATTTTTTGTTGTTAAATTTACAGTTGTTATTGTCAAATTATTACTATTTAATACTTTACAATTTATTGTATTTGTTTTTAATATTTTTTAAAATAATTTTTTAATTTTTATTGTTAAATAATTATTATTTAATATAATGTACAAATTCATTCTATTTTTCTTTTTTTTTTAATTTTAAAATTTTTGTTGTTAAATTTGCAGTTCCTGTTGATAAAATAATTATATTATTTAACATTTATTCATTAATGTATTAAATTTTTTTTGTATCAAATAAAATTTTTTTATTATTATTAGATTATTATTAGGTAATGTTAATTTATGTTTCAAAGAGAATATTAAATAATAGAAGAACAAAAAAGTAATGTAATCATACTTTTTATAGTTTGCGAAAAAACGAAAGATGAATTATGTAATTAATTATGATGTATCATTGTTATTTCGAAGGAGGAATAATAAATGTGTGACAAGCATTAAAGATGAATCAGGAAGCTCGTTGACATTGACAATTATTGGCACCCCGAACGTCATTGTTGTAAAATGTCAAATTAACATTTTATTTTAGAAGGCATCGTAACTCAAGAAAATTTATAACCACACTATACAAGTAATACACAGCAGCATTGTAATAGATTTTATAATATATAATCTCTAAATTATATATTATATTTAATTTAACCATATACAATCTACTCGAATTTTCACACACGTGAATACATGGAAAATAAATTTTATGAGAAATTTATATAATTCACTCTGTCTTTCATTCCATAGAGTGTGGATATAAAGTCTTATAAAGTTTCCCCCACAGGATAAATATTTGTCTAGTCATTTTATAATTTAAAAAAAATCGTTTATCATTTATTAAATAAAGAAAAAAAGCATATTAAAAAAGAGAAAAAAATATAATAGAAACAAGAAAAAAAGAATATTAAAAATGGAGAAAAAATTATTAAAAAAGAAAAAAAAGAAAAAAAAGAAAAAAAAAGAAAAAAGAATATTCAAAAAAAATTTAAATATAAGTATGAAATAAATAATTCGAAAATTTTATGTGAATTAATTTTCGAATCACTTCTCTTAATTGCATCTATAAATTATTTAAAGTTTTGTCTCAGGGTTTATCAGAATTATTAGAATATAATTTCCCTGAAGGCAAATTTATTTACAGAAACGTAGAATGGGAAGTTCTGACTCAGGGGCCTTATTAATGCAGTAAAACAAACTTACAATTGTATTGTATTAGGGAAAAAAAACTATTTTAACGAAAAACAAATACTTTTTTTCTCTGAATAAGATAAAAAATAAAATAAATGATTAACTGAAAAATTATTTAAAACAAATTTAATTGAAAAAATATTTACTTTATTTTTAAAGTAATTGAACAATAATAATGCAAAATAAAATATATGATAAAAAATTACTATAAGTATAAATAACTTTAATATTTAATTAAACATTATTTGTTTATTATATTTAATTTAATTGTAACAACAATTCATCATAATTCATTTTCTTGATTTATTATTGTTATTTTCAATATTTCAAGAGTATTAATATACGATAGGATTTATTCTTTATTATAAAAATAACTTATTTATTATAAAATAAAATAAATTAATAAATAATAAAAAAATAATATCTAATAATAAAAAAATATAAATAGTGATTCAATAAAAAATAAAATTAATAATTGTAGTAATAACATGAATATTAATAAAAATAGTAGCAATGATATAATAAAAAAATATTTGTTATAATAATAATAATAATAGTAAAAATAACAATAAAGAAAATATTGTAAAAAATTTCTGGAGTTGACAGTTTTTCTATGAGACGAAAATAGAATTTTGAAAAATTATCTTTCAAGTGCAATAATTCATCAGAGACGAGACAACAGCTCGCAGAGAATCATCAAAAAAGAATATGAATTTAAATCTACTGATTATTACGCAATTATTATGACTTGTGACAGAATTTTTTTTTCGCACTCAAGTTTTTACAACTATTGTTGTATTTAAAATTTTCTGTTGTATAATTTATAACCATATGATTTAATGTTCATAAATTATATTTTTTTTCTAAATAAATTTTACTGCATTTATTTTTAACACTGGTTTTAGAATTTTTTTTTTAAATAAATTTGTTTTTTAATTAGGAAATAATTTTCCAAATACTGCATTAGTAGTTTATTTACCTAAAGACAATTAAATTGTGAATTGTGTTTGATAAGTGGAAAAGGACATATCTAGTCAGACAGAATTAACATAGTAAGGGAGAAAAAATATTAATATGTCAAACACTGTTGAGATTTGAATAAATAATTTTCCTACGTTTTGAATAAATATTTTCTTTTATTTTAAATTTTTAAATAAGAATTTTTGTTTCTTAGTAGAAATCGAGAGTGTTTGTCAGACGGAATTCATACTTTGAGTGGAGAAAGCTAAATAGTAAGAGTCTTTTTTCAAATAGTTTAAATAAATATACCTATACTTATTTAATAGAAATAATATCACTTCTGGAAAATTTATTTTTTGGGTTTCAAGTGGAACGAGACAGTTTTAGTCAGACACAATTTACCTTTCAATTAAAAAACTTTGATAAATAAAAAAAAATCTTATCTAACTTTTTAAAAACTTGAAACATTTTAAAGTTTTCTAAACTCAGTTATAAAATTATTATTAAATTATTATTTCAGTTATAAAAAAGTTTCATTTAGTAGAAAATTCAGTTTTTCGTACCTTAAGTATAGAAAACGATATTAATAGTCAGACAAAAATTTTTTTGAAGTTGAAAAAAGCCAAAGTATTTTTCTAAACGATTTTTACTGGCTAATTTCAATTATATTTGTGTTATATTTTGTTTTTAACATCCGAAGTGAAAAAAGTACGTCTCCTTCAGACGGAATTTACATTTAAGTAGAAAAAGTCAGAAAGTCAGACACACTTATTTTTATAAAGACGATTTGCATATTACTATTATTCTTTGCAGTTAAAAACCTTTTTCTTCTGGATTACATAAGTGGAAAAAGTTTATCTTAGTCAGACGGAATTTACCTTCAATTTAACAATGCTACAAAATGCTTATTTCCTCTTAATTTAAATTAAGAGCTACAATTCTTTTCTAAGAAGGCTCAATTTTTTTCTTCAAAGTGAAAAAAGTGTTTTTTAGTCAGACATAATTAAGTTGCAACTTGCAAGTAAGAAGGAAGATAAAGAGTCAGATATTGTTTATTGAAAAAATCTCTATATACTTTAGTAATTTTAGAAAAAAAAAAATTTTAGAAAATAATTTATTGTTTATATGGGAAGATTTTAGCACGTGATTTTGGATAAAAGAAGCTAATTTTTTATAATAACAATAATAATAATAATAATAATAATAATAATAATAATAATAATAATAATAATAATAATAATAATAATAATAATAATAATAATAATAATAATAATAATAATAATAAGTATCATTAATATTAGTGTTATTATTATCAATAGTTATTACTGACATTAATAAATATTTATTGCTTTATTTATATTTATTTTTACTTTTTTAATAATATTTTTATACTTTTTTTATTTTAATATTTTTTTTCCCTCATTTTTTTCCCATAAATTTTACAAAATTTTGAATATTAAAAAAAAGCAAAAACTACTGCTGTTGACACATTACGTATTTTAAAATAAGTGCAAATAAATATAAATCTCTTTCTCTGAACAAATATAAACTGTTTATTTTACATCTGTGATGGAAAAGCGTACATTATGTAAATAGAATGTAACTCGGGTTTATTCAGTTAATATGTAAGCAGACACGAACCAATTTAATATAAATCTATCAAAAGATACTTTATTTCGCATTTAAGTGTAAATAAACCAGTAGCACACGTGAAATATATTTCTAATTTTGATTCATCTATTAGATAATTTAATTACACGAATACTTGGTTTATGCACTACATATATATATATTTATATTACACCATAAATATACATGCGGATATAAATTATATTTGAAAGTGTAAATTTTTTTCCTATTCTGCCTTCATTAATGGAGCATCAACGATAAATAATTATTGAAAACCACTCCTTGTAATAAAAGAAATAATAAAATAATTAAGGAAAATTTAACCGAAAAAAAAAATTCGCACTCAAGTTGAGAAGGGAAATTGTGAATTTGTTTTTTGCCGACTTTAAAAATGCTTACGATGTACTTTTTTGTTAAGAGAAAGTTATCAAACTACATAGACTTAGAATCATGAAAATTTATAAAAAATTTAGAAATAGTTTCTGAAAACATAAGTGAACTTTATAAGTGCAAATAAAATTCATATATGTAAATATATTTTTCCTTTTTTATTTCAAATATTTAATTAAATTTAAAAACATTATTGAAATTTAAAGTTTACAATCACTCAGAGTCAAAGGTTGACTCGGAGTGATGGTTAACTTCAATTTTTAATTATTACAAAAAGAAAATTAATTCTATAATATAATTAATTCTATAATATAAACCACACTGAAAAAAAAATTTAATTGATTCAAATAACCGATTAATTGACTATTATCAATTAAATATTTAGTAGAATCAAATAAAATTTATTGGATTCAATTAAATGGTATTTTAACCAACAATTATAATTTCAGTATTTCAATCAAATATCATTTAATTGACTCCAATAAATATTATTTGATTCAATTAAATATTTAATTGATAATAATCAATTAATCGGTTATTTGAATCAAATAATTTTTTTTTCAGTGCACTAATGTGTAAGTAATTATTGAATCTTACCTAAAATAACTAAAAAAATTTATTTTGGTTTTAATTAAACAAAAACTTTTTGAAATAAATCAACTTTAAAATCATTATTTTATATTATAAGAATATTGTTACTGTCACTTCTTAACAATTATTTTCATATTGTATTATTAAATAATATTTAAACTAAACTTTATTTTCAAATCAATTTTAATTAGAAAATTCTACGAGAATTCAATTATTTAAATACAAAAGTAAATTATTTATAGAATAATTGAATGTTTCTTATGTAATCCTTATAAGGAATTTTATTAACAAATTTTTAAATAATTGAATTGTTTTCATGAATTTTAATAAAATTTTTTAGAATAGTTACATTTTTCAAGGAATTTGATTAAAATTGTATTAAAAATAATTGAAATTCTGCAATAAGTTTTATTATTTCCAAAAATAATTAAATTATTGAGAAGAAACTTATAAAAAATTTGTAAATACAATTTGAATTCCTTTAAAATTTTTATTGTTCATTAAAATAATTAAATGTTTGCGTACAATTTTATTAAAATTGTTTTTAAATAATTGAATTCTTTTGGGTAATTTTATTAAAATAGTAGATATTAAAAATCATTGAAATGAGGGAAATTGTTGAAAATAATTGATTTTTGACAAGAATTTGTATTCAAATTTTTGAAAATAATTGAATTTTGAAGAAGAATTGTTTTATTTAAAGAGATAATAATTAAATAATAATTTAATTTTCAAATTGATAATAATTTTGTCGAGATTTTTTTGTAAATTTTGAACATAATTAAATTTTGTGATAAGAATTTTACTACATTTAAAAAAAATTGAATTTTTGCAATCATTTGTAAGTTTTTCAAAATTCAATTTTTGTAATTGAAATTCTCCGATAAATTTTGTTATTTATGAAAATAATTGAATTCTTACAACGAATTTTATTAAAAAAATTTTTAAAGGTTTGTTTTATTTTATTTGGCAAAATAATTGAATTCCGGAGAAAAAAATATTATTAATCATGAAAATAATTAATTTCTCGTGAAGAATTATATTCAAATTTTTCAAAATAAATAAATTTTCGAGAAAAATTGTATTATTTATAAAGATAATTGAATTTTGAAGAAAAATTATATTATTTATAAAGATAATTAAATTTTTGATGTGAATATTTTTTAAATTTAAACTTTTGATTATAATTGAATTTTTGTGATGTATTTTATTATTTTTAAAAAGAATTAAATTCTTGTGAAGGATTTTATTAAAATTTCTTAAATAAATGAATTGCTATGAAGAATTATATTTTTAAGAAAATAATTTAATTCTTTCGTAGATTATTACAAATATTTTTGACAATAATTGTATAATATTATAATTATAATTTTTCAAATTTATAAATCATTTTATCAATATTTGGTTTAAATAATTGAATTCATAAGAAAAATGTTATTGTTTATAAAAATAATTGATTTTTAGCGAAGAAGTTTATTAAAATTTTTTTTTTTAAATAATTGAATTCTTAAGAAGAATTGTATTAAAAATAATTGAATTGTTTAGCGAAATTTTATTAAATTTTTTGAAAATAATTGAATGTTTGAAAAGAATTTTATTATGTATAAAGATAATTGAAAATTTGACAAGAGTTTTAAAAAGTTTTTGAACATAATTGAATTTATGCGAAGAAGTTCATTACTTTTGAAAATAATTAAATTTCTATAATCAGTTGTTCTTAGAATTTCTATTTAAATTTATTGAAAATTGATATTTTCTAAAATTTCAAATTGAAACCTTGAAGTTCATCTATTTATGAAAATTGTAAACGCAACTCTTTTAAAAAGAAATTTTTGTCAGAAATAGACAAAATTGAAGGTTTTGTATTAGAATTCGTGGTAATTTTATAGTTTATGAGTCAAACAAAAAAGACACAAAAATTCAGAATTTTCTTACAAATTCTAAAATTTTAATTTTTTTCAGTACTTTTAATAAAAATTCTTATATATAGAAATAGGTACAAATAACTGAAAATAAAAAATAAATACAAAATTGCATTTATAAAAAAATCGTATAGATAAAAATTTGATTTCTACGTTCATTTGAATAATAGTTTAATTACCTTTGTCATAGGATATATTTTTTTGCAGTAAGTCTATGTTTTTATTATTATTATTCTTACTTCCCAGTCTTTAATTATTTATTTCGGTTGTACTGTGTAATAATGGATTCTAAAATTGCATTTAGAAATGTCACGAGTCACATAAAATTGGTAAAACCACTGAGCGTAACAGTAAACCATAAGAGTCATTATTAAAGTTGTTGGTAACGTGAGAGAAGAAAGTTCATTTTGTGTGTGTATAGGTGCAAAAAACAGCTTCCAGTATATATATACTGAAAAGCTTTCAAACTGAAATGACATATAGAGAGGAGACCCATCATTTCCTTGAGTCTAGGTCAAATATATACACACAAGTTTCGAATGTCCTTTTCTTTATATTCGCCTCATACATTAAATAAATACCATAAAAATTGTTCTTTCCTCAAAAATTTAGAAAAATATAATCGAAAATTAACATATATGTTAATAAATTTTAACTATTTTTATTTTTATCTGTTATTGCTGGTATTTTTTTATTCCGTTTATTTAGTAATATTACTATTCTTGAAATTGAGAAAGAAAAAAAAACGAAAAAAAGAATTCTTAAAAAAATTTTATGAAGGTTTTTTTTAGTAAACTTTATATGAATTGGTAAAACTGTAAATGTAAATGTAAATGTAAATGTAAGTTTTGAGTAAATTTTTTATTCGTTATTTTTTACTTAGAATTTGTAAATTTCTTTAGGGAAAATATAACATTACCAAGAAGTGTGTGGAAATAGAAGTTAAAAACTGGTATATACAAAGTGGTAGTATGCCAAAATAAGTAGCCTGTGTTATATAATAAACTTTCAATGATTTCATGATTATGTCATGTCCTGGGTATAGCATAAAATGAAATGAAAATCAATCATCTTCAATCATGATTTTCACTTATCATTGAATGAATTAAAAGTCACCACCAGAAGGAAAATTGATGGATTGAAGACTGAATTTAATTTAGCTAATCGTCAAATAGCAGAATTTTTACGAAAGTAATTAATTAACAGTATTTGCATTACTTTTATTAACAATTTTAAATTTAAAAATAAATTTTTTTTAATATTATTAATTATATATTTTTTTTAGATTACAATCTTATTTAAATAAATTTTTATCTTATTTAATATCACTTGGATTTGCTACTTGAAACAGTTAAAACTTATTACTCGGAGGTTTTTGGGGTCATTTTGAAGAAATTAAAATCATATTCGTAACCAAAAATTTAAAAAAATCCCAAAGTAACAAGTTTTAGGGAAATTTGATTAATTTTTATTATTATTTCTATTTTAATTTCAAGTATTATTTTTAAAAAAATTTTTTATTTTTATTACTTTATTATTTACTATATAACTGCTTATCTAAAATATTGTAATAAATTTTCTTTTTATATCTTCTGTTTTAAATAAAAAAAAAGCTTTTACTCGATTTTATTTAAAGGAAGAAATTTAAAAATTATTTCACATCAACCTTTTATTATTTATTAAAAAGCAATAAATGAGAATGCATTAAAGCAAATTAATATGCTCCTTGTTTACATATATGGAGGAAATGAATTCCCATAAGTAACAAAAAATTAGAATTTTATTATACTTTCACAAAATAAATTCAATTTTCTATGGAGAGAAATTTAGAATAAATGAACCATATATATTATAGAAATAGAAATAAAAATTTTTTTTTTCTGAATTTATTGTAAAATATCTGTTAAAGCATTAATATATAGAGAAAATGGGAATTCTTTCAATTCAGGATTCAACTGAATAAACAAAAAAATTAATAAATATATTTATAAGTTTATAAATTTATTCTTTTTCTACTAAAATTAGAATTAAATTTTCAAACTATAAGCGTTTTTTTATTAGATTTCTTCGAACTGTTAATTAAAATATTAAAATCTGAATAAATAAATAATATGTCTGGGGGCGATGATAAAATTAAAAAAAGAAAAAATAATTTGTTAGAGTATGAATGAAATCCGATCCTGATGTTAAATAATATATACACAGTATGCCTATGTAACTGATCACCTACGCTATTACATATTCAGCAATAAAAAACAATATCTCACGTCTCGTCAATGAGATAACAATAATTGTGCACAAGAGTTTACGTCGTACACACTTTATAGAAAGGCCATTAAACCCTACCTCGCAACTTTCTCATAGGCTGAATTACAAATACAAAATGGTTTTACCACAAGATTTGACCAATTTCATCAACAGTTTTATGTGTATTGCTCGTCAGTGAGGATCAGTATAAAGATCACATAAAACTAGTGGTTACATTTTTTGCCTCGTGCAGTGTTTTTTTAAATAGAACTCAACTTGACTTTCAACATCAAAAAATTGAAGTTTGAAAATAAAAGAGAAAAAGGAAGAAGAAAAGGAAGAGAAAAACTCACAGAGAAAAAAGAATTGTTAATATATAACTAACAAATTTCGTTAGATTACAATATTTTGAGTTTACAAAATTTTTTGTTACCTCAAAAGATTTATTGTTATTAGAAAAAATTTGAATTGTTAGGACAAAAAAATAAATTTGTTAGTTCTATATTAACAATTCTTTTGTCAACGTAACAATTCTTTTTCTCCGTGCTGATAGAAGAAAGAAAAAAGAAAAGAAGAGAAAATAAAAAACAGGTAAAAAGAAGAAAAAGAAAAGAAATAAGAAGAAAAGGAAGGAAGAAGAAGAAGAAGAATAAAAAATAAGAAGAAAAGGAAAGAAGAAGAAGAAGAAGAAAAATAAGAAAAAAAGGAAAGAAGAAGAAGAAAAAAAGAATAGACAGAAAATAAAATAAAGAGGAAAGAAAAAATAAAAAAACAAAGTAAGAAAAGAAAATAAGAAAGCATAAAAAGGGGAAAGAGAAGAAAAAAACGAAACAAAAGGAGAAAAAAGAAAAAAAGGAAAAGAAAAAAAAGAAAACATAAAAAGGGAAAAATAAAAAAGAAACAGAAGAAGGAAAAGGTAAAAAAAGAAAAGTAGGAAAAGAAAAAAGAGAAAACTTAAAAAAAGAGGACAAAAAAGGAAAAAAAGAAAAAAAGTAAGAAAAGAAAAAATAAAAACGAAAGAAAAGTCGGAAAAGGAGAAAAAAGGAAAGTAAAAAAAGCAAAGAAGAAGAAAAAATAAAGAAGGTAAAAAGAAGAAAAAAGAAAGAAAAAGAAAAAGAGAAGAAGCTAAGAAAAGAAGAACAAGAACGAAAAGATGAAGAAAAAATAGAAAAACAAACAAGAATTCGACTCAAAAAGCCAGTGGTGCATTAACCCAAACTTCTCATCAAGGATAACAAGCTTTAATTCCTGAAAAAAATTGCCTGAAGAAAGGAAAAGAAGACGAAACAAAAACAAAAAGTAAAACAAAATAAAAAATGCATAAAAGAGAAAATAGATATCGCCCTAAGAATTTTGTTGATAATATTCAAGTCTCGTACACGCACAAGTTTTGTTATTAAATTCGCAAAAATGCGTGTAGAAACCGGTTGACTTGGTGCTTCGTTTGCTGACAGTAAAAATCTCCGCTGCCAACTCTTGTTGAAGAAGTTCCGACAGTTCCCTGACGGCAGCTTTTGCTGAAGGGCGGCTTACACGCATATAGTATATAAATTTTCTTGTGAGAACAGATTTTTCTTATTGATAAAATTTTTGCCCAACGACAGTTCAATTATCAAAAGAATATTTCTCCGCGACTGCATTTTTTTTTCTCTTATTCATTAAAATCCTTGTTATTCTTTAAAAAAAAAAATTCAAATTTTTAAAAGTAATACTTTATAAAATAACGGAATCTAAACTCGATCGGAACCATTAGTGGATCAGTAGATAATAAATTCACAGTTTAATTAAATTGGTATTAAAAAAATTGTATATTTCAAATATATTTATCAATAATAAAAGTTCTTTTTATACTCAATTATTTTAATATTTTAAACTGTTAAACTATTAAACTATTAATTAATTATATAATTAATTAATTATTATTCTTAGTATCATTATTTTTATTATTATTGATTAATTTATAATTATTGATCTACTATTGGTTCCGATTGAGTATAGATGATGTTACCTTAAAAAAATCCTTTTTTTAAATAATTTAATATTTTTTCTATTTAGTAATATTTGAATTAATTATTTTTCATCGTTTTCCTCTCCTTCTCGATATTTAACAATTTTTGAAAACATTTTTTTTACTCAATTTATACCTATTATTGTTCTTATGTATTTTTTTTGTTATTTAGACCGTGACAAAAAAAAAGTGCTACGAAAGAAACTGCATTTTTCCGCGTTGTTAATTTGAATGTAGAGGCATTCTTCTTTTTTTTAGTGTAGATAACAGAAATGCAAGTAAGGAACACAACAGAAAAAAATTCTTTATATTACTTCCTCATAGAGGAAGTATTTTCGATTCTATTTCATTTTCATAATATAAAAATTATATCATCAAAAGTATTTTGCTTTTTTTATTTTTACTTTTTACTGTTATTAATGTTATTATACACTCATTTGAATTTATATTTATAATTATTGCTTGTTAATTATTCTCTGCATAGTCAAAGAAAAATTTTCTCTTCTAAATTAGTGAATTTAGTTTTAAAATAAAATTAATAAAATTGTAATTATTTAGCTCATAAATGTATAAAAATGCTTCCTCTAATAACATAATTAACAAGTAATTAAATTTTTAAAATGCTTAAATGCAAAAATATTAAATGAATTTAATGAACTAGTGAAAATATAAATTTTCGCTTTTTCTATTTGAAAAGAAAATAATTTTACCCATTTTACTATAACATTATTAACAAAGTGTTTCTTTCAAAGCGATAAAAATCTTATAAAAACAAAGTTTGCAAACCGGTTTTTCACCGCTTTATTTGCGACTACTAGAGTCATCTAACAAACTCTCAAGAAACTCTTATCTCTTTTAAACCATCAAGAGGATAATTAAGTGTATATAATAGTTCGAAAATCAAAATTAATGATGCTTATTAAAAAGTTAATTTTTATTAAGAACGTGAAAATTATTACAAAAGTAAAACGTTATTAATAACTTTTGCATAAACTTACAAAAAGTGTTTTTTAGGGAATAATTGTTTTTAATTTTTAAAACTTGCGTTTTACTTAAAGAATAATTATTATTTATTATTTTTATCTAATTAATAATAATTTATCGAGTAATTTATTTATAATAACTGATTGAAAGTAATTTATTACTATAAATAATTAATAGTAATATAATTATTAGTATATTAGTAGTGACAAATTAATAATAATTTATGGAGTAATTTATTTATAATATCTGATTGATAGTATTTTATTACTATTAGTAATAAATAGTAATTTATTAACAGTTGCAAATTAATAACAATTTATTTTCAATATATATTAACAGTAATATATTTTTGTTCGTAATTTTATTGAGAAAAGTCGAAAAGTTCCTAAATTCTACGACATAAATTAGAGAATTTTAAAGAAATTACAAATGATTGCAGAAATTAAATTATTTTCAAAAGTAATAATATTCTTCGCAGACATTCAATCATGATCAAAAACTTTTTAAAATTCTCATCAAAATTTTCATTATCATTAGGAAGTAAATAAATTCTTCTCCAAAATTCAATGATCTTCAAGAATTTTAATAAAATTTTTAGAAAAATTTCAGTTATTTTTAAAAACTTTCCTCAATTCAATGATTTTCAATATTTAACTATTTTTAAAAAATTGCTCAAAAGAATTCAACCTTTAATTATTATTTTTATAAAATACTAAAAATTTCGCAAGAATTAAATTATTTACAAATTTTTTATAAATTTCTTCGCAACAATTCAATTATTTTCATAAATGATAAAATTTTTACGCAGGGATTCAATTATTTTTGTAAATAATAAAAATCTTTTTAGAAATACAATTATTTTCATAAATAATAAAACTCATTGCAGAATTTTAATTATTTTTAATACAATTTTAATCGAATTCGTCAAAAAATGTAATTATTCTTAATTTTTATGAGAATTTATTTTTAAGAAATAAGCAATTATTCAATAAATTGTTTCATTTTGTATGTAAATAATTAAATGCTAGTAGATTTTTCTAATAAAAGTTGATTTAAAAATAAATTTCAGTTCAAATTTTCGATTATAATTGAATTTCAAAAGCATTATAGCTTGAATTTTTAGAAATAATTGAATTTTGAAAAGGTTTCAAATTAAAATTTTTGAAAATCTAAATCTTTCATATTTTTAACTGTGGAATTAATTCTTTTGAGAAAGTTTAATTGCGGATTTTTTTTAAAATTATTTCTTTATTTTCTAATATATATTTAACTAAAGAATTTATGAATAATTGAAATTTTGTAAAATTGAATTGTATACAAATGAATTTGAAAATTCTCAAAGAACTTTTTCAATAATTATTAAAAATAATGCATTTATAGAAGAATTTTAGTTGAAAGCAGGAAAAAAAAATTATTTTTGGAAAAGTTAAAAATTATTGCAGAAATTCAATTATTTTCAAGAGTAATGATAATCTTCGCAAAAATTAAATATTTTTCAAAAGTAATAAAATTGTTATTAGAAATTCAATTATTTTCACGAATAATAAAACTTATCGCAGAATTTCAATTATTTTTAATATAATTTTAATCGAATTCCTCGAAAAATGTAATTATTCTTAAAAATTTTATTGAAATTGGTGAAAAGAATTGAGTTATTTTAAAAAAATTTTAATAAAATTCTTTATGAGAATTAAATTTCAAGAAACATTCAATTATTCAATAAATTATTTATTTTTGTATTTAAATAATTGAATTCTAATAGAATTTTCTAATAAAAATTGATTTAAAACTGAATTTTAGTTAAATTTTAAGATAATAATTGAATATTAAATTCAATACAGCGTGAATTTTTAGAAATAATTGAATTTCGAAATTAATTTTTTTGAAAAAGTTTATTTGAATTTTTTTGTATTATTTTAAGTTTTTATTTTCTAATATATATTTATAATTGAAGAACTTACGAATAATTGAAATTTCATAAAAATGAATATTGTAAAGAAATGGATATGAAAATTGACAAAGAACTTTTTCGAAAATTATTAAAAATAAAAGTAAAATTGTAGTTAAAAATTTTTGTACATAATAATTGAATTGAAATAATGAAAATAATTTTGAAGAAGTATAATATTCTTATAATATAAAATAATGATTTTATTACTTGGTCAATTTTAATTAAAAATAATTTGTTATTATTAGCTACTTATTTAAGAATAGTTTATTATTAATACAGTAATTAATTGTAATTTATTTTTATTAGTTATTTTTTAGTAATTTATTATTGTTTACTATTAATAGTCGCTAAAGCTCTGACAAGCGTTCAGTAAATAGAAATCGTCACAAACGGAGAAATAGTTTTGGAATTTTATAGTCACGACTTTTTCAGAAACAAAGGAATGATAAAGAGGAGAATTTTTTTTTAACACCATTCGCATTTTAATCAGAGGATTCAAGTTTTATGAGGAATCTAGGATAACACACTAGTCATGTTACTTGTGGTAAGTCAAAACAAATTGCATTTCAATTATAATGTTTTCACGTTTATTTTTAGAGCCTAAGTAGAAAAAAAACTCGTTTTAAACCACTCTTTTATCATTAACAATAGGAATAATTCTCACTTACTACATTTCAGTGACTTTGTCATTTAACTCTATACATAATTAACAATAGTCTGCGCTCAAAATAGGAAATAAATAAAGAAACCTCTTAAATTATTTGTATAAAAAAAATTAATTAAGTATAAATAAATTTTTTAAATATTTAGTTTCACATGTTAGAAAAACTTAAAATTTTATTTATTTATTAAATTCATTATTTATTTTCTTTACAATTTACAAGTTTTTTTGTAATGAAGAAATAAATTTTTAGTCTTTTTCAAAATGATTCATTTTCAATTTTTCCTCTTCTTTATGTTTCTTTTTGAATTATGAATAAATGCGGAAAGAAAAATTTAACTTCAATGAAAAAGACGTAATTTTTAACTTGAATTAAAAAAAACGCAATTGTAATTTAAAATAAAAAAAAGATCATAAATCAAATTCGAAAAGTTACTAATTTGTTAAAGTCAATTTTTATTGCTGGCTTATTATTTGTTTGTTGTTTGTTTATTGTTTGTTTGTTAAACGACAAAAAAACGACCAAACTAAAATTTTAGTTTTTTCTCCAATTTTTTTCTTTTGAACATTTTTATAAATTTTTTTACATTTTTTCTCCATTTTGATGATGTTTCTGCGTCATAATGGAATAAATCTTTTGACTTTAATGCATTCAACATACTTATTCTATATGTTCCCTCATTTTTATTGCATCTTTAACATTATTTTTTTTCCTCCTTAATAGGAATAAAGGTATATATGTATATAGGAAATACTGTTAAAAGTATATGTTGTGAAACAAACATACAATAGCGATTGAGCCTGCTGGCATCTTTTACATGAGATATTCAATGTACAGTCTTTCTTTTTTCATAGGAAGTGAACCTATTGTCCTTTTGAAAGAATGGGTCGTTTACTGAAAGTCTCTCACTTTTTTTATTTATAACAGAGGAAACTTTACAAGAATATTCATAATAAAAAAATATATGATGCAGAAAAGAAGTAAAATGGAAATACATAATAATAAACTATAATACAATGTATAATTATTAATTATAAATTATCTAAACATAATAATAAATAATAATATTATTATTAGTTATTAATTTTGATATGCTTCAATTTTTAAAAAATGTACTATTCCTCAGAAGTCGGTAATATTTGTAATATCTGTCAGTCAGATTCTTCTCTAAATTTTTAATGTCTGAAAAAATTCATAGCGAAATAAATTTATAATAATTTAATCAAATATCAATTTTACAAAATTGAAAATGGCGGATCCAATATGTCGGACAAAAATCGCATTACTTTAGAATATTCTGATAATAATGTCTTTTTAAATAACTTAAATTTTGAAGAACTATCATAAAATTATTACTTATAAATTATTTAATGAACAATTTTACTACAAAATTTGAAAATTAATTGGATTTCAAAAGATATGCGTTTACTTCTTCGCATTTATTTAATTCTGTTCAAAAATTTAAAAAAATTCTCGAAAATTCTCATTAAAATTTAAATTATCTTTATAAATAATAAAATTCTTCTCCAAAATTCAATTATTTTCAAAAAATTTAATAAAATTCTTGACAAAATTTCAATTATTTTCAAAAATTTTCCTTATTTTTAATTATTTATAATATCAACGATTCTAATAAAATTTTTCAAAAGAATTCAATTGTTTAAACAAAATATTAATAAAAATTACACAGGAATTCAAATACTTATCGATTTTTTATAAATTTCTTCGCACCAATTCAATTATTTTTAATTTTTTTAATGAAGTTTCTCGAAATGTTGACAAATTCTTTACAAAATTTAGTTAATAAAAATGCAATTTTAATAAAATTTTCCTATATATAATTTAATTATTCTCAATACAATTCTTCCTAAAAATTCAACAATTATTTTCTGAGTTATTTTTAATAAGTCAAAACTTAAATTATTTTTATGATTAATAAAATCCTTCTTCGAAATTCAATTATTTTCAAAAATTTTAATAAAATTCTTGGCAAAACTTCAATTATTGTTGAAAGTAATAAAATTATAAAATTATCTTAATAAATCACAAAACTTATCGCAGAATTTCAATTATTTTTTGTATAATTTTAAATAAAATGATAAAAAATTGCATTTATTCTTAAAAATTTTTTTTAAATTCGCCGAAAGAATTCAATTATTTTAAAAAAATTTTGATAAAATTCTTTATAAAAATCCAATTATTTAATAAATTATTTATTTTTGTATTTAAATAAATGAATTCTTGATTAATTTACTAATAAAAAATGATTAAAAAATTAATTTCACTAACAATTTAAAATTATAAATTAATATTAAAAGTATTATAGCGTGATTTTTTAGAAATAATTGAATTTTGAAAAGGGTTCAAATTAAAATCTTTGAAAAATTTGAATATAGAAAAATAATAGGTACACTGAAAATAATAATAAAAATAAAAATAAAATAAGAATAAAAAAAAAATAATAATAGAAATAATAATAAAGATAATAATAAATTATAATAGAATAAATTAATACCCTTTTTTGATTAATAGTGTATTTGTTAATATTATATGTCCTCAGTAATTGCACACATTACAATGAATTTAAATAATAATAAATTTCAATTTTTTTAATATCTGAATTTTTTATTTCGCACAAGAAATAAATAAATCCTTTTTAAAAATTTACATAATTGAACTCGCGATCATTTTTACGCAATCAATTTCTTTATTTCTCGCAATAAAATCGCGTAACGATAATTTATTGAAGGTAGAATATTGATTTTAAAGGTTTTCATTACTCGCGAAAGGGAGAAAGAAATGGATAAAACGTGTTTTGTTTGTTTGATTTTGTATAACTACACACTTGAAATCGTATAATGTTTCGCGCACGAAAATACAATTTAAAATAGATTTTAAATTAAATTCCTCGTATTTCAGTCAAAATTCTCGATATTAATAATATTTTCGAATTCAAACAGGAATCTTTTTTTATAAATTATTTAAATTTATACAATACGGAAGAAAAAAACTTCACACCTAAAAAACAGTTTGTTAAAAATCTCACTTAACAAAATTTTGTTAATTCAATTAATAGGTACACTTTCGATATTTTAGAGAAACTTATCCCTATTGAAGACTTGGTTGAAGTTGAAAATTTTTTCTCCGTGTTTATAATATTATTCAAAAAAAAAAAAAATCTAAATTTTTTTTGTTGGAATTTGCAGTCTTTGGTTAAATTTTTTTTTTCCAATTTTGTGAAGGGAAAAAATTAATCATATGCATAATTAATTTTCCACAAAAGTTGAAAAGAAATCTAATGCAATAATATCAAAGTTAAAATCAATTCTTAATAAAAAAAAAGAATTTATAGCTATATACTATTAATAATTTAATACCCTATAGATATTAATTTTCCAATTTGAATATCTATCTTAAAGGAAAAAAATTTCTATGAATCATAATATAAAGCGTTCTCTGGTTACCATAAAGTCACTCTCCGACTCTTATTTTATTTATGAGACTATTCACTTCCTTTCATATTATTCATATAGTTGCAAATATTAGCATTCGCGCATAATTTTTTTCCGCTTACATTTCAATTTTTTCGGAGTTTCGTTTATCAAATAATCTATATTCGATTCCTCTCTTTCTCTCTCTCTAGTGATATTATAGAATTTATTTTCAATTATATAGATTTGAAAGAAGAGAAAAAAAAATTTGAAGAAAATAAATTAATAAAAAATTTTATATTTTATAATATTAAAAATTATGAAAAAAAATGAAATAAAAATTTTCTAATATCAAAAATAATAGGTAAAAATAAGAAAAAAAATTTATTAGAATTTACGTACAGAGGTAAAAAGCAACTGTTACATGTAAATAAGGTATTTAGAATCATTTCAGGCACATAATCGTATCTAATGGTATAACTATGAATTATGAGAATCATAAATCAAATTGATTTCGAGACACTATAGAATACTATATCTCTCCACTGGATTCTATCTCTCTGTCTCTCTCTTTCACTGAACATACATATGGGCAATTCCACGTGAGATTTAAGTCGACCTCTTAAAATCGGCCAAAAATATTTTTTTTCTATTCTGTATCGAAAAAAACAGATACGTATTTTTTTATTTATGTTTAATTCTCCAAATTTTCGAGTTATGAATTTTCGAAAATTTGGACTTTTAATTGTAGACCTATATTCAGTGGCTTATAAGTCCGAAAATATTGAGTTTAGGAAAAAGTTGTCAAAGAATGAAAGTTTCAGTTTACTTTCGACTTTTAAGAAATGTAAACAAAAAATTTTTTTTTAATTTTTTAATAAAAAAAAAATTTTTTTTATAAACAAATTAATTTTTTTTAACTTTGGGCCGGATTTTTTTTTATTTTTTTGTACCTTATAATATAGAAAAGATTTTCCAAAAAGTCCCGAAATGGGCCTGATGTGTTAAATGAGTTTTAAAATATTTTCAAAAATCACTTGCAAGCATCACAGTGGGATTTTTTTACAATTAACTTTCTAAAACTGTCTACAAGGTATAATTTTTAATATATTTGAGTGTTCTTTGTTTTAAATAAAAGGGTCTACGCTGTAAACAGTTTTAAAAAGTGAAATGTAAAAAAAATCCCACTGTGATGCTTGCAAGTGATTTTTGAAAATATTTTAAAACTCATTTAACACATCAGGCCCATTTCGGGACTTTTTGGAAAATCTTTTCTATATTATAAGGTACAAAAAAATAAAAAAAAATCCGGCCCAAAGTTAAAAAAAATTAATTTGTTTATAAAAAAATTTTTTAAAAAAATTTTTTGTTTACATTTCTTAAAAGTTGAAAGAAAACTAAAACTTTCATTTTTTGACAACTTTTTCCTAAACTCAATATTTTCGGACTTATAAGCCACTGAATATAGGTCTACAATTAAAAGTTCAAATTTTCGAAAATTCATAACTCGAAAATTTGGACAATTAAACATAAATAAAAAAATACGTATCTGTTTTTTTTTTCGATACAGAATAGAAAAAAAATATTTTTGGCCGATTTTAAGAGGTCGACTTAAATCTCACGTGGAATTGCCCATATATAGTATCCTATTTGGAAATTCGTGGAATTTCTCTGCGATTTCCTGGAATTTTCAATAGCATTCATTTCAAATTTCTGGAGTAAGAGAAAAAAGTATACTTTTCACGATAATACAAATTCAGTGAATAATAAATGTAATAAGAATACCTGAAGAGAAATATTATATTTTAGAAAATATTCTGAATATAAAAGATTAATTTCCTAATAATATAAATTTAATGTAATATAAATAATATAAATTTCCTGATAATATTTTATAAATAAATATACATTATTAAATATAAAATATTAAAAAAAAAAATAATATAGTTAAAAAGACGAAAAAAATTGGTAAATATAAAATAAAAATAATATGAATAGAAAAAAAGTTTAATAAAAAAAGATAAAAATATTTTTTCATAAAAAATAAAAATTATAAACGTTTAGTAATTATTAGTTAATAAAAAAAAATTGTGTACAGCACACAAATAAAAGTTACTTTTTCTCTAAGGTAAAAAATTATGTCCGAAAAACAGAAAACAAAAAAAGTAAAATAAAAGAAAATGAAAAAAAGCTAAAAATAAAAGTAAAATAAAAGAAAATGAAAAAAAGCTAAAAAAAGTAAAATAAAAGAAAATGGAAACAAGCTAAAAAAAGTAAAAATAAAAGAAGAACAGAACAAAGTAAGCAAAAATGCAAAAAAAAAGAAACAAAATTTTTTTTGAAAATCCAAAAAAGTAAAGGATAATGTTTTTTAATATGCCATTCCGTTGTTTATTTTCTCCACCGGTAAATTAAAATTGAACTTTTTGTTGAACTTTAGATAGAGAGAGAAAAAGTTGATTTTATACTTGAAAAGCTTTTTTGACCCACTTCCCCCACCCACTTTTTTCCCTTGGGTTCATTTCCTATTTCCAATTTTTTTTTTGCACCTATTTCCTTGATTTCCATTTCAAATTCTTCTTTCATTTCCGACTGTTTTCCGTATTTCTCACTTCCCATTCTTTCGCCGATATAATAAAGCACGTGGGGGACAAAAACTTTGTATATGTATGTAAATATAAATAAACAAATAAATAAACCCACCTGGAAAGATTTAAATATAAATGTTTAAATTAAAATAAATAAAAAGCAAAACAAAATTAAATATTTAGAATATTTATAAGTTTTTTTTAATACATATCAGACCCGTCTGTCTTCTGTGAAACTCGTGGACCTATAAATATTCCACAATGATAGAGGCGCCACTGTTTTAGGGGGCCCAAAAATGCATTGAAATATAACAGTTTACACAAAAAAAAAATTAAATAATTAAAAAATAATATTACAATTAAATAACTAATTTTTAATAATAAATATCTTTATTTATATTATTAAATAAAAAATATTTGCAGAGAATTATGTATGAAATAAATAATTTACAAGTAATAAAAACAAATTTTATTCAAGCAGCAATACGTAATTCAGTTAATAAAATGAAATTTTTTAAAAGTATACAGGGTATACACTAACAATAATTTTAAAACACTTTAAAATAAATATTGAATCATAATTATAATGTTGAATAATTAGAATAGATGAAAATTAAGCTGGTAAAATTTTTATTTATTCTATATTTTAGGGTAATATTTTCTAGTTGCTATTTATTCAAATGCTGAATTATTCAAAATATAAGTTAATAAAATATTTATCTTAAATAAAAACTTTATTTTCTTGGACATTTAACATTTAAAACTTTTAAATTGGATAAAATTAGATTAGAATTTTTAAATTACGGAGTTGTACAAACGTCCAGATCTTTCTAACATTTCTGCCCATTTAAAAAAAACACTTATTATGTTAGGAATGATTCTTTAATTTTATTATGTTTATAAATATTTGTAAATAAGCAACAGAATACCCACTGCAGCATGTATTTATATACATAATAACGATAATAACAGACAAAACTAGGCCTCCTACGAAAGTGGCGCCTCTACTGGCGTGGAATAATTAAAGGTCCACAAGAATACGTACAAAAACAGAAGAGACAGACGGACCTGATACATATTTACTGATTTTAATTAGTGTCTAACTTTTTGCTTTTAAATTAGTAAATTTTACTAATAAATTAGTAGAAATTAATTACAGGACAAAAAATCTAATCGAAAAAATCCAGACTGAAAAATCTAAGAAAAAAAGTTCAAAGTACAAAAAATCCAAAATAAAAATGTACAAAGTCAAAAAATCCAAAATAAATAATCAAACATGTGAAAAAGCCACGTTTTTACTTTTTACCCTATAAAATTACAATTTAAAATGTTAATGTTAAAATTTCAGGATATTAAATATTTAGATAAATAATAAAATTTTTCACAAACATTCAATTATTTTCAAAATTAAAAAAAATTCTTCTCAAAAACTCAATTATTTTCATACATAAAATAATTTCTAAAAAATTTCAATTATTCTATAAAATTTTTAAAACAATTATTCCAAGAAGTACAATTATTTTAAACAATTTTGATAAAATTCTTTACAAAAATTTAATTTTTGTTTGCAATATACATAATTCCAATTAAATTACTCTCGATAATTTAATTATTTTCAGAAATTTTAAATATTAAGTTTATCTACTTTCGATTCAGTCATTGAAATAAGCAACTCAAAAACAGGACAATTTCGTTCAAGGAAACCATTTAAATTTTTATATCACAATTTTTTCATTGGATTTTTAATTTATTTGAACTTTTTGACCAGGACAAAAAAGACCAAAAAATAAGTTAAAGTGAAACAACTTTTTTTTTTACTTTTTGGGATTTTATGGTTTGGATTTTTTGTTTTGGACTTCTTGTCGCGGATACAGTAGAAATTACTCTTTATTAGTAATAAATTTACTATAAATTAGTAGAAATTACTATTTATTAGTAAAATTTACTATAAATTATTAGAAATTACTATTCATTAGTAATATTTACTATAAATTAGTAGAAATTACTATTTATTAGTAAGATTTACTGTAAATTAGTAGAAATTCCGCTTTATTAGTGAAATTTACTATAAATTAGTAGAAAATACTATTTATTAGTAAAATTTACTATAAATTAGTAGAAATTACAATTTATTAGTAAAATTTACTATAAATTAGTAGAAATTACTATTTATTAGCAAAATTTACTATAAATCAGTAGAAATTACTATTTATTAGCAAAATTTACTGTAAATTAGTATAGAAATTACTATTTTTTATTAGTAAAATTTACTGTAAATTTGTAGAAATTCCGCTTTATTAGTAAAATTTACTATAAATTAGTAAAATTTGCTGTAAATTTGTAGAAATTCCGCTTTATTAGTAAAATTTGCTATAAATTAGTAAAATTTACTGTAAATTTGTAGAATTTACTATTTATTTGTAAAATTTACTATGATTTAGTATAGAAATTTCTATTTATTAGTAAAATTTACTATGATTTAGTTTTCTTCAAAAAAATTGGATTTTTTAAAATTTAGACAAACGTAGAGACTAAACTACTTAAGGGGAGGGTACACCTATATTTTTAACTATATAAAAAAAATAATTTAAATATTCAACAAAATTAATTTTAAAATAATTTTTTGTGAGTAATTCAATGGTCATAACATAAAATCGGTCAGAAAATATTTTGACCCTTTTTGAATTTTTATTTATTCTTAAACATTAGTGAATTTTGAAATCCATACGTACATAATTTTGTAGAAAATATGTTTTTGAATTCACAAAAAAATTTCCAAATCAAAAAATTAAATTTTCTTTTTTTTTGTAGTATTTTTTTGAAAAAAATCTGTTTTAGGCTAAAAATGCTGAAAAATACAATTATTCTTCATTTTTTTAAAATGAAAATTCATTTGTTTATTTTTCTAACTAATTTCAAATCACATTTTATCCTAATTTTTGTTGTATTTTTTGTGTATAAAAATTTTTTATGTATAAAAATTATGATCTGAAATTAGTTAAAAAAATAAAAATAAACAATTATTGAAATGTAAGTTGACCAAGTAAAATTTATAATTAAAGTTTTAATATTGTTTGATTTTATTAATATTAGAAATTACATATCGGGATTGAGTCAATATTTCACGTTTTATTTTGAATTTTGAATTTTAACAAATATGAAATTTAATTTCATGATTAAAATAAACAAAAAATAAAATCTAATTATTCGTCTAAAAAATTTATATTTAAGGCAATTTGAAAATCTTGGCATTATTAATAATTGTTCTAACTTATAGTTGATGAAAGTATTGACGCAAAAATTTTCAAATTGCCTTAAATAGAAATTATTTAGACGAATAATTAAATTTTATTTTTTGCCTATGTTAATCATGAAATTAAATTTCATTTTTGTTATAATTTAAAACAAAACGAGAAATATTGACTCAAGCCGGACATGTAATTACTAATATTAATAAAATCAATCAACATTAAAACTTTAGTAAATTTATAAATTTTATATTTTATAAATTATAAATTTTACTTGGTAAACTTATATTTCAATAATTTTTATGGACAACTACAAAAATTTTTACTTGGCGAAACTTTTTGCATCAGAAAGATGTTTTTGTTGGTATTCAAATTTAGAGAATAGATAAATAAATAAATAAATATACAAAGAACTATATGTATATGTAGAGTGACTGACTCATCGACACCTGGAAAGACCAGTCAGTGGGTGATCCTAGTTTATCGTTATAAGTGAAAGCATCAAGCCACGGATGCAACAGGGTGACCCTGACCAGGTTTCCTAACTCACGAGAGTGTTGAATATATCTGTCTATATATATAACGTTCATATCCATGTGGTGCATTCCCGCAATATTCTCCAACAAGCTTCCTAAATCCTTTTTACTCTCTCTTTCTCTCTCTCTCTCTCTCTAAATATACATATACATCTTTCTACCCGGCTTCATAACGAATCAAGGATTATGCAAATGCAAGTGCATTTATGTTTTGATGCATTATAAAATTATTACACGTTTCCTCGTATTTTCTTCCCTCACAATTTTTTCAAAATAAAAAAAAACAATTAAAAAAAAGTCAAAAAGAAAAAATTCAAAAAAAATTCAATACACAGTTTTAAATAAACAATAAATAAAAGTTGTAAATAAAAAATAATTTAAAAAAAAATTGTTCCTCTGAATTTAATTTGAGTTTTTGAATATTTTTTTCTCCCTCTTGTTTTTTTTTGACGATGATGTTGGGGAAAGAATATAAATCAAAGTTTAGAGAAAGCTAATCAATTGTGGCCGAAAAGTTTATTTAATCGGGTTATAAGGGGAAAGAAGATGGTTTAGTCAGACGGAATTCAGCCCTCGAGTATAGGTATTGAGCAAAAGGTATAATGAGTCAGCAAAAACTTTTTACTAAATCATTTAAACTAATAGTCTCGATAGTATAAATTTAATTTGTTTTCTTCGTTGGAAGGGGATTAATTATTTTTCCTTGGACTTGAAGTGGAAAAAGATAGTTTCAGTCAGACGGGGTTTAACTTTTTTTTGTTCGGAGATAAAAGGTGTACAAAGTTTGAGGGAACTTTTTGTTTTTAATTATTCGAGAAGGAATATTATTTCGCTAGGTTTGGGGATAATCAGCTTTTTGTTTGTTTTTGAGTGGAAAAAGATTGTTTTAGTCAGACTAAAGGAATGGATTTTTGGTGTGGACCAATCTAAAGAGACAGGAAATAGATTACCAAATGATAATTTTTACCATATAATAATCTTTATCAAATAATATTATTTACCAAATAGTATTTACCAAATAGTATTTACCAAATAGTATTTACCAAATAGTATTTACCAAATAATATTTACCAAATAATATTTACCTAATAATATTTACCAAATAATAATTATTGATAAATTAATATTTATTGCTAAAAATAAAAAAAAAATTTTAATGTTAAAATTATAATTCCTAAAACATAATACCTAATTATTACTAAATAATATAATTTTTACCAAATAATCTTAAAAATTGCTCTCTGCTTAGAAGTATTAGTTTTCTTCGCATTAAGTGGAAAAAAAACTGTCCTAGACAGACAGAATTTTTATTTAAGTGGAAAAAGATCAAGTGTCAAATATAAGTATTTTTCTAAATCATGTGCTATGTACTTTGTAAATAAAATTCTCGTTTTTATGTTGTAAGTGGAAAAAGAGTGTCCCGATCAGATTGTATTTACATTTTTAAGCGCAAATGTCAGACATGAGAATTTTTCTAAACGATTTGTTTCACGCCTTTTAAATTTAAAAGTTAAAACTTCGTTTTTTATTTTGTTTTACTTTATTTCAATTTTCAAGTAACAAAAGTTTTACCTACTTGGGCAAATTTTTACCTTTAAATAAAAAAAACTTAAAATTTAAATTTGTTTGTACATTTAAATGATTTTTTTCTGTACAATATAAATAAGAATGTTTTTCTTTAGAGGAATGAATTTTTTAATTTAAGTGGAAAATTTTACTGTCAGGCAAAATTTACCGTTCAGTAAAAAAGTATCAAGTTTTAATTCTCTCTTCATAAGATTTTTATTATTTTATATTATTATTTATTTATTATTTTTATTATATGCTTCTTTCTAAAAAAAATTTTTTTCGAGTAAAATTTTTATTCTTCTTTAAATTGAAATATTTAAATAATTATATTGTAAAAAATTTGAATATTAAATTTACTTTTTTTAGAAGCAAGGGTTTCTATTTTAAGTGAAAAATACGTTTTACAGTCAGACAAAAATTACTTTTTAGTGAAATGTTAAGAAGCCTCATTTTCTTTGTCATACAATTTTTTTAGTATTCTACTTGTTATTCTAGACAGAATTTTTTTTCAGTAGAACAATATTGACCTAGTCAGACAGAATAAATATTTTTTGATTAAACAAGAAAAATAAATAATATTATACTTTTTTGCAAATTGCGTATTATTTCTGTTTTAAGAATATAAAGTTAGAATTTTTTTTTTAAAAACTAAATTAGATAGTTAGATTAAAAAAAAATTAAATTAATTAATTAATTAATTTTTCTTCTGTCCGTGTTGACCAAGAATTTTCTCAACCTTTTCTAATAACTTCTGGTGTACCATAGGGTTCGAATCTTGGCCAACTCTTTTTTTTATTATTTATAAACGACATTAATTCCGTAATTAAAGATTGCACTTTTCTCTTGTTTGCCGACGACCTTAAAATTTTTAAATCTATAATTAAAAACTAAGATGCATATGACCTTCAATATGATCTTAATCGTCTCATCGAATGGTCTATCAAGAATAAACATTTTTTCAATATTAATAAATATTCTATTATTTCATTTAGTAAAAGTTCTAACAAAATAAATTATCATTATACAATTGTCAATGGAATTCTTTCCAGAGATTTTTGAGAGAAATTAAATGGTCACAAAATAAAAGTACACAAGAAATATTTTGCCCTTTTTAAATTTTTATTTTTTTTTAAAATTAATAGATTTTAAAATTCATGGATAATTTTTTTGGAAAATCTTTTTTTGAACCCACAAAAAATTGACAAATAAAAAAATTAATTTTTCTAATTTTTGAATAATTTTTTTAAAAAAGAATTTGAATTTTCAAATAGAAAAATTATATTATAATAATCGACATAATCTTTCCTCATGTGAAATTAGTGTTTTTTATTACAATTTTTTGTTTTATAGTTTGAATTGTTATGTGAACAGTTTGACAGTTAATTTTTAAATAAATAATGTAAGAGGAGAAAGAAAATTTAATCCCAATTCCAAAAACTCAATAAAGAGGTACAGTTGCAGTTATTAAAAATAATTAATTATTTTATGAATTACTTATTTTTGTATTTAAATAATTTAAAATTTTAGTGAAAACTTGTACAAAAAAGATTGAAATTTGAAAAATTTAATTTCGAAATTCTGAAAAAATTAGGTCCCAAAAATAATTTTTAAAAAATGAAACAAATTGAAATTTTGTAAAATTTAATAATAAAGAACTTTACTTTTTCTATCTTTAAAATTAAATTTTAAAAGAAAATTTTAAAAATAATTTAAATTTTAAAAGATTGTTAAATTAAATTCTTTAAAAATTTAAGGGAAGCAAAAGTATAAAAATATAAAAATTTTGATTTAAGAAAATTGTCAATTACATTATTATTCTATGAAAATTCTTAAAGTTTTGAATAATTTTATTCAAAAATTATAAAAAAAATAATTGAATTTTGGAAGAATTAATGTTGCAATTTTTAGAAATAATCAAATTTCAAAAAGTTTTCCATTGAAATTATATAAAATTTTAATTCCTGTTGAAAAATAAATAAAAAAATTAAGTTTAAATTTTTGTTTAACAAAAAAAGTATTGAAGTTTTGAATAATTTAATTTAGAAATTCCGAAAAAATTTGTTTCTTGAATAAATACAATTAAAATTTTTTTATAAATAATTGTATTTCCGAAAATAATTTAAAAATATTATAGAAACATTCTAAAATTTTGTCAAATTTCATTGGATTTAATGGATTGTTCCAGTGGTACTCGAAAGTTCAATTATTTAATTAAAAATATCTTACGTTCAAGTTGTAATAAACATATTGGCCATTTCTATAGAAAGAGTTGTTCAAATAGAAAAAAAATTTAAATAAATTTAAATAAATTTAAAGAAAAACTGTTAGAAAAATTATATTTTTTAAAAACTGAAGAATTTTTATTAAATTTCAAAAAAATAATATTGTAAAGTAACAATGGTAATGAAATTTCACGCGTATAGTTTTGCTAGTTAAATAATAATAATTGTATTTTTTAGCATTTTCTGTCTAAAAATTGATTGAAAGTGAAAAAAAATGTTTAAAGTGAAAAATTATTTTTTTAGCCAGACAAAATGAGCACATTGAAAATGATATTAAACTTTTATCTAAATTATTGTAAAAAAAATTGTTTTTTGCTATGAGTAGCAAAAGTTTGTCCTGGTCAGACTGGTTTTTCAATGGATAAACCTAAAGAGTCAGACAATTTTTTTTTATTTAGAGAGCGACTGTAGTATTTATTGTTTAGCAATTATTATTAAAAAATTAAAAATTTAAAAGAAATAAATAAGAAAACAAAAAGAAAAAAAATTAAATAAATAAAAGGAAATAAAAATAAAATAAATAAAAAAAATAAAAACATAATAAAATAAAGAAAAAAAATAAAGAAAATAAAAATATATAAAAAAATGGTTTTAACAAATATCAAATAATAATTCAATCAAAAATACAAATAAGGGTGTAAAGAGAGTAAATAAAAAAAGAGAAGTGTCAAAAAGATTAAGTATGATGTCACACTTTATAAATGAAGATATTTCTTCAAATAAATATACAAATGAAGATATTTCTGGTAGTGAAGAGATAAAAATGAAAATAAATGTCATGAAGTAGTGAGAAGATACAAAATGAAGATATTTCTGAAATATTAATGAAGGTATGCACTCCTCAATAATTGAGGGGTTTCTTATATTCATGACAAAGAAGGAAACGCGTAGCATGTACACTTGAACCCCATTCTTGAACATTTTAATTATCACTTGCTTTAATCAAAGACTAGTTCTCTTCTTATTTTCTAGTCGTGTGTGTCGAAGGTTGTGAGGCTAGCATGGCACTTGGATTCGCTTTTACGGCTAGAAGCCACGAGAACGGTGTTCATTTCACAAGGTCCCTTTTGCTTGTAGTAAGAGGGAATAGCAATTTCGTTGCAGTGCATGCCGCGTAAAGTCAGTTGCATCACTGACTCTCTCGGTTGCAACTGTTGCCCGACTATAAACCATTGAGTTTTCAGTTGTGTTATCATTTTTTTTTATTTTTCTATAAAAAAAAAATTATTTTATTCCTATTCAAAAAAAAAAATTCTGTGTTTATACCAAAAAGGTTAAAAAATCCTACGCCAAAAAAAAAATATTTTCGGAAAGTTTCCCACTGCTCTGAAGTTTGCAACCGGTGCCGGTTAAATTCGATAAAAATAATGACAGTGCGTTGAAAAAAATTTGACTTTTTATTAAGTTTTCTTTTTTTTAATTAAAATTTTAATTATCAAGTTTTGTAAATAAATTCCTTGTTAAATTGCATCATCGTCGACAGAAGCAGGCATAACCGATGGTATGAATATGTTTATAAAATTTTTGCAATTATTTTATGTAATATTTTTAATGATATTTGTTTTTACCAACAATTTTGAATGCAATTATTTTCTTTATTGTTTCTTGATTGCAAATGAGAAATAACACGTGTGTTCTCGCAATGTTTGTCCTGGTAGTGGAGATAAATTTTCATTTGAGAAATTTTAATTTATTTATTTTATTTTCCATATTTTTATATTTTGTTTATACTTTGTTTATTTTTATATTATGTTTATACTTTGTTTATATTTTATTTATATTTATATCTTGTTTGTATTTTGTTTATATTTTATTTATTTATTTAATCGTGAATTATTTATATCTTATTTGAATTTTGTTTTTCAATTTATTTATATTTTGTTTGTACTTTTTTATTTTTATATATTTTGACATTTACAACTAAATTTTTTAGATTTATTAAATAAATAAAATGTAAAAGAAAACAATAGACAAAAATAATGGAAATGAAATGTAAATGTTTTACAATAAGTTTTTTAGAAAAACAAAAAAATTATTTATGCAACAAATTAAAATTAAGTGAAAAATAAGAAAAAAAATGACACTTTTGATGTTTTCTTCTTAATTTTCAGTTAAAAGATTACATAATTAAATTAATTTTTGAATTTGAAATTGAACATTAAATTAATTTGAATTGAAAAATAAAAAAAATTGACTTAAAAACTTCAATTTAAAAGATTTAATATTTAATTAAATAATTTAAAAATTTAAAATTAAAAACTAAAGTAATTTGAATTTTAATGAAAAAATTAGATTAATTTGATTTAAAAAAAATCCAAATGGTAAAGTTGAAAAAATCAAATTAAATAAATAAACTATTTAATTAAAAATAAAAATTGAATTTACACTAAAAAGTTATATAATGAAAATTAAAGAACATACGAAGCGAGAAAATTTTTTCGCATTTCTATCCAGGAAATTGAATACCATTATATTTTATAAAAATTACAAAAAAAGATCCTTGTCATTTCTTTTGATATTTCATATATCAAGTTCACAATATTGAATTATTATAGTGCAACCAAGCGTATTATGACATTTATCAGTCTAGTCGTAGAGGTCAATGGCTTCTTTATTGCGATGAAGTCACGTCATTAAAAAAAAAGAAAAAAAAATGTCCCTGAATATCTCAATTTTCACTGAATATAATAAATCAGTTATCCAATATCAATTCGTTAGACGAAAATATATTAGGAAATCTCCGGTTATACACATTTTAATTAATATCTGCCACTACACCATTTATGCCATTTTCGTATATATTTCACTATCAACCGTAACCATCAAAATAGAGTAATGATTCACATTCATTTATTTAATTAAATTACAATAAATAACAATTTTGCCTTTATAATTCAATTCCAATTTAATTTAATTAAATTTCAATATAATAAATTATTTCAAATTTTCTCATTAAATTCCCATAAATAACAATTTTAAATTTACTAATTAAAATCCTATAAATATTTTTGTATTTATAATTTATAATTCAAATAATCTTTCTGTTTATTCAAAATATATGAAAATGATCATTTTTACACTATTTTCTTTCTTCCCTAGATTTTATCTTTTCATTTGAAAGAGAATAAATTTTGAAAAATTTTCATTTACTTCTTTACTATGTCGTGAGTTTATTAGACATTGTTTGTAATGTATAACGAACATAAGACTTCAAATGGTAAAAGAATATTATTATGTATCTCTTTTCTCCCTGAACAAAAAAATTTGCAAATCAGTGGAATTACATATTAGGCGGGAGTTCATTAATTCACGTATTCCTAATTATATTGAAACAAATACAAATAAGCAAGTGATTAAAATACGATTATAATTAATTAACGAGGAGCCAAATATCTATTTTAATTAAAAAAAAAGGAACAACAAAACAAAAGCAGGAGAAGAAGAATCTTTCGTTTGTCGTATCTGATAAGCGTGGAGCGTGTAATGAGATCCTAAACGTGCCAATTAAATATTTTAATTATAATCAGCGACAATTCGCTGTTTAATTGAGAAATTTCGATCAATAATAACATTTATTTCACTGATTTTTATAGAAAATAAAAAACGAACCAATTAGTGAATAAATTATATTCATAAACAAATACAGAAATAAATTATATAAATTAAATAAATGAATAAATAAATAAGTAAAGAGAAAAACAAATACAAAAATAAATAAATAATGAATAAATTAATAAATAGAGTAAATAAATATATGAAAAATATTTTTGTTTTCATTCTTAATTTTATTATTTTTTAAACTAAAATAATTATTAACTAAATAAATAATTTTCAATACATTTTTCCACTGAAAATTATTGATGGCATGTGATTCTCGCTCTCGGGAAAATAAAGGACAATTAGAAAATTATTATCTCTTATTCTCGCGAGTCATTAATTTTATTGACCTCAATTTTTCTAAAATATTATATGAAAAAAAAAATTGTCTATCTCTTCTTTTTCATGTTCTCGAGAGAAAACAAAAATGATTATTGAATCAATTTCATTCTTCTTGTTTCGCATCACTGCTTCTCTATACACCTTATAAATTGTATACTGTCAAGGAAATTTTTTTTTCTTCTCCTCCTCCTCTTCCTCTTTTTCTTCCTCGCATCCGGAAATCAAGCAGTCAAAAAATTACTATATAATCACTATTGGTGTATCAATTTTTGCTTCAAATAAGAGTAAAATATTTTTCTTGAAATATTCTGGAAACATTTTTTTTTTTATTTCTTTTTATTTATTTAATAAATTTCTGGATATTATCTATAAAATGTCACTTCAATCCACGCCCACACGCCCTCGAAACAATATTCCTTTTTCTTTTTTGTTTGCTCTGGAAAGTCTTGACATTCCTGTTTTAAATCCAATCGTTGTGAAACAATGCAAGATTTATATTATTTGAAAATAAGGGGGTGGGGGGGGATAGTCGAATCCAATTTGTGGTTTTTCTGAATTATTAGATTATTAGGAAATTCTAATTTACTTGTAGGTAAGCTCATTATATCTCAGTTACGATATTACGACAGAGATGTGAATCATATTCTTTCTGTTGTATTAGTTCAATTTAATTTCAATTTCTTCTATTTTTTTCTATTTTTAATTTTTTATTCCTTTTTTTTTCTATTTTTATTTTTTCTTTTTGCTCTTCTAATTTTTATTATAATTATTCGCATTTTAAATTTATAAATACTACTTTTGATTTTTTTACGTAATAATCCCCTAAATAATAATAAATCTCTCAAAATTTGAATTTGTAAAAATGTTTATTAATTTGAATTAGTAACTGACTTTTTGCTTTTGAATTTGTAAATTTTATTAATAAATAGTAATTTCTACTGATTTGAATTAAAATTTAATATTTAATATTTAATTGACACTATTATTTTGATTACTATTATTATTAATATTATTGTACTTTAATAATAAAGAATAGTACAAATATATAGTAAATAATATATTTTTATGGTGTTACTATTTTTTATTCTAATTTTTCTCTTTTTATTTTTTTAACTATTTTTTATTCAGAATTTTAATTTTAATAATTAATTTTAATTTAGTGAAAATAATTACTGTAAATTTATTCGAGTAATATTTGTTTAAAAGAGAAATAAATATTTGTGGAAATATTCAAACATTAAAGTTGTTGATAAGCATTTTCTCTCGCCAGGAAATTGTACGATTATAAAAATGATATTAATAACAAGAGATAAAATATTTTATTAACGATATAATTATGTAATTCATGGGAGATAATTTGCAATATAAATGAACAAGAAAATTTGAAAGAAAAATTTTTAAAAAATTGTTATTACTTGATAGGTTTATTATTAATAGAAATTCATCTGTTTCTGTCATCTATATGAAACGAAGGTTATTTTTTTTTGCTTAAATATTAAAAGCGAGGATGATAAAAATAATAAAAATCATCTATCAAAAAAAGTAACAAACAGAAATTAATAAATTAAATGATAAATCGCTCGCATGTGTTAATAAATAAAATGTATAACAGAAAATATTAGTAATAGTGGAAAAAAAATATAAAAGCAGAAAAATATAAATTGAAAAATATGGTAGGAGAAAATGTGAATATAAAAATTTGAGAGAATAGAGAAAAATTAAAAAAAAATAATTAAAAGAAATTAATGAAAAATTAATGAAAAAAGAAATAAAATAATTGGCTAAAAATAAATAGACATAAAATTACAATGAATTAGGATAAACCAGACAGTAATTGTCTACTTAAGAAAATATTTTTAATAAATACTGTTTAAAAATTGCAATTAAAATTTCTTTTAAATTTCTTCCACGTGTGATTATTCCTAATGATTCTACAAAACTATTATACCAATCATGTTTACAAAAAAAAATTTCTTATTTTTAAAAAAATTTTCAAATAAACAAGTAAGAATACGACAGAAATCGGCTTTAAAAATAAAAATACAAAACGCAAAATAATAATAATACAAATATAAAGTAAAAATACGAAATAAATATACAAAATAAAAATACAAATAAATACTAAAAAATATGAAATAAAAGTACAAAAAAATAATACAAAATAATAATACAAATACAAAGTAAAAATACAAATACAAAATACAAATACAAATACAAAATAATAATACAAAGGGAAAATAAAAATATAAAATATGAAATAAATATACAAACTAACAATACAAATAAATACAAAAAAAAATCGAAATAAAAAAACAAAATTCAAAGTAAAAATACAAATACAAAATACAGAGCAAAAAGGAATACAAGAGAGCATAAAATAATATCAGTACACTTTTTCTAATTCAAAAATTGCGAAGAAATAATTCACTGCTAGTAATAAAAAAACGCAAATAATTCAAACAACCTGTCAATTAGTACAGAAAAAAAATTCCATCAGAAAAACAGCACCAAAAAAAAAAAAAAAAATATCTCTATTTATTTTTTTTTTCCTTTTAGGAGAGCATCATTCGCACTCTGAATGGCAGAAGTGCCCATGGGAATGGAGATGTAAAAGAGGAACTTCGAAAGACCGCCGCCGCCGCCATCAATGAAGGACAAATCGATAGTCAAAAAATAAATAGATCAGTTCCAATTATTTCCAATTCAGTTAACACGAGCATTAAGGATGAATTTGAATCGAATGTAAAGACTCGTAATGGCAATGATAGATGCATTGAAAACAAAGATGGAAAAAAGCGTTTAGAAGAAAATTCAGAATTCAAGAGTCGAGAATCATTGGATGAGAATGATGATGATGAGGATGAAAATGAGAATGAAAATGAGAAGGAGGAGGAGCTCAGTTTAGATCTCGAGGAACCCTCGCAAGAAGTGATGGAGTATGCCAGACGGGAGCTGGGTGAAACCGAGGAGGTCAAGTGTCAAACACTTCAAGAGTTACGCGAAATGATATACGGTAATTTGAAATTTCACTCGTACTTTTTTAAGACAAAAAAAAAAAAAATCTGCTGCAGTTTTTTAAAAAACCGCACTTAAGAATCTGCGTGAAAAGAGGTGGATTCTTTTTTTCTCATTCTTCTTTTTTTTACTCGTACGAGAAATTAATTGCTTCACGAGAATACATTTTTTCTGTTGTGTAAAAAAGTTTTTTAAATGAATTGACAAAAATTTATTATTCGTGAGAAAAATTTTCACTGCGCTTGTTTTTTCTTTTAATTATTTTATGTAATTGTTCTTTTTAATTATTTTTTTTTAATTATCATTTTTTAATCTTTTTTTAATTATTATTTAAAAATTTTTTTTTAATTATTATTTTAAATATTTTTTTTATTATTTAAGCATTTCTTAAAATTTTCTTTTCATTTTTAATTCTTTTTGATTTTTTCTTTCGAGTATTTTTTTAATTCTCTTTTCAACTATTATTATTCTTCGGAGTGCGTCACATTTTTTAAATATTCTTTTCTTATGATCAAAAGATCAAAATAAATTCTGAACATTCAATTGAAGGAAATATTTTTTTATAAATAATTAAATAAATAACTTTTTATTAAAGTGCGTTCAATTATTTTTATAATTACTCTGTTTAAATATTGTTTCTTTAAATTTTTTTACTAATTTTCTTTTCAATTATTTTAATTCAATTAGTTATTAATTAATTAGTTTATTAGTTATTATTTAATTATGTATTTAATTAGATTTTAATTTTAATTATTATTTAATTACAATGATTCAAATGATAATTATTATTATCTATTTAATATAATTATTTTTATGTGCAAAATAAATTCTGAACATTCAAGTGAAAGGAATATTTTTTCATTTACATAAATTTTTTAATTACTTTTGTAGAAATGAGACATCTTACTGAACATACTATATTAAATAAAATAAATAAATGAAATAATAAATAAATGAATAAATAAATTTCCAAAAATTACTGCCAGAAATAAAAATTAAAAATATAAAAAATTAAATATTTCGAAGGTTATAAATGATTTTCTAAAACGCGACACTGACAACTAAAACCTTTAAAGTATCTTTTTTTAATTATTATCCTTTTTTTAAATTGTTTATAATTTTTGTCTCTCTTCTTCATTTTCTTCTTTCTTTTTCCCCTTTTTTCGATTTCTGAAAAATATATTCAATGCGATTGATATAATTTGTCTATAAACGCTAAAATTTTTTATTTCCCAATAGCAATAAATTCATGACTGGTTTAAATCGTGAAAAAAATAAATAGCATCTATTTTAGATTTATAAAACTGTCGTAAATTTGCAACAAAGTAAATTCATGTAATTTGGTCCAATTAAGCAGATAATTATAGTGAATTTAATTCCAGATACCAGTGACATTAAATACAATGTAACAGATTTTTTTCTCACAACTGCAAATTCTTAAGGTGGCAATTTTTTTTTGGAATTTTTTTTTTTTACTGACCCTACAAGACTCGACTTGACTTTCTAACTCTATTAGATAATAAGCAACTATTTTTAGAATTTAAAAAAAAACATGGAGGAGAATTATTTCTTAATTTTTAATTTATTTTAAATTCTTTAAATTATTTTTAATAGTTAACGTACATTTTTCTTTATTTCTACTTAAATTTTTAGAATTTTTTAGTATTTCTATTCTGCATTAAAATTTTTTGATTATTTTCATTCTTTTTAAATTGTAATTATTTCTATTACTGTTTGATATTTTCAATTTATTTATTTATTTTATAATTTTTATTTATTTATTTACAAAAATTTTACGCACAATGATGAAAACTTTATTTGATTCAAATAACTGATTACTTTTCTATCATGAAATAAATATTTATTTGAATCAAATTATTTCATTTAAACACTGAAAAAATTACAATATAAATTTAAGAAAATTATAATTAAATTTAGAATGTAATTTTTTCAGTGAACCAAATAAATTTTTTTTTCAGTGTATTGTTTTTATTTATTAGAATTTATTTCTTTAATTTATTTTATTATTTAATATAGACGGGGAAAATAATATTTATTATAAAGATAGAAATATTCCTTTGCAGTTTTTAAATTTTTTTGTGAAAAATAAACTTTAAGGAAGAATCGAACCCTTGACTCAAAGTTCGCTTTATAAACGCCTTAACGATCGCGGCTATCGCCGACTTTATTTTTATTCTGCAATTTAAATTTATTTCATCCCTATTTATCACTCATTTATTTTTTTCTTGACTCATTTTATTCATTTGATTTACGTTTAAAATTTTTTTTTCTTTAAATTTTGTCGTTAATTACTTTTGATTATATTTTACATTTTTATTATTTTAATTTATTTTCTATTTTCATCTGTCTATTGTTTATTAATTATTTGTCTGCATTGCAAAACAATTTTTTGCATTTTCATTTATCGTTATTTAAAACCATGTTCATTTAACACATTAAATATTTTATCATAATTCACTAATATAATTTGCTTCTTACATTTTTTTTCCACACAAACACTCAATTTGTTGAACCTTTTAGTTTCTTATTAGTATCCATTAAAAATGTTTTTTATTTGTTTTTCAAAATGCAATTTACATAACTAGATAATTTCCAAGTTAATTCTCACTTCATTGGCAATGAACAAGAAAAATAATTTAATTACAATAAATTTTATTATATTCCCAAAGATATCATATTAACTAATATAGTCAACTTTAGTCACACAGATAAATTCCAGGGCATACAAAGTCATTTCAAAACCGGTATCACAACCGCAAATATCTAAAATGAAAATTAAAAAAAAAAATTATTTTCTTTATCGATCAGACAAAAACACGTTTCTATTTAATCTATACTTTATAGTATTTTAATATATCTGTCTCTGTGTGTATATAAAATGAATTGTATTAAATGTAAATCGACTTTTATCTCTTCAGCTTGATATTTAAATTCAATTGTTTCTACCGTATACTATCATTTACAATTCAACCTTTTCTTTTTATAAAATCCAATAATAGGAGTCAACAATATTCAGTCTATAGATTATTATAGAGAGAAAAAAAGTTGTATATTTTTGCATCTGTCATTATAAAATAGAGTATACAATAAAATATGGGATGTCATTAAAATTAATTGTCGCACGCTAGGTGTTATTTAGTTTTCAGTTTTTCATTTATATAAATAATTAGACGCGCAGGAAATTCAATTTTCACAGCGCAGCTAGATAATTACTTCATGAAAAAGTTTCTTTTTATTAAAATTAAATTGAAAGGAGAATTAATTTTAATAATACTATTTTAAGAAATTAAGTTAAATTATAATAACACGACTAAAATATTTATTAATTAAAAGAAAATGCGATTATTAAATCATTATGAAGAATTTAAATACAAAAATAAACTCTGAGTAATTTTTAATTACCATTTATTATGCATAATTTTTATTTCTATTTAATTTACAATAAATTATGAATAAATCAATAATAAATAAATTAAATTAATAAATTAATAAATAATTATTAATTTTTATTTGTTAATAATTTTAACAACTGTAATTGTAAATATTAATTAATAATTATTATTTATTATTAATATAGATTAGCAACAATTATTCTTGAAAATACAAAATGAGGGTAAACTGCAAAAATTTCAAAATTATTTCTTGCTAATTATTAAAAACACTATAATTTATAAATTTAATTATTAATGCCTAATGAAAAATATTGAATCAAAAAAAAAAGAGAAGAAAAATTCTAATCGTAACCACCCCGTTTCCTTTTACTTTGAAATTTATTCTGATATACAATGTTGCACATTTTTTCATAATAAAATTGTGATAAATTTTCTCACATAAGAAAATGGCGTGTCTTATCTTAAATGAGAAAGGCGGGGAGGGAGGAAAAAAGGATCAGTTTCGCAATGTGGAGCATGCTAATAAGGCAAATTGCGTAAATCTATTTAGAAGGCAAATTCTTCTATTAACACGACTATTAATAATGATTATACTTTTTATATTTCTTTTTTATTTGACCCTAGAAAGGGGAGAATGTTCACCACAACGAATGGATGATGCATTTCTCATCAGATTTTTACGAGCACGTAATTTTAATATACATCGAGCACATCGTTTGGTAAGTTTCAAAAAGCTACAATTTTTTTTCAACAAAAAATTATTTTTTAGTTATTAAAACTGTTGATTTTTTTTCAAAAAAAAAATTATATTTTAGTTATCAAAAATATTGATTTTTTTCGAAAAAAAAATTATATTTTAGTTATCAAAAATGTTGATTTTTTTTTCTAAAAAAACAAATGTTTAATCAAATTTTTCTTTTATAATTAAAAATATTAGTTTCAATATTTTTTTAATTATAACTTTCCAAATGCAAATATTTAATTGGATATTTTTTTGGTAATCAGAACTGTCAGATTTTTTATATTTCAAAATAAATATTTAATTGATTTCTTTTTTTTTATAATTAAAACTGTCAGATATTTTATTTTTCTAAATAAATATTTAATTAAATTCTTTTTCTACAATTAAAACACACATTTCTTATTTTCCAAGACAAATATTTAATTGAATTTTTCTTCAAGTAGAAAATACTTTTTTTGGTGTCAGCTTTTTAATTTTCCATTACAAATGTTACATTAAATTTTTTTTCAAACAGAAATTTTGTTCATCAGTTTTTTCTGTTCTCCAAAATAAATATTTCATTAATTTTTTTTCCAAAAGACAATTTTCTTTTTTGATCATTAAAATTGTCAGATTTTTTATTTTCCAAAACAAATATTTTATTTTTCTTCAAGTAGATAATTTTTATTTGTGTCAGCTTTTTTAATTTCCAAAATTAATGTTAAATTGGTTTTTCAAAATGAAATTTTTTTGTCAATTTTCTTTTTGTTTTTGATAATTATAACTTGCAGATTTTTATTTAAAAAAACAAATATTGATTTGAATTTTTTTCAAATAAAAAAACACTGAAAAAAATTTATTTGATTCAAATAAGTAATTTTCAAATAAATATTTGATTCAAATACAATTTATTTGATTTAAATACAAGTTATTTTATCTAAATTAAAATTATTTGATGCAAATAAATATTTATTTGACAATAGACAACTAATTGTTTTTTGAATTAAATAAATTTTTTTTAGTGTAAAAAAAATTTTGTAGATAATTATAAAATTGTAAATACTTTTGGTAAACGTCAGATTTTTAATTTACGAAACCAATTATTTAGTTGAATTTTTTTCAAATATAATTTTTTCTTGTAATTAAAAAAGTTATTTTCTTTTGTTTTCCAAAACAAAAATTGAATGTATTTTCAAAAAGAATTTTTTTCTCTTGGCAATTAAAAATGTGAGAGCTTTTCTATTTTCCAAAAGAAATATTAAATTGAATTTGTCGCGTGGTGGACCAAAACGATAAATAACTGATCGTCAGATCATTTCTTGTCTCCGTTGAGTTTACACAATCGTGCCAAGGTGAACCAATCACTCTTTCGAATGCGCAATCAGTACGGTACATTATACATATAGTTGTTAATCTTATTTTTCTATATATTGATTTATAACTCGATTTGGAAAATTTTTCCCTTTGAGACAGTACACAGACGAGGAAAAAAAATCTTTTTTTTTATCCCGTAAACTATTTTTTACCTCTTGATTTTTTGACATCCTTGTAGTATTTTCTAATTTTTTTCATTATTTTTTTTGTTCTTTTCCTCCTTCTTTCATTTTGTTTTATTCTTTTTTTTCAGTTTATTTTTTTTAGAGAAAAAAAATTTGATTCTATGGATAAGAAATAGAGTATCAACAATGGAGAAGTGAAGTGAAATTTATATATAGTTTTAATTTAAATGGAGAGATGGGTAATTAAGGGGTGATTATAATAGAAGTTGTCGCTTATTAATTGTTCTATTCAATGCAGTAAACAAAACGCCTTGCCGGAGGCAATCCATTCTACTTCTGTGTTCACCGGATTATTTCGTTGTGAATACGCGGAATTCAATTGCTGAAGTACTTTTGAATCTAGATATCTCTTAATTTTCCTTTGTTTTCCATATATATATATGAAGGCAATTTCATCATACTGTCTCCTTCTCTCGTTCGTTCGTTTCTTTGGCTGTTTTCTTTTTCAAAATAGGAAATTTATTTTTTACCGTCTAGTAAATAAACGGGAGTAATTAGATATTTACTATTACATTACTAATAATTAATTATTATTATTATATTATTATTATTATTATTATTATTATTATTATTATTATTATTATTATTATTATTATTATTAATATTTATTGACAATTATTAAAAAATACGTATTATTAGTATTTTAATTAATTTTTATTTATTTATTTTAAAATTATAAATTTACATTTTGAAATATAAATATTTGTTTATATTTTTGTAATATTATTTTTTGTTTAAAACTAAAAATTAAATTTTTCATAACTGTAATAATGAAAGATGACCGAGTTATAAAATCATTTTTAATTTAATTATTATTTTCTTGAATTTTTGACTTAAATAATTATTCTTTAAATCAGTTATTTTTAATAATTTTCGAGAAATTATTATTTAACTATAAAAATAAATAATTTATTGAATAATTCAATGGTTCTTAGAATTCAATTCCCATAAAAAATTTTATAAACAAATTTTTAAATAATTGAATTTTTTCGACCAATTTTAATAAAAATTTTTAAAAAAATTATATTTTTCGAGAAATTTGATTAAAATTTAAAATTGTATTAAAAATAATTGAAATTCTGCGATCAGTTTTATTATTTGTGAAAATAATTAAATACCAAAGAAGAATTTTATTATTTTTAAACAATATTTAATTTTTGCGAAAAATTATTATCAAACGTAATAATAATACTCTTGAAAATAATTGAATTTTTGCAATAATCTGTAACTTTTCTAAAATTAAATTTTTTTTTCATGTTTTTTAACTAAAATTCTTCTACAAATTCATTATTTTCAATAATTTTTGAAAAAGTTATTTGACAATGTTCAAATTCATTTTGAAATTAATTTTTAATAAAAATATTCTATTAGAATTCAATTATTTTAATGCAAAAAGGAATGATTTATTCAATAATTGAATGTTTCTTAAATTTCAATTATCATAAAAAATTTTATCAAAAACATTTTTAAATAATTGAATTCTCTTGAACTTTAATAAAATTTTTGAGAATAATTACTTTTTTCTAGGAATTCGATTAAAATTGTATTAAAAATAATTAAAATTCAGAAATGAGTTCTATTATTTATGAAAATAATTGAATTTCTAAAAAGATTTTTATTTTTTTCGAAAATAATTGAATCCTTGTGAAAATTTTATTATTTATGAAAATAATTGAATTGTAGCGAAGAAATTTATAAAAAATTTGATGAATTTCTGTGAAATTTTTATTATTTTATGAAAATAATTAAATGTTTGAGTAGAATTTTATTAATTTTTTTTTTTTTTGAATAATTGAATTCTTTTAGAAAATTTTATTAAAATAGTAGATATTGAAAATCCTTGAATTGAGGGAAATTCTTCAAAATATTTGAAATTGTGCCAAGAATTTTATTTAGATTTTTAAAAATAATTGAATTTCTGAGAAGAATATTGTTATTTATAAAAAAAAATTGATATTTTAATTTTTAACAAGGATTTTCTTAAATTTATGATTACATTGAATTTCTGTGAAAAACTTTATTTCTTTTGAAAATAATTGAATTTCTACATTCATTTGTAATTTCTCTAAAATTCTCCATATTCTCCATAGAAAAAGGGGAGGGGGGTAAAATTTCCAAAAAAGGTCTACGTAGTTAATAAACTAGCCTTAATTATAATAAAAACAAAAAAATGACTATAAGTTTTGAAATTCAAAATTTCAGGTAGTAAATTACTATAATTTTAAAGAGGAGCATCATACGATACACAAAAATGTGAATCCATTGGAAATGAGGCATATTGGCGATGATGATGTAATGACTGTACCAGCGTATAGAACACAATGTGGAAGAAGAATGATGATATATAGGATAGGCAATTGGGATCCTAGAAAATATTCAGTGGAGGAATTGTTCAAGGCAACTGTAATTGTCCTTGAATTGGGAATTCTCGAACCGAGAGCTCAAGTTCTCGGCGGTGTCGTTATCTTCGATTTGGAAGGAATTACAATGGCACACGCTTGGACAATTACTCCTCAGGTTTGGAAAATTTTTCTCAAATTTCATCTTTTTCTTAATAATTATAGTTACTTTATAAAAATAATATTTTGTGGTTAAAATTATTTTTAGTATTTTAAGTAAAATCTATATTTTTCTTACTAAAAACTGTTTTCAGTGTTTTTTAAGTAAAAAATAAATTGTTCTTAATAAAAATATTGTCAGCATTTTTAGTAAGTTACAAATATTTCCTACTAAACATATTTTTAGTATTTTTTTAGTAAAAATAAAAATTTGTGACTAAACATTTTTTCATACTTTATTTTACTAAAAATTTAACTATTTCTTACTAAACGTATTTTTAGTATTTTTTAAGTGAGAATAAATATTTTTTACTAAAAATACTTTTAAAGTATTTGACACAAAATGTAAATATTAGATAATAAAATTTCAGTATTTTTTGTAAGTTACAAATATTTCTTTCCAGAAATATTTAAAATATTTTTAGTAACAATTAGTAAGTAGTAAGTAATAATTAAGTAGAAAAAGAACAACTCTAGTCAGACAGATTTCTTTTCTCAATTAGAAAAAATATTTATTCGATGAGATAAAAGTATTTTCTTGGAATGGATTATCAAATATTCACTCTTCTCACAAAAGTACATTTTTCCAGAAAAATAAAAGTGGAAATTGATTGCTTTACTCAGACAAAATTATCAATTTCTACCAAACGACAGTTTAAATTAAAAGTTTAAATTGTTTAGACAATATTTTTTTTCTTAAATGACAATAAGGAAAATTGTTCCCTGTTCAGATGATTTATTAGTTCTTTTTGCACTTCCAAGTAGAAGAAGACCATTTCAGTCAGACAAAATGTTTTCTTTGAGAAAATTGTTCTGACAGAGTCTTGTTTAAAATGATAAAATGGAAAAATGTTCCCCGTTGAAATATAATACCTGTCTCTATTAGTAAGTAGAAAAAGATTGCTTTAGTCAGACGAAATTATTCTTCTTAAATAAGAACATTTACAAAAACTGTTCGGAGAATATTTTCCATTTAATTAAGAGTGTATAAAAAAATTATTATGTTGGGAATATTTATTTTGTGTTTATAAGTAGAAAGGGTCAGGTTTAGTCAGACAAACAAGTTTCAATATTCTGGAGCATAAATCGAAAATGGAAAATCATAGAAAAACAATTATCAAGTTACATAAACGATTACTATACTCTGAAGGGGATTTTCATATTTTTAAGTGAAAAAAAACGTTTTCAGTCAGACAATTTTTTTTTTTTTTTTTTTGAAAAATTAAAGTAAAATAAAAGTTTTTTCAAAAGTTTTTAGGTGATAGTAAAATTAAGTAGAAAGATAGTGTTTTAGTAAGTCATAATTTTAATATTGACTTAGCGTTAACAATAAACATTACGTTTGTTTTTAACACACACGGAAATGTTAATAAAAATAATTTTTAAAAATTATGTAACTAAATATGGAAATAAACTTACAGAACTTTGAAGTAGAAAACGTATCGTGTAGCCAGACATAGTTTACCTTGAATTCTGAAAATTTAAAATTAAAAAAAATTAAAATCTAGTAAAATATGATTATAGTTAATAAAAAATAAAATAACAGTTCATTTAACTAGTTACCGTCTATTTGAGTCAAACATAATTTGAATCAAGAAAATTAAAAACAAAATGTGATAAATTAGAAAAAAAATTGTTATAGCGAATAAAAAGTAAAATATTAATTTATTTAAGTAGAAACCTAGTGATTCAGTCAGACATAATTTCAGTACTTTATAATTTAAATTTTGAGTAGAGGAATTAAAAAATAGAAAACCGTATTAAAAAATATTCTAAAAATTTAAGGAATTGAATTGAATTTAATTTACAGTATTTGTGAGTAGAAAAGGTCTTGTCTAGTCAGACTGTATAATTCTCCTTTAGAAGCAGAAAAAATTAGAATTTAATAAAAATAAAAAATGTAAAAATATAATTATATTTAGTAAAAAGTAAAATATTAATATTTTTAAGTAGAAATCTACAGTTTCAGTCAGACATAATTTAAATGCTCCATAATTTGAATGTTGAGTAAAGGAATGTAAACAGTGGTGGAAATAATTATTAACAAAACGATTTTAAAATATTAAAAGATTGAATAAAAGTTAAATTACGGGATTTTTAAGTAGAAAAAGCTTTGTATAGAAAGAAACATAATTCACCTTTAGAGACAGAAAAGACTTCAAATTAAATAAATATAAAAAATGTTAAAATATAATTACAGTTAGTAAAAAGTAAAATATTAATTTCTTTAAGTAGAAGTCTTCTGCTTTAGTCAGACATAATTTGGGTGCTCGATAATTTGAATGTTGAGAAGAAAAATTAAATCAGTAAAGGAAATACAACTGAAAAATAACATTTAAAGTTAAACAATTAATGAAATAATTTAAAAAATTAATTGACAAATATTTTTAAGTAGAAAAGGTTTTATCTAGTCAGACGTGTAATTTAGTCAGACTTTTAAAAACAGAAAATTATAATTAAGAAAGGTTTTAAAAAAAATACCAAAATGCAGTTACAGTCAATTAATACAGTATTAATAAAAATTAATAAATAAAATTAATAAAATACAGGGGGGGGGCCGTTAGCTTAAATGGTCTTGAAAAATTTGACCCACAGGTCAAAAAATAGGTCAAACTTGATCGAAACTTTGACGCAACGTAACAGCCCCTAGGGGGGCCGTTAAATTTAATAACCTTAAAAAAACATGTCAAATTTGACCTAAACTTTGACGTAACGTAACGGTCCCCTGGAGGAGGCCGTTAGGTTGAATAACTTTGAAAAACTGTAGAAATCTGCAGTGGCGAAATGATTTTCTATTATAGGGATAAATAATTAATAATTAATAATTAGTAATAAATAAATATCGAACAATTTGTATCAAAAATTATTTTTTCAGATTGCCAGTATGGTTATTGCCCTAATGGTAACGTCATTTCCAATGAAAACACACGCAATTCACATATTAAATCAATCATGGGTGTTCGATGCAATTTTCGCCGTTTTCAAACCACTTCTCGATTCAAGAATGCAGGGTAAAATTTATTTTCATGGTCATGACATGAGTAGCCTTCATCAACATGTTGCACCGGGAAATCTGCCAAAAAAATACGGTGGCACACAGGAGGAACTTCCCTATTACAAATGGATCGATTCACTCAGCAAGAAGCCCATTGTTGTCAAGGAAATGCATCAAGTTGGTTATATAATTCCCGAAGAAATTCTCAAAACAGTAAAAGATTTATAAACAGAAAAAAAGAAATCTTTCTTTCTTTCTTTGTTTATAAAAAAATGATGGATGAATTTTTTTTTTTTAAACAAAAATCTCTGTTATTATTTTTGTAATGTAAAAATTCACATGGACCAGGGTTTTACACAGGGATAATGAATGTCATTAATTATGAAATTTAATTACATTAGGAGGAATCATAAAAAATAATATATGACAATTTTGCCCTCTTCATTACTTAGAAAGGAAAATCCTAGCTTATTTTTTTCCCGGATTACTCATTTATTAGGTCATTAAAATCGTCTATTATTATCAACTATTGTTATTCTTCCCATTTTATTATATTCATTTTTTTTCAAAGTTCCATTTCTCCAGTTCTTGTAAAATAAAGATAATAATATTTAATTCCGTTCTGTAATTTTTCTTTTTTTTATTAAAATAAATTATATTTGATTTCTATTTTTGAATCGCAATGTCTTTCATGTACGTTTTTTATATAAAAGAAATAAAAAAAATAAAATGTAAGAATGATATTTTGAAATAAAATGTAAAAAAAATGATAGATGGATTTTTTTTTGGAAAAACAGAAATTTTTGTGGTTTTATCGAAAGTGGAAAATTTACGGCTTTTATATGGATCGTTTAGTTTTTCAGCTATGAAATTATATAATCTTTTCTGGACGAATACCAAGAGTTTTTAAAAGCTAGTCCTCATGAGAAGAATATGAGAATGCTTTAAAATTCTTCATTTTCTGGAAGATTTTCAATGCTACTAAAATTTTTGTCCCAAATGGATTCTGGTTACATAAGTAAAAAAATTATCATATATTTTTTTTTGCAAACTAGAGGGAATATTTTCGTATCATTATTCACCGCCATTAAAGTATATTCTCCACAAGAAAATGTAAACAATTCAGAAGATAGAAAATTGATACAATTTTTTTATTTTAATTTTTTAATGGTTAGAAAATTAATTCGAAAGTTTTTATATAATTTTAATAAAAGTAATTTAAATAATATTAAACATCATTAACCATTATTGTATTATTTTATTATTTTTATTCCCTTATTTAAACTTTTATCTTAATTTTTATGCAAATTCCCATTGATTAGAAAATTAGTTCCAAAATTTTTATATAATTTCAATAAAAATAGGTTTAAATAATATTAAACAATATGAATCCTCATTTTTCCTTTTTTGAAGTATTTTTTAATAATTTTTACTTAACTTTTTCTTAAAAAATAAATTCCTTTTGTATAATATTCCTTTATTTCTTAAAATAAAAAATTTTTGTTGCAATTTTTATTAACTTTTCCATTGGTTACAAAATTAATTCCTAAATTTTAATACAATTTTTATGAAAGTGCTTTTAAATAGGATTAAATAATATTAACCACTACTTTTATTAGTTTTAAATTTTTTCTTCTTATTATTATTATTATAATATAACTTTTCAATCTTAAAACAGAATTTCCAGTTTTAAAAAATTTAAAAGTTTCTTCTTTTCTTTAAATGCAAAATGTCTATTCACAATTTTAATTTTCAATTCGATTTTAAATAACAAAAACCACTATTTTTATCTTCTTGAATTTTAATTTTATAAATTATAAATAATTATTATATACCTGTTTAATCTTAAAAAATAAATTCCAATTTTAAAATATTCAGAAGTTTAACTTTTTTTTAAAATGCAAAATTTCTATTGACAATTTTCTATTAATTTTCAATTGTGGTAATAAGTTAATTAAAAACTTTTGATATCATTTTACTAAAAATGATTTTAGTTTTGAAAAAATGTCTATGGAAAACGGTATTTTTTCTAGAAATTTTTTTATTTATGAAAGTAATAAAATTTTTATAAAGAATTTTTTTTATGAAAATAATTGAATTTTATTATTTATGTAACTAAATAAAATCCTGCGATTGGAAAATTAATATTTTAAATTCCGATTTTATAGCGTAAAAAGTAAAAATATGGCTTTTCCACATGTTTCATTATTTATTTTGGATTTTTTGACTTTGGACAATTTTATTTTGGATTTTTTGTACTTTGGACTTTTTTTCCTGGATTTTTCGGTCTAGATTTTTTGGATTGGATTTTTTGTACTGTATTCATGGAAAACATCTGAACTGAAAATTTATTAATTCAATTAATTACAAATTAATTTAACTAATGCAGATTAGAAAATGTAATGAAAAATAATTTCCTAAGAGAAAAAACTATGTTAAAAACTGAAAATATTGGCCAAATAATAATTTTTGTCAAACAAAATGTTTCAGAATAATTAAAATTTATATAAATATAAAAAAATGGTGAGAATTTGAAAAAAGGTGCTTAAAATGAAAAGTCTGAGGGCGAAATGAAGCTTCAGGAAGAGAAACGAATGTAGTTGTATAACTCCAAGGGTGCGCCAGAGAGGTTTGCAGTATGGATTCGGGTGAATTAAATTGTCTGAGAGCTCACTGGAGTTTAAGTATGTAGGAGTGTATGTTTGAAGGAGATGAATTACATCGCAGGGAAAATGTGTTACAAAAAAGAGGGTAAAAAAATATAACAAACCACAATTTTCGTATATGGAAATTACATAACACGAATTACAAGAATTATTGAGCATTACTTGATCACTTCTTTTCTGCTGTTTCATTTTAATTACTTATTTATTATTAAAAATTTTTTTTTCAATTATTAATATTTTTTTATTATTATTATTATTGTTATTATTATTTTTTTAATATAATTTTTGTTCTACGAAATTTAAAATTAGAATAAATAAAAATAATAATTTTTCTTAACCATTCATTTAATTTATTTACTGTAAACGGAATTTATTTATTTTATTTGACGATTTTTACAAACGTTTTTGTATATTTTTTTGTTTATTTTATTTAATTTTAAAAATTAAATTTTAAATAAATTTATTTTATTTTTATTGTAACAATATTTAAAATACAATTTTGCTATAAGCTATAATAGAAAATTAAAAATAATTTTTAGTCAATTTTATTAATTATGAAAACTTGAAGAAAAAAAATTTCGAAAATATTTTTGGTGGGAAAAGGAAATTATTTTTCAAAAAAAAAAAAAAAATGGTATCTTTATGTAAAAAAAAGTGAGATAAATAAGGCAAAAAGAGAGAAATTTTTCATTAGAAAAGAAATGTTCAACAAGACAGGATTCCTCTCTTGTGAAGTAAAGAGATAAGACAAATAGAACTGAAAACGAGGAAAGAATAGAGTGAGGGTGAGAATTTGTGGATCCATAGCGAAAAGTCCAAGAGAGGAAAATAATAATACGATCATCCTGCACTTATTTATTTAAACTTGAAGCACTTTATTTGCAATTTTATTATGTGAAAAAATATTCCAAGAAATATTGCTTTTTCATTTTGCATATTTCTTACGATATTTTTATTTGTTGAAAATAATTTCTTTATATCGTTTTTTATAGAAAAACAGAAAATATTTTTCTTTACTACAATAAAAAATATTTAAAACTAATTAATCTTTCTACTACAGCAAAATTATTTTATTATTAATATTATTTTATTCATTTACTTATTTTTTGTTTTATATTTTATTTTTTAATTTTTTTATCAGTAATTTTAATAAAATTGTATTATTATTTTATTTATTTTTTACATTTTAAAAATTTATATTTCATATTTTATGTATATTTCATATTTTTAATATTTTATATATTATTTATATATTTATATTTTTGTATATATAAAAATATAAAATACTTGGTGCTGTTTTCGAGAGGAGAGAGTATTCTCCGAGGGAGTCTTTCAAGAAAATGAAATTTATTGTACAAAGGAGTGGCGAGTACTTAAAAGAATGTTTTCTTCAATCGACAATCCATCAGTTTTTCTTGATCGTTACAAGAAAAAAAAAAAAAATGAAGACAACTTCCGCAAAAGCAATATCACTTTCAAAAGTAATATAAAAAGTTAAATTTACTTAGAGGCGGATAAATTATTTTGTAATTTATATATATTTTTTTCTAAACCAACAATTCCTCAATCTTTTATGTATATTTAAGGGACAACTGAGAAAAATCCGACCCTCGCAGATGTATATAATGTACAATTTCAATCAATCATATCAATCGATTTCGATTCGTATATATACAATAACTTTTCAACCAAGACGAATCAATTTTAAGGTCCTAAAAGTTTTCCTCCAATTTCTTGCCTCTAACTTCTCGGCGGCAGTAAAAAGGAAATCGTTCAATATATGAAGAGTCAAAAAGTTATAAATTATTATCTACTCTGTAAAAAGTTAATCGATTTTGAAGATTCATTTGTTATTTTTTTTTTATAATGAACCGAATAATTTTGTTAAGAGGAGCAAGGTGTCAATTACTAGTTTATTATAACTATAATAATAATAATAATAATAATAATAATAATATTTTTATTATAAAATTATTATGTTATACAATATTTTAATAATAATAAAAAAATATTACAATATTATTATAAACACAAGATTTCTTTTCTTTTAACTAAAAATAAATTTTTTGAAGTTGAATTACCCTTAATTCTTGGAATAGAAAACAATTGTATTTAATACACAAAGTTATTTATGGCAACAAAAGTTTTTTCTAGAAATATACTTGAAGTTGTTCTCTGCGATTAGAAATGTCAATTTCCTGTAATAATAAGTAGAAAAAGTCTGTTTGAGTCAGACTTGATTCGTTTTCGAAGAACATAGTTCGCGCGAAACATAAATTAAATTTGTACCCCGAGGGTAATGTTTCTTTAAAAAAAATTTGATTCGACAATCAAATTCTGTCAAAAATATAGTAATTTTTGCATTTTAAGTAGAAAAGGCTATTTTGATCAGACGGGTTCAATTTCAAGAGGTAAAGTCTCCTTCAGCCAGACTTTACTTATTTATTAAAAATAATAATTTAACCACGCCGGGCAGAATATTTTACGATACTCTGCGTAGAAGTATTTTAACTTTTTGGTGTTTCGAAAGTAGAATAAAACTTTTTAGTCAGTCACTTCAATTTTTAAAATGAGAAAGTTATTTATATGAACAAAAAAGTTTTTTCACATTGTTCTCTGATTAGAAAATTATAAATACATATCATTTTATATTATACATACATACTTTTATTTATTTATATTTTTTGACATAATTATTTTAATTAATAAATAAACAATTATTCCATTTTTATATGCATTAGTACATTATGAATAGAATTGTAAGTGGAAAATTCTGTTTAAGTCAGACAAGCTATAAATTCTAAAAAATAATTTCCATTGTTCATGCAAAAAGTATTTTTTAAATTATTCAATTAGGTATTACGTAACAAATAGGTATGAATATTATCGCTTCTGAGATTTAAGTAGAAAAATTTGACTTTAGTCAGATGAAATAAAATTTTTTTTCTATATAAGTATTCATCTCATGGACATAGTAAAACTCTTTTTGTACATTTTTTCTACATGTATTGTTCACTGTTTAGAAAAAAGTGCATTTTTGTGTATTTCAAGTAGAGAAAGTCGACCTTAGTCAGACAAAACTGCTCTCTTTAAGTAGAGAAAAAGATGTCACAATGAATAAGAATAAGAATTTTTTCCGGAATACAAACAAAGTAATATAATATTTCTCGTACATTGTAATTAATTTTCAATTAATTATTATTTATTTTTTTAAATTTATTATTTGTAATTTATTATTTATTACTTATTGTTTCCAGGCTTTCCAGGTTAAAAAAGGGATTTTTTCAGGTTTCTAAAAGTATATTTATATTTTACAAAATTAAATAATTTCAATAAATTTTTACAAATACATGAAACTTTTATATAATAGTATTCCGCATTGTAATATTTATCTTTTCTAAATAAATATTTAGTCATTAAAATTTTTCTATAAGAATTAAGATTTTCAAAAATTTCAAATTCAAACCCTTTTGAAATTAAACAACTTATAAAAAATTGTTACAAAACATGAAAAAATCGATCACTCCGAGTCTTTGACTCGGAGCAATCGATTTCTTCATGTTTTATAAATAAGTAAAAAATTATTGACTGATAAAATCATTATTTTATATTATAGGGAATCATATTATGTTATTGTAACTTATTCAAAATTACTTTCATCACTTCAATTCAATTATTGTTTTCCAGAATTATTAACTAAAATTCTTCTTTGAAATAATTATAATAATATAATTTTAATAATTTTTGAAATTTTTTTGAAAATTTCCAAATTCTTTTGTTTACAATTCAATTTTACAAAATTTCATCGATTATTCGAAAATTTTTCAATCAAATATATATATTAGAAAATAAAAATTTCAAATAACTTCAAAAAAATTCTATTCAAATTTTTCAAAAAAATTAAATCCACCATTTTTAAAATTCAATTATTTCTAAAAATTTACGCTATAATACTTTCTCTATAAATTTGAATTAGTATAAATGTTTATTAATTGAAATTAGTGACTGACTTTTTGCTTTTAAATTAGTAAATTTTACTTATAAATTAGTAGAAACGACTATTTATTAGTAAAATCTGATAATTCAAAAGCAAAAAGTCAGTCACTAATTTAAATTAGAAATTTTTACTAATTTAAATTTAGAGAGTTTAATATTCAATTATTATCTAAAATTTTAACTTGAAATTCATATTAAAATCAATTTTTGTTAGAAAATTTTACGAGAATTCAATTATTTAAATACAAAAATAAATAATTTGTTGAAGAATTGAATGTTTTTTAAAACTGAACTCTCATAAAGAATTTTATCAACAAATTTTTAAATAGGTAATTAAAATTCTTTTGACGAATTTCAATAAAATTTTTAGGAATAATTTCATTTTTCGGGAAATTATATTAAAATTGTATTAAAAATAATTGAATCTCTGCAAAAAAAAAAAAAATTGATTGAATTCAGAAAAGTTTTTGAAAATAATTGAAATTTTGCCAAAAATATTAGTAAAATTTTTGAAAATAATTGAATTTTGGAGAAGAATTTAATTATTTCTAAACACAATTGAAATTTTTACGAGAATTTAAAAAAAATTTAGAACGTAATTGAATTTCTGCAATGAATTTTATTATACGTTTGAAAATAATTGAATTCTTGAGACGAATTTTAATAATATTTCTTTTTAAATAATTGAATTCTTTTGTAAAATTTTATTAAAATAAGTAGATATTGAAAATAATTGAATTTTGATAAATTATTGAAATTAATTAAATTTCTACAAAAGAATTTTATTACAAATTACTTTAAAAAGAAAATTGAATTGTTAAAAAGAATTTCATTAAAATTTTTGAAAATAATTTAATTCTTTCAAGAAATTTAATTAAAAATATATTGACAATAATACTTAAATTCTAATAAATAAAAAGAAATGTTAATTTTTCCGATGTTTGACAGAAGTTTTCTAATATTTCTAAATTGAAAATTCATAATAGAAAATACAAAATTTGAAGTACAATATAGAAAATAGAGAAAACAAAATCGAAAATTCGAAGTACAATATAGAAAAATAGAGAAAACAAAATTGAAAATACAAAATTTGAAGTACAAAATACAATATAGAAAAATAGAGAAAACAAAATTGAAAATACAAAATTTGAAGTACAAAATACAATATAGAATAATAGAAAAAACAAAATTAAAAATACAAAATCCAAAGTAAAAAAAAACAACTGTTTACACTAGTTTGTCAAAAACTGTACCTAATAAAATGTCTGACCAAAATCAATCTTCTCTACTTAAAATTCCAAATATTTTCCTAACTACCTAAAACACAATAATTAATTCCTCTAATGATTTCCTGATATAATTACCAAACCCCTCTCTTATCCCTCCTCCATTTCTCACCCTCTTCTTTCCAAATCACCTCCTATACATTTGACATAAATCTCATTAATTCCACCACAAAACTTATCAATCAACTTACATATATATATATACCAAACAGAGAGGGGAATATTTACACAAATCATTAAAATATCTATTTTCAGAGCTTATCTTTATAATCTCCATTTTTCTACCCCACACCGAGGAAAAAACAAGAACTAGACACCTAATAATCCCTCCTCTTTCTCTCCAAAGACTTCACTTCCCGCCCGCAATTTGTCGCCTGCGATAATTGACTATTGGAAAACGATCAGTCAGGAAACTCCCTGTACATAGCGTTTAGCGAGTGCGTGCCACACAGTGAACGTAGGTATAACACGAGTTCATATATATAAAGCGGAAGAATCAACCGGAAATAGACAAAAAAAAAATTTTTTCTCTCACCCTCTCTCTCTCTTTCTCTCTCTCTCTTTCGCTAGAAGGTCGTGCGGCGCGAGGAGAGAGTGTAGCGACAAAATAGTACATGAGGATAACTCCTTGGGTGCTGGTGAGAGAGGAGAGAGAAATAGAGAGGGAGGAGGGGGGAAGAGAGTGACAGAATCAGAGAGAGAGAGGGGGGAGAGAGTGAAAGAGAAAGAGGAGAGGGATGTTAAGAGTAAGAGAGAGAGTGATAGAGAAAGAAGAGAGGGATGTTAAGAGTAAGAGAGAGAGAGAGAGAGAGAGAAAGAAAGGGAAAAAGAGTGGGAGAGAGTAAAATAGAAAGAGAGAGAGCGAAAGAGGAAAAGAAAGAGAAAAAGAGGGGGAGAGAGTAAAAGAGAGAGAGCGAATGAGGAAAAGAAATAGAGAAGAGGGAAAGAGTATAAAAGAAAGAGAGAGAGCGAAAGAGGAAAAGAAATAAATAGGAGGGAGGGAGAGAGAGAGAGAGTGATAGAGAAAGCAAAGAAGAAAAGAGAGAGAGAGAGTGAGGGAAAAGAAAGAGAGAGAGAGAGAGAAAAAGTAGTGGCACGAGAGGGTGATGGTGGGGGTGGATATGCTTGGGGTTGGCGGTGCTTGATATCGACCCGGGGAGGGTGAAACTATCCATGGCGCAAGACTGGAAATCGTTTGCCTTTCAGCGGAAGCAGAGAACGAGAACTGCTGGTAGTAACCCGGCCAGTCCCCCGCGTGCGGGCGGTGCATCCTAACAGCCGTGGGTCGAATAAAACTTTTTGCCGCGTCGAACCTTAGAAACCACGACCTGCCGCCACGAAACCCAATCCTGCACCTCGCCGATGAGGTGAGCAGGTGATCTCACCTGCTCGCCCGCTTCGACACGGTTTTCAAAGCAAAAAAAAAAAGTGAATCGCGTTCTAGTGTTTCATCATTAATCCACCCCACTACCACCCTCTTTTTGCTGATCATCCGCCAAAAATTGACCTTGAAAAACTTCTCATCCCCCCGAACAGACACACACACACACACGAAAAATTTACCCTCTATTTTTTATTTATTACATATATTTCTAGACGCGAGTGATCTGTGCCGGTATAAATTAATTAAAAATATAAGTTTTCATCCTTTAAGAAAAGAGAAACGTGTCAATTAAATTTGTGACTGGGACCATTTTGAACCGGGTTTTTAAAAGAGATAAAGTTGAAAAATCTATTTTATTGAATATAAATTACAAAACGAGTAATAATAAAGAAAAAGATTATTTAGATTATTATCTTATTTTGAACAAATTATAATTTTCAATAAATGTCAACATCCATAAGAAAAAGATTATAATCAAAGGAGATCAAATTGAAAATTTACGAAGAGATTTTAATTAGAGAGAGTGAGAGGCAAAACAGGAATTGTCAAGTGTGGAGTGATTCAACATATATACACACAGATACCAAAAGACCTTGAAAACAAGACCTTGATTTAGGTTGAAGGGCCTTCCAAAACGAAGAATTCGGATATGATCCTTGGCTTAAAAAAGGGGAGAAAGATTTAGTGCTTTTTCTTGAGCCAATTTTTTTCTTGTTGTTGGTAAACTATAATTTTTCTTTCCAGATCGAATGATAAAGTGGTAAAAACAAAAACAGAATTTAAGAGAGAGAAAAAGAAGAATTAAAAATCGATCATAAAGAATTTTTTTTTTTTTTTGAATCAACACTCAATCAAATTTAAAGCGGAAGCTGATTATCTATAGATCGAAGTTTCTCAAGAGATTTTCTTTTACTTTCCAATCAATTTTGATTTGAAAACTCAAATTCTATTGATCAAAATTCCAGTCTGGGATTGTAATAAAATTACTAGGATTATTGAATATATTGTCGATTGCATATGTGTCGATTAATTCTCCAAAGTTGTTGATTGATCTCATTGCTTACGGAGAATTTATGCTCTAGAATCGCTAATTGATCGCTGCTGATTGAAGATTGTTGATTAATAATTGCCAACTATTAATTGATTGAATCAATTTTAGTCCGCGGATTGCAAATTTTGAATTTGCAATTGCTCATTGATTATTGACAATTGCTATTTGATTTTCTAATGCTGATTGCAATTGCTAATTGATAATTGCTAATTGCTTATTTTTAATTTCTAACTGCAAACTGCAAATTACTAATTGATAGTTGAAAATTGCTGAAGACCAACTGCAAATTGCAAAAACATAAATTGTTTCAATTTTTGGTGCTTAATTACTAATTTCCAATTGCTTCAATTGCCAATTGCACAAATTGAAAATTGATTGACAAAATAGAACGGATTAAAAAGTGGTTAAGAACTCTGTGAAAGTTTACGATTGACGTTTGATGATTGATCATTGCTAATAGCTAATGGCTAATTGCTAATTGCCAATTGATAATTGAAAATTGAGAATTAATAATTGATAATTGCATATTAAAGGCTGCTTAGTAACAATCGAAGATTTCGAATTTTTGATTGATGAATGAGAAAAAATAATTGCTAATTGCAAATTGATCCTTGAAAATTCAAAAAGACTCTTAATTTATTCTTGGCAATAGAAAATTGATCATTTATAATCAAAAAACACATTTGCAAGTGGAAATTCTTGCCAATAAAAATCATCATTCACAATCGAAGACAATTATTTTCCAGATAAAACAATTTTCAATAAAAGAAAATATAAAAACAATTATTTGAAGAAAATATTATTTAAAACAGTTCGAGAATATTTTAACTTAGAAATTGTTTCATTAATTTCTGAAACTATAATTGACGATAACTAATTAAAAAAAACACTATTTATCGAGAACTGATTGAACTGATTATTATTTTATAACATTCAATTTTTTAATGCAGTCTTATAACTGAAAAATCAATTCGAAATTTGATTTGGAGGAAAGAAGAAAAAAAAATCGGTTAAATCTGATAAAAAATTACCAAAGATAGAAAGCAAAGTTTCGATTCTTGAAGCAAGGGAACCTGACTAATCTAATAAATCTTTATCAAGAGGAGAAAAATCAGAACAAGCACATAAAAATGCAATTAGAAACCGTTGTTCTAGAGCAGTGAGCAAGGTCAAAAGATAATTGGGGTGGAATAAAATTTTTTTGACAATCCAATAAATTTTTGCCCAGAAAAAATTCTCATTGAGAATTGAAATTTAAGAGACGGGGGATAATAGAAAATTTCTTTTTTAAATCCATCAAGAAGTTTTAGGATCAAGACTCTCTTTATCAGAAAGTTACGAAAAAGAAGTTTTAGACTTTCTTTATCAGAAAGTCTCTCCGATCATTCTAACAACTCTAAGTTTCCAAACGTTTCAAGTAAGGGAAATATCAAGAAAACTTGAGGGGGATTTTTCTGAAAGTAACTAAAAAACCATCAGTAAAGATTCAAAAACATTCCGAACAAGAAGATTCGAAAAAAATACTGACAAGAACTTAAAAGAAAAGTGAAGTGAAGTGAAGAAAGAGTAAGTAAAGCAAAGAAAGTTAAGTAAAGTAAAGAAAGTAAAGTAAAAAAGTACTTAAAAGTTATTAGCGAATATTGGAGACAAATAGATCCTGAAGAAACGTGGTAAGAATTTTAGGAAATTGACTAAAAATCGTCAGAGAAGGTTCCAGACAAGAAGATCCTGGAGAAATATAACGAAAAATTGTGAAAAGTACCTACAAATAATTTTTAAAGATCCAAAAGAAAGTTAGAAAGAATTCTAGAAAGAATTTCAAAAAAGTAACTAAAAATCATCAGTGAAGGTTCGATACATTCCAAGCAAGAAAATTCTATAAAATTCCAGCAAGAATCTTGGGAAAGTTTCTGAAAATCATCAGCGAAGATTTAAAAGCAAGAAGAATCTAAAAAAATTAAGCAAGAATTTTTGGAAATTATCTAAAACACATTAGTGAAGTTACAAAAAATATCTCAACAAAACCAAGCAGCAATTTTAGGAAACTACCTAATAATCATCAAAAAGGATCTAAAAATAATCAGAGAAGGTGAGAAATATTCCAAGCAAGAAAACTGTATAAAATCCTATAAGTTGTCCAACAGTATTTCCAACTATATTTCAAAAGAAACTTGATAGCAATTTAAGGAAAGTACCTAAAAGTCATCAGCGAAAGTACCAACCATTCCAATCAAGAATATATCGAATAGTTCCACCGAAGATTTAGGAAAGTTCCTGAAAACCATCAGCAAAGGTTCTAAACAGGTGGGTACCAGAAAAGCCTAGTAAGAATTTTAGGAAAGTATCTAAATAACGTCAGCAAAGTTTTCAAACATTCCAAAAAATTTTAGGGAAGTACCCAAAAAAAGCATCAAGCAAAGTTTACAAACATTCCAAACAAGAAAATTCCAAAAAATCTTAGCAGGACGTTTGGAAAAGTAGCTAAAAATCATCAGCAAAGGTTCTAAACCTTTTTTTTACAGCTAAACGGAAGAAAAACTTAGTAAGAATTTTAAGGAAGCACCTAAAAAGCAGCCAGCAAAGTTTGCAAACATTCCAAACAAGAAAATTCGAACAAAATCTATCAAGAAGTATAGAAAAGTTTCTGAAAATCATCAGTCGAGTTTCTGAACTAAAAGATTCGAAAAGATTCCAGTAATAATTTTTGGAAAGTACCAAAAAATTAGCAGTAAAGTTTCAGAAAATTTCAAAAAAGAAATATCTTAAAGGAACCTAACAGCAATTTTAGGGAAGTACCCCAAAAAAAAGCATCAAGCAAAGTTTGCAAAAATTTGAAACAAGGAAATTCCAAAAAATCCTAGTCGTCAGTTTAGAAAAGTAGCTAAAAATCATCAACGAAGGTTGCAAACAAGTGGATACAAGAAAAACAAGTGAGAATTTTAGGAAAATACCTAAAAATCATCTGCAAAGCTTTTAAATATTCCAAACAGAAAGGTAACAAAAAATTCCAGCCAGAAGTTTTTAAAAAGGTTCCTAAAAATCACCAACTAAAGAATTTTTGGAAAGTACCTAAAAAATTAGCAGTGAAGTTTCAAAAAGTTCCAAACAACAAAAATCTCAAAGAAGCCTAGCACAGCAATTTTTTAGAAAATACCTCAAAATCATCAGCGAAGGTACCAAATATTTCGAGCAAGAAAATCTCAAGAAATACAAGAAGAATTCAAAAAATACTATCAAGAAAAATCCAAACAATCTCAACAAGAAGAATTCAAAAAAAATTCTAACAAGAAAAATCCAAACAATCTCAACAAGAAGAATTCAAAAAAAATACTAGCAAGAAAAATCCAAACAATCCCATCAAAAAGAATTCAAAAAATCCAAGGAATAAGTTTAAGAAAGTTATTTAAAAGCTATCAGAGAAGTTTCTAAGGAGAAAGATTCCAAAAAAACCAAAGTAGAATTTTTGAAAAGTACTTAAAGTCTTAAGTTAAGCAAACTCATCAGCAAACTCATCAACTCATCAACAGTCTTACTCATCAGCAAACTTTGCAAACAAGAAAATCCAAAAATCACAGCAAGAATTTTCGAAAAGTACCGAAAAATCATCAGCGAAGGTTTTAAGCATTCCAAACAGAAAATTCCTCAAAAAGCCAAACGATATTCTTGCCTTCAAAGAAACTCAACTCGTCTTCAGACAATTTTCCAAAATTACTGATTTGTTACCATTTTAATTTAGTTTCTAAATAATTTTCTGCCAGACAAGAGGCTCCAAAAGAAAGCTAACGAATATTTTTCGAAAGTTATCCGGAAGTACTTGTCATCGAGACAAAAGGAAGACAAAGCAAGACGAAAGGAAGACAAAAGCAAAACAAAAGGAAGACAAAGCAAGACGAGAGGAAAACAAAAACAAAACTAAAGGAAGACAAAGCAAGACAAAAGGAAAGCAAAAGAAAAAGAAGGCAAAAGCAATATAAATAATAGACAAAAGGAATACAAAATAAATACAAAAACAAGCTAAAAACAAAACAAAAACAAGGCAAAAGCAAGACAAAATCAAGACCAAAACAAAAACAAGACGAAGCGAGACAAAAACAAGCTAAAAAGAAGGCAAAATACATTCCGGTCCAAAATTCCAAAAAAATCTCTCTCTAACAAAAAAAACAATCCAAAGTCCTCGAAGAAGATAAAATTCACCTCGCCAAAAAGAAATCCAAAGAAAAAAATGTCACCACCTCCAAAGCAGCAAATAGAACCAAACTAGAATCAAAAAGAGAAAAGAAAAAAATTAATGAACCATGTCTCAAAGGCCAGAAACGTCCAACGAGGAGTCGTACCTTCACTCAGGACGACCCTCAAATCTCCTAAAGACAAGTTTCTCCAGTTCCCATTTAGAGAAACTCTACCGTCAATCATCACTCCAACAAAAGCGAAATGGTCTAAAATGTTTTCTCATCTCAGCCCTAATACACGATGTCTATACATTATTTCTCCCCGAATTGGACCTAGTGATTCGTGGATTGGCAGTGGTATTCATGGGACTGAATCTCGCCCTATTAGCGTGGGCACAACGCGGTATAAAGGCAAGAGGTTATTTGTGGTTTGTCATGCCAAATGTCGCTTGGCAATTATTCACAGCACAAATATTGGTTCAATTATTTTTAAAATCAACCGACGTCAATCATCGCGATGGTCTTGGATGGTTACTTTTATTATTGTACTTAATATTTGCAACACTTCCATTGAGATTGCCATTATGCTTATTTTTGGCATCGGGAACCGCATTGGTTTATATTGTTGCAATCAGCGGCCTCTCCAAGGATATTGCCGATGAGCCTATATCCGTCATTGACGTCCTGGTACGGAAATTTTTTTATCTATATTTTATATACACTTATATATGTTTGCATGTATTAGTAACTTTTATACTTTGCGTGTTGCTTTTACTATATAGAGGTAATTTTCATGTATCTAGAGACTGAAACTTTGCTACGGTGTGGATACGTGTATGTGTGAGAGTGTGTTCTTATGTATATAAAAAATTCTGACTTCCCTTCCTGATTCGCTTTTCTACCTTAACGAAAATTAGGGGTTGTTAAACCGTTATCTTTTACAAATGGAGAGGGATGTTTTGTTCGATGAGAGAGGGGTTTGGGAGGGGAGTTGAAATATTACTTCGAAATTGTGTTTCTCTGAGGCAATGTTTTCAAAACGAGATATGAACATCTGCTTCTTTTTTTTTGTTTTTAAGATTTATCATTTATTTTTCCTTCTCTTCTTCATTTTCTTTTTTTTGGGAGAAAAAAAACAGTTCTTGACTGTTGATTTATCATCGAAAAGAAACATTTTTTGCTTGATGATTTATCAAAAGTTTTCCTTTTTCCTTGTTTATTTAATCAGATAATCGAAAATTTGTTTCTGCTTGATGATTTATTTGCCAAAATTCGACCTAGTTCCTTATTTTTCTGATTTTTGATTTTTTTAGTTAGAATTTTTACTCTTTGTGTTTAAAGTTTTTAATCTTTGTGTTTATAAATTTTACTTTTTGTGCTTGGAATTTTTACTCTTTGCCTTTAAATTTTTGTACTTTGTGTTTATAAATTTTACTTTTTGTTGTTGGAATTTTTACTCTTTGTCTTTTAATTTTTAAACTTTGTGTTTATAAATTTTACTTCTTGTGGATGGAATTTTCACTCTTTCTCTTTTAATTTTTAAACTTTGTGTTTATAAATTTTACTTTTTGTGGTTGGAATTTTTACTCTTTGTCTTTTAATTTTTAAACTTTGTGTTTATAAATTTTACTTTTTGTGATTAGAATTTTTACTCTTTGTGTGAAAATAAAATTAAAAACAGAAGAGTTTTTAAAAAAATGTCTTCTTTTAATTTCAATTTTAATATACAATAAACAGATAAATTAAAGAATAAGTAAAAAAATAAGTAAAATAATAAATAGAAATTAACAGACTTCGCACTCGATAATTAATTTAAAAAAAGTAACAAAACGTATCTTTCAAACTAAAAAAAAAGTAGTAAAAAAGTATAGTAGTTATCAAAAAATTAAACTTGACGACCAAAAAAACTCGTTTCAGACACTTCACAACAAATTTTTTAAATAATTGAATTCTGTTTGGAAATTTTATGAAAATAGTAAATATTGAAAACCATTGAATTTCGAAAAGTTTTTAAAAGTAATTAAATTTAACAAAGAATTTTATTTGAATTCTTATGAACGATTTTATTAGAGTTTTTTAAAAAAATTCAACTTCCAAGAAGAAATTTATTACTTTAAAAAATGATTGAATTCTTGTGATGAATAATATTATTTATGAACATAATTGAATTTTGCAATGAATTTTATTAAAATGCCTCAGAAATAATTGGATTTTTGGGAATAATTTTGTAACAACAAAATTATTCCCAAAAATAAAATAATTGAATTCTTTCGAAGAATTATTTATGTAAATAATTGAATTTTTGGGAAGTATTTTATTAAAATCTAAAAGAATAATTCAATTATTTCAAAACAATGTAATTAAAATTGTATTTAAAATAATTAATTTATTTTGAACAATTTTATTAAAATATTGGAAAATAATTGAATTCTTGTGAAAAATTCTAATATTTTTTGTAAATAATTGAATTCTTCCAAAAAATTAAAAAAAAAACATTTTTTTAAATAATTGATTTTTTCGAAATTTGATAAAAATACTATATATTGAAAATAATTGAATCGTTTTAAAGAATTTGATTATAATTTTTGAAAATAGTTTTTTCATTTCTAGTATTAGGGAATTTAAAGTAGTGGAAATTCGCAAAAAACAGAAATAGTAGCTTTTAGTGGCTGAAATCTAAAAAAAAGTACCTAAATAGCAGCATAAAGTAAAAACAGTAGTAAATAGTAGGTTTTAGTAAATGAGTGTGAAGCCAGCAATAAATAAAAATAAATAAAAATGTTTATAAAAACAGAAATCAGTAAATCAATAGAAAAATAAACAAATAAATAAATAAATGAAGAAAAATAACTAAAAGGAATTTATAAAATTAAGGATAAATAAATAATTGAAAAAATAATTGAATAATAGTCGAACAAATAAAAATATAAATGAATAAATAAACAAATAATTAAAAAAACTAAATACGTCCGAAAATAATGAAATCGTAAATTTTCCAATTTTCACTAATCTCGATTTTCAATAATTGCAACTGATAAATTTATAATCTTATTATTCTACTTATTATTGTTGAAACAAATTTTTGTTATTTTATTTTTTGTCCAAAGAAATAAATTCTATTCATATAATTATTACAATTCTGTGATCGAAATCTCTCACAATTGTATTTTATATTGTAATTATTCTGAAATTTTAAATCTCATCGAATTGAAATATAATTTGAACTGTTAAATAAATTTTGAAATCGGAAAATTTCTGTCTTTAAATACACAATTTTATTGATAAATTAATAACTTCATTAAATAAACATAATTAATAACGTAAATATATTTTTCTTTATAATTTCAAATTCAAATAAATGAAATAAATAAAACGAAATCACCGTTTTTTTTCTATAATATTTTGATATTGTATTTGAAATATCTCGTTTCCAATGTATTCTAATTGTTCTCAATTTTCATTCAATCTCGATTTTGAAATTATTAAAACAAAATTGGAATATTGATAAATAAAGATTGAAAATTGTTTTTTCGTATTTTAAAAGAAAAAAAGTCTATTTCACGTTACACAATTAATGTTATACTTTTGAAAATTAACTTTTTGTGCTTTCTTCTGTAATGAAATAGATTTTTTTCACAATTTTGTATAGAACAAAAGAAATGGTGAAATATGTTTTAATATTTATATTGTCCTTTTTTTTGCATTCGCTGGACATGAAAGTGTTTTTTTTTTAAAGTATGTGTAAGTAACGAAATTGTAAAAAAATGTTTTTGTTTTACTTTTCAAAGAAACGAAACAATGTATTGTTTTTTCGTACCAAACGAAAAGAGAAAAAAAAGAATATCGCTTTTGTTTAAATTTTTAATAAACGAATTTATTAATATGTCTGTATTTTAATGCAGGTCTTTATTAAGTGTTTATTTTTTTTTTATTCGTAACTGTTTTATTTAACTTTCAGCGATAATTAATTTTGCGATAATAAGTACAATCTTTTTTCTCATTTTTATTATTCTTCTTTCGAATTTATTATTTATTTTATTACTCTTGTATTATTTTTATTTATAATTTTTTTATTATTATTTATCTATTATTGTTTTCCTTCTTCTGTATTCAATATTCTTGTATTATTTTTATTTTAATTTTTATTATTATTAAAATTGATTTACTATTTTCTACGATTATCCTCTTATTATTTATTTATGTTTTATTTATTATTTATTTACTCATAGTTTTGTTACTATTATTATTTCATTAATTATTTATTTACCATTTTGTAACTATTATTATTTTATTATTTATTTATTTACTATTTCGCTACTATTATTATTTTAGTATTTATTTATTTACTATTTTTTCACTATTATCTTTTTATTATTAACTACAATTTTATTCAATTTTTTATTTAGGTATTCTATTAATTTTAATTAATTTCAATAATCAATTTTAATTAATTTCAATAGACCTGTTCATTAAATTTATTTTAATTTTAAAGAAAATTTCGCAAAAATTTTCCTAAAAAAAATTTACATAAAAAAATAATTTTCTCTTGTTCAAAATTCATCGAAGAAAAAATAATTAAATCACTGTCAAAATAGATATTTTTTTCGATTAAAAATTAAAATAATTAATAGTTGTCTGAGAATATGCAAAATATATTCTATAATCATTTTACGTATAGGGTAGTGTGTGTTCTAATTATTTATTCATTCCAATGAAAAGGTGAACGATTTACGGTCAAAAGGCCTGATTATATATTTATATATTTACACGTGAGAATATGAATTTTATTATATTGACTATGAAATAATCATTATTATTGAAACTAATAGAAATTTATCGCATACTCTTTTCTCTCTTTCTTTGTATAATATAACATATTCCATAAATTTACAATGAGGGGCAAAGAGCAAATACTTACAAGCGAATAATCAATATAAATATTTTTCATTATATTTTCTCATAACTTTTCACTTTAATGACCGAAGTAATTAATTAATATTTAATATTTTAATAACAGTAATTACAATTATCATTCAAATATAAAGTCTGTAATTAATAATCTAAAAAGAGATTTACCAAAAATTTACATAATTAATTAAAATTTAAATAAGCGGATAAAATTAATTTTTTATTGTATATTAATATTTTATTTCTAAAATAATATTAACAAAAATAATAAAAATATTAAAATAATTGATATATTAATAATTATTATTATGTTAATAATAAAATAATAATAGTTAAATTAACGTTAATTTTTGAATGTAAAAAACATGATTAATTACCCAATTAGGTAATTAATTAATTTACTAATTAATAAATTAAATAAATATTAATAAATATAAATAAAATAAATAAAATTTATATTTAACGAGACAATTTTGAAATTCAGTTGCAAAATAATAAAATTGTTAAAGAAAAGAAAATTGTCAATATTTTAGTTATTATTTTTCAGGAATAAAAAATGAATATATGGTGAATTAACTTTTGTGATTTGTTTTTTGATAAATTAAAAGGGAGTTGCGAAGTAACACGCGTTCGTTAGTGACAGCCGAGCAGAGACCGGTCAATGGTGGTTTAAAATAGAGTCATGCGATGTGAATAAACGAATGACAGTTTGATGTAGTTTCACGTTGTTACTTCCGGGAATAACTTAATAAATGGCAATATACGCTGTCGCAGCGAAACTATAAATTTATATACCATACATGAAAATTGAACAAATTTTCATTCAAATTATCCAACTGGACAAATTTAATATTCCAATTTTTCTCCTTTTTAATATGCTTTCCACAGTTGCGTAATTTTTTCACTTTTTTTTAATTGACGTTTCGTAATTAATAAACTTTGTAAAAAAAATCTTAACCAGCGTTTGCTTTCAATTGTTGCATAATTTTTCTTTTTCTTTGATGTTCCTTTAATTTATAAACTTTGTAAAAATTCTTAACCAGCTCCAGCTTACAAGTGTAAACGTTATTATAATATTATTATTGTTATTATAATTGTTTTGGAAAATATTCTTAATTATATTTATTAATTTAATAATAATTAATATTATATAAATATTTTGATACTAGAAAACAGAAAAAGTACAAAAAATAAAATTTTTAAATTTTAGTTACTGACGGTGACATTATCAATTGGTGCTGTAATACTGGGTGCGTCAACATATTCACTGGGTGAATTTCAACAACGACGGGCCTTCCTCGAAACGAGGCAAAGTCTCGAGGTTCAATTGATTATTGAGGAGCAGAGCGCCGAACAGGAAAGATTATTATTGAGCGTGTTGCCCGAGCACGTGGCGGTGAAAATGCGTCAGGATCTTGGTGCCTCACTAGACACACAATTCAAAAAAATTTACATGTCACGTCACGAGAATGTGTCAATTTTGTACGCTGACATTGTTGGATTCACCGCCATCTCATCCACTTATAATGCCAGTGAACTCGTTAAAATTCTCAATGAACTTTTCGCAAGATTCGATCAACTCAGTGAAAGGTAATATTATCACTTTTTGAACAGTAATAGTTAATTTTCAATCGAATTGAATTAATTTAAATCATAATTAATTAATATAAAATATAAATTTTTTTTAAAACTTAACAATTTTTCAAGTAAATTTAAAAAAAAAGTAAATTTAATTAAATTTATTGAAATTTGATTGAATTTTATTGAATTAAATTGAATTAGAACATGGCTCGTACTAGTGAAAGTATTTAAAAATACGGACTTTACGGACCAAAAATGAAAAATTACGGACCATTTACGGACCAATTGCTGACAAAAATATAACCAGTCCGCGAGTCAAACAAGAGAACATTTTACTTAAAACTATAAATTAAATTTTTCATAACTATAAAACATGAAGATAATAATTTAATTATTATTTTCATGAATTTTTAACTAAAATTCTTCTTTAAATCAATTATTTTTAATAATTTTCGAAAAAGTTGTTTGACAATTTTCAAATTCATTTGTTTATAATATTCGATTTTACGAAATTTCAATTATTCGTAAATTCTTCAATTAAATATATATTAGAAAATAAAAACTTAAAATAATATAAAAAATCCGCAATTAAACTTTATCAAAAAAATTAATTTCAAAATTCAATTATTTCTAAACATTTACGCTATATTGCTTTTAATGTTCAATATTATTATCTAAAATGTTAACTAAAATCCATTTTTAAATCAATTTTTATTACAAAATTCTACTACAATTCAATTGTTTAACTACAAAAATAAATAACTTATTGAATAATTCAATGTTTCTTAAAATTTAATTCCCATAAAGAATTTTATCAACAAATTTTTAAATAATTTGAATTCTTCCTTTTCAAAAATCAATTTTTATTTGAAAATTAAACGAGAATTCAATTATTTAAATACAAAAGTAAATTATTTATTGAATAATTGAATGTTTTTTAAAATTTAATTCCAATAAAGAATTTTATTAACAAATTTTTAAATAATTCAATTCTTTTGACAAATTTTAATAACATTTTTTAGAGTAATTACATTTTTCGAGAAATTCGATTAAAATTGAATTAAAAATAATTGAAATTCTGCGATGAATTTTATGATTTGTAAAAATAATTAAATCCCGAAGAAGAATTTTATTATTTTTGAACAATATTTAATTTTTGCGAAGAATATTATTACTCTTGAAAATAATTGAATTATTTCAATAATTTGTAACTTTTCAAAAATTATTTTTTTTTTCGTGTTTTTAACTAAAATTCTTCTCTATAAACATTATTTTTAATAATTTTTAAAAAAGTTTTTTGAAAACTTTCTAATTCATTTTTTTACAATTCAATTTTACAAAATTTCAATTATTCTTAAATTTTTCAATTAAATATGTATTAGAAAATAAAAACTTGAAATAAATTCTAACAAAAAAATATTCACAATTAAACTTTCTCAAAGAAATGAGTTCCACAGAATTGTTAGTTAAAAATACGAAAAATTCAGATTTTCAAAGATTTTAATTTAAAACCTTTTCAAAATTCAATTATTTATAAAAAATCCATGCTATATTGCTTTTATATTCAATTATAATATAAAATTTCAACTAAAATTCATTTTTAATTCAATTTTAAATTTAATAAAAAATTCTACTAGAATTCAATTATTTTAATACAAAAAGAAATAATTTATTAAATAATTGAATGTTTCTTAAAATTCAATTATTCTAAAGAATGTTATCAAAAATATTTTTAAATAATTGAATTCTCTTGACGAATTTTAATAAAATTTTTGAGAATAATTAATTTTTTCTAGAATTCGATTAAAATTGTGTTTAAATGTTAAAAATAATTGAAATTCAGCAATGAGTTCTATTATTTATGAAAATAATTAAATTTCTCAAAAAATTTTATTATTTACGAAAATGTTTGCGTAGAATTTTATTAAATTTTGTTTAAATAATTGAATTCTTTTGGGTAATTTTATTAAAATAGTAGATATTGAAAATCCATTGAATTGAGGAAAATTTTTTAAAATATTTGAAATTGTGCCAAGAATTTTATTTAAATTTTTGAAAATAATTGAATTTCTGAGAAGAATATTGTTATTTATAAAGAAAATTGATATTTTAATTTTGACTAGAATTTTTTTAAATTTATGATTACATTGAATTTCTGCGAAAAATTTTATTTCTTTTGAAAATAATTAAATTTTTGCATTCATTTGTAGTTTCTCTAAAATTCTCCAAATTATATCGTACAATTTTTTTCAATTAAATTACGAATTTTTTTTTTTTTTAAACTGACGTTTACGGACTTTTCAGAGATTTACGGAGCTAGTTCGAGCCCTGTCCAAGTCAAAAAGTAAAATTATTTAAATTTATTGAAATTTGATTGAATTGGATCGAATTTTATTGAATTAAAATCAAGTTAATTGAATTAGAACGAATTTGATTGAAATATAAATAGAATTTGATTGAATTAATTAAAATTTGATTGAATTAAGTAGAATTTACTTTTGTGATACAATTTTTCTTCCAATACAATTTTATTTAATTCTCCATTACAAACATTTTTTTCCACTACAAAAATCTTTTTCCAATACAACAATTTTGTTATCGAAGAAAAAAATATACATAACTAGAAATCAAATTTTAAAATGAATATTAAAGAAAAAGTACATAACGATCCTGTTTTTTCTTCTCACCATTTTCCTGAAAGGAATTGCATTTTATTCAATTGAGAAAATAAATGGTAGTCTCAAAAAGAACACATTTTTATATGCAGTTCATGATAGATTAGGTACAATTAGGTTACACGTTTTTTTATTATTAAAGTATCAAATAAATTGTGAAAAAGAATTTTCTCAGTTGAATTTTTCACTTTGAAAACTTCTCTCTTGTGAAGTGTTGGAATAGAGAAAAAGCTACTTCTCCTCACTGAAAACGTACACTCACTAACTTTATGAAACGTTTCAAGTTTCTTTTCTCCCCACTCTCCCCATCCCCACCGAAAAAAAAATTATTTCTTTATTCTCATTGCATTTTCAACTCGAGTATCATTTTGAATTCCATTTTATTCAACTTTGCGATAAATTGTTCTCTAAAAAGAAAAAAGAAAATTATTTTAACATATTACAATAATTTGAGGATAATTTTACTGAAAAAGTAAAATATTACTGTAAACGTTTTTTACAGTAGAAATATTTTACTCTGAAATTTTTTTCAGCGTAATTTCAAAACAAGTAGCGATAAATTTCAACGTTTACTTATTAATAATTTATTTTGAAAAAAGTTTTTCTCTTCAAATTTTTCTTTTTGAAAAAATACAATCCTTGATTAAAAATTTGAAAGAAGAAAAATTTTGTTGGGAAAGAAATTTTACTTCTAAGTGAAAAATAATATTTTTCTTTTAATTGTCGTTAGGGGAGTATTAAAAATAAAAAATTTTTTAGCACTTTTCTTTGAAGAGAAAACTTTTTTTACTAGGCGGGAAATTTTGGTCTGACTAGAACCATCATTTTCCACTTGAAAGAGAAATATTTTTTTCAAAGTTACGAAATATATTAGAGATTAAATTCTGTGGTAGAAAAAAAAAACAGTTTTGTTTTCATGAATAACGTTGTTTACTTAGCAAACAGTTACCGTCTGACTAAAACTGCATTTTTCTACTTAAACAGCAAACACTTGATTTTCCCAACTGAGGGTAGTACTACTTTACATTATACAAAATAAATATTCAAAAATTAAATTTGTCTGACTAAAAACATTTTACTCTACTTAAAACTATTAAAATTAATATTTTATAAACAAAGACTACATTTTTTGAGGCAAAAGCCGATTTCCAAATTAATTAAGTGTTTTGATACAAACAGGGAACATTGTCTGACTAAAATCTTAATTTTCTACTTGAAAAGTAAGTAAAAATTGATTAAAAAAATATTATCTTGCTATTTAAATTTACTAATAAAAAATTTTAACCTAGTCTGACTTAAATTGATTTATTCCACTTAGAATTGCAAAAATTTGTGTTTTATAAATAAGGTAAAGAAAAATTTATTTTCCCAGTGAATTTTTATGGAAAAGAAGTTTTGATTAGTTAAACTTACTTTTTTCCGGATTTTAATTATGTCTGACTTGGATTTATTTATCACATTTACAATAACAAAAACTTATATTTTTTAATCAAAGCACACCAAATATTTAGTAAAATTATTTGTGAATAGACAATTAGACATACATTTTCCTTAATATTTTATTTTTCACTTGGGGTGCAAATTCGGTCTGACTGAAACAGTACTTTTCTACTTGCCATCATTGCAAAGAAAAATGTATTTTAAACGAGGCGAAAACAATTATTCATAGAATCAGATTAAAAAATTGTTCTTTGCTATTTAAATTTCTTTACTAAAAAAATTTAAATCCTGTCTGACTAAAATTGATTCATTCTACTTAGAATTAAAAAAATTCATGTTTTATAATAAACAAAGTAGAAATTATTTAATAAAATTATTTGTGGTATAATATTCCTGACAAATATTTATTTGTCTCAATATTTTTTTATTTGGAGTGCAAGTTTAGTATGACTAAAATAATTTATTTCTAGGTACTTGTCACTCGCAGAAAACAAAATTTTTAAACGATATAATGCAAACGTTAGTTCATTTAGTCTGATTGAAACAATTTTCCTACCTCTTTTTTCTTCCTTTTAATTAAAAAAATTCCAAACTTGTCTGAATATAATTGAGTCATGCTAGTTAGAATTACAAAAAATTGTTTTATAACCAAAACAAATGATAGTTTACAGTTTTTCTGAGGATATCAAATTGAGACAAAAAACGAATTAAAAGTGTTGTAAAATTTTCATTAAATATTTCTCTAAACGTTTTCTACTTGGGGTACATATTTAGTCTGATCAAAACAATCTTTTTCTACTTGTTACTGAAAAAAGAAAATATTTTGATTTTAAACGATGCGAAAACATTAATTTGTATATTCAGACAAAAAAAACTTTTTTCCTTCCCATTAAAATTTCTAACTAAAAAAATTTAAATCTTGTCTGACTAAAATTGATTCATTCTATACTTAGAATTACCAAGAATTATGTTTTATGAACAAAGCAAACAATATTTAGTAAAATTTTCTTTAAATATTTCTCTAAATTTTTTTTATTTGGGTTGCATATTCGGTCTGACCAAAACATTCCTTTTCTACTTGTTATTGCAACAAACAAAAAATTTTAAATAATGCAAAAACATTAATTTATATTATCAGATAATAAGACCTTTTTCTTGAACAATTAAAAATAAATAAATTATTTAATGAATAATTTAACTAAAATATTTCAAAATTAATTCAATTTTAAAAGAGTTGTGTTTACAAGTTTCGTAAATGAATGAACTTCAAATGGTTTCAGTTTAAAATTTTAAAAAATTTCAATGTTGAATGAATTTAATTAGAAATTTTAATGAACTTAGATTTAATATTTAATTAATTATTAAAAAATAATAGATTTATAGACGAATCTTAATTAAAAAGACTAAAAATATTGAATTTCGAAGAAGCTACAAATGATTGCAGAAATTCAATTATTTTCAAAAGTAATAAAATTCTTATCACAAAATTCAATTATGTTCGAAATTTACAAAAAAATCTTGACAATATCCCAATTATTATCTTTATGAATAAAAAAATTCTTCTTGAAAATTCAAGTATTTTCAAAAATTTTAATAAAATTCTTGTCAAAAATTCAATTATTTTCAAAAACTTTCCTCATTTCAATGATTTTTAATATCTACTATTTTAATAAAATTACTTAAAAGAGTTCAATTATTAAAATACAATTTTAATAAAGTTGTACGCAAAAATTTAATTATTTTCATAAATTAGTAAAAATTTCACAGGAATTTAAATATTTACAAATTTTTTATACGTTTCTTCTCAATAATTCAATTATTTTCAGAAATAATAAAATTCATTGCAGAATTTCAATTTTTTTTTAATACAATTTTAATCAAATTCCATAAAAAATGGAATTGTTTTAAAAAATTTTATTAAAATTTGTCAAAAGAATTCTTTTATTTAAAAATTTGTTAATAAAATTCTTTATAAGAATTAAATTTTAAGAAACATTTAATTATTTAATAAATAATTAACTTTTGTATTTAAATAATTGCGAATTCTTGTAGAATTTTCTAATAAAAATTGATTTGAAAATGAATTTTAGTTTAAATTTTAGATAATAATAGAATATGAATATAATTTTTAAGAAGTTACAGTAACAATATTCTTTTAATATAAAATAATGATTTTAACACTCGATCCTCTTTAATTATTATAAAATAGATTAATTTCAAAAAAGGTTTGAATTTGAAAATTTTGAAATCCTAATTCCTATGGAAAAATAATGATAATTAAATATTTAAAAAAGATATTATTGTTTTCGAATAATTTTACAATTAAAGATATTCGTAAATAAATTTAACAGAACGTTTTTTTCAATAAAATTTTTTCCTTTATTTTCTAAAAATTCAAAAACTTCTGGTTTCATTTTCAATTAAATTTTCAAATTGACAAATATAATTTATAAACATTTTTTTCCTGCATATTTAAAAAACTTTGAATTTTATTAAAAACAATTGGAATTAAAAAATAGAATTGATGGAAATTATTTTCTTATGAAAATTGAGAATTTTCTACAAAAATATTAAGAAACGGGAATGTCTAATGTTTTTCTTCCCAAAAGAAAAAAATGATTTTGGAAACAATATTGTTATTAAGAAATAAAAATTATGCATAAAATGGGTATATTTCCTAATTCTTAATCAAAATTTTTTAACAATTAACAATTTTCTAGTATTTTTTATAAATAAAAAGGAGAATAATTTGCATAATAATTTATATCAGTCAAATGAAATTTGTTATAGAAAAAAGCATATAACAAAATGGATATATTTTTCATTTGTTAATCATAATTTTTTTTTAAATTTTCTAATTTCTAATATTATTTTATTATAAATCATGGAAAAAATACCTGCATATTTTCGATTTGTCAAAAAATATTTTTTAAAGAAAAAAAACAAAAGCATACACAGAAACTAACTTCAAACTATGCGAATAGAATAAATGAAAGAATACGGAGATTAATATAGTTTGATAATTAAATAATAAAATTATTAAATTATGTTAAAAATTTATAAGCAATGAACTTTTTCTTCTCTACTCTTTTTCTTTCACATTCCTTAATAAGGAGAAAATTGTAAAGAATTTCCTCAATACTTAACAGTACATATAAATTTCACATACAGTTTCAGTTCAAAACTCAACAATTTCAGGTTAAATTGACATTTGACACAATATGATACCTGACAAGATATTTAATCTTTGACGGAACTAAAGATGCATTTCAAAGCACACTCGTATTCACGAATCAAGGAATTTTGAAACAATGGGTGTTCCTAAACAAAGGGAATAAGAGATACGGTTTCAGTTGTGTGTATAAATACCCCATTGTATATGCATCTTAACTATATAAATTATATATATTCCACTTAATGCTTGTGTGTTGAAGATAACGTTACTCCACGTAACGGTAATGTAAAATGATTATGTCAATTTTTTACGGAGAGAGAAAGAGAGAATATCGTGCGTGCATAAAAGTTTACCGTTCGATTGAACATATTTGCGAGAAAATGAGATAGAGAGAGAAGGAGAGAAAAAGGGAGAGAAAAAGAGAGAAAAAAGGAGAGAAAAAAGGAGAGAAAAAGAGAGAGAAAAGAAGAGAAAGAGGAGAGAGAAAAAGAGAGATAAAAGAAGAGAAAAAGGAGAGAGAAAAAGAGAGAGAGCGAGAGAGAGAAGAAATAGAGAAAGAGAAGAAATTAGAGAGTGAAAGAAAGAGAAAGATAGAGAAAAATAGAAAAAGAGAGAAAAAGGGAGAGAAGGAATAAGAGAGAGAAAGAGAGGAATAAGAGAGTGTAAGAAAGAGAAAGATAGAGAAAAATAGAAAAAAGAGAGAAATATAGAGGAAACGAAAGAGAAAGATAGAGAAAAAGAGAGAGAGAGATAAAGACAAAAAAGAGCGATAGAGACAGAAAGAGAGAAAGAATGTAAAGGAGTGTGAAGCATGAAATATTGTAACGATCGACTATCATCTATATATCTCGCCATTATATATTGTGAAACACCAACGCGCTATACACAAAAATAGATTTTCCCGCAGGTATGAATGGAAGTGGTTTTGTGTAACATGGTATACAGCCACGAGGAATTTCTCTCGCTTCACTTCACCCCTTACCAATGTGTGTCAATGAGATTTGACGACACGAAGAATCACGCCACCATAAAACAACCCTATAAAAACCTGAAAATACCGATGAGATGAAACTTCATTTCTTTTATAACAAGAACAACAACAACAACCACGAAAAAATATTAATAGCGTAGAAAAAAATAGATGCGTAACTATTTTTCTCCCCCCAAAGCAGATAAGAATAGATTTTTTATTGATTTCTTCCTCTACATGAAAAAAAAAATGTCTTTAGACACGTTAAATTACAATTTTATTAATGTTCCAATATTCTTTTCATACATTATTATACTGACATTGTTGTTATTTTTATTTATATTTTTGTCATTTCTTAATGTTTCTTAATCTTATTATATTATTTTTAATCATTAGTTATTTTTTACTAATTCAGATTTAGAGAGTATTTTAATTATTATTGTAGTATATTTCGACTAAAATTTAAAATATTTATAGACTGAAAAAAATTTATTTAGTTGCAAAAAAAAAGAATTCCTTGACTGTTAGTAAATAAATAAATATTTATTTTCTAACACCCAAGGAATTGTTTATTCGAATCAAATAAATTTTTAATTTGTATAAAATAATTATATTTATTATAAAATAATTTTTATTTTTGTTGATTAAATATTATTTGCTGCAAATACTGAAATTATTGGTTTAATTTAAACAAAATTTATTTTGATTTAAATAAAAATTCTTTGATTCAGGTAAAGATTTATTTGAATAATGTAATTATTATATATATAATAATTTTTTTGATAATACACAAGTAGTCGATAATTCAAAACAAATAAAATTTTTTTTCACTCTAACATTATTTCTTTCTTCTTTATTTATTTACAGCATTTATTTTAAAAATAAAAAAGTAATAATTTAATAATTATAAAGTAGAAAAAATATTTATTATTAAATCATTAATAAATTTTTTTCTTCTGTCGTCTTAAATAAATAAAAATAATCGATTGTTAAAAATTAAAATTTTCAATTTTTAAACTAACGAATATTTTAATTTTTTGATTTTTTTAAATTTGGAATGAATTTTGACCTTTTGTTTCCTCTTCACCAATTTTTTTGTTACAATAAATTTCTTATGTTAATGTAAAAAAATATAATTTCGTTTTCATTTTTATTTATTAATTCGTTTCGATATTTATTTTATACTGTCTGTCAAAGAAACATTTTTTTTTGGGGAAAATTTTCAAAGAAAACTAGGTTAAGAATTAAATAAAAAATAGAAAATAAAACATTAAAAGAAAGGAAAAGTTTTTCATTTCTTTCCCACGTCGAAAGAAGTATTTTATTCTCTTCCTCTTGTTTTTAAAAAACGATTTCCGTCAATTATCGAGAAAGGATTTTGAAAAATAGAAAATTTGTTCTTTTCTCTTGTAAATAAATAATTAGTAAGTTTTTCAGAAATTGATTTCTTTTAACAGGCATCATCGATTTTAAAATTGAGAACGTGAAAATTTATTGAATTATATAAAATTCATTTACTAAATTAAATTTTATATTTATTTTAAAAATCAAATTTTAAATTTAATTTATTAAAAATTCGAATAATAGAAATTAGAAACAGTAAAAAATAGAAATCTGAATTTTCTTTATTTATTTACTGTTTTAAATTTTTAATACACCAATAAGTAAAATATTTAAAAATTAAAAAAAATTAAAAATTAAAAAAAATTAAAAATAGAAAATAAAAATCTGAAACGATTCCTGTTTTTAGAATTTCTTTCTATAGAACATTATATATATATTTTGTAAAAAAAACATCTTCAATAAACCGACACTGAGATGAAAAAATATTTAAACTGACAATTAATTTTCATGCTGAAAAAATTGTTGAAAAAAAAATTTCTACAAAAAAAAAAAAAAAAAAAAAATAGAATGTCCCACAGGAAATCGATCCGCATAGAAAAACAACCACTTCATCTCTGTCCAATTATTAACAAAAGTAAATTGGAAAATGAAAGAGATAACGTGGATGAATTTTTGTCCGGAAAAAAAGGTAGTCATAAAAAATTCTACTAAAAATTGAGAAATGCTTTAAATTCCAGTGGCGTTTGTACATACATATATGTACATATATTATATATAGGACTAGAAGAATTGTTCCTACTCTATTTTTTTATTCTTGGTCCAGTATTAAATCGATTCGTTACGAAAAAATATCCCCAGAATATTTGAATATCAGAAATTAATTTTTTTAAAATTAAATATATTTATAAATATTGAAAATTTACGCAATATAGACAGTTACTTTACATTTATAAACAATTAGATACATATTTAACTTGTTAACAATATAAATATTGTATTTTTATTTTATTTTTTTATTTTTATTATATTTTTTATTTATTATACTAATTATCAAAAAAGGACATAAAGAAAATAATTAAATATTAATAATTATTAATATTTAATCATTTTCTTTATGATAATGATAATTAAAATTTTGGTATTATAGATAAATGATTTATACCCTGTCAGAAAGGTTCTATAGAATTTTAGTAAAAATAAAGAAAATATTAATATGAGTAAAATAATCTATTTTTATTTCTCTAATTTATTTATTCTAGTTTTTATAAAGTAGTAAGAATTATTTACAATTTATTTATTGTTGTAATTTATATTGTTAATTTTCTTCTTTTTCTTAAATGAATTTTGACTATGCCAACTGATTTAATGAATTATTTTGTCGCGAAATTTAAAAAAAGAAAAATTTAATAAATATATTAATATTAATAATGTATAATTAATTAATATTTAGAGAGAAATAATTATGTAAATTTCTACCCAATATTTACTAGAATTCATGTACATAGAAATTCTAGTAAATTATTTTGTAGAATATTTTTACTGTAGACAATTTAAATATTATCGACAAATATTTATAATCTAAATATTATCAAAATAATTTTGATAGAAAAATAAATATTATTATTATGGGCATGTCTTGTTATTAAACTAAATAAATAATTTATCAATTAGTATGATAAAGTTAATTAATAATATGTTTAATAATATATTTACCTATTTAGTAATAAAAAAGTAGATTTGATAGATTTGATAAATTTTATAGAAAAAAAATAATATTAAATTAATAGGATAGAGATAATTAATAATATATTTAATAACACATTTATATATTTAGTAAAAGAAAAAGTAAATAATATTGCAATAAATAATAAGATAGAGAATAAATTTTTTGGAGTAGATTTTTCCATTAAATTTCTAGTAAATGTAAATTAATTACTTTAATAATATTTGCAATAAATAATAAGAAAGAGAATAAATTTCTTGGAGCAGATATTTTTTATTAAATTTTTTGGAATTAAATTAATTGACTAAATTCAATTGAACTAATGCAATGAAAATTAAATTTAAAAATAATATTAAATAAATTTTGTTGCCTTCTGTTTAATTCTAGATACGAGCAATTGCGGATAAAAATTTTGGGCGACTGCTACTATTGTATAAGTGGAGCACCAATCGAGAGACCAGATCACGCCGTCCTTTGTGTTCACATGGGACTCTCCATGGTGGACGCAATAAAATATGTCCAACAAAAAACAAAAAGTCCTGTCGATATGAGGGTGGGAATTCACACCGGGGCTGTTCTCGCAGGCGTTCTTGGTCAACGACAATGGCAGTTTGATGTTTACAGCAAAGACGTCGAGCTTGCCAATAAAATGGAGAGCAGTGGAATGGCTGGGTAAGATATTTTTTTCCCACAATTTTACTTCATTCTTCTTTTTTATTATTATCATTTTTTATAGAAATTCTGTAATTTTTTCTACTATTATATTTAGAAAACAAACTTAAATTTGTAAAAAAAAATTTAAAAAAACTTATGAGAAAACCAGTTTTCCATTACTGACAAAAATAAATGAATTAAAATAATAAATAACTCATTTAATTAAAAATTATAAAATTAATATAATTCATTACTTACAAATATAATTAAGGTTCCTCCCTTCCTATTAATAGTTATTTATTTCCTATTTTTCTAAACATATAAAAATTAAAATTAAAAAAAATGTTCCAATTTTTAAGTTTTGAGATAAATAAATATAAATTATAAACAATAATGATTAGTTTAATTTCTGATTAACTTTCCGAAGTTTCATAAATAACAATACAAAAAAGTTTTCTTGTTTTATTAAAGAGAAATTTATAATTAAAAAAAAAAATTCACTTTTATTTTTTTTAGAAAAGAAAAATATTGAAAATTTAATTTAGTCCTGACAAAAAAAAGAATACGAAACAATTAATTATTTCGTAATTCAGAAAATATTTATTAATTAATATTAATAGCTTAATTAAATATTAATTTAATATTATTGTTTAAATTTAAATGAACTATTATGAGAGTAAATAATTATTTTCATAAAAGTTCATTTAAATTTGAAAAAAATTTTAATGTATAAATATTCCGATTTGAAAAATTTTAATTTAAACAATAATTTTACATAAATTATCATATTTTTTTAGTAAGTTTTAGAAAAAGTAGTGAACTTTTTTTTCCAAAAGAATTACGCTCTTTGCAAAATTTATACGTCCCGAAATTTTATCATTTCCCATTTATTTTCATAATAGTTCATTAAAATGTTGAAATATCATCAAAGTTTATCGATTTTAATTTGTTTTTCAAACAATGATTTTGGTACATTGTTATCGTTTCGCCCCCATGTAGATTCATAATAACACACATGCACACACATACAGATAAATAAAAATAAAACTTGGATGAAACAACTATCAGTTATTGAGAAAAAAAAGTTATTCTCGATTTTAGGAACAAAAAAAAGTGTGGGCGACATCGTAAGTAACAATAGAGGGTCAAACACAGAATCGAATTTCGTGACGGAGAAAAAAAATAAATACGATGATAATTTAGGAATTTTATATTGAAACGTGTACTAGTTGGAGTTGGACAAAATAATAAAAGTTGCTTTGTTTACGGAAACATTGTCTAATAAAATTAATAAGCAATGAGAACAAGTTAAAAGCAAAAACAGAAAAAACAAAAAGATACAATAAAAACTAAAATCATTTATTTAATTTTATGATTCTCGTATAAAGTGAAATGTAAATTTTCTATTAAATGTAAAGTTCGAAAAAAGTGTTTTTCTACAAGAAAAAAAAACTGAAAAATCGGAGAAAAATTAATGCTGAAAATTAATTGAAAAACAACTGTTTACATAATTAATAATTACATTGACTGATTATTAAATATTAAATATTATAAAATTTTAAATGTTATAAAATATTATAAAATATTATAAAATATTATAAAATATTATAAAATATTATAAAATATTATAAAATATTATAAAATATTATAAAATATTAAACTAAATATTAAAATTAAATAATAAAAAAAAATATTTCTGGTCAACTTTATTTTTACAGTCACAAATACACTTTTTCGGGTCAAATAAAGAATTTGTAAATAGTTTCGAAAAATCGCAAAAAAATCAGTAGAAACATTTTTTTTAACTCCCCTTGAGAATTTATAACTTCAGAAACACCCCAAGAGAGTAAATTTACTGGATCAACCTCCAATCGAATAATTACGAAAAAATATAGAGCAAAAAATCTAAATAATTTTGTCAGAATAGCCAAATTTTTCCATATTTTGCAAAGGGAAAAAAATAGAAAAAAATTTTTCCTCGGTCCGCTTTTGAAAAATTGATTTCATAAACATCCTAAGAGAGTGAAATTAACGAAATCAACAAAAACGGATAATTGCGAAAAAAGTTAGAGCAAAAAATTAAAAAAATATTTTTCAAAACAGCCGATTTTTAAAATTTTTTGCAAAGAATAAAATAGAAAATAATTTTTCCTCAGTTCGCCTTTGAAAAATTGACTTCATAAACATCCCAGAAGAGTGAAATTAACGGAATGAACAAAAATGGATAATTGCAAAAAAAGTTAAATAAAAAATCTTTTAAAAATTTCCAAAACAGACGATTTTTAAAATTTGCTGCAAAGAATAAAATAGAAAATAATTTTTCTCGTTTCACCTTTAAGAATTTGAGTTCAAAAACACCCCTAGAGAGTGAACTCACAAAATAAGCCCTAGATAATAATTACAAAAAAAGTTCGAGCAAAAAATCTAAAAAACTTTACCAGAACAGTCGAATTTTTAAATTTTTATTGCAATGGAAAAAATTAAAAAAAATTTCCACGGTTCGCCCTTAAAAATTTGATTTCGTAATTACTTCAAAAGAGCTAATTCACAGGATTAACCAAATCCGTTACTTAAAAAAAAAGTTAGAGCAAAAAATCCAAAAAATTCTGCCAAAGCAGCCGAATTTTTGCATCTTTTGCAAGCGAAAAATAATAAGCTGAATTTAGAGATTTTCTCAAAATAAAGTCTAATATAATTTAATCATAATTCAATTAAGGTTTATTTAAACTCATTTTCCTCATAGTAAATAACTTTCCTACTTTCTTTCATTTAAGAATCAAAAAACAAGTTATTAAATCTTATGAGTAGGAAAAGTCGAGGGGAAAAGTTTTTGCAATATCCTGTGGAATGTTTCGAAAAAGTATGCGCTTTATGATTTTGTTTTTTCCGCAAATAAAACAAGAATGAATGAAGTATTTCTCAAAAAAGTGAAAAATATAAATTTTTTCAAAAATTGTTCTATTGTAAGATAAAAATGAAAAATATTTTTCAATACTTTTCTCTTAAAGGGAAAGAGTTCTTTATTAATTTCCCCAAATAAGTTCGAAAAGTATTTTTATTCAGTAAGTTTTTAATTTAAATTTTTTTTCTTATTTTAATTTACTTTTTCATTGATTTTTATTTTTTAATTTAATTAAAATTCTTTTTCATATTTTAATTTACTTTTACATTATTGGTTATATTTTAATTTACTTTTACATTGTTTTTTACATTTTAATTTACTTTTAAATTATTTGTTACATTTTAATTTACTTCTACATTGTTTTTTTATATTATAATTTACTTTTACATTGTTTATAAGGTTTATATTGTTTATTATTGAAATTTAACTTTTACGTTTATATAGCGGGTGTTAATTAACAAGTTTCAGCTGTAATTGCAAAGAAATGGAAATAAATTCAATTGACAGGGAATTTACAACTTCGAAAACTTCTTTACTGATTTACATTCATTACAGAATTAATCAAACTTCGCGAGATTCTCTCCGCAACTTCTTTTTCTTTTTAAATCCAATTATCCAACTTTCATATATCAGATGACAGTTAACAAATTGTTCACGCAATTCATTAAAACCCTGGTAATTTCTTAAAAAAAAAAGATTAATAGGACCAATTTTTAGCATTTGAATAAATTTTGTTAAAAATTGATTTTCTAAATTATGCTGAAAAAATTTATTTGATTCTATTAACCGATGACTTATCTTTTATCAAATAAATATATTTACTTGATTTAAATACTTTTTATTTTAGTCAATTAAATATTTGCTTCAAATAAAAAATTGTTTCAACTTTCAAATACTGAATTTACAGTTTTTAATACAATTTGACATACATAAAATTTATTCGATTTAAGTAAATATTTATTTGATAATATACAAGTAAACGATTATTTGAATCAAGTAAATTTTTTTTCAGTGTTTAATATAATTAAACACAAAAGTAAACGAAATTTAAAAGTAAAAATTTAAATTTAAATTAAATTTTTCTAGGAAAAAAAAGTTAAAATGTAAATAATAAACTAAATGAAAAAAAAATATTTGACGAAAAAAATGTACTAAAAAATAGTTTTTAATGTGAAATAAATGTGGACGAAAATATCTCACCAACTTCACATTAAGGGGTCAAGTATCTACCCTTAATCTTAAATACAAAAAGTCTAGGAACTAAATATATTGAATACATTCATTAAAATTCCCCTACAAAAAAATTTCTAAATAATAAAACTTTTTTTTCTTTTGGTTTGAGAATAGAAAATAGAAATTTAATTACGAAATCCAGAGATTAGTTACATTTTCCTATACTATTTATCCTGGATTAAAGAATGAATAACTGTAAGCAAAGACAGCCTGTTTCATCGTCCAAATTAAGAAAAGTTGCAGGAAAATTTTTAATTCTCAAACTATATGACTGGTAATACAAAAGTCCAAAACTTTATATAATTCTCAAGTTGCAAGAAGCAGTCAGTTAAGCTAAAAGTAGGGTTGAGACTATGTGAACCCCTTGGGAGTTTCCCTTTAAGTCAATTTAGTCGAGTCCTTGTGGTAAGATAAACACACGTACATAAAAGAGAGTGAATACGTGTTTGTATTGGTCTTGATAGAAAGGGAGGCTGTGAGAGGAAGTTGGGAGATAAGGCAAAATCCGGTTTAAATATAGGTTATAAATAGAAAGTAGATAGTTTTATAAATTTATAAATAAATATAAATAAATATTTATTTATTTTGAATCACAGAATATTTTTCTCAATTTTTAAACATTCCTTTTCATTATACAAAAGGGTGAAAAAATATTGTACTCACTTTAAAAACATCAGGATTGCCTGACAAAACTTTAATTTTCATTTTCCCTAACTTTTCCCTGATTTCCAGACAAAATTTTCACTTTCTTCCTGAGTTTGAAGAAAATCAATAACTTCTTTTTTAAATAAATATTAAATCATTATTATTTTTCTGTAGGAATGAAAATTTTTTTATAGGAATGAATTTTTTTTTTTTTGTAGTTTTAAGATTTTTTTTTTATTATTATTTTTTTTGGAAATCCACTCCGAGTCTTCGACTCAAAGTGATCGATTTCCTCATGGTTTATAATAAATTTAAGGTGACAGAGTGATAAAATCATTATTTTATATAAATTCATTTTTTAATACATATTTTATTAGAAAATTTTTCGAGAATTCAATTAGTAAGATACAAAAGTAAATAATTTATTCAATAATTGATTATTTCTTAAAATTGAATTTTTATGAAGAATTTTATCAAAACATTTTTTTAATAATTCAATTCTCTCGGTGAATTTAAAAAAAAATTAAAGAATAAATGCAGTTTTCTATCATTATATTAAAAATTTTATAAAAATTAATTCAAATTCTGCGATAAGTATTGTTATTTATAAAAATAATTGAATTCTTGCAACGAATTTTATTAAAAAAAATTTTTAAACAATTGAATTCCTGTGAAGAATTTTATTTGTCAAAATATTTTAATTCCGGAAAAAAATATTATTATTCATGAAAATAAATTATTTCTTGTGAAAAATTTTATTGCTCTTGAAAATAATTGAAGTTTTGCAATAATTTGTAACTTTTTCAAAATTAACTTTTTTTTTCGTGTTATTAACTAAAATTTTTCTATAAATGCATTATTTTTAATAACTTTTGAAAAATTTCTTTGAGAATTTTTAAATTCATTTGTTTAAAATATTTAATTTTACGAAATTTCAGTTATTCGTAAATTCTTCAATTAAATATGTAATAGAAAAAAAACTTGAAATAATTTTTAAAAAATCCGCATTTAAACTTTCTAAAAAAAATTAATTCCATAGAATTGTTAGTTAAAAATACAAAAAATTCAGATTTTCAAAGATTTTAATTTGAAACCTTATCAAAATTCAATTATTTCTAAAAATTCACTTTTAATATTCAATTATAGTATAAAAAAATCAAATGTTTATTAAAAATTAAATTTTTTAAAGCTCTTAGCTTCGGAAAACTCGAAAATTCGATTGTCTGCTAATTGGCGGATGGAGTATTTTGACTAGTAATTTTGCCAAAATTATTTATTAAAAGAAAATTCTTGTAAATAAACATCTAATAAACAACAGTCAACAACAAAACCTGTTGTTTATTAACAATTGAATAAAACGCAACTCTTTTGAAATTCAATTAATTTTAAAACTTTTAATTAAAATTATTCATTAAATAATTTATAAGTAATAATTTTATAATAGTTGTTCAAGAATTAAGTTATTTAAAAAGAAATTATTATCAGAAATAGAAAAATTTAATAAATTTGTATTAGAATTCTTGTTAATTTCATAGTTTATGTGTCAAACAAAAAAACACCAAAATTCAGAATTTTCTTATAAATACTAAAAATTTAATTTTTTCCAGTACTTTTAATAAAAATTTCTGACTTTTCCTTGATTTCCCAGACCAATTCTAATTTCCTGACTTTTTCCTGAATTTCCTGATTTGTGTAAACCTTGAACATAATTTATCTGATTCAAAAATATTTGTACGAATCCAATGTTTGTTTTTAAAAATTCAAAATGGCGGATCCAACATGGCGGCAGAAAAAATAAAAATCACTCTGATTTTTTTGATTCAAATAGAAATTATTTCTATTCAAGTAATTATTTATTTGGTAATTAAATTTATTTTTAGAATTTGCTTGATTTAAATAATTCTACAACCGTATAGAATTATTTGAATAAAATAAATTTCTTTTTCAGTGTTAAAAAATATGAAACGACTATGTTGATATGGGAACAAAAGACTTGCAAAGTTTACTGTCAAGCGATACTACTTCTATATATAGTGTTAATAGCTTCTCTCGGGAACGGTAATTCCTTTCGGATAACCTCGCCAAACAGCATTATAATACAGGTCGACTATTTTGGCCGTCTGCCAATTTATATTTGTCCATCTGATTTGAATATTAGCGCCAACTGTAGAATTGACTACTTGTACTGATTAACGAACTCTGTTTTAATTATGGTTGAGAAGAAAAAAATAACTAGACAATTTTCAAGAATTTTTCTTTTCACACTATTTATTGGATTCTTAATTGTCTGACTCTAACTATCATTTACTACTGTAGATTAAAAAAACGTTTCTATCTTAGAGGAGAGGAAAGAATATTTTTATTTACTATCTTGATTAAAAATTCAAAGAAAAAAATATTTGTTAGGGAATAAATTTTACTCTTTTGGGTGAATAATATTCTTCTTTTTTAAATTGTCGGTATGGAAGAATAATAAATAAAAATTTCCAGTGCACGTTTAAAGAGATATCTTCTTGTTATTAGGCGGGGAATTTTTGTCTGATTGGAACTATCATTTTCTGCTTGAAAAACAAATGTTTTATTTGAAAGTCATAAAATACATTACAGATTAAATTACGTGATAGAAAAAAAAACAGCTTTCTTTTTCTAAATAACGTTGTTTACCAAGCAAACAGTTATGGTCTGACTAGAAATGGATTTTTCTACTTAAACAGCAAACATTCATTTTTTCAACTGAGAATTTAGTATATTATTGCGAACAAATTTTTACCAAGTTTATTAATTTTCCTTGTACTGAAAAATTAGGTTTTGTCTAACCAAAAAGTAATTACTCCACTTGAAATTACCAAAATTAATGTTTTATAAACAAAAACTAAATTCTTTTAGAAAAAAACAGTTTTCTAAGTTAATTACCTATCTTATATAAACTTGGAACATTGTCTGACTTAAAAGGTAATTTTTTACTTAAAAATTGTTTAAGATATTAAATATTTTATATTTATTTCGATATTATTTAAGATACGTTACTGTTCGATATTTGAAAGAAGGAAAAACTTTGGTATAAAATTACTTTTAATCAATTACTTCGATAAACTAATATTCATCACATAAAAATTGAGTTTTGTCTGACAATAACCGATTTATTCTACTTTAAATTAATATAAAAATGGTTACAAAGAAAGCAGAATAGAATCTTTTCTATTTTATTTACTTAGATAAACTAATTTTCCGTTTCTCTAGTAATAATATTTGTAAGCAAATAATCAGACACAGTCTGACCAAAACAGTCTATTTCTACTTATCAGAAAATAATTTAAATTAAATCAGATTAAAACCGATCCGGCTTTTCAAATTTCTTAACTTAAGAATATGTCTGACTAAAATTGACTTATTCTACTTAGAATTATAAAAAAAATTCATGTTTTACGAAAAAATGCGTAAAAAATACTGAAAATAAAAATAATCATAAAAGACTTTTATTTCCCTAAACATTTTTTTACTCGTGATGCAAATTCTGGCTGACTAAAACAGTCCTCTTCTACTTATCACTGCAGAAAACAAGTTAATTTAATGCATAATAAAAACATTACTTCGTGTATAATTTAATAAAACTAATTTCTCCTTCCCATGGAAATTTCTCAACTACAAGAATTTTAATTTTGTCAGACTACATATATATAATTGAGTCATACTACTTAGATTTAATTTAATTTATGTTTCATTAACAAAGTAAACACTATTTAGTAGAATTTTTTATAAAAATACTTATTTTTTTATACTCGAGGTGCAAATTCGGTCTGACTAAAATAATTCTTTTCTACTTCCCCGCACTAAGAGAAAACAAAATTTTCCAAATCAGATAATAATAATAATAATAATAATAATAATTTCTTATAAACATTAATAATAAATTATAATAATAATTAATATTAATATTAATAAAAATTTATTATAATTTTCATTATTATTAGATATTATGATAGTGATGATAATAATATTATTAACGATAATAAAAGTAAATAAAAATACAAACAAAAAGATTGATGAGTATAATAAAAATAAAATTCCGAGAGTATTTGATTTACTGTGATATTTTTTTGTACATTTGGCAAAAATTTATAGGTGACGCGAAATTTATTATCACCTCAACAAGGAAATCGATAGTGCGTGTCGTTATTATACGTGTAGCGTGAATAAAAAAGAATATTATACGAATAATTCTGTTATAAAAGATGATATACATATATACAGTACACATACATACTCACATATAAATATGTAACATCGATTGCACTTTGCCTTTATATTGATTTTTATTTAATTTAGGTTTCAATTTTCCCAATGTGAATTTATTATTGGTTTTTTTTACACCGCAACATTCAGCAGAATTTTTTACTAGTCACGCAATTTTTTCCATTTGCTTTTAATTATTATACTATCTATGAAAATATAACAATATAAACATCATATAATAATAACAATTACAATAATAATAATAATAATAATAATAATAATAATAATAATAGTAAGAAAAGTTTATTATTGATAAAAATATTAATATTAATATTGAAGTACATTTTTATATAATGATAATAAAAATAGAAAAGTTTCATTAATAATAAATTATAGTCATGAAATATATGATAATAACATTCTTATCAGATTACAAAAAACTTTAATTCAATTTGATTACAATCTTCAAAGAAATCTTAAAATTCTTTTCATTCTCGTTCTCATATAAAAGGATATAAATTTTTTTCCATCAAGATTGAATATATAAAATGCAAATAAAAGCTCGTGTTTTCGTTATTTAAATGGAAAAACTCTATTTTTAGAGAGAAGGTATCCCATTAATAAATTGAAATAAAATTAGACTTTGTTGTATACCGGCTCTTTTAATGATTCAAGACTAACTTCTGTGCTTGATGGTGGATTAATGAAGCTTCAGAAACAAGTGATTACACTTCACGAGAATAAGAGAAAGAGAGTGTCGAGTCAATTTCGCCATTTATTGTTATTTAAACAAAAAATGTCACAAGTAATTTCATTTGGCATTTAATCAATTTTATTTTACTATAATGTTATAAATGTGAGTTTTCTGATTATTCTCTACCCGTCGACATTAATAATACTAATAATAATAATAATTTATATCACCAAGTGCCTCTGAGAGATAAGAAAAATCAATCAATATCAAAGTTCAACGAGTGGTATGAACATCTGTCGTTATTGTCAAAGAGCGACATTTTAAATGTAGAAAATAAATCGCAAAATTCATGTAAAATGTAATTATTTTTCAGCTAATTGAAATTTAAAAAAAAATTTATTTATTAATGTATTTTTTTTTCCTTTACTGTATTTTTATTCTGTTTTTGAAATTATTACTGGCTGTATTAATTAATTTTAGTTGATTTAAAAAATAAACAATTTTGTCTGACTAAAAACTTATTATTCTACTTAAAATTACTAAAAATTATTTCAAAGAAAGCAAAATAGAAAAAAAGAATATTTACTCAGACAAAGAAATTTCCGCTTACCTGATATCTTTTTCTACTAAGTGCTCAAATTCTGTCTGACTTAAATTGTACTTTACTACTTAAAACGTATAAATTAAATCTCTTTAAGGAGCGAATAATACCAGATTAAATTCTATGGATAAAAAAAGTCTCCTCTCTGATTTAATTCTTTCTTTCCAGTCAAAGAATCCAGTTTGTCTTATTGTAAGCAATTTTTATCACTTAATCCTGAAAGAAATATTGCACCCAATAAACAATTACAAGAGAATTGTAATTTAAAAGAGAATTGCAGATGAGACAATTGTTGAAAAAAACGTAACATTCTTCAAAAAAGATTATTTGGCTATTTTTTTAATTTTCCCTATAATTACAATTAAGACTTGTCTGATAAAAAAGTATTACTCTACTTGAAAATGATTAAATTAATGTTTGAAAGATAAGGAAGACAATAAGCAATGGATTCTTTTGGCAAAAGAGTTTCGAGTCATTAAATATATTTGTTTATTCTAAGTGCAAATTATGTCTAAAAAAAATAGTCTATTTCTACTTATCAAATGAAGAATATTAATATTTTAAATTTAAACCAAGCAAAAATAATAAATTTTATAAAATCAGATAAAAAATTATCCCCTTCTCTAAATATAAAATAGTCACTAATTAAAATTAATAAACATTTTTACTACTTTCAAATTGAAAAAGTGACTGTTCAAATTTCTTAATCCTTAAACTGTAAAGCTTGTTTGACTAAAATTTAATTATTTCACTTCGAATTACAGAGAATTCATGTTTTATGAACAAAACATAAAATATTGAATACAATTGTTTATGAAAAACTTATTATTATATTTTTTTACTAGGGGTAATTCAACTATTTACAAATTTTTTATAATTTTTTTCGCAATAATTCAATTATTTTCATAAATAAAAGTTTTTACAAAGATTCAATTATTTTCATGAATAATAAAACTCATCATAGAATTGCAATTAGTTTTAATACAATTTTAATAAAAAAGGTTTTAAAAACAAATTTCAGATAAAATTTTAGATAAAAAATTAAAAATAATTGATAATTATTGTTCATTTATTTCTTTCAAAGAATTTTAATAAAATTTTTTAAATTAATTACTTTTTTGTTTTTTTTTCGAAGAATTTACTTAAAATTGGATTAAAAATAATTGAAATCCTGAGAAGAATTTTATTATTTAGAAAACAATTAAATTGTTGCAACGATATTTATTATATTTATTTTAAATAATTGAAATCCTGCGAAGAATTTTATTATTTTTGAAAATAATTTAATTTTTTGAGAAAATTTATTAAAATAGTAAATTTTGAAAATATTTGAATTTCAGCGTAAAATTTTCGATAAAAAATTAAAAGTAATTAATAATTGTTCATTTATTTCTTTCAAAGAATTTTAATAAAAATTTTTAAATTAATTACTTTTTTCGAAGAATTCCCTTAAAATTGGATTAAAAATAATTGAAATCCTGAGAAGAATTTTATTATTTAGAAAACAATTGAATTGTTGCAACGATATTTATTATATTTATTTTAAATAATTGAAATCCTGCGAAGAATTTTATTATTTTTGAAAATAATTTAATTTTTTGAGAAAATTTATTAAAATAGTAAATTTTGAAAATATTTGAATTTCAGCGTAAAATTTTCGATAAAAAATTAAAAGTAATTAATAATTGTTCATTTATTTCTTTTAAAGAATTTTAATAAAAATTTTTAAATTAATTACTTTTTTCGAAGAATTCCCTTAAAATTGGATTAAAAATAATTGAAATCCTGAGAAGAATTTTATTATTTAGAAAACAATTGAATTGTTGCAACGATATTTATTATATTTATTTTAAATAATTGAAATCCTGCGAAGAATTTTATTATTTTTGAAAATAATTTAATTTTTTGAGAAAATTTATTAAAATAGTAAATTTTGAAAATATTTGAATTTCAGCGTAAAATTTTCGATAAAAAATTAAAAGTAATTAATAATTGTTCATTTATTTCTTTCAAAGAATTTTAATAAAAATTTTTAAATTAATTACTTTTTTCGAAGAATTCCCTTAAAATTGGATTAAAAATAATTGAGAAGAATTTTAGTATTTACGAAAACAATTGAATTCTTGCGAAGAATTTTATTACATTTTTTGAAAATAATTGAAATTCATGTAAAAATTCAATTGTTTATGAAAATAATTAGATTGTTGGGACAAATGTTTGAAAATATTTTAATTTTTGTTGAACAGTTTTATTATTAATGAAAATAATTAAATTTTGGACAATAATTTTATTATTTTTGAAAATAATTAAATTCTTTATAAATAATAAAGAATTTTATTACATTTTTTTTAAATAATTGAAATCCTCTGAAGAATTTTATTATTCATGAAAATAATTAAATTCTTTTAAGAAATTTTACCAAAATAGTATAGATTTTGTAAATATTTTTAATTTCAGCGAAGAATTTCATTATTTGTGAAATGTAATTGAATTCTTGCAAAAAATGATTGATAATAATTACATTTTTCGAGGAATTCATTTAAAATTATATTAATAATAATTTTTATTCCAGGAAAAATTTCATTATTTATGATTTTAAAAGGTTTAAATTTAAGAATCAAAATACTCTTTTGAGTCAGAGAAAAAGTCGAAATTTTGTCTGGAACTCAGGGAAAAAGAAAATTAATTTTTTGTGGCAACCCTGAAAATTTGATTTTTGTCTGACAATAACCGATTTGTTCTACTGACAATTAATAAAAATTATTTCAAAGAAAACAGAATAGAAGGAAGAATATTTACTTAGATAAAGAAATTTCCGCTTACCTACCTGATATCTTTTTCTACTAAGTGCTCAAATTATGTCTGACTGAAATTGTACTTTACTGCTTAAACCACAAAAATTAAATTTCTTAAAGGGGCCAATAATATCCGATTAAATTTTATAAATAAAAATTTTTTTTACCGATTCTCTTTCTTTTTAGTCAAGAAATCTAGTTTTGTCTGACTATAATCAGCTTTTTTCACTTTATCCTTTAAGAAATATTTCACCTAATGAGGAATTACAATAGAGAAGGAATTGCAAAAAACGTGAACGTGGAAAAAAACAGTTTTGCTTCTCTTAATAATATTTGTAAGTAAATATTCAGACACGGTCTGACTAGAACTGAATTTTTCTATTTAAAAAAGCAAAAACTTGATTATTTACAATGTTATAATAGTCCTACGTTAAATTTTTCAAAAAAATATAAACTTCTTTTTTTAAATTTCTCTATATTCTAAAATTATGTTCTGTCTGACTAAAAGTGGATTACTTCACTTAAAAATGATTAAATTACTGTTTTCTAAATAAGGTAGAAAATATTCAATGAATTTTTTTTTGAAAAAAGAGTTTCGTTAATTGGTGAAATATATTTATTTACTCCGGATGCGAATTTTGGCTTACCGAAACATACTATTTCTACTCATCAATAAGAAAAACTAATAATTTAAGACAGTCGAACTCGAAAATAATAATTTATATAAAATTATCTTTAAAAAAAAACTGTCCCGACTGTTCAAATTTCTTAAGGGGGTATTCTGGTCTAGAGGCCTCAATTTTAAGGCGTTTTTCCGAATGGGATAAAAAAGAAAGTTTAACATTTTTAATATTTACTTTTTTTGCAAATTGTTTACTAATGTTTAAAGAATACAGAAAAAAAATTAGAAAAAGAATAATAAAAAATCTTAAAAGTTATAAACTTTTGAAGTGGGAACTGAAAAAAATTCTGGTTGACACGATAACTCAGAATCTACTCAACCGATTTACTTCAAATTTTGCAAAAAGGTTCTTTGTATATCCCTTTATGGTCGCAACCTCAGATTTTGAAAAATATTTTTGTTCACTATTTTTAAAAAATTCAAAAGTGTTAAAAAACAGTGTCAAAAAACACAACTTTTTTAAAAATCGTCGCCATTTTGCTAAAAAATTTTTTTTTCTTTTCTCCGAGGTACCGACTATAGCGAAGCCTTTAATAATCAAGAATTTCTTTAGATTTTTTGTTTTGGAGCATTACAAAACTCTCCACACTGTCAACCAGTTCGCACTTGATTTTTTTCAGTCCCCACTTCATCAGTTTATAACTTTTAAAATTTTAGATTATTTTTTTCCCAATTTTTTCTGTATTCTCTAAACATTAATAAACAATTTCCAAAAAAAGTAAATACTAAAAATGTTAAAGTTTCTTTTTTATCCCACTCGAAAAAACGCCTAAAATTGAGGCCTCTAGACCAGAATACCCCCTTAACTTAAAAATTATGTAATTCTTGTCTGACTAAAATTGACTTATTCCACTTAAGAAATCATGTTTTATGAACAAAATGTAACAATACTGAATAAAATTATAACTATAATAGATTTTTATATAAAAAATTTGCGAATCACAATGTGAAAATTAAATTAAATTTTCTTTTTTATTTTTTGTCTTGCTGAAATTTCTTTTCATTATAGGAGGGTACATATATCAAACGCCACTCTGAGCTTCCTAAACGATGAATTTGAGGTGGAACGAGCTTTCGGTGAAAATCGCGAGGAGGCACTTCAAAAAGCTGGCCTCGTCACGTACTTTATAGTCAGAGCCCTCAAGCCATTTAAACCAGCTCTGACCAAAAGTCTCGCATCGCTGGCCGATGCTGAATATTCTCATACAGTCGTCTCTGACACTGATGGCAGAAACAAAGAGGACTCTGAAGATTTTCGACTACGACTTCGCCAGGAACTTGACAGCAGAAGTATGTGTCATGTAAATGAAAAAAAAAAAATAACAAAAAACTTTTCTCATTATCTTTCCAAATTCAACCTACTTTTTCATTTGTTAAAAATAACTTCACACTCATTATTTAAAATATAAAAAAACCACTTTTCCATTTTTGTATTTTTTTTTTTTTTTTTTGCAAAAATATTCCATCTCAAAGCGTGACAGTTTTTTTTCATTTTATTTTACAAAAAACCCGACATGTCCAACTTTGCTACTTTTCAATTTTAATTATTAAAATTTTTCCTTTATGTTCTATTTTCTTTTTTATTCAGGAAATTTTTTTTTTAAATTCATCATTCTTTTGTAAATAAATATTGTTAAATAATATATTTTCCTTTGGAATAACTATTATTATTATTATTATTATTATTATTATTATACTATTATTATTTCATCAATAACTATTGATTGAAATATGGATAATAATTAACTAGTTTATTAACACAAACTAGTTCATTAATATCAATATTTCAATTAACTATTTTTAATACTAATTTCATATTAATAGCATATTAACATATTTAATTACTTTTTAAAAAAAAACTTCTTTAAAATAAAAAAATTTCTTTAAAACTTCTTTAATTCCCTATTGAATTTGGATAATATTTGTTCGAAATTTTCTAATTCTATTTTTAATTCTTTATGTAAATTCTGATTCTAATTCTAATTCGAATATAAAAAAATAATATTATTAACATTTTTAATTATTTCTAATATATTTGTGTTAATTTGGAATAAATAGTATTTAATTGGCTATAAATAGTCATTTTAAATCACAATGAAGAAAATTTGTTTTAAAAACAAAATTAATATTTAAGACTACGATTTTGCAATTTGACTTTGACTTTTCATTCGATTTTAAGTTTTAACTCTTATTTTCACTTTGACTCTGACTTAAACCTTTGCTTTTACACTAACAAAAAATTTTTTTTGATTCAAATAACCGATTACTTGTCTATTAGCAAAAATATGTTTACTTGAATTAACCCTTTGAGGACCAGTGTTGCTTTCAGGCAACATAAACATTTTTTTATTAACTCGTGCATAAATTTCTTAATTTTCAAAACTGAATATTGAAACAATAATTTTCACATAGTCTGGAAAATTTCCAAATTAAGTTTGCTTAAAAATCAAAAATCGCGATTTTTTAAGAAAAAATTTGGTTTCAAAGGGTTAAACAAGTTTAATTTAAGTCAAATTTTAATTTAAATAAAATAAATTTTATTAAAACCAGTAATTACAGCATTTGAATTAAATACCATTTAATTGACTCAAATAAAAATTCGACAGATTTTTCGTCGCGTTGTCAATAGTTGTATGATTCAATAATTACTATGTATTGCTGCTATGTAACTAATCAAAAATTATTTTCAAGATTTCAATTCACTTATTTTCTAGAATTTTTAACTGAAATTTATTTTTAATTCAATTATTATTATTTTTAATAATTTTTTGAGAAAGTTCCTTAAATTGAATTATTATTTATATATCAAAAAACTCATCTAAACTATTTCTAAAATTCACTTGATTACAATTCTATTTTATGAAATTTCAATAATTTGAAAATTTTGCAATTAAATATTTATTTAAAAAGACAACTAATTTAAAAAAAAATTTGAAAAAAATGTTTCGAAAAACTAACTTTTTCAGAATTTTTAATTAAAATTTTTTTACAATTTATTTTCTGAGAGAAACATAATTTTATTTATTTTAATGTCTTGTTTTATGTAGGATTAAAAAAAATATTTTTTGGAAAATTCATATCACTTCTGTTTTAATCAGGTTAAATTTTTACTTATTCAAATTTAGAGAATACATTTTTTGATATATATTATGTAATATTATTGCAAAAAAAAATTAGAAATTATAATTTACTTCACACACAATTTTTCGTTAATATGTGAAATTTTTTTTATTTTGAAAGTTAAGATTTTTGTAACTTCTCATAAAGTCGAAGAATTTTTTATTGAAATTTTGTAAAGATAATCCAATTCTTTTGAGTAATTCAATTAAAATTGTAATTTACATAATTAACATAATAATAATAATAAATTAAATACTTTGTTTGGCAGGCGTGACATTTGCTACTTATTTATTTTATTTGTAAAAAAAATTTTTTAAAAATTAATTAAAAAAATTATTCAAAAAATTCAATTTTAAATCTGTAAAGTTCAATTATTGTTAAAAATAGTAAAAGTTTAAAATAAATATAATCTTTTCAATGCTGAAGAATTACATTCAGAATTTTCTTATGAAACTTAAAGTCAAACTGAAAGTCAAAGTTAAAGTCAAAATTAAAGTCAAAGTGAAAACGAAAGTGAAAGTCAACAATGAAAATAAAATCATATTCTCCTCTGAAATTTGTACTTGAAATAAATAAAACTTCGATCTTAAAAAAGTATAGATAAACATAAATAATTTTTGATTTCATCATTTCTACAGTAAAAATAATAAAAATTGTCGGTTTCAGTTACAAATAGTTTAAGAGGAAAAAAAATTTAATTTAAACATAGAAATAGACATTTCTATTTTGGTAAAATAAAAAAATTTGAAAACTGACTGTTTCGGTTTTTGAAAAAAAGATTTCAAGTGGCAAAAAAAATTTAATTCAAGAAGAAATAAAGATACTTTTCTTTTATAGATAAAATTGAAAAATATATGACAAAGGAATTGTTTTTCAATGGAAAATTAATTTTTCAGTTGGAGGAACGGAGTTGAAGGATCACGCCTCGTGGCTGACTCTACATTTCAAGGATCCACAATTGGAGAGAGGTTTTCATAGTGCCGAGGAGGCATTTTCACCACTTTCGGTATTGGGAGGACCTTTAGTGCTACTGTGCTCGGCTCCAGTATGGAGATTCCAACATTCGAGTCGATTCACATACGGAGGTGTGGCAGTAGTCACGCTCTATGGAATAGTCTTGGCAGGTGCAACTTGCCTTGGAAGCGCCGTGAGAGCGAGATGGCTTCGAAGGATTTTGGCTCTCCTCATGATATTTTCCCTTAGCATTTTCGTTCTCCTCGACATGGTGAGTGGAAAAAGTTATTTCTCCCTCTCTCTCTCTTTCGAAACAAATATTTCTCTCTTTAAAAAAAAATTATCTTTTTTTTAGCAAAGGAAAAATAATTTCGCAACTAATTCAGAAATTTTTTTGGAATATTTGTTTAATAAAGAAAACGAATCGTTTTCTGATACAAAAATCGCTTTTCGACTGACTACGAATTTCTGTTCAATAAATTTTAGAAACTGGACATATATTTAGTCAATTTTGTTTTCATATTTGTCTACAATAATTATGAGATGATTTAGAAAATTAAACAGTAAAACATATATTTTTTAGAAATTTTAGTTTATTTTATTTTTATTATACCTATCTAATTATTAGCAAAATGGTTAATTTTATTTATTTTATTTATTTTACATAAAGAAAAAAAAATTTAATTTAAAAAAATCAGTTTCTTAGACTCGTTTTGTTTCATTTAAAATAAAAATTTTTCTTTTAAATAAAAAGGGAGTTTATAATGCCAAAAAAAATTCTTTGATTTAAACAAATTATCCTTCAATCCAAAAAATTTGTTCCTTATACCAAAGAAAATTTTTATTATTGACAATAATTGAAAAATTAATTTGTTTCAAAGAAATTTTACTTTTTAAATTAAAAAATTATTTCTTTGATCATATAGGATTAAATTTTTCAAACAAATTAATAATTTTTTTTAATCAAGGAAAAATTAAATTTTTAATCGAAAAAGCAAGTCAAAGGAAACGATTTCCTTAAATCAACAGAAACTATTTTCTTGGTGTATAAGAAAATTGGATTTTAATTATTTTTATTTTATTTTTAGAGTTTACATAACTTTTTGTTGTGAAGTAAATGTTTTTTTTATTTTAAAATATATATAACATTTTTTTAAAAAATCCATAATTTTTTTTTGTAACTTTTAACATTTAGAACTTGAAATAATTTAATTTTTGCATAGAAATTTTAATCAAAGTTTGAAGATAATTGAATTCTTTCAAAGAATGTAAAAAAAATTGTTTAAACAATTGAATTATTTTTAAAAACTTTATTAAAACCGAGGAGAAAATAATTGAATTTATTTAAAGAACTATATTAAAATTTTTAAAAATAATTGAATTTCTGAGAAGAATTATATTATTTATAAAAATAATTGAATTCCTGGGAAGAATATAAAAAAATTTGTATAAACAATAAAATTATTTTTAAAAATTTTATTCAAACCAATAAGAAAATAATTGAATTCATTTGAAAAATTTTATTAAAATTTTTCAAAATAATTAAATTATTTATAAAAATAATTGAATTCTTGTGAAGAATTTGATAACATTTTTTAAAAATAATTGAATTTCTGCAAAAATTCAATTGATTATGAAAATAATTAGATTGTTCGGACAAGTGTTTGAAAATATTTTAATTTTTTTCAAAGAATTTTATTATTAATGAAAATTATTGGATTTCTGTGAATAACTTTATTAATAGTTTTAAAAATACATAATTGAATTTCTGCAAAAAATGCAATCATTCGTTTATAAAAATAATTAGATTTTCGGGAAAAATGTTATCCAAATTTTTGAAAATACTTTAATTTCTTCGAAGAATTTTATTATTTATAAAAATAATTGAATTCTTGTAAAGAATTTGATAACATTTTTTGAAAATTATTAAATTTCTGCAAAAATTCAATTGTTTATATAAAAACAATTAGTTTGTTGGGACAAATGTTTGAAAATATTTTAATTCTTTTTGGAGAATTTTATTATTAATAAAAATAATTGAATTTTTGAGAATAATGTTACCAATAGTTTGGGAAATAATTGAATTTCTGCAAAAAATTCAATCGTTTATGACAATAATTAGATTCTTGGGAGAAATTTTATTCAAATTGTTGAAAATCTTTTAATTTCTTCTAAGAATTTTATTATTAATGAAAATAATTGAATTTTTGCGAAGAACTTTATTAATATTTCCGAAAATAATTGAATTATTTCAGAGAATTTTATTAACATTTTTTAAAATAATTGAATTTCTAAGAAGAATGATATTATTTAAAAAAAAATAATTGAATTCTTGGCAAGAATTTGATAACATTTTTTGAAAATAATTGAATTTTTGCAAAAAACTTTATTAATATTTTTGAAAATAATAATTGAATTATTTTAAAGAATTTTATTAACATTTTTAGAAATAATTAAATTTTTTCTAAAAACTTTATTAATATTTTTAAAAATAATACATAATGATAATTAGTTAATTTGCAAGTGAATTTTAAAATTTTTTTAATTTCAAATTATTAAAAAATTGATTCACGTGAAACTTAGTATCAAAATTTTGACCAAATAAATAATCTTGAAAGTGTCTGCAACGAATTTAAAATTAATTTTTAGTAATTAGGACAAATAAAGTTTAATAAGTCATCACATATTAAATTATAAATTATTTTCAAAATTCTAAATCATCATTATTAAATAAATATGAAATAAACTTTTTTTTAACATAATTTTTATATTCATATTATTATTGATTATTTTTTAATGAAAAATCTTCTCAACTTAAAAAATAAAACATAAAAGTAATTTATAAAAAAAGTATTTCTCATAATCCGGGGATTTATTCTTCCCATATGAATAAAAACATAAAAAAATAAAAAAAATAAAAATTGCGTTTTATCCAGTTTTAATATTGCGAAAATGAGTGAAAATTAAGGGTGGAGACTTGTAAACAACAAAAGGAGTAGAGGGTAAAGAAGATGTTATTCAAGATTCCCTTTGGAGCATCTTTTGATGTGATGCTGTCTGGTGAGATTAAATTATATATGCACCTGTAAATATGATGAAAATAACTTATCTCAGGGGGGGTTTCTCACTATAAAGCACGTAAAGGGAAGTTTCTCAAGGACTCGTGAAGTAGACTGAAGCATCTTGTACTTGATGACAAGCTATCTCTTTCCACATAAGCCATTACTCATCAAGTTCTCCTTTGCGAAACGAGACCGGGAAGAAGGGATGCTGTGAACTATTGTACAATAAAGCAAAAGAGATTTTGCCCAGATATATACCCCAGTCCACTTGTAATCAGATCATGAACCCACAGTTACAGCGTCAAAATTACAGAAAAATTATTCCTAAACAATGTTTTCCTTTTTTTTTGTTTTTAATATATTAAAGACAAAAAAATGGGAAATTAAATATATTAAATTAAATATATTCAATTTATTCAATTTATTATAGAAATATTACTGAATATAAAATTATAAATTAATAAACTACTTAAAATTAACAAATATTATAATAATAAAAATTTGAATAAATTTAACAAAGTTTGAATTAGGAACGAGAGAATTAAGAAAGAATTAAATTACGAAAGGATTAATAAATGAGAGGAAGTTTAATAAAGAAAAAAGTAATACTAAATTTTGTGGTCTTTCGAAAATTTTCCATAGTCTTCTTTTTTCCTATTTTTCTGAATTGAAATTCACTTTATGATAATAGAAAAACTTGTTGAAAAAGTTTCAATTAAAATTATTCACATTACTTCTGACAATTACAATTTAAACTTTCGCCACACTAATATATGTTGGAAACATACTTTTGCTCCACTGGATTACCTTCTCAGGGAAAATGGTTCATTGGGTCAATCCGATTAAACTCGAATAGAGGATAATTTCTTAATTCAATGTTAATTATGTTAAACCAATATTTTTCAGGTCATATTATTGACTCTGCCCTTTCAAATATGCTAATTTGTATATTTAAATATTGAAGGATTATTAATTGCACTTTTTTCGCAATTTTTATTTTATTTCTCCTGTTTTATACTTTATTTTTCATTTTTAATGTATATTTCTAAATTTTTTATTATATTTTTATTTCTTTTTTATTTTTACTTCCTTTTTTAATTTTATATTTTACTCTATTTTTATATGCAAAAGTTAAATTGAAACAACTTATTTTTATATTTCAAATTCTTTGTAAGTTTATAGTTTGTTTACTTTTAACGCAACGTTTTTTTTATCTCTACTTTTATATTTATTTATAATTTATATTTTATTTTTGATTTTATAAATTTTATATTTTATTTTAATATTTTTTAATTATTAATCTGCAGGATTATCATTTATTCTCTCGATATCCTCTGTCTCACTCTATCTATATCTCTCGAAAAAATTTTCTCGAATATACGAGTTTAAATAATAATGTAATTTTCATTTTTAATTCAACTATTTTGATATTTATTTCGTTTGTATCATATTCAATGTTTAATTAACGTATAAAATTTTACTTTTGTATATCCGTTTATATTACTACATAAATCAATTTTTATTAAATTTATACGTAGGAGCCATAATTTACATACCACGTAATGGCAAATTTTAACTTTTATTTTAACGGTTAACTTCTGAACAAATATTTTTAAAAGAAATTAATCCGAATTTAAGAAGAGAGATAATTCTTTTGTAGAATAAAAATTCAGAAAAAACTCACTGTTTGTTGCAGGAAATCAGCTTCTTTGCATCCTCCTTCCTGTCCGCTAAGTCTGAAAAATTTAAAAAAAACAATTATCAGTTAAAATTTTATCTAATTACATAAAAAAAATTCTATTTTTATTCAAAAGCAGTTTAAAAAAATATTTTTTCAATTTTCTTTACAAAAATAGTATCACAAAACATTTTCTAAATCTGAATTATTAAAAATATTAACTAGATTTAATAATTGATTTTTCGTTTTTAAAACAATTAAAATTCAATAATAATTAGATTCTAAAAAAATATTTTTTAGTGAAATTTAAGTAATTTAAAAAATTATTTTTAATAGAAGTGATATGAACTTTCTAAGAATAATTGTTTTGATTTTACTTAGAAAAGATATTAAAATAAAAAAAATACAGTTTTTTTTAATAAAAAATTAACCTTTTTTAAAATTAATAAACTTAATAAAATTAACCGTATTTTTTATAAATAATAATTTGTTTTTCTACAATAATTTATAATTAACTATTTTTGCTGTACAATGTTTACTTATATTTACAAATTAAATTATTACTGGCAACAATTCGCGCGCAGCTGAGTTTTTACTCACTTTTTTAAATAAAATTAGCAATTTTAAAAATAATAGAACGTAAAAATTTTTAATGCAAATTTTTTTTTATAAAAATAGAATATGAATTGGAATATATAGTTTTAATAATATTATAATTATAATAATAATACATTATGACATAGGGAATTCAGGAAAAAGTGAGGAATTTTTATTAAAAGTACTGAAAAAAATTAAATTTTTAAAATTTATAAGAAAATTCTGAATTTTTGTGTCTTTTTTGTTTGACTCATAAATTATAAAATTACCACGAATTCTAATACAAAACCTTCAATTTTTTCTATTTCTGACAAAAATTTCTTTTTAAATAACTTAAATCTTGAACAACTATCATAAAATAAATAAATTATTTAATGAATAATTTTACTTCAATATTTCAAAATTAATTAAATTTTAAAAGTGTTGCGTTTACAATATTTTCATAAATAAATGAATTTCAAACGGTTTCAATTTGAAATTTTATAAAATTTCAATTTTGAATGAATTTAATTAGAAATTTTAATGAACTTAGATTTTTGAAAAATTTTTATATTTCAAAATCTTCTAAAATTAGTTAAATTTGTCAATATTTATTTAAATAATTATTAAAAATAATGGATTTATAGAAAAATTTTAGTTAAACACACTAAAAAAATTGAATTTTGAAGAAGCTATAAATGATTGCAGAAATTCAATTATTTTCAAAACTAATAAAATTCTTATCACAAAATTCAATTATGTTCAAAATTTACAAAAAATTCTCGACAAACTACCAATTATTATCTTTATAAATAAAAAAACATTTCAATGAATTTCAATATCTACTATTTTAATAAAATTACCCAAAAGAATTTAATTATGGTAACTTTTTTTAAAAAATGTTATTAAAATTCGTCAAAAGAATTCAATTATTTAAAAATTTGTTAATAAAATTCTTCATAAGAATTAAATTTTAAGAAACATTAAATTATTCAATAAACAATTTACTTTCGTATTTAAATAATTAAATTCACGTAGAATTTTCTAATAAAAATTGATTTGGAAATTAATTTTAGTTTAAATTTTAGATAATAATAGAATATGAAAATAATTTTCAGTTTTGTAAAAACATTTAAATATTTTTATAAATAATAAAAGTATCACAGAAATTCAATTATTTAAAAATTTGTTAATAAAATTCTTTATAAAAAATTAAATTTTATGAAACATTTAATTTTTCAATAAATAATTGAATTCTCGTAGAATTTTCTAATAATAATTGATTTGAAAAGGAATTTTAGTTGAAATTTTAGATGCTAATAGAATATGAAAATAATTTTGAAGAAGTTACAGTAACAATATTCTTATAATATAAAATAATGATTTTAACACTCAATCCTCTTTAATTATTTTAAAACATAAAGAAATCGATCACTCCGAGTCTTCGACTCGAAGTAATCGTTTTCTTTATGTTTTATAATAATATTTTTAAAGTTGATTAGTTTCAAAAAAGTTTGATTTTGAAATTTTTGAAAATCATAATTCCTATGGAAAAATAATAATAATTAAATATTTAAAATATTTAAAAAAGAAATTATTGTTTTCGAATAATTTTACAATTAAAGATATTCGTAAATAAATTTTAACAGAATATTTTTTCCAATATCATTTTTTCCTTTATTTTCTAAAAATTCAAAAATTTTCAGTTTCATTTTCAATTAAATTTTCAAATTGACAAATATAATTTATGAACATTTTTTTTCCTTTATTTTTAAAAAATTTGGATTTTATTAAAACAATTGAAAGAAATAAAATTGATGCAAATTATTTCCTGTTGAAAATTGAGAATTTTCTTAAAAAATATTAGGAAACAGAAATATCTAATGTTTTTCTTCCCAAAAGAAAAAAATGAGTTTGTTAACAATACTGTTATTGAGAAATGAAAATTATTCATAAAATGGGCATATTTCCTACTTCTTAATAAAATTTTTTTAACAATTAACAATTTTCTAGTATTTTTTATAAATAAAAAGGAGAATAATTTGCATAATAATAATTTAGATCAGTCAAACGAAATTTGTTATAGAAAAAAGCATCCAACAAACAAAATGGATATATTTTTTATTTGTTAATCATAATTTTTTTTAAATTTTCTAATTTGAAATATTATTTATTTAAGATTCTTATACGGGCAGAGCCCTTGATAAAAAAAAAACGTTTATAAAAAATAAGTAAATTATTATAAATCATGAGAAAATACCTGTATATTTTCGATTTGTCAAACAATATTTTTTTAAAGAAATAAAAGCAAAAGCAAACACGGAAACAAACTTCTGCGGACAGAATGAATGAAAGAATACGGAGATTAATATAGTTAATTAATTAATTTTGAATTCTAAAAAATCTCTTGTTCTATTAGTTTAAAAACATATTAAATTTTGTAATATTCAAAATTTCTCTTCTTGAATAATTTAGAGAGGAAATTAATTAACTCTTGTAATAATAATAATAACAATGATATTAATGGGAATAATTTAATGTTTCAGGCAAACTGTGCCGCAATTGAGGAGGTCGATCAGTCAGCGGATGGACCATCAAAGGGGCCATTGAAATGTCCATATCCTTCATATTACTCCTACATTGGCGTTCTTGCCTTAATAGTTATATCCATGCCTGTGTACATAAGTTATCTTGGAAAATCCATGTTGATGTTCATGCTGGCCGGAGCACAATGTGGATTGAATTTACTCTTGGGACCTAATTTAGATCGTGAGGAACGTTGTTCGGCAGCACTAGGAACAGTAGTGGCTTTTCCTCTCAAACATTCTCTCTCTGTTACACTGCTAACCATTGCTCTCGCACTGGTCGTAGTCGCAAGATACGTTAGTAGAACTAATTACTCATTAATTATGTACCAATTAAGATTCATTCTCTTTATGAGATAATTGCGCATACCTACTATTTTCCACTTCAAATAATTCTCCCATTCCACTTGCTTTTGCAAAGGAAAAAATTACTTCTTTTTTTTGGGGGGGGGGAATTATTATTATCTACTACTATTTAAAAATTATTAAATTAATTAATTTCAATTATTCATTATTTGTCTCAAAAACTAAATTTATTTGTTGAAATAACAATTAATTTAACTAAAATAAAAAATAAGTGAATATTTTTTTGATAATAGATAAGTAATCGGTTATTTAAAATTGTAAATCAAATAATTTTTTCCCCAGTGTAGAATAAGAATAAAAAAATTATAAAGTCGAAAATTTCGTTATAATATTTATGGGATAATTTTATCGGAAATTGGAAAATTAGAGAAAAAAGGCGATTAATAATAATCAATTCAAAGGGGAGAATTAATTTGAGTGTTAATTGAAAATTCCAATGTCAGAAGAGAGGAGAGGGACGTTAGAGGAAAATAAGCCGTGTGTTCATATTGGGGGCTTTTCGAGTCTAACGAGAATCATTTCCGTGCGTAATCCCATGGCAAAGCCGCTTTTATCGATGATGAAGACCTCCCTTCCTCTCTCTCTCTCTCTCTCTCTCTCTCTTTCTCTCTTGAGATTTTTATGTCCCAAAAAAGAAGAAAAAAAAATATAACAAAATCCCCTAATAATCGACAATTTAATAAAAGAGACATTGTTATTTTTTTGTTTTGTTTTGTTTTTTTTGTACAGACGGAAAAAGCGAGAAGAATACTGTACCTCAGGGGACAGGAAGTGGTCGCACAAAGGGAACGAGCTTCTGATATGAAAAGAAGAAATGGAGCATTGATTTATAACATTCTTCCACCTCATGTGGCCGCTTATTTCTTATCAACCACAAGGCACCATGACGATTTATATAGTCAAAGTTATGCCGAAGTTGGTGTTCTTTTTGCCAGTATGCCAAATTTTTCCGATTTCTACAGCGAAGAGAGTATCAATAATCAAGGTCTCGAATGTCTCAGGTTCCTGAATGAGGTCATCTCGGACTTTGATGCTGTGAGTTTAACGAAAAAAAAATATCCCCTTTTTTTATTTTAGTAAAATAGAATTCCTTATTTGAAATTTTATTTCTGTTTCTTTATGGATTCTGAATTTTAAATTAATTCTGAAAATATATTTATAAATACATTTCCTTATGAAAATTAGAAATTGATTCGCTCTAAATTTGTTTCATATATTCACCGTAAAAATAGGGGAATTTTTATTAGTTTACTTAGATAAAGGTATAATTGACTTATATCCTGCTAAATTATTTATTTGGTTTAAATGAATTTTATCAGGTTAAAATGAATTTTATTTGGTTCAAATCAATTTACAACGGTTCAAATAAATTTTATTTTGTTCGAATAAATTATATTTGGTTAAAATTAAAATTTTTATTTCTGTTAAATAACATTTTTAATTTAAAACAAAAAATAATTTACTACACCCAGTGAAAAATTTTATTTCAAAACATAAAATAAAAATATATCCAAATATAATTTATTTTGAGTTAATTAAAAGTATATTTGTCTCAGAACCAACCAGGTTTGGAGAAATAAAAATTTTATTCGAACATAAATAAAAATTTTATTTGAATCAAATTAAATTTTACTTGTTCTAAACAAACTTTTAATTTAAAATGCATGATTTAGTAAATTTTTTGACAAATATACTTTTATTTGACTCAAACAAATTATATTTGGTTTAAATAAATATAAGCAAATAATAATTATTTATTTATTAATTGCGTTTATTTATGTTTTTAAGATTATTTATTATGTTTGGCATAAATGATTTTATTTAATTTATTTTAAATAAAAATTGTTAAATAAAATTTTTATTTACCTAACAAAAATAATTTATTACAAAAAAATGTATTTTTATTTGACTCAAATGAATTATATTTGTTTAAATAAAACATTCCTCTGACCTTAACAAGAAAATAGGGAAAACTTATTAGGCCCTTGGAAAAGCCTTAAATTAATTAGAATTTTCATGAACTACAATTGAAAACAAAGTTTATCAAAAATTAAAAAAATATTTTAAACATAATAATTTAATAAAAAACTACTTTAGATTTGCAACCACAGAAAATAAAATGAAAATCATGATTTACAACAACAACAAAATTAAATAAAAATATTGTAATTTTAAAAAAAAGTACCTAAATAAAAATTATAATTTTCAAAAAAAGTACCTAAATAAAAATTATAATTTTCAACAAAAAAAATTAAATAAAAATTGTAATTTTCAAGAAAAAATTGAATAAAAATTTTATAATTTTCAAGAAAAAAAAGTAAATAAAAATTATAATTTACAACAAAAATATTAAACAAAAATTATAATTTATAACTACAAGAAGATAAATAATACAAATATTCTACAAAAAATAATACTGTTAGTAGAATAAATAAATAATAAATTTTCCATATTTCTAATTTTTCAAAAATAATACTTTTATGAGAAAATTAAAAAAAAAATTAAAACTCTTCTTAAGTAAGCAAAAAAAATTTATATTACTGCTAATTAGTTACCACAGCGGATTAAATTTTTTTCTATTCCTTTTTTCATCAAAAAAAAAAAAAAAAAATACTGAAAAACTTGTGTGAAGTTTATAACTTTGAATTTTAGAAAATTTCTGATGGGTTTTTGCAAATTCCTGTCACGTCTCTTGACTATTATATTGCACAATTCCATTTTCTCGACGTCCATGTACTATATGGACCAAACTTTAAACTCGCTTCAACATTGTATTATAAACATCAAGTTTATTAAATTCAAATATTCAAAACGTTCACAAATTAAATAATTGACCTTTTGTAAGTTAAATATAAAAAAAATGTATTTTTTAATATTTCTTTCTTTCTTTAATTTCTAATCGAACAATGAAATATCATTAGTTTATATTATATTTAAATTACAAATTTAAAAAAAAATACAATATTATAATTAGAATTTAAAAATTTTTTTGTACAGTTTGTTTAAATAATTATCCTAACAATAATTTTTAATTTCAATTATCTGAAGGTAAGCATTATTTTCCTCTTATTTTATTTTACCTTCAACCTTTTCTCCTTTGAATTTTTTATATTTCTTATTTCCATATTTTATAATTAGATTCTATAATCCCTTATTGTTAATAAGAAAAAAATACTGCTAGAAGAACCTTGTCTTTTTTATTATTTTTTTTTTTTTTGAAAAAAACACTTTTTGTTGTAAAGTAAAAAATAAATTTGAATTTACTTTTAATTTATTAAATTAGTAAATAAAAATATTCTTTACTGTTACTGCAATGTTTTAGTAAATAATAAACAAAATTATTTATTATAATTATTTTTTAATTGATAACTAAAGTTATTATTTGCTGTAATTATTTAATATAATTTGATTCTATTTATTTACTAAATAAACAATTAAGTTATTAAAATAAGAAACAAAATAAAATTAAACAATTTTTTTCTTTTTCAGATACTTGATAGAGATGAATTTAGGGATATAATTAAAATAAAGACAATTGGATCGACCTATATGGCAGCTTCGGGAATAATGGATTCAACAAATAACGATGGACCCAGATGGGGACACCTCTCGACACTCGTCGATTTTGCTTTAGAATTGAAAAAGGCCCTTTCAAGTATCAACGAGCAAAGCTTTAATCATTTTGTCCTAAAAATGGGCATCAATCATGGTCCCATTATTGCCGGTGTAATCGGCGCAAGAAAACCTCATTACGACATTTGGGGAAACACGGTAAATGTCGCATCACGAATGGAGAGCACTGGAAAAGTTGGTCACATACAGGTTAATATTTCTCAACTATAATAATTAATTAACATTTGAGATTTTTTACAGAAAAAAAATTACATGAATAAAAAGTGAAATAGATTTTAGTTAAAAAATGAATTGAATTAATTAATTTAGTTTTTGTCTATTTGTTTAGTTAATTACTTAGTTCGATAATTCAATATTTTTTAATTTAATTACAAAGTTATTTCTTTTTAAATAACTTAAATCTTGAACAACTATCATAAAATAAATAAATTATTTAATGAATAATTTTACTGAAATATATCAAAATTAATTCAATTTTAAAAGAATTGTGTTTAGAATTTTCAGAAATAAATTAACTTTAATCGGTTTCAATTTGAAATTTTAGTAAATATTAATTTTTAATGAATTTAAATCGAAATTTTAAGAACAACTGATTATAGAAATTCAATTATTTTCAAAAGTAATAAAATTCTTCGCAGAAATTCAATTATGTTCAAAATTTTTTTTTAAATTCTCGTCATAATTTCAATTATCTTTATAAATAATAAAATTCTTCTCCAAAATTCAATTATTTTCAACAAAAATTAATAAAATTCTTGGAAAAATTTCAATTATTTTCAAAACTTCTCCTCATTTCAATTAATTTTTTATAAATTTCTTCGGACAAATTTAATTTTTTTAAATTTTTTTATTAAAGTTTCTCCAAAGAATTCAAATATATTCATAGAATTAATGAAAAACAGTTCTGAGAAATTCAATTATTTCGAAGAATTTAATAAAATTCTTGTCAAAATTTCAATTATTTAAAAAAATTCTCCTCATTTCAATTATTTTTAATATCTACTATTTTAAAAAAATTTTCTAAAAGAATTCAATTACTTACCAATTTTTTATAAATTTCTTCGGACAAATTCAATTATTTTTAATTTTTTTATTAAAGTTTCTCCAAAGAATTCAAATATATTCATAGAATTAAAAAAAATAGTTCTGAGAAATTCAATTATTTCGAAAAATTTAAATAAAATTATTTGAAAAGTTCTATTATTTAAAAAAATTTTGACAAAATTCCTTTACAAGATTTAATTAATAAAATTGCAATTTTAATAAAATTTTCCTATACAATTAAATTATTTTCAATACAATTCTTCTTAAGAATTCAATTATTTTCACAAATAATCTATTTCTTTATGAGAATTCAATTATTTAAAAAATTTCAATTATTTTTTTATGTACAATTTTAAATATTAAAAGAATTGATAAAATGCTTTATAAATTTGAAATTTATAATAAAATTTGTCATAGAATACAATTATTTTCGTAAAATACAACATTCTTCCTAGGAATACAATTATTTTCAAAAATGTTTATGAAAATCTTCGAAACAATTGAATTATTTTTTTGTTAAAAAATGAATTGAATTAATTAATTTAGTTTTTGTTTATTTGTTTAGTTAATTAGTTAGTTCAATAATTCAATATTTTATAATTTAGTCACAAAGTTATTTGGTTAGTTATTTAATTGTTTTTTGTTATATTAGATAATAAGTTTATTTTTAATTTATTTAGTTAATTAGTTAATGAATTAATTAGTTTACTGCTTAGATAATTAGTTATTTAATTAGTTAATTTATTTCGTTATTTCGTTCGTCAGTTACTTATAAAATGAATAATTTGGTTAATTAGTAATTTTGTTGAATAATTAGTTAATTAATTAGTTATTTTGTTGAATAATTAGTTAATTGTTAAGTTATTGACTTATTTAGTTAATTAGATAATTAGTTAACTAGATAATTAATTATTTAGTTAATTAGTTCGTTTTTAAGTTTTTTAGTCAATTACTTTTTTATTTAATAAATTAATTAGTTAATTAATAGTTATTTAGTTACAATATTTATTAATGAGTTAGTTATTTAGTTAAATAATAAGTCAATTACCGAGTTTCTTAGGTATTTAATTGGTTGATTAGTTATTTAATTACTTAGTTATTTAGTTAATTATTTAGTTGTTTAGTTACATAATTAATTAATTAGTTAGTTATTTAGTTAAATAATAACTAAATTGCCTTTTTTCTTTAGCTATTTAATTATTTAATTAATGTGTCATTTAGTTCATTACTTAATTATTTAGTAAATTTGTCAGGCAAAGTTTTTTTCCGTGTAACTATAGTTACAAAAAGAGCTTTGCCTGAAAAATTTACAAATTTCACTGTATTAGCGAAATTTTTAATCGCTTCAGTTAAGATTTTCATTATTCTAGAGAAACTTATCGCTGATCCAGCTGAAATTTTTTTTCAGTGCATTTAGTTAGTTAATTGATGAAAAATTAAATTAAAAAATTCAATTGTGAATTTTTGAGTTGTGTGACTAATTTTCTCAAAAAATTTTCCACCAGGTGACGGATGAGACGCGAAAAATTCTGGAGCCATTTGGCTTTGGATTCGTCGAACGTGGCAATGTTTTTGTCAAAGGTAAAGGTGAATTGCTCACTCACTATTTGATGACAAAGAATGGAGTTGCCTTGAAGTTGGACAGTGATTTACCAGTTGAACCAACGCATCCAATCATTTACCAGTAGAAAAAAAAGAAAGTCTCCCAAACAATATTGTCGACGACACCGTGGGGCGAAAAAAAAGTTTCGTTTTTAATTTCATATTCTTTTCAATCACTCTAAATCTTGACAAGAAACGTTCGAGTGTGTGATAGAAAAGAAAAAAAAATAGCATCCGCCACATCTACAAGTGAACTTCGATCCGCAGGTAAACTTAGGCCTGGCGACATTATATCGTCTAAAAATAAGCAACAAACGAGGTGTATACATCTTTTTTTTTCTGCTTTCCTTAATCCCCGGTGTCTCTCTAACGCTGCTATCACACAAGGCAGTCTAAAATTTCTATAATCCACAAATAAAAATTCATTCATTAAAAACAATGTCACTGGATGTCCTTTAAATTGTTAATTAATATAAAAAAAAGAGGAGAAAAAAATTTAGTCTAAAAATCTAATGGAATGGTAAATAGGAAACAAAAACAAAAAGAAACAAAAATAAAAATGCTGATGTACCTGATACGGTTTCATTATAAATATTGGTTTTCGTACCAATTGGATCATTATGAGAAAGTTTTCTAGATTGTAAGCGAAATAGATTTTAAGGTGTAATGAATTCTTTACAGAAGAAATATTTGTAGATCTGTCATAATTTGATGTGAAAATAAAAATAGTAAATGATTTTTCATTGTAAGGGAACATTGATTGGAATGATGCTGATGAAGAATGTAAGAATTATTGTCATGATGTTTATTGTAGCGATACTGATTATGCTAATACAAATCATAATGATGAGAATCATAATGATACGAATCATAATGAAACGAATCATAATGATACAAATCATAATGAAACGAATCATAATGATACGAATCATAATGATATGAAACATAATGATAACGATCATAATGATGCAGATGATGAAGCATATAATAACATATAATAACACGTATCATAATGATTCAGATCATAATGAAATAGATTAGGATGTTACAGATTATGATACTACAGATGATGATACTGCAAATTATGATGCTACAGACTATGAAGTTGCAGATTATGATACTGCAAATTATGATCCTGGAAATTATGATGCTTCTAATTTTAATCTTATACATTGTGATGCTGAAGATAATGATGCTTCAAATTATAATGCTACAGATTATGATGCAATAAATCATGATGCTACAGATTATAATGCAATAGATCATAATAATGCAGATCATATTGATGCAGATTATAATGATGCAGATCATACAAATGCAGATTATATAAATTCAGATTATAATGATGCAAATCATACAAATGCAAATTATAATGAAACAGATTTTGATACCGCAAATTATGATGATACAGATAATGCTGTAAATTATTATGCTATGGACTATGATGTTACAGATTATGATACTGCAAATTATGGTTCTATAAATTATAATGCTACAGATTATGATGCTGTAAATTATGATGCTGCAAATTATGATGCTACAGATTATGATGCTATAGATTATGATGCTGCAGATTATGAAGCTGCAAATTATGATGCTACAGATTATGATGCTACAAATTATGATTCTACACAGCATAACTAATGCTATAGATCACGATAATGAAAATCATATTGTTGCAGATTATAATGATAGATATCATAAAGGTACAGATCATAATAATAAACATAATAATAATGATTTAGATCTTAATGATATACATTACAATGATACAAATCAAGTTGACATAAATCATAATTGTACAGATCATAATATTGCATACCGTACTGTTGCAGATCGTAATCATAAAAATCATAATAATACACACCGTACTGATACAGATCAAAACAAAAAAATTTATAATAATGCAGAACAAACTGGTACGCAATAAAATAAAAAAAACTGATACTGATAACAATAAAGCACAACATAATGATAATTCCAAACTCATTGAATTGTAATTTCGCATTTACGATATAGAAATACATAATAATTAGCATTGTTCTCTTAGGTTCTTCAGTAACTTTTGAGACGCTCTTCATTTTTCTTAACAATATTTCCAAACATCAAAAGTCTTATCTCAATATATACCACTTTTGGTCTTTCGTCATTTATATTCAAAGAAAAAAAAAATATTATTCTGTGTGAATTGCAAACAAACAAAAAAACTACAAGAAAAAAAATCTTTATGGCTCTTGTAGATTTTTAGAAATTATAAAACGAAAAAAAGATAATTTAAAGGACTTCCAGTGAATTTTGACCATAATATCCTGAGGATATTTGGTCCATTTTTCATCTAATTCATAGTCTCACTCTTGCTACCTCTGTATCATTACACATGTACCTTTATACCGCGCTACAAGCGTTACGAATACTTCTTTCCACTGTGTAAATATTCCTCCAAATAATCTCTTGAACGAAAATTTCATTGTTTTCTAAATTCTAAATTTCTGTTCTATAAATAAATTTACATATTAATTTAATTATTTCAAAATAAAAATAATATAATCATAAATTTTAATATTATTATCTAAATAGGTAATTTATATTTGCCTGTTAAATAATAATTGAAAATTATTGAAATAGCAAATCAATTTTATTTTTTTTACTTCTCTTAAAAAGAAGACTGGAATTAGTCAAGTAAACTAGATAAAAAATTCAAATTCTACTAAATTTGTCTATAGTTTCCTTTTTTTTCATCAATTATTAATTTGAAAAAAGGAAAAAACTAAATTTAATATTATTTTCAAACTTTCCATTCGCATTTAATTAAATTGCATTCATCAGAAAATGGAAGAATAAAAATTTTTTATTTCTTTTTCTTCAAGAGAAACTTTCGATAATGAGAAAATTGGAGAAATTTTTTTAATTGAAAATTTCGATGAGAAAATTAGAGAAAAAAAATAAAATAAAAATTTTCTGAAAAGAAAATTTCGATAATGAGAAAATTGACGAAAAATAAAAGATAAACCTTTTCTTTCTAAAGAGAAAATTTTCGTAGTAAAAAAATTGGAGGAATAATTATTGTAGTGTTTCGCTGGTTGTCCAGAAGTCTACAAATAAATATTCTGCAAAAGCTTGTGGCAACTTCTTCCAGCATTAGTTGTAGAAAAAAATAACTTGTATGTTTTTTGAGAATTTTTGAGTCTGGACAACTGGCTTTTTGTCACACAATTACTATTAATACTGTTACAACTGCGAGTATTATCGATATAAACTACAACTGTTGTTAATTGTGTTCACGTGAGGTCGTCTCAGCACAACGAAGGTGTTTTAAATTAAATTCCAGAAAAAAGGTGGAAAAAACGACAAACTTCTCAAAAAAAAAAAATTGATCGACAAGAGCTTCGTGATGTTTCTTAAATTTGCAAAATTAAAACGCTCTAAAAATTAAAATGAAAATTTTTTTAAGAATTCCAAAGGGGAATTTTTAGTATTTTTTAGTAAAATTATTAATTAATTATTAATTATTAAATACTGAGTATTAAGTATTAATTTTTAGCATTTATTTTATTTTTCTTATTTTATTTATCCTTCTTTTTTATTTTACATTTCGTTTATTCTTTATTTTATTTATTTTTTACTTCTCTAATTTTGACTATTTATTCTTTAATTTTCTAATTTTCATTATAAATTTTTTGGTTTTTTTAGTACTTGTTATAATAAATATGCAAAAAAGTACTAAAAGTTAAAAAAAATGTTTGTCTTTGCAATTTTTTGAAATAATGTCAAATTCTAGAAAACATTTTTTATTTTTGTTACAAATTATTTTTTCAAAATCAAAAGAAAAAAAAACTTCTTAATTGTATTTTCCTTTATTTCAAATCATCTCTGTTCTAATTTTCAAAATTTTAAACTCGTTTGAGGAATAAGAAAAATATTCGAATTTTGATTGATCCGAATTCAAAAAATAATTCTTCATAAAGAAATTTATTTAAAGGATTAAAATTTTCGTTTGTTCGAAAAGAAATTTCAAAAAAAAAGTTAAATAAGTTTTAAAAAAAAATTTTAAATTCAATTTTGACTAGTTTTGATCGCATTTTTAAAAAGCTATCAAAAAGAAATGGAAAATTAAAAGAAATAGAACAAAAATTAAATGAAATAAAAAAATAAAGAAAATTAAAGTTGAAAAATAAAAAATTTTAATTAATAAAATTTTGCAAAGATAAGAAAATCTTGAAACCCATTTTTGAAAATTCGCAATAAAAGAAAAATATCGGAGTCTTCAATAAAACTTTCGATGCGGAGAGTCGTACGAAGGAGACCACGAAACATTTTCACGTCTGTGATAACTTCGTCGCGAGTAGCGTAACGATATGTATTAGCAGGTACTATGTAAAACAAAAAACAAATTAAAAAAATCAAAAAAAAAAAAAATATGGAAGATGCAAGGTAAGGTAGCTAAGAAAAAAGGCTTTAGAGTACTTTTAGCTCCAATTTTTCGCGGGGGAAACCACGCAAAAAACATCTAACTGTACCATTATTTAAGACTTCGCGCAAAGGCGCTAATAATTTATTTTTTTACAAAAAAAGAGTGCAAAGTTATCACAGACCCTACTATAAATATATGTAAAAAAAATAAAAAAAATATAAATATATATTTGTCGCGCAAAACACAAACTACATATAAACGGAGGAGGAAAGAGTAACTCTTAAAAACAAACAAGAAAAAGTAACGGCCTAAGCGCAAAAAAATAGCGCGACTTTCGGAAACAAACGAGAAAAAAGAATTTTTTCAAAATAGCGAAAAGTTCAAGAAAGTGCAAAATGACAAGTTTAAAAAAAAAAAAAAAGAAAAATCCTCCTCGAATTTTACACTCTCTCATCGCAACACACATTTCACGCACATTAAATCTTGTAAATTAGAAATAAAAAAGAAAAAAAAAGAAAAAAACTGTCGTGTACATAATTAAATGGATCACTGATCAGAAAATAATAATAATAATAATACTATATATTATAAAAATAAAATATATTAAAAAGAATGAAGGACAAGTGAATTATATAGTTATGAAAGGAATTAGAGAGTCTATTAAATTATAAATGTAAAGGAGAGAAGGGAAAAGATGGGGAAAAAAAATATCACTGTAGATATCCTAGCACTATATGTATATGTATAGGAAATTTATGAATTCGAATGGAAAAAATGATGTAACTTTAAATGAAAATGATAATGGTAAATGAAAAAAACCCCCAATATATCACGTCGAACGAATAAAAATGCATCATCGATGTGAGAAAATTAATTGACTCAGGTCCTCTTTTCTATTTATTGAATCCTTACCTTTGACATTTTTTTTAACGAAAATAAAAATAAGTGGTGACAACCAATTTTAGTCAAGACAATCGTAGTAATTACTTTACTTTTCGTATCAGTAGTAAAGTGCAGTTTTAGTCAGACTGGAAGTATCACAATTATTTTTAATGAATTTAAATAGAAATTTTAAGATAACAACGGATTAAAGAAACTCAATTATTTTAAAAAGTGATCAATTTCTTCGCTTTCTCCAAAGAATTCAAATATATTCAGAGAATGGAAAAAAATAGTTCTGAGAAATTCAATTATTTCGAAAAATTTAAATAAAATTATTTTAAAAATTCTATTATTTTAAAAAATTTTAACAAAACTCTTTTCAAGATTTAGTTAATAAAATTGCAATTTTAATAAAGTTTCCAATACAATTCAATTATTTTCAATACAATTCTTCTAAAGAATTTAATTATATTCACAAATAATATATTTTTTTATGAGAATTAAGTCATTTAAAAAAATTTGAATAAAATTCTTAGCTAGATATCAATTATTTTCATAAATAATAGAATTATTCTTGAGGATTCAATTATTATAACAAATTTTGATAAAATGCTTTATAAATTTGAAAAAATATAATAAAATTTGTCATAGAATACAATTTCTTAGTCGCAAATTAAAGTGGGATTAATGCTTTTTTTCAGTGGACCAATAAGAATTTTTTAAACAAATTTTTGATTGCCAGCGTCCCCACCCGCCCGTATCAGAAAAACGAAAATTGGAAAAAAAATCGAAAAAAAAATTAAAACTCTAACAATTTTTGACCAATTATTTGTTTCTTGGTCGCAAATTAAAGAGGAATTAATGCTTTTTTTTATTTGACCATTAAGAATTGTTTAAAAAAATTTTTCATAGCCAGCGTCCCCACCCGCCCGTATCAGAAAAACGAAAATTGGAAAAAAAATCGAAAAAAATTCATAACTCGAACAATTTTTGACCAATTTTTTGTTTCTTGGTCGCAAATTAAAGAGGGATTAATGCTTCTTTTCAGTGGACCAATAAGAATTTTTTAAACAAATTTTTGATTGCCAGCGTCCCCACCCGCCCGTATCAGAAAAACGAAGATTGGAAAAAAAATCGAAAAAAAATTCATAACTCTAACAATTTTTGACCAATTTTTTGTTTCTTGGTCGCAAATTAAAGAGGAATTAATGCTTCTTTTTATTGGACCCATAAGAATTTTTTAAACAAATTTTTGATTGCCAGCGTCCCCACCCGCCCGTATCAGAAAAACGAAAATTGGAAAAAAAATCGAAAAAAAATTTATATCTCCAACAATTTTAGACACAATTTTTATATCTTAGTCGCAAATTAAAGAGAGATTAATGCTTTTTTTTATTGGACCAATAAGAATTTTTTAAATAAATTTTTGATTGCCAGCGTCCCCACCCGCCCGTATCAAAAAAACGAAAATTGGAAAAAAAATCGAAAAAAAATTCATAACTCTAACAATTTTTGACCAATTTTTTGTTTCTTGGTCGCAAATTAAAGAGGAATTAATGCTTTTTTTTTATTTGACCATTAAGAATTGTTTAAAAAAATTTTTCATAGCCAGCGTCCCCACCCGCCCGTATCAGAAAAACGAAAATTGGAAAAAAAATCGAAAAGAAATTCATAACTCTAACAATTTTTTACCAATTTTTTGTTTCTTGGTTGCAAAATAAAGAGGAATTAATGCTTTTTTTTTAATGGACCAATAAGAATTTTTAAACAAATTTTTGATTGCCAGCGTCCCCACCCGCCCGTATCAAAAAAAACGAAAATTGGAAAAAAAATCGAAAAAAATTCATAACTCGAACAATTTTTGACCAATTTTTTGTTTCTTGGTCGCAAATTAAAGAGGGATTAATGCTTCTTTTCAGTAGACCAATAAGAATTTTTTAAACAAATTTTTGATTGCCAGTGTCCCCACCCGCCCGTATCAGAAAAACGAAGATTGGAAAAAAAATCGAAAAAAAATTCATAACTCTAACAATTTTTGACCAATTTTTTGTTTCTTGGTCGCAAATTAAAGAGGAATTAATGCTTCTTTTTATTGGACCAATAAGAATTTTTTAAACAAATTTTCGATTGCCAGCGTCCCCACCCGCCCGTATCAGAAAAACGAAAATTGGAAAAAAAATCGAAAAAAAATTTATAACTCCAACAATTTTAGACACAATTTTTATATCTTAGTCGCAAATTAAAGAGAGATTAATGCTTTTTTTTATTGGACCAATAAGAATTTTTTAAATAAATTTTTGATTGCCAGCGTCCCCACCCGCCCGTATCAAAAAATCGAAAATTGGAAAAAAAATCGAAAAAAAATTCATAACTCTAACAATTTTTGACCAATTTTTTGTTTCTTGGTCGCAAATTAAAGAGGAATTAATGCTTTTTTTATTTGACCATTAAGAATTGTTTAAAAAAATTTTTCATAGCCAGCGTCCCCACCCGCCCGTATCAGAAAAACGAAAATTGGAAAAAAAATCGAAAAGAAATTCATAACTCTAACAATTTTTTACCAATTTTTTGTTTCTTGGTTGCAAAATAAAGAGGAATTAATGCTTTTTTTTAATGGACCAATAAGAATTTTTTAAACAAATTTTTGATTGCCAGCGTCCCCACCCGCCCGTATCAGAAAAACGAAAATTGGAAAAAAAATCGAAAAAAAATTCATAACTCGACCAATTTTTGACCAATTTTTTGTTTCTTGGTCGCAAAATAAAGAGGAATTAATGCTTTTTTTTATTTGACCATTAAGAATTTTTTAAACAAATTTGTGATTGCCATCGTCCCCACCCGCCCGTATCAAAAAAACGAAAATTGGAAAAAAAAATCGAAAAAAAATTCATAACTCTAACAATTTTTGACCAATTTTTTGTTTCTTGGTCGCAAATTAAAGAGGAATTAATGCTTTTTTTTATTTGACCATTAAGAATTGTTTAAAAAAATTTTTCATAGCCAGCGTCCCCACCCGCCCGTATCAGAAAAACGAAAATTGGAAAAAAAATCGAAAAGAAATTCATAACTCGAACAATTTTTGACCAATTTTTTGTTTCTTGGTCGCAAAATAATGAGGAATTAATGCTTTTTTTTATTTGACCATTAAGAATTTTTTAAACAAATTTGTGATTGCCATCGTCCCCACCCGCCCGTATCAGAAAAACGAAAATTGGAAAAAAAATCGAAAAAAAAATCATAACTCTAACAATTTTTGACCAATTTTTTGTTTCTTGGTCGCAAATAAAAGAGGGATTAATGCTTCTTTTAAGCGGACCAATAAGAATTTTTTAAACAAATTTTTGATTGCCAGCGTCCCCACCCGCCCGTATCAGAAAAACGAAAATTGGAAAAAAAATCGAAAAAAAAATTAAAACTCTAACAATTTTTGACCAATTATTTGTTTCTTGGTTGCAAAATAAAGAGAAATTAATGCTTTTTTTCAGTGGACTAATAAGAATTTTTTAAACAAATTTTTGATTGCCAGCGTCCCCACCCGCCCGTATCAGAAAAACGAAGATTGGAAAAAAAATCGAAAAAAAATTCATAACTCTAACAATTTTTGACCAATTTTTTGTTTCTTGGTCGCAAATTAAAGAGGAATTAATGCTTTTTTTTATTTGACCATTAAGAATTGTTTAAAAAAATTTTTCATAGCCAGCGTCCCCACCCGTCCGTATCAGAAAAACGAAAATTGGAAAAAAAATCGAAAAGAAATTCATAACTCTAACAAGTTTTGACCAATTTTTTGTTTCTTGGTCGCAAATTAAAGAGGAATTAATGCTTTTTTTTATTTGACCATTAAGAATTGTTTAAAAAAATTTTTCATAGCCAGCGTCCCCACCCGCCCGTATCAGAAAAACGAAAATTGGAAAAAAAATCGAAAAGAAATTCATAACTCTAACAATTTTTTACCAATTTTTTGTTTCTTGGTTGCAAAATAAAGAGGAATTAATGCTTTTTTTTTAATGGACCAATAAGAATTTTTAAACAAATTTTTGATTGCCAGCGTCCCCACCCGCCCGTATCAGAAAAACGAAAATTGGAAAGAAAATCGAAAAAAAATTCATAACTCGAACAATTTTTGACCAATTTTTTGTTTCTTGGTCGCAAAATAAAGAGGAATTAATGCTTTTTTTTATTTGACCATTAAGAATTTTTTAAACAAATTTGTGATTGCCATCGTCCCCACCCGCCCGTATCAAAAAAACGAAAATTGGAAAAAAAATCGAAAAGAAATTCATAACTCTAACAATTTTTTACCAATTTTTTGTTTCTTGGTTGCAAAATAAAGAGGAATTAATGCTTTTTTTTAATGGACCAATAAGAATTTTTTAAACAAATTTTTGATTGCCAGCGTCCCCACCCGCCCGTATCAGAAAAACGAAAATTGGAAAAAAAATCGAAAAAAAATTCATAACTCGACCAATGTTTGACCAATTTTTTGTTTCTTGGTCGCAAAATAAAGAGGAATTAATGCTTTTTTTTAATGGACCAATAAGAATTTTTTAAACAAATTTTTGATTGCCAGCGTCCCCACCCGCCCGTATCAGAAAAACGAAAATTGGAAAAAAAATCGAAAAAAAATTCATAACTCGAACAATTTTTGACCAATTTTTTGTTTCTTGGTCGCAAAATAATGAGGATTTAATGCTTTTTTTTATTTGACCATTAAGAATTTTTTAAACAAATTTGTGATTGCCATCGTCCCCACCCGCCCGTATCAGAAAAACGAAAATTGGAAAAAAAATCGAAAAAAAAATCATAACTCTAACAATTTTTGACCAATTTTTTGTTTCTTGGTCGCAAATAAAAGAGGGATTAATGCTTCTTTTAAGCGGACCAATAAGAATTTTTTAAACAAATTTTTGATTGCCAGCGTCCCCACCCGCCCGTATCAGAAAAACGAAAATTGGAAAAAAAATCGAAAAAAAATTCATAACTCTAACAATTTTTGACCAATTTTTTGTTTCTTGGTCGGAAATTAAAGAGGAATTAATGCTTTTTTTTATTTGACCATTAAGAATTTTTTAAAAAAATTTTTCATAGCTAGCGTCCCCACCCGCCCGTATCAGAAAAACGAAAATTGGAAAAAAAATCGAAAAAAATTCATAACTCGAACAATTATTGACAAAATTTTTGTTTCTTGGTCGCAAATTAAAGAAGATTTACTGCTTTTTTCAATTGACCATTAAGAATTTTTTTAAAAAATTTTTCATAGCCAGTGTCCCCACCTGCCCGTATCAGAAAAACGAAAACTGGAAAAAAAATAAAAAAAAATTTATAACTTTAACAATTTTTGACCAATTTTTTGTTTCTTGGTCGCAAATTAAAGAGGGATTAATGCTTCTTTTCAGTGGACCAATAAGAATTTTTTAAACAAATTTTTGATTGCCAGCGTCCCCACCCGCCCGTATCAGAAAAACGAAGATTGGAAAAAAAATCGAAAAAAAATTCATAACTCTAACAATTTTTGACCAATTTTTTGTTTCTTGGTCGCAAAATAAAGAGGGATTAATGCTTTTTTTCAGTGGACCAATAAGAATTTTTTAAACAAATTTTTGATTGCCAGCGTCCCCACCCGCCCGTATCAGAAAAACGAAAATTGGAAAAAAAATCGAAAAAAAATTCATAACTCGAACAATTTTTGACCAATTTTTTGTTTCTTGGTCGCAAATTAAAGAGGGATTAATGCTTCTTTTAAGTGGACCAATAAGAATTTTTTAAACAAATTTTTGATTGACAGCGTTCCCACCCGCCCGTATCATAAAAATGAAAACTGGAAAAAAAATCGAAAAAAAATTTATAACTCCAACAATTTTAGACAAAATTTGTATTTCTTGGTCAAAAATTAAAGAGGGATTTTTGCTCTTTAAAATTTGTCTATTGCAATTTTTTTGTATAAACTGTAATAGTTAGCGTACGTTGTTTTTGCGTTGATTGAACCGTATGGGGCCACCGCGCTACTATGTGTGTCGGCGCCTATGGATTCTTCTGATGGTTGGCGGCTGGTGTGTCGCTAGTTTTACCGAGCCTTTAATTTTAATGGGCTATTTCTTATTCTTGCATCATGGGGTTCAATTTTAAAAGTTCATAATTTTTATTCTAATCATTTATTCAAAAAGGTTTCAGCAGTAAAATACAGTTTCGGCCAAACTGCAGGTATAGGAATCATTTTAGTTTTTAACTTATATGTAAAATATAACTATATTTATCAAAAATATTATTAGACTGAGTAATTTTCTTAATAATAATTTTTCAAAATTCATACTTTTTGTTCTTAGTAATCACTAAAACAAAAATTCTGAATAAAAAGTAAAGTATCAGTAGGTAAAACCGTTTAGGACAGACTGTGTTTGTCGTGAATATTAAAATTTTGGTACCAGTAGTAAATGTCATTGTTAATCAGACAAAATAGTTATTATCGTATCAAGGGCGCAAAATAGGTTCCTGAGGTCCCGAAATCTCGCCAAAGTCGTAATCACCTTTGCGCCCATGTTGCGAACATAATTTTTTGTCCGAACTGCATGAAAAGTATGGCATCCAGGGCACGAGCGAAGCGGGCGTAAAAGTACTTTTGCGCCCGCTCGGGCTAGATGAAGCGGGCGCAAAAGTACTTTTGCGCCCGCTTGTGTGACGTCAGCGGGAGTAAAAGAACTTTTGCGCTTACTTCCCCGGCCCCGGGCGAGAATCAGTTTCTTTGCGCCCACTTTAAGTGCCCGAAATGACATACTTTTCGTGCAGATAGGACAAAAAAACTATTTTTAACTTTTTTATGTGCGAGTAATGGAGGACAGTTTCAGTAGTTGCATCAGTTGTAGTCAAACAAAAATTTTTTCTTTTTTAATTTTTGTTCTATAATTTTGTTATCAGTAATTAATAAATTAATTAATAAAAATAAATATAAAGTCAGACAAAATATTATGAAATTTTTGTTATTTGTTAGTTAACGGTAAGCAACAGTTTCAGTAGTAAAATAATTTTTTTTAAGACAAAAAATATATAAATTCTTTTATAATGCCAGAAAATTTCAAATCAATTCTTTTAATTTATTATTAAGGATAATTAATGTTAATTTTAGTGGTAAAATCATTTTAAATCAGACAAAATATTGAGGTTTTTCAATTTTTTAGTGGTAAAGGAAGGTCTTGTCCAGACAAAATATTTCAGATGCTGCTAATTTTATTACGATGAATAATTTCTTCGAATCATAGAAAAAAATATAAGTAGTAAAAGCAGTTCCTGTTAGGCAATAATATTGTAAGAAATATAAGTTCTAAGAATTTATTGTTATTTCTATAGCTTCAGTAGTAAAATAGAGTTAAAGTCAGACAGAGAATACACAAAGTTTACAATTTTATTGTCAAATAAAATATACTTTTAGTGATAAAATCAGTTTAAGTCAGGCAAAATAATTCCTAAATTTAAAATTTTTTTAGGAGTAAATCATGGGGAAAAATTCCAGAGTAAAACACAGTTCGTGTCAGACAAGAATTGTCATAAATATTAGTCGTAAATATTTATTATTATTTAGTATCAGTAGTAAAATAGAGTTAAAGCCAGACAGAAAATACACAAAACAGTGCAATTTTATTGACAAATAAAATACAGTTTCAGTGGTAAAAGCAGTTTTAGTCAGGGATGAAATTTCGAAAATATTAAAATTTTCGAGCCATTAGTAAAGAAAGCGTAAAATTTACTTATTTTTTTACCTAGAATAAAAATTCACAAACCTAAAAATTTTAAAAATAGCAAGTAAATTTCAGTAGTAAAAACAATTTTAGTCAGACATGCAAATTATCGAACAGTTAAATATCGATTATCCATACTGTTGACAATAATATGAAAGTTTCCTTCTGAAAAAGAAAAAAATACACAAGTATACAAGAAATACAAAATCTAATTTAGCATGAAAATAATTTATTTTCTTTCCAATATATAATTTGCGATTATACATTTATTTAAAAACAGCTGACAAAATGAATTTTGCCTTTTTTCTTTTGTAATTCAATGAATTGTATTTTATTTTCTTTCGATAATTAGCAAAAAATTTTTACTGGACTAGAATTTTATCATAAATATATATAATATATAATTAAATGAATAAAATTTTTTTTTTTTTTTTTTTGAGCTTTGCTACTATTCGAGTGGCCACTTTTTGACTGGCACGTCACTAGATTTTCGGATTTGAAATGACAAATGTTCACGTAGATTAATTTTCATTAAAGATGGAATTTTCATTATCTACATTTTAATATATTGAAACGTTTCGTTATTTGTATAGTAAATACAATTAGTTTTCTTTTTTTGCAAAAAAAAATCGTACACAATAAACTGAGAGATGGAAAAATATAATTTTTTTTCGTAAAATATTTTTTTTTTTACATTTTTAGAGAAGTTTTTTTTACTTTCAGTTGAATAAGGTATATTACATGTATATTATATAATAAATATATAAACGTTTATATAAATAAACGTTTTTTCTGAGAAATGAATAGAAATTTTTGAGAATTTTGATTTTTTGAAAATTTATATCTAGGACTGCAAAGATATTTTTTCTGCGAAATTGGATTTAAGCCAAAGCTGTCACATAGAAATATATTTTAGTAGAAAGATTATTATTATTTTTTTTTGTCAAGTAAAATTTTCTTTTCTTTATATGTACATTTTTTTTGTTTTATAAATAATTTTACTAATAATATGGTATTTTGTTTGAGATTAAGAATAAATATTCATTGTATAGATATTGTTGTACGTCTGTTTTATATGATAATTGTTAATTCATTATATTCTTAATAATAAGAATTCGTTACGAATTGATAAAAATTGACAACATTCATTTACACACATTTTTCGAAATCTGAACTTGATATTCACTATTTCTCTGAGGCATTATTTTGGCTTTAATTTCTAATTTCATTTTTTGGGGAAATTTATATAAAAGAATAAAATTATTAATTTTTATTTTCTAATAAAAGTTAAAATTGAAATTAACTTTACCGGAAGTTTTCATTAAATTTTTAATTGTATTATTAATTTTTTTAAATGTTTTGAAAATTAACTTTTTTAATAAAAAAAAATCGGATAATGCGACAGAGAAGTAACATTGATTCATGAAGATAGATTCAGAAGACACACATTACTTCACATACGTTTTTCTCACTTCAATTTTTTTTATTTCGTACCATTACACTGTTGCAATAATTATTATAATTACCATCATTTATTAAAAACATCCCCTTAATTTTTGATTGTCGATTTTCTTATTATACGATCTAGGAAAAATAAAAAAATTCAACAATTTATGAAAAAAGTTAGAATATTTCATTCCTGTTTTCAAATTATTTTCAATATTAAAATTTCTATTTCTATATAAATTAAAATAGAAAAAATAATAAAAAGTTCTATATAAAATTACAAAATAAATGTATTTCTATTCTCAGTTTATTAGATAGATTCGAATGTTTAATATTTAACTAAAATTACCGAAAAACCAAAAATTGTTTATTTATTTAATTACAAAGAATATTACAAAAAATATTAACAGACTTTGAAATAAAAGCTAACAAATTAAAAAGAAAAAAAGATGTGAAAAAAACTAAATCAATTGTCGATATTAAAGTTAAAATGAGAAACACATTGAATTATTGCTGATATTACTAAAAAAAAAAGTCATCAGAACAATTGAATTCAAACTCTATTATTACATCTTTTCATGTGAATTCTCTGTTTTTTTGTGCAGTAGTAATAACAAAGGGAATATTTTCTCTCTTTCAACAACCATTTTTCAATTTTTCTATATAATCACAAAAGATTTTATTGGATCTCAAATTTTTGTTAATCTCTCATATCATTTTTTTCGTTTTTGTAAAATTTTTTGAAAATATAAAATATTTCTCCTCTATTTTGACAGTAATTATTCACTTATCGCACTGACATAAAAAAATTTGTTATCTTATCTCTATCAATTGTGTAAAATAAAATAAAAGAAAAGTAAAATTGAAACAAAAATTTTTAAAAACTGAAATTTTCATCCAAGGCACAGCTTGGCAGAAATCTTAAAATATTGTTGTTTACATTTTTATTTATAATGATCAATTTCACAAACAAACAGTCTTAAAAATTAATTTTCATCAAAAATTAATTGATATTACTCTTTGAATATTAGCATTAATAATAATTTATTAATATTAATATAAAAAAATAATGGTAAAAATAATAATACTTATATAAATAATTAATAACGGAAATAATAGTAACAATAAGAATAGAAAATTAAGAATCGATTTCTTAAATTAACTGAGTTATTTTTAATTGCTTTTGATAATGAAAATTAATTCTCTCTCATGAGACGGAATAATTAGTTATCGATTATTTAGTGCGAAAAATAATTATAAACACAATTTCCAGTTGGTTTGCGACATTGATCTTTGTTTGCTGATTAAAAAAAAACGACGCAAAAATCTTATTAGCATATGACCAATTTTCCTTTAGAAATAGAAAAAATTTTTAGAAATTAAATTCCATTTGAAAATTATTTTTTTTTCAATAACTCGTATCAATATTTATTACAATATATTTTTTTTTAATATAGTAATAATAATAAGAATAAATTAATAAGAATAAATTAATAATAATAATAATAATAATAATAATAATAATAATAATAATAATAATAATAATAATAATAATAATAATAATAGCAACAATATTAATAATATTAATTATAAGAATAATAAATAATAACCATTTGTAAAATAATCATTAATAATTTAAAAACTTATGTAAATTTGCATTAGAAAAAATTTCTTTCTACCTAAATGACAATGAAACCTTTAAATAAATAAATCACTTTTTTTTGTACCTGCGTAAGAAAGAAAAAATAAAATTTCAATTTGAATAGCAATTATAGAATTCAAAGAAATTTTATTCAGAAGGCTTCTTCTAGAAAAAGCTCTTCACAGAAAAAAGTGAGTGTTATTTTAACACTGAATTCGGTGTTAAAAGTGTCTGCATCAAACTTTAGCTCGGAAGTGTTATTTTAACACCGAAAATAAGGTAAATTTTCTATTATAGAAAATTTATCCTCACTAAAATTACCCTACCAAAATTAACCCGCATCAAAAACAACACTCGCTTTTCTCTGTGTTAAGTGACAGAAAAATATACTAGGTATAAGAAAGAAATATCAGAATTTGTGAATAAACATTTAAAACAAAATTAAATTACTGCAAAAAAAGTCTGAAAATCTGTAATAAAAAAATTATATTATTTAAAATACAATATCACATAGTAAAAGTAAATATTTCAAAGAAGAGTGTACACTTCAAAAAAATTTATTTGACTCAAGTATTTATTTATTTTGATAATAAACAAGTAATCAATTATTTGAATCAAATAATTTTTTTTTTCAGTATAAATAGAGTAAAATGAAAAATAATGGTAAACAATAATGATATTACAAATATTAATAATAATAATAATAATAATAATAATAATAATAATAATAATAATAATAATAATAATAATAATAATAATAATAATAATAACAATAGAAATAATAATATTAATAATAATAATAATAATAATAACAATACAAATAATAATATTAATAATAATAATAATAATAAATATAATAATTAATAGTAATAATAATAACAGTTGTTATAATAAACAAACAAACAAACAAACAAATATTTATAATAATAATAACATAATAGATTTCAAGCCCGCTGAGGGAGGGCAAAAAAGCTAGTAATAATAATAATAATAAAAAGAATAAATTGTTGCAGGAAAACAACCCTTAAAAATACACAATATCGTATTAATGAAAAATGAATTTTAGAGTTTTTTTTCTTAATTCTAATTTTTGTCGATTCAATCGCTGGTGCCCGATGTGAGGACATCGGACTTTTGTAGGTCCGATGTGGGATTTTGAATTCTCTCGGGCACCAGCAGTAAACCTCACGTCCTTACGAATTTGTAAACGACACCAAACACAAGAACACTGACGAGCATTAATACTAATGCAGTGACCACTTTAGCAAATGCGTTCATTCCACTTTCAACGTGCTGCTGAGGTCTCCTGGATGGGACGCTCTGCTTCGAGGCTAGACCGCGAGCTAAAGCTGGGAACGCCAGACTCTGGGTGAAGGTCAACTTGTGCAAGGACTCGGACAAAGAATATGGTCCAACTGAACCACGCGCCGCTGCGCGTAATAGTGCGTATTCCAGGTCCAATGCATCGAACATACTGTACCTGAAATTTTAACGTTCATTTCATTTTTTTAAAAATTATTTTCCAATTCATTTTTTTATGTTTTCAATTTAGGTTTTCATTTGAAAAAATTTTTTTTTATTTTGTTTTACTTTAGTATTTTGCATTTATTTTTTGTTAAATTGTTTATTAGACAAAAATTGATTATTTTGTTAAAATAGTTCTCAATTATTCACTATATATTATACGCTTTTTTCTATAACAAATTTCGTTTGACTGATCTAAATTATTATTCAAATTATTCTCCTTTTTATTTATAAAAAATACTAGAAAATTGTTAATTGTTGAAAAATTTTTATTATGAAGTAGGAAATATACCCATTTTATGCATAATTTTTATTTCTCAATAACAATAATGTTTACAAACTAATTTTTTACTTTTGGGAAGAAAAACATTAGATATTCCCTTTTCTTAATATTTTTTAAGAAAATTCTCAATTTTCATAAGGAACTAATTTGCATCATTCTATTTAATTTTATTTAATACTATTTCTTAATTTTAATTTTTTTTAATAGAATTAAAAGTTTTTTAAAAATAAAGGAAACAAAATGTTTATAAATTATATTTGTCCATTAGAAAATGTAATTGAAAATGAAACTGAAAGTTTTTGAATTTTTAGAAAATAAAGCAAAAAATTTTATTGAGAAAAATGTTGTGTTAAATTTATTTACGAATATCTTTAATTGTAAAATTATTCTAAAAATTCTAAAAAATTAAACTAAAATTCATTTTCAAATCAATTTTTATTAGAAAATTCTACGAGAATTCAATTTTATTCACATACAAAAGTAAATTATTTATTGAATAATTGAATGTTTCTTGAAATTTAATTCTTATAAAGAATTTTATTACCAAATTTTTAAATAATTGAATTTTTTTTAAGAATTTTAATAAAATTTTTTAGAATAGTTACATTTTTCAAGGAATTTGATTAAAATTTTATTAAAAATAATTGAGATTCTGCGATGAGTTTTATTATTTCTAAAAATAATTGAATTATTAAGAAGAAATATAAAAAATTTGTGAATATTTAAATTCCTGTGAAATTTTTATTATTTATGAAAATATTTAACAATTTAATTAAAATGAATTTTAAATAATTGAATTCTTTTGGGTAATTTTATTACAATAGTAGATATTGAAAATCATTGAAATGAGGAAAATTTTTGAAAAATAAAAATAATTGAAATTTTGACAAGAATTTGATTAAAATTTTTGAAAATATTTTAATTTAAATTCTAAAGTTTAATAGTTTAAAACTTTAAAGTACAAAAAGTTTTAAAAGTAAGAAGAGTAATATAGTAGTAAAAAACAATTTTAGTTGAATAATTATTGTGCGTATTTCATGTTCGTTGCATCGAACATACTGTATCTGAAATTTTAATGTTCATTCCATGTTTTTAATTATTTTCCCATTCATTTTTTATTTTGTTTTACTGTAGTATTTTGTATTTCTTTCATATTATTATTTTAATTTTTTATTTCAATTTTTTTCCAATTTTTATATTTTTCATTTTTTATTACTGTTATTTTTAATTATTTTCGTTTGTAATTTTCATTTTTTATTTAATTTCAGCAGAATAAAGTAAATTTTACACATATTGTATTGTTATAAATTATAATTAACATTGATAGGTGACGTATTTTGCTTTTGATGAATTTATTATTACGTGAGAGTGAGGGAATTAAGGTGCGATTTAACATTGGCGATGAATTTTTTATCTCATCTCTTTTAGTACATCATCGATTTGTAATTTTTTTTCTCTCGTTTTTTCAATTACTCGGTTCTTTTAGGAGGAGAGTAATTGAATTTTATGTTATTCTATTTTGCAAATTTCTTTTTTAATTGCTGGTAAAAAGTGTATAGGCAATTTAATGAAGTAATGAATTCAAAAAATTTATGTACTTAATAATTCGTATAAAAATAAATAAAATAAAATTCACTCATAAAAAGAATTATATTAATAATTATAATAGAAAATTTAAACATGCATAATTTTTATTGTTAGTGATTTTATTGGTTAATGGTAAGCAAAAGTAGTAAAGCAAAGTTTTAGTCAGACATAACGAGTTCTAAAAATTATTTTTTTTACCAGTAGAAAAAAAAACAATTTTAGTAAAGTACTAAAACAGTAGTGAAGTGAAATAATTGCAATCACACATTTATTCTGAAAATAGTTTTTATAATTTTAATAGTGAAATGACTAAAAATTTTCAGTAGTAAAAAACAATTTTAGTCAGACAATTATTGTCAAAATATTTATAAACTTTAACAGTTTAGAGCATAAAAAGTTGAGTAGTAAAATAGTATTTTAGTCAGACAATCATTGTCAAAATAGTTCTTCTCTTGTTAATAGTAAAACGACTAAAAAACTTCTGTATTATAAACAATTTTAGTCAGACAATTATTGTCAAAAGAGTTCTAAATTTTTTAAAAGTAAAAAGAGTAAAAATTACAGTAGTAACAGTCAATGTTAGTCAGACAAATGTTGTCAAAATAATTCTTATCTTGATAATAGTAAATTGACTAAAAATTTGAGTAAAAAAAATAATTTTAGTCAGACACTTTTTGCTAAAATATTTCTCATCATTTTAATAGTAATATGACTGAAAACTTAAGTAGTAAAAAACAATTATAGTCAGACAATTATTGTCAAAATAGTTCCAACTTATAACAGTTTAGAGTATAAAAAGTTCAGTAGGAAAATACTATTTTAGTCAGGCAATTATTGTCAAAATATTCCTTATCTTGTCAATAGTAATGTGACTAAAAACTTAAGTAGTAAAGACAATTTCGGTCAGACAGAATTTTCAAAAAAATTCTGAATTCAATTATTTCTAAAAATTTACGCTACAATGCTTTTAATATTCAATTATACTTTATAATTTTTAATGAAATTAATTTTTAAATCACTTTTTATTAGAAAATTTTTCAAAAATTCAATTATTTAAATACAAAAATAAATAATTTATTAAATAATTAAATATTTCTTAATATTGAAATTTTGCCAAAAATTTCATCAAAATTTTTAAAAATAATTAAATTTTTTCGTCGAATTTAAAAAAAAATTTTAAGAATAAATGCAGTTTTCTATCATTTTATTTAAAATTGTATAAAAAATAATTGAAATTCTGCGATAAGTATTGTTATAATTATGAAAATAATTGAAATCTGACGAAGAATTTTATTAAAGTTTTTAAAAATAATTGAATTTCTCTGAAAATGTTTATTTTTGAAAAGAATATTGAATTCATGGGAAGAATTTTATTTAAATTTTTTAAATAATTGAATTGTTTAGAAGAATTTTATTTTTTACGAAAATAATTAAATTCGACGGCTCCCGTTGATATGATCTTGTTTCAATTGTCAAAATAATAAAATCGTCTCTGGAGCTCAGTTCAGTATGATCTCTATTCAATTGTAAATTTAATATAATCTCGCAAAAGTTTCCGTGTAATAAAATCTTAATTCAGAGTAATTTTAAATTCACTTAAAAAATAAAATATTAATTAGTTTTTAATATTATTTTTTGTTTTATAATGATTAAATAATGATTAATAAAATAAAATATAGAAAAATAAATGAAGAAAATTATTAAAACTATTATAAAAATATCAGAAAAATAATAAATTATTAACTATAAAATATTAATTCGTTTGTAATATTATTTCATACTTTTCAATAATTAATTAAATCGAAAAATAAATAATAAAATTGTACAAATCTAAATAATAATAAAAATACTAAACTAACTAATTTTAATTAATAAAATTCATTATTCATTAAAAAGTATGAAATAATATTGCAAAAAATAATAAAATTAATTAAATAAAACAAAATTAACAAAGTATAATAAAATGGGTATTATCTATATTATTTTAAAAAATATATTAAGAATTATATTACACTACATTTTTCAACTGAAATTATTTTTTAGGTATAATGTAGGTAATATAAATAATAAAAAATAAATATTGTTATAAATACAATAATTAACCTACAATAATAGTAAAAGTAATAAAATAAATCAAAGAAATTTTAAATAATAATTATTAACAAAATAAAATATAATTAAAACGTAACGAAATTTTACTTAATTTTAGTTTATTTAGTAGGTATTTTTATTATTAATTAGTTTCGTATAATTTTATTATTTTCTTTATTTTTTCTAATTTGTATTTCCTATATTAATTGTTAAAAATTAATTTATTTATATCGTTTTTTATTTATTTTATAATTTTCTTTATTTATTTTTCTTTATTTTATTTTATTTATCACTATTTAATCATTATAAAACAAAAAATAATATTAAAAACGAATTAATATTTTATTTTTTAAGTGAATTTAAAATTACTCTGAATTAAGATTTTATGACACGGAAACTTTTGCGAGATTATATTAAATTGACAATTGAATAGAGATCATATTGAACTGAGCTCCAAATACGATTTTATTATTTTGACAATTGAAACAAGATCATATCAACGGGAGCCATCGAATTGTTTTGAAGATTTTTACAAACATTTTTGACAATAATTGTATTCTTAGGAAGAATATTATATTTTACGTAAATAATTATATTTAATGATCAGTTTTATTATAATTTTTTCAAATTTATAAAGCATTTTATCAAAATTTTTTTAAATAAATTGATTTCTCGAGAAATATTTTATTATTTACAAAAATAATTGATTTCTTGCGAAGAATTTTATTTAAATTTTTTTGAATAATTGAATTCCTATAAAAAATGTATTATTTGAGAAAATAATTGATTTCTTAAGAAGAATTGTTTTATTTAAATTTTTCGAAATAACTAAATTTGTCAAAACTACTTTTTCAAATCTCTTAATATATTTGAATTCTTTTGAGAAACTTCTTTAAAAAAAAAATTCGTAAGTAATTGAATTCCTGTTAAATTTTTATTGTAATTTTTAATTGAATTCTTTTGAAAAATTCAATAAAAATATTAGATAATAAAAATAATTGAAATGAGGAAATTTTTTAAAAATAATTGATTCGAAATTTTGACAAGAATTTTATTAAATTTTTTGAAAATAATTGAATTTCGGAGAAGAATTTTATTATTTATATAGATAATTGAAATTTTGACGAAATTTTTTTTAATTTCTGAACATAATTGAATTTATGCGAAGAAGTTTATCACTTTTGACAATAATTGAATTTCTGTAATCAGTTGTTCTTGAAATTTCTATTTATTAAAAATTAATATTTACTAACATTTCAAATTAAAACTTTTTAGGTTCATCTATTTATGAAGATTGTAAAAGCAACTCTTTTGAAATTTAATTAATTTTGAAATTTTTAAGTAAAATTAATTTTTAAATAATTTCTGAGTAATAATTTTAAGATAGTTCTTTAAAAATTAAGTTATTTAAGAAGAAATATTATTGTCAGAAATAGAAAAAAGGTTTTGTATTAGAATTCTTGTCAATTTCATAGTTTATGAGGCAAACAAAAAAGACACGATAATTCACAATTTTCTTATAAATTCTAAAAATTTAATTTTTTCCAGTACTTTTAATAAAAATCCCTGACTTTTCCCTGATTTCCTTGACTAATTCTAATTTTCCTGAATTTTTTTTCTGAATTCCCTGACTTCTCTGACCTGTAGCAACCCTGTAAAAATTTCAGTAGTAAAAGTTAATATTAGTCAGACAATTATTTTAAAAATAGTTCTAAACTTGAACAGTTTAGAGTCTAAAAAGTCCAGTAGTAAAAACAATGCTAGTCAGTCAGTTATCTTTAAAATATTTACTATCCCTTTAACAACTAAAGAATATAAAATCTCAAGTAGTTAAAAAACCAGTACCAGTCAGACAAATTCGTCAACGGTAAAAATTCCCTTTTTTCCTTTCTTTCTTTTTTTCTTTTTTCTTTCTTTTCCGCTAATAAAGCATTTTTCTACAATTACATTCATCTATATAAATAAAAAAATGAAGAAAAACAGACCTACTGCTACGTCTCCTATCGGCAGAATGCATAGAAGCGGAGCACATTGCTGAACTTGGCATCGAGCGAAGACTACTTGTAGTTGAACTGGATGGACTTGGCGGCACTGGCTGTACGTCTTCATCGATGAAATGTCTATCGGGCGATGGCGAATTCTTCAATCCACTGTTATGATGATTGTGATGCGAATGATGCGAATGCAGTCGTGCATGATCCGGATGAAGGAGACTCGGTCTTCGTGATTGCTGCGGGGTGGTTGCTGGACTCACACACGTCACACCACACGGCGATGGCGAGGCCTAATTTTTTCCAAGCAAAACATTTTTTTTAATACGTATAAATGCAAAAAAAAGTTTACAAAAAACAAAATTTTCCGACTTATCTCTGACCAAATTTTAATTTTCCTGTTTTTTCACAAATTTTCAAACTAATTGTTCTAATCTTTCTAAACTCTAAAATTGATTTAAAAAATAACACTTTTGATTTTCGAATTATTGTATTTTCAGGTCTATTTTTACATTTTCCCTGGAGATAAAAAACGAGTGATTTTGAATGTTTAATATCTCTCTTTCTCTCTCTCTCAAAAAGAAGAATTCAAAGTCTCAAAAACGTGGACAAAGAGAATTGCACTTTTCTTCTTTAGATATTCTATTTAGGAAGTGAAAAGTGTTGAAAATTTTATTTTTCACGCAAACATTTTCTCAGTTGCCTTGAGTCTGATGTAAAAACTCTAGTTATTTTTTCGTGTATCAGAACTGCTGTTTTTTTTTATAAAAATATATTAATTCCGTTGTTTAAAAAAATTAACATTAGTTAAATATAATTTACATATTTATTACCATTTCAACGCTGTAAAAAATAAATCTTACTTTCAGTTCACTTTTGACTAAAACCATTTACATAAGAAGATTAAAAAAAAAATTCTTAATTAATTAAAAATTAAAAAATTATTATTCTCCTTTTTGTTTAAAGAAAAAATACTAGAAAATTGTTAATTGTTGAAAAATTTTTATTAAGAAGTAGGAAATATACCCATTTTATGAATAATTTTCATTTCTCAATAACAATATTGTTTACAAACTCATTTTTTTCTTTTGGGAAGAAAAACATTAGATATTTCTGTTTCCTAATATTTTTTAAGAAAATTCTCAATTTTCAACAGGAGATAATTTTCATCAATTCTATTTCTTAATTTCAATTGTTTTAATAAAATTCAAAATTTTTTAAAAATAAAGGAAAAAAAATGTTTATAAATTGTATTTGTCAATTTGAAAATTTAATTGAAAATGAATCTAAAAATTTTTGAATTTTTAGAAAATAAAGAAAAAATTTTATTGAAAACAATATTCTGTTAATTTTATTTACTAATATCTTTAATTTTAAAATTATTTAAAGACAATAATTTCTTTTTTAAGTATTTTTAATATTTAATTATTATTATTTTTCCACAGGAATTAGGATTTTCAAAAATTTCAAATTCAAACCTTTTTGAAATTAATCAACTTTAAAAATATCTTGTTATAAAACACAAAGATAACGATCACTCCGAGTCTTCGACTCGGAGCAATCATAATCTTTATGTTTTATAATAATTAAAGACGATCGAGTTCAAATTCTATTATTATCTAAAATTTAAACTAAACTTCATTTTCAAAACAATTGTTATCAGAAAATTCTACGAGAATTCAATTATCTAAATACAAAAGTAAATTATTTATTGAATAATTAAATGTAAATCTTTCTTAAAATTTAATTCTTATAAAGAATTTTATTAACAAATTTTTAAATAATTAAATTCTTTTGACGAATGTTAATAAAATTTTTTTAGAAATAGTTAAATTAAATTAAATTAAATTAATTAAATTTTTCAATGAATTTGTTTAAAATTGCATTAAAAATAATTAAAATTCTGCGATGAGTTATATTATTTCTGAAAATAATTGAATTCCTAAGAAGAATTTTTTTATTTTTTAACATAATTAATTTTTTAATTAATTATTATTAATTAATTATAAAATAATTACTTATTAAATAATTATAAATTAATTAATTGATAATTAATTTCTGCGAAGGATTTTATTACTCTTGAAATAAAATTTTTAATAATAATTACATTTATGGAGAAATTCGATTAAAATTTTATTAAAATTGTTTTTAAATAATTAAATTTTTTTGGGCAATTTTATTAAAATAGTAGATATTAAAAATCGTTGAAATGAGGACAATTTTTAAAAATAATTGAATTTTGAAGGAGAATTTTTTTATTTATAAAGATAATAATTGGAATTTTGTCGAGATTTTTTTTAAATTTTAAACAAAATTGAATTTTGTGATAAAAAGTCTCGGAGTGATCGAGTTCATCATATTTTATAATAATTAAAGAGGATCAAGTTTATATTTTATTATTATCTGAAATTTAAACTAAAATTCATTTTCAGATCACTTCTTATTAGAAAATTCTACGAGAATCCAATATTATTTAAATACAAAAGTATTTGTATTTTAAATGTATACAATTATGGAATAATTGAATGTTTCTTAAAACTGACTTGTCATAAAGAATTTTATCGACAAATTTTTAAATAATTGAATTCTTTTGACGAATTTTAGTGAAAATTTTTAGAATTTTTTTGTGGAATTCGATTAAAATTGTATTAAAAATAATTGAAATTCTGCGATGAATTTTATTATTTCTGAAAATAATTAAATTCCTTAAAAGATTTTATTATTTAGAAAAATAATTAAATCCATGTTAAATATTTTATTATTTCTAAAAATAATGAAATGTTTGCGTACAATTTTATTAAAATTGTTTTAAAATAATTGAATTTTGAAAAAGATTTTTTTTATCTATAAAGGTAATAATTGGTATTTTGTCAAGATTTTTTTTTTTGTAAATTTTGCACAGAAATGAACTTTGTGATAAGAATTTTATTACTTATGAAAATAATTGAATTTCTGCAATCATTTGTAACTTCTTCAAAATTCAATTTTTTTAGTGTTTTTAACTAAAATTCTTCTATAAAAGTATTTTCCAGTACCTGAATGGATTCGATGCCACTGTCGTTGACATTTTCCTGAACATCTGGAAATATGAAAGCCTGAGATTGACCATCTCCTTCTCCTCTTGGCGAGTCGCTTGGCCATACTTGAAGAAGAGGTAAGCCAACACGCGTCTCAGTGCAAACGCTGGTTGTTACCACGTTATTTTGACTATTGTTCGCACCAAGGCAGAGTCGACTCAACTCTTTCAATGGTTTCTGTAATGAAAAATCACCACTTTCCTCCACAAATTGCTGGAAATTTATTTTTTATTAAAAAAATTTTATTTTAAAATTACTACAATAAATTGACGAGCCGTTTATCCAATTCTTCATGCAGGAAAGCTTTTTTTTCTATTAAGTGAAAAAGGCCATTTTCAGTCAGACTGAAATAGTTTGAAATCCAGTGAGTGTATAGAAAACAAATAAAAATAAAATTTAACTGTAATAAAAAATTAATTAACATTTTCTTTTTCACTAAGTGGAAAAAGATGTTTTTAGTCAGACACACGGCGAGTAGGTAAAGTCATTACGTGCGAGACAAAACCCTTTATTAAGTATGGAGTCATATTATCATGTTACCCTAAATAACTATTATCTATAAATTACTGTAAAACTTTTACTAATTAAATAATTATTCTTACATTATTATTATTGATTTTATTGTTATTATCATTATTAATATTTTTATTATTGTTATTATTATTAATAACTGGAATATTTTAACTGTAATCGTAATATTTTTAACTTACCTAACTCCTAATATTATTTATAATTAGAGTAATAATCAAATTATCGTAAGTGTAAATTTTGAATTTCATGTTTTCTAAAATTAACCGCAATTGTAAAAATAGAGTGGGAAAATAAACGTGGTTGGTTGTTATGGCTATATATATATGCATTATATTTGACCAACGATGCAAAATAGTCACCCTCATAAACGACAGTTTTACGTACACACACACCAGCCATATTTAAAGTGCTCATATCAAAAGCACATGTTCACAAAATATAATAAAATCTTTGAAATCTCTCAACATTAAATGTATACCCTGTAGGCGTTGAGGTCATATTTATTTTTAAAAGGCTGCTTTTCAAACATGTAAAATCGACACTCTTTTAATACCTTTTTTACATGAGGAACATATTTACATTCATGTACTTTTAATCTTCATTTATCAGGTTTTGTTTATAATCATAATTAATCATTTAGTATTTATTTATGTTGATAATAAAATTTTTTATATCAGAGCAAGTAATTTTTAGAATTAGTAAATTTCTCAAATAATTTTTAATACAGAAAAGATTACATATAATTATAAATTCAGTAGCAAAACACAATTGTAGTCAGACATTTAATTTCAAAATAGTTCGTATCTTTCTAATAGTAAAGAGACTAAGAATAGAAAAAGGCAATTTCAATCAGGTAATTATTGGTAAATTAATTCATTTCGTTAACTACTTTAACGTAAAAAGACAAAAGAGTAAAATTTAAGTAGTAAAAGGTCAATTTGAGTCTGGATAAATAGTTTTTAACTTTTTAGTAGTAAAGTGACTAAAAACTTCAGTGGTAAGAGACAATTATTCACCAGACAATTATTGTCAAAATAATTCTAAACATTTTAAAAGTAAAAAAAAATAAAAGTTTTAGTAGTACAAGAAAATTTTAGTCAGACAATTACTAGGAAAATGAATATAAACTTTTTAAAAGTTAAGAGAGTAAAAATTTCAGTAGAAAAAGACAATTTTAGTCAGACAATTATTTTCAAAATATTTCTATACTTTTTAAAAATAAAGAAAGTAGAAAGTTAAGTAAAAAAAGTCAATTTTAGTCAGTCAATATTATTATTAAAATAATTTTTAACTTTTGAATAGAAAAATGACTAAAAACTAAGAAAATGACTAAAACTGTAGTAGTAAAAGACAATTTTAGGCAGATAATTATTGTCAAAATAATTGTAAACATTTAAAAACTTCAAAAAATAAAAATTTTAGCAGTAAAAGTCAGTTTTAGTCAGACAATCATTACGAAGATAAATATAAACTTTTTAAAAGTAAAGAGAGAAAAAATATCAGAAAAAAAAGTAAATTTTAGTCAGACAATTATCTTCAAAATATTTCTATACTTTTTAAAAGTAAAGAAAGTAAAAAGTTAAGTAGAAAAAGTCAATTTTAGTCAGACAATATTATTATCAAAATAATATTTAACTTTTGAATGGGAAAATAACTAAAAACTAAGAAAATTACTAAAACTTTAGTAGTAAAAGACAATTGTTAGTCAGACATTTAATTAAAAATAGTTCTTAGCTTTCTAATAATAAAATCACTCAAAAATTCAGTAGTAAAAGACAATTTTAGTCAGACAATTATTGGCAAAATTATTCCAAACTCTTTAAAAGTAAAGGGAGTCAAAATTTCAGTAGTAAAAGTCACTTTTAGTCTGATAATCATTGTCAAAATAGTTTTAGTAGTACAAGAAAATTTTAGTCAGACAATTATTAGGAAAAGAATTATAAACTTTTTAAAAGTAAAGAGAGTAAAAATTTTAGTAGTAAAAGTCAATTTTAGTCAGGAAATTATAATTATTAACTTTTTAATAGGAAAATAACTAAAACTTCAGTAGTAAAAGACAATTTTAGTCAGCCAATTAGTGTCAAAATTATTCTAAACTTTTTAATAGTAAAGAGAGTAGAAATTTCAGTAGGATTAGTCCATTTTAGTCTAATAATTATTTTTAAAATAGTTTCCATCTTGATAACTGTAGTGAGACTATAATTTCAGTAGTAACAGACAATTTTAGTAAGACAATTATTATCAAAATAATTCATAATTTTTTAATAGGAAAGTGACTAAAACTTAAGTAGTAAAAGACCAATTTAGTCAGACATATGTTCTTAAAATATCTTTTAGCTTTTTAATAGTAATGAGTGTAAAAATTTCAGTAGTAAAAAAGAATTTTAGTCAGACAAATATTCTACATTAAATCAAAGTTGCTCTTTATATAATAATTAAATGTAATTACTAAAAATAAATCCAGTTTCGTGTAACAGTATGAGGCTCATGTTTCTTATTATGGTTATTTGATATTGGAAATTTTTCCGTGAATTGTATCTATATATATCTGTATATTGTATATTGTTCTAGGCACCTCATTAAAGTTCTTGAACTTGGCTGTCCGCCAACTTGTGCATGCAGATTTTGCGATATGCAAACTTCCGGTATTTTTCAGTATTGGGTTTTGTTGTTAGTGTTGCGATATTTTTTCTCTCTCTTTCTCTCTCTATTTTTCTTTTTTTAAAATACAGCTTCTTAAACGACTATTTTAATATTATTGTTACAAGGTCTTGGCTACGAAATACAACAATGGAATATATTTTAAACAAGACACAGTAAGTATTATGCAGTAAAAAAAGAAGAATAATTCATTTGAAAAAAATATATACACAGCAAATGTGTGTAGTATATAATTTCAGTCTATTAGTGATAATTTGTCGTCAATTTAAAAAATTTTTTAAATTTTAAATCAAAGTAATTATTGATTTCTGTACTTTTTAAATTTGAGAAAATTAATTTTTTTCTTACATAAGGTTTCATTTTTTATAATTAGAATTTATTTAACTTATTACGAATTAGAATAATTGTATAGTAATTTTGTATTTGAAAATTGGTAACCAAACTGATGCATTACTCAGAAATATTTTTTCTTCCCTCTTGGATTTTTAATTTATTTCTCGAAAATATTACTATTATTTTTTTTATTTCACGAATATTTTATTTTTATTTATCTCTCGTGTATTTTATTATTAGTCATATTTATTTCTCGAATATTTTATTATTATTATTCTGTATTTATTTCTCGAAAACTTTATTACTATTTTTATAGCTTCAGTAGTAAAGGACAATTTTAGTCAGACAAATATTGCAATAGTAGTTAAAATCTTGTTAATGGTAAACAGATTGAAAAGTTTAGTAGTATACTATAAGTTTTGTTGTAAAAATAATTGTAATCTTTTTACGAGTAAGGAAAATAAGAAACTCATTAGTAAAATTGAATTTTAGGCAGACGAAGATTGAGAAATAGTCCTTAACTTATTAACAAACGTAAAAAATATAAAACCTAAGTAGTAATAATAATTCTAGTCAGGCAGGTATTTTTTGAAAAAAAAATTTTTTTACCTGAATTATTTTTTACTACCGAAGAAAATATTTTTTGGTTAAGTTAAGTTTATGATTAAAAAGAAAATAAAGAATTTAAGTAGTGAAAAAAAATTGTAGTCAGACATTTATTGACAAAATAGTTTTTATTTTGTTACTAGTAAAATAATTGAAAAATTCAATAGTAAAAGACAATTTTAGTCAGACATTTATTGAAAAAATAGTTCTTATCTTGTTAACACTAAAATTACTAAAAGCTTTAATAGTAAGAGACAATTTTAGTCAGACTATTATTGTCAAAAGAATTCTAAATTTTTTAAAAGTAAAGAGAGTAAAAATTTCAATAGTAAAATTGAGGCAGGCAATTATTGAAATTAAATTAAGGCAGACAATTATTACGAAATAGTCTTTATTTTCTTAATCTTAAAAAACATAAACTTCAAAGAAAGGAATAAAATAGTAGAAAAAATAATTTTAGTCAGACAGTTATTTTTAAGAAAAAATTATCTTTTTCACTGAAAAAAAAAATAATTTCAGTAGTAAATGAAAATTCTAGTCAGACATTTATTGAAAAATATTTATCTTGTTAACCGTAAAATAACTAAAAGTTTCAGTAGTAAGAGACAATTTTAGTCAGACATTTATTGTAAAAGATGTTTAAATCTCGTTAATAGTAAATTTTTCGAATATTTAGAAGAAGAAAAATTTCTTTTATCCGAATATTCAAAATTTTAACGAATTTTTTTTTTTTTTTAGTTTTATTTATTTTTATTGTTTTTATAACAAATTTTTTATTTTCTCATTTTTAATTTTTACCATTCTTGATAATTGTTCTTTTTTATTTTTTTATCCATTTTTGTTACTATTTACAATTTTTCTGTTTCCATAAATATTCTTTTTTACCATTCCTCACAAAGTTCCCAACATAAATATTTAATCTGTCAAGAAAAAATTTGTCCTTCCGCTATAAGAAGCAAAAATTTCTCTAAATTGCGTATCGAATATTGTAAAAAGAAAATAAAAAAAATACATCTATAAAAAAAATTTAAAATCGTTTAATATTTTCTACAAGTACAAATATATATATACACACACATCATTATACCACCGAATACCTTGAGGGTAAAGAGATATGCATCAAATGCGCTATAAAAACATGGCATTGATAAAATATTGATGCAGGGTTTTGCTTTTCAATTTCTACAATTTTCCATGATGCTCAGTGATTCGTTTTAAAGGTAAATAAATCCCCATATCCTGAGGGTGGAAGGAGGCGATGGTGAAGGGAGAGGAGTGAATAAGAGAAGATGTATTATCGAAAATTACGAAAACTTCTCATCAATAAATAATAAGTAATTTTTATTTTTTTTTATGATTAAGGTAAAATATATTCCACGTGGTCTGTTTGTGTGTGTGTACGCGAGCGATGAATTTACTTTTAAAACTCAAAATCGTGCTTGTCCTCGTGTCTTGAATCGATGAAAACTATAAAGAGCTCGTGGGTTGTCACGCGATTTCATCCGGTCACGAATTCTTTTTACAGATCTTTACCAATTTTTCTCGTTTTTTTTTCGTTTTCAGAAAAAGGTAAATATAAAAATTCCAATATATAATTTTTTCTTCTTTTCTCTTTAAATTGCAAATTGGAAAATTTTTTCATATTTGAAAACAAGTTACTCTTTCCATTTCAGGTGAAAATATTTTTGCATCAAACGCAGTTGCGAGAAAAATGTGTAAATTGGAACAATTTTTAAATAATGCAAATTATTTTCTTCCCCTATAAATTTATTATAAAATTTATTTAAAATAAAATTTTATTTTAAGTTTAAAATGAAATTCTTCTCGGTTAACTTTTGTCGATAATTGTTATTTTTACACTATAATGATAAACATCAAATTTTTATTATCAATCATGTGAATTTTTATTTCTTTTTTACTCATTAATATTATTTTTATTTATTTGCAAATTATTATTATTATTTTTATTTTTATTACTATTATTTATTTATTTATTTATTTATTTATTTATTTAATTTGTTATTATTCATTTTTAAGACACCGACTTTGATTGGTTTATTAATTACAGTTTTCGACTATAAATTCTCAACTATTTTCGAATAATGAAAAAAAAAATAATTGAAAGTGAAATTAAACATTTTCTATTCCATTTTTTCACATAAAATATTTTTTTAAAGTATTTTATACAAAATTCGCATAAAGTTTCGTCGACATAAACCAATATATATTGTGTTACACTTGTTTGCCGTGTCTCTTCTTTGTTGATCGTATTTTACTCAAGTCTGATTTATCGTCCAATGAAAAATAGAATGAAAAAAATGATATAAACGTGCAAATTGTACAAGACGAGATTTTTCTATAATAAAAACCGTAAATGAATAAATTTTAAAAAAATATACACTCTAAATAATATATAAATTATGCAAAAATATTATAACCGTACTGAATATAAATTTACAAACAGAATGAAATATTCTAGGCAAAGAATTAACTACATGAAAGCAAATAAAAAAAAAATTCATGCGTAATTTTTCAAACTATTTATAAACTATTTTAAATTCTAAAATCTATATTCTATTATTTTTCTTTTTTATTTCTAAAATATTTTTCTGTCACTATAAAGAAGTAAGAGGGAAAATTTAAAATAGTTGCAATTTTCAAAAATATAGGTACTCAAATATACTCAAATATCCTCAAATATTCTCAAATATCCTCAAATGTACTCAAATATACTCAAATATCCTCAAATATACTCAAATATCCTCAAATATACTCAAATATACTCAAATATACTCAAATATACTCAAATATAATCAAATATCCTCAAATATACTCAAACATACTCAAAAATACTCAAATTTACTCAAATATACTCAAATATCCTCAAATATACTCAAACATACTCAAGTTTACTCAAATATACTTAAATATTCTCAAAAAAATATGATAAAGTATTTTAAAAAATTTAAAGAAGAGAAAATTGTTAATTTTTCTTTCAAAAATAATTTACATTCTAAAAATAAGAGATACTACTCTTGGTGAATATTGGAGAAAATACTGATTGATGTTGACTGCGACTAATTTTAATAATCTCACATTTTTTTCAAAATCAAGGTTAATTACTCTACATTCCAGAATAAATTTACGTTTAAATTAATAGCCTGTGAAATTGATTATGAACAGCAAACTACGCGCTTATGACCAAATTTAGTGTATACGAAATAATTGCGACTAATTATTTCTCGTCAATCAACGCAATATTAGACAATGAATTTTCCATTGAAATAAAATTGTTTTACGTCCAGTTAAATTTTTTTATTATCAATAAATCCATTTTAATAGTAATTCAATGTTTTTGCATTAAAAAACTTTTTTAATGCATTTTAGAAATTTTCTTGCAAAAAGAAATTAAAAATTTTTTAATGCATTTGCGAATTTTTTTGCATTAAAAAATTTATCTGCATTAAAAACTACTATATATACTTTTTGTAATTTTTATATTTTTAAATTTTGTTTCAGTAATAATTTAATAATTATGTTATTATTATAATTATTTATTATTGCAATTCTATTATTTTAAATATATTATAATTGCGAATATATTATTGTAATTATATTATTGGAATTATATTAGTACAATTACATTATTGCAAATTAATTATTGCAATTATATAACTGTAATTAAATTATTACAATTATATTATTGCAATTGAATTACTGCAATTATATTATTACTATAATATTATTTTAATTATATTATTCCAATTATAGGTTACTATTACAATCATATTAATTACTGTAATTGAATTAATTATTTCAAAAGTAGCTAATAACTAGGTATTATATAAAAGTGAAAATATTTCTCGTCTTCTAAATTAGAAAAAAAATTCCGATTAACATTTCACTGCGACTACAATCGTAAAACGTTGTTAACCACTAAATTGGAATAATTGGAATTTTTTTCACTTATTATGAAAAATTCTAAATCTAATTAAAAAGAATTAGTGAATTTGTCACGAATTTTTATTTAAAGAAATTTAATTTTAAATTTGAATTCTCCATTTCAATTAAAACAATAAAAATTTTTAATTTTTATTCTGTTCAAAGTTTTTCGAAGAATATCAAATTGAGACAAAAAAAATAAAAAAACGTTGAATCGCAACAATTTTCAAACGTTTTTTGTCTCAATTTTGAATTCTTAGAAAAGATGTAAATTACTAAAAAATTCTTCTAGTTTGAATTGGAAAAAATTCCTAATGCTACATAAACAATTAAGATTGCGGAATAATTTCCTCGTGTACCTATATTTTAATTAATTGTTGAATTCCACGTTTTATTAATTTAACGAGCGAGTGATGAAAACATTGTTTATATTTTAATTAAAATTCTGTATAAAAAGATATAATTAAAAAACATGCCAGATGAATAATAAGAATAAAAATAAGAATAATTCATCTCAATAATTAGCAGTAACAATACTAAAAATAACTATTAATAACAATATTAATACTAATAGTAATTAATGGCCATAATACTAAAAATTAGTAATAGTAATATAACACTAAAAATAATTAGTAATAGTAGTAATAATAATAATAATAATAATAATATTAATAATAATAATAAAATAAAATAAAAAAAAACTACTAATAAAATAGAGAATCGTATAGCATTCACTTTTCTATAAAATATCAATAAAAATTGAAAAAGTAACTATTAAAATGAAATTTAAGAGTAAAATTTTCGCATAAAATTGAAATAGTAAACTGAAAGCCCCAAAAGTCCTAAACTCACTGTCTCAGTAAATTCTTCCTCAAGCATCACACGTATTTTCGAGGAATCATATTATATTCCTTTTTATTGTTCTTTTCTTAATCATCTTCGACGCTAAATCAGTTCACATCGATTCCGTTTTATTCACTGATCCAAACTTGAAAAGTCTGATCAATAAAAACTTGTACAACTTTTACACAAAGTTTTTCCTTTTATTATTTTCTTACGCTCCTTTTCAATGAAACTTGAGTTCTTTTCCCTCAATATAAAACCTTCCTTCAATAAAACTTCAATTTCCTTCCGTCAATAAAACATTAATTTTTTTTTATAAAACATAATTTTTTTTATACAACACAAGTTTCTTTATTAAACATAATTTTCTTTATAAAACATAATTTTTTTTTCTTTTAATAAAACATCAATTTATTATTATTCTAATAAAAATTTTTGTTTTCTAAAATTAGTTTCTTATTTTTTTGTGATAAAAAATCAAAAACACATAAGGATTAATTAATTAATAGAATAAAAAACAGTTCGTTGATAAATGAAAACCCACCTGCATGCTTCTGATGTCAGACGCATGGCAGATTTTTTTTGGCACGTTCTTGATTATTATTTTTTTTTTCCCTGAAAAATTGAGTCTAAAATACTATATCTTGGGGGATCCCGGCACTCTTTGGAACGACCCGCGATGAACTGCGGCTGGATCGCCGTTGCGCTCGGCAGGCATGCGAGAGGAGAGAGAGAGGGTGAGGATAGAAGGGTGGGTATATCGTCGGGGTGTTTTGAGCGCGATTCGAGCGAAAGTTGAGAGAGAGAGAAGGGGTCGTCGGGAGAAAGCGACAAACTATCAAGAGTGAGGGATGAAAAGCAATAAAACTTAAATGAAATTCGTCAAAATAAGAATGAGAAAAAGAAAGAGAGAGAGAGATTATAAATTTTAAGCAAAATGAGAGAAAGAGAGAAAAATTATAAATGTTGAGTAAAATAGAAAAAATTAAATGAAGATTAAATGAAGAGATTTAAAAAGTTTTAGGGAATGAGAAAGGAAAATAAAAGAAGGAGATATAATTGAAGGAAAAAAAGGGGATTTCGAGCAAAAGTTGTATAGGTAAGTTTTATCTGATTGAGAACTAGAAAAGAGATAGAGAATGTTGAAAAGTGTAAGAGAGGAACAGAGAGAGAAAAAAGAAAGAGGGATTTTAAGGGTCGAAGACCTGTACACTCAGGGGACCTTTTCTTTGTAAATACTTATCTTTTGATTTTTCGATAATAAATAATTAATTATTTTAGGCATTATCTTGTTATCGTGAATGAAAAATCTATTTCAATTTATTTCTCTATTATTTTTCTTATACTGTTAAAACATTAATTGAGTTTTTATTTATTTCTTCAAATAAAATTTATTAAATATAATAAATAAATCACAAATACTGCATAATTCAAGAAAATTATTAAAAAATAATATAGAATAAAATAATTATTTTTTATGTTATATTTCATATATTATAAACAATGAAAATAATTATAATAATTATTATTTAGTTTTTTCCAAGAATATCCATTGAGACAAAAAACAAATCAAAAGTGTTGTGAAGCAACATTTTGTCACAATTTTGTTTTAATTTGATAATCTTAGAAAAGATGAAGAAAAAAAAACGATGAAACTAATAACAATCAAAATAAGGAAAATAATGCAAAAAACAATAACGGTAATAATTAATAGAATAGGTAAGAAAAAATATAATAGATAGTGATGATGATAACAATTTTAAATTAATAATTAATAACAAAAATTAATATTTTCCATAAGAAAATAATGAAAAAGAAAAAAAAATTTTAAATTAATGTTTAATTAACTAACTTGAAACAAAATGTTAATGGAAAAGTAGTACTACGAAAAATTATCGGTAAAAATTAAGAAATAAAGAATAAACACAGATAAATAAAGGATAAATAGAGAAAACTATAAAAAAAATGGTCAAGAAAACTAAAATATACAAAAAGAAACTAAAAATAATTCAAAAAAGTAATAGCACATAGAAAAAATTAATTGGTAGCAAAAATTTATTCACAAATTTTATTGCATTCGACAGGAAAGCTAAATAAATTATTTTTATCCATACTAAAATAGAAAATGGCGAAGTATTACAGGCAAAGAGAAAAAAAGAATGGATCAAAAATTAGAGAGAAATAAAAACGATAAATTGAGAAATACAATGAAGATGATAAATTACTGCAGTCAAGGGAGTAATAAAGAAAATAAAAGAAATTTTTCATGACAGATGAAGAAAAAAAATAAAATAATAAATCAGGGAAGAGAAGAAAAAAGAAAAGGAGAAAGGAAGAACATAGATATAGAATTCAGGAGACAGATGGCGAAGAAGAAGGAAAAAAGAGAAGAAAATTAATTGAAGAAAGAGGTATAAAAGAAGAATAATTGTGAACAAAAAAAAGAGAAAAGAATGAAAAGAGAAGAAAAAAGAAAAAAATACAAATAAGAAAAGAGAAAAAAAAAGAATAAAAAAGTAAAAGAGAAAAAAGAAAAGAATAAAAGAGATGAAAAAACGACAGAAATGGAAAGAGGAAAAAACAGAAGAGGAAAATGAATAGAAGTGAAAAAAGAAAAAGGAAAACAAAAAGAAGGAAAAGAGAAAGAAAAGAAAAGGGCAAAGAAGAAAAAGAACAGAAGAAAAGCAAAAACAGAAGAGAATTAGAGAAGAGATAATTAAAAGATAATTAGAGAAAATAAAAAAGAAGAGAAGAAAATATTCTCTAATAAAATGTTCTACAAAAGAAGAAAAAAAGCGGAAGAAAAAAGAGAAAGAGAAAAAAATATTCTGTAAAATATTCTAAAATAAACGAATAAAGAACAGAAGAGAATAAAGAAAAAAAGAAGTAAATAATAAAAAAAGAAAAAGAAGAAACAAAAAACGAGAAAAACAAACTTTTTAAATGAAAAAAATTTAGAATAATAAATAACAAACAGAGAAAAAATTTAAAAGAAGAGAAAAAGGAGAAGAAAAAATACTATAGAGAAGAAAAGTAAAAATACTAGAAGAGAAGAGAAGAAAAACAAACAGAATAAAGAAGACGAGAAAAAAAATTTCATAAAATAAAAAATAATTAAAGAACAAAAGAGAAGAAATAGCAAAGAAATAATGAAAAAGGAAAAGAAGAGACACAGAACAGAAGGGAAGCAATAAATAATGGGGAAGAAGAAAGAGGAAGAGGAAAAAACAAAAAAACAAAGAGAAATAAAAAAGAAGAAAAGAGAAATAAAAGAAAATAATTTTAAAAAATAATAAAGAACAGCGAAGAAATTAAAAAGAAAGAAAGAAAAGAAGAAAACAAAAAAAACGAGAAGAAAAAAATTAAAAACAAAGCAAAAAGAAGAAAGTATAAGACAAGAAAGTATTCTTCAAAATAAAGACTAATAAAGAACAAAAGAGAAGAAATGAGAAAAGAAAAAAAGAAAATAAAAAAGGGAAAAAAACTGATAAAAATAGAAACAAAGAAAAAATAACTGAAGAAAAGTAAAAAGTACAAAGGAGAAGAAATGTGGAGATGAATGAGCAAAATCGTTAAAAAAAGAAGAAAATAAGAAAGAAAAGAAAGAAAGAAAGAAAAAAAGAAAAAATATAAGAAGAAGAAGAAGAAGAAACAAAGATAATAAATAAAGAAAAAAGAGAAAAGAAAATTTAATAAAAGGGAAGGAAAGCAGAGGGAAAAGAAAAAACAAAAGAAGAGAAAAAGAGAAGAAAATAGAAAAGAACCGAAAAAAGCAAAATAGAAGAAAAGAGTAAAAAGGAACAAAAGAAAAGGGATAAGAAGAAAAATGAAAGGAGGAAAATTAAAAACAATAGAAGAGAAGAAATTAGGAAATGAAAGATAAAAAGAGAGATCAAAAAAGAAACAAAGACAATATGGTCAATTTTCTCTTTTGTAAGCCCGTTTATACGAATAAATGAATAAATAAATAAGAAACATATGAGAAAAAAGGTAAAGAGAAGAAAAAAAGAAAGCAAAGTAAAAATTAAAAAAAAGAGAAAATAAAAATTAAAAAAACAGGAAATAAAAAGTGAAAAGAAGAAACATGAACAGAGTAGAAGAAAAGAGAAGAAAAAAATACAGAAGGAAAGAAAAGGGAGAAGTGAAAAATGAAGAAGAAAAGAGAAAAAATTTCGATAAAACGAGAAGAAAATAAAATAGAATAAAAAAACAAAGAAGAATAAAAGAGAAGAGAAACAAAAAAATAAAGGGGAAAATATGGAACAGAAAAAAATCCAATGAAGAGAAGAAGAGAAAAGAAAAAAAGGAGAAGGAAATAGAAAAGAACTAAAAAGAACAAAAAAGAAAAAAGGAGAATAGTAAGAATGAGAAATAAAGAAGGAAAGAATAAGAAAAAGAAAAAACAAGTTGTATATTTTTTTTATAATTTTGGTGCTCATTTCATGAACGCACTTTACTTCCTCATAGAGATAAAAATAATAGAAATATATGAATAACTTTTTATAAATATGGTTAAAGTGATTAAATTTTGGGTCAATAAATGTATTTTTAAATACCCTACAAGATAATTACAATAATTTAATAGTTAAACAAAAATTTTCAAACAAAAAAGTTGAGAAAATGTCATTTTTCACAATTTTTGGTTTTTAAAATACCAATAATTTCGAAATTGATTATCGAATTAGGTTCAAAAGTAGGTCAATCGAAGCGTTTTTTAATGCTCTACAAGTTGATAACGATAATTTTAAAGTTACTTTTACGTGTTTCAACAAAATTTTCAAAAAAGCCTTATTTTCCAAAATTTTTGACATTTAAAAGTTTAATAACTTCGGTTAATATGAACGAAAAATGTTCAATTAGGGCTCAAAAGATGCGTCTAAAAAAACTCTACAAAATTATGGAAAAACATTTATAGGTGTCCTAACATTTTTTTAAAGTTATGGGCAAAAAACGTTTTTTTGCAAAATTAAAAATCAAAAAAAAATTTTAGTTAAACTTTATTAATTTATCAGAAAGTACTCTCACTTTATGTCCGCAGGTGAGATCTACAATTTAAAAAAAAATTCAACCCAAAAGCTCTTCATGATTTTGAGATGTTTATGAAAATGTGATGTTTACACACACACACACACACACACGGAATGACATTTTTTAAAAATAGCATTTTTGAACTCTTGAGGTCAAATAACATAAAGATATGTCAAAAAATCGAACTCGAAAAATTTTGGTATTACAATACTTCCTCTAGGAGGAAGTAAAATCAAAAGAAGAAAATAGAAAAGAGCCAAAAAGAGCAAAAAAGAAGAAGATAGAAAAGAACCAAAAAGATGAAAAAAGAAGAAAATAGAAAAGAACCAAAAAGAGAAAAAAAGAAGAAAATAGAAAATAACCAAAAAGAGAAAAAAAAGAAGAAAATCGAAAAGAACCAAAAAGAACAAAAAAGAAAAAAGGAGAATAGTAAGAATGGGAAAGAATAAGGAAAAGAAAAAAATCAAAAGAAGAAAATAGAAAAGAACCAATAAGAGAAAAAAAGAAGAAAATAGAAAAGAACCAAAAAGAGAAAAAAAGAAGAAAATAGAAAAGAACCAAAAAGAACAAAAAAGAAAAAAGGAGAATAGTAAGAATGAGAAATAAAGAAGGAAAGAATAAGGAAAAGAAAAAAATTAAAAGAAGAAAATGGAAAAGAACCAAAAAGAGAAAAAAAGAAGAAAATAGAAAAGAACCAAAAAGAGCAAAAAAGAAGAAAAGAAAACGAAAAAGAAGAAAAAATCAACAAAAGAAAAGAAGAGAAAAAAAAGAAGAAAATAGAAAAAAAAACAGAATCAAAAAGTGCAAAAAAGAAGAAAACGAAAATAACTGAAGAAAGGGGAATCTATATGTACATAAACAAAAAAAAGAGAAAGTGACATCAAAAGAAATGTATCTTACTCTCACAAGAAAAGGAGATGATTGTAAGAGTAGAAGGAAAGCGGAAAAGGTGCGAGAGAGAAGAAGCAAGGACGCGACGCCGGCGCGAGAACAACCCCGTAGGTCAAGGTCAGAGCCAACGAAGCCGGCCATGAGCTCTCTCGTGTTGGTTGTGAAGCCTCCACGGCTTACGGACTCACGATCCTGGCCTACGATCGATCGTAATTCCAGCTCGACCATCAAAACCGGTGCACCACAAACTCTTAGGGGGATGCGTGTTGCCAGACCTTAAAAAATGATAAAGGCTAAGGTCGAGCGGCTCCGAAAAAATTAAGATAACACACTTGAGAAAAGCACATGTTTTCTATTGTGTGTATATTTATATAGAAAAAATAAACGCGCCATACAACCCTTTAAACGTTATAAGAATACACCTCTCCACTGTAATATAATTATCGATAAAAATCATCTCATTCAGAAAACGATTACTTTTTTTTATGAGAATAGCCTTTATAGTCGACAGATATACACTATTACTGTATAGTAATAGTAAAATAGTCATCACTTTCATGACAAGGTTCACTTACAATTTATAAAAGAGGGAAGTTCAGTTTCGTTGGGGCGTTAACCCTTCCGAGCAATCTGTTGCTCGAACTTGGTTTTCAGAGACTTTTTTTTACTGATAAAACAATTTTATACCTATGAAATATTTTTATTTTTTACTGTTTTTAAAAAATAAAATTTCCATTAATATTTTTTTCTTCAGAAGTTAAAATTCTTGAATAATTTCTCTAAATTATTGAATTTCGCAGAAGAAATAAAATTACTCTCTAAATTTAAATTAGTAAAACTGTTTACTAATTTTATTTAGTGACTGACTTTTTGCTTTTGCATTAGTAAGTTTTACTAATAAATAGTCATTTCCACTAATTTAAAGCTTTATTTTATTTTTAAATCTACAACTTACAAAAATTTCTATTAGTTAATTAAATTTTACTCTCTAAATTTGAATTAGTAAAGATATTTACTAATTTAAATTCGTGTCAGACTTTTTGCATTTGAATTAGTAATTTTTACTAATAAATAGTAATTTCTACTAATTTATTAATAAAATCCACTAATTAAAATGCAAAATGTCAGTCACTAATTCAAATTACTAAACGTTTCTATTAATCCAAATTTAGAGAGTAAAATTTTATTAACTAATAAAAATTTTTGTAAGTTGTAGCTTTAAAAAATTTCAATTTAAAATCTTTAAAAATTAAACTTTAATTAATTAACTAATTAATTTAATTAATTCATTGCAAGTTGTAAAAACTTCAATTTTCAAATCTTTAAAAATTATGTAAAATGTATTAATTAAATCAAATTCAATAAATAAATTAATTAGAATTTAGTAGAAAATATTAAATAAAAATTAAATTAACAAATTAATTAATTAAAGTTTATGACAATTCTAATTTTTAATAAAATTTCAATTTAAAATTTACAACAATTTAGTAGAAGATATTTTTAGAATTGAATTAATTAATTAATTGAAATTTTACAGACAAGATATTGTATGTAAAATTAAAATTTTTGAAAATTATAAACTTCGAAAAAATTTCAATTTAAAATTTACTAAAATTTTGTAGCAGATGTTAAGTTATAATACAATTAATTAATTAATTGAAATTTTGCAAGAGCTATTATATTTTAATTGAATTAATTAATTAAAACTTCGCAGAAGATATTAAATTAAAATTATTGAAAATTCTAATTTTAAAAAATATCAATTTATAAAATGTTTTGTTACTTTACACTCAAAAATACAATGGATAAATTAACTAATTCGAATTTTGCAAAAGCTATTAAATAAAAATTCAATTAGTAATTAATTAATTCAAATTTTTGAAAATTGTACATAATTTTTAAAAATTCCTATTTTACATCTTCCGAATTTTTACACAAGATATTAAATTAGAATTCAATTTAATTCAATTTTAATTGATTAAATGTTTCAAAAAATTAATTTTTAAAAATTTTAATTTAAAACATTCTGAAATTCAGTTGATTATAAAAACATTATAAAATTTGTTTTTAAGGTAAATTTTAAAGCTGAATTCAAATCCAAAGACGTTTTCTTCTGTATGTCAGATTTTTGATGTAATTGCAATTTTTTATTACTTTAAACAATTTATTGTTGCCGCAAATAAAAAAAAATGTTCGAAAAAAATCAAAATCACTCGGATTTGTTCAAAATAATTTCAAAAACATTAAAAGTTAATTATTTTAGGAGTAATTTTAATTTGAAGAAAATAAATTTATTTTCGCAAAAGAAAATCTAAACCCAGAAAAATGTTTTATTCAAAATTTCAAACCAAGTAAAATTGATTTCATTGAAAATAAAATTTGAAACGGGAAAAATTCCGTTACTAAAAATTTTTCTATTCCATTTCATGAGGATTAAGTAATTAACTCTAGTAATAAAATAATGTTAAAGACTTCCTTTTTTTCAAATCAAAATGAGTTTCTTTCAATAGCAAAATATTGTATATGTTCACGTGAAAATAACGAAATCCATCAGAAAACTGTTGGCGATTAATTTTCTAAAAGTATTCCACAGGGTGATTTTTTTATGACATATTCCAGTCGCGTTACTCATACTTGTCATTGGTTGATCTCCTCCATTCGTGTGCAATTTGATATGCACACAAGTATGCACTCATTTTATAATAATGTAATAAGAGTAGATATATCTATATGTATATAGGGGTAAAAAAAATTCTGTCTTCATTTTCAATTGATTGCAATGGAAGACGGCACACTTGGGAATACAATTTTATATTCTCCATTGGCTGAAAAAAATTCTCTGCTCAATTAAATTTTCCTTCAGGTTAAATTTGTTTGCTGAATAAATTTTTTATTTGAATAATTTGAAAATGAATTTGATTTTAAATATTATATTATTTTTTTTCTGTATTTTATATATATATATTTTTTTTTGAATATTTTGTAAATTTTATCAAAGAAAAAATTATTTTTAACTGCAAAGCGTTCTTCAAAATTTTTTTTTACCTTTATTTTCCAGACACTTTATATTCTACGTTGTAAATAGCAAATGTCACTCTATAATCAGAAAAAATATATATTTGACTCAGAGCCTAGGTAGTAAATTATTTATTTTTTTAAACTAAATTTTATTTGGTTCAAATAAAAAATTTATCTTCGAATGAAATTTTGTATTTAAAACAAAGAAATAATTTCGTAGGCTCTGTGAAAAATACGTTTTTTAAACAGAAAAAATGATAACTACAATTTTTTCTATTTTTCACTTTCTCTAATTATGTTAATTTAAATACTATTTTCAAATTTATTATGAAAAGTAAATTTAAAAATATTTATTAATAAATAAATTTAAATTTATTTCAAATATATTTCTATTTAATTTTAGTTTATTTATAAACTTATTTAAAATTGAAATTATTGTTATTTATTCTCATTTATTATTAACGTATTAAATTTATTTGAATTTATTTCAATTTGTCTCAAATCTTAATTCATTAAAATAAATTTATTCTAAACAAAATAATAATTTAATATAAAAGTCAACTTTAATTTCAAAACAACTATTTTATTCAACACTTGAAAATTACGATCTTCGATGAAAGAAAAACGTTACAATTCTATTCCCTTTTATAATTAAATTTACGAGCAATTTAATTACAATTAAAATTTTCTCCTAATTGCATAAAATTTCATTAAATTTTAAATTAAAATTTCCCAAACTTGATATACAATATAAAGTTTACAAAAACGTTTTATACTTTTTTTTCTCCTTCACTACCTCTACATCGAGTTAAGAAACGAAATAAGAGAGAATTCGTGAAATTTTTGTAATTTCAAATAAAAGCTTTTCTTTACATTCGATTAAATTGTAAATTACGTTAGTTAGTTTCTACATTTCCTCCTTTTTTCCCTGTCGAGTGAGAGAAAGAGACGTAAATTATATTTCTCTCTAACAAAAACGTTCAAAAAAGAAAAAAAAAAGAAAGAAAGAAAGAAAAAGAAAAAACGAAGAGCACTTTAAACTATAAACATTGGATGATACTGTACACTATGTGAGAGATGAAAAAGCTTCTCACTGCTGAAATTTTTATGGCATTAGACTTTTTTATATTTCAATAAACCTGAAGGTATACACAGGGAGGCGTAGTGCGCCAATGATATTAACCTTGACTTTAGTAGTTTTATTTGCAGAGAGAGAGAGAGAGAGAAAGAGAGACGTTACCGCGTGGTCCAAAACTTCACCAAGATATTCTATCTGCGGAGGAATATATGTAAAAGAAAACCACCCTTCAATTCCTTTTCTTGTATTTTCAAACTTTCCAAAGAAAAAAATTCCAAGGGGAATTTTTATTCTACTTTTACGAACTGATATGAAAAATATTTAATAAAAATAAAAAATTGTTTAGCATAATTTTTATAATTACAAGAAATTAAAAATATTATTATTATTATTTTTATTACCTAATAATAATTTTTAGTAGGTATTAAATTATTATCATCACTATTATTATTATTATTATTTTAGTATTATTTTGATACTATTTTTTAAACAATTCTTAAACTATTAATTAAATAATCTTTAACGTCCGAGATCCATTATAAATTAAGGCAAATTAATTGTCCTAATGTTTTCGTTTAATTTGCCTCAATTCTTAAACTATTTTATATAGCAATATTTTTTTCTTTCTCGCCAGTTATTTCGTGAATTAATATTATTAAAATTAGTCGTTAATTAAAATTTTCCACTTTTAATTTTCGACAATATTTGTTAGATTTGACTAAAGTTTAATTAATATTTGTTTAGTGAAACTTTAATTACTGGTAATTGCAAATTCTGTCGCGACATAATTAGTTAATTAAATTTGAAATTATTTCCAACTAATGATACTTAGAATGTTAATTAAAATTTCCTTTTTTCTATTACGTTTTTAATTGTTTTGTGATAAAATAATTTTTCTTACAAGTGCGTATATTACAATTGACAGAAAATATTTAATAAAATATATACATAGCATACAGGGTATTATTATTTATTTACATTATATTACATTATGGTACTGTTAATAATAAACTAATTAATTTAAATTAAATTAAAATTGAATATTTTATTTTTTATTTAATACTTTATTTTATATATTAATCTCTCAATAATATTTTTTTAATTATAATAAAATATTTTGAAGGCTTAAAATGGTGGTTTAATTTCTCCACTTGGGAACGCCAAGGTCACCACCAGGTGGCAGGAGAAATTCCAAGAAAAAATTAAAGTGACATCTAGCGGTGACCTTGACGTTCACAGGTGGAGAGAAGCATCTTCATTTTAAATCTCAAGCTTTTCGTCAATATTCCTAATTCAATAATTATTTATATAATCAAATTTAGAGTTTGACAATTAATATAAAAATTCGGTTTAATTCAATTATAAATTAATTCAAACCTATTCTTTTGGTTGGCTACATATTTTTGGATTAGAAAAAAATTCTCAGTGCAGCTAAATAGAAATTATTGACCTACTTGTAGGTTATTGTAATTATCATTTTATTTACAGTTAGTAAAATGTTATTTACATTCTGTATTACTGTGGTATTTGTTATTTGTTTCGTGGTATTTATTATATATGTATTGTCAAAATTTGACCCTCTAGTAGAACTAATTTGACGAACGATTTGAAAATGGAAAGAGCTTATCAATTAAGCAGAGGAATAAATAATCAAGTGGCTATAGTAAATTGTTCTGTTGAAAAATTAATTAAGAAGTACAGTTGAGAGCCGGTAGAGCTAAATTGAGGAATCAACTGCTTCATTAATTTGTCAAGGGGACCGAGCTTCCCTCGGGACAAGAGCGTTAATAATAGATAGCCATAGATGTGGTTATATACGAAAATTACCGCAGTCGACAAAAGGTTTTAATAAACATATTAAACCTTCAATTAAATTAGCAAAATTCACATATAACGGAATGTCTATTACAATATTAGCTGTTTCAATCCATTTCAATCCTAATCCACGTAAATAAATGTATAAATAAATATATAAATTCGTAAATAAATTATTATCTATCTATGTATATATCAATAAATAAATAAGTATAAACATAAATAAATAAATTTTTTACACCCTGGGAAGAATCGAACCTGAGACTTCAATCTCCCCGCAGTATTAAAAGTGCCTTAACGACTACGGCTATTTTGGTAATAAATATTTTCTTATCACCAAAATATTTACTTTTTTTAGTTCATTAAATTCAGAAAAATTTGCATGTACATATAAATAAATAATTAAATATAATGTAAATAAATACATAAAAATCTGGATAAAAATAAATATATAAATTAATAAATAAATAAAAAAAATACCTACATATAAATAAAACGTCATCCTAATTGTGAAAATTTACCAAAAATAATTTCAAAATTAATAAAAAAAATAAAAAAAAAACCCAAATGGAAAATTGTTAAAAGGCAGAAAACACGTTTCTGCAAATAATGTTTTTAATTAAAATTGTTTGTATGAAGTAAAAAAGATTCCCCCTCCCTCGAGAGGAATGGTTTCTTAATTTCTTATATTGTAAAGTGGAGAAATTAAAACGAGGTCGTAAATTAGAAGGAAAAGAGATAAAACTTTGGGAAATGGAATTTTCCTGCTGTAGAATATAACTTCCTTTTGCGTTTATTAATAAACTCAAAAGAGTAGAAGAAGGAAAGTACATTTATGAGTTACAACTATTTCACATTTAATTACTCTATGTCCACGAATTTAATTATAATATCATAATGCGAAATTCGTGATTAAAATGTAGTACTATTCATTTCGCTTTATGAATAGCTATACACTGTAAAAAAATATTTATTTTTAATAATTAAGAATAATTTATTTATTCTTTATCTATTTCATCATTTTAATTCAATTATTATTTTCTAGAATTTTAAAAAAAAATTCTTCTTTAAATTATTTAATAAAGAGAGTTCAAATTTAACACCCAAATGCTAACTCCCCAAGGAAAAAAAAACTCGCGCGGGTGTTGAATGAAGGGAGTTAGAAATTAACTCTCTTTTGGAGTTGATTTTTAACTCGAAAAATTTCACTCACAACTCCCGAGTCCGTTAACTCCCTAAATTTTTTACAGTGAATGCTTTATGGCTCACTACAAAATTTTGATTATTATTATTATTATTATTATTATCATACAAAGCTCCTAGGGTTGGTTATTCAGCTAATCGTAAATAAATGTTTATAGTTTTGTTAAATTGAAAAAAAAATAATACAGAAAATTTTCCTTCAGTAATTTGTCTGGATGCTGAGTATTTCTTGTCTAAAATTCGAATTTTAAAAAGGAAAAATTATAATTTTTCCTTTTCTTTTTTTTTCACGGAATAAAGAAGTCTAGGAATTATTATTCTTTTGAAAAGTATATTTAATTATATTTAATTTATTTATTGAATAGCTATATTATAATATATGTTTCCATTTATATTTACTTACGAAATAAAATCGACAGGAGACAAATGTTGTTTTACTAACTCACCTGAAACAAACAGAGAAGAAAATATTTTACATTAGAATTATTATCAAAAAAATTAAAAATGAAGACTAGTAATAATTACGTTAGATTACTTCTTTTAATCAATATTAAATAATAATTTATAAAAGTTATTATTATTTTTCCACAGGAATCAAGATTTAAAAAAATTTCAATTTTAAACCTTTTTGAAATTTAACAACTTATAAGAATATTTTTTATAATAAATTAAAGATAACCGAGTGATAAGATCATTATTTTATATAATAGGAATAATTTTACTGTAATGTTTTTAAAATTATTTTCATCATTTTAATTCAATTATTATTTTCTAGAATTTTTAAAAAAAATTCTTCTTTAAATTATTTTTAATAATTTTTGAACCAGTTCTTTGAGAATTTTCAAATCCATCTGTTTGTAATTCAATTCTACAAAATTTCAATTATTCAGAAATTCTTCAATTGAATACGTATTAAAAAATAAACACTTTAAATAATTTCAAAAAAAAATTCAATTAAACTTTTTCAAAATAATTAATTTGGTTGTATGAAAAATTAAGATTTTCAAAGAATTTAATTTGAAACCTTTTCAAAATTCAATTATTTCTTAAAATCCACGCCATAATGTTTTTAATATTCAAATATTATTTAAATATTTGAATAATGTGAATAATAAATTTTAAAATCTAAAATTTTAACTGAAATTCATTTTTAAATCATTTTTTATTAGAAAATTCTACGAGAATTCAATTATTTAAATGCAAAAAATAAATAATTATTGAATAATTAAATAATTTTTAAATAATTGATTTCTTTTGACGATTTTAAAAAAAAATTGTTAAGAACAATTACATTTTTCGAGAAATTCGATTAAAATTGTATTAAAAATATTTAAAATTCTGCGATGAGTTTTATTTAAAAAAAAATAATTTATTTCTTAAAAAGAATTTTATTAGTTAGGAAAATAATTCAATACCCGTAAAAAAATTTGATTATTTATTGAAAATAATCAAATTATTGCAAAGAAATTAATAAATAAGTGTAAATAATAGAATTCATATGAAATTAAGAAAAATTTTTTTAAATAATTAAAATTTTGCCAAAAATTTTATTAAAAATGTTTAAAAAATTGAATTTTGACAAGAATTTTATTAAAAAATTTTTAAATAATTGAATTTTGGAGAAGAATTTAATAATTAATGATAATTTAATAATTGTATTTATGCAATCATTTATAATTTTTCTAAAATTTAATTCTTTTGAGTGTTTTTGAGTAAAATTCGTCTATAAATCCATTGCTTTTAATAATTAATTAAATTTGTATTGAAAAATTTAGCAAATTTCAGAAGAATTTGAATTATTGAAATTTTTAAAAACCCAAGTAATCTTTAAAATTACTAATGAAATTTATCGAAAATTGAAATTTTATAAAATTTTAATATTCATCTATTTATGAAAATTGTAAACGCAACTCTTTGAAAATTCAATTTAATTTTATGAATTTATATTTAGATTTGTTTTTGTTTGTATAAATTGTATATGTAAATTGTATAAATAATTGTAATAGCAAAAAAAACTGTAATTTAATTGTAATTACTAAAAAAATAGAATTTTCAAAAATAAAATTATATAAAAAGAGTTTTTATGATTATACTGAAAACAAATATTCACACTTGAACTGAATTAAATTTACATTTTTTGTGTCCTTATAATGAATAAACGATTTTAATGAGTGAAAATAGAAAAAAAGGAAAATTTGTTTTTCCCATCAACTTGTTTTATTTATGAAAAATAACAAACACACACATACACACGATATCATCAATTTTAATGAAGCTCACACAAGAGTACTGTCGAAAATTGCATGCATATATTGCACTATATGTATATAAGGTAGTAGTAATTTCGTGAATGAGAAAATTATCCCAGTATACATCGAACTACCATATACCTAGTCGACATTTGATGCAAAGCTGGTTCGGTTAATATGCAACAGATAATAATAGGTATCTACACCAAAATATAATCAATTCAGTCAAATATTAATTCTTGTAATATATTACTTCTCCATAATTTAATTTTTAAAATGTAAATTCGATTTTAAAAATTATTCCACAAAATGAATTTTAAAATAACTGCGTATTTCCTACGAAGAATATTTTTCGTTAACAAATTTTTCTTCTTTTCTCGAAAATAATTTGAAAATTATAAATATCTTTATTATATTTTATAGGTAATTCCAAAATTTTTTAAATTTATTACATTTATTATTATTATTATTATTATTATTATTATTATTATTATTATTATTATTATTATTATTATTATTATTATTATTATTATTATTATTATTATTATTATTATTATTATTATTATTATTATTATTATTATTATTATTATTATTATTATTATTATTATTATTATTATTATTATTATTATTATTATTATTATTATTATTATTATTATTATTATTATTATTATTATTATTATTATTATTATTATTATTATTATTATTATTATTATAACATTTAAAAACATTTTATTACACTAAAAAAATTTGTTCACATTGAAAAAAATTATTTAAATAAAAAATGCATTTAATTAAACGAATACTTAATTGTCTATTATCAAATAAATATTTTCTTAAATCAAATAATTTTTCCCTAAATCGAAAAATTATTCTTTAAAGCTAGTAAATATATTTGATTCAATTAATTCAGTGATTGAAGCAAATACTATTTAATTGACTGAAATAAAAATCACAGTTGATGCAAATAAATATTTATATGAGGTAATACAGGCTAACTTCTATTTAAATCAACTGAAATTTTATTTTTCAGTGTAAAAATAGTGTTTTTGTGTGAAAAATGGAATTTCTATGTAAAAATAAAAATTTTATATAAAAAATAGAATTTTTATTGCAGTAAAAAAAATCCGTTTGATTCAAATAACAGTTTGCTAGAAAATAAACATTTACTGGAATGAAGTAATTTTTATTTATTTTAAATTCAAATAAATTGGATTTGAACCAATAATTTCAGTATTTGAATCCATTTATGTGAATTAAATAAAAATTATTTAGTACAGAAATAAATTAATTATTTGATAACAAACAAGTAATCGTTTATTTGAATCCAATACATTTTTTTAGAGTAGAAATAGAATTTTCATAAAAAAAAATTAAAGTTTTGTATTACAAATAGAATTTCCGTATTAAAAATAGAATTTTCAGGTAAAAAATTGAATTTTTGCACAAAAAATAGAATTTTCATATAAAAAATAGAATTTTTTCTAAAAAAAAAATAGAATTTTCATATAAAAAATAGAATTTTTGCACAAAACATAGAATTTCCCTATAAAAATTAAAATTTTTGTATAAAAAACAAAAATTCTTTGTGTATAAAAACTAATTTTTTTCCCCCAAATTAAAAAATTCAGAAATATTCTTTTTTTCCAAACAAACAATTTCCTTGAATTGCCGATAAATTATCAAAATTATTATGATAATATTCAACAGATGGAGCCTGTTGTAGAAAATTATGGATTAAACCCAAATTCCCTGAGGTGGTTGGCCGCGGGCAGGGAAAGCTCATTCTCGATGAATCTTACTTTATCTAACTACTGGTTTCTGTTTGTCGCTTCTTTCCTTTCACCATTCATGTGCGGCATTTTGTCATCCACAGGCTTTACTATAAAAAAAAATTACCTCTCCTTTTATTTATATATATTTAAAAAAAATTTTTCACTATTATTCTTTGTTTTAACAAATTTTTTGATTAATTTTCTTTTTTAACATATAGTGGCCAAGAGAGAGAGAGAGAGAAAAAAAATATTTAACATATATATAGAAGAATAGAATATATTGATGGTGAGTGCGGAAAAACTAGACAGGGACATTTCTTCGTCGATTTATGAGACAATTCGAGTAGGCAATGGATAAAAATGCATTGCACATTCAGTTCTTCATTCGCTCCACTTAAAAAACGTGACGTGCACTTCAAAACTTCATTTACTCTCGAAACTTTAAAACTTTCTTTATTTATTTTTTTTATTTTTCTTTCAACTTTTTTTTCTATTTTGTATTTTTTTCACTTTTCTATTTTTTCTATTTTGTATTTTTTTATTGTATTTATTATTAACTTTTCTAATTTTCCAATTTTGTATCTTTTTAACTTTTCTATTTTTCCTATTTTGTATTTTTTTACTTCTCCATTTTTTCTATTTTGTATTTTTTTAACTTTTCTCTTTTTCTATTTTGTATTTTCTTTACATTTTCCTATTTTATACTTTTTATACTTTTTTTATACTTTTCTATTTTCTACTTTTTTCTTTCTAATAGTAATAGTTATAATAATAAAAAAATTAAAATATCTAAAAAGTAAAAACAATAAAATAATAATAATTACAAGAATAATTATAGTAAAAAAAAATACTAAAAAATTAAGTAACCAAAACATAAAAAAATAAAAGTAAATTCTGATTTTTATGTATAAAATTAAAAAACTCATTTAAGTAATTAATTGTTAGGTAAAAATATATAAAAATTTATTAATATATACACCATCGTATAGTGGTCAGTGGAGGACGAAATAATCTTCGCAATATGCTGGGGGAATAGGTAAAAGCATTGATTTTTCGCCTCCTGAAAACCAGGTTAAAACTAACACGTACCATCTTAATGATAGCTAAATAATGAATATATATATTTATCCAGAAAAATCCTTTGAGGAAAAAAATATCACTATTTTTTCATTAGACCCACAAACCCTAAAGAGGCACTATACTGCTAATTATATTTTACATAATTAAAAAGCAATTCTAACAAAATCTTCAAAACTCGCACTTTCGACAAAATGATGAAAAAATTTTTTAATCTCAATTTTAAGCTTAGAAATTTTTTTATTTTGTTTTATTATATATAAATATTGTACTTTGTGTACAAATGTAAAAAAATTTTACAATTTTTTGTTAAATACCTTTAAAATGCACTCAGAAAAAATTTCGAAAAAATCAATTATTCAACAAAATTTTATGCAATCTATTTTTCACAATAATTTAATTAGTTTCACTAATAATAAAATTTTTCATGAAAATTCAATTATTTAAAAAAATTTTTAATTAAATTCTAAGCATAAATTTAATTATTTTCATAAATAATAAAACTCATCGAAGAATTTCAATTATTTTTATTACTATTTTAAAATTAATAATCGAAAAATTCAATTATTTTCACAAATAAAGTTTTCCACAAGAATTCAATTATTTAAGCTAATAAATTTTTCGTAATATTTATTATATTTCGAAAAAATTAATTATTTAAAACAATGTTCATAAAATTCTTATGAAGAATTCAATTACTTTCAAAAATAATAAAATTTTTCACAGAAATTAAATTCTTTTAAAATATTTTAATAATCTTTTCTGCAATAATTCAATTATTATCAAAAATAATAAAATTCTTCTCTGTAATTCAATTATTTTTGAGAATTATAATAAAATTCCTAGCAACTATTCAATTATTTTTATAAATAATAAGATTCATAGAAGGATTTCAATTATTTTTAATACAATTTTACAGGAATTACTTAAAACATGTAGAAACTTAATTTCAATTCCTCGAAAAAATCAATTATTTAAAAAAATGTTTTTAAAATATTTTTTGTAAGGATTAAATAATTATTTTTTCAAAAATTTAATAAAATTATTCGAAAGAAATTAATTGTTTTAAATACAAATTTCAATTAAATTTTTCGAAATAATTCAATTATTTTTTTAAATTTTAATAAAACTTTTTCTAAGAATTCAATTATTTACACAAATAATTTTTCGAAAGAATTCAATAATGTCGCTAATTAAGAAAATTATTCCCGAAAATTCAATTATTTTGAGGTATTTTAATAAAATTCTTTTCGAAATTTAATTATTTTCATAAATAACAATATTCATCACAATAATTTAATATTTTTAAAAATAATAAAAAATTCTAATTCTACAAAACCCACAATGCAGAGAATTTGATAACGGAAAGGAAACTTACGATTATTATAAAGTATATATTCAAATATAATGTATAACAATTTAAATATAAAGAATTTACCATTAAAAATTTGACAAAAATCTAAAAATTTGTTTATAATATATCGATCGAGGATAACACACACAAAGTGCGTTTCAAATTTATTAATGTCAGCAACAGATAATGTTTGGTGTTTTATTACTTTTAACTGGAATTCAGCTTTTATAGGCATCGTTAAATTTAATCTCCCGCGAGCACATATATAATATAGCAAAACTATTCTACTGTATAAACGCCTATATATGTGAATATTACCGTAAAATTTAACAAGTTCTCTCTCGAGACATATTATCAAAAAAGAAAAGAATTTTTTTTTCTTTTTAATTAATGAAATTATATTTTTGTATATGAATAGCGATCAACTGTTTCTTCTTCCCTTATATATAGAAATTCCCTAATATGCGATTATTTTTTATTATTAATTTTATTATCTCTGCAAAATATTTTACGAATTTACTCTTTTAATTTGTTAAATTCCAAAGCATTATCAATTGCTTATTGCGCACAATTATTTCATATAAGCGAAATATTTAATTAATATTTCTGTTCAATTTAGTGGTCGAAATTATAAAAGTATTTCAATTTTCTCGTTGAATCAGAGTAGAAATTTTTTGAACGCAGAAAAACGTTTTGTATTTGATAAAAAAAAAAAAATATTAAGAGAACTTGGATGTAGCTCAGCGTTCGATCCCTGGTATTTTCAAAAATAAATAATAAGAAAAATAATGAATAATGAATTATCATTTATTTTCAAAAATAAATAATAAGTAAAATAATGATTAATGAATTATTATTCATTATTTTTGTTATTATTTATTTTTGAAAATACTGGGGATAGAACCCGGGGCCTTTAAGTAAATAGTATAAAAATAATAGATAAAAATTTGGTAAGAAATAAATTAGTAAATAATAAAAAATTAATAACAAATAATTAGTAAATAATAATAATAATAATAATAATAATAATAATAATAATAATAATAATAATAATAATAAATTGAATCATTGAAAAAAACGAAAAAAAAATATTAAAAAATATAATTATAACAACAAATTGATAAAAAAAATTGTACTTTAATTCAATTTTCATTCAAGTCAATCAAGAGCGTCTCCACCCCATCGTATTTATAGACTTTTATGTAATTTTTATAAATTTTCCAATGCACACTTTCATTTTTTTTCGAAAAAGAAGAAAAAAATTATGTTTTGTAATTCAATAAAGGCACTTTTATACAATAATGAAAATGATAATAATAATGATACAAAGTGTAACGGTAGTGACCTATCGATTATTATTCAAAGCACCCAGTATAACATAGATCGAAGATGCAAAATTATTCCTCTATAGCTGATAGGTCAGAAACAGTTTATTCTCGTTTGTGAATAACATATGGCGACAAACTAACGATCTCTCCTACTATATGGATTCACAGGATATCCTCTCTTTGAGCCTAGTACATGCACACACACATAGACACACATGTGCCATTTATAATCTTCAGCCGATAATCCTAGATTTGATCACGAAAGCTTGGCATTTAGCGACCGTGTGTATTCTGTGTATAGTCGAAGAAAAGAATCGATGTTGCAACACAATCGTTTGACTGTTTCTCAAAAAAAAAAAAAAATAAAAAAATAAAGAAATAAATAAAAGAAAAAGAAAAAAATGAAAAAAAATTCCTATACACGATTTGACATTTGAAAAAATTTAACTCTTAGCAAATCGACCTCTCCTTTGAAAAAGTTCAAAGTATTCGTAGAAAGTTGACAAAGTGGAACTTGTTTATAATAGAGTACAACTTTTTGAAAAAAAAGTTACTTTTTGCTTTTTGAAAAAAATTATATATTCATTGTAATGTACTTTTTTCCACTCTGGATTTTTCACAGTTCGTCAAATTTTAAAATGTCGGAAGAAATAAAAAATTTGATAAGATTCGCTTATCGAATAAGCTTTTGTCAGCCATATTGAATCCACCATCTTGAATTCTAATAATCTGACTGCATATTCGTAATTAGCGACCCCAAAAATACCCGAGTGATAATTTTCAAACAAATCCGAGTGATTTTTTATCTTCTTAGCCGCTATGTTGGATCCGCCATTTTGAATTTTTAAAAACAAATATTGGATTCGTTATCATCAACACCGAAAATATTTAAAGTAGATTATGACTTTTTTTGTAAGTAATTTTGATTTGAAGTAACATTTGTTTAAAGTATAATTCGTATTAAATAATTTTTATACTTAGACCAACTAAATTTTATTTCAATCAATAGTTTTTATTTGGAATAAACAAATTTTCTTTTTTTTAAATAATTCTTATTTATAACAACTGAATTTTATTTTCACCAAATAATTAAAATTTAGAGCAAATAAATTTTATTTTCATGAAGTGATTTATATTTGAAACAAATAAATTTTATTTCCATCAAATAATTTTTTATTTAATGCCAACAAAATTTTATTTCCATCGAATAATTTATTTTTCGAGCAAATAAATTTTCTTTACATCAAAATAATATTTATTTTGAATATAAATAAAATAAATAGTTGTATATCAAATAATTTTTAATTGAAACAAATAAATTTTATTTGCATCAAAAAATTTTTATTCGTATCAAGTAATTTTTATTCGCACCAAATAAATCTCATTTGCTCCATAAATTTGAATCAGTTAAAATCTTTACTAATTTGAAATAGTGACTGACTTTTTGCTTTTGAATTAGTAAATTTTACTAATAAATAGTTATTTCTACTGATTTTTTAGTCAAATTTACTAATTCAAAATTACGAATTTCATTAATTGTAAAATTATTCGAAAATATCAATAACTTAACTTCTTTTTGAATCATTATTATTTTTTTATAGTAAAAAAGATTACAAAAATTTCAAATTCAAACCTTTTGAAATTCAATAACTTGAAAGAATATTATATTCTTAAAAATTATTTTCATCATTTCAATTCAATTATTATTTTCTAAAATTTTTAAATAAAATTCTAATAATTTATGATCAAGTTTTTTTTGAGAATTTTCAAATTCATTTGTTTACAATTCAGTTTTACGATATTCTGATTAATCAGAAATTTTTCAATTAAATATACATTAGAAAATAAAAACTTGAAATAATTTTTAAAAATTGCGATTAAGCTTTTTGAAAAAAATTAGTTCCATAGAATTTTCAATTAAAAGTATAAAAATTCAAATTTTCAAAGATTTTAATTTGAACACTTTTCAAAATTCAATTATTTCTAAAAATATTCACGCAATAATGCATTTAATTTTCATTTATAATTTAAAATTTTAAGTGAAATTCATTTTTTAATCAATTTTTATTAGAAAATTTTCCGTGAATTCAATTATTTAAGGGCATTTGAACCATGATGACGTCACAGATTTAAAACTAATGCTTTGCACAAACTGTGACGTCATCAAGGTTCAAATCCCCTTAAATACAAAAATAAATAATTTATTTATTAAATACTAATGTAATAATAAATACTAATGTAAATAATTTATTAAATAAATGAATGAATGTTTCGTAAAATTTAATTCTTATATAGAACTTTATCAACAAATTTTTAAATAATTGAATTCTTTCGACAAATTTTAAAAAAAATTTTATTAATAATTACATTTTTAAAGAATTTGATTAAAATTGGATTAAAAATAATTGAAATTCTGCAATGAGATTTATTATTTATGAAAATAATTGAATTATTGCAAATAATTTTGTAAAAAAAGTTTCCAACAATTGATTTTTTCGAAAAAATGTATGCAAATTCTATTTTTAATAATTAAATTCCTGTGAAACTTTCATTATTTTAAAAGATAATTGAATATTCGTTTAGAACTTTGTCAAAATTGTTTTTAAATAATTAAATTCTTTTGAGATATTTTATTAAAATAGTAGAATATTGAAAATCATTGAATTAAGAAAATTTTTTGAAAATAATTGAAATTCTGCCATGAATTTTATTAAAATTTTTGAAAATAATTGAATTTTATTACTCTTAAGAATAATTGAATTCTTGTGACGAATACTATCATTTATAAAAACAATTGAATTTTGCAATGAATTCTATTAAAATTCCTAAAAATAATTGAATTTTGTCGAAGAATGTTGCTATTCAATTATAAAGATAATTGAAATGTTGACGACAATTTTTTCTGGATTCTTTGAAAATAATTGAATTTCTGCGAAGAGTTTTATTAATTTTATGCAAATAATTGAATTCTTGTGATAAATATTGTTATTTATGAAAATAATTGAATTTTACAATGAATATTATAAAAATTCCTGAATATAATTAAATTTCGGCGAAGAATTTTGCTATTTATAAAGATAATTAAAATGTTGACGAGAATTTCTAAAAAATTTTTGATTATAATTGAATTTCTGGAAAGAATTTTAATGTGTATTAAGATAGTTAAATTCTTTCAAATAATTGCGTTAAAATTTTTTAAATTAAAACTAATTTCAACAGAATTGAAATTATTGTCAGAAATAGAAAAAATTGAAGGTTTTTTTTAGAATTCGTGGCAATTTCATAGTTTATGAGAAAAGCAAAAACACAAAAATTCAGAATTTTCTTATAAATTCTAAACATTTTTTCCCTGACTTCCCTGATTTCCTTGACCTGTGTCAACCCTGTTGTCTTTTAAATTATTATAGTAAATTTCTTTCAAATACTAAAATTTACTACTAAACTAATAAAAAAATACTGTTTTATTAATTTGAAAATTAAACAAGCCAAGAACTTGTACCTAACTAATTTATATTTTTAGTTTTCAATTTCTAATCCAATTTAATTAATTTTTTATTATTATTATCATTATCTTTGTCATTTTGATTAAAATTATAATTATTAATTATAATGATCATTATTATTATTAATTCTTAATTTTTTTTTGTAAATAGTTACAACAAAAATCGATTAAAATTTACATTAACAAAATTTATTTTTAAACGTAAATTTTCAAAGGAAAAAAAATCCACAAAATTCTAAATATAATTTTTAAAAAAGGCGTTTTATTAATAGTCGGATTTTATTAATTACGCATACGAAATTTATATTAGATTCTCAGTGTTTTTTTTTTCGTAAATAGTTATGCAAAAAAATCGATTAAAAATTGAATTAACAAAATTATTTTTAAATGTAAATTTTTAAATGAAAAAAATGAACAAAATTCTAAAAATAAAATTTATAAGATTCAGTTTATTAATAGTCTTTTTTTTCATTTTTTACGCACATAAAATTTATATTAGATGATCGACAAAGAAAATTTCCTATGTTGCTCACGTTATCATGTCTATGACGTAATTCAAATCTACTGGTAACGGCAAATGCACAGGGACAACAGGCGCTTCTCAACATAATCTCAACCTTCAAGTTCATCCAAGTTGTAAACTTCTTTATATAAAAATACCAAACTCACTTCGAATACAATAGACAAAATTAATAATCTCATCATCAAGAGATTTACACGATTTATAAGAAATTTCTGTTAATAACTAATTTTTTCTGCTACCGAAAGAAGAAATAAATAATCATTTCTCCACGCATTTGTTTTTGGTTACATTATTAAGTGATAAAGGAATATTTTTCGAAACAATGTTCTTAAATTATTTACTATAATTAAGTAGATAATACGATTTTATATTAATTTTTTTTCATTTTTTATATTGTAATATAAATTCATAAAATATAAGGTAATAATTGATAATAATAATAATAATAATAATATAAATTTATAAACTATTAGTTAATCAAATATAATTAATTCAAAATAATCCCATTAATTACTGTTTAGTAATTATTTAAACATTATTTCCAAAAATAACACTTTAATTAAATAATAATTAATTAATTAATAATTACTAGAATTTACCACCAAGTGATAAATCAAAATATCAGTAATTAACAGTCTAATTGAATAATAGTTAACAGTATTAGTAATTAATAGATTACCAGTCAGTGATGAATTCAAATATTATTAATTAATATTTTACGTAAATAATAATTAATAGTTTAATTAGTTATTAACTTTAATTAATTTTTAAGACTTTAATTACTTATTAATACTTGAATGAAATTAACTTATCAATAATTTAACTAATTATTAATAGCCGAATTAATAATATTAATTCAAAAAATATTAAATACATGCAAAATAATAATTTTCCAAAACTTTCCACTATAATTTTGGTGATGAAACTTTTCGCTGTTTAAGGAAGTTGAAATAACTTTTTGATTGATTGCTAATTTTGTTCCTTGAAACAAGAAGTTTTACGAAGTGTATATAATAAATATTGTAATCCGAGGGGATTGTAACTTGGAGTTACTTCATTTCCCCACAGAATTTTTCTTCCTTTTTTTTCAACCAAACATGAACTTAAACAGGTTTCTCTTATTTAAATTTAATTCTGTTGTAAATTTTTTTCTCCAATTGTGGTTTGAAAATTAAAACGTGTATTTTTTTTTTTTTTTTTTTTGCAGAGAAAAGATATTTGAGTGAGTGAGGAGTGAGAGAGTCAAGTGCGACAAATGACAAGTTCATCGCGCTTTGAAAAATTGACATCATTCTATTTTCTTCTTTATATATATACATTTCCGTGCTTTCACACTTCCTCAACAATAATTTTAAGGAAACTTTCTAATAATTAATTTCAATAGAAATTTTTGTGGTTATTAATAAAAAAAATTTCCTGCTTAAATATAATAATTAATTTGTTCTTGTTAATAATTAAATTATTGTTTTGATTATATAAAATAATTATTTTTATTTTTTTTATTGTTGATAATAACATTATTAATTTAATATTTTTAATTAATTTATTTATTTATTTATTTATTTATACATTCTCCGTGGTCCATTGGGACAAGTGAATCCAATCATTAATAATAATATTATTATAATATAATTAATATTAATAATAATAACAATTAGAGTTTAGAATTAAACACAAAGAAAATTGTGAATAATAAAATTTACAGTAATAATTGTCTATTTTTATCAATAAATCTTACAAGAAATGGTATATTTATTTTTTATTTTTAGATTGGCATCTTATTTCCAGTAGTAGAAGCTGATCATAGTCAGACACAGAGTATTGGAATTAACATATGCAGATAAATTTTTTACAGTTGAAAATAATTGCTTTCGCTTTTCTATAAACGAAGTAATTAGTCATTTAGTTATTTTTAATTTATTAACAAATTGACAAAAACTTTTAATTGGTAACAAAAATATTTAAAATTAAAAATAAATTACAATTATTAATTAAATTGTTATTAGTTATTGTTATTGTGTTATTATTAATAAGATTTAAATATTTCATATTTAAAGTTATTAATTATAATTATTAAATTATTATAATTAATAATAATTTAAAATATTTTCTAGTCAAATAACAGAAAAAATAAACGATATAAAAAAATTCTGCAATCTCCAGCAAAAACTCAATTATTTGAAATATTTTTAAAAATAAATTAACAATTTGAGAGTACATTTTTGGGTGAAATATCAAAACAAAGATAAATTGCAATTAAGTGGCGATATCGTCGTTTTTTTTTTTGCACAATTGCCATTAGTGTACAGGATTAGCCGATAATGCTTAATACTCAAAGTTACTTGCACCATTCCACTTAACAACCTGTCTACCTTTAGCAAAAGCCATTAAGTTTTCCTGCTCAAAGTGCTTTATGCTTTTTTTCTTTTATTTTCTTTTCTAGAAAATCTTCACTCACCTTCAAACAAGAACAAAAGAGAATAAGAGACGTCTCAATACCTTTTCAATCTTTATTCATCTCCCTTATTATCAGTAATATACGTGAAGAAATAAAAACTTTTTTTTATTGGTCATTAAAAGTTAAAAAAGAGAATAATTTTTATTGGTTATTGATAATTTTTTTTTTCTTAAACTAATGAGAAGAGTAATGAAAAGTAATGGACAAAAATTTTTTTTGGCGATTATAGTGTTTCTCTTTGTGTTGCTTGATTTTTTGATTTTTTTTAGCTTGTTCAAATTCTCGTCCATTCTGCTTTTCTTGTTACTCGATTTTTTCTTGTTTTTCTTTGTTCTTCTAAACCAAAAATTTTGCTCTAATTTAAAAAATAGAAAAAATTTAATCAAGGCAATAAACCAGAACATAAAAAGAACAAGAGGATTGAGAAAAAAGAAGATAAAAAAGGAACAAGAAAAAGATCAAGAAAAAAAGAAGAAGTTCAGTCAAGAAGAAGAGAAGAAGAAGAAAAAGAACAAGAAAAATATCAAGCAACATTAAAAGAATAAGAAAAACCGAAAGAACAAGAAGCACAGAAACATAAAAAAGCACAAGGAAATGAAAAATACAACAGGAACAAGAAAAATAAGAAGATTAAGAAGTATAAGAACAAAATCAAACATTACAGAAAAAGAAAACAAATAAGAAAGGACAATCAGTCCAAAAGAAAGAAAATAAAGAAACAAAACAAGAACAAGAATGAGATTAAAAAGTACTACAAAGAAAGACACAAAGATAAAGAAAAACAAAAACAAAAAAATATAAAATTAAGAAACACAACAAGAACTAGAAAGAGATTAAGAAGTACTACAAAGAAAGAGACAAAAATAAAGAATATCAAGAAACACAACAAAAACAGGAAGAAGAAGATTAAAAAGTACGTCAAAGAAAAATGCAGAAATAAAGAAAAAAGAAAAGAAAATTAGAAACACAAGAAAAAGAAGGAGAAGATTAAGAAGAACAACAAAGGAAGAGACAAAGATAAAGAAAAGAGGAAAGAAAATTAGAAACACAAAAGAAAAAGATACCCAAGAACCAAAAAACTAAACAGACCAGAAAAGAAAAAAGAATAGAAAGAAGATCAAGACACGCAACAAAAAGAAGAATAAATATAACAAGAACAAAAAAGGATTAAAATTTCATATAAGAATAGAAAGAAAATAAAACCTACAAAAAGAAGAACAAGAAGAACTTTTAAAGATCCAGAAGAACAGAAAGAAAGACCGAAAACACAAGAAAATCCAGGAAAAAATTAAGAATTTTTACAAGAACAAGAAGCACTAAATGGTCAAGAAGAACGAAAAGAAGATCAAGAGACTTAATAAGAATAAAAACTAAGAGGGACAACAGCATCAAGAAAGACAAAAAATTAGGGAAAGCAAAAAATCAAGAAAGACAACAAGAATTTTAAAATGAACTTAACGAAAAAGATTTAAAAAGAAAAGAAGTACACTTTAAATAATTATTTCAAAAAATAATTATTTTCAAAAGTGATAAAAATCTTCGCATAAATTCAATTATGTTTAAACATTTTTTTTAATTCTCATTAAAATTTCAATTATTCTTTATAAATAATAAAATTCTTCTCCGAAATTCAATTATTTTTAAAAAATGTAATAAAATTCTTGGCAAAATTTTAATTATTTTCAAAAATTTTTCTCATTTCAATTATTTATAATATCTAGTATTTTAATAAAATTTTCCTAAAGAATTCAATTATTTAAACAAAATATTTGCAAAATTTTCACAGGAATCCAATTACTTATCAATTTTTTGTAAATTTCTTCCCATTAATTCAATTATTTTTAATTTTTAAATGAAGTTTCTCGAAGGAATTCAAATATATTCAGAAAATTGAAAAAAAAAGTTCTGAGAAATTCAATTATTCCGAAAAATTTAGGGTCATTTGGGGTAAATGTAAACAAGGGGTAAATGTAAACAGTAGATGTTTCAGCTAAATTTACAAATTTAAAAATAAGTACGACGTCAATATTTTTACCTCAGCTCACCTACAAGATGTTCTGAGTATTGCCAATATTTTATTTTGACAATTGGCAATGCCATAGTGTAAGTTATTTTTTAATGCAAAAAAGATTGAAAATCAAAATTCTACTGTTTCAGTATTTTGTCTCGCATTTGCATAAAAATAAATTTAAAAATCAAACAAAAATATGTAATTCTTCCTTATTAATGCCCTAACAAAAATTGACTTTGAGTTTTGACTTTTGGCAATTTAGTTAATAGATAATTAAGAATTTACATTTACCCTGAGAATTCGAAAACTCGGGGTAAATTTAAACTGAACTTGAACTACATTTTAAAAGAAAATAATTGAATAAATTTGCTTCTATTTTACAATTTCATTAATTTGGCAATGTAAATATTACATAGAAAAGGAAATTAGGTCCTCTTTGAAAAAAAATTTGATAAAAAAAAAAAAATTTTTTTGAAAATTTGATCAATTTTTAAAAATTTTTTTAGGTTCATCCGCCATTTTGAAATTTTAAAATTTGACTTCAAATTCGTATTCAGCGACCTCAAAAACCCCCTAGTAGCCAGATTCAAGCAAATTTGATCAATTTTAAAAAATATTATTGTTAGGTTCATCCGCCATATTGGATCCACCATTTTGAAATTTAAAAATTCGATTTTAGATTTTTATTCAGCAACTTTAAAAAATTCTTTTTACCAAGTTGAATGAAAATCTATTAAAATTTGTTCATGTAATTCAAGTTTTTACATTACTAATTTTGTAATGGTTGATTGTTTATTTTATATGATAAATTATCAGTCAACTGGTTGATTTCCTATACATCTACGAAGAATTTTTTTCAGTTTTTTCATCCCTTAAAACAGTAGTATACTTGAAATAACTTGTTTCTTAAACCTCGCTTAACTACAGTGGTGTTTACATTTACCCCGAATTTTAGGAAAATTTCAAAATTTCGGGGTAAATGTAAACAGTCAGTTTTAAGCGAATCAGGTGCATCAATAATTTTTGTACCTCATAAAATTTTTCTAGGGAACACTAGCAACAAGTTCATGCAAAAGAAATCCGTCCGTTTTACCTTTTAACAAAAAAAACTAATGTTTTTCGTGAAAGATACATATTCTGTTTACATTTACCCCAATTGACACTAAATAAACTTCTTTTAAAAATTCTATTATTTAAAAAAATAATAAAAAAATTAAAAAAAATTATTTACCAGATTTAGTTAATAAAATTGCAATTTTAATCAAATTTCCCTATACAATTATTTAAAAAAAAATTGAATAAAATTCTTCACAAGAAATCAATTATTTTCATAAATAATAATATTTTTCTCCGGAATTCAATTATTTTCACAAATAAAATTCTTTACAGGAATTCAATTCTTTTCAAAAATTTTAAATAAAATTTGTTGCAAGAATTCAATTATTTTCATAAATAACAAAACTTGGCGCAGAATTTCAATTTTTTTGTACAATTTTAAATAAAATGAAAGAAAATTGCATTTATTCTTAAAATTTTTTGATAAGATTCTTCTTTAAATTCATTTTTAAGAAATATTCAATTATTTAATAAATTATTTATTTTTGTATTTAAATAATTGAATTCACGGAAAATTTTCTAATAAAAATTGATTAAAAAATGAATTTCACTTAAAATTTTAAATTATAAATGAAAATTAAATGCATTATTGCGTGAATATTTTTAGAAATAATTGAATTTTGAAAATGGTTCAAATTAAAATCTTTGAAAATTCAAATTTATAGTCACAATATTCTGATTAAATAAAATAATGATTTTATCACTCTGGCATCTCAAATTAGTTCAAATTAGTCTTCGACTCGGAGTGATCGATTTCTTCATGTTTTATAATATTATTCTAAAAATTTATTGAATTTCAGAAGGATTGAATTTGAAAATCTTAATTCCTATAGAAAAATAATAGGTAATGATTAAATATCTATTTAAAAAAGAAAGTTATTGATGTTTTTGAATAATTTTACTTTTGAAGAAATTTGTAAATAAATGTAATACAATATTTTTTTGGAAAATCTAATAATTTTTCGAGTGAATCAGAATAATTTTCAGGATCAGGGAAAAAGTGAAAATTTTTTCTGGAAATCAGGGAAAAGTCAGGAAAAAAAATTAAATTTTTGTTGCAATCCTGAAAATCTAGGAACAAGAGAAGAAAAAAAATCTAATATAAATAGAAGAAGAATATGAATAGAAACCAAGCAACAAGAAATAGGAAGCAGAAAATTATTTTTTTCCACTTAAAATAAAATTTTGACCAAAAATTCTTTTCCGATTGAATGAACTCATCCTCTAATTAAAAATAGTATCAAAACCAATTTCGACAAGTTCAGAAATAAGAAAGTGAAAACATGTCAACAGTATATTATAATGAAAATCGAAAATTCCTCGAAACAGAGTGACATTTCACTTGAATGTGAAAATGTTACGTCCATACAATATAGCATTCCTGTCGGAAAGTTTAATCAGCAAGGTCATCAGCAGCCTGCCGTCTTAGCACCCACACTCACACCTTTTCATTCCCTCCTTCACCTAAAAGTTAACGAATGTGATTCCAAAGGTGCCTTTCGGATGAAACCACCAGAATCAAAGAAAGTATCCTGGTTCGAAATGGTCACGTTACGTTCCTGAGGAGTCTTCATAGACAGTATATTCACTATATATATATACATATATACATTTATATATACATATATATATATATATAAAGTGGGGACCGTTCATGGGACGTTTGTGGAGGTGGCAATATAAGGCCCAGTGAATGGGGCGCCTCAGCCAGTCCTTTGAAAACGGTACCAAAAGTCTGAAGGTCCGTAATCCCTGACAAAAAAAAATTTTTTTTTTCTTAAAATTGTTTTTTTCTTCCTTGAAATCGCGCAGGCGCAATCGCGCGCGATCGCCTCCTTTTAAATTCCCCCAGGAAGTAAATTTAAGTGTGATTTTCCCTTTCCACATTGCTTCCGTGCCGCGAAAGAGTGACCGTACTTTGAAAACGACGGGGTCGCCTTTAAAGGATAACAAATATCCCGTGAGATGCGGGTGAGGGTGAGGAATATGCCCAAGTTCACGTTGCTACTTCTTTTTGTAGCAGTCGCGTTCACCCTTGCCGGTGAGTAAATACTAAAAAACTAGTGTGCGCTGGTATAAAAAAAAAATTTTTTTTTTCCCTACCGAATGGAAAATGAATTCTATTTTCTCAAAAGAGAGAAATGAAAAAAGGCTGAAAAGCATTATAATCGAAAAATTAAAAATATTATTTAATATTTAATTATTTCAAGAAATATTATTTAATATTTAAATATTTCAATAAATATTATTTAATATTTAAATATTTCAATAAATATTATTTAATATTTAAATATTTCATTAAATATTTAATTAAGTATTATCTAATATTTAAATATCGCTTAATATTTAAAAAATAGTGCAAAGCTGGCAAGAAATATATTTCCACATACCTACGTAAAAAGATTTGTCAAATTTTGAAAAATTTTTTGAAAAAAATTGTTGCGAATAAAAATTATTTTACGCTTTTTTGATTTTTTCGGGCAAACATGAAAAACAAAGTTGAAACTGAAACGTGAAATTGAATCCGGTTCGTAAAGTCTAGTAGGAGAAAAAATGTCAAACAGAACTTAGATAAATACAACTAAACGTGTTTTCGAAAAAAAATTAAACAACTTTTTTTCGTTTTTCCGGGCAGAAACGAAAAAAAATTGAGACTTACATAGAAAGGTGAAATTTAATCCAGGTTGTAAAAAAATAGCCGAAGAATAGAAAACAAAAATTCATTAAGTAAAGGATTTTTAAAAAAAAAATTTTTTTATTTTTCCGGGCAAACCCGAAAAAAAGAAAACTGTAATTAAAACGTGAAACTTAATCCGGTTTGTAAAATAAAACAACAAAAATGTAAAGGACCAAAATTTGTTAAATACAAGTAAAAGTTTTTTTTCAAATAAAAATTGCCACTAATTTTTTTCCGGGCAAACCCAAAAAGAAAACGGTTAGTCATATGGAAAAGTGAAATTCAATACAGTTTGTAAAATAATACGGAAAAAAATAGAAAACAAAAATTAAATACATTTTTTCGAAAAAAATTAAACTAGGTACTTTTTTTAGTTTTTTCGGGCAGAAACAAAAAAAAGAATACTAATTAAATAGGCGAAATTTACAACGGGTTAAAAAATAAAATATAATAGAAAGAAAATACAAAAATGACGTAAATACTAGCAAACGTTTTTTTACGAATAAAAATAAATTAAAAAATTTTTGAAATTTTTCCGTGCAGAATCGAAAAGAAGATTGATATTGAAGCGCCAAGTTTACATCCGGTTTTAAAATTTCAAATTTTTACTAAAATAATACGAAATTTTCGAAACGTGAAAAAAATCTAAATATCAAATTTAAAACCCAAAAAATTAAAATTTAAAAGCAAAAAAGGGAAAATTAAAGAACTTTAATAACAAAAACTGAGAAAATTGTCAAAAGCCAGAAGTTAACATTTGTAGAATCGTTTTTCAAAATTTTTTTTCAAATATCAGGATAAGATTGAAAAAATTTTGTAGAAAAAAAATTTTACAATTCAACAAACTCAAAAAATAGTAAAAGTATAAAAACAATATTTATAATATATAATTATTATAAAAACATTTGTTTATATAATTAAATTATGTTTATAATATTTTATTTATAATATTATAAATGTAGTAATATATTTATAATTTTAATTTATTTTAAAGGGCCTTAATTGGATAAATAATAATTTTGACTTTTTTGTGGCCTTTGGCCTTTGTGGCCACAAAAAAGTCAAAATTATATTTTTAATATATTTATAATATTATATTTTTATTATTATATTTTTAATATTATATTTATAATATTATAATTTATAATACTATATTTGTACACTAAGAAAAAATTTATTTGATTCAATGAAACGATCCCGAGTCGAAATTTAGACCCTACTTAGCCTCTGAAAATGTAGGGCCTATTCAGGTTTGGCAGTCGTAAAGTAGGGTCTGATTTCAATACAATTTTTAAAAACTAGACCCTACTTTGACTCCCAAAACAGGCTGAAATTTGCCAATCTTCCATTTGGAGCAGCAAAGGAGGGTCTACTTCTAAGAAACCTATACCGTACTTTTAAACCTCGTAGACCCTACTTTCATACTTCTAGACCCTACAATTAGAAAAAGAAAAATTTGAAGATTTGCTCAGATTCAATTGAAGCACTAGGGATGAGTAAAAGTGGAATTTTATGTGTTTTATAGCGTCTATATACACGAAGTGTATATAGACGCTATAAAACACATCAGTATTTATGAATTTGGAGTACTTTTTGCATTTGCAGTGTTTCAAGTAATTCATTAAAAAATAATTTAAAATTTTCTTTTAGAATGTAGGGTCTAGGAGTATGAAAGTAGGGTCTACGAGGTTTAAAAGTACGGTATAGGTTTCTTAGAAGTAGACTCTACTTTGCTTCTCCAAATGGAAGATTGGCAAATTTCCGCCTGTTTTGGGAGTCAAAGTAGGGTCTAATTGTATTAGAATTAGACCCTACTTTACTACTCCTAACACTCAATAGACCCTGAAAATTCAGGGTGAAAGTAGGGCTTAAATTTCGACTCGGGATTATTCATCAATTATCAAATAAATATTTACTTGCACCAAATAATTTTTATTTGAGTTAAATCAAATTTATTTGAATCAAATAAATTTTTTTCAGTTTAATATATATTTATTATATTATTTGGTATAAAATAATAAATAAAAAATAAATAATATCTCGAATAAAATAAAAAATATTTGGAAACTTTGTATCGTCAATCAAAAAGAAGTATTTGCTCCATTTTTCTGACACGATTATTAATTATTATTATTATTTTTTTTTGTAACTTTAAATACAAGAGTGCGACGACAGTTGCATAAGAGATTAGAGGGTGAAAGTATAAAGAATCTGGTTGTGGTCCCGGATAGAGGATGACGTCATTCCGCCGGGCACCCGAAGACGGTGGGGACAACTTTCCCCGCTCGTCACTATACTGCAAGACGAAAAACAAAATTAAAGGGTTACGCGTGACTGGTATACCCGACCACCTCACATATATACATATACACAAACATTCATGTTCTCTTAGCGAAATGAAACTGAGATGTAATTTTTAGGTTTGTGAAAAACTGGGACTGAAAAAAAACCACTCAGTGGTGAAAGTAGATTGAAAATTTCTAACCGGGGAGGATTCATTTCTCTTAACTAATTAATTAATTAATTAATTAATTACTCTTCTTGACTCGTTAATTACTTAAATTTCTTCATTTTCTTCAATATCTTCATCGAAATTTATTTATTTATTAAAACTAATGAATTTAATTCACTTAATTTTCTTAAAAAGTTTCCATCGAAATTCAAAATTTTTTGAATTAAATTCAGTAATATTCTTGAGAATTTTCATTAAAATTTATAAAGTTCTTAATTAATGACGTTTTCTAGTAATTAGAATTACAAATTTTCCCTTTTTTTAGAGTTAAAAATTTCGATTTTTGGGTTTTAAAATTCAACTTTCAAAATAAATAATTTTTCTTTTTATTCAAGGCGTTTGTTTTCTTAGAAATTTTCATTCATAAATATACTTATAACGAACAAATGTTGTACTAAAAAATTTAAAAAATTGAACTCGATTCGAAATATTCAAAATAGTACAAAAAACTTGGTCCAAATTTTCACTTGAGATTAAAAACAAAAAAATTCGTGTAGAAGAAAAATTCTTCTCTAATATCGAATTAATAAACAAAATTCAGACGATTTTGTTTTAAAATAACATTTGTCACTTATTTTTAAATCCGAAACACAATTTTTAGAATGAAAATTCTATTCTTACTGGATAAAAAAAATTGTATTCGTAATTTAAGAATAAAGAATTGTTATTTTGAAATAAAAGGGTCCAAATTATTTTCTTACAGTAAAAATATATTTAGATTCAAAATATATTCAGTAAAAATTGTATTCGTAATTTAAGAATAAAGAATTCTTATTGAAAAATAAAAGTGTTCGAATTATTTTTTTACAGTAAAAATATATTGAGATTCAAAATATATTCAGTAAAAATACTTTAAAGTAAAAAATATTCTTAACCAAAAATATTTTTAAATGGAAATATTTTAAAGTTAAAATATTCTAAAGTAAAAATATTTTTAAGTAAAAATACTCTAAAGTAAAAATATTTTTAAGTAAAAATTCTCTGAAGTTAAATTATTTTACACTAAAAATATTTTGAAGTAAAAATATTTTAAAGTAAAAATACTGTAAAGTAAAAATACTATAAAGTAAAAATACTTCTAAAGTAAAAATATTTTAAACTAAAAATATTTGTCAGTGAAAATATTGGAAAATAAAAATATTTCAAAGTAAAAATATAGAATTTCTAAATTGAACTAAAAACATAAAATTCCTAAAACAACACAGGATTTCAAATTGAGACAAAAAAAGGAATCAAAAGTGTTGCGAAGCAACATTTTGATTCGTTTTTTTTTGTCTCAATTTGAATATCTTTACAAAAACTGTGAAAATAAAAATATAAAAATTCCGAAATAAATTTAAAGTACAATTTAAAGATCATTACTAAATAAAAACCCGAAAAGAATTTCCCTTATTTTTAATCAAAAACAAAAAAAAAGAAAGAAGCAAAAAAACTAAAATCGCGACGAATCGTAAAACAATTTCAGAGGGAAAAATATTGAGTCGATGGAAGCGACAGGACGATAAGAAGGATAATGTGAAGGAGGAATTTTGTAAGGACAAGGACGCAGGTGAATGGTTCCGACTTCAGACAGGTGAGGGTGACAATTGCCGCGATGTTATTCAATGCACCAGTTCCGGAATTCAAGCTTTGAGGTGTCCCGCGGGATTATATTTTGACATCGACAAACAGACGTGCGATTGGAAGGATGCAGTGCATAATTGCAAATCAACGAACAAAGAGCGGAAGGCCAAGCCCCTTCTCTACACTGAGGAGCCACTTTGTCCGGAAGGTCAGCTCGCCTGTGGAAATCAGGATTGCATCGAGCGGGGACTATTCTGCAATGGCGAAAAGGATTGTACCGATGGATCCGATGAAAATATTTGCGGTGAGTAGCCAAAAAAAAGTGCAAAATGTGATTGAAAAAAAATAGGTATTATTCTTTTCTTGAATCATTAGTTCTGTTTTTTTTTAAAGAAATGGAAAAAATATTATCGATCAATCAGATCAATGGTTCTTTATCGTTTGACCTTTCGTTAAGTAGCTCTGATTTTTTTTACTAGATGCGAATTTTTTTCTATAATAGATTCCACTTTTTTAAACAAATTTGACTCTTTTCAGTAGCTCAGATTTTTTTTAATATCTCCAACTTTTTTAAACAGATAAATTTTTTTTTATAAACTCGATTGCTTTTGGAACTCCGATTTTTTTAGTGGCTCCAACTTTTTTTAACAGATGTAATTTTTTTAATAGATTCGATTTTTTTAGTAGCTCTGATTTTTTAGTAGCTTTAACTTTTTTTAACAGAAAAAATTCAGAGACTGAATTTTTTTTGTTTAGCACAACGCCATTCAATTAGCAAGGTTTTTTTTTAATGATTAGTAGAAAAATTTTATTAGAAAAATTAATTAGAATACTTTTATTAAAAAAAATTCATGATGAAGTGAGACAACTTCTGCGAGACTCTGAGTGTCGTTCGATCGACTGAGTGATTTTTCGATGATCGATATTTATTTTTAATCAATTCGACCTCATTTTTCCGATTAAATATGATCTTTCCTTGATAACTATGATCATCAATCGATTAACTTTGAACTTTTCTTAGATCTCTTCAATTTTCAAAAATCATTCTCCAGCTGAAAGTTCGAATTGAACGTCTTGACCGACTGACATTTATATTCCAATGACCTACTTCAATTTTTAAATACTTGGATCTGATCTTTTATTATCTATCTATAAAACTTTCTTTAATTAGGCTTTAACTTTCATTAGTTTTAAACTTTCTTTAGTCCTCAACTACCATTAGTTTTGAACTTTCATTAATTTTAAACTTTCATTAGTTTGGAACTGGCATCAATTTTGAACTTTCATCAATTTTGAAGTTTCTTTAAATTTGAACTCTCATCAATTTTGAAGTTTCTTTAATTTTTAACATTCATCAATTTTTAACTTTCAATTATTTTTAACTTTCATTAGCTTGGAAGTCGCAAAAATTAATGTTTTAACTCAAAATCAGTATCGAACATTTCTTCATTAAATCTCAAATTTCATTGAGGCAATCTATAAAATTTAATTTAATCAGTTTGCCTCCATTGATATAGTTTGAACTTTCATAAATAAGATTTGATCCTTCATTAATTCCTTCTTATTAGTTTGTCTCAATTAACATAATTTGATCTTTCATTACTTTTAAGTTTGATTTTAATTTTTAATAACTGATCTTTCAATAATTGATGATATTTAACAGCATCGTGACTTGATTTTGTAATTTTTATAATTTAAAAATTAAAAATCCTCAAAGTAAAATATAATTTTATTCACAGTGAATAAACTTTAACTCATCTAAGAATTTTTGCTAAAAACATTTTGATGCATACTTCCATAATGAATGCATGATTCATAATTAATTTCATAATCACTCATTGTTAGCTAACAAATCTTGATTCTCGGTTAACAAACTTTTGATGCCAACAGAACCAATCTTCTGTTAACTGATTTTCACCTTATCTTTATTATTTTACTTATCAGAACTTGCTTCTCTTATTAGAACTCTCTTCTTTTAGCTGAAATCACCGACTGATTCTGAATCACTAAATCACAAAATTTAGAATCAGATGATTCTAAATTTTCCTTATTTGGTGAGAAGCAACTTTAAAAATTCTGATGCTTCTTTCGAACCATTAATTTGCGAATTGTTAGCAATAAAGTTTAGGAAAATTTATGTAGCAACCTGAGAGCACAAGTTCCTGGTTAATCTATAAATATATTCAAATAAAGTTGAACATTAATCACTTATCGCAACGAATTTTGTCCATCCACTGCAGATATGGACAATGATCCAAATCGAGCACCACCTTGCGATCCAGCTGTTTGCGTTTTGCCCGATTGCTTCTGCTCCGAGGATGGTACAACAATACCTGGCGATCTACCACACAAAGACGTACCCCAAATGATCACCATCACATTCGACGATGCCATTAATAACAACAATATTGGCCTCTACAAGGAAATATTCAACGGCAAACGTCGCAATCCAAACGGTTGTGATATCAAGGCAACATTCTTTGTCTCACACAAATACACCAATTACTCCGCCGTACAGGAAATGCACCGAAAGGGACACGAAATCGCTGTGCATTCCATTTCGTAAGCAATACATTCATTTTTAACACCAAATCTTCTTTTCTTTCAAGAAAATATTTTCTCCAAATAAAATATTTTGTGCAAAGAAAATATTTTTGTACAAAGAGAATATTTTGTACAAAGAAAACATTTTTTTTGAAGAAACTGTTTTCTCTAAAGAAACAGAGAAGAAGAAACAAGATTTCATTTCCTTTTTTTGTGATTGTTTAGGCACAATGATGACGAGAGATTCTGGTCGGATGCAACTGTTGATGATTGGGCAAAGGAGATGGCTGGAATGAGGGTGATTATTGAGAAATACGCTAATCTAACCGACAACAGTGTTGTTGGTGTTCGTGCACCGTATCTTCGAGTTGGTGGTAATAATCAATTCACAATGATGGAGGAGCAAGCTTTCTTGTATGACTCCACAATTACTTCGGCGCTCAACAATCCTCCATTGTGGCCATACACCATGTACTTCAGAATGCCTCATCGTTGTCACGGAAATTTGCAACACTGTCCCACCAGGTAAGAATTTTTTCTAACCAATTCGATAATTCTTTTCGTCACACACATTTTTTCGACTCATAATTCCTAATCTCTTAATTTTTAATCTTTAATCTGCAATTTTTAATATTCTCGTTAAGTTTTTGGAAATAGTTTATGGCTAAAGGTTCCAAAAGCGTTTCAAACGCTATTGGAACCTTTAGCCATAAACTATTTCACAAGAGAGGAAACTATTCACAGAAATGTTGTCTAAAACACCCTTCACAGTTTCCTACTATCAACAGATAACTACAACCAATATCCTTCTTTTCTGATCCAAAAATAAACTTTTTCTTACAGATCCCACGCAGTTTGGGAGATGGTAATGAACGAACTGGACCGAAGAGAAGATCCAGCGAATGATGAATATCTCCCCGGTTGCGCTATGGTCGATTCATGCAGCAACATTCTCACCGGTGATCAATTCTACAATTTCCTAAATCACAACTTTGACAGGCACTACGAACAAAATCGAGCACCATTGGGTCTCTATTTCCACGCCGCCTGGTTAAAGAACAATCCCGAATTTCTCGACGCCTTCCTCTACTGGATCGATGAAATTTCCGCCAATCACAATGACGTCTACTTCGTAACAATGACCCAAGTAATCCAATGGATCCAAAATCCACAAACAGTCACCGAATCAAAGAACTTTGAATCATGGCGTGACAAGTGTGTTGTCGAAGGTCCACCAGCATGTTGGGTACCACACACCTGTAAATTGACATCCAAGGAAGTCCCCGGAGAGACCATTAATCTTCAAACTTGCATTCGCTGTCCCAATAATTATCCATGGATCAATGATCCCACCGGAGACGGTTTCTTCTAATCTCAATAATACCGTTCCTCACTCTTCTAAGTCAGTTTCATTTATTTTCACTTCAAAAAAAAAAAAAAAAGCGAACGAAGCATATTTAGAAAGAAAAAATCAACTTTTTTTTGCAATGATCGTCAAAATGTAGCTCTGTCTCCTAAAGTCAATTATGGAGACATACAAATTTTCGTTTTAAATTATATAAATATATTGTAATGTAGAAGTACGATTGAATCGCGAAATGTTTTGTTTTTTTTTCTAAAAATGTTATCTTCGCCTGACGAAGAGCAGTATTTTTCGCCTTTATAATATGAGGGGAAAGATGCGAGAAGAATCTCTTTATTAGAAAACAATAAAAGAAAAAGAAGAAAAAAAATAGGAGAGAAAGTGGCGGACTTGTGTGATCCGCAAGTGAGACTCGATGTATGTAATATATAGAACCTCGTTTCCCTTTTTTTTCCAAAAGTGATTAGTCGTTGTTTTTTTTTTTTTGTTTTTTTTAATATATATATATTATTGATGTATCCTTGTTTCCTTAATCCTTATCCCATCCTCTCCATTAAATTCCCTTCTCTCTCAGCAAACCGCCAAATCTTCCCGAGGGGCGCCCTTATTTTTCTAAGGGTCGACCAAAAAATATAAATATAAATGTGTATGTATATTTTATATAAAATAAGCGACATCAAATTGTTCTGAAGAGAAAGCGACAGATCTTTAAAATAAAAGACTTTTAAAAATTTATCTTTTTCGTTATTTTTCCATTTTCCATTTCAAGAGAGGGATTATTTTTAAATTTATCTGTACGTTTCGAATGATTTTATTTTTATCATTTTTTATAATTACTTTATTACTATGTGATTAAAAGTTAGTTATTTACAGAGTAATGAATTTTTTTTTTACTTTTTACTAGTCAAAACTAGATTTAACTAAAATAAACTATAGAATTTTTATTTAAATAGGTACTAATTGCACATTTAACGAAATGAGTAGGGTTATTGAAGTTAAAACAAATATGGGTATCAAAATAAAATATGATGGCACCAACGACATTCTTAGTTCCTTTAACTAATTTTTGGGTGGTCAATACATTTTTTTAAATTCAGTTGAGGACTTTTTAATTGAACGCTAGCTATTTATGGTTCACTAAAAGAATTTGCAATGGTCACAAATTAATGCGCTTTTATCTCTCTTTAATTTCTGACGAAGGCAATGAATTTTGGTCGAAAATATTCCGAGTTGAGAATTTTTAAAGAATCACCAAAGAATTCGCAATTGTCACAAAATATAGAGCTTTTAACCCTCTTTAATTTCTGATCCAAGGCAAAGAATTTTTTTTCAAAAATATTCCGAGCTATGAATTTTTATTTTTGACCATTTTCAAATTTTTGATTTTCTGATACGGGCGGATGGGTACACTGTCTTTATTAAAAGTTGTTCAAAAAAATTCGCAATTATCACAAATTAAAGCACTTTTATCCATCTTTAATTTCTGACAAAGGCAATGAATTTTGGTCAAGTACGAAAAACTTTGCAATATGTGATCGAAATAAGTGAAAAATTGAAGTTTTTCGAAGTTTTAGTTAAAAACTTTTGTGTAATTGATAAGTTATTACAATCAGCTTATAGAATGTTCTAAAACACTTCAATTGACTTTACTTTGAACATTTTTTGACCCATTTATAAAAAGATATTGATTTATTTAATTACAAAATAATAGTAAATTTTAGAATTACCAGAACCGCATTAGTCAACATTAGGGCATATTTACGAGAAAAATTACATTTCTGTCCAGGCGTCACGACTTTAAAAATAGGTATATGTTTGATACATTATGCTATAAAATTTAAATTGGCCAATTTCTTATATTTTTTAAAGCATCATTTAGAAAAAAAATTTACTTTTATAATAGTTAGAAAAAAAGATACAGCCATTGAATCATATTGACGTATGGACACAAAATGACCGCATTTTCGTGGAAATGATTAATAGTATTTAGTATTGACAAAAGAACACTGTTTATTTTTAATGAATAGAAATTAATTAAATTTTTACAATGTCCGCTTTTGACAGTAACATAAGCAAAGTATTTGTGTAGGAGTCTATATAAGGCCCAGTTAATGGGACGCCACAACCAGTCCTTTAAAAACGGTGCCAAAAATCTGAGGGTTCGTCATCCCTAACATTAAAATTTTTTTAAATTGTTCTTTTCTTATTTCAAATATGTCGAAGTTCACGTTGCTATTTCTTCTTGTAGCAGTCGCGTTCACCCTCGCCGGTAAGTAAATACTAAAAAAAATTTGTGCGCTGACATAACAAAAAATTTTTGCTGCAACGAATTTTTTTCATCTACTTCAGATATGGACAATGATCCAAATAGAGCACCACCTTGCGATCCAGCAGTTTGCATTTTGCCCGATTGCTTCTGCTCCGAGGCTGGTACAACAATACCAGGCAGTCTTCCATCCAATAACATACCCCAAATGATCACTATCACATTCGATGATGCTATTAATAACAACAATATTGGCCTCTACAAGGAAATATTCAACGGCAAACGTCGCAATCCAAATGGGTGTAATATCAAGGCAACATTCTTTGTCTCGAACAAATATAGTGATTACTCCGCCATAAAGGAAATGCACAAAAAGGGCCACGAAATAGCAGTGCGCTCCATTTCGTAAGCGACAATACAAAGATTTTTAACTTAATTTTGTTGTCTCTAAAGAATATTTTACTTTCTCTGTAAGATAATAGAAAAGAGGAATCTGCTTTTAATTTTATAAAATCAGATATTTATTTCTTCCTTTTATTACGAAGAAAGATTTCGACTTTTATGATTGTTTAGGCACAATGATGACGAGACATTATGGTCGGATACAACTGTTGATAACTGGGGAAAAGAAATGGCGGAAATGAGGAAAATTATTGAGAAGTACGCTAATTTACCCGAAAACAGTATTGGTGGTCTTCGTGCACCGAATCTTCGAATTGGTGGTAATAATCAATTCAGAATGATGGAGGAGCAGGATTTCTTCTATGATTCCTCAATTACTTCGACGCTCAACAATCCTCCATTGTGGCCATACACTATGCACTTCAGAATGCCTCATAGTTGTCACGAAGATTTGCAAAACTGTCCCACCGGGTAAGATTTTTTCTCTCAAACCAATAATTCTCTTTGCCAAAGACTACTTTTAAAAGCTGATTTTAAATAAAATGCTAAAGCAACAATTTTTAGCATCAATTGATCGAGGAGATAACCTAAACCTAAACGAAATAAAATGCTAAAGCAACAATTTTTACCATCAATTGATGCTAAATATAATTTTTAGCATCAATTGATGCTAAGAGCCAGTTTCACCAACTTCCGATTAAAAGTTAATCAATGATTAAAGACAGTTTAAAGGCTTCTGATTGGTTAATTAATGATTTAATCATTGATTAACTTTTAATCGGTGTTGGTGAAATCGGCCCTAAATATTGTTGCTTTAGCATTTCATTTCATTTAGAATAGAAGGCCAATTGATTTCTCTAAAATTCACCTTCTTTTTTTGCAGATCCCATGCAGTGTGGGAGATGGTAATGAACGAACTGGATCCAAGAGAAGATCCATCAAATGATGAATATCTCCCCGGTTGTGGTATGGTCGATTCGTGCAGCAACATTCTCATCGCTGATCAATTCTACAATGTCCTAATTCACAACTTTGATAGGCACTACAATCAAAATAAAGCACCATTGGGTCTTCATTTCCACACCACTTGGTTAAAGAACAATCCCGAATTTTTCGACGCATTCGTCTACTGGGTGGATGAAGTTTTAGAAAATTACAATGACGTCTACTTCGTAACAATGACCCAAGCTATTAAATGGATCCAAAATCCACAAACAGTGAGTGAATCAAAGAGTTTCGAATCATGGCGTGACAAGTGTGTTGTGTAAGGTTCACCAACTTGTTGGGTTTTGTTTTTATTGTCGTTGCCATTTGATAATAATTAGCATTATTATTTTCTTCTATTTACTAATTTACTAATAATTATAAACTAATTTACTAATTATTATAAACTAATTCACTATATTATTATTAAAGAAATTACTATATTATTATAAAATAATTAACTATATTAATCTCCGTATTCTTTCATTCATTCTGTCCGTAATTTGAAGTTAGTTTCTGTGAATGCTTTTGTTTTTTTTTTCTTTAAAAAATATTGTTTGACAAATCGAAAATATGCAGGTATTTTTCCATGATTTATAATAAAATAATATTAGAAATTAGAAAATTAAAAAAAATTATGATTAACAAATAAAAAATATACGCATTTTGTTTGTTATATGCTTTTTTCAGTAACAAATTTCGTTTGACTGATCTAAATTATTATGCAAATTATTCTCCTTTTTATTTATAAAAAATACTAGAAAATTGTTAATTGTTAAAAAAATTTTATTAAGAAGTAGAAAATATACCTATTTTATGCATAAGTTTTATTTCTCAATAACAATAATGTTTACAAACTCATTTTTTTCTTTTGGGAATATCTTTAATTGTAAAATTAATCGAAAACAATAATTTCTTTTTTAAATATGTTAAATATTTAATTATTATTATTTTTCCATAGGAATTAAGATTTTCAAAAATTCCAAATTCGAACTTTTTTTGAAATTAAGCAACTTTAAAAAAATATTGTTATAAAACATGAACGAGTGATAAAATCGTTATATTATAATATAAAAATATTGCTACTGTAACTTCTTAAAAATTATTTTTATATTTAATTATTATTTAAGCTAAAATTCATTTTCAAATCAATTTTCATTAGAAAACTCTACGAGAATTCAATATGTTTATATATTGAACATTACAATAATGCTTTTTTTAATAATTTTAATAAAAAAATTTGGAAAATAATTGAATTAAATAAATAATTTTTTCAATTTTTTTAAATATCTTGTTTGTTCATAATAATTATATTTGAAAATTTGATTAATTTACATGTTTTACATATTTTGAATTTTATTAAAATTTTTTATAATTAATAATTGAATTGTGGAAAAACAATTTAATTATTTATAAAAATAATTGAAATTTTGAGGAGAATTTATAAAAAATTTTAAACATAATTGAATTTCTGCGAAGAATTTTATTACTTTTGAAAATAATAATTGAATTGTTTTTTAGGATTTTATAGAAATGTATGAAAATAATTGAATTCTTGTGAAGAACTTTTTTAAAATAATATTCAAAAGAATTTAGTTAATCTGATGAATTTCGCTATTTATGGAAATAATTCAATTCTTGAGAACAATTTTTTTTATTGTTTCTAGAAATAATTGAATTCTTTCGACGAATTTTAATAAAATTTTTTAGAATACTTACATTTTTCAAGGAATTCGATTAAAATTATATTAAAAATAATTAAAATTCTGCGATGAGTTTTATTATTTCTGAAAATAATTGAATTATTGAGAAAAAAACTTATAAAAAATTTGTTAATAATTAAATTCCTGTGAAATTTTTATTATTTATGAAAATAATTAAATGTTTGCATACAATTTTATTAAAACTGTTTTCAAATACTTGAATTCTATTGGGCAATTTTATTAAAATCTTAGATATTGAAAATCATTTTATAAAATTTCAAATTGAAACCGTTTGTAGTTCGCAACTTTTTTAAAACTGAATTAATTTTGAAATACTTAAGTAAAATTATTCATTAAACAATTTATTTATTTTATGATAGTTCTTCAAGATTTAAGTTATTTAAAAAGAAATTTTTGCCAGAAATTAAAAAAATTGAAGGTTTTGTATTAGAATTTGTGGTAATTTTATAGTTCATGAGTCAAACACAAAAAAGACACAAAAATTCAGAATTTTCTTATGAATTCTAAAAATTTAATTTTTTTAGTACTTTTAAAAAAAATTCATGACTTTTCCCTAAATTCCCTGGCAGAATATATGATTATTATAATAATCATATTTTATTTTTTAAAAAAATTTGTTTTAAAAATTTTTACGTTCTTTTATTTTGAAAATTGCTAATTTTATTTAAAAATGTGAGGGAGAAGTCAGCCGCGCACGTAAACCTGCGAATTGTTGCTAGTATATTAAATTAATTATCATAAGAAATAGATTTTCTTCATTTATCATTTCAAATTCAAAAATTACGTTTTATGGAAAAAAAGAAAACACTTCGTGGAGAAATTTCGCTGTCGTTTGCAATTTAATGAATTGACAAAGCTATATATATCTTGTAATGAAAATTGAAAAGATGCAATTTATTGTATTGTGTAATGATATTCATTCTATAGAGGCGATGACAAAATCGTTACTTCTATTGTTCCTTGGGGGGTAATAATAATTATTAAAGCTGTGGCAAGAAGAAGTGAAGCCACAGCATCTCCAACATTGTCTGAACAGTGAGGAATATGAATGAAGGTATTTTGTATTCTCGCGCAACGGCAGAATAAAGCACTCGGAAGGAGCTCAGCTTCCGGTTTGTTAATTAATTGCAAGGTTATTAACATTTGAGATTAAATGCACACAAAATTCTCATCTGTTATTTGAATAATGAAAAACCAAGTTTATAAATAAGAGATTAAAAAACGAGAAAATTATTCTAAAATACTCTTTCTATTATTATTAGTATTTTATTATTATTAATATTATAATTATAATTATCATCAATTATAAAGGTATATTTGTCACAGAGCCTTTTTTTTATTTCTTTTAAAGTCAAATTTTAATAGGACGAATAAAATTTTTATTTGAATCAAACAAAATTTATTTAATAAAAAGGTGTTTTGTATTTTTAATTTGACAAAAAGATGTTTTTTTACACATAAATATTTTAATATTCTTAGAATCAAATCCGTCCTTTTTCTTAAAGAATATTTTTTATTAAATCTTATTATAACAAATAAATTACTAAGAAAAATAATAATAAGCAAATATTTTCCTTTGTTTGATTTTATATTCAAAAAGAGTTTTTTTACTTAAATTACAGAAGTTTTGATGATAAAAACAAGAAGAAGGGAAGAGGTGGGGGGGGGGGTCATTGGGGAAAACACGTTTGCATTCTTTTGACTTAGTCGACACTGAAGAATGACTATGGAGACTTTCTTATTCGAATCGAATTATCGACATTCGATACATTGAAAGATTGTCTCCATCTGACCTTTAATGATATACACGCAACAATCTCGTGTCTCTTTAAAGTTAAGTACTCACTAGGTCATCGACGTAGGTATATTATAAGCATGGATTATCAATTTTATTTTCCAAGAATACAAAATTAGTAATTGTCAATTTTCATTTTTTTTATTATACCTTGTATTCATAAATTAAAATGTTGTATTCTCTTAAAACAAAATTGAAAAAATTAAGCTTTCTGTCCATAAAAATGTAATCACTATAGTATTCGAAAAAAAACTTTCTTTGAATTCTAATGAAAAAGATTTATTTTTTAATTTTGTATTCCAAAATTAGAAATTTTGAAAAAAACTTTCTCCTTTACAGTCGCGTGAACGTGAATTTGATATATAATTCACTAATTTGGAATTATTTTATTATAATTATTATAGTTATTATTGCTATCATTATAATAATTATTTCGTACGCGTGTTTTTATATTTGAATTTTAATATTAGTTTCGAAAAATTATTAATTTTAATTATTATTTAAATTATTATTATTATTATTATTATTATTATTACTAAATGAATTTAAATATATTGAAACAATTGAATTAAATTATTGATACTACTTGTAGTATAAAATACTTAAAAAAAAATTAAAAAATACTTTTTTTTAAATGTTTAATTTTTTGCTAACTATCGTAAAAATAGTTAAATTTTCGACTATTATTTGTTTTAGGAGGTAGAGTAAAATTTGCATATTATCATTACATTTTATGTTAAATTCTAAAAGATGGGCAATAAAGTTCCAAAAATTGTCGGGACCAATCATAAGAAGAGTCGTAAAACATAAATTTTCGCATGTTATATCAATGAAAAAGTATGTTTACATGTTCACATTCTATCCAATTAGAGTCGATTTCCTCATTACATTCTCAACTTTTATGATCAAAGTCACGAAACTTGGTAAAAAAAGCGAGAGCTCTGTGCATTATTCATTCTTAAAAATTATTTTTTTTTCAATACTTTTTTCTAAACTACAAGAGAAAAGAATTCCGAATTTATTGCGAGTACAAATTTTTTCAGAGAAGATATCGATAAATTAAAATTTAGTATTTATTATATAATAGATTAATAATAAGGTTTAATATAATATAAATATTAAATAAAAAATAATAAATATTACAATATCAAATATTAACTATAATTAAATCCCTAAGAAGAATTTTATTACTTTTGAACAATATTTAATTTTTACGAAAAATACTATTACTCTTGAAAATAATTGAATTTTTGCAATAATTTGAAACTTCTACATTGAATTTTTTTTCGTGTTTTTAACTAAACATCTAAAAATCCATTATTTTAAATAATTTTTGAAAAAGTTCTTTAAGAATTTTCAAATTCATTTGTTTACAATTCAATTTTACAAAATTTCAATTATTCGTAAATTCTTCAATTAAATATTATATATTAGAAAATAAAAACCTTAAATAACTTAAAAAAATCCTCAATTAAAGTTTCTCAAAAAAAATTAATTCTACAGAATTGTCAGTTAAAAGTATGAAAAATTCAAATTTTCAAAGATTTTAATCTGAAACTTTTTCAAAATCTCAAATTTTAACTGAAATTCATTATTAAATCAATTTTTGTTAAAAAATTCTACGAGAATTTAATTATTTAAAAATTAAAATAAATAATTTAATTAATAACTGAAAGTTTCTTAAAATTTAATCCTCATAAAGAATTTTATCAACAAATTTTTAAAAAATGAAAGTCTTTCGATGAATTTTAATAATATTTTTAAGAATAATTTTTCAAAAACAATTAAATTCTTGTGAAAAATTCACAGAAATTCAATTATTTTTAAAAATTTTTTAATATAATTCTTGTCATACATTAAAAATAACAAAATTCTTTGCGGATCTTCAATTATTTCTTTCAGAAATTTTAATAAATTTTTTCTCAAGAATTTTAATATTTACGTTAAATAATCAAAATCTTTGCAGAAATTCAAATATTTTCGAAAATCTTGATAAAATTCTTCCTAAGAATTAAATTATTTTCAAAAATATTAAAATTTTAGCAGAAATTCAAATATTTTTGAAAATCTTAATAAAATTCTTCCCAAGAATTCAATTATTCTCAAAAATATTAAAATTTTAGCAGAAATTCAAATAGTTTTGAAAATCTTAATAAAATTCTTCCCAAGAATTAAATTATTTTCAAAAATATCAAAATTTTAGCAGAAATTCAAATATTTTTGAAAATCTTAATAAAATTCTTCCCAAGAATTCAATTATTTTCAAAAATATTAAAATTTTAGCAGAAATTCAAATATTTTTTAAAAATTTTAATAAAATTCTTCCCAAGAATTCAATTAATTTCAAAAATATCAAAATTTTAACAGAAATTTAAATATTTTTTGAAAATTTTAATAAAATTCTTCCCAAGAATTCAATTAATTTCAAAAATATCAAAATTTTAGCAGAAATTCAAATATTTTTGAAAATTTTAATAAAATTCTTCCCAAGAATTATTTTCAAAAATATCAAAATTTTAGCAGAAATCCAAATATTTTTTAAAAGTTTTGATAAAACTTTTTTGGTAGAAAAACAATTATTTTTAATACAATTTTTAAAAAAATATCTCGATAATATTTAATTATTTATAAAATTTTAATGAAATTCTTCGAAATAATTGAATTCCTAAAAAGAATTTTATTATTTACGAAATTAATTGAATCCCAGTAAAGATATTATTATTTATAAAAATAATTCAATGATTGCGAAGAAATTTATCAAAATATTTGTAGATAATAAAATTTCTGTGAAATTTTTATTATTTTTTGAACATATTGAAAAGTTTGTCAAGAATTGTATTAAATTTTTTGAAAATAATTGAATTTCGGAGAAGAATTTAATTATTTCTAAAGATAATTGAAATTTTGGTGAGAATTTAAAAAAAAATTTAAACATAATTGAATTTCTACGAAGAATTTTATTACTTTTGAAAATAATTGAATTTCTGCAATCATTTGTAATTTTTCTAAAATTATCCAAATAAAATTGTACAATTTACGAACTTTTCATCCTTTTTGAATCAAATTACGAACTTTACGGACCTTTTTTAAAAAAAAAACTGATTTTTACGGACTGCAAGTGAAGTTACGGACTTTTACAAAATTTACAAACCTAGTTCGAGCACTGGAACTGCCACCTGACGGTGACCTTGGCGTTCGCAGGTGGAGAGTAACATAGAAATGTTTTTTTTTTAAATAAATATGAATATAAAAGAAAGAAAATAATTTGCAAAATTACTCTAAATAGTACATTCTATACAAATTCTAAAAGTAAAATAGAAAATACTAAAAATATTTCCCACATTTTCATAAAGTGAAATATATAGGAATGAAGCAGAAAAATTCCAGTTGAAAAGAGTATTTTGAAAAGTTGTGGTGAATTTGTGGAATTCATCATTTTTCTATTATATACGTAAAGATATATGGTGGGTTTTTCTGTTGAATTCGAGGTGCATCCTTAGAATTGTGCGTAGGATAAAATTCCTTGACTACCTTCGCGAAATTTTTTTTTTGTTTTCCTTTTTTTTATTATATAGGTATAAATATATGAACATGTCATGTGATGTTCTGAGCGCCTACGAAATTCTCTTTTCGCGGAAAACAATAAAGATTTTGTAATATGCGCCGGTAAATCTCGGTCGAGTACGAGTGATGTATGGAGGACGAGTGCCTCTTTCCGGAAACCTCATTGAGCTTGGGCGTTGAAAATGGAGAGGAAGTGAAAAATGGTAAGAAAAATGGTCATTATAATCGTGCGTCATGATTGATGATCAAATGAAAAATTGCAAGCACAAAAATCGTATTACTTGAGGTCACGAGAAAAATTTTTTTGTTTTAAAAAATTTTTTCATGTAAATCTAATTTTTTTCTTTTTAACAAAATTAATTTTTTGAAATCTTTTTTTTTCGATCTTTCGGTCCAAAAATCGGAAGCACAGATTAAAAAAAAAAATTGACAAAAAAAAGAATAAGGAAACAAAGAAAATGGAAAAAAATAAGAAAAGAAAAAAATAAAGAAGGAGAAAAAGAAGAAGAGATTTAGAATAAGGAAAAAAGGAAAACAAAAGCAATATATGTGGAGCGAGTGAAAAATTTCTATTAGACTCGAGTTTATAAAATCGTCTGACTAGACGGTATGTCTCAGTGAGCATATATATGAAGGCGAGACTTTGAAAAAGAGAACGATGATACGATAAGAAATGCATCATTTCCCCTTCGTCCCTCAATAAAATACATAGTCTCGCTTCGCAAAGCACGCTCAAAATCTCATGTCAGCGAAAGTAGAGAAAGCTGTCGATATAGCAAGGCCGTTCTTAAAACTAAAACAAATTTCATCTGCCGCCGCATCTCTCGAAATGAGCGTCGAAACATTTTAAATCCACGTGATCACTTTTTATGACAATCAATCATCAATTCCAAAATAAATAATCCGATTCTTTCAAAAAAAAAAAAAAAAAAAAACAGACAAAAGAAAAGAAATCCTTAACGAACAGACATGATTCTACCCCACATGTACCAATTTACCCCGGTTCACGGTTTAATTTTTTTAAGTTAATTATTATTAATTATTATTATACATTTACAATTTAAATTAATAAATATTCATTAATAACATATAATAGGAAGTCCTACTTATTTATTATTCAATATTTATCATTAATCAGGGTTGTCACAAAAATTTAATTTTCTTTTTCCCTTACTATTCCCTGATTTCAAGAAAAAATTTTGACTTCTTCCCTGACCCTGAAGAATATTCTGCTTCACTTCAAAAATCATTAGATTTTTAAAAAAATATTGTATTACATTTATTTACGAATTTCTTTAATTGTAAAATTATTCCATTTCATTAACAACTTCTTTTATACATAAATATTTAATCATTAAAATTTTTCTATAGGATTTAAGATTTTCAAATTCAAACCTTCTGAAATTCAATAACTTTTCAGAATAATATTATAAAACATGAAGGAATCGATCACTCCGAGTCGAAGACTCGGAGTGATCGATTCCTTCATGTTTTATAACAAATTTAAGATAACAGAGTGATAAAATCATTATTTTATATCATCAGAATATTGTAACTATAAATTTAAATTTTCAAAAATTTTAATTTGAACGCTTTTTAAAATTTAATTATTTCTAAAATTCACGCTATAATGAATTTAATATTCATTTATAATTTAACATATTAAGTGAAATTCATTTTTTCATCAATTTTTAATAGAAAATTTTCCGAGAATTCAATTATTTGAATACAAAAATAAATAATTGAATTTTTATGAAGAATTTTATCAAACATTTTTTAAAATAATTGGATTCTTTCGGCGAATTTTAAGAATAAATGCAATTTTCTATCATTTTATTTAAAACTGTACAAAAAAAAATTAAAATTCTGCAATAAGTTTTGTTATTTATGAAAATAATTAAATTCTTGCAACGAATTTTATTAAGAAATTTTTTAATGAATTAAATTCCTGTGAAGAATTTTATTTGTGAAAATAATTGAATTCCAGAGAAAAATATTATTATTTATGAAAATAATTAATTTCTTGCGAAGAATTTTATTCTACTTTTTTTAAATAATTGAATTCTCCAGAAAAATTTTATTATTTATGAAAATAATTGATTTCTTGTGAAGAATTATATTCAAATTTTTTTAAATAATTGAATTCCCATAAAAAAGGTATTATTTCTGAAAATAATTAAATTCTCAAGAAGAATTGTATTGAAAATAATTGAATTATAAAGGAAAATTTTATTAAAATTACAATTTCATTAACTAAATCTTGTAAAGAAGTTTTGTCAAATTTTTTTTTAAATAATAGAATTTTTAAAAGAAGTTTATTTAAATTTTTCGGAATAATTGAATTTCTCAGAACTATTTTTTTTTAATTTTCTGAATATATTTGAATTCCTTCGAGAATCTTCATTTAAAAATTAAGAATAATTGAATTGGTGCGAAGAAATTTTTAAAAAATTGATAAGTAATTGAATTCCTGTGAAATTCTTATTAATATTTTGTTTAAATAATTGAATTCTTTTGAAAAATTTTATTTAAATAGTAGATATTATAAATAATTAAAATGAGGAAAATTTTTGAAAATAATAATTGAATTTCGGAGAAGAATTTTATTATTTATAAAGATAATTGGATTTTTAATGAGAATTTTTTTTTAATTTTTGAACATAATTGAATTTATGCGAAGAAGTTTATCACTTTTGAAAATAATTGAATTTCTGTAATCAGTTGTTCTTAAAATTTCTATTTAAATTCATTAAAAAATGATATTTTCTAAAATTTCAAATTGAAATCTTTAAAGTTCATCTATTTATGAAGATTGTAAACGCAACTCTTTTGAAATCCAATTAATTTTGAAATTATTAAGTACAATTATTCATTAAATAATTTATAAGTAATGAGTCAAATTTATAATTTTTCAGATTGTAAATATGTAAATAATTAATAATAAATTCTCAAATAAGTACTACATTGAAAAAAAATTTATTTTACTCAAATTCCCGATTGCTTCTCCATTAAGAAAAAATAATTTCCTTTAATCAGATAATTTTCATTTAAATTAAATAAATGTCATTTGCTTCAAATACTTAAATATTGATACAAATAAAATTTGTTTGATTTGAATAAAAATTATTTATTTTAAGTAAATATTTATATTTCGTAATTTTTCTCAGTTATTTGAATCAAATAAATTTTTTTTAGTTTTTTTTTTGTTTTCCTTAGTTTTAATTTTAAAATAAAATGATTTTTTCGCAATTGAAATAAGGGATCGCTGTCAATTTCTCTTGTTCTTTTTATTTTTAATCTCGAAGTCTCGACTATTTTAATTTTCGTTCAACAGGGTACAAAAACATTTATACCAAGTCATAATTCGTATCATAATAGCTCTCGCAGTCCATGAATTATTCATATTAGCTTGATATAAAAGTAGATCGTCGAAATTCACATGCCCCAGGCGCTAAAACGCCTGAATATGTCAAAATAATAGAGAAAGACTCAAATTTTCTTTGTCATAAATCAGATAATATATAGTAAACTTTAAAAGAAGTCGCTCAAAAAATTTTTTTATAAAAAAAAAATGAATAATCTACTTCTCTAGAGTAAAACACAGTTTATGATGAACGGTTAAAAATTTTTTTTTTCAAAAAAAAAAATCAACAAGTCTCTTTCATTTAACAGTCATTTTGCTTTCACTATTTTTCCATTCTGATGTCTCTAATAATTTTGTTCAACAATTTTACGAGCTATTCAGTCACTAGTAACCTTTTAGGAGTGACGAAGAATTCTAAGAAGTCAATCATACCGAAGACACAGAATTATTCACTAATTAATTATTTATTAATTGTAATTTTAAGCAAAAGAAGCGATTTTAAGAAAAATTGATAAATAATTGCAAAAAAAATTCAAGTTAAGGAAAAAAGGATCAGAATATAAAATTATTCTTTTGATTTACTTACGAAATAAACTCAACTAAAAGCATATGTTGTTTAACTCACCTGAAACAAAAAGAAAAGAAAATACTTTTATTTAAATATTAAAAATTTTTTTCAAAAAAAAGAAAAAATGAAAACAAATAATAATTTCTATTAATTATAAATTTTTTAATTTTAATTACTGGGATCACAGTAATTTTTTATGTAATATCTGATAAAAAGGGGAAAAAAATTATTGAGAAATAAAGTAGAAAAATAAATCAACCTAAATGCGCCTAATATAAGTGAATGAAAAAGAAAATTAAGGAAATTATCACTAAAAATAATATAAAAAGATAATTCAATATAAGTAGAAGAAGGAGAAAATAAATACACAAAAATAAAAAAGAAAATTAACTTAATAGAAGAGGAAGAAAAAATTAATTACAAAAAATAAAGAAGTTAAATGTAGAAGAAGAAGAAAAATAATTACAAAAAATAAAGAAGTAGAAAGCTAATTTAATGTAAAATGTAGAAGAGGAAACAGAAGAAAATAGTTAGAAATTAATAATATAGAAAAATAATTCAAGGTAGAAAAACCACAAAAAAAATCATCAAAAATTTAATTAGAAAATTAATTAAATACAAACAAATGAAGAACAAAGTAAAAGAAATAATTAAAAAAAACAAAAAAGAAAAATAACTATCCATAAATAGAAAAATAATTTATTTTTCATTAACAAGAAATTAAAGACAAGAAATAGACAATTAAACAAGAAATAGTTAAAAAGTCAAAAGGAAGAATCAATTTTATAAAAAGTAATTAAGAAAACTGTTTTAAAATGAAATTATAATAATGATTTTTCTGCCTTGTATTTTTAATCAGACGTTAATTAGATTTTTTATGCGCTGTGAAAATTAGAATTAAATATAGATAGTAGTCGGTGAGAAAAGGAAGTCAGTGAAATGGACTTCTATTAGGTCAGTGGGTGACGGAAGGTAAGTAGTGTCTGTCTTTTCGAATGTCTATTCCACATCTTCTCCAACAACTCACAGAGTATGTAGATTTCAAATTAAACAACTTAAAATTCCACCCTTAGAATAATTGAAATTCACTATAAATAGAAACTACAAAGTAAATTTTCATGAAATTCTAAAGTTCTCAATACAAAAACAAAAAAATACGTGTATAGCCATTTTTATTTACACTTTTAAATTGTCAGATTTCTTCTAAATTAATTCTTATATTTGTCTTTTATTTCTTTTTTTTATTCTTTCATTTACATTTCACCTTTTATTTAATTTATTCTTTTATTTAGTTTTTTTACTCCTTTTATTTCTTTTCTCCTCTTATTTCTATTCTTTCTTCTCTTATTACACAGTTTTATTTCGACTTTTTTATCATGTAATTATTATTAAAACAGTATTTTTTATTCAAGTTGAATTAATTAAATTTTTTCTAAAAATCTAAGAACAGAGAAAAATAAATTTTAAACTTAAAGAAAATGTACAATCCAACTTAATTGCTTTCTTTTATTTATTCTTTCATGTGCAACTCATTTTTCTGAATTTTTCCCGAATTTACTTTTTTTCATCCATTATTTACCTACTTTACCGGAAGGATTAAAGTCTGATCGATTCCATTCTATTTGATTTCATTAAAAAAATTAATTGTTTCGAAAAAACCCAAAAAGTTTTTTAACAGTGGAGTCTCGACAATAAAAGTAAAAATGCTTCTACAAAAAAATTCTCCACTGAGATTAAGTTTTTTTGTTTCTTATCAAATTGTTTAAATTGATTTTAATTGTATTTCAGAAAAAATCTGAATTTCTTCGCTTTTAAGTTCATTCTAATAATTAAGATTTTTAATTAATTAATTCATTTTTAAATTAAAAAAACATATTTTATGGCTAATTTAAATTATATTTAATAATTATGTATTTTTTAAGTAAAATTAGCAATTTTAAAAATAATAGAACGGAAAAATTGCTAATTCAAATTCTTTTTTACAAAAATAAAATACAAATTCTAATACAAAGCATACAATTTTTTCAATTTCTGACAAAAATTTCTTTTTGAATAACTCAAATCTTGAACAACTATCATAAAATAAATAAATTATTTAATGAATAATTTTACTCAAATATTTCAAAATTAATTAAATTTTAAAAGAGTTGCCTTTATAATTTTTATTAATAAATAAAATTTAAACGGTTTCAATTTTGAATGAATTTAATTCGAAATTTTAATGAACTTAGATTTTTGAAAAATTTTAATAATTCAAAATCTTCTAAAATCAGTTAAATTTGTCAATATGTATTTAATTAATTATTAAAAATAATGGATGTATAGGAGAATTTTAGTTAAAAATACTAAAAAAATTAAATTTTGAAGAAGTTACAAATGATTGCAGAAATTCAATTATTTTCAAAAGTAATAAAATTCTTATCACAAAATTCAATTATGTTCAAAATTTACAAAAAAAAATCTCCACAAAATCCCAATTATTTATTATCTTTTTATAATAAAACAATTCTCCTTTAAAATTCAATTATTTTCATAAAAATTTAATAAAATTCTTGTCAAAATTTCAATTATTTTCAAAAAATTTTCTCATTTAAATGATTTTCAATATCAACTAATTTAATAAAATTACCCAAAAGAATTCAATTATTTAAAAACAATTTTAATAAAATTGTACTCAAGCATTTAATTATTTTCATGAATAATAAAAATTTCACAGGAATTCAAATATTTACAAATTTTTAATAAGTTTCTTCTCAATAATTCAATTATTTTCAGAAACAATAAAACTCATCGCAGAATTCCAATTATTTTTAATACAATTTTAATCAAATACCTTAAAAAATGTAACTATTCTAAAAAATTTTATTAAAATTCCTCGAAAGAATTCAATTATTTCTAGAAACTGTAAAAAAATTCTTCTCAAGAATTCAATTATTTCCATAAATAGCAAAATTCTTCAGATTTGCTAAATTCTTTTGAATATTATTTAAAAAAAATTCTTCACAAGAATTAAATTATTTTCATAAATTTCCATAAAATTCTAAAAAACATTTTAATTATATTTTCGAAAGTAATAAAATTCTTCGCAAAAATTCAATTATATTTAAAAATTGTTTTAAATTCTCCTCAAAATTTCAATTATCTTTATAAATAATTAACATGTTTTCCACAATTCAATTATTAATCAAAAATTTTAATAAAATTCAAATGTTAAACATGTAATTATTTTCATAAGTAATAACATTCTTTTGAAGGATTCAATTACTTTTGTAAATAGTAAAATTCTTTGCAGGTATTCTATTAGTATCAATACATTTTAATAAAATTGAATTAATCAAATTTTCAATTATAATTATTATAAACAGACAAGATTATTTTAAAAAATTGAAAAAATTCTTTGTTTAATTCAATTATTTTCCAATTTTTTTATTAAAATTATTAAAAAAAACATTATTGTATTGTTCAATATATAAACATATTGAATTCTCGTAGAGTTTTCTAATGAAAATTGATTTGAAAATGAATTTTAGTTTAAATTTTAGATAATAATAGAATATATATTTTGAAAATTTTAATATTCCTATGGAAAAATAATAATAATTAAATATTTGAAATATTTAAAAAAGAAATTATTGTTTTCGAATAATTTTACAATTAAAGATATTCGTAAATAAATTTAACAGAACATTTTTTTCAATAAAATTTTTTCCTTTAATTTCTAAAAATTCAAAAACTTTTAATTTTATTTTCAATTAAATTTTCTAATTGACAAATATAATTTATAAATAGTTTTTACCTTTATTTTTAAAAAACTTTGAATTTTATTAAAACAATTGAAATTGAGAAATAGAATTGATGGAAATTATTTTCTTATGAAAATTGAGAATTTTTTACAAAAATATTAAGAAACGGGAATATCTTATGTTTTTCTTCCCAAAAGAAAAAAATTAGTAAACAATATTGTTATTGAGAAATAAAAATTATGCATAAAATGGGTATATTTCCTACTTCTTAATCAAATTTTTTTAACAATTAACAATTTTCTAGTATTTTTTATAAACAAAAAGGAAAATAATTTGCATAATACTTTAGATCAGTCCAACGAAATTTGTTATAGAAAAAAGCGCATAACAAACAAAATGGGTATATTTTTTATTTTTTAATCATAATTTTTTTTAAATTTTCTAATTTGTAATATTATTTTATTATGAATCATGAAAAAATACCTGCATATTTTCCATTTGTCAAACAATAGGTATTTTTTAAAGAAAAAAAACAAAAGCATACACAGAAACTAACTTCAAACTGCGAACAGAATAAATAAAAGAATTCGGAGATTAATATAGGTACCTAATTCTATTTATTTTATTTTTTATAGTAATTTAGAATAAACAAAATTTCAAGTACGCCTAAAAATTAACAATAATTAAAAAGAAATGTTCGATCGTAAAAAAAGAAATTTCTTTTTCTTTCTCTCTCATCGAAAAAGGATCGAAAGCTTCCTTATTCCCGTCTGTATATCGACCTTGTTCCTTAAAACAGATTCTATTTTCTGTGACACCCATGTCTTTGAGTTTATAAATAAGATATACATATATATATATATATACACAATATTCCAGAGAGAAAGGAGGGACATGATTAAATCAGACTCGCGAGACCCGCACGAGTTGTCCGCCTGATGCAAGAAAGTAGTATCACAAATGATTACCGGGCTACCAGCGTTACACAAACGCGTCACGCCTGATCGAACAAAATATTCTTCTCACTCCAATTCCCTCTTATAAATTGATCTCCTTTTGAATATTGAACAGAAATGAGATAACTTGATTACGATTGTTATGAATAATTGTCCGCATAGCTTATCAGTTCCTGTCACTTTTTCATCACATTATTCCTGTTTACGACTTTCAATTTTCTCCGCGAACAAAAAAGGAGGCTATAATAATAATTTCCAATAATTAAATCAACTACTTGTCGTTTTTTTTTTCGCCTGTTCTTTTTCTTGCCTAATTATAGTTCACTATATTCGAAAAATACAACAAATTAATTGACTTGTTTAACAATTATATAAAATTCTTTTCTTCAATTGATATCAGCTGTTCGTAACTGCAGCCATTTTGATTTTATCATTACCAAGAAATATTTATTTTTCTAATTACAAAATCGAACCGCGCACTGTTCTAGAAGAGGAAAAAAAAATCGAAAATGTTTTTTCTAATAAAGAAAAACCAAATTTTATATAATTTCCTTGCAAATTCTATCCTGTGCAAAATGTTCGTTACATATTCTATAACTTTCGAATCCTGTTTCTTGTCCTTATTTCTCGGATATGAACGTATCGGGTTTAGTTATTACTCGTGTTGGATATTTAACTCAATGACTTTTACTTCAAAAAATAAAATTCAAAATTTTTCCCCCCAAAACGAAAATTTAAAAACTAACCTCTTTTCGAAATTAATTTTTCTACAAACAAGGACTAGTGGCAGGACGAAAGTGAAATGTCAAAGTAGAAATTAAAAAAAAATAGGTATACTTTCTTTTTTTCTCATTATTTACATCATTAAAATCGATACACGTCCAATTAGGGAAGAAAATGATAGAGTGAAAATGATGTAAAATGATATAAAATGATTTATAAATTATAAATTGAATGAAAACGAAGCTAAAGACCATTACTTTCCAACCTTAATAAATCATTCGAATTTTTTTTTTTTTTTTTTTTTTTTTTTTTTGTCGAAGACACGGTAATACAAGTGGCGCCGACACAGTTTGTCTATTTTATAGGCGTCAAGTGGCATCAGGTAGAGTAATTTATATCCTTGAGTATATTATAAGAGAGCGAGAGTCGTCGACCGCTACCAAAGTGGAGCAACCTCACCTTTAAAATTTATTTTTTGATGACTTACGATTTCCTCTGGTGAACAAGTAAAAAAAAAACAACAAAAAAATAAAAATGATCGACTTAACGCGTCACCGCGGGACAAATAGGCCGCCTCTTCGTTGTATTATTATTTTTTTTTTTAATTTCTGCACTTATACAATTAGTCATTACTGATTCTATTATACTCTCACTTTTACCATTCAAGCATTTCCTCGAAGGAAGCTTGGGCAAACAGGACCGCACCTTTCTTGAACGCCCATGCTTTACATTCTTTGTGCCGTTGATAAAGACAAAAAAAAAAGAATTGTATTCGTAATTTTCCAAAAAAACTGTCCATTTTTTGATCCTTAGAAGGAGTTCCGGGTAAATGTTTATCGCTTGTCCTTCAAAAAACAAGGATAACTTCTTGTCACTCGATACCTTCGAACGCTTATAAAGGATTTAAGATAGTTTTTTCGAAAAAAAAAATTGTTTTGAAGAAAAAAAATTTTCTCTTTCTCTTTTCAAGGCGTCATCAATTCAAGGGAGATTAAGTCTTTCGGTATTTGAACATTTGGACGAAAAATTAAATCAACTTTTTTTAATTGCTGCTTGATAATTGCTAACGATTTTATGTTAATACAATTAATTAATTGTCTAGATTAATAATTAAGAGAAGTTTGTTTCTTCAATTGTGATCAGCTGTTCGTAGCGATCGCCGCCATTTTGGTTTTCTGTTTCTACGAAATTCGATCAATAAGGAGAATTTTATGTCGGGAAAAAAAATTTAATACAAGAATAAGAAAATAAAGAGAAGAGGAAAAAAGAGGAAAAATGCAAGAATAGAAAAAAATAAGACAAAATAATAAATAGAAAAAATTGTCAACAGTATATTAACTGAAAAATGCTTTTTAGAGAAACTGAAACTAAAAAGTTTAATCAATAATTTAACTTTTTTTTGACGAACAATAAAATTAATTGAAATAATTCAATTTCTGTAAGAAATTTTCTACTTTATAAACTTATTTTACTAGAGAAATTACATTAAAGAAAGATCCCCTAGGGACAAATGCAATTTCCTGTTGAACTCCATTTTATGAAGACAAATGAAAATTATTTATGAAAGTTGAAAATTGAAATTCAAACCAGAAATGTATTTAATATATTTTTCATAACAAATACTTTGATAAATATAATTATCTAATTATATTCAGAATTATTATATTCAAAATTGTAAATTTAGAAATTATAAAAATAAAAATAATAGAATATAACAATCATGCCGAATATGAATGAAATTTTATTTATATATTTTCGTATTGTAAATATTTATTTATTATTTATATTTATTTATTTTCGTAAGTAAAAATAATTGCGCCCGCAATTTTTGACAGTAAAAAATAATTAAATCAAAAATTGAAGATAAAAAAAATTATAAATAATAATTAAAAAATAAACAATAAATTTGAAATAACAAATACAATAAATAAAAAATAAAAAGTAAACTAAGAACCAAAACCTACCTTTGATAAAAATAAAATTTTACTTCAAACTTATATAACGAAAATTTGATGAAAGTTGTGAACTCATGAAAAATTAAAATATTAAAAATCAAAATTCGATTTGAAAATTTCGAAAATAATCCTAAAATAGAATCTTTATTTCTATTTTTATATCATTCAAATATAAGAGGATGCATTATATTTCTTAATTAAAATATTAAGACAAACTTTCTAAACTTTTTGAATATGACAAACTTAGACACGAACTTTTATAAATTATGCATGCAATAACTTTTTGACTACCAGATGTAAAACATGTTTTATACATTTTATAATACTAGTTTCGTAACAACGAAGAAACTGTAACGATGGAAAAAAATTTTTTATTAATAACCTTATGCAATTATAAGTTCTATTAATAAATTTAATTTTAAAGTAGGAAAAAGTATTTCTAAAACTAATATATAAATTAACTTTTAAATACCATTTCAAAATATTCAATTTTCCTCTATCATCATGTAAATATTAAAAAGAAATTTTTTTCATTCAAAAACATTTTAATTGAAAAGAAATTTCTCTAGTATTAAAATTTTTAATTTCTAAAAATTTCTTTATACAATTTTTAATTATAGCCACTGAAAATTTCTTTAGCACTAAAAAAAAATTCCTGACAATTTTCTTTAGTATTAAAATGTTGAATTTAAACAATTTTTTTTAGTATTAAAATTTATATTTCCAAACAATTTTAAAATTTCTATTTCTAAACAGTTTTTATTGTAATAAAATTTTGTATTTCTGGAAATTTTTATTTTTAAATAATTTTTTTCGTACTGAAATTTGTATTTTCTATTTTTATTTCTTACGAATTGAAATTTGTATTTCTAAAAAGTTTCTTTAGTACTAAAATCTATATTTCCAAAAAATTTATTTAGTACTAAAAGTTTTAATTTCTAGAAAATAAAAAAAAATTTTTGACTCGCGAACTTAATTTTGTAATAAACGATGCGTCAAACTTCGCCATTTCATTCGAAATCATATTGACATTTGGATTGAGAATTAAGTTGTAAATCATCTAACACATTTAACAATTAAAAAAAAAAGAAATTCTCTAGACATTTAAAAATATTCTATAGAAGAATATTATAGAGAAAGAGAAATGTATCTTTGGGCGTGCATTTCGATCATAAATCAACTGGCGAGTGAATATAAAAAACACTTCGAATGATATTCAAATAGATTTGTTCTTTGCCATGCATAAAAAATACTTTCTAATGAGATAAATATTGTATATATAGAGAAAAAAAAATTTCCTTTACCCTTTTTATAAAGGTGGAAAAGGTCAAATTGTCAATGGTAGAAAATAATGCATTCACTTATTGAATCAGAAAATGAATACAAAATTTTTTTCAAAATGACGTTTTTGTTTTAGATACCAATATAAAAGGAAATTTTCGAATGTCATTGTCATCTTGTTAATGGTAACAAATGAGGTTGAAATTTATTTAAAGACATCTTTAAAATTTGACACGCACCAGAAAAAGTGACTCAGGCTAAAAAGAACAATGGCTAATTATTATTTAAGTAGGTAATCCTGTCAGGGCAAGACTTGCTTTTTAATTTAAAAAAAAGGTTTGTTTAGAAATGTTTTTTGTTCACTAATAAAATTTTTTTGGTTCATAAAAATAGAAATTTTTGCTAACAAAACTTGTTTTTAAATAAATATAAATATTATAATTAATTGAATATTCTACTGTCTTCATAGAGACGAAATATTTTTCAGTAGAAAAGATACAGTTTTGTCAGACAAGACATTTTTCCTGTGTAGGAAACATTGTTTTTAGAGCAAAATTAACTTTACCCAGAAGTAAAATTCAAAAGCAGAAACTGAGTCACAATTTTAATTTACTAAACATTTTTACTAATTCAAATTTAGAGAGTGAATTTATAATTATAATTATCTAAACTTTAATTAACTATTTTAATTAATTAAAATTTAGTTAAAAACAACCTAAAATTATAATTGAAACTAAAAATATCATTAAAGATGTGTTTAGAGAAAAATAATTTTTTTCTAACAAAACAGTTACTTTTTTCATCGTCATTTTTTTTTTGGTAATTAAAATAACTGATACGATTGATGCAAAATTTTTGGGAACGACTTAGGAGTCTCCCGTGTCTTTCTACACATTTACGTCTCTCGCCAAGTCGTATATTATGGAGCATTTGACAGTGAAAGTTATTCAGAGAAGCCCCGGGCCAAAGGTACATCCAAATCTGATTATCCGCTTCGTAAACGACCCCTTTCCGCACAATTTTTTTCATTAATTCTCGAGTATTTGTATTAATCACGAAAATTACCCGCAGACATTACAATTCATCGAATTTATTGCATTTTCAATTATTTTGATTCTATCATTTATTTATTTCTATTTATATATTATTTATTAAAAATAATTAATAAATAATAATTATTATTATTATTATTATTATTATTATTATTATTAATTAATTAATTTATTAATAATTTTTTTTATTTATATATTATTTATTTATTTTTATTTATTTATTTTATTTTATTTATTTACTATTTATATTAATTATTTAATTATATTATTATTTATAATTAAAATAAACAGACAAAATATTGACTTTTTCCCTGACCCAAAAGAATATTCTGATTCACTTTAAAAATGATTAGATACTAAAAAAAATGTTCTATCGCACTTATTTGCCAATTCCTTTAATTGTAAAATTATTCGAAAATATCAATAACATAACTTCATTTTTATTATTATTTTTTCATAGAAAAAAAGATTTCAAAACTTTCAAATTCAAACCTTTTGAAATTCAATAATTTAAAAGAATATTATTATAAAACATGAAGAAATGGATCACTCCATTCATCTTCGAGTCGAAGACTTGGTGTGATCCATTTCTTCATGTTTTATAATAATTAAAGGTGACCGAGTGATAAAATCATTATTTTATATTATAATATAAAAATATTGTTACTGTAACTTCTTAAAAATTATTTTCATCGTTTCAATTCAATTATTATTTTCTAAAATTTTTAAATAAAATTCTATTTACGATAAATTTTTTTTGAGAATTTTCAAATTCATTTGTTTATAATTCAGAATTACAAAATTTCGATTATTCGGAAATATTTCAATTAAATATACATTAGAAAATAAAAAATTGAAATAATTTTATAAAATTGCGATTAAGCTTTTTGAAAAAAATTAGTTTCATAAAATTTTTAATTAAAAGTATGAAAAATTCAAATTTTCAAAGATTTTAATTTGAAGCCTTTACAAAATTCAATTATTTCTAAAAATTGCAATTATTTGTATCTTCTCCAAAGTTAAATCTAAAACATTACATGAAATTAATTTTTAAATCAATTTTTATTAAAAAATTCTGCGAGAACTCAATTGTTTAAATACAAAAATAAATTATTTATTGAATAGTTAAATGTTTCTTAAAATTGAATTCTCATAAAGAATTTTATTAACAAATACTTAATTCATTGAATTTTTCTGCGAATATTAATAAAATTTTTAAGAATAATTACATTTTTCGAGGAATTGGATTAAAATAGAATTTAAAAAAATTGAAATTCTATGAAAAGTTTTATTATTCATAAAAATAATTAAATCTCTGTAAAGAATTTTATTATTTATGAAAATAATTTAATGTTTGATTAGAATTTTATCAACATTTTTTTTGAATAATTGAATTCTTTTAAAAAAATTTGATAAAAATAGTAGATATTGGAAATCATTGAATTAAGAAAAATTTTTGAAAATAATTGAATTTGCGAGCAGAATTTTATTACGAATTTTTATTAGAAAATTCTACGAGAATTCAATTATTTGAATACAAATGTAAGAAATTTATTGAATAAATAAATGAATCTTTCTGAAAATTAAATTCTTATAAAGAATTTTATCAAGAAATTTTTAAATAATTGAATTCTTTCGAGGAATCTTAATACATTTTTTATTAATAATTACATTTTTTGGGAAATTTGATTAAAATTGTATTAAAAATAATTTAAATTCTACAATGAGTTTTATTATTTATGAAAATAATTGAATAATTATTGCGAAGAATTTTATAAAAAAGTTTACAACAATTGATTTTCTTCGAAAAAATGTATGCAAATTCGATTTTTAATAATTAAATTCCTGTGAAATTTCCATTATTTTAGAAGATAATTGAATATTCGTTTAGAACTTTGTCAAAATTGTTTTTAAATAATTGAATTCTTTTAAGAAATTTTATTAAAATAGTAGAATATTGAAAATCATTGAATTAAGAAAAAGTTTTTCAAGAAAATACTTCATTAAATGATTTATAAGTAATAACTTTACGACAGTTATTCAATAAAATTAAAAAATTTAATTAAAATAGTAGAATATTAAAAATTATTGAATTAAGAAAAATTTTTGAACATAATTGAAATTTTGCCATGAATTTTATAAAAATTTTTGAAAATAATTGAATTTAATTACTTTTAAGAATAATTGAATTCTTGTGACGAATACTAATATTTATAAAAACAATTGAATTTTGCAATGAATTTTATTAAAATTCCTGAAAATAATTGAATTTTGTCAAAGAATTTTGCTATTGAATTATTTATTTATTTATTTATAAAGAAATTTTTTAATTATAAAGATAATTGAAATGTTGACGCCAAATTTTTTTTGGATTCTTTGAAAATAATTGAATTTCTGAGAAGAATTTTATTAATTTTAAAAATAATTGAATGCTTGTGATGAATATTGTTATTTTTGAAAATTATTGAATTTTACAATGAATATTCTAAAAATTCCTGAATATAATTGAATTTCGGCGAAGAATTTTGCTATTTATAAAGATAATTAAAATGTTCAGAATTTTTAAAAAAATTTTGAAAATAATTGAATTTCTGGAAAGAATTTTAATGTTTATTAAGAATTTATTAATAATTGCGTTAAAATTTTTAAAATTGAAACTAATTTCAACAGAATTGAAATTAAAGTTTTTCAAAAAAAATACTTCATTAAATGATTTATAAGTAATAACTTTACGGCAGTTCTTCAATAAACTTAAGTTATTTAAAATAAATTATTGTCAGAAATGGAGAAAATTTAAGGTTTTTTTAGAATTCATGTCAATTTCATAGTTTATAAGACAAGCAAAAACAGAAAAATTCAGAATTTTCTTATAAATTCTGAACATTAAATTTTTTCCAGTACTTTTAATAAAAATCCCTGACTTTTCCCTGATTTCCCTAACCTGTGGCAACCCTGTTAAACTAATTTTTTTACTGAAAAAATTGATATTTAAAATCTCGGTTTAAGAAATAGAATCATTTGTGGCTTTTTTTAACAAAATAAGTCTCATTAGTAGCTTATTTATAAAAATAGTACTAAATAGTTGTATGAGGCGAAATGAGTGTCAAAAAGTATTAAATTAAATAATAATAAAAATAAATATTGCCAATAATCTCAATCTACAACAAACAAAAATTTCTTTTCACCATAATGCATTCTACGAAAAGAATATAATGATTAAAATGAATTAATACATAGATGAAATATATATATATGTGAATACATGATCAGGAGAGGAGAATGAGAGATCTGGCAATAAATTAACGTGATCGATTTGAAGATTATTATTAATGGCGAATAAAAGAAGGACTGCCTCTTTCTATACTCCTTTCATTTTCGATCCAAGACCAGTTTTGCGCTCGCAGCGTTCAGGGAAAGCGAAACAACATACCATAGTCGCGAAAGGACCGCAGACTCCTCTCTCAGGATTGGCCCTGACCTTGCGACTCACTCAACTCCCATGTACGTTTATGTATATAACTATATATATATAGTGTATATACATATGTATATATATAATTCTCGCTACTTATAACTTCGTTAAGATTCTTTTTATCAAGTTTTTCTTTTCACATGTGCACCCATCAAAGTGGTCAGATATCACTTGATCCGATTCTTTCGTGCGGCAACCGGTGAAAGTAACATGGGACAAGGTTGCCGCAGCTACTGTATTAACATTACAAAATCACATTTTTATGTATAATATATAAATATTTATAATATACAAATATATAATATAATATATTTTTGTATCCGTAGGTAAATAAATAAATGTAAGATTCACAAGTTTTTAATATAACGCTCAAATGAACGAAATATTCGACATTAAAAATAGTTTCAAAAAATACTGGTAGCAATAAAAGTTAGAAACTACTAAAAATTTTACATTTACATTTTACATTTTTTTAGTGGGACAAAATTATTGTATAATAAAAAATGAATTTAAAGAAGAAATAAATTGAAAACAATTTATTACAACATTTTTTTGAGCTTTCATAAACAAATTCCTTATTATCTAAAGGTGAGTTTAATTAAAAAACGAATGTTTTACCTAAAACTATAAAAAATTTACGTTTTCTTTGCCGATAAATAAATTTTAATAATTTAAATCAAAATTTTAAGGGACTTCGGGACCATCCTTCTCAAAATTCCAAAAATTAAAAATATTTATATTTTGAATTTACAGAGTGAACTAATATTTTGATCGATGACAGTTTTCTTTTAACAAATTAAAATTAAGATTCATTAAAATATAAAATATAAATTAATTAAAAAATATTAAGAAGCTAAACTTTTTATTAAAATATTAACAATATTTTGAAAAACTAATAAAAAAGTTAGGTGAAAATTAACGAAATGGGAAAGAAATTTCAAAAAAAGGCGAAAAAGGTTTTTTTTAGAGAAAAGATAAAAAAGTGACAGTCTGTGATCCCTTAATATAGAAATATACATAATTTATAAAGAAAAATATATAATTTACAAATAATATATACAACAGAAAAATTTAAATAGCACTGTTTTAATAATACTAACGGAATAAATATTCAATTTAACGTCGAGGATTTAGGTTTTTGTTTGCATTAATTACGAATGCTGATGATGATGAGAGCTGCTGCATCATCTGGATAATATAATTTCATAAGAATAACAGATTTTATAATTTACAATCTAATCCCACTGCTGCTGCTTCTACACTGACGCAATCAGACTTTTGTCAAGAAAGTGCAAAGAGAAAGATTAAACACTATTCTTTTATCCTCTCTGTTGATATTGTAAATTTTTTTTTCAAGAAAACAAAAAAAAAACCTCTCTAAAACATTTTTAGAAACTTTTTCACTTTCGACGCTAAAGTGCGATATTTCGAGGAGAAAATTCATCACTTATAAGTATCACAAAAATTTAAATTTTCCCACTTTCGATTGTTTCGAATTATTAAATTAAGCGAATAAAATTTAAAAACGAAAACTTAAAATCTAAAACGAATAACAAAAATCATTCGGAAAAATAAATAAATAGAAGCAAAAAATAAATAATAAAATCCAACAGATATATTTTTGAAAAACTATACAAGAGAAATTTTAATACAATAGAGATAAGAATTTCTTCTTTAAAAGATAAATTGACTTTCGAGAAAAAATATCGCATCTTTTCTTGAGAGTATATTGACTGAAGAAAAGATGCGATATTTATATAGAAATTTGTATCCAGAAAAATCGTAAGAGTTCTTTTTTGTGTTTGATTGAAAGCAATTTTCCTTGTTTATATATATATAAATAGAAAGAAAATTAAATATATGAACGTAAATTTGGAACACAAAGCAAGTAAGCAAGCTTCCTGCATTTAATTAAAATCTCGTTTCAACCCTTGTCTCGCTTGATTCACCTGCATCTATATCGACTTATGGAAATAACAGAGCCTTATCGTAAAAGTGCATCGACGTGTCTAAAGTGTCTAAGTATAGACAAGCGCCTATGCGTCACGAGGTGTACGCCATAATTTTCCCTGCTTGGAATTTGTCTTTGTCGAGGCACCTACGCGATACAATCGATTTTTAACGCTAAATTTGCAATGATATAACTCTTTATCCACAGTGACGCAGATATTTATTTTTTTCAAAAAAATTACCCTTTCTTTTCAAAATTCAAAAAATTTTTTATATAAATTTATTTTTTTCTTTCAATTTATTTTTAACAATACTTATATGGTCTTTTAAATTTCGCTTGTAATCACTGTATTATTTTATTCTAATTATTATTTGTTTTTGGGTCAGAATTCGTGAAATTTTCACAGAAAATAAAAAGTATTTTTTTTAAATCGAAATGTTGAAAAAACATTTCTATTTGGCCTCAAGAATGTGTCCACCAAAAAACAGAAAAAAAATTATTTTTTATAAAAGTTATTGCAAAATTAATTTTTTAGCAACTTTTTAAACAAAATTTTATTTCTCCTAAATGAATGAACCAATTTAAATGAACCAAGCGGGAATATCAAGGGGATAAAATATACTTTCGTTTAGAATTAGAACATTTTTAAAAAGTTTATTTTTTAATAATTATTTAATAAATTGTTTATAAACAATTAATTTTTTTTAATGTTCTACGCCTTTTAAAAGTTTGAAAAAAAGGTAACATATACACTTAAAACTATAAGAAATCAAAATCCGTTGAGAAAATTTTGAAGCGACAATTATTTTAAAAGTTATAAACAAATTATATTGGCTCGGTGTTGTGCATCAACGCTGAATTTAGTTTTTGATCATTTTTATTAATTTTTATGGTTATATAATTGAATAAAAAATGTTAATTTGACAGTGTTTTGTACATTTCGTAGTTAAAAATAATGTTTTAATTCTGAAAATCATCAAAATCGCATCTCCGTTCAATATAATTTGTTTATTCCTTTATAAATAATTGTCGCTCCAAAATTTTCTCAACGGATTTTGATTTCTTATAGTTTTAAGTGTATGTCAATATTTTTTTCAAATTTTTAAAAGGCGTAAAACATTAAAAAAAATTAATTGTTTATAAAAAATTTATTAAATAATTATTAAAAAATAAACTTTTTAAAAATGTTCTAATTCTAAACGAAAGTATATTTTATCCCCTTGATATTCCCGCTTGGTTCATTTAAATTGGTTCATTCATTTAGGATAAATAAAATTTTGTTTAAAAAGTTGCTAAAAAATTAATTTTGCAATAACTTTTATAAAAAATAATTTTTTTTTCTGTTTTTTGGTGGACACATTCTTTAGGCCAAATAGAAATGTTTTTTCAACATTTCGATTTAAAAAAAATACTTGTTTTCTGTGAAAATTTCACGAATTCTGACCCTTTTACAAATACTAAAATGATTGTTTAATTTCAATAACAATTACTTTATTATTATTATCATTATTGTTATTAATTTTTCTATTTCTTCTTGTATATTACTTTTATTTATTTTCATTTACTAAAAATTAAGATTAGGAAATAAAAACTATTTTTCATATTTTCTGCTTCTCAATAACAATATTTACTTTAAAAAATTTTGAGTTTATTTTTGTAAAAGAAGAAAAATTTTATAAAATTCCTATTATCTCAATTTTTTAACAAAATTTGTTTCTTCTTTGAAAAAAAGAAATAATTTTCATAATTTTTTACCAAAATTTCCAAAATTAATATATTTATAAAACATTTTTTTTAGAAAATTTTAAATATCTTTAGGAAAAAATCTTTGTAATTTCTATTTGTTAATTACGATTTTTAACTAGATTATTTAATAAAATTGTTAAAAAATTTGCATAATTTATATTTTTTTACAATTATTTAACTCTCAATTATTAGAAAAAGAAATTTTTAGAAAATGCTCTTTGTATGAGAAGAAAGAAAATTAGAAAATCACCTTCATTGGAAAAAAGTTTTTTAGAAAAATTCACCTTTTATTAGAAAAAACAGTTTTTGAAAATAAAAAAATTAGAAAATACATTTTAGAAAAACTGTATCGCAACCGATTAAAAATAGGAATGAAATTGTAAAAAAGTGTAACAAAAAAAGACAAAATCTTAATGGTGTTTTATTAGAATTGAGTGTAGAATGTAACAAAATATTTTTATGAAAATTATTTTATTTGTATAAAATATCAAGAAAATTATCAATCCTCCAAATATTAAAATAATAAAAGCACAATTTTAACGTTTCGACAAATATTTTATAGGTATTTGAATTTTTTTCTATTTGCAATAAGACACAAACATAATTTTTAATCGTAATAATTGTTCTTAAAAGCAAAAAAATACATAAATAAATCGAAAAATCGGTTTGATTATTATTTATTGAAAAATTTATTTGTTCTAATATTTTTTTATTTACTTTTTAATATTTTTTATTCTTATATTTTCCTATTTACTTATTTTTTTATTTTCATTTAATAGTACTAAATAAATGAATAAATAAAATTACTTAGATGGTTTTAAGAAACCAAAAATAAAAATTTCCGTTTGTAATAAATTTTTTTGAAAATTATATTTAGCTCGAAATAAATAAATAAATAAATAAACATTCAAAAATAATTTTATGCGGAAAGAAATTAATTTCATAAAACATTGATAGTTTTCTATTTTTTAAATTAAAAGGTATTCTTACATTCTATTTACATTGTTTTTGAATTTATTTTATTTTATTTTTTATTTTTATTTATTTTTGATATTACTTTTAAAAAATTGTTACGCAGAAGAAACTGCTGGGATTTCTATTTCTTAAATTTAAAATGGTATTTTTACTTCTATTTGTCATAAGTTTTTCTGATTTTTCTTTTTTCTACAAAGGATAATAAAAAAATGCAAAATAACAATTTTTAGAATTTTTCTACAAAAAGAAATTCGTATAACAAACCATCAAGCGTGGTTTTCCATTTTTTAAATTGAAACTGTTATTTTATATTCCATTTCAGATTACTTTTTTGAAAAAAGTACATTGCAACTAAAGAAAAAAAATAAACGTTTTGATTTTACAACTTCTATTACACCAATTTCTATTTTTTAAATTAAATTTGTTCTTTTTATTTTCGTTTGTAATAACTTTTTTTGAAAATAAAAATTGTACGCTACGAACAAAAAAAGAAACGTTATCAATTTTTTCCAAACAAACTTCTGACGATATTTATTTTATTAAATGAATTTAATCTTTTTAATACCGTTATTGTAATATATGATTTGGAAAAAGAAATTTAACGTGGAAACAAATAAAAAAAAAGAAAATAATATAAATCTACATTGAAAAAAAAATTTAATTGATTTAAATACTGATTAATTGACTATTATCAATTAAATATTTACTTGAATCAAACAATACTTATTGAAGTCAATTAAATGGTATTTGAACCAATAATTTCAGTATTCAAATCAAATACAATTTAATTGACTCCAATAAATATTACTTGATTCAATTAAATATTTAATTGATAATAGTCAATTAATCGGTTATTTGAATCAAATAAATTTTTTTTCAGTATATAAATAAATAAATAAATAAAATTAACATTGAAATTATTTCAATTATCAATAAACGGAATATTTATTTTTCCTTATTTTTTATAAATATCAATATTAATCATTCTTTGATTCGTGACTGTTACATAAATAATTATACATAACATCACTTTTTTCTCTAAATAAACTTTTCTTACACAAAATAAAAATTAATTGCAATAAAAAAATAATAATTAAAATTATGTAGCGCGAATCGCGAACAATTTTCATTTTCAATTGCATATTACAAACGCAACTAATTATTTTATCATCATTTTCTACAATTTCACATTTTCAGCTCTAAATATCATCATCTTTATAAAGTGCGACACCATAAAAGCGTGACACCTTGCATATTATATGAACTCAAGGGAGAAATGTGTCTCTATGTCTCTCCAATTTTGACACGTAACTTCCACTATAATAAAGTTATATGACGAGATCATAACGAATGAAAACGTCGGATAATTTAATTTCTTAGATTTATCCTCTGTAACTTAAATGAGAGAAATTTTAATTTCCCATTCTCGTATCAAATAAAACAAAAGTTGTTTTCATAATTCACAATAGTTACTAATTAAAAAAAGAAATAAAATAATCATAAAATTAAAATATAAAAAATAAATATATTTCATATTATTTACTATAAAGATATTGTTACATTTATAAAAAAATTACAATAATTATTTCCCTCGTTATATAATTTCATTTAGCATTCAATAATGGACTATATTTTGAATTTAAAATTGCAATTATAATAATTTTATAATATTCAAGAATGAAATTTAAGATTAGCATCGCTTTGGACAAAATTTCAATACTAAATCATTTTTATTATAGAGCTAAAAATAATTAAGTGCGGAATAAATAAATTCAATTGTAAGATATATCTCACAGTAGGAACGATAAATTACCAGAGTTTTTTTTTATGATTACAGAATCTATGAGATTTATGTCGCTCGTTTATAGTCATAAAAAAAGGTAATATTAATAAAAGTTGATAATAAAAAAATCGTTCTTCACGAATACGTTTAACGTATTATATATTTCATTCTTTTTTTCAGTGAAATATGAAAATTTCTTTCGCTATAATAAAGTTCTTAATAAAGACCCACACGTTTTTTTTTAATAATTAAGAGAAAATATTAACAAATTATTTAAAAGTTCAGAAAAACGTAAAGTATATAATTGTTAATAATATTTTTGACAATAATATACAAAAATATACACTCAAAAAATCTGTTTTTAATTATTTTTTTTATTAAACATAGAAAAATAATAACACTTAGTATTTGGGGTTTTAGTCCAAAAAAACATTTAACTCAGACTTAACTTTTTATTTGTTTCAAATAATTATTTAGGTTTAAATAAAAATTTTATTTTTGTCAAATATAAAATTAAATAAATATTTTAACAAACTCTGAGACAAATATATCTTTATTTAACTTAAATAAATTATTCTGCAAATTAATTAATTCGGTAAAAAAAAACAAAAATCACAAACTTAAATAAATTATATTTGCTATAAATAAAATTCTTTCCTCGGTGTAATTAAAGACGAATAAAAAAAAATTTTAAAAGAATAATAAAAATACAATAAAAAATAAAATAAAAAAAAAACTAAGAAAGTAACATAAAATAGAAAATAAAAAAAATAAGCAAAAAACAAAGAAATATAAAAGAAAAATAAAAAATCGAAATTAGAGAAAGGTGTGACATTTGAAAAGGGCATAAAAAATAAAAAGCGTTTTCTTTTATTTTTCATCAAAATTATGATATACCGGAAGATCGAGTTATTCAACAAGGTGAACTACATCTATAATAACATTTATATCCGCAAGTATATAAATTCAAAAATTTCAACCATAAGAATCATCGGAAAGTTCATAACGGTTTCTTTGCACGTTCTTTTCAAAGAGTTTTAACGAGAAAGCCCTTCCTCCCCCCACACTTCAAAAAAAAAAGAAAAAAGTCCCCCTCCCTCCCTCCCTCTTTGAAAAAAGTTCCCGTTTCCTGAAATCAGTTACTTTGGAGAAAGTTTTTATTAGAAGTCACGTATAAAAGCCATGAAAAGTTCTTTCCCGATTTTATTATCAAAGAAGGTGTACAGAATAAAAAAAAAAGGTATAATAAGCACATAATTTTTTATTGTGTAGCTAAAAATTTAATTTTATTCCCACAGAGTTAAAAGAACACATAATAAGGCATTAAAAAGGGAAAATATCCTTTGAAGAAATTTAGTTACTCAAATTTTAGTAAAAATTTTGTAGAAATTTTCACAATGATTTTTTATAAATCTCAATTATCAGGGTGTCTACTATTTTCGTTCAACAAAATTCTCGGGTTTTTCCCGATTTTTTCCCGGTTCTTTTTATCATCAAATTTAAATTTATTTAATTTCGAACATAAATATCTCTACAAATGGCTTCCAAAATTTTTATTAGAGTTTTTATGAATAATTAAATTTTTTTGACAAGTATCTTTAAATTATTTGAAAATAATGTTTTTTTTAATAATTTTAATTAAAAATTTGGAAAATCATTGAATTAAACAAATAATTGTTTTCAATTTTTTAAAATAATAAATAAAAATTGAAGCTATTTTTAAAATAATCTTGTCTGTTCATAATTATAATTGAAAATTTGATTAATTCAATTTTATTGAAATGTATTGATTCTAATTGAATTTCTGCAAAGAATGTTACTATTTATAAAAGTAATTGAATCCTTCCAAAGAATGTTATTACATATTTGTGAAAATAATTTTAAATGTTTGCGTAGAATTTTATTAAAATTTTTGAAAATAATTAAATTGTGAAGAACATTTTAATTATTTATAAAAATGATTGAAATTTTGAGGAGAATTTAAAAAACTTTTTAAACACAATTGAATTGCTGAGAAGAATTTTATTACTTTTGAAAATAATTGAATTGTTTTTTTAGAATTTTATGGAAATTTATGAAAATAATTGAATTCTTGTAAAGAATTTTTTTTTAAAAATAATATTCAAAAGAATTCAGTAAATCTGAAGAATTTTCCTATTTCTAGAAATAATTGAATTCTTCTGAGGAATTTTAATAAAATTTTTAAGAATAATTACATTTTTCGAAGAATTCGATTAAAATTGTATTAAAAATAATTGAAATTCTGCGATGAGTTTTATTATTTCTGAAAATAATTGAATTATTGAGAAGAAATTTAAATTATTTTTAATAGAATGTAAAGAAATTTCAATTATTTCAAAAATTTTCAATTATTTGTTTATAAAAATTCAATTATCTTGAAATAGCAGGATTGAAAATTTCAAAAATCTTATTTTTCAGAATTTTTAAAAAAAACTTTGCAAAAGTTCAATTTTATTAAAAAATTTTAAGTGTGTATCTTTTTTTAAATTAACTAATAAAAATTTTAATTATTAATCTTCGCACTAAGAAACATGAATATATTAGAATGTGACTCTTTAAAAAATTCAATTATTTATCAATTATTAAATTAAAATACCTTGAAAATTCGATTTGTTAAAAAGTTTTTAATGAAATTCCTTAAGAAATTTAATTATTTGCAGTTGAATTCCACAAAACTTCTATTACTTCGATAATTTTTTTTTTAATTTAATTTTAATTTTTAATTTACATACTACCTATATTTAAATCAGTGACTGATTTTTTACAATCAAATTAATTATTTTTAACTAATACAAATTTAGAGAACAGTACAAATATCAATAAAAATTGAAATAAAAGCGATTTTTTAAAAACAAAACAAATAAAATTTCTCTAGTGAAATTTTACAACATATTCACTAAAATTTTTGTAGAATTATTCTGTAGAAGAATCACAGAAAAATACTATAGAACTTCTTTTACTGGTCAAGAATTATTTACAATTTATTTACCATTGACATTTATAATATAATTCACTTTATAACTGAAACAAAACTATTTAATATCATCGTCATGATTTATGTACTTTATACGCTTTATTCCGCTTGTGAGAGAACTTTCATGCCATCTAGGCGGGAATTTAATGTACAATTTTGGCGCGAAATTCAAAAAGAGAAAAATTAAATTTGTTATTTATTAATTTTAATAATATATAATTAATTATTATTTTAAGAAAGTATCTAAATTTCCATCTAATATTTACTGGCATTTATATAAAAATTCTATAGAATTTTTCTCGTGAAATTTTATAGATTGCTCACTAGGATTTTGTTAGAATTATCCCATGGAATCATTCTAGTGAAATTCTATAGAATTTTTTTGACTGAGTTATTAATTTTCCTAATTATACTAATTATCCTAACTATATTTATTATTCTAATTTTCCCAATTATATTTATTGAGTCCTATTTTAAATAGACTGAATGTGATAATTTCTGTACCGAAATGACCCTATTAATGATCTAACCAGTTTTCCTAGTTTTTCTCAGTAAAGTCCTATTATTTTAAAGTAGGGCAAAAAGTGTGTACACCTCTACACGAACTATAATGCAATAATGATTCTATTAAACACTAGGATGACTACAAATTTTTTTCTTCTTTTTTTTTAGTGTGTCACACATTTGTAAACAAGTTTATAGTGTTCTATTCTTAGAAAGTATGATAGTAATATACTTTCACGCATATATATTTATTCATGCTTGATTATTATCAATCAAAGAATATCACTTTGTAATACGAATAAAGTCAAGAGATGAAAAGGTCAAATGCATAAAGTTCCTTTTTTCATTTTTGCGCCACAGGCGCAATTGTTATTCTCAGTATGAAAAATAAAAGTCAAGAATTTCGAAATTTGAGAAGCGCTTTATAATTACGTTATTTCATATATGCAATTACATATTATACATACAAATACCAATCAAATTTATTTATTTTACACATATTTATACGCGGGCTCACAAAAAGAAATCTACATAAAAATTTATTTATACATATACATATAAATACATTTATATATTTACACCCATATTCTTTCTTATCAGTGCCACAAATTCCTTTGAATGGAAAAAAAAATTCTTTTTTCAGAATTCGGCGATTACCTTATTCCCTTTTCACTTTTGCAGTGTCAGTACTTTTTCACGGATTTGGTAATTATTATTCCAATAAAAGTGAAAGTGTTGAAAAATTTCTAAGTGAAAGGAAGAAGACACTCTCCTCTTCATATAAGTCGAGAAATTTATTTATACGAGCGAGTTGGAAATTAAACTCATCCGGCGGCACGAGAAAAGTCGCTATACATGTATATATGTACAATTTGTAAATCAATAATATGATTTAAAAAAAGAACATATAAATAACTGTTAATTATCTATAATTAACATTTTAATCTTTCTCTCACAATTTTCCTAATATTCTCCCCTCATTTTCCTCATTATTATTTTTCAATATTCCAACACCTTTTTTTAATTTTCCAATATTTCAATATTTCCACTATTTTTTGTTTTTTTTTTTTAAATAATTTATTATTATTAACAATTTATTACTATAAGTTACTATTTTCTTATCTTATTTTTTATAAATTTCTTTTATACACCGAGGAAAAAAATATTTGAATAGTAAACTTTTTATTTAAATCAAATTCTCTAATTCTATTTTATTTCTGCGGAATAATTTTTGTTCTTTAAATAAATTAATAAATAAATAATTTAGTAGGCTCTGAGTCAAATATACTTTTATTTAACTTAATTAAATAATATTTGGTCCAAATAAATTTTTTTTCTGGGTTTATTAATTATTGTAATTTAATTACTATTATAATATTAAACATAAATTTACTTTTTTAAAATAATAATTAATTATATATTATTAAAATTAATAAATAACAAATTTAATTTTTCTCTTTTTGAATTTCGCGCCAAAATTGTACATTAAATTGCCGCCTAGATGTCATGAGAGTTCTCTCACAATCGGAAGAATGCGAATATGTTAATGATAATTAATATCAACATAAATTCGAGAATAAAGATGAAAATACTTTGAGGAATTAATTAATTTTCAAAAGGATTTAATAAATAATAACAAATGACTACTTAAAAAAAGAAAATTACAAATACGAAAAAAGTGACGAAAATACTTGAAGGGTTTCTAAATTTATAGAATTATTTTAATTATTAATTAACTAAAAATAAAAATAAAGAAATAATATTAATATTTAAATACTAATTGTTATGAAGGGAGAGGCAATAAATTTAATTAAAAATAAGTAAAAAAAAAAAATACCAGAAGAATGTTAAAAATAGTGGATAAGTGGAGGATTATTTTTTTTCCCTAGAATATTTTCAGTCTATGCAAAAATACCGTTATTCTTTATGTTGATTTTTTCTCCGATGTTTTATGCACCTAAGCGTCTTTAGTTAAGGATTCTAGCCACGTATAGAGATGAGAGGGTTCGATTCGTATGACAGACGCGACACTTGGACAAAGTGGTTTTCACCTTGACCGTGTGTGTCCAGGTCATTGTCCAGCTTCTGGTTCTCAGCCAAGTCCTTCATTATTTACTACTTTATAATCTATTCCTGCCACACTGCACAAAACGCATCTACCCCAGAGTCACGTTTTTCCAAAAGAAAATAAAAATAAAAGAAAAAAAAAGAACTCTTGCTCTTATCTTTTCAAAGTATGTTATTTCGTGCACATTTAATATTATATATATACATATTTATAGGGTCTCTAAAAATCATTTCAAAAAATCCACCCTGAAACATTTTCACAACATTTCTATTGTTATTTCATCGAATTTAAAACAAAACGAAGAGAGAAAATGAAATTTTTTATTTGTTTTAAGTAAAAACATTTTGTTCGATATAAATATTTTTATTTGAACCAAATTTTATTTGTTTCCAATTCAAAATTTTATTTTCACTGAAAAAAAATTAATTTATGTTAAATAAAATTGATTTATGTCAAATAAAATTTATTTCTGCCAAATAAAATTTTGAAATTTGAAACAAATAAAAAGTTCAGCAGACTCTGAATCAAATATATATTTTTTATTGCTTCTTTTTTTAAACTTTACAAAATTTAATAATGTTTGCATATTCAATTCACTATTCCAAAGAAAAAAATTTAATTTTTAGAATTGATAAGAAGATTCTATATTTTTGTGCCTTTTTTGTTTGACTCATAAACTATAAAATTACCACAATTTTTAATACAAAACCTTCAATTTTTTCCATTTCTAAAAAAAATTTCATTTTAAATAACTTAAATCTTGAACAACTATCATAAAATAATGACATATTTAATGAATAATTATTCTCAAATTTTTAAAAATTAATTCAATTTTAAAAGAGTTGCGTTTATAATTTTCATAAATAAATGAACTTCAAAAGGTTTCAATTTTAAATTTTATAAAATTTCAATGTTGAATGAATTTAATTAAAAATTTTAATGAACTTTGATTTTTCAAAAATTTTAATAATTCAAAATCTTCTAAAATTATTTAAATTTGTCAATATGTATTTAATTAATTATTAAAAATAATGGATTTACAGAAGAATTTTAGTCAAAAACGCTAAAAAAAAAATTGAATTTTGAAGAAGTTACAAATAATTGTAGAAATTCAATTATTTTCAAAAGCAATAAAATTCTTAAAATTCAGTTATGTTGAAAATTTACAAGAAAATCTTGACAAAGTCCCAATTATTATCTTTATAAATAAAAAAATTCTTCTTCAAAATTCAATTATTTAAAAACAATTTTACTAAAAATGTCAGCAAACATTTAATTATTTTCATTAATAATAAAAATTTCACATGAATTCAATTATTTAGAAAATTTTTATAAATTTCTTTGCAATAATTTAATTATTTTCATAAATAATAAAGTTTTTTTTACACGAATTCAATTATTTTCAAAAATAATAAAAAATTTTTACACGAATTCAATTATTTTCATAAATAATAATATTTTTTACACGAATTCAATTATTTCCATATAATAATAAAATTCTTTTTAGGAATTCAATTATTTTCGTAAATAATAAAACTCATCGATGAATTTTAATTATTTTTAAAACAATTTTAATCTAATTCCTCGAAAAATGTAATTATCCTTGAAAATTTTATTAAAATTTAAGATTTATCAAAATAATTCAATTATTTAAAAATTTGTTGATAAAATTCTTTATGAGAATTCAATTTTAAAAAATATTCGATTACTCAATAAATTATTTATTTTTGCCTTTAAAAAAATAAATTCCCGTAGAATTTTCTTATAAAAATTGATTTGAATGTGACTTTTAGTCAAAATTTTAGTCAATAATTGAAAATTTAAGGGAAAAATGTAATTATTAATAAAATTTTTATTAAAATTCGTCAAAAGAATTCAATTATTCAAAAATTTGTTAATAAAATTCTTTATAAGAATTAAATTTTAAGAAACATTCAATTATTCAATAAATAATTTACTTTTGTATTTAAATAATTGAATAAAATTTAATTAATTTTATAAAACATGAGGAAATCGATAACTCCAAGTCTTCGACTCGGAGTTGTCAATTTCCTCATGTTTTATAACAATTTTTTTAAAGTTGATTAATTTCAAAAAGATTTTATTTTCAATTGTTTAAAAATCTTAATTCCTATGTAAAAATAATAATAATTAAATGTTTAAAATATTTAAAAAGGAAATCATTGTTTTCGAATAATTTTACAATGAAAGATATTCGTAAATAACTTTAACAAATCATTTTTTTCAATAAAATTTTTTCCTTTATATTCTAAAAGTTAAAAAATTCTCAGTTTCATTTTCAATTAAATTTTCTAATTGACAAATATAATTTATAAACATTTTTTTCCTTTATTTTTAAAAAACTTTGAATTTTATTAAAACAATTGAAATTAAGAAATAGAATTGATGCAAATTATTTCCTTATGTAAATTGAGAATTTTCTACAAAATTATTGAGAAACGGGAATATCTAATGTTTTTCTTCACAAAAGAAAGAAATGAGTTTGTAAACAATATTGTTATTGAGAAATAAAAATTATGTATAAAATGGGTATATTTCCTACTTCTGAATCAAAATTTTTTAACAATTAACAATTTTCTAGTTATTTTTTATAAATGAAAAGGTGAATAATTTGCATAATAATTTAGTTCAGTCAAACGAAATTTGTTATAGAAAAAAGCATATAATAAACAAAATGGGCACATTTTTCATTTGTTAATCATCATTTTTTTTAATTTTCTAATTTCTAACATTATTTTATTCTGAATCATTAAAAAATACCTGCACATTTTTGACTTGTCAAACAATATTTTAAAAAAAAACAAAAGCATAAACTAACTTTAAACTGCGGACAAAATGAATGAATGAATACGAAGATTAATATAGTTAATAGCAAACAATAGAAAAAAGACAATATCAAATATTAAAAGAAAAATAGAAATAACTCGCAATTTATATAAAAATACAAAAACTTCCAACTTTGATAAAATCAATTTTACCAATTTATCTAAAAAGAAGATTTATTTTTAGATAAATTGGTAATTACCATTTTATCTAAAAATAAATTCGAAAATTCAAGGTTCTCTCTCATTTTTGCTGAAAATTCAATTTTCGCGTCCGATAAAGAAAATGGAAGTAAATGTTTTAAAATGATCACTGTGTAGAGCACACTAAAGGATAATTTGATTATAAATTCAAAAACAAGAAGATGGTATGTTTGCAAGTTTCGGGTACACGGTATATATACATATATAGAATACTGTATGTATACACGTGCATAGAGAACAGAGTGGATACATATGCATAGAAAATGAGGAGCATCGATATTGCAAATTTTAGCATACAATGTGTGTGCAGAGAATATTATCTCTACTGAGAATAATTTATTATCTCCCTTTCTGTGTTTGCTAAAATTTAAGTATAAATTAATTAGGGAATCAAATTTTATTGCTGAACTCATATACAAATCAATGTTATATTTATAAACATTTTCAAGTCCTCAAGGTCTCATTCATTCGTTCCTTCGTTCGTTATAAAGTGTCAAGGGTACAATTGATGGTTAAAAGCTTACATACATAAAACTTAGATGCAAGATAGGAAATAAACTACATAACTTCCCTGAAGGAGAGAGAGAGATTCATTACCATCTTCTCTTAAATCATTCTTGCACTTTGAGATCATAAAAAGAAATTTCATTTCGTGTATACTGAATTATTTTTTACTAATTTAGATTTTTTAAAAGAAAAAATATTCTTAAGAAATTAGTGATAATAGTAATAATAGAATAACAAATTATTAATAATAAAAAAATGCCTAATAATAATAATAAATTAGTAATTATTATTATTATTATTACTATAATAATTTTCATATCGTTTTATAATTATTATTATGCTATGAATTATTTTTACTTTATTGTTAATTGTTGAATAATCTATATAATAATAATCATTGTATTCCGATAATCTGTTCGCAGTTTGAACTCAGTTGTTATTTGCTTTTTTTGTTTCCTAACTTTTTAAAATAATATTTCTATTTAAATATTTTCAATTTTAAAATTAATGTAGGGTAAGTGTACTAATTCCTGCGGTATTTTGGTCAAGACGTCTTTTAACTATAAAATATAATTTTTATATTGATCAAATTGAACTTATGTCTTATTAAATTTGTAGTTTGTGTTATTAAGATATGTTTACAATGAATAACATCTCTAAAATATAATTTATTTTAATAAATTTAATGAATCAAAAATAATATTCAATGCGTTTAATTCTGCGCGTTTGAGTCAGTTGCTGCGCATCAGTTGCTGCGCGAATTTAATTCCTGTGGGTCAGTTTCTGCGCATAATTTCGTGTTTATGTGTATAATACCGCAAACTACTATGAAATCAAAATGGGACAATGATTTTAATCAATGTTTAATTGAATAGAATATAAATTTATTAAAAATAAATATATATCATATATTAACAAAAGTAACAAATAATTTCTGAATTATCACATTTTTGAAACATTTAGTTAAAACTTAATAACAGAATTCTTCCTTAATTAATTTATGTATTTATTAAATTTTCTTTAGTTTTTCCTCCATAATCTTCATTTTTTCTTTCATTTTCATAATTTTTTCTTGCTCTTTTTCAAAATAGATAGTCTATTGTAACCAGTCTTAGTTGATTTTCTGAGGGCGCAGAAATTAAATCAAGCCCAAATTCTGTGTTAATTACTACTCTTAAAAATAAAATATAATAACAGACAAAAATAAAGTAAAGTTTAATTTTTCTTTTAAAACAAGGTTTTCTTTATCTAAAATCATCATAATAATAACCACTTTAAGTCTAAAAACAATAATAAAGCCTTTTTTATGTAGGTATTTTTGCACCGCCAGCAAAGTTAGCAATGAAAATAAATAAAACCTTGAACACGTCAACTTTTAATTAAAATAAAATACATAAATATTATGTTTTGGTATACCTATATCTATTTTAAAACTTATATCGTTAAGTAATTTTTAAAAAAAATTTTAAAATTATTTGTGCCCTGAACAAATGTATTCACTTAAATTATTAAAATGCCGCAGAAACTGAAGCACCCGCAGCAATTGACGCACTTAACCTATTGAAAATCATAGAATTGTTGCAAAGAATTTTTATCCAAAAAATGTAATAATAATAGAGTACCTACGAAGAATTTTATTATTTAAGAAAAAAATTGAATTCTCGCGAAGAATTTTGTTACAGGGTGTCTAACGGTCAGGGGAGTTAGGGAAGTCAGGGAAAAGTCAGGGAATGTCAGAGAATTTCATTGAAAGCCAGGGAAATTTCTAAAAATTTATACAAAAATTAAAGTTTTGCGAATAAAAAATTTTTTAATCTAACAAAACTTAGAAGATTTTTATTATCGTTTGTTTCTATGTTAAATATTACAGAAATTCCGTTATTTAAATAATTATAAATTTTAGATAATTTTAAATTTTTTACCAAAAGGTGAAGACTATTAAATAAGTAAACTGTTTTTGAAGAGCACAAAAATAATGAAGATAATGACATAAAAAGAAGCAAAATTGTTGAATTTGAAGAAATTCGTTTTTCCGAAATTTTGATAATTTTTATTAATTTTAAATTTTTTACCAAAGGATGGAGACTATTAAATAAGTGAAGTGTTTTTAAAGAGCTCAAAAATAATGAAGCTAAATGCCATAAAAAAGAAGAAAAAATGTTAAATTTTAAAAAATTCGGTTTTTCGAATTTTTGATAATTTTTAAAAAATATTAATTTTTTACCAAAGGATGGAGACTATTAAATAAGTAAACTGTTTTTGAAGAGCACAAAAATAATGAAGATAATGACATAAAAAGAAGCAAATTTGTTGAAATTGAAGAAATTCGTTTTTTCGAAATTTTGATAATTTTTAATAATTTTAAATTTTTTACCAAAGGATAGAGACTATTAAATAATTAAAGTTTTTTTGAAGAGCTCAAAAATAATGAAGGTAAATGCTATAAAAAAGAAGAAAAAATATTGAATTTTAAGAAATTCGGTACTTTGAATTTTTGATAATTTTTGATAACTTTAAATTTTTTACCAAAAAGTTGAGACTATTAAATAAGTGAAGTGTTTTTGAAGAGCCCAAAAATAATGAAGCTAAATGCCACAAAAAAGAAGAAAAAAAGTTGAATTTTAAGAATTTCGATTTTTCGGATTTTTGATAATTTTTAATAATTTTAAATTTTTTACTTACGAAAAAAAAATCGAAAGGAAACGTAGTTGTTTATTAACTCACCTGAAACAAAAAAAAAGGAAAATACTTTTATTTATATTTAGAATTATTGTCAAAAAAAAAAAAAAAAATGAAAAATGAAAACAACTAATTTTATTAAATTACTTCTATTAATGAATATTAAATAATAATTTATAGAAGTATGTTAAAAATTAAAATTTAATAATAATAATTAAAAAATACTATTTGCAACTAACGGAAAAAGGCTTCACTAGTAACTTTACTTGATTCTTCATTTGAGTTAATTTAAAAAATTAAAACTAGAGAAGTGAACGTTTAAAAAATTTTATTTTATGCAAATAAATAACTATTTATTAAATAAGTAATTACTTGTGAGACAAATATATATTTTTCCCTAGATTTTTATTAACTTTGAGAGTCTTTATAATTAAACCTAATGTTAATGTCTGACCAAAAATTATTTATTCTACTTACTGTGGAAATTGGTTCGTTTGTCAATTGAATTCACAGTTTTTCTGCAGATATCAAATTGAGACAAAAAACGAATCAAAAGTGTTGCGAAGCAACATTTAAACGTTACTTCGCAACACTTTTGATTCATTTTTTGTCTCAATTTGATATCTACAGGAAAACTTTTTCAGCAACATTGTTTACTAGTTTTTATCTAATTCAAATTTAGAGAACTCGAAAAATTATTCTTCATTATAGATAAAGGATCAAATAAAGTAGTTCGATAAAAAAAAAAGAAAAATTGTCTAAAATTTTCATCAAGGAAACTGCATCAACTGCAGGGGAGCAATTTTCAATTTACGTTAATGACCTCATTCATAAATTGATGACGATAATAATAATGATAATGATGTCAATTTGATTCAAGGTTGTATGGTGTGATTATTAGGAGGATGTTTACACGATGTTACAGCAGCAGCAGCAGCTGTTGCTGCGATTCACCCGGTACTTATGTTAATACAAAGTACATACATACACATATATATGTAGGTACATAAAGAAAAATACGTATGGGAGTAATGACACCTCTGCGCATTTTTCTTTACCCACACCTCAAATATATCGCCATATAACATTCATTAAAACGACTTTCATTTGCATTTTAACATAACGATTTAATCAATATTAAGTCACACTGCTTGAAGAAGAAAAAGAAGAGAAGAAGAATCAAGAGATTCTACATTTTTTTTATAATGCGAAAAATTATTACACTTGCTCGTACATCACATCACTACACTCTTGGAATTAAAATGTTAAATCATTTGCATTTCTCAAAAAGAGGGCAAGTCATTTTGCAAATGAATACTAATGACTGCTTTTTATTACTGAAAAAAGCATACCCATTAGTGTAGTTATTAGAAAAAAAAAACTCGCTAACTCAGAAAAAGATAAAACATTTTTGAAAATTTATCGAAATTGTACACGTTGCCAAGAATATGAAGGTTGCTTTTAATAAGTAATAATTGGATTTTTCTTTAAAATATTTAAGTTTATAAAATTTAGAAGATTACAAACGATTTTTTTAATTTAGCACTGAAAAAATTTTATAATCACTGGGTTTTGAATCAAAGCAGCTTTTATGTATTAAAATAAAGCACGAAAAAGTTTAAAACTTCGAAAATTCAGTTAAGGAATCAAAGTTTTAAATTAAATTAACTTTTCATTGAAGTTTCGAATTTTCTAGGTTTTGAGAATTCAAGGATTTCAGATTTCGTAGTTTTGAGCATTCGAGGATTTGAACTTTAAGGTGTTCAATTTTGTAGGTTTTGAGCATTCGGGAATTTGGGTTTTCGAGGTTTTAAATTTTTTATGCTTTTAGCATTTTCTAGGTTTTAAATTTTCTAAGTTTTGAATTCTCTAGGTTTTGAATTTTCTAGGTTTTGAGGATTCAAAGATTTGAGATTTTAAAGTTCTGAACATGCGGGGTTTGAACTTTGGAGGATTTTAATTGTCTAGGTTTTGAGCATTCAGGGATTTGAATTTTCTATATTTTGAATTTTGTAGGTTTTTAGCACTCGGGGATTTGGGTTTTCGAATTTTCTAGGTTTTGAACATTCAGGAATTTGGGATTTTGAGGTTTTTAATTTTTTAGGCATTGAGCATTCGAGTATTTGGGTTTTTGAGGTTTTAAATTTTCTAGGTTTTGAATTCTCTAGGTTTTGAATTTTCTAGGTTTTGAGAATTCAAAGATTTGAGATTTCGAAGTTTTGAACATTCGGGGATTTGAACTTTCGAGGTTTTTAATTGTCTAGGTTTTGAGCATTCGGGAATTTGGGTTTTCGAAGTTTTGAACATTTGGAGAGTTTACATGATGTTCACTGGATTTTATATGGAATCATTCTATCATAATTTTATGAACTTTTCTGACTATGTTCTGGGTTTGAAAAACAAGCGCAAAAGTTACGTTACTTATTACTGCCGTATATTCTTCTGTCACACTGCATTTTCATAAAATTGAATATTGTTTATATTGGTAAATTTTGGCCGAGCGTTGAAATAGGAGAAATACACAGAGAGTTGATACACATATATATATATAAATCATTGTGAAATACATTTTGCGGTATAAAATGTGTTGAAAGGAAGGGAACAGGTTGGCACCTCTGGGTGTCTGGATTATCTGTAAAAGATCGCTGGGTGTCTTCGTGCGATAAATGTTAGTTGCCAACCGAAGTTGCTTTTAAAATGCTTCGCCTTTCAGGCGCCGTCCTCCGCTAGCACACTGACCTACACACTTTCGTCTTTTCTTCTTTCTTTATAACCCTTTTTCCGGTTTTTTATTTTATTTCCTTTCTCTCTTATTTTTGATTCTCATTTTTATATATGTATACGTACGTCCTGTTATATATTCTTATAAATCGAGAGTCGTGTATAATTCGAGATTATCAAAAGTTTGTTCATATGTAAATATATATATTTACATATGAACAAACTTTTGATAATCTCGAATTATACTTTTTTCTCTCAGTGTATACACTCAGAGAAAAAAATTTGGGGATTTTAAATAAAAATTTTGTATTTCAAACTTATAGTTGTCGCTAGTGCAAATAAACTTTTTATTTACTTTAAACAAACTATTAGTGATACAACTTTTATATTTTTTCCATTTATTTTTTTTTAAAGAACTTGTATATTCTAACTAACTTTTTTGTATGTTAGAAATGTTTTTAGTTATGTTAAAGAAAAGTTTATAAAAAATAATTTTTCTCAAAATTCCCCCATTTCCGCAAAATATCCTTTTAGAATTCTCATCATATAAGAAGGTAAAAATGTGATTTATCTACCTAATCATATACATTTTTTTTCAATTTTCCCTCATAAAACTCAGAATACATAAATATACATAGTAACAGTTCCTATAATGAATTACTTTTCCTGACAAGTGAAGAAAGAAAGAGAATAATTATTCGTCCAATGTAAACGTGTATATAGGAAAAACGTAATATAATCGTTTATTCATAGTGCTTAGACAATGAATGTCGTCATATCAGGCACGCCGCGAACTTGAGTGCCACACACAGCAATAAAGGGGAAAGATCAATTCCTTCTATAGATGTCAATAGGTATTCCTCTTATCGCAAATGAATTCCTCTCTAAATACATATATAGCAACAGTTTTATTCAAAATCGAAGAAAAAATATTCGTTGTCATTTCGTTATAATTTTTGAATATATTACAATCATCCTCATCGCTTAGGGTTTTTTATTATTCGTTAAATAGATTTGAAATACAAAAACTGGTTTCTGGGCACGGTTTTATTCTCGTGTGTGTGTGTGTGTGTGTGTGAATGTTGTGTGTTGCCCCCATTGGCATTCCTCGTGCATCTTGCGCCAAGGACTCGCGCGTTCAAAATGCCACTAGATCTTCACAAAACTTCAAAAGATAACCAATTATTTATGTCCTCCTCATCCAACTTGGCCGTAAAATCAAATGAGGAATTACATCGATCTTTAACCGCAATGATATTTTAATTATTTCTGCAACTCCCAAGAAATGTGTATTTTTTTTCTCTTTTTCTTTTGACTAAATCACTGTCCATTGCTTTGCAATTTTTACTTTAGACGAACATTTTTTTGAGATCAGAAATAAAGTTATATTTTCTGTTTGACTAAATCTACTCATTTTGAAATTGTTTCTTTATACAAACAAGACTCAAATTTCGACGCTCTCCATTTGACCAAATCTTCTTATTTTTGTTTACAATTTTTAGTTTCAAAGGCAAAAATCGATTGTAAACTTTATACAAAGTTTAGACTTTAGAAAAATGGTTGATTTTTACTTTGGAATGGAGCTTGTTGCACTGTTTTCTTTAATAATTATTATTATCTGTTATTAATTTCTAGCAAGTGAAAGAATTATCTGTTTTTGCACTAATATTTTGAGGAGGTATTTCCAAATGTAGAAAATTCCATGTATAATGTTTATATGCTTGTTTACGTTTTGTAACCATAAAGGCGTCAGTTTCACTTATTTTTATACCCCTTAGGTCGACATTTCTTTCTTTTTTTTCCTTTTCTTTCGAACTCTCGCTTTCGTGCCAGTAAGTTATGCTCCTTCCTTTTTTTATTCGCATCTTGCGGTCCAGCCGAATTATCTTCGTGCGATACGCTTTCAGTTGTTTACGAAAACTTTAATATTTACACATTTTATCTTCAAAAACCGATTATTATTATTATTTGTATTATTATTATTGGTATGATTACTATTAATATTTAATACTATTAACTATTATTATTATTATTACTATTTCTACTATAATTACTGTAATTATTATTTTTAGTATTATCATGTTATAAAGAAGTACTTTCGCTTTGATTAATAACCTCTATCAATTATTTATAATTTTCTTTTCTTCTGTTTCCACTGCAGCTTCTACTTATATTTCTGCTACCACTTTCACCTATAGTTCGACTCTATTATTCATTCTTCTACTCTTATTTATGCTTCCACTTTTATTTTTGCTTCTACTTTTACTTTCGTTTCTTTCGCCACGTTTGCTTTTGCTACCGATTTTAGTTCTAATTCTAACTCTGTTGTTGCTTATTTTATTTTTGCTCTTACTTTTACTTCTGCTTCCTTTGCCACTTTTGCTTCTGCTACTGATTTTGATTCTATTTCTGCTTCTGTTGTTGCTACTTCTTTAATTTTTGCTTCTTAATCCTGCTCCTTCTGCTGATACTTCTACTTCTGCTCTTGCTTCTATTTATTCTTTTGCATCTACATTTAATTCTACTTCTGTTGTTGAAGCAAAAATAGAAGTTGAAATATCAGTAAAAACAGAACCGAAAATGAAAGTAGAAGTGGCAGTAAAAGTAGTAGCAGCTGATTCTTCTATTTATTCTTCTGCTTTTACTTTTAATTCTATGGTAGAAGCAGCAATAGAAATAGAAGTAGAAGTACCAGTAAAGATAATATAAGTATCAATAGAAACAGCAGTAGAAGAAATAGAATCAGAAGCAGAATTATTAGTAAAAATAATAGAAAAACAAGAAATGATGGTAGAATCTAATGTAGAAGAAGCAACAAAAGTAAAAGCAGAACGAAAAGCGAAAGTAAAGAAAGAAATAGAAATAAAAACAGAAGTCAGGTTTCAGGTTTACTTAAGCATCTTCTATTTCTGCTTCTTCTGCTTCTTGAAAATCTAATGAAGTTTATCGAAATTTAGTGATCGATGCGACATAATATCTTTCCAATAAAAAACTGATCCGGAAAATCAAAGTGCAATTTGATTCAGTAAAATACTTTGCAACAAAAAAGAAGGGAAATTATTTATCCAAAAACAAAGAATGAAAGAGTTTCCTTAATTTCTTCGAACGTTACTAAACGTTTTACAAATAGCTTACGAATCTACTTGTTTCTTTTCTATAAAGGAAATGAAATTCTGTATCCTTGAAATTTATATTCTGAGACTATATGTATCCGTAGACTATATATCCTTAGACTAATCCATACACTACATAACCATAGACTATATATCTATAAACATATCCTTAAACTATATAAAATAAATTCATTCGAAAGTATCCCCAGTCTATACAAACACAACTCCTCGCAAGTTGATCCTCATCATTAAAATCTCAATTTCCTCAAACATCTCCACTAAAACTATTCTTGGCCCGTTTCCAACATTCATCAATCCCTTTCATAAAAGATAGAAAAAAGAATTCTTTCTTCAAAAGACAAAAAAAACATCAATCTTCGCGCCGAGAGATTTATCAAACAGATACAAGACATAAAAGACAAAATTTTTGAATTGTAATATAATACATATAGTGAAGAGTGAATAAACTTTCTAATTTTCCTCACATCTTATAGAGTGATGAGAGAGAGAAAAAAAAACAACTTTCCCGATATATGATTTTCAATTTTTGGGTGATGATGTTCATTTCTTTTGAATGCATAAACAATTTTTATTGTATACATTATTACTCGAGATAGGTGTCAGCACCATCCGGAAGGTGAAAGTCTTCCAAGGAATCGGCGAAGGAGTGGTGGTGCACATATAGAGGGGCGAGAGGGCGCGGCTTGTCCAGACGCAATCTGTCCCGCCGACGACGACGATCATGTCGCCAAAGTTTATATTTCTTTTTGGATTCATCTGTCTACTTGCCGGTAAGTACAAAATATCATTGACTTACCCGCGTGTAACACGTTCGAAAGTTGAATCCACTCACCGCGCTCTCTCCCCTTTTGACCTTTGACCAACCCCACCGATTGCGCTACCACTTCTTCGAGCACCCCGGGACCATCCACTGTTTATACACATATATACGTCTATATACATATACATTTATATATACTACATATACTATATATACTACATATACAATATATACTATATCTACTATATGCATATAAATTTATATAGACCATACACATAAATATATATACACCAAATCCAATTGATATTCAGGTGATATTACAGGTTTTCAAGTTGCTTTTACCCTTGGACTCGCTTTTCATTTATTCCAAAACGATTTTTTTCGTTTTCATTTTACCTTTTAGTTTCTTTACTTTTTTATAAAAAACTCATTTACTTTTATTTTGTAAAATCATTTACTTTTATTTTTTAAATAAATTTACTTTCATATAAAAAACATATCTAAAAAAATTAATCTTGTTTTGATGCGGATTCCTCTAATTTGAATGTATATTTTCCTCTTAAACATAATAGTCTTTACTTAATAGGATTTTCCTCTCGCATATTATTTGACAATTATGGTTATGAACTCAAGAAAAGCTATTCTGCTACAATAGAACAAATATTTAAAAATTAAATAATTATAATTTATGATTAATAGTTAATTGCTTACATTAATTAATAACTTTATTTATTTATTTCACTTCAGTTCAATGTTTTTGACAGTAGAACCTTAAAAAAATTGTTTTGTTTCATTATTAACTACCAAAGAATAAAAATATTCTACATTCAAAAATGAAATATTTTTGTTTTAAGAGGATAAATTGAGAGAATATTAGAAGAGGATTTTTCCTCAAAATATGAGATTACTTTTTTTATGGTGTAAGATTGCACTAAAATTACTTTTTAAAATTTTTTAATTTTTCCAAATTATTTAAATAGGTGTGATCTTTTAGTGATCTTTGAAGTTTTGAACTATTTAATCTTGTACTGAAAAAAAAATTCTTTAATTCAAATAAACGACGAAATGTCTATTAAAATAAATAAAATGGATTAAATAAACATTCATTTGCTTTAAATAATTTTTATTTAAATAGCAATTAAATCGTATTTACTTCAAATACAAAAAATTCAAATCCAGAAATTACTGGTTCAAATACAATTTATTTGATTTAAATAAAAATTATTTCACACAAATAAACATTTATTTCACCTATTTTATCTATTTTAATATAGACAAGTAGGTAATTGTTTATTTGAATGAAATAAGTTTTTTCTTCATTGTGACTTTGATGAAGTTTGCAACTTTTATGATCTTAGATATAGAGGAAAAAGTATTTTCTAATGCAGACTTTTCTAAACTTTTGTATAAAATTTTTACAAAGTTTCTTGATGCAACATTTCTAAGAGCAACATTTTTAAACAAAAAGTTTATTATTTTCCTTTCAAAAAAAAATATAAATTCTACTTAAATCTTGATCATAAACGTTGTGAACTTCATCTACTTAACTTTGAACCCTTTGAATAATTATGAATTTATTTTTCAAAATTATTTTTATTGATATTTAATGTCAATTTGATTCTCAATTTTTAGGACTTTTTTTATTGGATCAGTGTTATTTTATGAAATAGGTGAAAAGTTGGATTTTTTTTCTAAAAATTAGTAATAAAAAAATTAAATAAAGTTATATGCAGACTGAGTACTTTGTATCTATTGAAATTCGAAGCAAATTTGAAGTTTAAAATGATTGTTTTTGAGATTGATTAAGATTATAATTTCAAATTTGTATTGTTTATAATTTTTATAGATTGAAATTCAGGTCAACTGAATTTGAACTTAATTAAATTATTTGTAATAAATAAATATTTGGCAATCCTATTTTTAATAATAAATAGAAAACAAACGATTTTTTAATTTAAAAAAATTGTTTAAATTAAAAAAAAATTTTTTTATGTTTAAAACTCAAAATTGGTTTTCAATTAAAACTGAATTTTTTAATTTAATACTGTTTTACACAGTGTTAGATCAATTAGAATACATTTAATTTTTACTTTTATTAACCAATAAAACAGCTATTATAACTACTTTATTAGCAATTTTAATTGCTGAATACCTCATTTAAATGAAATTTAAATTATTGTCAATTTTAATTGCCAATAACTTTAATTAAATGTAAATTTTTATCAATTTTAATAGCTAATAATTTAAAGTTTAATTTTAATTTAATCCGTATTGGTAAAAAAAATTCCCTGCCTACAGGAATTACATACATTTTGCTTTAAAATACAAAAATTCTTCAAACCTATTAACCAGTTTTTCCATAATTATTTTTTGCTCGTTCTGCATAATAACTTCTTTCACTCCTTTGTTAATACAAACGTCGACGCCACGATTTGTGAAGATAACGACGAATTACGTTGTAAAACATTAATAACCGTAATAACTTGTCATAATGGACAACTAAACATTCATCATAAATGACATTGAAAAATCATTATTATACCTTCAATAAGGAAGTCTTCAATATTTCTCCTCACTTGTTAAACTTAATAGACAATATAGTCAAGATCACTTGTCTGTCTGACAATAAACTGATGATGAAGAAGATAGATTTTCCTCTTCACATATTTGACCACTTTTTTTCTTTTCTCATTTTTACTTCATTTTCCATCTTTCGAAATTGAACACTATTTTCTTTTTATTCTTCTTGATTATGAAGATTTATAAAATATTCTTGTATACATTAGGAAATGGAATATAGATGAATTCTTTAAAATTTGGATTTCTTTTTTTCCTTCGCAAAGAGAAGGGGAAGTGCTTCTTTATAGGAGTAAAAAGAAAAATGAATGGAACTTGCAAAATGATGTATTAAGTGAGAGAAATTATTTTCTGCTTCTTTAATAAATGAGAGGACCAAACAATAATATATAGTTATAGGTCAAGGTTTGGCAACTTTTTCTTATATGATTGTACTCTAGTATTCAAGTAAGGAATAATAAATCTTCTCTAATTCGGGTCCAGTTATATGCGGATATTGTTTTTTGTTTCAAAAATAAAGGATGATCTAAATTCAAGTTCAGTGAATAATGTTCATTGTTTATTTATATTTATTTATTATTTATAATGTGCTCCTTTAGCTTTATTTGATCTTTTATTCACACAATTTTTCCGAGGATATCAAATTGAGACAAGAAACAAATCAAAATGTTGCTTCGCAACACTTTTGATTCGTTTTTTGTCTCAATTTGATATCCTTAGAAAAGTTGTGGTATCATCTGCTAAACTTGAAATCAACTTTTCTCTTTTTTTAAAGTAGAAACAAAAATAAAAACAGACGAACATTTATTAAAACTACTTTTCATGTCACCGATTTTCTTTATTATCATTATCACCTTCTTCTTATTCCGTTTGTTTTTATACTTCTTTGTTTTGTTCCTCTGGTCAGGGTTCTTTGTTTGTTTTATCTTGTTCATCATTAGCATCTCCTCCTTGTTCGTCCGATTTTTATTTTTTTTCTACTTTATCTTGTTCTTATGATTTACCTTCTTCTGTCTTATCTTGTTAATCGTCTTCTTGTTCCTCTGTTTTTAGTTCTTTAACTATTGTATCTTGATTATTTTTTTGTTCATCAATTTTTTATCTCGTGTTTTACTTTGTGCATCTTCTTTTATTTTACTTGGAACATATTCTTCTTTATTTACTTGTGGTTCTTGAACTGTTTTATCTTGATTGTCATCTTCTTGTTTATCAATTTTGTTTGCTTCCTACATTTTATTTTGTACATCTTGTTCATTTGCTTGATGTTCTTCAACTGTTTCATTTTGATTATTTTTATTTTTATTATCATCTTCTTGTGAATCAGTTTTTGTATCTTCTTCTGTTATATTTGGTGCATCTTCTTGATTATCTGTTTGTGATTCATCAACTGTTTTATCTTGATTGTTATCATCTTGTTCATCAGTTTCTTTATCATTCTCGTTTTTACTCTGTTCATCATCATCTTCTTTATTTGTTTATGATCATTTTGTGTTTTTAATCTTTTTTTGTTTTATTTGGTGCATCTTCTTGTTTATCTGTTTGTGCTTCTTTAACTGTTTCATCTTGATTGTTATCATCTTGTTCATCAGTTTTTTTTCTCCTTTTCTTTTTTACCTTGTACATCATCATCTTTTTCATTTGTTTATGATCCTTTTTGTGTTTTTCATCTTCTTCTGTTTTATTTGGTGCATCTTCTTATTTATCTGTTTGTGATTCTTCAACTGTTTCATTTTAATTATCATCTTCTTGTGAATCAGTTTTTTTATCTTCTTCTGTTATATTTGGTGCATCTTCTTGATTATCTGTTTGTGATTCATCAACTGTTTTATCTTGATTGTTATCATCTTGTCCAACAGTTTTTTTATCTTTCTCATGTTTACTCTGTTCATCATCATCTTTTTCATTTGCTTATGATCCTTTTGTGTTTTTCATCTTCTTCTGTTTTATTTGGTGCATCTTCTTGTTTATCTGTTTGTGCTTCTTCAACTGTTTCATCTTGATTGTTATCATCTTGTTCATCAGTTTTTGTCTCCTTTTCTTTTTTACTTTGTACATCATCATCTTTTTCATATGTTTATGATCCTTTGTGTCTTCTGTTCAGTTCCACATCATTTTCTTTTTGTTCATCAAACTTTCGTACTTCTACGTACTTCTACCAAAATACCAAAAAGACAATTTTCACAAAGAGGAAAAAATCAAATTACAACCCTTATGAAGACAAGACAGTGTCACGCGATTGTTGCGCGACAATCGCGGAAAACGTCGAGCAAGAGATTTCCGCATGAATGGAAAAACTCGGGACAAAGGATAATTGGAAATTTCAGAAATTAAGTATATAGATAATACGAAAACAGGAATTACCTTTGACGATAGCGAGAGATGAAAAGGCCGAGAGAGAACCTACTTTAGAGAACCACTGTTGCTTCTCTCCCTCCCTCCCCCCGTTGCCCTGACATTTCCAAGACTTTCTACTTCTATGGGAGTTCGGTGACCTCCGCGTTCCTCTCTTACGTCTTTTGCAAATGTGTGCATATTTTTTCCATTTTCAATGCTATTATCTCTCACTTACTTTTGTCAAATCATCTTAATTCTTATATACGTATATACATTTCTCGTCGCGAAAAAATCCTTGAATTCAACTCCTTACATAAATTTATGTATAATGTATACAAATACAATTATAAATAGGTCATCAAACCTCTTGCACTTTCTCCCCTCTATAAAAGTACCTACTTAATTTACACTTTTTACATGTTCTCGATTTTTACTAGATCAATTTTCATTGTTGAGAATTTTCTATGAGAAAAAAAATTGTTTCATATAAATTTTCATTTATTTATCATTTTATCAATTTATTTATTACTATTATTAATACTTAATATAAATTATATACCAATGGCTGTTTTAAAATTCAAAATTCTAAATGAATAATTTTTTCGTATAAAATAATTTCAGTGGTTTAGTAAACTACTTCAGATTTTAATAGAAATTTTTTTCTGAATTTCTAGTGACAGTAAGAGCCCAAGATGACGATGGGGGTGAAGGTGGAGACCCAACTGCAGAAGAACTCTGTCACGACAGACCAGGGGATGAATACTTTCGTTTAAGTACAGATGGAGATTGTCGAGATGTTGTGAGGTGAGTTAAATGTTATACATCTATCTATCTATATATACATATATAAACTGAAATATCATTCAAGCCTGACTTGCATATATTGTGTCCCAAATTGCCTTAAAAGTAGACTTCAATTTCTCCTACAAAGTGAAAGAGAATATATTAGAACTATTAGCTAATCTTAACTGTTTAACTTTCATTAGAGATTTTGAAATCTCAAACTTAGATCGTATATACATTTTTTTTATTATCACTATATACATGTTCCTTTTTACTGTTTCATTTAAATTTTTTTCTAATTTTTTTTATGATCTTCTTTTCTCTATTTTTTTTCTCTTTTCAAACGAGATTTTTCGTTTCTTTGTTCTACTTGTAATTTTAATTTTAATTAATTAAATTTCAGTCGTACACGTAAATTTTCAATTAACTTTTTAATTAATTTCATTTAATTTTTGCATTTGTTAGTTTAATTGTACATTTCTTTAATCTATTTTAGTATTTTGTTATTATCTTTCGATAATTAAAAACATCATTTTTTTCTAAACATTTTCAAGCAACTTTGAATTATTATTTATTCTTTCTAAATTTGAATTAGTAAAAATGTTTAGTAATTTTATGACTGCCTTTTTTGCTTTTCAATTAGTAAATTTTAGTAATAAGTAGTAATTTCTACTAATTTATTATTAAAATTGTTATTTATTGATTCAAAAGCAAAAACTCTGTCAGTAATTCAAATTAGTAAAAAATTTTAGTTTTTTACTAATTCAAATTTAGAGTTAATTATTTATTATTCACTTATTAATTATTTATTTCTTACTTATTTAATATTTACTTATTAATAATTTATTTCTTACTTATTTAATATTCACCTATTAATTATTTACTTTTTCACTTATTTAATATTTACTTATTGTTTATTTATTACCTATCTATGTATTGTTTATTATTAACTTATTGTTTATTTATTACTTATCAATAATTTATTCTATTTATTTTGAATCTATTCCTAATTATAGAATATAATACCTAATAATTTTAAATCACTGATGTATAAATTTTTAAAAATTAATTTTTTGTAAAATTTTATATTCACGTTTGGAATAAATTAAAAAAAAGCGTAAATTTGATTCATGGAATAGCAATCAGAGTTCTCAAATATTTTCCATTTAACCGAAGTCATGTAAAATTATAATTTCACCATAGTTTGAAAGCGGTAATTCTCTGTAGTATAGAGTATTGGTAAAGGATATCTGAATCTTATAGACTAGAAGTGTGTCTGGTTTTTTTTTGCCAAACTGCCTTACATAAAGTAATAACTAGGCGAATACAGTTGATATAATTGAACTCTCTCATAAAATTACTAAAACTATCCTAACTGGTTTTGCCAACGTTTTTTTCAATAGTTTTTCTATCACGATTTACATTATAAATTATCATTTAAAACAATTCTTATGAGAAAAAGAAAAATTCTACCATAATTTTTTTAATTTTATTCAAATCCTTCGTTATTTTCGATTAATTATTAATATTATTCCTAATATTATTATTTATAATTTTACTTACAAAAAAAATATTAAAAATGCGTAGAAATTAATTTTTTTTTAATGAATTTATAAATAATTATATTAATATTTTATTTTAATAAAAATTACAATAAATAAAAATTATATTAAGATTCTTTGTGTGTAGAATATTTTTAAAATGACGCTGATCATAGTTTTTTATTCAGTACACCTAAGCACATTAGTTTCAATCAAGTTTTTAAATTTAATTTCATTATACTCTCAATCACAAAATAATGATACCGTATTTTTAGAAAAACCAGTTTTCCCTTTTAACAGAATTTGTAAAATATATAAAACTCCTATCTTAATTATATTTTTATTCAAAGAGAATGTTACTTCATTTTTCCTTTCCTAACTTCATTTTAATACATGAATTTAACTTCAAAACAAAAATGTAGAAAACTGACTCATTTCCTAAAATTTTCAAAAATATTCCTACCCAAAAAAAATTTATTTAACATACTCTTCTATAATTAAAAATCAAAAGACAAAAAAACTTTCAAAAATAATTTAAAATTTCAAAACTAACTTAAATTAAAAAATTAATTTAAAAATTAATTTATTAATTTCTTTTTCATTAGAATTCTTTTTTAAATTTTTAAACAGTAAATAACGGCACTTGACATGAAAAATTATTGTAATAACGGTATAAATGATGTACTTAATTAAAAAAAAGGACACGAGGAAAAGTAATCAGGATGCAATTCTGTTAGGATATTTAGGTTCAAGGCGATCGACTTTTAAAACAAAGTCGAGATCGATGTCAGATGAGTCTCCCCAGTGACTCAGGTACATGTTCAAGGTCCCGCGATAGTTAAAATAAAAATAAAAATGCAATAAAAAAAAGCAATGAGTTTAAACGAAAATTTCAAAGGAACATTAAAAGAAATGCAAAAGATATTAAAATAAAGAGATAAAACAAAATGATAAAAAGATAGAACAAAATAATAAAGAGAAAAAAATAATAAAGAAATAAAGCTTCCTTCGAGGGGAAGCAAAATGAATTGTTTATGAATAAATAATAATAATAAAATAATAAACGGATTAAAATAATAATAAAATAAAACAAAATAATGAGTCATAAAAACTGATAAAGAGTTACAACTGCATTTTGAAAAAGAATTCACTGGGCTTTTAAAAAAAAAAATTTAAATTGCAAAATATTGCAAAGAGAAATTTTTTTTCTCTTCCCTTTATTTTACGAGAAAAATAAATTGAGGATCGGAATCTTAATTAAAAAAGAAATATCTTCTCTTTTGTCTGAATATTAAATCTCTCTGAAAATAACGTTTCCACTATCAAATACCGGATGCAGCGTAAAGAAACGGATATAATGCGTCTTGCATACGTTAACTTGTGTCTATAAATAAAATCAAATACAATTTTCTTAATTTACAAACGAGAATTAATTTAAATTTCTTATATTTTTAAATTTTCTCCAAATATTTTCCAACTTCCTTTTATAGCTAGCTTTTCAAATTTTTATTTTATATCTTTGATCTAAATTTCCTTTTTTTTTCATTTCCCTCTATCATTCGTTTTATTTCCTTCCATCTATTTATTTTCGTTTTCTATTCTTTTTTTTTCTTTTTTTCAAGTTTCTTCCATTTCTTTTTTCAATTTCTGTTCCTGAATCGTCAGAATTCATTAAAAACAAAAAATCGAATCGCTATATCCGTAAAAATTGATTATCTTCTTTTTCTTAAATGAATAATTTATCAATTAGAGGATTTCCAATTTAATTAATTCCACAAAATAACCTTGATACAATGTATATAGAGAAACAAACTTGAAACTCGTCTGGACTTCCTAATTTTAATAAAAATTTAATTTCTCGTAGCACGATTCGAAAATCTAAAACCAATACGTTTTCAATTTCCTTAATGTGTTTGCAGTAAATTTTGAGGGATAAGCTTTGAAGATTTTCATTCCTCCTTCTATTTATAACGTATCAATCATTATAGATAATTTCCATTTGCTTTCTAAATTAATTGATCACGTTGATTCGATTTAAAAATAAATTAAAGAGGAAAAATTTTGATTTTACTTGAAAAAAAAATAAATTTTTTCCCAACGAGAAGAAATTATATAAAAACAGTCGATTTTTAAAGAAGAAAATTTTTATCTTTTCTATTTTACTGAATATTTTATTTGACTAATTTTTATTTAAATGAAATAAACGAATTTCTATAGAGGAATAATTTAAACCAAATATTTACTTAATTGAATTTTCACTTGACCTAATTTCTTTTCGAGCAAATTTTTATCAATTTTTCCCTTGTAGCAATTTTTATTCAATAAAATTTTTTACTTTACGAATTTTTCTGTTGACGAAATTCTTGAACGATCAAATTTTTACCTGAACTTTTCTTTAGATTTTTATTCAATGAAATTTTTTACTTCACTGATTATTCAGTTGACGAAATTTCTAATCGACTATACATTTTTACTTGACCGATTTTCCCTCTGACGAAGTTTCTATTTAACCAAATTTTTACTTGACTGATTTTCCACCTGAAAATTCCTACTCGATCAAATTTTTAACGAAAATTTGCCAAAATTTAACCAAATAAAAATTCGAATGTAAATTCCATCAAATGGAAATTGGGTAAAATAAATATTCAATCAAATGAATCTGTTAAGGAAAATTCGATTTAATTCGGTTGAATGGAAATTCAGACAATTTGGTCAATATTTAATAAAATAAAAATTGGTACAAATAAAAATGTTTTCAATTTGAAATACTGTCAAATGGAAATTTAGCCAAATTTAAATTCGGTTGCAGAAAAATTCGACTAACTAATAATTCATTCAATTGGAAACAAAGTTAAATGAAAATTTATCTAAATATAATTTCGGTTAAATAGAAATTTAATAGATTCAAGATTTATTTTTTCACTCTTTTTCTCATATTTTCAGTTTTTTTAAATTTGTTTACTTTCCCTTTTTTTTGTTCATTATTCGAGAACTCTGATTCCACTTTTCATTGTTATAAACAAATTGAGAAAAAATTCCCATTATGCTTCGAATTTAAAAGCAATAGAAAAAAAATAAATTAAATGAAATGAGAGGTGAAGAATTTCCTCATAAAATACGAGATAGTAAAGGTAAGAGTTATGGACTTTAGGTGCGACAAAGCATCTGAGATTGGAGTAACGAGGCTGGCCACAGTGAAGTGTCCAACTGGTCTTGCTTTTGATATTGACAGGCAGACTTGTGACTGGAAGACCAACGTCAAGAACTGCGATACACTCGAAAGTAAGAAGCATATTATTTATTATTTTAATTAAGCTCCTTTTCCTTTTTTCCCCCTTCAGGTGTACAAAATCCGGCCTGAAGCCAATCACGTGTCCCAGTGGATTGGCCTTTGATTTGGACAAACAAACCTGCGACTGGAAGGGCAAGGTCACCAACTGTGACAAGCTCGAGAGTAAGTGACGCACGGGGAACAAAAAAAAAACAACAAAAAAACCGGCCCTCGTTCTCCAGGTCCTCTTACGTCTCAAATCTCTATTTTTAAAAATGATATCTCCAATTACTTCCGAATTTCACCGTTCGTCCTTTTTTTCGACGCACATTTCTTATTCATAAAGAAAATCTTTTTCTTCGCGATATCAGTGAAAAAAATACAAATAAAATAAATAATAAATAATTAATTTGCTTTTACAATCAAAAAAGTAATTAATCATCCAGATGAAAAAATTCTATAGGATTTCACTAGAATCATTCTATATGAATCTTAGTGAATATTCTATAGAATTTCACTAGAACGATATTCTATAGAATTTATACATGAATTTTACTAAATTTTAATGATTTTTAATTAGAAAGAATATAAATTTCGTGAAATATTTTTTTTAACATTATATCATTGTCTGGTTACTACAGGGCTCGAACTAGGTTCGTAAATCCTGTAAAGGTCCGTAAATTTGATTCAAGTCGGTAAAAGTCAGTTTTTTTTAAAAAAAAAGGTCCGTAAAGTCCGTAATTTTATTAAAAAAGGACAAAAAGTTCGTCAATTGTACAATATATTGTGGAGAATTTTAGAGAATTTACAAATGTTGCAGAAATTCAATTATTTTCAAAAGAAATAAAATTCTTCTCCAAAATTCAATTATGTTCAATAATTCTTCTCAAATTTTCAATTATCTTTAGAAATAATAAAATTCTTTTCCAAAATTCAATTATTTTCAAAAATTTTAATAAAATTCTTGGCAAAATTTCAATTATTTACAAAAAACTTTTTAAATTCTCGTCAAAATTTCAATTATCTTTAGATTCAATTATTTACAAAAATTTTAATAAAATTCTTGGCAAAATTTCAATTATTTTCAAAATTTTTTTGAAAATTCTTATCAAAATTTCAATTATTTTTAGAAATAATTAAATTCTTCTCCAAAATTCAATCATTTTCAAAAATTTTAATAAAATTCTTGGCAAAATTTCAATTATTTTCAAAAAATTTTTAAAATTCTTGTCAAAATTTCAATTATCTTTAGAAATAATAAAATTCTTCTCCGAAATTCAATTATTTTCAAGAGCTATAAAATCCTTCGCAGAAATTTAATTATGTTAAAAAATAGTAAAATTCTTCTTAGGAATTCAATTATTTTCATAAACAATAAAAACTGAATCCAGAATTTCAATTATTTTTAATAGAATTTTAATCGAATTTCTTGGAAAATGTAATTATTCTTACAAATTTTATTTAAAAATCGTCGAAAGAATTCAATTATTTAAAAATATGTTGGTAAAATTCTTTATGACAATTTTGAATTTTAAGAAACATTAATCTTTTCAATAAATTATTTATTATTCAATTATTTGAAAATTTGTTGGTAACGATTCTTTAAGGTTTAAGGGAATTGAATTTTAAGAAACATTGAATTATTTAATAAATAAATTATTTATTTTTGTATTTAAATAATTGAATTCCCGTAGAATTCATTTAAATTTGAATTTCAGTTCAAATTTAAGATAATAATTGAATATTAAAAGCAATATAGCGTGCATTTTTGGAAATAATTGAATTTTGAAATTAATTTTTTTGAAAACGTGTAATAAAATTTTTTATTATATTATTTTTAATTAATAATTAATATTAATTTTATATTATATTTAATTGAAGAATTTACAAATAATTGAAATTTTGTGAAATTGAATATTGTAAATAAATGAATTTGGAAATTGTCAGAGAGCTTTTTCGAAAATTAATTAATTTAAAGAAGAATTTTTGTTAAAAATTCTTGAAAATAATTTTGAAGAAGTACAATATTCATATAATATAAAATAATGATTTCATCAATTTCCCATTTTTAATTATTATAAAACATGAAGAAATCGAGCATGAAGTGTTCGATTTCTTTATGTTTTTTTTTTTTTTTTTTTTTTTTTTCTTTTTTTTTTTTTTAGAAAAAATTTAATTTACACAACTAACAATATTATAAAGTTGAAAAATATTATTTCTGTTTAATTGAAAACCACTAAAATTTAGTTTAATTCATGTAGAATTTATTTTATAGAATTTATTTAATTTATTTATTTTTAGAATTTATTCCTATAGAATGATCCTAGTGAAATTATATATAAATTTTTCAGCTGGACAAGAAAACAAACAAAAACTCTATAAATTTTACGAGAAAAAATATTTAAGCTTCTAAATTGTTAAACTTTACTAAAATTCTCTGCGTAATTAAAAAGAGCTTCTTTTTCTAATTTTATCCATTTCACTCAATTTCCATTCTTTCTTTCAATTTTCTTATATATTCGCATTGCGAAGTAATTTTTCTTTTTCTATTCTTAGAAATGAAATCAAGTTGCTTTATTAAAAAGAAATGAAGTCTCCGATAGATTATCGATTTGTTTTAATTATTTTATAATTCCTCGACAGGAATGAGAAGTAAAGAGAGAGTGAGAAGAATAAAAATGCACTTCGTAAAAATAGGACGAACTCGTGTATTGGAAATGTCATTTAAATAATAGAGAACGGAGGATCGGAAAATTCGGTCCGAAAATATAGACTCGCGCCGTAGCACGCACATTATGTATAAAAAAAATACGACGACTAACTTCACAGACATTCGATATGAAAGGACGCGTTGCGACGAGGAAATCAAAGAAAAAAATGCTAATTTAATCCTCGACACATCGCGATCCTTTCGTTAAAAAAAAAAGAATTTTTCTAAAAATAAGCTTCTCCACCAAAGCAAATTTATTCCTTGGGCTATAAAAACTATTTGCACAACTAACAAATTAATAATGCACTTTACGCTTTTCCTCGGTGGCCTTTTTTTTAATTTCTTACACTATTTTTAGACTAATTATAAATTCACTCAATTTAAAAAAAAAACTAATTCGCAAAACTTTCCTACAAACTGATAATAAGTGCTTTTTAAAAAGTTAATACGTTTTCATCTAATTTTCTAATACAAGAATTTCCACATGAGAAAATTATAATTAAACTTAAATATCTATTTGGCAGAAATCAATATTCATTCTTACTTTATAATTAACTATAATGAAACAATTAAAAATGAATAGATATTTATTACTCAAATCTTAACGAATATTGAATTAATTAATCAATTAAGTATTAAATGGATTATTTAATAATAGTCAATTAAATATTATTTAAAATAAAAAATTAAATTAATTAATCAATCAAATATATGTATTTTAAATTGATTATAATTCATTAAATTACAATGAATATTAAATTGATTATAATCAATTAAATTCCAATAAATATTAAATTGATTATAATCACTTAAATTCCAATGAATATTAAATTGATTATAATCACTTAAATTCCAATGAATATTAAATTGATTATAATCAATTAAATTCCAATGAATATTAAATTGATTATAATCAATTAAATTCCAATGAATATTAAATTGATTATAATCAATTAAATTCTAATGAATATTAAATTGATTATAAACAATTAAATTCCAATGGTTATTAAATTAATTATAATGAATTAAATTAATTATAATAAATTAAATTAATTATAATAAATTAAATTAATTATAATGAATTAAATTAATGTTAATTTAATTAATAAATATTAAATTAACTATAATTAATTACATACCAATGGATATTAAATAAATTATTATCAATTAAATTTCATTGCAGTAATTAAATTAATTCTGATCAATTAAAGCAAATGGATGTATAATCAATAAGTAATTAACGAATATTTTATTTATTAATTAATTAATCATTAAATAGCACTCGGTGATGGGAAAAATACTAATTATTGTTTAATAATGACTTTTCTCTGGACTTGGCAAAAATTCACATTGTTAATTAACTATTATTCATTTCTACTCGTTTACTCTGTATTTTTATGTTCGTATCAGTTCGTCTATATCTTCGCTGTGAAATTGCGTGAAAGTGTGACTGGTTGCCTATAGGCTTGTGCGTTTATATACAGTAAATACTTTCTAGACTTTTAATTTCTGTTTCCATTTTACTTCACTTATTGGATATTTTACAATTTTTTGCCTCAAAATTGTTTCATATTTTTCGTATTGAGAAGAAGTTGAAATTTTTTTTTTTAATTTTTTATAACAATAGTAATAATAAACAGTAATATTAATATTATTAGCAACAATAATATTATTTAATATTTAATTTTTTTTAATTTTTTAAATTTTTTAAATTTTTTTATAAATAAAAATTTCATAAAAATTTTATAAATAAAATAATATTACAATTTTCAGTCTCGAAAATTTTTAATATTACCATTGTTATAAAAAATACAAATGAAAATGAAGATAATAATTTGCAAATTTTTTTTACTTCGACAAATATGAAACAATTTCAAGGTAGAAAATTACAAACATATTTTACATATACAGAAAAATTATAGCAAGAAAAATTTTTTGTCGATTTAAAGAAATCAGTTGTTTTGACTTGTTTCTTCGATTGAAAATTAATCTTTCCTAGATTCAAAGAGAATTTATTTTGATTAAAAGCAATTTTTTTTTATTTAGGTATAAATAATTTATTTGTTTCGAAGAAATTTTCCTTTTTAAATTAAAGAACTATTTCTTTGTTCCTTTCTTTGACTTAAAAGACAAATTTCTTGAAGTCGAAGAAAATTCTTTGAAATCAAAGAAAAGTCCTGTAAAAGTTGAAATGTTCTTGGTGTTTAACTGAAATTTTCTTTGAAAATTTAAATATGTTGACATTGTAAATAAATAAACAAATAAATAAAAGAAAAATTTATTTTGAATGAAACAAAACGAGTCGGAGAAACGGATTTCTTGAAATTGAGAAAAACTTTTTTCTGGGTGTAAAATAAAATAATTACAAACAACAGTTAATAATAAAAATAATAATTTTGTATTACTATTAATTATTATTAACTACTATTTGTTATTATTTTATCACTTACAATATTTAGTGATTTATTATAATTAATTAATTCATTAATATTATTATTAATACTATAATTATAATTAATTATTAATTTCATCCAATTTTGAAAAATTTAACAATTCACATTCGTTTTTAAAAATCAGAAACAGATTTTCCTCTATAAAATTTCATTAAGAAAAAAATTGCATTACTGTATAATAAACCGAAAATCTCTTTCATTATGACTTTTATCGCTCTTTCTCTAAATATAAAAAAGTGGTTTTTTTTGCCCCCTTTTTTTTGCACTTCTCTTTTTTTCTTGAGTAGGATTCCTCAGAGAGATTGAATTGTAAAGTGAGAGAAAGAGAGAAAGAAAGAGGCCTTGTGAAAAAGGCACTCTAGTTTCATACCTCTTTGTACTTGATTTCAAATTCAACAGAGTGTAGACCTCTCTTTTCAAGAGTGGATAACTCGTTTCTCGCATCTGCAGTTTCGCTTGGACAATTCGTCCTGGTTGCTCACTGACTCGCTCGCATATATATATAGAGATATCTTATATACAAACACTCATTCCATCATCATAAAAATTATTTTCCTCATTTATACACTCTTCATCGAATAAGATATCTTGTAACAGGAGGAGAAATACTTTCTGATGTGTGTAATGTACATTATAAGACTACTTTCGCTTGCTCTTCACCCTGTTTATATGCGCGCCTTTCGCAGAATTCAATAACGAGAATCTCCCCTGAGGCAATGACATCACTCACACATAAATGCATTTTATGAAGAAAAAAAAATAAGAAAAAAAAAATTCCATATCCCACATCATTATGAAATCAAGATATAAACCAAATTCCACATTTCATTTCACTTTTACGCGCTTTCTCCGAAACTTACATAAAAGCCTTTTCACCATTAAAAAACAAATTCCAATTGAATATTAATTTACAAATTTTTATTCCTATATATGGATTATCTCAAATTTATGGCTTAGTTCTATTTTCATTAACGAGAATTTTCGTAAATATCTATTTATTTGTGTCAAATTATTAAACAAAAGAAATTTTTTATTCCGCACACAACTTAAGTAAATAAAAAATTAAGATTACGTGAAATAGAAATTTTTTTCCAGAAAATTCGATTAAATACAATTTTTATTTTTTAGTAGAATTTTTATGTAATGAAATTTTCATTAAGTAAATTTTTTACTACGCAAATTTTTTTTAGCAGAATTTAGTAAAATTTTCATAAAGTAGAATTTTTATTTTCGAAAATCTTTTTTTAGCAAAATTTTCGTCTATTAGAATTTTTACTTTGGAAAATCAGGGTTACCACAAAAATTTAATTTTGTTTTTCCCTGACTTTTCCCTGATTTCGAGAAAGAATTTTAAATTTTCCCTGTCACTAAAGAATATTCTGATTCACTCTAAAAATGATTAGAAACTCAAAGAAATGTTCTAATATTTGCCAATTTCTTTAATTGTAAAATTATTCGAAAACAATTGTTTTATTTTATATGTTATTCCTAACTTCTTTGAATTTATTTTTATTATTTAAAATCAATTATTATTTTCTAGAATTTTTAACTAAAATTTTTCTTTTAATCATTTATTATTTTAAAGAACGAAAAATTTAAATTTCCAAAAATTTGAATTTGAAACCTTTTTAAAATTCAATTATTTCTAAAAATCCATGCTATAATGTTTTTAATAATAAATTATTATCTAATAACAGAAATTCATTTTTAAATAAATTTTTATTAAAAAATTCCACGAGAATTCAATTATTTAAATACAAAAATAAATAATTGAATTTTATAACAATTTTTGAAAATAATTGAAAACTTTTTGAAGAATTTTATTAAAATTTTTAAAAATAATTGAATTCCTGAGAATTTAATTAATAATTTACGAAAATAATTGAGAATTCATGCAACGGATTTTATTAAATTTTGTTTAAATAATTGAATTCATACGAAGAATTTTATTAAATTTTGTTTAAATAATTGAAATTTTGACAAGAAGTTTATTAAAATTTTTGAAAATAATTTCATTCTTGAGAAGAATTTCCCTACCTATATTTATAAAGACAATTTAATTATTGACGAGAATTAAAAAAAAAAATTTTTAAATAATTTAATTTCTGCAAAATATTTTTTACTTTTCAAAAAAATTGAATTCTTGTGATAGATTTTGATATTTATGAAAATAATTGAATTTTGTAAAAGAATTTTATTAAGAATCCTTAAAATAATTGATTTTATGGGGAGAATTTTGTTGTTTAACAAGATAATTGAATTCTTTTGCAGAATTACTTTAATTTTTTTTTGAAAATAATTGATTTCCTGAGACGAATTAAAAAAGTTATTTATGAAAATATTTTAATCATTGCAACGAATTTTATTATTTTATTAAATAATTGAATGTTTCTTAAATTTGAAATCTTTCGTCAAGTTTTAATAAAATGTTTAAGAATAACTGCATTTTTCGAGGAATTCATTTAAAATTGTTTTCAAAATATTTAAAATTCTGTCGTGAAAATAATTGAATTCCTAAGTGAAATTTTATTATTTATAAAAATAATTGAATGTTTTCGTAGAATTTTATCAAAAACGTTTTCCAATAATTAAATTTTATGAAAATAATGAATATTGAAATTTATTTGAAATGCGAAAAACTTGTACAAATAATTGAAATTTTTCAAAGAATTTTATTTAAATTTTTTGAAAATAATTGAATTTTTGGCGAAAATTTTTTCTATTTATAAAGATAATTGAATTCTTGACGAAATATTCGTTAAAATTTTTAAGAATAATTGAATATTATTTTGCAGAGAATTTTTTTTAAATTCCTAAAAATAATTGAATCTTTGTAAAGAATCTTGTTATTTATCAAGATAATTGCATTTAAACTTTCGTCTTGTAAAATTTTTACTTTGGAAAATTTTTATTTAACAAAATTTAGTAGAATTTTTATTTCACAGATTTTTTATTTAGCAGAATTTTTATTTAATCAAATTTTGATTTTCGTACACAATTATTAATAAAATGAAATTTTTATCCAGACCATAAATTTATCCAAATGAAAACTGATTGAAATAAAAATCCCGTTCAATAAAAATTGGTCTATTATAAAAATTTAATTAAATCGAAATTTCGTTATAGAAATGACAATTTAATTAAATATGTTTTAATAATTCTACAGAAAGAAAATTTCTTTAAATGAAAATTTTTAATAAAACATTGGAATAATATTATGTTAATATTCATTTAAATATAGAAATTCTATTAAAAGATAATTAATTCAATTGAAGACAATTCAGTCGAAAGTAATTCATTCGAAGATAATTTAGTTGAAAATAATTCATTCGATGATAATTCAGTTGAATAAAAATTGTTTATTATCCTTTGTACATTTAGTTAAAATCCTTTTCAAAAATTAATCATAAAAATATAAAAAAATAAAAATATAAGAAAATGAAAATATGAAAATATAAAAATATAAAAAAATAAAAATATAAAAATGTAAAAATAAAAAATAAATAAAGTGTAAATGTAAAAATAAGAAATTGATAAAATGTAACAATAAAAAATTAATAAAATATAAAAATATAAATACTTCCTCTATACGGAAGCAAAATAAAAAAAAATAAGAAAATATTCATATTATAAATAAATATTTTTTTTAAATATAAAGAAAAATATTCACAAAAATAGATATTTATAAAAATAAACAGAACACAATCAATGGAAATCGATTATAGAAAAAACGAATCTAAATAAAATATATTTAAATTATAAGGGTCGTTTTTGTAACAATTCTCTCACACGCTTTTTTATTGATTGAATCAAAGCAGCAAAAAGGCAAGGTTCCTGATTCAGTCACATTGCTTTCTCATTTATCGCAAAATACTTTATTCAATACATATATATGTTATATTTACGTGTGTGTGTGTCTGTGTTTGTGTCTGTGTCTACTATTTTCTACCTCCTCGGATTGCAATAATGCAGCTGACTATATAAACCAGTCTTACTTCTCCTGGCAAATCTAAAAAATTTATATATGCCTCTCGTATCCGCTCTTCTACTACTTACATTTGCCTCGTTTCATTTCTTCTTTTTCTGCCCATTGGCGCTAAGAAAAATTTGATAAAAAAAAACCAATAAAACTACTACCTGACTTATGCAAGCTCGATTCGAACACTACCTTTTAATTATTATTTTGCAAGAAAAATAAAAGATTTTTCTAGTTTTGGCAAATTTTCCTTTTTTAATTAACCGTAAAAAAAACCGAATTGTCAAAAAATTATTTACAATTTCTAGTTTCTAAACTTGAAAATTGAATAATTAAAATAAATAATAATAAAAGTGTCCGAATGAAAAAATTAATATTCGAAAAAAATAATAATTAATAAATATCAAAAATTAAAAACGCTAAATAATTATTGAATAAACAATATTTCAATTAATTAAAATTAAATGCCAATTAATATTTACAAATCGTAATTATTTAGACTTGCAAGTGAACTTATGTAATTTAATCAAGAATATAAAGGAAAGTACAGCTTCTAATTAACTCCTTCTCCACATTTTCAAAAAAGAAATGTCAAAGGCAAAGTGTTTTTATTGGTTTCTTGTTACATTTTTCTTCAAGTGCTTTAAATGTTTACTTTGTAAAAAAAATTGAAGTGCGAATGATTTGTGTTCACTAAACGCGTGCAACGCCGTGAGAAAATAATGTACCCAAAAAATAGGCGTCACAAAAAAAAGAAACAAAAAATAAAACTCAAAATTACAGACGACACGATTTTTAGACTGTTGTAGAATTTTGACAGACAGTAGATTGATCCAAAATTTTTTAGCATGGGCAAAAGTTACATGGATTCTGGCCTTGGATATGTATAAATAAATACGCAATGAATATCTCAATGATGTTCGTGTAAAAAGCTTTGTTAATTTCTTATCTAGTTTAAAAATGTAATCCACAATTTTGATAATAAAAAAAAAACAGAAATGTATCTTTTCTTTCATTTTCGTCGAAAATTTGTCCACTGTATGAAAGATATTTTTATAAATTTATAATTTAAATTTTATATTTATAAAAAACACTAAGAAATGAATACAAAAAAATAAAGAATAAATAAAATGAATAATAGTATGTGGAATAAATAATTAAAATGAAATAATATTTAATTAACTTCATTTGAATATTAATTCTAATTTATTTTATAAAAAGAAAATAAGTAAACAACTTTGGAAAAATACATTTAACAATTATTTTCCTGAAAGAAATGATACATTTTCATGAAATTATCTAATTTCCATCTTTTAATGTTTAAAATAAATTTCTATACTTGGAATATTTGCTCTTTAGTTTCTATCTCTTAATTTCGAATCAAATTTTTAATTAGCGAAATTCTCAAAAAAATGTTTAATTTATACAAATAACTAATTAACTTAAATTAGTTAGTTAGGTTAGTTATTTATAAATTAAATATTTAAATTTCAAACTTTCTGCATTTTTTTTTTTTTTTGCCAATTCATTCGAAAAAATAATAAACATTTAAAAGAGGAAATAAGATAAACGCAGTAGAGAAATAAGTATTTTAATTGAAAAATTATTACAAGAAATTTAGTGTAAATGGAATTAAAAATTTTTTTCAGAGCCTAGAAAAGTTCTACCAAAATTCAAAACAGACGAACCTGTTTGTCCCGATGGAAAACTATCCTGCGGCAATGGCGAGTGTGTCGATAAAGAATTATTCTGTAATGGCAAACCCGATTGCAAGGACGAATCTGACGAAAACGCCTGCAGTATGTATTTTTAATTTTCTATTATATACTAAAAAGAAAAAAAAAGAAAAATCCATTTGATTCTCTCTATTATTTTTGAGCTAACTTTATAGAAATTTTAATTTTAAAAATAGAAATTTTTACACAATAAAAAAGCGAAATCAAAGTAGTAACAATACCAATGCAACAAAAGTTGAAATCAAAAGTTGAAATATGCAGAAATAAAAGAAAATTAAAAAAATAACTAAGCTAATAAAAACATGGTAATTTTTTTGCAATTTTAAGAGCTATTTTTCCAGATAATTAAAGTTAATTTTGATCTCTCTAAATCTGAATTAGTTAAAAATAACTAATTAGTCGTTTTTAACTTATCGTATAATTAATTAGTTATTTTTAAATTATTTTATTAATTTAGTTATTTTTAACTGATTTGCATTTAGAGAGCAGTAAATTGTAGTTTAATTTTATTTACTATTATTATTACTATTAATAAATTAATTTAATTTTCTTTCCCCTGATTTCCAAACAAAATTTTGACTTTTTCCCTGACCCTAAAGAATATTCTGATTCACTTTAAAAATAATTAGATACTCAAAAAAAAATGTTCTATCGCACTTATTTACAAATTTCTTTAATTGTAAAATTATTCGAAAATATCAATAACTTAATTTCATTTTTATTATTATTTTTTCATAGGAAAAAAGATTTCGAAAATTTCAAATTCAAACCTTTTGAAATTCAATAACTTGAAAGAATATTATTATAATTATTATTTTAATGAATTATTATTTTCTAAAATTTTTAAATAAAATTCTAATAATTTATGATAAAGTTTTTTTTGAGAATTTTCAAATTCATTTGTTTACAATTCAGTTTTAGGAAATTTTGATTATTCGAAAATTCTTCAATGAAATATACATTAGAAAATAAAAACTTGAAATAATTTTTGAAAATTGCGATTAAGTTTTTTGAAAAAAATTAGTTCCACGAAATTTTTAATTAAAAGTATGAAAAATTCAATTTTCAAAGATTTTAATTTGTAACCTTTACAAAATGCAATTATTTCTAAAAATTGCAATTATTAGTAACTTCTTCAAAGTTAAATCTAAAACTTTATATGAAATTAATTTTTAAATTAATTTTTAAATCAATTTTAATTAGCAAATTCTAAGAAAATTCAATTATTTAAATAGAAATGTAAATAATTTATTGAATAAATAAATGAATGTTTCTTAAAATTTAATTCTTATATAGAATTTTATTAACAAAAATTTTTAAATAATTGAATTCTGTCGACGAATTTTAATAAAATTTTTATTAATAATTACATTTTTTGAGGAATTTCATTGAAATTGTATCAAAAATAATTGAAATTCTGCAATGACTTTTATTATTTATAAAAATAATTGAATTATTGCGAAGAATTTCATAAAAAAAAAAGTTTACAACAATTGATTTTTTTCGAAAAAATGTATGCAAATTCTATTTTTAATAATTGAATTCCTGTGAAATTTTCATTATTTTTGAAGATAATTGAATATTTGTTTAGAACTTTGTAAATATTGTTTTTAAACAAATGAATTCTTTTAAGAAATTTTATTAAAATAGTAGAATATTAAAAATCATTGAAATAAGAAAAATTTTTGAAAATAATTGAATTTTGTCGAATAATTTTGCTATTCAATTATAAAGATAATTGAAATGTTGGCGACAATTTTTTTTGGATTCTTTGAAAATAATTGAATTTCTGCGAAGAATTTTATTAATTTTGAAAATAATTGAAAACTTGTGATGAATATTGTTATTTATGAAAATAATTGAATTTTACAATGAATATTATAAAAATTTCTGAATATAATTGAATTTCGCCGAAGAATTTTGCTATTTATAAAGATAATTAAAATGTTGACGAGAATTTAAAAAAAAATTTTGAAAATAATTGAAATTTTGCCAAGAATTTTAATGTTTATTAAGAATTTATTAATAATTGCGTTAAAATTTTTAAAATTGAAACTAATTTCAACCGAATTGAAATTAAAGTTTTTCGAAAAAATACTTCATTAAATATGATCTATAAGTAATAACTTTACGGCAGTTCTTCAATAAAATTAAGTTATTTAAAATAAATTATTGTCAGAAATAGAAAAAATTTAATGTTTTTTTTCAGAATTCGTGGTAATTTCATAGTTTATAAGACAGGCAAAAACAGAAAAATTCAGAATTTTCTTATAAATTCTAAACTTTTAATTTTTTCCAGTACTTTTAATAAAAATTCCTGATTTTTCCCTTACTTTCCTGACAAATTCTACTTTCCCTGATTTCCCTGACCTGTGGCAACCCTGATTTTTACTAATTTCAATTTTACGAAGTTTAAAGTTTAAACTTGCTTATGCTAATTAAATTATAAATGAATTTAATTAAATTATAGTTTAATTTTTATCGTATACTAGTTTAATTAAATTAAATTCTATACTTTAATTTAATTAACAAAGTTATAATTAAATTATTAGTCATCAGTTCGTTTAAAAGAAAAATGTATTTATTCAAATAACCCAAATTCAATTTTCATTGTTGGAATTTAAAAAAGAAAATTTTCAATTTAAAAGAAAAAAAAACTTGTTTTCAGCTGTGGAGACCGATCCAAATAGAGCGCCCGATTGTGATCCAACACAATGTATTCTGCCCGATTGTTATTGTTCAGCAGACGGAACACGAATTCCAGGGAATATTGAACCATCTCAAGTACCACAAATGATAACAATTACATTTAACGGTGCAGTAAATGTCGACAATATCGACTTATATGAGGAGATATTCAATGGACAACGAGCAAATCCAAATGGCTGTCAAATTCGTGGCACATTCTTTGTTTCGCACAAATATACAAATTATTCAGCCGTTCAAGATTTACATCGTAAGGGACATGAAATTTCTGTCTTCTCATTGACACACAAAGACGATCCACAATATTGGAGTCAGGGAACTTATGACGATTGGCTCGCTGAAATGGCCGGTGCACGATTAATTGTTGAACGTTTCGCCAATATCACCGATGGATCCATTGTCGGTTAGTGGAATAACAAAATTTTATTTTTTTTCTGATAAAACTATCTTGGCTTTTTTCTTTTGCCGAATATTAGAAATATTAGAAATATTAAAAATATTAAAAATATTTAAAGTATTTTGAAATATTTAAAAATGTTTACACACAGTTTTTCTGCGGATATCAAATTGAGACAAAAAACCGAATCAAAAGTCGGTTTTTTTGTCTCAATTTTGATATCCGCAGAAAAACTGTGTGTAAACATTTTTACTAATTCAAATTTAGAGTATTGATTCAATCAAAATTTGTTTCTTTCAAAAGAAAAGTTTTTCTAAGTGTGGAAATATTTTTGACGCGTGAAACTTTTTTTCCAATTTTTCTAAAGATTTTTCAATTTTCTTTCCAGGATTAAGAGCGCCTTACTTGAGAGTTGGAGGCAATAAGCAATTTGAGATGATGGCTGATCAACTTTTCGTCTACGATGCATCGATTACGGCATCACTTGGTCGTGTGCCCATTTGGCCGTATACACTCTACTTCCGTATGCCGCATAAATGTAACGGAAACAGCGGAAACTGTCCCTCGAGATCACATCCGGTGTGGGAAATGGTCATGAATGAATTGGATCGACGTGACGATCCAACCTTCGACGAATCACTCCCCGGTTGTCACATGGTGGACTCATGCTCCAACATTCAAACTGGCGAACAATTTGCAAGATTACTTAGACATAATGCATTCCGTCACATTAATTCGAACCGCGCACCATTGGGATTCAATTTCCATGCGTCGTGGCTCAAGAGCAAGAAAGAATTTAAGGAGGAACTCATCAAATTCATTGAGGAAATGTTGGCGAGAAACGATGTCTATTTCGTCACAATGGTCCAGGTAATGACGCAAAAAATATCCCTCTCCCAAAATCATAGAAAATACACTGAAAAAGAAAATTTATTTGATTCAAATAACCGATTACTTGACTATTATCAATTATAAATATTTAATTGGATCAAATAATCGGTTATTTGAGTCAAATAAATTTTTCTTTTCAGTGTAGTACCGAAAATTCAATTTGTCTTTGAAACATTAATTAGAAAATATTTAGAATTTTAATTTTTTGAGGAATTTGGAAAAATATAATGTTGCACGTCTAGCGATTTTTGAACGGTCGAGAATATCGTCAAAAAAATAATTAAAACAATTGGAACAATTAAATTTTTATAGTTTTGTCTCACTTCTTTTATGAAAAGAGACGAAAAAACGAAAGATACCTATTTGCTTGACGAGAATTACTATCAAACAATATATTTAAAAAATGAATGAACCAAAAAGTAGAATAAAATGAAAAATGAGCAATGGACCAAAAAATCCAGAAAGTGATGAACAGCTAACAACAGCAAATGAACAACAAACAAATGAAAAGAAATGATTATCAAATTTTATAAAATTATTTTTCAATTTAGAGGCATAATTACATAATTAAATAACTAACTTCTCTCAATATAAAATTAATAATAATAGCAAAAATAATAATAATAATAGCAAAACTGATAAAAAACGACAAGTAATAATAATACCAAAAATGCTAAAAATGCCAAAAAGAATAATCAATCCAAAAAAGCAAATTAAGAGAAGAAAAAAATCAAATAAAAAGCATACCAACAACAACAGAATAAACAAAATAGAAATTATTGCAAATAATCAATAAAATTCCACTATGTGGAAGCAAAATGAAAATATGCAAAATCCAGAAAAACCAAATAATCTAATTAAAATAAACAAAACAAAGAATCTCAAATAAATAATAAACAGTAGAACCAATATAAATAAGAATATAGCTGATAAACAACAATAAAATAAACAAAATCAAAATTTCTAGCAAATAAACAGCAAAATATACAGAATCCAAAATTCAGTAGATGAAAAATCAAAAAATCTAAAAGTTAATAAATAATAAAGAGTCGAACATATGGAACTAAAAATATAGCTAATAAACAATAGAATAAATAAAATTCATAATATTGCTAATAAACAATAATACAATAAACAAAATCCAAATTTCTAGAAAAAAAAACAATAAAATATACAAAATCCAAAATTCAGTATAGACGAAGAATAAATAAAATCCAAAATATTACAGAATAAACAAAATCCAAATTTCTAACAGATAAACAATAATAAAATATATTCAAAATCTAAAACATGGAAAGTAACAACTAACTAAATTCAAAACTTTATAAATAATCATGAGAAAAATAAATATTAAACTTAAAACAAAAGCTAAAAAGCATCACAAAAATAAATAAAATCCAAAATATAACTCACTAAAAAAGAAATTTACTTGATTCAAATATAACCAATTACTTGAATATTATCAAACCTAAATATTTACTTGAACCAAATAATTTTTATTTCAATCGAATAATTTCGTATCAAAAATTATTTGAACCGATAATTTCAGTATTAGAAGAAAATACGATTTCATCGATTCAAATAATAATTATTTGTCACAAGTAAACATTTAATTGATAATAGACAAGTTATTTTGTTACAATCTACTTTGTTACTGTAACTTCTTCAAACATTATTTTCCTCATTACGATTATTTATTTCTAGAATTTTCAACTAAAATTCTTCTTTAAGTCAATTTTTTAAAAATAATTTTTGAAAAAATTCTTTGAATTTTCAAATTCTTTTGTTTCCAATTTAATTTTACGAAATTTTGAATATTCTGACATTTTTCAATTAAATATTCATTAGAAATTAAAAACTTCAAATAATTAAAAAAAATTCCATTAAACTTATTGAGAAAAATTAATTCTATAGAATTCTTAATTAAAAGCATGAAAAGTTCAAATTTTCAAAGATTTTAATTTAAAATTCTTTTTTAAATCAATATTTATTAGAAAATTCTGAAAGAATTCAATTATTTAACTATAAAAATAAATATTTTATTAAACAATTGAATGTTTCTTAAAATTGAATTTTCATAAAGAATTTTATCGCCAAATTTTTAAACAATTGAATTCTCTTGACAAATTTTAATAAAATTTTTAAGAATAATTGCATTTTTTAAGAAATTTTGTTGAAAATTGTATTAAAAATAATTGAAATTCTGCCAAGAATTTTATTAAAAGTTTAGAAAAATTAAAAATAATTGAATTTCGGAGAAAAATGTTATTATTTATAAAGATAATTGAAATTTTGACGAGAATTTTTGTAAATTTTTAAATATAATTGGATTTCTGCGAAGAATTTCATTAAAATTATTTTGAAAAATATTGAATTGTTACGCAAAGAATTTCATTAAAAATTTTCAAAATAATTTTATTCTTTAAAGAAATTTAATTAAAAATGTATTGAAAATAATAGATTCAGTCTAATAAATAAATTGTAGCAAAGGTTATTAAAATAATTAAATTTCTTTCATTAATTTTAATAAAATTTTTAAGAATAATAACTTTTTTCGAGGAATTTCATTAAAATTGTATTAAAAATAATTGAAATTCAGCATTGAGTTTTATTATTTATGAAAATAATTGAATTCCTGTAAAATATGTTATTATTTATGAAAATAATTGAATAATACATAAAAGTAATTTGTAAATATTTGAATTCCTGTGAAATTTTTATTATTTATGGAAATAATGAAATGTTTGCGTAGAATTTTATTAAATTTTTTTTTAACTAATTGAATTCTTTTAGGAATTTTTATTAAAGTAGTAGATATTAAAAATCATTGAATTGAGGAAAGTTTTTGAAAATAATTAAAATTTTGCCAAGAATTTTATTAAAATTTTTGAAAATAATTGAATTTCTGAGAAGAATTTTACTAGTTTTGAAAATAATTAAATTTCTGAAATCATTTATGTAACTTCTTGAAAATTCAATTATTTGTTTTAGTGTTTTTTAACTTAAATTCTTCTATAAATCCATTATTTTTAATAATCAATTAAATACATATTAAAAAATTTAACTAATTTCAGAAGAATTTTAGTTTTTAAAATTTTTGTTAACTGTAATTTTTTTTATATTTCTAATTAAATTCATTTAAAATTGAAATTTTATAAAATTTTAAATCAAATCTTTTGAAGTTCATCTAGTTATGAAAATTGTAAACGCAATTCTTTCAAAATTGAATTAATTTTGAAATATTTAAATGAAATTAGATTTCAAGAATAAACACAACAACTTTAAAATCAACAATTTTCCAGGATTTTGATCAAAATTCCATGACTTTTCGAGGTTTTTTCAAGGTTTATAAAATTCCCTGACATTCCCAGGTTTTCCAGATTGCGTAGCAACCCTGGAACCCTAAATTAATTAGCAACCCTAAATTAATAATTTATTAATTAATAATAAATAAATGAGAAATAAAAATTTGAATAATATATTCATAAGAGAGGAAAGAGATTTGGCTAAATAAAATATTATTTTCGTAGGTAATCAAGTGGATGCAGACGCCAACGGAATTATCTGCAATCCGAGACTTCCAGGAATGGAAGGAAACATGTGATGAAAAGGGGCAACCGTACTGCTCCCTACCAAATGCATGCCCCCTAACAACTAGAGAATTACCTGGCGAGACCCTACGTCTTTTCACCTGTATGGAGTGTCCCAACAACTATCCCTGGCTGCTGGACCCGACCGGCGATGGTTTCTCCGTGAAGAAATGAGAGAGTTTCGAGGCCATAGAAACGATCGAATCGATCGTCGCAAAATAAAAACCTCTTTCACAATTTCAAAGCACTCAGTGATGTCCTTACTAAATATCAAACTCGAGTAATAACATTTTTTTTATCATTTTCCTCTCTATAGAGAGGCACGTAGAAACTTTAAAATAGATTCCATTTTTTCCAGTTTCATTAAAAAAAAAAATCCACCAGCAAATTGCATTTTTTCCCCTTTATATATTTTTGATATTTTCTTCCCTCTCTTTTTAAAGTTTCTACCTTTCACTTTGTATATTATTTGGATATGGATTTATATTCAAATAGTATAAATAGGAATTTTAATAAAAAAAATCGATTTTAAGAACATTACCGAAAAATAAGAGAACAAAGAGGGAAAACTACAGAAAAGTAAACGAAAAACACTTTTATTTTTCAAACGACTTTGAACGTAGTTTTCTTTTCTATAAATTAGCAAAAAAACAAACAGTGAATTTTTTTTCTATTCTATAATCACAAAGACGTTGTGCACACATTCCAAAAATGAACTATATAAAAAATTTTGTTATATGAATATTATTTTTCGAGAAATCTCAAAGACTCGTTTTCCTCCTGAAGTACTAAGAAAAAAGGAAATGAAAAATTTTTGTTTGAAAATGATATGAATTCTACGATCAAGAGAAAAATATCGACATTGTTGAAAATCATTGAAATTTAATTCAGGAAAAAGACATTTTTTTTTAAGTCCCAGGAGGATATTATAATGTTAAGTTATCTATGTTAGTATATCTTGTGTGAGTGAATGAATGAAGTTAAGATACAGTGTCCTAAGATGTGTTGAATTTTTAAATCCGGACAAAATGAAAAATAAACAAGATATTTATTTATCTCGATGCGAATTCATTTTCCCTTTTTCCTATTATTTTCCTATAAAATTTTTAACATTCAAATGAAAGAAATATATTTTTTTGTCCCAATATTTTGAACAACTACTAGAATGAAATAAAAAATTTTATAATTGAATAATTATTTAGTAAAAAATTATTTTTTTAATTATAAAAAAAAAATTGGCAAATAGAATTCACATTGAAAGAAGTAATAAAAACATTATCGTTCATTCGAACATTCTTTACATTAGAACTATTTTTCTCTGTTAAATTCTTCGAGCAAAAAATTTGAATATATTTTATTCGGTTTTCTGAATATTTCTTGATCTTTAATTTAAAAATTTCAAAAAAAATTTACGATTTTTTAACAATTAAAAAAAACAAAATAATTGTTCAGATTCAAGAGACCAAGGAATAAAGGGGTTTTTCAAACACCCCAAACTGTTAAAATTTATAACAATCACAGACTTCGCACTCAGTAATTAATTTAAAAAAAAATAGCAAAAAGTAGCTTTAAGACTGAAAAAAGTAGTAAAAAAAAGTAGCAATCGAAAAATTAAATTTTATGACTAAAAAACTCGTTTAACGGATTCATAAAATTAAAAAAAAAAATTAGATTCTGTATTTCCTTGACATTTTCCTGATTTCCATAAAAAATATTCACTTTTATTCTTATCCTGGTTATAACTTCAATTCTAAAATGTTTATGTTCAAATTAATTTCCAAACTTTTAGTTAGAATTATTCAAAAATTCGATTCTATTTAAAAATAATTTTTAAAAGTCAAAAAATAAATTTTTCAAAAATATAAAATTTATCTCAATTAAATTTCACAAAATTTCCAATTAATTGGAAATTTAAATGAAGATTTTTAATTTTTTCGAGAATTTGGCTATATTTAAAAAATTCTAATATTAAAATTTTTCAAGATACTTTTTTTTGATAACAATTTCTAAATTAAATTATTCATACTTAATTTTTGTTCAAAAAATATATAAATACTTATTTATTTTTCCACAGGAATTAAAATTTTTAATAATTTTAGTCTAAAAGCTTTTTGAAATTTAACTGTTTCTAAACAATCATAGAAATAACGCATTTAATATTTAATAATCTAAAATTTTAACTGAAATTAATTTTTTAATCAATTCTTATTATAGAAACTTCAACAAGAATAATTCAATTATTTAAGTACAAAAAAAATAATTTATAGAATAATTGATTATTTCTCAAAATTGACCACTTATAAAGAATGTTATCAAACTTTTTGAAAATATAATTGAATTCTTTCGAAAAATTGTAATAAATCTTTTAAGAATAATTATTTTCCATTTTTCGAGGAATTCATTTAAAATTGTATTACAAAAATAATTGAAATCCTGTGAAGAATTTTAATAAATCTTTTAAAAATAATTACATTTTTCGAGGAATTTATTTAAAATTTTATTAAAAATAATTGAAACACTGTGAAAAATTTGATTATTTATGAAAATAATTAAAATCTTGCAACAAATTTTATTAAAACAATTTTTTGTCTCATTTTATGAAAATTTAACAGAATTCAATTATTTCCAATTATTAATTATTATTAATTATTATTAATTATTATAATAATATTATTTTCCAATTATTATTAATAATTTCAATTATTTCCTACTTCAATTATTTCCATTCTATTATTAAATAAAATATTTACTTGAATGCATTAAAAATAAAGTAAATATTTTTGGAAAATTTAACGAGGTCTACAAGTTTAATATTAAAATGGAAAATATCGATTTTAAAAATATTTTCTGTTTGAATTCAATATTTAATTTAAAAGGATATTCTATTTTGTTTAAAACCAAAATTATTTGCAGAGACTGTTTGATTTCAACTTCTAATTAAATATGCGTGCAATTTAATATCAGATAAAATTTGCGGTTAAAATTTAATATTATCTTTTTGCGTAAAATATTATTTGAAACAAAGAATTGTTTAAAACGAAAAACATATTTGACTGTGTTAAAACTAATTACGTCAAAACAAAGAGAAAATAAATTTGAATCAAAATTGATAATAAAATGTTACAATGAAATATAATAATAATAATGGAAATAATTATATCATTAAAATTTTGAACGTCCAAATGAACAAAGAAAGTTTTTTTGTTTAAATATTTTCAAAAATTACAATACTAAATTCAAAAATTAAATTAATCATTCACTTCGTTAACAACTACTTTTTTTTACATATACAAAGTAATGTTTTTTAAAACCTTAAAAAAATTATTAATATATTAATTAAAAGTAATACCAAAAATATCGACAAAATTCTATAGGAAAATTAACAATTGAATTGAAAAATAAATAAGTAACAAAATAATTAAAGTGACAATAGACGTAAAATAATTAAAATAATAGAAATATAAATTCAAATGAAATAGAATATAGAAAAATATGTAATTTAAACAAATAATAAAGAGTAGCAATAAAAATTTAAAGCAATAAGAAAATTCTTTGGATAATTTGAATGAAAATTAAATGAATTTAAAAATATCAAAACTTTGTAAAACTGTAAATGTTAAATAAATAATAAATAACAATATATAAATTTTATAATTTAATAATGTTCAGTAAACTTACAGAAATCCGTCTCAGCACATGATCTCCATATCCTGGAGTTTTTTCCTTCGATGACGTGTTTAGGGTAAAAAAAAATACACTCGCGTTTTTTTAAAAAGAAATTTCGAACACTCCCGAACCACGTGTTCACAAACTGGAAAAGGGGCAATTTTTTCTCATTACAATACGATCGCGATTATAAGTTGTACGAACACTCCCGATATTTAAAAATTACTTATAAATTAACAAGAAAAAAACCAAATTAAAAAAATTTACACTCCAATATTTGTAATTATCGCGATAGAAAAAAAATTCGTACACTCCCGAAGAGCTGACACGCAATTGTAAAAATAAAAATTTTCGTTTGAGGACGATTTTAGAAACACGTGGTCGACGAACACTGCCGAATTTTGTTGCTCACGTGCGTGAAAAATCAAATGTGACGACCATGTGACGACGCATTTCGATAAAGCCGATAAAGTTCCGCGCAGCAGCAGAAAATTTTAGGTTATGTTTGTAAGTTTTGGAGTGAAAATGGAGTGAAAACACAGAGAGAAGAGCAACAATTAGAACAGAGTTTAAGTTCTTATTTTACTCGAAGTATTCAATAAAAACTGATTTCGATTTTATATACTGAAAATTGAACGTTTATTCAAGATAAATACGCCACAAACATAACCTTCAATTTGTCTGCTTCACGTCTTACGTTTTTTTACTTTTCGGTTTTTACGAAAACGACCGAGCAACACGATACACACTCCCGAATTATTGTCATACTTACAATGAAATTCCGATTTGTAATTTTAGAAATACACGTGATCGGACAACAAAGAGCGAGACAAGCACGAAGACCATTCGGTTTTTGACGTTTTTCACCACGGAAGTAACCGAAGTAATCGCACATATGACACCATTGACTGACTTCAGGGCGGAAGAGGATATGAAATTTTGAAAAGAAGAGGATAGTGGTTGGAGTCTCTCTCTTTCTCTTTCACTTCTATTTTCATTCTTACTCTGCAATTTAAATTTAAACACAATTATTTTGTATTAAAAAAAAACAACTAGTTTCGATCAAAAAAGATAATAATTTTGAAAGTTTGTACTAATCTTTCTCACCCTTGTTCGTCACAGAAGTAAACATTCATTGATTAAATAAATCATCACTGTTTGTGAGAGGGAATATTTGGAAAAAAGGTATTCGGTAAAGTGGTTTTCTTTCTCTCTTTCTCTCACATCCATTTTCCATTCTCAAAATTATCTGTAAATTCAAATAAAAAATACACAATTATTTTCTTTTATAAAAATAAATAAATATAACAAACTGCAAAAAAAATGTATATTTTATAGAAATTTAAGAACAAAGAATATGTTTTTACTTTCTTTTATGTACTACACTAAATAGTGACGCTTTTTATAATGAAAGATCATAAACATAACTATAAAAATTATTAGATACTGAAAAAAATGTTCTAATACATTTATTTAAGAATTTCTTTAATTGTAAAATTATTCAAAAACATCAATAACTTCATTTTTAAATAAATATTTAGTCATTATTATTTTTCCATAGGGATTAATATTTTCAAAATTTCAAATTCAAACCTTTTTGGAATTCAACAATGAAAGATGACCGACTGATAAAATCATTATTTTATATTAAAATTCTTCTTTAGATCAATTACTTTTAATAATTTTCGAAAAAGTTCTTTGAGAATTCTCAAATCCATTTGTTTCCAAAACTAAAATAATAATAAAATAAAAATAAAATAATAATATTTATTCAATAATTGAATGTTTCTTAAAATTTAATTTTTACAAAGAATTTTATTAACAATTTTGAAAATATTTCATTTCTTTTAAGGAATTTAATTAAGATTTTACTGAAATTTATTATATTAAAGAATTTTATAACAATTTTTGAAAATAATTAAAAACATTTTGAAGAATTGTATTTAAATTTTTTTAAATAATTGAATTCCGTTTAAAAATAGTCCCGCTTACTACTTAAATAAATAAATAAATTCCTGAGAAGAATTTAAATAATATTTTATGAAAATAATTGAATTCATGCGAAGAATTTGATTAAATTTTGATTAAAATTTAAATAATTGAAATTTTGACAAGAATTTTATTAACATTTTTAACAATAATTTAATTCTTGAGAAGAATTTTGCCATCTATTTATAAAGATAATTTAATTCTTTACAAGAATTTTAAAAAATTTTTGAAATTTAATTTCTGCAAAGTATTTTATTACTTTTCAAAAAAAAAAAAAAATTCTTGTGACGAATTTTGATATTTATCAAAATAATTAAATTGTGGAAAAGAATTTTATTAAAATTCTTTAAAATAATTGATTTTTATGGCAAGAATTTTGTTGTTTATCAAGATAATTGAATTCTTTTGCAGAATTTCTTAAAAATTTTTGAAAATAATAATTGATTTTCTACAACGAATTAAAAGTTATTTATGAAAGTATTTGAATTATTCCAACAAATTTTATTATTTAATTAAATAATTAAATGTTTCTTAAAATTGAATTCTTTCGTCAAGTTTTCATAAAATTTTTAAGAATAATTGCATTTTCGAGGAATTTATTTAAAATTGTATTAAAAACAATTATGTGTTGAAGTTAACGATCACTTCACATAATTAATTTGAAAACCGAGTGATAGAATCATTATTATATTATTTGTATTAAAAATATATTTAAAATTCTAACATGAAAATAATTGAATTCCTATAAATAAATTTTTATTATTTATGAAAATAATTGTATGTTTTCGTAGAATTATATCAAAATTTTTTTTCAATAATTAAATCTTTTGATAAATTTTATCAAAATAGTAAATATTGAAAATTATTGAATTGCGAAAAACTTTTGTAAAATAATTGAAATTTCGCAAGGAATTTTATTTAAATTTTTGAAAATAATTGAATATTTGGCGAAAAATTTGTAAAGATAATTGAATTCTTGTTGAAAAATTTTATTAGTTTTATAAATAATTGAATTCCTTGTGATAAATATATTGTTATTTATGAAAATAATTGAATTTTGCAAAGGATTTAATAAAATTTCTAAAAATAATAAATTTTTTGTGAAGAATTTTGTAATTTAGAAAAGAATTAAAATTATTTTATCTTTTCTAAATTATGTTAATTTTTTTGTTCGGCATTTTTGTGAAATAAATGTTAATTAATAATATTAAAAGGCATAATTAATAATACTAAAAGATAAATATTAAATTAAATAAAAAAAAAGTAAATTTTGGATAAAAAGGACAAATAACGAAATTATTTTTTTTTTGGTATTTTTATTAAGTCCTGCGAGTATATACAAAGGATAGAGAACTAAATAACTAATACATATTATAACTAAATAAACAAAGGTTTTGTTATAATTGTAGTAACGTGAGTTAATATTATAATTAATTTAAATAACGTAATATTGATAACTATATATAAGACCCGCGATGCGCTGATCCTTATTCAACCTCAATAATGAAAGATAATTTTTATTCGAAATAAAAGAAACATTCGTGCCCGATGACATGACACACATTCCTCCCACATGCTCATAATAGAGAATCCATCACAAAAATAATCTCTCCTCAAAATGAAAAACGTTATATTTTACAAATGGTCGCATTTGTTTTTTTTCTTTTTCGATAAACAAACTTTTCTTTAAGTTTATCAAAAAATTTTATAGGCACTTATTAACACAACGCGTATATTAGATAGGATTCATCGAGAGCAATTATTATTAATAATTATTATTAACAAAGCTCTATAAATGTCTTTATTTTTTTCTTTATTACTTTTTTTCTGCCGAAATTTTTCAATCGGCATTTTATAGTCAATTTCTTTTCGCAATTCTTTAGTCCGATTATGAAAATATATTCGAGATTCGTTTCAGAGATTACCCACAATTTTTCTTTCTCTTCTCCTACTCATATTGATAAAAGGATGATACTCTGAGACGAAAAAGTAAAAAAAAAAACTACAAACACAGATGAAAAATTCCAGTATTATTTCGTAATATAGAGAAAAAAATTTATTTTTCCTTTTATAATCAAATTTTTTATGAAATCCTTTTTACAAAATATTTCTCGTTTCTGGTCAACAAAAAACAAATCTTTTTCCATTTCGTATTCGATGACAAAAGCTTTTTTATATCGGAAAAAAACCCTCCGTCATACAATATTATTATTGCTCGTAAAATATCGGCAATTGTTTCTCTCTCATTTTTATTTTCGCATTATATCAATTCTTTCAAACATTTTATCTATAGAATTGATATTATAGAAAAATTGTATTATTAAAAAATAAGAGTATACATTGTTTACAAAAAAATTACTTTGCCGAAGAAAATAAATGAGTTCTTGAGTTTAAACGTATTAAAAAATTACAATCAAAATATTTCTATTCTTGTTTCTCTTTTTTTTTATCAAAAATTAAATTTTCTCAATTAATCAAAATTCGAAGAAAAAAATAATATTTGCCATATTACTATACCCAAAGGCTTACATGTTTATTATTGAAATTACTCGACGTTTGATACGTGATTTTTTTTCTCGTTTTGTAAAAAAATATACAAGAGATATTTTCTATACATCTAAATGCAAAATCCAATAAATTGTTAACATTCATAGTTTTTGAAAATTCTTTGTATTCTAATTTCTTAATTCGATTATATATTTAATTGAACATTATTCTCTTCATCACTATTTCTGAATTATTTTTCTCACATTTTTATTTCGCTTATATAACAAAGTCATTAATTCTCCAATGTTTATATTTTTCTTTTTATAAATAAAAGTAAAAATGGTCCCTTCTATTGAACTAGTAAATCTCGTTTTAATTATTTATTCATAATTGACTTCTAAATATAGAAAAATTGGGAAATTCGTTAATTAGCAGAAATATTTTCTTTATATATTTACAAAAGAAAAATTAAACTTTGGAAAAATGACTTTTAAAATGTTTTAATATTTAATAAGCTTATCGCCACGTTTGAACACGTATATTATATCTCCATTTTTTATTCGTTATCAGAAAATAGAATTCTTTAAAACTTAAACTCAGTTCCCGCTTATTTTTCCTGCACATTCATTTTATAATCTCTTTCTTCTTCTTTTCCATTCGAAATTTGAACACGATTAGATCTATCAAGATAATCAACTTAAGTTCACCAGATCTCTTTTTTTAAGTAAGATAAAAAATCATTTTTTCCTCACTAAAATCCGAAAATTAAATAATTTACATAAAATTATTTAATTAAATGCAAATAATAATGACAAAATTATTTAAATTTTCTAATTATCATCATCATTAATTTGCAACTATAAAAAAAAGATCTGATGACTAAAAAATTTTTTCGCACGAAACGATATTTTCAGTTTTATGAATCTTTCATTAAAAAATAAATTATAAAATTAGATACGATTCAATTATTATCATTATTGATTAACAAAAATCAATATACACAGCCCTTAATTTCAATCGAATAAAATACAATCATTTTTCTCTTTCAAAAACACGTTGAAAGTTACTCTCGATTGAAAAAACAAGAGCTTGAATAATTTTTCCTTTTTTTTCTTCAATTATCAACTATAATTATATTGAGAGATAAATTTTAGTTTTTACAGAATTATATTTACAAAACTATTATTTAAAAAATATACACATATTTATATAGAATATATCATACGGGGAACAAGTATGAAAAAATTTATAATAGTCCACAAATAAAGTATTTCTCTCTTCAAAAAAAAAGAGAGCAAACATTTTTTTTACAAAATAACAAATGTCAATAAAAAAAAAAAATTAATCGATTTAGAATAAATTCTAAAGTGAAATATTCAATTTGATTTTCTGCGCAAATATTGATAAAAAATTGTTTCCGAAAGAAAGGAATTTTCTTTGTTTCGAAGAAACGAACACAAGTTTTACTAAAAAAAAGAGTAAATAAAAAAAGGGTTGAATGTTTTTTACTGGCCAAATTTTTCAAACAGCTTAACGACAATTTAAGTCACGACTAAACGTTATTTTTACACCGAAATCACCGACACCAAATCAAAAATAGCCTTCGCGACTGATGCTTTCGAGAATAACTATCATCGCGTAGATTTAAAACAAAATCTCTAAATAAGAAAAATTGTAAAATAATTTTTATTCCGAAAAAAAAGAAAATCTGTCCTTATTGTTTAATTGAGCAGAAATTTCTCAAATTTATTTTAAAGCTTTTTTTTCGTTTCTATTAACGCAGTATTTTGAAAAAAATCTATACATCGCAGCTAAACGTCGACAAAAGTCCTTCTCAGGAATATTTTACGCACTTTTTTTCATAAAAAATAATTTTAAAAAACCCCCGATATAAAAGAAATACAATTTGGTACAATAAAACTAAAAATTGTTCATTTAACAAAAAAAAATAATAATTTAATAATTTCTATAGTAATAAATTCGTATACATTCAAATTGAAAACGAATTCCAATTTTTGATTATTCAATATTCAAACAACAAAAAAATTTCGTCAGTTCAAAAAATTTGAAAAATATCATTTTTTCTGAATTTTTATATATAATTTCAACTCGAAAAATAGAAATTAGAAATAGAAATGTATTTTTTAAAAATTAAAATTCGAATTTCCTATTTTTCAATACAAATTATAGGAAATTAATTTTTTCCTTCTCTTCTTTCCATATTAATTCGAAACCTATCCTTAGGAATTTTAACTTTATTAATTTTCCTTATTTACAATTTTTCTCCCAATTTCTTAATCCAAATTCTCCAAAATTAAAAAATAAAATCTACTAAACTTCGTGCAACATTATTTTATTAAAAATTATTTTAGCGAGAAACTTTCTCATTACATTTCAAACAAAAAGTTGTAATCGTCAAAAATTGAATATATACTTTTTTAGGAAAAAAAAAATTCTTCTCAAAAAAGCTTATCATTAAAAGATATTTGCCAAAATTATACACGAATTTTTCTTTCAACAAAAACAAAATTGTTAATTCTCAAAAAAATTATTATCGTAATAAATTGTTACTAAAAAAGAATTTTTACTAAACAAAATTGTTACCGAAAAAAAAATTATTAGAAAAAGAAAAAATTGGTACTGTACAAAAATTTTTGCTAACCTAAATTGTTACCAAACAAAATTGTTACAAAACAAAATTGTTACCAAAAAAAATTGTTACAAAAAGATAATTATTGTAACTAAACAAAAATTGATACTAAACGAAATTGTTACCAAAAAAAAAATTGTTACTAAACAAAATTCTTTACAAAAAAAAGTCGTTAGAAATAAAAAAAAATTGGTACAAAAAACTTGTTTCTAAACAAAAATTGGTACAAAAAATTGTTTCTAAACAAGAATTGGTACAAAAAAAATTGTTTCCAAAAAATAAATTTTAATGAAATAAATTTTCAAATACTAATATTAAAAAAATAAACTTGTTTTTATAATTTTAATTTGCAATGATTTGAATCAATAAAGAATAAACTTTGTGTAGTTTTTTACAATTTGTAAAAGTAACATTTTCAAATACGAAAAATATAATTTGTCAAAACGATATTTTTTTTGAATTTAACAAATTTGAATTTTTGAAATTCACTTGAATTAAATGTAAAATTTCGAAAAAATATTCTAAGCAAAAAAACTATAGTTCGTCATTTTTCTATAATAATTTATAAATTATTGAATCACTCTGCAAGAAAATTATCTAGACTATTATTTGATTACTTTATGAAAAATAAATTGTTATTAAAAGAAAATTGTCCTGTAAGTAAATTAATTTCAATTTTAATTAATTAATTTGTCAAATGTGTTATTAATTTTAATTAATTAATAATTTAAATAAAAACTAATTATTTTAATTGAATTTGCTGTAAATATTCTGATCTACAAAATTTTAAACTTTCAAATGAAGGAAATTTTTGGTGGATAAAAAATATTTTCTAAAATTGTTCTCTGCAATAAAAGCAAAAAAAAAAAAAAACGCTGAAAAAATTGTATTTGATTCAAGTAAACGATTACTCTGTTATAAATAAATCTATTTATCATTAAATAAATATTTTTCTAGTATTTTATTTAATATTGAATAATTTTTATTGAAGTCAGTTAAATTGCATTTTCATTAAATACAGAAACTAATGGTTCAAATACAATTTATTTGAATTAAATAAAAATTATTTGATTTATATTATGATTATTTGATTTATATAAAAATTATTTATTTTTGATAAAAATTATTAGATTTAAATAATAATGATTAGATTTAAATAAAAAGTATTTCTTTTAATTAAATATTTATTTTATAGTAGACAAGTAATCGACTATGCGAATCAAATAAATTTGAATTAAATATTTAAAAACATTAAAAATTTAAAAATTAAACATTTTTAGAAGTTCATAATTTATTTTTAGGTATTTACTAAAATCAGTTATTAAAAAAGATATTAAATTAAAAAGAGAAATTAAAAAATTTTGTTCACTTGAAAGTTGATAACTTTGTAGTGCACAGTCGTTAAATATTTAATTAATAGGAATATTTAATAATTCAATTCCAGATTTTCAAAAAATAATCAAACAATGCATTTAGATAATTTTCTCTCCAATGATGGCATTATTAATAAACATGACAATTAATAATGTAATCTGTAATTATTATTTACGTTATGATTATGTTATAAATAAAACTTTTATTTGAATCAAGGAAAATTTTATTAAAATCAATGAAAATTCTATTTAAATCAAATAAAACTTTTATTTGAATCACAGAAAATTTTATTAAAATCAATGAAAATTCTATTTAAATAAAATAAAACTTTTATTTGAATCAAAGAAAATTTTATTTGAAACAAACAAAAAGTCTAATTGACATTGATTCAAATAAAAAATCTTTTTTTCTGGGTGTAATTACATTACGTAATAAATAATGCAATCATAATTAACATCACATTACAATCATTAATAATACCAATTAAAAATATGCAAATAAATTTTGTATTTAAAATAATACCAGAGAAAAAATAATTCTTCTCTAAAAGCAAAAGAATTCAAATCAAAAAAAAAAAAAATATACTAAAAAAAGTAATTAAAAAACACCAAATTTTTTGATCCGACGATATTCATAAGTGTATTTTAAATAGAAATATTTTTTCGAAAAATAATATTCTCCGCTACCCCTGCGCTCCTTTTTCCTCTTTATATCTATATATATATATTATTTTGCCAAGTAAGATTCCAAAGGAGAAGCAAGAGGCGCATTTAATCTGGATTCTAGAAAGCATTCTCGCAGGTAAAAACAGGTATAGTTTAGTAGCTTGAGAAGGTCGGACGTCGGCGTCTCGCTTCGATTAACGCTGTGTGTTACAATGGGGGCCTCGTTCACAGTAGTAAGAGACCGTCAAGCACAGACTGATCAGACAGATACTTCTATAAACAGGCCGAAACTACTGCCACGCTGTAACTACTTACGCGTCCTCTACAATCCACGCGTCATGACGATGCATTATATTAATGTTCAAAGAAAAAAAATGAAAAAAAAAGAAAAAAAATACAGCATATATATTTTTTTTTCGAGGACAGTGTGACGAACAATGTCACCAATGTCATTCATCGTCGCCGTCGTCGTCATCATCATCATCATCATCATCATCGTCAACTTAAAAATATAAATCGATAATATCACCTCTCGCACATTTTTCCATATAATCAGCAGTCCTTCATTGTTTCATTAAAAGCTTCGAAACTCTCTCGAGACATTTTTTTTTCAGAGGCCATTTAAAGCGCACTTATTTCAGTTTTATAATTCAATTTTTTTTTTCTGTATTTTAATGAACTCTTTTATTTAGAAGAATACAAGAATATTTTTCGTTTAAAAGATTTAAATTGTTTTTCCCTTCAATTAAATTTTGTAAATATTTTTAAACCCAGAGTACAAATTTCAAAGCGCTTAATACTAAGAATATATTTTTTCTATTCAATTAAATTTCATGAATCTTTTTTCATTTCACAGTTTTTCTAAGGATATCAAATTGAGACAAAAAACGTAGTTTTTTGTCTCATTTTGATATCCTTAGAAAAACTGTGAAATAAAAAAGAAATTTATTAAAATTTTGAAAGATTATTAAATATTTTATTTTTATTCTTTCTTTTCCGATGAATTCATAACGAATATTATTTTATACTCTAATTTTGAAAAACAATTGATAAAAAATAATTTGAAAATATATTTTTTTCCCTTTCAATTAAATTTCATGAATATTTTTAAAGGCAACGAGTCTGAATTTCAAAACAGTTAATACTAAAAATATATTTTTTTCTTTTCAGACAAATATTGTGAATGTAATTTTAATTCCAAAAAAAAATGATAAAAAAAATAATTTAAAAATACACTTTTTTCTTTTTAATTGAATTTCATGAAAACTTTTTTTTGCCAATTAGTCTGAATTTCGAAAAATTTAATATTGAAAATATATTTTTCTCTTCAGATAAAAATGAATATTATTTTATACACTAATTTTGAAACAACTGATAAAAAATAATTTGAAAATATATTTTCTTCCCTTTTAATTATTTCATGAATATTTTTAAAGGCAACGGGTCTGAATTTTAAAACAGTTAATACTAAAAATATATTTTTTCTTTATAGACAAATATTATGAATGTAATTTTAATTTTGAAAAAATTGATAAAAAAATAATTGGAAAATGTATTTTTTTCTTGAATTTCATGAATACTTTATTTTTGCCAGAGTCTGAATTTCGAAAAAAATACTGAAAATATATTTTTCTCTTCAGATGAATTTAATGAATATTATTTTACTCTAATTTTAAAAAAAGTTGATAAAAAATAATTAAATTTTTTTTTTGTTTTAACTAATTTGTATGAATAAAGCTAAAAAGTAATATTTTCGAATTTTCGAAACATTTAATACTAAAATATATTTTTCTCCTCAGATAAATTTAATGAATATTATTCTTAATCTAATTTTGAAAAAATCGATAACAATTAATTTGAAAATATACTTTTTAATCACTTTAATTAAATTTTATGAATATTTTTTACCATAATAATATAAATTTAGAAATATTTATCACAACAATAATTTTTAAATCTAAGATATAAATTTTCAAACAGTTATTACTGGAAATTTTTTTCCTTTTCAATTAAAATTCATGAATATTATATATTTTACTCTAATTTTGAAAAACTAACAGATCTGTATTAAAAATATATTCTTTCCCCTCTTAATTTACTTGAATTACAAATAAAAATTTAATAATAAAATATCTCACAAATATCTTTTATCTTAATTTTTTTTTCTTGGAAAAATTTGATAAAAATAAATAATTAGAAATATGGTGACAGCAAAATTTGATTCTTTATAAATTCCCTTACTAATTTTCCATCTTCTCTAGACTGAAAATATTTCAAATTATCATTATTGAATTATTTTTACATTTCCATTATTTATTTTTTTCTCTACAAAATTTTCATATTTTCAAAAAAGCAAAAAAAATTTGCTTATTTTAACATTTCTAGCTTTTCCAGAGATTAAAAATAGAAAAATGTTAAACAAAAATACAAAAAAATTTTTTGCAGACAAATACAAAAACAGAAAAGATTTTTTTTTTTGTATTAATTAATAATTTATTGAATTTATTAAATTACTAGTAAAACAAAATTTTAATATATATTTTAACCCCAGATATAAAATACAAAATATAAAAAATCCCCGTCTGCAGTCACTCGTTAATTAAAATTATCATAATTCCTTCAAATCGAAAATTCATTTCCTTTATACTCGATAATTTATCGAAAATAATTAAAGGATTACTTAAATGCAAAAAAAGAGGTGATATTATCAATTTTTATCCTCAAATTATTCATGAAACAAATAACGAACTTATAATCGTTATAATCGTTGTGAAATTTTCTTTCAGAGCTTTTCAATCACAAATCGTATATATTATACATTTTTTTTTAAATAACAATTTTTATCTCCATTTACTGATTATCAAGCAAATGTAATAGTTCACTTTTTTTCTGTATTTGTAATTCGATATACACATTCTTTGCTTTTTTTATATATATATAGATATATCAAAAATATCCTTAGTAAAATAGAGCATTTATATCAAGGTATCAACGAGTACCTTATGCGTGATAATTCATTCGCTATTTTTTTATATATTTATATATGTATATATTGTATATTTATAATATTCGACATTATGAGTCGTGTGAACATTTTTTCCCCTTTTTTTCTCAAAAGGTATATATCAGCAAAAATTTATCTCGACACGAGTGCCCTTTTTTCTCCGTTCTTTTATTTTATATTCTTTTTTCCATATTTTTTCTTTTCTCGAGTGCAAAAAGTCTCTCCGCATCAAGATTCGCGATTTATTTAAATTTATTTATTTACAAGATTGAAATTTCTATCTATACGAGTTTTTTTTTTTTATTATATAGAAATCACGAAAAATATCTCTCAAAATTTATCATTTAAGGGAGAAAAAGAAATTGTGAAAAAGAAATGAAAAAGATATTTAAAAAATTATTCAAAGGAAATTGAAAAAAATCTTCTATTCGAGCGAGAAGGGAAAATTCACCCGAAAATTAACAAAATTATATTTACTTGAATGCAAAATTTAAATATATTTTTTAATACAAAAAAAAGTATAGAAGAAAATAGAAGAAAACTTTCTGACAAATTTCTCTTTTAATGATAAAATTCAATTCAATATTATAATAAAGTTATAAAACAGCTATACGTGCACGAAATTTACAAGAATAAAGAATGAAAGCATTTCATCGAAAAATAATAATTAAAAAATAATTCTCGACAATTTTTTTCTTTTTTTACATTTTATCGGACTCTCGAGAGTTCAATTATTATTAATTATAGAGAAGAAAAAAAAAAGCTATCACTTTGAAATGTCCTCCTTATCTAAATATATTCCTCAACAATAGAATAATTTTTATCATCTTTTTTTCTTTAAATATTTTCGTTATTTACGCGCACTCGGGGGCCCCAACGAAATTATTTATTTAAACATATATTTATATATAATATATATAATAAGCTATTTACAAAAAAAGATCTATCACCCGCAAAACAGCCGTCGATAGACTATAATCAAAAAATCCAAGATGCTTCATTTTTTCCTCTATCTCTTTCTTTCTCTCAAACATCTTATTTTCAACATACAAAAATAGTGCCACTTTTCAATTATTTACCTATATATCCCTAATAATTCTCCTTTCTCACATTTTCTTAAACTTTTTTCTTAAACTTCTTTATTTACTTTTTAAAGAAACAATAATTTTATTATTAATTATTATTAAATAATAATAAATTAATAATGAAACTTCGGAGAAATATCAAAAAAAAAAATCTAGTTCAGTGGCTCCCAATAGTCGACGATCGTATCGAGTTTTAAGGAATTCTTTCAGATAAAATTACCAATCGATAATTATTATTGCCTATTATTTAAATTATACACTATTAATCGATAATTCATTATGTACATTGCAATATTTTTTTAATAAACGTAATAAATAAGCTCAACGCGCGAAACCTAACGCTCAGTACAATAAACGATGTACCTAATTTTTTTTTCGGGCAAATAATTACAAATGATATAATTATAATTACAAATGTCAATTACTATTATTATTATTCTACGAACAATTATTATTATTCAGCGAACAATTATTATTATTCTGTGGACAATTATTATTATCCTGTGAACAATTATTATTATCACTCTCACGAATAATTACAGTAATATTAATCATTATATTAATAATAAAAATAGTAATAATAATAATAATAATAATAATAATAATAATAATAATGATGGTGGTGATAATGATTATAATTATAAAGAAAATAATAATTATAATATAGTAATAATTATCATAATAAGAATAATAAGAATAATAATAATAATTGTAATAATAGTCATAGTAATTATAATCATAATTTTAATTATAATAATCATGATTATAATAATGATAATAGTAATCAGAATTATAATAAAAATAATAGTAATTTTAATTATAATAGTAATTATAATTATAATAATAATAATAGTAATGATAATAATAATAATAATAGAAATAATAATTATTATTATAATTATAATAATAGTAGCGATAAAAATAATATTAATCATAATAATAAAAATTAATGATAATATACTCGTGTACTCGAGCAATGTGTATATAAATATATATATATATATATATATATATATACTCTCAGCAGAGAACTGCTTACTGTCGATTTCTAAGCAGTCTCTTTGTTTTGTTCGCTGAATTCAAAGATGCAGTTAATATAAGAAAATTGAATCTTCATGAAACGAATGCTTTTCTCAATGTTCGTCAATAAACAATTTCGTCTTAAACGGTTTTTTTATTTTTTGAAAATCGTCAAAAAATTAAAATAAAGAAACTTTTGTAGAATAATAATAATAATATAGTAATAATAATAATATATATATGATATGAATTTTAAACTAAACTATATTGACGAGTCGTGTTTTTTTTCTATTTTTTTTTGTCTATATATCTATATATCTGTATATTTGTATTATATATAAATATATAGATATAGTCTATATAACTATGTATACAAGCCTATTATCGATTAATTAAGCAATTAAGAATAATATAGAAATTAACGACCTCTCGCGTGTCATTCATTTTTTTAGGCACTTTTCTTCGAAAATAGATACATTATATGTTTTTTTTTGTCATTCACGTCAGAGCTTTGGTTACAAACTTATATCGGTATAATAGTTCCACTCCTTTTTTTTTTATTCCGTGCTCGATATTTAGTATATATTAAATATACGACTATATTTTCTATAATATAATCTATATAATCGTGAATAATCAAGTTTATGGAGCAAACGGCAGAAGTAGAATAATTATTATCCAAGAGGCAGCTTGTAGCACGCAGTGACAAAAGGCTTTTTATTAGCCGATATAATAAATTACGTCCGACTTATTTTTTTTTAGGAAAAAAATAAAAAAAAATCTCACTTTTCGATGGGTCTCGGTACTGTTTGTGGTATCACGGTTAAGGACTTTGGAATTTTCGGCAATATTGGAATTGGTATTGATGGTTTTGTTGTCACTTGAATTGATTTTGGTAGATTTAGATTGCCGAGAAAATTTTGCGTCGGTGTATTTTCATTTGATAATTGTCTCATGTCACAAACAAGTGGTTCAAAATCACTGCGACTCTGTCGATTTAACATTTCTTGTTGCATTCTTAAATGCTTTTGAAATTGTGTTTGTGGAACGTAGTGAGATTTTTGATTTTGTGACACTGGCTTTAGACCGGGTAATGGACTTGGTGTATTATTACCAATCCCCGCTGGACCATTACTAATATTACGCGAATTCTTCTCTGACAATGTTTGTTGTTTTTGTTGTTTAAATTTTAATAGACGTTTATATTCACTCATTTCACTCAATTCAAAAGCCTTACCTCGACGTTGCTGTTGCATTGGCGATTTTTGGGGATCTTGTCGTTTTGGCGGTGTGATGGATCCTCCTCCGCTGGTCGATGGAAAACTCAATCGTTGCAGTGTTGGTGGCTTTTTCATTATTGACACTCCGGGATTTATTTTCATCGTTCGTGGGGAAGTCGTCTTGAAAAATCAAATTAAATAATTGTTAATAAGTAGAAGATTAATTCTAAACAAATAAAGGGATCACAGTGATTTTTTTATGCTATATTAGCCTTTGATCGACTTCAAGATGCAAAAGAAATTGTTTCAGTTGATTCAAAGAACGAAAACAGTAGAAAAAGTCAATTCTTTCATTCTGAACAATAAAAAAAAGTGTATTATATATTTTCCATGTTCTTAAAGTTAGAGTCGACGCTTAGCTTAGTTCAGGAACATTTTTTAACTTAAAACCTTAAAAAAATAGTTTTATTCTTTTCATTTCTGCAAAAAAAAACCCTTTTTGACGCTGAGCATCGACGCTAACTTCTGGGGCTTTATTTTCCTGACGTTTCCAAGCTTTGAAATGGAAATTATCTAAAATTCCATTACTTCTAAAAAATAAAACTATAATTCTTCTAAAATTCAATTATTTTCTAGATTTTTTAACTAAAATTATTCAAAAGTTTAATATTTCTTTTCAATTTCAATTAAATGTGTAATTAAACTTCTTCATTAATTTAAATCTTCTAAAATTTCAAAAACGAAATGGAAACCTTCTGAGATTAAATTATTGCTAAAAGAAATTCTAATTTCTCCAAATTTCAATTACTTTTTAGAATTTTTAACTAAAATTCTTCTCCAAATTTTTATTTTATATCAATTATTTTTTATAATTTCATGAAAATTCTTTAAGAATAATTCAACTATTTAAAAAAAAGAAAGTTGACTTAAAATGATTCTGAAATTCAATTGTTTTCAATTAAATTTTACGAAATTTCGATTTTTCGAAATTTTTTTCAAATATTTTTATCCAAAATTCATATTATTTTCCATAATTTCAAATTCAAATTCTTCTCTAAATCAAATATTTTTATTAATTTTCCGAAAGTTCATCGACAATTCAATTATTCAAACACGAAAATTGCAACTGTAATAATTCATAGTTTTCTTTTTAATTTTTAACGTGAAGAAGAAAATTCAAGAGAAGTTTAAGATTTTCAATATTTTCAAAATTCACAAAAAACTAGGATTTTTGTAGAATTTCTAGAATTTTAATATTTTTTTACTGCTTTGGTCAAAATGCTTAAAAAAAGAGGAATTTGAAAGATTTTCTTTTTTTTCTAAATTGCAGTTTTTTTTAAATTTATAAATATTAAACTATTGAACAATTTTGATTAAAACTTCTAGACACAAAAATTTGATTTTATTTTTCCCAGACTTTTCCCTAATTTCCAGACACAATTTTGACTTTTTCCTTGCCTCTAAAGAATATTCTGATTCACTCTAAAAATATTTAAATAAACAAGAAAATGTCTCTTATATACATAAATTTTGTGATTTTTTTCAATTGTAAAATTATTCAAGTTTTTTAAAAATGTTTAATTTAAAACTCTTCTAAAATCCAATTATTTTTTGAATTTTGAAGTAAAACTGTTAGCTAAATAATTTATAAATAATAATTTTGTGAAAGTTCTTCAAGAATAAATTAATAAATTACCTATTTTAAATAAATTCAATTTCACATTACTGTAAAGTTAAATTATTGTCAGAAATAGAAAAAATTTAATGTTTTCTATTAAAATTCGAGGTGATTTTAAAATTTATATGATGAATAAAAAAAATTCAAGACGAATGAAATGTTTTCAATATTTTCAAAGGTCGCTTAACAACAAAAACTAGAATTATTTTAATCAGTTCTAGAAATTTGATACTTTTTTCAGTACTTTTGATAAAATTCCCTTACTTTTTTCTAAATTTTCGGTAGTCTGCAATTTTATCAAATTTTGAATCAAAATTTTTGTTAAAAAACTACTTTTGTTTTAAAATTCTATAAGTTTTTCTACATTCAAAGCAAATGTCGGTAAAAATTAATAAAATTCATTTCGGACTTTGTAAAGCTTCCTCCGAAAATAGTAAAAGTAAGAAATTTAAAGTAAAAGTAAAATTTACTTCAGAAGTAGTAAAATTTACTTTGAAAATAATAATTTTTGATAGCAAATTGTACTACGTTTTGGGATTTACTTTATAAGTAGTAATAAAAGTTATTTTATATTGCTACCTTGTTCTAAAAAAGTTTCAAAGTTTCAAAATTCTGGCAAAATAATATAAAAAGACTGTAAAGTTTCTAAAAAGCAAAATTTTTCCAAAGTTTGACAACAAGGGAAAAAAAGAAGACGAACTGTGATCCGTGCAAATAGTAAAAATATTCTAAATAATATTAATTATTTAGAATAATTAATAATTAATAATATTCTAAAAAATTAATCATTTAGAATATTTACTATTTGCAGGGATCACATTTAGTCTCCTTTTTTCCCTTTTTTGCAAACTGGAAAAATTTTATTTTTTTGAAACTACAAAATCTTTTTATATTATTTTTCCAGAATTTTTAAACTTGGAAATTTTTAAAGTATTCAAAATATAAAATGTCCCTAAAAAAAGGATAGAAATAAAGGAAATAAAGAGAAAAGCAATAAAGAGAAAAAATATACCTTGAAGGTTTGTGAAGTGCTGGGAAGATTCGGTGTACTGGTAGTGAGGAAAGACGTAGTTGTATTCGTGGGTGGTACGCGATCCCTTTCAACGACAAATCCTCCACTCAATCTCCTTGCATTCGTATAGTCAATTGTCACCGGTTCCATAATCGGTTCATCCACCTTTTCAGGTCCCTCATAAGAGATTAAACGATTATGCACCGATGTCGAATAATTAATAGCATTTCGCGAAGCATTCGGCGCGAGAACAAGGTCCCCGGATCGATAGTACTTCTCCAATAGAATTAAATGTCTCAAAAAGGAACTTTGATTACCATAAGGCCTTTGCAGTTCCTGCCAAAGTAATTTTGTATCACGATCATATTGTATCATTGTTGCACATTTTTCCCAACCTTGAGGCGTTACTTCTCTGACATTACCAAATTCAATGTTCGCATGAAGATTCATTTCCTCTTCGCCTGGGAAAAGTGTTCGCACACTAATCGAAGGATTTGCTCCAAGTCTTTGTACAACCGGTGTAATATCATTATTCGTTCTCATCTTCTTTGGCAGTCTTGTTAATGTAACTTCCTTATCCATAGCGAGAATTTCAACGACATTTGCACCCTCACTAGACTCACTAGTATTTGTACTCGTAAAACTAAGTGCCTCCAATGCTTTTCGTTTCTTTAATTTCTCAATAGTCTTTTCAATCGCGACAAATTGTACATCATTTCTTATTGGCGATTCATTTGAATTACTTGTACTTGCACTATTTTTAATTTCACTTTTATCTTGTTGTTCACTTCTTCCAATAACAGTTATTGGCGATGAACTCTCCTCCCCTTGTTTATTCGTTTTGACAGCCATTTTCTCCAAATTTGGATTTGTCAAATTACTACTATTATTCGATGGTTTTGAATTCAATGCACTATTTTTCGTTTGAGTTGGATTTTTATTTACTTTCTTCTGTTTCTCCTTTTCTTTCTCCTTTGATTCTTGATTACTTGGCATGTCATCCATTTCGTTATCCATTCCACCCGAGAGACGACTGCTCAATATTCTGGAAGTAACATTCAACAATTTAGTATTCAGTTTGACAAAATTACAATTTCGATTTTTCATTCGGTAAAGAGGTAAACAAAATTGAAACTTACTTTGCTTTGTATTTCTTGTAGAATTCTTTATTCGTTTTATGCATATTGTCAATGTCTTTGTATTTGAGCTGAAGGGAAGTGAAGCATCGGCAGAGTTTGCAAACGAAGGTACCGGCAGTTGTGGGAATGTCCATTCCTTGGGGTGTGAAGCGTCGATTCAATTCAATCGTCTCCTGAGAATTTAATGGGAAAGATTGATTCTTCTGAAGGCGTCGTTTGCACAGGCCACAGTTTAGGAACTTTGCGACTTTGGGATAATGAGTCACGCAAAATGACATCGAAGTGAGTGGATTCGATTCCCAATTTATATCAACCTGTAAACAAATTAATAAGTTTTTCATTTATTCTCTTAATTAGAAATTAAAAAATATACTCGAATCAATTAAAACATTTTTAGTGACAAAAAAAAGATAAAAATCTATAATTTTGTGATCGTGAAGTTAATGATGAAAATTCTCTTTTAAGCTAATCAATTTTTTAACCCCAATTCTTTTTGATGTAATTGACATTGTGAATTCAACTGTTTTTGAAATATTTTTCATCCAATAACATCGAAAAATTAATCGAATCTTGAAAAAAGGTGAAAATTGTGTCAAATAAATTAACAATTGGTAAAAAGGCAAAATTACCTCGCTTCGAAGGCCGACTTTAACTTTTTGAAGCCAACGGCGTCTGACGTGATGCCTCGCGGGTTCTAAACAGCCACGTGCACAGCATTTTGGTACCAAATATTGTCGATGTTGTTTTTGTGGTTTCGTTTGAATGTTTGTTGGACTCTGGTTCGCCTTTACAAAGATCAAAAATTAATTAATATCTAGATCTAATTATTCATTAAAATTACTTATTATTCATTATTTAGAAATTTCATTTTCGGATAAAATGAATTTTAATTAAAAAAAATACAAAATACAATTTTTAAAGAAACGACACTTTTTTATAATTCAATTATATTTCAATTCGTTTCTTAAACATTGTGAAACTTACCTTTCTATCAATGTGACGATAACACGCATCGCAGAGACAAGAATCTTTCGTCAGATGTCTTTCAAGATTCAAAATCTTTTGCCGTCTCTCGTCCGATTTCATTTGCGCTAAATGCATTGGTGTATCGAGCGAGCCAAATTTTCCAAAGCAATAACAACAAACATCGCCACAACAACGGCCAGGATGAATAGAAAACGATGAGGATTTTTCTGGTATCACCAAAGATTGACGATCCTTTGACTGTGATTCCTCATTGTCTTCGTCTGTATTTTCCAATAAACAAAAAAGAAACAAATTTGCTATCAGAATAAAAATTTTCTTCTTCTTCTTCTTCTTTTCAAGCAAAGCATTTTGTGAGGCATGCATTTTTTCTCTTAATTAAAAAAAATTTCATTGGATTCTTTAAACAAAAAAAAAAAGAGCCGAAACCAAAGAATTGGATGAAACAATACAAATTTTTGTTAAATGGTAAATTAATTGAAAAATAACAATGAATTTTCGTGCATTATTTTTTTCCAAATGAAATTTTTTTTCCTCGTGATATTTTCATTTTTTTTTTGCAAAGAAAGCGTAATTGGATGATTTTTGATAAGCGTTTAGGGAAAAGGTTCGATTAACAAAGTTATTCCCACAACCAGGATTACCGCAAGAGTGTCTGTGGTTAGTAGTCAACTTTCGGTTCGCACCAGAACTGCTTTCTCCCACACTGGTTCCACACTGTAAATAAAATAAAGAAGAATCTATTAGCTTCATGATAATTAAACATTTGCAGGGTTGACACGAAAATTTAATTTTGCTTTTCCCAAAATTTTTCCTGCTTTTCATACAGAATTTTGACAATTTTCTCTAAATCCGAAAGAATATTCTAATTCACTCGGAAAATAATTAAATATTACAAAAAAATCTTGCCAATAAATTTATTTCGTTAAATAAATATTTATTTACAATAATAAGTAAATATTTATTTACGAAAACTATTGGTTTTTTTAATAGAAGTTTTTCCATAGGAATTAACATTTTTTAAAATTTCAAATATTTCAAACCTTTTGAAATTAAATAACTTATAAGAATTGCAACTGTAATTTCCCCAAAATTATATTTTTATGATTCCAATTCAATTATTTTCTACAGTTTTCAACAAAAAATTCTTCTGTATAAATCAATTATTTTTATTAAATTTTGAGAAATTTCTTTAGGAATTCAAATTATTCACAAGTTTTGAACGATCAAATAAATTAAATATTTTTTGATTAAAAAAAAAAATAAGAAAAAAAATTAATCAATTAAATTTATTTTTACTATAAATATTATTGTTTGTAATAAAAATTGAAAACTGAAATTTTACATTCAGAAACTTTATAATTAATATTTTTGTTAAGTGACACAATATTATTGGCATAAAATTTTGATTTGGAGAAGAAATAAATAAATTTTGTTCATTTGAACGCTCAGAACTTTAGAAACATGAATTCAATTATTGAAATAGAAAAAAAGAAAGTTCACCTAAAATAACTCTGAAATCCACTTGTTTACAATTCAATTTTACAAAATTTCGATAATTCAAAAAATTTTCAATTACATTTATATACAAATTAAAAAAATTGAACTATTTTCAAAAACATGTAAATACAAATTTTTCAAAAATAAATTTCTTTGGAATTTCCAACTAAAATTGGTTTAAAATACAAATATTTAGAATTTCAATTTGAAAACAGTTAAAATTCAATGAATTACAAAAATTGTAGACGCAATTCTTATAAAATTAAATTATTTTTGAAATTTTTTGTGTAAGATTATTCATTCAATCATTTTTAAGAAGAAAATTCAATTAATTTCAAGAAAATTTCAAGAAGAATTTTTCAAAAACAAATTTCTTTGGAATTTCCAACTAAAATTGGTTTAAAATACAAGTATTTAAAATTTCAATTTAAAAACTTTTGAAATTCAGTCATTTCCAAAAATTGTTGACGGAATTCTTCTAAACTTACATTATATTTGAAATTTTGAAGTAACATTATTCATTAAATAATTTTTGACTAATAATTTAGAAAATTGAACTAATTTCAAAAAAATTTTAATAAACATTTGTCAAAAACAATGTCATTGAGAATTTTTAATTAATTTGAATAAATATTCAAAAATTCAAAATATTTTTTGAAATTAAATTTCCAGGACTTTTGATAAAATTCCCTGAATTCGTTCCTAAAGTTTTGAACGTCCAAATGAACGTGAATATTTTTTCTGCTTCTTTTAATTTGTATTTTCTTCATAAAAGAAAATAATTTTGTATGTATTAAAAAAATTAATTCTTGAATAAGTAAATATTTAATTTCAATTTTTATTCTTTTTTTTGCAGTAACTTTTAAAAGTATTTAAAAAGAAAAAATATTTCCTTCATTTGAACTTTCAGAAACTTTGGGAAAATCTGATTTTCCCGATTTCCCTGATCTGTGACAACCCTGATTTATTATCAAACATTAAACATTTTTTTTTTAATTCTCTTTTTATAATATAAATTCTAAAAAATAGAAAAACTTGAATTTGGTGAAGCTTACATCGTTTATAATCAACAATTTAGAAGAAAAATTAATTTTTCTGTTAAAATTTGTGTAAATTTTCATTTTTAAATGTTTCACATACTTCCTTGACCAATACTTTAAAAAAGAAAAAATTTCCAAACAAATTTTATTGTTTTCCTCGAGAAAATTTTTTTTTTCAATCATCAATCATAAACGATTTAGAATAAATATTTTTCTACTCAAATTTTTATAAAAATTTTTGCATAAAAAAGGTTTTGCAGTTTTTTTGTTATCATTAAAGAAAAATTTGAAAAAGCTTTTTATTGTTATTAGCACTTATTTTCTTTCAATTTTCAATTTCTCGATCATAATCGTTGCGAACTTCACGAGGCCGAAGTCCTCAACGTTTTTAGAAAACAAAAAATCAATAAAGAACTTTTTTTCAAGTAAAATTCATTAATTTTTTTGTATTTAATTTTTAATTTTAATTTTTTTTAAATTTAATTCGTAAGAAATTTTTTATCTTCACCGACGTAAAAATTTACTGTTTAATTTATCAAAGTTGAAGTCCAGAACGTTGATGAACGAAAAAAATTACACATTCAAGTATTATTTTTAATTTTATATTTAATTATCCAATAATTATTATCAAAACACAATAAATCTTTTTTTTTTGTAAATATTTTTGTGGCAATATTGCTGTGTCATTTTCAATTAACTTACTTAGTGAATAATTTTTTTTTTTTTTGATCAACGTTGTGGACTTTTAACTTGATTTAATTAAATTTAATTAATTAATTTAATTTGTTTTCTTTCAATCTTCAATTTCTCGATCATAAACGCTGTGAATTTCACGAGGCAGAATTCGGCAACGTTTTTAGAAAACGAAAAACCAAAAAAGAACTTTTTTCAAGTAAAATTCAATTTCTTATTTTTTTGTATTTTTAAATTTCTTTCAAAACAAGTGCTAAGTAAGAACAATAAAAAGCATTTACAAATTTGTCTTTAATTAAATTAAATTAATTAATTAAATTCAATTTTTAATAAATTAATTAATTTTTAGTTTTTAATAAATAAATAAATTAATTAATTGATTAATTAATTTAATTCAATTTAATTTAAAAATAGATCAAAATTATGTTGAGAGAATATTTTAAAGTGATACATTTTTTACTGATTAGATCAACAAAAAAAAAAAAAAGAAATGAATAAAAAAATGTACATACCTCCTTTTGAATGGTGTAGAATTCAGGTGAATCTCCTTCACCGTCAGCGCGACCCTGCTTCAAGACCATCTTCAACGGCGATCGCGATCTCATTTTGTCCTTATCACGTCCCTTTGGAATTCTCATTTTCAAACCGCTTGTCTGCTCCCTCTTTGCCTTCTGATGATTTAAACGTTCAGCAGCTTTTTCCCACGATTCAAGTCCCAATAGACGAAAAACAGTCTCCTTTCTCGCTTTTTCCTCCGGTGTCTCCTGAATTATACTGCTCAACGATTCGCCCGACGTTGATGCCTCATCAGAATCCTTTTGCAAATTATCCAATGTCTTCACATTCTTCTCATCGATATCCAATGTTGAATTTTCATTATTTGAATCCTTTGGCATAAAACTTTCTCCATTACTTGTTGCACTACTTCGTTGTGAATTTTGCATATTCTCTAAATCATTCTCCGATTTACTTCGATTACTCGATGTATTGTCTTGTGATTTATTTTCTTGATTTTTATCATTGTTTGTCGATGGTACTGAGCAGCCACGTGGTGTTTTTACCTCCTCGACGGATTTTCGATATTTATTTTCATTTATTTTTGCCACTTCATTGTCGAGTAGGGTCTCTTCCTTATTTTGTTGATCGGATTTTTTCACTTCCTTTCTGTTGCGTTTAGGCTTGAGATTTGTGTTAACTGCCGGTTTTTTACTCTCGCGTGTACGTCGCGTACGAACTGGAACATCACTTTCACTTTGAGCTTTATTTTGACATTTTTCCTCTGTCAATAAACTGCCATTGCTTTGAGTTTCGAGACTTGTGTCACATTTCTCCTCCTCCTTGGGTTCGATTTTCTTTTGCTTCTCGCGACCTCGTAGAACTCTTTTCTTGTCATCGACTTTTTGCTCTTCATCTTTTGGATTCTTTGGATCTTGACTCTCGGGTAATGATGACGATGATGATGGTGACGAAGTTGTAGTTGTTGTTGCAGTTGAGGATGATGTTGAAGATAATGATATTGAGGATGGTGATGATTCTTTATTAGTAACATTCAAGGAACTATCGTTGTTCGATGCCGTTAATTTCTCAGTCTCAGAAGATGAGTGTGTCAATTTTGTTTGTGCACTAGTTGCAGCATTATCACAGCCATCAGTCAATAATTGATTACTATTTACATGTTCTTTTTCACTTGGAGAATTAATTTCCTCATTTAATGAAACAGAATCGGTTTTAGGACAAGAAACGGCCTTCAGTTCATTATTCTGTTCGGAAATTCGAATTTCAGATAGAGGAACTTGTGTCATTTGGACAATTTTCGTTTTCTCGGTTGGTTCAACTTTAACTGAAATAGTCTCTAAATTTTCCACCTCCTCCTCCTCCTCCTCTTCAGTTATTGAGGAAATATTTAAAACGATACTAGTTTCCGAGTCGGCTGTTAGATTTGAAGTATTCATTGAATCCTCAATTTGTGATGATTCTGATTTTAATATTTTTTCCTCAACTATACAGTCTATTTTCTCAGATGATAATTCTTGGGTAGTTTTACTTCTTCCTGGTTTCTTCAAATTATCCTCGTGTTCAGAATTGGAAATTGCCACTTCATTGCTGGATTGTGTCACTTGGGAGGTGTTGGCTATATTTATATTTTCCGCTATTTCTTTACTCGTCGTTTGATGAACTATTTCCTGATGATCGGTATTCTTCTTTTGCGATTGCGAATCGACTGATTGATTTTCTCCCATGACTAGTTTTTCAATTTCTTTGGCTGTATCGGCAACTTTTGGCACCGAATTCTCCGAATTGTCCGATTTCACCTTTTGCTCGGCAATATTTGACATTTCCTCTTCGTTTCGTTCCTCGAGTCCGACCTTTTGAACTTCGGCACTTAGGGGGGCGACGACTTCCTCAATTTTTGGCACATCGAAACTCTTGCTCAATCCCTCGAAAGCTTTTCCCTTTTCCTGTCCGTATATTTTACTCTCTATTGATTTGGCGATGGTTAATTTAATGTCCTCGATCATTTGATCAATTTGTGATTTTGATGAACCGTCACTCTTCTCGGAACTGAAGGCGAAGGGATTTCTTTTTTTCGTACTGGTGTTTAAACTGTTTCTCCTCTTCGGAATATGGACGATTTGCATGAAATTGATCGGTGGATATTCTACGGTTGATTTTGAATCTTCGATTTTCATCTCGTCGGTCGGCATTTCGTCGCTAATTCGTGTTTTTACCTTTGATCGTAAAGCTGGACGATCTTCAACAGTTGTATCCACTTGATCGCTGTTGTTGTTGTTTTCAATTTCGGAGACGAATTGAATAACTTCGTCGAGATGATTTTTCTCCTCCTTGGTCGTCACGGATAAATTGTCCTTAGTCGAGAGGACGTTGATTCTCGATTCATTGACACTCGATTCGGAAAAGCAGGATTCAGTGTCGATATTACCGTCCGATGTGTTCTCTTGTTCCATTGAATGCTCATCGGAATTGAGCCTTCCTCCCTTCTTCATTTCAATGTCAATCGATATTCCCGAGTCGGAAAGTTGTCGCAGCTTTCCATTTCGTAGACTTCGTTGAGTGGGTGTTGCTTTTTTCCTCGCCTGCACTGGAATTTGCATTTGGATAATTTGTTCAATTCCCGACGATTCACACCTTCCTTCCGTTGTCTCATCTTCGCAGTCGATTTTTTCCTTTTTAATTTCAACATCACAAAACGATCTCTCACCAACCATCATTTTCTTAGTCTTAGTCGTTTTACTGTCTTCCTTTTCTTCGGATTCTTCTAATTCAGGATCACTCAACATTGAAGCAATTACCTCCTCAATAGTTAAATCTATCGAATTTTTACTATCCTCGGAATATGTTTTTGTTTTATCAGTCGTTGAAGTATTTTTAAGAAGAGATGAATAACTCGTATCCTTGGCAAGATTTTTCTTCGGTTTCGTACTTTTTGTGTCCCAAAGCAAAAGTACACCTGAATTTCCAGTTTCCTTTGCACCCAATTTTTTCCCGATTGTTTTCACCGTTTTTCCGGCGCTTTTCAGCGAGTCCGATTGTTTCTTACCGGTTTTTTGATTAACTTTAGGGATAATTAAACTATCATGCAATTCTGATGTTTCGTTGTCGCCTGAAGAAATTTTTGTTGCCTTCGTCTTCTTTATTGTTTTAGTAACAATCTTTGCACTTTTAGCATTCGCCTCAGTTCCTTTACCCTCGTTGTTGTCAGTATTTACATTCGAATTTTCCGTAGTAGTACCACCTTTCACTCCAGATTCATTAAGTTTAGTTTCAGCACTCGCGGATTGTTTCACCTTTCTTGGTTTCACTGTTTTCTTCGCCTCGGTGTTAATTTTTCTTGCTCCTTTAATGGGCCCTACTTTTTGCTTCGCTTTAATCAGTGTTACTCTCGAACGAAGTTCCTTATTTCTTTTAAGCTTCTCGAGTGCTTTTTTACGAGGCAAACTAGCTTCTAACTTTGGAGGGAGTTTGCTACCTGTTGCCACTGCTTCTAAAATATCGCGTGCAATTTGCTGTCTCAAATTTGGCAGTGTTTTTCCTTTTTTTGTTTTATTATCGGGAGACGATATACTAGATTCACTCGCCTTCTGCTTTGATTTAGAAGGCACTAAGGGTCTTTTCTCCCTGGATGCCATCTCACTTCCACCCACATTGGGCTCCTGAAATTAAACGCGAATAATTTTTGTCAATATTTAAAAAAACAAGAAATTTCTGAAATATTTCATTACAATTTTTTAATCAAATAAAATAGTTTGGGATTTGTCTACTATTTTAACTACTTCAACTTCACTATATGTACAAGTTTTATACACGGAGAAAAATATAAAGTAACTTTTACTACTTTTATAGTAAAACATTTCCGGTAAAGCATTTCTGGTAATTTTAAATACTTTTGGAGTAAATTTTGCTACGTTCAAAGTACATATTTGTAATAATTAGTAAAATTTACTTCGAACGTAGCAAAATTTACTCGAAAAGTAGTAAAAATTACCAGAAATGCTTTACCGGAAATTTTTTACTATAAAAGTAGTAAAAGTTACTTATATTTTTCTCCGTGTAAAAAAGTGAAGAATTCTTTAATTTTTCTTAAATACTCAGGATCACGTTACCTGCCCTGTTAAATTTTTTCGGTAACTTTCAATCCTCTATTTTAAAAATCTTTATTTGATCTTTTACTATTTCTTGGTAAAATACGCGATAATTTTGAAATAAGTACACAAATTTTTCAATGAAATAAAGAAACATTCTTGTCAAAAAATTATTTTACCCTTTTGTTCGAAAATAAAAATTCTAAATAGCCTTTAACAATCAGAGCTTAAGATTCATGAAAAAAGTATATATATATACAAGTATATGAAGCAATCCATCCCTGAGTAATGTATTCTAACCTCTCACTGGAAGCTACAGTTTACACTAGTGCTCTATACCAACACTCTCTTTCCTTCTATAAAACGTGTAAACTACTTTCCTGCTTTCTATATAATAAACATGAGTACAAACAAAACAGGGAACAATGTTTATTTAGAATTTTTAATTTAAAAATTCATAATGATTAGTCTTCAAAGTTAATTAATATCGAGAACAACTTTGAAACAGTCATTAACTACATATGTGTGTAAATAAGATAAATGCCATTTGATTTCCACATGAAATCCAACAAATTTAACAAGAGAAAAATGTACTATTTTAAGTTTGTTAAAGAATTTCCATGCCTACTACTGACCTACTTTGGAATTATAGATTTTTCATGTAATAGACATATAACTTTACGTTTTACATGAGAATTCAACATTATTCAATTTATATTCAAGATCAAAATTATTAATATCGACAAAATCACGTGATTGATCATAAACACAAATTTCGTCATGGAAATACTAGAAACAATATATAAATTCTAAGAAATTCAGTGTAAAATACTAAGTATAAAATACTAAACACTAAAATACATCTATAATATTAAAATACAAAAATTGAAATAATAAAATAAAAATATTAGAAATATACCAAACATCCAAAATAGGTTAAAAATGACAAAAAAAGAAAATAACGAAAAATTGTAAAAACGACAAAGAAAGAGAGACGAAATAATACAACAAAATTTTCAAGAATAAATTTCCATTTTCCATATTATAAGTACCTTTAATTTCAGTCTAGTTTTCCTAACAGTAAGCATTTTGGATAAATCTTGTCAAAGTTTGTGTTCACTGTTGCTAAAAATAAAAGTACATAAGCACTTTTTTCACGACAAAACAAGAGATCATTAGAAAAAAAGGGGAAAATTTTTGTACACACGCGAAAAATCTATTATGGCGGAAATGCAACACAATATTACAATTTTCAAACACAATCAAAATCACATCAAATATTCATTCATAATTGTTTTCCGTAAAATAAATAATTAACACACCGTAAGAGACACTATTTTCGATAAATAAATATTAATAACAACAAGAAAAAAGACGAGAAATTTTAACGCACAATTCACAACAAAACATTTACATTACAACCGTTCGAGTCAAATGTCCGAGGATTTGTGTAAGGTGTACATCTCTCATTAAAGTTTTGGATTCTTCAAACACCCATTGATGAGAATATACGATACCCGCCCCTACTTAGTACCTGCGAGACTCAAAGTTTAACACTCTGCACAAACCCATAATAAAGTGACGGAAACAAGGTTTACTGTAAATGAAAATTTGCCTTAAAGTTTTCAAATGAATTTCCGTGTATGAAAAACAAAATGACAATTTTTCAAATATGCGATAAATGGATTTTATTAGTTGGGAATATTGTAAGACGGGAAATTTTTCTATGGGGGAACTTGAAAGGTAATTAAAAATCAATTTTGAAGCAAATATGATAGAAGCAAATTTCGATGAATAATAAAAATATTTGTTGAAAATAAATTTTAATTTAAAAAAGGGTAAATGACGTCAATTTACTTTTACTTCGTAAACTTCTTAAAGTTTCCAAAGAAAATGAAGCTTCGCTCATAGTTTTTAAAAATTCCCGTAATTTCATTTATTTTATAATTTAATCTTGCTTTAATTTAATTTACTCAATTGGTAAATTAGAAAATTAACCATTTTCTTAATTTTCAGTAATTTACTGATTTTTTGCTACTTTTTTTTTACTTATTAGAATCAGTACATATAATGAGCGACCATTTTTTAGTGTCATTAAAAAAATTCAAAATATCTTCCATAATAAAATTAATAATAAAAATATTTTTACAATGTTCTTTTTCTAGATGCAGATTTTACTCCAAAATGTAACAGAATCGTTATTAGATACATCATATCAATGTGGAATTGATAAGATACTCAACTTTTCAAAGAACGAATTACGTTAAATATTTTGAAATTTTCTCATGTGGATAATTTTTTTATGGAAAAAGTTTTTTTTTTTACACAAAGTCACAAATTTTGTATTAAGAAATTATTCAAAGATTTTTCTTAAATTTCAAACTCATTATTTTTATAAAATTAAAAATGTAAAATTTGTGTTTGGAATTAACAAAAAATTGCTAAAAAATTTTAATTTAATAATAAAATTAATTAAAAATAAAGAAATAAAATAAAATAGACTTTATTGGAAAATAATTATTTATATTATTTATGCAGAAAATTCTATTTGCTTAGAAAAAATAAATTTCCTTGAGTTTTGAACGAAATTTGTTTCTGCTTCAATATTTTTTGAAATTGCTATCGAAAAAGAAAAAATAATTAAAATTAAACAGTCACTGAGTTAATAATTAATTTTTTGAATATAGAAAATAAATATTTTAGTCAGAATATAGAAATTAAGATATAAATAAAAAAATTTCCAACTTTCAAAACTTTGGGAACATAAAAATAAATTAAATTGAGAATATTTTTAAAATAACTTTTAAGTAAAATTTAAAATTCGATTACTTTAATTAATTAATTAATTTATTATTTATTTATTTTTATATCAAAAGATTTTACTCTCCAAAGAATTCAAATTATTTTTATTCTCCAAAAGTGCTTTATAAGAAACAGGAATTTCAATTTTTGTTGCAATATATTTTCTAGATATTTGATGAACAAAAATTAATATTCATTTTGAGAAAAAAATAATAATTTAGAAAATATTAATTATCAAATTAATTTTCTCATATTATGCAATTTTTTCCACTGACAAAAACAATTATTACAAAATCAGTTTCTAAGAAATTCATTCAAGAAATTCGTTCAAAAGCACAAATATTAAAAACATTTTTTTATAGCAAAGTAACAAAAATTAAATACATAGGAATTGGTAAATTATTTAATTATTAGGCAATATTAAACATTTTATCTTCCACTTGTCTATAATTTTTATTGTTTAAATTTTAATGAAAAAAAGAAAATCTGCACAACACGAATATTCAAACATAACCTTTAAAAATTATTTTCAGAAAAAACAAATGAATTAACAAATAAAACAAAAGAATTGTTATGGATATCATTAGATTTCTTGAAAATATTGTCAACTTGACCAACAATCAACAAGTAATTTCAACTTTACAATCCTGTAATTTTGCAATTAAAAAATGCTTATCAATTATTCAAGAAAAAAAATATATACATCAAATGTTTGATAAATCCAAACTCAAATTCACATAATTTCATGCAATAATGACAAAATAGTTTAATTAGAAAATAAAGACTATTCTACAAAAAAGAAAAAAAAATGTTGTTAAAAATATGTTTCTTTATGAGATAATAAATATTTCGAGGAGTGACGCGTACAAGTATTTTCAAAAAAACTACATGTAAAAATTTCGCATTTTACCTAGTTTATGTGAAAGAATAATACAAATAACTGAGATGAATCATTAAATGTGTTTTCTCGTTGAGTAAATTCATCTAATTAAAAAAATCTCACGAAACAAGTCCGACATATTATAAGTAGTAGTAAAGCAATCACAAGTAGTCGAGAATGGCTGATTTCGAACGCTGCTACTAACCTTTTCCTATATCTAACATGGATGGAAAATAGCGTATAAAGATTCAGAACCCCACGAAAGTACGAGAATGCTCCGAAATGTAAAATCTGCACGTCGAGAATATATCCGCATAAAAGTAAATACGTAGCTTAGTGGGGTTGATGAATGCGGCCCTGTTAGCCAAGAAAAATTACGTGACAAACTTTGCATTTACACGGATGTACTGTGCGCCTCTTTCCGACTAGGAAAATGCCTCCAAGTATTTCCGGTAATATCTCCACAATGAATTCACTAATCTGAGAAATTTTTGTCCCAATATTAATTTCAATGCACATATTAACTTCTCGCGGTGAAAACTCCTTTTCCGGTGTACTTAATATATCGAAAATTTCCCGAGAAAGCTTTGCGAAAAATCGCCACGAATAAACAAAAGGTCGAGTCTGACTTGGGATTTCTCGAGTTAGATCTGCCACTCAACACTTGCGGACATGATAAATCATAGGCTTAATAGAAACAATGCAGAATAAACTTACCTATGAGGCTAAAAATCCTGCTGAAAGTCCGTCGTTTTTCGGGGAAAACGGTAAAAATATCCTCGAGAAAAAGACGGTGTCCCGTTGCAGGGTGTCTGTGCGCTATCGCTGTCCTACTGTTTTGACCATGGTGCACAACTCCGCCACCTGGTGACAGATCACACGACCTTTTAAAGTCCCATAGCCTATTTATGATAATTTTCACACAAGGAAAATTTGCAATTGTTCATCCCCCTGCAGGACGATGTCAATCAAAATTTAGGCACAATTTAATTTCTCACCAAATTCACAAGCACTTGAATGAACACTATTTAATCCGGACAATTTTTCTTTACACTGATTTTAATCTGAGCAAGGTGGCAACAACGCGGCACATTCCAAACCTACACGCCATTCATGCTAACTGTCTGTCTCAATACCTATTCGACAAAAAAAATTTCCCCATATAATTATTGTCCCAATCGTTGGCGATTTTTCTCAAAAAAAAAATTTTATGTGCACGTTCCTGAATAACTAAAGGGAACACAAGGTCGCGGGAAAATTGATGTTATACACGAGGAAAAATCTACCAGAGCGAGAAAGAAGACGCGCCCGTGCGCAACCAATGGCTGACACCGACCCTTATTTACCGAAGTCAAAATGGCCTCCCTTCGAATATTAACACGCTCGAAGCTTTCCTCGATACTTCATGCTTTTAATAAAACTGAAATTCAAAGGATTGTTTCACCATCCACTCTCGAGGTAGACCATTCTTTTTCTCACATTTCACTCTCTAATTGTTTCAAATTGGAAAAATTTATGTCTTATTTTTTTTTCCCTGTTCCGAAAGTGAAGGGCTTTATGAATGACCCTTATTACTCTTATTAGCAGTGATTTTACAAATTGTCACAATTTAACATATTTACTTGAGCAGGGTGGAATATTTTTCGCACACTTTAAAATCCCCTTTGTTAAATGGCAATATAACCTTAAAACATAAACTGTCACTCAATAAAATACGTCCACGAGGTTGAGATTCAATTATTATTCTACAGACAATGCGTTTGAAAATTCCCCATTTAGAAAGTAATTTTTTTCAATGCAATGTAATTTTAAATTCATTTTCTTTACATAGGAATTTTCCAGCAAACATAACCTGTACATCCGATTTTTCCTGAAAAGAAAAATTTGCCCTTTTGTAATAAATAAATTGTACCTGTGAATGTATTATTGGAAATAACTATTTCTCAATCAATTTCTAAACTAATTATTTGTTAAGTTATTTAATTGCAAATTACATTCACAGGGAAAAAGCTTCATAGGAAACATAATTTTTCCTTTTTTTCAGATTCAAAAAAGATGGAGCAATTTTAAATCATGTGGTTTATATAAGGACCCTTCTAAATACACAAAATTCGATATTACATCCGATCCAAATGAATGGAAATACGTAGAACGATTGTTTCCGTATAAAACTGTTCCAGCACCTCCAAAGAATGTTGAGACTACACCAAGTGGCTGGGTACCTCCAAAAGGTATAAATAATTCTTTAACATTTTTTCCCCTATTCTTTTCAAGTCCAGAGAACAATCAGACAAATGACAATTCAATTACTTTACAATTCCCATAATTAAAAATCATTTAAAGATTAATTAATAAACTAATATAGTTTGTGAAAAAAATTGTTACTCACTTTTTTCAATTTTGAAACACCTTAATAATAAAATTGTTTTATTTTTAATTCAATTGACCAAATACCATAGGAATTCAAGAAACTGAATTTTAAACGAAAGGGTAATAATTTATTCTTTAACGGTTTCTAGAGCCAAACACGAATTTGCCCTACTTTGTGCCTCGTACAAAGAATCATATGCATCCAGTTTACATGATATTGTCAAAAAGAGGAATGAGACGATTGACTTATATACGTAAAATCCAAGGCGATATTTGGCAATTTGAGTCGGAATTGAAAAGTCACATAGAATATCTTCAACCTGCACAGAAAAAGAGAGTAAAATTGGTTTCATCGCGAATCAACGAACCTGCTGGTGTTGTCATATTTCAAGGTGATTTCGTTTCAATAGTAAACCGATGGTTGCAATCAAAAGGATTTTAACATTTGTAGAATATAATATTTGTATAAATTGAAATATTTGTAATTACTTTTTGAATTATATCTTTATATGATAAATTTGTCTATTGGACTTTATTTACCAAATACATTTTACTTTACTATTTTAATTTTTATTAACTTTATTAACAGGATTGTCACAAGAATTTAATTTTCTTTTCCCTGGTTTCCAGACAAAATTTTGACTTTTTCCTGACCCTAAAGAATATTCTGATTCACCTTAAAAATGATTCATACTAAAAAAATGTTCTATTTACGAATTTCTTTAATTGGCAAATTATTCGAAAATATCAATAATTTTAATTTAAAACCTTTACAAAATTCAATTATTTCTAAATCTTGCCATTTTTAGTAACTTCTCCAAAGTTAAATCTACAACTTTATATGAAATTAATTTTTAAATCAATTTTTATTAGAAAATTCTACGAGAATTCAATTATTTAAATACAAATGTAAAAAATTTATTCAATAAATAAATGAATCTTTCTTAAAATTTAATTCTTATATAAAAGTTTTTCAACAAATTTTTAAATAATTGAATTCTTTCGACGAATTTTAAAAAAATTTTTATTAATAATTACATTTTTTGAGTAATTTGATTAAAATTGTATTAAAAATAATTTAAGTTCTGCAATGAGTTTTTTTATTTATGAGAATAATTGAATTATTGCGAAGAATTTTATAAAAAAGTTTACAATTGATTTTTTTCGAAAAAATGTGAACAAATTCTATTTTTAATAATTAAATTCCTGTGAAATTTTAATTATTTTTGAAGATAATTGAATATTTGTTTAGAACTTTGTCAAAATGGTTTTTAAATAATTGAATTCTTTTGAGAAATTTTATTAAAATAGTAGAATATTAAAAATAATTGAATTAAGAAAAATTTTTGAAAATAATTGAAATTTTGCCATGAATTTTATTTAAAATTTTGAAAATAATTGAATTTTATTACTTTTAAGAATAATTGAATTTTTGTGACGAATACTATTATTTATGAAAACAATTGAATTTTGCAATGAATTTTATTAAAATTCCTGAAAATAATTGAATTTTGTCGATGAATTTTCCTATTCAATTATGAAGATAATTCAAATGTTGACAATTTTTTTTTTGGATTCTTTAAAAATAATTGAATTTCTGCGAAGAATTTTATTAATTAATTTTATAAACCCGTTTATATGAAATAAATAAATAAATAATTTTGAAAATAATTGAATGCTTGTTATGAATATTGTTAATATTGTTATAATATTTCCCTGACCTGTGGAAACTCTGATTAATCAAAAATAATTGAATCATACGAATTAGTAATTTTGATGAATATAATTTAATAATATGAATTAATTACCTAATTTATTTATTTATTCTTAAAAAATATTCTAAAAAAGCGGATTTTATCCTAAAAAATTAATGGATATAAAAAAAAATGCATATAGATTTAAATGCCATTCAGACTTTTCGATATTTAATTTTTTTTTTCTCACTACTGACATACAAAAATCGCAGATCGATAAAATCAACGTAACGTGTCTCACTCGACAAAACGTCCAAATCTCAATAGAATGCGTCGCTAAAACAAAATTGTAGTTTTCAACAATAAATAACACATTGCACAGTATAATTGTCTGCTTCTAATAAATGAAAAAAAATTAAAGAATATGATCTGTTTTTTGACTGATCAGTCTAAACGATTAAACGAACTGTGATTGAAGAGAAAAAGGAAAATATTATCATAATCAAAAAAAGGAAAAGACGTTCTATTCTTTTTTTTTTTATACATTTAAATGATAACCGAGGACATAACTTCGAGCTTAAGTTTACGCGTGACAAACTCGTAGCAAAATAGAATTTAAACATGTAGAATTGGACATTAATGAGGAATAAAATGGGTGTTTGTGTGTGTTCTGTGTCTTGGAAGATCCGTAAGTTCGTTTTTTTTTCGAAATTTGTGTTTTTACAGTATTAAGAGTGTATCTTTCTTTTTTTCGTCTTCTATTCTTTCAGCAATATACGGATCTCATTTATGAAAAGTCTAATTAAAGAGTTTTGTTTTTGTTTATTTGAAAACCTTTCCTTGATTAAATTTACGTCCATCTTTGTCAGTGCCTGACCAGCTAAAATATTGTTTCACCAAGTTCTTCGTTTCTTGCGCTGAAGGATCCAATTTCTTCCAGCTGTATGATTCATAATCAATTTGCCAATCTGGACACAGCTGTAAAGAAAAATTTTGTTTTTAAACACTCAACTAAAAGGAAAGACTAAAAAAAATACGAAATTAGAAAATCGAATTCAAATGAATTCGAATACTTATCAAAGTTTTGCAAGAATTAATTACCGAGAAAGCGAGATCCTGACCACGCCAGACCCAAATTCCACTGATGGTGCTGTCATTGTCGGTACCGAACAGACAGGCGCTGGCAAATGCAGCCTTTCTCATTTTATCCAAACGTTGATACATTCCACCAATAAGGTTACAGGACATGAACACCTGAAAATTGAAAAAATTGTCATTATTCTATAAAATGTAAAAATAATCCTAAAGTTTAGTGTCGAATTAGAAAAATCGGAATTACAAGATTTATAGAATTTTAAATTTATAAATTGTAAATTCGTTTCTGAAGGGAATTTGTTATTTTTGTACCTTCGTCAATTCGTCGTTGTATTTGTATTCGCCTAACCAGATACTGTAATTTGCGGGATCGAATTTCTCCCAGAAGTAAGGAATAGATTTTGCTTCGTCTTCGTTTGAATAGAAACGTTTGAAATCTTCCATGTCGAAAGTGCCTTTCGGCATGGCGTCAAATGGATTGGAACTCTTGGGTTCAGCTGCCAATGCAGCATCAGCAGCGTCAAGTTCCTCTGCTGGTTCACTCTCCTTCTCCTTCTTAGGCTTAGGTTCCTTAGGTTCCTTGGGCTCCTTCTCTTTCTTCTCCTTCTTGGCCGTCTAGCAATCAAATTGAAATTTAGCAATTTTCTCAAAAAAAATCTCTTTAAATAGTTTTCTACATTTTAGTCTTTAGAAATAATTTATTATTTCGTCTTTTAGCAACTTTTCAGTTGTTAGTTAATAGTTTTTAGTTTTTAAAATTAAAAACTTAGTTTTTTTTTTAAATTTAAAACTTAGTTTAAACTTAGTTTTTTTATGTTTTAGTTTTTGAAATTAAAAATACTTTTTAGTCATTTCAATACTTTTGTCTACAAGCGAAAAAAAGCAACTCACCTTTCCTTGGCTCTCGGCGAATTTCTTGGGGTCATATTCCAAAGCTTTATCAGCCAATTTAAAGGCACCAATCACGGCAATCGATTCTGGTTGATAGATAACGGTTTGGAACCATCGGTTAACATTCTGGTAAGGCTTGCGTTGACTTGGCTCCAAAACGTATTGATAGAGATTCAATAGTGTCATTGCCACACTAATATCAGCCAAGGTCAAACGTTCTCCAACCAAATATGTGCGCGTGAGCAAATGTGTATTCAAAGCAGTCAATGCCTTCTTCACATCTTCTTTTGCATTCTCCACAGCCTGAGAAAAAAAGACAAAAATAACTGTAAATGGTGCAAAAAGAAAAGAAGAGATACTCGAAAATAAAAATGTAAATTAAAAAAAATACATTTGTATGCAAACGTATAAATAACATCCAAGAGAAAGTTTAGATATTTATTATGCCTGCCTTAATTACTTTTTCTCCGTTCGTTACGAACGATAAAATGGAAAATTTTCACAGCTCGCCTTTGTAGGAGATTATTACTATTATTATATTACAAAAAAGTTTCTAAAAAAAAATACAATTAATGAAATTATAAATACCTGCTTGTTGTACTGCATAATTCCTAGCAAGGGAAATAGCCACGCACAACTGGCTGGCAAAATTTCAGAATCAGCAAATCCAAACCATTGAATAACCTCTGCTCGCTCCAGATCTGTCTTTCCTCTGAGTTGTTCGTTTGCCACTATTTACAAAAGTATTTTTAAAAATTTTAAATTAAAAATAAAATTTTAAATCAGCAAAATAAATACATAAAATAAGCAAAACGAATTAAATAGAATAAAAATTAATTAATAATGAAAATTGTAAGGGAATCAATTAAAAATTGAACTTACCATAGTATGCGATGGCATTACTTTCAGTAAGACATTTTCCATCGTTGGTCTCGAAAGCTGGCACCTTAAATTCAAATTTTTTATTTTAGTTGCTATTTTATTCTACATGTAATTTACATTTACAGTATTGTAAAAATATTTACAATTACATGTAAACCCTTAAAATAAAATACAAAACAAAACAAATTCTAGTCTATTGTTCCTACTTTATTAACTGTCCATTTAAAATTTAAATCTACAAACAAATACATAAAATGTTAAGAACAGCCTCGAAATCTATAAATAAATACACGTAAGCCCAGGTAATCGATAATTATAATTATTAAAAATTTCTATTTTCATCATAAATTAAAATTAAAACTTAAGAAGATTACTTCGAAACAATGAATCGAGACAAATTTTCAATACTTTACAAAACTATATAGTAGCATAATTCTGACGTAAGTATGCTAGGAAATTGAGTACAATTTTTCGGAAACTAAACAATCTCTCTAAATATAAAATTCCATTCAATCAAGTACTCTAAACTAAACGGAAACTAAATGATAAAACATAAAAAAAATTTCCAAAAAACAGTTAAAACACCAACAGGCATATTTAAAAATCTACAATCTGGTTTCAAAGTATGTGAGAATATGAGAAATGAGAAAATTGAAAATTATGTGTTAGTTATTAAGAGAAAAATTAATAGTAAAATAATAATTACCTTGCCAAGGGGGAATTTTTTCAAAAAATCCTTGGATTTATTGGTAACACCAAAGACAAAATTGTCAGCGATCTTGACCTGGGCCCCAGAGAATTGGGCAGCAATAAGGGCCTTGTAGGCACGGAAATTCTCCGGGTATGTGTATAGAGTCTGAAAGAAATAGAAGTCACTTTAAATGTGCTATTCTTCAGTAAGAATCGTCCATCATTCCAACATCGTGAAAGATGCATTTTGATGGCGATGTTAATGGATGAAAAAGTCGCGTGGACTACACTTACACCAGACGCCATTGCAACGTTTACAGTAGTCTACAGGAAGAGGAAATTGAAGGCCGGTAAGATCTACTTTGTTCTATGGTTTATTCTTCACTGCAATCTGCATTATCTACACACTTTCCCCCTTGCATCAATTCACCGAATTCACCGCTCGGAGTGACACCTGATTTTTGAACAAAAAAGTTAGGTTAAGGAGCGATTTTTGAAAAAATTATCCGAAATCCCCGGTCTATAAACTCGTAACTATTAATTTTAATCCTTTTTTTAATCCTTTATATTAAAATAATCACACGATGATCAATAATTGTAATTTAAATTAATTAATTTAAGTAATTTATTCCAAATGTTAGTTGATTATTTATTAAGAAAAGTGTACTGTAGATGGCGCGTAAATCTTCTTCCAGTGTTTAGAAACATCTGATTGGTGGACGTGTTTACATAGTTGCCAACATGGACAAAAACAATTGAATTCCGCAAGTTAATAATTTCAGATTGATGAAAGAATATTAGCAAAAATTTATAAGAGTGAAATTTAGGATTTTAAACCCATTTCTTTTTATTATCTAAAGAAAAATATTTGTTCGTTTTCGAGAAAATGAAAAAGCTGAGAAAATTGTCATGCATTGGTAGCATTGGCTCCAGTAGGAGAGTGGGAAGTGGACCGAAAACAGAGGCAGAAATATTAAATATGGCGGCGTTAAAAGATGTAACCTCTTTGTATCAAAATTTAAAACAAGAATGGACGAAAACTCCGTGTAATTTAAAAAAATGCGGTGAATTACTTAATCAATTAAAGGTATGTCAATCTTCATAGTATTTTGAAATTATCCTTTGGGTACATTTTCTGTGAACTTAACCTCACTTTTCAGACTGTCAAAATGAATTGTCATGTTCCATTTAAAGGCATTTTGTTTTTACAAACTGCTTTTATATTTATAATTTCACAGCTTTGTTTTAAATCTATATTTTCTGGGGTTTTTTTTAAATAGGTTTACCGATAAATTTCGTAAAAAAATTGTCATGTAGTTTGTCAATGACTCACAAGTTTTGGATATTTTATGGAGTGTTATTTTTATTTCAGGTTGGATTAACTCATTTAACATTTTTACCCACTTCAAATAATAATGCGTCACAAAAGGAATTACTTATTGCACGTAAGTATATTTTTAAACTTCTTTATTTAGTTTATATTCTCAGAATTAAAAAAATTGTTCTATTTGTAAACAAACGTGTTTACAACTTTTAGAAAAAAGAAGTTCTTAAAGTTTTTTAATTGCTTTTAAAATTTTTAATATTTTATAATTATAAAATATTTTACTGAAAAAAGGATTTCGATTTTAGTTAAAAAATTCAACGTTACAAATTCAAGTTGAATTTGTAACTAAAAATAGGTATTGTTTCCTTAATAACAAAAGAATTGTTTCGCAGGTGACATTCTCGAGATTGGAGTACAATGGAGTATAGCAATGGAAGATATTCCTTCATTTGAACGTTACATGGCTCAATTGAAATGCTACTATTTCGATTACAAATCAAAATTATCCGAGTCAGCCTATAAATATCAATTGCTTGGATTGAATCTCCTGTTTTTATTGTCGCAAAATCGAGTAGCTGAATTTCACACAGAATTAGAACTCTTGCCCTCTGATCAAATTCAATCGAATGTCTACATTAGACATCCATTGAGTTTAGAGCAATGTTTAATGGAGGGTTCTTATAATAAAATTTTCCTAGCCAAGGGAAATGTACCAGCGACTTCGTACAATTTTTTCATTGATATTCTTTTGAATACTGTACGCGATGAAATTGGTGCCTGCATGGAGAGTGCGTATGATAAAATTTCCGTGAAAGATGCATCGAGAATGCTAAATTTAAATGCAGAAAAAGATACAATGGCCTTTGCGACAAAGAAAAATTGGAAATTATCTAAAGACGGACACTTTCACTTTAGTACTCCAAGTGAAAAGAAATCCGAGGAACCAATACCAAGTTCTGATTTAGCAACACTTGCAATTGATTATGCCAGGGAACTTGAAATGATTGTATAAATAAAAAGAAAACTTTTTTACAGTGTAACACAATTTTCCAATTTCATCCTGTTTCTATTTTCTCTAAGTTAACCAAAAAAATAAACACTCATTCTACTGTCGTATTTATTTAATCTTATTTATAACCCATCTTAAAAAATATTTTAATTTAATTTTAATTTCATTTGCGGAAAATTTTAATTACTTTATAATAGTTGTACCGATAATGTAGAAAATTATTTTTCACTTATAGTTAAATTACCAGAATTTCTTATCTTAGAAATATTTCTACGATTTCTAAAAAACACAGTCTCTTCGAATAGTTGAAATATTTTACGAAAAGTTGTAAATCATTAAATGCATTAAATTAATAATTTAATAACCTCATACCAATTGCGCCAAAAATAATTAATGATGTCAATAATTAATTGCATTTTAATTGCGCAAGCGCGAAAAAAGGGTCAAGCGATTCCAATTGGTTGAAAATGGCGCACTTTGTATAAAAGAGAAAAAAATATTTGATTTTCTTAAAAAAATTCCGCACAAAATATCATATTATTACCAAACTATTGATATTTCAAGATAGTTAAAAATAATTGTCAACTAATTGTTCAATCAAATTATTAACATTCTTTTATTTTCAATCAACAATAAAAAGAAATAGTCATTTTAAATAGCGCTTGCGCATTTAAAAAAAAGCGCTTCTTGTTGACATCACTATCAGTTTACAGTGGCGCTGCAATCGTTCATTATCAATCAGTCATAATTTAAGAAGCAGTGATGGCGGCTGATTCTTGCTGATAAAAGTTTACTTGTTGACATTCTTGGTCGCTTTCAAACAAAATATTACGCAACTCGTGCTAGTCTCGTTCTTTTGAAATCTTCTAATGAACGCGTTTCGTGAAATTATATTAACAATTAATTCGCTAAACATAATTTTCATACAGGATTCGTGTCAAAAAGAAAATGTACTCTCAACTCAACGACACTTAATAGAATCAGAGGAGCGCATTATGTCAGCTTGTGTGTACTTTAAATCAAGTGCATAGTGTAATTTTTTTATTTTCTCATTAACAATTAATGGATGGAAATTATTTACATAAAAAATTGATAAATTTGATGGAATTTGATAGTTTAATGATCTGTGAATGAATAATTTTGTGCTTTATTTGGTGTAATGGAAAGATACTATTCAAAGAAAAGAGTTCACGATCGTTGATTTAATTTTTTTTTCAAAGCATAATTAATTCACTAATTTTTGAGGGAGAATGGCAATGCGTGTAACTCTCGAGTGTGGCCATACATCTGAATTACGTGCCCAAAGGACTCCAGAAGGTTATACGCACGATTGGCAAGTTTTTGTACGAGGGGTTGACAATGCTGAAATTCATCAATACATTGAAAAAGGTAGAGTTTTATTTATTGTTTGTTTATTTACCTTCATGCATTTTTTTTACATATACATTTTATCACATTACATAAAAAAACAGTATTTAGCTTAATATTTTTTATCAAATTCAAATTATCATTGAAGCAATTAAATCTCTAATTTCTCTAATAATCATTTATATTTTAGTGCCACGTTTTATTTCAATACACTGTATAAAACAATCGAATAGGAAGTACTTGTGAAATTTGATCTTAACGTTGATTTGTTTCTTTTGCTTTTAAATTATTGATTTCGGAAACATATGGGCTATTATATTATTTTTGTGGTTTAGGTAAATATTGTTTCATATAATTAACGTTATTTTTTACTTCTTAATTTATAATGAAAGAATAAAGCCTTTTTTCTAGTGTTTTAAATCAATGTTACATTTTCAACACAGTGTATGTGGAAAAAACAATTTTAATAAATTTTGGGGGTGTTTACTTTTTTTAAAGACAATATTTAAATTATGTACATATTAATTGAATATTGAAACTATAATTCATTTCATTTAATCTGCATTTTAAATTTTTGTATGAATTTATAAATTTTCATGTTATTTTAAGAGAAATTTAAAAACCGTTAGTCTTTTTTAGTTATTTAAAAAAATTAGTGGTTCATTATAAATTCATACATTTGTTAGAAAATTCAAACATAGAATATTTTTAATTAATTTACTAGTAAATTTTGTGTCAATTTTATAAAATAGAAAATTAATTTTGAGTAACTCCTAGAACCAGTTTGCAGTAATTGAAACAACACAAAAAGTAACATTGAAAAACTAATAACTGCGTTCAACACTTCATAAATAATAATTAAAAGGTATTTATTTATGCAAATAAAAAGGTTAAACAAGAATATTTTGGAGATAAATGCGTGCAAGCGTGACTTAAATCTGATAATATCAATAAACATTGAAAATTTTTTTAACGATGAAAAAAATTCGTCACACCAATAAATCAATTTTTATCGCTTTATAATTTAATTCCTAATTTCCTACATTAATTAATATTTATATTATTGTATTTTTGTCTTCGTAATTAATTCATACTTTAAATTTGCAAAAAATATTGTAAACTTCAATTCTTTATTTTTAGAAAATAATGTTCCTTCCTTTTTTTTATTAAAAAAAAAATTCGAATACAAATGTGGGTCAAAATGGAAATAATTGCCACCCCCTGGATCGAGAGATAAATATAGTTTCTCTTCTACTCTTCCTTCTTTTTTTTCTATCATTTAACTTGCCTAAAGTTTCAGAGTTTATAGAAAACTAAATTTTTTCAGATAAGTAAACTGTTAATTTTAAAAACTTTATCGTCTTGGTTTTTAAATAAAAATTTTGATTTTTAAATCATTTTTTTCTTTTTTTGTGATTTATCAGATTTAAATCACACGACTTTCACATTTCACTATTCACGCATTTTGATAGATTTTTAAAAATTCAATTTTTGCAATAAGTGTGATTAGCACATTTTTCACTTTTTGATGTGACACGAAACATAAAAAAATTTTTTTATTGATTCTGGTTGAATTTTTAGCACAATTTTTCTTTTTCTTGGTACAACAGAAAGAAATTTTATTGTTACAGAAAAAACATTTTATCGTTTTTTGTAATAATGTTTTATTCCTTTTCTTCTAATCAAACTGATTGTATATATGCGAATGTGTGTGTGTGTTAGTAATAGAATGGAATTGTTATCAAGTGAATAAATATTTTCAGAATGTGTAAAATAAACGCAATTTTTGTTCGGAATAAATTTTTAAAAAAAGTTATGAAATATTTTGTAAATAAAAAAAAAATATTTGGTGAAAAAAGCGGGAATTTGTGCATTTTATTTTCACTAATTTCATATTTTCTTTTCCAGTTGTCTTTCAACTTCACGAGACATTTCCTAAGCCAAAAAGAGTCTTGAGGGAGCCACCTTATGTAGTGAAAGAATCGGGCTATGCCGGATTCGAAATTCCAATTTCCGTTTATCTAAAAAACAAGGATGAACCAAAGAAGTTTCATATTTCCTACGACTTGAATCTTCAACCCAGTGGTCCAGCGATAAATAAAGTTCTGTTACATAGTGAAAATATTCCTAATCCCAATGACGAATTTAGGAAAAAACTCCTCAAAGGTGGAGCCGTAAGTTTTCGGTTATTCTTTGTAGAAATTAAAATTAAAGAAATTATTTGAATTTTCTTTTTGTGACAATTATTATTTTCTGCAGGTCATGGTAACTAATTCAGAAGGAACACCCGAGAAAAGTAAAGCAGCTCCTCTAATGGTAGGTAAACCTAAATTAAGTGGGACCGAGGGGAAGAAGTATAGAATGTCAGAACCGAAGGGATCAAATGCTTTCGCTGATTTATTCGGTCCTCCAATAAAGACTGCGGGAACGAAAGTCTCCCCCGACACGAAGAAACCTTCCTCGTCGTCCACATCATCATCATCAACATCGGAAAAAACAAGCAGTACAAAACTCTCATCCTCGGAGAAACCCGAAAAAAGTGATAAAAGTTCAAAGGCAAAGCACAGTCCGCACAAGGATGGAAAAAAGGAAAAAACCTCCGACGAAAGAAAGGAGAAAAAGGACAAAGAATCATCCAAGGAAAAAGAGAAAAATAAAGAAAAATCCAAAAAATCGCAGAGTCCAACAAATAAAAGTGGTCACAACACGAGTCCAGGAACCAAGAGACCCGCTTCACCTTCCCCAATAAAAAAACCCTCAACTCCTCCACCGTCACAACCATCGAAACGACCACCATCTCCAAAACCCCGCGAAAAGGAATCGAAAAAAGTCCCCCAAGAAAAGGACAAGGAAAAAGAAAAGGATAAAATAAAAGAAACATCTAAAAATACATCCGACGATTCCCGAACCGAGAAAAAGAAGGACAAAAAGAAGCATAAAGAGGACAAGGAAAAGGAGAAGAAAGATAAGCACAAGGACAGAGAACGTGACAAGAGTAAAGATTCCAAAGAATCAAAAACAGTTGAAAAGAAAATTGAAAAACCCGAGAAACCCGAGAAGATCGACAAGGAAAAACCCCAAGAATTCAAACAGTCGAAAGATGGAAGAAAATCACCCAAACCAATCAAGGAAATCGAGAAACCCCCCAAGGAGGAAAAACCCCCAAAATTAGAGAAAATCGAAAAAACCGAAAAATTGGAAAAATCCAAGGATAATAAAGAAAAGGAGAAGCACAAAAGTAAGCACAAAAAGCGTGAAAAGAAAGATAAACGTGATGGCAGTAAAGAAAGAGACAAAAAGGAGAAACGTGACAAAAATAGAAGTTCAAGTGAAAAATCAAATAATGCCCCAATTCAAGCACCAGTGACAACGAATCCTCTTTCCACTCTCCTGGCCGAAATGCCCGATAGAGATAGCAGTGATTCAGCCCCTTCACTTGACGACGAACCCATTATAACAGAACCAAAAATAATTCCCCCTGTTAAAAAAGAACCACCTGTCCTAACTCCAACTGTTTCCAACGAATCGAAACCAATCATGTCCCCACCGCCTGTTAGTGATAAGAAAAATCGTAGCGATCGAACAAAACGTGATAAATCAAAGGGCAATCGTGAGGACAAGGAGACGAAGAAACGAAAAAGAAGAAGCGAAAGTAAAGGCGACGATGAGCGTGCTATTAAAAAGGAGAGAGATCAATCGGCCTCGCCACTTGTCGAACCAGTGTCATCGAGTCAATCGCCAATTGCCGTCGATATGGAGACTGTTCATCAAAAAGTTCCGAAGGAAGATGGTGCTGCCTCGAGGAAACAATCATCAACAGGCAAGGGAAGTGAGGGCGAGGGCGAACAAGTTGCGCCCGATTCAACAAATTCAACTCTAGTTGAACCCGAAACAACAGCCGATACTTCCTCATTCTCACAAGAATATGTTTCGCAATTAAAGGATTTGCAGCATAAAATAATGACGATCGAGGATAATCAGGAATTGCAGAGACTTGTCGAGGTTATTGCTGAAACAGGCCAGTATGAAGTTACAAAGAAAACATTTGACTTTGATCTTTGCGCTTTAGATCGAAGGACAGTGCAACGCTTGCAACAATTTTTCGCGTCGTGACCACCCATTTCACGTTAAATGTGCGTGTGTATAAAAAAATAAAAATTATATAATATATTTGATCACTAACATTGTTTGATAATGTTAAAGATTGCGATTTTTTGCATTACAAAAAGTGAATAAGTTTTGCTTACATATTATTGTCGCATTCCTTTTTCAAACGAAAAGGAAGAATCTCAAAATTGATTTATTTTTCTTTTACTGGCATAATCTATAAAATTGCTTTTCATGGCAACAATATTTTGTTTTGAACAAATAAGAAAATAAAACATTTCAAAGAATTGTTTTAGAAGATTAAATTTTTTAAATTTAATATTTGTTTTGAACAAATAAGAAATTAAAAATTGAGTTTTTTGAAAGAAATTAAATTTTTTAAATTCAATTATCAATTTATAGTTTTTCTCTTCGTCAAGAAATATTTTTTAAAATTTAATTATTGTTGGAATTTAACTAAGTTTTAGTAAAAATATTTTTAAAATTCAAATCTTTTTTTGCATTCTCATTTAATTTAAATGAAAATGAAAAAAGGTGAATTTAAAACAAAACAAAAATTGTACAACAAAAAGAATACAAAAAAATTGTATTCTCAGAAAATTTACTTTCTTAGAGGATTTATCTTCTAAGAAAGTAAATTTTCCGAGAATTCTTCTAATATTTAAAAAAATAGATTTTAAAATTCAATTTTACTTCATTGTTTTGAACAAATAAGAAATAAAAATTTCAAATTTGAATTTATTTGTTTTAAAGTTAAACAGAAAAAAGCTGTTTTAAAAATTAGATTTTATAACTTGAATTAAATTTAATTTTTTTGAACAAATAAATAAAAAATTTCGAATTAAATTGTTTTAAAAAATTAATATTTTTAAATTCAATTATTAATTCTCTTTTCTCTTCTTTAAAAATTATTTTTGTAAAATTAGATTTTTTTGAAAATTCAATTGATGTAGAATTCAACGAATTTTTAAAAAGAATATAATTTTTAAAAACTTAATTTTATTGATTTAATTAAAAGGAAAATAAAAAAAATAACTGAATTTAAAAATATAAAATTGAACAATAATTTTATTTTTTGATGAATGAGAATAAAATGAATAAAATAACTGAATTTTAAAAATATAAAATTGAACATTTATTTTATTTTTTGCTGAATGAGAATGAAATGAAAAAATAACTAAATTTTAAAAATATAAAATTAAACAATACCTAATTTTATTTTTTAAATATTTTATACATTTTTAGAGATTTCATTTCTCCTAAAATGTTTTCAAAAATTAAAATTTTAAATTCAATTATGATTTTATAAATTTGTTTTATTTTTTAGATTTTCGTTTTTTTTTTAGTTTTTTCAAAAATCTCATCACAAAAAAATTATAAATTTATTCAGTCAATTAAAATAATTGAATTGAAAAATAAAAATGGTACAATAAATTGTATTTTTGGATAATTTACTTTCTTAGGAGATTTAATTCTAATATTTTAAAGTAAAATTTTTTTAATTTCAATTATATTTAATTGTTTGGAACAAATAAGAAATAAAAATTTCAAATTTGAATCTATTTCTTTTAAAGACAGAAAAAAAATAATTGTGTGAAAAAATCAAATTTTTTAATTCAATTATTCACTTTTTCTCTTCTCTAAGAATTATTTTTGTAAAGTTAGATGGTTTTGAAAATTCAACAATTGAATAATTTTTAATTCGAATATTTTTAAAATTTAATTTTTTTTTTGTAGAATCATTCAATTGAAAATTAAAAAAATAACTGAAATTAAGAATATAAAAACGTACAATAATTGTATTTTAGGACAATCAACATTTTTGGGGAAATTAATTCTCCATTTTATTTTGAATACATTTTAAATTTTATTTTTAATTTGATAATTTAATTTAATAATTGTAAATTGAAAAAAAAGCCTTACGTGCTAATAAATCGATAATTAGATTTGAAATTCTAATAATAAAGCTCACGTTGAATTTACAATTTTTTAATTTGTCTTTAAAATAAAATCTTCTTATTTGTTCGGAATTTTGAAAGAAAAATCGCAAAATTCATTACCAAAAAGTAAAAAATAAATCAAATTTTGTGAAATACAATTTTTCCTTTTCAAATGCAAATAAGCTTCAATAACGGTTATTTTGCTCTTATTATTTTTATGATTATTATTATAATTATATATATATATACAAAAAATTTAAATAATATTCGTTATTACTGCCAGGTTTACTTTAAAAAGTATATAAGGTTTTAAAACTGTGTATAATATATTTGTTTTATTGTCATTTACACAATAATATTACGTGTATTTTGTTATAGGAATTACAAAAAATGCAATGTATATTGAGAAATATTCGAAAAAAGAATTTTTTACATTCTTCTTCGTTATTTTTATTATAAAATATCGAATTTCTTAATTTTGTTGTTTGTAATTCTTATTATTATAATTTTTTTTTATAGTTGTCTAAGAATCGAGAATCATGACTTAAAATTTTTTGATTTAAATTCGAAACACATTGAGTGATTAATGACTAAGATTATAGATAAATTTAGAAAAAAAATAATCTCTATTTTCCTTTATAATTTTAGAAATTTAATTATATATTCCAAGTCGAATAAAATTAGCTTTTTCAAATGTATTTATTTAATATATAAAATATTATATTTTGTCACATCGATTGTGATAATTAGAAATTTATTGACATCACGATAAATTGTAATATGAAATAGAAAAATAGTAAAATAGAAAACTAGAAAAATAGAACAATTTCAAGAAATATGTTAATTCATCTCCAGTGATTCAACTGCTATATATTCCATTTTTTGTAAATCTGCAAAAATGTGTGTATATTTAAAAATAATTGAAAGAACAAAACGAAAATGCAATCACATACACGTAATATCGATTTTTTTTAAACTAAAAACAGAAAAGGGACAAAGATCTCAAGAAAAAAAACTATTTATATTGTGCACGATAAAAAGCAAATGTTTCTTTCTCTTTAATTTCAAAGCAAATAAGAAATGAACGTTTGTCTTGATTCGTTTTGTAATTATGTTTTTTTGTTAACACTATATGTTATTATGTAAAATGAGCATATTAACAACAAAACTGTTGCATTAAAAGATTGAGACCAAAATCAAAAAAGAAAAGTACAATCGTATTTAGATCTTCTTGTAAATGTCAAGCATAATTATGAATAATTTAATTTTTTTTCCTTGTAGTTTTTTGAAAATAGTATGTCAATATTTACTATTATAGAAAGCATTAGATAGGATCAATCTTTTTTAATACAAAAAAAAAAAGAAAAAAGGAAACGGAAAAGAAAAAGAAAACTCTAGAAAGTAATTTATATTGTTAGTGAATATCGATTTTTGTACATTTCAAAGTTTTTTCACACACAAAAATTTTATTTTAGAATTAAAAATTTTTTTTCATACAAAAATGATATTATAAATTATAAGAAAAATTTTTGTTTAAAATACTTTATTTTTTTTTTCAAAATTCAAAAATATTTTGAAAAAAATTTATGTAAAACAAAAGGAAATTATTAAGTGAAAGAAGCATTATTCTCTAATATAAATGAAACGAATTTAGTAAATTTTGAATTATAATTAATAATGATAATATTTCCAGTGATTTTTTTAGTGACTAGAGAAAAAAAATCCATCAATTTTTTTATTATTTAATTTAACAGAATTATAATATTACAGGCTGTGATATAGTTAAAAAGGAAAAATTTTTTTTCACTAATTTAGATTTTGATTCGAGATTTTTCAAATATAATTTACAGCAGTCTGTGTGCATTCTCAATATTTATTATTATAGTAGTAAATTTTTACACATTAATATAATATATATAGTGATCATCATTTCACAGAGAATTTGATATTGTGTATTGTTTATCACAAAAGGAAAATAATTTCAAATACGAAAAATATAAAAAAATATTCCATATATAAAAATGTGATTTTGCTTGCTTTGTATTATTTGTAAAATCATTTATTTTTCTCAATCCTCTAAGGGATTATTATTATTATTCTTTTTTTTTTAATGTGCTTGAGCTTTGAATTTTGTGAGAATATCTTCAATTATAATTTTGTTTTACAATAAACGTATTTTTACGTATGTTACGAATTATTGTATATTATTGTTAACAATAAGAGACAAATTGGTTAACGAAAGAAAAAATTTTTTTTTTTGCAATAAACTGATTTTTGTTTGGAAAATAATCTTAATGGCAAAACTGGATTCGAGTATATATTAAAAAAGTGAAAGTACTTTTTATAAATTAAAATAAGTGTGTAACATATCAATCGGTAAAATTCAGGCGAAATTGAAAAAAATGCGATCTTTCGTAAATATAATGCATAATGGTAAGAATAATATGCAATAATAATTGTTGTTATTAAAATAATAATAATAAAAAAAAACAGTACCTAATAAACGATAGTACATAATTTTAATACAATCAGTATTTTAATAGTGTGAATGAAAAAAAAATATTCACGCAAAACTAGAATTGCTATTTTTTACCCTTAGAAACCATTTTTGCAATTAAGATTTTTCCGCAAATAAAATATTAATATATAAATATTGTAAATGTAATAATTAGAATATCATGCGATTGGTTCTATGTATTGTGAATCACTGTTGATATTTATTTCTGTTTATATACGTAAGTTCTATATATATTATAGTAATTTATACAATATAATATATATAATAAAATTGTAAAATTTTTAACTCAATGTATGAAATTATTATAATTTACAATTTTACTAAATTATAATATAATATATATGATTTTCTCTCTTTTTTTTCTCTTTAGAAAAAAAAAATTACAATTTTGTTAAAGATATTATAATTTTACAATAACCGGTGTCTACAGAATAAAATAAAAAGTCTCGTAAATATATAAGAAAAAAAAAAAAAGAATGAAAACAAGACTCGATAAATTGTTATTATTAAACATTATTATTTTGACAAATTTTTTACCGAGAGAAGATTTTAAATACTCCTGCGATTTTCGTCAATAATATTATAGCTTATCTCTTGAGATATTTAATAATACTTAATGCGAAATTGTGAATTATTAAAATAAAAAAAAAAAAAATTGTCTTTAGATGTAATTTTATAAGAAATTTGTGAAACTTATGGCTCTATAATAAAATTAATAATGTAGTGAAATTTTCAAAAATTGTCTAGTTTTGTTAATTTTCTGTAATTATTGGTTTAATTCAAAAAATTTTTATCTTAACATTCTAAATTAATAGAATTAATTTTTAATTATTTTTATTGGTTTTGCTATTATTATTAAAGAAATCAATTAATTTTAATATCTTTCAAAAACTTGATTATTTTTTAATATTTTTTAAAACAATTCTTTTAATAAATTTAATTATTGTCAACAAATTTTACTATATATTTCAATTATTTCGAAATGTTGTTTCAATTTAAAAAATAGAAAAAAATTTGTACCTAATGGAAAATTATTTTAAATTGAAAATTATTTTTAAACATATTTTTAAAATACTAATTTTAAGAATTTTTTAAATAATAATATTTATTAAATTAATTTATTTATAACAATTAAATAATTAAATAATAATTTTTTAAAATTTAATTATTTCAATATTTTCGTAACATTTTAAACAATTAATTTTAATAACTTTAAAAGAAAATCACGAGGTGTTGCAGTTAACAATTATTATAAAAAAATTCAACTTTTTTCGTAAATAATAAAATTCTCGAAAAATTTTCGGAAAATTATTAAAAATAATAATTGATTTAAAGAACAAGTTTAATTCAAAATTCTTGAAAATAATTAAATTTTGTAAAGTTTTGTTTTTTTAGTTTTTAGATACAATTAAATTTCAAATTGTTTAAAATATGTTTGTTTATTTATTTCGGAGCACATTTGAAATTTATTTTTAACAAAAAGTTTGAATTTTCGCGCTAAGGTTTTTGATTGGTTGAATAATAGTGAAGCAGGTGGCACTGCCTGTTAAAGTCAAGATCATATGTTGAGAAAAACTGTCATGGCCGACGTGTCAAATTAACCTGTCAGTTTTAAAAGGAAGAATATAAATAAACAATCTTATTTTTAATGTGTTTTCAGTATAGATTACAAAAATTTTAATCAGTTCTATATTTGTAATCAGTTCAAAAGGATCAACCGTCTTTAATTAACATTGTTGTTGTGTAATTGGAAAAAGGAAAGTGTATTTGTGTCAATGTTAATAAGTGAATAACACTTATCTTTTGTTTTTTTTATTTTTTATGTTGACCTTTGCGCCGATAAAGTAATTTAACATTTTGCAGTGTCATTTATAAATTCCTTCAGCAGTTGATTATTGGGACTTGTTTCTGGAGGCATTACTTCTCAGGTTCTTGAAGAAATTTTAATAATGTCGAACAAAGTGAGATTTGATGGTCGTGTGGCGATTGTAACCGGTGCTGGAGCAGGTATTAATTTTTTAATGCGTATAATTTAATTTTTAGTGTCTTAATTTATGCGAATTTTATTTATTTCATTTAGGTTAGAAGAAAAGAAGTTTATTCGTTTTTTTTCGATTGTTAAACAAATTTGGCTACATAATCTCAACTTTCACTTATACTTATTATCCTTATTTTACACATTTTGTAATTTTTCTACATTATTCAGTAATTTTGGTATTCTTTAATTTTCTGTATTCTTTTTTTGTATTAGGAGTTATTTTTAGCCTACGTTCAATAAAGTTTATTTCTGTATTAAGAAAAAATTGATAAGATATCTATCTGTGGACTTCGAGAGAGTAAACAAATAAATCTCGACATTCTTTTGAGAAAATTAATTATTTTCAGGACTCGGGCGAGCTTATGCATTATTACTTGCATCAAGAGGTGCCAGCGTGGTTGTTAACGATTTGGGTGGAGGTCGACATGGCGATGGAAGTAGTAAAAAAGCGGCCGATGTTGTTGTTGACGAAATACGAAGAAACGGTTTGTTTCTATTACAAATTCTATTAATTCTCCTAAATTCAGATGATAATTTCTAAATTTTCCGAATTCTTTCAGGAGGAAAAGCTGTTGCCAATTACGATTCTGTCGTCGACGGTGAAAAAGTCGTGAAATCTGCAATTGACGCATTTGGACGCGTTGATATTATCATTAATAATGCTGGTATCTTACGAGATAAATCGTTTATGCGAATGTCGGATACAGACTGGGGTTTGTATTTAATTTTTATTCAGGGTTGCCACAGGTGACAGGGAAATTACCACGAATTCTAAAAAAAAACTTAAATTTTTTCTATTTCTGACAATAATTTATTTTAAATAACTTAATTTTAATGAAGAACTGCCGTAAAGTTATTACTTATAAATCATTTAATGAAGTATTTTTTTTGAAAAACTTTAATTTCAATTCTGTTGAAATTAGTTTCAATTTTAAAAATTTTAACGCAATTATTTGAAAGAATTTAACTATCCTAATATACATTAAAATTCTTTCCAGAAATTCAATTATTTTCAAAAAATTTTTAAAAATTCTCGTCAACATTTTAATTATCTTCATAAATAGCAAAATTCTTCGCCGAAATTCAAATATATTCAGGAATTTTTATAATATTCATTGTAAAGTTCAATTATTTTCATAACTAACAATATTCATCACAAGCATTCAATTGAGGCCTTGGATCCAATAAGTCGCCCGACGCTCGGAGGAACGCGCAACTGCCAGTCAGTGAGAAGTGAGCTTAATTTTTTTTTAATTCTTAATTCTTCTTTTCTTAAGTGAGCTCTGGGCCACTCACTGCTGCCCGACTAGTATTAGCGCGTTCCTCCGAGCGTCGGGCGAGTTATTGGATCCAAGGCCTCAATTATTTTCAAAATTAATAAAATTCTTCGCAGAAATTCAATTATTTTCAAAGAATTCAAAAAAAAATTGCCGTCAACATTTCAATTATCTTTATAATTGAATAGCAAAATTCTTCGACAAAATTCAATTATTTTCAGGAATTTTAATAAAATTTCTCAAAAGAATTCAATTATTTAAAAACAATTTTGACAAAGTTCTAAACGAATATTCAATTATCTTCTAAAATAATGAAAATTTCACAGGAATTTAATTATTAAAAATGGAATTTACATACATTTTTTCGAAAAAAATCAATTGTTGTAAACTTTTTTATAAAATTCTTTGCAATAATTCGATTATTTTCATAAATAATAAAACTCATTGCAGAATTTCAATTATTTTTAATACAATTTTAATCAAATTCCTCAAAAAATGTAAAAATTCTATTAAAATTCGTCGAAAGAATTCAATTATTTAAAAATTTGTTGATTAAATTCTATATAAAAATTAAATTTTAAGAAACATTTATTCACTTATTCAATAAATTATTTACATTTGTATTTAAATAATTGAATTCTCGTAGAATTTTCTAATAAAAATTGATTTAAAAATTAATTTCATATAAAGTTTTAGATTTAACTTTGAAAAAGTTACTAATAATTGCAATTTTCCGAAATAATTGAATTTTGTAAAGGTTTAAAATTAAACTCTTTGAAAATTTGAATTTTTCATACTTTAAATTAAAAATTCTATGGAACTAATTTGGTTTAAAAAGCTTAATCGCAATTTTTTAAAATTATTTCAAGTTTTTATTTTCTAATGTATTATTTAATTGAAGAATTTCCGAATAATCGAAATTTTGTAAAACTGAATTTTAAACAAATGAATTTGAAAATTCTCAAAAAAAACTTTATCATAAATAGAATTTTATTTAAAAATTTTAGAAAATACTAATTGAATTGAAACCATGAAAATAATTTTTAAAAAGTTACAATAACAATATTTTTAATATTATAATATAAAATGATTTTATCACTCGGTCACCTTTAATTATTATAAAACATGCAGAAATGGATCACTTTGAGTCTTTGACTCGAAGTGATCCATTTCTTCATGTTTTATAATAATTCTATTCATATTCTTTCAAGTTATTGAATTTCAAAAGGTTTGAATTTTAAAGTTTTGAAATCTTTTTTCCTATAAAAAAATAATAATGATTTAAAAAGAAGTTAAGTTATTAATATTTTCGAATAATTTTACAATTAAAGAAATTAGTAAATAGAACATTTTTTTTAGTATCTAATCATTTTTAAAGTGAATCAGAATATTCTTTAGGGTCAGGGAAAAAGATAAAATTTTATCTGGAAATCAGGGAAAAGAAAATTAAATTTTTGTGGCAACCCTGTTATTTTTGATAAAAATATTCAATTCTTGATAATGTGATTAACTTTTGAAAAAAAAATTGTAGATCTTGTGCATAGTGTGCATTTGAAAGCAGCTGCAAAATTAACTCAAGCCGCTTGGCCCTATTTTCGAAAGCAAAGTTTTGGCCGAGTGGTAATGACATCGAGTCATAGTGGAATTTATGGAAATTTCGGACAAGCGAATTATAGTTCTGCAAAAATGGGTTTAGTTGGTTTAGCAAATACCTTGGCACTCGAGGGAGAAAAATACAATATTCACACGAATGTTATTGTACCAACAGCCGCTTCACGTCTCACCGAAGACATTCTCCCTCCAGGTAACTTTTTATTTTGGATTTTACACAAGATTATTCTCCATAAAAATAAAAACAAAGAAAGCTGAAATTTAAACAAAAAGTTAAACTGTTTTTTACGTTTACTTTTTTGAAATTTAACGTTTATTACATTTAGAAAAGCAAACTGTTTTAATAAGGTTTTTTTCTCGTAGATTTATTTACGGCATTGAAACCGGAATTAATTGCACCTGTCGTTGCGTGGCTGTGTCACGAAAATTGTCCCGATAATGGATCCATCATTGATGCTGCGGCGGGTTGGGCAGGAAAAAGTTAGTTTTTTCCCTAAATTTCCTTTTTTTGTAAGTCAAAAATTTTATAAACTATTTATTCCAACAGCTCATGTGGTCCGATCAACGGGTTGCATTCTACGCAAGAATTTAAACGAAATGGTAACTCCCGAAGCTGTCCGAGATAATTGGGAAACTGTCACCGACATGTCTGAAGCGAAACACTTGAATTCTATTGGAGTAATTAGAAAAAAAAATTTCTTAATAGAGTGATAAGAATGAAGAATTGTGTTATTTGAATCTTTCCTTCTTTCTAGGAAGCAACAGGCGAACTTATCAACAGTCTCGACAAAATGAGAGAGGGAACTAGTGGTGTAAGTTCTTCATTTCTATTTAAAAATTTCATTCTTTAAATTTTATTTCTCAATTTAATTTTTTTTTTGAAATTTTTCCTATTTAGTATAAACTTTTTTACTTTCAATATAAACTAAAAGATTTATAATTAATTCTTCTTTGCAGGATGTGGTTAGTAAGCTCAGTTACGATAAACGTGATATAATTCTCTACGCTCTCGGAGGTAAGATTTAAGAAAAAGAAGATAAAAGAAATCTAATTGAATAATAACTGAGTAAAAACTGTTTGTAGTTGGTGCGACTACACAAGAATCTTCCGATATGCGTTATCTGTACGAAAATCATGAACATTTCTCAGTATTGCCAACATATTACGTTACGTTTGGAGCAAGAGGGCTTTTAATATCTTCAATTTTCGAAATTGTACCTAAAATGCAACTTGATCCAACCAAGGTTCGTCTATTATTTCTGTTTTTGTTAGAAATTACTGTTTTGCAATTTAATCTTCAATAAAAAAAATTAACTACCATGAATTCAATAACTAAATCACTTAAAATAGAATCAAAGTAATATTAAAAATTTGAAAAATAATTAAATTTTAGAAGAGTTGCGTTTACATTTTTTATAAATAATTAAATTTCATAAAGTTTTAATTTGAAATTTAAGAAATGTATCAAGAACATTTTTTGAGTCTCCAATTATTTTTAGAGTGAATCAGAATATTTTTTAGGCGCAAGGAAAAAGTCAAAATCAAACTAAAATCATATAAAATAATTAAATCACTTAAATTGTATCTATAAATAAATAAATTAATGATTGAATTAATTACATTAAACAATTCAGATAGAAAATATCGTTTACTGTTAAATTATTCTAGTCTTAATCGTTTTTTTTTCTATTCAGATTCTTCACGGTGAACAATATTTGGAGGTTTTTAAACGTTTTCCAACAGAAGGAAAAATTGAATCTCGCTTCCGTGTTATAGATGTAATGGATAAAGGAAAAGGAGCTATTATTCTAGTTGAACGTAAATAAATAGAATTTTTCTTGAATTAAAGAAAATTTTTGACGAAACAATAGATTACTCGTTAATAATTGATAATTTATTATTTATTAATTAATACATTACTTATTAATTATTAATACATTCCCTTTTAATTATCAATGAAATTATTAAATAATCAATACATTACTTATAAATTATTATTACATAATGTTTATCAATTATTAATGATATTATTAAATAATCGACACTATAAGATTACGTGAACATAAATACTTTTTTTTTGCAGAGGAAGCTTTCGACGAAGATGGAGACAAATTATCAAAAGCTCAAATGTCCGTATTCGTTATTGGAGGTGGTGGTTTTAACGGTAAACGAACTTCACCTCACATTATTCCAACTTTTGATCATCCAAAACGCAAACCGGACATGTCTGTTCAACAAAAAACTAGCATTGATCAGGTAAAAATATTTTCGTACATAATTAGTTTTTATAGTAAAAAATTATTTTGTTAAGGGATATTTTTAACTATATATTAGGAAAATATTTTAAACCTTCTATAAAATTATTTTTATGTTAATTTTTTCCGTGAGGAATTCAATGTCCATAAAATAGAATGGATCGGAAAATATTTTAATCTCTTTTGAATTTTTATTTTTTCTAAAAATTCAAAAATTTTAAAGTTCATGCGTAATTTTTTAGAAAATATGTTTTTGTGTCCATAAAAAAATTGTCTAATGAATAATTTACTCTTTCTATTTTTGAAGCAATTTTTGTTTGTTTTTTAATGGAAAAAAAAATTGTTTTTAGGCTAAAAATGCTAATAAATACTATTAATTAATTTTTTTCTCTTGAAAATTTATTTTATTATTTTTCTACAACTAATTTCAAATCATAATTTTTATAGAAAAATAAAAAATTAAAAAATTATGATCTGAAATTAGAAAATAAACAAATTAATTTTCAAATAAAGAAATTCAATAGAAGTAGTATTTTTTAGTACCTAATTATTTTTAGCATAAATAAGAGCAATTTTTTTCAATAAAAAAATGCTTCAAAAATAGTAAAAATCGAAGTTTTTATTTTGCAATTTTGTTATGGATACAAAAATATTTTCTACAAAGCCACGCAAGGATTTCAAAATCTATTTAAAAAAATAATATAAATTCAAAAGGGGTCAAAAAATTGTTTGTTATCTATTTTATTTTATAATCATTGAATTTATCGCAAAAAATTACCTTGAAATTATGAATATAAAATAAATTAAAATAAATAATAATATATTTGTACCATACATTTTAAAAAATTAAACGCCAATTTAATATTTAAAAAAAGGCTTATTAACATCAAGGTCTATTATGAATAATCATGAAATGTCAAAGATCAATATTAAATATAGATTTTGTTGCATTATTTACTTTGATGAAAAAAATCTGTTAATCTTACAGGCAGCATTATATAGATTAAGTGGCGATTATAATCCACTTCATATTGATCCAATGATCGCCAGTTTAGCTGGATATTCGCAGCCTATTTTACATGGATTATGCTCACTTGGGTTTTCAACTCGTCACGTGCTTCATACGTACGCTGGTGGCGATTCTGATTTATTCAAAGCAATCAAGGTAATAAATTTAATTAAATTTCCCAAGAAAATTGAAAAAAAATTGAAAGAAATTATAAATTTAAATGAGAAAACTGAGTCAAATTGAAATTTGAATAAAGTGCATTTATTAACTTTATTTACTGTTAATTTGAAAATAAAACAATGAAATTAAAAATATTTATGTAATAAAATTAATTTTTATTTAAAAATGAATTTAAAAATGAATTAATTAATTAATTCGGAATTTAATAAATCTGAATATAGGTACATAAAGCATAAACTGAAAATAGATTAATTATATTTAATATCAGGTAGTAAATTAATAATATAATTTTAATAGCAAATTGTTGTGAATAATTGAATTTTCTAACTTTTAAATATCTTTGATCTTTGACTTTATTTAAAATATGAAATTTTTTTTTATATGTAAATAAACGATGTAAAATAATCGATGTTGGCGTTACGTCATTGATACTGAATGTTACGTAATGTGTGTAATGGACACGAAGCGGAATAGTAGTGGACAGACAAGAATCAATGAATGATATAGCAAAAGAGTATTAAAGAATTTTTGTTGAGTCAGTTCGTTTTCTTGTTTTCTCTCTTGTGTATAAGCCATTTTAATTATTCTCTCAGTAATTTATTTGTAAATTTTCAATTAATTTCAATTGTTACAGGTAAGATTTACAAAGCCAGTTTATCCAGGACAGACATTACGTACTGATATGTGGCAAGAGGGAAACAGAATTCACTTCGAGACAACAGTAGTTGAAACTGAAACTCCAGTCATTACAGGTGAATATTTTCAATTTTAATTAAGTACTTTATAAATTTTTTTTTGCTTATTTCATCATCATTTTTATCTTCTTTTGTTCTTGTGATTAACATACATGATTTTTATTTTTCGAACACGATTTCATTCATGTTAATTATAAATTCTCTGTAATTAAATTTTACTAGATGAACGAAAATGTTCTCTTTGTAAATATTTATAAAAATTACCGCAGAATAAAATTAAAAATAAAATAAAACCAGTGTTTGTAGAAAGGATTTAATTTTCTGAAATATCAAACAAATGTTACTTGGCAAAATTTAAATTTTAACGAAAAAATCGTCGTTTGTTTGAACGTTCAATTTATGGATAATTAGAAATTAGAATAATTTAATAATTAAATATTAAAAATAGAATAGAATAAATTAATAGATAAAAATAGAATAAAATAACTGCAATAATTTAATAATTTAATAGAATATTTAAAAATTTTAATATATATTTCTCATATTTTTCAATTACTGAATTATATTTTTTTACTTTATTTGAATTAGGTGCTTATATTGACTTGAAACAAGTTCAGCAGCCAACAGTTATGAAGAATTTGTGCTCGGCTAAAGTAAATCTCGAAAGCGATGGAGTCTTTGAGCAAATTAATGATTATGTCAAGTCACACACGGAAGAAGTTAAGAAAATAAATGGAATATTTCACTATGTGGTGACATCGAAAGGCGAACCAACAGCCCAATGGAGTAAGTATTTCCAAAGCAGTGGAGTAATCGTTGAAATTAATTTTATTTTTACTCTTATCACTTTTTAGTAAAATATTTAACATGATTTTTTAAATTGCCTTCATTAAAGACTGAAGTATTTCAAAAATAGATTCAATTAAGAGGAAAAATTTACTGTGAATTAACTTTGATTTTAAATTAACATTCATATTAAATTAATATTTATGTGACAAACAAAAAACCATTTACATTAAGTTAAAGTTCACATTAAATTTATATTAAGTTTTATATTAAATTAACATTTAAATATTCCGTAAATAGATGGAATACAAAATTGCAATTCTTAACTAAAAAAATTATAAAGTAATGAATAATGAATTTTATATTAAATTGGAAACTAAAATAAATCATAAACAGATGCAATTACAAATGATTGCAGAAATTCAATTATTTTCAAAAATTTTAATAAAATTCTTGTCAAAATTTTAATTATTTTCAAAAATTTTCCTCAATTCAATGATTTTTAATATCTACTACATTAATAAAAATTCCTAAAATAATTCAGTTCGTTAAAAAAAATTTTAATAAAATTCTACCCAAACATTATTAATTATTTTCATAAATAATAAAAATTTCACAAGGAATTCAATTATTTACAAATTATTTTCATATATAATTCAATTATTTTCATAAATAATAACATTTTTTACAGGGATTCAATTATTTTTAAAACTCAATGTTGAATTTAAATTATTTTCAATACAATTTTAATGGAATTCCTCGAAGAAAGTTATTATTCTTAAAAATTTTATTAAAATTTATCAAAAAAATTTAATTATTTTAATAACCTTTGCTACAATTTATTTATTAGAATTTAAGTATTATTTTCAATACATTTTTAATTAAATTTCTTTAAAGAATAAAATTATTTTCAAAAATTTTAATGAAATTCTTTACGTAAAAATTCAATTTTTTAAAAATAATTTTAATAAAATTCTTTGCAGAAATCCAATTATGTTTAAAAATTTACAAAATTTCTCTTCAAAATTTCAATTATTTTTGTAAATAATAAAATTTTGCTCTGAAATTCAATTTTTTTCAAAAATTGTAATAAAATTCTTGGCAGAATTTCAATTATTTTCAATACAATTTTTATCAAATTTCTCGAAAAATGCAATTATTCTTAAAATTTTTATTAAAATTTGTCAAAAGAATTAAGTTATTTACAAATTTGTTGATAAAATGAATGAATTCTTTATGAAAACTCAATTTTAAGAAACATTTAATTGTTTAATAAAATATTTTTTTTTAATAGTTAAATAATTGAATTCTCGTAGAGTTTTCTAATAAATATTGATTTAAAAATGAATTTCAAATTAAAATCTTTGAAAATTAGAATTTTTCATTTGAACTTTTAATTAAGAATTCTATAGAATTAATTTTTCTCAATAAGTTGAATGGAATGTTGTTTAATTGTTTAAAGTTTTTAATTTCTAATATATTTAATTGAAGAATGTCAGAATAATCGAAATTTCGTAAAATTAAATTGAAAACAAAAGAATTTGAAAATTTACAAAGAACGTTTTCAAAAATTATTTTAAAAAATTGACTTGAAGAAGAATTTTAGTTGAAAATTCTAGAAATGAATAATCGAAGTGATGAAAATAATTTTTGAAGAAGTTACAGTAACAAAGTAGCAAGTTTTAATTATTGTAAAACATGAAGAAATCGATCACTCCGAGTCGAATACTCGGAGTGATCGATATCTCCATGTTAAATTAATAAATAAATAAATTTCGTTCATTTGAATGTTCAGAACATTTTCTAATAAATATAAATTGCAATTTTGGCTTAAAAATGTACAAAATAAATCAAACATTATCTTTTTATTTTAAAAATATTTCTATTTTGAATAAATTTGCGATAAATATAAAAATTTGATATTTATTTTTACAGCAATCGATTTGAAGAAGGGAGAAGTTTACAGAGGTGAACCCAAAACGAAAGCAGACACAACTCTCACCATCGATGATAAAGATATGATTCAAATGGTATTTCCTTTTTCTTCTAAAATAAAATTTTTTTTCTAACTCCTATTTTTATACGAATATTTATATTAATTTGTAAATTTGTTTTTTTTGTACAGGCGCTTGGAAAGTTAAATCCTCAAGTCGCATTCATGCAAGGAAAGCTCAAAATAAAAGGGAATATTATGCTAACTCAAAAATTGAAGACTTTACTCGATGCTAATCGACCAAAACTGTAAATTTATTCCAGTTCTGCCTCTTTGATATATATGTTTATATATATTTGTACTATATCTGTAAGTATCAAGAAAATAATATGTCGATATTTTATATCTCTTGATTTAAATTCAAAATTCTTTAAAAGCAAGAAGAAAAAATGAAAAAGAAAACTAAAGTTTGAGTGTCAATGAATTTGGATAGAATTTACAGAGTAAATGTTAATTTATTTATAAAGATTGCAATTTTTGTTTATCAAAAACAAATTTCGATTTATCAAGAAAAAAAAACATTGGGGTAATATTTAAATAATTGACCCCAATGTTTTTATTGGGGCAATTATTATTATTATTTTATATTGGAAAAAAGTTAATGTCAATTTTGGAACAATTTTTCCGAATTGTCTTCCAATTCTGTAATATTTTTAAATACGAGTCTGAACTTTTCACTCATTGTGCGATTAGAATGTTTATAGAAAATAAATATTATGATTACAATTCGAGGATTAATGGAAAGCTTATTGACACTTATCCTTTTGTTTAATAAACGGAAGAAAATATTGAAGCTTAGAAATCAATTTTATGTCAGAAATTTAATGGATGATCGAGAATTATAAATTATCGAATATTCCAATTATCGTTTGTTTATTAAGGTGTTATTGCACATATAAAGGGGGAAATTTTTATACATAATGAAATAAAAGAGTTTTATATATATGAATAATTTTTGTCATTTGTGTATAAACACCGAACCAATTATCCAGAAATTGAAATCCTTGAATTCTAATTCTGTTATAATTTTTTAATTTAATTCGTAATTTTTGAATATTATTTAGTAACTAATTGAATTAGAATTAAATCTTGACTTTTAATTTACTAAAAAATGTTGACCTGTTAACTTAATTATTAATGTTAACAAATATAAGTTACTTTAATTTTTCTTGTGAATAAATTATATAATTATAAAGATAATTTATAATAATTGCACATTTGAAAACTAAAAAAACGAAAAAATAGAACTTTCAATCTGAATTAAAATCGATAAAATTAAATAGCGAATAAAAAATTTACGATTAGTTGGGAAATTGAATTTGTAATAAATCGCATTCCAGGGATTAGGCAATTCCATTTAATTACAGTTGCCATTAATTAAATTGCCATCTATAAAATAATCACGGGGATTAAGGTACTTATATACTTGTGTGTACAAAGTGAATTTTAAAGAAAGAAAATAAAATGTTAAATTAGCAAAGAGGAACGATACTTTATATATATAGAATATGTATATAAAATAGTCCTGGGGATATTTTTGACCAGGGAGAATTCAAGCTTCTTGTTCTGTTAATAAAATCAGTCGCTAATTACGCAAAGCGTTCGAGCGTATTGCGTTGGAGTGCTAAAGGCACACCATCCGCGTAAGTTTTGTTTTCTCCCTTCTTCAAAATTGCCCACAAAATCTCTCTCGTTTCTTTCTCATATATACATGTAGACATAAACTCACACATAAATTGCGCATTCATTTGTAGAATTAACGCATAAAAAAAAGGAAGTGAAAAAAACATTACGCTCGTCATATTACTCGCTTGCTGAACTTGCGTCAATTACTTTAATCCCCCCCAGGACCAATTGCTGATTAGAAGGATTTATGCCGCTTATATGGATCGCTCTTTCATTAAACTATGCAGAGAATTGAGTGAAATTATTTTTTATCTCAAAAAAGTTTAAATAAATAAAAATAAATGAATAAAATAATAATTATAATTAATGACAATAATAGTAATAGTAATAATTACAATCACGTTCAAAACCAAAAGGTAGAAACTATATGTATGTTATAATAATTGGTCAGGGAAATCAGAGAAAAGTCATAGGGATTTTTATTAAAAATACTGGAAAAAATTAAATATTTAGAATTTATAAGAAAATTCTGAATCTTTGTGTTTTTGCTTGTCTCATAAACTATAAAATTACCACGAATTCTAAAAAAAACCTTAAATTTTTTCTATTTCTGACAATAATTTATTTTAAATAACTTAATTTTATTGAAGAACTGCCGTAAAGTTATTACTTATAAATCATATTTAATGAAGTATTTTTTCGAAAAACTTTAATTTCAATTCTGTTGAAATTAGTTTGAATTTTAAAAATTTTAACGCAATTCTTCAAATGAATTTAATTATCTTAATAAACATTAAATTTTTTTCCACAAATTGAATTTTCAAAAATTTTTTCAAAATTCTCGTCAACATTTTAATTTTCTTTATAAATAGCAAAATTCTTCGCCGAAATTCAATTATATTCAGGAAGTTTAAAAATTTTTAAATAAAATAATAATATAATAGTATAATATGTAGTTTTTTATGGGTTTAGACCTTTTTATTACAAAATAATTTTAAAAAATAATAATAAATTAATATTTATAAATATTAATAGAAAATAATGAGTAATAAATAATTATAATGTGTTTATTATTGTTTTGTTTTAAATTTGATTTTTGTTATTTAATTTTAGTTCTAATTTTGTAAAATCTGTTTTATTTGTGTATACTCTTCCAAACGTATATTGAGCGATTTAAGTATTTTCTTTGTCGTTTTTAATTGCCAATTATAATAATTAAATGAAAATTAATTACGATAAATTTAATTTAATGACGTTCGGGGAAAATATTTTGGAATTACTTGATAAATTATATATCATATCTATTATATAACAGTATACCAAAAGGATTATTATTTTTGTTTTAATTTTCGAGTATAGATTTTTTCTAATTATTATTTTCCAATTATTTTTGAAATCTACTAATATTTCTAATTTTAATTAGATATTTTTTTATACTAATTTTCTCAAAATTTTATTGATTAAATTGTATTTGTTAATAATTTTTAAAAAGATTTTTATAAAATAAAAGTAAGAAATTTTCATAATATTGATTTGTCAACATTCTTTGGATACAAAATTTTTAGATTCTTTTAGAGAAAAAAAATTTGTCTAACTTCAGTTTTTTAATCATAATTTCTAACGAAATTATTTATAAATTCTATTTAGAAATTTATACAAAAAAAAATTTGAAGACATCCTAATTTACAAATTTTATATAAAATCTTGTTTTTCGTTTGAAAAAGCAGAAAAATAAATAAATTTGGACCACTAATATTTCTCAATTAAAAATTATATAATTTCTGCATAAATAAATATCTAAAGTCCGAATCTGAATAAATAATTATCAGTAAAAAAATTATCAAGAAATAATAATGAAAAGAGCATCAAATCAAATGAGAATTAAAAAAAATATACGATACAATCTCAAACACAAGACGATCCAAATGGAGGGATTCCACAGAAATATACATTACAAATGGAATATATAATAAGCTTATTGTGGTTGATTAATTAAAAAAAAATCTGCTATTGAATCAGAAATGGGTCTTTTTCTAAATACACGAACGATTGGAGGAAGATAATGCGGGAAAAATGATAGCAATATAGTGATGAACTGACGCGCACACATTACACTGAAAAAAAAAACTAGTAGATTTGACTACTTTTTAACTACTCTACGTAATTCAATAGGTCCTCAACTGAATTCAAATAGTTGTACTAACTATCATAAAAGCAGTTAAGACAACTAAGAATGTAGTTGGTTGAATGTGATTTAGTAGTTTATTTGACTAACTTTAAAGTAATTATAACAACTAAGATTTTGTAGTAGATTTTACTACTTAAAGTAATTCGATAGGCTTTAACGACATTTTTGTTGTAGAATTAACTATTATTTTGTTTTTAAATCTACTACTTTAAGTAGTAGGTTTTACTACCTAAAGTAATTCGATAGGCTTTAACGACATTTTTGTTGTAGAATTAACTATTATTTTGTTTTTAAATCTACTACTTTAAGTAGTAGATTTTACTACCTAAAGTAATTCGATAGGCTTTAACGACATTTCTGTTGTAGAATTAACTATTAAAAGTAGTTAATGATCTGTTTTATAAAGTAAAAATTAACATCTTTTTGTTTTTGTCAGCAACTACTTAAAAGTAGTAGAATTATTTATTATTATTTATTAATTATTATTATTACTGAAATTCATTTTTTCATCTCCTCTAGCATTCCTATTGGTCACATATACTTTATAATTTTCAACACTTATGTACATAATGGAGAAAAATCCTCAAACGCCGGGGATTGAACGCACGACCCTAACATTCGCAAACCGATAACCTAACCACCTAACCACGCTCGCACGCTACGATGGTCTGCATGAAACCTGATGACATTCTTGACATAGATCAACCGACAACTGTAGTTCATTTTACAATGTAATGTAGTAGTATTTACTACTTTTACTAGTTCTTTTATCTTCTTTAAATTCTTATTTCTGAACTTTGCTTTATTTAAAAATGCTGTTCAATCCTTTCTAATTACTTTAAGTAGTACAATCTACTACTCAATGTAGTAAAACTTAAGTTCAAAAAGTTAAAATTATCTATTATTTTCTCACCAAAACTACTGCATTGTGTAGTAGATTTTGCTACTTAGAGTGGTTCGATAGGCTTCAACAATATTATTCAATTTATTTTTATTACTCTAATGTTGTAGTCAAATCAACTACTATAACTACATAAAAGTTGTAAAGTCTATTACACGAAAAAGGTTTGACTAATAAAAAAATTAGTTCCCTCTACTACTCACGTGTTGTTTCAAATTCAACCGTATAAATTCTTTAATTCAACAATTTGGTGTTAACTATATTAAAGTAGTAAAATTTACTAGTTAAGAAAGTGTTACGTTACTTACAAAAGTAGTCCCTTTTACTACTTTCTATTTATTACTATAAAATTGTTAAATTTACTACTTATAAAATGTTGAGTAAACTATTATCTTAGTTGTTCTTACTACCGCACTGTAGTCAATTCTACAACTTACCTGTTGTTAAAATTTAACTACATACACTGGGGTCAAAAAGTTTCAGTACATTTGTACTGATTATTGTTAAGTGCTCGCTTCACTTAAAATTCAAATATTTCTGTAAAAATGGATGTAAGAGCTATCAAAGTATGTTCATTTTAAAATTCAATAAATTTAGAGTCAAATAGGCTAAGATATAACCAATTTAATAGTGTAAATATTAAAAATATAATTCTTTAAAGTTAGAGATTTTTTGTGAAAATTGCGATTTTGAAATCTGGAATTCAAGCGTACGCCACTTGAAGAAAAATTTTTTTTAAGTTTTGATAGTTGCACAATAAAAAGTACAAATTTCATTCTTTAATTCTAGACCAAAATCATTCACATATATTAAGTATTTTCTTTAAATTCTATAAAAATAATATCTCTTGCTCTATATTTTTCGAAGAATATAAATTGCAAATTCGTCGTTTTCATTCACTTGTTCTATCAAATAACCACACTTTTGAAAAATATAGAACCTCTTCGTCTTAAGAAATTTAAGTTATTTACATGAAATTTATCCCTCTTCTTATAATTTTACAAATTTTAACTCTATCATTATTCCTTATTTTCATTCTAGGTGTCTATTTTTTTATTTTTCAATAAAAAAAGGTGCATATTTTTCAAAAGTGTGGTTAATTGAAAAAACAAGTGAACGAAAACGACGAATTTGCAATTAATATTCTTTGCAAAATTTCGAGAGCAAGGGAAGTTATTTTTATAGAATTTGAAGAAAATACTTAATATATGTGAATTATTTTTGTTTAGAATTAAAGAATGGAATTTGTACTTGATATTGTGCAACTGTCAAATCTTAAAAAAAAATTTTCTTCAATTGGCGTGCGCTTGAATTCTAGATTTCAAAATCGAATTTTTCACGAAAAATCTCTAACTTTAAAGAATTATATTTTCAATATTTACACTATTAAATTGGTTATATCTTAGGCTATTTGACTCTAAATTTATTGAACTTTAAAATGATCCTAGTTTGATAGCTCTAACTCTATTTTTACAGAAATATTTGAATTTGAAGTAAGGCAAGCATTTAAAAGTAATCAGTACAAATGTACTGAAACTTTTTGACCCCAGTGTATATTAGTAGAATCAACTACTATTTATCAACTACATAAAAATAGTTAAATTAACTACGCAAACCGGGTTAGACTAACTAAAAAAGTAGTTGTTTTTACTACTTTTCACTTAACTACCCATAGGTAGTTGAATTCGTCAGCCTAATTTTTTTCAGTGTATATAAATACAGGCTGAATCCATTTCAAATCATGCAGACTGACCAACTTCAAGTCATGGATTTAACTGCTGATAAAATATGTTATTCTATATGAAAAATAAAGAGACACGTATTTTTTTATTTTTCATAAGAACTATTTTGAAGGAAGTTATGCATATTTGAAGTTTCAGTGGCAAAACTCGAGAAAACATTGGGAAAAAATTGTTTCGCTTGTAATTTTTTTTCTAATGAGTATAATCAAGTTTTTTTTCTTGGAACTTGTAGGTGGGCTAGTCCTCTTCAAAATCCAATTTGAAATTTTAAAAAAACTTCAAAATTAACAAAATACGAGATAGTTTTCTAAAAAAAAATAATGTCGATTTTCTCAAAAACCCCACTTTTTTTTTCTTTCTAATTTTTACCATAAATTCTCATTAATATAGAGAACAAATCTTATAATTTTCAAGCGGGCTAAACCATCCTGTTAGCCAGGAGAATTTTTTTTCGAAATATTTCCTTTTACAAAATTTGAAAGTGTTTACTTACATTTTGGAGAACAAATGAACGAACTGAAGTAAGTCATTTTATAATTAATAATAATAAATGCAGGAAAATAACCGCAAAATTAATTCTTAATCATTTTTCCAATGATTTTCAACATCAATACAATTAAAATTGGACAATTTAAGAATCGTCAGATACAAGGTCAAAAAAGGCAGATATTTCGAATCATAAATATTCAATTAATAAATTAATTAATAAATAAATAATTCTTTTAGCGGAATACTCTTGAAATTTGTGTGCTAATTATTATTCGAAAAAACTGAAAATTAAAGTTAATAAAATAATTATCGTAATTAATAAAGAATACTACACAAATATTTATAATAAATTAAAATTTTTAATTGTTAATAAATGTTTTTTTCAAATTTTATTATTAAAATAAATTAAATAATTTAAAATTGGAACATTTAATTTTATGAGAATTCAAAAAAGTGAGTAATAAAGATTTTTTTTATTATATTATTATTAATAATATAAATTAATTAATTGAAATTTTTATTAAACATGTAAACAACATTTTTTTATTCATTAAAACATATTTAAAATAACTATTGAAGCTTGCAATACATATATACATTTGATGGAAAAATTGTTTTTAAAATTTTTCCCAAATCATAATTGTTTATTTAATTTTCTCCAAATCATGTTTGGCGGTTCGAGCCATATAGGAAACTTTATCTCCACTTTCAATGTGTTTGATCTTCCAAATATGACATTTTTGAATTCCTGGAACTTTTTCTACATTTTTCCATTTACGAAGTTTTGCTTTTCGAAATTTCTCTAACTCCCTAGATGAGATCAGAAGTAAATTGATTGAAGAAGTGTACTTCTGCACTTCTCTCACAAAAGACTCGGCATTATCAATTGCTTCAAGGTGGGGTTTTTGACAATTGTGAACACTCGCAAAATGCTTCACAATTCCGCCGATTCCATCACAGGCTCCTTTTCCGTGGCCTGTTGCTGAGAATATCCACTGTTTATCAATAGTCGATTCTGACAACTCGAAAAATTGATACCGATTTTTAAAGTGAGCAGCGGCTCCGTCTGAAATAATCGTCGTTTCATCTATTTCTTCTAATTCCAAGTTTTCTTTACAGCTCTCGATTATCAAATTTAAGGCGAACAATGCATGGGCAGAATCGTGCTTCGTGTCATCAGCAACGACAGCAAAACTTTTTGGTTGTTTACTGCTGTAGCAAACCGCTGTAAAAATAGAAATCTGTTTCGTCTTCCAGTAGGCACTTTGAATTTCATTTGAAAAATTACACTCCAATTTTCTGCGAAATCAACATGAAACACCAGTTTCTTCGGATTTAACTTAACTTCTTCCTTAATTTTCATTATTTCTTCTTTCTGAATATCTTTTATAAATTTATGAATATTTGCTTTAAGCGTGTATTCTTGTAATTCACTTAAAAATGTGCTGAAACTCGTTGTTCTTTTCTCAAGCTCGTCCTTATTCCACAAAGCGTAGGTTACTTCACCGACAGAAATTTCTTCAGAAATTTTGAGAACTTGCAGTGTTATTCCTTCAGCACCAGGACACAGACTACATTCTTGAAGAACGCATTGTTCAGTTGAAGGAGAACACATTACGGCTGTGAAGAGATCTTTCTGAATTTCCTTGATATCTAAGAAGCGTTCCTTTCTTAAATTTTTTAAAGCAATAAGAAACAGTTCGAAATTGGCACAGTATATACAAACACACACTTCCCTTTGTGGTTTAATTATTACCCATTTTGGTCTCAACGTGTAAAACTTTGATCTTCCAATATTTGTGTTAGGATATTTTTTTTGAAAAATTTGATAAATTTCTCTAATGCTCCGAGTTAAAATACGTTTCACTTTTTTTTCTTTTTTTCCATCGATATCAACGTTAATAGCATCATTTTTGTTTGGACTTTGCCTGGAACAGTCGAAATCATCATTTAAGTAGAACTCTTCAGCTACTTTTATGTCTTCTTTGCTTACTGGATGACCACTATACAGATCAGGCAAGTTATAAATTCCTTTATTTTGTTTTAATTTTCTTGCTTCATCAATCATGTACAAAGTTGCTCCTGAAAGTTTTAAAAGTAAAGCTTTTTTCGAGAATGATTCAGGTACAATAGTCAAAAGGCGGATTTTTTCAGAAATTGTTGCGCAGTTTTGAAAAGCCAAATTAAAATTATCCATCCACTGATCACAAACATCACAGTCGTTTCCCTTTGACAAAGTTACATTATAAAGCTTTGAAAGCTTACTAGTAGTGACATCCGCAAATGAATCAGTGAATTCTTTCCTTTTCCTACAAGCATAATTTTTTCTTTGGTCTTCTGTCATTTTTGAATTTAATTCTCTCAAAGGTGAAACGTTCAAACAAAGTTTTGAAGAAATTTCGTTAATTTCTTCACATTGCGTTTTAAAATCAGGTTCAAAAAGATCATCCTGTACAAGTGTTTCAGCTTCAGAATTCAAGAAATTATCATCGTTAAAATCACCATCGCTTATTCCGAAAATATTATAATCAGAAGGAACTATAAATTTCGAAGCAAAACGTTTATAACAATTTTTGCAGACGTAATCATTGGAATTAATATTTTTATCCGGAAACAAAGGTTGTAAAAGCAAAGACAAATCTCCGAGTTCAATAAATCGATTATTTTCGAGGTTACGTATTCGTTTCTTGTGCACATTTTCAAAATCAGGACAAACTTTACGATCTGAAGAAAAATAACAATTTTCACTCCTCCTCATTATAACTTGCAAAAACTAAACATCTGACGTTAAAAACACAGTAAATTTTAATTCCTGAAAAGAATAATTTAATTAGGATTTTTTTATAAATTCAACTAAAAAGTAAAATAAAATAATAAACTCACTCTTAGCAAATAGTGAAATACCGCTTTGAAAATTGTTACGAAAAATCGAATTATCAGATTGCACTTTTTTGTTTATCAAATTACATTTACTCAATCAATTACATTACACCAACAATATAATTTTTGGTAATAAATAATACATAAAATGTACAATTTTAAATGTATTGAAATTGAAAACCTTTGACAGAATTAATTTTGCGGTTATTTTCCCTGCATTTATTATTATTAATTATAAAATGACTTACTTCAGTTCGTTCATTTGTTCTCCAAAATGTAAGTAAACACTTTCAAATTTTGTAAAAGGAAATATTTCGAAAAAAAATTCTCCTGGCTAACAGGATGGTTTAGCCCGCTTGAAAATTATAAGATTTGTTCTCTATATTAATGAGAATTTATGGTAAAAATTAGAAAGAAAAAAAAAGTGGGGTTTTTGAGAAAATCGACATTATTTTTTTTTAGAAAACTATCTCGTATTTTGTTAATTTTGAAGTTTTTTTAAAATTTCAAATTGGATTTTGAAGAGGACTAGCCCACCTACAAGTTCCAAGAAAAAAAACTTGATTATACTCATTAGAAAAAAAATTACAAGCGAAACAATTTTTTCCCAATGTTTTCTCGAGTTTTGCCACTGAAACTTCAAATATGCATAACTTCCTTCAAAATAGTTCTTATGAAAAATAAAAAAATACGTGTCTCTTTATTTTTCATATAGAATAACATATTTTATCAGCAGTTAAATCCATGACTTGAAGTTGGTCAGTCTGCATGATTTGAAATGGATTCAGCCTACAGGCAAACCTCGCTACGGCGGAAAGCAATTAGAGGATTCCGCCGTAGAGAGGTTCGTTAAAATGCTATTAGTGAGTGAACGTTCAGGGATATATATCAACCATTTTAAATCATATGATCTTTAAATATGAAATAGAAGTTATAATAATTTATTAATAACCTTATTTAAAAATATGTATTAAAAATCATTGAATTCTTGCAAAGAATTGTGTCGAAAAATTTGAGAATAATTGAATTCCTTCGCAGAATTTTATTATTTATGAAAATAATCGAATTCTCGAGAAAAATTTAATTAAAATTTATAAAAATCCTAATTAAATTCTTTTGAAGAATATCTTTAAACTTTTTTAAAATAATGGAGTTTCTTTAATAGTTATAATTGAAAATTTTGAAAGTAATTGAATTATACACAGAATTTTTTCAACTTTTTAAAATAATCGTGTCTTTTAATAGGTAATTTTAAATATTTGATTTTTAAAGTTTATTAAAATTGTATTGAAAATAATTGAATTCCTCAGGAGAATTTTACTATTTATAAAAAATAATTTAATTTTTGCGATGAATTTTAAATATAATTATTTTTTTAAAAATTATACTTTGATTTGTTATTCTACTTATTTTATTATTTTTCATGTTTATTTTTATAATATATAAAATATATCACAAAATAAACAAAAATTATAAATCAAATATAAATTAAATAATTTAAATAAAAAAACATCATATAAAAATTACAATTCGAAACTTTTCGGCCCTGAATTTCATGGCACTCACACAGTCACAACTCTCTTTTTTTCTTTCTCTTTCTCTACATTAGTCTCTCTTTTTTATTTTTCTCTCTTTCTATTTTTCTATCTTCTCTATTTTTCTCTCATTCTATTTTTCTATTTTCACAATTTTCCTCTCCTTCTCTCGAGAGAAAAACAGAATTGCCACAGATCAGGGAAATCAGGGAAAAGTCAGGGATGTTTTATTAAAGAACTGGAAAAAGTTGAATTTTGGAGAAGTTACAAATGGTTATGCAGAAATTCAATTATTTTCAAAAGTAATAAAATTCTTCGCAATAATTCAATTATGTTCAAAAATTTAAAAAAATTTCAATTTAAAAATAATAAAATTTTTCTTCAAAATTCTATTATTTTCAAAAATTTTCCTTAATTCAATGATTTTCAATATCTATACTATTTTAATAGATTTTTCAAAAGAATTCAATTATTAAAAAAAAAATGTTGATAAAACTCTAAGCAAACATTAAATTATTTTCATAAATAATAAAAATATCACAGGAATTCAACTATTTACAAATTTTTTTTTAAAAATTCAATTATTTTCATAATATAATAAAATTTTTTAGAGAGATTTAATTATTTTCACGAATAATAAAACTCATTGCAGAATTTCAATTATTTTTAATACAATTTTAATCAAATTCCTCAAAAAATGTAATTATTAATAAAAATTTTATTAAAATTCGTCAAAAAAATTCAGTTATTTATAAAAATTTATTGATAAAATACTTTATTAGAGTTGAATTTTAAGAAACATTCAATTATTCAATAAATTATTTATTTATTTTTTTTTATAAATTTATTTATTTTTTTATTCTCGTAGAATTTTATTATTAAAATTGATTAAAAAATGAATGGCAGTTAAAATTTTAGATAATAATTGAATATTAAAAGTATTATGGTGTGAATTTTTAGAAATAATTGAATTTTGAAAAGGTTTCAAATTAAAATCTTTGAAAATTAAAATTTTTCATACTTTTAAGTTATAACTGACAATTCTGTATAGAATTAATTTTTTTTGAAAAATTATTTCAAGTTTTTAATTTCTAAGTATTTAATTGAACGAATTTTCGAATAATCAACATTTCGTAAAATTGAATTGTTAACAAATGGATTTGAAAATTCTCAAGGAACTTTTGCAATAATTATAATTGATAATTGAATTCCTTTGAAGAATTTTATTACAATTTTTGAAAATAATTACATTTTTCGAAGAATTTACTTAAAATTGTATTAAAAATAATTGAAATCCTGCGAAGAATTTTATTATTTAGGAGAATAATTGAATAGGGGCCGTCCATAAATTACGTAAGACATTTAGGGGGGAGGGGGGGTCAGCAAGATCTTACGAACAATAGGAAAAATGGCGCTAATGTATGTAAAAAATCTTACGAAGGGGGGAGGGGGGGGTCAAATTTACCCAAAAAATGTCTTACGTAATTTATGGACAGCCCCATACTTGCAATGAATTTTATTAACATTGTTTTTTAAATAATTAAAATTCTGTAAAGCATTTTTTTATTTTCGAAAATAATTGAATTCTTGCAACGAATTTTATTACATTTTTTCTTAAATAATTGAATTCTTTTAAATATTTTTATTAAAATAGTAGATTTTGAAAATATTTGAATTTCAGCGAAGAATTTAATGAACATAATTAAATTCACAAATCGATTTGTGAAATGTAATTGAATTCTGGCAAAAAATTTTTGAAAATAATTACATTTTTCGAGGAATGTATTTAAAATTGTATTAAAAATAATTGAAATCATTTAGAGAATTTTATTATTTAAGAGAAAAATTGAATTCTTGCAACGAATTTTATTAAATTTTTTTTTAAATAATTGAAATTCTGTAAAACATATTTATAAAAAATTAATATAATTTACTTCGAACGTATAGCAAAATTTACTCCGAAAGTATTACTTTATATTTTACTATAAAAATAGTAAAAGTTACTTTATATTTTTCTCCGTGTGGCGAATTTTATTATTTACGAAAATAATTGAATTCTTGCAACGAATTTTATTATTTACGAAAATAATTGAATTCTTGGAACGATTTTTATTATTTACGAAAATAATTGAATTCTTGCAACGAATTTTATTATTTACCAAAATAATTGAATTCTTGCAACGAATTTTATTATTTACGAAAATAATTGAATTCTTGGAACGATTTTTATTATTTACGAAAATAATTGAATTCTTGCAACGAATTTTATTACATTTTTTTAAATAATTGAATTCTTTTGAGAAATTTTAATAAAATACTAGATTTTGCAAATATTTGAATTTCAGCGAAGAATTTTATTATTTCTAAAATGTAATTGAATTATTGCAAAAAATTTTTGAAAATAATTACATTTTTCGAGGAATTTATTTAAAATTGTATTAAAAATAATTGAATTCTTATGCCGAATTTTATTACTTTTTTTTGAATAATTAAATTTATGTAAAAAATTTTATTACTTTTATAAATAATGAAATTCTTGCAAAGAATTGTATTAAAGTTTTTGTAAATAATTTAATTTGTTTTTGAAAAATTTTATGAAAATTTAAATTATTTTTTTAATAATTTAACTTAAATTTTAATAATTTAACTCCGAGTCTTCGACTCGGAATGATCGACTTCTTCGTGTTTTATAATATTATTCTTATAGTTGATGAATTTCAAAAAGGTTTGAATTTGAAATTTTTGAAAATCTTAATTCCTGTGGAATAATAATAATGATGAAATATTTATTTAAAAAAGAATTTATTGATGTTTTCGAATAATTTTACAATGAAAAAAATTCTTACATAAATGCAATAAAAAATTTTTTTTTGAGTAATCAGTTTTAAAGTAATCAGAATATTCTTTAGGGTCAGGGTAAAAGTCAAAATTTTATCTGTAAATCAGGGAAAAGTCAGGAAAAAGCAAAATTAATTTTTTGTGGCAATCCTGAAAAATATGAAGAAAAGAGAGAGAAAGAGGAAGTAAAATGCAAAGAGAGGGAAAGATACAGATGAAGAAAGAGAAGGAGAGAGAAATATAGAGATAGTAAGAGAAAGAGAGAGAAATAGAAAGAGAAGGAAATAGAGAGAGAAAAATAGAAAGAGAGTGAAGGACAGAGAGAGAAAAATAGGAAGAGAGTGAATGACAGAGTGAGAGAGAATATTATAGAGAAAGAGAAAGAGAGGAAGAAAATGAGAGAATGAGAGGATGAGGCATACTTAAATTACCTTATATAGGAACCTATACGTATTACGTGGCATATAAGCATTGTGAACTCAGGGGATTGTCTCCCAGACACCTCATACTGGCACATGCTTTATTGCAGAAGTAGAAGCCGAGCGAGGGGAGAATTGGGACCTTTATTAGGTAGATAAGCGAGAGATTCGAGTGCGTATATAGGCATCGCCCATCCACATCGAGCTACCTCGTTTTACTCACTTCAATGCCTAATGGAATTGAGTTCTTGTAAGCGCCAATGGCATCCGCCCGTCCCTTCCAGCAATGAGGGAGGAGAACACGAAATAATTGGTATTTTGTCTCACCGAATCCTTTGTCACCTAGAGTTTTAATTGACTTCGAGATTTTTTTTTCAGTATACTAATTTGCCTTCCATTCTAGTTTTACATTATATTCACTATTCTACTCTTATTTCGCGCATCAAAAACATTATTGCAAGATCAATTCATCATTTTTTTCGTCTTTTCGAGAAATTCACGAATTTCTGTATATATTTCTTTCGTTTCGTTGCTTGTAGATAATGAACTTTTATTTCGATTTCATTTTTTGTTTTCGCTGTGCAGTTGATCATTTTTCTGTATAGTATTTTTTATTCTTGAATTAATTTGTTTATTCTCGAGTGTTGATTATAGTTCGAGGATTTTTTATGGAATAGCCGGAATATATTTGAAATGAGATTTTTTATTAGGAGATTCAGTAAACCTTCGATAATTGATATAATTTTTTTTATTGAAGAGTCGGAATATATTTCGAATATAGGATTTTTCACTACAAGATACAGCATACTCTCGATAAATTTTGACACAAATTAAAGATTCGGAACTTTAAGATTTGTAGTCATTTCATTATCAAAATGACATTTGACTCTATTCATAACGAGATTCAATTGTATTCTTAATGAGGTTTGACTGTATTTTTGAAGAAGTTGAAAAATGCTTTTCTTTTTAGTATTTTAATCCAATCTGAAGTTTTTACAGTTAAATAATAAAATTATTAAAAATACCTACTTTTCACTAAAAAAAATTATTTTATTCAAATAACCGATAATTATTATTTTTAGTCCTAGAAACTTTGATTATTATAAATAAAAATAAATAAATAATAATTATTATTATTACTTTTAGTCCTAGAAATTTTTATTATTATTAAGAAAAATAAATATATTATTATTAATAAATAATATTAAAATTCTAAATTATTTTTTAATAAAAAGGCATTTTTTTAGTATTATTAAGCCTTTTTATTACATAAACTAATTACAAAAGACGGTTTCAACAAAAAAAAAAACGAATATTTTATAGTTAAAAATATTAGTAGGTATTATACTTATTATTGTTGTATTACTAAATTTATTATTTTTGAAAAACTGTCATATACTTTCAATAGGAAAATGTTTGGGAAAAATTTTTTGATTCATAGTTTCTGAAAAGTCGTAAATTTTATGCTTGTCGCATATGTCGTGGGTGGTATTAAATCCTAGAAACTTTTACCCCATTTTCAAAGGGGTAATAAAAGTATATAGCAGCACTTTTACAATTATTGCAATATTTATGACCTACTTCGTAAATATATTCGCAAATTTCTCCTTTTCCCAAATTGTTAAGTACATAGTAAACTATTACAGTATTTCTTAAATTTTCTATTTTATAATACTAATAATTTATCAAAATTGACATAACAATAAAATGAAAATTCATAATCAAAATTTTAAAAAATACTTATTAAGTACATAATTAATTATATTATTGTTTGTATTTTCAAAAATTTAAATATAATTCTTCACGATAATTCAATTATTTTTATAAATATAGTAAATATTTTTGCCAAAATTCAATTTTTTTAAAACTTCTAACAAAATTTCACGAAAGAATTCAATTTTATTTTCTAACATTCTCAAAAATTCTTCGAAACAATTAAATTATTCTTTTAAATAGTAAAATCTTTGCAAACATTCAATTATGTTTAATATTCAATTTTAAAAATATTTCATGAAAGAATTAAATTTTTTTAAAATTGTTAATAAAATTTCAGGAAAGAATTCAATTATTTTCTAAGATTATAAAAAATCCTTCAATTCAAAGTTCAATTCAATTTTTATTAAAAAATTCTACGAGAATTCAATTATTTAAATACAAATGTAAATAATTTATTGAATAAATGAATGAATGTTTCTTGAAATTTAATTCTTATATAGAAATTTATCAACAACAATTTTTAAATAATTGAATTCTTTCGACGAATTTTAATAAAATTTTTATAAATAATTACATTTTTTGATTGAATTCCTGTGAAATTTTTATTATTTTAGAAGATAATTGAATATTCGTTTAGAACTTTGTCAAAATTGTTTTTAAATAATTGAATTATTTTGAGTAATCTTATTAAAATAGTAGAATATTAAAAATCATTAAATTAAGAAAAATTTTTGAAAATAATTGAATTTTTTCCATGAATTGTATTAAAATTTTTGAAAATAATTGAATTTTATTACTTTTAAGAATAATTGAATTCTTGTGACGAATACTATTATTTATAAAAACAATTTAATTTTGCAATGAATTTTATTAAAATTCCTGAAAGTAATTGAATTTTGTCGAAGAATTTTGCTATTCAATTATAAAGATAATTGAAATGTTGACGACAATTTTTTGTTGGATTCTTTGAAAATAATTGAATTTCTGCGAAGAATTTTGTTAATTTTGAAAAGAATTGAATTCTTGTGATGAATATTGTTATTTATGAAAATAATTGAATTTTACAAGGAATATTATAAAACTTCCTGAATATAATTGAATTTCGGCGAAGAATTTTGCTATTTATAAAGATAATTGAAATGTTAACGAGAATTTAAAAAAAATTTTGAAAATAATTGAATTTCTGGAGAGAATTTTAATGTTTATTAAGATAGTTAAATTCTTTCAAATAATTGCGTTAAAATTTTTAAAATTGAAACTATAATTTCAACAGAATTGAAATTAAAGTTTTTCAAAAAAACACTTCATTAAATATGATTTATAAGCAATAACTTATTTACGGCAGTTCTTCAATAAAATTAAATTATTTAAAATAAATTATTGTCAGAAATAGAAAAGATTTAAGGTTTTATTTCAAATTCGTGGTAATTTTATAATTAGACAAGCAAAAACACAAAAATTCAGAATTTTCTTATAAATTCGAAACATTTAATTTTTTCCAGTACTTTTAATGAAAATCCCTGACTTTTCCCTGATTTCCCTCACCTGTGGCAACCTTGTAGAATAAATAGAAAAAGTAGACGAAGAAAAAGGAGAATGCAAGAAGGCAAAAGAGGAGTAAAATAATGACAATAATTGAATAAATAATAATAATAAAGCGCAAAAATGAAAATAAATAAAGATATTCATTACTGTAGATTATTATCAGAATTCTATCGACCGCAGTTGAACAATTCAAGAATAATCAGAGTTGATGAATGCCGCGAGGGAACTATGGGATTTTTACAGAAGCTCCTTCGCAAAACAATACAGGCGAAAGCCATTGACTCTTTCCTTTGGGAAATCTGCTCAACAATGAGTCAAAATCTCGACGTCGGCCACTTGGATTCGAAATGAAAAACAACACAAGGAAAAAAAGAACGTTATGCCCCTTTCTCAATCTCAACCACTACAGCTCTCCCACAGGACTCTCGCGCAGGAGAGAGAGCAATATTTGAAAGAACAATGCCACCCTGAATCCGTGACTATATTAATCGCTTGTCCTCTATAACCCTTTTCCTATATATTACATTCCTTATATACTTCGCATTTACCATTCAGCGCATGTATTATATACATCAAGTGATTATTCCATATTTTTCATTATTTCCATTCTTCATTATAATATCTTGGTAATTGAATATCATTCTTATTTTACTTTCATATAGAAATAGTCTTTATCGGTCTTTATGAAATTTATTAAACCTGTCACACACTATATATTGTATTATTTTCTCATTGTCTCATTGGGTATTGTGTGATTTCATGACAGTCATTAAATAACGATTGAGTGCGATAAAATAAATAACGCATTATAATGTAAATAATATTATTGCGATTGTCAAGGAAAAATAGTGATTGACATATATATGCGAGATTAGAGAAAGGATCAAGTGCACGAGATTTAATAGTATATGGGATTCATTAGGAGATGAAATAGTGAATAGAAATATGATGATCAACAGGTGTAAATGGATGTTGGAATTGAATATTCAAATTAAAAAGGAAATTCTGCTGATCAGCATAAGGATCAGAAGGAGAAGGACAGAAAGAATTTGATAAAAAAAAGAGGAATCTGACCAAAATCGAGAGGAAACTAATTACGCAGGGTTGCCACAGGTCAGGACATTCAGGGAAAATTCAGGGAAAGTAGAATTAGTCAGGAAAAAGTGAGGGACTTTTATTTAAAGTCTGGAAAAAATTAAATTTTGGAAAAGCCACTAAGGATTGCAGAACTTTAATTATTATTCGCAAAAGTGATAAAATTCTTCACAGAAATTCAATTATGTTCAAAAATTAGAAAACATTATCGTCAAAATTTCAATTATCTTCATAAACAATAAAATTCTTCTTTAAAATTCAATTATTTTCAAAAATTTTAATAAAATTCTTGTCAAAAATTTCAATTTTTTTCAAAATTTTTCCTCATTTCCAGAAATATTTAATTATTTTAAAGAAATTTTAATAAAATTTAATGCAAACATTCAATTATTTTCATAAATGATAAAACATTCCCAGGAATTCAATTATTTACCAATTTTTTTGATAAATTTCTTCGCAATAATTCAATTATTTTCATAAATAATAAAATTCTTTTTATGAAGCGTTCATAAATGATGTCACAGAATTTCAATTATTTTTAATACAATTTTAATCGAATCCCTCAAAAAATGTAATTATTCTAAAAAATGTTACTAAAATTCATCAAAGAAATTCAATTATTTGAAAAGCGTTTGCTACATTTTATTTATTATAGAATTGAAGTATTATTATCAATACATTTTTAATTAAATTTCTTCAAAGAATTAAATTATTTTCAAAAATTTTAATGAAATTCATTGTAACAATTCAATTTTTTTCAAAATAATTTTAATCAAATTCTTCGTAGAAATTTTATTAATTTTAAAAATTTGTCAAAATTCAATTATTTTTAATGTGTACCTACTATTTCAATTATAAATATACTTCGACATATCAATAAAAAATTGTTGCAATTATGGAGGTTACACTGCATTCTGTAATGAAAAATCTGATCCCAAATATATTCCAACTCTTCTAGAAAAAATTGTAGCAATTATCGAAGGTATGTTGGATTTAGTTACAGAAATTCACATTCTAAATATTCCGAATTTTCTTTAAAAATTTTTGGCACTTGTTGAGGGTATGTTGCTTGTAATGAAAAATCCTATTTGAATTATATTCCGACTGGTCTATAAAAATTTGTATAGCAATTGTCAAAGGTGTACTATGCATTTAGTTATAGAAAATCCGATTCTTAATATCCTGACTATTCCATAAAAAATCGTAGCAATTATCGAGGGTATACTGCATCTTGTAATAGAAATTCTGATTCTGAACATTCCGATTCTTTAAAATTTGTAACAATTATCGCACTGCAAAAATGAAGTATCTTAACAGTGACTACAAAGTTACTTTTAAGATAATTCTTTTTACAGTGCGAGGATGTACTGCATCTTATAAGAAAAAATCCCATTAATACTCTAAATCTTCTATAAATCATTGTAGCAATTATCGAGAGTGTACTGCATCATCAAATAGAAAATCCTATCTTAAATATTTCGATTCGTCTATAATTAATACTTTTCCTTGCAACAAGAACATAAAAACGACAAAAATACATTTATCGAGGTTTCACAGTACGCCTCTAAAAACAACATCGATTATTCTCAAAGTCTCCAAACCGCAATAATAATCCCACAGGCGGAGAAAGCCCCACATATATTGTCAATCTCTTAACGAGAGTTTAAACTGTAACCATGCAGACAGAGAACATGCGCACTCTATAAGGGTAAAATCTCATTTCATCACAAATGTTATACTCCATTACTAGCTCGTCTATTTTCCAATCAAATACTTAAGCTCCTCGAAATCTGGGGAAAACGAATCAACATCAAACCACCTGCAAATAAACAAGTCCCTCTCTCTCTCTCTCTCACTCCCTCTCTATGTACATAAGGGTTGATCAACTAAAGAAGTCGAAGAAGTGCCGCAACTCGGGTTACGACACCTTTTAAGCGTAACTGGTCGTTAGCGCCTCCGACAAGTGAAGAGTGCCAGTCGATAATGCCTCTATGTACTATTTGTACTCCCTCGTATATATCGTGGGTAATCGATAATAATAATTGTGGGCTGAGGTGTGCGCAGAGATCTTAGTTAGTACCTCGAGTTCTTTTTCACACACAACCAATCGCAAAAGAAGGGATGGATCCGGGGGTGTGGCCTTGATGGAGTCACGGGATACGCCCTGAAATACCCCGAGGGTATTCAGATCCTCAAACCGGTTCGTCAACTCAAACAGCGGCAACTAGTCTTTCAGTCGAATTCGGTACTCTCAACGTGCAGGTTACCGAAAAATCTCTCGTGTCCCGTTTCAAATGTCAGTACAGTGAAAAAAAAAGTCTAGTGTCTTGTGAAGTTTGGACTCCTTAAAGTTAGGCGACTTTTGTTAGAACTGTCTTTTAATACCATCTTTGGTTAATACCATCTTTGGTTACAATCAGCTTTTGTTACAATCAACTTTGGTTTAAACAATCTTTAGTTAAAATCAACTTTGGTTTAAGCAATCTTTAGTTAAAATCAACTTTGGGAAATTGTTCGTTTAGGAACAATTGTTTCAACTCCAAAGTTAATAGACTTGTGTCGAACCAAGTGAATCGGTAGTGATTGAACATTTCGAACAAGTGTACTTTAAATCTTTAAAGAAAAGAATCAAAAATGTTGAGTTCACATCAACAGCATCCAGCCTATGGATTTCTCTCCGGCATGGATTTGAATTCAATGCATCATGTCTCGCAGGAGATGACTCACAATGCACATCAGCAGCATCAATCGCAAGTCTCATCACAGGAGCAACACATTAAACGACCAATGAATGCCTTCATGGTATGGTCGCGTATCCAACGTAAAAAGATTGCCCTCGACAATCCAAAAATGCACAATTCCGAAATATCGAAACGTCTTGGCGCCGAATGGAAACTCCTCACCGAATCCGAGAAGCGACCATTCATTGACGAGGCTAAACGATTGCGAGCAATGCACATGAAGGAGCATCCCGACTATAAGTACCGACCAAGAAGAAAACCCAAAGTACCAATGTCAGTGGTGCCCGGCGGTAAGGCCGGTTCAATGAATCCAGCTGGATTCCCAAGTTTCCCGCTGCCACCATATTTCGCGAGTCCAGCATCGGCGGTGACTCATCATCATCATCCGCATCATGCACCACATCCACTGGAATATCCACCGCTCTCTGGCTATTTTGGTTCGGCATTCGACGCTGTTCATTTGGGTAAATTGGTGTCCGGCGGTGTTCATCCAAATTCAGCGGCAGCAACGGCAAGTCAGGCGGCAGCTGATGCCGCTAATAATAATGCATCGGCCGCTGCTGTTGTCAGCAGTTTTTATTCGTCATTCTACCCGCCGAGCACAAATACTGGCAAGACACCTTATGGCCATGGTGCATCACATTTGAATCCATTGTTCACGAGTGCACATCATCATTCAGTGAATACAAGTGCATCATCGTTGATGTTCTCGAATTCGGCGGCAGCTAATGGTATGGGACTTCATCATGGTAGTTCAAGTAGTCCTGGCAGTAGTCCCGGGTCAACGCCAATTTCCCATGCCTCAACACCCACGACACCATCATTGGATCTCGATCAACTTCGACGACCCGTCTCTGTCATCTTTTAGAAATTTTCCATTCACTTTTTTTGTTCTCTTTGCATCGGAGATGAGAAGTGTTGTAAAGACTGTTGTTTTGTATTTATTAGTCTTGTTGTAGATTTACGGGTTTTTGAGTTTATTGGGACTACTTTATAGAGAGCAAAGAGAGATGAAAAAAAATAATGTACAGGGTATGCATTTTCATCATTCGACATATTTCTATTTCTTTTTCGAAAAAATCAGTTGATCAGTGATTCATTCGATCAGGTGATCCTTGGATCACTTAATTTCATCTTTAAGATCTTTTTATTCAGTGTCACGTTTCTCCATAGTAAGAACACGTGATCACTGAATAGACCTTAAAGCAAGAAAAAGATTCTTCAACTGATTTCGATTTAGAAAAATTCTACAGTATTTAAATTGATATAATATAGAAATTGTCAATTTGTATTTAAAGAATTGTAATTATTGCGTTTACGAAACAATTCTGATCGAGTATGCTGCAATCAATAGGCGAATATTTGTTAATCAAATTTTGGGTATTTTGAGAAAATTTTGTTCTTGTTTTTGAATTTTGTTTATACTTCAGGAATAATTCGATAATCAAAAGCGAATAAATTAATGGATTCTTGATAAAAAATTTGATTCGATAGAAATTTTCAATTTTGGAAAAAGTGGATTCGAATTTGTGGAAGTTTTAAATTAGAGACCAAATTCCAAGTTTTGATCAGAACCGATAAAGGAAAATGTTTGTATTTTGCCCTTGAAGTGGCTTCCCATTAACTGTGATTTCGTTAATATGTAAGCATGAAGTAAGTTAATTGACTTATAGTGATAATGAAAATGAATTGCAAGAATTAAAGAAAAAAAAAGCGTGTATGTCTGTATAAAGTATATAGCACATTACAATGGTTGTAAATGTGCTACTTGTGTGTATAACATAGACGTTATTAGATCTTCATTTAAAATATTCATGCGAAGGAAAGGAAAAAAAAGATTGGTACACTTGAAACAATTAAGAAGGATCAATATTTCTCTAAAAGAGTTTAAAGAAAAAAAGAACTTTTCTTTATACAATAGATTAATATTAATCCAATTCCAAAAATACTTTAACAATTCCAAGTAAATCATTCTTTCTTTTTTTCTTCAAATTTTACTGCACTGCCATTTTAATGAGAGAGATCGAATTTTATTTCGAATTTATAAATTGACTTTTTTTAACATTGAAAATATTCTATTTTATTTTTTCTACTAGTGTAATGAATTTTTTTAAAGTATTTAATTTTCTACTTTTTCTACTTTTAATTTAATTCTCTATTATTGCTTCTTTGAATAAATAAAAGAAAATTTAAGTTTACAAAAACTATAATATAGTTTCTAAAATAATAATTATGAGCAGTAAACTATAAAAGGGAGAATTTTTGTAAACTTAAAATTTTTTTTTTTGAGAAAAATAAATTTTCATATTTTTTTCTCAATATTTAATATATTACAATGTTTGTAATGTAAAAATTTATATTAATTTATAGGAAAGAATTTTTTTTCTTTCTAATAAAATTATTTTCCCTGTTGATACTATTTATAAAAAATTGAAAACGAAATTTTCAATTGGGAAAGAAAAAATTGTTTACTACTTGAATACAAACAATTTACTTGTTAGTTTACAAAATAAAACGTTTCTAACTTTGTTTGTAAAAATTTATAAATATAAGAAAAAATTTTAAAAATTAATTTTTATTAAAGTTTCTAAAACTTTATATGAATGTTTATGACAAATTTATAAAAGTCTATATATATAAAAAGTGAATTTTATTTTATATTTTTTTTTTGCTTATTTATTCTCAATAAGATTTATAAATTTTTTGTTATTTAATTGAATTCCTCCTTTTCTCATTATGGCTGTGCAATAAAATATTATAGGGACTTTATACTATATTCTATAAGCGATGTATTTATTTCTCATGATGTATAAAAGAAGAAGAAGAAGAAGAAGAAGAAAAAATTAATTTCTAGCCTGTATTTTATTAAATTAATTTTTTTTGTCAAATAGGAATATTTAATTTTCTGTTGTTATGAAAAAAAAATCTTGTTTGTATTCTATAATTATTGTAATTATAATGAATGATTATGTATGGCATTCCCAAATACGAACACAAAGTCAGTATTCGCAGTAGTGTAAAATATAAAATAAATAATAAAAAAACGACAGAAAAAAAATGAAAAAAAAAAAAATTTATGTTTAATATAAAAAAACAATTGAGTTAATGAATAAAGAAATAAATAAAAAAAAACAGGAAGAATAACAATTGAAAAAAACTTCGCAAAATGGAAATTCAATACTGTAAATTGTGTTTGTTATTATAATAAATTGTTATTATCTGTTCATACAATTTAAATAATTGCATTTCTTTACAAATACCTTTCATTTCTTAAATATAAGCAATTAGAAAATAAGTATTTCTTTTTTTTTAATAATTAAAAATAATTAAAATTAATAAAATATAATTTAAATTAACTAAAAATTAATTAAAAATAATCGAAATTCATAAAAATTAATTTTAACAAACTCTAACAATTTTGCTGACTAAAAAAAGTCAGTTTTTCATTTCTTTAAATTATTTACAATTTTACGTTAATAACATTAATTATTTCTTGACTATTATTTTGTAAATAATTTTTTTATATTTACACTGGAGTGTCACTCGACTGGACACCCCATCAATCCAGTTTTTGAGCTACAATTTTTTTTAATATCATAAAAATTTCTACACAAATAAGGAAAAATTTATAAAATTATTATTATAAATATTTATATTTACAAAAATTATTTTTTACAAAATATTTTTAATTGGAAAAATTATTGATTTTTTACGATTTTCATTATAATTTTTCAAAAGAAACATTTATATTTCTAAAGATTTCTAACTGTCAAAATATTTTTATTGTTAAAGATTTTTGATTGACAAAAATTTTTTTTTGTTATTCTACTATTCTAAATGAATATTATTAAAAATAATGAATGAATTATATTTTCTATTTAATTTTCCACTTTATTAATTTGATTATAAAGAAGATCAAAATAAATTTGTCATAATTCTAAAACAAAAACTTGTTATTGCCTAAACTTTAATTTGATTTTTGTTGAAACAAAACTTTTAATATCGAAGCAAAATTCAATTTACAATTTACATTGACGTGAATTGCATTTTAGTTTAACAAAAATTATGCTTTCGAATTTAATATCAATATTAGAAATATAAACAAATATTTTTTTTAGAATGAAAAGAAAATGTTTTAAATATATTTATCTGTGAAAACTTTATTTAAGTATTTGAAAAGTAAAAATTTGATTTCCTCTAAAGAAATTTTTAATTAAACATTAAAAATTATTTTTTATTAATTAATTATTATACATTCCTCGTGTCTTTCAGCTTTTAACGAGCTTTTCACACAGTTTTTCTTTTAAATAATAAAAATTTCACAGGAATTTCATTATTTTCAAAAGTAATAAAATTCTTTGCAAAAATTAAACTGTAATCAAAAGTTTAAAAAAATTCTTTTCAAAATTTCAAATATCTTTATAAATAATTAAAATTTTCTTCAAAATTCAATTATTTTCAAAAATTTTAATGAAATTCTTGGTAAAATTTCGATTATTTTCAAAAACTTTTCTCAATTCAATCAAATTTTTTTTACAGAGATTCAATTATTTTTAATACAATTTTAATCTAGTTTCTCGAAAAATGAAACTATTCTTCAAAATTTTATTAAAATTCGTCAAAAGAATTTTAATTATACCTATTTAAAAATTTGTTAATAAAATTCTTCATGAGAGTTCAATTTTAAAAAACATTAAATTCTTCAATACAATTTATTTATTAGAATTTAAGTATTATTTTCAATACATTTTTAATTCAAAAATTCTTTAAAGAATAAAATTATTTTCAAAAATTTTAATGAAATTCTTTGGGTAACAATTTCATGTTTTTCAAAATAATTTTGATAAAATTCTTTGCCGAAATCCAATTATGTTTAAAAATTTACAAAAATTCTCGTCAAAATTTCAATTATCTTTATAAATAATAAAATTTTTCTCCGGAAATTCAATTATTTTCAATAATTCTTTTTAAGAATTTCAATTATTTTTAATACAATTTTCATCAAATTTGTCAAAAAATGAAATTATTCTTGAAAATTTTACTAAAATTTGTCAAGAGAATTCAATTATTTAAAAATTTGTTGATAAAATTCTTGATGAAAATTTAATTTTAAGAAATATTCAATTTTCTTAATAAAATATTTATTTTTATATAGTTGAATAATTGAATTCTCGTAGAATTTTCTAATAAATATTTATTTAAAAATGAATTTTAAATTAAAATCTTTGAAAATTTCAACTTTTCATACTTCTAATTAAGAATTTTATAAAATTAATTTTTCTCAATAAAAGTTTAATGGAATTTTTTTCAATTATTTGAAGTTTTTAATTTCTAATATATTTAATTGAAGAATGTCAGAATAATCGAAATTTTGTAAAATTAAATTGTAAACAAAAGAATTTGAAAATTTACAAAAAACTTTTTCAAAAATTATTAAAAAAAATTGACTTGAAGAAGAATTTTAGTTGAAAATTCTAGAAATGAATAATCATGATGATGCAAATAATTTTTGAAGAAGTTACAGTAACAAAGTAGCATGTTTTAATTATTTTATTAAATAAATTAATTAATTTATTAAATTAATTAATTTTTTTTATTTTTATTATTCTTATATGTTATGGAATTTCAAATTTTCGAATATCTTAGTTTCTATAAAAAAATAATGATTAAATATTTATTTAAAAATGAATTTATTGATGTCTTCGAATAATTTTCGTTTTAAAGACCTGGAAAAATTTTTGTTTTTTAACTTGGAAAACCTGGAAAAGTCAGGGAATTTAAAATGAGCAAAAGCTTGACAACTCTGCAAACTGAAAGTTTGGAATTAAGCTTCAAAATTCTTGTAGGATATTTTCTTAATTCTATAGCACTGCAAGTGTCTTTTTTGCCCCACCTTATGGGGTAAAGACACTTTACGATTTTGGCAAAATGTGTAAAAAAAATATATTTATTATTATTATTATCATGAAAAATTTTAAATAAAGATAAAAAAAGTAAAAAATTATTTGCATACATCAGAAGCAGAAAAAATAAAAATCACCCTTACGAAAAATATCAAAAAAAGTCAATGAAAAGTGTGATTGAAAAATATAAGAAAACAAATAGAAATGAAAAAAAAACGAAGTGGACTATTGATGTGGAGAGAGAGAGAATAAAAGGCATTGGAAATTGAAAAGGGAGAAATAGGCGCGCGGGACAAGTACGCAATAAGAGAATATACAGTAAGTATGGTGCAGAGTTCACCCTATGCTTAGAAAACAGCCAGCGGGGTTTCTCAGGGCACTGAAAAGAGTAAAAAGACTCCGCGTTAGTACAATTGGCCTCTAAACAGAGGGTAGTTATAGCGAAATGCAATACGTCGATGGGGTGGGAGGTGAAAAAAAATTTGTTGGAATGGAAAAATAAGAAGAAGAAGAAGAGAGGTGAGAGAAAAAGAGAGAGAGAGAGAGAGGGGGGGGGGTATAAAAGGGTGGTCACCTTCGATATATGTATACGAACGAGGTGAGATTTTTCAGTATAGTCTTCTATTCATTTGAAAAAAAGGGTGCCTTGTTCTGACGAGGACATGACGTTGATGCCTTTGATGGGTAGCTTCAAATGTCGCTCCAAGGAAATTTGAGGTCACAAAATTCGATTGTATTGTTATAGTTGTGAGAGTTATAAACGCCTGTTATAATCTCACGTGGTGCGAAATTTTCGGTTTTTTTTTTCTTTTCTTTTTTTTTTTGCCTCTCTTTCAAAACCATGTGTTGATCCAAAATATTGTTTTCTCTTGCACAATTGATTCGACAGTATAATATGTACCATAATATTTATAAATAAAAATTTTATTTCAGGGAAAAGTGATGAGAACTGTTTGATTTTAATTCAACGTTAAATTTTGATTTTAAGCAATTATTAAATTTTCTTTTTTAAGTAATGTTTTTAATTCGTCGTTAAATTTTGATTTTAATGAATTATTAAATTTTCTTTTTTAAGTAAATATTAAATTTTGGTTTTAAAAACTAATTATTAACTTTTGTTGAATGGAAGTTAAAATTTTTTATGTCTGCAGTATTTGGAATAATTCGAATAGAATAAAAATAAAAATTTTCTTTTTCCTGGATTTTAGTAGAATTACAAAATTGCCGTAGAATATAATTGGCGATGGTCGTAGTCGTTAAGGCACGTGAACTAGTTGAATCGAATTTAGAGTCAGTGGTTCGATCCCCCCAACGTTCAGAGATAAAAAATTTCGGTAGAATTCAAAATTTCGTATAGAATTTTATTTTCAAGTTTTTCCTAAAAAGAAGAATTCTATTCGATAAAAATAACAAGAGGAAAAAATACACTAAAAAATACGAAAGAATAAAATTATAACAGAATTTCAAAATTTCATTCACTGCAAAATTAAAAAATACCAAAAAAACTCTAAAATTCGGATAAACATTCGAGAAGTATAAAATTCAACTGGAAAAAAAATAAAGTGCGTGACGTGAATTTTAGTTTCCTTGTTGTTCCTTTCACAGCATCCATGGTAGTAAAACAATATTGCAGTTAATTCACAAAACAAAGATGAATTACTTTCGACTTTAGGATCAAGAGCACTCGATTCTTTTTCAGTTTATAAACTGTATTGTTTCGAGTCGAATACATTATGTACGCCGTAAAACAATGGATCCTCAAACTGTACTCGATATGATGGATGAAAAAGAAAAAAAAAATTTCGATAGGTTAGAGAAAAGTATATAACTCTGAAGAACGATGATAAGAGGTCTCTTCTAAACTTCCTTAACTAAAGGATTCAATAAAAAAAATTCTCAATTCTCTTTTATTAAACAAAAGCTTTTTACCACTGCACAATTGCTTTGATTTTTAAACAATAAAGAAAAAACTCTCGATATCCAAAGGAAAATATTCCCAGACAATTTTTGGTCCAGAAGAGTAACGTCATTAATTGTTGTAATCAACAAAATAATAACTGAAAATTATAATAGAAAATTAAAACTAAATATAAATAATACAAATAAATATTGAATTATTATTTTTCCATAGAAATTGAAATTCTTCAAAACATTCAAATTAAAACCATTTTGAAATTCAACAACTTATAAAGAATATTATTATATTATATTATCGATAATAATTAATTATGACCAAGTGATAAAATCATTATTTTTGTGTAAGAATATTGTTACTGTAACTTCTTCAAAATTATTTTCTTGAATTGAATTCAAATATTATTTTCTAGATTGTTTAACTAAAATTCTTCGTTAAATCAATTATTTTTAATAATTTTTAAAAAAGTTCCTTAAGAATATTCAAATCCATTTGTTTACAATTCAATTTTAAGAAATTTCGATTATTCGGAAATTCTTCAATTAAATATGAATTAGAACATAAAAACTTGAATATAATTTTAAAAAAATTCAATAAAACTTTTTTAAAAAAATTAATTCTACAGAATTGTTAGTTAAAAATATGAATAAATCAAATTCTCAAATATTTTAATTTGAAATCTTTTCAAAATTCAATTAATTCTAAAAATCCGGGCCATAATTCTTTTAATATTCCATTATTATTTAATACAATTTTAACTAAAATTAATTTTTAAATGAATTTTTAATAGAAAATTCTTCGAGTATTCAATTATTTAAATAAATAAATAACATAATAATAAATAATTAACATAATAGAATGTTTCTTAAAATTGAATTCTCATAATGAATTTCATTATCAAATTTTTAAAAAATTGAATTTTTCACATGAATTTTAATAAATTTTTTTTAAATAATAAATAATTACATTTTTCCAGGAATTGGATTAAAATTGTATTAAAAATAATTGAAATTCTGCGATAAGTTTTGTTATTTGTAAAAATAATTAAACATCTGTAAAAAATATTATTACTTATGAAAATAATTTGAATTCCCAAAAAGAATTTTATTATTTATGAAAATAATTGAACATCTGTAAAAATATTATTATTTATGAAAATAATTGAATTATTGAGAAGTAATTTATAATAAAATTGTAAATAATTAAATTATTTATTATTTATTTATAAAAATACATAATTTGAATTCCGAAAAAGAATTTTATTTATGACAATAATAATTGAATCCCTGTTAAAATTTTTATTATTTATAAAAATAATTGAATTATTAATTATTTATTTATGAAAAGAATTAAATTATTAATTATTTATTTATGAAAATACATAATTTAAATTCCTAAGCAGAATTTTATTATTTATGAAAATAATTTGAATTCCTGAGCAGAATTTTATTATTTATGAAAAGAATTGAATTCCTGTAATAATTTTGATTATTTTTGAAAATAATTGAATTTCTGTAATAATTTTTATTATTTGCGAAAATAATTGAATTATTGCGAAGAAATTTATAAAAGAATTGAAAGTAATTGAAATTTCGACAAGAATTATTTTATTAAAATTTTTTCAAATAATTGAATTTTGGAGAAGAATATTTTATTACTTTAGAAAAGAATTGAAATTTTTAGAAGAATTTACAAAAATTTTTTAACGTAATTGAATTTTTGGGAAGAATTTTATTGTACTTTTGAAAATAATTGAATTTTTGCAATCATTTTCAATTTCTCCAAAATTTAATTTTTTTCAGTGTTTGTAATTAAAATTCTTCTATAAATCCATTTTTTTTTAATAATTAATGAAATGTATATTAAAAAATTTAACATAATTTTAGAAGAATTTGAATTATTATTAAAATTTTTCAAAAATCTACGTTCTTTAAAATTTCTAATTAAATTCATTCAAAATTGAAATTTTTTTAAATTTCTGATCAAAACCTTTGGTAGTCCATCTATTTATAAAAATTGTAAACGGAACTCTATTAAAAATTTCAATTCATTTTGATAAATTTAAGTAAAATTATTATCCATTAAATAATTTATGAGTAATAATTTTATGATAGTTCTTCAAGAATTAAGTTATTTAAACAGAAATTATTGTCAGAAGAAAAAAAAATGTAAGCTAAGTTTGTTTCCATAGAAAGTACGTTTAATTCAATTATAAAATATGTTTAATTCAATAACATAATTTTTTGGTTTTCTACTTATTTTTGGATTAAACAAATTTTTTCTCAGAAAAGGGACACCGCTGATATTTTTCAACTAATTATTCTGTCAAATTTTTTTCTAGAATTTCTGGCTACTAAAAATTATTAATTTAAGTAGAACGAGTGATTAAGAAAATTAATTGACTTAAAAAACTTTTGTGAACTAGTTTTTCAGATTTTTGGACAGGCAATGAAAATTACATTTAAAAAATTAAATTATTAGGATGATAATAAATAATAATTTTTAATGATAATGAATTAATAATTCAAAGGATTATTTGCAGGGAATGTAATTAATATTCCACTGGAATATTCAAGAGTAAAACATTTATAAAATATTTTCTTTCTTTTTTGGCCAAAACTTCATATTACGTAAAGCTGTGTTTAAAGAATCAAGAAAATATTTTCAAGTTTATCCCAGGCGATTTTCCAGATTTTCTTTCAACAGCATCCGCAAAGATAGAGATGGAAAGAGAGAGAGAGAAAGAGGTCCCTCCTCATAAAACCATCTGTTTCTGAGTAATAAATCTCCCGAGATTTTCACCCCAATAAAAGCTTAAAGTGAGGTAACAAAAGTTTTAAGAGACGTTCATCTTCTTTGAGATGAATTGTACATTTTGCCCTGACTAACTGCAGTGTTGGACACTAACAGTTTTATAAGAAGCGGAAAATATAGGCTGTATAAATGTTTCCTTTTTTACCTTTTTTCTTCTTCTTTCTCGTTTATTTTATTATTTGGCTTTTCTTGTACATATATTTGAAACAGGAAAGCATTTTGTATTTTTTTTTTTTTTTTTTTTGAAACGATATTCTTATTTAACACAAGAAACTAATGACTGTTGTTACTTTATTTGAAACTTGGCGGTTTTTTTTTCTTTTTTTTAATTCTGTTTTAAGAATAAAAATTAGGGGTGAAATAGAGTCACCCTCTGATCTCCAGTTACCACTATATATTGTATTGCAAGTAACCTGGTATTCATAACACACTATTAACACTCCCAGTACTCAAAAGCAGTATAAAGGGCACCCTAAGAGAAAACAAGAGCGACGTCAAGAGCAACTTATGAATGCACGCCCATATGTCTAGAAAATTAATATTGGGCTTCGCACGTACCCCCCTTTCACCCCCCCACCCTAACACTACTCTCTGATTTTCTATAACATTTTTCAAAAATCAATCGCAAAAGACAACCGTGGGACTTTTATTCATTGCAATGAAGTCATTTGTTTTAAAAAGTGTCACAACTGTTTGATAAAATATTGTGTAGTAATTTGAGAAATAGTGTTCTAATTCCAAGAATTGTTTTCTGATACGAAGAATGGTATTTTGATTATAAAAATATTGTTCTATTTCCAAGAATAGTTTTTTAATTCTAAGAAATTGTATTCTGATTCGAAAATAAATATTTTAACTCGAAAAATATTATTTTTAATTCAAAGAAATAATATTTTTAATTTTTTTTACTCAAAAAATAGTATTCTGATTCGAAAGAAATTCTAATTCCAGGAATGTCTTTCTGAATCAAAGAAATAGTATAGTCAAATTCGACAAATATCATTCTAAATCGAAGAATACTTTTTAATTTCAAAAAATAGTATTTTTATTGAAAAATATTTGTCTAATTCGAAGGAAATAATAATTTTAATTCAAGGAATGTATCCTAATACGAAGAATATTTTTCCAATTCAAAGGAATTAATATTTTAATTTGAAGCATATTTTTCTAATTCGAAAAACATTTTCTATATTCAAAGAAACAGAAATCTGATTTGAAAGAAAGTCTAATTCAAGGAATGTCTTTCTAATTCAAAGAAATAGTATCCTAATAAGAAGAATATTTTTCTAATTCGTAGAATACTTTTTTAATTACAAAACATAGTATTTTTTTTGCTGAAAAATATTTGTCTAATTCGAAAAATATTTTTCCACCTCAAATAAATTAATAGTGTTCTGATTCGAATGAAAGAAATTCAATTTTCAAGTAATGTTTTTATAATTCAAAGAAATAGTATTAATTCTAATACGAAGAATATTTTTCTAATTCCAACAAACAGTATTCTAGTTCGAAAAATATCATTTTACTTCAAATTTCCAAGTTTTAATTAAAAAAAAATAGTATTTTGATGCAAAAAATATTTTAATTCGAAGAATACTTTTTTAATTCATAAAAAACAGTATTTTAATTGACAAATATTTATCTAATTCGAAGAACATTTTTTCTACCTTAAATAAATAAATTTGAAGAAACTTCGAAGGACAGAATAATTCAAATTCCAGGAATGTCTTCCTAATTCAAAAAAATAGTATTCAAATTCGAAAAGTATCATTCTAATTCGAAAAATACATTTTTACTTCCAAGAAATAGTATATTTTTTGAAAAACATTTGTCTAATTCGAAGAACATTTTTCTACTTAAAAAAATAGTATTTTGATTAAAAAAAAAAAAGAAATTTTAATTCAATGAATGTCTTTGTACTTCAAAGAAATAGTATTCTAATACGAAGAATATTTTTCTAATTCTAAGAAATAGTATTCTAGTTCGAAAAACATTATTCTAATTCAAATTTCTTAGTTTTAATTCAAAGAAATAGTATTCAAATTCGAAAAATATCATTTGAACTCGAAGAATACTTTTTTATTTCTAAAAAATATTATTTTGATTAAAAAATATTTGTCTAATTCCAAGAACATTTTTCTACTTTAAATAAATAAATAAATTCGAAGGAAAATTTGAAGAATATAATAATTATAATTTAAGGAATGTCTTTTTCTTATTCAAAGAAATGGTATTTAAATTCGAAAAGTATCATTCTAATTCGAATAATACTTTTTTAATTCCAACAAATAGTATTTTTTACTGAACAATATTTTTCTAATTTGAAGAACGTTTTTCTACCCCAAATAAATAGTGTTCTGATTCGAATGAAAGAAATTCTAATTCAAGGAATGTTTTTTATAATTAAAAGAAATAGTATTCTAATACGATGAATATCTTTCTAATTCCAAAAAAATTGTATTCTAGTTCGAAAAATATCATTGTAATTCAAATTTCTAAGTTATAACTTATAATTCAAAAATAGTATTTTGATGCAAAAAATATTCTAATTCGAAGAATACTTTTTTAATTCCAAAAAATAGTATTTTGATTGAAAAAATATTTGTCTAATTCGAAGAAAATTTGTCTACCTTAAATAAATAAATTTGAAGGAAATTCGAAGTATACAGAATAATTCTAATTCCAGGAATGTCTTCCTAATTCAAGGAAATAGTATCCTAATACGAAGAATTTTTTTTTTAATCCCCGCATTAATATTTGAATTCTAAGAATATTTTTCTAATTCGAAGAGCATTTTCTTTATTCAAAGAAATAGTATTCTGATTCCCGAAGAAATTTTTATTCCAGGAATGTCTTTCTAATTCACAGAAATAGTATTCAATTTCGAAAAGTATCATTCTAATTCGAAGAATATTTTTTTAATTCCAAGAGATAGTATTTTTTAATGAACAATATTTGACTAATTCGAAGAACATTTTTCTACCCCAAATAAATAGTATTCTGATTCGAAAGAAATTCTAATTCAAGGAATGTTTTTATAATTTAAAAAAAATAGTATTCTAATATGAAGAAGATTTTTCTAATTCCAACAAATAGTATTCTAGTTCGAAAAATATTCTAATTCAAATTTCTAAGTTGTAAATAGTATTTTCATTGAAAAATATTTGTCTAATTTGAAAAACGTTTTTCTACTCCAAAAAAATAGTATTCTAATACGAAGAATATTTTTCTAATTCCAAAAAATGGTATTCTAGTTCGAAAAATATTCTAGTGTGAAAAATATTCTAATTCGAATATCTAAATTTTAATTTTAAAAAATTGTATTTTGATAAGAAAAATATTCTAATTCGAAAAATACTTTTTTAATTACAGGAAATAGTAATTTGCGCGATTACAAAATATTTGTCTAATGCGAATGTTTCCAGATACAATTATTATTATTATTATTATTATTATTATTATTATTATTATTATTATTATTATTATCTAAAAAAGCGGTAATAAATTTATAATGAATGTATATATTAATAGGAATATAGTTCAGTAATTTAATTTGTATACAGTTACTAATTAAAGTGAAGGATACTTGTTTTAATTGCAGTAATAGCATTTATCAAAGAATGTTCCCATTTTTTCTTGTGAAAAGAAAAGTTTTTTTTCTCTTTATTTAAGAAAAACAGTTCGACAATCAAGAAGAACTAATTAAGAAATCCACTTACTCTTGTGGACGCATCACAATGAATCACATTTATCAAGCTTGTTTCTTTGATTAGGGAACTTTCTGCGAAAATCAGAAACCACTTTTTACTCGAGACTCACCGAGTCTTTAACTTAAAAACAAGCTTTTTCCATTTTCATTCAAGAATAAGTTTCTTTTGACTCAATAACGTATAATATATATGGGTGAACCTCAGACAAAGTGTTAAAATAGTACAGAAATAAATTGCGAAAATAACGGACAGGATGATTATTTAAATTAACTATCGGTAAAAAAATAATTATTTAAATTAACTATCGATAAAAAAAAATAATTATTCTCATTGAAAACGATTGTAATTCAAATCAGGTAATTATTAATAAATAATTCATAATTTTAAATTATATTGTTATTTAATTCCACTCGACAAAAAGAAACAAACAAAAACATCGTTTCTCATATATACAAAAAAATCCCCTGTAATTAAATTTGGAAAAAAATTCTTTTTTTCATTCGAGAGTAATTGCTTTTAAGACACAATACGTGTGCGCAATTCAAATTGTATATAAATACGCGACTTTTAATTTATTTAATAGGCAGTTGTTCATTTTCATGGTTTTTCAATTAACAACGTTTGGGTCGACACGCGAAGGGCTTCAGTGGTTAAATTGGAGAGGGTGGGAGGGGGTTGCTTATAAATACTTGTTTTTGTCCTTAATTCAGGACCTTGGTCCACCGCAGCTTCAAAGGCACTGAAAGGGTTGCGACGCGAGAAACTACCCGAGTAGCTATACACGTACTTCTGATGTAAAGTGAAACGTTGCGAAACTAATTAGTCGCCTGAAAAGAAAAGGCTTTTGAACAAGTACCTGGCACGTATGAAAATACCTATTTCTGTATTTAACAACAAACATTATTCCCCCTCGCCCCCCCCCCACCCAACACGGTCTGCATTTTTGATTTTATCAAATCGTTTGGAAAAGTTATGTTTTTAACTTATTATGCGGAAGAAAAAATTTTCTGTCGGCGAATTTCAAAAGCAATTTTTATCCAATTAAGCGCAAAAGAAGTTAATTTAAAAATAAAATAAATAAATAAAAATTACTAGAAAATTCCTATATATTTTTAAGAAAGAAATATTTAAGAACACAAAAGGAAAACATAGTTAAGTTTTAGATTTTATTGCAAAATAAAATCAATTTTCCATTCAATTATTATTTTCTAGAAATTTTAACTGAAATTCTTCTTTAAATCCATTATTTTGAATAATTTTGAAAAAAGTTCTTTGAGAATTTTGAAATCCATTTCTTTACAATTTTAATTAAATTTCGATTATTTGAAAATTGCTTCCATTAAATGTATATTAGAAAACAAAAACTTCAAATAATTTAAAAAATTCGTTTAAACTTTTTTAACAAAATTAATTCTACACAATTGTTACTTAAAAATATGAAAAATTCAAATTTTCAATGAATAAAAATAAAACCTTTTCATTTTTAAATAAATATTTAATCATTATTTTTTTATAGAAATTAAGATATTCAAAAATTTGAAATTCAATAACATATAATAATTAAAACTTGCTACTTTGTCACTGTAACTTCTTCAAAAATTATTTTCATCGTCATGATTATTCATTTCTAGAATTTTCAACTAAAATTCTTTTTCAATTCAATTTTTTAAATAATTTTTGAAAAAGTTCTTTGTACATTTTCAAATTCTTTTATTTATAATTTAATTTTACGAAATTTCGATTAATCTGACATTCTTCAATTAAATATATTAGAAATTAAAAACTTCAAATAATTTTAAAAAATTCCATTCAACTTATTGAGAAAAATTAAGTCTATAGAATTCTTAATTAAAAGTATGAAAAGTTCAAATTTTCAAAGATTATAATTTTAAATTCATTTTTAAATCAATATTTATTAGAAAATTCTACGAGAATTCAATTATTTAACTATAAAAATAAATATATTTTAGTAAACAATTGAATGTTTCTTAAAATTGAATTTTCATAAAGAATTTTATAAACAAATTTTTAAATAATTGAATTCTCTTGACAAATTTTAATAAAAATTTTAAGAATAATTCCATTTTTCGAGAAACTTTATGAAAATTTTATTAAAAATAATTGAAATTGTGCCAAAACTTTTATTGAGGAAAGTTTTTGAAAATAATTAAAATTTTTTTTTAAATAATTGAATTCTTTTGAAAAAATTTATTAAAATATTAGATATTGAAAATCATTGAGTTGAGAAAAAATTTTTTAAATAATTTGCAATTTTGCCAAGAATTTCAATATTTATGAAGATAATTAAAATCTGTATTGAATTTTATAAACAAATTTTTACCTAATTGAATTCTTTTGGCAAATTTTAATAAAAGTTTGATAAATTATTACATTTTTCGAGGATTTGCATAAAAATTGTATTAAAAATAATTGAAATTCTGCAATGAGTTTTATTACTTATGAAATTAATTGAATTTCTAATAAGAATTTTATTATTACTGAAAATAATTGAATTATTGCGATGAAATTTATAAAAAATTTGTAAAAAATTGAATTTTTGTCAGAATGTTATTACTTATGAAAATAATTAAATGTTTGCGTTGAATTCTATCAAATTTTTTTTTAAATAATTGAATTCTTTTGGAAAATTCGAAAATTTTATTAAAATAGTAGATATTAAACTTTATTGAATTAAGCAAAATTTTTGAAAATAATTGAAATTTCGCCAAGAATTTTTTTTTGAATTTTGAAAATAATTGAATTTTGGAGAGGAAAAGTCAATTATTTATTAAATAATTTCTAAGTAATAATTTTATGATTGTTCTTGAAGAATTAAGTTATTCAAAAAAAAGTTAAATAGTTGTATGTGATGAAAAAAAATTGTCAAAAAGTATCAATTGTCGCGTGAGTCCGAGGCCTGAAATTAAAACAAGAAGAAGAATAAGAGAAAGAAAATTAAAATACAAAAAAAATTCATTTCCATAGGGAAATTTTTCTCTTTTCGTAAATTTAAATTCTGAATAAAAAAAAAAGATACTTTCGTTATATGGAAGAGACCCCCATTAAAAGATTCTCTCGCGCACTTTCAAGGGTCAAGGGATGCTGCATTCACGAATTTATATAAGAAATGCTACAAGTGTCCGCGTTTTTTCGTTCACTCAAAATCGTCATTATTTAACTTTTTCTCTCTATACATGAGAGTTTTATAAAGAAGAAGTCAAGTTTTTTTCTCTTTCTCTTTATACTGAATGAAGAATCAACATTTATGTGATGTTTATTGAAGAAAGAATGAAAGAAATGTGGTGATTATATATTTAAAAAAAAAATAAATAAAAGCCATCCGCTATTCATAACGTAGTTCATCATCATTGCTTCAAAAAAAAAAAAAAAAAAAAAAAAAATTATTCGAGTACTGAAGAAAAGAGAACTTAAAAATGTAGACAACTTTTTTGAATACTTTCCTCATTTGACGGACTGAATACTTTTCTCTGCTGTATATAACAAATTGTTGTACAAGTCACCCAGTAATAATTCTCAAGTTAAAAAAACATTCCAAATTTTTTTTAGAAACACTTTTTATTTTGTTTCGTATTACATTTAGAAATAATTATCACCTAGAATTAAATAAAGAATTATTTTACAATATTGACACTATAAGTATTTTATTTTTTTGTACTGAAAGAGTAATTTATAATGAAACAAAAATAAAATAATAATAATCCGAAAGTATAAGTAAGAAAGGAAATAAAAAAAGAAAATCAAAAAATTAAATGCGAAAGGAATTAAAAATTGTGTAAGTGAAAAAGAAAATCAAGAAAGTAAATCGTAGATAAAATAAATAAATAGTATAGGCAACAAAGGAAATCAAAATAGAAAATAAAGAAGGAAAATTAAAATAGTAAATAAAAAATAAAAATAAAAAAAAAACCGTATTATACAAATTTTTTTGATTCTATTATTGCAAATATAGATTAAAATTTCGCACTTAACTAGAAACCAGAGAATAATACACAGGAAATAATCATTGAGAACAATAGATAATAACAATAGTCTAAACGTTATAAAGCAAAACACAAAAGTCATATATTATATATTGCTAATGATCATATAGAAGAGAATCGAGACAATGATATGTAATTTTAATAAGTAACATTGGAATAGAATTATAATTCATAGTCGAGCGACGCATATTGAAATTTCCAAGTGTCCCTAATAATAAAATGCCATTAACCACATCATTAATCATCGCCCTATAGACGGAGACAAAACGTGAGTTCCTCACCCTCCAAAAATATATATACATATATATATATATATACATATACCACTATCACCCCATACTATTCTTCCGCTAATTTTCCAAATGCTTAGTTGCGCATCATATTGTCACCCTTCTGAGATTGTATGTACACAGGGAATTATTCTTTACTTTTTTCTCCATGCCGACAAAATTGCAATAAATTTTCGAGTTTGATACTGTGGCGTCTTTACCTGCTGCTGCTGGTGTCGATATAATTAATTGTTATCATATACAAATTGGGAAGGGTTTAGAGAGATTATTGTTTAGGGAAAAGTAGTATAATTCTTCATCAAAATTCAGTTACATTCAAAATTTCAAAATTTACAAAAAAATCTCGACAAAATGCCAATTATTATATAAGTAAAAAAATTCTTCTTCAAAATTCAATTATTTTCAAAAAATTTAATAAAATTCTTGGCAAAATTTCAATTATTGTCAAAAACATTCCTCAATTCAATGATTTTTAATATCTACTACTTTAATAAAATTTCCCGAAAGAATTCAATTATTTAAAAAAAGTTTTAATAAAATTCCCAGCAAACATTTAATTACTCTCATAAATAATAAAAATTTCACATGAATTCAATTACTTTCAATTATTTTTAATACAATTTAATATATATTTTATTTATTATAAAATTTAAGTATTATTTTCAATACATTTCTAATTAAATTTCTTCAAAGAATTAAATTATTTTCGAAAATGTTAATCAAATTCATTGTAACAATTCAATTTTTTCAAAATAATTTTAATAAAATTCTTAGTAGAAATTTATTAATTTCAAAAATTTGTCAAAATTCAATTATTTTTAATGTGTTCTATTTCAATAAAATTTCACAAAAGAATTCAATTATTTAAAAAGAAATTTTAGTAAAATTCGTCTCAAAAATTCAATTATTTTCAAAAGTATAATATAATTCTTCGTAGAAATCTAATTATGTTCAAAAATTTACAAAAATTCTCGTCAAAATTTTAATTATCTTTATAAATAATACAATTTTTCTCCGAAATTCAATTATTTTCAAAAATTTTAATAAAATTCTATTAGTTAAAATTTTAATTATTTTCCAAACTTTCCTCAATTCAATGATTTTTAATATCCACTATTTTAATAAAGTTTTCCAAAAGAATTCAATTATTTTAAATTATTTTTAATAAAATTCTGGCGCAAACATTTAATTATTTTCACAGTAATTCGATTATTTACAAATTTCTTATAAATTTCTTAACAATAATTCAATTATTATCATAAATAATAAAATTCTTTTTAGAAATTCAATTTTTTTAATAATATTAATAAAACTTGTTGTTGAATTTCAATTATTTTTAATACAATTTTAATTGAATTCATGAAAAAAACGTAATTATTCTAAGAAATGTTACTAAAATTCGTCAAAGAAATTCAATTATTTGAAAAACCTTTCCTACAATTTTATTTATTGTATAGAATTTAAGTATTATTATCAATACATTTTTAATTAAATTTCTTCAAAGAATTAAATTATTTTCAAACATTTTAATGAAATTTTTTTTAACAATTCAATTTTTTTAAAAATAATTTTAATAAAATTCTTCATAGAATTTAAATTAATTTCAAAAATTTGTCAAAATTCAATTATTTTTTAATGTCTACTATTTCAATGAAATTTTACAAAAGAATTCAATTATTTAAAAATAAATTTTTGTAAAATTCGTCTCAAAAATTCAATTATTTTAGAAAAATTTTGTTGAAATTCTACTAAAACATTTTTTATTTATTTTCATAAATATTAAAAATTACACAAGAATTCAATTATTTACAAATTTTTAATAAATTTCTTGTCAATAATTCATTTATTTTCAGTAATAATAAAATTCTTATGAGGAATTCAATTAATTTCATAAATAATAAAAGTTATTGCAGAATTTCAATTATTTTTTAAAAAATTTTAATCAAATTCCTGGAAAAATGTAAAATTCGTCAAAAGAATCCTATTATTTAAAAAGAAATTTTAGTAAAATTCGTGTCTCAAAAATTCTATTATTTTCAAAAGTGATAAACTTCTTCGCATAAATTCAATTATGTTCAAAAATTTACAAAAATTCTCGTCAAAATTTCAATTATCTTTATAAATAATACAATTTTTCTTCGAAATTCAATTAGTTTCAAAAATTTTTATAAAATTCCTGTCAAAATTCAATTATTTACAAAAACTTTCCTAAATTCAATAATTTTTAATATCTACTACTTTAAAAAAAATTCCCAATAGAATTCGATTATTTAAAAATAATTTTGAATATCATTCTATGCAAACGTTTAATTATTATCATAAATAATAACAAATTTTACAGGTATTCAATTAATTTCTAAAACACTTATAAAATTCTTTGGAGAAATTCCATTATTTTTAATACAATTTTAATCAAATTTTTTCGAAAAATGGAATTATTCTTAAAAATTTTATTAAAATTTGTCAAGAGAATTCAATTATTTAAAAATTTGTTGATAGCATTCTTTATGAAAATTCAGTTTTAAGAAACACTCAATTATTTAATAAAATATTTATTTTTGAATTTGAATAATTGAATTCTCGTAGATTTTTCTATTAAATATTGATTTAATAATGAATTTCAGTTAAAATTGTTTATTATAATTGAATATTAAAAGCATTATAGCGTGAATTCTTGGAAATAATTGAAATTTCTAAAAGGTTAAAAATTAAAATCTTAAATTAAAATCTTTGAAAATTTGAACTTTTCATACTTTTATCTAACAATTCTGTAGAATTAATTTTTTTTAAAAAGTTTAATTGAATTTTTTTTTTTTATTATTTTTAGTTTTTATTTTCAAATATATCTATATTTAGTTGAAGAATGTCCATAATCAAAATATAAGAAAAAGAATTTGAAAATTCTCAAAGAACTTTTTCAAAAATTACACAGTGCAACACATAAAATGTGCACTAAGTTTTGACTTCAGTTTCTGAAAGTACTTATCGAAACTAGCAAAAACTTATTTCAGTTTTGCTATATTAGCTCGGATTTGAATTTTATCGACATTTGAATTTTTTTTTGAATTTTCACATTTTTCAGTTTTCTGATACGGGCGAATGGGAACACTGGCTATTAAAAGTTTATTAAAAAAATTCGCAATGGTCACAATTTGAAAAGCAATAATTCCTCTTCAATTACAAAGAAAGAAAAAAAAATTTGGTCGAAAATTGTTCCAGTTACGAATTTTTTTTTACTTTTTTACATTTTTCGGTTTTCTGAAACGGGCGGGTGAAAAAGCTGGCTATTAAATGATTATAAAAAAAAATTCGCAGTGGTCACCAATTGAAGAGCAGTAATTCTCCTTTAATTTCTGACATTGAAAAAAAAATTTGGTCGAAAATTGTTCAAGTTATAAATTTTTTTTTGACTTTTTCACATTTTTTGGTTTTTCTAATACGAGCGGGTGGGAACAATGTCTATTAAAAGTTTATTAAACAAAATTCGCAATTGTCATAATTTGAAAAGCAATAATCCCTCTTTAAATTCTGATAAAGAAAAAAAAATTTGGTCAAAAATTGTTCGAGTTATGAATTTTTTTTTTTGACTTTCACATTTTTCGGTTTTTTGATAAAGCGGGTGGAAACGCTGACTATTAAAAATTTATAAAATAATTTCGAATGATCGCAATTTGAAGAACATTAATCCGTCTTTAATTTCTGCCCAAGAAAAAAATTTTGATAAAAAATTGTTCAAGCTATGAATTTTTTTTACTTTTTTTGAATTTTCGGTTTTCTGATAACGGAAGTAGGAATACTATCTATTAAAAATTTATAAAAAGAATTCGTAATGGGCACAATTTAAAGAGCAATAATTCCTATTTAATTTTTGCCCAAGAAAAAATATTTGATTCGAAATATTTGGTTTCGAAAAACGTCAAAAAAAATAAAAACCCGCGGTTCGACAGGACCGCGGGTATACAAATGTACAGAAATGAATAAATAACACGAATAATTTTCTACCAATTTTTTTTCTTTTATCAGAAATTAAAGAAGGATTATTGCATTTTAAAATTTGACCGTTGTGAATTTTTTTAATTCATTTCTAATAGCCAGCGTTCCCACCCGCCCGTATCAAAAAACCGAAAAATGTGAAAAAGTAAAAAAAAACCATAATTAGAACAATTTTTGACCAAATTTTTTTCTTTGACAGAAATTAAAGAGGAGTTATTGCTCTGCAAAATGTGACCATTGCGTTTTTGAAATAGAAAAATTTAATAGCCAGCGTTTCCACCCGCTTTATCAAAAAACCGAAAAATGTGAAAAAGTCAAAAAAAAAATTCGTAACTGGAACAATTTTTGACCAAATTTTTTTTTCTTTCTTTGTAATTGAAGAGGGATTATTGCTTTTCAAATTGTGACCATTGCGAATTTTTTTAATAAACTTTTAATAGCCAGTGTTCCCATTCGCCCGTATCAGAAAACTGAAAAATGTGAAAATTCAAAAAAAAAATTCAAATGTCGATAAAATTCAAATCCGAGCTAATCTAGCAAAACTGAAATAGGTTTTTGCTAGTTTCGATAAGTACTTTCAGAAACTGAAGTCAAAACTTAGTGCACATTCGATGACCTCAAAAATGTTGCACTGTGTTATTTAAAAAAATTGATTTAAAGAATAATTTTAGTTGAAAATTCTAGAAATTAATAATCGTAATGATGGAAATAATTTTTGAAGAAGTTATAGTGACTAAGTAGCAAGTTTTAATTATTATAAAACATGAAGAAAGCGATCACCCCGAGTCGAAGACTCGGAATGATCGATATCTTCATGTTTTATATTAATGTTTTTATGTTATTGAATTTAAATTTTTTGAATATCTTAATTTCTATTAAAAAAAAAAATGATAATTATTATATGTTATTGAGTTTCAAATTTTTTAAAATCTTAATTTCTATGAAAAAATAGTAATCATTAAATATTTATTTCAAAATGAAGTTATTGGTGTTGTTGAATAATTCGAATAATTTTTAAAAACCTGGAAAAATTACATTTTTTTAACCTTGAAAAGTTGGAAAAGTCAGGGACTACTTATTAGTAGTCTTTAGTAAAAAATTAATTGTCTTTAGTCAAGAACTACTAATTTTTAATCAAAAAATACAAATTGTATTTCAATTTTGAAAATTAAAACTATAAAAAAATAAAACTGTAGTAATAATAAATAAGAACAAGACTACAAAAATTAAAAAAATTATATTTAAAATAATGTATACATCTTTTTTAAAGAATGTGGTCTAAAATATATCCACCGATATTTAAATAAAGACTTCCTAACGCGCATACATAATAGATATGCGAATAATGTTTTAAACAAATTTGTCACACCTATTCTTTTAATTTCAATGTCTATAATTTTAAAGAGTTTTCCGCATTGTTCCTTCTGTATTGTTTGTGCGCAGTCTAACAATGGACGATCAATTTTAACTTAGAATTACATTTTGTGAATGCGTCTATATAATATTTGTAAAAATAATATCCCTTTAAAACTTTCTAGATGATAATTTTCGGAGAAGTATATATGGCTGATTTATTTTCTTTCGTATATATTAGATAAAATTTAAATGCAACAATAGAATATAAGCGTAGGAGGAATTATTAAATTCTATACATATATACGTTTTCATAGAAAAAAAAATATATTTACCATAATTTATGATTTTAGTCGTTTTCGAGAAAAATTCGTAGAAATAATTGAATAGAAATTTACATAAATATTTATTATTATCCTTTAAGGTTTTCAACAATTCTGCATATTATGTGTATGGAAAACCACAGGGTATAAAAGTCATTTTTGTAAATTTAAATAGACAAAATATACAGCACTAACCCTTTCGTATAATAATAGAAATATTGTACAATTTCAAAAACAAGTTGGTTTAGAAAAAAGAATTTTAACATTTCTATTTTCAGTAGGAAAATACTTTTTGATGTAATTAATTTTTATAATTAAATAATTGACTTCTCGATACAAAGTGAAAGGTCAGGGAAATGCAAAATGCAACCCGAGGCTTGAAATTTGATACTTCCAAGTTAACAGTTTTAAATAAAAATAATTTGAAACAAAAACTATTTAAACAAATATATTTACATTTTTTAATATACAATTTTTGGAATCAAATGTCAAAATTTGGGCTTTTTTCCATAAAATTGGAGTTTTTTTTATTAAACAAGCAGGGTTTCTACGCAACCTGAAAACCTGGAAATGTCAGGGAATTTTATAAACCTTGAAAAAACCTGGAAAATTCAGAGAATTTTGATCAAAATCCTGAAAAATTTATTGATGTTTTCAAAAGTATTCTTGAAATCTAATTTCATTTAAATATTTCAAAAATAATTGAATTTTAAAAGAATTGCGTTATTACACTTTTCATAAGTAGATGAATTTCAAAAGATTTTGATTTAAAATTTTGTAAAATTTCAATTTTAAATGAATTTAATTAGAAATATAAAAAAACTTAGATTTAAAAAAAAAATTTTAAAACTAAAATTCTTTTGAAATTAGTTACATTTTTTAATATCCTATATATTTAATTGATTATTAAAAATAATTGGCATTTTTAATTAAATTTCTTTAAAGAATAAAATTATATTTAAAAATTTTAATGAAATTCTTTGCGTAACAATTCAATTTTCTTCAAAATAATTTTAATAACATTTTTCGCAGAAATCCAATTTTATTCAAAAATTTACAAAAATTCTCGTCAAAATAATAAAATTTTTCTCCGAAATTCAATTATTTTCAAAAATTTTAATAAAATTCTTGTCAGAATTTCAATTTTTTTTAATTTAAATTTTTTCAATTATTTAAAAATAAATTTTAGTAAAATTCATCTCAAGAATTCAATTATTTTTAAAAATTTTTGATAAAATTCTACTCAAAGATTTAATTATTTTCGTAAATATTAAATATTTTACAGGAAGTCAATTATTTACAATTTTTTTTTTGAATTTCTTTGCAATAATTCAATTATTTTCAAAAATAATAAATCTTATCTTAGAATTTCAATTATTTTTTATGAAATTTTAATCAAATTCTTGGAAATATGTAAAATTCTTAAAAATGTTATTAAAATTCGTCAAAAGAATTCTATTATTTAAAAAGAAATTTTAGTAAAATTCGTATCAAAAATTCAATTATTTTCAAAAGTAATATAATTCTTCGCAAAAATCCAATTTTGTTCAAAAATTTACGAAAGTTCTCGTCAAAATATCAATTATCTTTTTAAATATTAAAATTTTACTCCGAAATTCAATGATTTTAAAAAATTTTAATAAAACTTTTGGCAGATTTTCAATTATTTTTTATACAATTTTCATCAAATTTCTCAAAAAATACAATTATTATTAAAAATTTTATTAAAATTTAAATTTGTCAAGAGAAATCAAGTATTTAATAATTTGTTAATAACATTCTTTATGAAAATTCAATTTTAAGAAACATTTAATTGTTTAATAAAATATTTATTTTTATAGTTAAATAATTGAATTCTTGTAGAATTTTCTAATAAATATTGATTTAAAAATGAATTTCAAGTTAAAATTTTTGAAAATTTTAACTTTTTATTAGAACTTTTAAACAAAAGAAACAAAAGAATTTGAAAATTTACAAAGATCTTTTTCAAAAATTATTTAAAAAAAAATTTAATGGAAGAAGAATTTTAGTTGAAAATTATAGACTAACACGGAGGTATTTAGAACTTTTTTAGAATTTATTTCCGATTCAGAAAAATTTATGTCTTGAAAAATGACGCTGGTCTTAATAATTGTTTTAAAACAATTTTTGAAGTGGAATATCAAATTTGAGCTTTTTTTTTTATTAAATTGGAGTTTTTTTTTATTAAAGAAGAGCTTTATCTGAAAGGCGGTGGTACTCAGAACTTTTTTTAGAATTTACTTCCAATTCCGAAAAAATTTATATCTTGAAAAACGACACTGGTGTTGTCAATTTATTTTCAAAATTTTTTGAGTCAAATATCAAATTTGGGCTTTTCTTCATAAAATTGGAGCTTTTTTATTAAACTATTCAGAACTTTTTTTGGGACTTATTTTCGATTTAGAAAAAATTGCTATCTTAAAAAACGACGCTGGTCTTGACAAATATTTTTAACAAATTTTGGAGTCGAATATCAATTTTGAACTTTTTTCATCAATCTAGAACTTTTTTTTATTAAATTAGAGCTTTTTCAGAAACACGGAGGTTTTGAGAAATTTTTTAGAATTTCTTCCGATGCAGAAAAAACTTATATCTTTAAAAACGACGCTGGCGGTCTTGTAAACTTTTTTAAAACTATTTTTGTAGTCGAATATCAAATTTGGGCTTTTTTAAATCAATTTGGAGCTTTTTTTATTAAATAAGAGAGTTTTCCGAAACACGGAGGTACTCAGAAACTTTTTTAAAATTTATTTACTATTCAGAAATGTATCTTGAAAAACGACGCTGGTCTTGTAAATTTATTTTCACAATTTTTGGAGTCAAATATCAATTTTGGGCTTTTCGCTTCATAAAATTGGAGTTTTTTTTTTATTAAAGAAGAGCTTTTTCCATGGGCAGTACATAAATAAATTACAATTCTTCAAAATTTAAAATTTTTAAATTCAATTCTTGAACTCAAGATAAATTCTGAAATGTAGAATAAAATTTTCTCCTTAGTGTGTATATTTAGGGGAAGATCCAAAATCACAAAGAGTAGAGTTGAAGAAATTATACCTATAATATCGAATAGAGCAGGTGAAGTGCTCAGAGTCACAATATATAACACAAGTTAGTACATTGCATACACAAGTGGTATGTAAGTATATACTATAAAAGTCATAAGTATTTATAGAAAAGGAATAAAAAAGGAACCCCCTTCGAAATAGATTTTTGCGGTAGGCAAACAGGAAGGAACCACAGCGAGAGAGTCTAACTTTTAAGAAATCTTGGAAGGTCCCCGCTTTTGTTGACGAAAAAGCTCTATACCGGTATGTATGTGTATAAGTAACGAACGTATCCTGTATATACCCTCCATGACTCGTTGCATGATCCACTTGAGGAAAGTATAAGGACCCCTCGCGTTTTCATGCGTGAAGCCAAAGGTCATTGCCTGCCTACACTCGACATCGCGATTCGTAAGAACAGAGAATAATGGCGTTTAAAAAAATATATATAAGGAAGAAAAAAAAACACTCTCAAGTACTTGGTCATATTGTACTATATATATATATATATATATATATATATATATATATATATGTTTTTTAAGCCCGGGGTATATACAATCTTGACTCGCGACGACGCTATTTTCAAGTGTCTCCACGAAAAAACCCACAGTCTCTCCTTTCTTTCTCCTTTTTTTTCTTTTTCTCCTTTCTTTTCAATTCTTTTCTCCAAAATACTTTACTTTATGCCGAGCTTTATGCTCTTTTCTTTAGCTTTTCTTCCCTCTCCTCTTCCTCTTTCTCTTCTTCTTCTTCTTCTTCTTCTTCTTTTTCTTCTTTTTCTTCTTTTTTCTTCTTTCAACATCGACATCGATACTGAAAGAAACATTTACAGAAAGCTCTTGACAATTTACCCTTACCCCAAAACATGCTGTATTGTATATGCACCACGACTTGTATTCAATTAAATTTCACTTGGTCGTTTATCTTCCTTCAAATCATTTTTATTCAATGTTGAGAGTCTTATTCTTTATTCGTGAAAACGTTTTTTTTTTTTTAATTAATATTTCAAGAGTATTGCTTCATTTTTGGTGGTATATACAGAGACGCATGAAATCTTATTCGTCGCATAAAAGCGTTTTACTGCAGGGTTGCGACAAAGCTTCCCACACAGCACATGATATTTCCTGAATACTTCCTGAATATTTCACTGAAAGATTGAAATATTTCATTGCAAGATTCAGGAAATATTTCTGCAAACAGGAAAATGTCCGCTTATGTGGGAATATTGACGCGAAAGTTGAGAAAATATTTCATTGAAATATTTTGGAAATATTCAACTGAAATGATGCGCACTGGTCGAACTCAGTTTCTATGGCCTGTAGAGTTGCGCAGTAGTTTTTGGCTTACTATATCCTATGGGTTTTAAAATATTTCAGAAAATTCCTATTGATTTGAGGTGTTTAACAAATTTTTCCATTTTTTGAAATATTTTCACAATATTGCAGAATCTTTATGTGTAATATTGCAGGAATATTTCAATGAAATATTTTCTCAATTTTCGCGTCAATATTCCTACATAAGCGGACATTTTCCTGTTTGCAGAAATATTTCCTGAATCTTGCAATGAAATATTTCAATCTTTCAGTGAAATATTCAGGAAGTATTCAGGAAATATCATGTGCTGTGTGGGTTTAATTTTGTTTTTCCCCCACTTTTCCCTGATTTCCCTGAATTTTGACAAAAAGTCAAAATTGTAACTCGAAATCAGGAAAAAGTGACCCTAAAGAATATTCTGAATCACTGTAAAAATTATTAGGTACAAAAAATGTGCTAATATTTATTTACGAATTTATTTAATTGTCGAATTATTCGTAAACATCAATAACTATATTTTTAAATAAATATTTATTCATTAAATAATGATAAAATATTTAATTAAACATTTTCAAAAATTTCAAATTCAAACCTTTTTAAAATTCAACAAGTTATAAAAATATTATTATAAAACATGATTTTATATATAATTATATAATTTATATAATCGATTTCTTTATGTTTTATAATAATTAAAAATAATCGTATAATTAAATCATTATTTTATTTCATAAGAATATTTGTTACTGTAACTTCTTCAAAATTATTCTCATTATTTCGATTCAATTATTCATTTCCAGAATTTTTAACTAAAACTTTTCTTTAAATCAATTTTTTAAAATAATTAAAAAAAATTTTTTTAAAGAATTTTCAAATCTATTTGCTTACAATATTCAATTTTACGAAATTATAAACTTCTTCAAAAAAATTAATTCTACAGAATTATCAGTTAAAAGTATGAAAAATTCAAATTTTCAAAGATATTATTTTGAAACATTTTCAAAATTCAATTATTATTAAAAATTCAGGATATAATGCTTTTAATATTCAATTATTATCTAAATTTACATTATTATTAGATATCTAAATTAATTTAGAAAAATTCAATTAATCTTAAAAATTATTCTTAAAAATTCTTCAAAGGAATTCAGTTATTTTAAAAAGTTTCGATATTTTCAGTTCATTTTAAATAAAATTTCTTGAAATAATTTAATCATTTTCAAAAGATTTAATAAAATTCTACGTAACAATTCAATTATTTTTCAATAAAATTTAATAATTCAACAATAATTAATTTCAACAATTTTTCGAAGCTCAATTATTTTCAATACAATTTAAATGAAATTTCTTGTTGAAATTATATTATTTTTCAAAAGTTTTTAAAAATTTGTTGATAGAATTCACTTATTTTTAAAAATCGTGATAAACTCTTTAAAAAAATTCAATTATTTTCAGTACATTTTGAACTGCAACTTCTTAAAAATTATTTCAATAATTTCAATTCAATTATTATCTTCTAGAAGTTTTAACTAAAATTCTTCTTTAAATTCAATTATTATCTAAAATTTTAACTGAAATTCATTTTTAAATCAATTTTTATTAGAAAATTCTATGAGAATTCAATATTAAATACAAACATAAATAATTTATTGAATAATTTAATGTTTCTCAAAATAAAATTCTCATAAAGAATTTTATCAATTAAATTTTTAATTTTAGAACTCTTTTGACGAATTTTAATAAAATTTTTAAGAATAATTCCATTTTTCGAGGAATTTGATTAAAATTGTAATTAAAAATAATTGAAATTCTACGATGACTTTTATTATTTATATGAAAATAATTGAATTCTAAAAATTAATTTTATTATATGAAAATAATTGAATTATTACGAAGAAATTTATTAAAAATTTATAAATAATTAAATTCTTATGAAATTTTTATTATTTACGAAAATAATTAATTGTTTGCAAAGCATTTTGATTCTATCAATTTTTTTTTTTTAATTCCTGTGAAATTTTTATTATTTATAAAAATAATTAGCATAGAATTTTATGTTAATTTTTCTTTAAATAATTAAATTCTTTTGAAAAATTCTATTAAAATAGTAGATATTGAAAATCATTAAATTGAAAGAATTTTTTTAAAATAATAATTGAAATTTTGCCAAGAATTCTATTAAAATTTTCGAAAATAATTTTCGAAAATAATTTTGACGAGAATTTTTGTAAATTTTTTTAAAGTAATTAGATTTTTGCGAAGAATTATATTACTTTTGAAAATAATTGAATTTTCCAGACGAATTTTACTAAAACTTTTTTTTAATAATTGAATTTTTTTGGGAAATTTTATTAAAGTATAGTAGATATACAAAATCATTGAATTGAGGAAAGTTTTTGAAAATAATTGCAATTTTGCTAAGAATTTTATTAAAATTTTTGAAAATAATTGAATTCCTGAAGAGAATTTTATTATATATAAAAATAATTGAATCCCTGTAAAAATTTTTTTATTTATGAAAATAATTGAATTATTACAATAAAATTTAAAATTTGTAAATAATTGGATATAGCTAAAATAATAAACAATAAATAAATAAATAATAAACAAATAAATAATAAACAAATAATATGTAACCATTTTGAAAAAATAATCTTTTTGTCGATTAATTGAATCTTCAAATGAATTATTTTAAGCTTTGAATGGATTAAAGTTTTACAGGTTAAAATAACAAAATGCATTAAAATTTAAAATAATTCATTTAATAATTAAAATTTTTTTTTATAATTAATTTAATCATTCATTTAAATAATTTTGTGTATTCAAAACTTATGGATCGCAATAAAAAAATAATGTTATAAAATAAAAGAAAATTGAAATATACAATAAAACACTATATAATATTCGTAAAATTTTGAACAACTATACTTTTATTTTTCTCACTAAGTTTTTTCTTATCTTTTTTTGGCCTTTTTTTTCCTTTCTTTTTTTGACAAATGATGTGTTTTCATATTCACGAGAATGGGACACGAAAAGAATTTCGTAAAACGACAGTAGCGAATAAATATTGTCATTCAGGTATCTAGGTGTCGAAGAATTGCGAGAAAGTTGACTTTTTAACGGGGAAAACAAACAGAAAATATGGAGGGAACCTTAAAGCCAAGATGTGCTTAAGGCAAAGAATGTGTCAAAAGTGTGTACACACGAATAGTTGGGAGTCGCACGATTTTAGTATATTTTAAATATATACATATAATATACCATGCTCGGACAAAATTCTTTTCCGAAAATATGACACACCCGACAATTTCCTAAATTCTAAACTCAATCTTCTAGGAAATATCAAGCAATTATCACAATTATCGTCTTACAGGTGATTTTTTTCATTTTTCAAAGAATTTCGCACAAAAAAAATTTGTAAAAATGTTGAATTATATAATGTATAAAAAATTTAAATAAAAAAATTTTATTTAATATTGTAAATTAATTAGTTACTATAAATTAATTACTAATCAATCAATTAAATTAATTTCTTTAAATAAAATTATTTGAAAGTTAAAATAATGCAGTAGGTACCTACAGTAAAGAAACACTAATTAATTACTATTATTAATTATTACTATTAATTTAATTAACTACTTGAATTTAAAGTGATTAAAAGTTAAAATAATTAATTACTATTTAAATTAATTACTATTGTACACTTGGTTTAAAAATTAATATTTAATTTAATTTTATTAATTACTTGTACTAATTAATTTATTATTTAATATCATATTACTAATATTTTAATATTCAGTACTGAATTATTTATACTATTAAATAACATATTTAAACATAGTTAATATATTTTTATTGTATAGCTATATAATTAATTCTAAATATTTACCGAAAAATAATATTTCAAAGAAATCGCTTCTTAATTACCGACTTCATATTCTTTTCAAAATCAATTACTGTTTCTAATTAAATAAAATAAAGAAGAAAAAAAACACACCGCAGTTATTTCCTTTGATATCTTCTCTTCCTTTCAAAAAAAAGAATTTTACCATCTTTTTAAAAACTTTTCATAAAACTTGGTAATTAATTTTATCGGGTGTAAAATTCGATTAGTAAATTCGCAAAGTTAAATGAAAAAAAAAATCTGCGATTATAAAAGCAGATCATATTTCTTATTATTTTTAATATGCGACACCTTTTTTCATAAATTTTCATTTCGATGGCAGACCACGAAGCACACAATTCGATTGATAATTACGTCCTCCAATTAGCATTAATTACGGCCACTTTTAATTAGAAACGTCGCTCGCAATATTGGTAATAATATTATTTGCGGGCACCGAATATCTATTCCTGTCTTCTTTTTTATTTTTTTCTATATATTACTATATTATGCTCTTCGTTGATCTCATCCATTTTGATCGAATGTTTCAGGGAAAAAAATAAGAACAAAATATTTCAAAAAAAGAAATATATTCAATGTTTGCTAAATATTGCGAATATTTAGACGTATGTTTGTGACAAATTTTTCACGATGAGGTTGCGAATTGCAAAAGAGAAAGAAAATTCTTTGATTGAAAAGGTATTTCGCACCCTCGTTAATAGTCTTTACACTGCGATAGGAAATTTTATATCGATTTCATGTTAATACTTTGAAACTAATTACTCCTGTGTTAATTAAAAATAAATACAAATTAAATAGGTTTGGGAAAAATAAACCCTATTATTTCTTCGATTTTGGAAACATTCTCTAATATATAAGTTATTTTTGTTTTGAATTGTATTATTGTTAATAAATATTATTACCACTTTTTTATTATTATTTTTCATTATTTATTTATTATAAAACCTTCCGAATAACGAGTTTGCAAAACTGGAAAGTTTTTACAATTTTTGGTCGCCATATTGGATCGGCCATTTTGAATTTTTCAAATCTAGTATCACATTCGGAATCGGAGACCCTAAAAATCTAAGAATACTCATCAGTGATATTTAAATCGAAGTAGATTTAGTATTTGCTTCGTCCATGATTGTCAAGGGGTTAAAATAATTTCTTTATTAATTCAAAAACGTTTTTCTAAAAATGTAAGATGCCAAAATTTTATCAAAAGTTTTTTTCATTTTTTTTATTAACTATATTCATAAGTTGTACAAACAGGTGTGCATGCGCGAGGAAGTCCTTCTATGTTTGTAAATGATAATGATCATTAGTGCCATAGGCAACGTTCTCTCGTTGTGAGCAATATTAACTGATGATTCTTTCACTTAGCGGCGGCAATGCGTTAAGAGCTTCTGTCTTATGTTTACCTGGTACTTCTGTTATAAAATAAATCACAAGAGGCACACGCATTATTTTCATAACCGAAAAAAACAGTACACACAAAATAAAAAAAACATTTTCAGTTAATTTAGAATAATATATCTCATATTCGGAGAATAATTTTTTTGCAAAGTGGAATTTAGATGGAAAATATTGAATTAAAACAAGTATTTAAAATACCTGTCCCATTTGTATTGAAAATAATGTTAAATAAATATTAAAATAATTTTAAATAAGTAGAAAAAATAATTAAATATTGATTCATAAAAATAAATTTAAATCTAATTACAGGGTTGCCATAGGTCAGGGAAATCAGGGAAGTCAGGGATTTTTATTAAAAGTACTGGAAAAAATTAAATCTTTAGAATTTATGAGATAATAATTCTGAATTTTTGTGTTTTTGCTTGTTACATAAACTATGAAATTACCACGAATTCTAAAAAAAACCTTAAATTTTTTCTATTTCTGACAATAATTTATTTTAAATAAATTAATTTTATTGAAGAACTGCCGTAAAGTTATTGCTTATAAATCATTTAATGAAGTATTTTTTTGAAAAACTTTAATTTCACTTCTGTTGAAATTAGTTTCAGTTTTTAAAATATTAACGCAATTATTTGAAAGAATTTAACTATCTTAATAAACATTAAAATATTTTCCAGAAATTCAATTATTTTAAAAAATTTTTTTAAAATTCTTGTCAACATTTTAATTATCTTTATAAATAGTAAAATTCTTCGCCAAAATTCAATTATATTCAAGAGTTTTTATAATATTCATTTTAAAATTCTATTATTTTCATAAATAACAATATTCATCACAACCATTCAATTATTTTTAAAATTAATCAAATTCTTCGCAGAAATTCAATTATTTTCAAAGAATCCAAAAAAAATTGTCGTGAACATTTCAATTATCTTTATAATTGAATAGCAAAATTCTTCGCCAAAATTCAATTATTTTCAGGAATTTTAATAAAATTCATTGCAGAATTTAATTGTTTTCATAAACAATAGTATTCGTCACAAGAATTCAATTACTCTTAAAAGTAATAAAATTCAATTATTTTTAAAAATTTTAATAAAATTCATGGCAAAATTTCAATTATTTTCAAAAATTTTTCTTAATTCAATGATTTTTAATATTCTATTTTAATAAAATTTCTCAAAAAAAATTCAATTATTTTAAAACAATTTTGACAAAGTTCTAGACGAATATTCAATTATCTTCTAAAATAATGAAAATCTTTGAAAATTTGAATTTTTCATACTTTTAATTACAAATTCTATGAAATTAATTTTTTTTTAAAATAGCTTAACAGCAATTTTTAAAAATTATTTCAAGTTTTTATTTTCTAATGTATATTTAATTGAAGAATTTCCGAATAATCGAAATTTCGTAAAACTGAATTGTGAACAAATGAATTTGAAAATTCTCAAAAGAACTTTATCATAAATTATTAGAATCTTATTTAAAAATTTTAGAAAATAATAATTGAATTGAAACGATGAAAATAATTTTTAAGAAGTTACATAGTAACAATATTTTTATATTATAATATAAAATAATGATTTTATCACTCGGTCACCTTTAATTATTATAAAACATGCGGAAATGGATCACTTATTAGAGTCGAAGACTCGGAGTGATCCATTTCTTCATACGTCTTACAATTATATTCTTTTAAGTTATTGAATTTCAAAAGGTTTGAATTTTAAAGTTTTGAAATCTTTTTTCCTATAAAAAAATAATAATAAAAATGAAGTTATGTTATTGATATTTTCGAATAATTTTACAATTAAAGAAATTCGTAAATAGAACATTTTTTTAGTACATATCTAATTATTTTTAAAGTGAATCAGAATATTCTTTAGGGTCAGGGAAAAAGTCAAAATCAGTCAGGAAAAATTTTGTAAATCAGGGAAAAGTCAGGGAAAAGAAAATTAAAATTTTGTGGCAACCCTGAATTAAGAATTATGACATTAAATGAAAAAAAGGTAATAACTGAGGAGAAGCGAAGTAGGGACAATGGGAGTGAGAAGGAAGAACTCAGGTTTCTCTGTTTTTCTTATTGTTCCCACTCCAACGCGTCGCGCAAGCGCAGGAACAGAGGCAACGAGAGCGAAAGAGAAAATCAGGAATTTCTCTCTTACTCCCATTATCCCTACTTCAAAGCAATAATTTTACGAAATTTTTCATCTTTATCCAAGTGTTGTATAAGCAATCAAGTTTTTTATTTCCGCACCATTCTTTTCTAACCCGAAAAAATACCATTCTCTAAATTACAAACTTGTTTTTTTTTGCAAAAAAAGAAATTAAAAATTATTTTAAAAATAAAAAAAGAATTTCATAAAAAAAAACGGTACAGAGAGTCTACAAACAACAGTGATACTGCGTCTGGTCTCAGCAGTGTGATAAATCTTACACCATAGTGTAAATCACATTAGAATCAATGTCACAGATGAGTCCTTTTCTTTTGTCATTTAAATCCTGCAGTTTTCAAAAAAGACTTTTCAAAATATTTCAAATATTTTTTTTTCCTTCTGTAATTTTTAATTTGATAAAATTAAATATTTAAATATTAAAATTACATTGTCAAATTGTTGTTACATTTGAAATTGTATGAACATAAATTGTCCAAATCTATAAACTGTTTGGAACAGTTTTTTAATGCAGCTATAGATAAAATTTCGTCTGTATCAAATCTATTTTTTATTTATTTTCGTTGAACCGAAAAAAAGAAACCGCATTCATATATATATATATATAGCGGAGGAAAAAAAGGAATTCAAGAAAAAGTTTGTGTTTGTGCATTAAAAAAAAGAGAAGAGGGATAATATAGAGAAACCTGAAATATTCCCGTATGCATATAAAGAGGTGAAATATGGCAACATGAATCAGTTGCTCTTCCCGCGGACTAAACGGGTCCCACCATTGAGCGTTTGACAATATTCTCGCGACGGCATTCTACACGGATTAGCGCCTCGAGGTTTTATGGTCCATTTTGTTTATGCACAGACGGGGCAAGGTTGTCTCCTGCCTCGCACAGATTCTCTTTCATGTTGTCGTCAAGATATGCAATTTCAAATGAATTCGCACGACGAGAAAATCGAATTCATAAAATTTACTATTTCTTATGAAAAAAATTTAGTAGAATAAAAAAATAGAGTAAAATGAAAAAAATTCACGGACCTAGTTCGAGCCCTGGGTATAAAAAAATACAACAAAAATTAACTCTCGAAAAAAATCCCAATTACCATAGCAATGATTGTTCCGACGTAACGTAACGGCCCCTACGGGGCTCTTAGGAACTAAAGACGAACTAAAAGTAAAATAGAACAAAAAAAATAAAACAGTATACCAAATAACGAAAAATAGAATTACAAAATAGGGGAAAAAAACTTTGTGATAGAAAGAAATTTTCTTACATTTAAAGAAACAATAAATTATCCTTGTCACGATATATATAGAGCAAAAGGTAATAAACATTCGTAGAGGTAATGAAATAAAATTGGAGAATAGAGGAGAGAAAAAAAATCAGGTACAACAATGAAACTCTTCAGTTGTACACAAAAGCCGTGTATAGAATTTATTTTACCCCAGATTTTAAGTATACGACCCTGATTTTGTTGGGAGTACAAAAGGGGAATTGGGCACATTACCTCTCACATGACCAACGTACAATGGACACGTCGTTATTGTCATACAAAACCGAGTGGATATTTTATTGGGAATTAATAAGGAACGATCGGATCTGATACAAATCTTATAGTGCGCATAATGCAATTCTCCAATTCCTCCCCTCTCTTCTCATTTTTTTTTTTTTGGTATTCACTCGCCGTGATAAGCTGCTATATTCCTTTGATGTAAACAACTGAAATCAATCACTTTTCACAGGAGTTAATATTTTACCAGAGGGACTATAGAGATTCTTTGTGGGGAATTTTTTTAATTAAAAGTAATATTTAATATTTGGAAAAAATTATCAATCTTTCAAGTCAAATCTGTAGGTATATCTGTAGATACCTACAGATTTGACTTGCGGAAGATTGATAATTTTTAAAAAATATTAAACATATAATTTTTACCAAGTGATAAATTTATATAAATATGTAACAGTAATATTTGTTTTTTAGTAAAATAGTTTTTTTTGTTAGATTCAATTTAATGGTTTTGCACTCGATAATTAATTTTAAAAAAGTAGCAAAAAGAAGGTTTCAAAATAAAAAAAATAGTAAAAAAGTAGCTTTATCAAATAATTAAACTTGACGACCAAAAATACACGTTTTAGACACTTCACAAAACTGACAAAAATTCCATTCCATATTTCTTATTTTTCTGATTTTCTCCTAATTTAAAAAAAAATATTTACTTCTGTCTTATCCTGCTAATACAATTCAATTTCTTCAACGAATTTTATTATTCATGAACGAATTTAAATATTTATAAAAATAATTTAAATTCTTGCCAAGAATTTTAGAAAAATTTTTAAAGAATTGAATTATTTCGACTAATTTTATGCAAATTCTTATTTAACCCTTTGCGGCATAGTGGTAACCCAGATTACCACCTTTTATATTGTGAAAATATCTGTTAATATACAGTCTTTTACAGTAAAATACAAAAATCTTTGTTTATTAATAATCAAAACATTGTTAATTGTCGAAAATTTAATAGCGAATGAGGTTACGTGAAATTATAAACAACTATAAATAAATAAATTAAAGAACAAAAAATTTTTTTTTTTAAATTCAATCGAAATTGATTGAAAGTCTTCACTCGGGGGTTTTTGCGGTCGCTAATTACGAATCTGAAGTCCGTTTTCCAAAATTCAAGATGGCGGATCCAATATGGCGGACGAATTTTTTTTAGAATTGTTCGTAATCGCTTGAAAGTCTAACGACTTACTCTTGGGTTTTCGGGGTCGCTGATTACAAATCTGAAGTCCGTTTCCCAAAATTCAAAATGGCAAATCCAATATGGCGGACATATTTTTTAAAAAGTGATTTGATTTGCTTGAAAATAGTTACTCGGGGGTTTTCGGGGTCGCTGATTACGAATCTGAAATTACTTTCAATAAATAAACGTTAAATTATTGAATAATTGTACCGTCGGCATTTGCGTTACCTGATGTATACCGCGGGGAGGTTGCACGATCGGGATTTGTACATCGTTTAGCCCTGAAAAGGGCAGTTTGGTAAATACTGTTCAAAACTTTATAATAATCAAATTAAGCTGTTTATTTCCTAATAAAATTAACTAATTAATTAAAATCAGTGGATTTTAATTGCTATTATAAAGTTTTGATGTGTCTTGCTTTAAACAATTGAATTTTATTTTCAGCAGTGGTAAGCAGCGAAACAATTCGCTTTCAGTAAAATTCATTTGCTTTAGTCCAGTTAGTATTTTAGTTTCTTTGAACTCTCAACAGTGTTTTGTTTATTGTTTGTTATAATCAACGTAAATATGCGTTTAGTCAAATATTGCTGATTTATAACTTGTCTTTTTTGCGCTTGTCATTTGTTTCGTCAAACTATGGATAGTATTTTGTTTATTGTTTGTTACCATCACTGTAGGTATGCGGTCAGTCAAATAATGCTGAATTAGAACTTGTCTTTTTTACGCTACGTTTAGTAGATGAATTGGTAGGACACAAACTACAAAGTTCAACTGGGAAGAAACGTAAATTAAGTACAATCTATTCTTACAAACCAAAAGTGTCAGAGGAAAAAAAAAGTCAAACAGCTCATATGCCTAAAATTATCGCTACACCTAGACGCTGCGCTCATTGCACTACTAAAGCCGACCAAAAGCGAACATCATGGATGTGTAAAACTTGCAATGTACCACTCTGCCTGTTTCCCACAAGAAATTGCTTCGCTGCTTACCACTGCTGAAAAAAATTCACTTGTTCAAAGCAAGAGACATCAAAAACTTTATATTAGCAATTAAAATCCGCTAATTTTAATTAATTAGTTAATTTTATTAGGAAATAAACAGCTCAATTTGATTATTATAAAGTTTTGAACAGTATTTACGAAACTGCCCTTTTCAGGGCTAAACGATGTACAAATCCCGATTGTGCAACCTCCCCGCGGTGTACATCGGGTAACGAAAATGCCGACAGTACAATTATTTAATAATTTAACGTTTATTTATTGAAAGTAATTTCAGATTCGTAATCAGCAACCCCAAAAACCCCCGAGTAACGACTTTCAAGCGATTTCGATCAATTCTAAAAAAATTCGTCTGCCATATTGAATCCACCATTTTGAATTTTGGAAAACGGACTTCAGGTTCGTAATCAGCGACCCCAAAAACCCCCAAGTAATGATTTTCAAGCGATTTCGATCAATTCTAAAAAATTTCGTCCGCCATATTGGATCCGCCATTTTGAATTTTGGAAAACGGACTTCAGATTCGTGATCAGCGACCCCGAAAACCTCCGAGTAACTATTTTTAGGCGATTTCGATTAATTCTAAAAAAAATTGTCCGCCATATTGGATCCGCCATCTTGAATTTTGGAAAACGGACTTCAGATTCGTAATCAGCGACCCTGAAAACCCTCATAAGCATTTGTGATTTTTAAATTGATGTTTTAATGTTATGCATGCCGCAAAGGGTTAAATAATTGAATTCCTACACTGAGAAAACTGGAGTATTGGACTAAACATCTGGAGGGACAAATCGTTCATATTTGAGAGTTAGCTATTGGATAACAATCTAAATGTTTAAATTCACCATTGACAGATATTCGTGCCATTTCTCTAACAGAGGGACAAATTAACCATCTTGAGAAATCCCTTCCTTATCCGGCGCGAAATGAATAAATATGGCAACCTAACCCCTAAATTAAATACATAAAATGTCAGAAAAATAATTTCGCGCGCATCAGATCGTACACATTTTCTGCGCAATTTTTAACCCTCAGATATAATGGGAGAGAATATACAAGTAGATTTTCATTATCAATTCAAAATTTATTTTAGAAGGACTATTTAACTCTCTTCATAAGCAAAGGAAACATACACTTTTTGAACCTCTGAATTTGACTCTCCAGTTTTCTCAGTGTAAGAAATTGCTATTATTCATAAAAAGAATTAAATTCTTATGAAGATCTTTATAAAAATTTTTTTGAATAATTAAATTCTGTTTGGTTTATGAAAATAATAAATATTGAAAATCATTGAATATTGCGAAAAGTTATTAAATTTTACAAAGAATTCTATAAAAATTTGTAACAATAATTGAATGTCTATGTGATATTTAATAAAAATTTTTTGAAAATAATTCAATTCCTAAAAAGCATTTTATTATTAATGAAAATAATTGAATTCTTGTGATGAATATTGTTATATATTGAATTCCTGGCAAGAATTTTATTAAAATCTAAAAAGAATAATTCAATTATTTCAAAATAAAATTTAATTAAAATTGTATTTAAAATAATTGATTTCTTTCGAACAATTAAAATATTTTAAAATAGTTGAATTCCTGTGAAAAAATTCTAATATTTTTGTAAATAATTAATTTTTTCAAGAAATTGAAATTAAATTTTTAAGAATAATTACATTTCTCGAGCAGTTCCTATAAAATTGTATTAAAAATAATTGAAATCCTGTGATGAATTTTGTTATTTATGAAAATAATTGAATTGTTGCTAAGAATTCAATTAAAATTTTCAAAAATAATTGAATTCCTGAGTAGAATTTAAATATTTATGAAAATAATTTAATTATTCAGAAAATTTTTATTAAAATGTTTAAAAATAATTGAATTTCTTTGAAAAATTTTGATATTTTTGAAAATAACTGAATTCTTCATAAGAATTTTATAAAAATATAAATATAAATGTTTTAAACAATTAATTTTTTTGAAATATAATAAATATTATGGAAATTTTATTTTACATAATTGAATTCTTGTGGAAAATTTTATTTATAAAAATAATTGAATTTTTGCTTAGAATTTTATTAAAAATTTTTTCAAATAATTAAATTTTCATGAAAAATATTATTAGTGAAAGTAATTGAATTATCGTGAAGAATTTAAAAAAAATTTTGTTAAATAATTGATTTTTTCGAATTTTTTTTTAAATGCTATTCTAAATTAATTGAATTCCTGTGGAAATTTTACTTTTTGTGAAAATAATTGAATTTTATCCAGGGACCGATTCTGAAACGAAACTAAATTAAAAATTTACGTTCAATTATTATAGTTTCGTGTCGACATGAAACTAAATTAATCAAATTAATTTAGTTTCGTGTCAACCCGAAACTTAATTAACTAAATTAGTTTAGTTTTGTGTCGACTCGACACTAATTTTCGATCTGCATTCAAAATAAATTCAAATTTTTCTTATTTTGAAATTTAGTTTTTTTTAGTTTAGTTTTGAGTCGACACGAAATTGATTATATCAATTTTTTTAAATAATTGAATTGTTCTGCGAAATTTTATGAAAATACTAGGTAGCTATTGAAAATAATTGAATTTCGAATATTTGTTGAAAATAATTAAATCGTTTTAAAGAATTTGATTACAATGTTTGTGAATAGTTTTTTGATTTCTGGTTTTAGCGAATTTAAAGTAGTGTAAATTCTAAAAAACAGAAATAGGAGAGGGCAATGAAAGCAAGAGAGAGAAACCGAAATGTCTTTCTCACTTCCATTAACCCCACTCCGGCGCACTTGAGTTGCGCATAGAGAGGAGGCGGAGCCAAGGCGCTGCGCCGGAGTGGGAGCAAGGAGAGCAAGAGAGAACCTCCGAAATGTCTCTCTCACTTCCATTGACCCCACTCCGACTCCTTTGCCCAAGAGGCGGAGCCAAAGCGCCATAGTACGAACAAGAGTGAGCGAGCCATCTCATCAACCCATAAAAGCTCTGATTCACCAAAAACAGAGTCAGAAATTGATACCTATACAGTTAGCTCGAAAATAGAGTAACGTCACCTTTTTTCCATTGCTTGTCAATTAGAAGCAAAAAACGTTTTCCAATAGATACTTTAGTCATTCTATGGAATTTCCTCGATAAAAAAAAGCGACATCGAATGAATAGGTTAACACATTGTAGTGCAACTGTATCGAGAGAAAGGGTCGAAAGCTAATCGAAAAGGCCGTTCTAACAATAGGAAGAGAAACACCACCATCACTGGTGCGTTCTTTTTTATTCTTTTTTAGCATTTTTTTTTTTTTTTTATTGTAACCCCTGAAAACAACCTGCTGCTTACAATTTACCATGAGAGTAGGAGACTGCATATACAGAGGAATGCCTATAGGTGACACACAATGATCGTTAGTATAAGCGGTGGTGTAACCTATTTTTCTCCTATGCATCAATCGAGTGTGCGTTGACGATTGAAACTGGCAATGACGATAAAATACGTTCGGCTTTCGATTTCCGGAGATAGTACGTCTCTATATGTTATATATCGGGGCGGCGCGTGAATAGTGCCGGGAGAACGCGTGTTTGAAAATAGGTCCGCACCGATGTTGCCGTTCGCCGTATATATATACAAGCACAGCATCTGCCTGTAATCCGCAGTGAAGTAGAGTGAAACCGCTTGTTGTTTCGCTGATCCCTGTATTGTCCTCGTTATTGTACTTCACTGTTCAGAGCTCGCTCCATTGTATACAGATTGCGTACACCTACCTTTCTGCAGTACGCATATATGTATATGTACATAGTTCGCGATGTATGGTAAAATTTTTTCGATGCTCCCGCTCTTTTGCGTTGGATTAAAGGTCCCATTGGAAAAGAATCGTCGTCATCATCGTCATTCCTCGTTGTCACCGACCTTTCGCGATGAATCGCTCTATATACTATATTCAGTGGCTTGTAATCGCTCTATACATTTGGACATAAGCACTGTATATATTCAATATACCCATCCTTTTATCATTTCTCACCAATATTTATTCATTATCTGTACAATATGTATACTGTGTACCCCAGTCGCACTATTCATCAATATATACACGTTATTATAAATTACATTATTTCTATTGTTTATAAACATGCGCTTTATTCTATTGTCATTGTAAAATGCTTATCGTTTACAGTTTTCAATATGTATATACAATATAATATGAACTCGGTTTTGTTGGGGAAATTTTATTGTTCTTGTGTATATCTATTATGTTCATAGATGAATTGTTTGAATTTTTCTAAAAGCTATACGCTGAATCATTTTTTTAGGGTATGCAATTTTTAATTAATTTGAGTGAGTAATTTTCAATGAATAATTTATGGTAATTTATTCCATGTTGAAAGGATTTATGGAAAAAATCCGGAATATTTGCGATAAACACTACTGGAAATTTTTCGGAAATTCTTTCAGATTAGATCATTTTTGCTAATTTATATGTAAATTTATGTTCTCACCGAGGTTCTCACGTCGAAAAATTCCATGGAAGTACCTTCTGCAAATTCTGCAAGTTTTTTTTATTTTAACATTAGTTTAACAATCCTATTATTATTATTAGACTTTAATTTCCATCGAATTTCCACGGAAATCAATGGAATTTCCAAAGGGTAGTTCCATGGAATTTTTTGACGTAGGCGACCAGCGTCCTTTTTCAAGATACAATTTATTTCTGAAAAAAAATTTTCTGAGTACTTCCGTGTTACGGAAAAAGATCTTCTTTAATAAAAAATATCCCAAATTTGATAATTGCCTTCAAAAATTGTTTTAAAAAATTGTCAAGACCAGCGTGGCTTTTCAGGACACAATTTTTTTCTGAATCGAAAGTAAATTCTAAAAAAGTTTTAAATACCTCCGTGTTTCGGAAAACGATCTTCTTTAATAAAAAAAAACGCCAATTTGAGGAAAAACTCCCAAATTTTGATAATTGACAGCAAAAATTGTTAAAAAAAAATTGTCAAGACCATAGTCATTTTTCAAGTTACAAATTTTTTCTGACTCGGAAGTAATAATTCTAAAAAAGTTCTAAGTAGGTACCTCCGTGTTTTGGAAAAAGCTCTTCTTTAATAAGAAAAGCTCCAAATTGAGGAAAAAGGTACAAATTTGATATTTGACCCTAAAAATTGTGAAAATAAATTTACAAGATCAGCGTTGTTTTTTAAGACACAAATTTTTTCAGATATAGAATTAAATACTTAAAAATGTTCTGAGTAAATTCAATTATTTTTATAAATAACAATATTCATCACAAGCATTCAATTATTTTCGAAATTAATAAAATTCTTCGCAGAAATTCAATTATTTTCAAAGAATCCAAAAAAAAATTGTCGTCAACATTTCAATTATCTTTATAATTGAATAGCAAAATTCTTCGGCAAAATTCAATTATTTTCAAGAATTTTAATAAAATTCATTGCAAAATTCAATTGTTTTCATAAATAATAGTATTCGTCACAAAAATTTAATTATTCTTAGAAGTAATAAAATTCAATTATTTTAAAAATTTTTAATAAAATTCAAGGCAAAATTTCAATTATTTTCAAAAATTTTTCTTAATTCAATGATTTTTAATATTCTACTATTTTAATAAAATTTCTGAAAAGAATTAAATTATTTAAAAACAATTTTGACAAAGTTCTGAACGAATATTCAATTATCTTCTGAAATAATGAAAAATTCACAGGAATTTAATTATTAAAAAGAACTTACATTTTTGAAAAGTTGTAATATTTTAAATTCTACCGCAATTAGTTAAATTTTTTAATATATAATATATATAATTAATTATTAAAAATAAAAAAAGAATTATAGAAAAATTTTAGTTAAAAACACTAAAAAAAATCTGCATTTTGAGGAAGTTACAAACGATTGCAAAAATTCTGTTATGTTTAAAAGATTAAAAAAATTCTCGTTAAAGTTCCAATTATCTTTATAAATAATTAAATCCCTCTCCAAAATTCAATTATTTACAAATTTGTTATAAATTTCGCAATTGTCATAAATAATAATATTATCTTCAGTAGGTAATTCAAATTATTTTCATAAATAAATGATTAATAATTCAACAATTTACAAATTTTTTATAAATTTCTTTGCAATAATTTAACTGATTTAAAAAATAATAAAACTCATCGCAGAATTTTATTACTTTTTATACAATTTTAATTAAGTTCCTGGAAAAATTGTAAAATTCTTAAAATTTTTAATAAAATTCGTTAAAAGAATTCTATTATTTAAAAAGAAAATTTAGTAAAATTTGTCTCAAGAATTCAATTATAATGAATTAAAATCTCAATTATAAAAATTTTTATAAATTTTATTTATAAATTTTTTCTCGGAAATTCAATTATTTTCAAAAATTTTAGTAAAATTCCTGTCAAAATTTCAATTATTTTCGAAAACTTTCCTCAATTCAATAAGTTTTAATATCTTGCTACTTTGAAAAAAATTCCCAATAAAATTCAATATTATTTAAAAAAAATTTTGAAAAAAATTCTATACAAACATTTAATTATTTTCATAAATAATAAAAATTTTACAGGTATTTAATTATTTTCCAAAACAATTACAAAATTCTTTGGAGGAATTCCATTATTTTTAATACAATTTCCAAAACACTTATAAAATTTTTTTGAGAAATTCCATTATTTTTAATACAATTTCAATTAAATTTCTCAAAAAATTAAATTATTCTTAGAAATTTTATTAAAATTTGTCAAGAGAATTCTATTATTTAAAAATTAGTTAATAACATTTTTCATGAGAATTGAATTGTAAGAAACATTCAAGAATTTGATAAATTATTTATTTTTGTATTCAAATTAATTAAATTCTCGTAGAATTTTCTAATAAAAAATTGATTTAAAAATGATTTTCAGTTAAAATTTTAGAAAATAAGTGAATAATAAAAACATTACAGGATGAATTTTTAGAAATAATTGAATTTTGAATAGGTTTAAATTTAAATCATTGAAAATTTGAATTTTTCATATTTTTCACTAACAATTATGAAGAATTAATTTTGTTAAAAAAGTTTAATTGATTTTTTTAAAAATTATTTGAAGTTTCTGTTTTCTAATATATATTTAATGGAAGAATTTACGAATAATCGAAATTGAATTAAAATTATTGTAAAGAAATGGTTTTGAAAATTTTCAAAGAAATTTTTTAAAAATTATTAAAGATAATTAATTTAAAGGAGAATTTTAGTTAAAAATTCTAGAAAACAATAATTGAATATTAAAGTGATGAGAATAATGTTTAAGAAGTTACAGTAACAATATTATTCTTTTAATATTTGAAATAATTTTTTTATCACTCAGTCATACTTATAATTATTATAAAATATGAAGAAATCGATCACTCCGAGTCGAAGACTCGGAGTACTCGATGACGAGTATAATAATTAATAATATTCTTAAAAATTATTGAATTTTAAAAGGTTTAAATTTGAAATTTTGGAAAATCTTAATTTCTATATAGAAATCAGGGAAAACGAAAATTAAATTTTTGTAGCAACCCTGATATTCTACTTGCATATTCATTTTAACAGAATATTATACCAAATACATTCCTCTAAATTCCAGTTAAAAAATCCAAAATATTCTTAATATTCCTGGAATATATTTTTAATATCCGCAAGTATAAAGTTTAGAGAAATATATATATGGAATATTCGCATATATATATGTATATAAAATGTGGTGAAACAGACTTGGAACACTCAACTATAGAATATACAGACAAAAAAAAATTCACCAATATTCCAAAACTCAATGACCTGAGACAAAAAGGTGAACACAGCATATACCTAAAAGATTCAAGTACATATTATTTATTCACCCCTTTGAAATCCCATTGGTTATCCTAGATTGACCACTAATTTACTAAAGAATGGAGTCAACAAGAGTAGAAAATCGCCCCTTCAATTATATACATGGCAACATATTCAAATCCATCATAGAATATTTGTGTATTCTAATAATTCAACAATATGCAAACAAGCAGATGCGCATATCCATAGGTGCTGGCAATAATCACAAATAAATTAGGAGAACCAATATTGAAAAAATGCATTTTCAAGATTTTAATATAATTATAATTTTTTTTTCTATATCTTCTTCCACATATTATAAACACAGACAGTAGAGATGCATGCCCTGATGCATTAACAATAGCCATGGATCTGTTCAACGATCCAACAAGGTATTACGAACCAAACAACCCATTGTCGCCTCTCGATACGGTGGAAATCGCCTACCGGATTATTTTACGCACATCGTGTTGTAAATCACCCTTGTTTAACATGTGTATATATACAGTATGACCACGGCGCATCGTTGTGTTAAAATTATCGAGTTTTTTTCCACCACTTTTTCTTTTTTTTTTGCAATCTTTGTTTCTTTTCAGTAGCGTCATCTATCTTTATGTGTGTGTGTGTGTGCATTCTGTCTAATATGGGCCAGCTGCTGTTCAATCGAGAATGAAATCAAGGTCAGCGTGTTGGAAGAAATAAATCGCCTGAAACTAATCCCTGTCACTTATCGTGGAAACGTGGTATATTGTTTGCTTTTATAGTGGATTTATAGTGGCTAGTGGATGATAATTACCAAAACCCTCCCTTCATCTCTCGGTTTCAATTACAATTTAAAGATGACACGTAAATGGCAAAGGAATTTTTCATTAGGGACGGTAATTTTATTACTTTCCTTTGATGGAATATTACTTTAAAATTATACCCCAAATGGCGCGAAATATTCCACTGCTATATTAATTAAAATTCCACTGGAATATTATGCAATTTCGACTTGAATATTTCTAAATCGATCACTCCGAGTCGAAGCCTCGGAGTGATCGATTTCTTCATGTTCTATAATAATTAAGTATGACTGAGTGATACAATCATTATTTCACATATTACAAGAATATATTGTTACTGTAACTTCTTCAAAATTATTCTTATCACTTCAATTCAATTATTGTTTTCTAGAATTTTAAACTGAAATTCTTATTTAAATTAATTATTTTTAATAATTTTTAAAAAATTTCTTTGAAAATTTTCAATACCATTTCTTTACAATTTTAATTCAATTTCGATTATTCGTAAATTCTTCCATTAAATATATATTAGAAAAAAAAACTTCAAAAAATTTTTTAAAAAATCAATTAAACTTTTTCAAAAAAATTAATTCTACAGAATTGTTAGTTAAAAATATGAAAAATTCAAATTTTCAATGATTTAAATTTAAACCTATTCAAAATTCAATTATTTATAAAAATTCATCCTGTAATGCTTTTATTATTCACTTATTTTCTAAAATTTTAACTGAAAATCATTTTTAAATCAATTTTTTATTAGAAAATTCTACGAGAATTTAATTAATTTAAATACAAAAATAAATAATTTATCAAATTCTTGAATGTTTCTTACAATTGAATGCTCATGAAAAATGTTATCAACTAATTTGTAAATAGTACAATTCTCTTGACAAATTTTAATAAAATTTCTAAGAATAATTTAACTTTTCGAGAAATTTGATTGAAATTATCTTAAAAATAATGGAATTTCTCCAAAGAATTTTATAAGTGTTTTTGAAAATAATTGAATACCTGTAAAAGTTTTATTATTTATGAAAATGATTAAATGTTTGCATAGAATCTTTTTCAAAATTTTTTTTTTAAATAATTGAATTCTACTGGGAATTTTTTTTAAAGTAGTAGATATTACAAACAATTATTGAATTGAAGAAAGTTTTTGAAAATAATGGAAATTTTTACAGGAATTTTATTAAAATTTTTGAAAATAATTGAATTTCGGAGAAAAATTGTATTATTTATAAAGATATAGGTAATTGAAATTTTGTCGGAATTTTTTTGTAAATTTTTGAACATAATTGGATTTTTGCGAAGAATTACATTACTTTTGAAAATAATTGAATCCTTGAGACGAATTTTACTAAAATTTTTTTTTTAAATAACAATTCTTTTGACGAATTTTATTATAATTTTAGAATTTTACAATTTTTTTAGGAATTTTGATTAAAATTTTTTAAAAAATAATAAAATTCTGCGATGAGTTTTATTATCTTTTAAATCAATTAAATTATTGCAAAGAAATTTATAAAAAATTTGTAAATTATTGAATTATTAATTATTTATTTATGAAAATAATTTGAATTACTAAAGATAATATTATTATTTATGAAAATTACGAAATTTATAACAAATTTGTGACTAATTGAATTCCTGTGATATTTTTATTATACACTGAAAAAAAATTTAATTGAATCAAATAATATTTATTGGAGTCAATTAAATGGTATTTGAATCAAATACCATTTAATTGATTTCAATAAATATTATTTGATTCAATTAAATATTTAATTGATAATAGTCAATTAATCGGTTATTTGAATCAATTAAAATTTTTTTTCAGTGTACCTATTTATAAAAATAATTAAATGTTTTCGTAGAATTTTATCAAAATTCTTTTTAAATAATATTGAATTCTTTTGAAAAATTTTATTAAACTAATAGATATAATAACAATAATAACAGAACAAAAATTTAATTTCGGAGAAAAATTTAATAATTATTTATAAAGATAATTGAAATTTTAACGAAAATTTTTTTAAACTTTTAAACATAACTGAATTTTTGCAATCATTTGTAACTTCCCCAAAATGCAGATTTTTTTAGTGTTTTAAACTAAAATTCTTCTATAAATCCATTATTTTTAATAATTAATTAGATATATTATATATTAAAAAATTTAACTAATTGCAGAAGAATTTGAAATATTACAATTTTTTAGAAATGTAAGTTCTTTTTAATAATTAAATTCCTGTGAATTTTTCATTATTTTAGAAGATAATTGAATATTCGTTTAGAACTTTGTCAAAATTGTTTTCAAATAATTGAATTCTTTTGAGAAATTTTATTAAAATAGTAGAATATTAAAAATCATTGAATTAAGAAAAATTTTTGAAAATAATTGAAATTTTTCCATGAATTTTATTAAAATTTTTGAAAATAATTGAATTTTATTACTTATAAGAATAATTGAATTCTTGTGACAAATACTATTATTTATGAAAACAATTGAATTTTGCAATGAATTTTATTAAAATTCCTGAAAATAATTTAAGTTTGTCGAAGAATTTTGCTATTCAATTATAAAGATAATTGAAATGTTGACTACAATTTTTTTTTGATTCTTTGAAAATAATTGAATTTCTGCGAAGAATTTTATTAATATTGAAAATAATTGAATGCTTGTAATGAATATTGTTATTTATAAAAATAATTGAATTTTACAATGAATATTATAAAAATTTTGAAAATAATTGAATTTCTTGAAAGAATTTTATTGTTTATGACGATAGTTAAATTCTTTCAAATAATTGTGTTAAAATTTTTAAAATTGAAACTAATTTCAACAGAATTGAAATTAAACTTTTTGCAAAAAAATACTTCATTAAATGATCTTTAAGTAATAACTTTACGGCAGTTCTTCAATAAAATTAAGTTATTTAAAATAAATTATTATTAGAAATAGATAAAATTTAAGGTTTTTTTAGAATTCGTGGTAATTTCATAGTTTATGAGACAAGCAAAAACACAAAAATTCAGAATTTTCTTATAGATTCTAAGCATTTAATTTTTCCAGTATACTTTTAATAAAAATCCCTGACTTTTCCCTGATTTCCCTGACCAATTTTACTTTCCCTGACTTGTGGCAACCCTGTCCTAATATCACTATGGAATATCATGGAGACATCTTGGGTCAATAATGTCCATAACAATTAATTCACGATTCAGTCAATCTTTTCGGTAATTCCCCTCACCGAATATACTTAAAAAAAACAGCTTTAGCAATTGCCCAACTAGACAACAGCACCTGCACTAGAAAAAAAACCGTTCAATTTACATAACAGAATAAAACAAATTAACAGGAGAGTTTTATATACTTGAACTGATCAGGTAAAATTAATTTCGACCAATTAGGAGAATGAATGAACATGTAACTAATGTTAGAGGCACTTAATTAGGCAATTTAATCCCAGTTCGTGCATGTGTATATATAAAAGCAATTCATCCCCATCAGACAGGGCATTAGCATCGCAGCAGTACAGCTCATCCAGTAATTTCGAGCCCTATTTCTCATTCCTACAGAGCAAATGAATACTGTTTTCTGCTATTTTTTCCATCCTTTTTTTTATTGTCGTGATGCGTATAACGAGAAGCACCGATACTGTCGTTTATTTTATTCCTTTTTTTTTTAGCAAAACAAACACAACCCTCAATAATAAAAGGAACTGGCCGTTCCTGTAGTATAAGAGAGACTCTCATTGGGAGTCCTTGGACGTTGTTTTGGATGTTTTCCAAAATGCCAATAGGAAAGGGAATGGGGGGAAGGGGGGTTCACCAGGTCGGATGAAGGGTGTTGCAAGAGGGGGGTGAATGAGGTGGACCCACAAAAGCACGAGGCCTCCGATCGACCAGTCATCTAGACAACAATGCCACTGACAATGGGCAGCGGGCCAGCAGTGTTTCATTAAAACATGCATTGAATTCAGGAGAGAGGGAGAGAGCAAGAGAGCAAGAGAGAGATTCAACGAATTGGCTGAAACTGAGAGCATGGCAAAACTCGGCAGCTCGCGGATAACGCTTCATGTCTGATTGAAATGTCGAAAAGTCAGCTCTTGTATTATACGAGGACCCAACATTAAAAAAAAAAGAAGAACAGAAGGAGGAGGAGTAAGAGAAAGAAAAAGAGGAAAAAAAATCAGGAGAATGAGAAATGGAAAGAATGAAGATATATAGAAGGGATGGAATGGATCAGAGTTAGAGAGTAGCGGAGTTAAATTGGGGAATTGTCATGTGAGGGTGAGCGAGGCGAATCAAAAGAAAAACAACTTGTATAGGATTGAGTTTAATTGTCGACTACTCTCTCAGTTTGTTGGATCTAACGAAACGAAATCGACGTGTACCTAGAAAAAGATGACGATGGGAAGGGGGTGGTCAGATAAAAAGAGATGGATCAGCTCGAAAGAAAGACAGGAAAAGGGGCCACTCTCTCTCACTCTCTCTCTCTCTCCACTCTGCGCCACAAGGAGTTGAGCAAAATGAGATGTCCACAATGTATATACTTCTCTTGGCTATTGAGGCCGAACCGATAAACTGGTAATTACAAAACTGTTTGTTCATCCCTTTCGAATTGTTGTCCAAGGATTTTTTTACTACCCACCTTTTCATTCCCGAAATTCGTTTTCTGAAAGGGAATGGACAAAAAAATTCTTTTTGTCCATTCATCGATACTTTTAATTTACACATTTTTTTGGGTTTATTCTTTTTTTGTATATATATACGGAGTTTAGACATGGAAAGGAAATAATTACTCTGTAGACGTTAAACCTGAAAGGAAATTCTATTTTGAATTGTTATTCAATTCTGTTTAGAAGTAAAACATAAAATTAAATTAATTATTTTAAAATAATAATAATTATTTCAAAATGTATAATAATGGACAAAGTCAGTTAGAAAATTGTCATACTATTTTGATATAATATTCCTATACAGGGTTGCCACAGGTCAGGGAAAGCAGGGATTTATTATTATTATAGTAGTGCAAAAAATTAAATTTTAGAGAGGTTACAATTAATTGCAGAAATTAAATTATTTTCAAAAGTAATAAAATTCTTCGTAAAAATTCAATTATGTTACAAAATTTCTAAAATTTCTCGTCAAAATTTCAATTATTAAATTATTAATTTAATTAATAATAAATAATTAATTAATATTATTATATCTTTAAATTATTATTCGATTATCTTTACACAGTAAAAAGAAAATCTTATTTTAAGGCACGAAAGCTGCCTTAAATTAAGATGCAACATTTTTAAGACAGTCAATGTTGAATTTACGCACGTTTTTCGTATCCTTTAACATTATAGCAGACAGTGTTGAATTTAAGGCAGCTCTTAAATTAAGATTTACTTTTTACTGTGTAGAAATAATTAAATTCTTCTCCGAAATTCAATTATTTTCAAAAATTTTAATAAAATTCTTGTCAAAATTTCAATTATTTTAATAAAATTTTCCAAAAGAATTCAATTATTTTAAAAAACATTAATAAAATTCTACACAAACCTTTAATTATTTTCATAAAATAATAAAAATTTCACAGAAATTCAATTATTTAATAAATTTTTTATAAATTTCTTCGCAATCATTCAATTATTTATAAATAATAAAATTTTTGCAGGGATTCAATTATTTTCGTAAATAATAAAATTCTTTTTAGGAATTCAATTATTTTCATAAATAATAAAACACATTGCAAAATTTTAATTATTTTTAATACAATTTTAATCGAATTCCTCGAAAAATGTAATTATTCTTTAAAAATCTATTAAAATTCTTCAAAAGAATTCAATTATTTAAAAATTTATTCATAAAATTCTTTATGGGAATTCAATTTTAAGAAGCATTCAATTATTCAAAAAATTATTTATTAATTCTTTTTTTTATAATTTAATTCTCGTAGAATTTTCTAAGAAAATTTGATTTGAAAATGAATTTAAAAAATTTTAAATAATAATTAAATTTTGAAAAGGTTTCAAATTAAAATCTTTGAAAATCTGAATTTTTCATATTTTTAATTAATAATTCTGTGGAATTAAATTTTTTTGAGAAAGTTTATTTGCTGATTTATTTTAAAATTATTTGAAGTTTTTTTTTAAAATATATTTTTCATAAAGAATTTACGAATAATTGAAATTCTGTAAAATTGAATTTACAATTTTTTTTATTAATTTCTTTCGAATAATTCAATTATTTTCATAAATAACAAAAATTTCATAGGAATTCACAATTCACAATTTTTTTTATAAATTTCTTTGCAATAATTTTATTATTTTCATAAATATTAAAAATTTTAAGAGCAGGAATTGAATTATTTTTATAAATAATAAAATTTCTTTTAGGAATTTAATTATTTTTAATTCAATTTTAATCAAATTCTCCAAAAAAAGTATTTATTCTTGGAAATTTTATTAACATTAGTCAAAAAATTCAATTATTTAAAAATTTGTTGATAAAATTCCTTATGAGAATTCAATTTTAAGAAACATTAAATTATTCAACATATTTTTTAGTATTTTTTTAATTAATTAAATTCTCGTAGAATTTGCTAATAAAAATTGATTTAGAAATGAATTTCAGTTAAAATTTTAGATAATAATTAAATATGAAAAGCATTCATGCTATAGCATGAATTTTTAAAAATAATTGAATTTTGAAAGAGTTTTCAAATTAAAATCTTTGAAAATTTAAATTTTTCATACTTTTAACTGAAAATTCTATAAAATTAGGTGTTTTAAAAAAGTTTCAATTTAATTTTCTTTTTTTAAATTGTTTTAACTTTTTAATTTCTAAATATTTAATTGAAGAATTTCCGAATAGTCGAAATTTCGTAAAATTGAATTGGAATTGTAAAAACAAATGTATTTGAAAATTCTCAAGAAACTTTTACAAAAATTCTTAAAAATAATTGATAATTGAATTCCTTCAAAAGATTTGAATACAATTTTTGAAAATAATTACATTTTTTCCAGGAATTTACTTAAAGTTGTATTAAAAATTATTGAAATCCTGTGAAGAATTTTATTATTTAGGAGAATAATTTATTCAATTCTACCAACGAATTTTATTAAATTTCTTTTAAATAATCAAAATTCTGTAATGAATTTATTATTTATGAAAATAACTGAATGTTTGCGTATAATTTTATTACATATTTTTAAAGTAATTGAATTCTTTTAAGAAATTTTATTAAAATAGTAGGTTCCGAAAATATTTGAATTTCAGCGAAGAATTTCATTATTTGTGAAATGAAATTGAATTCTTGCAAAAAATTTTTGAAAATAATGACATTTTCGAGGATTTTATTAAAAATTGTATTAAAAATAATTAAAACTAAATGAAAAATTTTATAATTTAAGAAAATAATTGAATTCTTACAACTTATTTTATAACATTTTTCTAAATAAATTGAATTGATGTGAAAAATTTTATAACTTATAAAAATAATTGAATTCTTGCGAATGATTTTATTAAAATTTTTGTAAATAATTTAATTTGTTTTTGAAAAATTTTATGGAAATTTAAATTATTATAAAACATGAAGAAGTTGATCACTTCGAGTCGAAGACTCGGAGTAATCAATTTCTTTATGTTTTATAATAATATTCTTATATAAATTGTTGATTTAATTAATTTGCATATAGTTTAATATTAATTATAAGTATTAATTAACAAAAACTAATTCCTAGAGAGAAATTCTTAATTAGTAATAATTTATTTATTTACAGCAGAAATGGGACCAAAAGTAATTGTACTAATATTCCACAATAATAAACAATAATCAATTGAATAAAGAGAAATAAAAGCATATTGTTTGAAAATAATTTGCAATTAACTTGTCCATTAATTCACAAAAGAGAGATACATTATTGTTTTTAATTTTCCGTAAAATGAAAAGAAGAAAGAAAAGTAGATTGAACAATGGGGCGTGGAGTTTTCTTAAATGAAGTTCTCTGTCACTATTGACTTATAATAGCAAAAAGGAGGAGCCAAACAATACTCATTCCCTGGATAGAGACCAAGTTTTTCGATTGACAGTCAACTCCCTCGACTCCTGACGCAATTTTGTTCTCAATTTTGTTCTAAGTTGTCTTGAGGCCACAATCGGCAATAAGCCTCCGAACTGAAGATCCAATTTAAACCGTTAATTACTACAAAACAAGAAAAGGAGCCCTTTTTCCCCCACTCTTCTTTTTTTCTTTACATTCTGTTTTTTTTTTTTTATTTTTTTACTTTTTCCTCTCACCAACCACCGAGTCTTTTTTTATTTATTTTTAACATGCTTTCTTTCTCTCTCTTTTTCTCTCTATATAGATATATAAAATATATTGGGTGTACCTCTCTCTATTCTTCTATCTCTGTTCTATTATACCTATATCCTTCTGTTCACCCACCCCGGAATGTATTTTTCCAATTTAAAATCCTATCTTTTAATTTCCTACGTGTCACTTTTACGTCTGGGATTTTTATGAAAACGACGTTGCTTTTTTTTTGCTCTGTTCAAATATATATGGGAATTGAGTGAGAGAGGTGAGTGTTAAAAAGAGAGAAAGAGAGAGAGAGAGGAGAGCCGATATCATTGCCGATTTGTGATAGTATCGATATTTCCAGAGGGAAATTACATACTCGCACTCTCCCTGATTCTCGGCATGGTTTTCTATAACGAAATCGTTATATTTTGTTTTGTTTGAGGGTGCAGTCGCGAAGGGAATGGTGGAAAAAAAAAGAAGAGCAAAAATAATAATAATCTTCTTCAATTCAATAATGAAATATTCCGATTTGAAGGATCTTCATTTCAGAAAATCACTGTTAAGTATTTTATGCAAAAAAAAAAATTTTTTTTAATTATATTTATATTTGTAAATTTATACAAATTAATATTTGAATTTGTATTTATAATAATTAATTTCAGTTTATGTTTAATTCAAATGCTACAGATTGAAATAATTCCAATAATTTTTCCAATATTCTTAATTTTTTCAAGAACTGAAAATTGAATAAAAATAAATTGAAAAATTGAGTAAAACTATAATGAGTCAAGTAGACAATACTCAATCATGAACGTAATGAGTCGTCTTGTACAAACATTTTTTTTATTAAAACGAAAAGAATTAATGACATATTTATTTTTATTTTCTATTATTACAAAAAAAGGAAGAAATTAACAAAATAAAAGAAGCGAAAAAAATGAGGCAAAACAAGTGCACGAACCACAAATAATTGTCATACACCATGGAGAGACAAACTAATGAAATGTATTTGTTATATTTTTTTCAATTCGACTTTCCCTGCGTATGAATCATATATAAATTCAAATATTAATTCACGACGATTGGATTTGACACGTCGCTAATTCATTTTATGTATATACACACGTAGATATAAATATATGGATATACGTAACTCAGTTGTGAGCGAGGATGGAAGATATTTTATTGAACAAAATTTTTATTATGCAACGCCAGTCCGGCCCGGGACAATGAATACAAATTCTCGCAGAAAAGAACGCGAATGCGACCGCCACCGTTGCCGCAATGAAACAAGCAGCCACGCGAGAGAGAGAGAGAGAGAGAGAGAGAGAGAGAGAGAGAGAGAACCTCCCTTCGCACGTATGCTCCCGATAATACAAAACAATATGTAGCAAGCTTTGCGCACTCCACCTATTCTCTCTCTCTTTTTTTTCTCACTCTTAACAATAAAACAAAAAAATACCAGTAATGTCCATCTTCGTTGTCAATGACCAAATAACAAAAAAATCTGAATCTTATCGGGCAGAAATATGCCGACTGCGAAAAAGAATTTTTTTCTACGCGAAAGACTTGTGGGCAACTTTCCTTTCTTTCTTTTTTAAACTATTGTTGAATTTCAATTTAAAACTATAGCAACAATTCGCGCGCTTACGCGAGCGGTTGACTTCTCACTCACTTTTTTAAATAAAATTAGCAATTTTAAGAATAATAGAACGTAACAATTTTTAATTCAACTTTTTTTTTATAAAAATAAAATACAAATTAGAATATATAGTTTTAATATTATTATAATTATAATAATCATATATTTATATATTAATTCATATATTATTCATATATTCATATATTTTTTTTACATTTAGGAAATTCAGAAAAAAGTCAAGAATTTTTAAAAGTACTGAAAAAAATTAAATTTTTAGAATTCATAAGAAAATTCTGAATTATTGTGTCTTTTTTGTTTGACTCATAAACTATAAAGTTACCACGAATTCTAATTCTACCTTCAATTTTTTCAATTTCTGACAAAAATTTCTTTTTAAATAACTTAAATCTTGAACAACTTTCGATAAAATAAATAAAATATTTGATGAATAATTTTACATAAATATTTCAAAATTAATTTAATTTTAAAAGAGTTGCATTTACAATTTTCATAAATAAATTAACTTCAAATGGTTTCAATTTAAAATTTTATAAAATTTCAATATTGAATGAATTTAATTAGAAATTTTAATGAACTTAGATTCTTGAAAAAAATTAATAATTCAAAATCTTCTAAAATTAGTTAAATTTGTGAATACATATTTAATTAATTATTAAAAATAATGAATTTATAGAAGAATTTTAGTTAAAAACCCCCCCAAAAAATTGAATTTTGAAGAAGTTACAAATGATTGCAGAAATTCAATTATTTTCAAAAGTAATAAAATTTTTATCACATAATTCAATTATGTTTAAAATTTACAAAAAAATCTCGACAAAATCCCAAATATTATCTTTATAAATTAAAAAATTCTTCTTTAAAATTCAATTATTTTCGAAAATTTTAATAAAGTTCGTGTCAAAATTTCAATGATTTTCAATATCTACTATTTTAAGAAAATTACCCAAAAGAATCCAATTATTTAAAAACAATTTTAATAAAATTTTACGCAAACATTCAGTTATTTTTATAAATAATAAAATTCTTAATTTTAAGAAACATTCACTTGTTCAATAAATTATTTATTTTTGAATTTTAAATAATTGAATTCTCTTAGAATTTTCTAGTAAAACTTGATTTTAAAATAAATTTTTATTTAAAATTTACAATAATAATTGAATATTAAAATTTAAAAGTAATAGAGTGTTGTAGATTTTAAATTATTTTTAATACAATTTTAATCGAATTCGTTAAAAAATGTAACTATTCTAAAAAATTTTATTTAAATTTGCCAAAAGAATTCAATTATTTAAAAATTTGTTAATAAAATTCTTTATAAGAATTAAATTTTAAAATATAACATCCAATTATTTAATAAATAATTTACTTTTGTATTTAAATAATTGAATTCTCGTAGAATTTTCTAATAAAAAATGATTTGAAAATGAATTTTAGTTTAAACTTTAGATAATAGAATATGAAAATAATTTTTAAAAAGTAATAACAGTAACAAAATTCTTATAATATGAAATTATTGTTACTGTAACTTCTTAAAAATTATTTTCATTTTTTCAATTCAATTATTATTTTCTTAAATTTTTAAATAAAATTCTAATAATTTATGATAAAGATCTTTTGATAATTTTCAAATTTATTTGCTTAAAATTCAGTTTTACGAAAAAATGCATTAGAAAATAAAAACTTGAAATAATTTTAAAAAATTGCGATTAAGCTTTTTGAAAAAAATTAAATCCATAGAATTTTTAATTGAAAGTATGAAAAATTCAAATTTTCAAAGATTTTAATTTGAAACCTTTACAAAATTGAATTACCTATTTCTAAAAATTGCCATTTTTAGTAACTTCTCCAAAGTTAAATCTACAACTTTATATGAAATTAATTCTTAAATCAATTTTTATTACAAATTCTACGAGAATTCAATTATTCAAATACAAATGTATAAATGATTTATTAAATAAATGAATGAATGTTTCTTAAAATTTAATTCTTACATAGAATTTTATCAACAAATTATTAAATAATTAAATTATTTCGACGAATTTTCATTATTTTAGAAGATAATTGAATATTCGTTTAGAACTTTGTCAAAATAGTTTTTAAATAATTGAATTCTTTTGAGAAATTTTATTAAAATAGTAGAATATTAAAAATTATTGAATTAAGAAAAATTTTTGAAAGTGATTGAAATTTTGCCATGAATTTTATTAAAATTTATGAAAATAATTGAATTTTATTACTTTTAAGAATAATTGAATTCTTGTGACAAATAGTATTATTTATGAAAACAATTGAATTTTGCAATGAATTTTGTTAAAATTCCTGAAAATAATTTAAGTTTGTCGAAGAATTTTGCTATTCAATTAAAAAGATGATTGAAATGTTAACGACAATTTTTTTTGGATTCTTTGAAAATTATTGAATTAGTGCGAAGAATTTTATTAATTTTGAAAATAATTGAATTTTACAATGAATATCTTCCTGTTTTATAACAATATTTTTTTAAAGTTGATTAATTTCAAAAAGGTTTGAATTTGAAATTTTTGAAAATCTTAATTCTTATGGAAAAATAATAATAATTGAATATTTAAAATATTTAAAATATTTAAAATATTTAAAAAAGAAATGATTGTTTTCGAATAATTTTACAATATTAAAGATATTCGTAAATAAATTTAACAGAACATTTTTTTCATAAAATTTTTCTTTCTTTTCTAAAAATTTAAAAATTTTCATTTTCATTTTCAATTAAATTTTCTAATTTACAAATATAATTTATAAACATTTTTTCATTTATTTTTAAAAAACTTTGAATTTTATTAAGGGGACACCCAAGTCACCTAAAAACAATGCAAAAAGAGTCAACTTTCGGTACACTTTTCTCAAAAACTATTATTCTAATTGCATTCGCCCTTTTTTTATTCAATTACAAATATAATCAATTATACGAATAAGAAGTAATACGACGTTATCTTCAATAGAAACTTTTTTATGAATATTTATACCAAAAGCAAAATAAAAATCCCATTTTCTCCGAATCATTGACTCATATCTTCGTTTGTACAACTCAAAATGATGTTAAACTTCTTATTCGTATTCTTGAAACCTTACTGATTAATGTAAAAAAGAAAATTACAAATCGGTTTAGTAGATTCGGAGAAAAGTGTACCGAAAGTTAAAAAATTGGAAAAAAACAATTTTCATAAGAGACACGAAAAAAAAAATACTAAAAACTCATGGTATTCAGAATCATGTTATTAGATTTTTTCTACTCTTTAGAAAAGGTTTTAAAAAGTCTTGTTCTATTCCTAATTAAGTCTACTTTTAGAAAATCAAATAAAAAAAATCGATTTTTTTGTCATTTTTCCACTTAGGTGTCCTTTTAAAACAATTGAAATTGAGAAATAGAATTGATGAAAACTATATTTCCTTATGAAAATTGAGAATTTTCTACAAAAATATTAAGAAACGGGAATATCTAATGTTTTTCTTCCCAAAAGAAAAAAAAATGAGTTTGTAAACAATATTGTTATTGTGAAATAAAAATTATGTATAAAATGGGTATATTTCCTACTTCATAATAAAAATTTTTTAACAAATAACAATTTTCTAGTATTTTTTAAAAATAAAAAGGAGAATAATTTCCATAATAATTTAGATGAGTCAAACGAAATTTGTTATATAAAAAAGCATATAATAAACAAAATAGGAATATTTTTTATTTGTTAACCATAATTTTTTTTTATATTTTCTAATTTGTATTATTATTTTACTATAAATCATGTAAAAATACCTGCATATTTTCTAAGGATATCAAATTGAGACAAAAAATGAATCAAAACGTCACAACGTTTTGATTCATTTTTTGTCTCAATTTGATATGCTGAAATCTGTTAACATAAAAAAAAATCAGAATAGAAAATTAAAAAGTTAATTTACAATTTTTGAAAATAATGCTTTGCGAGAAAAATTTGCATAAGAGAGGAACCCAGTAAATCTGTGTATTATATAGTTCGGGTGTAATAAATATTTTGAGGCACAAGTTCTATAAATTTGGTCATCCTCAAAATCTAAACTCTGGTGGAATTTATTATTGGGATGACCAATATATACATAATATATAAGAAACAGGAAGTATTTAAAACTTTTCTCCAAAAATTATTGGTCACTTTTATGTCTTTTTGTATGAATTATAACGATTTTACAAAACATAAACGAGAGAGTGTGCCGACATGTTTTACAATTCTCTTATTACCGTACAAAATCGCATAATGCAAAATATTTCTTTCTAACATTTTCATGGCTGTCTTCTCTGCGAGAATGAAACTGACGATAATGGTCCAGGATTTCAATTTATTATTCGAGCGAAATATGAGAAAAAAAGAAAGAGAAAAATAAATTTTTTAAATATTGTTAATTACTATAATAATAACAACTTTTAATTAATTAACTTTAAATACTTTTCTATTTAATTTTATTCACTTACATAAATATTAATAACTGAATAAAAGAAAAAGTTGTACATACAAAACGAATGTGAATAATATAAACAAAATTAACAAAAAAATATTTCAGATGTGAAGTCATTGAGTTTCAACTTATTCCTTAGTCATGAATTAAAGAAATTAATCTTCCCAAGTTACACGTTTTGGTATTTATTTAATTAATTCCCCATATTGAAGATCTTAATAACAAGCCGATGTATTGTAAAAATAAGAATTTAGAAAAAAAAATTCCTCATTCTAGATTGACAGGAGGCGGTCTCAACACTAAAAAGCTAATGTTTGGAGATTAACTGCGCGAAGAGACGATGCTATAAAAAACATGACTGTCTTTTCGATTACGAAATACCCTTTCGTTCCGCACAAAATTCATCCATTGTTCCCAATAATGTTGATTTCCTTTCTTTTCAAATAAACGAAGAGAACGTTATATTATATTCGTAAAAACTTCCAAAGAAAAAGATTCCCGCGCTTTTTAAGAAATTCACGCATAGTCTCTAAACAAAAGATTCCTCTTTTCTCTTCGGAAAAATGGTCTCTTTCTTTTTCCGGTTTCATTGAATTTTTGAAAATTGAATGAATTCTTTTTTAAAAATGAATGTTTTTCCGAAAAGAAAAGATGAAAAAAAGAAACAATCGAAAAATAGAAAAACATTTCACTCAAGGAGTGTGAACCCGAACAGATTAAAAATAGAATTGAAGCCCAACAGATTAAAGTACAGAATGAAGTGAAATAATAAATAATATAAAACTGACATAACAACAATAAATTACAAAAAAATAATTTTTTCTTACCCGAATCCTTCTTATTTTTACTACAATAGATTTTTCGTGCAGGTAACCTTGAATTTGTTGTTTTTTTTTTCCTTTTGCCTTTTGAAGAACCATTTTTATTAAAGATAATTTTTGCCATTCAAAGAGATAGTAAATATAAACTTATAAAATAAATGGAAATAAGTTTTCCCTCTCTCTCTCTCTCTCTTTTTGTGAATAGAAAATTTTCGAAAAAAAAAATTGAAAACTTTTAATAATGCCCTAAAAGCTCAGGATTTTTGCTGGTTTACGAAGGATAATTGCCGCTTTGTAGTTAACTTTCACGTTTATAGGATTATGAAAATCAATGGGCGTTGTATACCATTGAGAAAATTTTCGAAAATCTTTTCTTGAGGAGCACGAGCAAAAGAGAGAGGGAGAAAAAAATAGTAAGGAGAGGTAGCAACATAAACCCATCGTCGTTGTAAATAAAAATAGCATTCATAATCCTTTTTCGGCAATAATGAACAACCAGATATTCAATTGTGTTAAGAAAAAAGGACAGGATACAAACAGTATATACCCATTTTGAGGAAAAGTCATAAACCAATGTTGCCCATTTTTAAATTCCCTCCTCCTCACTTTTGCTTTCATTTGAAAATCTCTCTCATTCTAAGACTATTAGGTTGGACGCAGTGTTAAAGGTATATAAACTATTATTCTATTAGTAAGTTTATTACCATTTCTGTTAAGTATTACAGTCTTCGAGGCCTTAATAACTTAATAAGACTGTTTGTTTAAACCCCGAGCTTCTCATTATCAGGAGAATTTTTCAATAGTCCTGAAAACAAAATCCCCCTGAATGTAAAACGCAGGTATAGGGATTGTTGAATATTTATAGGTGTGTATATATATACTATATATAGGGATAGGTCATTTTTATTTTTATAATATATTTCCCCCCTCCCCCTCCTTCTCTCTTTTCATGAACAGAGGTTTAAATATTTAATATTGCAAATAAACCAGTTTATAACAATAATAATACAGGAGACACGAGCCTCTATTGCTTTTGCAGAGATCACAACTTTTCATTGTGTTCATTGGATTAAGATAATTTGCTGTGTGCACAATGTAAAATAAAGAAACATCATTCATGCGGTTGACAAAAAAAAAAAAAAATGTGTCCCTTATTTTAATCCTTTACTTGTATTTTAAATATTTATCTTAAACAATACTATAATCTAATACTGATGATAATAATGATAATTTAATTTTTTTTTAAAAATAATTTCTAATTCTTCAAATTTCTAACTTTTTTTGGGAAATTTAAGAAATATGTAAATAGAATATATTTTCGTAAAATAAGAATAATCTAATTTAAAATTTATACCTACAATGATTTAATTTTTTAAACACAATTTTTAATTTTAAGAACTTGAAAATTATTTTATGTTAATTTTTTGAAAATTAGAAAAACAAAAATGCAAAAAGGGAAATATATTGGAATAAAAATTAACTATATTAATTTTGAGCATATTGTGAACTGTTACAATTACAAAAATTAGATGTTAAGGGACATCTAATTACATTATCGAGAAATATTAGACATATTTCAAATTAACATAAATTTTACAAAAATTGAACAATTAAATTAATTAAACAAAAATTACTGTTTATATAGCGAATTTAGCATTTCTTGTAAACTATTTAATTTCAAAACTCTATTTTTCTAGAAAAAATTATTTAATCCGTCTCTTTTTAAAAATAAACCTTCTTTTTCAATTTTCACAAACACGATATCTCTTTTTATAATTTTTATAAACTTTTTTTAATAGAAAGCTGAGATTTTTTCCAATAAATTATGTAAATTTTAAAAATGGAACAACAATGGGTTTTCAAGAAAATAAACAAAAAGTATTTGAAAAGTAGGTTGGTTCTTATTTTCTTCAAAACCTACTATTTTTAATCCACTTTCTAATTTTTAGAAATAATTGAATTTGGAAAACGTTTTAAATTTAAAATAATGGATTTTTATATGGAAAATTTTAGTTAAAAACACTAGAAAAAATTGAATTTTGGAGAAGTTAGAAATGTTTGGAGAAATTCATTTATTTTCAAAAGTTAATAAAATTCTTCACAAAAAATTCAATTATGTTCAAAATTTTTTTTTAAATTCTCGTCAAAATTTCATTTATCATTATAAATAATTTATTCCTCAAAATTTAATTATTTTCAAAAATTTTAATAAAATTCTTTGCAAAATTTCAATTATTTTCGAAAATTTTCCTCAATTCAATGATTTTCAATATATCTACTATTTAAATAAAATATTTTCCAAAAGAATTCAATTATTTAAAAGAAATATTAATAAAATTGTACGCAAACATTTAATTATTTTCATAAATAATAAAATTTTCTCATAAATTCAATTCTTTAAAAATTTTTTTTGCAAATTTCTTCGCAATAACTCCATTATTTTCATAAATAATAATATTTTTTTTCAGAGATTCAATTATTTTGATAAATAATAAAACTCAGCGCAGAGCACAGAATTTTAATTATTTTTAACGATTTAGTATTTTAATTTTTAATACAATTTTAATCGAATTCCTCGAAACATGAAAGAATTTAATTATTTAAAAATTTGTTAACAAAATTCTTTATGAGAATTTAAGTGTAAGAAACATTCAATAAATGATTTATTTTTGTATTCGAATAGTTGAATTCACGTAGAATTTTCTAATAAAAATTGATTTAAAAATTAATGTTAGTTAAAATTTCAGATTATAATTGAATATTATAAGAATTATAGAGTTGATTTTTAGAAATAATTGAATTTTAAAAAGGTTTCAAAGTAAAATCTTTGAAAATCTGAATTTTCCATACTTTTAACAAATAATTTTGAAGAATTAATTTTTTTTGAGAAAGTTTAATTGATTTTTTCGTTGGAAATTATTTAAAGTTTTTATTTTGTAATATATATTTTTCATTGAAGAATTTCCGAATAAATAATCGAAATTTCGTAAAATTGAATTAGTAAAGAACTGAATTTGAAAATGCTCAAAGAACTTTTTCAAAAATATTTTTAATATTCTACTATTTTAATAAAATTTCTCAAAAGTATTCAATTATTTAAAAACTATTTTGACAAAGTTCTAAACGAATATTCAATTATCTTCTAAAATAATGAAACTATAACAGGAATTTAATTATTTAAAAATTTGTTGATAAAATTCTTTGTAAGAATTAAATTTTAAGAAACATTCATTCATTTATTCAATAAATTATTTACATTTGTATTCAAATAATTGAATTCTCGTAGAATTTTCTAATAAAAATTGATTTAAAAATTAATTTCATATAAAGTTTTAGATTTAACTTTGGGAGAAGTTACTAATAATTGCAATTTTTAGAAATAATTGAATTTTGTAAATGTTTCAAATTAAAGTCTTTGAAAATTTTAAATCTTTCATACTTTTAATTAAAAATTCCATGGAACTAATTTTTTTTTTCAAAAAATTTAATTGAAGAATTTCCGAATAATCGAAATTTTGTAAAACTGAATTGTAAACAAATGAATTTGAAAATTCTCAAAGAACTTTTTCAAAAATCATTAAAAATAATTGATTTAAAGAAGAATTTTAATTGAAAATTCTAGAAAATAATAATTGAATTGAAATGATGAAAATAATTTTAAAGAAGTTACATAGTAACTCTTAAAACTTAGTCCTTTCGTTGTATATGAAGAATGTGAAACAAGTTTTTGAAGCTTAATAACTAAACTTTCAGTATACCGCTTGCAAATTTGTGAAAAAAATTTTTAAGTTCCTATTTTATAGATTACAAAGTAAGAAAGTTTCTTTTTCACTCCACTCTGCACTATTAAATTATTATTAAATAATAAATTATTAAATAAATTATAATTAAATAGATTATAAATTGAAATCCAGTAATTTAGAATTCAGTATAGCAACAGATTTTTCAAAATTCAGTGTCGAGAATTTTCAACCGACATGCATATAATATATTCTATACTCTTATTTGAATAATTGTATAATATCACACAATTGTGAATATACGCATCTGACTCTAATTTATACCTAAAAAATCACACAATTCATCTTGTTTCCAACAACAAAGACTTAATCTCATTCATATCGCTTTCAAGAAATATTCAGAAAACAAAAAATAAGCACACCATATCCTCTTCAGCGCGAGGAAAGAATTACACAACAAAAGAGCGAGATATCTAATTAATTTTCTCTTGAAAGAATTTATTGTTCTTGGAGAAGAGACTTGCGTGACATGAAACTGGAGCACTGTTTCCGAATATGCACATATATATTTTCCTTATATTCAAATGACAACACTTTGAATTCAGCAGTCAGATATTTATGCAAAAGATACGCTGTTAAATTTATTTACGAATATCTTCAATTGTAAAATTATTCGAAAACAATAATTTCTTTTTTAAATATAATTTAAACAATTAATTTTATTATTTTTCCATCGAAATTAGAAATCTTCGAAACATTCCAATTGAAATCTTTTTGGAATTAATCAACTTTGAAAATATTTTTATAAAACATAAAGAAAACGATTACTCCGAGTCGAGGACTCGGAGTGATCGATTTCTTTATGTTTTATAATAATTAAAGAGGACCGAGAGATAAAATCATTATTTTATATTTAAAGAATATTGTTACTGGAACTTCTTAAAAATTATTTTTATATTCTATATTATTATCTAAAATTTAAACTAGAATTCATTTTCAAATCAATTTTTATTAGAAAATTCTATGAGAATTCAATTATTTAAATACAAAAGTAAATTATTTATTGAATAATTCAATGTTTCTTAAAATTTAATTTTTATAAAGAAATTCATTAACAAATTTTTTAATAATTGAATTCTTTTGACGAATTTTAATAACATTTTTTAGAATAGTTACATTTTTCAAGGAATTCGATTAGAATTGTATTAAAAATAATTGAAATTCTGGAATGAATTTTATTATTTCTGAAAATAATTGAATTATTGAGAATTTTATTTGGAAAAAATAATTGAATTCCGGAGAAAAATATAATTATTTCTGAAAATAATTAATTTCTTGTGAAGAATTTTACTTAAATTTTTTTAAAATAATTGAATTCTCGAGAAGAATTTTATTATTTATGAAAATAATTGCATTTTGATTAGAATTTTAATGAAATTTTTTAAAATAATTAAATTTCGTCGAAGAATTTTGCTATTTATAAAGATAATTGAAATCTTGAAAAGAATAATATTACGTTTGAAAATAATTGAATTGTTTAAAAAAATATTGTTATTTATGAAAATAATTGAATTTTGTAATAAATTTTATGAAAATTTCTTAATATAATTGAATTTCTGCAAAAAGTTTTATAACTTTTGAAAATAATGCAATTCTAAAGTTAAATATTATTATTTATGAAAATAATTGAGTTTTTCTAGAATTTTAATAAAATTTTTGAAAATAATTGAATTTTGACTAGAATTTTAATAAAATTTTTGAAAATAATTGAATTTAGACGCAAAAATATTGTTATTTATGAAAATAATTGAATTTTGCATAGAATTTTAATAAAATATTTTAAAATAATTGAATTTAGCTTATAATTTTAATAAAATGTTTAAAAATAATTGAATTTCGTCGAAGAATTTTGCTATTTATAAAGAAAATTGAAATCTTGAAAAAAATAATATTACGTTTGAAAATAATTGAATTGTTTTGATAAATATTGTTATTTATGAAAATATTTGTGAAAATAATTAAATTTTGTAATAAATTTTATAAAAATTTCTGAATATAATTGAATTTCTGCAAAAAATTTTATAACTTTTGAAAATAATGCAATTCTGAAGTTAAATATTATTATTTATGAAAATAATTTCTAGAAGTTTAATAGAATATTTAAAAATAATTGAATTAAGACGCAAAAATATTGTTATTTATAAAAAGAATTGAATTTTGACTAGAATTTTAATAAAATTTTTTAAAATAATTAAATTTAGACGCAAAAAATACTGTTATTTATGAAAATAATTTAATTTAGTGGCAAAAATATTGTTATTTATGAAAATAATTTAATTTTGCTTATAATTTTAATCACATTTTTTAAAATAATTGAATTTCGTCGAAGAATTTTGCTATTTATAAAAATAATTGAAATCTTGATGAGAAATTAAAAAATTTTTTTTATAATACCTAATTGAATTTTTGCTAATACTTTCATTACTCATGAAAATAATTGAATTTTTTTCATAAAATCAGTAATTTTTTATAAACAAATAGAGTTAATAATTGAATTATATAAGAAAATTTTATTAAAATTGCAATTTTGTTAACTAAATCTTGTAAAGAATTTTGTCAACATTTTTTATAATAATAGAATTTTTAAAAGAAGTTTATTTAAATTTTCCAAAATAATTGATTATCTCAGAACTATGTTTTTATTGAATTTTCTGATAATATATTTGAATTCCTTCGAGAAGCTTCTTAAAAAAAATTGAAAAATAATTGAATTGATGCGAAAAAATTTATAAAAAATTAATAAGTAATTGAATTCCTGTGAAATATTTATTAATATTTTGTTGAAATAATTGAATTCTTTTAGGTAATTTTATTAAAATATTAGATATTGCAAATCATTGAAAGGAGGAAAATTTTTAAAAATAATTGAAATTTTGACAAGAATTTAATTAAAATGTTTGAAAATAATTGAATTTAGAAGAATTTTTCTATTTATAAAGATAATAATTAGGATTTTGTCGAGATTTTTTTGTAAATTTTAAACATAATTGAATTTTGTGATAAAAATTTTATTACTTTTGAAAATAATTGAATTTCTGCAATCATTTGTAACTTCTCCAAATTTAATTTTTTTTTTTGGGTTTTTAACTAAAATTCTTCTATAAATTCATTATTTTTAATAATTAATTAAATATGTATTCACAAATTCAACTAATTTTAGAAGATTTTGAATTATTAAATTTTTTCAAGAATCTAAGTTCATTAAAATTTCTAATTAAATTCATTCAACATTGAAATTTTATAAAATTTTAAATTGAAACCATTTGAAGTTAATTTATTTATGAAAATTGTAAATGCAACTCTTTTAAAATTTAATTAATTTTGAAATATTTATGTAAAATTATTCATCAAATATTTTATTTATTTTATCGAAAGTTATTCAAGATTTAAGTTATTTAAAAAGAATTCTGAAAATTTAATTTTTTTTCACTAAATAAAAATTCCTCACTTTTCCCTGAATTCTCTATGTCAGAATATATGATTATTAAAATTATAATAATATTAAAACTATATACAATTCCAATTCATATTTTATTATTATAAAAAAAAAATTTGAATTAAAAATTTTGACGTTCTATTATTTTTAAAATCGCTAATTTTGTTTAAAAAAGTGAGTGAGAAGTAAGCCGCGCGCGAATTGTTCCTAGTTTAATAATAATATTATTAAAAAACTAATAATTAATAAAAATACAGTAAAGTTTGAATAAATAAAATTTCCAGTTCTTTTTTTAATTCGCTATTGAAAATAGGAGTGTTGAATTAGAAATGCGTAAGCAATTTTCCCTATGATTGATTATAATACGAGACAGAATGGAAATATAACGAGAAAAGAAAGAAAAATATTTTCCACCACAACAACTGGTGTTCTATTCGGAAAATTTGCATTTTGAAAAATAGCTCTACTTATGAGTAGTGAAAAGCTTGTTTTCCAGTTAAAGGTAGAAAATTGTCATTCTACGGAACTATATAGTCAAACACTGTACTCTCTCACAGCACAGCATGTCAAAACGAAGAAGAGAAAAAAAAGAATGAGAGGTGAGCCCCCCTAAGGGTATATTCGCGTTTGTGCAAAGTGTCGATGGACAATGAGAACGAATATCCTCCCGTAAAAGGATGAAAGGACATTATCCATTCAAGAAGATGAAAGACAACTAAAAAGAGAGTTTAGAACTTTGTGTGCGAAGGCATGTTTTTGGAATTGTGGCCAGATAATGCCGTTCAAAAGGAAGCTGCCAGGTGTGTTACTTCTTTTTGCTCCAAAACGATCAACGGTGACCATTTTCACATTACGGGTGAAAGATTTGAAATCTCTCCCCCCCTCTCTCTATGACTATAAATATATGCCCACACAAACGTTGTGACAATGCATCAAAGAATTCTTCCGGAAAAAAAAGTGTGACGGACCTTCTTCTTCTTGTCTTAAACCGGAAAAGATGCATTACAAAAAATGAAAGCACCGCCGAGTGCCTTTTTCTTCTTCGAGAAAGAAATGAAGATAAAAAAGGAAGAAAACAATTTTTTTTTCTTGTTTTTTTTTTCAATTTTCAACGTGGTTGGTATATTTTTCGAATAAACAATTACTATTGCCGTATAATAAAAAGTTTATTTACGTTATGTTACGCAGTAATTATACACTGAAAAAAAAACTAGTAGATTTGACTACTTTTTAACTACTCTACGTAATTCAATAGGTCCTCAACTGAATTCAAATAGTTGTACTAACTGTCATAAAAGCAGTTAAGACAACTAAGAATGTAGTTGGTTGAATGTGATTTAGTAGTTTATTTGACTAACTTTAAAGTAATTATAACAACTAAGATTTTGGTAGTAGATTTTACTACTTAAAGTAATTCGATAGGCTTTAACGACATTTTTGTTGTAGAATTAACTATTATTTTGTTTTTAAATCTACTACTTTAAGTAGTAGGTTTTACTACCTAAAGTAATTCGATAGGCTTTAACGACATTTTTGTTGTAGAATTAACTATTATTTTGTTTTTAAATCTACTACTTTAAGTAGTAGGTTTTACTACCTAAAGTAATTCGATAGGCTTTAACGACATTTTTGTTGTAGAATTAACTATTATTTTGTTTTTAAATCTACTACTTTAAGTAGTAGATTTTACTACCTAAAGTAATTCGATAGGCTTTAACGACATTTTTGTTGTAGAATTAACTATTATTTTGTTTTTAAATCTACTACTTTAAGTAGTAGATTTTACTACCTAAAGTAATTCGATAGGCTTTAACGACATTTCTGTTGTAGAATTAACTATTAAAAGTAGTTAATGATCTGTTTTATAAAGTAAAAATTAACATCTTTTTGTTTTTGTCAGCAACTACTTAAAAGTAGTAGAATTATTTATTATTATTTATTAATTATTATTATTACTGAAATTCATTTTTCATCTCCTCTAGCATTCCTATTGGTCACATATACTTTATAATTTTCAACACTTATGTACATAATGGAGAAAAATCCTCAAACGCCGGGGATTGAACGCACGACCCTAACATTCGCAAACCGATAACCTAACCACCTAACCACGCTCGCACGCTACGATGGTCTGCATGAAACCTGATGACATTCTTGACATAGATCAACCGACAACTGTAGTTCATTTCACAATGTAATGTAGTAGTATTTACTACTTTTACTAGTTCTTTTTATCTTCTTTAAATTCTTATTTCTGAACTTTGCTTTATTTAAAAATGCTGTTCAATCCTTTCTAATTACTTTAAGTAGTACAATCTACTACTCAATGTAGTAAAACTTAAGTTCAAAAAGTTAAAATTATCTATTATTTTCTCACCAAAACTACTGCATTGTGTAGTAGATTTTGCTACTTAGAGTGGTTCGATAGGCTTCAACAATATTATTCATTTATTTTTATTACTCTAATGTTGAAGTCAAATCAACTACTATAACTACATAAAAGTTGTAAAGTCTATTACACGAAAAAGGTTTGACTAATAAAAAAATTAGTTCCCTCTACTACTTCACGATAGTCAGTTGTGCAAGTCACGTGTTGTTTCAAATTCAACCGTATAAATTCTTTAATTCAACAATTTGGTGTTAACTATATTAAAGTAGTAAAATTTACTAGTTAAGAAAGTGTTACGTTACTTACAAAAGTAGTCCCTTTTACTACTTTCTATTTATTACTATAAAATTGTTAAATTTACTACTTATGAAATGTTGAGTAAACTATTATCTTAGTTGTTCTTACTTCAGCACTGTAGTCAATTCTACAACTTACCTGTTGTTAAAATTTAACTACATATATTAGTAGAATCAACTACTATTTATCAACTACATAAAAATAGTTAAATTAACTACGCAAACCGGGTTAGACTAACTAAAAAAGTAGTTGTTTTTACTACTTTTCACTTAACTACCCAAAGGTAGTTGAATTTGTCAGCCTAATTTTTTTCAGTGTAAATAGTGTCCACGTGTATATTATGAATATGATTAGAAAAAGAATATTTTCCTCTGACTTTTATGAAATATTTCAGAAATATTAAATAGTTTCGAGCCATTTAATAAAATTGCAAATTTATTTTGAACTGAAAATATTGTAATATCAGAATATTCCAATGAAATATTCCTACAAAATTACAATGTAATATTTCTACAATATTCAAATAAATTATTCCTACATTATTCCAATGAAATATTTGTGCATTATTCCCAAGGTATATAGTGCATTTTAATATTACTGAAACAGGTTTGCCATGCTTTTGCTCATTTTAAACTGAAATTAATTTCTAAATCAAGTTTTATTAGAAAATTCTACGAGAATTCAATTATTTGAATACAAATTAAATCATTTATTTTTAATAAAGTACTGGATATAATTAAATTTTTTGAATTTATGAGAAAATTCTGAATTTTTGTGTCTTTTTTATTTTCTTCATAAACTATGAAATTTAAATAGAAATTTAAGAACAACTGATTAAAGAAATTCAATTGTTTTCAAAAGTGATAAACTTCTTTGCATAAATTCAATTATGTTGAAAAATTTTTAAAAATTCTCATTAAAATTTCAATTATCTTTATAAATAATAAAATTCTTCTCCAAAATTCAATTATTTTCAAAAAATTTAATAAAATTTTTGTCAAAGTTTTAATTATTTTCAAAAATTTTCCTCATTTCAATTATTTATAATATCTACTATTTTAATAAAATTGTCCTAAAGAATTCAATTATTTAAACAAAATATTAATAAAAATTTCACAGGAATTCAATATTAATTATCAGTTTTTTATAAATTTCTTCGCACCAATTCAATTATTTTTCAATTTTTTTAATGAAGTTTCTCGAAGGAATTCAAATATATCCAGAAAATTTAATAAAAATAGTTCTGAGATAATCAATTATTATTTTGAAAAATTTAAATAAACTTCTTTCAAAAATTCTATTGTTATAAAAAATGTTGACAACATTCTGTACAAGATTTAGTTAATAAAATTGTAATTTTAATAAAATTTTCCTATATAATTCAATTATTAACTCTATTTGTTTATAAAAAAATTAATGATTTTATGAAAAAAATTCATCTATTTTCATGAGTAATAAAAGTATTAGCAGAAATTCAATTATTATAAAAAACTTTTTTTAAAATTCTCATCAAGATTTCAATTATCTTTATAAATAGCAAAATTCTTCGACGAAATTCAATTATTTTAAAAAATGTGATTAAAATTATAAGCAAAATTCAATTATTTTCAGAAATAACAATATTTTTGCCACTAAATTAAATTATTTTCATAAATAACAGTATTTTTGCGTCTAAATTTAATTATTTTTAAAAATTTTATTAAAATTCTAGTCAAAATTCAATTCTTTTCATAAATAACAATATTTTTGCGTCTAAATTCAATTATTTTCAATAATTTTATTAAATTTTTATAAAATTTATTAGGTACAAAATTTAATTATTTTCACAAATATTTTCATAAATAACAATATTTATCAAAACAATTCAATTATTTTCAAACGTAATATTATTCTTTTCAAGATTTCAATTTTCTTTATAAATAGCAAAATTCTTCGACGAAATTCAATTATTTTAAAAAATTTCATTAAAATTCTAAGCAAAATGCAATTATTTTCAAAAATTTTAGTAAAATTCTAGGCAAAATTCAATTATTTTCATAAATAATAACATTTTTCTCGAGAATTCAATTATTTAAAAAAATTTGAATAAAATTCTTCACAAGAAATTGATTATTTTTTAGAAATAATAATATTTTTCTCCAAAATTCAATAATTATTTTTCCAAATAAAATTCTTTACAGGAATTGAATTTTTAAAAAAAAATTCTTAATAAAATTCGTTGCAAGAATTCAATTATTTTCATAAATAACAAAACTTATCGCAGAATTTTAATTATTTTTTGTACAATTTTAAATAAAATGATAGAAAATTGCATTTATTCTTTAAATTTTTTACAACTTTGTCGAAAGAATTAAATTATTTTTAAAAATTCTTCATAAAAATTCAATTATTTAATAAATTATTTTTTTTGTATTTAAATAATTGAATTCTCGAATAAATTACTAATAAAAATTGATTTGAAAATGAATTTTAGTTTAAATTTTAGATAATAATAGAATATGAATATAATTTTTAAGAAGTTCCAGTAACAATATTCGGATGATATAAAATAATGATTTTATCACTCTGATGTCATCTTAAATTTTCTATAAAACATGAAGAAATCGAGGACTCTGAGTCGAAGACTCGGAGTGATCGATTTCTTCATGTTTTGTAATATTATTCCCAGGTGGAAAAGTTAACGTTATAGCTAATGATACTAACGCACAGAAAAAAACTAAACTCAAAATGAGTCGGAAAAGTGACTCATTATGAGCTGCAACAAAAATAAGTAGGGCAGATGGCGCCACGTTCTATGTCATTTAACATGGACTCATTTTGAGTTGCAACAAAAATGAGTCCAAGTTTTTTCTGTGCGTTAACTAACGTTAGACTAACATTAGGCTAACGTTAGTCTAACGACATTTTTTGTTCACTAATATCAGATTATAACGTTAGTTAACATTAGTCTAACGTTAGTGTAACGACATTTTTTGATCACTAATATCAGATTATAACGTTAGTTAACATTAGTCTAACGTTAGTAACATTAGCTAACGTTAACTTTTCCACCTGGGTTCTAAAAAGTTATTGAATTTCAAAAGGTTTGAATTTGAAAATCTTAATTCCTATGGAAAAATAATAGGTAATAATTTTTGTAGTGAATCAGAATATTCTTCAGGGTCAGGGAAGAAATTCAAATTTTTTCTGAAAAGTCAGGGAAAAACAGAATTAAATTTTTTTGTCAACCCTGAACAAGTAGATTATGCGCTAATGCGTATAGAGAATCTTGCACATAAAGTTATTTGTGTTCTGTATGAATAGGCTCGGAACAATGAAACGTACACAAGAGAGAGTCGTAAGAGAAATTGTAGTTTTGTATATATACAAATACACATATGTATATAGTGAACGTAAGGTATAATATTAAGAGAGTGGGTACTTAACGTCCATGCAGAGAGTATAAACTGTCTCTCCCATCTTTGTCGAAGGTGCGCGCGCCCTAGCTCTAATTAAGTAAATACCTCGTGTGCTGACAATGTTCGCAGTTTCGCACCCTTCATGTAAATCTACTACTCACTACGGTCTCTTGCTCTTTCCCTCCTCCTCCTCCTCCTCATCCTACTCCCACTGGTTGGTAATGCTTGCCAACCCTCTCTGGCACCTCGCACTTCCATCAAGGCGCAAGGCACTAACTCGCTTTAATTAAACGCTTTTGCAGCGTGATTCCAGAGGCAGCCAGCGAACTGATATAAAAAAAGAGAAAAGCTCCGCAACAAGAATTGTCGAGGTGTTAGCCTAGAAGAGTTTGAGTTTTCATCTTCACAAGATGGAAAACTAAAGGGTTTTTGCCACAAAAATTGCGAGGATAACTTTATACATATATCACTTTTAGCGCAAGTCTCCTCATGCATGATGCATGAATCATCATGTAATCTTCATTTACTTTTATATGTTATACATTTGAGGTTTTTCTCACATTTTTTCAAAGTACAGAAGAGTACAGAAACAGAAGAGTACTTCCTCTTCTTGCTTCTGTACTCTTCTGTACTTTAAAAAATGTGAGAAATAAATTGTCAAAAAGAAAAAAAATTTTAAAAATGAATGATAATTCTCTCGAATAAGTGTTACGGGTAAGAAAAAAGATGCAGTGTTTTTATTGCAAGTAAAAGAATAAGGTCATCACTATTTTTTTTGTTCTTTTTTCGAACGAAAGGAATAATGTCAAAGCGAATAGTCTTCATAGTATGTAAGAATCGATTATTTCCTCTTTTTTTAGTATTATGTAAACGAGGAGCTGGAAGTTGATATACTTTTTTTTAATTATACACTCGTCGCAATTATATTGTAGCAATTTTTTAGCTACTTAAACTTTCGATTATTATTTCTCTTTAACATTGACATTGACTTTTACTTTGACCTTCACTTAAACTTTAACTTTAACTTAAATCTCCTTGAAAGTAAAAGTAAAAGACAAAATCAAAGTGAAACTCTAAAATAAAAAAAAATCACTTTGAAAATCAAAATAAAAGTTAAAAAATGGAACTAAAAAATTAAAAAAAAATCACTTTGAATAACGCAAAGTAAAAGTCAAAATCAAAGTTAAACTCAAAGTTTTATTTACAAACATTTAATTTTGATTTACTCTGACTTTTCCCTGATTTCCAGAAAAAATTTCGACTTTTTTCTTGGCCCTATAAAGAATATTCCAATTCAGTCTAACAATAATTAGATACAGAAAAAATTTTTTTTTTTACGAATTTCCTAAATTCTAAAATTATACGAAAACACCGATATAACTTTATTTTCAAATAAAAATTTAATCATTATTATTTTTTCCATGCGAATTAAGATTTTCAAAATTTCAAATTCAATCCTTTTAAACTTTTAAATTTTGAAGAAATAAATTTTTTATGACGTTTTCCCAAAATTTTGATTGTCTGATGGTGTTTGGGTGGACCTGCTACTACTTAAAAATTAAAATAAAATTTTCTATTCTTCAGGATTGTGTAGAGCTCAGTCCCTACTAGATATCAAGTGATTTTCAGATGATTAGAGTTCTTAAATTTTAAAGAAATAAATTTTTTATGACTTTTTGCATAATTTTGATTGTCAGATGGTGTTCGGGTGAGGGTGCTCCTGCTAAAAAAAGTAAATAAAAATCTCTATTCTCCAGGATTGTAAAGGGCTCAGTCGCTTACAGGATTTTTACTTGAATTTAATTTTTGATAAGGAAATTTAGGGGAATTTCTACATGGGTATCGACGAATTTTAATAAAAATTTTTAAGAATAATTAGATTTTTCGAGGAATTCTATTAAAATTGTATTAAAAACAATTTAAATTCTGCAATTAGTTTTATTATTTATGAAAATAATTGAATTATTGCAAAGAATATAAAATATTTTCAAACAATTGATTTTTATCAAAAACATTTATAAAAATTTTATTTTTAATCATTGAATTCAGATGAAATTTTCATTATTTTTGAAAATAATTGAATTCTGGTGATAAATACTATTATTTATGAAAATAATTGAATGTTGCAGTGAATTTTATTAAAATTCTTGAAAATAATTAAATTTTGTCGAAGAATTTTGCTATTCATTTATAAAGATAACTGAAATGTTGACGATTTTCTTTAGATTTTTTGAAAATAATTGAATTTCTGCGACGAATTTTATTAATTTTGAAAACAATTGAATTCTTGAGATGAATGTTGTTATTTACGAAAAATAATTGAATTTTGTAAAAATTCCTGAAAAGAATTAATTGAATTTCGGAAAACAATTTTAATATTTATTAAGATATAGTTGGATTCCTAAATTTTCGTATAAATTCTAAACATTTAATTTTTTTCAGAAATTTTAATAGAAATTCCTGACTTTTCCCTGAATTTCCTAATCTGTGGCAACCCTGGTTTAGTCAAGGTAAATATCAAAATGAAATGGAAAATCAAAGTCAAATTACCAAATTTATTTTTGGATTAAAAAATCCGTCTTTTCAGTGAACAATTTTTTATAATTTTAGTATGTCGTTAAGTAGTGCTCGTGACTTATAATTAAAAGCGACACACCTGTCACAAAAAGCCAAGTTTCAATTTACACATATTCATTATTTTTCAATTAAAAAACTATATCCCTGGCTATAAATCTTGATAAAATCAGTTTAAGGGTTACCCAGGCGCGAAAGACCAATGCTGACGATAAATTAAAGGTTGATTGAGTCTTGAACGCTCAGTGTGGGTACCTCACAGTAGAAGCAGTCTTTACATCACTGTCAATCAATATTAGTTCAATATTGGTTCAACATTGGACCCAATGCTCGTCCCATGCTCGATTCAAGACTCGGTCAATCTTTATGAGTGAAGCTCGAACATCTAATCTTGATTCAAGCTTGAATCAATCTTTACTCAATATTCAGTTTATCTTTATTTATTACCGTGTTCACTTAATTAAATAATATTATAATAATTATAATTATAATAATTGTTTCAAATAATAATAATAATAATAATAATTAACATTAAGTTATCAATTGATAAATAAATATATTATTAATTGTAACATTCATATTTAAAGAAAGTTAAATGGAAAATTTTTTTTATAAATGTTTTCAAAATTATTATAGATAATTAATAAATAATAATTAAAATGTGCAATAAATATTCCTGACACTGCATCATATTTAATAATTTTATTAATTATGTTAACTTTTAATATTAATTTAATTAATTATTATTTATTTATTAATTAATTATTATAATTATTAATAATTATTATTCAATTAATAAATATCATTATAATTAATAATAATTATAATATTTAACATTTTAATTCATTATTATTCCAAATTATATTTATTTAAATAATATATTATTAATATATCTAATAATAAATGTTAATAATTTTGTTACTGAATAATAAAAAATATCAATTATTTATCGATGTTTATTAAATTATCCATTAAATATTTTTAATTGTAAAATGTTTTAAAAGTTGAATTTTGTAATGATTACAATTTTATTATGAATTATTTAATATTCATTTTTAATAATTAAAATAATTCAGGATTAGTATGTGTAAAATTTTTAGTCATAGTTTTCACTTTGCCCTTATAAGTAACAAAGTGTACGGCACTGGCATTAATATATTTGATTAGTCCGAGGTCTCATCGAGACTCAGTGGCCGTGCGGTTTAACTGGTTGCGTCAAGGACTTCCGGAAAGCGTCTAGGGCGGGGGGACGTGAGTTCGATCCCACATGCGAGCGGATTTTTTCATTATAAGCGTTTACATAAAATAATAAAATTACTATTTAATCTGTATAATTAATATGTGTTGTGAAAAAAAACTTGTGAACTTGTTTGTAAATAATATTAAAAGTCTGTTAAAAATGAAGTTAAAAAATGTACCAATTACCACAAATTGTCTTTTTTTGCTAAAATTATTTTTCAATATTATTATGTTAAATGACATTTATTGTTAGTAATATAATATTTATATGAAAATAATATAATTATTATAATAATAACTTATTGTCATTAAATATGTAAATACATATATATTAATAACAATACTGTTTATTATTAATAATAATAATTAATATATTCACGTTATATTGAATGAACGCGTGAGAAGCGTGTAAATTTGGGAACAGTGGAAGCAGTCTTGTTCAGTCCTGCTTTCGGCTTCCGCAGCATTGATTGAAGACTGAACGCCAGTCTTCAACAAAGACTGAGCGTCAGGTTTACATCGATGTTACTATTCCGGACTCAAGCAGCCTTGCTTTCGCTGTCCCACCAATCTTCAACCAATACTGACTAACCCTCAATCAAGCTTCGTAAAGCCTGAACTCACTGTCAGCTCGCGCCTGGGTAAACGACATTCGGAAAATGCCTCGTAAAAATTTTGAGAGATAACTTTCTCGTCAGCAATGATATACAACCAATGACTTTACAAGCCTTTCCTAATGTATAAACGTATAACTCATTGACAAAAGGATTTTACATTTCGCAAATTTATAACTGCAGAAAATGAGAGATAAGAATTTTTCAAAAACTAGTTCTTTATTATTTATTATAAATATTTTGATTTAATTTCTTTTATACAAATTTATTTTATTTTTATATTTTTTTCCCAAGCAAATATAAAATATTTCCTTTTCTTTAAAAATAAATATTTTACAGACCGTTAAAAAAAAGCTTAAAGTACCTAGGGATTAAAAGCATTTATTCTTAAATTCTATTTTTGAATTTACATTCACCAAAAAATAGGTATATTTCAAGTAAATAACGAATTACTTGTATATTATATCAATTACGGATATTTATTTGAAATTTGAATCAAATAAGTTTTATTTAAATCAATTAATTATTTTATTACTAATAATTTATTATTCTTAATAAAATAATATAATAATAGAAATATAACAAAAAAAAAGAGTGGAAAAAATAAAATAAAAAATGTAAAGAAAGAAGATGACAAAAGATAATGCAACAAATTTTGTGTAATTGTATGTAGAGTGGTAATTTTCTAAACAGTTAATTTAGAAGAAAAATCTCTGTTCCTACAAACTGTCAATTATTATGAATATGTATTCCAACAGATAGAAGAGTCAGATAATTTTCACCCTTGAAAATAAGTAACTAAAGTGTCGAAGATCCCAGATATGTATCAGAGTCACGTCATGTTTCAAAGTTTTTAGACACACGGATTAGAAAGTGTCACTTATTAGATGATCGTGTAGGAAGGATAACAAAAAATTTTTTTTGGAAGCTGAGAGAAGTGCCGAGTCATCAACCTTGACATTGACCTTGATTCTTCATATTTCAATTTGACAGTAAATTATAACAAAGAGAAAGAAAAAGAAATTTTTTCTGTAAAAAATAAAAAATTTGTAGCTTTACAAAAAAAGTTAAAAATTTACTAAACAGTTTACTTTGCTAAATTAAATTTTTACTTTACTAAAACAAAAACAATAACTATGAATTTATCCTAAAAATAAGATGCAATAATTTTTCTGTTCTCAAAAATTAATTGTTATAAAGATTTTAATTTTTGTCTGAAATTTTAGCTGAAAAAGATTAGTGTTTTGTGACAAAAACTACTTTTTGAAAATAGTATTTTACTTTTTGATAGTAAAATTTTGACTCCAGAAATAATTTGAATATACTACTATTGTGTCTCGGCCAAAAAACTTTTTCTTGTGTTCCTGTGTAATTGAAACAATTGCTTAAAATAAAATTTTAATTTTTTTCTTTGCTTGCTTCTTTTTTTCTTTTATTTTTTCATTTGCTTTTTCTTTTTCGTTTTTTCCTCGCTCCTTTTTTTCTGCAGTAAGATTTTCCAGTTCACTTTCGTTATATATATAATTTTATATATATATATATATATATATATATATAGCGAAAGAGTTTGACAAATGACTTAATAACTCCCTCGTGTATAAACAAGTAACACGGAGCCTTAAAACTTTCGAGAGTAATTCCTTCTAAATCAAAAATGGTAATTTAATCGCGTCGTTTATTCGACACCCAGTTACAAAGCTGACTGGAAAACGTAGACTTCAAAGCAACCAACGCCAATTACAGTAGTCATAACGTTTTGCGCGGGTGATGAAGGGATCCTTTTCCTTCCACTTTTGCCTCTCATCTCGCGATTTAACGTCTCTCTCTCTCTCTTATTATATTAATATTCAGAAAAGGGAGAAGTGCGACTCGCGCTCCGTATAATTCGTCATTTTACACGGGACAAAGTGACGCACAGCGTGAAAATATGTGGCCTCAATGCCCGACTCTGAAGTTGTACTAACCAGAGCTGTGGCGTTAATTGGCATTGAAAAAAGGTGATGACGATAGCTAAGTACCTACATACCCACGCAGAAAACATTTTTTTCTTCTTTTTTTTTTGCAAATTTTTTTTTATGCCGTCATAGGGGATGTAAAAAGGATATATACTTTGTACATACCAATCTCACGCATGCGTCTCTTAAGTGTTAGTCAAACTTCTTCAGTATTCTTTTAATCTCCGAGGAGAGAGAAAGGAAAAAATTATTCTCAAAGGCTGAAAATTCATGTGATTATCAAAAAAAAAAAAAAACGTGTAATTAAATTTGATTCCACAAAGCATGACATTCAATTTCCTCACCTTCACTTTTTCAATTTTTTTTTCAAGAGTCGAAAAATTTCGTCACCCTGCTTTTAATGTATGAAATATTTTATACACACGATTGTAAATTAAGTAATTATCAAATTTTATTTATGAGGAAAAGTTTAAAAACCAAAATTTTGAATTCTTCTTTGTTTGGGTATTTGGGTATTTTTCCCTGATGCTTACACAAATTAGTAAGGAAAAGTATTTTTATTACAAGTTTTGTAAAATTTTTCACAAAATAGTAAAAACAAATTTTATCCAAAGACTATTTTTGACAAGAAAGGAAAGGAACTAATTGATTTTACAAAATTTAGTGGTAGTATTTTACATTTAATGTATGGAAAAAATCAGATAGAATTTTCACTTTTCCCCTGAAACTTATATAATTATATAAAAAGAATTCAAAGGGAGATTTAAATTTTAATTGTAAAAAAAGATAACTTTAGGAAGCAAAAATTTCATTTAAATTTTCAATATCTAAAATTCTGTAAAAAAATTCAATTACTTTCGAAAGAAATAAATAATTAAATTATTTACAAATTTTTAATGAATTTCTTTGCAAAAATTTAATTATTTTCAAAAATAATCAAATTTCTGGAAAAATGTTCAATTCTTAAAATTTTTATTAAAATTCGTCAAAAGAATAATTCAATTATTTTCGCAAAAGTAATAAAATTCCTAGCAGAAATTCAATTCTGTTTAAAATTTATTAAAAATTCTTGTCAAAATTTCAATTATCTTTATAAATAATAAAATTCTTCTCCAAAATTCAATTATTTTCGAAAATTTTCATAAAATTCTTGGCAAAATTTCAATTAATTTCAAAAATTTTCCTGAATTTAATGATTTTCAATAATTATTATTTTTATAAAATAATAAAAATTTCGCAAAAATTCAATTATTTACAAATTTTCTATAAATTTCTTCGCAATGTAATTCAATTATTTTTAGAAATAATAAAATTTTTAGAGGGATTCAAAATAATAAAATTCTTTTCACGAATTTAATTTTTTTCATAAATAGATAATAAAAACTCAACGCAGAATTTGAATTATTTTTAATAAAATGTTAATCAAAGTCCTTGATAAATGTGTTTATTATTAAAAATTTTATGAAAATTCATTAAACGAATTTAATTATTTAAAACTTTGTTGATAAATTTTTTTTTAAATTCAATTTTAAAAAACATTCAAATATACAATAAATTATTTTTAATATTTGAATTATTGAGTTCTAGTAGAATTTTATAATAAAAATTGATTAAAAAATGGATTTTAGTTAAAAATAAATGAATTTGATAATTCTCAAAAATCCTTCACAGAAATTTAATTATGTTAAAAAATAGTAAAATTTTTCTTAGGAATTCAATTATTTTCATATATAATAAAACTAAATGCAGAATTTCAATTATTTTTAATACAATTTTTATTAAATTTCTTGGAAAATGTAATTTTTCTTAAAAAATGGATTAAAAATCGTCGAAAGAATTCAATTATTTAAAAATATGTAGGTAAAATTCTTCATGAAAATTTTTGAATTTTGAATTTCAAAAAACATTCAATTGTTCAATAAATTATTTATTTTTGTATTTGAATAATTAAATTTTAATAGAATTTTATAATAAAAATTGATTTAAAAATGAATTTCCGTTAAAAACAAATGAATTTGAAAATTCTCAAAAATCCTTCGCAGAAATTTAATTATGTTAAAAAACAGTAAAATTCTTTTTAGGAATTTAATTATTTTTATGAATTAAAGAACTCAATGCAGAATTTCAATTATTTCTAATACAATTTTAATTGAATTTCTCGGAAAATGTAATTTTTCTTAAAAAATTTATTAACAATCGTCGAAAGAATTCAATTATTTAAAAATATGTTGGTAACATTTCTTATGAAAATTTTGAATTTTTAAATTTTAAAAAACATTCTATTGTTCAATAAATTATATATTTTTTGTATTTAAATAATTGAATTCTAGTAGAATTTTCTAATAAAAATTGATTTAAAAATGAATTTCAGTTAAAATTTTAGATAATAATTGAATATTAAAATTAATAAAGCGTAAATTTTTAGAAATAATTGAATTTTGAAATTAATTTTTTTGAAAACGTGTAATTGAATTTTTGTTATATTACTTGAAGTTTTTAATTTCTAATCTATATTTAATTGAAGAATTTACGAATAATTGAAATTTGTAAAATTGAATATTGTAATTAAATGGATTTTGAAAATTGTAGAAGAACTTTTTTAAAAATTACTTGATTTAAAGAAAAATTTTAGTGAAAAATTCTTAAAAATAATAATAATAATACTCGGAGTGATCGATTTCTGTATGTTTTATAGTAATTAAAAAATTTAATTTATACTTTAATTAGTAAAATATTCTCTTATTTGACTCGGACTGGTTATATTTTTGTCATAGTAATTGGTTCGTAATTTTTTATTTTTGGTCCTTAAAATCCGTATTTTTAAATACTTTCATTATATATCTTATAAAAATATTTTCACTAAATTCTAATGGAATATTCCTATGCATTATTCCAAAAGAACATTGCAAAGGTCGGAAAATTTATAATATTCCTAAAAATGAGAATAAAATATTTCAGAGGAATATTTTTAATATTCCAATGCAATATTCCAGGAATGTGTATAAAATATTCCGTGCTAATATTAAATATTCTTTATTTAAATAATATGGTAACAAAAATGGCTCATGAAAATTAATTTATTTACAAAAAATCTCAAAAAAAGGAAAATCCAGAAAAATTTTGTGGTGAGAAAACAATTTTTCAAACAGGTCAAAAGTCCGTGTAATTTCCTATTAAGAAATAAAGCCAACAATAGGAATATCCGGTGTTAAAAAGTAAATCCAAAGGCCATGCAGAGCAATAGATTCCGTGCAATATAGTGAAAGAAAATGCGTCTATAAACCAACCCTCATTTTTTTCTTTTTTTTTGACAATAGACATTTGAAGAAATATATGTTTGCGTACATAATAGTGAACAAAAAAAAGTACGATCTAAAATGCTCACATGTAACACAGTTTATTGAAAGTTGAAATCTCAAATACCCGGATGCGAATATAATAGCTTCGATCAGAGACCTTTACGAAATCAGAACGTCCTCTTAACTTTTGAAAAAACGAAAAAAAAAATTCTTTATATCCTTTCCGAACTCTCGAAAATTTCGATTCTCCATTTGTATCAATAATATACACTATTAGTGTCTCCTGTGTATGAAATATAATAAAACATGACATTATTGATACAGTCATATAGAATAAAGTCGAATTTCGACATAATGGATACCGAGAATGTGTAAATTAGAAAATATTTATTTTTCAATTTTTTTTTCGGAAATAGAAATAAGTGGTAGCCGTTTTGTTCAAGGGGAATTTAATTTTTAGAAATGTGTATTAAGAACTAGTGCCATTACGCTATTATTGCAGTAATTATAAATATAATAATAAAATAATTAATTTTTTAATAAAAGAATAAAAAAAGAAAACGAAAATGGAATTTTAACAATAGAAATAAATTTTACAACAGTAGGGAAAATTTAAAACCGTGTGTAGTATAGAAATAAAGAGTAAAATTTTCAATTTTATGGAAAAAGAGTTTCGTTTCCTTTTTTTAACAAGTCCCTATAAACTTTATTGCCGAAAAACATTTTTTTTGCACAGTTTTTAAAAAAATACAGATCCACACATTTTTCTTTATATAGACGCAGATGTTTCAGCAAAAATAGAAAGTCAAAAATTTCCTTAAATTACTTTATGGTCAAAACAATAAATACGCCTGGCAAATGGACACACATAGATAGAGATAAAGAATTTAAAGTGGCAATTTACATTTACAAGCAGAAATTTGTCCTCCTCTTAAAATGACTTATTTTACAAAAATTTACAATCGATAACAAGCATTCTTCTTCACGGAGGTGGGCCTCTATTTATGTGAAAAATTTTTCAAAGATACCTAATCAAAAATTTTCAAAGTCCCCATGCTTCCAACAAAAACGCCATTGTTGGGAAAAATTTTTGGCTAAAGTGTAATAAAAATAAAATTTGACTCTCTCTTCATATATATATATCGGAAGGAAGTGGTCCCCTGCAAATATAAGGGTATAATAAAAGTGTTTGACTATGCATTATTATATGCAATAAATGGTAATTTTTCACTTTGAAAAACATGGTGTTGAAAATGTTCTATTCAAAGACAAGTCAAATTTGCCAGTAAAATGGGCATTTTTATTTTTGGCTATTTAATAATATATTCTCAATAAAGGTTTTTGGGGGAAAAATTTTCAGGTTTTCTTGACTTCTTGACCAAAAAGAAATTATTCTCGTTCATTCTCCTGTTATAAAAGTTATCCCATTTTTGGGGTGTCTCTTGGGGCACTATTTATAATGGCACTGGCACATTGTCAGCCTCGTTGACTTTTAGCCAAACATCCATTGTAAAATTCAATAGGAAAATTTTCCCTATGAATTTTGAGAAAAGTGTAATTATTATTACGGTCAATGGACGAGAATAAATTGTTCAATGTTTGACGGTTAATGACCAATTTCTCGCTGTGTTAAATTTCACCGTTTTTAATTTTCAATAATTCTATACATACCAGGGTTGCCGCATAAAAATTTAATTTTCTTTTTCCTGACTTTTCCTTAATTTCCAGAATTTTTCCTGTCTGATTTTGACTTTTTCCTTGACTTTAAAGAATATTCTGATTCACTTTAAAAGTGATTAGATACTAAAGAAAATGTTCTATTTACGAATTTCTTTAATTGTAAAATTATTCGAAAATATCAATAACTTAACTTCTTTTTTAATCATTAATATTTTTTCATAGAAAAAAAATTTCATAAATTTCAAACTTAAACCTTTTGAAATTCAATAAATTGAAGGAATATTATTATAAAACATGAAGAAATGGATCACTCCGAGTCTTCGACTCTAATAAGTGATCCATTTCCGCATGTTTTATAATAATTAAAGGTGACCGAGTGATAAAATCATTATTTTATATTGTAATATAAGAATGTTGTTACTGTAACTTTTTAAAAATTGTTTTCATCGTTTCAATTCACTTATTATTTTCTAAAATTTTTAAATAAAATTCTAATAATTTATGCTATAAAGTTCTTTTGAGAAATTTTAAATTCATTTGTTTACAATTCAGTTTTACGAAATTTCGATTATTCGGAAATTCTTCAATTAAATATACATTAGAAAAAAAACATTTCAAATAATTTTAAAAAATTGCGATTAAGCTTTTGGAAAAAAATTAGTTTCATAGAATTTTTAATTAAAAGTATGAAAAATTCAAATTTTCAAAGATTTTAATTCAAAAACTTTACAAAATTCAATTATTTTTAAAAATTGCAATTATTAGTAACTTCTCCAAAGTTAAATCTAAAGCTTTATATGAAATTAATTTTTAAATCAATTTTTATTAGAAAATTCTACGAAAATTCAATTATTTAAATATAAAAATACATAATTTATTAAATAGTTAAATGTTTCTTAATAAAATTGAATTCTTATAAATAATTTTATCAAAAAATACTTAAATAATTGAATATTTCATCGAATTTTAATAAAATTTTTAAGAATAATTACATTTTTCGAGGAATTCGATTAAAATTGTATTTAAAAAAAATTGAAATTCGTCAATGAGTTTTATTATTTCTGAAAATAATTGAATTATTGCGAAGAATTTTATAAAAAGTTTACAACAATTAATTTTTTTCAAAAAATTGTATTCCAATTCTATTCTTAATAATTGAATTCCTGTAAAATTTTCATTATTTTTGAAGATAATTAAATATTCGTTTAGAACTTTGTCAAAATTGTTATTAAATAATTGAATTCTTTTGAGAAATTTTATTAAAATAGTAGAATATTAAAAATCATTGAATTAAGAAAAATTTTTTTACAAAAATAATTGAAATTTTGCCATGAATTTTATTAAATTTTTTGAAAATAATTTAATTTTATTACTTTTAAGAATAATTGAATTTTTGTGACGAATTTGCAATTGCAAATTTTGCAATGAATTTTATTAAAATTCCTGAAAATAATTGAATTTAATAATTGAATTTTATTTCTTTTAAGAATAATTGAATTCTTGTGACGAATTTGCAATTGCAAATTTTGCAATGAATTTTATTAAAATTCCTGAAAATAATTGAATTTTGTCGAAGAATTTTGCTATTCAATGATAAAGATAATCGAACATTTTTTTTTGATTCTTGGAAAATAATTAAATTTTTGCGAAGAATTTTATTCATTTGGAAATAATAAATTGAATTGCTTGTGATGAATATTGTTATTTTTGAAAATAATTGAATTTTACAATGAATTGAGGAATTTTCATAATATTCATTGTGAAATTCAATTATTTTCATAAATAACAATATTCATCACAAGTATTCAATTATTTTCAAAAGTAAAAAATTCAATTATTTTCAAAAGTAAAAAATTCAATTATTTTCCAAAATTTTTCTTAATTCAATAATTTGTATATCTATTACTTTAATAAAATTTCCCAAAAGAATTCAATTATTTTAAAAACAATTTTGACAAAGTTTGACACGAACATTCTTTCAAATAATTGCGTTAAAATTTTAAAAATTGAAACTAATTTCAACAGAATTGAAATTAAAGTTTTTCAACAAAATACTTCATTAAATGATTTTTTAGTAATAACTTTACGGCAGTTCTTCAATAAAATTAAGTTATTTAAAATAAATTTATTGTCAGAAATAGAAAAAATTTAAGGTTTTTTTTTAGAATTTGTGGTAATTTTATGGTTTATGAGACGAGAAAAAATACAAAAATTCAGAATTTTCTTATAAATTCTAAACATTTAATTTTTTTCAGTACTTTTAATAAAAATCCTGGACTTTCAACAAAACTGTGTTACAAATTTTTATTCTCTGCTTTACATTATTTCCATACTCATAAGTTGCACTTTGAATATATTTTGCTTTAAATACAAAAAGATTGTGATTCGGATATAATTTGTTTGATTTAAATAAAACTAATTAATTTCAAATAAATAATCACCATAAAAATATGACGAAAGTGAAAATGAAAATGAAAGTAAAAATGTAAGTGAATATAAAAATCGCTCAAAGTGAAAGTGAAAATAAAAGTCAAATAATTTATGTTTTAGAATAATTTCTCTGGAATGCAAAAAATGGCTCTTTAATCGGAATACAATGAGGAAATGCGTACGAGTACATATAGAGCGAGAGAGGCACCCTTTGAGGCTAACCCTAAAGTGATCTCTATATAGAAATGGCCCGAGGATATATTGAAGCGGGCACGAAGGTGAAATTACCCGTGTAATCGGTCAATTAAATCAAAGTCTACCGACGATAAACCCAACTTGAAGTCTTCGAGAGAGTCGATGAGAGACATGAGAGAAAGTGAGAGAGAAAGAGAAAAAAAGAGAAAAAAAAGAGTGGAATCTCTCAGGAACCTTTGACATTCTTGTATCCTCCCCTCTTGTTTGTGTCCTCACCTTATATTCTATGATCGGTAAAGCATAGACGAAATTGTCGTCAAAGAGGTTTTACGGAAAGTGAACTCGTGAATTTGAAAAAGGCTTGCCAAAGATTTTCTCTAGTGTGGGTTATATTATATATATAATGCCAAAGGACACTGATCTCGTGATGACGTTTTGAAAGCGATCAAGGGACACTTGTGATGACGCATCTGCGGATCATCCGCAGAGAGAAAAAAGGGATCAAAACCCCAGAGAAGCCAACGGGGGCAATGAATGATATAATTTAATTTCACGCGAGTTTGAATCGCCTTATGTAAGAGACCTTGTTTCTCCCTCTCTTTCATACGGAAAAAAGGATTCGTAATAAATATTATTTGTTTTCCAAGACTGCGATTCTCGACGCAAAAAAAGCTTTATGACTTATATTTTTATTTTATTTTTCAATTAATTAATCATCGAATTTAATTTACCGCGAAAAGTCAATAAAAGTGGAATTATTTTTTTCTTCTCTAAACGTCGGAAAGAATTTTTTTTCCCCCAAAAAATAAAGCATATTTTATTTAGTATAATGCAGGGTTGACACAGGTCAGGAAAATCAGGGAGGTCAGGGAAAGTAAAATTCGTCAGGGAAATCAGAAAAATGTTAGGGATTTTTATTAAAAGTACTGGAAAAAATTAAATGTTTAGAATTTATAAGAAAATTCTGAAATTTTGTGTATTTGCTTGACTCATAAACTATGAAATTGCAAAGAATTCAAAAACAAAACCCTTCAATTTTTTCTATTTCTGACAATAATTTATTTTAAATAACTTAATTTTATTGAAGAACTGCCGTAAAGTTATTACTTATAAATCATTTAATGAACTATTTTTTTGAAAAACTTTAATTTCAATTCTGTTGAAATTAGTTTCAATTTCAAAAATTGTAACGCAATTATGTAAAAGAATTTAACTATCTTAATAAACATTAAAATTCTTTCCAGAAATTAAAATTCTTCGCCGAAATTCAATTATATTTAGGTATTTTTATAATATTTGTTGTAAAATTCAATTATTTTCAAAAATAACAATATTCATCACAAGCATTCAATTATTTTCAAAATTAATAAAATTCTTTGCAGAAATTCAATTATTTTCAAAAAATCAAAAAAAAAAAATTGTCGTCAACATTTTAATTATCTTTATAATTGAATAGAAAAAATTCTTCGCCAAAATTCAATTATTTTCAGAAATTTTAATAAAACTCATTGCAGGATTCAATTGTTTTCATAAATAAGAAATTTATTTTCACAAGAATTTAATTATTCTTAAAAGTAATAAAATTCAATTAATTTCAAAAATTTTAATAAAATTCATGGCAAAATTCCAATTTTTTTTTTGAAAAAATGTTTCTTAATTCAATGATTTTTAATATTCTACTATTTTGATAAAATTTCTCAAAAGAATTCAATTATTTAAAAACAATTTTGACAAAGTTCTAAACAAATATTCAATTATCTTCAAAAATAATGAAAATTTTACAGGAATTCAATTATTAAAAATAGAATTTGAATAACATTTTTCGAAAAAAATCAATTGTTGTAAACTTATTTATAAAATTCTTCGCAATAATTCAATTATTATCAGAAATAAAAAAAATGATTGCAGAATTTCAATTATTTTTAATACAATTTTAATGAAATTCTTCAAAAAATGTAATTATTAATAAAAGTTTTATTAAAATTCGTCGAAAGAATTCAATTGTTTAAAAATTTTTTGGTAAAATTCTAAATAAGATATAAATTTTAAGAAATATTCATTCATTTATTCAATAAATTATTTACATTTGTATGTCAATAATTGAATTCTTGTTAAATTTTCTAATTAAAATTGATTTAAAAATTAATTTCATATAAAGTTTTATATTTAACTTTGTGCAAGTTACTAATAATTGCAATTTTTAGAAACAATTGAATTTCATAATGCTTTAGGTTTTAAATTAAAATATTTGAAAATTTGAATTTTTCATACTTTGAATTAAAAATTTTATGAAACTAATTTTATTCAAAAAGTTTAATCGCAATTTTTTAAAATTTCAATTACCTTTAAAAATAATAAAATTCTTCTCGCAAATTCAATTATTTTCAAAAATTTTCCTTAATTCAATGATTTTCAATATATACTATATTTATAAAATTTTTTAAAAGAATTCAATTTTTAAAAAAAAATGTTGATAAAATTCTAAGCAAACATTAAATTATTTTCATAAATAATAAAAATTCCACACGAATTCAACTATCTGATTACAAATTTTTTATAAATTTCTTTGTAATAATTCAATTATTTTCATAAATAATAAAATTCTTTACAGAGATTTAATTATTTTTATGAATAATAAAACTCCTCATAGAATTTCAATTTTTTTTAAATACTTATTTTAATCGAATTCCTCGAAAAATGTAATTATTCTTAAAAAATTTATTAAAATTCGTTGAAAAATTCAATTATTTAAGTATTTTTTGATAAAATTCTTTATAAGAATTCAATTTTATTAAGAAACATTTACCTATTCAATAAATTATGTATTTTTATATTTAAATAATTGAATTCTCGTAGAATTTTCTAATAAAAATTGATTTAAAAATTAATTTCATATAAAGTTTTAGATTTAACTTTGGAGAAGTTACGAAAAATGGCAATTTTTAGAAATAATTGAATTTTGTAAAGGTTTCGAATTAAAATCTTTGAAAATTTGAATTTTTCATACTTTTAATTAAAAATTCTACATGAAATTAATTTTTTTCCAAAAGCTTAATCGCAATTTTTTAAAATTATTTGAAATGTTTATTTTCTAATGTATATTTAATTGAAGAATTTCCGAATAATCGAAATTTCGTAAAACTGAATTGTAAACAAATGAATTTAAAAATTCTCAAAAGAACTTTATCGCATAAATTATTAGAATTTTATTTAAAAATTTTAGAAAATAATAAGTGAATTGAAACGATGAAAATAATTTTTAAAAAGTTACAGTAACAACATTCTTATATTATAATATATAATAATGATTCTATCACTCGGTCACCTTTAATTATTATAAAACATGCAGAAATGGATCACTTCGAGTCGAAGACTCGGAGTGATCCATTTCTTCATGTTTTATAATAATATTCCTTCAAGTTATTGAATTTCAAAAGGTTTAAGTTTGAAATTTATGAAATTTTTTTTTCTATGAAAAAATAATAATGATTAAAAAAGAAGTTAAGTTATTGATATTTTCGAATAATTTTACAATTAAAGAAATTCGTAAATAAGTGCGATAGATCATTTTTTTTAGTATCTAATCATTTTTAAAGTGAATCATAATATTCTTTAGAGTCAGGGAAAAAGTCAAAATCAGTCAGGAAGAATTCTGGAAATCAGGAAAAAGTCAGGGAAAAGAAAATGAAATTTTTGTGGCAACTCTGTTGATCCACATTTTTTATAACAATTCGTTGAAATTTGATATTTTTAAGTTAACAAGTGAAAATATAAATAAGTCAAGATTTGTTTCCCTTTAAGTGATATACAATATCGCAAATGGTTCTAAAAACCAATAGAGAATTAAAGTTTTCGAAAAAAATACTGTAAGCTCTGTTTGTTTAATGATCGATCTACCACACGGATATTGTTCGTCATCTGCATGAGTGACATTGGTTGGATTATGTGTGCAATCAGTTGTAGTAAACAAAAAAACGAAGATAAAAGGGTTGCAAACTCAAAATGTCGGATCTGGTATCTGTAAACGTTCCGGGTATTTTATTTTATTTTTTTTTTGCATCGTACCTGCGTGTCAGTCATATCGCTCCCTATATATATATAAGAAACAGGGGCGAAATCTCTGCTCCCTTTTTTTTTAATCTAACCATTGTGATGCTAATGTTCAGTGTTAGTTTCTCGGGGACATTATATCGAACAAGGGGTTGGGGTGTGTTTCGTCGAGTCGCAGGACTGCTCTAATTTCAAGGGGTTTGTTTTATGGGTACTTCAATCCCACGAAATGCAACGCGCTCTCTATAGGACCTGACCCGTTATAAATTATTCAACTTTTTTTAATCCACTGTCTTTATATATATATATATACAAATACATATCTACAATTCTACAGTCGCCGATTATATTATTTATATACGCAACACTCGAGTCGAGAATAAAAAACTTCTGTTTCATTAAAAACAATAGACAATTTTGAGAAAGTAATAATAAAGGGGCACAGAAAAAATTGTCTTGAATTTTTGATTTCCTTTTGTTTTCATCAGGTGGTAAAAGTCTTCCTATACCGATGGGAATTTGCTTCCGATTTTTCAATTCATTTCTAGAATATATGGGAAATATGCCAAATCCATAAATTTATGAATTTTAAAAAGTGGATTAAATTGTTTTATAAATATTAAAATATTAACATTAAATTAAAAAAAAAGTTTCTTCCTTTCGAGTTACTCCAAATATTTCCAGTTCTACCCCCTTTTACAAAAAAATAATAAAACCCCATAAATTCAATACTTCATAATTCATTTCTTATCCGTGTAAAATTGCAAACTTTTGAATGGAAATAAAACAATAAATATTGTCTGGTCGTTTATTGACGCAAGAAAACTGGCTTTTTTGTACATCCCTTTGAAGACCTGAGAATTAGCGTTTCCGTACATTCTTTTCACCCCTATTGGAATTCATGTGGTGTCCATGACGAAATCATTCCAAAAGGCCGCAAAAGACGAGTTCCTGGACCTTTTTTTTTGCGAGAAATTATGGGCCATTATTGTCAATTTTTTTTTCCTCTTTTGCCCCCACAAGGGGTAATTATTCTTATTCCCTGTAGCAACAAGTAGAAAACACATGTCCTGATCTTATACCTATTCCACTATAGTAAAACCATCATCCGCCAAACATATTATAAAGAGTATAAATTTAGACCCTCGTTGTAACGCAATTTCAGCACATTGTCCTCAAAGACTCTTGGTTATGAAACTTCATTCTCATTGTGAGTTTGCTTCTTCTCGCACAGAACCATTATGGTAGATTTACGAACACATGTAATTAAATTTAGTTCACGTGTGAATGTATTTACAATATTGAAACGATAGGTGTGAGTATAAAGGAAGACCGGGGCTAGTTGACGCACTTTTCACTATTTGTTGTTTAACTGCAATATTTTTCAGGGTTGCCCCAGGTCAGGGAATTTAGAGAAAAATAGTCAGGGAAATTAGGGAAAAGTTAGGGAATTTTATGAAAAGTACTGAAAAAAATAAAATTCTAAGAATTCATAAGAAAATTACCAATTTTGGTGTATTTTTGTTTGCCTCATAAAGTATGAATTATCACGAATTATCACGAATTCCAAAAAAGTCATTTAATTTTTTTTTATTTCTGAAAATGATTTCTTTTTAAATACCTTAATTCTTGAGTGAAGTAAAAAATTTAAACTTAAAAATTTCGAACAAAATTCAAGTGCGCCAACTAACCCCTGCGCCAAACTGCCCCGGTCTCCCCAATACAGGTATGATTCTGTATACGTCAGATCTAGTTTAGAAGAGAGAAAAATAACCGAAGTGAACAAAATGGAACCAGTTTTGTTTTTTCTTTTCTTTCTTTTTTTTTTTTTTTGTGTGTTCCTTAACGTTTTGAAATATATTTAGATGAGCAACCCTTGAATGGTACATGGAAAAGCAAGGTAGAAGTTGAGGTTTATTAAATGAGAAAGGGGCATATGAATATTCTCGCTTGGTTATGAATACGTTAATCGACGAGATACAAAACCCATTAGGCACTTCCGAGGGCATTGAAAAAACACGCCCAAGTCATTTTCACTATTGTCGTTGGAACAATTGAAGCGAACTGAAGCTATTCAGCAAGTATCACTTTTATATTTCTCTATGTGCAAAATGCCAGTGTGTTTGTGCTCTCGGTTAGTGTCATCGATTTATTGACACTTGTGTCTTTAGAGGTCGATTTTCTATAAAGGTCTTTGTGATTTTAACTTTTGCGTAATTGTTTACTGTGACATGAATTATAAATGTAGATATATATATATATTTTTCTCATTATGAGAGAGATTTTTTACTTTTGTGTAAAAATTCATTTCGTTTTGAAAAAAAAAGTTAGTAGATAGTAGATTTTAAATATTATTATGGTAATAATTAACCCCAATAGCAGGGAATATTTCATTTACATTCCTGGAAATTTCCATTGAAACACTGAGGAGAATATTCCTTTGGAATATTCCATCTTAATTTTAGAAATATCACAATGTCGGACCTTTGGTATTTTTTTAAAATAATGTAGGAATATTCCAATTACATTCGGGAATATTACTTTGGAATATTAATATTCCAAAGTTAATATTAATATTCCCCAATAGCATCGAATATTACATTCACAGTAAATCGTGAGGTATTAAAAAGTGTTGCAGATTAAATTAATACCAAAAAAGATTAAAATAATCAATTTTAGTATTATTTTTTACAATAAATGAAATTTTGGTTCATTAAATTTTTTTATAACTCTAAAACATGAAGATATCGATAACTCTGAGTCTTCGACTCGGAGAAATCAATTTCTTCATGTTTTATAATAATTAAAGATGAACGAGTGATAAAATCATTATTTTATATTATAAGAATATAGTACTTCTTCAAAATTATTTTCATTATTTCAATTCAATTATTATTTTCAAATATTTTTAACTACAATTTTACTTTATATCTATTATTTTTAATAATTTTCAAAAAAGTTCTTTGGCAATTTTCAAATCCATTTGTTTACAATATTTAATTTCACGAAACTTCAATTATTCCTAAATTCTTTAATTAAATGCATATTAGAAAATAAAAACTTCAAATAATATAAAAGAAAATTCAATTAAACTTTTTCAAAAATATTAATTTTAAAATTCAACTATTTCTAAAAATTGACGCTATATTTCTTTTTATATTCAATTATAATCTAAAATTTTAACTGAAATTCATTTTTATGAAATGAAAATCAATTTTTAGTAGAAAATTCTACAAGAATTTAATTATGTAAATGCAAAAGTAAATAATTTATTGAATAATTGAATATTTCTCAAAATTCAATTATCATAAAGAATTTTAGTAACAAATTTTTAAATAATTGAATTCTATTGTCGAATTTTATTAAAACTTGCACGAACATAATTACTTTTTTCAAGGAATTCAATTATAATTGTATGAAAAATAATTGAAACGCTACGATGAGTTTTATGAGAATTTTCAAATTCATTCGTTTACAATTCAATTTTACAAAATTTCAATTATTCGGAAAATCTGCAATTAATTTATCATACAATTTTAATTCAATTTCACGAAAAATGTAACTATTCTTAAAAATTTTATTGAAATTAGTCGAAAGAATTCAATTATTTAAAAATTTGTTGACAAAAATTCTTTATTTTATGAGAATTAAATTTTAAGAAATATTCAGTTAATCAATAAATTATTTATTTTTGTATTTAAATAATTGAATTCTAGTAAAAATTAATTAATAATGAATTTCAATTACAATTTTATTTATTTTATTTACTTATTTTTTTCTGTACATTTGTATACCCGCGGTCTATTTTAAATAATAATAATTAAATATTAAAATTATTATAGCATGAATTTTTAGAAATAATTGAATTATGAAAATGTTATGAATTAAATTTTGTGTAATTTTAATAATAATATTAATAATTTATGTTCATAAATTTTTAAAAATTCTGGTAAAAATTTCAATTGTTTTTAAAAGTAATGAAGTAATTTTTCTCCAAAATTCAGTTATTATTTTTAAAAATTTTAATAAAATTCTTGGAAAAATTTTAATTATTTCCAAAAATTTTCCTCAATTCAATGATTTTTAATATCTACTATTTAAAAAATGTTTTACAAAATTTCAATTGTTCGGAAATTCTGCAATTAAATATATATTGAAAAATAAAAATTTGAAATAATTTCAATAAAACTCCTATTAAACTTTTAAAAAGAATTAATTCTACAGAATTGTTTGTCAAAAATATGAAAAATTAAGAATTTCAATGATTTTAGTTTGAAACTTTTTCAAAATTTAATTATTTCTAAAAATCCACGTTAAAATGCTTTTAATATTTAATTATTATCTAAAATTTTAACTGAAATTCATTTTTAAAACCATTTTTATTAGTAAATTCTACGAGAATTAAATTATTTAAATACAAAAATAAATAATTTATTGATTTCACGTTTCTTGAAATTAAATTCTAATAAAAAATGTTATCAACAAATTTTTTAAATCATTAAATTCTTTGGACGAATTTTAATAAAATTTTTAAGAATAATTACATTTTTCGAGGAATTAGATTAAAATTGCATTAAAAATAATTGAAATTATGCAATAAGTTTTATTATTTATAAAAATAATTGAATTCCTAAAAGAATTTTATTATTTATAAAAATAATTGAATCCCTGTAAAAATGTTATTATTTATGAAAATAATTGAATTATTGCGAAGAAATTTATAAAAAAATTTGTAAATAATTGAATTCCTGTAAAAAATTTTTATTATTTATGAAAATAATTGAATGTTTGCGTAGACATTTATTTAAATTTTTTTTAATAATGGAATTCGTTTGGAAAATTTTATTGAAATAGTAGACATTGAAAATTATTGAATTTTTGCAAACTTTTGAAAGTAATTGTAATTTTGACAAGAATTTGATTAAAATTTTGTAAAATAATTGAAGATCAGAGAAGAATTTTATTATTTATAAAGAGAACTGAAATTTTAAAGAGAATTTTTTAAAATTTTTGAACACAATTGAATTTAGTAACTATGTTACTAAGTTAGTTAGTAAGTTAATAACTAAGTTAGTAACTAACTTACTAATTTACTATTCTCCCTGGAGAAGCTAAATTCGTTGAATTTTTACAAATCGTTGACTTTGGTGTTTTATTTAAACTAAAATTTCATTCATACACTGAAAAAAAATTTAATTGATTCAATTAATCGATTAATTGACTATTATCCATTAAATATTTAATTGAATCAAATAATATTTATTGGAGTCAATCAAATGGTATTTGATTCAAATACTGAAATTATTGGTTCAAATACCATTTAATTGACTCCAATAAATATTATTTGATTCAAGTAAATATTTAATTGATAATAGTCAATTAAATGGATATTTGAATCAATTAAATTTTTTTTTCAGTGTAGTTAAAAATAACACCAAAATAGATTATTTTAATCTTTTCTGGTGTTAATTTAATCTCAGAGGGATTAAACTGTTGCAGATTATTTTCATCCATTCTGGTGTTATTTTAACACCCCACGTTTTACTGTGATTCACATTCCTGGAGTATCTATAAAAGAGGGAGAAATTATGGACATTTCCTTAAACGTGCACAATTTTTTTGCAGATTCTGTAAATATTCCTGAGTAACAAAAAAAAATTATAAACAGTAATTATTGTTCATAATAATATACAGCAGTTGACTTTACAGTGCGTGAAAAAATAGATAAAGTAGAAAAATTATTCGACGTGAAATATCAAGTTATAATAATTGAATTATATATGGAAGTTACAGTTTCGCACTTTAGAAATTGGAAACGCGTTGATTAAATTTGCGATATGATTTGCTGAAATTCAAATTACAATTACATCATACTTACGCAGAGGTATATGTTATATAGACCGTGCGTATTGTTGCTTTCTGCAAATCGTAACACTATGTTACATTATATGTATGGTTCACACTTTGAGTTTGAAAATGATGCAGTAATGAGATGCATTGAGTGGCAGCATATCAACGTGTGTTAGTCCATATGAAAGGATGTCAAACTTAATAGAAAGTAGTTCTAATCTCTAAAGTAACGCACTCCAAATCCGTAATATTACATTTCAGTAATGAGATTTGCAAATAACTGTATCATTTTCTTTCTCAATAAAAATTTACTATTTTTTACTTTTTCTTGCAAATTAATATATACGATTGTGGACAATTTTAATTTGTATTCGAAACTTTCAATTCTAGTTCAAATTTTAATTAATTTCATAATTTAATTGATAATTGATGAATAATAAATTGAATCGTGAATTGCGAGAAGAGATCAACTCGTGTCCGAAAACCACAGGAGCCATTTTCACATGACTGTTGATAGTGAAAATGATTCTCACGGTTTTTAGAGTTGAGTCCTTTTTGAAACCGCAATAAATTGTATATTCAAACCTAAAGAAAAAAATTAGTTTGTAAACAATATTGTTATTGAGAAATAAAAATTATGCATAAAATGGGTATAATTCCTACTTCTTAATACAAATTTTTTAACAATTAACAATTTTCTAGTATTTTTTATAAATAAAAAGGAGAATAATTTGCATAATAATTTAGATCAGTCAAGCGAAATTTGTAATAGAAAAAAGCATATTACAAACAAAATGGGTATATTTTTTATTTGTTAATCATAATTTTTTTCAAAATTTTCTAATTTCTAATATTATTTTACTATAAATCATGAAAAAATGAAAATAATAATAATAACAATGAAATATGTTCCTGTGTGAAATATTCCCAGAATTATGAACCAATTCCCGTTTCGTTATTAAAACAGAAATTTTATTGATTACCAAAAATTCTTCAAATGTAAATTTGTTTCGAAAAACTGATATTTTCTTCCGCGAAGAAAAATCTTTAATACTTGTGTGTGTATCTATGTGTGTGAGAGAGAAATTTCTTTTCCGAAAAGATAGAAGACAAATGTCAGATATAGTGAAGATATAAAAAGAAAGACAATAATGGTATGTGACATTTTTTTTCTTCTTTTTCTCATGGACAACGACGGGACGTCTTTACCCTGTTGCGACAAGGCACAAACGCCACTTTGTCTGCCGACACCTCTCTCGTTGCCCACACACACCAAAAACACTCGCTCACATACACATTTATATATGTATGTATATCAAGACTTTTGGATGCTGCTCACGGTCCATCACACCGGGTGGTTTTGACCCCGGTGTCCAGGAGCTGTTTTCAGAGATGTTATCTTCCTCGCAAGGTGGGCGTAGAAAATAATTCCGAAGAATATGAGTGAGAGGGAGGGAGATAAAAGAAGAGGGGATGAGAAATAAAGGAATCTTCCAATTCATCCGTCCGCATGGTTTTTTCAGAGAATGGACCACATAAGGAAGAGATGGAATTTAGAATAATCGTGAGCGCATGTCTTGATAGAAATGTATAGAAAATAGAAATAGTTACTTATACAATTCTAATTATGAAAAAAAATAAAACTTTTTTTCTTCTGTTATCCTGATAACCCTGGTTGATACAGGTCAGGGAATTTAGGGAACTATAATAAAACTATTACTTATAAATTATTTAATGAATAATTTTACTTAAATATTTAAGAATTAATTGAATTTTAAAAGAGTTGAGTTTACAATTTTCATAAGTAGATGAACTTCAAAAAGTTTCAATTTGGAATTTTATAAAATTTCAATTTTGAATGAATTTCATTGGAAATTTTAAAGAACTTTGATTTTTGAAAAATTTTAGTAATTCAAATTTTTTTGAAATTAATTAAATTTTTTAATATATATTTAATTAATTATTAAAAATAATGGATTTTTAGAAGAATTTTAGTTAACCCTCACAGGCTCAAGTTCGATTTTTGAAATGCGCGCACAAGGTGGGTCCGAGGGACCCGGATGTTTCAATGCAATAAAAAATAAAATTTAATAGCAAAGTGCTTCATATTTTCCATATTTAATACAATTTTAATGATATAATTGCATAAAAAATTTTAAATATTAAAAAGTAATCAATTTATAACTAAAATTTGTTTAATAAATTTAATGCGTCATTTTGAATAAATCGAACTACATACTTATTAAGCAAGATTTTTTTAATGTGTATTTTTTGTTCTATTGAATTACCGATTATGGCAGTGGTTGATAAAAATACCATAAATAAATCCAATATTGCATAAAAATTGCAAATTTTTAAATTTTTTTTCATAGCCCGGGTCCCTCGGACCCGGCTTGAGCCCTTACGTATGTTCGACTTAAAAGGTAATTTTTCCAGAATATTTTATAAATAAAGAATTGTTTATATTGATGAAAAATGTGTGTTTTTACGTCCCCAAGCCTAATGTGAAGTTGATTTTCCAATAATATTTTTTTAACCGGAAGTAGATCAAAAAAACTTTCCTCCGGGTCCGAGGGACCCGGCTCGAGCCCGTGAGGGTTAAAAACCCTACAAAAATTGAATTTTGAAGAATTTACAGATGATTTCAGAAATTCAATTATTTTCAAAAGTAATAAAATATTCTTCGAAGAAATTCAATTACATTAAAATATTTACAACAATTTTTGTAAAATTTAATTTATGTTTATAAATAATAAAATTCAACTCCAGCATTCAATTAGTTTTAAAAATTTTAATAAAATTCTTGACAAAATGTCAATTATTTTCTAAAATTTTCCCCAATTCAATGATTTTCAATGTCTACTATTTTACTAATAAGTTTACCAAAAGAATTTAATTACCTATATAGTTAAAAGAAATTTTAGTAAAATCGTACATTAACATTTAAGTATTTTCATAAATAATAAACATTTCACAAGAATTCTATTATTCACAAATCTTCTATAAATTTCTTCGCAATAATATAATTATTTTCATAAATAATAAAATTCTTCTGAAGAATTCAATTATGTTTAAAAATAATAAAACTCATCCGAAAAATCAAATTAGATTTCATACAATTTTAATTGAATTCCTCGAAAAATGTATAATTATTCTTAAAAATTTCATTAAAATTCGTCGAAAGAATTCAATTATTTAAAAATTTTTTGATAAAATTCTTTATGAAAATGTTTTGAATTAAATTTTGTGTAATTATAATAATAATTTATGTTCATAATTTTTTAAAAATTTTAATAAAATTCTACGCAAACCTTTAATTATTTTCGTAAATAATAAAAATATTTTACAAGAATTCAATTATTTATAAAATTTTTTAAAACTTCTTAGCAAGAATTTAATTATTATCATAAATAATAAAATTCTTTTTAAGAATTCAATTATTTTAATACTTAATAAAACTTGTTGCAGAATTTCAATTATTTTTCATGCAATTTTAATCGAATTTCTCGAAAAAAGTAATTATTCTCGTAGAATTTTCTAATAAAAAATGATTAAAAAATGATTTTCAGTTAAAATTTGAAATTATAATTAAATATTAAAATTATTATAGCGTGAATTTTTAGAAATAATTGAATTATAAAAAGATGGTAAATTAGAATCTTTGAAAATCTGAATTTTTCGTACTTTTAACTAACAAGCCAAGTAGAATAATTTTTTTCCTTTTTTAAAAATAATTTCAAGTTTTTAACTTTTAATATTTAATTGAAGAATTTTGGAATACATATAATCGAAATTTCGTAAAATTGAGTTGTAAACAAATGAATATGAAAATGCTCAAGGAACTTTTGCAAAAATTATTAAAAATAATTGATAATTCAATTCCTTCGAAGAGTTTTAATATACAATTTTTGAAAATAATTTGATTTTTCGAAGAATTTATTTAAAATTGTATTAAAAATAATTGAAATCTTGTGAAGAATTTTATTATTCAGGTGAATAATTGAATTCTTGCAACGAATTTTATTAATTTTTTTTTAAATAATTGATTTCTGTAAAGAATTTTATTATTTATGAAATATGAATTTTATTATGAATTCTTGCAAAAATTTTTAAAAATAATTACATTTTTCGAGAAATTTATTTAAAATTGTATTATAAAAATAATTAAAATCCTATGAATATTTTATTATTTATGAAAATAATTGAAATCTTGCAACGAATTTTATTTCATTTTTTTTTTTAATAATTGAATTCATGTGGAAAATGTTATTACTTATTAAAATAATTGAATTCTTGCGAAGGAATTTATTAAAATTTTTTTAAATAATTGAAACCCTCCGAAGAATTTTACTTTTTATGAAGATAATTGAATTTTCAGGGAGAATTTTATTAAAATTTTTGAATATAATTGAAATTCTTTAAAAAATTTTATTATTTATGAAAATAATTGAATTCTTGCGAAGGAATTTATTAAAATTTTTTTTAAATAATTTAATTTGTTTTTGAAAAATTTTATGGAAATTTAAATTATCATAAAACAGGAAGAAATCGATCGATTTTTTTCTGTTTTATAATAATATTTTTCATGATTAATTTAATTAAAAACATTATAAATAATTTAGAAATTAGTTAAAGATAATTTTCAAAAATATGTTTGGATCAATTTTATAATAAGAAATGATGTTTTCGTCAAATATTGTATTATATAAGTCCTTAGTGTTTCTCTGTGCTGAAATTTTTTATGACTCGCTATATATAAAATGCTTTTGTCTTGCAAATTCAGTTACACACAGACTGATCGAATTGTCCGCGTGTTTTATTATATTATGCGGCTAAGCGCGACGAGTTGAATGAATTGAGAGAGAGAGAGAGAGATAGTGAGAGAGGAGTGAGTTTTTTTGATGAAACCGGTCGTAACTTATGTGCAAAATAAAAGAATATTTTGCAAATAATGCTTATTTATCATCTTGCTTTTTGAGTGTCGTAAAGTTGAGCACCGGTTTTCAGCATTAGTAAACAAACAAGAGCATAAAAGACACGAAAGTGATTCCATCTGATCAAAAAGACGTCCAGCAGAGCGACTTACCGCATAGCAGTTTATTGTCCGCGTGTTATATATATACGTGTGTAGATGTATATAATAATATAAAAGTGCGTTTGTTCCGGATAGAGATCTTTGACGAGGTACATGTGATACAGATCCCCAGAGAGACACCTATCGCTATATAGACTCGTTTCTCATCTCCTTGAATCGGATTAGAAATTCCTTCTCTATATTAAAAATACGTTTAAACCTCGTATATTGAGAGTGAATAACTTCATATTCCAAAGATTTATCTTTACAACTAACAACTATAAGAGAGAGATCATATAAAACTTAATAGTATGTCTATGCAGTTTTTCGTTTTAGTTACAAATTTCTATTCGCGGAAGAAAATCCGGTCGTATTTTAATTTTTATTGTGATTTTTAATGTTTAATGTCCCTTGAATTTATTAGTGAAATCTTATTCAAAACTCTTAGCGAACTATTATCTTTTTAATAGAAATGTCGAAGGGAATTTTTTAAACCTTGAAAAAACCTGGAAAAGTCAGGGAATTTTGATCGAAATCCTGGAAAATTGTCGTTTTCTGCAGTTATTGTATGTTTATTCTTAAAAATTTAATTTCATTTAAATATTTCAAAATTAATTCAATTTTAAAAGAATTGCATTTACAATTTTCAAAAGTAGATGAACTTCAAAAGATTTTGATTTAAAATTTTGTAAAATTTAAATTTTAAATGGATTTAATTAGAAATATTAAAAAACTTAGATTTAAAAAAATTTTAAAACTCAAATTCTTCGGGAATTAGTTAAATTTTTTAATATATATTTAATTGATTATTAAAAATAATGGATTTATAGAAGAATTTTAGTTAAAAACACTAAAACAAATTGAATTTTTAAGCAATCACAAATTACTGCAGAAATTCAATTATTTTCAAAAGTTTTTTTAAATTCTTCTCAGAAACTCTATTGTTTTCAAAAATTTTAATAAAATTCTTGGTAAAATTTTAATTATTTTTACATAATTTATTCATAAATAATAAAACTCAATGCTGAATTTCAATTATTTTTAATACAATTTTAATGGAGTTCCTCGAAAAAAGTTATTATTCTTAAAAATTTTATTAAAATTCATCAGAGAAATTCAATTATTTGAAAAATCCTTGCTACTGTTTATTTATTAGAATTTAAGTATTATTTTCAATACATTTTTAATTAAATTTCCTTAAAGAATGAAATTAATATCAATAATTTTAATAAAATTCTTAGCGTTAGAATTCAATTTTTTTCAAAATATAATTTTAATAAAATTCTTCGCAAAAATTCAATTATGTTTAAAAAATTTACAAAAATTGTCGTTAAAATTTGAATTATCTTTATAATTAATAAAATTTTGCTCCGAAATTCAATTATTTTCAAAATTTGTAATAAAATTCTTGACATAATTTCAATTATTTTTAATATAATTTTCATCCTCGAAAAATGCAATTATTCTAAAAAATTTTATTAAAATTTTTCAAGAGAATTCAATTATTTAAAAATAAATTTTAGTAAAATTCGTCTCAAGAATTCAATTATTTAAAAAAAAAATTTGCGATAAAATTCTATTCAAACATTTAATTATTTTTGTAAATATTAGAGGTGTGCATTTAATCGAGTCGAACCGAAAATTATTCGACTCGACAACAGAAAACTCGAATCGGGAATAATTCGAATCGAACTAGCCAATTCGAATTTGAAGTTTCGAATTTCGAATCGGCCGATTCGAATCGAAAGTGAATTCGAATTCAAAGTTTCGAATTTCGAATCGGCCGATTCGAATCGAAAGTAAATTCGAATCGAACTAGCCAATTCGAATTCGAAACTTCGAATTTCGAATTGACCGATTCGAATCGAAAGTAATTCGAATCGAGTCGGCCAATTCGAAAGTAATTCGAATCGGACAATTCGAATTTCGAATTGTGCGACTCGGTTATTTTATTTGCACAACTATTTTGACAGAAATCCTAACCTAAAATTAGCAGGCTGGTATTCATAATAAGTAAGTATTCATAATTCTAAGTACTTAGAAACTTTTTCTTAAAAATGTCAATATATTTTTTATTAATTTTATAATTTTTTTAATGTATAAATAACATACAAATACCAATAATGTGTTGAAAGTGAACAGGGCTCTAACCAGTGAAAGTTTTTAAAAATACGGACTTTACGGACCAATTACTGACAAAAATATAACTAGTCCGAGTCAAATAAGAGAATATTTTACTTCAAATTATAAATTCAATTTTTCATAACATAACCGAACAATATCTTCAAGTTTTTTCTATTCTATTTTTCAATTATTATTTTCAAGAATTTTTAACTAAAATTCTTCTTTAAATCGATTATTCTTAATATTTTTCGAAAAAATTCTTTAAGAATTTTCAAATCCATTAGTTTACAATATTTAATTTTATGAAATTTCAAATACATATTCCTAAATTTTTCAATTAAATGAATATTAAAAAATAAAAACTTAAACAATATTTACAAAATTCAATTAAACTTTTTCAAAATTAAATTATTTTTAAAAATTCACGCTATATTGCTTTTAATATTTAATTGTAATCTAAAATTTTAACTAAAATTTATTTTTAAATCAATTTTTATTAGAAAATTTTACTAGAATTCAATTATTTATAATTTTAAATACAAAAGTAAATAATTCATTGAATAATTAAATGTTTCTTAAAATTGAATTCCCATAAAGAATCGTTATCAACAATTTGTAATAAAATTTTTAAGAATAATGCCATTTTTGGAGAAATTCGATTAAAATTGTATTTAAAATAATTGGAATTTTTTCAGTTTCATTATTTTCGAAAATAATTGAATCCCTAAGAAGAATTTTATTATTTATGAGAATAATTGAATTTCTGCAAATTTATTATTTATACGAAAATATTTGATTTTCTAAAAAGAATTTTATTATTTTAAGTAAAAACACAAATATTGAATTTCTGTAAAGTATTTTATCATTCATGGAAATAATTGAATTTTCGCAAAGATTTTATTTAAATTTATGACAAAAATTAAATTCCTTAGAGAAATTTTGTAAAATATTTTAAAAATAATTGAATTACTGCCAAGTCTTTTATTAAAATTATACCAATATTTAAATTCTTTTGAGAATTTAAATTGATTTAATATAATTGTATTTTTTCAAAGATTTTATTAAAGTTTAAAAAAATTAAATTTTTTCTAGAGTTTTTTGTAAATCTATTGAAAATAATTAAACTTTTTATTACAATTTTTGAAAATAATAAAATTCCTTTGAGACATTTTGTTAATGATTTAAAAAATAATTGAATTACTGCGAAGCCTTTTATTAAAATTTGTGACAATAATTAAATTTTTTTCAAAATTTCAATTGAAATAGTACTGAATAGTTGTAAAGAATTTTATTAAAATTTAAAAAAAAATTGAATTCCTGAGAAGAATTTTATTATTTATGAAAATAATTGAATTCTTGCAAAAAAGTGCCCTTTTTAGCACCGCGTTATGAAAAATTAAATTACAATTTTTATATAAAAACTTATTCTTAGAATTGTTTTATCATAATTTTTTAAGATTCAATTAGCTTGGAACAAAGTAAATTATAAAGTTTTCTTAAATTTACTATTTTAAAATTTTTAAGAAATTATTTATAATTAAAATTCTTGAAAAATTTGATTACCTTTTAAAATTTTTTAAAAAATTGATTATTTTTAAAAGATTTGACTAAATTTAAATGAGTTTTTAAAAGATTTTACCAAATTTCAATTTTTTTAACATTTTTTAAGTGTAGGTATGTAATTGTGAAAATATTGTCTTTCAAAAATGATTTAGAAATAATTATGAAAAGTTAATTTTATGAATCTGTTTATTAAAATTTTTGAAAATATTCTACTTTAATATCTCTAAAAAGAAAAATGGACGGTTTTAATTATTATAAAAAATTTAATTTTTGGAAGCTTTATAGTTTTAATGCATTTTTGGACGAATCTACAATCTTGTTGAATAAGAAACGGAATTTAATACCGCCGCAAATCGCAAAGGAAATTGTATTTATTAACCGTAATTATTTGTTACTAAATGAAATTGAATTAATCATTTTTTTATTTATAAATTACTATTAAAGGTAATCAAAATATAAATAATGTAAACAATATTTAATTATATATTAGCTATTAAATTGTTAAAATGAATAAAAATTTATTTTAAAAATTGAGCAAAAAATTTGCAAAATAAGTTCTTTTTCCTTATGTACTACAAACAATAAGCGAAATATTTCCTTCACTTTCAACACATTATTGGTATTTGTATGTTATTTATATATTAAAAAAATTATAAAATTAATAAAAAATATATTGACATTTTTAAGAAAAAGTTTCTAAGTACTTAGAATTATGAATACTTACTTATTATGAATACCAGCCTGCTAATTTTAGGTTAGGATTTCTGTCAAAATAGTTGTGCGAATAAAATAACCGAGTTGCACAATTCAAAATTCGAATTGTCCGATTCGAATTACTTTCGAATTAGCCGACTCGATTCGAATTACTTTCGATTCGAATCGGTCAATTCGAAATTCGAAACTTTGAATTCGAATTGACTAGTTCGATTCGAATTCACTTTCGATTCGAATCGGCCGATTCGAAATTCGAAACTTCGAATTCGAATTGACTAGTTCGATTCGAATTCACTTTCGATTCGAATCGGCCGATTCAAAATTCGAAACTTCGAATTTCGAATTGGCTAGTTCGATTCGAATTTTCTATCGATTCGAATTTTGCACACCTCTAGTAAATATTAAAAATTTCACAGAAATTCAATTATTTACCATTTTTTTTTTTATAAATTTCTTCGCAAAAATTCAATTATTTTTATAAATAATAAAAATTTTTACAAGGATACAATTATTGTCATAAATAATAATATTCTCTTTAGTAATTCAAATTATTTTCATAAATAAATAATTAATAATTAAATAATTTACAAATTTTTTATGAATTTCTTTGCAATAGGTAATTCAATTATTTTCAAAAATATTATGTAATATTTTCAAAAGTAATAAAATTTTTCGAAAAAATCCAATTTTGTTTAAAAATTTACAAAAATTCTCGTCAAAATTTCAATTATCTTTATAAATAATAAAATTTTTCTCCGAAATTCAATGATTTTCCAAAATTTTAATAAAATTCTGGGCAGAATTATTTTAATTATTTTTAATACAATTTTCATCATATTTCTCGAAAAATGCAATTATTCTTAAAAATTTTATTAAAATTTGTTGATAAAATTCTTTAAGAGAAAACAATTTTTAGAAATATTCAGTTTCTCCATAAATTATTTATTTTTGTATTTAAATAACTAAATTCTCGTAAAATTTTCTAATAAAAATTAATTTCGTAAAATTAAATTGTAAACAAAAGAATTTGAAAATTCACAAAGAACTTTTTGAAAAGTTATTAAAAAAATTGACTTAAAGAAGAATTTCAGTTGAAAATTCTAGAAATGAATCGATATCTTCACGTTTTATAATAATATTCTTATGTGGTATTGAATTTCAAATTTTTGAATATCTTAATTTTTTATAAAAAAAATAACGATTAAATATTTATTTAAAAATGAAGTTATTGATGTTTTCGAATAATTTTCGTTTTAAATACCTGGAAAAATTTAGTTTTCTATCCTGGAAAAGTTCCAATTTGTCCCACCTGGGTCGGGATTCGAACACCTGGCGCGACACGCACTTAGACTGTGCCTTACGCCCCACGGCCATGTCACTGCGTCTAAGAAACGAAAATCCTTTCTTTGGATTATTTCCAATTCCTTATCGATTTCTGTAATAAAAAATATTATTCAAGAAGAAAATTTTTAATTTTAATAACAAGAAGGTTTTTAAATAACAAGAAATGCAAAAATTACACTAAAGGCAAGAAATTAATTATTAAAATTTCTTGCCTTTACTGTAATTTTTGCTTTACTTTGAATATTTTCTTTTCCTTTATTAAAAGCCGAATAATGTCGTATTTTCTGAAGAAATTAGAGAAGAAATTTAAAGAAACACGAAAAATGACAGTTATTGGTTGTGTGGAGATATTTTTTTTTCTGCAATACTCAATATATGTTAAAATGTAGAAAAACCACTGCCGGCTGCTGGCGAATGACATATTTATCGGTTTCTAAATTACGCATAGCAGGGGCTGTAGTTACGTCTTGTTTCGGCGCCTTGGAACATTGTGGTCACGTCGGTAATGGGCTGTTGGACCATAAATAAATGGCGTCTCGCATCTTGTCTTGTCCCATCGTTTTCTTATATACTTTGGCATCCAACCGTGTTTTGAAGAAAACAAAACGAGAGAGAAAGAAGAATGGCTCGTTTAGCATGCACGCATTCGCCTTTACTCGTCGACACGAGTCACCGGATACTTTCGATGATCGCTTTAGCATTTTAAAAGCATTCCTTGAGCCCATATAGATTTTTTCGCGCGATATATACACTATCCCGAGGCAAACGAGATCGCAACCTTTAAGCAGTCAAAGCTCGTAAAAGGGTTACACACAGCTTCCGATTTCCGATAAGCTGTCATGCTTTTTCTAATCTCGTTTACTAAATATCCCATTCCTTTTCATTCTTCTTAATACTCTCTCTCTCTCTCTCTCTCTCTTACAATCCATCAATCTCTCCGGGGGTATTACCTTTTTCTCTTCTTATATCGCTTATTTCTTATTTGCCTCTACAATGTAGTTACAAAATTTACATTCAGATTTAATTTTTTTTTTCTCTGTCTGTCAATAGAGAAATTGTTTGGTAATTGAAAATTGTGTTTCGCAACAAAAGCAAATATTCTTTATAGAAGTGGGCTTTATTGAAATTTTTTTTCTCATTTCCGTGCGCCCGCGTGTTGTTCGGAGACGGAAATAATTTTATCTAAACAAGACTGGAAATTAAAGAATATAATCAAAAAAGGCGGATCGTTGTTATTAGCGAGACAAATGACAGCAACATTCGACATATAAAGCTTCACCTGTCAAGAGTTATAATAATGAAACAATTCCGTAGGCGCCGAGGCGCACAATGTCCAATCTTTTCGCAGGTCTTTTCGCCCACCCGTCGAGACACTATCATCGTTTTCGTCTCGCGAGTTATTTTTTTTCTTTTATATATATATTGTATTATATTTTCATTGCATTCCATTGCCTATGAAGAAATTATGCAAATTATCCTTTCTCGCTATAATCGAAAATGGAAAAAGTATTATGAAAATTGTTTGATCTTTTCTACAATAATATTATATTGTATATTTTATTATAAAATAAATAAGAAGAATATATAAATTAAAAAATGAGAATGTAATATTAACAATAAATTTTATTAAATAATAAATAAAAACTGAGTTCTAGCCTCTGAGCGTTGGGGGGAATCGAACCACTGTCCCTAAAAATAAGTCTAAACATGTCTCACTAATTCAAGTGCCTTAACGACTACGACCATCGACAATTAAATAATAAATAAATTAAAATTTATCATTTCATTCAGAAATTAAAATTGAATCAATGCACTGACTAATTTAATTCATCAATTTAACAAACTTCAGGGTTGCCACAGGTCAGGGAAATGTCAGAGATTTTTATTAAAAGTACTGGAAAAAAAGAAAATTTTGAATTTATAAGAAAATTCTGAATTTTGGTGTCTTTTCTGTTATAGTATCATAATCTATGAAATTGCAAAAAATTCAAATACAAACCCTTCAATTTTTTCTATTTCTAATAATAATTTCTTTTTAAATAACTTAATTCTTGAATAACTATCATAAAACTATTACTTATAAATTATTTAATGAATAATTTTACTTAAAAATTTCAAAATTAATTTAATTTCAAAAGAGTTGCGTTTACAATCTTCATAAATAGATTAACTTCAAAGGTTTCAATTTGAAATTTTAGTAAATATTAATTTTTAATGAATTTAAATAGAAATTTTAAGAACAACTGATTACAGAAAATCAATTATTTTCAAAAGTGATAAACTTCTTCGCATAAATTCAATTATTTAAAAAAATTTTAAAAAATTCTCATTAAAATTTTAATTATCTTTATAAAGAATAAAATTCTTGTCCGAAATTAAATTATTTTCAAAAAATTTAATAAAATTCTTGTCAAAATTTTAATAATTTTCAAAAATTTTCCTCATTTCAATTATTTATAATATCTAGTATTTTAATAAAAATTTCACAGAAATTCAATTACTTATCAATTTTTTAGAAATTTCTTTGCACCAATTACATTATTTTAATTTTTTTAATGAAGTTTCTCGAAATGTTGACAAGATTATTTACAAGATTTAGTTAATAAAAGTTTCCTATATATAATTCAATTATTTTCCAAATTATTTTCACAAATAATACATTTTTTTATGGGAATTCACTTATTTAAAAAAATTTTAATAAAATTCTTTACAAGAAATCAATTATTTTCATAATTAATAAAATTTTTCTTGAGAATTCAATTATTTAAAAAAATTTGAATAAAACTTCTTCGCAGAAATTTTATTAATTTTAAAGATTTTAATAAAATTGTTGGCAAAATTTCTATTATTTTCAAAAATAATAAAATACTCCTTCAAAATTCAAATCTTTTTAAAAATTTTAATAATAAAATTCTTGTCAAAATTTCAATTATTTTTATGTTTAATAAAATCCTTCTTCGAAATTCAATTATTTTCAAAGATTGTAATAAAATTTTTGGCAAAATTTCTATTATTTTCAAAAATAATAAAATCCTCGTTCAAAATTCAAATATTTTCAAACATTTTAATAAAATTCTTGTCTAAATTTTAATTATTTTCAAAAATTTTCCTCATTTTAATTATTTTTAATATCTACTATTTTAATCAAATTTTCCAAAAGAATTCAATTATTTAAACAAAATATTAATAAAAATTTCACAAGAATTTAATTAGTTATCAATTTTTTATAATAATTTCTTTTAGCACCAATTCGATTATTTTTAATTTTTTAATGAAGTTTCTCGAAGAAATTCAAATATATTCGGAAAATTTAAATAAACTTCTTTTAAAAATTCTATTATTTATCAAAAATGTTGAAAAAATTCTTTACAAGATTTAGTTAATAAAATTGAAATTTTAATAAAATTTTTCTATATAATTCAATTATTTACAATACAATTCTTCTTAAGAATTCAACTATTTTCACAAATAATACATTCTTTTATGGTGCATTCAATTATTTAAAAAAATTTGAATAAAATTCTTCACAAGAATTCAAATTAGTTTCATAAATAATAATATTTTTGTCCGGAATTCAATTATTTTTACAAATAAAATTCTTCACGGGAATTTAATTCTTTAAAAAAAATTTGTGACGCGATCTGAAGAAAGGGACCTTAGAAGCAAGAAATTATAGGTTATGTTTGCAATTTAATTGAAAATACAAAAAAAGGATCAACTGTCAATATAAATCATTGAAGTTTAAGTCTTCATTAAAACTAAAATATTTAATAAACACTGATTTTAATTCGAAATAAGTAAAAAGAAACTTTCAAACAAGAAAAAAGTAACTCTAACCCAACCTTAAAATGATTTGCTTCTAAGGTCCCTTTCTTCAGATCGCGTCACATTTAATAAAATTCGTTGCAAGAATTCAATTATTTTCATAAATAACAAAACTTATCGCAGAATTTCAATTATTTTTTGTACAATTTTAAATAAAATGATAGAAAATTAGATTTATTCTTAAAATTTTTTTTTAAATTCGCCGAAAGAATTCAATAATTTTTAAAAATTTTTAATAAAATTTTTTATAAAATTTTTTATAAAAATTCAATTTTAAGAAATATTTAAATTATTTAATAAATGATTTATTTTTGTTATTAAATAATTGAATTCTTGAATAATTTACTAATAAAAATTGATTAAAAAATGAATTTCATTTAAAATTTTAAATTTTAATTGAATATTAAAAGCATTGAATTTTTAGAAACAAATAAATTTTGAAAAGGGTTCAAATTAAAATCTTTGAAAATTTGAATTTATAGTTACAATATTCTGATGATATAAAATAATTATTTTATTATTGAATTATTGAATTTCAGAATAGGTTTGAAATTGGAAATCTTAATTTCTATAGAAAAATAATAGGTAATGATTAAATATTTATTTAAAAAAGAAATTGTTGATAATTTTGAATAATTTTACAATTATAGAAATTCGTTAATAAATGTAATACAACATTTTTTGAAAATGTAATAATTTTTGGAGTGAATCAGAATAATCTTTAGTGTCAGGGATAGAGTCAAAATTTTTGCTGGAAATCAGGGAAAAGTCAGGGAAAAACAAAATGAAATTTTTGTGTCAACCCTGTTCTTCTTTAGGCAATTTATTATCAATATTTAAAAAAGAGTTCGAAAAAATATAAATAGTGAAAATTATTAATAATATCAAAATGATTAGAAATGAGTTTTTCGTTAGAAAAGAACTGGCGCACGTGTTTGAGCGAGATTCATCATCATCACCACCATCATCATTGTTAATTCTGGTATCAGAACATTTTGTAAGAAGAAAAAAAAGAAGGAAAAAAAGAAGAAAAGAAAGAAACGCGCGAGAGTTATATTTTCGTTGTACATGCCAACTCATCGGCTCTTCGTGGGAACGCCTTTGTAGTAGCCAAACGTGACGAACAATATGAAAAATTAAAACGCCCTTGTTTTCTTTAGAAAAGAAGCTTCGCGTTTAGTTTCTTAAAAATGATTTGCGCAGTCACTTCCCTGCTTCTTCTTCTTATTATATTATTCGCTTTTGAAGAGAAAAAAAACATTCTTCTCCTGTGTTCTAAACATCAATATATACTGATTTCAAAAAATGAATTTTCGCATCAAAAAATTTTAATGTATAGAAAAAAATATTCTGTGTATTTTACGCAATTTTTACAACAGTAACGAACAGGAACTACTGTTTTGGCGATAGAAAAAATAGTTTATTTTCAAAAATTCTAATTAAATAGAACAAATAAATTATAAAAGTTAAAAAAATATTTCAAAGCGAAATTTTAATTTTTATATTTTAGAAAATTTGTAAAAAAAATACAGCAAGAAAGATAATTTAAAGAAAAAAATAGAAGAAGAAAGAAAAAAAACAAGAGAAAAAGGATCAGAAAAAGAAATTTTTAGAGTTCATTTTTAAACCGAAAATTATTAACTGTAAAAACGGAAATACTTTAATTTTTATTTGGCTTATTTTATTGATAATTTTACATGCAATCAAAAAATTTATTTGCTATTGATGTGCTAATTTTTTTCCAAGAAGTTGTTGCGATAATGATCTAAGAAATTTTAAAACAAAATTTAAATATTTTTCATTCGAAGAAAAATAATACTAAAAATATTACAAATGAATATTTTATAATATTCGTGTTATATCATATTTCTATTTTAGAAAAATTCTATATGTAAAGAATTAGAAAATGTTTAACTTCCAAAAATATTCATAAAATTTTTAATTCTTAATTTTTTAAATTATTTTAATAGATTTTATAATTTATAAGTGAAAAATTTAATTTTTGTATTTCTGAAAATAAATAATTGTAAAAATAATTGTAAAAATAATTGTAAAAATTATTTATAAAAAATAAAAAAAAAGAAAGAAAATAGAAAAAACAAAAGAAGGGAAAAGAAGAAGAAAAGGAGAAACTAGTAAAAATTAGTAAATTAGTAATTTTTACTAATTTTTAATTTACAATTGTTGGTGTAAACTTTATTTACACAAAAATTTTGTTTTTGGGAAAAATATTTTTAAAAATCTATTTTTGGTGTCAATTTTATTTGCACCAAAAATAGTAAAAATTGCAAGAAATGCACAAAACTTCCAAAACAATTTCATGTTTATGTTCACATTGTATAACAGTAAAATTAACTATTAAATTTTTTCCCTTTTTTTCCAAAATAAAAATAAAATTACAAAAAAAAAAATTATGAGCAATATTAAAAAAAAAAATAATATCCTGTACTTACAATTATTGTAAATTAGTTATTGCGTTTGACCTCGAGTCCCATTCTTTCCGTTTTAAAAATTTTATTACCCCGTTATATTAGAATTCCATCGATAAACCATCTCATCGTGTCAAGATATTCCATTTTGCCATCGGTTTATAGTTTAGGTCATAAAAAAAAAATCTTATTGCGCTCGAGAAAAAAAATGGCTTTCAAAAGACTATTTTTTTTAAATACATCATTCATTTCTATCCAAACGAATGCTTCCTGAATTTCCAGATTTTAATTTTAAGTCAACATTCTTGTGGTCCATCGAGAAATTGAGAAATCCCCAGAAATACAGCAATAAAGCGTCTCTCTTTTTCTATCTTCTTCATAATATTCCTATTTCGTAACCGTTTTAAAAAAAGGACCGTCTCAATTATTTTTTTTTGTCTCTTTCAACTTTCCTGAAATTAGAAAATAATTCCATATTATTATTATTATTTATTTATTTTAACACCTGAATACGGTTTTGATTCGGAACTATTTGTTCCAATTTTTCTATTTTTACAGTCATTATTGTAAAATTGAAAAATCCGTTTTAAATACCAAAAAAGAAGGAGAAAAAAGGAAAAATTCGCAATGATGAGAAAAGGAAAAAGAAGTTGTATTTTTTTTTGCCTCGAGTGTGTCAAATTGCTTTTTTTAGAATGAAGTATATTTTGAGTAGAAGTACAAAGGAGAGCTCTCCGGAAGATGCATTGTACTGTTTGTGAGAAATGAAAAGGTTTGCGATTAAAACGAGCGACTCGGTGCCACGAGTGAGTTTTTTGGTTTTTTTTTCCTTTTTTATTTTTTGACTGAAAAATAGCCGCTTGACCGTAAAAAGAAAAACGCAAAAGTTTCGTTGTTACATTCCAGGAAAGTTTGAAGAGTAAAGGTATATACGTAGAAGAATCTTTAACGGAACACGGTTATTGTATATACATATATATGTATATAGTATAGTCGAAGAGAAAACCTATTGTCCGTCGGTGCCAAGCAGTCTGGAAGCCAGTCTAAAACGCGGTCAACACTAAAACCGCCTGAACAAATCATCTCTCTGATCATTCATTCTCTCAAGACTTTTTTTTATATTCAGCCTCCCTAAAAAAATCTCCTTTTCATTATACTATCGATTCAGAGGAATTTAGGAGAAAAAAAAACAAAATTATCTACAGGAAGAAAGGAATCCAAGCAGCAGGTACCTAATCATGGTTGCCACAAAAATTTAATTTAATTTTTCTCTGATTTACAGATAAAATTTTGACTTTATCTCTGACAGAAAAAAATATTTTTATTTACTATAAAAATTATTAGATACTTGAAAAAATTTATTTACGAATTTCTTCAATTGTAAAATTATTCCAAAACATCAAAAACTTCTTTTTTGAATAAATATTTTATTATTATTATTCCATAGGAATTAAGATTTTCAAAAAATTTCCAATTTAAACCTTTATAAAATTCAACAAGTAATAAGAATATATTATTATAAAACATGAAGATATTGATTACTCCGAGTCTTCGACTCAGAGTGATCAATATCTTCATGTTTTATATAATTAATTTAAATTTCCATAAAATTTTTCAAAAACAAATTCAATTATTTAGAAAAATAATAAAATTTTTCATATAGGATTTCAATTACATATTTTTAATACAATTTTAAATAAATTCTTCGAAAAATGTAATTATTTTCAAAAATTGTTTGCAAAATCTACAGAATTTCAATTATTTTCACAAATAATAAAATTCTTTACAAAATTTCAATAATTAAGAAAAAATTAATAAAATTTGTTGCAAAAAATCAATTATTCTCCTAAATATAGTAAAATTCTGCACAGGATTTCAATTATTTTTCATCCAATTTTAAGTAAATTTTACGAAAAATGTAATTAATAATAAAATCTTTCGCAAGAATTAAATTATTTTTATAACTAATAAAATTTTTACGTGAATTCAATATACTTTAAAAAATGTAATAAAATTCGTTGTAAGAATTCAATTATTCTCATAAATAATAAAATCTTTCATAGAATTTCAATTATTTTTAATGCAATTTCAAATCAATTCCTCGAAAAATGTAATTATTTTCAAAAAAATTTTACTAGAATAATTCAATTACATTTCACACATAATTAAATTGTTAGCTGAAATTCAAATATTTTCAAAATCTACTATTTTAATAGAATTTCTCAAAAGAATTCAGTTATTTAAAAGAAAGTGTAATAAAATTCGTTGCAAGAATTCGATTATTTTCATACATAATAAAATTCTTTACAGAATTTCAATTATTTAAAAAAAATGTAATAAAATTCGTTGCAAGAATTCAATTATTCTTCTAAATAATAAAATTCTTCACAAGATTTAAATTATTAATTTTATTATTATTATTACTTTTTATTAGAAAATTCTATGAGAATTCAATTATTTAAATACAAAATAAATAATTTATTAAATAAATAATTGAATGTTTCTTAAAATTGACTTCTCATAAAGAATTTTATCAACAAATTTTTAAATAATTGAATATTTAATTATTTTCAAAATTAATTAAATTTCTTCGCATAAATTCAATTATTTTCAGAGAATCAAAAAAAAAAAAAAAAATTGTCGTTAATATTTCAGTTATCTTTATAATTGGATAACGAAATTCTTCGACAAAATTCAATTATTTTCAAAAATTTTTCTTAATTCAATGATTTTTAATATTCTACTATTTTAATAAAATTACTCCAAAGAATTCAATTATTTAAAAACAATTTTGACAAAGTTCTAAACGAATATTCAATTATCTTTTAAAATAATGAAAATTTTACAGGATTTAATTATTAAAAGTAGAATTTGCATACATTTTTTTGAAAAAAAAACCAATTGTTGTAAACTTTTTTATAAAATTCTTCGCAATAATTCAATTATTTTCATAAATAATAAAACTCATTGTAGAATTTCAATTATTTTTAATACAATTTTAATCAAATTCCTCGAAAAATGTAATTATTAATAAAAATTTTATTAAAATTCGTCGAAAGAATTCAATTATTTAAAAATTTGTTGATAAAATTCTATATAAAAATTAAATTTTAAGAAACATTCTTTCATTTATTCAATTAATTATTTACATTTGTATTTAAATAATTGAATTCTCGTAGAATTTTCAAATAAAAATTGATTTCAAAATTAATTTCATATAAAGTTTTAGATTTAACTTTGGAGAAGTTACTAATAATTGCAAGTTTTAGAAAAATTTTTCTTAATTCAATGATTTCCAATATCTACTATTTTTATCAAATTTTTTTAAAAGAATTCAATTATTTGAAAAAAATGTTGATAAAATTCTAATCAAACATTAAATTATTTTCATAAATAATAAAATTCTTTACAGAGATTTAATTATTTTTATGAATAATAAAACTTTTCATAGAATTTCAATTTTTTTTAATTCTATTTTTATCGAATTCCTCGAAAAATGTAATTATTCTTAAAAATTTTATTAATATTCGCAGAAAAATTCAATTAATTAAGTATTTGTTGATAAAATTCTTTATGAGAATTTAATTTTAAAAAACTTTTAACTATTCAATAAATAATTTATTTTTGAATTTAAACAATGGAATTCTCGCAGAATTTTTTAATAAAAATTGATTTAAAAATTAATTTCATGTAAAGTTTTAGATTTAACTTTGAAGAAGATACAAATAATTGCAATTTTTAGAAATAATTGAATTTTGTAAAGGCTTCAAATTAAAATCTTTGAAAATTTGAATTTTTCATACTTTTAATTAAAAATTTTATGAAACTAATTTTTTCAAAAAGCTTAATCGCAATTTTATAAAATTATTTCAATTTTTTATTTTCTAATGTATATTTAATTGAAGAATTTTTTATTATTTTTATTAGAATTTTATTTAATAATTTTAGAAAATAATAATTTAGTTGAAACAATGAAAATAATTTTTAAGAAGTTACATAGTAACAATATTTTTATATTATAATATAAAATAATGATTTTATCACTTGGTTACCTTTAATTATTATAAAACATGAAGAAATGGATCACTTCGAGTCGAAGACTCGGAGTGATCCATTTCTTCATGTTTTACAATTATATTCTTTCAAGTTATTGAATTTCAAAAGGTTTAAGTTTGAAATTTTTGAAATCTTTTTTCTTATGAAAAAATAATAATGATTAAAAAAGAAGTTAAGTTATTGAAATTTTAGAATAATTTTACAATTAAAGAAATTCGTAAATAAGTGCGATAGAACATTTTTTTTAGTATCTAATCATTTTTAATGTGAATCAGAATATTCTTTAGGGTCAGGGAAAAAGTCAAAATCAGTGAGGAAAAATTCTGGAAATCAGGAAAACTTGAGGGAAATGAAAATTAAATTTTCGTGGCAACCCTGTATTGGGGTAGGTATATATCGACAAGAATAAAAAAGAAAAAAAAATTATCTACTGGAAGAAAACGAGATAAAAAAGGGAGGTGTGTAAATCAAAAATCCGATTTTTCAATGTAACTTTTGAGGGAATGGAAGAAAGGACTTCTCTCCGCTTCATTTTTATTCGATTTTTGCACAAAATAACATTTCAGAAAATATATATGTATATATGTATAGTGAAGCCTCCATTGGTTCGATTCCGTTCGCATGTTCGACAATAGATCCTTTGTGTGGTTGGTTAATGTTGGTTAGCTTATAATGCAAATCCGATGTTGTCGCAACTCCCAACTCGACTTTTGGCTTTAGTTCGATATGTTCCCTTGCTTTTCGTAGGAACGGAAATGACGAACAAGCACTGCTTCGAAATTCCCTCTCTCTCTCTCTCTCTCTCTATCTCACTTTTTTTTCTCTCGCTTCCTCGCACTCTCTTTCTCCTGGAACGAGAGTCGCGGTCTTCGGAGGTGGTCATAAATTTTAAAAAGAACCAAAAGAATAGGCGGAGACGACTTCTACGAAACGCAATTTCATATAAACACTTGGTTATTTACGGCCGAACGACCTTTCAAAAATGGCTCTCGACAGAAATCACCCGCCACATCAACAGTCGGATTGGTCAATTTAATACCTCTTATAATCTCTCTTCTCTCTTTCTCTTTTTCTCGAAATGTTTCGCTGCCCCCGGATTCATCGCTAATTTATCCGACAAAAAGAAGAAGAAGAAAAAATCATTTCTTCATATCACATTGGAATCCACGTGCTAGAAAAAAAGACCTCTTTCTGAATATTATAATTATAATACGATGGACCCCAAAAATTCCAAATTAATTACATTAGTATTCGGAGCAATTCGTTATTATAACACGACAAAGTTGTCTTCTTCTTTTTCTTCTTCTTCTTCTTCTTCTTCTTCTTCTTTTTTTTCTTCTTTATCGGCTATAAATTTACCCGGACAGGGAATTAATGGCCATATATATTTTTTTCACGAATATATACATATTTTTTTCCCTTTTTTTAACGATTTGCAAGAACTCTGATCCTTTTTCATTATTTATTGTGTCCTTCATCCTTATATATCCGCCTCATATAGTGATAATTGCTACTGGTTTTTTCTTTTTTAAATTCAATTTGAAAAATTTCTTTTATTTAAATTCTGATCGATTTCGACGAAACTAATATTATAAAATACGTGTTTTTTTACTCCAAAAATTTGAAATTTAACTCAGAATTTTTGGAATTTAAAATTTTTAAATGCATCAGTTTTTTATTAATTAATTTTTTTTTGTTATTTTTTTCATTAATATTGTTATTGTTAAATTAATGTTAAATTAATTATTGTTAACATTTATTAATGAATTTTTTATTAAATATTTAATTGTCAGGTACCTTTTATTAAAGTAATGGAATAAATTGAATTTTTGAGAAGTTACAAATGATTGCAGAAATTCAATTATTTTCAAAAGTAACAAAATTCTTCGCAGAAATTCAATTGTGTTCAAAAATTGAAAATAGTTGTCGTCAAAATTTTAATTATCTTTAAAACTATAATAAAATTCTTCTCCAAAATTCAATTATTTTCAAAAAATTTAATAAAATTCTTGGCAAAATTTCAATTAATTTCAAAAATTTTTCTTAATTCAATGAATTTCAATATCCACTATTTTAATAAAATTTTTCAAAAGAATTCAATTATTAAAAATAATGTTGGATAAAATTCTACGCAAACAATTATTTTCATAAATAATAAAACTCATCGCAGAATTTCAATTATTTTTAAAAGTATGAAATATTCAAATTTTCAAAGATTTTTTTTTGAAACCTTTACAAAATTCAATTTTTTCTAAAAATTGCAAATATTAGTAACTTCTCAAAAATTAAATCTAAAACTTTATATGAAATCAATTTTTAAATTAATTTTTATTAGAAAATTCTACGAGAATTCAATTATTTAAAGATAAATGTATAAATAATTAATTGAATAAATGAATGAATTTTTCTTAAAATTTAATTCTTATATAGAATTTTATCAACAAATTTTTAAATAATTGAATTCTTTTGACGAATTTTAATAATTTCTGGAAATTAATTTTTATTAAAATTTAAAATAGTAGAATATTAAAAATTATTGAATTCAAAAAAATTGTTTAAAACAATTGAAATTTTGCCATGAATTTTATTTAAAAGTTTTAAAACAATTGAATTTTGCAATGAATTTTACTAAAATTCATGAAAATAATTGAATTTTGTCGAAGAATTTTGCTATTCAATTATAAAGATATAATTGAAATGTTAAAGATAATTTTTTTTTGTTTCTCTGAAAATAATTGGATTTATGCGAAGAAATTTAATTAATTTTGAAAATAATTGAATATTGAATAATTGAATATTCAATTATTTAAAAATTTGTTGATAAAATTCCTTATGAGAAGTCAATTTTAAGAAACATTCAATTATTCAATAAATTATTTATTTTTGTATTTAAATAATTTAATTCTCATAGAATTTTCTAATAAAAATTAATAATAATAAAATTAATAAGTTAAATCTTGTGAATAATTTTATTATTTAGAAGAATAATTGAATTCTTGCAACGAATTTTATTACATTTTTTATAAATAATTGAAATTCTGTGATGAATATTGTTATTTATGAAAAACAATTGAATTTTACAATGAATATAAATTATATATTCTTTTATCTCTAACGTCTTTTTAATTTTTATTGACAGAAAACTGTAATTTTTATTCAAAGTCAACTTTCAATTGTTTAAATTTTTTCAAATTAAATTACATAGAGTATTTTTTTCAAGGGAAAAATAGTTTTTAGCGCAACGTGATGAAATATTTTCCGCGTTCAGTTGAAAATCTGATTGTCGCTTATATATACATATTTCTATTTTATTTGACGGAGTGTTCTATTAAATTTGTTTTTGGTTCAATTAAATCAATTTTGGACCAATTAAAACAATGTTTTGCCAATTAAAATATTCTTTAAACAATTTGCAAACATTTTCGGTTCAGTTAAGAATATTTTCGATTCAATTAAATTATATAGGTTTTTGTCTCACAATATATGAAAATACTTTTTTTATTTCTCATCACTCAGAAATTTCAAAAAAAAAAAAAAAATGAAAAGAATTTTTTATTTCAAAGAACTTTCTTTCAATGAAATTTCAGAATTGTTTGAATTTTTATGTGTCAAATTTAATTATTGTTCGTGAATTTCTATTTTTTTCTGTTTCGAAAAGAAAAATTTAATTGAACTAATAAATCATCATCACCAACTATATCATCATCATATATTATTATTATTAAATATTATTATTAAATAAATATAAATACTTGAAGGAAATAATTTTTATCTAAATAAATTTATTATTTATATTTAATTTATCACTTATTGTAAATAAATATGTATTTCATTTCAAATCAAGTAATTTCTATTGAAATCAAATAAATTCTAATTCGAATCAAACGAATTCTGTTCGTAACAAATAAATTCTACTCGATTTATTAATTTTTGTCCTTAAAACCAAATAATATTTTTAAAATATAAAAATTTAACGTAAGTATAAAGATAATTTAACACAAAATTACAAATAAATAAATTTTCATAGTAAATAATTAATTACTAATTTTTAATAGTCTAGGAACTTATTATACGAACAAAATAAATATTTTCAGTCTATTTCTTCAGAAACAAGAGCGAAAGCTTTAAAACCCGATTCACAACAGAGAATTCATAAGAATCTCAAAAATTTTTGATAAATAGAGATTCTATTCCCGATATAAATAAAGAAAAGGAAAAAAAGCCAAAACTAAATCCGCTGGCGCAGCTGGATTCAAAAGTACACTCCTCAAGAATTCCATCAAGAGAATATAAGCGCGCACCCTAAAAAGAATTCTCGCATCGTTTTCACTTGACTCGATTATACATCTCACAAATAATATGCAATTTCTTTGACTTCTGGGACTACACATCACGTATATATAAATATTACCAGTGATAAAATATTAAACAATAGCGACAATCTACGATCTCAAATTTTCGCCCCAATACAATGGAGCTTTATTATATCCGATAATACCCATAGTGTTGTAAAGTGCATAGCAGTTGTTTTTGAACATTGAGAACCATAAAGCCGTAAATACGAAACGAGCTAGAATTAATTACGCGTTTACTATATACATATATATGTTGTGCACGAATCAAGGAACTTTTCAAGTGTCTGAGGCACTTTAGTTTCAATGAATGCCGACCAAAGCATATTGTAATGGGTCATTTCAAAAGAACATAATTATATTCTCCCATAACGTACCTATATACATATATATACGTATGCCAAAATCCTTCGAACAAGGACGTTTTGTGTCCTACGAGTGTGAATTATCTTCGAAATTGATTGCACAATTCTTGATTATAATAAGCGTTCAAGTCAAGTCTCGTAATACTCGAAATTTTGTTTTCCTTCTCTTATTGCTTTCTGTGTGTATAATAATTATTTACTTCAATTACAACAAAATTTACTTATTGTTGGTTGCCACAAAAATTTAATTTTGTTTTTCCCTGATTTCCAGACAAAATATTGACTTTTTTCCCTGACTCTAAAGAATATTCTGATTCACTCTGAAACTGATTAGATACTCAAAAAAATTTTCTATTAATAGAACATATTTTTTGAATTTAAAATAAATCTTAAAATAAATTTTAAATAAATGTAATTACATTCATTTAAGAATTATTTTAAATGAAAAATTATTCGAAAACATCAGTAATTTAATAACATTTTTCACATGACTTCAATTATTTAAAAAATGTAATAAAATTCGTAGTAAGAATTCAATTATTTTCATAAATAATAAAATGCGTTGCAAGAATTCAATTATTTTCATAAATAATAAAATTCTTTACAGAATTTCAATTATTTAAAAAAAAAATTAATAAAATTCGTTGCAAGAATTCAATTATTCTCCTAAATATAGTAAAATTCTGCACAGGATTTCAATTATTTTTAATCTAATTTTAAGTAAATTCTACGAAGAAAGTAATTAATAATAAACTCCTTCGCAAGAATTCAATTATTTTTATAAGTATAATAAAATTTTTCATATCAATTCAATGATTTAAAAAAATGTAATAAAATTCGTTGCAAAAAATTAATTATTTAAAATAACTTAATTTTATTGAAATTCAATTCTGTTGAAATTAGTTTCAATTTTAAAAATTTTAACGCAATTATTTGAAAGAATTTAACTATATCTTAATAAACATTAAAATTCATTCCAGAAATTTGATTATTTTCAAAAATTTTTTAAACATTCTCGTCATTATTTTAATTAACTTTATAAATAGCAAAAATCTTCGCCAAAATTCAATTATATTCATAGAATAAAAACAAATTGTCGTCAACATTTCAATTATCTTTATAATTGAATAGCAAAATTCTTAGAACAAAATTCAATTATCTTCAAGAATTTTAATAAAATTCACTGAAAAATTCAATTGTTTTCATAAATAGTAGTATACTATTTAATTTTTGTGACGAATATATTTATGTCAAAAAAATTAAATTTTTCTTAAAAGTAATAAAATTCAATTATTTTCAAAAAATTTAATAAAATTCATGGCAAAATTGCAATTATTTTCAAAAAATTTTCTTAATTCAATGATTTTTTATATTCTACTATTTTAATAAAATTTCTCAAAAGAATTCAATTATTTAAAAAAAAATTTCATAAAGTTCTAAACAAATATTCAATTATCTTATAGAATAATTAAAATTTCACAGGAATTTAATTATTAAAAATAGAATTTGCATACATTTTTTCCAAAAAAATTAATTATTGTAAACTTTTTTATAAAATTTTTTTCAATAATTCAAATATTTAAATAAAATAATAAAAAATTTATTGAAATTGAAATCTTATGAAAAATTGAGTAATTAAATACTCGTAAAGAATTTTTATCAACAAATCTTTAAATAATTCAACTCTTTTGACGAATTTTAATAAAATTTTTAAGAATATTTACATTTTTCGATTAATTTGATTAAAATTGTATTAAAAATAATTGAAATTTTGCGATGAGTTTTATAGCCGGCTGAAGCTATAGCAGTCGCGCTGAGCACACTGCTATATAGATTATTTTGAGTAAATTCGAAATAAAAAAAAATCTGAGGGGTAAGAAAACGATTGAACTTATGGGAATTCATAATTAAAGTGTAAGCCACAATTCCCAAAAGTTCAATCGTTTTCTTACCCCTCAGATTTTTTTTATTTCGAATTTTCATTAAAAAAAATTTCTCAAATTTTTGTCATTTTTTAATAAAATTTGAAATTAAAAAAAATCTGTGGGGTAAGAAAACGATTAAACTTTTGGGAATTGTGGCTTACACTTTAATTATGAATTCCCATAAGTTCAATCGTTTTCTTACCCCTCAGATTTTTTTTTATTTCGAATTTTCTTTAAAACAAATTTCCCAAATTTTTGTCTTTTTTAAGAAAATTCGAAATAAAAAAAAATCTGAGGGGTAAGAAAACGATTGAACTTTTGGGAATTCATAATAAAGGTATAAACCACAATTCCTAAAAGTTGAATCGTTTTCTTACCCCTCAGATTTTTTTTATTTCGAATTTTCTTAAAAAATGACAAAAATTTGAGAAATTTTTAGGGCTGCTGGCGATTATTTATAACAATTTTGTTTGTTTAATTTTTGGAAATTCATCACTGATGTATAAACCATAATTCCCAAAAGTTCAATCGTTTTCTTACCCCTCAAATTTTTTTTATTTCGAATTTACTCAAAATAATCTATATAGCAGTGTGCTCAGCGCGACTGCTATAGCTTCAGCCGGCTGAGTTTTATTATTTATGAAAATAATTGAATTCCCAGAAGGAATTTTATTATTGATAAAAATAATTGAATTATTGCGAACAAAATTAATAATAAAATTTGTAAATAATTAAATTCTTGTTAAATTTTTATTATTTATGAAAATAATAAAAAATTTATTGAATAATTAAATGTTTCTTAAAATTGAATTCTCATAAAGAATTTTATCAAAAAATTTTTAAATAATTGAATTTTTTCGACGAATTTTAATAAAATTTTCAAGAATAATAACATGTTATTTTGGAAATCATTAAAATTAAGGAAAATAATTGAAGTTTTGCCATGATTTTTATTTAAATTTTTGAAAATAATTGAATTTTGGAGGAAAATTTTATTATTTTTGAAAATAATTAAAATTTTTAGTAGGATTTTTTTAAAGTTTTGAATATAATTGAATTTCTGCTAAGAATTTTAGTATATTGAAAAATAATTGAATTTCTGCAACGAAATTCATGAAATTCAAAAGTTTATTTGAATAAGTTTTATCGAACCGGACAATTTTCTTTTGTTATAATCATTTGTAATTTCTCCAAAATTCAATTTTTTGCAGTACTTTAATAAAAAAATCTCTGACTTTTCCTGGACTTCTCTGAATTTTCTTTGATTTCTGTGATCTGTGGCACACCCTGTTATTTATTATTGTTACTATTTCCTGCGATAATAATAATAATTATTATTATAGTTATTGTTTTGTGGAATTATATCTTTTAAGTTTCTACCGCATAGTTAAAATTGACTGAAAAATCGCTTTAATAAAAATATCTAGATCGGGATTCGAACCCTTGACTCGAGCTTCACTGACATATGCCTTAAGCCACGCACCTACATTAAATCTACTTGCAAATATAAATCCAGAATTGAATAAATGAATTAGAACTACAAATTACGAATAAAATTAAAACTGTAACTTAAAAATAAAAAATAATTCAAAATTTGAATCGAAATTTTGAATTAGGACCACCTAAATTTGGTATTTATTAAAAAAATTACAGAATCTAATTCTGCTTTTAAAAAAAACAGAATTTAATTCCCAAACAGGAGAGAAATATTATGCAACAGAGAGTATGAAGAATATTGAATATTTGTTTTAGTAAAATGATAATGAAAGAGAAGCTGGTTTGGACGTATGTGAGAGGTATTGTAGATCTCGCGACCTACACGACATTTATTTGGCCAGTCGTTTTGTTAATGGCAATGAATTCAGTATTGTGACGTTATTCGAAGGGACAATTGTCCATTATAGTTGGAAGCTACCTTTGCGTGCATGATACCATAATTACATTAGTCACTAGAGTGGTGTAAAATGGTTCAGTGTATGGTTTCGACTCGACCATTATTTCGAATAACGTGTGTACATGGGAGTGGCCCGTGCGCGCCACACGAGTCCACAATGATGTCGCACCAATTTGGACCACTCGCCTTCACAATTCTTTTCACTTAACGTCCCACATTCCTTACAAGATATTACTAATTCACCCCTTAAATCACTTGGCAGCTGTGGTCATGTACTGTATTCATAATCTCTTAACATTTCAATTTTCTTTCTGTGTCTATATATAGTGCATAAGAAATGACTGTTTTCTACATTTACACATTAACTATTTATAATAATCTTCGTATTTAATTCTTTCATTTTTTCTGTCTGTCCACACTTTGAAGTTCAAAAATTGAAATAAAAGTCATGGCTACATTTCAATTATTTTCAAAATTTTTCCTTAATTTTCATTGATTTTCAATCTCTACTATTTTAATACAATTTTTCAAAAAAAATTCGATTATTTAAAAAAAAATGTTGATAAAATTATATATAAGCAAACATTAAATTATTTTCATAAATAATAAAAATTTCACAGGAATTTAACGATTTACAATTTTTTTTATAAATTTCTTTGCAATAATCATTGAATTTCAATTATTTTTAATACAATTTTAATCAAATTCCTCGAGAAATTGAATTATTCTTGAAAATTTTATTAAAATTCGTCAAAAGATTCATTTATTTAAAAATTTAATGATAAAATTCTTTATGAGAATTAAATTTAAAGAAAAATTTAATTATTCAATAAATTATTTATATTTTTATTGAAATAATTAAAATCTCGTAGAATTTTCTAATAAAAATTGATTTGAAAAGGAATTCCAGTTAAAATTTTAGATAATAATTGAATTATATTACAAGCATTATAAGTACAGCATGAATTTTTATAATTAATTGAATTTGAAAAGGTCTGAAATTAAAATTTTTGAAATTTAATATTTTTCATACTTCTAACTATCAATTCTGTTGAATTAGTTATTTTGAAAAAGTTTAATTTCATTTTTTTTTAAACTATTTCAAGTTTTTAATTTCTAAATATTTAGGATTTAAAGAATTATTAAAAATAATAATTGATAATTGAATTCCTTCGAAGAATTTTAATATAATTTTAAAAATATTTAAATTTTTTGTAGAATTTACTTAAAATTTTCTTAAAAATAATTGAAATCCTGTGAAGAATTTTATTATTTATGAAAATAATTGAATTCTCAAAATGAAAAATGCATGTTATAAATTATTTATAATTATTTATTATAATTCTTATAAAGAATTTTATTAACAAATATTGAAATAATTAAATTTTTTTTGACAATTTTAATAAAACTTTCAAAAATAATTACACTTTTCGAGGAATTTGATTAAAATTGTAATAAAAATAATTGAAATTCTGCGATGAGTTTTATTGTTTATGAAGATAATTGATTCCCTCTGTTAAAAATTTTATTATATTATGAAAATAATTAAATTATTCCGAAGAAGAATTTTATTATTTTTAAAGATAATTGACGATTTGCTAAGAACTTTATATCAATTTTTGAAAATAATTGAATTTCAGAGAAGAATTATATTATTTATAAAAATAATTGAAATTTGACAAGAATTTTTTTAAATTTTTTAACGTAATTGAATTTCTGCGAAGAATTTTATTACTTTTGAGAATAATTGAAATTTTGACAAGAATTATTTTATTTAAATTGTTGAAAATGTTTATATTACGAAGAAGGATTTAATTATTTTTTAAGATAATGAAAATTTTGCCAAGAATTTTATTAAAATTTTCGAAAATATTTGAATTTTAGAGAAGAATTTTATTATTTATAAAGATAATTGAAATTTTGACGAGAATTTTTAAAATTTTTTTGAAAATAATTGAAATTTTGCCAAGAATTTTATTAAAATTTTTGAAAATAATTGAACTTCTGCAATCATTTCTGACTTCTTCAAAATTCAATTTTTTTAGTCTCTTTACCTAAAATTCTATATTAAGAAAAAGTTTAAAGGTTTTGTATTAGAATTCGTGGTAATTTCATATAGTTTATAAGGCAAACAAAAAAGACACCAAAAATTCAGAATTTTCTTTTAAATTCTGTAAATTTAATTTTTTCCACTACTTTTAATGAAAATCCTTCACTTTTTTCCTGTCTTCCCTGGGTCAGAATATATGATTATTATTGCTATTTTAATATTAAAACTATATTCCAATTCTTATTTACTTTTTACAAAAAAAAATTTGAATTAAAATTTTTTAAATTCTATTATTTTTTAAATTTTTGCTTTTTTTTTACTAAAGTTTCATAAGTATTTGTAAAAACTGTTAACGAATCTGTGTTTAGCGGCCCCGAAAACCCCTAGGGAACCATTTTTGAGTAGATTTAGTGATTACAAATATAAAATAAAGAACATTCGAAACTTATACTAATTACTATGTGCGATGGCTGAGTGGATCTCTTACCGGACTTGTAACAGCAAGGCCAGGGGGTTCGATTCCCCCCAGCCGCGGATTTTTTTCTGTTTCAGAATTTCATTATATTTCTGAATTAAAATTGGGGAAAAGTTTCGATGCGACTTTGATTCAAAAATCCAAGCGACTCTGAAATAGTTTCAAAACTCTTTTCATTGGAATTTTACTACATAAAAATTGTAATTTATTAAATAAAATAAATAATGAAGATTTAGAATAAAAAGAAATAATGTTCACTCAAAGAGAAAGGAATTTTCTTCTAAATATTCAAATTGAGAATTTATAAATGATGAGAAGAGTGGAAATAAAAAAATATTTGAATCTCGACGCCAATGTGTGAGAACTGGTGCCAGTCTGTCTGGTCGGGACAGCATTTCTCGTCTTCTCTCTCACTCTCTCCCTCTCTCTTTTTCTCTTCCATGAAAACGCTTCCTATCCAAGCAAAGAACGTAACGAAGACCATCTCAAAAAAATTCCTGGCACCCCGCGGTTCAACTCCACCCCCAATACACATCCAAACCTCTTTCAATAACCTTCCATTTCCAGTGTTCTTTCTGTTCCACTGCCACGACACTATTCTTCAATCCACCTATCAATGAACACTGAATGCAAGTGTGTATATACATATATCTCCATTTTAATTCCTACCAACCGTTCCTCCTTTTTTCATTCATTCATCTCATTTTTTATCCATCCTTTAATATATTTCCAGATTCTTTATTCCAAGGGACATAAATAAGATAATTTAAAAAAATACTCAAATTCTTAGTAATAATCAAATTTTTCTCAAGAAGTGGAAATTATTTCTTTCTTTTCCAAAGAAGAAAAGAATTCCTTTATATTCCAAGAAAAAGTATACTTTTTTTGTTATAACAAAAAAAGAATGTTTTATTGTCGAGATAAAGATACAAAAAAAAGAGTTAATTCCCCTTTTTCTCAAGTTCTTCTTTTCTTTCTTCACTTCCGGTTCTTTTTACCCCAACATGAGTGTGTATCGAGAAATTTTCAGAAAAATCTTGAATGAATTTTGAAAAGTGTTTTTCTACAATTTGGAGAAAATCAAAATGAATTGTAGTTTTGAAAAATTGTGAGACCACTCGTCTATACTATGGTTATTTCGAGATTCGTGTTAAAAAAAAAACAAGAGGAAGAAAAAAATTCACTGTGTCCATATTATAATCCGGATATATTGTATATAATGCCAATGGTTTGTGTATTTATTATTTTAAGGAAACGTAGAAATTTTTTTTCCCACAAGGTGTGCGAGGGCAGAGGGAGGGAGGGAGAGGGTATATATACTTTTAGTAGAACGAATACAATGTAACTTCTAGCGACGTCTGCCCCCGCGCGTTTCCTAGGCCACAGAAGGATCTCCTTTTATACTCGGCCAAAAGGGATCATAACGCGGACAATGGGCGCGCGTCTAAAGCGTTCGTGTAAGTTTGAAATATGCATTGTCCGGGAACCGGGTCCACGAATATATACAATGGCACCACCAGCTCTCCTCTTTTTTCTTTTTCTTCTTCTTCTCTTTTTCCACCAAACTATTTGTGTGTACTTTTCTTCATTCTTTCTTGCTTTTGCACTTTTCACCTTCGCCATTCTCCATTGGTGCCAAATGTGTATCTTTTCATTATGTAGATGTCACTCCCTCCTTTCATCTAATGAATTCCAATTTTCATTATTTCCTTTGGTGCAATTTTTTCCGGGATGAGTGCGACCATTTTTTTGGGGAATTTGAAAATTGGGATTATTTTTTTTATTGGGACTCTTTACGTAATTGTAATTTACCCAGAAAATAAAAAGTGTTATTTTAACACCGAATTTGGTGTTAAAATAATACGCAATAAAAATCACACTAACTTTTTTCTGTAATATAGTTTAATTGTAACTCGGTGATTAAAATTCAAATGGCAATATATGCGAATGGCATTTTTTATCCTACTAACTCTGATTTTTCGATGTTGGAATTTAAATTTGTAAGAAATTTTTTGTTTCTATTTATTCTTTTCTTAAATAATTTCAATAACTCATAAGAGTATTATTATGAAACATGAAGATATCGATCACTCCGAGTCTTCGACTCGAAATAATCGATTTCTTCATGTTTTATAATAATTAAAGGTGACCGAGTGATAAAATCATTATTTTATATTATAAAAATATTGTTACTGCAACTTATTCTTCAAAATTCTCTTCATAATTTCAATTCAATTATTATTTTCTAGAATTTTTAACTAAAATTTTTCTTGAAATAAATTATTTTTTATAACTTTTGCAAACGTTATTTGAGAATTTTTAAATCCATTTAATTACAAATCAATTTTACAAAAAATTTGTATTATTCGGAAATTTTTCAATTAAATATACATTAGAAAATAAAAACTTGAAATAATTTTTAAAAAATTGCGATTAAACTTTTTCGAAAAAATTAATTCTACTGAATTGTTAGTTAAAAGTATGAAAAATTCAAATTTTCAAAAGATTTTAATTTAAAACATTTTTAAAATTCAATTATTTCTAGAAATTCATGCTATAAATTATTTATAATTCTTTTAATGAATCGTATGAACAAATTTTTAAATAATTGAATTCTATTGACGAATTTTAATAAAACTGTTAAAAATAATTACATTTTTCGAGGAATTTGATTAAAATTGTCATAAAAACAATTGAAATATTGCGAAAAAGAATTTTATTATTTTTAAAGATAATTGAATAGTTTTTCCAAGAACTTTATTAAAAAATTTTGTAAAAAATTGAGTTTAAGAAAAGAATTTTATTAATCATAAAGATAATTTAAGTTTTGACAAGAATTTTGTTTAAATCTTTGAACGTAATTGAATTTTTGAAAAGAATTTTATTACTATTCAGAATAATGGAAATTTTGACAACAATTTTATTAAAATTTTTGAAAATATTTGAATTTCTAAGAAAGATTTCATTATTTTGAAGATAATGAAAATTTAGCCAAGAATTTTAATAAAAATTTCGAAAATAATTTAATTTCACAAAAGAATTTTATTAGGTATTAATAAACATAATTGAAACTTGGTGCTTTAAAAATTTTCGAATCCATTATTTGTTTACAATTATTCAATTTTACGAAAATTCGATTATTCGGAAATTCTTTAATTAAATCTATATTAAAAAATAAAAACTTCAAATAATTTAAATGAAAATTTAATTAAATTTTTTCAAAAACATCAATTTTACAGAATTGTTAGTTAAAAGTATGAAAAACTATAATTTTCAAAGATTTTAATTTGAAATCTTTTCAAAATTCAATTATTTAAAAAAAATTCATGCTATAATGCCTTTAATTTGTAATTATTATTTAAAATTTTAACTAACATTCATGTTTAAATCAATTTTTATTTAAAAAATTCTACGAGAATTCAATTATTTAAATACAAAAATAAATAATTTATTTAAATAATTGAATTTTTATGAAAAATTGAATAATTAAATACTCGTAAAGAATTTTATCAAAAAATCTTTAAATAATTGAATTCTTTTGACGAATTTGAATAACATTTTTAAGAATAATTACATTTTTCGATTAATTCGATTAAAATTGTATTAAAAATAATTGAAATTCTGCAATGAGTTTTATTATTTATGAAAATAATTGAATTATTGCGAAGAATGTAAAAATGTTTCAAACAATTGATTTTTTTCGAAAAAATGTATGCAAATTCTATTTTTAATAATTAAATTCCTGTGAAATTTTCATTATTTTATAAGATAATTGAATATTCGTTTAGAACTTTGTCCAAATTGTTTTTAAATAATTAAATTCTTTTGAGTAATTTTATTAAAATAGTAAAATATTAAAAATCATTGAATTAAGAAAAATTTTTGAAAATAATTGATAGGTTAACAAGACATTTTAAAAATATTTTCAAAAAATTGAATTCCTGACAAGAATTTTATTACTTTTAAGTATAATTGAAATTTTGCCATGAATTTTATTAAAATTTTTGAAAATAATTGAATTTTATTACTTTTAAGAATAATTGACTTCTTGTGACGAATACTATTACTTATGAAAACAATTGAATTCTGCAATGAATTTTATTGAAATTCCCGAAAATAATTGAATTTTGTCGAAAAATTTTGCTATTCAATTATAAAAATAATTGAAATGTTGACAATTTTCTTTTTTTGATTCTTTGAAAATAATTGAATTTCTGCGAAGAATTTGATAATTGAATTTTGTTCTAAGAATTTTGCTATTCAATTATAAAGATAATTGAAATGTTGACGACAATTTGTTTTTATTCTATGAATATAATTGAATTTCGGCGAAGTGTTTTGCTATTTATTTAAAATGTTTGACGAGAATTTCTAAAAAATTTTTGAAAATAATTGAATTTCTGGAAAATATTTTAATGTTTATTAAGATATAGTTAAATTGTTTCAAATAATTGCGTTAAAATTTTTAAAATTAAAACTAATTTCAACAGAATTGAAATTAAAGTTTTTCAAAAAAAATACTTCATTAAATGATTTATAAGTAATAACTTTACGGCAGTTCTTCAATAAAATTAAGTTATTTAAAATAAATTATTTTCTTATAAATTTTAATCATTTAATTTTTTTCCAGTACTTTTAATAAAAATTTCTGACTTTTCCCTGATTTTCCTGACCAATTCTACTTTCCCTGACTTTTCCCTGATTTGTGGCAACCCTGAATTACCATTGAATTTCTAACACTCATTTTTATTTGTTTAGTCTACTATCTAAATCAATATCATCAGTTATGTTTAACTAACAATCAGTGACTGACTTTTTACTTCTAAATCAGTTATTTTTATCTTATTCAAATTCAGAGAGTGCAAAATTGAAAAATTGCAAAAACATTAAGTAAAAATCAACTCCAAATTTTTGAGTTGCAAAAAACCTTTTTCAAATTCTCTAAATCGAATACTAAAACTATTCTATAGACTATCTATAATAATTAAATTTCAAGAAAGGATTCGCAAAAATAGTTTTGTAAAAAACTTTGATTGCAGTATCAACTTGAAAATAGTAGAAATAAACAAGAGACACGGGAGAAAGAGATATATTTTCTTTTTTTTTGGTTGAGGGGACTCCCCGCTGGTAGCATACGTTAACTATATTGAGTCGGGGTGTTTGCCAAAACTAGCTTTCGAAAAGGCGTTTGCGGTGGGCACACACAAGGTTTCGAGAAAAGTGACCCACCGGGGTGTTTCGCCATCGCGGGATTGTTTATCGGCAATTGCCATGAAAATCCTTGACCCTCGTCCCACGTTTAACTGTGTGCAAAATGTGCGGTGCGGTGTCTCCCCCCTCTCCGACACCGTAAACCGTCCAAAGGGTCCGTTTATAGACGCAATTGACTTTTGCCCCAACGACATAGGTACTCAGTACGCTTTCTTTCCTTTTCTTACAACAGCTCCCAAGAATCCTCACGTTTGTTTGTTCTCACACTCTCTCTCCAAACAGCGAGCATTTACTTTTTCCATTTTTAACCTCGTCGTCCTGCACAGCTTTATTTTTATCACTCCAACCGTAAAACTTTGTACTAAAATGTTGACTCCCTTTATGTCCTTTACGACACCCTATAAATAGTTATATATTTTTTTCTCCTCCAAATGTACACCAATTTTTATCTTCGAAAACTTTCCTTGAATTCTAAATTCCCTTGAATTGCTCGTTTACTACACTCTCACTTTCTCTATTTAGCATTATATACCCCTTCGTTATGCCACTTAAAAAAAAAAAAATTGACGAAAACATGTTTTAAAAAATTTTTTTTAAAGTCAATAAAAGTTTTCTTTACCAAAAAATGTCTCTATGGAAGGAAATTATATTTTACTATTACTAAACTATAATTTACTATTGTATAAACCTTTTTTTTCCAAACAGAATTTTGTTTCGTCATTTTTTTTTCTGTCTAATTTTACAACCGTCATAAAAAGGGAAGGAAATCCGCATAATGATTTTTAATGTTATTTTCATTCAGTTTTCTATAACATTTCAATTTCTCCATTAAGTGTGCGTGAAATCTTTTTTTATGAATGATAAAATCGATGACAGTTACTGGTGAGAATAATAATCTTTGAATTATTCAACAAGTTAGGATTAAAAAATTTTACTCCAAAAAAAAAAAAAAAAAAATATTGAACGACCCGTAAAATTTGTTTAATCTGGTAATAAATAAAATAGAGAAAAATAAATTAACATTGCCTTCTGAATCATTCACAATATTTTTATTGTGTCGTTTTGAATATTTATAGTCTTTTGTAATAACAATAAAAAATTGTGAATCATTCAAATATTTTAAATTACAATAAACATTAATTTCATTTTCACTTTTTTTATCGATAAAATACATTTTTATCGATAAAATACAATTTTTATCATAAATCAATACAGGGTTGCCACAAAAAAATAAATTTTATTTCTTCCTGATTTCCAGAAAAAATTTTCACTTTTTCCCTGACCCTAAAGATATTCTAATTCCCTCTAAAAATTATTAGATACTCAAAAAATAATCTAGTACACTTATTTAAGAATTTTTTAATTCAAACATAATTGAAACTTTGACGAGAATTTTTTTTTAATTTTTAAACATATAATTGAATTTCTGCAAAGAATTTTATTACTTTTGAAAATAATTTGTTTAGTTGAAAAATTTTTATAAAAAATTGTCCTTTCTACAAATTTGTTATATGATTTTATAAGAATTTTTTTTCCTTCGGAGAAAAAACTTTCTATTTTTTAAACAAAGAGTAATTTTTTTGTTATCACGTGTCACCCTTAATGAAACGTCACTTGCCATGGCTCACGCCCCCGTGTTTCTGATTTGGTTTACACCCTCAACCAATAATTTAGGTAACCCTCGAAACTGTCCAGCCGCAAATCGTTATTTGTTGATATACAATAATTTAAGCCGCCCTTCTCTTTAGAACTTCGACATATGCGTTTAGTTTACTCACTCATTTTGACAGTATGCGACGCTTAACACTTTTCAATGTCCCATTATACACATATATTTTGCTCAATATTTTTCTTCATTCTTTGTATACACATATCAAAGTTCAAGTCAATAACAAACAATGTACTTTTGAATCTAAGTAAAAATTTAGGGTCGATTTCAATTGCAATGCGAAGTAAATATAGTAATAATGGTGAAACAATAATAAAATCTGTATTGTAAAATATTTAAAATATGTGATCAACAAATGTTTGTTTATCAGGGTTGCCACAGGTCAGGTTATCGAAATTTTAAGAACAACTCATTACAGAAATTCAATTATTTTCAAAAGTGATAAACTTCTTCGCATAAATTCAAATGTGTTCAGAAATTTTTAAAAATTCTCATTAAAATTTCAATTATCTTTATAAATACACTGTAAAAAATTTAGGGAGTTAACGGACTCGGGAGTTGGGAGTGAAATTTTTCGCGTTAAAAATCAACTCCAAAAGAGAGTTAATTTCTAACTCCCTTCATTCAACACCCGCGCGAGTTATTTCTTCCTTGGGGAGTTAACATTTAGGTGTTAAATTTTAACTCTCTTTATTTAACTCCCCTGGCATTAACTCTCCAATGGGTGCGACTTTTATAGACTCCCCTGGGGAGTTAAAATTTAACTCCCTTTTTTTACAGTGTAATAAAATTCTTCTCCAAAATTCAATTATTTTTAAAAAATTTAATAAAATTCTTGTCAAAATTTCAATTATTCTCAAAAGTAATAAAATTCTTGGCAGCAGAAATTCAATTACTTTCGAAAATATTTTAAAAAATTCTTGTCAAAATTTCAATTATTTTTATGATTAATAAAATCCATCTTTAAAATTCAATTATTTTTAGAAATTTTAATAAAATTTATGTCAAAATTTCAATAATTCTCAAAAGTAATAAAATCCTTCTTTCAAATTCAATTATTTTCGAAAATTATAATAAAATTTTTGTCAAAATTTCAATTATTCTCAAATTAATAAAATTCTTGGCAGAAATTCAATTACTTTCAAAAATATTTTAAAAAATTCTTGTTAAAATTTAAATTATTTTTATGATTAATATAATCCATCTTCAAAATTCAATTATTTTTAAAAATTTTTTAAAAATTCTTGTCAAAATTTCAATTAAAAAAAATTATTAAAATTATTCTTATAAAATTCTTCGCAAAAATTCAATTACGTTCAAAAATTTTAAAAAATTCTTAACAAAATTTCAATCATTTTTATGAATAATAAAATTCTTTTCTAAAATTCTATTATTTTCGAAAATTTTACTAAAATTCTTGTCAAAATTTCAGTTATTCTCAAAAGTAATAAAATTCTTCTTTGAATTTCAATTATTTTCAAAAATTGTAATATAATTCTTGTCAAAATTTCCATTATTTTTATGATTAATATAATCCTTCTTTAAAATTCAATTATTTTCGAAAATTTTAATAAAATTCTTGTCAAAATTTCAATTATTCTCAAAAGTAATAAAATTCTTGGCAAAAATTCAATTACTTTCAACAATATTTTAAAAAATTCTTGTCAAAATTTCAATTATTTTTATGATTAATAAAATCCTTCTTCAAAATTCAATTATTTTCAAAAATTTTAATAAAATTCTTGTCAAAATTTCAATTATTCTCAAAAGTAATAAAATTCTTCTTTAAAATTCAATTATTTTCAAAAATTTTAATAAAATTCTGGTCAAAATTTCAATTATTGTCAAAAGTAATAACATTCTTCGCAAAAATTCAATTACGTTCAAAAATTTAAAAAAATTCTTGTCAAAATTTCAATTATTTTCGAAAATTTTAATAAAATTCTTGTCAAAATTTTAATTATTCTCAAAAGTATTAAAATTCTTGTCAAAATTACCATTATTTTTATGATTAATAAAATATTTCTTCGAAATTGAATTATTTTCAAAAATTTTAATAAAATTCTTGGTAAAACTTTAATTATTGTCAAAAGTAGTAAAATTCTTCGCAGAAATTTAATTATTTTCAAAGATTTTAATAAAATTCGTGGCAAAAATTCAATTATTTTGATAAATAACCAAATTTATCGCAGAATTTCAATTATCTTTTGTACAATTTTAAATAAAATGATAAAAAATTTCATTTATTCTTAAAATTTTTTTTAAAAAATTCGCCGAAAGAATTAAATTATTTTAAAAATTTTTTCATAAAAATTCAATTATTTAATAAATTATTTATTTTTGTATTTAAATAATTGAAATTTCGGGAAATTTGCTAATAAAAATTAATTAAACAATGAATTTTACTTAAAATTTTAAATTACAAATGAATATTAAAAGCATTACAGCGTGAATTTTTTTAAATAATTGAATTTTGAAAAGGGTTCAAATTAAAATCTTTGAAAATTTGAATTTATAGTTACAATATTCTGATGATATAAAATAATGATTTTATCACTCTGTCATCTTAAATTTGTTATAAAACATGAAGAAATCGAGGACTGCGAGTTGAAGACTCGGAGTTTTATAATATTATTCTAAAAAATTATTGATTTTCAGAAGGTTTGAATTTGAAAATCTTAATTTCCATAAAAAAAATAGGTAATGATTAAATATTTATTTAAAAAAGAAATTATCGATGTTTTTGAATAATTTTACAATTAAAGAAAATCGTAAATAAATGTAATACAACATTTTCTTGATAATCTAATAATTTTTGGAGTGAATCAGAATAATCTTCAGGGTCAGGGAAAAAGTCAATTTTTTTTTGAAATCAGGAAAAAGTCAGGGATAAAAAAAATTTAATTTTTGTGGCAACCCTGTTTATTGATCACATATAATTTTTAAAGTTTTCATAACCAATTCCCCAAAAAAAATTAATCAATAACACCCAAAGAGAAAATGAATTGAAGAAAAATAATATAATTCAGTGAAAATTCAAAGAACAGTAAAAAACTTTTTTTTTCACGAATCCAGCTATAATAATAGATGAGGCATTGTTGGAATTTTATATTCCTCGAAAATAATTAAATATTCTTTTCTGAAAACTCGAATATCTTTGAAATCGTTTCACACGTCAAAAGAGGAGAAAAAGGAAGGGAAAGGAGAGAGAAAGAAAAAGAGAGATCGGTTTCAAAAAAAAGAAAAAAAACTATTTCTATCTGTGACAGGCGTAGACCATTGTTCGGTCCATTGTTGGATGATGATCGGTACAAAAGGATATCGTTCTCGAAAACAAAAGAGTGTCGAGATGTCACGTTCTGAAGTTCTATAATACTGATGCTGTGAAGTCCTCCTAATATTAGAAGAAGAAACGACCTCTAAATATAAGCGGAGAAACCATTTACTACACGTATACGTTTATACATTTATACATTTATATTGACAGAAACAGAAATTCTTGTGGTTGCGTGCAGAAGTAGTAAACGAAAACCACAAAAGATCCTTTTTTTTCATGGTATATTAGATTAGATTCTTTTATGGTACGTTTAGCTTAAACAGCAAAAAGACGATCGGACACGTTCGATAACGGCACATATAGATTGTCAAAAAAAAGCCGTTTAATTTTTTTTCTTGTTGGCGTGTGAAAAAAATAACAATTCGCTATTATTTGTCGTGAAAAAAAAATTCTTGTCAAATTTTCAAATCTTTGGACATGTGTCAAATTTGTATTGAAGAAAATCGTAAACGGTTTAAAAAAAAAAGTTTACATTTTACTGAAAGAGAGTTTACAAACAATATCTAAAATTTATTTGATTTTCTTTTCAAATACAAAACATTTTTACTTTTTGATGTAATATCAATATTATTATTAACTGAAACACTAAAGAGAAAATTTCGAAAAGTTTCAAAGAATAATGAAAAAATAAACTGAATTTTATTTCAATAGTCATAAATAGATAATTTTTCGCAAAAATGGTAAACATTAGGTACCAAATATTTATTATGGTGAAATTAAATGAAATTCAATAAAAAATTCCAATAAAATTTATAATCATTCCTTGAAGTTTCAAAATTTTCTCTTGTTTTAATTTTTTTTTCAAATTGTCATTATTTGTAGAAAAATGTCTGTTCTTAAATAATATAAAATTATTTTATATTTAAAACTATTTTATTTTATATTTAAATTTAAGAATAAAATTAATTAGTTTAATAATTTATTAAAAACAATATTCTGTAGAATTTTATTATAATTACTGAATAGAATGAATTTACGTAAAATCTAGTAAAGATTCTACAGAATTTTACTAAAACAATTGAATAGAATTTCTTCATAAATTTTGGTAAATATTGAGTAAAAAATTTACAAAATTACTATTTTATAGTAAAAATTTGCCAAAACTGCACAAAAATTCTAGAAAATATAATAAAGTCTAAAGCATTCTTTAATAATTTATTTTTTCAAAATTTTGGCAGTTTTAGAAAATATTAGTAATTTTTACACTGAGAATATTAAAATTTCACCAAAATTTGCCAAAAGTCAAAGACGTTTAAGATTTATTATAAAAGTGGTAAAAGTTATCAATAATACTTTTTTTTAATTTTATGTAATACTAATAGATTTTCAATTTTAATTACATTCTGAAACATTTATTAAAATTTAGTAAATTTTACTTTGGACGTATAGTAAAATTCACCACTTTAAAAATAAAAAATTCCTGGAATTTCATAATTTTCTATTCTAAAAATGGTTAAAATTACCAAAACTACTTTCTTCAGTGAAATTATTAAATTAAAAATTTCGACTAATTTTTATTTTTAATATTTAAAATTCATCAAAATTTTCTCTGGTGTTTCAATTTATTCCAGTTTGTCGTAATATTTAGCAAAATTCTGAAATTTTGCTTTACGAAATTAATATTTGAAAATTTACTATTAAATTAATAATTTAAATACAGTTTGAGTAGAAAATAATGTTAATCACTGATTGAATGTATTAAAATACAATTTAAATAGAAAATAATTTTATTCTCTTATTAAATTAATAACTAAATTAACAATTTGAATGTAATTTAAGGAAAGGGTTTTTCTAAATTTTTAACTGTATCAAGAAACTGATTCAAATCTTCCATATAAAATTATTTTTATTGTAATTTTTTTCAGAAGAATTAAATGGTTAGAAAATATTTTGACACTTTTAGAATTTTTAGTTATTTTAAAAATTGGTAGATTTTAAAATTCGCATCTGTAATTTTGTAGAAAATATGTGTTTGTATCCAAAGGAAAATTGACGAATGAAAAAATTGATTTTTACTATTTTTGAAGCATTATTTGGAAAAAAATATTGTTTTTTTTATATAAAAGTGATAAAAAATGTGTTATTGGATTTTTTTTTATTATCAAAATTCATTTGTTTATTTTTCAAACTAATTTCATAATTTTATTATATCATTTATATCTTTTATATTTTTTAATTTAAAACAACTATGATTTGAAATTAGTTAGAAAAATAAAAAAATGAATTTTTATATAAAAAATTCCACAACAATCGTAGTTTTTAGTATTTTCAACCCAAAAATAATGTTTTTTTTTTAAAATGCTTCAAAAATAGTAAAAATCAATTTTTTTATTCGTAAAATTTTTTTTTTGATACAAAAACATATTTTCTACAAAATTACGGATGGATTTGATAGATGAATTTGATAGAAGATCAAAAATAGTTTAATTCTTAACAAGAATTTTATTAAAACTTTTTTAAAATAATTGAATCTTTTCGTGAAACTTTATTAAAATTATTTTAAAAATAATTGAATTCCTGCGATGAATTTTTACTGTTTATAAAAATAATTGAATTCTTCCAAAGAATGTTTTGTCAAAATTTTTAAAAATAACTTAATTCTTATCATTAAAAATTTTTTAAAATAATTTTATTCTTGCGAAAAATGTTATTAACATTTTTGAAAATAATAAACAAGAATAGTTAATTATGTAGTTAATAGGTGAATTTTTTAAATTTTGAATACAGTTCGATAGAAATTCTTAAACATTAATTTTTATACGCCAAAGAAATATTTCACAAATTCTACTACGAACGAGTAGGAAAAAAAATAAAATTTCAAATTACTTAAAAATTAAAAAAAACTATGAGAAATTAAATAATCATTTTTTTAAATTTTAAACACAAAACTGACGGATTAGTTTTTTTCCAAAAAAAATCAATTATGTAAATAAAATTTTAATAAAATTCTACTCAAACATTTAATTATTTTTATAAATAATAAAAATTTAATAGGAATTCAATTATTTAGAAATTATTCAATAAATAATAAATAATTCAATAATGAATTATTGAATAAAATTCAATAATTCAATTATTTTCATAAATAATAAACATTTCACAGAAATTCAATTATTTACAAATTTTTAAATAAATTTCTTCGCAATAATTCAATTATTTTCGTATAAATAATAAAATTCTTTTTAGGAATTCAATGATTTTCATAAATATTAAACCTCATCGAAAAAAAAAAATGTTTTCCTTTCTAGTTGAGAGGATTTTTCTCTTTTCTATTAATTTAAATGACATTTTTTAAATAGTTTGAAGCTGCATTCAGAAAAACAAAAAACAATACTTAAAAATCTTCTTTCTAGTACAAAATTTGTTTCAATTTTAGAGAAATAATTTCAATCAAAGAAGAAAGATTAAAATTCATCTTTTAGTTAAAAAACTCTAAAATTTAAACAAAAATTCCTCTTTTTGTAGATGAATATTCGTATATTGAAAATAAAATGTAAATATAATTGTTAACAGCTTGTGACTGTTAGACATTCGCAATGTTAATTTTTGTGATCACTTCTCTCTTTAAATATTTAATAAATTGAGCTGAAATTTTGTGAGAAAGTCTAAAATATAATAAAGAAGGACAGTGATGTGCAAAAATTTTAATAATTAAGAAATAAATTATAATAAAACACTTTCAAATCGGTAAAAACAAGAAATTAATTCTGATTGATTGACCGTGATAACTGATAATTTTAAAGTACTTTGTAATAATTAATTTTAAAAATATTAAAACTTTCGCACATCACTGCCCTTCTTTATTGTATTTTAGACTTTTGTAGAAAATTTCAGCTCAATTTATTAAATATATTTGAAGAGAAAAGTGGTCGAAAAAATTACAATTGAGAACCTAACAATCACATGCTGTTAAAATATTTTTTTAATGATTTAATTTTGCGACTTAAAAAAATTAAAAATATTATGACTATTAAAAAATTACTTTTTATTTATTTATTTATTTATTCAAAAATAAGTTCCTAGGGCAATGAGTCCACTGAGGATCAAGATACATAAGTATTTGATTATAAAACTATATTTAATTTTACAACTTTGAAATTGCATATTAAACATAAACATGGTGAGAGAAAAAAAAAGAATTATTCCATCTTCAATATAACAATTAAATCAAATTGATAATAAATGATAAAGATAATAAATGATACTATTAAAATAATTTTATGGAAGATTTAAATTATTTTCTTGATATAGTTAAATATGTATCCGAACCGTCCCCTTAAACAGAAAATAATTTTAGTCACCGATTTATAAAAATTAGTCAAAAATTACAAAACGGAAAAAAATGTCGCGAGGGTGAAAAGATCCCTTTGCAATTAGAGAAAAGATAAACAACAACAATAACAAAAAAGCATAAAATAAAATTGAAATGAAATGAATGGAGAAATTTTGTAATCAGATGAGATCTTAATGAAGACATTAATTAGGGGCTAAAGTGTGGTTCGTTGAAGCAACAAATTCAATTACCTCGGAGGGCAATCAGTTACAGGGAGTAAGACAGACAGCTTGGAGACGACGTGCGAGGGACGAAAGTCGTTATTGGCTGATCTTAAGAGTTGATGGGATGCAGGACGTGTTACAGGACCGATACATACAAACAAACATATTTATATACATATATATGTATATGGTTATGATTATGGTAACCGGTGATGATTTATGCGAAAGCCAATGGTGCACTCCGGGAGAGGAACCCTTGAAACGTCGAACCGCGGTAGGTATATAAGTATATAACTGTAACGATCCTTGGATGATTCACGGTTAACAAACGACGATATAATATATACGCTCAGTAACAATGCGCGAACCGGTATGAATAACAATTTTTTGTCGATACACGATACTTTTAAATGTTTTGAATCGGACCGAGAGTTTATAGGAGAGAATGTCTAGGAGATGAGAGAGATTTTTCGGTACTGGGCCAGTGGACCGTAATTTTTAAGAGAGAGGTCCTCGAAAGATATATTCGCAAAAGAACAGAGAGCCGTGTACCCTAGAAAAATAATGAAATAGAAGAAAAAAATTTGAAAAAGAAGTTCATTTTGTAAAGGGTAGCGCACTGGTTTTGAATTTTCATTCAGAAAAGGGTTTGCTACAGAGAGTCTATGAGATCAGATAACATCTTGGACCTTCAATCCATTGTCCATGCAATGTGAATTTGAGTTTTAAATTCTCCTCTGGTTGGATGTGGAGAAAACGAGTCTTTGGTCTATAAAGGATGTCCGTATTGTTTCGATTGGAATTTGTTTCAATCATTTTTTGTTTTTGGCTTTTTTATTCCAATGATGTCACAAATAATTAATTTTTTCTTTCCCTGACTTTTCCCTGATTTCCAGACATTATGAAATATACTTTTTCTATATACTTTTTCCCTGACCCTAAAGAATATTCTGCAGAATATTCTTTAGGGTCAGGGAAAAAGTCAAAATTCAAAAAAGTGAATCATGATTCACTCGAAAATAGATATAGATACTCACAAAAATTTTCTATTACATTTATTTAAAAATTTTTTAATTGGAAAATTATTCGAAAACATTAATAAATTCATTTTTAAAAATTTAATCATTATTATTATTCCATAGAAATAAAGATTTTAAAAAAATTTCAAATTTTAAACCTTTATAAAATTCAACAAGTTATAAGAATATTTACAAAAATTTTAATAAAATCCTTCGCAAGAATTCAATTATTTTTATAAGTAATAAAATTTATCACATGAATTCAATTATTTAAAAAAATGTAATAAAATTTGTTGAAAAAATTAAATTATTTACAAAAATGTAATAAAATTTGTTGAAAGAATTTAATTATTTTCATAAATAATATTTTTCATAGGATTTCAATTATTTTTAATAAAATTTTAAATAAATTCCTCGAAAAATGTAATTATTTTCAAAATTTTTTTGGAAGAATTCAATTATTCTCCTAAATAATAAAATTCTTCAGAGAATTTCAATTATTTTTAATAAAGTTTTAAGTAAATTCTACGGAAAATTTTATTATTTTCAAAAACTGTATTAAAATCCTTCAGAGGAATTAAATTATTTTTATAAGTAACAAAATTTTTCACATCAATAAATTCAATTATTTAAAAAAATGTAATAAAATTCGTTGTAAGAAATCAATTATTTTCATAAATAATAAAATTTTTCATTGAATTTCAATTATTTTAAGTAAATTCCTCGAAAAATGTAATTATTTTCAAAAATGTTTGCAAGAATTGAATTACATTTCACAAATAATGAAATTCTTCGCTGAAATTCAAATATTTTTAAAATCTATAATATTTGATTAAAATTTCTCATATAAAAATTCAATATTATTTAAAAAAAATGTAAAAAAATTCGTTGCAAGAATTCAATTATTTTCATAAATAATAAAATTCTTTACAGAATTTCAATTATTTATAAAAAATAATAAAATTCATTGCAAGAATTTAATTATTCTCCAAAATATAGTAAAATTCTTTACAGGATTTCAATTATTTTTAATAAAATTTTAAGTAAATTCTACGAAAAATTTAATTATTTTCAAAAATTGTATTAAAATTCTTCAAAGGAATTCAATTATCAATTATTTTTAGTAATTTTTGCAAAAGTTCCTTGAGAATTTTCAAATCCATTTGTTTACAATTCAATTTTACTAAATTTCAATTATTCGGAAATTCTTCAATGTTAAATATATATATTAGAAAATAAAAGCTTTAAATAAATTCGAAAGATATTAATTACACAAAATTGTTAGTTAAAATTAAAAGTATGAAAAATTTAAATTTTCAAAGATTTTAATTTGAAACCTTTTCAAAATTCAATTAGTTTTGAAAATTCAGGCTATAATGCTTTTAATATTCAATTATTATCTAAAATTGAAATTCATTTTTAAATCAATTTTTATTAGAAAATTCTACTAGAATTTAATTATTTAAATTAAATAATAAAAATTTTATTGGATTATTGACTGTTTCTTAAAATTTTCTTCTTATAAAGAAGAAATAAAGAATAAAAAATTTTATCAACAAATTTTTAAATAATTGAATTTTTTGACGAATTTTAATAAAATTTTTATGAATAATTACATTTTTCTAGGAATTTGATTAAAATTGTATTAAAAATAATTGGAATTCTATAAGTTTTATTATTCATAAAAATAATTTAATATCTGTAAAAAATTTAATTATTTGAATTAATTATTGAATTCCTGTGAAATTTTTCTTGTTTATGAAAATAATTTAGTGTTTCTCAGAATTTTATCAACATTTTTTTTAAATAATTGAATTCCTTTGAAAAATTTTATTAAAATAGTAAATAATGAAAATCATTGAATTAAGGAAGATTTTTGAAAAAAATTGAAGTTTTGACAAGAATTTTATTAAAATTATTGAATATAATTGAATATTTGAGAAGAATTTAATTATTTATAAAAATAATTGAAATTTTGACGAGAATTTAAAAAAAATTTTTGAACATAATTGAATTTCTGCGAAGAATTTTATTACTTTTGAAAATAATTGAATTTCTGCAATGAATTGTAACTTTTCCAAAATTAAATTTTTTCCAGTAGTTTAATAAAAAATTCTTTACTTTTCCCCGTCCAATTCTTCTTTCCCTGACTTTACCCAGAATTCCCTGATTTCCCTGACCTGTGGCAACCCTGTAATTAATTGTCTTGTAATTTTGTCTTCTTAATTTGTCTTCTTTATTATTAAATAATACATTTAGTATTAAATTTGAAAAATTTGGCTGAAATTTGATTTTAGAAACTTATAACTTTCAGGAATTTTCAGAAGCAAGCAAAAAATCGATGTTTCTAGACAATTTTTGTTTTTCCAAACGTAGAGGAAACTTTGTTTCTAAAGAACTACAGAAGCAAATAAATATTTAAACAGAACATCTGCATAATTTTTAAGTTATTAGTGAAGGCAAAATTTTTTACATACACTATTTCATTCTGTCCGCAGTTTGAAGTTAGTTTCGAAAAATTCTTTCGAATGATTTTGAATAAACGAAGGAACAGATACCAAGTTTCCCATATGCTTTCTCTGAAAGAACTTCCGAAAAAAATCCATCTGCAAAAATCATCCATATAAAAAATTCATCTACAAAATCTCTTGGTCCAAACCGAGGTCCAAACTAAATCCAGAGCAGTGACCAAACAATTGTCTCAAAAAACTCTCCACTTCTCAAGCATTAGAATAGCAAATCCCTCAATACAACCTCCATAATCCAACAAGCGTGTGAGCAATTTCACCAAATCTCATCGCCACTCGCAAAAAAAATACCGCATATCAGGTCAGAAGATGCGAAGCATAAGTTAACTTCTCATTTATGCAAATAAGCAAACGAATACAAATCTCTTTTGGTGGCTTTCTTATGGTCCGGATATAAAAGAATCGTTTAATTCGAAAACCCACCTTTTGTATATAACCGTACCACTTATTTTCAAATGGAAACAAACTCACAGAGGGTGGTTTCACTCTCTCTCTCTCTCTTCTCTCTTTTTTCCTTCTGGACCTAAGAGAGCGTAGATCCTTATTCTTGAAAATATACACACATGTATATAGTCCAGATGGCAAGCGCCTTTACCTGACATATAAAGTTTGATCTTGAAAAAATAAAAAAGCGTTCCCGTAAAAATTTGCGAAAAAAATAACAACCAAAGAAGAAGAAGAAGAAGAGACCATATATTATTGGATCGCTTTTCAAATGCTAAGAAAAGGATCCTGCATCTCACGAATTATTCCAACAAGTCTAACTCGTGCACACACCCTTAACTAAAAGCGTGAATAACTATTTTCAAACATTCAATATCTCTCGCACGAATGATCATCCTCAATGAACCGGATACATCCCCGTAACAATTTTGTTTTTCCTCGTGAGATTTTATTACCAGCAGGTATGGGGTGAAATTTCTCAAGTGTATGAATCTCCGAAAGTTAAAGTTTGTCAAGTCGGGTTAATATTTGCATAAACTTTAGTACTAATAATACTAGCAACAATTCGCGCGCTTATCCGGGCGGCTGACTTCTCACTCACCTTTTTTAATAAAATCAGCAATTTTAAAAATAATAGAACGTACAAATTTTTAATTTAATTTTTTTTAAAAATAAAATATGAATTCGAATATTCATAATAATATTATGATTATAATAATCATATATTCTAACATAGGGAATTCAGGGAAAAGTGAGGAATATTTATTTAGTGAAAAAAATTAAATTTTTAGAATTTATAAGAAAATTCTGAATGTTTGTGTCTTTTTTGTTTGACTCATAAACTATAAAATTACCACGAATTCTACAATACAAAACATTCAATTTTTTCAATTTCTGACAAAAAATTCTTTTTAAATAACTTAAATCTTGAACAAAAATCATAAAATAAATAAATTATTTAATGAATGATTTCACTCAAGTATTTCAAAATTCATTTAATTTTAAAAGATTTACGTTTACAATTTTCATAAATAAATGAACTTCAAATGGTTTTAATTTGAAATTTTATAAAATTTCAATGTTGAATGAATTTAATTAGAAATTTTAATGAACTTAGATTTTTGAAAAATTTTAATAATTCAGAATCTTCTAAAATTAGTTAAATTTGACAATATATGTATTTAATTAATTATTAAAAATAATGGATTTATAGACAAAATCCCACTTATTATCTTCATAAATAAAAAAATTCTTCAAAATTCAATTATTTTCAGAAGTAATACAATTTTTGACAGAGATTTAATTATTTTCATGAATAATAATCCAAGAATTTCAATTGTTTTTAATACAACATGTGATTATTCTTGAAAATTTTATTAAAATTTGTAAAAAAAATTAAAATATTTGAAAATTTTTTAATAACATTTTTTATGAGAATTAAATTTTAAGAAACATTCAATTATTCAATAACATTTTTATTATTTTATTTAAATAATTGAATTCTAGTAGAATTTTCTAATAAAAATTGATTTAAAAATGAATTTCAATTAAAATTTTAGATAATAATTGAATATTAAAAGCATTATAGCTTAAACTTTCAAAAATAATTGAATTTTGAAAAGGTTTCAAATTAAAATCTTTGAAAATATAAATTTTTCATACTTTTAACTAACAATTTTGTGGAATTAATTTTTTTCGAATTTATTTGAAGCTTTTATTTTCTAATACATATTTAATACACGGAGAAAATTTGTTCCTTACATTTTACCGAATTTTTCAATAAACTTGGGATATAGTAGCATAATCGTAATTTTTAATAATTTTTATATTATTTTTTCGGTAACAATATTTAAAATCTAATGTGATATCTTTATTCCTTAAGAACTAGTACTGTAAAAGTTGAAAAAAAATTGAAACTGAACGTTTAATGTAAATTAAATAAATACCTCCTTGATGGGCACTAACGTTTCAGGAATAGTTCGGTAAAACTTTCTTGACTTGCCTAAAGTGTTAGTTTTCAGGAATAGTTCGGTAAATCTTCCTTGACTTGCCTAAAGTTTTAGTTTTCTGGATTGAAATACTTTATTTCAAGTGTCCCGCAGTCAAATGAAAGACTTTCACACTAATAGTTGATTTTTCCAACTTATTTAGACTTAATTAATAATCGTTTTATTATTATTTAAATTAAAATTCAATTAATTAATTATTTTAAACACTTATTAATTGCCAAATATGTAATAAATGCTTTTAAATCAAGTAAAAAGAAAATATAAAATGGCAATAACATACTTATTTTTTTAACATATAATTTATTCATTTTAATTAAATATAAATAATAGTAAGTAAGTAAAAAGGAAATAAATAAGTAAGCAATTAAACATATAAGTAAGTATGTAAGTAAGTAAATAAGTAGGTAAGCAAGTAAGCAAAAAGGAAATAACTTGCTTGCTTACTAGCTTACTTTCTTATTTGCATACTTACTTGCTTATTTCTTTCTTGCTTACTTTGCTTACTTGCTTACCTACTTATTTGCTTACTTCCTAATTTCCTTCTTGCTTACTTGCTTGTTTCCTTTCTGCTTACTTACTTCCTTATATGCTTACTTGCTTACTTTCTTATTTCCTTCTTGCTTACTTTGCTTACTTGCTTATTTCTTTCTTGCTTACTTTGCTTACTTGCTTACCTACTTATTTGCTTACTTCCTAATTTCCTTCTTGCTTACTTGTTTGTTTACTTTCTGCTTACTTACTTCCTTATATGCTTACTTGCTTACTTTCTTATTTCCTTCTTACTTACTTTGCTTACTTGCTTACTTTGCTTACTTGCTTATTTTCTTCTTGCTTACTTTTCTTACTTGCTTATTTCCTTCTTGATTACTTACTTTCTTATTTGCTTACTTTCTTACTTGCTTATTTCCTTCTTGCTTACTTTATTCTTTATTTGCTTACTTGCTTATTTCCTTTTCTCTTTTTAATACCTCACAATTATTATTTAATATTTTAGAAAGATTAATTTTCTATTAATTAATTTAATAATTTCCAACTTGCACTTTTAATATGTATATTTTTAATTTTAAACACAAAAATTTGAAAATAATAAGGATTTTTATAAATTATTGTTTTATTCCATTAAATACAAATTTAAACATTTTTCTTTATAATAATAAAAACATAATTTAAAAATATTTCATAAATTGACCTTGAATATAGTTAGAAATGATTCATTAATATAAATAATTTTTAATTTTGTACAACGATAGTTTATTAATTTGAATCTTTCTCACAAGCGGTGAAATAAAATTGAGATTAATATATAAGGACAGTTGAAACTTCCTGAAGCATTAATGTAAAGCGTGCGATGTGTGTATTAGTGTATGCGTTAAGAATGTACTGTAGGCAGGTGTATCAATTAGTATTTGTTCGTAAACAATTGTAGGGGGTTTAGGTAGTGATTAAAGTAGGTAAATTGAGAGTTACGGCAGTATTAATATAGATCTACTGAAGTAACATTATTTTTTATTTTTGTTCTTCAAGTTTTACCGAACTTTCAGTAAATTGCAACTCGTCAGTTTTACCGAAGACTTTATCTTACGTTTTACCGAACTATTCAATAAATATGAATGTAGCAAGCACTTGGCTTACGTTTTACCGAACTGTAACTGAAGCGCTAATACATGTATCGTGAGCTTTATGATTTTTACATTATTTTTCAATGCAATTTCTTTTACAGTCTAGTTCTTGAAAAATTACTGTTTTGACACTTTATCCCAGTTTTACCGAACTAAATTCAGTAAAATTTCAGGAATAAATTTTCTCCGTGTATTGAAGAATTTCCGAATAATCGAAATTTAGTAAAATTGAATTGTAAACAAATGTATTTGAAAATTCTCAAGGAACTTTTGCAAAAATTATTAAAAATAATTGATAATTGAATTCCTTCGAAGAATTTTAATACAATTTTTGAAAATAATTACATTTTTCGCAGAATTTACTTAAAATTTTATTAAAAATAATTAAAATCCTATGAAGAATTTTACTATATTTTATGGAGAATAATTAAACTCTTGCAATGAATTTTATTATTTTTCTTAAACAATTGAAATTCTGTAAAGAATTTTATTATTTATGAAAATAATTGAATTCTTGCAACGAATTTTATTACATTTTTTTTAAATAATTGAATTCTTTTTAGGAATTTTAATGAAATATTAGATTTTGAAAATACTTGAAATTTAACAAAGAATTTCACTATTTCTGAAATGTAATTGAATTCTTGTAAAAAATTTTTAAATATAATTACATTTTTCGAAGAATTTTATTATTTAGAAGAATAATAATCCAAGAATTTCAATTATTTTTAATACAACATGTGATTATTCTTGAAAATTTTATTAAAATTCGTAAAAAAAATTCTATTATTTTCAAATTTTTTAATAAAATTTTTTTATGAGAATTCAATTTTAAGAAACATTCAATTATTCAATACAATTTTTATTATTTTATTTAAATAATTGAATTCTAGTTGAATTTTCTAATAAAAATTGATTTAAAAATAAATCTTTGAAAATTTAAATCTTTCATACTTTTAACTGACAATTCTGTAGAATTAATTTTTTTGAAAAAGTTTAATTTTATTTTCTTTTTGAAATTATTTTAAGTTTTTAATTTCTAAATATTTAATTGAAGAATTTTCGAAGAATCGAAATTTCGTAAAAGTGAATTGTAAATTAATAGATTTAAAAATTCTCAAGAAACTTTTGCGGAAAATTATTAAAAATAATTGATAATTGAATTCCTTCGAAGAATTTTAATCCAATTTTTAAAAATAATTATATTTTTCAAAGACTTTACTTAAAATTGTGTTAAAAATAATTGAAATCCTGTGAAGAATTTTTTTTTATTTATAGAAGAATAATTGAATTCTTGCAACGAATTTTATTAATCTTTTTTTAAGTAATTGAAATTCTGTAAAGAATTTAAAAAAAAATTCTTTATAAGAATTAAATTTTAAGAAACATTCAATTATTGAATAAATAATTTACTTCTGTTTTTAAATAATTGAATTGTTGTAGAATTTTCTTATAAAAATTCATTTGAAAATGATTTTTAGTTTAAATTTGAGATAATAATAGAATATGAAAATTATTATAAAACATAAAGAAAGCGATTACTCCGAGTCGAAGACTAGGAGTAATCGTTATCTTTATTTAATTTTACAATTAAAGATATTCGTAAATAAATTTAACAGAATATTTTTTTGAATAAAATGTTTTCCTTTATTTTCTAAAAATTACTCAAAACCAGAAAAACTATAGTTAAAAAATTCTGCACGTTATAATAGCGTTATTAAAAAAATGAAAAGAAAACGTTAACGCGGCATAAAAGGATCATTATTGAGTTCACACTGTTTTTATATTATATATAGAATAAAAAAAATAATAACCTACCAGAATAATGCGGCTATATAATATAGAAACCACAGACTCATTCCAATTCCAGGAAACGTATATTCAACTTCCGTGGGCTTTTCTCTCTATGTTATAATATCTATTTTTCGTGTTTTCTACTCTCATCACCTTTAGCGTCCCTTCATTATTCGACAATGCACCCCGAGAAAATTGCGTTGCCCGCGAAAGCGTTAATGGCTGATTCAGCATGATTGTCCGGCATGCATTAATGATGCGGTGATCAACAGTTTTCAGGGTAGTATTGTGCAAAATTTTTCACGCCTGCCAATCCTCTCTCTCTCTCTCTCTCTTGGCTGGTTCATCTGCCCCTTCAATTTTTCGTTTTTCTAATAATTTTTTTTTTCTGTTTTGAAAGTGAGAACCAGGTTAGATAACCAACCTGGCCCTTTACTCTTTCCCTTCACTCTCAATATGTATGGGAAAATTTCCCACACCAAGAGAAAAATTGTATTTAAATAAAAAAAAATTTATTTAAAACCAAATAAAAATTATTATTAAAATTTCTCAAAAATCTAAGTTCTTTAAAATTTCTAAGTAAATAATTTTAAAAAAATATTATGAATAAATAATATTATTATCCTTTATAACAAAAAATAATAATGATCAGTTATTCTTTTTTTAAAATGACTTTATCTGTAATTCAAAAATTGACTTTTGTCACGCTCTGAAAATAATGAAAATAAAAACGAGTCGACATTATAATTCGGAAGCTTCTTGTCTGATTTTTTCTTATCTTGTTTATTCAAACGAAATTATTATTTTCTTTTTGTATCTTTGTGAGCTCGCGCGCGTTCCTTTTGGCCCAGTAACACGTTTAAGCATTCCGATCTTGGAGATATAATAATATGCAGTTGGACAGGTTTCTTGGGGCTAGCTCATCTATTTTCATATACATACGAGGCCCCCAAAGTTCTTATATGATGATGATGATGAGACCCCTTGTTCAAAAGCCAGTGATGAAACCCGGAATGTACTTCAGGGTCAAACCCCTTTTTCTCAATCAGTATCAAACACTTCAAGTCAAATCTTTTTCTTGCATTATATAAACAAAAAAAAATTTACCACATGTCGAATTCAAATAATAAATTAATAATAAATGAAAAATTTTGTTTGCCTCTTAAACTATATGAAATTGCAAAGAATTCAACAACTATCATAAAATTATTACTTAGAAATTATTTAATGAATAATTTTACTTAAATATTTCAAAATTAATTCAATTTTAAAAGAGTTGCGTTAACAATCTTCATAAATAGATTAATTTCAAACGGTTTCAATTTGAAATTTTATAAAATTTCAATGTCGAATGAATTTAATTAGAAATTTTAATGAACTTAGATTTTTGAAAAATTTTAATAATTCAAAATCTTTTAAAGTTTGTTAAATTTTTTAATATATAGAATTTAATTAATTTTTTAAAGAACTGGATTTATAGAAGAATTGTAGTTCAAACACTAAAAAAAATTGAATTTTGAAGAAGTTACAAATGAATGCAAAAATTCAATTATTTTCAAAAAATTTAATAAAATTCTTGTCAAAATTTCAATTATTTTTAAAAATTTTCCTCATTTAAATTATTTATAATATCTACTGTTTTAATAAAATTTTCCTAAAGAATTCAATTATTTAAACCAAATATTAATAAAAATTTTACAGGAATTCAATTACTTATTAATTTTTTATAAATTTCTTTGCACTAATTCAATTATTTTTAATTTTTTTAATGAAGTTTCTCGAAATGTTGACAAAATTCTTTACAATATTTAGTTAATAGAATTGCAATTTTAATAAAATTTTTCTAAATAATTCAATTATTTTCAATACAATTCTTCTTAAGAATTCAATTATTTTCCAAGTTACTTTCACAAATAATACATTTTTTTATGGGAATTGAATTATTTAAAAAAATTTAAACAAAATTCTTTACAAGACATCAATTATTTTTATAAATAATAAAATTTTTCTCGAGAATTTAATTATTTAAAAAAATTTGAATAAAATTCTTTGCAGAAATTTAATTATTTTCAAAGATTTTAATAAAATTGTTGAAAAAATTTCTGGTATTTTCAAAAATAATAAAATCTCCTCCTTCAAAATTCAAATATTTCCAAAAATTTTAATAAAATTCTTGTCAAAATTTCAATTATTCTCAAAAGTACCTATTAAAATTCTTGGCAGAAATTCAATTACTTTCAAAAATGTTTTTAAAAATTTTTGTCAAAATTTCAATGATTTTTATGATTAATAAAATCCTTCTTCAAAATTCAATTATTTTTAAAAATTCTACTAAAATTCTTCTTAAAACTTCAATTATTTTTACGATTAATCAAATCGTTCTTCGAAATTCAATTATTTTCAAAAAATTTAATAAAATTCTTGTAAAAATTTCAATTATTCTCAAATGTAATAAAATTCTTGTCAGAAATTCAATTACTTTTAAAAATATTTAAAAAAATTCTTGACAAAATTTCAATTATATTTATAATTAATAAAATCCTTCTTCAAAATTCAATTATTTTCAAAAATTTTAATAAAATTCTTGATAAAACTTCAATTATTATTGTCAAAAGTAGTAAAATTCTTCGCAGAAATTTAATTATTGTCAAAGATTTTCATAAAATTCGTTGCAAAAATTTAATTATTTTCATAAACAACAAAATTTATCGCAGAAATTCAATTATTTTTTGTACAATTTTAAATAAAATGATGGCAAATTTCATTTATTCTTAAAATTTTTTTTTTAAAATTTCCGAAAGAATTAAATTAATTTCAAATTTTTTTTTGTAAAATTCTTCATAAAAATTTAATTATTCAATAAATTATATATTTTTGTATTTAAATAATTGAATTCTCGGAACATTTTCTAATAAAAATTGATTAAAAAATGAATTTTACTTAAAATTTTAAATAACAAATGAATATTAAAAGTATTATATAGCGTGAATTAAAATCTTTGAAAATTTGAATTTATAGTTACAATATTCTGACGATATAAAATAATGATTTTTATCATTCTGTCATCATAAATTTGTTATAAAACATGAAGGAATCGATCACTCCGAGTCTTCGACTCGGAGTGATCGATTTCTTTATGTTTTATAATATTATTCTCAAAATTTTTTGAATTTCAGAAGGATTGAATTTGAAAATCTTAATTCCTATAGAAAAATAATAGGTAATGATTAAATATCTATTTAAAAAAGAAAGTTATTGATGTTTTTGAATAAATTTACTTTTGAAGAAATTTGTAAATAAATGTTATACAACATTTTTTTTGAAAATCTAATAATTTTTGGAGTGAATCAGAATATTCTTCAGGGTCAGGGAAAAAGTCAAAATTTTTTCTGGAAATCAGGGAAAAACAAAATTAAATTTTTGAGGTAACCCTATGATCAACTTTTGGACCTAAAAAGACAACAGTGCTTTTTAACGTATTTTTTTACGCTGACTTTGAATCCGTTGCTAAATTTTTCCTAGCATATAAAAAATTCAAAAATGGCGGATCCAAAATGGCGGATTTGCGTGAAACTTATTTTATCAAGGACTTTATATTAAAGACTTTATATTAAGGACTTTATATTAAGGACCATTTATTAAGAACTTTTTCTTAAGAACTTTTTTTATCAACAGCAGATATATAGGGATTTTATGTTGAGTTATGAATTATTATTGTGTACTAGAGTGGAAGAAAATAAGTTGCCCCCTGTTCGTTTAACGTTCATTCCAACTGAGAGCACCTGTGAATTACGCCACTGGGATCCATGTCCTTTTTTTGAAGCGTCCGAGTCCGAAGGCCCCTTGGGCCCTCAAATATTACACTCACATGTTTACACACACACACATTCCTCCCCACAATTTAAACTATAGAATACACACACGGTGGAAGATCAGAATAGGATTCTGTGGTCCAGCATTCGCAGCCAGACAGCTTGGTGCCTTAAAGCCTCCTGCTGAGAGGAAACCGTTTCTCTCTCGGTTACATGGTTACGTCAAACCTGCAGTCCTGCATCAACCAGTATCCGCAGCATCTCCCTTATATCTTTTTTTTAACATTCTAACATCTACACCTTCGCGCCCTTCGTGATAATCAGCTTCATATAATGGTCAAGAGAAAAAGGAGAACAAAAAACCCGCATCCTACATATTTTTATATGCTCTTGAAACGATTTAATTCCACCGCTTTCAAAATATGGGGCGGCTATTTTCAAGCGTTGTTAATACTATTTCGTAATAATAATAATAATATAATCTATCAAACTTTGATAGATCGTTACTGATATAATGGAAAATTGTATTCTTTTTTCTTCTGATGTAGAAAATCTTGAGATATTTGTATGTTTTCGTGAATAAGTATGTTACGTACCGATTGAAGTTGGAGAGAACATCTGTTCGTTGAAGTTTTTGTTTACTGAGACACTTAACTGGAAGAAAGAAGACAAAATGGACGAGTAAATATTAAATTAATATAATGATAAATATTAATAAACAGCATAATATATTATATACATTATAATAATCGTAAGTTTCCCTTTCCGTTAGCAAATTATCTGCATTCATTTGTTTGTTTTGAAAATTAATTTTTGTGTATTATTATCATTTTTTTTAATGTCAAAAAAAAAAAACAAAAAAACTCGTTTTATTCACTTTAAAAAATTGACAAAAATTCCATTCCATATATTTTATTATCCTAATTTTCATCAAAAATATTTACTTTTTTTCTTATCCTGCTAATAAATTGAATTCCTACAACGAATTTTATATTATTCATGAAAAATTTAAAATATATATTTATAAAAAATAATTTAATTATTGTGAAGAATTTTATAAAAATTTTTAAAGAATTCATTTCTTTCGAATAGTTTTATGCAAATTCTAATTTAAATAATAGAATTGATAAAAATTTTTTTATATTCATGAAAAAAATTGAATTCTTACGAAAATTTTTACAAACAATTTTTTAAAGAATTGAATTCTGTTTGAAAATTTTATTGCATTTTTTGAAAATAATTTAAGCATTTTATTATTTATGAAAATAATTGAATTCTTGCGAACGATTCATTAGAATTTTTTTTAAATAATGGAATTCCAAGAAGAAATTTAATACTTTTAAAAATAATTCAATTATTGTGATGATTATTGTTATTTATGAAAATAATTGAATTTTGAAAACAATTTTATTAAAATACCTCAAAATAATTGAATTTTCGAGAATAAATTTCTTATTTATCTTTAATAATTGAATTCTTAGAAAAAATGTAATTAAAATTTTAAAAAATAATTGAATTATTTAAAAAAAAAATGTAATTAAAATTGTATTTAAAACAATTAATTTTTTTCGAACAATTTTATTACATTTTTGAAAATAATTATTCAATTCTTCCAAAAAAATATCAGAAAAATATTTTTTTAAATAGTTGATTTTTTCGAGGAATTGAAATTAAGTTTTTAAGAATAATTACATTTTTTGAGCAATTCCTGTAAAATTGTATTAAAAATAATTGAAATCCTGTGATGAATCTAATTATTTATGAAAATAATTGAATAGTTTCTAGGAATTTTATTATAATTCTCAAAAATAATTGAATTACAGAGCAGAATTTTATTATTTTTGAAAGTAATTGAATTCTTCATAAGAATTTGCTGAACATTGTTTTAAATAATTAATTTTTTCGAAATATAATAAATATTATGAAAATTTTATTAGTTTAAATAATTGAATTCTTAAGGAAAACTTTATTTGTGATAATAACTGAATTTTTCGATTATTAATTTAAAATAGTAATAATAATAATTGAAATTCTTCGATGAGTTTTATTATTTATGAAAATAATTAAATTCATGCTAAGAATTTAATTAAAATTTTTTTTTTTAAATTGAATTTTCATGAAGAATTTTAAAAAATTTGGTTAAATAATTGATTTTTTCGAAATTTTTTTAAAAATTAGCGAATTAAAAGTAATGAAAATTCTCTAAAAAAATATTATTTATATTCTTTGTTGAGAAAGTTGGATATATAATAATTTTTTTTACCTTCTCTATTCTTCAGAATATTAAAAATTTTCGTAATGAAGATTATTTTTAATTTAGGTATCAGATAACAATTTTTGAGAAATTCAATTTTTCTTATTGTACAAGAAACTTTAATTATTTTCAATTTTGCAAATCTGATGTCAAATTTGAAATTAGTATCAAAATTTGTTAAAGTTTTTTTATTTACTTTAAAGTTTAAAAATATAATATAATTTGTTTACAATAAACAGTGAAACACAATATTCCCGCACGGATAATTTGGCTAGTTAAGTTAATAATAAAAAAATAATGGTGTACATTTATAAATTTCCCAACAAATAAAATTTTACTGTTTTTTAATTATAATTTTTTTAGAAAACAAATTATTTAGGTATTTCAATACTATATTTAATTGTTTTCTTTTAATAATTTACAATTACTAATAATAATATTAGTAAAAACTATAAATATTATAAAACTAAAAGTATAATAATTACAATTTATTTATTATTGTAATTTATACTTTTCATTTTATTTTTAAAACCAAACAATTCTTTATCACCAACATATATAATCTATTTGCTACTTCGTTTCGTTTGTGAGAGAGTTTTCATGCCATCTAGGCGGTAATTTAATGAACCGTATTGGCGCGAAATTCAAAAAACGAAAAATTCAATTGATATATTAATGTTAATAATAAATATTTTATTAATATTTATAAAGAATATAATTATCTAAATTTCAATCTATTTTACTAAAATTCATCTAGAAATTCTATTCTTTAATTTTAGAACTATTTATCCTTATTTCATAACTTTAAGATAAAAATCCATTTCGTGGATGTAAATTCTATAGAATTTTTTTGACAATAGGTTTATTAAATTGTTTATGATTAAAATAGAGAAGAGGAAAAAGAAGAAGAAGAAGAAGAAGAAGAAGAAGAAAACAAAAGAAAGATGAAGATGAGGCTAAAGATAAAGATTAAGATGAAGTTGAAAAAGAAGAAGATGAAGATACGGCTAAAGATAAAGATTAAGATGAAGTAGAAAAAGATGAAGATAAGACTAAAGATAAAAATGAAGACGAAGTGCGGAAAAAGAAGAAAAAGAGCAACAGTAGAAGAAGTACAAGAAAAATTCGCGTCTCTCCATATACACATTGCAAAAAGGGACCTTTATAAAAACAGGGACCTTTCTATAAAACCTAAGCATCAAGCTGGAGTAAAACTAATACATATGAACCGTTAAGCTCATGTCCTCTCAATTTCAAACTTGTGTGGTCCGCCATTGAGACTTAACTCTTTGATGCATTGCGTACATATTCATTCGGTAGGTCACAATGACCGTAGTGTCCATACACGCCATTGTGAACAGTGCGGCGAGCGTTAAACTCCCCGATAGGAACTCCACAACCCCACGAGACTAGTATATACGTGTAGACACATTATACGGCACTGCTTACCTCCATTTGTATAATGCGAGTAATAATTCATTCAAGAGTAAAACACAACCGCATTGCCAATGTACTTGATCCCTTTGACTTCACCTCATTGACCAGACAATAGTCAATTTCCCCCTCTTCCTCCAGCAATCATTAACTTCCAAGTAAGCTGTTCAACAATCGTTTTTACTATTTCAAAAAAGAAACCAACCGCACTTAAAAAAAACCAGTTTTCCCCACAAGCAATCACTCATATAGGATTCGAGCTTTCTCAAACCACTTCCCTAATGCAATTTTTTTTTCATTCTGCATATTTCGTTCTCCATCAAATTAATTTGATTTACAATTAATAAATTTAATGATTATTTATAAAAATAATAATTACTGTATAATAATTTATTAAATTTCAACGAAAAAACAAAATCTGAGATCTTAAAAATAAAATTATTGAAGAGTGACCTATTTTTATGCTTAAAACTATAGATCATAAGTAAATTTTTGAACTTCAAATAGTACTAAAATTCGGGTAAAAAAGTTTCTAATGTAAAAGATTTTAGTCAAAAGTGGACTGAAAGTAAGATTGACTTTGTAATACCTATAATTAGTGAATAATTATAATATTATAATAACAATTAAATAATAATATAATAGTTATAATACCCTTTGGTTAATTATCATAAATTGTTACAATATTATTAACTAAATTAATCTTCGTATTTTTTAATTTAATTTGTCCGCAGTTTGAAATTAGTTTCTGTGTATGCTTTTGTTTTTTTTTTCTTTAAAAAATATTGTTCGACAAATTGAAAATATGCAGGTATTTTTTCATGATTTATAATGAAAAGTAAAATTCTTTGAAGGGTTTCAATTATTATAAAAAATTTCAATAAAATTTTTGGTAAGAATTCAATTATCATCATAAAAAATTAAATTCTTTGGAAGATTTCAATTATTTTCATTAATAAGCAAATTTTTCAAAAGATTTCAATTATATTCAAAAATTTTAATAAAATTCTTCCTAAAAATTTAATTATCTTCATAAAAAGTAAAATTCTTCGGAGGGTTTCAATTATTTTCAAAAATTTTAATAAAATTCTTCGCAAGAATTCAATCATAATCATAAAAAATTTAATTCTTTGGAAGATTTCAATTATTTTAATAAGTAATAAAGCTTTTTCACATGAATTCAATTATTTAAAAAAATGAAATAAAATTCATTGTAAGATTTCAATTATTTTCATAAATAATAAAATTTTTCATAGGATTTTAATTATATTTTTATAATACAATTTTAAATAAAGTTCTCGAAAAATGTAATTATTTTCAAAAAATTTTTGCAAGAATTCAATTATTTTCATAAAAAATAAAATTTTTTACAGAATTTCAATTATTTAAAAAAAAATTAATAAAATTCGTTGCAAGAATTGAATTATTCTCCTAAATAATAAAATTCTTCACAAGATTTCAATTATTTTTAATACAATTTTAAGTAAATTCTTCGAAAAATCAAATTATTTTCAAAAATTGTATTAAAACTCTTCGAAGAAATTGAATTATCAATTATTTTCAATAATTTTTGCAAAAGTTTCTTGAGCATTTTCATATTAATTTGTTTACAACTAAATTTTACGAAATTTCGATTATTCAAAAATTCTTCAATTAAATATTTAGAAATTAAAAACTTTAAATAATTTAAAAAAAAATTGAATTAAACTTTTTCAAAAAAAATATAATTCTACAAAATTATTAGTTAAAAATACGAAAAATTCAGATTTTCAAATATTCTACTTTGCAACCTTTTTATAATTAAATTATTTCTAAAAATTCATACTATTGTAATTTTAATATTCAATTATAATTTCAAATTTTAATTAAAATTTATTTTTTAATCATTTTTTATTAGAAAATTCTACGAGAATTATTACTTTTTTCGAGGAATTCGATTAAAATAATTGTATTAAAAATAATTCAAATTCTGCAACAAGTTTTATTAAGTATTAAAATAATTGAATACTTAAAAAGAATTTTATTATTTATAATAATAATTGAATTATTGATAAGAAATTTATAAAAAATTTGTAAATAATTGAATTCTTGTGAAATTTTTATTATTTACAAAAATAATTAAATGTTTGCTTACAATTTAATTAAAATTGTTTTTAAATAATTGAATTCTTTTGGATAATTTTATTAAAATAGTAGATATTGAAAATCATTGAAATGAGCAAAATTTTCGAAAATAATTGAAATTTTGACAAGAATTTTATTAAAATTTTTGAATACAATTGAATTTTGGAGAATTTTTTTATTTATAAAGCTAATAATTGGGATTTTGTTGAAATTTTTTTGTAAATTTTAAACATAATTAATTAAATTTTGTGATAAGAATTTTATTACTTTTCAAAATAATTGAATTTCTGCAATAATTTGCAACTTCTTCCAAATTCAATTTTTTTAGTGCTTTTAACTAAAATTCTTCTAGAAATCCATTATTTTTAATAATTAATTAAATATATCTATATTAACAAATTTAATTATTTTAAAAGATTTTGAATTATTAAAATTTTTCAAAAATCTAAGTAAATTAAAATTTCTAATTAAATTCATTCAACATTGAAATTTTATAAAATTTCAAATAAAAATCGTTTGAAGTTCATTTATTTATGAAAATTGTAAGCGCAACTCTTTTAAAATTAAATTAATTTTTAAATATTTAAGTAAAATTATTCAATAAATAATTTATTTATTTATTTTATGATAATTGTTCAAGATTTAAGTTATTTAAAGAGAAATTTTTGTCAGAAATTAAAAAAATTGAAGATTTTGTAATAGAATTTGTGATAATTTTATAGTTTATGACTCAAACAAAAAAGACCCAAAAATTCAGAATTTTCTTATGAATTCTAAAAATTTAATTTTTTTCGTTAAATAAAAATTCCTGACTTTTCCCTGAATTCCCTATGTCAGAATATATGATTATTATTAAAATAATATTAAAACTATATATTCCAATTCATATTTCAATTTTATAAAAAGAAATTTGAATAATAAATTTTTACGTTCTATTATTTTTAAAATTGCTAATTTTATTTTAAAAAAAGTGAGTGAGAAGTCAGCTGCGCGAGTAAGCGCGCAAATTGTTAGTTATTATTAATGTAGATTAGAATATTTGTTACGATTGTTATTTTTTGATTTAATAATTCAGAAATATTTTTACAATTTCTCGTGCATTAATTTGCATAAAACTTGTATTAATATTGTCATATAGGTGTGACAAAAATAACTCGGGTATAAATGAAAAAAAAAATCATCAATCTTATTATTCACCTTCCGAAAAATTCTCGGTCTCTCGAAATATATTCGTGATTATTTCTTTTTCATTTCTTTTTCACTTTTTTTCTTTTTTTTTTGCAGAATTTAAAGACTCTTATGGAAATTAGCATTAAATCTTATCCCCCAAATAAATAGTATTTTATTTTATAAATACAAAGGATATATAACTATGCTATTTCTTCTTTTCGCCTTCCACATATTCAGTGTTGGACTCTGAGAATAACAATTCCACGCTAATGACGGTCGTCTTTCGAATTCTTTATAGCATAAGCTGCATGCAAAGTAGCCACTTATCTTCCGAAAAAAAAGCAACATTTTTTTTTTCGCTCTTTCGTCCAATATATGGTATATATAGAAGGGACACTTTACGATACATTTTAAGTGCTTTATGACTAAATTAACGTTACCAATTAGTCATTTTCGCGAAAGTTTTATTATTAACGAGTTGACAATCGTTAGATGCGATGCGAAGGATGAAAAGAATATGGAATAAATATCATGGAGAGAAGTAAGAAAATTATCGAAAATAATGTTAATTATTTGAGAATAAAAAAATATTTGTTTAATGATATGATGCACAAGAAAAAAGTGTGAATTACTCTGTATTTTTCTCAATTTTTTACAAAACTTTTTTGAATGAAATATTTTTTTTTGAGAAATTTTTCTCTTGGAATGAAAACATCTGATAATTTTTTTTCTTTTTTTTTTGAAGAAGTGCGAGAATGAACAGTTTATTTATTTTTTGAATGACTCTCGTGATAATCGACCTTGATTTTTAAAAGGCAGACAACATTGTAAGCCTTTCAGACAGCAACATTGTTCTCAGCCGTTAGGAACACAGCCAAACAAGTAAATTTTGATGTATGCGAGCATGGAATCTATTCTAGCGAACGATCTTAATCCGACGTGCCGCAGAAAACTATGTAAAACCGGACGATCGCCGTCCATCATTCTCTTTCAAAAATTTTTTATATCCAGTGTATCTCCCATGTATTATTTACAGGGTGTTTTAAAAAATTTAACCCACTTTTTAAAATTGAATGTAACAAATAACTTTTATATCCTTCGAAAAAAAAAATAATTTTTGAAAAGCCAAATTTTTTTTTATTTTCTTCAAAAATAAATTAATTATCATCAAAAATAGTCGTGAAAATAGAGAAATGTATCTATGAATTTTAAATCGAAAATTAATTATTTCTGAATTGAAATTTTCTCCATATAGTCGAATCCAGTCAGCTGTCAAATAATTAAAATTACATACACGATAAATCAGTCCAATTAACATATTAATAAAATTGATAAAAATTACTTAAAAATAAAATTAACTGTATTCAACATAAAATTCACATAATTTCTCTCTAATTTTCAAGTAAACATTAATTAGCTAAACATGTTTTGTAAATATGTTCCGAATGTTAAAGAAATATTTTTTTCTATTAGCCCCTTGTACTTGTTTTTACGAAATATAAAAAGAAAAAGAAAAAATATTTCTTCTCATTGATATCATATATATATTAATGTATTTTGTAAACGAAGAATATAACACTACACCTCAACACAATTGCACAATTTCACGCCACAAGTGTAATACATATAAAACGAATGTTCTTTCAAGGTGGATTTATTGCCCGACAAAATAAGCAACTCTTTCAGCATTATTTTCTGAAATGCACCTATATATGCATATTCATAAATCCCACGAGAGCAATGTCGTGTGCGCAATTTAAAACATTTAATGATTTTAAATTTATTTACAGAAGTTTTGTGTTTTGAAAAATATTTTATAGATTCGAGAAAAAATTTTTGACTTATACAGTAAAAATAATGAATAAAAAAAAATAATTGATATTCAAATTTGAAATTGTTTTAAATAATATTTAAAAATGGAAATAAAATAATAATAACAGGCTCTCTAGTATTATTTTCTCTCCATTTTGATTTGTACTTAACATATAATATTTCACTTTTGCTATAAAAACGCATTTTTAATTATTTTCTAGGTCGTACATATGGTTTTTTTTTATTAAAAAATCATTTTTTAAGGCAGTATTTATAAAAATAATAATAAACAATATTTAAGATGAAATTTTAAAAATGAAAAATAATAATAAGGTGAAACAATGTTAAATATTTAAAGAGGAGAATAAATATAAATTATATTTAACAATAAATAATATTTAACACACTATTTAACATTGCGAATAAAAAATGAAATAGTCCACAATATTTAACTTAGTATTTAACATTGAAAATAAAAATAGAAATATTCGGCAATATTTTATATAATTTTAAAAGTGCAAATAAAAAATATCAAACAATATTTTTCACAGTATTTAACAATGAGAATAAAAATGTAAATAGTAATATTTAACTAAACTTTTAATCCTAAGAATAAAAATACAAATAATAAATAATATTTAACATATTATTTAATATTAAGAATAAAAATACAAATAAAGAGTATTTAACATATTATTTAACATTAAGAATAAAAACAAAAATACCTAATAAGTAATATTTAACATAGCATTTAACATTAATAACATTGATAGAAATAGTGAGAAGTATTTAACGTAGTATAATTTAACATTGAGAACAAAAATAGTAATTGTGAGCAATATTTAACATAAAAAATACGAATAAAGAATAATATTAAACAATAATTTTCACAGTATTTAACATTAAGAATAAAAATGTAAATAGTAAGCAATATTTAACCTATAATTTAACATTGAGAGCAATAATAAGAATAGTGAGGAATATTTAACGTAGTATTTAACACTGGGAATAAAAATAGCAATTATGAGCAATATTTAACATAAAAAATGTGAATAAAAAATTATATTAAGCAATATTTTTTAACATTGAGAACAAAAATAAAATAGTAAGCAATATTTAACATTCAAGTTAAAAGAGAAAATGATAATAATAATAATAACAGAAACATTGTCAGTAATAAGAACAATGAATAAATTGTGAAGAATAAATAATTAGAGTGTATATAATTTTTCGTACACTGTGTATACAAGACATTAGGTTTAGGTATTATATGCTTCACGCTGTGTGTGTGTATATGTATATGGTTTGGCGCATTCCCAAAGGCACAGTGCGGTTCCCTCGCGATTTTGCTTTGATTCTAATGCAAATCGGGGTCAGTCACGGCGATACCCGCGCCATTGAAATAACATTAATCTACTGTGGCATAGAGCCGAGTACAATTGTCCCTTTCGATTATCCGTTGTGACAAAGTCCAAGCAGTCATGCCCCCGATTCGACCTTTCCGTCTGTAGCTCCCTTACCACGATGAATGCCCTTCATTATGTAACTTTTATTATTATCTTTTTCTTCTTCAAATAATAAAAATCTTTCTTTAATTCTATTGCTCTCAGTTTTATATTTATATCAACTAGTTTTTATTTCCTTTTTTTGTATTTTTATTTTTTTGTTATTTTTTGATGTATTTTTATTATTTTTTTGATGTATTTTTATTATTTTTTTATTTTCTATGTATTTTTATTTTTTTTGTCACTTTCAGGTCATTCAAAAGGGCCAAAATAGGAATTGACAATATTGACCCAATCTTGGCAACCTCACTCTCAAAATTAGCTCAATCTGGTAAAATTTGCGTCTAGACTTGTATTAATTTTAACACTTTCATTATTAATTTATTTTGATCAAAGTTTTTTGGACTATATTAGAAAAAACTTTGTCAATCCTGGCTCCACCTAGGCAAGGACACTACCAAAATTCTTTTCCAACTCGTAAAACTAGCCGTTAATCTTCTCCAATTTTTACACTGTCTTTATAAATTTATTGTTGCTAAAGTTTTTCCTAAAATATTACAAAACCATTTCGTCTATCATGGCCCAGTCTTGGAGAAGTCACTCTCAAAATTGGCACAATCTAGTAAAATTAACTTCTACTTGTAATAATTTCTTGTCCTATTTATGACACTTTCATTATTATAATTCATTAAGGGCAAAGTATTCCGAAAAAATTCCTGCTAATATAATAGAAAAAACTCTGTCAATCTTGGCCCAATCTTGGCAACGTCACTTCGAAAATAATCTCAATCTAGTGTAATTGCCTTCATCCAATAAAATTGGTCAGGGCAATCAGGGAAAAGTCAGGGATTTTTATTAAAAGTACTGGAAAAAATTAAATGTTTAGAATTTATAAGAAAATTCTGAATTTTTGTGTTTTTGCTTGTCTCATAAACTATGAAATTACCACGAATTCTAAAAAAAGCCTTAAATTTTTTCTATTTCTGACAAAAAATTATGTTAAATAACTTAATTTTATTGAAGAACTGCCGTAAAGTTATTACTTATAAATCATTTAATGAAGTATTTTTTTGAAAAATTTTAATTTCAATTCTGCTAAAATTAGTTTCAATTTTAAAAATTTTAACGCAATTGTTGGAAGGAATACAACTATATTTTAATAAATATTAAAATTCTTTACAGAAATTCAATTATTTTCAAAAATTAAAAAAAAATTCTCGTCAACATTTTAATTATATTTATAAATAGAAAAATTCTTGGTCGAAATTCAATTATATTCAGGAATTTTAATAAAATTCATTGAAAAATACAATTATTTTCATAAATAACAATACTCATCACAAGAATTCAATTATTTTCAAAATTAATAAAATTTTTCGCAGAAATTCAATTGTTTTCAAAGAATCCAAAAAAAATTGACGTCAACATTTCAATTCCTATCTTTATAATTGAATAGCAAAATTCTTCGACAAAATTCCATTATTTCCAAAAATTTTAATAAAATTCATGACAAAATTTCAATTATTTTCAAAAATTTTAATAAAATTCATGGCAAAATTTCAATTATTTTCAAAAATTTTTCTTTTTTTTCTATAATATTCTACTATTTTAATAAAATTTCTCAAAAGAATTCAATTATTTAAAAACAATTTTGACAAAGTTCTATAAACGAATATTCAATTATCTTCTAAAATAATGAAAATTTCACAGGAATTCAATTATTAAAAATATAGAATTTGCTTATATTTTTTAGAAAATAATCAATTGTCAACTTTTATATAAAATTCTTTGCAATAATTCAATTATTTTCATAAACATAACTGAATATTAAAAATAATGGATTTATAGAAGAATTTTAGTTAAAAACACTAAAAACAATTGAATTTTGGAGAATTCATAAATAATGAAAATTTCACAGAAATTCAATTATTTACAAATCTTTTATACAGTTTTTCGCAATAATTCAAATATTTTGATATTAAAACTTTTTAGAAAGATTCAATTATTTTCATAAATAATAAAATTCATCGCGAGGAATTCAATTATTTTTAATAGAATTTTAATTGAATTCTTCGGAAAATCTATAATTATTCTTAGAAATTTTATTAAAATTCGTCGAGAGAATTCAATTACTTAAATATTTGTTAATAAAATTATGTATAAGAGTTCTATTTTGAGAAACATTCAGTTATTCAATAACTAATTTACTTTCGTATTTAAATAATTGAATTCTCGTAGAAATTTCTAATAAAAATTGATTTAAAAATGAATTTCATATAAAGTTTTAAATTTGACTTTGGAGAACTTACTAATAATTGCAATTTTTAGAAATAAATGAATTATGTAAAGGTTTCAAATTGAAATCTTTAAAAATCTGAATTTTGCATACTTTCAATTAAAAATTCTATGGAACTAATTTTTTCAAAAAGCTTAATCTCAATTTTTTAAAATTATTTCAATTTTTTATTTTCTAATGTTTTATAATAATATTTTTTCAAGTTATAATGAATTTTAAAAGGTTTGAATTTAAAATTTTTGAAATCTTTTTTCCTATGAGAAAATAATAATGATTCACTGAAAAAAAAAGTTCTGGTTGGAATTACCAGAAAACCTGTTTTTAACTAGAATTTCGTGTTAAATTTGCCCTAACTAGATTTTTTCTGGTTAGGTTTACCAGAATTCTAGTTAATTTAACCAGAATTCCAGTTGTTTTAACTAGAATATCGTGTTAAATATACCCTAACCAGAACTTTTTTTTCAGTGTTAAAAAAGAAGTTAAGTTTTTATAATTTTCAATTAACTTTACAATTAAGGAAGTTCTTAAATAAGTGCGATAGAACATTTTTTTTAGTATCTAATCATTTTTAAAGTAAATCAGAATATTCTTTAGGGGCAGGGAAAAAGTCAAAACTTTTTCTGGAAATCAGGGAAAAGTCAGGAAAAGGAAAATTAAATTTTTGTCTCATTTCAATTGGCTGAATCTAGAAAAATTGCTTCTAAACTTATTGTCTCCATTTTAACGCTCTCCAGGAATAATTGATTCTTAACAAAATTTCTCCTATAACATAATATTATAGAAAAACTGTCAATCTCGGCCCAATCTTGGCATCGTCATTTCCATTACTTGAATTAAAAAATTAATCGTATTTTTCCCACTGCAATCGTACATTATTCTCTATATTAATATATATAGGACCAAAAAACAGATTTTCCATAAGTATACAAATAGAATATCATCATTGTGTATAATTTCACTTTTGGAAAATAACTCCAAGAAATGTTCACTTTACACGATGCGCATTGAAATGGAAATAGCTTATTCCCATTATCAGGGAAAGTGTGTGAGAAAATTGAGAAAAGCAAAAGGGTGCGCGCGAATGACTATTAATTTTTCTTGGCATTCGACGTGAAGTCCACTGGCCATCAGTGTGCATTAACGGAAAAGTTCGGACACTGGGTTTTGAATCGAAGCAGCAGTCCACCCTTCAAGATTGATAGTTTAGGATTCTACTTGTAGATACGTAATGGATAGCCCGTGTCCGAATTTACCAATAGGTGGACTGGATTTCTTCTAATGGAATCCTCGATTGTACCTCTTATCAATGGCCAATCCACCCTCCCTCTTCTTTTTTCTCTTTTATACCCAGGGCATTTGAGTGGCACCTCTCCTCACAAATAGTAACCTGCGAACTTTTAATAGACAGAAAAAAAAGCATTTCTCCTATATACACATACTCTACATGAGATAACTTATTTTCTTCCTCAATTTTACAACAGTTATTTATTAACGTGACTTTGCTTTTTTTCTCTGCATGTGTGCTTTTTCTCTAGTTTTTCAAAAAACTACTGCGATTCGAAATTATTTTTCTTCGGATGAGAAACAATCATATTTTTGTTAATTAATTTTATTTTAATTTTAGTTTAATTTAATTTTATTTATTTATTTTTTTTATAGATACAATTAGGAGAATTAGGAATTCGAAAATTAGAGAAAATTAAGAGAAACTTGGAAAAAATTAGAAAAAAATACCAAATTAATAAAGTTAAGAAAATCCAAATTAAAAGGATTTTGGAACAGAAAAAAATCACGGGAATACTTGTGTCAAATTTTGGGATGAATTATGTGAATTGTGCGGGAAATACAATGTGGAGAAAAAAAAAGAGAGATAGAAAAAAAAAACATAACTGAGCATCTCGTTGACATGAAGACTGATATATCAACGATTTGTGGGATCTGACGAATGAAGCACCAATTCACATGTTTGAAGTACATTATATCTAACCCTCATGACCTGACCCTCGAATCACTCGAGTCCTTCAACAATCAACTAATGGTTTCTCTCAATAGCAGCAGAATTTGGCCATCTCCGCTATGAGGAGGAGAAACTTTATCACCAAACTTACACCAATTCTCTCTTTCTACATCTCAATACAAATTTCTCTCTCTCTAAATATTATATATATTTCATACACTAAGTGATGAATTTTCAAACACTAATCGCCAAATTATAATTTCTACTGACATAAATACAATTAAAAATTTACATAAACTATTAGTTATACAGTTTAATTTTATTTCAGAAATGCAAAAATACCTTCTACTTATTCTTTTAATTTGTTTTTTCTTTTTAAAAAAATTACCAAAGAACCAGAAGAGGGTCTTTTTGCTTTTTTTATTTTCTTCTGTTTTTTTCGATTTTTTTAATGTACTATCGTCTAGTGTTGCAAATTTTCAGTTCAACCGATCCATTTTTTTTCTCGTATATACCTATAATTCTAAATATTTTTTAATGATGCCGACTTTATATATTATAGAAGCTTCCGACTTTATAATAGTTGTAAAGGTTTTTTGAAGGTTTTATAAATTTTTCATTCATATCATCGTGCGGCATTCGTGCCAGTTGTTCCACGCCGTCAAAATGTGGATCAATCTCATTGTGTGTATACATGATCGGGTACGGTTAGACTGTTAAAGGCACACGCTTGCCGAAGATTCAAAAGAAGTGATTCGTTACGCAAAATATTCCACGCTCTTCTGCACAATGCAAATCTTAAAGGAAACGTATAACGCAAAACTTCACGACCTCGAATATCACGCCTCGAATGATTTCAATACCCTCTTCATAATTTACAATCTTTCAACCTTTTTTTTTTTTTGGTATTTTTGATTCACTCTCAATATAATTTTGCGATTAGAAAAAAATTCAAAACTTTCTGAAATTATAATTTTAGTGTAGAATTATAATTATAACTAGTAACAATTCGCGCGCTTAAGCGCGCGGCTAACTTCTGACTCACTTTTTTAAATAAAATTATCAATTTTAAAAATAATAGAACCTAAAAATTGTAATTTCAATTTTTTTTTGTAAAAATAAGATATGAATTGGAATATATAGTTTTAATATTATTATAATTATAATAATAATATATTCTGACATGGGGAATTCAGAGAAAAGTCAGGAATTTTTATTTTGTGAAAAAAATTAAATTTTTAGAATTTATAAGAAAATTCTGAATGTTTGTGTCTTTTTTGTTTGACTCATAAACTATAAAATTACCACGAATTATAATACAAAACCTTCAATTTTTTCAATTTCTGACAAAAATTTCTTTTTAAGGGCATTTGAACCATGATGACGTCACAGATTTAAAACTAATGCTTTGCACAAACTGTGACGTCATCAAGGTTCAAATCCCCTTAAATAACTTAAATCTTGAACAATTATCATAAAATAAATAAATTATTTATTGAATAATTTTACCTAAATATTTAAAAATTAATTTAATTTTAAAAGAGTTGCGCTTACAATTTTCATAAATAAATGAATTTCAAACGATTTCAATTAAAAATTTTATAAAATTTCAATGTTGAATGAATTTATTTAGAAATTTTAAAGAACTTAGATTTTTGGAAAATTTTAATAATTCGAAATCTTCTAAAATTAGTTAAATTTGTCAATATATATTTAATTAATTATTAAAAATAATGGATTTATAGAAGAATTTTAGTTAAAAACACTAAAAAAAATTGAATTTTGATGAAGTTAGAAATAATTGTAGAAATTCAATTATTTACAAAAGTAATAAAATTCTTATTAAAAAATTCAATTCTGTTTAAAATTTACAAAGAAATCTCAACAAAATCCCAATTATTATCTTTATAAATAAAAAAAATTCTTCTTCAAAATCCAATTATTTTCAAAAATTTTAATAAAATTCTTGTCAAAATTTCAATTATTTTCAAAAAGTTTCCTCATTTCAATGATTTTCAATATCTACTATGTTAATAAAATTACTCAACAGAATTCAATTATTTAAAAACAATTTTAATAAAATTCGACGCAAAAATTTAATTCTTTTCATAAATAATAAAAATTCCACAGGAATTCAAATATTTACAAATTTTTTATAAGTTTCTTCTCAATAATTCAATTATTTTCAGAAATAATAAAATTCATCGCAGAATTTTAATTATTTTTAATACAATTTTAATCGAATTTCTTGAAAAATGTAATTATTCTTAAAAAATAAAAATTTTATCTAAATATATTTGGCAAAAGAATTCAATTATACTTAAGAATTATTTTTTAAATTAAATTAAACTAAATTAAATTTTTAAATTCCTTTTAGAGATTTAATTATTTTTCTAAATAATAAAATTATTCGGAGGAAGTCAATTATTTTTATAAATATCAATATTCATCACAAGAATTTAATTATTTTCAAAAGTATGTAAAAAATTCAAAAATTTTAATAAAATTCATGGCAAAATTTCTATTATTTTCAAAAAATTTTCTTAATTCAATAATTTGTATGTATCTTCTATTTTAATAAAATTTTTCAAAAGAATTCAATTATTTAAAAACAATTTTGACAAATTTCTACACAAATATTTAATTATTTTCTAAAAAAAATAAAAATTTCACCGGAATTCAATTATTAAAAATAGAATTTGCATAAATTTTTTCGAAAAAAATGAATTGTTTGAAACATTTTTACATTCTTCGCAATAATTCAATTATTTTCATAAATAATAAAACTCATTGCAGAATTTCAATTATTTTTAATAGAATTTTAATTTAATTCTTCGGAAAATCTAATTATTCTTAGAAATTTTATTAAAATTCGTCGAGAGAATTGAATTATTTAAATATTTGATGATAAAATTATATGTATAAGAGTTCTATTTTAAGAATCATTCAATTATTCAATAAATAATCTACTTTCGTATTTAAATAATTGAATTCTCGTAGAATTTTCTAATAAAAATTGATTTGAAAAGAAATTTTAGTTTAAATTTTAAATAATAATAGAATATGAAAATAATTTTTAAGAAGTTACAGTAACAATATTATTATAATATAAAATAATTATTTCAACACTCGATCCTCTTTAATTATTATAAAACATAAAGAAATCGATCACTCCGAGTCGAAGATTTGTGATTTGTGATTATAATTAAATTTTTGCTGCAGAATTATAATTATATTTGCAATATTGGTGAGAAATTATAATTATATTTATAAAAATTTGCTGTATTTTGGTCAATTTTTGTCTTCAAAAGAAAATTTTATATTAAAATAATCCAAAAATTTTATAATTTAAATAAAAAAAAATAATCTCGAAACATTTCAAATCGAATGAAAATTTTAAAGTCAATGTTTTGAAATCTATATTATACTTTTCTCGCGAGGCAGAAAAAAGGTGTCTTTATGGGACTTGAATTTTTTTTTTCCTACACGCGAATCCAATTTTAAAGTAGGGGAATAATTTCTAAGCGGATTTCACTGTCACTTTGAGGGAAAGGGTTTTGGATGTTTTTATTTCCCCAATGAAATTCTCAGCAACCCTCAAATAATCTTAATGACATCGAATTGTAAAAAAGCCCCTTTAACGGTCAATTTTTAACAGAAATCGAATTTCAGAAAAAAAAGGTTAGCGAATGGCGAATAAATATATTTCTATCGGCGCTGAGTCGTGTGAATTTTTCTTTTTTTTACTTTTTTTCTAAAATGAATAACGCCCATTTCTCTTATTCTTGTTTATTTCTATCAAGAATTCATTCAATTGAAAATAATGAAATGAATGCAACGGATTTTTGTGAAATTAACCCTTTTTTCAGCGGATGTAACTGAAATATTGTGGACTTTATAGAAGGCAAAAATTTTGTCTTAAAAATATTTTAGAAAGCTACTGAATTTTTTTATTCAAATTTTCTTTTTTTAAATAAAAATAATAAAAATAATTTTTTCAATTTTTTCAATTGATTGAAAAATTGTAACAAATTGATAAATATTGAAATAAATTTCCAAAAGTTCGAATATGGAATATGCGAGAGATGCGCCTCTCATTGGAAAATTAATGTTTAATGACGAATATTATTATTTATGATGGCACGACACATTATATTTGTGCACAGCGTTTAGTGTATACATATAAGAGAATATAAATCCTCAGTTGGGGTATGATATACATACGCAAGTATTAAAAAAATAAATTTAAAAAAAGAGAGAAAAAATAAAAACCACTGCAATCCAATTCTTGCAGGTGAGTTCACGCTAAAAGGGCCCATGAGAAGGGAATGTTTCGGAACGATTAATTCAGTTTTATGGTTCGCCGCCAGATATAATGAAAATCATGTAAATCACATCCGAAGAGTGAATATACGATGTAGGTGTACACCAATGTGTCCCGTACACTGGCGAATGCACCAAGCTGTCATGATTGCAATAAATTCCATTTAGCCGCTCGATTATTTGTATATATGCGTATATGTATATAGCTGCGCATATTTGCGGATTCTACAACGTCCTTTCCTCTTAGCACGATATTTGCCAATGGATATAAACATTAAAATGTGCGTATAATTTTTCTTTTATTTTAAAAAAAAGGAAAAAAAGGGATTTTTACTCAAAATATTTTAGTAGGACTTTCAATTATTATTAGAATATGCAATATAAACAATATTTGTTTCAATGAATTAATACTAATCGATTAATATTAATGGAAAACGAATAAAGTAACTTTTCCTATTTTCAAATGTCAAACTTATATACTGACAACAACTTATGCGCATTTTTAGCAATTTTTAATATACTAATTTATACTATATTTTACTATTTTTGAAGTGTTGCTACGACGTATATTTTTATAAAAATTAGTTCGAGCGTAGGAAAATTCAGTTTGAAAACATTATTATCTTTCCATAGAAATTAAGATTTTCAATAATTTCAAATTCAAACCTTTTTGAAATTAATCAACTTTAAAAATATTGTTATAAAACATAAACACAACGATTACTCCGCGTATCTTCGACTCGGAGTGATCGTTTTCTTCATGTTTTATAATAAATTAATAATTAAAGGTGGCCAAGTGATAAAATCATTATTTTATATTATAAAAATATTGATACCGCAACTAATTCAAAATTTAAATAAATTTCTTCTTTAAATCAATTATTTTTAATAATTTTTGATTTTTTTCATTTCCTTTAATTTTTGATAAAGTTCTTTTGAGAATTTTCAAGTTCAACGGTTTATAATAAATCAATTTTACGAAATTTCGATTATTCGGATATTCTTCAATTAAATATACATTAGAAAATAAAAACATGAAATAATTTTAAAAAATTTCGATTAAGCTTTTTGAAAAAAATTAGTTCCATAGAATTTTTAATTAAAAGTATGAAAAATTTAAATTTTCAAATATTTTAATTTTAAACCTTTACAAAATTCAATTATTTCTAAAAATTGCAATTATTAGACACTTCTCCAAAGTTAAATCTAAAACTTTATATGAAATTAATTTTCAAATTAATTTTTATTAGAAAATTTTACGAGAATTCAGTTATTTAAATACGAAAGTAAATTATTTTTTGAATAACTGAATGTTTCTCAAAATAGAACTCTTATACATAATTTTATTAACAAATATTTAAGTAATTGAATTCTCTCGACGAATTTTAATAAAATTTCTAAGAATAATTAGAATTTTCCAAAGAATTCCATTTAAATTGGATTAAAAATAATTGAAATTCTGCAATGAGTTTTATTATTTATGAAAATAATTGAATTATTGCGAACAATGTAAACATGTTTCAAACAATTGATTTTTTTTGAAAAAATGTATGTAAATTCTATTTTTAATAATTAAATTCCTGTGAAATTTTCATTATTTTATAAGATAATTGAATATTCGTTTAGAACTTTGTCCAAATTGTTTTTAAGTAATTGAATTATTTTGGGAAATTTTATTAAAATAATAATACAAATTATTAAATTAAGAAACATTTTTGAAAATAATTGAAATTTTGCCATGAATTTTATTAAAAATTTTTAAAATAATTGAATTTTATTACTTTTGAAAGTAATTGAATTTTTGTCATGAATATTGATATTTTCGAAAATAATTGAATTTTGCAAATGAATATTGTTATTTTCGAAAATGATTGAATTTTGCAATGAATTTTATTAAAATTTCTAAAAATAATTGAATTTTGTCGAATAATTTTGCTATTCATTTATAAAGATAATTGAAATGTTGACGTTTTTTTTTAAGATTTTTTGAAAATTATAGAATTTTTTCGAAGAATTTTATTAATTTTCAAAATAATTTAATTCTTATGAATATTGTGATTGACAAAAATAATTGAATTTTGCAATGAATTTTATTAAAATTCCTGAAAATAATTGAATTTCGGCGAAGAATTTTGCTATTTTTGAAGATAATTGAAATGTTGACAAGAATTTTTTTAAAAAAATTTTTGAAAATAATTGAATTTTTAAAAAAAAAACTTTGACATTCATTAACATAGTTGAATTCTTTCAAAGAATTGCGTTAAAATTTTTAGAATTTAAACTAATTTCAACAGAATTGAAATAAAAATTTTACAAAAAATTTTTTATTGTATGATTTATAAGTAATAACTTTATGGAATTCTTTCGAGGAATTTTAATAAAATTTTTATTAATAATTACATTTTTCGAGGAATTTGATTAAAATTGTATTAAAAATAATTGAAATTCTACAATGAGTTTTATTATTTATGAAAATAATTGAATTATTGCAAAGATTGTAAAAATGTTTCAAATAATTGATTTTTTTCGAAAAAATTTATGCAAATTCTATTTTTAATAATTGAATTCCAGTGAAATTTTCATTTTTTTAGAAAATAATTATTGAATATTCGTTTAGAACTTTGTCAAAATTGTTTTTAAAGAATTTACTTCTTTGGGAAATTTTATTAAAATAGTAAAATATTAAAAATCATTGAATTAAGAAAAATTTTTGAAAATAATTGAATTTCGTCGAAGAATTTTGCTATTCAATTATAAAAATAATTGAAATGTTGACAATTTTTTTTATTCTTTGAAAATAATTGAATTTCTGCGAAGAATTTTATTAATTTTGAAAATAATTGAATGCTTGTAGTGAATATTGTTATTTTTAAAAATAATTGAATTTTACAATGAATATTATAAAAATTCCTGAGTATAATTGAATTTCGGCGAAGAATTTTGTTATTTATAAAGATAATTAAAATGTTTTCAAGAATTTTTAAAAAATTGTTGAAAATAATTAAATTTCTGGAAAGAATTTTAATTTTTATTAAGCGATAGTTAAATTCTTTCAAATAATTGAAAACCATTGAAAATAGCAAATATACCAAAACCTCTAAATGAATAATTTTTCCACAATTTTGTAAAGAGTATCCAGAGCTATATACGTATTTTTGAATATATAATTTTAATACTCCGGAAATAAAATAAAAAAAGGCGAAAAATAAAGATAAACCCAAACTGTGTGTTTCACATTGAGACGAGAGAGACCCTCTCAACTCTGACACGACGAATTGCAAAAAAGAAAATAAAAAAAAAAAAAAAACCGAGTGGAATGTATTACTGAGGAATAGGAAAAATATATTCATCATATATACTGAAGCAACGGTCTAATTATGAGTTTCGGTAAATAAAGCGCATTATTTCCAATGCGCCCGCGAGATAAAATAATTCGCGCTCTATATAGATTTAAAGAAAAAGGAAGAAGAGAAAAAAATTCGCATAGAATTTGTGACTTGGAATTTCCGCAAGTAGTAAATGGATGGATGGCTATGTGGCGCGGTGTCTGAAAAGAGTATATTGAAATTGCGGGTAGGGACAGAAAATGGGTGTAACATATACTTGTATAAATGCAGATATAGAAGACGAGATACAATAACCAAATGTTATCCGCAATATATTCATCGGTGACGCGTATTATATACATTAGGTTATTCCACAGCCTCCGGTAATGCGCAGTGATTTTATGTCGTAATTATAAAGATTTCACATTTCATTTTTCCTTCACTTTTTTGCTTTTTCATTTCTTTTCTTTCTCTCTTATTTTCTCTCTCTCTCTCTTCTTTCTTTCTCTCTTCTTTTTCCCTTTCTTTCCTCTTTTTCCCTTTATTTTCTCCTTTTTCTGTTTCTTTCTTTCCTTCTTTTTCTCTTTTCCTTTTTCTACTCTTTTTTTTCTTTCTATATTTTCATTAAAAACCCGGCCACTCTCTTTTTTTTCTCCACCTCCTCTTTTCTCCGAATACCTCTTTGGTAATAATTTCATCTTTTTCTCTTTTTCAGATGAATGCGGAAATATATGTTTTTCATGCATATATATGTATGTGTTGCAGAAGAAAATAACGACGCCCAAATATATAGAAAAGATTCGAGTAACGAATGTACAGTATGCGCGTTAGAAGTGAATATATAAATATATACATATAGTGCTAACGAGTGAAGATCTGTCGACCAATAGAAATGTTGGATTCGCTTGCACTCTCATTTTTATTACTTGTACAATATATTGTATGGTCTCTTCGCGACCCGTCGATGTTATTTTGTCATGTATATAATATGATGTATACAGCGAAAAAGCCAGAGTATATATTCGATTGATAAAAATAGATGTGAAAATATACTTTTGACTCGTTTTTCTCGACTTTGTCTTATTCGTCTATATAGATATATATTCATAGAGAGAGAGAGAGAGGGTATATACGCGTTATTCAATGTGATATTTGCAAGGGAAAATATTCTGCATTACTGATTCTTCATTCAAGGATTTCAAATTCTATATGCATGTTTCATATATGCTTTTGCTATTTTCAAATGAATGAAGAAATGATACGGAATTCTCTTTGCAAAAGAATATTTTTGTCATTGTTGTTCTCTAATAAAATTTTTGTTTTTTAATTACTTTTTTTTCTTTTCAAATATTATTTCAAAACACTAAAAAAATTCTCTCCTCCAGCATGGAGGAGAGAATTTTTTTTAGTGTTTTGACTTCTAGTCAGTGGTTTATCAAATATAAGTGTTTTTATTATACAATTATAGAACAAAAATTTAGATCTGACTAAAAGTATTTTATACTACTGAAGGTAAATTACTGATGAAAATTAACTTTGTTTTAACGTATTATATAGCAATAAGAAAACTACAGAAAAATTTGATGTCTGACTATAACTGATTTGTACTACTGACACAAAATTTACTGATTAAAACTATATTTTACTATATATAGTAACTATAATAAGGAAAAAATGTCTGACTACTACTAATTTGTACTGTAAAGGCGAAATTTATCTGCAAATTGTCATGTCTGACTAAAATCGGTTTTTATCACTGCTACCAAAACTAGGAGAATTTAAATTTTCTGACTAAAATTCCTTTATTGTCTCATTTTGATATCTTTAGAAAAACTGTGAATATTAAAGAAATAAAGTTGAAGAAAATATATGAAATTAAGACAGAAGAAAAATTTTAAAAGAAAACAAAAGAAGAAAATTAAAGTAAGACTAAAGAAAAAGAATAAATTTAGTTTAAAGATCAAAGAAAATAAGAATAAGGAAGAAATTAAAGCAAAATTAAAAAAATTTACCATACAACTTTTTTTTAACATTTGGCATTGAAAATAAACTACAGAGAAATATTTTTGGATGAAAAAGCAATGACTATAGATATAGTTTATAATACAGTTGAATGACACCTACAAATTGTGGTATTGTGAAATATAAAATATAAATAAACATTCCTCTCAAAATGAAGAATTAAAAATCTTATTCTCCGAATCGACTTGTGTGGTTTTTAGAGCACAAAGATTGGAGCTATATCCTTGTCACAAAACTCGATCAAAGTGCTTCCTCGCCCTATCGTGACGTATCTTGACGTCCGTCACCTACCAAACTCATATATAATCTGATTAAAAAAAACAAAATTACCTCATTCACCTGTTCTAGATCATGTAGAATCATAAAATGCCCACTAATTCCATCGCACGTAGCGGTACATGTGCAAAATTTTTAATCTTATCTTGTCTTTTATTATATACACGCATGTAAACATATGTTTGCATTTTTTTCTGCTAATTAATAATTCACTACGAATATATTCATTCGCACGCATGTTTTAATATTTCCTTGAATAAAAATATGAATAAAATTAAAATTAAAAATTAAAAATTAAAAATTGAAAATAAAGTAAATATTTATTTGATAGTAGGAAAGTAATCGATTATTTGAATCAAATACTATACTAGCGGCTAACTTCTCACTCGATTTTTTAAATAAAATTAGCAATTTTAAAAATAATAGGACATGAAAATTATTAATTCAAATTTTTTTTATAAAATAAAATATGAATTAGAATATATAGCTATAATATTATTATAATTATAATAATAATATATTCTGACATAGGGAATTCAGAAAAAAGTCAAGAATTTTTATTAAATGTACTGAAAAAATTAAATTTTTACTATAAATAAGAGAATTCTGAATTTTTGTGTCTTTTTTGTTTGACTCATAAACTATAAAATTACCACGAATTCTAATACAAAACCTTTAATTTTTTTGAATTTCTGACAAAAATTTATTTTTAAATAACTTAAATCTTGAACAACTATCATAAAATAAATAAATTATTTAATAAATAATTTTACTTAAATATTTCAAAATCAATTCAATTTTAAAAGAGTTTCGTTTATAATTTTTATAAAGAAATGAACTTCAAACGGTTTCAAAATTGAAATTTTATAAAATTTCAATGTTGAATGAATTTAATTAGAAATTTTAATTAACTGAGATTTTTGAAAAATTTTAATAATTCAAAATCTTCTAAAATTAGTTAAATTTGTCAATATATGTTTAATTAATTATTAAAAATAATATATTTATAGAAGAATTTTAGTTTAAGACACTAAAAAATTGAATTTTGAAGAAGTTACATGAGTGCAGAAATCCAATTATTTTCAAAAATTTTAATAAAATTCTTGTCAAAATTTCAATTATTTTCAAAAATTTTCCTCTATTCAATGATTTTCAATATCTACTATTTTATTAAAATTATCCAAAAAGAATTCAATTATTTGAAAAAAATTGAATTTGCATAAATTTTTTCAAAAAAATCAAATATTTTAAAGTTTGGCATTAACTTCTTCGCAGTAATAGAATTATTTATTAAATTAAATTAAATTAAATTTTAAAATTTCATTTCAGTGATTTAATTATTTTTATAAATATTAAAATGATTCGAAAAAAGTCAATTATTTTCATAAATAACAATATTCATTATAAGAATTCAATTATTTTCAAAGTAGGTAAAAAATTCAATTATTTTGAAGAATTTTAATAAAATTCATTTATGCCAAAATTTCAATTATTTTCAAAAATTTTTCTTAATTCAATAATTTGTATTACCTATTATTTTAATAAAATTTCCCAAAAGAATTCAATTATTTAGAAACAATTTTGACAAACTTCTACACGAATATTCAATTATTTTCTAAAATAATGAAAATTTTACCGCATTTCAATTATTAAAAATAGAATTTACATAAATTTTTTCGAAAAAAATCAATTATTTGATACATTTTTACAATCTTCGCAATAATTCAATTATTTTCATAAATAATAAAACTCATTGCAGAATTTCAATTATTTTTAATACAATTTTAATCGAATTCTTTGGAAAATTCTAATTATTCTTAGAAATTTTATTAAAATTCGTTCAGAGAATTCAGTTATTTAAATATTTGTTGATAAAATTATGTATAAGAATTCTATTTTGAGAAACATTCAATTATTAACTAAATAATTTACTTTTGTATTTGAATAATTGAATTCTCGTAGAATGTTCTAATAAAAACTGATTTGAAAATGAATTTTACTTTAAATTTTAGATAATAATAGAATATGAAAATAACTTTTAAGAAGTAACAGTAACAATATTATTATAATATAAAATAATAATTTTAACACTCGATCGATCCTCTTTAATTATTATAAAAAATAAAGAAATCGGTCACTCTGAGTCTAAGACTCGGAGTAATTGTTGTCTTTATGTTTTATAGCAATGTTTTTAAAGTTAATTAATTTCAAAAAGGTTTCGAATAATTTTACATTTAAAGATATTCGTAAATAAATTTAACAGAACATTTTTTTGAATAAAATATTTTTCTTCATTTTCTAAAAATTAAAAAAATTTCAGTTTCATTTTCAATTAAATTTTCGAATTTACAAATATAATTTATAAACATTTTTTCCCTTTATTTTTAAAAAACTTTGAATTTTATTAAAACAATTGAAATTAAGAAATTGAATTGATGCAAATTATTTCCTTATTATGAAAATTGAGAATTTTCTACAAAAATATTAAGAAACGAGAATATCTAATAATTGAATAATTGAATTGAGAATATATGTTTTTCTTCCCAAAAGAAAAAAAATTAGTTTGTAAACAATATTGTTATTGAGAAATAAAAATTATGCATATAATTAAAAGTTAATTAATGATTAAAGCCATTTTAACGGATCATGATTGGTTGATTGAGGATTTATACCTAATCATTGATTAATTTTTAATCTATATTGGTGAAACTGGTCCTTAATGAGTTTGATAAATGAAGATTTCGTTTAATTTAATTATAAAATATGTTTAATTCAGACATATTTGTTTGGTTTGCTACTTATTTTAGGACTAAAAAAAATTTCTATTCATCAGTGTACCTGAAAAAATGCCACAACTGCTCAATTGAATCATAAACTAATTAAAGTAATTACCTGTTTTCTTTCAGGCGAGAAAAATTAAACATTTTCCCCCGCAATAAGTATTTTTATTTTACACACATAGCTTTGATTTATCAGGCGCGAGGATAAAATTCTTTTCATCGTGGGTTATACATATAAGTGCGCGTGCGTGCGTAAATTAGCGACACGTTCTTTGAATTGTTATTTTATCGAATACACGAAAGCGTACACGATGTTGATTCAAGGGGAACACGAGTGACATTTCGCGGTCTTTTAATACACGTCTTGTCTCGCCTTAACGTGTATTGTACATATGCGTATACGTACAACGTACACCTGCACATACACTAATCATGCTTCGTCGTCCAACTCTAATAGCGTACATATATATACATATATACATATGGGTTATAAATCAACCGTAGTACCTTTTCTCAAAAGGTATATCCATATATGAAGGGTATATTATTTATGGTCGTTCGTTAGCGCGCAACAGTTCATCGGTATATACGTGTCAAGTCTCTCTCGCGCTAGAATTTTCGTTCGACTACGAGAGGCACGACCACGAGGACGGCGCAACGACGACCATAATATTCGATAACGTCTTCGATTCAATCGTCGAAAATTATAAATATTCACGTCAGAATTATTAGTGTCTTGTGCGATTTTGCCGCCGACAGCATAAATGTTGTATACGCTTGTATGTATGTATATATTTATACAATGAAGCAGCGCGGTATATCGTAAAATATTCCGATCTCGGCAATCAATGATTTCTATTGTATTAAAATGTATTATGATGATAACAATATTTATGTATTACATTCATAACGTATCGTTTATAAGATCGATGATTTCCTGATTGTGAACGATTCATTATTGTATTTTTGTAAATGTATATATATAGGTACGTGTGTTATATAAATGGATCGATAATTTTTCTAAAGGTTATGAGAGAATAATAATAAGAGAGTAAAAAAGAGAATAGAAAAATTTATTATTTTCACAGTAAATCGTGAGCTATTAAAAAGTTTTGCAGATTAAATTAACACGAAAAAAGATTAAAATAATCAAATTTGGTGTTATTTTTTGCAGTGAATGAAATTTCAGTTCATTAAATTTTTTATAACTATAAAACATGAAGATATCGATAACTCCGAGTCTTCGACTCGGAGTAATCGATTTCTTCATATTTTATAATAATTAAAGATGACCAAGTAATAAAATCATTATTTTATATTATAAGAATATTGTACATCTTCAACATTATTTTCATCATTTTAATTCAATTAATATTTTCAAAAATTTTTAACTACAATTTTACTTTATATCAATTATCAATTATTTTTAATAATTTTCGAAAAAGTTCTTTGTCAATTTTCAAATCCATTTGTTTACAATATTCAATTTCACGAAATTTCAATTATTCCTAAATTCTTTAATTAAATGCATATTAGAAAATAAAAACTTCAAATAGTATAAAAGAAAATTCAATTAAACTTTTTCAAAAAAATTAATTTCAAAATTCAATTATTTCTAAAAATTCACGCTATATTGCTTTTTATATTCAATTACTATCTAAAATTTTAACTGAAATTCATTTTTATGAAATAAAAATCAATTTTTATTAGAAAATTCTACAAGAATTTAATTATTTAAATGCAAAAGTAAATAATTTACTGAATAATTGAATGTTTCTCAAAATTCAATTCTCATAAAGAATTTTATTAACAATTTTTTAAATAATTGAATTCTCTCGACGAATTTTAATACAATTTCTAAGAATAAATATACATTTTCCAAAGAAATCGAATAAAATTGTATATTAAAAATAATTGTAATGCTGCGATGAGTTTTATTATTAGTAAAAATAATTGAATCCTTAAGAAGAATTTTATTACTCTTGAAAATAATTGAATTTCTTGCAATAATTTGTAACTTCTCTAAAATTAAATTTTTTTCTAGTGTTTATAACTAAAATTCTTCAATAAATTCATTAATTTTAATAACTTTTAAAAAAGTTCCTTGAGAATTTTCAAATTCATTCGTTTACAATTCAATTTTACAAAATTTCAATTATTCGGAAATTCTGCAATTAAATATACATTGAAAAATAAAAACTTGAAATAATTTCAATAAAAATCCTATTAAACTTTTAAAAAGAATTAATTCTACAGAATTGTTTGTCAAAAATATGAAAAATTAAGAATTTCAAAGATTTTAATTTAAAACTTTTTCAAAATTGAATTATTTCTAAAAATCCACGTTATAATGCTTGTAATATTCAATTATAATCTAAAATTTTAACTGAAATTCATTTTTAAAACCATTTTTATTAGTAAATTCTACGAGAATTCAATTATTTAAATAAAAAAATAAATAATTTATTAATTTCATGTTTCTTGAAATTAAATTCTCATAAAAAATGTTAACAACAAATTTTTTAAATCATTAAATTCTTTGGACGAATTTTAATGAAATTTTTAAGAATAATTACATTTTTCAAGGAAGGCGATTAAAATTGCATTAAAAATAATTTAAATTCTGCAGTGAGTTTTATTATTTATGATAATAATTGAATTCCTAAAAGAATTTTATTATTTATAAAAATAATTGAATCCCTGCAAAATTGTTATTATTTATGAAAATAATTTAATTATTGCTAAGAAATTTATAAAAAAAATTGGTAAATAATTGAATTCCTTTAAAATTTTTTATTATTTATGAAAATAATTGAATGTTTGCGTAGAATTTTATTCAAATTTTTTTTAATAATGGAATTTTTTTGGAAAATTTTATTGAAATAGTAGATTAATAATAGATTATTTTAAATCTTTCTGGTGTTAATTTAATCCTAGAGGGATTAAACTATTGCAGATTATTTTAATCCATTGTGGTGTTATTTTAACACCTCACGTTTTACTGTGATTTTGTAGAATTTTCTTTTTTTCTTCAAGAAATGAGTCTGATAAACAATGACTTTCACTACTCATACGAAAATTAAAAGGATTAAAATTGATATTTAATTCTTTTTTGTCTTCATTTATTTATATATTATTTATTTTAGTGATTCTTAATTTTTTTCTCAATTGTTTGACTAAAATTGACTTTTACTACTGAATTAGAATTAGATTTAGAACAAAGAATTTTCCGATTAAAAATGACGTTTACTACTACTAAAAAAACTATAGAATTAAAATTGTCTAACTGATACTGACTTTAATTAATCATATAAAAACGAAAATCATCATCTGTCTGACTTAAATTTACTTTTACTACTGAATAACAAAAATAAAGATTATATTTAATTTACAAATCATTTCGTTTCAATAAAATTGTCTTTTACTATACCTTAATTTTTTTACTACTGATACTGTTTTTTTAGTACTAATTCTGTAATTATAATAATTTTCGAAGTCTGGCTAAAAGTGTCTGTTTCTACTGGTACAAAAAATGCAAAAAAATCCGCATTACTAAATTTTGTTTACTGGCACCTAATTACTTGAATTTTACTCACCTAACTACTAATGCTATAATTCTGATCAACAATATGCAAAAAAAAATCGCAGATTGGCTGACTATAATTGTCTTTTACTACTGGTACCAAAACATCAAGATTCTCAACAGCTGTCTGATTAAAATTGACGTTTACTACTAATGAAAAATGTAGAACTTAACACATTCGACTGAGACTGACATTAACTGTTTCTATGTGAATGAAAATTATTATATGTCTGACCAAAGCTGACTTTTACTACTGATTCTAATACAAAAAATATTTTAAGTATTGTCTGACTAATAACTATACAGAAAATCTAAAGAAAAATTGTCTGACTACAAGTGATATTTACTACTACTGCAAAAACCAGAATGCAATTCGTCTGAATAAGACTGATCATCGGTCTGACTAAAATTTACTTTTACTACTAATACCAAAACTTTATGTAAACCGGATTTTGACGTGAAATTTAACTAACTACTATATTTTCAAAAGTTTGACTTGTTTGACTAAATCTTACTTGCTATGAAAATTATCAATTTAGAAAAAAATTAAATCATTGTCTGACTATAACTGACTTCTACTACTGATAATAAATTGACAAACAAATTAATTGCTTGTCTGACTAAAATTCATTATTACTACTGATACTAAAACTATTTAAAAACAAAAGATACGTGACTTTATGTCATTGCTATACCAAAACGACAAAAAAGATTTTTTTGTCTGACTAAAATTCAATTAAACTGCTAAAACAAAAAAATTTCAGTAGAAATGATTTAATTGTCTGATCAAACATTTTTTTTTATTATCGATACTATTTAGTTAATTAAATTGGCATTGAATTGAAATTATTTGGTCTGACCATAAATTTTAGTTTTACTACTGATTTTCAATTGAACACAATATAACAAACTTCCTGTCTGATTATAATTATACCTTCTATGTTACTTACAGAACACTTATTACAGTTCTTCTACTATATATTGTTTTATCGTTTTTTATTATTTATATATATAACTTAATGATAGATCGTCCAACATCCTTCCGGCAGGACGAAAAAGACTCAGGTGAGTCCCTCCGAAATCACTTAAGAAAACTAACATGGATTCAGATAAATAAAAAATGATATATATCATTGGAAAGGTAACGAAACAAGCTTTCAGCGCATATAAATATCGAGCTTGTAAGTTCAAAACTAAGGGCTGAGTAGTTTGAAGAAGTTCCATGTTCCAAAAATTCACATAATTTTTAGTCACAGAATGACGAAGCCCGGTCCTGCCGGCAGGACGCTTTTCGCTTTATTTAAGAGACTACCTAGCCCAGGTTTATAAATTTAAAGACTCGATATTTACATCATTTGAAAGCTTGTTTCATTACCTTTCCAACGATATATTTACTTTTATATTTATCTGCTTCCATATTAATTTTATACAGCAATTTCTAAGGGACTCGCGCCTGAGTCTATACTCAAATATACTGAAAAATATTAAAAATGAATTTTTTTTAATTAAAAAATTAGGTTTCATTCTTTGAACATTTCTGAAGAGAAAGAGACTTGTCCGGTCAAAAAATATTGATTTTTGGGGATTTTACATTAAATTTACGAAAAAATGTTTTTTTCACTGTTTAGAAACATAGCAAGTTTGAAGGCTTTGAAAAATGGTTTAATATTATTATTTTAAAAAGTCAAAATTATGGATTTTTTCGTCTTTTCGTCTACTTTAATCCCAAGGAGTGCCAGAAAAGAAAAGTTGAATTCCCTTTTTTTAAAAGCCTTTTTTTCGGAACGTCCTTCCGGCAGGATCGGCGCTTGGACGATTTATCATTAATATTGGTACGTATAATAGGATAGATTTTTTTCGAAATATTAAGCTCAATGTTAATTCATTGGAATAACTTAATATTTCAAAATTTCCCTACGGAGACAATCCAGAGGAGTAATTTTGTAATTTGACTTTGACTTTTGATTCGATTTCCACTTTTACTTTGACTTTAAAGATTTTGTCAAATTTCATTTTTACTCTGACTTTGATTTTGACTTTGAAAAGTTAAAGTCGAAGTGACAATCAAAGTAAAAATAAAATATCAACGACGAAGTCAAAGTCAAAGTGAAAGTAGAAGTGCGAAAATAAAATGTCAACGACGAAGTCAAATCGAAATTTTAAAAAACATCGTTAATACAATTTTATTTACAGAAATCAGTTCTTGCTCGACTCCCTGATAAGAATTATAAAGAGTGAAGAAAGGGAGATTTGAAGAAAGATTATACGAACGTTTATACGAATTTAAATATATATCTGGAGCTTTTTGGATGAGACTCTCGTTTAATACCGTCACCCCAACTTATCCGAATAAGTGGCCAAGTGAGCACGTATCGCCTCGTAAACTGCGCGAAAATGGGGAGGCGAACCCTTTTATTTATCAATTGGAAGTGAGCGACGCGGAAGTTTGGACGGCCGACGACGGAAATACGTGCCCGTCGGGTAAATGCCAATTAGTTCGCTGAATCGAGCGCGCAAAGGGTTCGAAGAAGTATATATAGCGCAGAATAAAAGCCGCTTGACTGCCGCGCGCACAAGAAAGATTTTCAGCTTATACACAACAAACGAGTGCGCGCATTCGCGGATTCGTCCAAGTTGAACCAGAAGAAAAGGCATTAAGGCTTGGGCGCCGTTATTGTGTGTTGTCAAGGGGGGAGATGCCTGTAAATTCGATTCGATGCTTTACGAGAAAAAGGAGGAGACCAAGTCGAAGGTGGAGAGAATAAGAACGAGAGAGAGAAAGAGAGAAAGAGAAAATCTAGAATTCTATATACACTCTAGAAAATCTACAAGGCGAGAAGTGCGAAACGAGGAGGAAATAAGTGCCCCAGGGGAATTGTTCCCAATCTGAGAATGGCTTTAACCCTTCAAGTGTTCTTACTACACGAAAATACCATTTTCTACCTATATACACTGTACCTATTGTTCCATTACTGATTATCACACAATTCTTCACATTTTCCTTCTCTCCTTTTAATTAAAATCAATCCGCCATTCTTCCCATTCAAGAGTCAAACAATATTGATTTTTCATGCTAATTCTCTAATAATATATATATACATAAAAAGACGGGAATTTTCATTTTCATCACTGCGGCGTTGAGGAAATAAAATATCATGGGAAAAATTTGAATATCTTTAATTTCACCTTTTTACGATAACAAGACTAATTGAATTCGTAATCAGCGAGACCACAAAAACCCCCGAGTAACAAAATTTAGTCGAATTCAATGACATTTTGGTATTTTGAGAAATACTGACCAAAGCTTTCAAAGACGCCATATTTGGACCACTATCTTGAAATTTTAAATTCTACTTTGTTTCTTGAAAGTACAGAATTTTTATTCATCTAAGAATTGAATTTTATATACGTTTTCTACATAAAAAAAATTATCAAACTTTAAATAATCAAATTTTGTTATGTTTTTGACAATAAAACCGAGACATATTAAATTTTGGGTTGAATGAAATTCATTTTTCTCACTGGAATCAAAAAGATCACACTCAAAACTTATTAGAAAGTTGTGCAATATTTAACAATATGATCCTCAAGTTTTGAACGTTCAAATGAACGAAATATTTCTTATTGAGGCCATTTTTATAAATTGCTAATCATGAACAAATTTTAAAACTCAAATTTTACTTTTTGAAACTCAGCAATTAATTTTTTGGATAGTGACGCAAAATAATTGCAATAAAAATTTAATTTGTAGAAGAAATAAATAAATTTCGTTCATTTGAACGTTCAGAAATTTATAGGATCTTTTCACAATTCAAAAATTATTACCTTTTTGAAATTCAACTATATTTACAAAAATTGAAATCTTTCTACATTCAATTATTATTTGCTTTTTAAAGTAAAATTATTCGTAAAATAAGTTATAATTATAAATAATAATTTTATAAAAATTCTTATTAAAAAATTAAATTATTCGAATGGAAATTAAATTTCCAATTCTGTAAAGTTTATAAATATTATTATTTTCCGAAATAAAAAAAAATGTAAGGTTTTTTCTATAAAAATTATCACATGCGGTGAAATGAAAATTTAAAAAGATTAACTTTAAAAGATTAAAGAATGGATTAAATGTTTTTAATATTTTCAAACTTTGCTAGACACCAGGAATTATAGAATTTTTTTATCAATTCTAGAAAATTTGAAAACTTTTTTCAATACTTTCGATAAAATTCCCTGGCTTATCTCTTGTTTTTTTGACGAATTTTACACATTTCCTAACTTTTCCAGCATTCTTTCAAAAATTTTTATTAAATTACAAAGTTTCGTTGAATTTAAAAGATTAATTAAACTAACAATAAATATATGGCAGAAGTACTCTCTACACTTGAATTAGTAAAAATGTTTTCTAATTTGAATTATTAACTGACTTCTTGCATTTTGAATTAGTAAATTTTACTAATAAATAGTAATTTCTACTAATTTATTAGTAAAATTTACTAATTCAAAATCAAAAAACTAATTCAAATTAGTAAACATTTTTATTAATTTAAATTTAGAGAGTATAATTCAAGTTAAAAAAAGATTTTTTTTCATAATAATCGAATTAGTAAATAAAAATTCTCTGTCATATAAAATTTTTGAGAAACGTAGTGTCATAATATCATATTTTTAATTTAAATACATACAGAAGTCTGACTTTTTGTTGTTTCTACTATACTGGAACACTGAGGGTAAAAATTATTTGATTCGATAGCTTATTATTGATTATAACCATTTTTTATTTTAAATATTACAAGGGAATATTATTTTTAACCTTTTCTTAAAAGTATTTTTATTACTTACAAAGCATAACTTTTGTGTCTATAGTAAGAATTTATTTGTTTGTAAATTTATTTATGATTAATTTATCAATTATTATCAATTATTATTATTTAATTGATGCAAATTTTAATAATAGTTTCAATAGTTTTGTAAATTTATAAAAATGAAGTTACCAGAAATTTACAAATAAATAAATTTATGTGTTAAAAAAATTAATTTATTTATTGATAATAATAGATTAATTACTGGAAAAGTATTTTGATGTATTTTTACTCTATTTAACAGAATTTCTAGGATGAACTCATTTTTTCATACGGATTCGAAGAATTTTGAAAAATAGATACTCGCGGGGTCCAATGCCCGCTCAAGGGTTAATACTTTGTTGACTTTTCATTTTTCTATCTGCTATTTGATAAATGTTTTCCCTATCTATAATCATTTGTTGATTATAATTATAATCCATTTCTACTCTTATAACTTTACCAGGTCTGCCGTCATTACCGGAAGCATTTTTCCACTTTATTTTCAAATTAGTTATGTTAACTGGAGTAATTGTAATATTACCAGAAATTCCACCTTTTCCTCCTTTACCTTCAACATTTTCTCCATATGTATTTCGGTAAGTAATATTTTCAAAAGACCATACCAAATCATAGCCATCTTGTCCGTCGCTTCCATCACCTCCACTACTAATAATACATAAATTTTCTGCATTAATAATATCATTAACTTGTCCATAAAATGATCCTCCAGGTTCTCCAGGTGAACCGTGTAAACCATAAATGCGATCAGAGAATGTTTTCTGTTTCTGAAACATTTTTGTTATTATCCATCATTATAAAAATTTTTTTCTAAAAATATTAAATTGAGACAAATATTCTATCATAATTTAGAAAAAACTTTTGTCAACTTACCCAAATACTTTGTCCAGGAGCACCATCTAAACGTATGGTTCTATTTGAAATAACATCCCAAGTTGGTGCATTTAAATTGAGTTGTTGCAGTTCATTACTATTAAGATCGTCATCAATGATAATTTTATTTTCAGCAATAATTACCAAAATTATGACTTTTCCAGGACAATACTGCGTGTACAGAATTTCACTAAACTTAAGGATATATCCTCTTATTTGCAGTTTGTAGGTTCCATTATTCATTGAATAACATGTATTGTTAATTTCCAAATTTATAAAATTGGACACCAAGTTATAAGCTTCTATCATGAAGGACTGCTTGTTTCTGTGAGTTTGGAATATTTTCGCATAAAATTCTGGTAATTTGCTCAACATTATATTCTTACCTATATTCTTAATTCGATCCATGTACATTGATTCTATTTCTGAAAACCACTTTCTTTCAGTATCACAATAATAATGTATTATATAGTGTTGTAAAAGAGTAAATAATTTTAATTCAGGGTTTGGATCACGATCTTCTAAGTATCTCATAAGACAAATCATCTCGACAATTTCTATTTGATTTCGGCTGTTACAAAGATCGATTATAAATTTTTTAATGAGTTCATCATTTTTATTTTTGTTTATGCACATTCCTTGCTTCTCTTTGGTTATCCAATTTGGAAAAGATAATAGACCTGCCAAAGATGTTATTTTTGATGGTGAATTTTTGTTTACATATTTTCTATTAATGAAGAGAAAGGTTTCATTTAAACATCTATTCGAAATATTATAATTGAAGGAATTGAAATATCGAATATTAATAATATTCGACTCTATTGGTAGGAAATTAGATGTAAGAATAGGGTGAATCATTGTGGAAAGAGAAATTGGTAACGTGATATTGAAGGAATTTTCATAAAGATAGTTCAGAATAAGATATTCCAATTGCTCTTTAAAATGTAAATTTTTAAAGTTACTCTCCTTGAACCAGGTTTTTAAATTCGTCTCTATTTTATATTTTTCGAATTTTTCAGAATAATTTTTAATAAAACCATCCCTCATTCTTTCATATGAAAAATTGTCCTTGAAGTTTGATGGTAAAATAATAATTGCATTGTTATTCCCTGTAAAGTAATTATCGATATCTAATTCTAATATTTCCGACGCAATTAGAAACAAAGATTCCAAAGTAAATTTGTTGATTTCCTTCTTACATATGAGTGCAATTTTTAATTTTTTTGACAATGCTATAGTCTTTTTTGTTATGTATGCCAGTATGACATGATATTTTACATTTCTAGGATAAACTAAAATGTGTGTTAATGTATATATATTGTAATACAAATAATAATTTTCCATTACTATGGTATATAGTTTCGAATTTTCTTTTTTTAATTTCTTTGTTCCATGAAATCTTGGTTCATGGCTTATAGATTTAGCTAACTCTATGCCATCATTCATATCTTCTGCTATTACCAGAACTAGTTGTCTGATGCTTATAAAATTTAACAATTTTTTCAATATTTGGAACATTTTATACAGTTCTGTAAATTCGCAATTATATTCCCTTGTTATTGTTGAATATGGAAATAGAAATTTCTGTAAAAAATATTTTGTTAAGTATGCGATTGTATTTTAACATTTATAATTTTTTAAATACAAATTATTTTTTTGCAACACTAACCTCTAAAATTGAATTTTACACACAGAAATCTGTGTGTAAAGTGTCACTTTTTAGAACAGTGCGTAAAAGTTACTTTTACACACTAAAATCACTTTTACGCACTGTTGGGTCTTTTTAAAGATTGTGTACCTATGTATACATTTGCATATTATAAAAGTAGTGGTGAACGAGAGTGATTTATACTCTACTATACTGTAGATTACTATACCATTCTGTACAGTACTGTATTAGACTATAGTAGTACTACTATATATAGTATAGTATATTATTATTATACTACTACTATAATTAGTATAGTGCTACTGTAGTACTACTATAATATTGTATGTCACTACTGTAGTACTACTATAGGTAGTATAGTATAGTATTTCTATAGTACTAGTATAGTACTACTATAGTTAGTATAGTGCTATTGTAGTACTACTATAGTTTGTATAGTGTTACTATAGTACCACTATAGTACACTTTATTACTACTATAGTACTACTATAGGTAGTATAGTATAGTATATATACATATAAAAATGTTATATGACACTCGGGCGTAAAGACTTTACGCACTTGTATCATAAATAACTATTATATCTTTGCTAGTGTTAAGATTATAATATTTTTTTCATAACGCGGTGCAAAAAAGGGCACTTTTTTGCACCTTGTTATGAAAAATATCGTTCGTAACTAGTGCTAGCAGTTGCCAATTTTTGAACGAGCACTTTTTTTCGCTTCGCTTCGCCTACAGTTCGTTCCAAAAAAAGTGCTCATTCAAAAATTGACAACTGCTCGCACTCGTTACGAAATATACTAATTTTTTGTCATATTAAATCTGAACTATTAAGAAATATTATTGAATTTATTTCGTAATTAATTTATTTGAATAAGAAATTTTGTTAAGTATATTACCTTTAGTTTACTAATCTGTTCTTTTTCGCCAGAATAAAAGTCCCTCAATTTTGATTCAATATTCTTTTGCAATATTAATTCATTTGATATTTGAGTTTGTTTAGTATTCGTATAATTTTCAGAGCACACATTTAATTTGGAAGACAATACTTTTTCCTGTTCTAAATAATAAGATACAATTTGTTTCAAATAATTGTACCAAATCATTTGATTGTCAAAAATATTACTGACAAAACAAATTACTTTAAAAATTTTTAAAATCTCTTCATTGTAACAAAGATTTTCTTTTAATTCATCCATCGATTCATTATCTCTATTGGCAATTATTATTGAAGTATTTTTGTTTGAGGAAATCAACCAATCCGGTAAAAAGTTCAAATCCGATATGAAGAATGTTTCACTTCTTACTATTTTGTCAAAACATTCTTTATTTATGATGTTGGTCTCTGGTTTTAAGAAACTACGAAGTTTAAGTAATTCGCTCTCTTGTGATAGATAATCATTTTCTAAAATACTTAAAGAATTTGAACATGTATTGTTAACATGGTCTTCATCATCAAGAAGAGGTTTTATGACAAGATATTCTAATTGCTCCTGATAACTCAAACTTCTGAAAATTTCTTTGCGTTCAATCGTATCAAAAGCATTACTATATGTAGTCTGAAATCTTATAAAACTAAATATATAGTAATCTTTTATTATTTTCACTCCAAGTGTACATTCTGTAAAATCATTTATATTTGATGGGAGAAAAATAATGTTGTATTCCATTTCGCAACGATGTCGTTCAATGTCAAGTTGGAAAATTTTTGATGCAATCAAAAACATAGAATTCAAAATTTCAGGGTTATTATCATTTTTACATGTAAGTGCAACTTTTAAATATTGTGCCAATTCTATAGTTTTCTTTGCTAAGTAGTCTATTAATAGTTCATTCGGTGTGTTTGTAGGATAGACAAATATATGTACATCTTTGAACTTGGAATTGTACAAATAAAAATGTTTTTGTATTTTATTTTGTCGAAATACTTCATCCTGAGAAAGATTTTTTAAATCGAATTTAACTCTATTTCCATTACTCAAGAAATCAGCTAACATTATCCCGTCGTTCATATCATCTGCTATTATGATAAACAAATTGTTTATAACTAGATTCTCAAAAAATGTGTCCGTAAAAGTCGAGTCATTGTATAACTTTCGAATTATACAAAAAGGATCTTCGCTATTGAGCAGTTCGTTCTGCAAAAAATTGTTTTATTAGATGTTTACTTACCATTTTCTTTATTTACCAATTCAAAGAAATGGTTCATATTTTTAACAACCTACCTCCGTTTGTTTAGCATCTTGATGATGTTGCACTTCAGATAAACAGAAATTATTCATTTGTATGAAAAACAAAAAAAAGCATAGTACCTCCTTTTTGAATTCCATTTTCAATTAGATTGTGTTTATCGAAAACTGAAGCGTACTGAACTGAAAAGAATATTAATTTATTTTATTATATATATACATTCTGGATATGCGCAACGTTTACCTAAGGTTTGCGCATGCGCAGTAGCATTGCTCATTCTATGAATGTGCGTGCGCAATTCTGATGAAAGTCTTTCGAGAATATTTCGACTGTTTTTGACACTTTTGTTTATCTATTTGCATTTATGTAAAATTTTAGTAATTTCACTTGAATCAGTAAAAAAATATTTTTATTATTTTCATTATGTCCGCTACAAATAAATGTGAAATAATATATTAACTACGTGGCAACTACATGTACGTTACTACGTACGCTACGTACATTAGCAGTTATACAATGCCACGTAGACAATTTTTACTCGTTAACGGTAAACGTTTTCCTATCATTTATTAATTTTTAATATGAACTAAATATTAATTAATGTTTATTTGTTTATTGAAATAAATCCAACAGTCAGAAAAATAATGCATTTATTTATAATTTTTTCATATAGTATTTAATAGATTGAAAGTTTCTTTAATATTTTAAAGCTAATAATATAATTAAAAGATTACGTGCTATCTGGGTAATTAAAAAATCTTAAACCCCTAATAATTAGCCAGAAAATATTAAATACTTACATTTTTTTGACCTAAAAATTGGGCTTCTTTTAAAAATTACAGAAATTAGTAATCTTTATTCACAGGTTTCCGCTATTACTCACTCTAATGCTACGTGGCAGAAGACTGTAGTTAGAAATTGTAAAGCGCAATAGAATATTTATCTTTTTTTGATAACTTTTTCGTGTTTTTCACGAAAAATGTGCAATTTTAAATTATCTTTATTATTATTCTTTATTATTATACTAGCAGCATTATCAGCGCTTGAATGTTGTATTGCACTACTTATTCTAAATAAACAGAACCTATTTTAATTTATGAAATTTTTAATGTAATTAAATTATTACTGCACAAGTGAAAGACATGTTAAAATAAAATTTTTAATTTACATTATTTTAAAACTTTGAAGTATAATAGAGATTTCGATACTTATTATACAAAATAGTACATCAGTTTTACTAAATTCAATATGACGAATTGTTTTTTTTTAATTATCTTTAAATTCTTCGCAGAAATTAAATTATTTTCAAAGGAATCCAAAAAAAATTGTCGTCAACATTTCAATTATCTTTATATTTGAATAGGAAAATTCTTCGACAAAATTTAATTATTTTCAGGGATTTTAAAAAAATCCATGTCAAAGTTCAATTGTTTTCATAAATAATAGTATACGTCACAAGAATTCAATTACTCTTAAAAGTAATAAAATTTAATTATTTTCAAAAATTTCAATAAAATTCATTGCAAAATTTCAATTATTCTTTTCAAAAAATGTTCTTAATTCAATGATTTTTAATATTCTACTATTTTAAAAAAATTTCTCAAAAGAATTCAAGTATTTGAAAATATAATTTGCATACATTTTTTTGAAAAAATTGTAAACTTTTTTATAAAATTTATCGCAAAAATTCAATTATTTTTATAAACATAACTAATTATTAAAAATATTAGATTTATAGAAGAATTTTTGTTAAGAACACTAAAAACAATTGAATTTTGGAGATGAATTGATATTGAATTCTTGAAGAAATTCAATTATTTTCAAAAGTAATAAAACTATTCTCAGAAATTCAATTATGTTCAAAATTTTTTTAAAAATCTCGTGAAAATTTCAATTATTTTCATATAAATAATAAAATTTTTGGCAAAATTTCAATTATTTTCAGAAATTTTCCTCAATTTAATCCTTTTTATTATCTATATTTTAATAAAATTATCCAAAAAATTAAATTATTTAAAAAAAGTTTTTATAAAGATCTTCGTAAGAATTGAATTCTTTTCATGAATAGTATAGAAATTTCTCAGGAATTCACTTATTTATAAATTTTTTAAACAGTTCTTCGCAATAATTCAAATATTTTCAGAAATAATAAAACTTTTTACAAAGATTTAATTTTTTTTGTATGAATAATAAAATTCTTTTTAGTAAATCAATTATTTTCATAAATAATAAAATTCGATTATTTTTAATACAATTTAAATGGAATTCCTCAAAATTTTAAGAAACATTAATTTATTTATTTAATAAATTATTTACATTTGTATTTAAATAATTGAATTCTCGTAGAATTTTCTAATAAAAATTAATTTAAAAATTAATTTCATATAAATTTTTAGATTTAACTTTGGAGAAGTTACTAATACTATTGCAATATATATATAAATAATTGAATTTTGTAAAGGTTTCAAATTAAAATTTTTGAAAATTTGAATTTTTCATACACTTTTAATTAAAAATTCTATGGAACTAATTTTTTTCAAAAAGCTTATTCCCAATTTTTTAAAATAATTTCAAGTTGTTCTTTTCTAATGTATATATTTAATTGAAGAATTTCCATTGCAAATAATCGAAATTTTGTAAAACTGCGAATTGTAAAGAAATGAATTTGAAAATTCTCAAGGAACTTTTGCAAAAAATGATTAAAAATAATTGATAATTGAATTCCTTGGAAGAATTTTAATACAATTTTTGAAAATAATTTTATTTTTCGAAGAATTTACTTAAAATTGTATTAAAAATAATTGAAATATTGGAAATAATTTTATTATTTAGGAGAATAATTGAATTCTTGCAACGAATTTAATTAATTTTTTTTTTTAATAATTTAAATACTGTAAAGAATTTCATTATTTATAAAAATATAATCGAATTTTATTATATTTTTTTTTAAATAATTGAATTCTTTTGAGAAATTTTATTAAAATAGTAGATTTTGAAAATATTTGAATTTCAATGAAGAATTTCATAATTTGAGAAATATAATATAATTCTTGCAAAAAAATTTTTGAAAATAATTACATTTCTCCAGAAATTTATTTTAAATTGTATTAAAAATAATTGAAATCCTATATGAAAATAGTTGTTATTTATGTAAATAATTGGAATTCTTTCAACGAATTTTATTACATTTTTTTAAATAATTAAATTCATGTGACAAATTTTATTACTTATAAAAATAATTTAATTCTTGCGAAGGATTTTATTAAAATTTTTGTAAATAATTTAATTTGTTATTGAAACATTTTATGGAAATTTAAATTAATATAAGAAATAAAACATGAAGATATTCTTTCGAGTTATTGAATTTCAAAAGGTTTGAATTTGAAATTTTTGAAATCTTTTTTCCTATATGAAAAAATAATAATAAAAAAGAAGTTAAGTTATTGATGTTTTCGATTAATTTTACAATTAAAGAAATTCGTAAATAGAACATTTTTTTAGTATCTAATAATTTTTAAAGTGAATCAGAATATTCTTTAGGGTCAGAGAAAAAGTCAAAACTTTTTCTGGAAATCAGGGGAAAGAAAATTAAATTTTCGTGGCAACCCTGTTTATCCATTTCAATAAATTAATGCAATATATTTTTGGAAATGTTTGCTCGATAAATTAACATTTCCAAAAAAACAGTCAGGAAAAAAAAATAATTGAAATTATCAAAATCTGTATCAGAGGGACATAAAAGTTATATGAAGGTTCCAAAGATATACATCATATGCTCTCGCATACACAAATTATGCAATGAATGTCATGTAAAATGAGTGACATTTGGACGAATTGAATATAAATACGAGAAATAATTTTGTCCCTATGCAGATATTTCGTGCGCCATGAGATCAGTTATACAACTAATCTCACGCTGTTCTCTAACACTATGAGAGGAAAGGTCGCTGAATTATGCAAGAATAATATTTTCTAATAATTGCCGGGAAATTGGCTCTTGTGATGAGAAAGAGAGAAAAAAAAATAGAGAGAGAGAGGGAGACTCAGGTGGATAGCAAGATCCGTTACGCTTCTCTCGATTGAAAAGTAAAGCGGCTCGCGCCCGAAAACATCATTGTGTCACGTTGAAAACGTTTTCGAAGGAAAAAATTTCAAAAAGGTTATACCCCAAAGAAGAGAGTGAGAGAGAGAGAGAATCCTCGCCCCATTCTCAATATTATATACCGGTGGTTATATTGCGCTCGTAAACGATTTCATTGTAATCCACGCGTGTTACAAATTTCCTTTCGTGCTCGTTGGCTTGGGAATAAACCCCTTCTTTAATTAGCATTGTATTGAATTCCTTCCAAAAAAAGAGGGGATATGATGGGACATTTCTATATATCTCAAATGTAAAAACGACCTATCGATATTGGCACGGATGTTATTTCAATCGCATTAGTATGCAATATCGTGGAGACATGTTTAAAAAAAGGGGTCTCTCTCTTCCTTATATACACGCGAAATAGAAATGACATTGAGAGAGCGACAACTTGGTCGAATACCATTTCTATTCCATAATGGCACATAATGGCTTTCTTAGGTCTTGAGGACACTGTAATAAAAATGCGAACTCCCGATTATCACGCGAGATCTATAGGGATATATATCAGGAGAGGCGGAACTTTAATGTTGCGCATAAATGAGACTACTGACTATATTACATGAGTAAAATAGAAAGGGGAGGGGGGTTACATAAAAATGCGACTATTCCATTGCATGCATCACTGAATATTGAATAGCCAAAGGATACAAATACAAATCAGTTGGCCAAAAAAAAGGAGGAAAAAAAAAGAAATAATATCAAACTTGACTAACAAACGTCGAAGACGTTAGCTTATATATAGAATTCGGGGGAGAGGGGATTAAAATGTAATATGATCTCTCACCGGTAATGTTTAATTCTAGTAATATAAATTCAATATGCTGTGAAGAATTTAAAACTTGCTTTGCTTTGCTCTTTTTATCAAAACGAGTTTTAACTTTTATAAAAGGACGTCGCTTATATTTATATGAAGAATTGATGACAATTCATTTAGAATATGTGCATTTTTATATATTATATATGTATATGGTTTGGAATTAATATTTTTACAGTTATTTCTATTATTTTCTTTTACAACTGTTGGATTTAGACTTAGAGTCGTGCTAGTTTTTCTTCTGCTTCTTTTTCTTCATCTTCATCTTGTTCTTTATTGTGCGAATTAGAATTAATTTGTTCGTATTTGAATTAGAAAAAAGATACCAACTTTCAATCACAAGGGAATTTTGCATTTAATATAAGAAGAAATTGAAGATTTGCATTTTATGTGGATTAATTCGCAATGTTGTGAAAATATTGTTTTAATAATGAAAAGTTTGACAACTTTAGAATTTTTTTAAATTCTGATTCACTCTAAAAATTACACAAGAAAATATTTTTAATTTATATTTATTTACGAATTTCTTCAATTGTAAAATTATTCGAAAATGTCAATCGTATTATTTGAAATAAATATTTAATCATTATTATTATTTGTAAAATAATAATTTATTATTATTTTAATAAAGATTTTTTAAAATTTCTGATTTAAAACTTTTTGAAATTCAATAATTTATAAGAATTGCTATACTGTAACTTCTCAAAAATTATTTTCATTATTTCAATTAAATTATTTTTTAGAATTTTTCAACAAAAATTCTTCTCTATATCAATTATTTTTAATAATTTTTTGAAAAAATTCTTTGAGAATTTAATTATTCAAGGGTAAAGAAAGCAAGTTCACACCTAAAATAATTTTAAAATCTACTTGTTTGCAATTAAATTTTACGAAATTTGAATTATTCGAAAATTTTTCAATTCAAATTTGACTAATTTCAAAACGAAAAATAATTTAAAGGAAAATTTTTCAAAAACTTACATCTTCAGAATTTTTAATTAAAATTATATAAAATTCAAATCTCCTAAAATTTCAATTTAAAATCTCTTAAAATTTAATTATTTAAAAAAAATTGTGAACGCAACTCTTAAAATTCAATTATTTCTAGAATTTTTATGTAAAATTATTCATTAAAGAGAAAGTGATAAAGAATAAAGTAATAATTTTATATGACAGTTTTTCAAGAGTTGTATTTTTGTTTTTATTTATAAATATTTACAGAAAATAATAATTAGTAGTTAAATTATTTGACCCCTCCCTCAAAAAAAAAATTTTAATATTGATAGTAATTTTCTTCAAATATTCTCAAAAAAATTTTTGAAGAATATTTTCATTTAGGGAAAAATTGAAAAGATAAAAAAAACTTGGTTCAAATATGAACATCCGATAAAAATTAGTATAGTTAGAATATTTATTTATAAGAATTTTATTAAATCAAATTTTTTTGAAAGTTTTTACTAAATTTAAATTCTATTACATTAAATTTCTTTTTTAATACAATAATTGTTATTGAAAAATTTTGTCAATTAAAAAGTACATGTTCAAAAATAATTTTCCTTTATAAATATTTAAAAAAATTACTACTGTTTATTTGTTATTATCCATAATTATAATTAAAATAAATAAATCAATAATTGGAATACTTTAAATGAAGGTCGCAAATGAAACAGAATATTTCATTCACATATTCTTAGAAAAGTTTCACTCGAAACATTTGAAATACTTATTTAGATTTATCATAAAAATGATAAATAATAATATAGATTTAATCATAAAATTAATTTCTAAATAAACTCACTTTAAATATGCTGTTCTTTGTCAAAAGATGGAAAAAAAATTCCACTCACCTGAAACAAAAAAAAAAATACATTTTTATAAATTTTACGAAACTAAAATTCAAAATAAAAATTCGAACTCTTCCTCTAAATTTATTTTTATTTTTTGCTACTTTGTCCGACTTCAAGTGAACTTTACCACTGAGACTAAAATTTTATCAAATTTGAACGATTAGTAAAAATTTTAGTCGAACGCTTAGTAAAAAATCTTTTTTTACTACTTAGTCTGACTAAAACTTGTCTTTACTACTGATTCTAAAATTAAATTAATGCAGAACGCATAATCAAATTTAATTTTTTTATACTTTGTCTGACTTAAAATAACCTTTACCACTGAGACTAAAACTATACATATCAATTTAGAAAGATTTGTTAAAATTTATTTAGAAGACAACATTTTCTTTAATTTTTCGTCTAACTTTGGTTGATATTTACTACTACCACTGTAATTATACTGTAATTAATTATTTATTTTATTAATTTAAGTAATTATTACTAATGGACAAAAAAAGTATAATTTATATTATTTTTTATTTTCATTCTTAAAAATATTATTTTTTATTTTTAATCTAAAAACTGTACATAAAAATGTACTTGACAAAAATTAAATACCTAAAATTATATACAAAAATAAATTTTTAAACTTCTAACTTTTTAAAAAATATAAAAACTTGATTTAATATTCAAACAAAGTTTCGATTTTTTGCTCCGAAAGAAATTTTTAATTTTTACATGATAAATAGTTGAAAAGTTCCAGAAAAATATAAATATTTATATCATATTCCCTTTTATATTATTTCTGCATGAGCGTCGAATTTTCATTATATATATGAAGCGAAAATAAAAAAATACAAAACATTTTGTTGCGATTTTTCTTTACATCCTTCAATAATACGCACTCAACAGAGATACAAAAATGACTTATAAAGTTTTCTTTATCATCAAATTCCTTTTCGGAAGTACCAATTTCAGCCCCGCGAAGATTGTATTCCACGTATGTATGTGTTTGTGTGTGTGTGTCGATTCAATCGGAAAGAAATGAAGAGAAAGCTACTTTGTGGTTGGAATGAAAGCCGACAGTGATTTTTGCCAGAGCGCGCGCCTCGCTCTCTAGGACCTATTATCGTTTTTTTTTAAGAAAAGCCCACGAAAAATAAGGGTGACAAGGTGTATATACAGTATTAAGTCTCCTCGAGCCAAAGCCGCGCAGACAAGAAAACTTTCTCTCTCTCTCTCTCCCTTTTTCAATGTATATAGGTATACATATATATTCACGCCAACTATCTCTCTTCATATAAAAGCCAAGTATGTATAATATAAAGTGTCAGAAACACGTATCACTTCAGTGCTCTAGCACTCGGCGCGCAAGCTACTTTAAACATGTCAACCGTCTACGAAATTGGATAGGATATAAGCAACATCTTTACAATATCGAATCCTCTATATACTGCGTTGTGTGTCACACACTCCTACTCTTTGCCAAAATAGTCACCACAATTCGCCTTCTATCGCGACATTCCTCAAAATAAACTGTCTGCGCATTGCTATGCGATAAAAAGAGAAAAAGAATTATGGATTTTCTTGTAATCAACAAAAACGACAACAAAAACGACAACAAATTTAATTCTTCTGCTACTGCTACTCCTGTCTTCAAATTTTTAAATTCTTTTAGTTTTGAATTCACTGTTTTCTTCAAAGTATCAAATTGATGCCATAAAATTGGATTAATTTTTGATTCGATCCATATTTTTTTTAGTATCAATTCGTTGCAATCTGATACTTTTAAGTTAATATTCAAAGATTTTTGAATTTAATTTTAAGTTAATGCTTCTTTCATTGTCGATTCGTTGTACTTTTTTTTTTGTACTTTTTTTTTTTTTTTTTTTTTTTTTTGTTTAAATTTTATTTATTGTCCAAATATTGAATCTGACTTTAAACTGATCATCGCTATACTGTTAGCAAAATTATCTATAGATTAAACTTTACATATTTTTCAAAAATTAACTGAAGATGACTCCAGTTATTTTCTGAAAAATATTTTAAGTTTGCGATATTAATGCTATACAGGGCTCGAACCATTAAAAGTATTCAAAGATACTGACTTTATGGACCAAAAATGAAAAATTACGGACCAATTACCGACAAAAATATAACCAGTCCGAGTCAAATAAAAGAACAAATGTTCTAAAAAAAAAAATTAAAATTAAAATTTTTCATAACTATAAAACATGAAGTCGAAGACTCGGAGTGATCGATTTCTTCATGTTTTATAAGAATTAAAGATGGCCAAGTGATAAAATCATTTATTAAAAATGCATTGAAAATAATTGAATATGTGTCGAAGAATTTTATTATTGACGAAAATAATTGAATTTTTTGAAAATAGTGAAGTTTCTTAAATAATTTTAATTGGAAATGTTATAAGTACTTCAATTTTATAAAGAATTACTTTCAAGTTTTTTAAATAATCTTATAATTTGATATTTGAAATTAAACATTCAATTATTGAATTTTATTAAAATTTCAAAAAAAAATGATTAAATTCCTCTTAGAATTTTATGGAAATTTGTATAAATAATTTAATTGATTCAAAGAAGTTTAATAAAATTTTGAAAATAAACTGATTTCTTTCGAAGAATGGAAACTTATATTATTTTAAACAATTTTATTAAAGTTTTTCTATAAATAATTAATATTTGAAGAATTGAAATGAAGGATTTCTTTAAGTTTTTCGAAAATAATGTTGTTCTTTTAATAATTTTAATTGGAATTAACTTTGAAAATAATTAAAATAAAAAAAACAGTGTTCTTCAACTTTAAAAAATAAACGTGTCTGTTAATAATTATAATTAAAAATTCGATTATTGAATTTTAATGAGATTATATTAAAAATAATTGAATCCCTAAAAAGAATTTAATTTCTGCAATAAATTGTAACTTCTCCAGAATTCAATTTTTTTAGGGTTTTCAACTAACATTCTTTTCTATAAATCTATTATTTTTAATATTTTTTCAAAAAGTTCTTTGACAATTTTCAAATCCATTTGTTTAGAATATTCAATTTTACGAAATTTCAATTAGTCGAAAATTCTTCAATTAAATATATATTAAAAAATAAAAACTTAAAATAATATAAAAAAAATTTAATTAAACTTTTTCAAAAAAAATTAATTTTACAGAATTGTTAGTTAAAAATTTGAAAAATTCAAATTTTCAAAGATTTTAATTTGAAACCTTTTCAAAATTCAATTATTTCTAAAATTTTAACTGAAATTCATTTTTAAATCAATTTTTAGCAGAAAATTATATGAGAATTCAATTATTTAAATACCTACTGAATGTCTCGTTAGAAATGTATTTGACTACTATAATTACGAAATAAAAAGTAGCTAAAAAGTCTGACTATACTATTTACTTGTACTACTGATGCGAAACTTGACTGGAAATTGTCGTGTCTGACTAAAATTGACCTTTATCACTGCTACCAAAACTACGAAAATTGAAATTGTCTGCGGTTAAAATAACACATTAGCTATACTCTGACAAAAACGAATGAATTTTATGTAATTCAATTGTATTACTAAAACTGATTTTACTATTTATTAAGAAAAAATTAAAGACACACTGTCTGAATAAAAGTGACTTGTACTACTAGGTCTAAATTCCAAAAGATTTCTTGAACATATAGTTGACTGATAAAAATTGATATGGATTTGTCTGACTAAAATTGGTTTTTTCTACTGATACAAAAAATTAAGGAAACTGTTTTCTCATTAAAATTGTAATTCACTATTATTACCAAAAATTTGACTTGTCTGACTTAACCTTACTACGACTACTGCTATTAAAATTATTTATTCAGAAAAAAATTGATTCGTTGTCTGACTAAAAACTAATTTTTACTACTGATTGACAAACAAATTAATTAGTTGTCTGACTAAAATTCATTATCACTACTGATACTACTTTTTCCTTAACTTATTTTTAATAATTTTTCTGATTCAAAATAATCTATATCACTAAGATATTAAAATTATAATAAATTAAAACGTTTAGTAAAAAACAATGTTTGTTTATTACTTAGGCTGACTTAAACGTCTCTATACTTCTTTGTCTGACTTCGAGTGAACATTACCACTGAGACTAAAATTTTATCAAATTTGAACGATTAGCAAAAATTTATTTAGCCGAATGCTTAAAAAATACTTATTTTTACTTCTTAGTCTGACTAAAACTTATCTTTACTACTGATACCAAAATTAAATTAATGCAGAACGCTTAATAAAATTAAATTCTTTCATACTTTGTCTGACTGAAAACAATCTTTACCACTGAGACTAAAATTATATCAAATAAGAACGATTAGTCCAAATTTTTTTTTTTTACATTTTCGTCTGACTTTGGTTGATATCTACTACTGACACTATAATTATACTGTAATTAATTATTCATTTTATTAATTTAATTAATTTTTAGTTTTTTACTAATGGACAAAAAATGGATAAAATTTATATTATTTTTTATTTTCATTCGAAAAAATGAATAATTTCTATTTTTTATTTTCATTCAAAAAAATGAATAATTTCTATTTTTTATTTTCATTCTAAAAACTGTAAAATTTATTTTTTATATTATTTTCTAAACAAAATACAGCGTAATTTTTGAAAATATTTAAGCGCAGAAAAAAATTTCTTTAATTTTAATGTTCAAAATTTTAGGGAAACAACTTTGTCTGACTTAAACAGTATTTTTCTACTGAATTTCAGTAATAATGATAAAAGGGGACAGTTTTATCTGAGTTTAATAAAATTCTACTAGTTTTCCATAATAATATAATAATAGTAGGGACATCTGGCTGTATTCTAAAAAAGGCAAATAACTGTGAAGCACCTATACAACTAAAAATTAAATTCACCACAAATTTAAATATACTCTCTCTCTCTCTCTCTCTCTCTCTCTCTCTCTCTCTCTCTCTCTCTCTCTCTTTCTCAATTCTAAAACAAAAATCATCAAACTACAAATTCCCCAATTTATCCAAGACGCTGCAATTAGTCAAAATAAATGAAATCGTTCTCAATTCCCGTCGATTCTGCAATAATACAAGAGCATAGAAAAACTCATTCTCGATAAGACGACGAGAGAAGCGGCGGTTCTTGATCTCAATTTCTCATCCAACTCACACACACACACACATACACCCACCATCCGTTCTCTCTCGTTGCGAGCAAATTAAACGTCGAGCTTAAGCGATTTAGTTCAGTAAACGGAATTTCATTTCAAGACATTCACTCTCTCACTCACTCACTCTCTTTCTCTCTTAAGAAGAAGAAATGTCATCCTTGATGTCTCCTTGTGTATATGAAGGAATCTCAAAGCCCGCGAGAGTTCAATCAATTTCAAATGCAAATCACATCTGCTTTGCGGTTGTCGACAATTGTGCGCGAAGGAGGGGGGAAAAAAAAGAAAAAGAGATGAACGATAAGGATCAGAGAGGCCGCGTGATGACGATCAGGGAAAATAAACGCCACCCCCATCCCGCCCTCCTTTTTTCCCAAACGCTTCTCAATCCTGTTGTCACTCGATATCTTAATCAATATATACGTCATGATCTTCAAAAGTGTCTCGTCGTCGTCGTCGTTTGGACAAATCCCCCGAGAATAAAAGTAATCGCAACGAAACCAAAACTGAGTGCCTGACAAACAGATTCTCGCGTAGAAAAACGGACAATTATCCCCTGTAAACGGCGCAATGAACACTACTCTCCCCCCCACCCCCATCCCTAGTCGATAGATATCCCTCAGTATTTACTTATCCACCTGACGATTTACCACACGAAGCAATGAACAATTCTTCTTTCGAATAATAGTAGGAACGAGAAGAATTGATGGTAAATTAAAATGCTATTTGCCTCGATACTTTAGATTTAATTCAATTTTCGTCTTATTCCAATGTCAATCAATTTTATTTTTCAAGTTTGTATATTGAATTATATTATTTTTCTTCAACTCGTTTTCTTTTCGGGTGTTATTGATTAATTTTTTTTTTGGGAATTGGTTACGGAAACTTTAAAAATTATATGTGATCTATAAACAGGGTTGCCACAAAAATTTAATTTTGTTTTTCCCCGACTTTTCCCTGATTTTTAGAAAAAATTTTGACTCTATCCCTGACCCTGAAAATTATTCTGATTTACTCTAAAAATTACTAGATTTAAAAAAAAAATTTTGCATTACATTTATTTACGAATTTCTTTCATTGTAAAATTATTCAAAAACATCAATAATTTCTTTTTTAAATATATATTTAATCATTACCTAGTATTTTTCTATATAGAAATTAAGACTTTCAAATTCAAACTTTCTGAAATTCAATAACTTTTGAGAATAATATTATAAAACATGAAGAAATCGATCACTCCGAGTCTTCGACTCGGAGCGATCGTTTCCTTCATGTTTTATAACAAATTTAGGATGACAGATTGATAAAATTATTATTTTATATCATCAGAATATTGTAACTATAAATTCAAATTTTCATTTTAACCCTTTTCAAAAATTCAATTATTTCTAAAAATTAACGCTACATAATGCTTCTAATATTCAATTATTATATCTAAAATCTTAACAAAAATTCAATTTCAAATCAATTTTTATTAGAAAAATCTACGAGAATTCAATTATTTAAATTCAAAAATATTTATTTTTGAATTTAATTCAAAATTTTAATTTTAATTTCTTAAAATTGAATTTTTATGAAGAATTTTATGAAAAAATGTTTAAAATAATTAAATTCTTTCGGTGAATTTTAAAAAAACTTTTTAAATAAATGTAATTTTCTATCGTTTTATTTAAAATTGCACAAATAATAATTAAAATTCTGCAATAAGTTTTGTTATTTATGAAAATAATTGAATTCTTGCAACAAATTTTATTTAAAAATTTTCTAAAGAATAGAATTCCTGTGAAGAATTTTATTTGGGAAAATAATTGAATTCCGGAGAAAAATATTACTATTTATGAAAATAATTAATTTCTTGCGAAGAATTTTATTCAAATTTTTTTAAATAATTGAATTCCCACAAAAAATTATTATTTGTGAAAATAATTGATTTCTTCTGAAGAATTTTATTCAATTTTTTTTAAATAATTAAATTCCCATTAAAAAAAGGAATAATTTCTGAAAATAATTAAATTCTTGATAGGAATTTTATTCAACTTTTTTTAAATAATTGAATTCACATAAAAAAATGTATTATTTGTGAAAATAATTGAATTCTTGAAAAAAATTGTATTGAAAATAATTTAATTATATAGGAAATTTTTATTAAATTTGCAATTTTATTAACAAAATCTTGTAAAAAATGTTGTCAAAATTTTTTTAAATAATAGAATTTTTAAAAGAAGATTATTTAAATTTTTTGAAATAATTGAACTTCTCAGAACTGTTTTTTTTTTTAATTTTCTGAATATATTTAAATTCCTCCGAGAAACTTCATTCAACAATTAAAAATAATTGAATTGGTGCGAAGAAATTTATAAAAAATTGATAAGTAATTGAATTCCTGTGAATTTTTTATTAATATTTTGTTTAAATAATTGAATTCTTTTGGAAAATTTTATTAAAACACTAGATTTTATAAATAATTTAAATAAGGAAAATTGTTAACAATAATTGAAATTTTGCCAAGAATTTTATTGAATTTTTTTAAAATAATTGAATATTGAAGAACAATTTTATTATTTATAAAGATAACTGAAATTTTAATGGAAATTTTTAAAAAATTTTGAACCTAATTGATATTATGCGAAGAAGTTTATCACTTTGCAAATAATTTCTTGCGTAGAATTTTATTCAAATTTTTTTAAATAATTGATTACTCGAAAAAAAATTTTATTGTTTATGAAAATAATTGATTTCTTGTGAAGAATTTTTTTCAAATTTTTTAAATAATTGAATTTCCATAAAAAAATGTATTATTTGTGAAAATAATTGAATTGTATTGAAAATAATTGAATTATACTGGAAAATTTTATTAAAATTGCAATTTTATTAATTAAATATTTGTAAAGAATTTTGTCAACATTTTTTAAAATATTAGAATTTTTTAAAAAAGTTTACTTAAATTTTTTGCAATAATTGAATTTTTCCGAACTATTTTTTTTTAACCCTAGAAGGAGTAACTGGGGTGTCTGGACACCCCAAGCGAAATTCAAAGTATTCCCATGGCTTAACCAATAATTTTTTTACGCTCAAAACTTGTTGATAATTTAGTTTGAACCACTATCTTTTGACACCTATTTGTGCCGCCAAAAGTTTTGCTCTAGGAAGAGCTCTATCTCCTGTTAAAATACGTCTGGGGTGTCTGGACACCCCAGTTACTCCCTAACGTTAGAAAAATTGTCAACATAAGTAAATTCAAATTTTTTTAAAAAATCGTTTTAAATCAGTTAAAATCATCTGATAAAGTATAAATTGATAGGTTATGCATGAAAAAGTTGTATTTTATAAAAAAGAAACATTTTTATACAAAAATTCTATTTTTATGAAAAATAGACATTCTGCATTTGTAACAACTTATGAAATTTGAGTTAAGATTATTATTAAAAGTTTCTGTGCTCTCTCTACAGTCAGAAATTAAATTCTAATACAGAAAAATGTAGTATATGACAGTCAAATTTAAATTATAAATTCTATATTGTTAATAATATTTTAACATATATTATAGTTATTAAGAATTGTTAATTAAAACTTTGATTAAATATTAATTTACAGAATCATTTCATAAGTTATTAATTTTAATGTTAATATATTCAGATATATTAAGTTTGTAAAATATTAAATTTATAACACCATTTTTAGTAAATATTAATTGTTTAAGTCCATTTTATAGTTCATTTTTATGATTTTCACTATTAGTTAATTGTCTTTAATTTCATTCACTTCAGATGTTCAAATAATTATGTTTTTTGGAAGTAATACAAAAACTAATTTTTTCCCCTAAAAGTGTATTTATTTAACTTTAAAAACCTAAAATAGTTTTAAAATTAGTCAAATTTTTAAAAAACTACAACGTTTTTGTGAAAAAAGTCAATTTTGCAATTTTTTGGTGTTTTTTTTGGGTTTTTATGGTTTTTCTTCAAAATTTTTTTAATTTATCAAAATATGAATAATATTATTGTATTCCTTACTAAAAAACCAATCAATTCATTATAACAAATTTTTTTTACGTCAAATATAATCCTTATAAAACAAGTTTAAAGCGTGGGGTGTCGGGACACCCCAGTTACTCCTTAGAGGGTGAGTAAACTAACGTACTCCTTCTAGGGTTAATTTTCTAAATATATTTGAATTTCTTCGAGATACTTCATTATAAAGAATTAAAAATAATTGAATTGGTGCGAAGAAATTTATAGAAAATTGATAAGTATAATTGAATTCCTGTGAAACTTTTATTAATAGTTTGTTTAAATAATTGAATTATTATAGAAAATTTTATGAAAATAGTAGATATTATAAATAATTGAAATGAGAAAATTTTTTTTAAAAATAATTGAAATTTTGTCATCAAAAATTTTAATAAATTTTTTGAAAATAATTGAATTTCGGAGAAGAATAAATTTTATTATTTATAAAGATAATTGAAATTTTAATGAGAATTTAAAAAATTTTTTGGACATAATTGAATTTATGCGAAGGAGTTCGTCACATTTGAAAATAATTGAATTTCTGTAATCAGTTGTTTTTAAAATTTCTATTTAAATTCATTAAAAATTGAAATTTTCTAAAATTTGAAATTGAAACCTTTGAAGTTCATCTAATTATGAAGATTGTAAATGCAATTCTTTTGAAATCCAATTAATTTCGAAATGTGTATGTAAAATAAAAAAAATATATATATATAAAATAAAAAAATATTATACCTAAATATATAAAAATAAAAAATATATTAAATAATTTATAAGTAATAATTTTATGATAGTTGTTCAAGAATGAAGTTATTTAAAAAAAATTATTATCAGAAATAAAAAAAATTGAAGGTTTTGTATTAGAATTCTTTGCAAATTCATAGTTTATGAGGCAAACAAAAAAGACACCAAAATTCATAATTCATAATAAAATAATATTTTTCATGTAAAACGACTAAAGTGTAAATATAAAAGGCACTTGAAAATAATAATGTATTTACCCCCCAAAAAATATCTATTTTTCCAAAAATTGCCCGAGGACATGTACACAATCAATGATAATTGCTATTATGTAATGTGTGTTTTTCAAAAGAATAGAGAGGGGGATTATTCTCTCCTGCGCTTGTAAAAGCACCAAACATCACATGCAATTGAGTTTCTGGGTGATCCCTTTCAGCAAATAGAACTTTTTTTTTTATAGAGAGAGAGAGAGAGAGAGAGAGAGAGAGAGAGAGAGAGAGAGAGAGAGAGAGAGAGAGAGAGAGAGAGAGAGAGAGAGAGAGAGAGAGAGAGAGAGAGAGAGAGAGAGAGAGAGAGAGAGAGAGAGAGAGAGAGAGAGAGAGAGAGAGAGAGAGAGAGAGAGAGAGAGAGAGAGAGAGAGATAAAGGAGAGAGAGAGAGAGAGAGAGAGAGAGAGAGAGAGAGAGAGAGAGAGAGAGAGAGAGAGAGAGAGAGAGAGAGAGAGAGAGAGAGAGAGAGAGAGAGAGAGAGAGAGAGAGAGAGAGAGAGAAGGAGAGAGAGAGAGAAGGAGAGATTATTTCAAGAGCACCCGCGCGCCCACAATTGGGAAGTTGGGAACAGAAGTGATACTTTTTATTCGCCCACGTGTAAATATTTCTAACAAGATTGTCCCTTACCCTAATCGAAAGCAATGACGAATGTCAGAAACATGACACGACAAAGAAAGACAACAGCTCTGCTGATATACATCCTCCATCACACAGAGCATTTATATAGGTGACGCGAGTCCATTGTACGATACCCACTATCATTATTATACCCGATCGTGTATATATATGTAATCTATCGAGTAATAATAGTTCATTCACCGTTTTGTTCACGAAAAAGAGAAAGGAATGAAATAGACCATTTAGAAGCATTTTTATCTTTGGTCTAAATATTATTATCTTTCAGCAACTAAATTCAAACTTTATAGATTTATCACCAAACCTTTCGCATTTGGAAAATAACTTATTGAAACATCACAGGGAAATTTAAATTTTGTTTATTTTCTTAATTTTAGCAGTTTTGAGCTAAAATTCGAATTTTATGTCAGATTAAATTTTCTATTATTTTGAGAATTTAACATCTTAAAGTTTATAGGATGTTCATATTTGAACCAAGTTTTTTTTTAACTTTTCAATTTTTCCCTAAATGAGGAGGAAAAAATTAAATGTTTAGAATTTATAAGAAAATTCTGAATTTTGGAGTCTTTTTTGTTTGCATCATAAACTATGAAATTGATAAGAATTGTAATAAAAAACCTTCAATTTTTTCTATTTCTGACAATAATTTATTTTAAATAACTTCATTCTTGAACAACTATATCATAAAATTATTACTTATAATTCTTTTAATGAAATATTTTTTTGAAAAACTTTAATTTCGATTCTGTTGAAATTATAGTTTCAATTTTAAAAACTTTAACGCAATTATTTGAAAGAATTTAACTATCTTAATAAACATTAAAATTGTATTCCAAAATTCAATTATTTTCAGAAATCTTTTTTAAATTCTCAACATTTTAATTATCTTTATAAACAGCAAAATTCTTCACCAAAATTCAATTATATTCAGGAATTTTTATAATATTCATTGTAAAATTAAATTATTTTCATAAATAACAATATTCATCATAAGCATTCAATTATTTTTAAAACTATAATCAAATTCTTCGCTGAAATTCAAATATTTTCAAAGAATCCAAAAAAAATTATCGTCAACATTTCAATTATCTTTATAAATGAATAGAAAAATTCTTCGACAAAATTCAACTATTTTCAGGAATTTTAATAAAATTCTTTGCAAAATTCAATTGTTTTCAAAAATAATAGTATTCGTCACAAGAATTCAATTATTTAAAAACAATTTTGACAAAATTCTAAACGAATATTCAATTATCTTCTAAAATAATAAAAATTTCACAGGAATTTAATTTTTGAAAATAGAATTTGCATACATTTAAAAAATATCAATTGTTGTAAACATTTTTATAAAATTCTTCCCAATAATTCAATTATTTTCATAAACATAACTGATTATTAAAAATAATAGATTTATAGAAGAATTTTAGTTGCAAACAATAAACACAATTGAATTTTGGAAAATAATTGATATTCAATTCTTGAAGAAATTCAATTATTTTCAAAAGTAATAAAATTCTTCTCAAAAATTCAATTATGTTCAAAAATTTTTTTAAATTCGCGTCAAAATTTCAATTATTTTCATATAAATAATGAAATTTTTCTTCGAAATTCTATTATTTTCAAACATTTTAATAAAATTCTTGGCAAAATTTTAATTATTTTCAGAAATTTTCCTTAGTTCAATGATTTTTATTATCTACTGTTTTAATAAAATTTTTCAAAAAAATTCTATTATTTAAAAAAAATTTTTGGTAAAATTCTACGAAAACATTTAATTATTTTCATAAATAATGAAAATTTCACAGAAATTCAATCAATTACAAATTTTTTATACAGTTCTTCGCAATAATTCAAATATTTTCAGAATTACTAAAACTTTTTACAATGATTCAATTATTTTCCTATAAATAATAAAATTCTTTTTAGGAAATTAATTATTTTCATAAATAATAAATTTCATCGCGAAGAATTCAATTATTTTTAATACAATTTTAATTAAATTAAAATTTAAATTTAAATTTAAATTTAAATTTAATTTAAAATTTAATTTTAATTAAATCCCTCAAAAAATATAATTATTAATAAAAACTTTATTAAAATTCGTCGAATGAATTCAATTATTTAAAAAAATGTTACTAAAATTCTATATAAGAATTAAATTTTAAGAAACATTCATTCATTTATCCAATAAATTATTTACATTTGTATTTAAATAATTGAATTCTCGTAGAAGTTTCTAATAAAAATTGATTTAAAAATTAATTTCATATTATAAAGTTTTAGATTTAACTTTGGAAAAGTTACTAATAATTGCAATTTATTTTAGAAATAATTGAATTTTGTAAAAGTTTCAAATTAAAATCTTTCAAAATTGGAATTTTTCATAATTTTACTTAAAAATTCTATGGAACTAATTTTTTCAAAAACCTTAATCGCAATTTTTTAAATTATTTCATGTTTTTATTTTTTAATGTACATTTAATTGAAGAATTTCCGAATAATCGAAATTTTGTAAAACTGAATTGTAACAAATGAATTTGAAAATTCTCAAAAGAACTTTATCGTAAATTATTAGAATTTTATTTAAAAATTTTAGAAAATAATAACTGAATTGAAACGATGAAAATAATTTTTAAGAAGTTACAGTAACAATATTTTTATTTTATTATAATATAAAATAATGATTTTATCACTCGGTCACCCTCACCTTTAATTATTATAAAACATGCAGAAATGGACCACTTCGAGTCGAAGACTCGGAGTGATCCATTTCTGCATGTTTTATAATAATATTCTTTCAAGTTCTTGAATTTCAAAAGGTTTGAATTTGAAATTTTTTAAATCTTTTTTTTAAAGTGAATCAGAATATTTTTTAGAGTCAGGGATAAAGTCAAAATTTTGTCTGGAAATCAGGGAAAAGAAAATTAAATTTTTGTGGCAACCCTGCTAATTTTCAGTTTCATTTGATTCCCCCTCCCTCGAAAAATTATCATATTGATAGAAATTCTCTCTAATTGTTTAAAGAATATTTTATTTCCACAAAAATACTTATAAATAATAGAAAAGAAAAATTCTAACAAACTATTTTTGGTAAACCCTAATTAGCAGTTAAATCATTTGATTCCCTTCACGAGAAAATTCTACTGTTGTTGATAGTAATTTTCTCCAAATATTCTCAGGAATGTTCATTCAGGGAAAAACTGAACTGTCAACATCGTAAAAATTATTGGAGGGTTCTCCATTGAGGTAATGTGTGTGTGTTTGTCCCTTTTCTCCCTCCCTCTTTCTCTCTTCTTTTTTTTTTTTACTGAAATTCACCTTTCGTGCGTGTTTTTCATGAATGAAAATCTCCAATAACCGTGCGGCTATCCGTCAATGATGGTGTGTGTCCCTTTTCGTAGATCTCCTTTTAACCATCAATGGTCACCGCACTCTTTCCTTGCTTTGTGCCATTTCTCGTAACAAATGAGGCGCAACAATGTCACTGTCTTCTCTCCCACGCACAATGAAACTTGGCATTCGACCTAGCACCCAAATGCAACCATACACAATACAATGTATCTGCGACACAATGCAATTCGATGGCAAAAGAAGAAGAAGAAAAAAATGCCCTTTTGTCACCCACCTGGCATTTTTTTATTCTTCACTCTCTATAAACCTCTATTGATGTATATTTATGCGTATCCCGAGGCATCGTCTTCTTTATCGATAATATTCCGTCCCAAAAGGAGATATATCGATAGATCTTTAAAAAACATCAGCCTCACCATATGCTACTTCAAAAATAAGCATTAAAAATTCAATTTTGAATTTCTAATTTGAAAACAAAAAATTGCGCTAAAGGATTAGATAATAAAGAAGAAAGATTCAAGATTTTCGAATGACACAAACACACGAATCAGAAAATAAAATCTGTTTCGGTTTGCAGATGGTATCAATAAATTTCTTCCTCTCTTTTTTGAAGAGACGTTACGAATTTTTAATCTCGATGAATGTGCATACACACAACTTGAAACTATTTGTACAGGAAAACACATCTTTTCACGCGCATCTGAATTGAGAAAAATAGATTTTCTTTTTTTAAAGAAAGTTTACAAAATATTCAAGAATCGTTATTAATGATAAAAGTATGAAATGCTCATTTATTAGGATCATTAGATTCAGGTAAAATAATCCATTACCGGAAATGATGTCGGTGGAATGTCTCCGATATAATAATCAATTTGAGCGTATATAAATATAGTGACGAGGAACTTTTTTTATATCAATGAATTATTTTGTGTATATTCTTAATGATCAATAGTATAAAATTCAAGTATATATGAATGATGGTGAATTAAAAAATGGAAAAATGATGAATAGTGGATTAGATATAAAAAGCTCTTCCTTTTCTTATGCGAGGATAAGCAAAAGGGATGACCAAGCGCATTACATTTGGTTTAGTTGGGAAAAATGTATATATATTTCTAAATATAAATAAACTTTGAAATTTATTGTAAGATTAAAAGATGAAATTATTTTCGGAAATGAATTTGTGGAAATTTAGTTTGGTCGTTTATAAAAGAGCTGAAGAATATTTCTTATTTCTTGTTTTTGTAATCTTTATCTAATTAATTACAAATTTTAAAACAATATTTTTGTTTTGAAACAATTCTTCAAAAGTCTAATTATTCAAAAGAAAAGTTTAGTTAAAATATACGCTAAATTAATTATTTTTAATACATTTGGAAAAGTTCTTCAAAAATTCGATAGATTCCAAATCAAAATTACAAATTCCCCACACCAAAATTAATGAACCCAACCAATAAAATTGAACTCTTATAAAAATTATCATATCAATAAAAAAAATAAGAACTGCAATTCATTAAATTTTCTCTATAAAGTCATATGAAAAAATACGAAGAAGGTATATATACATCACAGACCGCATGAAAAATGATAGCAATTTCGAATCAATGTAATATATGTACCATATGCGATTTGAATTCGATTTCGTTCGATGACATTGACATCGATTCGGTTTTACGAATCAATCAGTTCAACTTTATATTCTCACATTATACATGCTGTATAACATGAAAAAGGCGCGTTACCAATAAATAATAATTTATAGCCTTCTGATCGAAACTATTATTGTGAAATTGTAATTATCTTTGAGTCAGCAAACTGCCACTGTAGAATTTAAATACGAAAACTATCGATTTTGAATTTTCTCTTTCCGCAATTTATTGCCAGAGAATCACGCCCATTGCGAATATATGAAGAGGACGCGCATCTGGATAAATGTGTTAATAAATTGAATCTATTATTGGTTCATCGTCTTTTTTTCTTTCAAAATTTTAACACGCAATGCCAGGTAGCTCCGTGATTTTATATTCGATTCTCATATATATATGTGATGTATTATATTATTATTAATTTGCATCCGTAGAATTGAATTCGAAATTCGAGAATATTATAAGAATATATTAATAAATCTTTGTAAATTTTACTAAATTATTAGATTCATAAAACTGAGAGCAGATTTCAATTTCTGTTTCTTTCGGCTAATTATAAATTTTAAATACTTTTACAGGGTTGCCACGAAAATTTAATTTTCTTTTCCCTGATTTCCAGACAAAATTTTGACTTTTTCCATGACCCTAAAGAATATTCTTATTCACTTTAAGTCTTCGACTCGAAGTGATCCATTTCTTCATGTTTTATAATAATTAAAGGTGACCGAGTGATAAAATCATTATTTTATATTATAATATCAAAATATTGTTACTGTAACTTCTTAAAAATTATTTTCATCGTTTGAATTTAATTATTATTTTCTAAAATTTTTAAACAAAATTCAAATAATTTATGATAAAGTTCTTTTGAGAATTTTCAAATTCATTTCTTTATACAATTCAGTTGTACGAAATTTCGATTATTCGGAAATTCTTCAGAATTAAAGGATTTAATTAAATTTAATATTTAATTAAGAATTTAATATTTAATTAAATATACAATAAAAAATAAAAACTTAAAATAATTTTAAAAAATTGCGATTAAGTTTTTTGAGAAAATTAGTTCCATAGAATTTTTAATTAAAAGTATATAAAAAATTGAAATTTTCCAAGATTTTAATTTGAAACCTTTACAAAATTCAATTATTTCTAAAAATTACAAGTATTAGTAACTTCTCCAAAGTTAAATCCAAAAATTTATATGAAATTAATTTTTAAATTAATTTTTATTAGAAAATTCTACGAGAATTCAATTATTTAAATACAAATGTAAATAATTTATTGAATAAATGAATAAATGTTAGAAAATAATTAAATTATTGCGAAGAAATTAATTTTTAAATCAATTTTTATTAGAAAATTGGACGAGAATTCAATTATTATTTTTTATTATTATTATTATTATTATTATTATTATTATTATTATTATTGTTTTAAAAATTTAAAAATAATTGAATTCCTTGCGATGAATTTTATAATTCATGAAAATAATTGATTTCCTAAAAAGAATTTTATTATATTTTTATGAAAATAATTTAATCTTTGTAAAAAGTTTTATTATTTCTGAAAATATTTGAATTATTGCGAAGAACTGTATAAAAAATTTGTAAATAATTGAATTCCTGTGAAAGTATTCATTATTTATGAAAATAATTAAATGTTTTTGTAGAATTTTACCAAAATTCTTTTTAAATAATAGAATTTTTTGAGAAATTTTATTAAAATAGTAGATAATATAAAAATTATTTAATTGAGAAAAATTTCTGAAAATAATGGAAATTTTGCCAAGAATTTTATTAAAATGTTTGAAAATAATTGAATTACGAAGAAGAATTTTATTATTTTATATTATGAAAGTAATTGAAATTTTGACGAGAACTTTTATAAATTTTTGAACATAATTGAATTTCTGAGAGTAATTATATTACTTTTGAAAATAATTGAATTTCTTTAAGAATTCAATTTCAATTCTTCTCCAAAATTCAATTATTTTTAGTGTTTCTAACTAAAATTCTTCTATAAATCCATTATCTTTAATAATCAGTTATGTTTATAAAAATAATTGAATTATTGTGAAGAATTTTATAAAAAAGTTTACAACAATTGATTTTTTTCTAAAAAATGTATGCAAATTCTATTTATAATAATTGAATTCCTGTGAAATTTTCATTATTTTAGAAGATAATTGAATATTCGTCTAGAACTTTGTCAAAATTGTTTTTAAATAATTGAATTCTTTTGAGAAATTTAAACAAATTTTTTAAAAAATAATTGAAATTTTTCCATGAATTTTATTCAAATTTTTGAAAATAATTTAATTTTACTACTTTTAAGAATAATTGAATTCTTATTGTAACGAATACTATTATTTATGGAAACAATTGAATTTAGCAATGCATTTTATTAAAATTCCTGAAAATAATTGAATTTTGTCGAAGAATTTTGCTATTCAAATATAAAGAAATTGAAATGTTGACGACAATTTTTTTTGATTCTTTGAAAATAATTGAATTATTGCGAAGAATTTTATTAATTTTGAAAATAATTGAATTCTTGTGATGAATATTGTTATTTATGAAAATAATTGAAATTTTGCCATGAATTTTATTAAAATTTTTTAAAATAATTTAATTTTATTACTTTTAAGAATAATTGAATTTTTGTGACAAATACTATTATTTATGAAAACAATTGGATTTTGTCAAAGAATTTTGCCATTCAATTATAAAGATAATTGAAATGTTGAAGATAACTTTAAAAAAATTTTTGAAAATTATTGTATTTTCGAAAAGAATTTAAATGTTTATTAAGATGGTTAAATTCTTTTGAATAATTGCGTTTAAAAGTTTTAAAATTGAAACTAATTTCAACAGAATTGAAATTAAAGTTTTTCGAACAAATACTTTATTAAATAATTTATAAGTAATAGCTTTACGGCAATTCTTCAATAAAATTAAGTTATTTAAAATAAATTATTGGCAGAAATAGAAAAAAGTTAAGGTTTTTTTTAGAATTCGTGGTCATTTCATAGTTTATGAGACAAGCAAAAACACAAAAATTCAGAATTTTCTTATAAATACTAAACATTTAATTTTTTCCATTACTTTTTATAAAAATCCCTGACTTTTCCCTGACCTGTGGCAACCCGGTTTTGCTATAGTAATTACTAATTTAATTATTCAAGGTGGAAGAATGAATTTATTTATTTAATTATTGTATTTGGCGAATGGTATAATCACAGTTTCTCTAAGAATATCAAAGTGAGACAAAAAACGAATCAAAAATGTTGCGAAGCAACGTTTTTGATTCGTTTTTTGTCTCACTCTGATATCCTTAGAAAAACTGTGACAAAAAGGATATAAGAAAACGTAAATTACAAGAATGGAATTGAAAATTAAATTATGATAAATTATTCTCGGCTCATTGACATGAATTTTCTTACCTGTTAGAACTTGTGCCATTTGGACGTTGCCACTGAATGCTGCGCAGGGTAGAGTATAGTGTCATGCAAAGTGAGAGGAGTCTTCAAACCATCAGAGAAAGAGAGTTGTTGCCATTGATGTTGAACCTACGAAACGAATCAATGTTTAAAAGCGATGCAAATTTTACGCACTTTTCAGACATATGTCACCACAAGCGCACTTGCCCGCGTGCCATTGGGGTGTACGTATGTTCAACCATTTGCACAAAAGTCCCATATAATGTTTGTCATAAATACTGACGCACACGAATAAAATCTAATCGTCCGTTATAATAAGGACATTCTCCGCACTTTGTTACTCTTTTTAAAAAGAAACATCTCAAAATTTTTTTTCTTTTACAACACAGAAAATGGGGGAATTTCATTATAAGCTATTTTAGTAAATAAATTAATTTAATAAATTATTTCAACAAAGTTTAAAATAATCTGCAAGGCTTTAATCAATCAATAATTGTTTTTTCAAAATGTTTTACAAATTATGTGTTTTGTCAGGGAAAAAGTAATTCAAATTATCAAAATACATCAAGAATACGTATAAAAATTGAAGATTCCAGAGATATACCTTATAATCTGGACAAAGATTGTGACTTTTGTTTTGATCAAATCTATATACAAAGAAAGTGACTCGAATAACCTGCGTCATGGCCTATACGATTTATATAATATAAATATAGAGAAGAAGGTATACATACAAGCAAGGGGGAAAATTGTCATAATGGTTTTTGAAGAAGAAAAAATCGGATTTCAAGTAGACACCAGCGAAACGTCTTTCAAAATCGTATATATATGAGAGAAAAAGAAATGAAGGGACGTTAACAGGACAAGAATAAATTCGTCATGCTGTTAATAAATCCCATTGCGGGAGAAGGAGAGAGAAAATCTGAGACATGGTACAAAAGCACGGATGGAGGAGGATACAGAAGGCGGCCCCTTTTTGCTGTATTTATTGTGTAAGCCAGCTTAAGCATTGTCGTCCATTGCTACTGGCTTTGTCACTGTTTCCCGAGCTTCTTTACCATAGCGATCACTGCATTTTTATTGTACTTTTTCCTTATACTTCCCCCCCCCCCTCCTTCTTTTTTTTCCCTAAAACCTACGTTCACACGCCCTTACGACATCAAATCATCTTGCGCTATTTATCGATATATTATGTACAACAACTGCTTTATTTGTTCCCTGGCTAATGTTTGAAATGAACAGATTTTAATTTTTGATCTCTTGTATATATAGATCAAATCTTCACGGGAATAAGTTTACACTAACTTTTACTGTTTGGAGATTAAATTAAACTGAAAACTGACTATAACTCTTTGGAAAAGTAAAATTTAAATAGTGTGAAAGATTTGCGTATATACGCAAATTTTTCACAGTATTTAAATTTTACTTTTTCTTAAGTCCTACTGTTTTTGGATTAATTTCTTCCTTGAAGAAATTATTCTAAATCAAATCATAATGATTCGTGATAATTTTGAGAAATTAATCCTCTGATCGATTACTTTTCTCTCGCTGCAAATTATTTTAATCCTTCTTCTTAAATGATTTTAGGCACTGCCAACTGTCAGAACAATTATTTTAATCCATTTTGATGTTAAAATAATAACCCCTGAATGTTCTGTTTATCAAATGTGAATTATGTCAAATGAAGTTTATATCAAGTGATTTTTACATGAATTAGATATTATGTTAAATGATTTTCATGTCAAATGAAGTTTATGTCAAATTATTTACATGTCAAATAGACTTTATGGTCAGTCATTTTTTATGTCAAATGAACTTTTGGTTAAGAGATTTTTAAATTAATTGAAAATTATATTAAGTATAGGGTCAAATAGGAATTAAATTAAATTGTTTTTATGTCAAATGGCAATTATATTAAATTATTACTGTAGCAAATAAAATTCATGTCAAATTAAATTTTTGTCAAATAAGTTTCATTTTAAATGATTCATATGCCAAATGAAGTTTATGTCAAAGGATTCACATGTTAAATAAATAAGTTTATGTCAAGTGATTTTTATATCAAATATCAATTATGTTAAATTGTTATTGTATCAAATAAAATTTAAGCTGAATAAAGTTTATTTCAAATGAAATTTATATGTCAAGTAATTTTTATGTTAAATGAACTTTGTGTCAAGTGATTTCTATTTTTGACATGAAAGTTATTGTGTTAAACTATAGTAATGCGTCAAATGAAGTTTTTGTTAAGTGTTGTGCATGTCAAATGAAAATTATTTTTAATTATTATTGTATCAAATAAAATTCATGGCAAATAAAGTTTATTTCAAGTGATTTTTTTTACAAAATGTCAATTATGTTAAAATACTTTTGGTTTCAAATAATATTAATGCCAAATGAAGTTATTTCCAGAGATTTTTATACCAAATGGCAATTATGTTAAAGTATTTTTTGTATCAAATAAAATTGATGTCAAATGAAGTTTATGTCAAGTGATTTTCACAGCAAATGTCAATTATATTAAATTATTACTGTATCAAATGAAATGTATGTCAAATGAAATTTATGTCAAATGAAATTTATGTCAAATAAATTTTGTGTCAAATAAAGTTTATCTCAAATAAAGTTTATCTCAAATAAAATTTATGTGAAGTAATTTTTATGTTAAATGAATTTTGTGTGAAGTAATTTATTTATGTTAAATGAACTTTGTGTCAGTGATTTCTATTTGACATGAAAATTGTGTAAAATTAGTAATGTGTCAAATGTAGTTTTTATCAAGTGTCTTGCATATCAAATGAAAATTATGTTAAATGATTTCTAGGTCAAATGAAATTTATGTCAAGTAATTTTTATGTCAAAAGTAATTTCTATGGCAAGTAATTTGAATGCCAAATGAAATTAATGTCAAGTAATTCTTATGTCAAATGAAGTTTAATTTAAACAATTTCATGTCAAATGTGGTGCATATATGTCAAATATATTTTTGTACTTCAATCCCACGTATCGAAACTTTGCAATTAGTAAAAAAATTAAAAATTATTACTTCCTTATTAGTTATTCCCACCCATAAATTCCCCTTCAATCTTTACAAATTCAAATAATTAATTTCTCTTTTACAAAAAGAACGAAAATTATTTCCGCCCAAGCGTTCTCCACTTGAATATCTATATATACAGAATTTTCCAATATTCTTTGAAGTGATTGCTTTTCAAAATAGAAGTTTACACCCATTGAACAAAACGTAGAAAAGGGCATAAAAAATTTTTTACATTGACCGTAGAAAAATAGTTTCTTTTCTCTCTCAATATATACGTATATGTGTTTTGTTATTTTAAAGGAAAAATTACGAGTTTTCCTCTTCCATTGTCCCCCATCGTGAAAAGGTGCGAGAGACTCGATCTCCGGACATACATTTAATACTACACACATATATATATATAGCGTATCCAAAAAGTATTGTCGGTATGTATACCGTTTGGGCCATCAACAAAAGGGGGAACGTGCAATTCCATGGAAATTTCAGCTTTCCTTCGATACTGCCCTTTTTTTCTCATGTGAGAGAGAGAGACTACAGGAAAATATTACTGCCCGTTAAGAGTGTCTATTCTTGAAATTCCCTTTTTTCTGGGGATCATATAAGGGCGTTGACTAACACCTGCTTTGGTGTAGGTGACGTGCGGAGAATACAATTTTTATTGTACCCGGGCATTTTAGTTTCGATCTACCTGTATAATATCTTCTCTTGGTCATAAAGAAGAGAAGGTCAAGTTTCATTGATGGCTCCTGAGAGAGCCGGTCTTTAAAAAAAAAAAAAATGCATATATGGTGGGAGGGGAATCGCTCGACTAAAGGGAAACCTACCCCTAACCGCATTCCATTCCTCGATGCCGAGACTCTTTGGCACCGATTTTTTTGGCGGGAATTCAATCTTCATTCAGAAAAAAATACAATGAAGTCAATGATGATTCTTTTTTCCTCTTTTTCTCACTCTTATACGCACAAACTCGAGAAAATCCTCTTTCTTTGTTACTTTCAAGTCGATTGAACAATTTTTCTTTTTAACTTTCATCAAACTCTTGATGTATATTTTTTCACTGAAGATAATTATACACTCTACCTGTCACAATAAACAGGAAATCTATTTTCCTTTTCTACTTTCCTATTAAATAGCTAAAATTGAATATTTAACATTCAGTGGAGAACAAAGGCTTTTGTACTTTTACAACAGTTTAAACAACGCACCAAAAATATTAAAAAAAATTTTTTTTTTGTATAAAATATATTAAAGTTGTTCACGGTGATTATTTATTTAATTTATAAATGTAAATTAAATATATTAATAATTAAAACGATTTTTTTTCTTTATAATTGTTAAACTCTACGGGATAAGAGAAAAAAATGGTGGTTTAATTTCTCCACTTGAGAACGCCGAGGTCACCACCAGGTGGCAGGATAAATTCCAGGAATGAACTAAACTGAGATCTAGCGGTGACCTTGGCGTTCACAAGTGGAGAGAATAATTTCCATATTGAATCTCAAGATGTTCGTAATTTTATATAATTATTTATGCCAAAGTCACATTAATTCAATTTTCTCTGTACTATTTTAATAACATCAAAATTAATTACTTTTTTCAATGAAATTCAATGTAACTATTTTATTTATTCAATTAAATTAAATTCATCGATATTAAATAACAACAAGTGATTAATTCTAAATATCTAAATTAATATTAAATTAAAATCAGTTTTTATTATAGTTCTTTACAGAGTTTAACAATAAGTAATTAATTTAATTTTAATATAATTTAATTAATACTAAATTACTAATAAATTAAATTACAAAAATAATTTCTTATATAATTATTAATTATACTCCGATATAAAAAACAATTCCCGTTATGCAAAAACTTCCTGGAAATATACAAATAAATATACGCAACAATATAAGAAAAGAAAGAAAAATTCTCCTTTTTCTTTCTTCTTCTTCTTCTTCTTCTTTTTTTTAATGAATTGAGCTTTTTCATTTCCCTTGAAAAGTCCATTTTTCAAACGTCTTTTCATTCGCAGATGGAGATATATCTTGCATATTGTAACTCTTCTTGAGAGAACAAACGTTCAATGTGTACATCGAGGAACTACGGTAAATAAGATTATCACATTCTGTTTTGTAACCGCCAAAAGGGGATTGTCAGGAAGCTTAAACCGGGTCAATGCACAATTTTTTTTCCGCAAGATGCGAATAGATAAGAGAGATCCGCACACAGTGGAAATGGAGAATTATATTTTTTTCGCGCAAGAATAAACGTGAATAAAAATATTCATAAAAATGTATTATTATATTATATTCGAGGAAAAAAAATTCATCTTTGATTACTCGTTTCTTTTACATCTTTCTTTCTTTCATTTCCTTTTTACAAAAAGGAAAATATATTTTATTTGTTCTTTTCACCTTTTTTCTATATAAGCATATTTTTGTTTTCTATGGATGCTACGTAGAATTTTTTAACTTTCGGGAAATTTTTACGGAAATAAGTATTTAAATATTATTTAAATTTAAAAAAAAATTTTATATAAAATCTTCTGACGTTTTTAATTATTTCAGAATTTGCTATCAAATAGTTTCTCTGAGAATATCAAATTGAATCCGCCATTTTGAATTTTAAGAATCTGACTTTATATTTGAAATCAGCGACCCTAACACTTTCCAAATCTAAATTAGTAGAATTCTACTAACAAATAGTAAAATTTTACTAATTTTTTAGTAGTTTTGATGGACGACTTTTCCCCTTTTTAATTAGTAGAATATTACTAATTTTTAGTAAAATTTTACTAATGTTTTAGTAGAATTTCACTAATTAAAAGTTACTTATTTTAACTAAATAAATTAGTGAAAAATTAATTAATGTTATTATTCATTATTTCTTTGTTGATAAAAAAATTAGCATTTTCTAACAAACATTTGAGGTAATTAACAAATGTAAATCCTTCAAAATATTATTCTTTTTTTAATATGAAAAACTTAATTATTTGACAAATCGAAATTATGCAGCTATTTTTTCCTCTTTTCTAAAAAAAATTAAAAATTGTTGAAAAATTAAAATTAGAAATTAGATATAATTCTTGGAAAAGTTCTTTGAGAATTTTCAAATTCATTTGTTTACAATTTAATTTTACGTAACTTCAATTATTCAGAAATTTTTCAATTGAATACGTATATATTAAAACATAAACACTTGAAATAATTTCAGAAAAAAATTCAATTAAACTTTTTCAAAATAATTAATTCTTTAGAATTGTTGGTTATAAGTGTATGAAAAATTAAGATTTTTAAAGAACGTAATTTGATTCCTTTTCAAAATTCAATTTTTTCTTAAAATTCATGCTATATAATATATGCTTTTAATATTTAAATATCAGTTAAATATCTGAATAATTTGAATAATAAATATTCAAAACTAAAATTTTAACTAAAATTCATTTTTAAATAATTTTTTATCAGAGAATTCTATGAGAATTCAAATATATTTAAGTGCAAAAATAAATAATTTAAATATTTCTTAAAATGGAATTCTCCTAAAGAATTCTATCAAAACATTTTTAAATAATTGATTTTTTTTGACGATTTTAAATAAAATTGTTAAGAACAATTACATTTTCCGAGGAATTCGATTAAAATTATATTAAAAATAATTAAAATTCTGCGATAAGTTTTATTTATGAAAATAATTGAATTCCTAAAAAGAATTTTATTCATTTTATTATTTATGAAAATAATTCAATCCCTGTAAAAAATTTGATTATTTATTGAAAATAATTAAATTATTGCGAAGAAATTTATAAAAAAATTTGTAAATAATAGAATTCATATGAAATTAGGGAAAATTTTTGAAAATAATTGAAATTTAGCCAAAAAAATGTATTACAAATTTTTAAATAATTGAATTTTGACAAGAATTTTATTATAAATTATAAAAATAATTGAATTTTGGAAAAGAATTTGATTACTTTTGAAAATAATTGAATTTATGCAATCATTTATAATTTTTCCAAAATTCAATTTTTTTTAGTGTTTTTGAGTAAAATTCGTCTATAAATCCACTATTTTTAATAATTAATTCAATATATATTACAAAATTTAAAAAATTTCAGAAGAATTTGGATTATTAAAATTTTTAAAAACCTAAGTAAACTTTAAAATTTCTAATTAAATTCATTGAAAATTGAAATTTTAAAAAATTTTAATATTCATCTATATATTTATATGAAAATTGTAAACGCAACTCTTTGAAAATTCAATTAATATTAAATTACATTAAAATTATTATACCAGAAATTAGACTTTTGTGTATGCTTTGGTTTTTTTCAAAATTATGTATGCATTTAACCTTTTTTTTCTTATAATAATTTTTATTTTCATTTTCAAAATACAATTCAATATGAAAATGAAAAATGTTTTTAAGTATATGTTTATGTACCGCATACAAAAAGAAATCACACTCGTGCGTTATTTTAGCTAGTTAAAATAATTATTATACTAATTATAATAATGATTATATTAAAATAATTATTTAAGGGCATTTGAACCTTGATGACGTCACACATTCTTTGCACAATCTGTAACGTCATCAAGGTTCAAATGCCCTTAATAATTAACTAATAAAAAATTTTAATTCTAGTAATAGACAATTAAGCAGAAAGGAAAAATAAGAAAAGAATTCAGAGAATAAAAAATCAATTTTTGCAGTTTTTCAATATAAGGAGGGTATATAAGATATCAACGTTCGGGAATTTATTAGAATAATCGCGGGGATGGAGAGAGAAGCAGTTGATGCAATGTGAAGTGTGCTGGTATATAACGAAGGATATATAAAGGAACGTCGCATCTCCTCGCCTTTCGAAGCAATCTTCCTAATCTGAAAGATGGACCGATAATGTCAGTCAATTGGCGATCGACTCGACTGACTCCCCTTGCCAATGGAGAGGGGGGAGGGGGCTGCCTCTTCTTTGTGGGAAAATGTACCAAACAATCGAGCCCCTCTATTGTACTCTCGGCTAAATGACAAAGTCTCTTACGAGGTATCAACGATCTCCAATGGTCCATCGATTTTCTCCCCGGTTTCCTCTTTCTTTTCCCCCTCCCTCTCTCTCTCACTCTTTCTCTCGAGCACTCTAATTTTTTCCGGAAAAAAATATCAAATTTTTCTTTTATTTCTCGTATATAAGAAATATCCTTGTATCGAAAAAAAGGGAGCGCAAACACTCTTTTGCTCCTAACACATTGATTCCTATTATTTTCGTCTTAATTATAATCTAACATTCCATTTATCTCGTTGTTTCCCTTTTTTGCTTGGTTTCCTTTTTTTTTCTTTTTTTCCTTTTCTGCTTTTCGTTTATTGTCTTTCTTTTCCTTCTAATACTTTTTATAGGGAAATTAAATTTCTCCTTTCTTTTATTATTTTATTCTTATTTTAAAAGAAATGTTTCAAAAAAATTAAACTGAAATTTTCTAAGGAATATTCTTTTGACAAAATTATCGTCTGCGGTAAAGAAAAACTGCAAGAAAAACAGCGTGAATTTAAAAATTATTCAATTAGAATAAATTATTGTGATGGAAATGAAAATTGTTTAATATTTTTATACAAATAAAGAATATATTTTCATTTAAATATTTATTTGTAAATACTATTTATTTGTAAATAATATTTATCAATATTATGTAAATAATATTTATCAATATTATGTAAATAATATTTATCTCTATTAGTTATTTAAATAAATATTTATCAGTATGAGGAAATACTCGCGTACTTGATTTGACAGTACTGTTAAAAAATCATAAGAAAATAACTTTCGAATTCTTCAATTTTGCAACAATAGAGAAAATGAACAAAAGAGGCACACACGTGTTAAAATAATATACGGCACATTTGTCAAATTCACAATTGTTTAATTATCTTTTAGCGTTAAAAGAATAATTCAAGGTGAATTACTTCTTTTCGTCGACATTTGTGTCAAAAGGTGAAGTCTTCTAAATGCATACGTAAATCTGCCAGGACTGTCAGTGTGCTTTTGCGATTTATTTGCATGGGCTAAAAGCTCGAGAGCAGTCTTCGTATCCGCAACGAGTATTGTGTACCTTCAGAGTATTTCAATCCATCATCTATTTTCCATCTATATATGCATATACATATATACAACACAAAAACCACTAGAAAATTATTTTTTCCTTGAATACATTTTCTTGTATTTTTTATTTTATATAGAAAGAAAATAAAATTTCAAATTATTTACTATTTTTTTGAATTTGATAATTTAAATTGTTAAAAAATTCTTCGCAGAAATTTAAATATTTTCAAAGTTAAAAAAAAAAATTTAGTCAACATTTAAATTATCTTTATAATTGAATAGCAAAATTCAATTATTTTCATCAATTTTAATATAATTCATTGCAAAATTTCAATTATTTTCAAAAATTTGTTTAAATTCTCCTTAACATTTTAATTTTCTTTATAAATAGCAGAATTCTTCGACAAAATTCAATTAATTTCAGGAATTTTAATAATATTCATTGCAAAATTCATTTGTTTTCATAAGTAACAATATTCATCACAAGCATTCAATTATTCCCGAATAAAAATCTAACACGGACTATGTAAATACTACGTAGGATTTATGTAGCCTTAAAATCGGCCTTCTATGTAGGCCAAGTTATGTACATTCTATGTAGAGTGTACGTAGATTTCCCTATGAAGGCCTATAAGATGTAGTATCTATGTAGGATATACGTAGGCCTTTCTATAGTCAATTGATGTAGGCCTTACAATGTAGTGTCTACATAGGTTTTGTGTAGGCATATCTATGTAGGCCTGCAATTTCTGAATCTATGTAGGATCTACATCAACATTCCCATGTCTGACAGATATAGGTCGTCCAACTTACTATTGAGGTAATATTTGGGTAGGTCTTTCTATGTAGGCCCATATATATTAAATTTATTTAGGATCTACATTAGTATTCGTACATAGGAAAGATATAGGCCACCCTACGTAATGTTGAGGTAAGTTTTGTATAGGCTTTTCTATGTAGGCCTTTAATTCGTAAAATTTATGTAGGATCTACATCTACATTCGTATGTAGAAAAGACACAGGCCACCCAACGTAATATCGAGATAAGGTATGAGTAGGTCTCACTATATAGGCCTAGAGATGTAATATCTGTATAGGATATACGAACACAATATGATATTCATTAATATAATTTAGAAAAAACCCTGATTGCATATAAGCAATCAAAAATCAAATAAAAAAAGCTATTTTTTTGTTAATAGAGAATCATTTTTATCCAAAATCTTATTAAAAAATGTTGACTGCCAAAGAGTTAGAAATATTTTTAGAAGTATTTAAAATATATTTGAAAATATAATTATTTTACAAACAATTAAAAGCAACTTTTTAATTTATTAATATTATTAAAACTGTAAAACATTTTTCATATGAAGGTAAAAATATAAAATGTTAAAAGAATTTTCTTGTTTTCAAGAGTTGTCACATCTGGTTAGTCGTAGTTGACCATCTTAAGGGTTCCTCATTGTAAGAGGGGGACTATTCTATAGCTTTTCCAGTTCTGTTTTTTTCTTATAGATTTACTTAGACAAAAACTTAGAAGTTTTTCAGATTGAAATATACAGAGCAAATGTTAAAAGACTTCAAATATTTTCTGTAAAATCTTTTTCCGAAGGTCTTTCGAGCGTCAGTTGCTCTTTAGCATTCGTCACAAAGAGTCTAAAACCGTGTGTGACAATATTATTTTGAAGTTAATATTTTTTTGTGAAGTGAGTTTTTTTGTGAATTGTTGCATTAAAATGGATATTTTTAAGTGAACAATTTGTTGTAAAGTGAATTGTTTAAGTGTTATTGTGTGATATCGAATTTTAAAGGACTGATACATTTTAATTATATTTTACAGAAACTATTAAATTGATTTATTCAATAAATTTAAAAAAATGTATATAAAATAATTATAAATAAATTGTGTATCATAAATACGAGTTTAATTTTTTTTATCTTATGAAAAACTGGAACTGAATAATAATGTATATAAATATAATGAAATTGTTTTAATTTTATTCTTTTATTTAATTGTAATTTCTGTTTGTTTATTAGAACTAGAATAATAAAATATTTACAATTAATTTTAACACCAAACTAAACTAAATATAAATCCCTTCTATTTGTAGAGAACAAATTACACTCTATATAGACTGTATATTATTTGGCCTAGATAGATACTACATACACATAGATTTGACATCAGTTTGTATATGTAGAGATGACATTTACACTCTATGTAGATTCTATATTATTTGGCCTATATAAATATTACATTCCAATCCTACGTAGATCGTATGTATATTTACCTACATAGAGCCTATGTAGAACTTTTATGTAGGTCCTACATTGTTAAGCCCATGTATAGTCTATGTAGCCGAGCGTTACATTTCCGTCATAGACTGTATGTTAGTTTTAACTCGCAGGCCTATGTCGCACAGTAGGCCAGATGACATAGAGGCTACATAGATCGGAGCTTAATTTTTATTCGGGTTTCCAAAAAATTCAGAAAAAAATTGTTAACATTTTAATTATCTTTATAATTGAATAGCAAAATTCTTCGACAAAATTCAATTATTTTCAGGAATTTTAATAAAATTCTTTGCAAAATTCAATTGTTTTTATAAATAATAGTATTCGTCACAAGAATTCAATTATTCTTAAAAGTAATAAAATTCAATTTTTTTTTAAATTTCAATAAAATTCATGGTAAAATTTCAATTATTTTCACAAATTTTTCTTAATTGAATGATTTTTAATATTCTACTATTTTAATAAAATTTCTCAAAAGAATTCAATTGAAGCGTTTTGTGCAGAAACAGCATAAGTCCATAATTCGAAATTGTTCAGGAATCAATAAAAACTTTTTTTCTCGTAAATGTTAAGATTTTTTTTAATTCGGCTTTTTGCATTATATTCTACTAACCTATAAGTTAAAAAATCCAATATGATTAATTAATTATCTACTTAATATAAAAAATTAAAAAATAAATTAACATTTGGACTTATGTTGTTTCTGCACAAAATGAAATGAAAAACACAGAAAATTTATTAAATCCAGTGAAATATCACAGGAATTCAATTATTAAAAATAGAACTTGCATCCATTTTTTCAAAAAAAATCAATTGTTGTAAACTTTTTCCATAAAAATTTTTTGCAATAATTCAATTATTTTCATAAATAATAAAACTCATTGTAGAATTTCAATCATTCTTAATACAGTTTTAATCAAATTTCTCAAAAAATATAATTATTAATAAAAATTTTATTAAAATTCGTCGAAAGAATTCAATTATTTAAAAATTTGTTGATAAAATTCAATATAAGAATTAAATTTTAAGAAACATTTTTTCATTTATTGAATAAATTATTTACATTTGTATTTAAATAATTAAATTCTCATTGAATTTTCTAATAAAAATTGATTTAAAAATTAATTTCATATAAAGTTTTAGATTTAACTTTCGAGAAGTTACTAATAATTGCAATTTTTAGAAATAATTGAATTTTGTGAAGTTTTCAAATTAAAATCTTTGATAATTAAATTTATTTTGAAGAAAATTGAATTATTAAAAAGAATTTCATTAAAATTTTTGAAAATAATTTAATTCTTTCAAGAAATTTTATTAAAAATTAATTGCCAATAATACTTAAATTCTAATAAATAAATTATAGGAAGGCTTTTTAATATAATTGAATATATTTGATAAATTTTAATAAAATTTTTAAGAATAATTACATTTTTCCAGAAATTCCATTAAAAATTGTATTAAAAATAATTGAAATTCTGCGATGAGTTTTATTATTTATGAAAATGATTGAATCTCTGTGAAAAATTTGATTATTTGTGAAAATAATTGAATTATTGCGAAGAAATTTATAAAGAATTTTTAAATAATAGAATTCCTGTGAAATTTTTATTATTCAATTAATTCATTCAAAATTGAAATGTTAGTTTTACAATAATTTAAATTACGACCTTTTGAAGTTTATCTATTTATGAAAATTTTAAATGCAACTCTTTTAAAATTCAATTAATTTGAAATATTTATGAAATAGTACAATAACTTTAGATAACAATAATTTTCCATAATTCCGATCAAAATTCCCTGACTTTTCCAGGTTTTTTCAAGGTTTATAAAATTCCCTGACATTTTCAGGTTTTCCAGATTTTTTTGGTTGTGTGACAACCCTAAAGTATTTCCTACTAATTATTAGTTATTTTCTACCTTTTGTTAAAGTTAAAATTCAGCCACGATTTTACTAATAACTACTTATTTATAACTAATTCAGATTTAACGATTAAAAAAACGTATTTCGAACGTGTCAAAATTCACTCGGAAAATTGTACTTAAAATTTGCTGGAAATGGGCAAAAGTTCCTGATAGTATAGCTTTTATTATCAAAAGTATAGTTAAAGTTACTCTATTCCTTTTTTTCATGTAAAATTCATTTTTTTTCTAATCCTCTTAAAAATAGAAATCCGAGAATTCTCTTCTGAGCACGTGAATAAAACTACAATATCTATATAAATAATAATGAAAAGCGTCGAACAGAAAAGAAATTTGGCTCTTGTATAATATATTTCAATTGTCTGATATTGTAGAAGATGAGTGCGTCCCATATGGCACAGATGACCATAAAACTTCTTAACCCACTGAACCAAAAGAGGTTGTGAATGAATTTTTTTGACTAATCTGTTTCCTTTTTTTTCTAGGGAGTCGAAAAAAAATTGATATCTTTATTACAATATTGAATGAACTTTTATCTGTCCTGAAATATCAAGAGAGATTCTCATTTATATACTGGACCTTATATCATCTGGTTATTATATTATATCTGGGGTAAAAAAATGCATCCCCTTTATAATAAAGTATTCTTCTCGAAGAAGATGCGCGCGCGAAGCTGGCTCGAAAATCCGGGATAAGCTTCGCGAGGGTCCGTCGCTTATTTTTTAGTTACTGGTCACCATTCCGCGTTTATTCTCGTTGAAAAAAGGAAAACTGGGTTTCCGATCTCCTTGAAATAAATTAAGCCTATATCCCTTTGAGAATACCCCCAAGATCCTCTTACGCCATATTATCGAATTCAACTTACAATTCTTCCTCTTTTTTTTTCTCTCTCTCTCTCTCTCTCGTTACTGCCACGTTTTTATGGATTTACCCTCTGTATGTGTATATATGTTGCCTTTGAATTTTACCGACGTTTCTGCGCGCGGCGACCTAAAGAATAAGTTCACGCATAAATGGAAAAGCGAGTGGTCCGCCATTGTGGGTTTTAGTCTGCTTCCTTACTTCCTTTCTTGTCAACTGTGTATATTTCCTCCCACTTTTCGCATACTTGTTGGTCCTTACGTGGCACCGCACTTTGTGGTTTATATTTTTTCCTCTTATTCTCCTTTTTTTTTGTCAGTCAATAATGGATTTTTCTTCTTCGCGTCGATTTCCGATTTGTTCTCTTTATTTGAAGGAGAAAAATTTTATTCTAGAAAATTACAGATAAAATAATAAATAATAATAATAATAATAATAATAATAAGAAAGATGTATGTAATAAACAAAATTCTCCCAAAAAATTATGAAGAGGCCCTTGATAGAAACTTTTCCCATAATCTTCCTAATTTTTCTTTGCAACGTTTTGATAAGATTCAAGTATAATATGCAAAAGTCTCACTCATGGAAATGTTTACAATCAAACATGATCAAACATTAGGAAATAATGAGTTCATGAGACATGAATAGAAATCACAGTAAATCGTATTAAAAAGTGTTGCAGATTAAATTAACACCAAAAAAGATTAAAATAATCAATTTTGGTGTTATTTTTTACAATGAATGAAATTTTAGTTTATTAAATTTTTTTATAACTGTAAAACATGAAGATATCGATAACTCCGAGTCTTCGACTCGGAGTCATCGGTTTCTTCATATTTTACAATAATTAAAGATGACCAAGAAATAAAATCATCATTTTATATTACAAGAATATTGTACTTCATCAAAATTATTTTTATCATTTCAATTTAATTATTATTTTCAAAAAATTTTATCTACGCAATTTTACTTTCTATATCTATTATTTTTAATAATTTTCGAAAAAGTTCTTTGGCAATTTTTAAATCCATTTGTTTACAATATTCAATTTCACGAAATTTCAATTATTCCTAAATTCTTTAATTAAATGCATATTAGAAAATAAAAACTTCAAATAATATAAAAGAAAATTCAATTAAACTTTTTCAAAAAAATTAATTTCAACATTCAATTATTTCTAAAAATTCACGCTATATTGCTTTTAATATTCAATTCTAATCTAAAATTTTAACTGAAATTCATTTTTATAAAATGAAAATCAATTTTTATTGGAAAATTCTACAATAATTTAATTTTTTTAATACAAAAGTAAATAATTTATTGAATAATTGAATATTTCTCAAAATTCAATTCTCATAAAGAATTTTAGTAACAAATTTTTAAATAATTGAATTCTTTTGTCGTGGTTTATTAAAACTTGCATGAACATAATTACTTTTTTCAAACAATTCAATTGTAAATTGTATGAAAAATAATTGAAACGCTGCGATGAGTTTTATGAGAATTTTCAAATTCATTCGTTTACAATTCAATTTTGCAAAATTTTAATTATTCGGAAATTCTGCAATTAAATAGATATTAAAAAATAAAAATTTGAAATAATTTTAATACAAATTATCTTATATTAAACTTTTAAAAAGAATTAATTCTACAGAATTGCTTTTAATAAAATTCATGGCAAAATTTCAATTATTTCAAAAATTTTTTTAAAAGGGGAATTTTTATAATATTTAATGTAAAATTTAATTATTTTCATAAATAACAATGTTCATCACAAGAATTTAATTATTTTCAAAAGTAATAAAATTTTTCGCAGAAATTTAATTATTTTCAAAGAATCCAAAAAAAAAAATTGTCGTCAACATTTCAATTATATCTTTATAATTGAATAGCAAAATTCTTCCACAAAATTCAATTATTTTCAGGAATTTCAATAAAATTGATTGTAAAATTTAATTGTATTCATAAATAATAATATTTATCATAAAAATTCAATTGTTCCGAAAAGTAATAAAATTCAATTACTTTCAAAAATTTTAATAAAATTTATGGCAAAATTCTACAGAATTATTTTTTGTCAAAAAATGAAAAATTAAGAATTTCAATGATTTTAGTTTGAAACTTTTTCAAAATTTAATTATTTCTAAAAATCCACGTTATAATGGTTTTAATATTTAATTATAATCTAAAATTTTAACTGAAATTCATTTTTAAAACCATTTTTATTAGTAAATTCTACGAGAATTCAATTATTTAAACACAAAAATAAATAATTTATTAATTTTATGTTTCTTGAAATTAAATTCTCATAAAAAATGTTATCAACAAATTTTTTAAATCATTAAATTCTTTGATGAATTTTAATAAAATTTTTAAGAATAATTACATTTTTAGAGAATTTCCATTAAAATTGTATTAAAAATAATTGAAATTCTGCGATTAGTTTTATTATTTTTGAAAATAATAATTGAAACTCTGTAAAAAAATTTGATTACCTATTTATGAAAATAATAATTGAATTCTTGGGAAAATATTATTAATGAAAATAATTGAATTATTGCGAAGAAATTTATAAAAAAATTTGTAAATAATTGAATTCCTGTAAAAATTTTCATTATTTATGAAAATAATTGAATGTTTGCGTAGAATATTATTCAAATTTTTTTTAACAATGGAATTCTTTTCGAAAATTTTATTGAAATAGTAGATATTGATATTTTTGACAAGAATTTGATTAAAATTTCGTAAAATAATTGAATATCATATAGAAGAATTTTATTATTTATAAAGAGAATTGAAATTTTGACAAGAATTTTTAAAAATTTTTTAACACAATTGAATTTAGTAACTATGTTACTAATTTAGTTAGTTAGTAAGTTAGTAACTATGTTAGTAACAAACTTACTAACTTACTAGAAAACTTTTGAAAATAATTGTACTTTTGACAAGAATTTAATTAAAATTTTGTAAAATAATTGAATATCAGAGAAGAATTTTATTATTTACAATAGAAAATTGAAATTTTAACGAAAATTTTTAAAAATTTTTGAACACAATTGTATTTATTAACTATGTTACTAAGTTAGTTAGTTAGTAAGATAGTAACTAACTTACTATTCTTCCTAAAGAAGCTATAAATTCGTTGAATCTTTACAAATCGTTGACTTTGGTGTTTTATTTAAAGTATAATTTCATTCATGGTTAAAAATAACACTAAAATAGATTATTTTAATCCTTTATGGTGTTAATTTAATCCTAGAGGGATTAAACTGTTGCAGATTATTTTAATCCATTCTGGTGTTATTTTAACACTCCACGTTTTACTGTGTAACCAATTTCCGAAATATGATACCTAATTGAGAGAAGGATGTGAATACTTCTTTGAAAGAGAATTTTTGAGAAGTATTTCCGCTATTGGATAATTTCGGAAAAACGCTACTGTCCAGTTCCAACATCGCAGGTTCATTATTTTTAAAAATATGCAGATTTTATTTATATGCAGGTCCATTTATGCATATAAAGAGAGAGGAGAGAGAGAGAAAGAGAGTGAAAAACGTGTAACAATGGCGGCATCTCAACGGGACATCAGCCACCGAATTTGAAGCAACAATGCATCCATTGAATGTATGTAGTGTATAACCTTGCTGCATTCGAGACTTGCTGCATCCAGTGAGAGGAGAAGGGGAAAAAAGGGAGGGTTTCGTGGAGGGGAGGGATTGGTTGTTATATTTACAGGTGTTCATGTTGTGTCCAGGGCTCGTGGCCTTTGGCGCACATAATTAAAACGCAACGCGAAATCCCCCGCCGCGTAAAGAACAAACCCCAGTCGAACCTCTAATACCCGACTAATGCCGGGACCAGTAAGCCTTTTAAAAGCGTCCGCCAATAATATCGAGTGGCTCTCTGCGCCTACTTACATGGGAATTTGCACCTACAAAGAGGACTTATAGCTGTTCGTATTGTGAGCATTCAATGGGCATCCTTATTCCCATCTGGACAGCTAGTTTTTCAATAGAATTACTTTCCGGAAACGCGCTTTTCATTCTTCAAGATCGTGCAATTAATTTACAACAGGAAGATCCTTTCGGATAATTCATATTTTCCGGAATTGCTGGTCCTTCTCAACAAAAAAAAAAGGTAGAGAGGGGATTGAAAAAGTCTTATTTAATCCCTCTATAGCCTTGCCTCTTGTTGGAATCAGTTTGCAAAAAATTATTTTTTCTAGTAACACAGTTTTTCTAAGGATATCAAATTGAGACAAAAAAATGAATCAGAAGTGTTTTGAAGCAACGTTTTGATTCGTTTTTGTCTCAATTTGACATCCTTAGAAAAACTGTGAATCGTCAATTTTATTATATACTAGCCAAATTGCATGTTGTATTGCACTGTTTATTGTAAACAATTTCAAGTCATTTTAACTTAAGTAATTTTTAAAGAAATACTTATTATGACACATAACTGAAAAACGAATTAGAATTAAATTTTCAAATTGGTGTTATTTTTAACTATGAATGAAATTTTACTTTAAATAAAACACCAAAGTCAACGATTTGTAAAAACTCAACGAATTTAGCTTCTCCAGGGAGAATAGTAAGTTAGTAAATTAGTTACTAACTTACTAACTAACTTAGTAACATAGTTACTAAATTCAATTATTGTGTTCAAAAATTTTAAAAAATTTTCGTAAAAATTACAATTTTCTTTATAAATAATAAAATTCTTCTCTGATATTCAATTATTTTACAAAATTTTAATCAAATTCTTGTCAAAATTACAATTATTTTCAAAAGTTTTCTAAAATTCAATAATTTTCAATATCTACTATTTCAATACAATTTTCCAAAAGAATTCCATTATTAAAAAAAAATTTGAATAAAATTCTACGCAAACATTCAATTATTTTCATAAATAATAAAAATTTTTACAGGAATTCAATTATTTACAAATTTTTTTATAAATTTCTTCGCAATAATTCAATTATTTTCATAAATAATAACATTTTCACAGGGATTCAATTATTTTTATAAATAATAAAATTCTTTTAGGAATTCAATTATTACCATAAGATTGGTGGACAATTTTCCCCAAATCCGTTTCCCAAAAAAAAACTTTTCCCAAAACAGTTTATCCCAAAATATTTTTTTCCCAATGCTGGATTTTCCAAAAAATAATTTTCCCAATGTTATATTTTTTCCAAAATGTATATTTATTGACAAATTACACTGAAAAAAAAGTTCTGGTTAGGGTATATTTAACACGATATTCTAGTTAAAACAATCAGAATTCTGGATAAATTAACTAGAATTCTGGTTAACCTATTAACCAGAAAAAATCTAGTTAGGGCATATATTTAACACGAAATTCTAGTTAAAAACAGGTTTTCTGGTAATTCCAACCAGAACTTTTTTTTCAGTGTAGTAGTAAATAATGAAATAATCACTTTCGAACGTAATGTCCAAGTGATTGTAAATACGTAACAAAAGTTTGAAAAAATAATAGTTTGAGTAAATTCTAGTTTGAAAAAATATTTGAGTAAATTCTAGTTCGAACTAAAGTCGGATTCAAAAGTACTGGCCCGTCACTTTCAATGCTTATAACTTGTCGAAAAAAAATCTTAGAATAAAGCAATAAAAAATTTCTGACAAATAAAGTATTCCCCATTTGTGTAATGTAAAATCTATTTTGCAAAAAAATTTTTTACAGACTCAGCAGTCGAAAATGTTGCGAAAAACACGTATTTTCAAGTCGTTTTTCACAAGGTCAACTTTGGTGGGCTACCACATGAAATGTAACTTTTTGAAAAATTTGAAAAAATTCAAGTGAATACATTGAATCTTCGAGAATGCAATGGGTTTTACCGAGTTAAAAAATTTTATTAATTAACAATTATATTGCACTTTTCCATAATAATGTTATCTCTACACCTAATTAAGCTAGAGCTTTCGTTTATGTCAGAAAATAATCCGTTTAATTACATGATTAATATACATATGAAACAAATCAATTTATGTACAAATTAAAAGAGAAAAATTAGTATGAATAATAACTCTTTTAATCAGTTTTATGAACCTGTCGGTAGGTACGAAAAAAATGTCGAAAAAAAATGGTCACTGAGATGACAATAGTAAATCGGAAGGCTATAACCGATGCAGACTAGAGATGTAGGGTCGGTACATGTCCATGACTATTGTCATCTCAGTGACCATTTTTTTTCGACATTTTTTTCGTACCTACCGACAGGTTCATAAAACTGATTAAAAGAGTTATTATTCATACTAATTTTTCTCTTTTAATTTGTACATAAATTGATTTGTTTCATATGTATATTAATCATGTAATTAAACGGATTATTTTCTGACATAAACGAAAGCTCTAGCTTAATTAGGTGTAGAGATAACATTATTATGGAAAAGTGCAATATAATTGTTAATTAATAAAATTTTTTAACTCGGTAAAACCCATTGCATTCTCGAAGATTCAATGTATTCACTTGAATTTTTTCAAATTTTTCAAAAAGTTACATTTCATGTGGTAGCCCACCAAAGTTGACCTTGTGAAAAACGACTTGAAAATACGTGTTTTTCGCAACATTTTCGACTGCTGAGTCTGTAAAAAATTTTTTTGCAAAATAGATTTTACATTACACAAATGGGGAATACTTTATTTGTCAGAAATTTTTTATTGCTTTATTCTAAGATTTTTTTTCGACAAGTTATAAGCATTGAAAGTGACGGGCCAGTACTTTTGAATCCGACTTTAATAATAGTTCCAATAAATTTTATTTTGATAAAACAATAGTTTGAATAAATTGTGGTTTGAAAAATTATAGTTTAAGTAAATTCTATTTTGAACAAATTTTAGTTTATTTTTTATGAGAATTTAATTTCAAGAAACATGAAATTAATAAATTGAGGCCTTGGATCTTGGACCTTGGATTTTTTTTGTATTTAAATAATTGAATTCTCGTAGAATATACTAATAAAAATGGTTTTAAAAATGAATTTCAGTTAAAATTTTAGATTATAATTAAATATTAAAAGCATTATAACGTGGATCTTTAGAAATAATTAAATTTTGAAAAAGTTTTAAACTAAAATCATTGAAATTCTTAATTTTTCATATTTTTGACAAAAAATTCTGTAGAATTAATTCTTTTTAAAAGTTTAATAGGATTTTTATTAAAATTATTTAAAATTTTTATTTTTCAATATATATATATTGAATTGCAGAATTTCCGAATAATTAAAATTTTGTCAATTTGAATTGTAAACGAATGAATTTGAAAATTCTCATAAAACTCATCGCAGCGTTTCAATTATTTTTCATACAATTATAATTGAATTCCTGGAAAAAAGTAATTATGTTCATGCAAGTTTTAATAAAATTCGACAAAAAGAATTCAATTATTTAAAAATTTGTTACTAAAATTCTTTATGAGAATTGAATTTTGAGAAATATTCAATTATTCAATAAATTATTTACTTTTGCATTTAAATATTTAAATTCTTGTAGAATTTTCAAATAAAAATTGATTTCCATTTCATAAAAATGAATTTCAGTTAAAATTTTAGATTACAATTGAATATTAAAAGAAATATAGCGTGAATTTTTAGAAATAATTGAATGTTGAAATTAATTTTTTTGAAAAAGTTTAATTGAATTTTTTTTATATTATTTGAAGTTTTTATTTTCTAATATGCATTTAATTAAAGAATTTAGGAATAATTGAAATTTCGTGAAATTGAATATTGTAAACAAATGGATTTGAAAATTGACAAAGAACTTTTTCGAAAATTGTTAAAAATAATAGATATAAAGTAAAATTGTAGTTAAAAATTTTTGAAAATAATAATTGAATTGAAATAATGAAAATAATTTTGAAGAAGTATAATTATTCTTATAATATAAAATAATGATTTTATCACTCGTTCATCTTTAATTATTATAAAACATGAAGAAATTGATTGCTCCGAGTCGAAGACTCGGAGTTATCGATATCTTCATGTTTTATAGTTTATAAAAAAATTTAATAAACTAAAATTCCATTCATTGTAAAAAATAACACCAAATTTGATTATTTTAATCTTTTTTGGTGTTAATTTAATCTGCAACACTTTTTAATACCTCACGATTTACTGTGTAAAGAAAATCTTTGTAAAATTCTAATATAAAAGTAAGGAAATAATAAAAAAGCCTATATTAAACAAATATGTGTACAATATATATAATATTTTATTTATAGGCGTGTCCCAACTGTTGAAGGTGGGAGTGTTTTAAAAATAACAGTAACAATAAGACACCAGGTCCTATGATACGGTGATGAGGGACGTGAGAGGAAGAGGAATTTGAATGTCCGCAGGGTGCATTCCGACACCTTTTCCAAAAGACTCGTAAAGTTTTACCGGTGGTCGTCGATTGTCCCTCATTGTTCGTTCGTTTGGACACCTGCCCGACTCAAACATGGAGACAATGGGACAGGTCGACCATCTTTTGTACATCCTATATACATTTGACAATTCGAGTATAACGCAAAAGCTCTTAGATATCATGGAAATAAAAGCTGTCAGTAGTTTTTGTCACCAAAACTATACCAACAAACCTCGACAATATCCATTTCCTTCTCTAAATTGTCCTTAAATTGTTTCCAAAAGAATAGGAAAAATCGAAAATAAACTTCTTCTAATCGGATAACTATTATTATCTCCATTGAATATATTTTTTTTTGTTTACATTTATTTAAATTTCATTTCATTTATTTGTTTGTAATATAATGAAAAATAATAAATTATAATAGAAAAAAAAAAAAAAGAAATAAACAAACAAAAACTAATTTTTATTTGCTTGTTTATTTCTTTTTTTTATTATATTTTCTATTTTATTTTTTGTTTCATTTTACTTTACATTTTATTTCTTATTTTATTTTTTATTTTATTCTTTTATTAATTCAAACGTTCACAGTAAAAAGAAAGTCTTATTTTAAGGCAGGAAAGCAGCCTTAAATTAAGATGCAACATTTTTAAGTCAGTCAATGCTGAATTTACGCACGTATTTTGTATCCTTTAACATTATAGCAGACAGTGCTGAATTTAAGACCGATCTTAAATTAAGATTTACTTTTTACTGCGTTCGAAACTTTAGGCATAGAAAATTAATAAAAATAGTAAAAATAATATTAATAATCTAAAATAATAATAATAATAATAATAATAATAATAAATAAAATAAATGAATTAGATCGTCAAAGAAAAATCCACTTTTGCACTACAAATAGAAACGAAAACGAAGATGGAAAAAAATTGTGTACAATGCAAACTTAGTATTATTAACCCTAATAATAAGAAATAAATTGAAATTGGATGGTCGTAACTTGAAGGAAATTTTCAAAGAATTTTTCATGGGTGAAAGTTATAACAATAAAAACGAAAAAGTAATAAATCTGCCAATAGGAACGAGATATAAAGTAAATTTGGCCATAGTAAAATCCCACCATCCTTGAAGAGGATAATCTTGAAACATGGAATGAAGAATATTATATCTCCAATGTACCAGTTCAATAGACTGGTGGCAATCTATTGTTAAGTATATGTATATTCGCAGTCATTTATGACTTCCGCCAAAAAAAAAGGAGAAGAGAGAAGGTACAAGAGTAACCATAGAATAAGAGAGGAAACTATAGAATTTCTCAACCTTGGAAAATTTTGGAAAATTGAGAACCCGTAAAAATAATAATGCCCCCAACACTTTGACCGTATTCATGAGGACGCGCCTATTCTCAGAGGTTTCAATACCGCCTTCTATTTTCACCTTATATTGACTATGTATACTTATCCCCCTGTTATTTTGTTTATACAAGACACGCTCCTCAAGGGCTTAGTTAATCAGCTTAGAATGTGGAGGTAATTTTTTTTTTCTTTTTTTGGAAACATTAAAAGAAAATTGTTGTATTTAAGAAGGAAAAAAATTTTTTTTATGTCAATTTTTTAGAGTGGCTTGAGAGGTTGGTTTTGCGTCTACTGACGAGAGAGAGAGAGAGAGAGACACGGCTTCTCGCAGAAAATTTCGCACCCTGATCACTTAGCTAAATTAAACTTAAGGAAATGAAGTATAGGGGGATTTGTCAATCGAGCGAGGTGGAGCATTGTCGTTAGTTTTACAAGCAAGCCACTACGCACCATCCAAACACAGTGTGTTGAGAATTACAATAATCAACTGCGTTGGGAAAATATTTATAAAATTTTAAAATAAGGAATTTTTTTTCTATATTTTGTAAACTACTTAATAACATTTGCTTCCTGTAGACAAAAAATTAAAATAAATTAATTTTTTGACTCGTTGAATGTGAATTTTTGGTAAAGAATAAAAATTTAAAATGACGACTAAAACATTTAAAAGTCGTTAATTTTACAATAATTTTTTAATGTAGAAACTTGTTGACATTATTACGTAAGATGGCTTAGTGGATTTTCTACTGGTTTAGCAAATATAAGGGGTTCGACTCTTCACAACGGTGGATTTTTTCTTACTGAATTTTATTAATTAGAATTAAGAATAGAAATTCTTGAAATAACAACGAACAATAACGATTAGAGGATATGAAAAGAGATATGATTGAATATTAGAAAAAGAGAGTAAGAATTAGTGGATTTAATTTGAAGGGTGAAGAAAAAGAGGAAGTACCAAAACAGAAGATTTAAAAGAAAAACAAGAAAAATATAACAAAAAATAATAAATAACAGAAAAATACTAAATATGAAACAATAAGTAACAAAAAAAAATTTTAAAAAACAAAAAGTGAATTGAGAAGAAATATAGAGGAAAGTAGTGAAAAAGAAAGAAAAAAAATTCTAAGAAAAGTCAGGGATTTTTATTAAAAGTACTGAAAAAAATTCAATGTTTAGAATTTATAAGAAAATTCCGAATTTTTGTGTTTTTGCTTGTCTCATAAACTATGAAATTACAACAAATTCTAAAAAAAACTTTAAATTTTTTCTATTTCTGCCAATAATTTTTTTTAAATAACTTAATTTTATTGAAGAACTGTCGTAAAGTTAAATTAAATCATTTTAATTTAATTAATCATAATAATAATAATCATAATAATTAATCATTTAATTTATCATTTTAATTTAATCATTTTAAATTTTTTTTAATCATTTTTAATTAAATCATTTAATGAAGTATTTTTTAGAAAAACTTTAATTTCAATTCTGTTGAAAATAGTTTTAATTTTAAAAATTATAACGCAATTATTTGAAAGAATTTAACTATCTTAATAAACATTAAATTTCTTTCCAGAAATTCAATTATTTTCAAATTTTTTTAAAAATTCTAAAACATTTTAATCATCTTTATAAATAGCAAAATTTTTCGCCAAAATTAAATTATATTCAGGAATTTTTATAATATTCATTGTAAAATTCAATTATTTTCATGAAAAAAAATATTCATCACAAGCATTCAATTATTTTCAAAATTAATAAAATTGTTTAAAGTAATTTAATTATTTTTAAAGAATCAAAAAAAAAAATTATCGTCAACATTTCAATTATCTTTATAATTAAATAGCAAAATTCTTCGACAAAATTCAATTATTTTCAGGAATTTTAATAAAATTCATTGAAAAATTCAATTATGTTCAAAATTTTTTTAAAATTCTTCTTCGAATTTCAATTATTTTCATCAAATTTTCCTCAATTAAATGATTTTTATTATCTACTGTTTTAATAAAATTTTCCAAAAAAATTCTATTATTTAAAAAAAATTTTGGTAAAATTCTACGAAAACATTTAATTATTTTCATAAATAATGAAAATTTCACAGGAATTCAATCATTTACAAAATTTTTATACAATTCTTCGCAATAATTCAAATATTTTCAGAAATAATAAAACTTTTTACAAAGATTCAATTATTCTTATATAAATAATAAAATTATTTTTAGGAAATCAATTATTTTCGTAAATAATAAAATTCATCGCGAAGAATTTAATTATTTTTAATACAATTTTAATAGAATTCCTCGAAAAATGTAATTATTCTTAAAAATTTTATTAAAATTAGTCAAAAGAATTTTAAAAAACATTCATTCCATTATTCAATCAATTATTTACATTTGTATTCAAATAATTGAATTCTCGTAGAATTTTCTAATAAAAATTAATTTGAAAATTGATTTCATATAAAATTTTAGATTTAACTTTACTAATAATTGCAATTTTTAGAAATAATTGAATTTTGTAAAGGTTTCAAATTAAAATCTTTGAAAATTTGAATTTTTCATACTTTTAATTAAGAAATTTTATGGAGCTAATTTTTTTCAAAAAGCTTAATAGCAATTTTTTAAAATTATTTTAAGTTTTTATTTTCTAATGGATATTTAATTGAAAAATTTCCAAATAATCAAAATTTCGTAAAACTGAAAATGAACTTTATCATTAATTATTAGAATTTTATTTAAAAATTTTAGAAAATAAAACATGCAGAAATGGATCACTTCGAGTCGAAGACTCGAAGCGATCCATTTCTTCATGTTTTATAATTATATTCTTTAAATTTATTAAATTTCAAAAGGTTTGAATTTGAAATTTTTGAAATCTTTTTTCTATGAAAAAATAATAATGATTAAAAAAGAAGTTAAGTTATTGATATTTTTGAATAATTTTACAATTGAAGAAATTTGTAAATAGAACATTTTTTTAGTATCTAATCATTTTTAAAGTGAATCAGAATATTCTTTAGGGTCAAGGAAAAAGTCTAAATTTTGTCTGAAAATCAGGGAAACGTGAGGGAAATGAAAATTAAATTTTTGTGGCAACTCTGGAGGCAGAAAAAAGAGTATAAGATTGTAAAAAAGGGGAAAAGAAAGATATTGACGAAGATAAAGAGTAAATGAAAAATAAATAGAGGAAGAAGAAGAAGTAGAAGGAGAAAAAGAAGTAAAAAGGACAGGAAGAAAGTAGAAGATGTAGAAGAAGGAGAAGAAGACGAAAAAGGAGAAGAAAAAGAAGGGTAAATAGCAGATACGCCAACAAAATCCACATTCAAAAATCCTAAAACAAAAAAAACTACAAACCCAAAAATAAAAGCAAGAATTTGCCCATTAATTTGTTTCTCGCGAAATAATGAAATCGATTTGGATTTGTCAGTTTGTAACAACCGCATTTATGGTTTTGAAACACCCTGATGAGATGGGGGGTTAGTGCGAGATTTACACTTACCGCGCGCTATATTCAATATTAGAAGGCAGAAGGGAGAAAGTACCGTGTCGATAAGCGGTGGGGGATTCAACCCCTAGTCCCATTCAGAAACCGACCGAGGGTGGGTCGAGCGAAACAAAACATATTGTCTGAATTTAATTGTAGAGGGGAGCATTAGATATTCATACGTTACAAGTTCCATGATGCGACTAACAATGCAATCGCGTTTTCGTCCCATATATATGTATAGGGACAACCACGTTCTTGTTGAACAGGATCTCCAGTCATTTGGACTCGTACACGCGACATTCTCATTGCCTTTTCGAAACACCACACACACTCAATATTTTAATTGTTCAAAAGTGAAAAGCAAACTTAAGATTATATTATAAAAGTGAATAATATATTAATTACGTCATAAAGTGTGTGTTGCTAATGGGAAATAATCTTTTGCATTATGAGAAAATTGTTTGCAATTTATTCCTCTTATTAGACTTTCATTTATTCAATCAAAGTTCATTTATTCTCTGCGCGAAATAATAGAAATTATTTATAATTGTTTTAGTATTATTTAATAATTAGTTTATCTTAAGTATACAATTCTTTTAAAGTAATTTAAATAATGAAAAAACTAAGCGAATAGTTAAACTAAAATAATAATAAAATTAAAATAAAATTAAAATAATATTAAAATAATGTTAAAATTATATTAAAATATTATTGAAATTAAAATGTCAAAAATAAAATAAGTTTAAAATAATAAAATGTTAAAAAATAATAAACAATGTGAAAAAAAGAATTTCCGTGAGAAAAAGTAAAAATTTGTATAAATAAAATAATGAAGTTGTTAAGGGAGTTTATTAGACTTTTTATTGTGATATTATGTGATATAGCCAATCAAATTGAAACGCGTCCCTTCTCTTCAGTGAACTAACGATTTGATTATCCAGCAATCTGAAGATAGAAGGCGTCACACCCTAATCATCTTCGTGGAAGATGCAACGGCATGGCAATGATGCGATCAAAACCAGGGAGTAATGAAACTATCGATTAAAGTGTTTGTTGTTATCAGAGTGAGGGATCTCGAATTGCCCCATGAAGAAAAAATTATTATTTTATTAACATATTGACTGTAACCAACACCTCCATCTCATTTAGGGAGGGTAATAATTTGAAAATAAACAAATAGTAATCGAGAGAGAGCTTTCGAGTATACATTAATGTACTCCGGCTTATCAGAACTCTTTTAAATAGTATAGAAATTTACTCTTATATTAAATTCACAAATAATACTCTCTCTTCAAATATAGAACAATAAATGTTATATATTATTAAATTAAAAAGTAAAATTTTAATTTTAACTCCAAGGGGAGATTCTATAAAATTTTGGTGGAGTTTTTATTGGAGTTGAATCAAAAGGAGTAAAAACTGTAGAGGTAAACTGTTACTCCTATACATCAACTCCGTCACTACTAAAAAATTGGTAGTGTATCAATTTGACTCCAAAGGAGTAGAAAAGAGTTCCAATAGGGATTTTTTTTACACTTTTTGGGACTATTTCGGAGTCAAATTAGTCAGAGTTAAATATCAACTCCGTTATCAACATTTTTTTGGTATTCTGTACGTAAACCCAATTTTCATATTTATCTCCGACCAATTTGACTCTAAAAGGGTACAAAAGAGTCCCAATTGGTATTTTTACTCTTTTTTGTAAAAGAGTAAAAAGAGTAAAAGAGTTTTTTTTCGGAGTCAAATTGGTTGGAGTTAAATATAAAAATTGGCTTTTCGTACAAAATACCAAAAAAATATTGATAATGGAGTTGAACTCCTCTTATATTTAACTCCGACCAATTTGACTCCAATATAGTACTAAAGAGTGTAAAGAATCACAGTTAGGATTCTTTAGACTTTTTTGTACTATTTTGGAGTAAAATTGGTTATTCATACACAATTCCAATGAAATGTTGATAATGGGGTTGAAATCCTCATATTTAACTCCGCCCAATTTAATTCCAATATAGTATGAAAGAATGCAAAGAATTACAGTTAGAATTCTTTGGACTTTTTGTACTATTTTGGAGTCAAATTTATCGGAGTTAAATGCGAAAATTGTTTTTTTGGACACAATACCAAAAAAATATTGAAACTGGAGTAAAACTCCTCATATTTAACTCCGAACAATTCGACTCAAAAATAGTACTAAAGAGTGCATAGAATCATAATTGGAATTTTTTTGGAATATTTTTGTACTATTTGGAGTCAAATTGCGGTCCAAGTTAAACATATGAGGAGTTCAACTTCGTTAACAATATTTCTTCGACCTTGTGTACAAAAACAAATTTTTATATTTAACTCTCCGACAAATTTTACTCCAAAAGAGTACAAAAGAGTCCCAATTGGGTTTTTTTCACTTTTTTGTACTATTTCGGAGTCAAATTGGTCTGAGTTAATAATAAAAATTGGCTTTTCGTACACAATACCAAAGAAATGTTGATAACGTAGTTAAACTCCTTATATATTTTACTCTGACAAATTTGACTCCAAAATAGTACTAAAGAGTTCAAAGCAGGGACCGCTTCTAAAACGAAACTGAATAGAAATTACTTTCGTTTTAGTGTTTGAGTTGACACGAAACTAAATTAACAAAGTGACATTAGTTTCAAGTCGACACGAAACTAAATTAACAAAATGAGTTTAGTTTCGTGTCGACTCAAAACAAAAGACTGAAACACATAATTATTTAGTGTCAATCACAGAAAAATTGTTTCACTTGTCATCCGTAACTAGAGCAACGTAAGTAATTAATGTAAGTTACGTAACCAGAGTAAATTACGTAACTATAGTAATTTACATAATTAAAGGAAGTTACGTAACTAGAATAACTTACGTAACTAGAGTAAAGTACGTAACTACAGTAATTTGCGTAAATGGTCAAACTTACGTAAGTTACGTAACTAGAATAACTTATACAATTAATCAAACTGACGTAAGTTACGTAACTTACGCTAATGGTGGAATTTACACCGCATCAACTCAAACAATCACATTTACGTAAGTTACGTAAATAATCAAAATTATTTTATTTACACAATTAATCAAACTTACGCAAGTTACGTAACTTACGTAAATGTGATTGCTTGAGTTGATGGTGTAAATTCCACCATTTACGTAAGTTACGTAACTTGCGTAAGTTTGATTAATTGCGTAAGTTATTCTAGTTACGTAACTTTCGTAAGTTTGACCATTTAGGCAAGTTACTGTAGTTACGCACTTTACTCTAGTTACTGTAGTTACGTACTTTACTCTAGTTACGTAACTTCCTTTAATTATGTAAATTACTATAGTTACGTAATTTACTCTGGTTACGTAACTTACATTAATTACTTACGTTGCTCTAGTTACGGATGACAAGTGAAACAATTTTTCTGTGATTGACACTAAATAATTATGTGTTTCAGTCTTTTGTTTTGAGTCGACACGAAACTAAACTCATTTTGTTAATTTAGTTTCGTGTCGACTTGAAACTAAAGTCACTTTGTTAATTTAGTTTCGTTTCAACTCAAACACTAAAACGAAACTAAACTTTTGAGACGGTCCCTGGTTCAAAGAATAACAATTGGACTAATTTGGAGTCAAATTTATCGGAGTTAAGTACAAAAATTGTTTTTTATTACACAATATCAAAGAAATTGTTGAAACTGGAGTAGAACTCCTCATATTTAACTCAGAACAATTTAAATCCAAAATAGTACAAAGGTGTACAAAAAATTCTAATTCTTAACACTCTTTAGTACTTTTTTGGAGTCAAATTTATCGGAGTTAAATATGAAAATTAGTTTTTCGCATACAATATTAATGAAATTTTTACTCCTATACATCAACTCCGTCACTACTAAAAAATTGGTAGTGTACTCATTTGACTCCAAAGGAGTATACAAAAGAGTCCCAATTGGGATTTTTTTACACTTTTTTGTCCTATTTCGGAGTTAAATTTGTCGGACTTAAATATCAACTCCGTTATCAACATTTTTTTGGTATTTTGTACGAAAAACCAATTTTTATATTTAACTCCGATCAATTTGACTCGAAAATAATACAAGAGTCCCAATTGGGATTTTTTACTCTTTTTTGTACTATTTGGGAGTAAAATTGGTTGGAGTTAAATAAGATAATTGTCAAAAAGCCCTTTTGTACTATTTTGGAGTCAAATTTGTTTTTAATATACAATGCCAAAGCATTGTTGATAACGGAGTTGAATCCTCATATTTGACTCCAAAATAGTACAAAAGAGTGTAAAAAAAATTTCCATTGGGGATTTTTTACACTCTTTTGTACTGCTTTGTATTATTACTATTTTGGAGTCAACTTTTTCGGAGTTAAATATGAAAATTAGTTTTCGTACACAATACTTAAGAAATGCTGATAACAGAGTTGAACTCCCCATATTTAACTCCGACCAATTTGACCTTAAAATAGTACAAAAGAATGCAAAAAATCCCAATTGGAAGTGAATACAACTACATTTTCACCCACAATACAAGAAAAGATAGTAGACACAAGAAAAATAGAACAACAACAATAACAACAACAAAAATGATGAAAATCAACTCCATCCTCAAAATTATCTTTTGTATTCTCAGGAACACTTTGCTGTAAATACAGCATGGAGTCGTTTAGGAGACAATTCTTCAGGGAGTATTCTCCTGCTTCATTGGGGAATTTCACGTGCACATACATATACCAATAAACAGGGTGGAAGTGTGAAATGTGTAAAGGTAAGTGCGCGCGGAGCTTGCTAGGATTTCAACGCGCCTTTTCGTTCCCTTAGGTTCAAAACTTGACTCTCTCACTATCGTCCCGACCAATCGTAATGCACCCTCGCAACACCGCTATTCGAAAGACAACGCCCCTCGGAATTTCCCATTGGCAGTTACCTCGCTCCCGCCAACTTTCATATTCTCTGGGTAGGGAATAGAGGGAGGTTCGAATCGAGCACCTCAGCACCGACAAACCGGTGCCACAAACCGTTTACGTACACTTCCAAATTAAGTTGTCCGAAGAGAACCTCGCCGTGTGTAATTCTCTTTTTTCTCTTTCTCTCAATAACAAAAAACCAAATTCATTTATTTGCAAATTTTTTTTTTTTAAATACAAAAAAAAATAGTGTAATTAATTGGTTTTTTTTTCATTGGTGAACAACAATTATTTCGTACGAAAAAATGTACTTTCGGGTGTGTTACGTGTGTAAATAAAATAGTGTTTTGAAAAATTCGGGACGAAAACTCGAGTGTTTTTTGGGGGAAAAATTTTTGAGTGGAGTGACATATAAGCAGACACATAACGATTTGTAGTCACTTTATTTTCTGAATGTTTTGCAATTGATAATAAATTTTATCATTTGCCAAAAGTGTGGTGATTATTTCCTCAAAGTTACAAGGAAATTTCTTTTTTTTGAATTAGGCGAGACGCAAGTCTCAAACACGGCAGCACAATTGATCTTGATTTGCATCAACGGGCCGCCGGCCACTTTATGAGGTGGGTTCTTAATAATCAGCTCATTATATTTACTGAAAATTATTGATAATATTTACTTATTTTCTCAACAGCATTTTCATTGTTAATTTTTTTCCATTTGGACACTAATTTTTTGCCACAACTCCCGGAAAAGAGCGAATGAGGAAAAATTATTGTTCAATTGTTTCTTTTCGAATTTATAGCCAATTGCACTGAGAAAAAAGGAGTCAAACTTTAACTCCCGATGAGTTTCCATAAAATTTCCGACTTAACGTTTTTTTTTAGTATTTCTGAGTATTCTTGACTATTTTTGAGTATTTTTGAGTGTTCTTGAGTATTTTTTGAGTATTTTTGGAGTTTACTTAGAGTTGAAATAAAGGGAGTGAAATTTAGAGAATTAAAACTTTTTTTTCCTTGTATTAACTCTTTGACTAAATTTAACTGCGAAATAACTCCGAAGGAGTTGAAATTGCACTCTTTTTGCTCCACTCCTGTTCAACTCCCGTTTGGAGTAGATTTTTAACTCTAAAAACTGTAAATCTATAATTCCGGATGCAATCCGGAGTTATTTTATTACATTCCGGAAGTTCAACAAGAAAGTAAGGACTTAATTTTTGGGTTGGATTTTACCCGACCTTATTTAGTCAACTCCAAGCGGAGTTAAAGCAAAAAAAAGTGTAATTTTCACTCCGCAAAATTGTATTTGTAGTTTGTACTCTTATATTACAACTCCAACTCCAAATTTGGAGTATAGAAAAATTGTATTGTAAAATAAATAAAAAAGTTTGTAAGAGAGTGAAAATTCAACTCCGATTGGAGTATTTTTGTGGAAAAAAACTCAAAGAGTTTTTTTGCAACTCCAGAAGTTTTTTACAGAATAAAAAAGTTGAATTATTGTAAATAAAGAAGAAGAGAAGTTGATAAAGGATTTTCAACTCCACTGGAATTTTCACTCCGGATGAAGTACTTTTTTTAAACAAGAATATCAAGGAGTAAAATTTAAACATTCGACTTATTTCACAGTCTAGAAAAGCAGAATTGTAAAGTTAAATTTAAGTTAAATTAGCAAACTTAGAAAAGTTAATAAAAAATTTGTAACTCCTTTGGAATTTTAACTCCGAGTGGATTAATTTTTTAAGAAGAATATAAATAAAGTAAAGTTTAACCGACTCTCGAATTATTTTTACTATAGAAAATTTGATTTGTAAAGAGAGAATAAAAGAAGTAGAAAATGGAGTAAAATTTATTTCAACTCCGCAATTTTAACTCCGGCGGATTTTACTTTTTCAGGAGGAAAATCAAGCAGAAAATTTTCAATCGAGTCACGGAGACTTTTACTCAATTCGAATGATTTACAATTAAACTGGAAATAAAATCAGAATCCACTTTTGTGAATCACAGTTTGGAGTTAAAATTTAACTCCTTCAACTCCTTTAACGCCATTTATTGAAAATTTCTTACAGAGAGTATTTTGTTTGCCAAATTCGATTCCACTGTTTAAAAATTGTATCGAATAACTCCGCAGCATTAAATTCTGAAACTAAAATAAGAGTTCGATTCTAGGGAGTTAAAATTCTTTTTCTTTACTTTTAACTCCGCTTGGAGTTGATTGAGTGACGTCAAATACAATCTTAGATGAAAATTTAGTAAAATGTTAATTAAAATGAAGTAAATTGTCAATTATAATTAATTAAAATTCAAAATATAATTCATTACTTTCATCTCGAATTTTCGGAATAAAATAAAAATTCTTACTTCAAAAATCGATTTTTCACTTTAACTGTATTACGACTTAATTACTCGACTCATTTACAGTTTTAATTACTAATTACAAGGGATTTAAGAACTAATCAAGAATAACAGATAATTTTGGAAAAAACTAAGTTCGGAAAAAATTATTTAAAGAAAAAATTAATTTGAGATAAAACTAATTGGGAAAAAACTTTATTTGAGTAAAATAATTTATGTAAACATTAATTTTAAAAAAATAATTTAGAAACAAATAAGTTTAAAAGAAAACTAATTTTGTTAAAAATTAATTTAGAAGTCACTAATTTAGGAAGAAATTAATATAGAAAAAAATAATTTACGGAAAAATGTAATTTAGGAAAAAATTGATTAAGAAAAAAAATTAATTTGGGAAAAATAATTTTTTCCCAAATTAATTTTTTTTCTTAATCAATTTTTTCCTAAATTACATTTTTCCCAAATTAATTTTTTTTAATCAAATTTTTCCTAAATTACAATTTAAATTAAAGAAAAATTTTAAAAATAATTAATTTACGGAAAAACAAATTTAGACAAAATTCTACTTCGGGAAAATTGAAATGTAGAAAAAAATCAGTTTAGGAAAAAGTTAATTTATTTAAAAACCATTTTAGGAAAAAATTAATTAAAAAAAACGCAAATTTGGGATTATTTTAACTACAATTTACTCGCAATTAAAAATATGACAAATATTTATTGAAATACCATAATGGAAAATATTCCGACGGCTAAGAAATTTCTTCTATACAATTATAAACTCTGTCCCTAAGTAATAGTTTCGGAATTAACTAATTATTATATTACAATCAATAAACAATAGTTCCCCTCGAAAGAGAGAGAGTGAGATTGATAATAAAATTATTAAGTAACGAATGAATATTAAAAGTACCAATTAATAATGAAACGGTGTTAGGGACATAAATTCTCAATTTTTTTTTCTTCTCACAAATATGTGTACATAATTTCGTTAATTTTATTTTCCTCGTTATTATTTCCTTCAATAAATATAGGGGTTCAAGCAAAATTGAATTTCGCTCATAAGAAAGTCGTAAACACACGCGTGTCCTATGATTCCTGTAAGTTTATGAGCCCTTCATATCATAACTTTATTATCTATAGTCGAGTTTATTGTGAAGAGTATTGTTTGCCAACAACATAATTTCCCGGAAAAATTAAATTTCAATATTGTATTTCAGAATGAACTGCGCGATTGAAAGGGGGGCCAAAATCTCATTAACGATATAGAAACGTTAAATTAAATTGAGTTCAATTTCAGAGAATTGTTTCAATTAGGAAAGCAATTTTTTTTTATTTTCATTATTGAATAGTTTATAATTAAATTAAACTTTAAATAAATTTTTAAATAAATTTTCATAGAAAATAGTATTGAACTTAATCAAAAATATTATCAAAATAAATCCAAAATTTAAATTTAAATCCAAATTTTTTTTGTCAAAAAAATTTGTTTCTATCATAAATCCCTTCTCATAAACTTTAAAAACAATTTTCGAAATTTTCAAAAATTATTTCTATTCTGATTTCTGAATAAACTTTAAAAGCGAAGATAATTCTCGGTTTTCCATCTTTTGATACTTGAAAAAAAATTTTTTTCACTGTAACAAATGTCTTTTTTTTTTGAAAAGACCTAGTGCGGGATTTCCAAAACGGATGACAATGTAATTTAGAAATACAACAGGAATAATAACAACAAGAAAAAAACCAGAGATATTTACAGTTACAGGTAAATTTCGTTTACAAAAATTTTTTTTTCGTGAAAAATTTTATTGTATTACCTGCAAAACCGTAATACCCGTGAGTTTTTTTTTCCTTTTTTTTATTGCGGGACAGTAATTCCACCATTTCGAATTTCACAATTTTATTGTTGTCATCTCTTTTGACCTGCTTCTATATTCATTGTCTCCAAAAATTGACGCTGAATGGAGTGTTAAAAATATTTACAAAAGCAATATAATGCAAATTTTCCAATGGTCATTGAACAAAATTTCATTTTTACAATGTACTGCGTAAAAGCGAACGAAACGGAATTTTGTATAAATATAGTATATATAAGTAAATTTGGACAATTGAAAAAATTGTTCTTCAGCTAATATTTACAAAATATAGTTAAATAAAAAAAATCGTTCGTTTATTTAATTTTATTTATTCGTTTAATTTTATTCTACTCATTTTATACTTTTTTTAATAATTCAATTCAATTAATTTTATTTAATTTTATTTTATTGATTATATTTTATCTATTCGATCTTTTCATAAAGTTATTTATTCTATTTATTTCGTTTTATTAATATATTTTATTATACGTCTCAATTTATTTATTTATTTGATTTATTCATTTTATTCTATTTATAAGGTTTATTTATTTTATTTTCTTTATTCATTTTTTTCCCTTCTTTTAACTTTAGAGGTTTTAATTATTTTTTTATTTACTATTAGGAATCTTGCGATTATAAATAATTGGCATTTTCTCTGCTAATTTGTTTTAAACTATTTCGTTATGATGCAATTTAATATTATAATAATTTTTTTTTATTTATTTTTATTTACATCTATTTGGCAACTAACAAGTTGTTGCTTCACAAAAGAATTGTTAATTAAGTAAAATTTTGTTGTTAATTAAGTTAAATAACAATTTCTGTTATTTACCATTATTATTAACAACAAATAATTAATAATACCATTATTATTAACAACAAATAATTAACTTTCTTTGAAACATTAAGTCGATTTTCAATGAAAAATTAAATAACAATTTTTGTTATTTAACATTATTATTAACAACAAATAATTAATAATACCATTATTATTAACAACAAATAATTAACTTTCCTTGAAATATTAAGTCGATTTTCAATGAAAAATTAAATAACAATTTTTGTTATTTAACATTATTATTAACAACAAATAATTAACTTTTTTTGTAATATTAAGTTGATTTTCAATGAAAAATAATAATATTTCAATAAGCAATAATAATGTTCATCAATAATCAATTGTTATTATCAACAATAATAAAATTTCAATAATCAATTTATTATTTATAAAGTACTTTATTGTTCATTTGCTTAACAAATGTTTATTAGCTAATAATTTCTTATTGATTAGTTATTTAAAATTATTTTATTGTTTATATTATTATTGTTTATATTATTTTTATTATTTTTATTTTTATTATACTATTTTAATTAATTAACTAACTTATTCAAGTACCTAATTTTTGTATTATTATTACTATTATTATTATTATTATTTATACTTAAAGTATTTTTTTCCACTTTTTTTCTATTTAAAAAATTAATTATTAATCTTAATAAAAATAATCATTGACTCGGAGTGATCGTTCACTGAAATATTTTTTTAATTATTTTATTAATTAATTAAATTCATTGAAATTGATAATCGGAAAAAACAATCATTAGAAATACTTATTTATTTTGTATACTATTTTCCGTTTACTTATATTTTATTTGCTTATTTATACATCGGTTATTGATTTAATTGTTATTCGCTTATTTGTTTAATATTTATTTATTACACAATTTTTACTATCGGACTTAAAAGTGTTTCGAACATATATTATTACATTCTGATATTAACAATAAAACCCATTAAAGTGGCAAACAAATAAGTAATAAATTATCATTTTCTTATTTATTCAATATATAACATTTTTTATTTATTACTGTTTTTATTTTTTATCCTTATTTATTTTTTGTAATTATTCTTTATTTACTGACTTCTGCAATTCTTTTTACGTTATTTATTATTTTAATTTACCTTTTAATTTGCAAATACATTTATTTTATTATTCACCTTCTTTTGTCTTCGTTTTTTATTTATTTGTTGTGCATTTTTTTTGTTTCTATTTTTTTTACAAATAAGGGATTTTCTTGTTGTTGTTATATTTCTTTTTATTTATTGTTTATAAGTACTTTTCTCAATTTATTTATTTATTGTGAATTTTTTGTGGTAATTAAATTATTTATTGTGATTTTTTTTGTTCTTATTAAAAAATTTTTTATTTTCTTTTCTTATTTATTTAGTGTAAACTTTTTTGCTGGCATTTAGTTATTTCTTTGAATTTTCTTTATATTCACTAGGTATTTATTCAGAACTTTTTTATGTTTTTAATTATTTTCTTTATTTTAATTCTTTTTCTTCTTATTAATTGTGATTTTTCTCTTTCTTATTTATTTAGTGTGTATTTTTTTGTTTTCTAGTTATTTAATATTTATTTATTTTTTTTTTTGCTTTTAATTATTTTTTATTGGGAACATTTTTTGTTCTTATTAATTAGTTTTTATTCTATTTTTATCTTACTATTTATGTAGTTTAAACTTTTTTTGATGGCATTTAGTTATTTATTAGTTATTTTTCGTTTAACTTTATATTTATTATTTATTCAGAACTTTTTTTGTTTTTAATTTTTTTTATTCTAATTCTTTTTCTTTTTATTAATTGTAAATTTTTTTCACTCAGTTATTTATTGTTAATTTTTTTGCTTTTATTTATTATTTATTAGAAACTTTATTGTTTTTTAAAAATTTTTTTTATTCAAATTTTTATTCTTCTCATTTTTTATTGTGATTTTTTCCTTCTTATTTAATGTAATTTTCTTTGTTGCAATTTATCACTTATTGACAAATTATTAATTATGAAATTTTTTTTATGGTTCCTTGAACATTTTTTGTTTTTATTTATTATAAATTTTTTGTTTTTATTTATATTTTGAATCTTTCTGTTTTTAAATATTATATGAACTTTTTTTATTTTATTTTTGATGAACTTTTTTTTGTTTTTGTCATTTATTTATCATGAATTATATTATTTTTTTTCTGAAAGAGCATGAAAACCAAAATTTGGCACATTTTGGAATAAATCTACACAGAAAAAGTATACAGATAATTTTCCTTGGCAAATGAAATGTAATTATAAAATAATAATAATAATGAGGAGATGCATTTGAAAAGGACATGGGAGAGATGATAAAATGTGGATTGAAATGGAATGACACCAGTATGAGGATTACTTGAGGCGGGCCTAAACATTCAATTAGCACTTCCTAATCCCCCCTTTCGTTGTCAACAGCCATTACTTCCAGCATCTTCCACAGCAAAGTTGTTTCCTCTCTCACCACCCCTCACTTCGTTTTCTCCACTACTTCCATAAGGAAGAGAACGACGACCTCGTGTCCCCCCTTTTTAACCCACGTAAATATATATATCTATTAATCCTCACTGAATGACACTCGAGGGTGGGGGGAGAGAGAAAGAGAGAGACAGAGAGAAGGCAACTGATTCTAACCCTACAAAATCGTAACTACCACCCCAAAAAAGAAGGGAGACAGACCTCCCTCGACCACTACAGGTTTTTTTCTTTTTTTCTTTTTTAATGAATGCTCAAGGAGATCCACGCGGTAATTGTGTTAGTTCGAGAGGCTTGGGTTTTGCGCCCTCAGCCTGGGGTGACATTTGGGGTAGAGAGAGAGAGAGAGTCGCTTCGGCCGCACGCCGAGATCGGTTAATGGCTTTGATATGAGAAAAGGATAAGATTAATTTGCTTATGAATCAAAGAGCAAACGAATAAGCAATTACCACGCTCGGCACAAGGATCTACGAGAGTTTTCTCTCTCTCTTCTCTCCTTTTTATTTTACTTTCGAATCCTTGCACATAACATGTTTCCTGCTCCTTTCAATTTTAATTATACAAGAAACTTTTCCCTTTTGAAAAATAAGATTTTCCCAGACTTGTTTTTTTTGTATATCTATTTTTTTCTTCAACGTGATTTATAGTTTTGGTCCATATTACAAGGCACACGGATTTTTCCCAAATCTCACGATTTTCAAGTAGGGCACGAAATAAAAAAAATTTTTACCTAAACGTTCCTTCCTTTCTTTCCGCTATATTCTCCTCTTGAAACTATTTCCTCTGTTCAATATTTCTCCTCTTTTTTTTGATGAAAAATTTTCCCTGAGTTGAAAATAACTTGAAAAAAAGAAGCAGGGTTGCTATATAGAAAAATTTGATTTTCGTTTTCCCTGATTTTCCAGATTCCTGTGACCCTTAAATAATATTATTCTAATTCACCCTATAGAAATTGTTGAAATAAAATTACAGACGTAAAATCTCTAATTTGTAAATGTTAATTTCTAAATTTCAATAGTAAAATTATTGGAAATATCAATAAATTCTTATTTTTTTATTAAAAACATTTAAAAAGATTTTCAAAAATTTTGAATTGAAAACCTGAAATTCAATTAAGTATTTACCTATAAAAGTTAGAAACTCGATTTACTGACCTGTGTCAACCCTGAAAAAATATAAATACATATCTATAATTTTATTGTAAATAAAAAAAAAATTAATATTAATTTTATTAATATCACTATATAATATTAATATTAATAACATGTTGATAAAATATTAATATTATAAAAGAATTGATAAAAAATACACATCCTACAATTATATAGAGCGTATGAAATTCATATTTATACTATCAATATTAGCGTAATATTAATATGATAAAAATATTGATAAAATGTTTATATCAAGAAAATCTATCCCTATAATATAAAATCATTTCGCCGCCGCCGCCGCTGATTCAGTCATTTCTAAGGGCCCCTTAGAAAGGGCACATAGTCAAGGTTGGCCCATCGTCAGAAATAAGTTACATATGACCCATATTCAGGTCAATTTTAAGGGCAGTTTTAACCTACAGGTCAAAAATTGATAAACTAATCCCTCTGCCCTCAAAATTTAGGTCAGTTTTAAGGGCAGATTTAACCTACAGGTAAAAAATGACAAACTAACCACTATGCCCTCAAAATTTAAGTCAATTTTAAGAGTAGTTTTGATTAAAAGTCAAAAATTGACACACTTATACCTCTGCCCTCAAAATTTAGGTCAATTATAAGGGCAGTTTTAATCTACAGGTCAAAAATTGACAAACAATTCCCTCTACCCTCAAAATTTAGGTCAATTTTAAGAGCAGTTTTAATCTACAGGTAAAAAATTGACAAACTCTGCTTTCAAAATTTAGGTCAATTTTAAAGGTAGATTTAACCTACAGGTAAAAAATTGACAATCTTATCCCTCTGCCCTCAAAATTTATGTCAATTTAAAGGGCAGTTTTAATCTACAGGTAAAAAATTGACAAACTCTGCTCTCAAAATTTAGATCAATTTTAAAGGTAGATTTAACCTACAGGTAAAAAATGGACAAACTAATCCCTCTGCCCTCAAAATTTATGTCAATTTAAAGGGCAGTTTTAACCTACAGGTAAAAAATTGACAAGCAATTCTTTCTGCCCTCAAAATGTAGGTCAATTTTAAGGTCAGTTTTGACCTAAATGTCAAAAATTCACATACAATTCTCTCTGACCTCAAATTGTAGGTCAATTTTAAGGGCAGTTTTAATCTACAGGTCAAAAATTGACAAACAATTCCCTCTGCTTAAAAAATTTAGATTAATTTTAAAGGCAGTTTTAATCTACAGGTCAATAATTGACAAACAATTCCTTCTGCTCAAAAAATTTAGGTTAATTTTAAAGGTTGATTCAACCTACAGGTCAAAAAATGACAAACTAATCCCTCTGCCCTTAAAATTTATGTCAATTTGAAGAGCAGTTTTAACCTACAGGTAAATTGACAAGCAATTCCCTCTGTCCTCAAAATGTAGGTCAATTTTAAGGGCAGTTTTGCCCTAAACGTTAAAAATTCATAAACAATTCTTTCTGACCTCAAAATGTAGGTCAATTTTAAGGGCAGTTTTAATCTACGGGTCAAAAATTGACAAATAATTCTGTCTGCTCGAAAAATTTAGTTCAATTTTAATGGCAGATTCAACATGCAGGTCAAAAAATGACAAACTAATCGCTCTGTCCTTAATATTCATGTCAATTTTAAGGTTAGTTTTAACCTACAGGTAAAAAATTGACAAACAATTCCCTGTGCAATCAGAATGTAGGTCAATTTTAAAAGATTTGGACCTAACTGGAGAAAATTGATAAACAATTTCCGCTGTCCTTAAAATTTAGGTCAATTTTAAGAGCAGTTTTTATCTACACCGTAAATATTGTCGAGAAAACTCCTTCTGACCTGACCTTCCCTCAAAATATAGGTCAAATTTGACATATTTTTAACCTACTTATCAAAAAGGCAAATTAATTAGGATACTTCAAGAGGTCGTTACCTTATATTAAAATTTGACAAAATTCTTTACCTATAGGTTAAAAAAAGCTTGACTTAAAATTTAATAGTAAGTTTAAATCAATAAAAGATGTTATAAACTGACATCTATTTTTAAAAATTTTATTAAAATTTATTTTCCTTTAGAGGGAAACATAACCTCAAACTTAGTTTAAAAGTTATAGGTGAGGGAGTAAAAAAAACGCCAAAATTAGGTCAAAATAATAGGTGGGAAAGCAAACATAACTTTAAAAATAAATAGAGTCAAAATATAAGTCAAAATATAATATAATTTTTCACATATAGGTTAAAAAAAGGTCAATAACAATTGTTTCATTACTTCAAAATCCATGTGTACTTTGTCATATACTTATTTGAAATTTATAAAAAGTAAAATAAATATAAAAATACAGATAGGGGGTTGTATGTTATGATGCATTCATATGCACGGAAAATTTTTTTTCATTTTTTTTCTATGGATGTGTCAACTAAAGAAATGGATGTGATAACTTTAAAATGGATATCCCGTATTTTTCAATATATATAGTTGTCCCAACCATGCAGTTCTTTCCGTGTAAGAAAACATTATTTTAAAGTTATAAAAATTTTAATTAAAATAAATATAAAAATAGAGATAGGGGGTTGGCGCGCGAAGCGCGCAGGGGGGCGAAGCCCCCCTAGTATTCATATAAAATATTAATATCATAAAAATATTCATAAAATCCTAATATCACGAAAATATTGATAGATTATTAACAATACAAAAATATTGATAAATTATTTCTATCATAAAAGTATTGATAGAATATTAATATATTAATAAAATAGTGCCAATAATAATGAGCTAAAAAATAATAATACCGATTAAATATATATAAATATGAAAATTGAGAATAATAATAGTTACCGATAGCAATAACGGTTTTACATTAATGATGATGATAATTATGATTCACTATTGTGTCTAAGAAACAGGAGTGTTTGGCTCGAGATAAACACAATAATGAAATTCATTGTTGACACATTGATGTCCCTAATGATTCACAGGTGTGTGCGACATCTGCATCAATAAATTCAACACCTTGCGCAGTAGCGACAAACGTGTCAATGAAACGTGTCACTGCAAGTGTACACATATATTCATTTAAAAAAAAGTGTATTCCTGTTTTACTTCAAGTCATATTTATCGCGACTCTAGTCACTGAGAAACAATCGAACAAATAAAATACTCGGAAAAAATACTCAAAAAAATATTCAGAAAAATAGTCAGAAAAATAGTCAGAAAAATAGTCAGAAAATACTCAGAAAATACTCAGAAAAAACTCAGAAAATACTCAGAAAAAACTCAGAAAATACTCAGAAAATACTGAAAACAATACTCTAAAAATAATAAAAAAAGTACTTGGAAAACACTTTAAAAAATACTCAGAAATTACTGCAAAGAATACTTAGAATATAATAAAAAAAATAGTCAAAACAATACTTTGAAAATGTTTCAAAAAATATTCGGATTGTACTTAAAAAAAATAGTCAAATAAAATACTCCGAGAATACTGAATACAATACTCAGAAAATTCCAAAAAGAAATATTCCAAAAATACTCAAATAATTAGTCAAGTAAATACTACGAAAATACTCCAAAAAACAATTGGAATATGTTCCAAAAAATAGTAAAAAAAAAATGCTCAGAATATACTAAAAAAATATACTCCGAAAATACTAAAATAAATAATTAAATAAATGTTCCAAAAATATTCAAAAAAAAGTACAGAGAATATACCCAATAAATAGTCAAAAATATACTCCGAAAATAGTTAAATAACTACTCGAATACTTCGAAAATACTCAATGAAATGCAAGAAAAAAAATACTCAGAAAATACTGAATAGAATGCTCAGAAAAATAGTAAAAAAATACTCAAATAAATGATTAAATAAATGCTCCGAAAATTCTTCAAAAATACTCAAATAATTGGTTAAATAAATGCTATGAAAATATATTTAAAAAAATACTTAAAAAATACCCAGAAAGTACTGAAAACAGTACTCACAAAACACTCCAAAAAAATACTCAGGAAATACTCAAAAAAATTCTCCGAAAAATACTTAAAAAAAATTCTCTGAAAAATACTTAGAAAATACCCCAAAAAAATGCTCTGAAAAAATCAGAAAATAGTACAAAAAAATACTCTGAAAAATACTTAAAAAATACCCAAAAAAAATTTCGTAAATACTCAAAAAAATATTCAAATAAATTCTCAAGTAAATGCTGAGAAAATTATCCTACTAAATTATCAAAGAAATACTCAAAGGAATACTCAAAGAAATACTTACAGAAATACTCAAATAGATACCTCAAAAATACTCAAAATTCTAATCTCAGAAAAATAATTCTTTCTATAAAAAAAATGTGGAAAAAATGTTTTCCACATTTTTTTATAGAAAGAGTTTTTTCCACATCCGTTTGGGAAAATTCTAAAAAGAAGAAAAATTTTCTGTTTATTTTTCTTTTTGCCATGTATGCGATTTTGCATTGCCTCGTGGAGTGAAGGTTGACGCTAACAATAAATTAGCAATGACTTAAACGAACACTTTGCAAGTTTGTCTGGGTAGCATTATTAGTGATCATGAAGTTCAAAGGGGTTAACACTTGACCATACTGACAATTCATCACATTTACCTTACTAATTTAAATACGCGCACAAAACGTCATTTTTTTATGGGCACAAAATTGTGAGGATTTTTTTTCTTCTTTTTCTTTTGCTGTTGAGGGGGGAAAATAATTCTGTCTTCATTTAGAAGTTCGGGAAAACTTTTTTTCCTCTGTCGAGTTCATTGTTGCAAAAAGAAAAAGTTAAAGCACCATATTTACTTACACAGTTCTTTTTTTTGTTCCTTCTTGAATGGAATATTCATTTTAAGTTCTAAACTTTATTGGGAAATTTTTATTTTATACGTTACTCTTTTTTTTAATTTATTCTTTTATTTTACCTGACTCTTTTTTTACTCTACTTTTCTTTTCCTTCAGTCTTTCTTTTCTTACTCTTTCTTTTACTTTACTCTTTCTTTTCTTACTTTTTCTTTTCTTTTTTTATTTCTTACTTTTTCTATTCTTACGTTATTTCTTACTTTTTCTTTTCTTACCGCTGCCTTCGATTAATTTCAGTCTTTTTGGAAAAATTATTCTATTTCATTTTCTATTAACTATTTATAAAAAAATATTCAATTAAATTTTTCCAAAAATTTCGATCGCTTTTTCGAAAAAAGTTTCAATTTCTAATGTTTTATTTACTACTATAATTAATTATTTTTATATTAATAATTATTCATGAAATAATGTCGTTACAATAGTTTCACAATTTTTTTTTTAATCTTTGTCCTATTGACTATTCTTTGCAAAAAATTTCTTAGAATAATTCCTATAAATTAATAACAGTTATAAAATTAATAATTATTTTCTAATAAATAATAATTTGGTTAACTGTATATAGCAATTTGGTTGTTTCAAACAAATTTTCTTCTGAGTGTTTAAATTAGGTTAAGAGAATTATTAATTTATATTAGACAATCAAATTATAAATAAATATACAATTATAAATTATAATAAATATATTTTTATAAATGTATATAATAATAGTAAATAATAAATTTGATTATCTAGTTGAAATTAATAATTCTCGAGAAGAATATGTATAAATTTTCTTAGGTGAAAAAAAATGAGAATGCTTTTTGAAAATAGTGAATTACATGCGCATTAAGACGAAGAAGGGGGATTTATTATTGCATAAGGGGTTATCGCATAATAATTTATTGTTCCACAATGATCGATTGTCACTAGAAACGAAAGGATCGAAATTTTCCTCGAGAGGACAAAGAACATGAACGCTCGGGTGCTTATTTCGTTTTCTGCGAATGACGTTTGAGACGTCGATTCGAGAGAGATCGCCCTGAGCTCTGTGCAAACACAATGAGACTGACATCGCTTTTTACTACTTGTCAATGTCGATGACTACTCGTAGTCCTTATTTATATACACACACCATACTCCCGTTACGTATAATCAGCATCTCAAGAAAATTTCCCACAAATTCTCCCTTTATTTATAGTTTCATATCCTATTCTCTTTAAATTCGAATATTAGCGAAAAATTTGCATTTTTTAATCAAATGTTTAATTTGATACTTAAAATAAATATTGATCAAAAAAGTTTTTCCACTATTTTAGATTAATTGCTCGAAGTAGTTACTGAGCTAACACAGTAAATCATGAGGTATATTAAAAAGTGTTGCAGATTAAATTAACACCAAAAAAGATTAAAATAATCAATTTTGGTGTTATTTTAGTTCATTAAATTTTTTTATAACTATAAAACATGAAGATATCGATAACTCCGAGTCTTCGACTCGGAGTCATCGATTTCTTCATGTTTTATAATAATTAAAGATGACCAAGTAATAAATCATTATTTTATATCGTAATAATATTATACTTCTTCAAAATTATTTTCATTATTTCAATTCAATTATTATTTTCAAAAATTGAAAACTACAATTTTACTTTATATCAATTATTTTTAATAATTTTCGAAAAAGTTATTTGTCAATTTTCAAATCCATTTGTTTACAATATATTCAATTTCATGAAATTTCAATTATTCCTAAATTCTTTAATTAAATGCATATTAGAAAATAAAAACTTCAAATAATATAAAAGAAAATTCAATTAAACTTTTTCAAAAAAATTAATTTCAAAATTTAATTATTTCTAAAAATTCACATTATAATGTTTTTAATATTGAATTATAATCTAAAATTTTAACTGAAATTCATTTTTAAAACCATTTTTATTAGTAAATTCTACGAGAATTCAATTATTTAAATACAAACATAAATTATTTATTAATATAATGTTTCTTGAAATTAAATTCTCATAAAAAATGTTATCAACAAATTTTTTAAATCATTAAATTCTTTGGACGAATTTTAATAAAATTTTTAACAATAATTACATTTTTCCAGGAATTCGATTAAAATTGCATTAAAAATAACTGAAATTGTGCAATGAGTTTTATTATTTATATGAAAATAATTGAATTCCTAAAAGAATTTTATTATTTATAAAAATAATGGAATCCTTGTAAAAATGTTATTATTTATGAAAATAATTGAATTATTGCGAAGAAATTTATAAAAAAATTTGTAAATAATTGAATTCCTGTAAAAATTTTTATTATTTATGAAAATAATTGAATGTTTGCGTAGAATTTTATTCAAATTTTTTTTCAATAATCCCGGGTAGCAAAACCAAAGTCAAAAAATATTAAAAAAATATTTTTTTAAATAATTGATTTTTTCGAGGAATTGAAATTAAGTTTTTAAAAATAATTACATTGTTTAAGCAATTCCTGTAAAATTGTATTAAAAATAATTGAAATCCTGGTATAAATTTTATTATTTATGAAAATAATTGAATAGTTTCTAGGGATTTTATTATAATTCTCAAAAATAATTGAATTTTTGCGGAAAAGTTTATTAAAATGTTTAAAAAGAATTGAATTTTTGTAAAAAATGTTATTATTTTTGAAAGTAATTAAATTCTTCATAAGAATTTGATTAAAAATGTTATTATTTATGAAAATAATTGAATTATTGCGAAGAAATTTATATAAAAAAAATTTGTAAATAATTTAATTCCTGTAAAAATTCTTATTAATTACGAAAATAATTGAATGTTTGCGTAGAATTTTATTCAAATTTTTTTTAATAATGGAATTCGTTTGGAAAATTTTATTTAGTAGATATTGAAAATTATTGAATTTTAGAAAACTTTTGAAAATAGTTGAAATTTTGACGCAAGAATTTGATTAAAATTTTGTAAAATAATTGAATATCAGAGAAGAATTTTATTATTTATAAAGAGAATTGAAATTTTTACGAGAATTTTTAAAAATTTTTGAACGCAATTAAATTTAGTAACTATGTTACTAAATTAGTTAGTAAGTTAGTAACTAACTTACTAATTTACTATTCTCCCTGGAGAAGCTAAATTCGTTGAATCTTTACAAATCGTTGACTTTGGTGTTTTATTTAAAGTAAAATTTCATTGATAGTTAAAAATAACATAAAAATAGATTATTTTAATCCTTTCTGATGTTAATTTAATCCTAGAGGGATTAAACTGTTGCAGATTATTGTAATTCATTCTGGTGTTATTTTAACACCTCACGTTTTACGGTGAATTATTCGAATTAGCTGAATAATTAGCTATTTTATTTATTTACTATTTAATGAATTTTCTAATATGAATTATTTATTCAAATTAGTTCAAAAACGTAAATTTAGTTAATACTGAAAATTTAAAAAAACCTTCAAAAAATAAAAAAATGTATTAAAAGAAAATACAATAAATATAAAAAATGTAACAAAGATAAAAGAAATTAAAAGCTAATGAAATAAAAAATTGAATTTAATATTTTGGAAAGAGCAAAAAATGAAGAATTGAATAAAAAAAAAAATAAAAAAAATTTGCTTTTTCAGAGCCGGCGGCAATATGTGCGACGGTGCCTTCTCGGAGACACTTCGTGGCATGCAGGGAATGTCGGGGGCTTCACCCCCAGGAAGTGCGGGCGTGGGTCCAATGGGGGTTGGCCTAGGCAGCCCTTTGGGAGCGGCTAAGAAAATGCAGGTGGACCATATAAAAAGACCGATGAACGCTTTTATGGTTTGGTCGCGACTTCAACGTAGAAAGATCGCCCACGAGAATCCAAAGATGCACAACAGCGAGATTTCAAAGAGACTCGGTAAGTGAATACTCCTCTTCACAGTTTTTCTTTTAACAAAAAATTTCTTCTTACTTGACGAAAAGAAAAAACAAAATAACAGAAAGAGAAAGAAAAATGCAAAATGCTTCTTCATCTCTTCTCCTTTTGCGCAAACACAGGAATTTTTTCTTTACAATTGTCTCTTTTCTTTTGATGTTTTTCTTGAAAAATAAAGGAAAAAGGAAAATAAAAAACACTTGTTAAGTGCAAACGAATTCTTTTTTAATTAACGAGTCAAAAATATGAAAAATAAATAAGGAGAAATATATTTTTATGTAAACATTTAAACCTAGTTCATTAAATTAATTTTCAAATGTGAATTTTCTTCTTACTTTCTACAAAATAGAAATCTTTTTATCAAAATTTATCAAGCAGCTATTTATTTTAATTCAATTTTTGCGAAAATAAAATAGAAATAAAGAGGCAAAATGTTTCTCTCTATAAAGAAGCAGGAAACGAAGAATATTCTTGTTTTCTAATTTCTTGTCAACATTTCATGTTAGCTTGTAGTTGCTTTTTAGCATAAAGAGAAGGAAAGTCTCTCTCTTTTTTTTTTTTTTTTTTTATTTTTTTGGAGGGGAAAAAAGCGGGAATTCAATTTGGTTATTGGTTGGTTCCGTATACCATATAGTGAATACGGAAAACTTTCAGCAACTCTCGACAAGCTAAAATAGAACTTTTCCCAAGTACAAGAGCTTTTTCAAATAGCTACTTCTTTTCTCATTTTTCAAAGAGAATAAAAAAACATGGAAATAAACCCATTTTTCCCATTTCTCAATAAAATATTTTTCAACAAGAATTTAAAAATCTTCTCGACAAATTTCATTTTTAGAAATTCGGTTTGAAAATTTCGACTCTAGTTTTAAAGTGATTTGCTGGAATCGCAGTTTTTATCTCTTTTTTACCAAATTTTTATTTTAATCGTCATTTTACAGAATTTTGTCCTCTTTTCTCCTTTTTTATCTCCTTAAATTAATAAAATTCTCTAAAATACATAAAAACATGTATATTCTCTCCGCATTTCCCTCAGATTTAAATTTAATAACTTGAAAAGATTGGAATTATTTTGTAAAGTAAAGAATTTAGTTCTTCTGCAAACTTTGGAAAAAATTTTGTTTTTTGAAAATTAAAAATCTTTTTAATTATTTTCTTAGTTTTATTTTCAGAATTCTATTTTAAAAATAAATTTTACTAATTTGAAAGTAAATTTTATTAATTTTTACTCAAATTTACTTTGAATATAATATAAAATTTACTCTAGACAAGAATTAACAATTTTTTCTAACAATCTTTAATAGAAACTTCACACTTAATTTTTGAATAAAAAGTTTGAAAATTTTTAAACAAATTGTAGTACAATTTGTTATTAAAAATTATTATTTTGATTTTTATAGTAAATTTTACCACTTTAAAAATAAATTTTAAAGTAATTAATTTTTAAATTAAATTTAAATTAAATTTTTCCTATTTTTATACTAAAGAAATTTTCTTCTGGAATAATAAAAATTATTCTGTAAATAAAAATTTCTAATAGCATCAATTTTACTATATTCGGAGGAAATTTTACTATGTCCAAAATAAATTTTATTAATTTTTAATGAAATTTACTTCGAATATAATAAAATATTCTCTAAAAGTGCTAATTTTAAGTAGAAATCTTTAATATCAATTTTAAAACTTACATTTTGCATAAAATATTTAAAAATTTTCCTCGAATATAGGAGAATTTGATTTTAAAAATTATTCTGATTTTTAGAGTAAATTTTATCGCTTCTAAAGTAAATTTGTCTAATTTTTATTTTATTTTTGTATAAAAATTTCAAAAAATTTGCTTTCAACTTTCAATTTTTTAGTAAAATTTAATATTTTTAAAGTAAATTTCACTTCTTCTGAAGTAATTTTTTCTAATTTTTACCCTAAAGAAGTTTTCTTTGAAAATTGAAAATTATTCTGAAACTGAAAATTTTTTACAGTAAATTTTTCTATTCTTAGGAAAAAAATTTTTACCATGTTTAAAGTAAATTTTAACAATTTTTTCTGAAATTTACTTTGGATTACTCTGAAAGTGAGGATTTTCAATAGAAAACTTTTACTATTTCTATATTTTATTTTTGTACAGAAAAATTTTTCTAAAAATTGTTTTCAACTACAAATATTCTAGGTACACTTTATTATTAAAAAGTATTATTGTTTGACTAAATTTTTTTTCTTTTGTAGTAAATTTTTATAGTTTTTCCACGAAAGAAATTTTCTTTCGGAAGCAATAAAAATTGAATCTGTAGATAAAAATTGTTAATATCGCAAATTTTACTATTTTCGGAGAAGATTTTACCATGTCCAAATTAAAATTGACTAATTTTTACTAAAATTTACTAGTTTTTACTAAAATTTACTAATTTTTACTAAAATTTACTTCGGATACAGTAAAGTTTATGGAATTCTAAAAAAACAGCATTCTAACAAAAATTTTGATTTAAAATTTAAAATAATTGCAGACAAACGAAAAGAGATAAAATATCAACAATTGATAGAAAAAATTAAACAAAAAAGCCTGATTTAAAATAGTTGCAAAGTAAAAAATAAAAAATACTGTAAGTAAATAAAATAAGATAGTACAGAATTTTTTTTACTATATTTGAAAAATCACCATTTTCCAAACTAAATCCCTTTTTTAAAAATCAAAATCCTTTTTTCAATTTAATAGTACAAAAAAAAAATTATTTTGTTTCCTAAATTTGTCAATTCTATTGAACATTCTATTGAACCCTTTCTATGTAATAAATCCAAAAAACATCGAAAAACTCCCCCGCGACTTCTCATTTTATAATTTATACTCCTCGAATAAAGTGATTCATTTTACAAGACACACGCGATGAACTGGCTGTTTTTCATCCCTTAGTTCTCTTCTTTCATCGATCGTAATATCCCCCCCCCCCTTCCTCCACCTCTTTCCGGGAATAATCCTTTTTGTCTCTCGTCCCCGAAATACCCCTGTGCATTGTTGCACCGCGTATATAAAAAAAAAGAAGGAAAAAAAAGAGAAAAAGTAAAAAAAAATGGAAAAATAGAAGAACATTGGGGTGGATGGATGTTGGAACGTGTGTGTAAAGCAGTGTGTGATATAAAAAACTAGAAACCGAAGAGACGAAAAGAAAAGGGTAGAAAAATGGAGGGAGTTTTGGAGGAGAAGAAGAGGCTTTACCCAAGAAGAAGCGAGCTTTCATCCTAATGAAGTATTTTTGCCGCTTACCGAAGTCTCCTTCTCGTGTTTCCCAGAGCTTTTTTTTCTCAAACCTAAAGAAAACGACGACTTTTGCTCGTTGCGTATTAAAACACTTTTTTTTCTCTGTCTCTCTTTTTTCTTTTTTGAAAATTTTATCATTTTTAAAATACTTGACCGTTGTATTTGAATTTTTAATAGTCAAGTAATCGATTATTTGAATCAAATAAATTTTTTTCTCAGCGTAACAATCTAAGTTTTAACATCTCTTTTCTTTTATTTTACATCTTTTTTTTATTCTCTGCTTTTCCCACTAATTTCATTCGTCCTTTATCTCTTCTTCTTTATTCTCTTCTTTCCATCTATGTATTCAAATTGGATATATTAAACGGAGAATTTTCTCTTATACATTTTTGAATTCCTGTTTTTATGTACATATATACATATTGTGTAAAAGAGGAGAAAAAAAAGAAATGCAGAATATTCACATTTGAGCGCGCGCGGGGAATATATATATATATATATATATAAATAGGGAAAAATTTGATGGCCGTCGCTCTTGAGGCGCGCGCGAAATAAATCGCGTAGCACACACTCATGACACTAAGATTCTTTAGAATCGCAGAAACAAAAACCAAAGTGACAATGGCTCAACACAAAACCTTTTTGCATATAGTGAAATCTCCCGTCCATTTTCTCTTTACACTTTTATCCATTCTCCCGCGTACGCGCACGTTATATTATTCGAAATTAAAAATGATCGCTCCCTGGACGAGAGAGAATCACATTCATATGTTCAAAATTAATGTTTTAATCATAAAGAAAAAGGAGAAAAATTATATAAAACCAAAACTATCGTTTTTTATTAATTATTATACATTATTATAAATAATTATTATAAATTATTGTTACAATTATTCCTGTACTATTATTTTTTTATTATTAATTACTTACTGTCTAAATCCGATTCAGTTAAAAGTCGTTTGCTAATTTTAATTGCTAGTAATTTTCACTAATTCCCAGTGAAATTTTACCATTTAATTTGTTAGTTCTACAGGGTTGATACAAAAATTAAATTTTGTTTTTCCCTGACTTTTCCCTGATTTCCAGAAAAAATTTTGACTTTTTTCCTGACCCTGAAGATTATTCTGATTCACTCTAAAAATTATTAGATTTTCAAAAAAATGGATTACATTTATTTACGAATTTCTTTAATTGTAAAATTATTCAAAAACATCAATTATTTCTTTTTTAAATAAATATTTAATGATTACCTATTAATTTTCTAGAGGAATTGAGATTTTCAAATTCAAACCTTCTGAAATTCATTAACTTTTGAGAATAAAATTATAAAACATAAAGGGATTGATCACTCCGAGTCGAAGACTCGGAGTGATCGATTCCTTCATGTTTTATAACAAATTCAAGATGACAGAGTGATAAAATCATTATTTTATATCATCAGAATATTGTAACTATATAAATTAAAATTTTCAGAGATTTTAAATTGAATCCTTTTCAAAATTCAATTATTTCTAAAAATTCACACTCTAATGCTTTTAATATTCATTTATAATTTAAAATTTTAAGTGAAATTCATTTTTTAATCAATTTTTATTAGTAAATTATTCGAAAATTCAAATTATTCGAAAATTCAATTATTTAAATACAAAAATAAATAATTTATTAAATAATTGAATATTTCTTAAAATTGAATTTTTATGAAGAATTTTATTCAAATTTTTTTAGATAATTGATTTCTTGTAACGAATTTTATTAGAAATTTTTTTGAAGAATTGAATTCCTGTGAAAAATTTTATTTCTGAAAATAATTGAATTCCGGAGAAAAATATTATTATTTATGAAAATAATTAATTTCTCTCTAAATTTGAATTAGTAAAAATTTTTACTAATTTGAATTAGTGACTGACTTTTTGCTTTTGAATTAGTAAATTTTACTAATAAATTAGTAGAAATAACTATTTATTAGTGAAAGTTACTAATTCAAAAGCAAAAAGTCAGTCACTAATTTAAATTAGTAAACATTTTTACTAATTCAAATTTAGAGAGTTCATGTGAAGAATTTTATTCAAATTTTTTTAAATAATTGAATTTTGAAGAAAAATTTTATTATTTATGAAAATAATTGAATTCTTCTGAAGAATTTTATTCAAATTTTTTTAAATAATTGAATTCCCATAAAAAATGTATTATTTGTGAAAATAATTGAATTCTTATTAAGAAGAATTGTATTGAAAATAATTAAATTATATAGGAAAATTTGATTAAAATTACAGGATTATTAACTAAATCTTGTAAAGAATTTTGTCAACATTTTTTTAAATAATACAATTTTTAAAAGAAGTTTATTTAAATGTTTCGAAATAATTGAATTTCTCAGAACTATTTTTTTTTAATTTTCTAAATATATTTGAATTTCTTCGAGAAACTTCATTAAAGAAATAAAAATAATTGAATTTGTTCGAAGAAATTTATAAAAAAATTGATAAGTAATTGAATTTCTGTGAAATTTTTATTAATATTTTGTTTAAATAAATGAATTCTTTTGGAAAAATTTATTAAAATAGTAGATAATATAAATAATTGAAATCAGAAAAATTTTTGAAAACAATTGAAATTTTGACACGAATTTCATTAAATTGTTTGAAAATAATTGAATTTCGGAGAAGAATTTTATTATTTATAAAGATAATTGAAATTTTAATGAGAATTTTTTTACATTTCTTGAACATAATTGAATTTATGCTAAGAAGTTTATCAGTTTTGAAAATAATTGAATTTCTGTAATCAGTTGTTCTTAAAATTTCTATTAAAATTAATTAAAAATTAATATTTTAAAAAATTTTAAATTGAAACCTTTGAAGTTCATCTATTTATGAAGATTGTAAACGCTACTTTTTTGAAATCCATTTAATTTTGAAATTTTGAAGTAAAATTATTCATTAAATAATTTATAAGTAATAATTTTATGATATTTGTTCAAGAATTAAGTTATTTAAAAAGAAATTATTATAAAAAATATAAAAAATTGAAGGGTTTGTATTTGAATTCTTTGGAATTTCATAGTTTATGAGGCAAATAAAAAAGGCACCAAAATTCAGAATTTTTTTATAAATTCAAAAAATTTATAATTTTTTTCAGTACTTTTAATAAAAATCCCTGACTTTTCCCTGTTTTTCCTGACCAATTCTAATTTCCCTGACTTTTCCCTGTTTTTTGGCAACTCTGTTCTAGTATTTTTCACTCAACTTTCAATGAAAAATTGGAACTTTAAAATTTTTTATAAAAATATAGCAGAATTTGTTTACTTATGTGAATAAGTAGATGACTTTTCACTAATTTAGATTAAGACAGTAAATATTAATGACACACAGTTTTCTTGAAAATATCAAACTGATTCTAAAGTAGATAAATAAAATTTTTCCCAAAAATTTGAATCAATTTTTTATTTGATCGACATTTTTAGTATCAATTCGTCGCAATTTAATACTTCTAAGTTAAGAGTGTGCTTTCATACAGAAACTATTATTAAAGAGAATAATTATAACCAAAAAATGAAAAGAAGCAAAAAATAGGGATGGAACTGTGTTTTTTTTACGAAATTGACGAACGAAAGTAACGCCTCTGCCTATTTAAAAAATAGAAAATATAATATCCCGATGAAAATGAAATTTTATATTCAAATAACGCGCGCTTGGTATTGATTGACTCTTTCCAATTTTCCTTGTGTGTTATCTTTTTTGTGATAAAAAGCACAGTGTCGGCTGCCATAGCTATTCGATGATCCCGCCTCTGATTTTCCCTCGACCCCGAACGTCACGGCCTCTGCTACCATCCATTAATTAACAGGCTTTGTACTTTTAAACGATGTTAAATAAACGGCATTGTCTGATGGCGAAAAGTCTGAAAAGCAGCAGCCATTATGCTGGAAAGCTCGGTTGGTCCCGGAAAGCTCGTGGGGGCTGCGAAAGGGGAGGAGAGAAAATTAGAGGACGGGGGTGCTCTCTCTCTCTCTTCCTCTCTTTCTCTCTTTCTCTCTCTCTCTCTTCCTCTTTTCCTCTCTTTCTCTCTCCTTTTCTCTCTCTCTCTCTATTTCTCTCTTTTTCTCTCTCGATGTCTGTCTTTTTGTAAGAGAGTGAGAAAAAGAGAGAGACTAAGAAAAGGAGAATGAGAGAAAAAGAGAGAGAGAGAAAGAGAGAGTGAGAAAATGAGAGTGAGAGAGAAGGAGAGAGTGAGAGAAGGAGTAATAGAAGAGTCAGTAGTATTGCTTGAGAACATACCGACTAATACTGTCGAAAGCCAACAGGAACCATTGTTCTAAACAAATACGATTGTACAACCCTTCATACCATCGAAAACTCTCTTTTGGCTCTCTCCCTTAACACCCTCCCCTCTCTCTCTCTCTCTCTCTGTCATCAAGCCTGGTGCTGTGCACCTACATACGAAACCATGGCCAAAAACCTATTCAAACGACAGAAAACGTGTATCGATTCGATAAAGCCATAACGTAAATAGAAGTGCGCGTTTATACCACAATTTCTGCTTTCGAAAACATGTCAATTGTATATATTTAGCGAATATAATGTGACTTTTCTTGCACTTTATTCAGATACAAAGTGTAGGCAGGAACTACTATACCACTTTTTTTTTAGTTCAAACTAGAAATAATTTAAATAAGCTCTAAATTTACTGCGGAGAAAAGTCTTTTGAAATCAAGGAAAATTTACTTTTTAGTATAATTTATACTGTTTACTAAGAATTTATCCGAAAAAAATTCATCTAAGTGAAAACGATTTCGACTTTTTGAATTCGATTTTTTACGTTTTTTTTTTTTATTAAAAAATAGTCGTTTCTACAAATTTATAAATAAAATTTACTGGTTTAAAAGGAAATAAAAGTAAATAAATAAAAAAATTAAAGTAAAGTAAATTTTTACTAGCGTGAATACTTATTGCAGACTTCGCATACTCGATAATTAATTTTTGAAAAAGTAGCAAAAAGTATATAGCTTTCAAACAAAAAAAAAAGTAGCTATCGAAAAATTAAACTTGACGACCAAAAAAAAACTCGTTTTAGACACTTCACAAAACTGACAAAAATTACATTCTATATTTTTTATTTTCCTCACTTTTTCCTAATTTTTATCAAAAATATTTACTTCTTTCCTATCCTGACAATAAATTTAATTCCTGAAACGAATTCTATTATTCATGAAAGAATTTAAATATTTATAAAAATAATTTAATTCTTGCAAAGAATTTTATTAAAATTTCTGACAATAATTCAATGTCTGTGTGGTAATTTATTAAATTTTTTTTTAAATAATTGAATTTCTAAAGAGCATTTTATTATTTATGAAAATAATTGAATTCTTGCGAACGATTTTATTATAATTTTTAAAAATAATTTCCAAGAAGAAATTAATTACTTTTCAAAATAATTGAATTCTTGTGATTAATATTGTTATTTATGAAAATAATTGAATTTTGCAAAGAATTTTATTACAATGCCTCAAAATAATTGAATTTTCGGGAATAATTTTGTTATTTATCTTTAATAATTGAATTCTTTCGAAGAATTATTTATTTAAATAATAGAATTCTTAGGAAGAATTTAATTAAAATTTAAAACAATAATTGAATTATTTAAAAAAAATTTAATTAAAATTGTATTTAAAATAATTTATTTCTTTTGAATAGTTTTTTAAAAATATTTCAAGATAATTGAATTCAAGTGAAAAATCCTAATATTTTCTAAAATAATAGAATTCTTGCAAAGAATTTTAAACATTTTTTTAAATAATTGATTTTTTTGAGGAATTGAAATTAAACTTTCGAGAATAATTACATTTTTTGAGCAATTCCTATAAAATTATATTAAAAATAATTGAATTTTATTATTTATAAAAATAATTGAATAGTTGCAAAGAATTTTATTAAAATTTTAAAAAATAATTAAATTCCTTAGAAGAATTTTATTATTTATGAAAATAATTGAATTATTGCGAAAAATTTTATTAAAATGTTTAAAAATAATTGAATTTCTGTGAAAAATTTTGTTATTTTTAAAAATAATTGAATTCTTCATAAGAATTTTATAAACATTGTTTTAAATAATTATACTTTTTTCGAAATATGATAAATATTATGAAAATTTTATTTTTAATAATTGAATTCTTGTGGAAAACTGCATTTGTGAAAATAATTGAATTTTTCATTGTTAGTTAATTTAAAATAGAATTGAAAATAATTGAAATTTTTGCTGAGTTTTATTATTTATGAAAATAATTGAATTTTTGTTTAGAATTTTATCAAACATTTTTTTTTAAAAATTGAATTTTCATGAAAAATGTTATTATTAGTGAATTCCTGTGGAAATTTTATTATTTATGAAAATAATTGAATTTTGGATGAATTTTATCAATTTTTTTTAAATACCTAATTGAATTCTTTTGCGAAATTTCATGAAAATACAAGATAATGATAATAATTGAATTTTGAATATTTTTTGGAAAATAATTGAATCGTTTGAAAGAATTTGTTTATAATTTTTGAGAATAGTTTTTTTATTTCTAGTATTAGCGAATTTAAAATAGTGGAAATTCTCAAAAGAAAAATTGAAATAGCAGCTTTTAGTGGCTGAAATCTAAAAAAAGTACCCAAATAGTAGCATAACGTAAAAAAGTAATAAATAGTAGGTTTTAGTAGATGAGTGCGAAGCCTGTTATTGAATAAATAAATAAATTCAATGACTTAAGCTGTTAAAAATTTGATAACAAGACTTTTTTATCTATAGAGGAAACGCTGTCTCAAGTAAAAATTGTGTTTATCTATACTTAAAAGTTAAAATTAATCTAGTTTGAAAAAAATAATTAAAAAGAACATAAATTAAAACTAGAAATACGCAATAAAAAAGTAGAAATAAATATACAAATGAAAAGTACAAATAAAAAAATGTGTTCCGCACTTAGAAAATTCAAGAATTTAGAAAATAAAAGAAAAAAATAAATATTTATTTGAAAATTATTTTAAAAAAATAATATAAAAAAATTTGTATATTATTTAAATTAAATAAAACATTGAACATTTGCTATACTTAAAAGTAAAAGCTACTGGAAAAATTCTCCTCTCTACATAGTTAGTTATTAATTAACGTCTTGATAAGACAACTTTATCTATACTTTTAATAGAGAAAAAAATCCTTTTTCAAATTCTAAATATTATCTGCAGTGAAAAAACTTTATCTACTTGACAATAAATTTTGCTATAACTTGACTGAAAACAGAGTAGTTTTTTTTAGTGTTTTTAATCGTAAATGACGCCTTACTTTAAAAGTCTTCTTCTACTTAAGATTAAAAATTATTGTTTATTTTCTACTCAAAATTATTAGTTCTCTACTAAGAGTCAGTAAGTTTCTACTAATAAATTAATTGTTTTCTACTAAAAATTAATAAAATCCTAAACATTCAATAGTAAAAAACTGATATAATTTAGATTCAAACAATTAAAGCATACTCTATAGTTAATAAATATTGAATTAATAAAATAGAAAACTGTTTTCTACATAAAGAATATTAAAGTAGAAATTTCCACTCAAGACCCAAATGCCGTCTTGGTGAAACAGCTTTTTCTACTTAAAAAAATAAATCCCCTTGTTAAACGAACCTCTTCTATACTCATGCATTAACAAGACAAGTCTATCAACTTACAAATAAATTCTCTGCCACAAAAGAAATTTATTACCAAAATGCAAATTTAATCCCATGCAATAAAAAAAACTTAATCCACTTAAAAGTAAACTCTACAGTAAACTCTAAACTAAACTCAGAAAGTAATTTTTATTTCGAAAGAAAATATCCTATTTTCTCTCCTTAAAACATAATTTTCGAATATCGCTCCATATAACTTATATAATAATAAACAGCGAATACTGTATACTAATGAAAAAAAGAAGCTTATGCAAAAAAAAGTACGATTCGCATTTCTCAGCATCCCTCGAGAATGCACAACGAATTACAGAAAGTGCTGTCGTCGTGACACAAAAAAAGAAGTGCCCTTTAAAATTAAAAAGAAAAAAAATAGAACACAATTATGGATGAGAAATCATTTTTTTTCTTCTCACGGGATTTACATCTAGAAAGAGAGAGGGAGAGAGAGAGAGAGAAAGACTTTGCTCCTGATAGTAGAATCATGTTATCACCGAATACACATATATACATAATCTCAAGCAAGAATACCACGTATAAGCATTGTTTTCACGTGCGCAAATTCTGATTCTCTAGTGTAAACGAGAAACAATGTTGAAACGGGTGGAAGTCCTGACAACTGTGGCATAAAAGTAGATCGTATTCTTTCCCGAGATTTCAAATCTTTTGTTACAATTTTTGCGCGCGCCTTTCATGATAATGTTTTTTTTTTTTTTTTGTTTTTTTGTTTTTGTAAAAAAAAAAGATCACGGTCATTCATAATACGAAGCTTCCATTAGAAAAGACACAAAACTCGAGTCGTAAATGAAATGGTTTTGCAACGTCAAGACGACGAAAATAAAACCGAATCCCGTGCTTTAAAAAGCTTCTCCTTTTTGTTGTATATATAACAAAAAAGGAAAGAAAAAAAATTGAATACCTCGGTCGGGAATAAAAGGCGGAAATAGAATTACATTTTCTTGCTTATGTTTTCTTTTTTCTTCTTCATGGAAAAAATTGTGTCAACGAATAATCGTTTTTCATCAAAATTGATATAATGGTTGCATTACTTTTTTTTTGTTATTGGAGTAGAAATGGAAGTCGCGATAGAATGGAAAGAATGTTGCTTTGTATTTTTATGTTATTCAACTAATGGGAAAATTGGTTGCAATTAATAATATGGTTTTTGTACTGAAACTTGGGGATTAATTTCAAATTATTTTTGCTTGCTTTTAGAAAACAACTTTTTCTATTCAGAACAATATTCTTTCTTTGGGAAGATAACTTTTTTAAATTTAAAACAGAACCGTTGTTTTGGCAATATAACTTTACTACAGAAAATAAAATCGTTATTATTTCTATTTTTTCGACTTTTCTACTCAGAGCCCAAGTCACGATTTGACAAAACAGTCTCCAAACGTTCCTCTCAACTAATTTTGCCTTTGTTGCTCAAAAAAAAAAAATCCAAATAAATCACCTAACAAATTTCTCTAAACTTAAAAATCTACCAATTTTAATAAAATTACGAACAAAAAAAGAAAACCAAAAAGAACAAAGACCTAAAGAATCCATTTTCCCTCAATCTCAAAAACAAAAGTCTCTGAGAAAATTCACAAGATTTTCTTTTCTTTTCCTCAAAAAAAAAAACAAAAACAAAAACAAAAATATCGCATACACAGAAGAAGAATGAGCAAAATGAGAAGTGGAATGGAAACTAAAAGAAAAGCTGGCGGAGGAGGGGTGGAATTGTTGGGGACGATTTTGATTTTAGAGACGTTGTACACGGGCACCCAACGACGTCGTGGGCTTTTGTTACGTTCGACGGTACTTCCTTTGTTTCTATTGTTTCTCAAACATGGTATATACAGGAGTCTGGGTAACGTTTCTGTACACAGTAGTTGAGTTCCTATGTTCTCTGTGATGTTCTGTTCCGTTAAGGCCATAGCGTCACATAGGTATTACGTTGGAGACGCAAGAGAGAGAAAGAGTTTCTGGTCTCGGTTCCGCTCGTCGCTAGATGCCAGACTTCTCGCTTTGTTTTCAGCGCTTCACAACAAGTGGTAATTAATTCTTGGGGAAACAATCGGTCCACGGAACTCGGTGCCTGTTTCCCACTACTATGGCCTCTCCTCCGTCCACCCCCTTAAAGTTATACACAAAATTCTCCACTCGCTCACACACACACAGAGAACTACAGTCAAGTTACCGAAAAATTTTGAAACTTATGTCTTTCTCTTTTTTTTGCAATTTTTTTTCCTCTTTTGCGATTTTTTTGTTTTCTTCAATTTTGTCTTTAGGAAATTTTTGTCTGTAAATTTGCTTCTCTGAATTTTTCTTCTTGAAATATTTTTTATTCTGCAAATTCCTCTTCTTGAAATACTTTTTTGATGACAACTTTTCTTCATCAAATTTTTTTCTTCCTCCAGCAATTTTCCTTGTGCAAATTACTTTTCTTCATCAAATTTTTTTCTTCCTCCAATTATCCTTGTGCAAATTCTTCTTCTTGAAATATTCTTTTGTCTGCGAATTTTTTTCATCAAATTTTTTTCATCTTCCAATTTTTTTTTCTTCAAATATTTTTGTTTTCCTGCAAATATTTCTTCAGCAAATTTATTGTCTTCCGACAATTTTTCTTCTTCAAATATTTTTTTATCTGCAATTTTTTCGTCAGTACTGGAAAAAATATAATTTTTTGAATTTATAAGAAAATTCTGAATTTTGGTGTCTTTTTTTTTACTCATAAAATATGAAACTGCAAAGAATTCAAATTCAAACCCTTGAATTTGTTCTATTTCTGATAATAATTTCCTTTTTAATAATTTAATTCTTAAACAACTATCATAAAATTATTATACTTATAAATTATTTAATAAATAATTTTACTTAAAAATTCCAAAATTAATTGGATTTCAAAAGAAATGCGTTTACAATCTTCATAATTAGATGAACTTCAAAGGTTTAAATTTGATATTTTAGAAAATATAAATTTTTAATGAATTTCAATAGAAATTTTAAGAACAACTGATTATAGAAATTCAATATTATTTTTAAAAGTGATAAACTTCTTCGGATAAATTCAATTATGTTCAAAAATTTTTTAAAATTCTCATTAAAATTACAATTATCTTTATAAGTAATAATATTCTTCTCCGAAATTCAATTATTTTCAAAAAATTTAATAAAATTCTTGGCAAAATTTCAATTATTTTAAAAAATTTTCCGCATTTCAATTATTTATAATATTTACTATTTTAATAAAATTTTTCAAACGAATTCAATTATTTAAACAAAATATTAATAAAAATTTCACAGGAATTCAATTACTTATCAATTTTTTATAAATTTCTTCGCACCAATTCAATTATTTTTAATTTTTTAATGAAGTTTCTCAAAGGAATTCAAATATATTCAGAAAATCAAAAAAAAAAATAGTTTTGAGAAATTCAATTATTTCGAAAAATTTAAATAAACTTCTTTTAAAAATTCTATTATTTAAAAAAATGTTGACAAAAATCTTTGCAAGATTTAGTTAATAAAATTGCAAATTTAATAAAATTTTCCTATACAATTCAATTATTTTCACAAATAATACATTTTTTTATGTAAATTTAATTATTCAAAAAAATTTGAATAAAATTCTTCACAAGAAATCAATTATTTTTATAAATAATAATATTTGTCGCCGGAATTGAATTATTTTCACAAATAAAATTCTTCACAGGAATTCAATTCTTTAAAAAAATTTTTAATAAAATTCGTTGCAAGAATTAAATTTTTTTCATAAATAATAAAACTTATCGCAGAATTTCAATTATTTTTTGCACAATTTTAAATAAAATGATAGAAAATTGCATTTATTCTTAAATTTTTTTTAAAAATCGCCAAAAGAATTCAATTATTTAAAAAAAATGTTGATAAAATTCTTCATAAAACTTCAATTATTAATTAAATTTTTTATTTTTGTATTTAAATAATTGAATTCTCGAATCATTTACTAGTAAAAATTGATTTGAAATTGAATTTTCGTTAAAATTTTATGTAATAAATGAATATTAAAAGCATTATAGCGTTAATTTTTAGAAATAATTGAATTTTTGAAAAGGGTTAAAATGAAAATTTGAATTTATAGTTACAATATTCTGATGATATAAAATAAGGATTTTATCACTCCGCCATCTTAAATTTGTTATAAAACATAAAGAAATCGATGACTCCGAGTCGAAGACTCGGAGTGATCGATTTCTTCATGTTTTATAATATTATTCTCAAAAGTTAGTGAATTTCAGAAGATTTGGATTTGAAAATCTTAATGATTAAATATTTATTTAAAAAAGAAATAATCGACGTTTTTGAATATTTTAACAATTAAAGAAATTCGTAAATAAATGTAATCCATTTTTTTGAAAATCTAATCATTTTTGGAGTGAATCAGAATAATCTTCAGGGTCAGGGAAAAAGTGAAAAATTTTTCTGGAAATCAGGAAAAAGTTAGGAAAAAATAAAATTAAATTTTTGTGGCAACCCTGATTTTTCTTCTTGGATTTTTTCTTCAGCTAATTATTATTCGTCTTCAAATATTTTCTTTTTGGCTTCAAATTTTTATTCAGCAAATATTTTGTCTTCTGCGAACTTTTTTTGAAAAATTTGTTGTCTGAATTTTTATTTCTGTAAATTCTTCTGCTTCAAATTTTTTTCTGTAAATTCTTAACATTTTGTTTTTCAAAGTAAATTCTTTCCAGTAAATTCTTCTCTGAAGTTTTCTTCGAATTTTTCGTCCGCATTTTTTGTGCAGAATTTTTCTAGCTTGAATTTTTCTCCCGGAGATTTTCTTTCCGCACATTTTTTTTTTATAAATTTTTCCATTTGTTTCTTTATAAATTTTTCCTTTACAAATCTTTCTTTTCAAAAAAAAAAAAAAAGAAAAAGGCAAAAAAGAAAAAGAAAAAGTAAAAAAGAAAAAGCAGAATTAAAATTTACAGATCGGAAAAATAACTCACTACAAATGAAAAAATTTTCCCCTGCAGTAATTTCTTTCTTATTTCTCGTTCCCATTATCTCGAGAAGTATTAAAATGAATAAAAGTCAACTGAAGAGAGAGTGAGTAGAAAAGTGAATAGTGAGGATTTGTGAACAAGTGTTTTTTGTTCATTGTGAGAAAAGAATTATATATGAGGACAAAATACAAGTCTAATGAGAATTTCACTATAAATTAATGTCTTCATACATATGAAAGTACTTTTTTTTAGCCTTCCTATGTCTCTCTGATCCCTTTTTCGTCTCTTGTCTGCTACTTAACCTCGTCACGACCCTTCTTTGTTTGCCCTTTGGGACCGCGTTACAGAACAAAAACCTGCCCACAATGGAAAAGAAGCGAGATACCTTCAAATATTTTGAATGCCTGAATCTGTAATTACTAAATGCCTTTGGCAATTTACGAGATTAAATCCCTCGAGAATATTTAACTTAATTGCAAACAAAATTTACATCACAATTTTCTTTCTACAAAAAAAAAACCAAGGGATTTATACAAACAAAAATTTCTCCATTTACCATTTTCTCAATAAACATTTTTCTGATTTTTGTGACAAAATTGCACTGTATTTTAAAAAATTTGTGACAGAATACAAAAGACACAAAGTAAATTTGATTTAAAGTACAAAGTTCTAAAACAACATTTTTATTCATTTTTTTGTATACGCGTGAACAAGAGAAGCTGTGCGGCAGTTTACACACGTTATTAAGGCTTCAAAGTGAGAAAGAAATTTTCCACTCGCGCTGTAATGACGTTCTATTGTTCCGCGAAAAACGTAAATAAAGACTGTACAGCATTTAAATAAAAGGGGGTAAAAAAAGAAGGAAAAGAGACAGAGAAAGAGAAAGAAAAAAGTAAATAAAAAAGGAAAGAAAGGAAAGAGAAAGGAAAGAAAGAAAAGAAAAAGGGAAGAAAGAAAAGAAAAAGGAAAAAAAAGAAAAGAAAAAGGAAAAAAGAAAAGAAAAAGGAAAAAAAAGAAAATAGAAGGGAACGAAAGAAAACAGAAGGGGAAGAAAGAAAAGAGTAAGAAAAGAAAGAAAAGTAAGAGGAAAGAATGAAAAGAAAACGGAAAGAAAAAAAAGAAAAAAGAAACAGGAAAGGAAAAGAAAATAAAACAGAAAAAAAGAAAGAAAAATTAAAGAGTTGTTTTCACTACAAAAATCTCTCTTTTATATTTCCGCACACATTGTACACAAAAAAAAGAATACACTCACACACACAGACATAAATTTTCCTCTTTTAATTATTCAGATCATATTCTTTATTTTTAATTTTCATTTTTCACTTTTTTGCGCAGGCGCTGAATGGAAACTGTTATCCGAAGACGACAAGCGACCTTTTATCGACGAGGCAAAGAGGTTACGAGCCATGCACATGAAGGAGCATCCGGATTACAAGTATCGACCCAGAAGAAAGCCAAAGACTCTCAGGAAAGAAGGCTACCCCTACAGCATCCCCTATCCCAGTGTGCCAATGGATGCACTCAGAGCCGGTGAGTCTTTTCAAAACCAAAATAAAAAAAAAATGATATTAATATCGTTTATATATACATCCTGTATAAAACTTGTTTTCTTTTTTTGTTGCCGCGCTGTAATTTTTTTTTTTTTCTGTACACACGCATAAGAGACACTCGAAAGTCCTTTTCTCAAAATAAAAAGTAGTAAAGAGTTGAACAGATTCAAGAAGTGCGTATATACTATAGAAGAAATAGGTACAAATCGTCCCTTTGAGTAGAACTTTGAAAAAAAAAACGGGTCATAATTTTTCAAGAGCGTATATTATAAACCCGTTTGAAAGAGCCGAAAATTTTTCGAATCAGTTATAAGTTTATATAGGAGTAAAAAAAACCAGTTTTTGTAATTTAATAATTGGTGGTTACTTTTAAATAATTTGACAATCACTATTTAGAAAATTAGCCCTTCGACACACTTTTCACTATTTTTTTTTTATAAAAAAGCAGAAATGGGGATTTTTGATTAGTGGTAAAAATTATTAGAATATTTATTGGATTTACAGTTTTATTAGAGAGAATTTTCAGAATTTTTAACTAGATTTGAAAATAATTTCAATTTTAAAATAACGCGACATTTTACTTAACGAAAATTTTATTCAACGAAATTTATACTCGATGAAAATTTTATTTAACGAAACTTTTACTTAAAGCAAATTTTACTTGTCGAAAATTGTATTTAACGAAATTTTTACTGAATTAAAATTTTACTTGAAGAAAATTCTATTTAACGAAATTTTTACTGAATTAAAATTTTACTTGAAGAAAATTCTATTTAACAAAATTTTTACTGAATTAAACATATACTTAAAGAAAATTCTATTTATCGAAATTTAAATTACATTTAAAATAATTTAAATTTAAGGGGTTGTTAAAGTCATAGCAATATTTACATGGCATATTGTTTATCTAAATTAGTTGTATATTTTTTTAATTAACTGGTAAAAACAATAATTATCTTAAAAATTTATTAGTAAAAATTTAAATAGTTAAATTTAAAAATAGTAACTATAGATATTAGTAAAATTTAGCCAGTTTATTGTACAATTCAATTAGTTTACAGTAAAATTTAACTAGTTTACAGTAAAATTTAACTGGTTTACAGAGAATTTTAACTAGATTATAGTAAAATTAAACTACTTCATATAGTAAAATTTTTAACTAGTTGATAGTAAAATTTAACTACTTTATAGTACAGTAAAATTGAAATGGTTTACAGAGAATTTTAACTAGATTATAGTAAAATTAAACTACTTTATATAGTAAAATTTTGGGTAGTAAAATTTAACTACTTTATAAGTTTATAGTAAAATTTAATTACTCCACAAAAATTTAACTAATTGATAGTAAAGTTAAAGAAGCTTACAGTAAAATTCAATCAACTTGTAGTAAAGGTTAACTATAATTTATAGTAAAATATAAAAACTAAATGAATGTAAAATTAAACTTTTTTTTAGTGAACTTGAACTACATAGTTCTTAGTGAAATTCAACCAGATTATAGTATAAAATTTTACTAATTTGTAGTAAAATCTAAAGAATTCCTAGTTTAAATTTAACTAATTAATAATAACATCTAATTATTTGCACGTAAAATTTGACTATAATTTATAGTAAAATCCAATTAGATACTCGTAAAATTCGATTGATTTATAGTAAAATCATATCAGCTACTATAGTAAAATAACTAATTGATATAAAAAATTTAAATTAGCTTGTAATAAAATTCAACTAAATTATAGTAAAATTTAACTAATTATAGTAAAATCGAAATAATTTAATGTACAATTTAAGTAACTGATAGTAAAGTTAAATTAGTTTCTCGTAAAATTCTAATTGACAATTAATAGTAAAATCCAAGTATTTCCTAGTAAAGTTTAACTAATTGATAGTAAAGTTTAACTAGTTTATAGTAAAATTTGAATAATTTCTTGTGATATTTATGACTAATTGGTGGTAAAATCTGATTAGTTACTTGTAAAATTTGACTAATCGATAGTAAAACTAAACTGGCTTCTATAGTAAAACGTAACTAGTTTAGAGTAAAATTTAATTAACTTATAGTAAAATCAAAAAATTTCCTAGTTTGTAAAAAAAAAAATAAAAAAAAAATCTGAATAAAAAAAAAATCTGAATATTTCCTAGTATAGTTTAATTATTTGATAGTCAAATTTTAACTTATTTATCCTAAAATTTGAATCATTTCTCGTGAAATTTTACTAATCGATAGTAACTAATTTATAGAAAAATTCTAATTAGTATTTATTGTATGGTTTTAATTTATTTTTCAATTCTAATTACTAATTTGTAATTTATAGTAAAATCTAAACACTTTCTAGTAAAATTTAACTAATTGACATTCAAGTTACATTAAGTTTGATTCTCAAAATTTCGCTTTGTCGGACTTTCTCCCCAAATTGTAAATTACTTTTACAAAGTTTAATACTCATTTTCTTTTCGTATAGAAAAATATGATTCGATTAGATTCCTCTCAAATAAAGGGATTTTCAATTAAAAATTCCGATAAATAAAAATTTACTCATCTAATATTTTGTTTAGTAAAATTTTTGATAACTAAAAAATCGAAAATTGCAAATACGCAGTTAAAATGAAAACTTGAAATGAAAATTCTATTGACTAAAATTCTCTGAAATAAATATTGTGGCTAATAATTTTTACAGAATATTGCTGTGCCTCTTTTTCAGTTTTTTCCTTTCTAACTAAAGATCTGAAATTGAAATTTGTAAGTTTTATAAAAATTGTTAAAATTTATTGATTGAAAATATCATTTTTTGTTGTGTTTTGATATTTTTGATATTATTGTAAGACAGTTGACATTATTTTGCTACTATTGATACTATCGTGATACTATTGATAATATTTCAAATTTTCAATATTGTTAAATGTCTTAAATCGAAAAAAAAATTTGGAAATACTACGAAACCAAAAAGAATCCAATTTTAATTGCAAAAAAATCCTCAACAATAGAAAACAATGAAACTATTTTTGGAATTTCCTTTTGTAACCTCGGATTTGAGTTTGACAGAGATATAAAAGTATCTATATATAATATAAAGAACCCTTTTTGGAAAAAAAAATACGACGAGGATTATAAGCCTGACTAACGAGTAAAACCTGAACTATCTCAAACGAACAACGGACACGGGAAACGTTCGTTTGCAGAAGCGAAATGCTTTGATATTCATATTGGACGGCATTTCACACAACCAGATTCTTTCTCAGTGTGGTAGTTAAATTCTCTCTCTCTCTTTTTCTCTATGTTCGGACATTTCAAACTTTTATAGATGACAGTCTCTCCCGTGCCATTCTTCATCATATATATAAAAAAAGGACATAAAAAAAATCACATTAAATTTCATTACACTTTTATTTCTTCATTTCCTAAACATACAATCATCGTTGGAAATTATCTCTGTCTTAGAAAATTTTCCATTCAATTAAAATATTCCGAGAATTTATTATGATAACACAGAAAGAATGTCACCTTTTCAAAATATTTTTGTATTACTCGAAAATCGAAAATAATCAAGTATGGCACGTGTTGCATTTTTTTGTTTGTTTGTAAATAAAGTCTTCCCATTTTAAAATATCAACAATATGACAAAAACGTTATCTAATTTTCCTGAAAGACAATTGAAAAGAAATTTATTACTGTTGTATTATTATTGCCATTTGGTAAATCTGTAATTTATCGATAAATTCCACATATTATAACTACACTTTCATCGGACTAGAAGTAATTCATAGAATGGCAAAATGGATAAACGTGGGCGATTGCATAAATCGAGTTGAGATTAATGATCATATAATGTGATTTGAAAACGTGAGGGAAATTGATTATTTCTTGCGCTCACAAACATTGTCGATATATATACACCTACGAAAAGCGGTAATAAATTTCTGTTTATTATTTTCCAAAATCGCGTACAAACTAGAAACTACTGCGACTCAATTACATTCTAACAAGCATTTCAATATATTCACATAAATTTTATTTTATCACTCACTCTACTTTTTTTTCCCCTCCACTTTTTATCTTCCTTGAAATTTTATATACATTTTAATCCCAACTTTTATCTTTTCACGTGAATTTTATTTCATCTCGCAAAACATATACTTTACAATATTGAATTACATTTTTATGTGATTTCAATTTACTTGAAATTTATTTCCATTATGTCGAGAAAGGAAAAAAAGAAAAAAATAATTTTAGAAAATACGCAGGAATATTCCGATATTTTCGCAGTAAATTGCAAAATGTATGTCATACGATCAAAGTATCCAAAGTTTTTAATTAATTTTTAATTGAAGGAAAAAAAAGGAAGTTACGTGACTACTTGTATTTTATTCACAATTATAAAAGCAATAAAATGGGGACAAAAGCAAGAGAAGTAGTGGATAGAAAATAATTCTATTAAGACAATTCGATAAATAATGAGCTTCCAGACAAGTTTATGCTTGCGTGCATGCAACCGATGAATCTCCGCGAGCAACTCGACGAAGATAATTTCCTAGACGATTTATCTCGACCCTCCACAACATCAGAACACATTTTGATCCTAAAATAACGCCATTTGCATACATATATAGTATATACGCAAATCTGAATTATATTTAAATTTAATAAATTTCACAATTCCTACGGGTTTCTCGTGTTTATTTAAAAAAAAGAAAAAAAATTGGGAATTTTTTTTTTCCGCCTCAAAAGTTGAATCAACAAATTAATTGACAGTCAGAGATTGGAAATAATTTACGATTTAATGCAAATATATGCGCATTTTTTATAATACCCCTCTTTTTCAATAAATAATAATAAATAAATCCCTATTGGAGAAATGATGGGTTCATAGGAAAAAAATTAATATTTATACAAGTTTGGTCTCTAAATTTTTTGAATTTGTCATCGTTTTTGTAACTAATTCAATATAGAGAAAAATCTCGTTTTGTGATTTAATAATTATTTTTTACTTTTTAGAATTTGTACTATTAAATAATAATTCAGTTTTTTTAATAATTACGTACTTTACTTCTTTCTTTATTAATTATTTCCATTTGCTCTGTAAATTTTAATTTTGTAAAGTAATTTAATTTTAATTATCAAAACATTTTTGATACAAATCAGTCGAATATTCATTTTTAAACTGGTAAAATAAAAAATTGCTTCATAATTTATAAATAAAAATTTGCATAGTTGATAGTAAACGTTTTACTATAAATTAGTTGCTATCAATTAGTAAAATTTCACAAGAAATGATTCAAATTTTACGATATATAATTCAAAATTTTACTAACAAATAATTAAACTATACTATAGGAAATATTCAGATTTTACTATAAATTAGTAATTCGAATATTATTATAAACTTTATTATCTTTACTAACAACCTTTTATATAACTAGGAAATTTTTTGATTTTACTATAAGTTAATTTAATTTTACTATAAACTAGTTACGTTTTACTATAGAAGCCAGTTTAGTTTTACTATCAATTAGTCAAATTTTACAAGTAACTAATCAGATTTTACCACAAATTAGTCAAATTTCACAAGAAATTATTCAAATTTTACTATAAACTAGTTAAACTTTACTATCAATTAGTTAAACTTTACTAGGAAATACTTGTATTTTACTATTAATTGGCAATTAGAATTTTACGAGAAACTAATTGAACTTTACAATCAGTTACTTAAATTTGTACATTAAATTATTTCGATTTTACTATAAAGTAGTTAAATTTTACTATAATTTAGTTGAATTTTATTATAAGCTAATTTAAATTTATTATATTAATTATTGAAATTTTGCTAGTAGCTGATATAGTTTTACTATAAATTATTCAAATTTTACGAGTAAGTAATTGCATTGTACTATAAATTAGTCAAATTTTACGCGCAACTGATTAGGTTTTATTATTAATTACTTAAATTTTCCTTGTAATTAGATTTTACTATATAAATATATATATATAGATTTTACTATAGATTTATTATTTATTTTACTATAGATTTTACTATTTTACTATATACTATATTTTACTATTTTACTATTTTACTATATTTTACTATATTTTAGATTTTACTATAAATTAGTAAAATTTTATACACTATAATCTGGTTGAATTTCACTATGAACTAGTTCAAGTTCACTAAAAAATAGTATAATTTTACTTTCGTTTAGTTGAATACTAGTTAGTTTAAAATTAGATTTTACTATAAATTAGTTAAATTTTACTATAAGAACTTTTTATATTTTACTAAAAATTAGTTAAACTTTACTACAAGTTTATTGAATTTTAGGTACTATAAGCTTCTTTAACTTTACTATCAATTAGTTAAATTTTTGTGGAGTAATTAAATTTTACTATAAACTTATAAAGTAGTTAAATTTTACTACCAACTAGTTAAAAAGTTTACTATATAAAAATACTTAGATTTTACTATCAATTGTCAATTAGAATTTTAGGAGAAACTAATTTAACTTTACAATCAGTTACTAAAATTTGTACATTAAATTATTTCGATTTTACTATAAATTAGTAAAATTTTACTATAATTTAGTTGAATTTTATTAGAAGCTAATTTAAATTTATTAAATCAATTAGTTACTTTACTAGTAGCTGATATGATTTTACTATAAATCAATCGAATTCTACGAGTATCCAATTGGAATTTACTATATAAATTAGTCAATGTTTTTATTAAATTTTATTAAATATTATTCTGGATTGCTTGATATTAAAATATGAGTTGTCGAGAAATGTTTTTTTTTTTTACAATTTTGACAATTTCGTGTTTTTTTCTTTTTGGCTTTTTTTTCTAAAATTTCATGCGACTTTTTTCCGACTTTTTGGAAATTTTATGCGACTTTTCGTGAATTTTGTTGTGATTTTGTTTATTAATGCGACTAAAGCAACTTTTTTTGAGTCTTAAAGACGATCCGAGCCCTGAAAATTTAAATACCTCGCATATAATAAAATTTAAGTTATCGCCACCAAAAAAAAACTCTGTTATTGATTCCAGTTAATTAAAAAATTTTACTAATTAAAATTTAGAGAGAAAGAGAGAAAGAGAGAGAGAGAGATAGAGGATAAAAATGCACCCTCCATCTCCCCCCTCCACCCCAGGGGATTATTTTGATTTCTTTATTATAAACACTTGATTATAATAGAAATAACTTTGGCGAGGCCGGAAAAAGAGTTCGTTTTGGTTTATCGGTTTTGACAGAGGTCTATTGAAAACGTTAATAGCAGCCAAGCCCCTGAAAGTGAGATTCAAGTTTACGTAAGCCAGAATGAAGTGAAAACAATGAAAACAATAGACATGGAACGTCAAACAAAATCTATGTAAACTAAAAGGGGACTGACAACGTTGTACAAAACTAGAACGATTCATCCAACATCTGTTCACGTAATCCCAACATGTTAGACAAATCCGTAATAGATAAGGTGCGTCCACGATTCGACAGATGCACTCTCACTCACTCACTCACTTTTTTCACTCTTTAGTTTCAAATTTTTAATAATTTAAAAATTTAAATTTAATTTTTAATTTTTAATATCCAAATAAAGAAGAAAAAAAATAAAAAATAGGAACCATTATCTTGCCCAGCGGGAAAATTATAACAAAAAGAAAAATTGTAGATAAACCATAACACGCCCAATTAAAAAAAAAATCATTAAAATACGATCACTTTTCATAATTTCTGCAATGGTCCATTCACACATTTTTTTTATAATGAGAGACGCGGGAATCGAAAAGATTCGATAATTTGACACGTCAACTAATACTGATCATTTGCAACATGAATTTTTGAATAGTCAATATTTTATTTTTGCAAGTCGACGTTCACACAATAAGCTAACGAGGGGTCCATCAGCCTTTTCTCGCAGCATGCTCATTGACATGCCTTCAAACACTAAAAGGCACGACCTTGCGTGTGAGTGTATGTAATTATATTGTACACGATTTCTGAACTTTCGATCCTTGACGACCATAAATCTTGGAGACCTCAACGCCAATCATCTCATTTTTTTCGCCTCTCTCCCTCCCTCCTTCTCCATATACTTCAATCAAATAAATTGCCAACAAAGCGTGAGGAAATTCGAATATGAATAAAAAATAAATATTCTCACATTAAACAAAGTGATACAAAATATTTTATAGTTCAATACTAAACTATTTTCTATTTTTCAATAAAATTTTTTTAATTCACAGTTTTTCTAAGGGTATCAAAATTAATTTTTTTTTTTACTGTAAAGAATTAAATTTTACTAGTATTTTACTAATAAGTATTTACAAGTTTCTTTCAAATCTTTCGAAAACGCCAATGAAATTCTTCGCATAAATTCAATTATATTCAAAAATTTTTTAAAAATTCTCATTAAAATTTCAATTATCTTTATGAATAATAGAATTCTCAGAAATTCAATTATTTTCAAAAAAATTTAATAAAATTCTTGGCAAAATTTCAATTATTTTCAAAAATTTTCCTCATTTCAATTATTTATAATATCTATTATTTTAATAAAATTTTCCTAAAGAATTCAATTATTTAAACAAAATATTATTTAAAATTTAACAAGAATTCAATTACTTATCAATTTTTTATAAATTTCTTCGCACCAATTTAATTATTTTTAATTTTTTTAATGAAGTTTCTCGAAGAAATTCAATTATATTCAGAGAATTGAAAAAAATAGTTCTGAGAAATTCAATTATGTCGAAAAATTTAAATAAACTTCTTTTAAAAATTTTATTATTTAAAAATATGTTGACAAAATTCTTTACAAGATTTTGTTAATAAAATTGTAATTTTAATAAAAAATTTTATAATACATTTTTATAATACAATTGATCATAGAATACAATTATTTTCATAAAATGTAACATTTTTCCTGGGAATACAATTATTGTCAAAAATGTTTGTAAAAATCTTTAAAAGAGTACAATTATTTTCGTTAGAAATATAATTCTTTGAAGCAATTCAATTATTTAAAAAATGTTGATTAAATTCTTCCCAAGAATTCATTTGTTTTCAAAAATAAACATTTTTACGGGAATTTAATTATTTACAAAAAAAAATTAATAAAATTCTTTGTCATATTTCAATTATTTTCAATTTTGTAATGAAATTTCACCATGGAATTTAATTATTCTCATAAATAATAAAATTCTTCTTCGAAAATCAATTATTTAAAAAAAAATTTAATAAAATTCTTGTCAAAATTTCAATTATCTTTACAAATATCAAAATTCTTCTGGAAAATTCAATTAGTTTTAAAATTTTTTTTATAAAAATCTGTTCAAAATTTCAATTATCTTTATAAATAATAAAATTCTTTTCTGAAATTCAATTATCTTCAAAAGTAAGAAAACTCTTCGCAGAAATTCAATTATTTTCCAACAATTTTTTTTTAATTCTCCTCAAAATTTCAATTATCTTTATAAATATCAAAATTTTTCTCTGAAATTCAATTATTTGCAAAGAATTTTAATAAAATTCTTGTCAAAAGTTCAAAATTGTCAAATCAAAATTCTTCTACAAAATTCAATTACTTTTAAAAATTTTTTAAAAAATCTGTTAAAAATTTCGATTATCTTTATAAATAATAAAATTATTTTCTGAAATTCAATTATTTGCAAAGAATTTTAAAAAAATTCTTGTCAAAATTTCAATTATCTTTATAAATAATAAAATTTATCCTAAAAATTCAATTTTTTTTACATTTCTCATCAAAACTTTAATTATCTTCATAAATAATAAAATTCATCCAGGAAATTTAATTATTTTCAAAAGTCCTGATAAGATGCTTTGCAAAATTCAATTATCTTCAAAAGTAAGAAAAGTCTTCGCAGAAATTCAATTATTTTCAAAATTTTTTTTAAAAATTCTCCTCACAATTTCAATTATCTTTATAAATATCAAAATTCTTTTCAATAATTCAATTATTTTGAAAATTTTTTTTAAAAATTTGTTAAAAATTTCAATTATCTTTATAAATAATAAAATTCTTCTCTAAAATTCAATTATTTGCAAACAATTTTAATAAAATTCTTGTCAATATTTCAATTACCTTTATAAATAATAAAATTAATTCTAGAAATTCAATTATTTTCAATTTTTTAAATTTATCGTGAAAATTATCATTATCTTCAAAAGTAAGAAAATTGTTCGCAGAAATTCAATTATTTTCAAAAATTTTTTTTTTAAATTCTCCTCAAAATTTCAATTATTTTTGTAAGTAGCAAAATTTTTCTACAAAATTCAATTATGTACTTATACTAATGTTTTATAAATTTCTTCCCAATAATTAAATTATTTTTATAAAAAGGAATTAAAAAACATCTTTTTTATAAAGTCTTATAATATAAAATAAGAATTTTATCACTCGGTCATCTTTAATTTTTATAAAACATGGAGACATCGATTGCTCCGAGTCTTCGACTCGGAGCAATCGATGTCTTCATGTTTTATAACAATTTTTTATAAGTTGTTTAATTTTAAAAAGGTTTAAATTCGAATCTTTTGAAGAATTTATATTTTCTGTGGAAAAATAATAATAATGATGAAAAATTAATGAGAAATAATTATTTTTGTTGCAGGAATGGCTGGAGGAATGGGTCAACCAGGAATGAGTTCGTATTATGGACCAGCGGCTTATGGTTCTCTTTCAGCGGCCAGTATGGCAGCCGCTGCGGCTGCAGCAGCACAACAATCAGCTGCAGCAATGTCTGGACTCGGAGCGCCATCGCAGGTGAGTTTTCATAAAAAATTATTCACCAATTTTTTTTTCTATTCTAAATATAATCACTCATAGTAAAATAAAGCATGTAAAATTTACTGTATAGTTTACTAAAAAGTCAACTCATTAATTTTTTTACTAACCAGTCGACAAAGTAATTAATTTACTAAGCAGCAAACTATTTAGTTTGTTAATGAGTTAATGGATTAATTAGTATACTAATTATTCAATCAAGTGATTTCTTCACTGAACAGTTTAATTTGAATCCCTTTTATTTAAATTACCTTTTTATTTAGTGAACTTTTTTTAATTCTATTTGTTTTTTTTTTTTGTCAACTTATTTATACTCTTTAACTAATAATTTTAAATTAGCAAAAAAGACAATAGAAAAAATGAGAATAAAAAAAAAGATAATGAGAAATTTATATAATATTCGTATTCAAGAATATTACTGTACTCTGTATACATCCAACGGGAAATAAATAGCTCTATATTTGTGTTTTTGTCTTTTTGCAAAAGACAAAATGACTCAGTAACAGACATCCTTTATTTTACACATGAAAGAAAGCCAGATATGTATAATTATCTGTGTGTCATCATCACGTATAGTTCACGAACAAAACGCACTTCGTCCGATACATCACAACAGGTTCCGCACATTTCCGCTCTAGCTTTGTCTCCTCTGATACATTTATCAACTCAATGATAATTTCATAAAACAAAATCATTAGAAAAAAGCTTCATATACCTAAATTAGGTATGTAAACATAAAACATAAAAATTTAGTAAAACAAAAATTCTCCAACATAAATAATAAAATAAAAATTCTCTAACATAAAAATTTTGGTAAAACAAAAATTCTCCGACATAAAAGTTTACTAAAATAAAAATTCTCTAACATAAAAATTTGGCAACACAAAAATTCTCTTACATAAAAATTTAGTAAAACAAAAATTCTGTAACATAAAAAAGTGCGGCAAAATAAAAATTCCTTCCCATAAAAATGCGGCTAAATGTACAAGTAATTTCGGTAAAATAAAAATTCCAAACCCAAATCACCGACTATTGAATATTATTAAAAAAAAATACGCATTGTCCCTTATTTTCGTCCCTTCTCCTGATAAATTTATCAGCACTTGAAAAATTGCTCCTAAGAATAAGAGAATCGACATTTTTTCTTAAGAAAAAAATAATAAAAAGAACAAAGCAGGTTGAGAGACATTTATTTTGTATTCTCAGTCTGAAGCGAGACTGTTGTCCTTTATTGTTCGCATATGTGGCGTGACATATATTTAAAGGCGCGAGAAAAATTCCATGCATCTGGCATCATCGGTTTCCGAAACAAAACTTAATTAACGGACAACTCGACCTGGCAGAGGGGGGGGAGAGAAAACTACAATGGAATCACCCCAGCCTGCTGCGTTTTCGTCTACAAAGCACGTATACACTTCGTTGTGTGTTGGTCCCAGAGAATGCACATTTTGCTTTTCATCCCAAGAGTTGCATGTTTTTGCATATATATGTACATCTGGTGAAGAAGAAAAATCTTCTCTTTCTAAATTTTGAATATTTTCTTTTTCCTTTTCACTATTTCCGAAACATAATGTCGCACTACTTGAGAATTTTGAGAATTTTCTCCGGTTCTATTCACTATTATTATTCGTAGGTATATTTTTCCAAAGTCAACAAAAATTTTATACATTTTCACTGTATAACAATTCACTAAAAAAAAATGTATTCTATTCAAGTAAATATTTAATTGATAATAGACAAGTAATTGATTATTTGAATAAAATAATTTTTTTTTAAGTGTTCAATAGAATTTCTGAATTTATTTATTTATTTTTTATTTATTTATTTATTTATTTATTAAGAATGTTCCTAGGGCTGAAGAGCCCTTTGAGGTACAAATTATAAGTCATTTGCTTCAATACAATTATATAATAATTTTAAAAATATAACTGGTGATACTATATGTATATATATCTAAGTTATTTACATACAATCAATTATAGAGAAAAAAATATATTAATATCAATAAGTTCGCAGGTGGAGAGTAGCATCTCCATATTGAATTATTTTCAATTCAATTATTATTTACAAGAATTTTTAACTAAAATTCTTCTTTAAATCAATTATTTTTAATAATTTTCGAAAAAGTTCATTGACAATTTTTAAATCTATTTGTTTACAATATTCAATTTTACCAAATTTCAATTATTCGTAAATTCTTCAATTAAATAAACATTAGAAAATTAAAACTTAAAATAATATTAAAAAAATTCAATTAAACTTTTTCAAAAATAATAATTTCAAAATTCAATTATTTTAAAAAATCCATGCAATATTGCAACAAATTTTCAAATAATTGAATTCTATCAACAAATTTTAATAAAATTTTTAAGAATAATTACATTTTTCGAGAAATTTGATTAAAATTGCATTAGAAATAATTAAAATTCTGCGATGAGTTTTATTATTTATGAAAATATTTATGAAAATAATTGAATCCCCTAAGAAGAATTTGATTACTTTTGAACAATATTTAATTTTTGCAAAGAATATTATTACTCTTGAAAATAATTGAATTTCTGCAATAATTTGTAACTTTTATAAAATTGAATTTCTTTTCGTGTTTTTAACTAAACAGTTTCTATAAATTAATTATTTTTAATAATTTTTGAAAAATTTCTTTAAGAATTTTCAAATTTATTTGTCTATAATTCAATTTTACAAAATTTTAATTGTTCGTAAATTCTTCAATTAAATATTTATATTAGAAAATAAAAACTTTAAATAATTTTTTTTAAAAAATCCGCAATTAAAGTTTCTCTAAAAAAAATAAATTCCACAGAATTGTTAGTTAAAAATATATGAAAAATTCAAATTTTCAAAAATTTTAATCTGAAACCTTTTCAAAATTCGATTATTTCTTCAAATTTACGCTCCAATGCTTTTGATATTCAATTACAATCTAAAATTTTAACTGAAAATTCATTTTTATAATTAATGTTTATGAGAAAATTCTACTAGAATTCAATTATTTAAATACAAAAATAACAATTTATTGAATAATTGCATGTTTCTTAAATATGATTTCTCATAAAGAATTTTATCTATAAATTTATCTATAAATTTATTTATCTATAAATTAAATAACTGAATTCTTTTGACGAATTTTAATAAAATTTTTAAGAATTTTTTCGAGGAATTCGATTAAAATTGTATTTAAATACAAAAATAAATCATTTATTAAATAATTGAATATTTCTTAAAATTAAATTTTTATGAAGGATTTTATCAAAAAATTTTTAAATTATTTGAATCGGTGAATTTAAAAAAAAATTTTAAGAATAAATGCAATTTTCTATCATTTTATTTAAAATTTTCTTAAGAATTGAATTCCTGTGAAGAATTTTATCTGCTAAAATAATTGAATATTCCTGAGAAAAATATTATTAGTTATGAAAATAATTAATTTCCTGTAAAGAATTTTATTCAAATTTTTTTAAATAATTGAATTCTCGAGAAAAATTTTATTATTTATGAAAATAATTGATTTCTTGTGAAGAATTTTATTCACATTTTTTTAAATAATTGAATTCCAATAAAAAAAATGTATTATTTGTGAAAATAATTGAATTCTTAAGAAGAATTGTATTGAAAATAATTGAATTATATCAGAAAATTTTATTAAAATTGCAATTTTATTAACTAAATCTTTTAAAGAATTTTGTCAACATTATTTATAATAATAGAATTTTTAAAAGAAGTTTATGTAAATTTTATGAAATAATTGAATTTTTCAGAACTTTTTTTGTTTTAATTTTCTGAATGTATTTGAATTTCTTCGAGAAACTTCATTAAAGAATTAAAAATAATTGAATTGGTTCGAAGAAATTTATAAAAAATTGATAAGTAATTGAATTCCTGTGAAATTTTTATTAATATTTTGTTTAAATAATTGAATTCTTTTGGAAAATTTTATTAAAACACTAGATTTTATAAATAATTGAAATGAGGAAAATTGTTGACAATAATTGAAATTTTGACAAGAATTTTATTAAATTTTTTGAAAATAATTGAATTTTGGAGAAGAATTTTATTATTTATAAAGATAATTGAAATTTTTTATATTTTTGTGAGTATTTTTGAACATAATTGAATTTATGTGAAGAATTTTATTACTTTTGAAAATAATTGAATTTCTGCGAAGAATTTTATTACTTTTGAAAATAATTGAATTTCTGCAATCATTTGTAATTATTTTTTAAATTCTTAATCCTTTTTTTTCAATTCCACTACATAGTGGAATAAACAAAAAAGAATTAGAGAAAATTTTCAAAGTTGAGATACATGTCAACTTTGAAAATATCCTCCAATTCTTTTTTTGTTTATCATTTTAATTATTCTCCGTCTTTTATTGTACACATTTTTTTTTTTGTCCTGGCTTCGGAGAAAAATCAAAAACCACAAATTAAATTCGCAGCAGTTGCAAATTCCAAAAGACAGGGTCGAGATTTTGGAGTCGTAGTAGTAGTAGTTGTAGGAGCGAGGAATAATCAATTGGCAGAGAGAAGAGAACGATGACCGAAGGAGGCTAAGACTTGTGTAAATCATCGTGGACAAAGCCGCTTAACGATCCGACAAAGGGGTTTCGCGGCCTCGCCACGAATTATAGAATTAGGAATAACGCGTCGTGTCGTTTTGTTGTTTCTGTATCGAAATTTATGGGAATTGGCACCTTTATATCTCCGATCGTTGATGCAGAATTTTTTTTGTTTGCAATTTTTTTTTTTATTTTCTCTTATTGAGCGTCAGACCGCGACCGGAGATTCGCTACTCTCTCTCTGTCTCTCAATTTCTTTCTCTATTTCTCTCTATCTCTCAATTGCTCTCCCTATCACTCTCTATCTTTCAATTTTTTTCTCTATTTCTCTCTATTTCCTAAATTCTGTCTCTTTTTCTTAATTTTTTCTTTATTTCTCAATTTCTTTCTCTATTTCTCTCTATTTCCTATATTCTGTCTCTTTTTCTTAATTTCTCTCTCTGTCTTTCAATTTCTTTCTCTATTTCTCTCTATTTCCTATATTCTGTCTCTTTTTCTTAATTTCTCTCTCTATCTTTCAATTTCTTTCTCTATTTTCCAATTTCTGTCTCTCTCTAGTTTTCTCCCTCTCTTTCTATTTTTTCTCTCTTTATATAGAGAAATAAAGCTCTTTATCTCTGTTTCTCTATAAAGAGATAAAGATCTCTCTTCTCTGTCTTTCTCTATAGAGAGAGATTTTTTCTCAAACTAAATCTTCGCGTATATTATAGTGCGAATAATAATAGAGAGAAATCGAGAGATAGAGAGAGACAGAAAAAGAGAAAGAGCGAGACTCAGAAGCTTAGAATCGACCTCGGTTTATAATTAACTGCGTGACCAACAGAGTTCGGTAGCCGACGGATTCGCAGCATGGGGCAAGTTAATTATCGCGATAAAAGGTCTGCAGGTGTTGCCCGGAAGTCTCCCTCTCTCTCTCTCTCTCTCCATTATTTGGTATCGTTTTCTTCTCGATAGGTGCGTACTTGTCTTTTATCTCCCCTCCCCTCTCTCTTTGGATCAGTAAAATAGTCGATGATCCATTTAAGAAAAAATATTTTGATTAAACTTTAAACCCTGGGTGCTTGACACCCAGAGACACCAAGGGGCTTTAAAGTGTCTTCTGAATATTGAAATCGGTCAAACATTTCAAAAAACAAAAGCTAAGTTTAAGTATGGACAGAACGGACAGAATACGATGATTATTATAGTTAATCAATAATTAATTGTTCATTTATTTTTTGTTAATTTAAATTTTTGATTTCTATTGTTCCAGGTCGTGAGCTCCATGGACGCAATGAAGTACTCAATGGAGGCGGACAAATATCGAGCCTACATGCCACCCAGTACACTTGCAATGAGCATGTACTCGGATCCAAAATATTTGGACTCGAGTCCAAAGTCATATCTCGATCGTAGTTATTTGGATTCGGCGAAAGCATATTTTGAACAATCGAAATTGTACATGGATCAGAAGCCAAGTATCTCTGAATATAACCGTCCAAGTTATGAGCCGAATAAAATTTACGATGAATCGAGTCCTGGCGGTGGTGGTGGCGGTGGATCAATGAGTAGATCACCCGCGGCCGATTCGCCCGATAATAATAAGCACGCGAACGACGGAAGAACGGATCAGGGTTCATCGAGTGCAAGTTCAACGTCAAATTCATCGGCCGCGAGTCCCGGCGCTAATAGTCTGCCTGCCTATTATCCGGGACCAGTTCAAGCCGGTGGATTATTGGCACCGCAAATGGGACAGTACGCCGGCTATCAAACATCGCCAGCGCCTGGAAATGAATTCCGTCGGCCATTAACCGTCATCTTCTGACCCGATAGAGTCTAGCTTTAATCTCTGTTTTTTTTGGCAGAAAAAGAAAAACATCGTCGTCGTCGTCGTCATCATCATTATTTGGTGTATTAATTTTCAAGTATTATATTATACGCCTAGCCAATTTACGGGCTTCCGCTTTTTTGGTCTTGAAATTATTCTTTGGTTTTCGGTTTTAAAAAAAAATTCTACGTTTTTTGTTACCAGTTATTTTGGTATTTTCGTTGTTTTTTGTTACTTTTGGTATAGAAAATTCTTTTTTCTGACATTTTTTCACCATGCTGAGAATTTTTGCTGTGAAGGAATATTTTGAAGACAAAAGAACACCGTCTGGGATATAAGAGTCAAGGGGAAAAAAACTGGTTCGTAAAAAATTATATTTTCGTAAAGATGAAGAAATATTTATTTCATTTTTATGCGAAAGGTAAAAAACGAAATCGAAAAATTAATAATTTTTCAAACCGAATAGATTTCGTTTTTAACTTATTATTTATTTTCTGCCAATACTTCGCATGAGGATATACTTTCCGAACTGATGCAAGTGGTGAAAATTTATTCAATGTTTAATTCTTTAATTTTATATATTAAAATATATTTATATTATTAAATAATAAAAAATTCATTAATATTGGAGAATTTCTTTTTATGATTTAATTGACTAATGTCAAAATAAAAATTACTTGTAGAAAATTTTTGTTTCTTTAATAAAAATTATTTGAATATTAATTAATTAATTCTAAAAATATTAAAAATAAGAGAAATACAAAAAATAATTAGTTTCCGAATTTTTGAATTTTACATTTTGGGAAAAATACTCAAAAAAGAAATTAAGTCATTAATTTCTCGAATATTTTTCCAATCTAATAAAGTGAAATGTATTTGAAAAAAATTTTCATTTTACAAGCTTGGTTTACAAAATTAAATCCCAATTTCTTAAAAATAAATTTTCTCATTTAAAACTCATTAGTAATTAATAATTATTCATTGAATCAAAATTACAATTTACTCTCGCATCAGTGAAGAAAAAAAATCGGCGAAAAATAATTGAAAGTCAAAAACAGCGAAAAGAAGAAATTTTTGCAACGAAACAACATGATTTGTGATATTTAAATAATTTTTAAATAAAAAAAAGTTTTACTTTTTTCATAAAAATTTTTTTTTTCATCATTAAAAAATTAAATAAATTCAAGTAAAGAAATCAAGGCACAATTATTGAAAGAAATTTTACATTCCTCCTCAGTTAACATTTCAAGACCATAGCGATTCAAAAGCCTTTTTTTTTGAAGACTTGTGATTTTCATTTTCGTGGAGAGAAAAAAATGTTGAAAGTCCGTGATCTTTGTTAAAAGTATTATATATAAAAAGAAAGATGTACATAGCTCTTATGTAAATAGTAACAATCTCGTGTTCCGTATTTCAAAGGAAATGTATAAATAAAAAAAATTACATCCCTTGATTCGAAAAAAAAACTCGAGTTTATAGCTAACTATAAGACCACAGACAATGATTTTTTTTTCTCAAATGATTTTCCCCTTAAAAATTATTTTTTACATTGAAAAAATAGGAAAACTTTTCCATTTTCCAAAAAGAAATTATTCCTGTTGAAAGTTTATTTCAAAATTTTATTCTAGTAATTTTTATTCAGTTTTGCACTCTATCAAAAAATCAAGATCGAGGCAAAACTGTTATTTATGAAAAAAAATTTAAAAAGGTGATAGTGATAATTAATGACAGAAAAATTTTTTTTTCTGTTTATTTATTAGAGAATAGAAAAGAATCCTTTTCTGTGGTACAAAGTTGTCACGTCGTTGTAAATAGATCATAATAATTATTAGTTTCTTTATTAAGAGTCCTGTAAAAGAAAGGAAAAAAAAGGACGAAAAATTCGTGCTCGGCCTGGTACTTTTCATCTCTATCTCTATCTCTCTCTCTTCATTCGCGGCCCCTGTAGTTTTGTGCCACGCCAAAGAGTGCAATAGAATTTACATTTCTGTCGAATAAAAAAAAAATAATAAAATAAAAAAAAAATACACGGTATATAGTGTCTGTCAACGCAATGTACAATCTCACGACAGTTTGCTTTCGTAAAAAAAAACGTGTACTATCTGCTGTGGATTCCCAAAGTACTTTTTGTCGATTTTTAATATAACTCTCCAAAAAAAAGAAGAAGAGAAGGAATCGAATTTTTTTTTTTTAATTTTTTGGTACAATATTGTATTTTTTGTTTTAAAATTTTTATTTCTTTTTCTTTTCTTTCTATGATTTTTCTCTTTCAAACGATACTTTTTTTTTTTGATTTTATTTTCCCCATTTTTATTTTGTTTTATCTTTTTTTTATATTTTTTTTTAAACTTTTTGTTCGAAATGTATTTTTTTTTCTTTTAGTTTTTTTATGATCGTTTGGCAAAATTTTTAAACTGAAAAATCATTTATTTGAGTTTGAAACAAAATTTTTATCGATTCTTCTCTCTGGATTTTACATTATATACAAAAATAAGTCGACAGAAAATCAGAAGACCCAAAATTTGCTGCGCAAAAATGAATCTCGGGTCAACACATACACAAATAAAATACACACATAAACATACGCATACACATGAAAAAAAACCCGTACGACATGTAATCTTTGTATTTCTATTGTTATGATAAATATTATAACTACCGGTTATTATAATATTCCGAGCAAAACAAAATAATCTATAAATATTGTATTGTACGTGGAGATAACAATAAAGTTAAAAAATTATCCTTCGAAATTTGCCTTTATTATTTAATATCCTTTTCTCTCATTTTTTTCACGCTCTTTTATATTTTTTTTTTTTTTTACTTTTTTTCACACTTTTTCTCACATTTCTCTTTTTTAAAAATAGTGTCAGATAAATTTTAATAAATTTTTACTTATTTTTGTTCTCTTCAAATTTTTTGTTGTTATTTCTTTTTTTTCATTTCTACATTTCCAAAACTTAATCTCCACATGAAAAACTTTTCCATAATTTTCATTATATTTTTATTTTTCTTTTCTCTCTAAATATCTTGAGGAGCCTTATTTCTTCTTTTTTCATTTCCCTTTTTTCGAAATTAAAACACTATCTACTTTGAGAATTTTCTTCATTAGTGTTATTATTATTTTTATTTTTTTAAATTTTTACGAAAGCTTCAAACGTTTTCAGTATTTTTTATAATTTCACTATTTTCAAAACTTTTTTTAATTCTGATAAAAAAATAATTAATAAGCTAATCTCAATTACTAACTACTTAAACATTTTTTTCCTATTTTTGTACTTAAAAAAATTAAATAAAAAAATAAATAAAAATAAATGAACAAAAAAAAAATAAATTAAATATTTTTCTAAATTTTTTACAGTGACTTCTATTAATTCTTTTTCTAAGTTCACTGTTTCTAAAACTAAATCACTAATTAAAATTTTTGTTCGTTATTTTAATTATTATTATTTTTCCAAACTCTTTGCGATTGCTTCTTTCGAGTTTTTCAGTATTTTCAAAAATATAAATATAAAGAAATAAAAAATTTGGTTATTTTCAAAACTTAATTACTATATGAAAATGTTTTTACATTAATTTAATTCTTATATTTCTCTTAATTTTCTCCGCTGATTTTTGTCTTTTTTGCAATTTCATTATTTGAAAAACTAAATCACAATGATAATTGAAAATTTAAATTACTAATAATTGAAAATTTTCTCCATAATTTCCATTATTTTTATTTTCATATTGTTTCCAAAATTTTTGCGGCAGTTTTAATTTTTCTCAAAATTTTTTTTTGTCAATTTCACTATATCTATTTCTGAAAATTCAATCACTAGTTTGCAAAATTTTTTCCATTTTATTTTAATTGTCATATTTTTTCAATTTTCCTCGATTTTTTTCAGTAATTTTCTCCATTTTTTATTTAAAAAACTTAATCATTACTGGACAATTTTCTTAATTTATTTTTATTATTTCTCTTACATTTCTTCCAGATCTAAATTTTCGAAACTAAATCACTATCTACTTGAAAATTTTTTTCCATTATTTTAATTAGGTACTTGTTTCGAATTTTTAGCGATGACTTTTCTTTATTTTCTTCAATATTTTCTTCCAAATTTTCTAGTTTTAAAAATTAATCACTAGTTGAAAATTTTCAAAATTGTTTTTATGATTCTATTTTTTCAAAATTCCCTATGGTGACTTATCTCCATTTTCTTTCAATTTCGCTATTTCCGTAACTGGACTCATTTTGAAAATTTTCTTTATTTTTTCTATTATTTACTATTTTCAAATATTTTTTCAAAAAAATTTTTGCGTTGGCTTTTCAAGATTTTTTATATTTTTTCAAACTTCATATTTATTTTCTTCAAATTTCGTTATTTCGTTAACTTATAATTACCTATTTAAAAATTTTTTGCAGTATTTCAATTTTTTTATTCTCATATTTTTTCCAAATTTTCTACGGCAGCTTCTTTCTTCGTTTTTCATTTACCTATTTTCAAAATTATTATTTTTCATATTTTTTACTGTAGTTTAAATTTCTTTCATTATTTTTTATGATTTATTTTTTATTTACATTTTTCTTCTTTTTATGTTATTTTGCTAGTACTTTTTTTAAATTTTACTATTTTAAAACCTTGATCTCTACTTGACAATTTTTTTTCCTTATTTTTTTTATATAAGTATACGAAAACTAAGGAAAAAAATTCATGATGTGTAAGTTTTGAAAGTTCGAATAAATAAAAGGTATTGTCCATAGAAATATTTTCTAAAATTTCTTAGTAAAATAAAAAAGCATAAAGAAAATTAAGTAATTCGAAACTTTACATTTTATTTTTTTATTTTTTGACGCAAAATTGTTGTAATAAAATTTGACTTTGACTTTCGATATGATTTTGACTTTCACTTTTACTTTAACACTGACATTAATTTTCATTTTCACTTTGACTTTGTCCTTGACTTCGAAAGCCAAATTCAAAGTGAAAATGAAAGTCAAAGTCAAAGTCAAAGTCTTTAAAATCAATGTCATAAAGTCATTATCGAATCAAAAGTGAAAGTCAAATTTTTTTAAAATCGAACCTCTGAAGAAGAAATAAATAAATTTTGTTCATGTGAACGCCGTAACTTTTTTGGATTTTTTTCAGAATTTTTGTTTATATCTTCATTATTTTCAAATTCTTTCTCCCTTTTAAAAAATAGTGCGACGTATAATATAAATTTCTATTGAAATCAATGTTCTTAAAAATGTCAAAGACACACTTTGAATTCAAAAAAAAAAAAGAAAAAAAAAAGAAAATGATGGACGAGAAATACAAAAATATTGACCCACTGAATCAAAGTCACTTGTTGACACCATCTTCTTCATTCGTTGAGAATTGAAAAAAAGAAAAAACCACTTTTTATTCCAAATTTTCCTTTCAAATTCCTTCAAGCATCAACTGTGCGCACAGGTCAATCATTTTTCCCTAAAAATGACAATGTACAGAATACAATTTCAAAGTACACGGCAATTGGGTCCAAAAAAGAGCCATTGTCCTGTTAAAGAATCTTCGACGCCATTAAACTGAATGCGGGTCAAACAATAGAGCTTACTTTGTTCAAAAATTTACTAGGCTATTATCTCTCTCTCTTTCTCTCACTCACTCATTCGATCCTGGGATGAATTCAAGCTGCAAAGGTCGCACGTATAAAGATAGAAAATACACGTATATAAAAAGAGTAGCTCCTTCCGTCTCTCCCGAAAACAAAAGAATCGAATTCTATTCGTCAAAATAGATGCTATATTCTGGAAAAAGAAGAAGAAAAAAAAATAAAATAAAAATGTGTCAGTGTTGAAATCCAACCCTCGGTGTGCGGTGACACAAAAACCTTTAAGCTTCCAAGGTGTCTTTTGTAAAAATTTTTTGAAAGCAGCTGCGATCGCGAGCCATTTGGATTTTTGAAGCATCCGTTCGCACTTCTAACGCGAGGAGTTACACCTTACGTTCGCATCGGTAAACATCGTCTACACTCTAATGCTTTAGAAAAATGAATACTTGCTTATACTTGGACTCTGAAAAGGTGGAGAAAAAAAAACCACCATACACCCATTGACACCGATCTTATTCACTTTTTTATGAAAGTGTAATCAATCGTGAATATTCTCAAAACCAAAGCTAACGTTCTAAATCCCATCATCTTCATTATATTCGTCCGTACAACAATGTTTTTTTTTCATTCTTCCTGTCAGCGTGTAAATTTCTACATTTATTATCAATTATATTCTTCACTCTAACAGGGGGAAAAAAAAATGATATTTTGAATTATTTAATGTAATGATGGCACCTACATGAAAATATATGATTGATTAAAATTCAATTTCCATGTCCTGCCCGAAAATCTAGAAATCTGGAAAATCTTCATAAACTTTAAGTCAATTAATTTTCTTAATCACCCGTTCAGCTTAAATTAACAATTTTTAGTAATATTTTTTTTTATAATGTAAATTTAATACATTTTAAGTCAATTAATTTTCTTATTCACTCGTTCAGCTTACATTAATAATTTTTTTTTTTTAATAATTTCAATTTCACGAATTTTAAGTTAATAATTTTCTTAACCACTCGTTCGGCTTAAATTAATAATTTTTAATAATAATTTCTTTTAATAATTTATATTTTATGAATTTTAAGTCAATTAATTTTCTTAATCACTCGTTCGGCTTAAATTAATAATTTTTAATAATAATTTCTTTTAATAATTTATATTTTATAAATTTTAAGTCAATTAATTTTCTTAATCACTCGTTCGGCTTAAATTAATAATTTTTAATAATAATTTCTTTTAATAATTTATATTTTAAAAATTTTAAGGCAATTAATTTTCTTAATCACTCGTTCGGCTTAAATTAATAATTATTCGTCGCTAGAAATTCTCTGAAATTTGATTTCTATAATATAGTTATATTTATTTTTCCACAGAAATTTCAATCTAAATTTTTCTAATTGATTTTAATAAAAACTTTCTTTAATTAAATTTTTTGTAACAATTACAACCCTAATCCTGTCAGAAATTAATTATTTTTAGACTTTTTAAGTAACATTTTTCTTTAAATTAATTATTTTTAATAAATTTTCTGTAAAATTCTTCAAAAATTCAATTATTTAAAATTTGAAATACAAAAATTCATTTTTTTTTATAATGGTCACTAATTTTTCATTGTTTTTTGAAAAGTTATTAAGGTGAATTGTTGGTAATAATTGTGTATTGTATAATATGTAACATATAATAATAACATAAATATTGTAAAATAAAGAAATAAATTTGTTTATAAATTAATTTTATAAAGAACTTAACAAATAAATAAAATAATTAAAATGTAACGAATAATATTGAAAATAGTTCATTTTTAAGAAATTACCATAAAAAGAGTGTTAAAATTAATTTCTTAAAAATATTTTAAAATAATTTTCGACAGATTATTAATTTTTTATTTCTACATTTAATTGAAAAATTTACAGATAATTAAAATTCAGTAAGATATTTTCAAAAAAATCATTTAATTTTTTTAGAATAATTTATTGAACTTTTCAATAATAACTACTAATGAATTTTTTTGAAGAATTTCAGTTAGAAACATTGAAAATAATTTATTTCTCACAAATTTTAATAATGAGTCAAGAAAAGAAAATTCATTAAAAATTAATTAAATTTTTAAACGTCAAAGTTTTTTAATTTTAAATTTAGTTTAAATTTATTATAAAATTTAATTTTAAAATTTTAGTTTTTCAGAAAATATTCTAATGTAATTTTTCGAAAATTATTTAATTTTGTAAAAGAATTTTTGGACAATAATTTAAAATGCTAATCAATTTCTTGGAAAATTTTAATTCAAAATTCTGAAATTAATTCCTTTATAATTTTAATATTAATTCTAAAAAATTAGATTCTAAATATTAAATTTATTAATTCTTGCATTGAAAAATTATTTGATTCAATGAATCGATTACTTTTCTGTTATCAAATAAATATTTACTTGAATCAAATAATTTTTAACTAAATCAAATAAATTGTGTGATTTTAACCAATAACTTGAGTATTTGAAACAAATACAATTTATTTGATTTAGATAAAATAAAAATTATTTGATTCAAGTAAATATTTATTTGATAACAGAAAAGTAATCGATTCATTGAATCAAATAAATATTTTTTTAGTGCAAAAATTACTTTTTGAAACGCAATTTAATACATTGAAGCTAATTATCATTAGTTTTCATTTTTTAATTTTTATTTAACGATTTTTAATAAAAATTTTTAAGAGTTCAGTTATTTTCTAAAATTTGCAAATTAAAATTCTAGAAATTTTGATTTTAAAAAATTTTAATGAAATACTTTAAAAAATCAACTATTTTCAATAAAATAAAATTTAATAATAAATACAATTCAAAGTTTTTGTTAATTTAAAGAAATCAGTTTCTCAGACTCGTTTTTTTTCATTCAAAATCAATTTTTTTTTTAACCAGAAGTCCTCTTTTTGTTAAAAAAAATTAATTTTTCAAAAATTCAAAGAAAATTTCTTTAATTTTAACAACTCTTCTCTGATTAAATAAAATTAAACTCTAATTAAATAATTTCTTTGAATCCAAGAAAATTGTTCTTTAAGGGCATTTGAACCATGATGACGTCACAGCCTTAAAACACATGCTTTGCAGAACCTATGACGTCATAATGGTTCAAATGCCCTTAAATCAAATAAATTTTACCATTATGATATTTTGAGTCAAAAAAATAATTCTTTTAAAAGAAATTTTTCCTTTTAAAGAATTTTTTCTTTGAACCAAGTAAATTCTTTTTGAATCAAAGAAAATGTTGACAATCACAAAAATTCTTTTTGAATCAAATAAATTTTTTCTAAATGAAAGAAAATTTCATTTTCACTCCAAGAATCAAGTCAAAGCAAATGATTTCTTTTCATCAACAAAAAATTTTTTTTTTAGTTTTAAAATAATTTTTCCAACTTTTTTTTTTTATTTCAACCAAGAAATTATCCATCTATCATTCGTTCCTAAAATTAATTTCATTAGATTTGGTTAACACGAAAAGAAAGCGAGAAACAAAAGAGAGAGACCACTCTTTTTCTCCCTCTCTCTCTCTCTTTCCCTCTCTCGAGAGGATAATGACGATGAAAATTGTGTTTGTCGAGTTTGAAAGACGTACGCAACATGTAAAAGTTGGTAATAGTATAATCACCGTTCTTAAGCGGTCGCTTTATTATCGTTAGGTGTTGGTATGTGTCCTTTTTTCTCTCTCTTTCTCTCTCTCTCATTCATTCGCGTTCACAAGAGTGTACCTACTTATTTATTTCGTGCCTCGTCGCAGAAAGTACAAAGTCACCCTTCGTAACGTCATCGTTCGTCTTTTTTTTTTCTTTAAAAAGAAAAAAAACTCTTTTGCTCCAAGCCCAGATGAATTCTACGAAAGACCCGAGAGACAGAATGACGATGAGGTGTGTGTGACACATCTTACCGTAACAAATTAACGACATTAACGAGCTGAATGTTTGCTGAACTTTATGTCATGAGTTGGAGAAAAAAAAGATTCTTTTTTCTTTTGATTAATTAATTATTTCGAGTACCTGATGCGAATCATTGAAAATCAGAGAGATTTATTTATTTTCTTTTTTTTATTCTCGAGCCGAAAGGTTATATTTCATAATACATCCTTTTCTTTTGATCATTATTAAATTTCTATTGTGTATCGACACACTATTATAGTCATTTTTTTTCTTTTATTTTGAATGAAGAATCGGAATATTTTTTTTAGCTTATAAAAACTTTATAGTAATGAAATATTATTTTAGTTTTGGAAATGTTGTTTCACTTGATTGTGAAAATTGTTAAGTTGTTCATTTTTTTTTTTTTCTTATGGACATTTCTTTGGGATCTTTGACATTTGTGCTTGTTTTCATGTCCCTTTGATATTTTTCGATGATTTTAACAATGGCTTTTGTTGGAAGTATTAATTTTTGATAACAGCAAATAATTACTGGATATTTTGCACTAATTTAGTTAGTACAGGGTTGATACAAAAATTTAATTTTCTTTTCCCTGATTTCCAGACAAAATTTAGACTTTTTCCCTGACCCTAAAGAATATTCTAATTCACTTTAAAAATGATTAGGTATTAAAAAAAAAATTTTTGGACTTATTTACAAATTTCTTTAATTGTAAAATTATTCGAAAATATCAAAATGACTTAACTTCTTTTTTAATCATCATTATTTTTTCATAGGAAAAAAGATTTCAAAAATTTCAAATTCACACTTTTTGAAATTCAATAACTTGAAAGAATATTATTATAAAACATTAAGAAATGGATCACTCCGAGTCTTCGACTCGAAGTGATCAATTTCTGCATGTTTTAGAATAATTAAAGGTGACCGAGTGATAAAATCATTATTTTATATTCTAATATAAACATATTGTTACTGATGTAACTTCTAAAAAATTATTTTCATAGTTTCAATTCAATTATTATTTTCTAAAATTTTTAAATAAAATTCTAATAATTTATGATAAAGTTCTTTTAAAAATTTTTAAATTCATTTGTTACAATTCAGTTTTAGGAAATTTCAATTATTCAGAAATTCTTAAATTAAATGTACATTAAAAAATAAAAACATGAAATAATTTTTAAAAATTGCGATTAAGCTTTTTGAAAAAATTAGTTCAATAGAATTTTTAATTAAAAGTATGAAAAATTCAAATTTTCAAAGATTTTAATTAGAAACCTTTACAAAATTTAATTATTTCTAAAAATTGCAATTATTAGTAACTTTTCCAAAGTTAAGTCTAAAACTTTATATGAACTTAATTTTTAAATCAATTTTTATTAGAAAATTCTGCGAGAATTCAATTATTTAAATACAAATGTAAATAATTTATTAAATAAATAAATGAATGTTTCTTAAAATTTAATTTTTATATAGAATTTTATCAACAAATTTTTAAATAATTGAATTCTTTCGACCAATTTTAATAAAATTTTTATTAATAATTACATTTTTTGAAGAATTTGATTAAAATTGTATTAAAAATAATTAAAATTCTGCAATGAGTTTTATTATTTATGAAAATAATTGAATTATTGAGAAGAATTTTTTAAAAAAGTTTACAACAATTGATTTTTTTCGAAAAAATGTATGCAAATTCGATTTTTAATAATTAAATTCCTGTGAAATTTTCATTATTTTAGAAGATAATTGAATATTCGTTTAGAACTTTGTCAAAATTGTTTTTAAATAATTGAATTCTTTTGAGAAATTTTATTAAAATAGTAGAATATTAAAAATCATTGAATTACGAAAAATTTTTGAATTTTATGAATTAAATAAAATTATTAATTAATTATTAATTAATTATTATTATTAATTTTATTAAAATTTTTGAAAATAATTGAATTTTATTACTTTTAAGAATTCTTGAATTCTTGTGACGAATACTATTATTTATGAAAATAATTGAATTTTGCAATGAATTTTATTAAAATTTCTGAAAATAATTGAATTTTGTCGAAGAATTTTTTCTATTCAATTATAAAGATAATTGAAATGTTGACGACAATTTTTTTTTTGGATTCTTTGAAAATAATTGAATTTCTGCGAAGAATTTTATTAATTTTGAAAATAATTGAATGCTTGTGATGAATATGGCTATTTTTGAAAATTATTGAATTTTACAATGAATATTATAAAAATTCCTGAATATAATTGAATTTCGGTGAAGAATTTTGCTATTTATAAAGATAATTAAAATGTTGACGAGAATTTTTAAAAAAATTTTGAAAATAAATAAAATAATTGATTTTTTGGAAAGAATTTTAATTTTTATTAAGATAGTTAAATTCTTTCAAATAATTGCGTTAACATTTTTATAATTAAAACAAATTTCAACAGAATTGAAATTAAAGCGTTTCAACAAAATACTTCATTAAATGATTTTTAAGTAATAACTTTACGGCAGTTCTTCAATAAAATTAAGTTATTTAAAATAAATTATTATTAGAAATAGATAAAATTTAAGGTTTTTTTTAGAATTCGTGATAATTTCATAGTGTATGAGACAAGCAAAAACACAAAAAATCAGAATTTTCTTATAAATTCGAAACATTTAATTTTTTCCAGTTCTTTTAATAAAAATCCCTGACCTTAATAAAATTTAACATAATTCTTACTTGGTATAAAAATCACTTGACTTCATTTGACATAACTTTCACATAACATAAATTTAATTTTACCGCATAAAAATTTATTTGTCAAAACAATAATTTGACCTAAAGTCAAACCTAAATTATTTGACATTAACTTCTTTTGACCTAAATAAAATTGAACTGAATTGTTATTTGATAAGAAGTCACTTGATATATGAACTTCATTTGACCTAGCAATCATTTAACGCAATTCTCATTTAACAATACAAATAACTTGATTTAAAATTTATTTGTCATGAAAATAACTTGACCTGAACTTTATTTGACACATTAATAATTTAACACAATTCTCCTTTGATATAAAAACACATTTAACATAATTTCCATTCGTTATAAAATTCATTTAACAAAAAATTCGAAAACCGAATTTAGCCAAAGATAGAAAGAACCCTCCAAATGCAGAAATTCTAAAATCGAAACAAAAACACGAATATTTACTGCAAATTTGCAATAAAAAAACCAACGAAGAAATTATTGTTTAATTTGGAATAAAACTGCATTTTTATTCGACTTGAAGAAAAAGAAAAAGAAAGAAAACAAGACGACGACGATGATGATGATGATTATGATGATAATAATAAGCGAAAAATATAATCAAGTCCTTGTTAAAGGAACGTATGCGAATTGTATAATTATAGATATATAGTGGACGCCCCAGGGGAGAGATACGAGACAGTAAAGGATTCGGTAGGAGGTTGGCCAGAGTAAGAGAAGGTGGCCAAGATTCTGGCTACCTTCTCATTAAATCCATTATTCGGAGTGAACAGCAATGAATTCGGGATGTGGGCCCGTCATCGCTTAGACAGATCGTTTAGTTGGAATCTAAATCATTTCCAGCATCCGCCAAACCTTCCTCTCTCACTCTCTCTCTCTCTCTCTATATATGTATATATACACACACAATATACATAGAAAGCAAGTCCTCTCACGACTTCATTAGCACCTCACGATGCCCGCTGACTCTGGAATGCGACCTCAAGATTTTCAGACATCCTGCTCCCAAATATTTAATCTAGTCCATATATTTAGATTTCTACTTCTCAATCTTTCAAAATCTAGTCTTAAATCAACAAATTTTTTCTTTGAATTTTTATCACAAATATTGTTTCAAGAATTTAGCGGTACAAATTGTCTATGATGATGTTCTTTGTTGTAGATTATTTTCTTTTTCTATTTCAACTAGCAACAATTCTAACTTCTTTCTACCCCTATTTTAAATAAAATTAGCAAATTTTCTAATTTAAATTTTTGTTGAAAACACTAAAAAACTTCAATTTTGAAGAAATTACAATTAATTGCAGAAATTCAATTATTTAAAGTGAAAGTCGAAAATAAAGCTTAATAAAACAAAATAATTTTAGACAAAAGAAATTCTTTTAGAAAACAAAAAATTTTCAGACAAAAGAAATTCTTTCAATAAACAAACTAATTTCAGACAAAAAAAATTATTTTAAAAAACACAAAATTTCCAGACAAAAGAAATTCTTTTAGAAAACAAACTAACTTCAGGAGAAAAAAAATTTCTTTCGTAAGCTAATGCAATATTAAAAGGAATAAAAAAAATTAGAATAAGAGTGATCAATAATCTATAGAATTGGGATAATATATTGAAGCGTGTGTGTCGCGAATATGATAGTCGAAAAAGCAAGAGGGTGTCTCTCTCGCTCTTGAATTTTATCAACAAACGATCTTAGGTTGAGTATACACGGTATTACTGTGGGATGTTTGCAAAATGATTATTTTGAGTAGCAGGTGCCTGACGATGTTAGCTATCGGTGTTCCAATGTTTATACAAGTCAATCCCTATACCAAACCACACTGCTAGGCAAATATAGTCTTGCGACTGCTCGGTACATATATATATTCTCTCCAATACCCCGTTATATCGTTATAATATTGGTCGTTCACCTAAGGTTCAGTTCGAACCTCGCAAACAATCAACGTCGCACATTATATTCGACATAATGACAATCGTTAACTAAACACTCTCAATATAAAAGGGTCTTGAAGGAAGAATCCAACGAACAATCGAATGACAAAGTTTGTCCATAACTCTAAACCATAGTGTATTTTATTCAATTGAATAAACAATTCTGAATTTATTTAATTTTACTGTTCATTGAATTAAATAATTTTTAATTATTAATTTCTTTTTTTATGTAAGGAACATTTTTAAGCAAAAATTGAATTTTAATAAAAATTATAATTTTCTATCCGATTTTTAGGTAGATTGATATTTAAGTAGAAAAAAATATTAAACGTTGAAATGTTTTTTTCTATACAAAAACAAACTTAAAAATTAAAGTTTTTTTAAATTAATTTAAAAACATGACAATAACATTAAACAAACTTTTATCTTGACTGTCAGTCAGGATTTTCCTTACAAAAATTATCCAAAGTACATTAATTCATTGATAAATAAAGACACTAGGAAAATTTTCTTCCCCATTCTCGGAATAGATATAAATATTAAATAAACATTAATAAAAATATAAATACTTTTGTATTACATACCAATTTTCGAAGGTCATTAAAAAGTTAGGTAATAACACTTTGTATAAGCTTACCTGTAACATAAAAGTAAAAAGTTGTTAGCTTTTAACAAATAATTATTTACATGTAAATAAATGAATTATTTAGTGCCACGTAATTAAAGAAAATATAATTAGATTAATTATTTTATTAATCTGTAATATTTTTGTTTAAATTTACATTTATTTTAAATATTATTATATTTTTTATTTACGAATAATATTTACGATTAAATAACTCTAATCATCTAAAAATTGACAGAGTTCTAGTAGGCACTGAGAGCCTACTTCCAAATTTAATACTTCTAATAATCTAAAAATAACCAGAGTTCTAGTGGGGACTGAGCTCTACACAATCCTGCAGAATAGAGAATTTTATTTCAATTTTTAAGTAGTGGCAGGTCCACCCGAACGCCATCAGACAATCAAAATTTGCTAGAATCGAAAAAAAAATTTATTTCTTCAAAATTTAATAAATCTAATCATCTAAAAATTACCAGAGTTCTAGTGGGGACTGAGCCCTACACAATCCTGAAGAATAGACAATTTTATTTTAATTTTTAAGTAGTAGCAGGTCCACCCGAACGCCATCAGACAATCAAAATTTTATAAAGAGGAAAATAAAAATTTATTTCTTCAAAATTTAATAATTCTAATCATCTAAAAATTACAAAAATTCTAGTAGGGACTGAGCCGTACACAATCCTGAAGAATAGAGAATTTTATTTTAATTTTTAAGTAGTAGTACCCTCATCCGAACGCCATCAGACAATCAAAATTTTGTAAAAAGGAAAATAATTTTAATTTATTTCTTCCAAATTTAATCATTCTAATTATCTAAAAATTACTAAAGTTTTAGTAGGGAGAGAGTCCTTCACAATCCTGAAGAATAGAGAATTTTATTTCAATTTTTAAGTAGTAGCAGGTCCACCCGAACGCCATCAGACAATCAAAATTTATGCTTAAAACGAATAAAATATTTATTTCTTACAAATTTAATAATTCTAATCATCTCAAAATTACCAGAGTTCTAGTAGAGACTGAGCACAGATGATATTAACCATCGAGATTATTTTCTTTTTTCAATGAAAAATTTTTTTTATGTTAAAAAACCCGTTTCCTAGTTCCATATCTTTTTAGAAAATAGCACTTTTTCAAAAAATTGACTTATAAGAATGCAATTTTCTAATTAAATTAATATTTCAGATGAAATTAAACATCGAGACCATCTTTATTTTTAAGGAAAATTGTTTTTATACTTTAGAGATAAATAGTCAACAATTTTTTAGTACCTCATCTTTTCGGAAAAGGGCCATTTTTCCAAAAATTACACCTTTTCTACAAGTAAATATTTACTTGATAATATTCAATCGGTATTTCTGTGGTAAAAAATAAAAAATAAATTTTATCTCCGAAATAATAATAATAAAAAAAAGGAAAATAGAGTGGCCGCATTTTATAATCCGAGTGCTTTGTAATTCGAAGAAAGACGAGAGGTTGATTATTATACGTATACAGAGAAATGAGAAAAGGAGAAAATAGGGAATATTTGTCCACATTCTCCATATCTCCAAGTTATTTATCCCCTTTTCCGATTGAATTTCTTACAATTGAGAACCCCATTGCAAAATCCACGTGATTTGCTAATCACGCGTACCTACCACTCGACTATTAATTCGTGTGGTTGCTTGGAACCAGAGTTACAAGCGCCACTTGGCGACGAATCCTGAATATGCGCGACCCTGTTGAAATCGTATGGCTGTCCTTTATTAGCATTCAATAATCCATCAGTTAATTCTCTCATACACCCACGCACGATTTCTGTCAAGTGATTTCGAGAATATTGTACACTGACTCCCTCATCATAACTTCGTGTTTTCAGATGATGATGATGATGATGATGATAATAATAGTAATCAGAATAATAATAATAATTGAAAAGAGAAATTTTTTTCTAGAAAAAAATTAGATAAATTACGTTCATCTGTTTATTCTTTAATGAATTATTATCTACACATTAAAAAAAGCAACGAAAAACTTTATTGAACTTTATTTATTTGCTGCTGTAAATTATTTGTTTGTTCCGATTATTAATTTTTGCAAAAAAAAAAATTCCAATTCCTCAGGAAACGTTAACTAAACAATCTGGAAACATGTCGCAACAAATAAATTTTTTCCAATTGATTAATTCTGATAAACTTCTGATAAAATCAATTCTGTCCAAAAAAAATATTGTCTCCTAATTATATTTCAACGAAGAAATAAAAATTATATATTGACAATTAATTTTTCTACAGAGGCTAAAGTCAAGAATAAGGGATAAAAAATATTTTCTGTTCTCCAATATTCTGATATATACCTATCTTATTAGGTTGTAGCAAAAAATTGAAAACGTCCCAAAATTAAAGAACAGCTTGTTAAAAAATGAATTCGTTTTTAAATGAAATTTTCTGGGGAAAGTGATTTTAACTTGCAGAAATTGGGTCAAATTTGAGTCCTTTTGAATATGACGAGATGAGAGGAGAAACCGCAAGGAATGTGTATGGTACTTAGGCTACATTTCAGCGGAGGATAATACAAATCTTTGATACGGAGCCAAAATCCAGCAAAGGCACTGGCAGTTTCGGTATGTAAATTAGCCGCGGTTCCATTCACGCCTGTACACCTGGTCTTGGCCTCCCGCTGTCCAGTTGGTTGCTCATACGTGGATGCCTTTCTCAAACGTGTATAGTTCCATAACTCATAACTCGTGTGGTCTCTCAACCTGAAGGCCAACTCTCGTTTTTTGCCCACCAATATTATAATAATAATAATAATAGTAATAATAATAATTATAATAATTATTATTATTAAAATTATAATATTTTGATTAACAATTTTTTTACCATTTATACTTTTTCTAAATATTTCCGAAGTTTTTCTAGATATTCTTTTAATAATAAACACTTTCTCAGTACAAACGCTTTTCAAAAAAGGATCATATTTTTTTAAAAAAGGCACACTTCTTCCAAAACATTGACATTTTTTAATAAAAATAAAAATTCGGATGAAATTAAGCACCGAGACCACTTTCTTTTATCAAGAAAAAATTATTTTATATTTCAGAAATGAATAATTAAAACTTTCCTAGAACCAAAGCTTTTCGGAAAAGGGCCCTTTTTTTAAAAAAGGTGCACTTTTTCCAAAGAAGTGGCATTTTTTAATAAAATTAAAAATTAGGTGAAATTAAGCACCGAGATCATTTTCTTTTTTCAAGGGAAAATTATTTTATATTTCAGAGATAAATAAAAAACTGTTTTCCAGTTCTATAGCTCTTTGGAAATATGTCCCTTTATTTAAAAAAGTTTGTTATTTGTCGAAAAAGCGCCATTTTTTAATAAAATTAAAATTTTTGTTGAAATTAAACATCAAGACCATCTTTTTTTAAAATTATTTTATATATCAGAAATAAATTATAAATAATTTTTCAGTACAAGATCTTTTCGGAAAAGGGTCCTTTTTCAAAAAAGTGCCATTTTTTATTAAAACTAATATTTCGGATGGAATTAAGCATTGCAACCATTTTCTTTTTTCGAGGTAAAATTATTTAATATTTTAGAAATTAATAAGAAATAATTTTGCAGTACAATAGCTTTTCGGAAAAAGATTCTTTTTTGAAAAAAGTGCCATTTTCTAATAAAATTAATAATTCAGATGAAATTAAGCATCGAGACCATTTCCTTTTCTCAAGGAAAAATGATTTTATATTTTAGAGATGAATAATAAACAATTTTGTAGTACCTCAGCTTTTCTTAAAAGGGCCATTTTTAAAAAAAATTGCAATTTTTATCAAAAAAGTACCATTTCTTAATAAAATGAAAAATAGAGACCATTTTTTTTTCTGAAGAAAAAATTATTTTATATTACAGATATAAAAAATAAACAGTTTCCTAACATCACAGCTTTTCCAAAAAGGGCGCCTTTCTTCAAAAAGTGCCATTTTGATAAAATAAATGCAATTTTTTAATAAAATTAACAATTGGGATAAAATTTAGCACCGAGACAATTTTCTTTTCTCAAGTAAAAATTATTTTACATTTCAGATATGAATATTAACAGTTTCAATGTGAAATAGCTTTTCGAAAAAGGTCCGTTTTTCCAAAAAGTGCACCTTTTCCAAAAAAGTCCCATTTTTTAATATAATATTAATAACTCGGTGAAATTAAGCATCGAAACTATTTTCTTTTTTCAAGGAAAATTTATTTTATATTTCACAGAGTTAAATAATAAACTGTTTCCTAGTTCCATAGCTCTTCTTAAACGGGTCCCTTTTTTAAAAAAAAATTTCGCTATTTGTCAAAAAAGTACCATTTTTTAAAAAACTTAATATTTCGGTTGAAATTAAATATCGATACCATCTTTATTTCACAAAGAAAAATTATTCTTTATATCAGAAGTGAATAATAATCAGTTTTTTAGTATAATAGCTTTTTGGAAAAGGGTCTTTTTTTAAAAAAGGTGCATTTTTTCCAAAAAAAAGTGCCATTTTTCAATAAAATTAATATTACGGATGAAATTAAGCTTTGCGACCATTTTCTTCTCTCAAGGAAATATTCAAATTCATATTTCAGAGATGAATATTTAAAACTTTCCTAAAACAAGAGCTTTTCGTTAAATTGCCCTTTTCCAAAACAGTGCCATTTTTTAATAAAATTAATAACTCGGTGAAATTAGTAGTTAAAAAAAATAAAAAAACAAGTAAAAGTTATAAATCTAAATATATAGTGTAGAACATAAATATATAAATAAATTCATAAATAATTATAAACCTAAATTACACTAAAAAATAATAACGAAATAATGAATTATTTTTGGTGAAAAATGAGAAAATCCTCGCAATCTCATATTATTAGTGTATTCGTGAATTATTTATTGTCAGTTTTCTATTGAAAAATGATTGACATAAGTATGTGCAGATGAGAGGGATTTAGAGAGGAGAGAAAAAAGAGTGGAAAAGAAGGTCCTGAGGAATGCAGCTGTACAATATGCAGCAGGTCCTCGACCAATACCAAGTTATGTATTAATACAACATATATTATACACATGTGCTCGTTTATGTGTGAAGTGTCCATACAAGGCTTGCGAGAAATTTAAACTATTCATCTTTGACGCTTCGGAATTTGATTTCAGAACTATTTTCATACCTCAATTTAGAAACAGTCGATCGACACGAAAATATAATTGACAATTTTGAATGTAAATTTCTCTTTTCGTTTTTGTCGAATTAATTAGAAATGGAAATTTATTAATTAACCAATTTGTAAATTGGTAAATTTGTTAATTGATGAATTTTCAAATAATAAAGAAAATAAAAGTAAATAGATACATTTCAAATTTATTAATTAATCAACCTGCCAATTAGTTACTTAATTTTTTAATTCTATTCTTTTTTTGTCATGGCAACTATAAATTTATTAATTATGCCGAATAATTATTTATTTCTTACACTGAAAAAAATTTGACTGAGAAAATAAACAATTACCTACTCATTGTCAAATTAATATTTGTTTTATTCAAATATTTTTTAAGGCAAACAAATTGTAGCGGTATTTGAACAAATAGTTTCAGTATAGCAACTTTTACTATTTTCTGAGTAAATATTACTATACTTACGAAGTACATTTGCTAATTTTCACTAAAATTTACCTCGCAAGTAGCAAAATTCACAAAGTAAATAAATAAACTCTCTAAATTTAAATTAGTAACTTTTACTAATAAATCTAGATTACTATTTATTAGTAAAATTTACTAATTCAAAAGGAAACAATCAGTCACTAATTTCAATTCGTAAACATTTTTTTAATAATTTTTTCTATAGAGAAACAAAAAAAAATATAAAATAAACAACGAAGAAATAAATATAATGACAATATAAAAAACTAAAGTAAATAAATAAGAAAAAAATAAAAAAATTTAAATTTAATCTAAATTACAAACAAGAAAAACTTCTTCTTTATTTTTCGAAACTAATTCCATTCTGTTAGTTTTAATCTTCCTGGATTTTAATTGTGAGATTACATCGCCTGCTTGAATCTGATTAAAAATATTATTACCTCGACAAAGCTTTTATTAACTCTCTTGAGTTTTTGTTGACAAAAATTCTTGACTCGCCGGTAAATACTAATGTGATTCAGTGATTCATCCTTTAAGAAGTTTGACAGGGATTAAGAGGGCACGAGAGAAAGAGTGAGAGAGGAAAGGGGGATGGTTTAAGGGAAGTGCGCACGTGACCGTCTGATTGAAGGACCGGGTTAATTTAAACGAGCTATAGTGTTCACTGCATTGAGTATAGTAACTGATCAGATCGGTTGTCACTGGATAAAAGGAGACGGTCGATAACGCTGTCGGATGTATGTCCCATCAATGTTATCACCACTATGTCAATCGATTGTCCATTTTACTGTCCACTTAAAAATTTCTCCCTTTTTCCACTGTATCTCAAAAAAAATCCCTCTCTCTCTCTGTCTCCCTCTCTGTCAAAAAAAAAAAAAAAAAAAAAAAAAATTCCGTCTCTTAAAAAAAGAATTTTGACATTTAAAAAAAATACTCTCTCACTCTCTCTCTTTGTCAGAAAAAAAGAAAAATTTCTGTCTTTAAGAAAAAGAATTCGGCCTTTTAAAAAGGGTGAGCCTCTCTTTCACTCTTCCTGTCTTACAAAAAATCTATTTCTTAAAAAAAGTTCTGTCTTTTAAAAAGAGTTTCGACTCTTAAAAAAAATTCTGTCTCTTAAAAAAAAGTTCTGCTTCTTAAAAAAATTCTGTCCCTAAAAAGCTAAAAAGAAAAATTCTTTACCCTTGTCTCGATAATATTACACAAAAATAATTCCCTCCTCAAAAAAAAAAAATATATATAAAAAGAAATTAGTCGAAAAAATTTGCAAGAATTCAATTATTTTCATACATATAATAAAATTATTAGTAGGAATTCAATTATTTTCAATACAATTTTAATATAATTTTTGAAAGAATTCAATTAATTTTAAAATTTTTAATTGAATTCCTCAAAAGAATTTAATTATTTTCACAAAATTCCCATAAAATGCTCCAAAACAATTAAATTATTTTCAAAAATTTTAATAAAATTCTATGCAAAAATTAAGGAAGAATCCGACAAACAATCGGAACAAAAGTTAGTCCAATGCGGTCATAATTTCGTATTTTAAAAAAAGGACACATTCAATTTTAAATTCCTTTCGATAGAAGTGTAAGGAATTTAATTTTCTACACATTTTGAATAATTTAAAGTTATATTTGAATATACAAATTAAACTTTTTTGTCAAAAATAAATGATTTAGGTAACATAACCTAAAATTTAACAAACATTTCTTATTGACAGAAAATTGTAATTTTTATTCAAATCCAACTTTCAATCCGTTTTAAATGTTCAAAATTCAAATTCTTCGCCTTCCCACCAAAACGAATTTAAAATTTAATTTGTCTTTTTCTTTTAAATTACGAAATTATGACATTGGACTAATTTTTGTTTTGACTGTACATCAGATTCTTCCTTAAATTATTTCAGATTCAAAATTATATAAAAAGTTACAAAAAATAATATACAAAATAAAAAATTTACCAAATTCCGCTGTCTTTTAAAATAGAAAAAAATTTCACATATTAACAAAAAATTTTGTAAAATATTTATTTTACAATATTTATTTTATTTTTGAATTTTTTTCTAATAACATTATCGCAAAACTTATTCTCTAAAAAATCAGTAAAAATTTCAACTAATTAGAAAAAATGCAATATGAATTTTCTAAAAATTAATTTTTTAATTCTACAAAAGAACAAAACGAATGAAAATAAATAAAATTCTGTTTCTCCTAGAAAATAATTGGTAAAAAAACGTATTTTGCATAATTATTAATTAATTTATCTACAATATTTTGTAAGTGCCTAACTATTTTAATATTTTAGAATGTTAAATTAATATTACTAATATTTTAAAAATAGCTAGATTGAAATTCAAAAAGTATTATATTGATAAGTTTTAGAAAAGTTGTATTTTAATAACTTTGAATTAAAAATTCTGAAAAAGCTATTTTTATAAACATTTTTATTCTAATTTTTTTGAAATTAGTTGTATTTTTGAATATATATTTAATTGAAAAATATTCAAATTATTGAAATTTCATGAAATTGAATTGTAAACAAGTAGATTTCAGAAATATTTTTGGTAAACTTTTTTTTTCTTTAAATAAATAATTGGGAACTTTCTCAAAAATTTTTAACAATAATTGAACTGAAATCTTGAAAATAATTCTGGATAAGTTACAGTATCAATTCTCAAAAATTATTGTTTTTCAAAGTTGTATTTTAAAAACTTTGAATTAAACATTCTAAAAAGCTATTTCTTTTAAACATTTTTATTCAAATTTTTTTTGAAATTAAATTGTAAACAAGTAGATTTTAGAATTATTTTTGGTAAACTTTTCTTTTTTTAAATGAATAATAATTGAATTCTTAAGGAATTTTCTCAAAAATTATTAACAAAAATGGAATTGAAATCTTGAAAATAATTCTGGATAAGTTACAGTATCAATTCTTAATAATTATTGTATTTTAAAGGATTTTAAATTTTTTAAATCTTAATTCTTAATTCATGTTTCGACTAATTTTGCAATTAAAGATATTTAAAAATAAATAAATTACAATAATTTTTTGTGTATCTAATTTTTTTAGAGAGAATTAAAATATTCTGCAGGGTCAAGAAAAAAAGTCAAAGTTCTGTCTGGAATTCAGAGAAAAATAAAATCAAATTTTTATGAAAATCCTAAATTGTAAATAATAAATAAAAATACAGTTGATAATAAAAATAAAATAAGTAATAAAAGTAGATAATAATTCGAAATTCAAATCGAAGAAAGAAAAATGAATTTAAAAAAATATATTTAACAATGTTCTTTGTTTTCTACCAGAGAGAATAATAAAAAAAATTCGTAATACGGAAAATTCGAAATTAAACTACAAATAATAAATTTTCTATAAATTTACCTTCAAGAATAAAGTATTTGTATACAAGAGAAAAACACCGAAACTAAAAGTTGATATTTCCTATTTACGGGAAATGAATAATCGTTTTCAAAATGATACGTACAAATATAGACAGACAATTGTGTATAAAAGAAACATCATTTCCCAAAAAGTTCGAATCATTTGCAGTATACAAAAAATGTCGCCGGAAGAATGACGAATTAGAAAGTTTAAGGGTATAGCTAAACTTCACCCTAGTCGCTATTTTTAAAAAGGGATCGAATCGTTTAATCACTCCGAAAAATTTCTCTCTCCACAAATACAAATATATATGTATACAATTTCCCTATATTGCACGTATTCATTTCACAATATTTCCATAAAAAAAATTTTTCTGTCACTCTCAAGAATAAATAGTGTAAAATAAGTATACAATGCGACAACATTCCATCAGTGTGCGCGACATATATTGTATAACATTCACCGAGACTATAGAACATTTACAAACACACAATAATGTACAAAAATTGCCAAAGATATTTCTAAAAAAAATTTTTTTTCGTATATGACATATACACGTAGGTGGATCTAGAATTTGGATAAATAAGTGATAAAGATCAACAAAGAGGAGAAAGGTGGTATAAGTCCGCCCCAATCTGTGGCATCGAGATAACACGCGTGTGGTGTATATAGTGTTGGATCGTTATTTTATTCAATTTGCGGCCTACACAACCCCAGGACTTGGAATAAGCAGTCTAGAGAACACAATAACGAAAAACCTCTTTCGATCGTTCGCTATAATCTTGATATGCCGACAAAGCTTTCAAAGCTGTGCATAGAGACATAGATCCTATCCATTCTCTCTATATACACACAGACACGTATAAAATGTAAAAAAAAAATACAAAGAACACCTGACATTCTTTTAATAATTTTTCGGACCAATAAATATTTTGCCAACGTCACTTGAAACCTGTAACTAGTTCAATAAATCACTCTTTTATTTCCTCCTGTATTCAAGAAAATTTCTAATCCAAATAACTATATCATCTCTTGAGAGTATTAAACTTGAATAACAATAAACTTTTTTTTTAAATAGGTGAAGTATTTTTCAAAAACAAATAACAGGATTCTCACAGGACGGAGGAATAAAAGTGAAGTAAAAAAATATTACCCTAGTTCACGTAACTTTCAGTTTCACTCAAGAAATTTACACTTTCATTAAAAAAAACTTCTCATTTTAACTAAAAAAATGTTCGTATTTACTAAATTTTGACATTCAGTCAAAAAATCCTCAGTTTTACTAAAAAAAATTTGACTTTATACTCAAAAAATTTCAATAGAAAATAATAAAATTCAAAAGAAATTGATTAAAACGTCTTTTTATGACATTTTTGATCTTCGAATAGTCGGCGTCTGTGTGGTTACTTTTTTTTTAAAAGCTCTTAAAAATTACAAAAAATTTACTATCGTGAAGAATGTTGTTTAACAAAATCCCAGCAACAATCTAGGTTGTCAGCAGTTTATATAAAATAATAAAATTCAAAATAATTTGACTAAAACCTCTTTTTATGACAGTTCTGATCTTCTGCTAGTGGGCGGCTGTGGTTGCTTTTTTTTAAAAGCGCTTAAAAATTACAAAAAATTTTCTATCGTCCAGGATGTTGTTCAGCAACATCTTAGCAACAATCTAGGTTGTTAGCAGTCCATGAAAATTAATAAAATTCAAAAGAATTTGATTAAAACGTCTTTTTATGACAATTTTGATCTTCTGCTAGTCGGCGGCTGTGGTTACTTTTTTTTAAAAAAGCCTAAAAATTACAAAAAATTTTCTATCGTCCAGAATGTTGTTTAGCAAAATCCCAACAACAATCTAGGTTGTTAGCTCTCCATAAAAAATAATAGAATTCAAAAGAATTTGATTAAAACGTCTTTTTATGACAATTTTGATCTTCTGCTAGTCGGCGGCTGTGGTTACTTTTTTTTAAAAAAGCCTAAAAATTACAAAAAATTTACTATCGTAAAGAATGTTGTTTAGCAAAATCCCAGCAACAATCTAGGTTGTTAGCAGTTTATAAAAAAAAATTAAATTCAAAAGAATTTGATTAAAACGTCTTTTTATGACAATTTTGATCTTCTGCTATTCGGCGGCTGTGGTTACTTTTCTGTAAATTCGCTTAAAAATTACAAAAAATTTTCTATCGTCGAGTATGTTGTTCAGCAACATCCCAGCAACAGTCTAGGTTGTTAGCTGTCCGTAAAAAATAATATAATTCAAAAGAATTTGATTAAAACTTCTTTTTATGACAATTTTGATCTTCTGCTAGTCGGCGGCTGTGTGGTTACATTTTTTTAAAAGCGCTTAAAAATTACAGTCGTTTGAAAAATTGTAAAATTAAAATTTTCTTTGAAGATAATTGCATTAAAAAAAACACGAGTCGTTGAAATAAATTCTTAATTTTTTTTTAATTTAAAAAAAACTTGTCCTAAAAGATATATTTTTGAAAAATAATAAATTTTGAACTTTCAAATGAACAAAATATTTTTTATTAAAAATATTTTCATAAATTACTGATTGTAATGAAAATTAAAAATTTTAATTCTATATTTAGAAGCTTTAAAAATTAATTTTTTTGCCATTGACTCAAAAATTATTGTAACAGAAATTTAATTTGAAGAAGAAATAAATATCATTCATATGAAAGTTGAGAACTTTAGGATCATTGTACCTACATATTACTCAAAGAAATATTTGAATGATTTTTATTTTTTTTTCTTGTTACAAGAAAAAAAGATCTTAATGACAGGAACAAAAATTAGATTTTTTTTTCCTCGCACGCGAGCTTTCATTTCCTTTAGAGTTGGAAATAATGTAAAGTTACATTATTTCCATTTACTGCTGATTCACACATTTTTCTTTATAGCTTTTGTGTCACGTGACAATGCAGCCTGTTTTCGTTGTGCCCTGAAAAAATGTATATATATACGAATAGCAAAAGACCGAGGTGGATGACAAACGACAGTAGCTGGTGTGCCCTTCCCATTTGACCCTAGAATACCAAATCGTTTCGATTCCGCCGATTCACTTCTGACGCTCTTTTAAATCGATTTTCTTTTTATTTTTTATTTCAAACTCTTTTTCTATACTCTATCAAGTACGCCGACACTTTGAATATTTCTCTCATTTGAATAAAAACTCCTCTTTAAAAATTAATCCCCTGGGATTTGTTCTTTCAAAATTCGAAAAAGTATAGAATTTTGTCTATAACTATAACGTGATTATACTAATGCGATTATCATTCAATGTGATTTCCATCACAAAAATAGTCTAATTAATAAATTATCTAATCCTGAACCGATATTATGATTTTTTTTCCAACAAAATAAGAAAAATTATAAAGAAAATAAAAAGGAAAGAGTGGAGAAAAATGAATAAGAAAAATAATAAAGAAAATAAAAAGGAAAAAGTGGAGAGAAATTAATAAGAAAAATAAAAGGAAAACTAGTAGGGAAATTAGCAGGCAAAACAAATAAATAAATAATAAAAAATAATAATAAAATAAAAGTAAATAAAAATAATTTTGTTTTTCCCTGATTTCCAAACTAAAAATAATTAGAAACTCAAAAAAATGTGCTGATATATTTTTTTATTAGCAAAAGTTCAATTTTTTTCAGTAGGTACTTCTCAAAAAATTTCCTCACTTTTCCCAGATTTTCCTAACCAATTCTACTTTTCCTGAATTTTCCCTGAATTCCCTGATTCAAAGTTGGTAAAACAATTAGGAAAGCTAATACGAAAGAAATAAAAAATCGGACAAACAAGTAAAATAAATTAACGTTTATATATAAATCGAAAGGAAAAAGACTAATGTTACAATCGTCGACAATTTTGAAAATGATTTATAGTAGTTTGATAAGTGTAACCCTCGCAAATCGAAATTCAATTTCACCCTCCATGATCCCTGTTTTTTAAGAGCCACTAGGGATCGTTCTTTTTTTCGAGAGCAGCCAAAGGCCTACCGGAAGAGACCACTAATTAGTCGCAGCCTCTCGAGAAATTTTCACAGCGTGAGAAATCCGTACGAAATTTTATTATGTAAACAAACAATTGTCACCAAAATTTTGAAAAATCGAAGAACAATTAAAATTTGTCTAATTAAACTAAATTCATAAATTATTATACAAATTATTCTCCTGTTTATTAATTTTAATTTTTCTTTTTTTCACATTTTCTTTTTACTTATAAAAAATACTAGAAAATTGTTAATTGTTAAAAAATTTTGATTAAGAAGTAGAAAATATATCCATTTTATGCATAATTTTTATTACTCAATAACAATATTGTTTACTAATTTTTTTCTTTTAGGAAGAAAAACATTAGATATTCATCCCGTTTCTTAATATTTTTCTAGAAAATTCTCAATTTTCATAAGGAAATAATTTGCATCAATTCTATTTCTTAATTTTAATTGTTTTAATAAAATTCAAAGTTTTTTAAAAATGAAATAAAAAAATGTTTATAAATTATATTTGTCAATTAGAAAATTTAATTGAAAATGAAACTGAAAATTTTTGAATTTCTAGAAAATAAAGAAAAAAATTTTATTGGAAAAAATGTTCTGTTAAATTTATTTACGAATATTTTTAATTGTAAAACAATAATTTCTTTTTTAAATATTTTAAATATTTCATTATTATTATGTTTCCATAGGAATTAAGATTTTCAAAAATTTTTCCAGGTTTTTAAAACTGGAAATAAATTCAATTATTATTTTCAAGAATTTTTAAATAAATTTCTTCTTTAAATCAATTATTCTTAATAATTTTTGAAAAAGTTCTTTGAGAATTTTCAAATCCATTTGTTTACAATTTAAATTTTAAGAAATTTCGATTATTCGGAAATTCTTCAATTATATATTAGAAAATAAAAACTTTAAATAGTTTCAAAAAAATTAGTTCTATAAAATTAATAAATAAAATTATGAAACCTTGTCAATATTTAATTATTTCTAAAAAAATTCACGCCTTAAGGGCATTTGAACCATGATGACGTCACAGATTTAAAACTAATGCTTTGCACAAACTGTGACGTCATCAAGGTTCAAATCCCCTTAAGGCTTTTTATATTCAATTATTATTTAAAATTTTAACTGAAATTCTTTTTTACATCAATTTATTATTAGAGAATTCCACGAGACGTCAATTATTTAAATACGAAAATAAATAATTTATTGAATAACAGAATGTTTCTCAAAAAAATTGAATTTTAATAAAGAATTTTATTAAAAAAAATTTTTAAATATTAAATTCTTTTCACGAATTTTAAAACAATTTTTAAGAATAATTTCATTTTTCTAGAAATTCGATTAAAATTGTATTAAAAATATTTGAATCCTGTAAAAAAATTTGATTTTTCTTAAATACTTGAATTATTGCAAATAAATTTATAAAATATTTGTTAAGAATTGAATTTCTGTGAAATTTTTATGAAAATAAAAGAAAAAAAAATTTTATTGAAAAAAATGTTCTGTTAAATTTATTTACATTACGAATATCTTTATTTGTAAAATTATTCGAAAACAATAATTTCTTTTTTAAATATTTTAAATATTTAAGTATTATTATTTTTCCGTAGGAATTAAAATTCTTCAAAACATTAAAATTCAAACCTTTTTGAAATTAATCAACTTTAAAAATATTGCTATAAAACATAAAGAAAACGATTGCTCCTAGTCGAAGACTCGGAGTGATCAATTTCTTTATGTTTTATAATAATTAAAGAAGATCGAGTGTTAAAATCATTATTTTATATTATAAGAATATTATTACTGGTGACTTCTTAAAAATTATTTTTATATTCTATTATCTAAAATTTAAACTAAAATTCATTTTCAAATCAATTTTTATTAAAAAATTCTACCAGAATTCAATTATTTAAATGCAACAGTAAATAATTTAGTAAATAATTAAGTTTTTTAAAATTTAATTCTTATAAAGAATTTTATGAGCAAAATTTTTAAATAATTGAATTCTTTTGACGAATTTTAATCAAATTTTTAAGAATAATTACATTTTTTGGGGAATATGCTAGTATATCCCAGAGGGTATTCTAGTTTCAGTGGAATATTCCTGGAATGTCATGTAGAATATTCTGTGCTATTGGGGTAACAATTAATTAATCGATAATTAATTTTAGATTTAATAATTTTCTAATATACTAATTACCAAATTTAAATGAGCCTAATAACTAATTAAGCTCTTTAATTAAATTTAATTCTTAAATTATTAAATTAATACCACATGAATTTATAATTTATTAATTTAAACAAAATATATCCAAGTCTTTTATTGTTACGTTTTTCCTTGTGGTCAATAATTTTAGAATTACAAAAAAATAGCAGATAAATTTGAATTCAAATAGAGAACTTACGGGTATGAATAATTTAGATATAAATTGAAATTATAGAGGTAGAAGTAAAGTTTCGAAAGTGATCATGAAAATTGCTGGAAAGTTCATTTATAGATTTTGTTACGCTTGCACATCGAATTTGCCTTTCTAGTTTCATTTGAGGGTTGCTTTTGAGTTTGTCGGGCGAATTATTTATATATTGTGTAGGAAAATCGACTATATAATATAAATAATAAATGAATGAATAAAGAACGAAATTAGAAAATAACTGACTAAATAAATAGATAAGTAAATAAATTAATAAATAAATAAATAGGAAGATAAATAAATAAATAAATAAAATAATAAGGAAATTAATAAAGAAATTAATAAATAAATAAATAAATAAATAAATTAATTAATTAATTAATTAATTAATAAGTAAATAGATAAGTAATTAAATTAATAAAATAATACGTAAATAAATAAAAAAGTTAATAAATGAATGAATAAATAAATAATAAATAATTACAATAATAAATAATAATTTAATAATTAAAAAAATCAAGGAGGAAAAAATTGAAAGAATTATAAAAAAAATTATAATTATAATATGTTTGTAGAAAAAGAGAAAGAGAGGGAGTGAAAGAGAGAGAGAGAGAGAGAGGGGATATTTTATTGAACATTATTTCTTTGAGAATGCGTATTATCTTGACGGTGATTCGCCATTGCGGGTATATAATAATAATGAAAGAAGCGTCTTCTTCAGAGCCAATCGTGACTTTGCATTACAATTGTTCCAAGTTCGATCGCTACGCTCCCAGGTGGCCGCCGACAAACGATTGTAATATCAAGGAACTTCTTCGGTTTCCAATTCTTTTTTCTGTCTAAGATACGATATGGCTTAAAAGCTACCGAACATATCACGCACGCCATTATTAAAAGGCCTCTTGTCTCTCTCTCTCTCCTTCTCTCCCTCACTCCCATCTCGCTTCTCTCTTATCTCGCCGAAGAAAAATTTCAAGTTCACTATTTGAAAAAAAAATTTGATTTTGATTTTTGATTAGATAAACTAAAATTCTTCAATTTTGGGATTTAAATTATTCTTCTGTATTTGCAGGTATTATTTATTATTATTTTGAATTTTAATACTCCCAAGCTATACTGAGACTTTTTTTATTAAAAAAAAAAATCAAAACCACAGTTAACATGATTAAAGGTCAAAAAAGTAAAAGAAATTGTGTAGAATCTTACTAGGTATATATTTTGTTAATACTAATATATTATTAATTAAATTTTCCTTTTTTTAAATCTCGCGCTAGAATTTCATTAGATTTTACTAGAACATTTAAAAATTAAACAAAATTTCTGCACGAATTCTTGTAAATATTAGAAGATACTACTCTCCACCTGCGAACGCCACGGTCACAGTTAGATGGCAGTTCAGTTGAAAAAAATCAGATTTTTCGCCACCTAGTGACGATCTTGACGTTCTCAAGTGGAGAAATTAAAACACCATTTTATCCTTGAAAAACTTATTTATAATTAAAACAATGTTATTTTAAGAATAATTTACAAAAATGATTTCAAATTCAATTATTTTCAAAAGTAATACAATACTTCGCAGTCATTCACCTACGTTGAAAATTTTTTAAAAATTCTGTCTAAATTTCAATTATCTCTATAAATAATAAAATTTTTCGAAATTTCATAAATAATAAAAATTTCATAGAAATTCAATTATTTACAATTTTTTTTACAAAGTTATTCGCAATAAACTATTTATTTTTGTATTTAAATAATTGAATTATCGTAGAATTTTCAAATAAAAATTTATTTAAAAATGAATTTCAGTTAAAATTTTAGATAAAAATTATTAAAATAATTAAATTTCAAATAATTCTCGTCAAAATTTCAATTATTTTTATAAATAATAAAATTCTTTTCCAAAATTTAAATACTTTCAAAAATTTTAATCACACTCTTGGAAAAATTTCAAATAATTTCAAAAATTTTCCTCATTTCAATGATTTTCAATAAATGCTACTTCAATTAAAATTTTCCAAAAGAATTCAATTATTTAAAAAAAATTATTATTTTTATAAATAATATTTTTATTTTTATAAATAATAAAATTCTTTTTCGGAATTCAATTATTTTCAAAAATAGTAAAACTCATCGCAAAATGTCAATATTAGTTTTAATACAATTGTAATTCGAAAAAATACAATTATTGTTAAAAATCTTATTGAAATTCGTCAAAAGAATTCAATTATTTAAAAATTTCTTGATAAAATTCTTATTCATGAGAACTCAATTTTAAGAAACATTCAATTATACTATAAATTATTTATTTTTGTATTTAAATAATTGAATTCTCGTAGAATTTTCTAATAAAATTTCTAAATTAAAAATTAATTTAAGTTTAAATTTTAGATAATAATTGAATATTAAAAGCATTAATTGAAAAAGTTCCAAATTAAAATCATTGAAAATTTTTGAATTTTTCATTCTTTTAATTAACAATTCTGTAAAATTAATTTTTCTGAAAAAGTTTAGTTCAATTTTTTTTTCAAATTATTTGCAGTTTTTATTTTCTAATATTTATTTAATTGAAGAATTTCCCAATAATCGAATTTTCATAAAATTGAATTGTAAACAAATGGATTTGAAAATTCTCGAAAAACTTTTTCAAAATCTATTAAAAATAATTGATTTAAAGAAAAATTATATATAAAAATTCTAGAAAATAATAATTGAATTGAAATGATGAGAATAATTTTGAAAAAGTTACAGTAACAATATTTTTATAACAAAATAATTACTTTATCACTCGATCATCTTTAAATAATTAAATTCCTAAGAAATTTTTGTTATTTATGAAAAAATTTAATGTTTGCGTAGAATTTTATCAAAATTTGTTTTTAAATAATTAAATTCTTTTGGAAATCAGGAAAATTTTTGAAAATAATTAACAATTTGCCAAGAATGTTAATAAAATTTTTGAAAACATTTGAATTTTGAAAAAGAATTTTTTTAATTACTTAAATACAAAAATAAATAATTTATTGAATAATTGACTGTTTCTTAAAATTTAATTCTCATAAAGATTAAAAACTGTATTAATAATAATTGAAATTCTTCTGTGAGTTTTGTAATAAATAAATTCTTATAAGTTGTTGAATTTCAAAAAAGTCTATATTTAAAATTTTTGAAAATTTTAATTCCTATGGAAAAATAATAATGATTAAATATTTAATTAAAAAAAAATTATTGACGTATTCAAATAATTTTGAAATTCAAGAAAATCATAAATAAATGTACTAGAACATTTTTTTGAGTATCTAATAATTTTTAGAGTGAATCAAAATATATTTTTTAGAGTCAGGGAAAAAGGCAAAATTTTATCTGAAAATCAGGGAAAAAATTAAATTTTTATAGCAAATCTGATTTAATCCAATGCCTGTAATTATTTTATCGGATAATTTATTGAAAAAGTAAACAATAAAAAAAAATAAAAAATAAAATAAAAATAATAAAAAGTCTGATAAAATTTTCTCCTAATATTTCTGCAAAGTTCTATTAAAAAAAATCTTCTCCAAAAATTGTTGTCTGCAAATATTTTTTTAAGCTTGGTAGTTTCTTGTGGATTGAAGGACAAAGAGAATAAATTGTAACAAACTTCCCATGTGGTATTATATTATACAATATAGAATTTTTGCGCGAGACTATGTGAAGTGATTTGATTAGAATTATGGGCGGATATCTCATAAGTGTATATAATATTATATGATTGTTATACCGCGTGAGAATAATGGGCGGAAACGTGTTTTGGTTGCAATCGTTCGTGTGAGGTATGTGTTCAAATTACCGAATTTGATTACAGCTTCTGAAGATGCCGAGTCCTATAGTTGTTGCTGAACGAGTGACGCAGCAACATGCATTGTCGATCGTTTAATAACTCTCAGTGGGTGTCTCAGGGCAGGCCACCGGTGTTCGGTCACATATATCCACCTTCGGAATTCCAACTGTTTCACTTTCGACTCGAGAAATTATTGAATAGAGAACCCAGTAATACAGCGGGAGATTAAATTTTCAGTGTAGCTATATATATATTGAACCCCATTTGTACTTTCTCAATGAAGAATTAGAAATAATAATGAAAACAATAATTTTATTTTTTTCATGAAAGGGAATTATCCAAGAATTTCAGGTGTTAATTTTGTCATGAATCTGCCGAGTGCGGTTTGTTTCGATTATTGCGTATCAAAAGAGGTGCATTAATATTTCGCAAATAATTAGACAGAATGAAAAAATGCAATACGAAGATATAGTTAATTAATAATTAATATTAATTAATTCATTAACTTAGATTAATTAATTTAGTAATTAATTAGTTAGTTATGATTCAAATAAATTTTCCCAATCAAATTGATTAATTGATAAATTTCGAAAAAATATAGTCAATAATTGACACAAAATGAGAAAAAAGACAAATTTCAAATTAAATAAACAGAAAATCATAATCAAGATGTAATTAATTAAAAAAAAGTATTAAACCCATTTCAAAGTATTACGCAAAGTGAATTGAATTTATAAATTTTCCACAATATAATCATACAGGATGATGATAAGTTTGTAATTAGGGTTTTGATTCTTGGTCTAATTATGTCTTTAGCAATAGAGCATCAGAAAATTCAGTCTACCGTGAACTGTTAATTAATTAAGCAAGCTAATCGATCGTTGTGGTCACGGTTGTATGTTATTTCGCGCGTGTGACTCATGTTTCTTGCATACACGTACATATAATTACCCACTTCTCCTTAATTGATCTTACTGTATGAAAAATGCAAAAACAAAGATCGCAAACGAAAATACTCGCTAAAATAGTAATTAGTAACCAGACGTTAACCTTTCAACTGCACTCTTCAAAAATTAAACACATAATACAAATAAAAATCACAATTTTCTTTTTCCTCGCATTTTTTTTTTTTTTTTATTAAAGCAGGGGAATTTTTCTCTTTGATAATTTTTTTGCTACCATTTTATATATTTTTGCATTTTGCACCAAACACCCTTTGATCTCTAACGTTTTTATTCTTGTTAATCAAAGTGATTTCTGATACTATTATTCCATTGTTGTGAATTTTTTTCTTTTTTGTTACCTAAATTAGAGAAAAATGAGAATATTTTCGAAAATTACTGTGCGACTAATTAGGAAATGAAAATTGTTGTAGTTTATTAAATATTTATATTAGAGAGAAGTAAAAGCAATTCAGGTAATCGATATATGTTGGTGATATAATATTGTATTCTATAGAAAAGGATTTTCTGATTAATGAATATGAAGAGAGCTTTGTAACCCTTCAAGCGAATGAATCGACCCTTTCCACACGGCGAAGGGTTAGCTAACGCAAATTTCATCCAATAGAATATAACTAGACTAAAACAGGGTTGCAACAAAAATTTAATTTTCGTTTCCCTGACTTTTCCCTGATTTCCAGACAAAATTTTCACTTTTTCACTGGCCCTAAAAAAATATTCTGATTCACTTTAAAAATGATTATAGATACTAAAAAAATGTTCTATTTACGAATTTCTTTAACTGTAAAATAAATCGAAAATATTAATAACTTAACTTCTTTCTTTAATCATTATTATTTTTTCATAAAAAAAAGATTTCAAAAATTTCAAATTTAAACCATTTGAAATTCAATAACTTGAAAGAATATTATTATAAAACATGAAGAAATAAATCACACCAAGTGATCCATTTCTGCATATTTTATAATAATTAAAGGTGACCCAGTGATAAAATCATTATTTTATAATATAATATAAAAATATTGTTACTGTAACTTCTTAAAAATTATCTTTATCGTTCCAATTCAATTATTATTTTCTAAAATTTTTAAATAAAATTCTAATAATTTATGATAAAGTTCTTTTGGTAATTTTCAAATTCATTTGTTTACAATTCAATTTTTCGAAATTTCGACAATTCGAAAATTCTTCAATTAAATATACATTAGAAAAAAAAACTTAAAATAATTTTAAAAAATTGCGATTAAGCTTTTTGAAAAAATTGTTTCCATAGAATTTTTAATTAAAAGTATGAAAAATTCTAATTTTTGAAGATTTTAATTTGAAACCTTTACAAAATGCAATTATTTCTAAAAATTGCAATTATTAGTAACTTCTCCAAAGTTAAATCTAAAACTTTATATGAAATTAATTTTTAAATAAATTTTTATTAGAAAATTCTACTAGAATTCAATTATATAATACAAATGTAAATAATTTATTAAATAAATGAATTAATGTTTCTTAAAATTTAATTTTTATATAGAATTTTATCAACAAATTTTTAAATAATTGAATTCTTTCGACGAATTTTAATAAAATTTTTATTAATAATTACATGCTTTGAGGAATTTTATTAAAATATTGTATTAAAAATAATTGAAATTCTGCAATGAGTTTTATTATTTTTGAAAATAATTGAATTATTGCGAAGAATTTGATAAAAAAGTTTAGAAAAATTGATTTTTTTCGAAAAAATGTAAGCAAATTCTATTTTTAATAATTGAATTCCTGTGAAATTTTCATTATTTTAGATGATAATTGAATATTCGTTTAGAACTTTCTCAAAATTGTTTTTAAATAATTGAATTCTTTTGAGAAATTTTATTATAAAATTGTAGAATATTAAAAATCATTTAATTAAGAAAAATTTTTGAAAATAATTAAAATTTTGCTATGAATTTTAATAAAATTTTTGAAAGTAATTGAATTTTATTACTTTTAAGAATAATTGAATTCTTGTGACGAATATTATTATTTATGAAAACAATTGAATTTTGCAATGAATTTTATTAAAATTCCTGAAAATAATTTAAGTTTGTCGAAGAATTTCGCTATTCTATTATAAAGATAATTGAAATGTTAACGACAATTTTTTTTGGATTCTTTGAAAATAATTGAATTTGTGCGAAGAATTTTATTATTTTTGAAAAGAATTGAATTTTTGTGATGAATATTGTTATTTATGAAAATAATTGAATTTTACAATTAATATTATAAAAATTCCTGAATGTAATTAAATTTCAGCGAAGAATTTTGCTATTTATAAAGATAATTAAAATGTTGACAAGAATTTTTAAAAAATTTTTAAAAATAATTGAATTTCTGGAAAATATTTTAATGTTTATTAAGATAGAAAAATTCTTTCAAATAATTGCGTTAAAATTTTTAAAATTGAAACTAATTTTAACAGAATTGAAATTAAAGTTTTTCACAAAAATACTTCATTAAATGATTTATAAGTAATAACTTTACGGCAGTTCTTCAATAAAATTAAGTTATTTAAAATAAATTATTATTAGAAATAGATCAAATTTAAGGTTTTTTTAGAATTCGTGGTAATTTCATATAGTTTATGAGACAAGCAAAAACACAAAAATTCAGAATTTTCTTATAAATTCTAAACATTTAATTTTTCCAGTATTTTTAATAAAAAAAAACCCTGACTTTTTCCTGATTTCTCTGACCAATTCTACTTTCCCTGACTTCCCTGATTTTCCTGACCTCTGGCAACCCTGTAAACTTCTCATATTAGAATTGACAAAAATCGCGCCTATAAATACATAATCGACTATTCAAAAAAAATATATATTTTCAAAAAATATTTCAATTTATTCAAAGGAAAATTTTTTCCCGCATATTATTAATTGCAACAGGAACAAAATTCCCTTTTAATTCGCGGCGAGATTTTTTTCTCCCCGACAATCATCATCATAAAAGTTCCGGGCAAGTTTTTAATGTGCTTACGATATTTTTTTAACACGACGAGGATTTAAATCAAATCAACGCATTTGAAATGTAACAAAACGATTTCTCCGGTCGGTAACTTTTCGGGTTTTTATGAAAGGAAATAAAGGGTTCTCATATATGTGCTCGTAGGAAAAAAACCCCTTTCGACCCCCGTCGATGAATTCAATATAATGTCTATAATGCACTATAGTATTGAACCTTGGGTCGCAATATATTAAAAGAATAAAAAAAAAGAATCAATCGATCGATTCGGTGCCTGAGACACGTCATTGAACCGAGTCCCGAATCATTGTCGATGCCTCTCCTCTTTTTTCTTTCTTTTTTTTAAAAAAAAAGGCCACGACACAAAAAAAAGTGAGCAGTCAGAAAGTATATTTATAGACCCACTTCATTTTAAAAACTAAATTAAAACCATTATCCTATCTGGAAATGTATGTCATTTCTATATAATGTGGATAATTTTTCTTTCACCCTAAATTACTGATCAAAAATATCGAAAATTAATTAATTAAAAATAAGAGGAAAAGGAAAGAATTTTTTTTTTTGATAATTTTTTACGGAGCGACTAATTTTTTACGTAATTAAAAATATTATAAAAGTAATTAATATCTTTCGAAATTATATTAAAATATTTATTATTTTATATTAATTTTGAACCTTTTGAAGAATTTTAATTTCTATGCAAAGAAAATAGTAATGATTAAATATTTATTTAAAAATGAAGTTATTAATGCTTTCGAACAATTTTACAATTAGAGAACTTTTAGAAACATTTTTATGAATATTTATAAAATTTTTAGAACATTTTTTTGAATATCTAATCATTTTTAGAATGAATCGCAAAATATTCTTTCGGGTCAGGGAAAAAGTCAAAATTTTGTCTGGAAATCAGGGAAAAACGAAATTAAATTTTTGTGGCAACCTTGAAATAATAAGATAAAAAATAAAATAAACAAAGTAAAAAAATAAAATAAATAAAAGAAGGAAATAAAATAAAATAAACAAAATAAATAAATAAAGTGAAAAAACTTCGAAAAAGTAAATTACAGCTCGGGATTTTTTTTCTTTCCTCGCTAAATTTCATTTTACCCGCATGATAGGCAAAGAAAGCAATTAGCGTCACACTGTGGCCTTATGGCGTTTTTCAGTGAAAATTAATGTCAGAAACCAGTATCGCAAAATGCGCTTCTTGGCATTTTCGATGACCGCCCAGTTCACAACCTCGAAGCGATGTGCAAAAAACGAGTTTAATTTAGTGTCCCTGTGCATGCGGCATCGGTATAAATATTTTTATTTATCCGGGCACTGTCCACAGAAATAAGCTGGTAATTTACACCCATTTCTGCCACGGGGAACCAATGGCGTACTGCGCGAGTATAAGTATATATACGCGCATATATACCCCGAGGAGCGAGAGCTCAGTGAGAATTTTCGGCGATTTATGAGATTTTTTCAGAGAGAGAAAGAGAGAGAATGGGAATTAAAGAACATTGTGTGTGAACGCAATATATTCACCATGAATCTTTCGCGTGATTCCACACATTTTTTTCATTTAAATTTAAATAAAAATTCATATCTTTTGAAGCTTATTGGCCTACCGTTCACTAAATTAATTTTCTTCTGCAGGTTCATAAGTTTCTATTCGAGAAAAAAAGAAATTTGAAATATCTAATTCAAGTTCATAAATCTTAAGTGAAAAATTAAAAGCAAAAAAAAAATATATTAGGAGGAGAAATTTTCTATTATTTCACAAAAGAAGAATATTCAGCTTTAAATTAAAAAAAACAATATTCTTTTAAATTTAAAAGAATATTGTTTTTTTATTGTCTTTTGTGAAATAATAGAAACTTTCTCCTCCTAATATATTTGTGTTTTTTAATTATTACTTATAAATTATTTAATGAATAATTTTACTTAAAAATTTCAAAATTAATTGGATTTAAAAAGAGTTGCATTTACAATTTTCATAAATAGATGAACTTCAAAGGTTTCAATTTGAAATTTTAGAAAATATCAATTTTACATGAATTTAGAAAAAATTTTAAGAACAACTGATTACAGAAATTCAATTATTTTCAAAAGTGATAAACTTCTTCGCATAAATTCAATCATGTTCAAAAATTTTAAAAAAATTCTCATTAAAATTTCAATTATCTTCATAAAAAAAAATTCTTCTCCAAAATTCAATTATTTTCAAAAAAAATTAATAAAATTCTTGGCAAAATTTCAATTATTTTCAAAAATTTTCCCCATTTCAATTATTTATAATATCTACTAGTTTAATAAATTTTTTTAAAAGAATTCAATTATTTAAACAAAATATTAATAAAAATTTCACAGAAATTTAATTACTTATCAATTGTTTATAAATTTCTTCACACAAATTCAATTATTTTAAATTTTTTAATGAAGTTTTTCGAAGGTATTAAAATATATTTAGAAAATTAAAGAAAAATAGTTGTAAGAAATTCAATTATTTCGAAAAATTTGAATAAAATTCTTTTAAAAATTCTATTATTTAAAAAAATGTTGACAAAATTCTTCACAAGATTTAGTTAATAAAATTGCAATTTTAATAAAATTTGTTGGTATAATTAAATTATTTGGAATACAATTCTTAAAAATTCAATTATTTTCACAAATAGTACATTTTTTATGGGAATTCAATTACTTAAAAAAATTTAAATAAAATTCTTCGCTAGAAATCAATTATTTTCATAAATAATAAAATTTTTCTTGAGAATTCAATTATTTAAAAAAATTTTTTAATAAAATTCGTTGCAAGAATTTAATTATTTTTATAAATAATAAAACTTATCGCAGAATTTAAATTATTTTTAGTAAAATTTTAAATAAAATGATAGAAAATTGCATTTATTCTTAAAATTTTTTTTTAAATTCGCCGAAAGTATTCAATTATTTTTAAAAAATTTTGATGAAATTCTTCATAAAAATTAAATTTTAAGAAATATTCAATTAATTAATAAATTATTTATTTTTGTAATTAAAATACGAAAAAGCTAAATTTTTATATACAGAAAATACTAAAATTCGTTTTAATTGATTCCAGTTGATTGACAAAAATCACAAAAATTTGATTCTGTATATCCCTGACATTTTTCTAATTTCCATAAAAAAATCCATTTTTTAAAAAAAATTTTTAAAATTTAATTATTTTTCCAATTTTTAGATAGAAATCTTTAAGAATCATATATTTTAAAATAATTTGTAAAAGTTAAAAAAATAAAATTCTATAAAATTTATTTCAATTGAAGACAAAATTTGCAATTCTTTTCAAATTTAATTTAATTTCATTAAATTGTTTAAAAATTATTCAGATTATGTAAACTTTTTAAAAAACTTTTAACTTACAATTCATTATAAAACTTATTTTTTCAGAATTTCAAAATTAAAATATTTAAGAATTGAATAATTTTTGTAATAAAATATTTTAAAACTTATTCAAATTTATTTTTCCAAAGGAATAAAATTATTTACTATTTTAATTAATTTTTAAGGTAAATATAACAAATGAATAAAATTTTTAATAAATATTATAGTTTTACAATTGGAATTTTTAAAGATTTCAATTTAAAAATCTTTTGAAATTTAATTTTTTTCTATAAAAATTCATACGACAATTCTTCAAATATTTAATCATCAAAAATTTGAATTGAAATTTATTTCTAAATGAGTTCTTCTCAATAAAGTTCTAATTGATAGAATAATTGAATATTTTTTAAAATCGAATTCTTATTTATCAAAATTTTTGAAAATAATTGAATTCCTGGGAAGAGTTTTATTAAAATATTAGAAAATAATTGAATTTTTTAAAATAATTTTTAATTATAATTTGTTTGTTTCGAAGACTTTAATTACATTGGTATTGAAAATAATCGAATTTTCATATACAAATTTTCTCAAAATTATTAAAAATACATCATTTCTTACGGAAAATATTATAAAAATTTCTTTTAATAATTCAATTATTTCAAGAACTTTATTAAAATAGAAGATATCGAAAATAATCCAATTCCATTGATGAATTTCATTATTTGCGAAAAAATAATTTAATTTTTTGCGACTAATTTTTAAAAAGTTTTTGAAAATCATTAAATTCTTTTGAAAAATATTTTATTAATATTTTTCAGACTAATTTTTTTATTTCAATAATTGGCGGATTTCAAAGTATTGCAAATTCTTAAGAAAAAAAAGTATCTTTTAGTCGCATAAATCTAAAAAAAGTATGCAAATCGTAAAAAAGTAGTAAATAGTAGGTTTTAGTAGATAAATACGAAGTCTGTTTTTAATTTCAAATTTAAAATAAATTAATTGGCTAATTTCTATTATTTCTATCAAAAATAGATTTAATGATTAAATATTCATTTTATTTATATTTATTTATTTGAAGAAAAAATATGAAATAAATTTAATTTTAGATTTTAAATTAACAAATTAATTAACCAATTGGTATTAATTATCAAAAAATAATAGAAATTCTTTTCAGTAGTAAAAGCGAATTCTAGTCAGACTTTTAACAAACGGAAACTAACAACTATATTACTATATATTGACTGACTAATCTTTACTTTCAAGTAAAAAAATATTAAAAAAGAAGTAAAAAATATTTTTCGTTTCATTTTTCCCATTTAATCAATAAGTAATTAAAATACTTTTTCAGTTTTTTGCATTGATCGAAATGGACATTTGATTTGGTCGAAAAAAATGACGTCATAAATAGTAATTAAATACATTTTTTGTCAAAAAAAAAAAAACATTCTTGCAATTTTGCCGCATTCTTTATTAGAGAAATGCGCGACAAAGTAAAAAATTAATCGCGAAATTTAAATGCAACGGTCACAGTTGAATGCATCGTTCTCTAATTTCGACAAAACTTATGAGCCATTTCTGAGATGGCAAAAAGAAAACACGTATGTTTATAATACAACCGGGTGCAACTACGAAAGTGGTAAACCTGCCAAACGAAGACTGGTTATTAGGGAATTTTTTTTCAAGAATGAATGAATTTTTTTTTTTTTTTTGGCAAGCTCCCGGTTTCTGAAAGACATTTGCAAATATGCAGCAATCTTCGATTGTCTCTTACATCATCGTTTTTACACTTTCTTATTAGCGGTTGTATTTATATTGGAAATTATTTTTTTCAGTACTTTTTTTATTTTATATTCATATTTAATATTCAATCATTAGTCCAATCATTTTTTCGGTAATTAATACCAATTGGTTAATTAATTTGTTAATTTAAAATCTAAAATTTTTATTTCATATTTTTTCTGTAAATAAATAAATAAATAAAATAAATATTCAATCAGTTGTTAAATCTATTTTTGCTAGAAATAATAAAAATAAATTACTAGTGAAAAGAATTTTAAATAATAGATCTTCTCTCACTGATTATTGACTTGTACTACTTTAAAAATTAAGAAAACAGTCAAAATTTGTTACCAGCAGAAAAGAAGAAAAAGAAAAAAAAAAAGAAAAAATTATTTTAGTGTTCAGTTATTATTGCACACTTTTAATACTTTTTCCATCAGTGGAAAAAGTCACTTTCAGTCAGCCAGAAGTATCCGATTACTTGTAATACTCGTCAAGTTAACATTTTTATAAGAAAAAAACTTTCAATTAAATTCAAAAAAGTAAATATACTTTCTCTCGAGATGTTTTCAAATAAATAGAAAAAAAATACGTAAGAAGGGAAAATCTTAATGAACTAATTTAAAATGTATAGAAAAGTAGCGCTTTTACTAATTCCGCAATAATTTTTTTTTCTTTTTATTTTCTTTTTATTTTTTTTTGCCTTGAAAGTAGATTGATTCATTTAGTAAAGTAGTTCTCAGAATGTATACGTTGAATGGTTCTCTTTGAAGGGTGGTTTCGCATAAAATGCAAGGATGAGACGGTTTTCAACGATATGATTAAGACACCTCTCATAGAGTTTCCCCGGAGCAAGACTTTGCGTCACTTACTTATTAAGTTTGTCATTGCAAATGCTTTGCTCCTTTCGTTGGTTCTTTAGAGCGTCGTACCGTATCTCCAATATTCCCCGGGCCCTTCATCCAACCAGCCTTCATTTATTGCTACTTGACAAATAATTACCAACAGAGCGATGCTTTTCTCCCGTCGTCAAGCGCAATAGCGCATTTTGTATAATATTATATATCAAGCCACAGTATTCAAAATATCTTTGAATCAAGAGGAGAAAAGTCATTGAGGTAAAATTTCATTCAAACCAAAGACGAGAATCTATCACATTTTTTTAATATTTATTTTATAAATTATAAATTAAGGAAATAAATTTTCTACTTCTAATTTGATTACCTAATTAATTGTTTATTTTATTTAGTTACTTATTTAGTTATTCAGTAATTTATTTATTTTCATTCACTTATTTTTAGTAGTAATTACAGAAAAACAAAACTTTAATTTTGTTTTTCCCTGACTTTTCCCTGATTTCCAGACAAAATTTTCACTTTTTTCCCTGACCCTGAAGAACATCAATAACTTCTTTTTTAAATAAATATTTAATCATTATTATTTTTCTATAGGAAATTATTAAATTCAAATTCTCAAATTTAATAACTTATGTGAATGAGAATATTATTATAAAACATAAAGAAATCGACCACTCCGAGTCGAAGACTCGAAGTGATCAATTCATTCATTTTTTATAACAAATTTAAGATGACAGAGTAATAAAATCATTTTATTATATCATCAGAATATTGTAACTATAAATTCAAATTTTCAAAGTTTTTAATTTGAAACCTTTTCAAAATTCAATTATTTCTAACTATTCCCCCTTTATGCTTTTAATATTTAATTATTATCTAAAATTTTAAGTGAAATGATTCATTTTTTAATAAATTTTTATTAGAAAATTTTACGAGAATTCAATTATTTACATACAAAAATAAATAATTGATTCAATAATTGAATATTTCTTAAAATTGAATTTTTATCAAAAATTTAATCAAAATTTTAAAAAATAATTGAATTCTTTCGGCGAATTTAAAAAAAAATTTTAAGAATAAATGCAATTTTCTATCATTCCATTTAAAATTGTACAAAAAATAGTTGAAATTCTGCGATAAGTTTTGTTATTTATGAAAATAATTGAATTCTTGCAACGAGTTTTATTCAAATTTTTTTAAATAATTGAATTTTTCCAAATTTTTAAAAATTTTCTGAAAATAATTAAATTTTATCGAGAAATTTAATTAAAAAATTAAAAATAATTGAAATCTGACAAAGAATAAAAAAAACTTTTTTTTAAATAATGGATTTTCTGTAAAAATGGTTATTTTTGAAAACAAATGTATATTCTTTGGAAGAATTTTATTAACATTTTTTAAATAATTGAATTGCTTCAAAGAATTATATTTTTAACGAAAATAATTGAATTCTTTCGAAGATTCTTAGCAACATTTTTAACAATAATTCTATTCCTAGGAAGAATGTTATATTTTACGAAAATAATGTTATTCTATGACCCATTTTATTATAATTTTTCAAATTTATAAAGCATTTTATAAATTAAATTAAAATAAATTGAATTTTAATCAAATTTTTTTTAAATAATTGAATTCCCATAAAAAAATGTATTATTTGTGAAAATAATTGAATTCCTGAAAAGAATTGTATTGAAAATAATTGAATTGTATAGGAAAATTTTATTAAAATTACAAGTTTATTAACTAAATCTCGAAAAGAATTTTGTCAACATTTCTTTAAATAATAGAATTTTTAAAAGAAGTTTATTTAAATTTTTCGAAATAATTGAATTTCTCAGAACTATTTTTTTAAACATTTTTTAAATATATTTAATTTCTTCGAGAAACTTCATTAAAAGATTAAAAATAATTGAATTGGTGTGAATAAATTTATAAAAAATTGATAGGTAAATGATTTTGTGTGAAATTTTTATTAATATTTTGTTTAAATAATCGAATACTTTAAGGAATTTTTATTAAAATAGTAAATATTTTAAATAATTGAAATTTTGCAAAGAATTTTATTAAATTTTTTGAAAATAATTGAATTTTGGAGAAGAATTTTATTATTTATAAAAATAATTGAAATTTTAATGAGAATTTTTAAAAATTTTTGAACACAATTGAATTTATAAATTCTAAAAATTTAATTTTTTCCAGTACTTTTAATAAACGTTTAGCTAGAAGGGAATTTTCTATTACAAGGTAGCATTTTTGTTTGGTATTTTTACTTTCATTTGTTTTCTCATATTATTTACTCTTTTCAATTTTAGTCTGACTATAAAAGAATTATTCTACTAAAATTAAAAAAATAAATTAACAAATTGTATTAGTATTTTTGTTTGCTATTTTTGTTTTCGTTTGTTTTATACAATATTATTTACTGATTTTTAATTCTTGTCTGACCACAAAAGAGTTGTTCTACTGAAATTTGTATAAAAAATAATTTAAAAATCGATATTAACACTTGTTTTGTTATTTTTGTTTTTATTTGTTTTCTAATTGAATTTACGGTCTTCAGATTTATTGTCTGACCATAAAATACTTATTCTACTTCAAAGTAGATGGAAAATAAAATAACTTACTATTTTAGTATTTTTGTTTAGGGCCATTCAAGCATATTTTTTAAAGATTTTTTAATCCTCTCTTCTTCTTTATAAGAGAGTAGGAAGATTTTAACTTTTGTCTGACCATAACTACTAAAATTTCATAAATAATCCATTAACAAACAATATTAGTAATTGTGTTTGTTATTTTTGGTTTTAGTGGGTTACTGATTGAATTTACTGTCATTTGATTTATTGTCTCACTAAAAAAGACTTTTTCTACTAAAATTGAATAAAGAAAACTTCTTAACTAACTATTTAGTATTTTTGTTTGCTACTTTTGTTTCTATTTTTTTTATTTCATATTATTTAATATTAATATTTACTCTCTACAATTTTAGTCTGACTATAAAATACTTATTCTACTATAATAGAGTAATTGTATTGAAATTAGGATTATGGAAATTAATTAATTAAAAATATTAGTATTCTTGTCTGCTATTTTTGTTTTAATCTTTTTCGTCACATTTTGCTGTCTTTATAAAACATGTTTTATTTTTGTTTTTATGTTATTTCACTTTTTATGTTATCTATTTTAATTTTTACAAATTTTTAAGATTCCTGTTATAGATAATAAAGCTTTCTATAAGTCAAAAAATGTAATATTAACAAATTTTACCGAAGAAAAATAATTAGAATAATTTAAATTTAAATTTAAAAAAATACAAGTAGATAATTCCATATATGGTCAGACAGTAAATTTAAAAATCAGATTAGAACTGTTTATTACATAGAATATATAGCTAAAGGATATATTTACTTCTATAACTAATTAGATTTCACATAACTATCGATTGACTAAAATCATCCACGCTCCCCTTTCTCTCTTACTCTTCTCTCTCCGTCTTACCCATACGTCCGTCTCACTCGCACCTTGACGCGCACGGGCCCATTTCCCTCGCTCATTCGTCGTTTCGCCGGCGGACGTCCGGCCCATTTTCTTTCACCCTCCACTCTCTCCATTTTCTTCCGTGTCTTTCACTCTCTCTATTCTCGAATACCTCCGTGCTGGTTCTGCTTTCCTAATACTTCTCGCGCTTAGAATTTAAGGAAATTGTTTAAATAAACGCATATGATATAATTTTAAGATCGCGGATCGATACCGAACGTATGTACATATACGTTGGTATCATATGAGTATATGCTTATAGGTGTATATATATATACCTATATACGTATATATATATATATATATGCATACGTGTAGGCATATACTCGCATAACAGCCAACCCTATATGATTCGTACGTGAAGAAGCGACGCCGCGAATTAATATTAAGGTATGATTGAAACTTGTATGCAAATTTATGTGTGTTTTATATAAATAATTTGAATACTATAAAATTATGTTAACTTTAACTCTTTCGTTCGGTATGCAAATTGTGTGTACGAGTGAGAGAGAAAGAGCTATGTTTGAACGTAGTCCGAAAGGATTAGTGTCAACTTTTGACGCTACGAGCGTTATTTTAAGAAATTCTATGTAAGATTGAGTTCTCTCGCATCCGACATGTTTCATTACCCCTATAAAAGGCGGGGGTGCGAGACCACCCAGTCAGTCGATCACTCACTTGCACTCGATGTTGATCCTCTCCTCTAACGAATAAAGTTCTTTGCAACTCCATTCACCAGAGTATTTTTATCATTTTTGCCGAGCCTGAAGTGTTCCTCACCTCACTCGACGATTTTTGGGTCTTGCTGTGTTCACAGTAAGTACTGTTTTACCCTTCTCCGGTATTACCGATACGGAAGAGTCCCTCTTCTGAAAATCGTAATCCGAGAAGACGCTGATAGGTGTCTCGCCTTGTCGTCCAACTGTACGGAAGAGTCCCTCTTCTGCAAGGTTTGACGACGAAGTGATACTCGTACGGTACGTACCCGTAGAGACGCGCTATACGGAAGAGCCACTCTTCCGAGAATAGTCGCCACTACGTGTGCACTCCAGAGCGAGTCGTCTCCCCGCGGTCCGCCGAATTAACGGAAGAGTCTCTCTTCCGCGATTCCGTACTACGGGAGACCACCTATCTAGCCTCGTTTCGTCGTTCGTCACGGTACGGAAGAGCCTCTCTTTCGAGCCGCCGAGCGCATTTTTAGCACCAAGAAAAAAAACAAACTATTAGACCGCGCAGTCGCTAAGGGCGAAATTCGCTCGAGAAGTCTCTGCGTTGCGCGTAAATTACGGAAGAGTCCCTCTTCTGCGCTTACGCAACAACGTATGACCGGCCCTCGAGACGTGCCGATCGCCGGTAGTATACAGAAGAGTCTCTCTTCTGCGTTATTACCCCGTAAATACTTTTTCCATAACTATTTTTTCTTTCTACCCAAGTCGAATCGGTTTTTCCTCGTTTCGCACCCTTTGACCGTGTCATCCACACCGTGACCGGTATCAAATTGGCGCCCAACGTGGGGCCACGAGATTCTTTTTCGGGTCTCGATGGATTTCGAGACGAATCCCCCATTATGAGATGTCTCCTTCGCCACGCCGGACAATTTCACACACTCCTGTAAAATCCAGACGAAGCCCGCACAACTTACGTGACTTACCAGGTCGTCGCCCACAAGGAGGTCTTTTTCGAACTCCCCCATCCGCGCAACGATTCATCACGCAAGCTGGACCTTTGGCTGAATTTTCAAATCTATTTCCAACTAATTCCGGGACCATAACCTCTGTTCCGGTGGCGCCCAACCCCTCACTTATAGCTCGTATGTCGAGTACTTCCGACGATTCTTCCGATTTTGTTTCACGAACATTTATGGGATCAGATATGGAAGAGTCAACCAATCAAACCTCTACCGAGGTGGGCCAACCAACAATTGTCCCAAATGGCACTACGCCTGGGACAACAACTAACACTGCACGGCCATCCGTGCCCATGCCCTCCAACTTGTCCTTTGAATCTTGGTTAAGCCTCATTCGAGCTTTTCAAGCCCCTCCTCCACCGTTTCCAGAATTCAGTGGTTTGGATCATGAAGATCCACATAAATTCCTGGTTAACTGTGAGCGATATTTCTCACAGGCTCAAACCGAAGAGAATCAGAAAACCCAACTAATCATAAAAGGTTTTCGGGGAGAAGCTTTGAAATGGTGGAGTCTCTTTAAAGATCTGTCCCTTTCATGGGTCGATTTTAAAGATAGTTTCAACCGCAAATATTGCAGCCCTACTGCTCTCATGCGTTTGCAAGCTTCGCTCTATTCGCAAAAACAAGGAGAGAGAGAGCCAGTGGCTATATTTTTACAACAAAAATACCTGCTCTCTCAGAGACTTGTCCCTACAATGCCTCAACCAGATTTAACCATCCTCTTGATGGAATCGCTGAAACCGACCTTACGTCGCCTTGTCCGTCCTACTGCGCCAAAGTCGTTTTCTGAACTTATGGAGGCGTCCATCTTGGCAGAACAGGACGAGGCCGACTGTACACCTCGCAAACCGGCTTCCACAAAAGAAGAAGCCCCGAAGAAGGTAACCCCTGAGCCGTCTACACTCAAACCTTCTCAGTTACCCCAATGTCGTTTTTGCCCTGAGCGTCATTACCACCGAGATTGCCCCGTGTTAGCTACGAAACGCACTGAGCAACCGTCGGAAAACTGGCGAGCTCCGGCGGCCAAACCACCCACAACGGCCGCCGCGAGCCCATCCAACCAGCAGTAAACTCCATCTATTCCACCGCACAGGATCTGCCTCGAACCCGCGTACGTATAGGAAATCGGGAAATCGTTGCAGAAATTGACTCCTGTGCTTCCCATAACTTCGTCAAGCTTTCCGTTCTCACGGAAGCTGAACGAAGTCAACTCAAGCCTGGTCCCCAGCGAGCTGACCTTGCCGCAAACGGAGCATCGATGAAGTTGCATGGTAATCTCGAATTAAGCCCCCTCCTAGGAGACCGTGCCTACCCTGGTACGTTTCACGCATGCGCTGACTTACGTGCAGATCTTATTCTAGGCCGCGCCTGGCTCAAAGATCACCGTGTTCAACATGAACACCACACGGATTGTCTCTATCTAGGCACTACCGACCGTCGACGCATTTTTCTCGGGTATATACCTGCAACGGATAACTCCCCCACAAACCCAATTGAGTTTGACCTCGATGCGTCCATTCCCGCCGAAATTGTTTCTCGTTTAAAAAGCATACTTCAAACTTACGAGTCTGTCTTTCATAAAGGCGGGAAACTAAAACAGACCCTTGCCATTCAACATGAAATTATTATTCTGAATCCCCAACCTTTCCGTGAACCGCCTCGACGTTTCTCCGATGTGAAAAAACAATTCATCAATGAGAAAACGATCGAAATGCTGGCTGACGAGGTCATCGAACCTGCCACGGAAAAGTTCAGCTCTGCTCTGGTTGTTACTGAGAAAGCTGGTGGCGAACTTCGACTCTGCGTGGATTATCGCAGAATTAACGCCCAAACAGTGGACGCTCCACAATGTTTGCCCAGAATCCACGAGATTTTAAAGGATCTTGGTAAAAATACTATTTTTAGCACTTTAGATCTCAAAAGTGGTTATTGGCAAGTTCCCCTCACCCCCGAGTCACGTAAATACACCGCTTTCTCTACTCCAGACGGAGGCCAGTACCGTTTCCGAGTCATGCCTTTCGGGTTAAAGAATGCCCCGGGTACTTTTCAGAATCTAATGAGAGAAGTATTCTCCTCGTACTGGGGAAAATTCTGTATCGCCTATCTCGACGATATAATAATTTTCTCCTCCAGCTGGGAGGACCACCTTCTCCAATTATCCCTAGTTTTGGAACGACTCCAAATCTATGGGCTCACGTGCTCACCGTCCAAATGTAAATTTGGGCAAAACAAGTTTCCCTATCTCGGTCACACGGTGACATCTGAAGGCAATCAAGCTAAACCGTGCCATGTAGAGGCGATCCAAGTAGCTCCACCGCCCCGAAACCGTAAACAACTGTCCTCGTTCTTGGGTACGTGTAACTGGTTGATGGAGTATGTTCCCAATTACTCCATTCTCACCTGCCGACTCACGGACTTATTATCGCCCAAGAAACCCTACAAATGGACAGCGGAGCACCAGGAGGCATTTGAAGCAATAAAAAGAGCGTTTAAAAAATCCTGCGCCTCTCAGCCGACCGGATCCCAACCTCCCTTTCATTCTGCAAACTGACGCAAGTTCTCTAGGCATAGGAGCAGTACTTTATCAGGAAGATGAAAGTGGCAAACGCCACATCATTTCTTACGCCAGTGCCAAATTCAGCCCTACCGAATCTCGTTACCATTGTAATGAGCAAGAATGTTTGGCTATCATATGGGCCATAAAAAAGTACCATCCTTACCTAGAGGACCGTCCTTTCATTGTCCGAACAGACAGTAAAACCCTGACCTGGTTAGATCAAATGAAAGACTCAAAGGCAAAATTAACGCGCTGGCACATTTTTCTCAGCGAGTTCAACTTCAAAATTGAACACGTCCCCGGAAGAGAGAATAAGTTGCCAGATGCCCTGTCTCGTCAACCTGATCCTCAGGAGTCAACGCCAGGCGAACCGGATTTGGAACGAATGTCCGTTCCCTCCCAACAAAGGACAACTGCCTCACTCTCGTCGCCAGCTCTAAACGCCATCTATGCTCCATCATTACTAGAAGAAATCGCTAACGAACAGCAATCTGACTTGTCGCTTACTCGTCAGATGGAACAATGGTTGGAACTTCAACAGGTAGGGGCCACGACCGCCGCAGAAGAGGATTTCCTTCACAACAACACCTTAGATGAAAAAGGTTTCTGGAAATTCTGTCCACAAAATCAAAAGTGGACACTCAGAGTACCTGCATCTATGAAACAACGTGTGATTTGGGAATATCACGACGCCGACTTAGCCGGACATCCTGGAGCCGAAGAAACCATTCGCAGCATTCGCGAACACTTCTTCTGGTCCGGAATGAATCGAGAAGTAAAGAGATACGTAGCGCAATGCGAGCTGTGTATCTGCACCAAACCTCTCCACGGTCAACCATCAGTTGGTCTACGGCCTCGATCACCAAGAACAGCATGGGAAACGCTAGCCGTGGATTTAATGGGACCGTATCCATTAACAAGAAAGGGTCATCGTTACATATTAGTAGTGACTGACCTTTTCACCAGATGGGTAGAAGCATTTCCCCTGCGAAACGCCGAAGCGCCTACAATCACGAGAGTCTTAGAAGATGAAGTTTTCTCTCGATATGGATATCCGAGTCGTATTCTCAGTGATAACGGACCACAATTCAGAAGCCAAGCTTGGGCAGCAGCTTGTCAAAAGTGGAACAGTACCTTGTGGACTACCCCCACTTACCACCCTCGAGCAAATCCAACCGAACGGCGCAATCAAGAAGTCAAAAAAGGATTGCGTTTGAGACTACACGAGGGCAACCAACAAATTTGGGACGTCCAACTGCCCAATTTGCTGTTCACACTGCGCAGACGCAAAAACGCGGCTACAGGCTCAACTCCTGGATATCTGCTATTTGGTCGCGAAATCAAACGACCCGGAGAATTCGACATTCACCCAGCCCTTGAACCAGGCCTGGGCCAAGATCCTGTAGCACAGAGAGAAGAAAAAGCTCGTCTGAATCAGCGAAAATATCAGCGACGCTACGCCGGCCCAATTTCGGAACCACTTTTCCAAATTGGAGATCAAGTCTTCGCTACGAATCATCGGTTGTCCAACGCTGCAGAACATTACAACGCCAACCTAGCTGCGGCCCGAACAGGGCCGTACACTGTGATAGAAGTCATATCACCGGAAGTATTTTGCATCCAGAAGGAAGACGGGAAACATAAGGTACATCAGAGTCAGTTAGTACGAGCACCTTTAGCTCGGCCGGAAAGGAACTTAGGACATCCGGATGGAGTTCAACAACAAGTCATCCTACCGACCGACGATCTTCTGCCACTCGAGCCCATTCTCGAAACAGAGGACGATCTCTCGAATCATCTCACACCCTCAGGTCCGGATGATTATAGATCAAACAACATTGCTCAGACAGATAAACAACTGACTGATACCCCAGTAGCGGTATCCACAGTAGAACGTTACGCAGCTGAACAAGCTCCGCTCGGTTCTACACAACAACAAGATGGAGGTGTTCCGGAGGGAGTACCAATTTTGGAGCAGCATGAGGCTGAACAAGCCCCAGCTACAACAGCTGCAGCTGAACAAGCTACAGCGAACCACGAAGCAGACATCGAACCAACATCTGACGTCACACAACAGCGATATCCTTCTCGACGTCGTACCGATGCTTTATATCGGGATGCGCGTTGGTATGCGCCCCGAACTAAGAAAAATTAAATGATAACTACTACTCGATCAATGATAGGATGAAAAGATCCCCTTAAATGGGGCCAATTGTAAACGGTTGTTTAATTTAATTTTTTAATTAAATAATCATTTAAGATGCACTTTCCATCCCATTTTTCTCGAGTAAGGAAAATCATAACTTTATTGAGAATTATAACCATAACTGTGTATTAATTGTATAATATAAATTAATATATATCTCTATATATTAATATATAATAAACTATAATTAATACAGTTATATATAATTCTTAATATAAGGAATTTATATTGATTACTATTTTTATTATTATAAGTTAGAATCAGAATCAGCAAGCACTACAATTTCTCCATTTTCCTTTCACTTTTCCGTGCCCAGCGCACAGCCCATTTTCTTTCATCCACGCTCCCCTTTCTCTCTTACTCTTCTCTCTCCGTCTTACCCATACGTCCGTCTCACTCGCACCTTGACGCGCACGGGCCCATTTCCCTCGCTCATTCGTCGTTTCGCCGGCGGACGTCCGGCCCATTTTCTTTCACCCTCCACTCTCTCCATTTTCTTCCGTGTCTTTCACTCTCTCTATTCTCGAATACCTCCGTGCTGGTTCTGCTTTCCTAATACTTCTCGCGCTTAGAATTTAAGGAAATTGTTTAAATAAACGCATATGATATAATTTTAAGATCGCGGATCGATACCGAACGTATGTACATATACGTTGGTATCATATGAGTATATGCTTATAGGTGTATATATATATACCTATATACGTATATATATATATATATATATGCATACGTGTAGGCATATACTCGCATAACAGCCAACCCTATATGATTCGTACGTGAAGAAGCGACGCCGCGAATTAATATTAAGGTATGATTGAAACTTGTATGCAAATTTATGTGTGTTTTATATAAATAATTTGAATACTATAAAATTATGTTAACTTTAACTCTTTCGTTCGGTATGCAAATTGTGTGTACGAGTGAGAGAGAAAGAGCTATGTTTGAACGTAGTCCGAAAGGATTAGTGTCAACTTTTGACGCTACGAGCGTTATTTTAAGAAATTCTATGTAAGATTGAGTTCTCTCGCATCCGACATGTTTCATTACCCCTATAAAAGGCGGGGGTGCGAGACCACCCAGTCAGTCGATCACTCACTTGCACTCGATGTTGATCCTCTCCTCTAACGAATAAAGTTCTTTGCAACTCCATTCACCAGAGTATTTTTATCATTTTTGCCGAGCCTGAAGTGTTCCTCACCTCACTCGACGATTTTTGGGTCTTGCTGTGTTCACAGTAAGTACTGTTTTACCCTTCTCCGGTATTACCGATACGGAAGAGTCCCTCTTCTGAAAATCGTAATCCGAGAAGACGCTGATAGGTGTCTCGCCTTGTCGTCCAACTGTACGGAAGAGTCCCTCTTCTGCAAGGTTTGACGACGAAGTGATACTCGTACGGTACGTACCCGTAGAGACGCGCTATACGGAAGAGCCACTCTTCCGAGAATAGTCGCCACTACGTGTGCACTCCAGAGCGAGTCGTCTCCCCGCGGTCCGCCGAATTAACGGAAGAGTCTCTCTTCCGCGATTCCGTACTACGGGAGACCACCTATCTAGCCTCGTTTCGTCGTTCGTCACGGTACGGAAGAGCCTCTCTTTCGAGCCGCCGAGCGCATTTTTAGCACCAAGAAAAAAAACAAACTATTAGACCGCGCAGTCGCTAAGGGCGAAATTCGCTCGAGAAGTCTCTGCGTTGCGCGTAAATTACGGAAGAGTCCCTCTTCTGCGCTTACGCAACAACGTATGACCGGCCCTCGAGACGTGCCGATCGCCGGTAGTATACAGAAGAGTCTCTCTTCTGCGTTATTACCCCGTAAATACTTTTTCCATAACTATTTTTTCTTTCTACCCAAGTCGAATCGGTTTTTCCTCGTTTCGCACCCTTTGACCGTGTCATCCACACCGTGACCGGTATCAAAATAAATAAAATATTTTTAACGTTTAGAATTTTCTCCATTTGTTTACTTATTCATAAAGAAGAAATTTAAACATTTACATTTAAAACAAGGAAAAAAACAGGAAATTTACATCTCTAACTTTAAGAAAATATTATCTCAACCCTTTATTTCTTTTTATTTATCTCCTTAATTTTTTTTTCCTTTTTCAAAGAGAGAGAGAGAGAGGGGGGAGGAGAATTTGCCAAACTCTCTCGTAAGAGAAAAACATGAGGTAAAAAATATTATTTTTATATATCCCTAAAATGCGTTGCGCGCACTTATATAAAAGAGGAAAGTATTGAGAAAAGAAATTTTCTAGAGCTCTTAACTTCCATTCTGATGCAAATTTAAACGTGGCAAAATTTATGGTCTGCTACCTGTCCATTTTGTGAGAATCATACGTGTGTCGCATATATGACATGCAAGTAGTCCGGTGCATAATGTGATTGATCGTCAGAGCAAGTTGTATGTATATATATGTATACGTCACGCGGAAAAAGGGAGATGTTGAAAAAAAGAGGAATGGAGAGTTGATTGAGCGCAAGATCTCTACGTATGCATTCCGAGTCCGCAAATGACCCAGAAAATTGATTTTTTTTCCTCCTTTTTTGCAAACCGTTACGAATTCCGTACTATCAATTCTAATTTATCATTATTGCACCGAAAAAGAAATTTTATTTTCAAATTAAGAATAATTAGTATTTAAATAATTATTAATTATATTAATGATAATAATTAAGGAGCCATTCAAGTACTTATTACGTAAGAATATTTTTAGGGTCGTCCTCTAAATAATAATACAGAAATTAATTGGATTAATTGAATTAATTAAATAATAATTGTTTAACAATTTGTTCAAGGACAATTTTTTTAAACTAAAATTATTTGACTCAAGGAAATATTTATTTGATAATAGCCAAATAATCTGATATTTGAATGAAACAAATTTTTACTTCAGTGGTATTAATAGAAAGAGACAAAATTTTTTTTATTTCCAAAATAAGTAGCCAATCAAAAAAACATGTTTCACATCAAACACATCACAGTAAATCGTGAGGTATTAAAAAGTGTTACAGATTAAATTAACACCAAAAAAAATGAAAATAATCAATTTTGGTGTTATTTTTTACAATAAATGAAATTTTAGTTTATTACATTTTTTTAAAACTATAAAACATGAAGAAATTGATTACTCCGAGTCTTCGACTCGGAGTGATCGATTTCTTTATATTTTATAATAATTAAAAATGACCAAGTAATAAAATCATTATTTTATATCGTGATAATATTATACTTCTTCAAAATTATTTTCATTAATTCGATTCAATTGTTATTTTAAAAAATTTTTAACTACAATTTTACTTTATATCTATTATTTTTAATAATTTTCGAAAAAGTTCTTTGACAATTTTCAAATCCATTTGTTTACAATATTACATTTCACGAAATTTCAATTATTCCTAAATTCTTTAATTAAATGCATATTAGAAAATAAAAACTTCAAATAATATAAAAGAAAATTCAATTAAACTTTTTCAAAAAAATTAATTTCAAAATTCAATTATTTCTAAAAATTCACGCTATATTGCTTTTAATATTCAATTATAATCTAAAATTTTAACTGAAATTCATTTTTATGAAATAAAAATCAATTTTTATTGGAAAATTCTACAAAAATTTAATTATTTAAATGCAAAAGTAAATAATTTATTGAATAATTGAATGTTTCTCAAAATTCAATTCTCATAAAGAATTTTAGTAACAAATATTTAAATAATTGAATTCTTTTGTCGAATTTTATTAAAACTTGCATGAACATAATTACTTTTTTCAAGGAATTCAATTATAATTGCATGAAAAATAATTGAAACGCTGCGATGAGTTTTATGAGAATTTTCAAATTCATTCGTTTACAATTTAATTTTACAAAATTTCAATTATTCGGAAATTCTGCAATTAAATTTATATTGATAAATAAAAACTTGAAATTATTTCAATAAAAATCCTATTAAACTTTTAAAAAGAATTAATCCTAAAGAATTGTTTGTCAAAAATATGAAAAGTTAAAAATTTCAATGATTTTAGTATGAAAACTTTTTCAAAATTTAATTATTTCTAAAAATTCACATTATAATGTTTTTAATATTGAATTATAATCTAAAATTTTAACTGAAATTCATTTTTAAAACCATTTTTATTAATAAATTCTATGAGAATTCAATTATTTAAATACAAAAATAAATAATTTATTAATTTCATTTGTCTTGAAATTAAATTCTCATAAAAAATGTTATCAACAAATTTTTTAAATCATTAAATTCTTTGGGCGAATTTTAATAAAATTTTTAACAATAATTACATTTTTTGAGGAATTCGATTAAAATTGCATTGAAAATAAATTAAAATTGTGCAATGAGTTTTATTATTTATATGAAAATAATTGAATTCCCAAAAAAATTTTATTATTTATAAAAATAATTGAATCCTCGTATAAATTTTATTATTTACGAAAATAATTGAATTATCGCGAAGAAATTTATAAAAAATTTGTAAATATTTGAATTCCAGTGAAATTCTTATTATTTATGAAAATAATTAAATGTTTGCGTACAATTTTTGTTAAAATTGTTTCTAAATAATTAAATTCTTTTGGGTAATTTTATTAAAATATTAGATATTGAAAATCATTGAAATAAGGAAAATTTTCGAAAATATTTTAAATTTTGACAAGAATTTTATTAAATTTTTTGAAAATAATTAAATTTTGAAGAAGAATTTTTTTATTTATAAAGGTAATAATTGGGATTTTAGCGAAATTTTTGTAATAAATTTTGATACAATTTTTTACAATAATTACACTTTTCGAAAAACTCGAATAAAATTTTATTAAAAATATTTGAAATTGTGCAATGAGTTTTATTATTTTATGAAAATAGTTGAATTCCCAAAAAATTTTATTATTTATAAAAATGATTGAATCACTGGAAAAATGTTATTATTTATGAAAAAAGTTGAATTAATGCGAAGAAATTTATAAAAAAAATTTATAAATAATTGAATTCCTGTAAAAATTTTTATTATTTATGAAAATAATTGAATGTTTGCGTAGAGTTTTATTCAAATTTTTTTTAATAATGGAATTCGTTTGGAAAATTTTATTGAAATAGTAGATATTGAAAATCATTGAATTTTAGAAAACTTTTGAAAATAATTGAAATTTTGACAAGAATTTGATTAAAATTTTGTAAAATAATTGAATATCAGAGAAGAATTTTATTATTTATAAAGAGAATTGAAATTTTGACGAGAATTTTTAAAAATTTTTGAACACAATTGAATTTAGTAACTATATGTTACTAAGTTAGTTAGTAAGTTAGTAACTAACTTACTAACTTACTAACTTACTATTCTCCCTGGAGTAGCTAAATTCGTTGAATTTTTCCAAATCATTGACTTTGGTGTTTTATTTAAAGTAAAATTTTATTCATAGTTAAAAATAACACCAAAATAGATTATTTTAATCCTTTCTGGTGTTAATTTAATCCCAGAGAGATTAAACTGTTGCAGATTATTTTAATCTATTCTGGTGTTATTTTAACACCTCACGTTTTACTGTGTATTTTATAATTGAATTAAACTTAATTTTTATTGAATAAAACAATAAGTTTTATTCAATAAAAATTAAGTTTAATTCAATTATGTGTGGAATCAAAATTATTATGTTTAATTCAAAAATAATGCAATGAGCAAAAGGTGAATGTTTTGTATACTAATATAAGGTGTTAGAGGTATATATCGTAGAAGGTGAAAAAAAAGGTGTGCAGTGAAATGTCGCAGGCACGATAATTGCTTTGTTTAATTTTCATGGGTTCAAAAGAGCCGCGTGCCAAGTATTCAACAGTACCTGCACACGCGTAATTCTATTTAAATCCAAAATGTAAATACCGCATTTATAAAGCCATACATCAAGCTGGCTACTATATTCCTTGGCATACGGAAGAATATAAAATAGCTAAGGGAAGATGGGACATGATCCGAGTGTCGGTGGATCAGATATGCAATAACTCAAGTTGCCGAAAAAATCTTTCAGCAAATATCACGCAGTTACTTTCAATTTAAATCAAATTGAGACAAACAGTTTACAAACATTTTCCAGCAATTAATTAATTAACTATATATTAATCTTCGTATTCTTTCATTCATTCTGTCCGCAGCATGAAATTAGTTTTTGTGTATGCTCTTGTTTTTTTTCTTTAAAAAATATTGTTTGACAAATCGAAAATAGTACAGGTATTTTTTCACAATTCATAATAAAATAATATTAGAAATTAGAAAATTTAAAAAAAATTGTGATTAACAAATGGAAAATATACCCATTTTGATTGTTATAGCTTTTTTCTATAACAAATTTCGTTTGACTGATCTAAATTATTATGCAAATTATTCTCCATTTTATTTATAAAAAATACTAGAAAATTGTTAATTGTTAAAAAAATTTGATTAAAAAGTAGGAAATATACCCATTTTATGCATAATTTTTATTTCTCAATAACAATATTGTTTACTAACTTTTTTCTTTTTGGAAGAAAAACATAAGATATTCCCGTTTCTTAATATTTTTGTAGAAAATTCTCAATTTTCATAAGGAAATAATTTGCATCAATTCTATTTCTTAATTTCAATTGTTTTAATAAAATTCAAAGCTTTTTAAAAATAGAGGACAAAAATGTTTATAATGGATTATTAACATATTTTCAGTAGAAGTACTCTGTTATGGTCAGACAAAAGTTAAAATCTTTTATTTATGGAAATTTAATTATTTAAAACAAATTTTGAAAAAAATTCTTCACTAGAAATCAATCATTTTTAAAAATAATAAAATTTTTCTTGAAAATTCAATTCTTTAAAAAAAATTTAATAAAATGCTTCATAAATTTGAAAATTTATAATACAATTGGTCGTAGAATAAAATCATTTTCGTAAAATATAACATTCTTCCTAGGAATTCAATTATTGTCAAAAATGTTTGTAAGAATCTTCGAAAGAATTCAATTATTTTCGTAAAATATAACATTCTTCCTAGGAATTCAATTATTGTCAAAAATGTTTGTAAGAATCTTCGAAAGAATTCAATTATTTTCGTAAAAAATAAAATTCTTCAAAGCTATTCAATTATTTAAGAAATTTTAATTAAATTCTTCCCAAGAATTCAATTTTTTTCAAGAAAAAACATTTTCACAGGAATTCAATTATTTAAAAAAAAAAAAATTTTAATTCTTTGTCAAATTTCAATTTTTTTCAATTTTTTAATGAAATTTCTCGATGGAATTTAATTATTTTCAAAAAGTTTTATAAAACATTCAGTGAAATTCAATTATTTAAAAAAATTGGCATAAAATTCTTTAGAAGAAACTAATTATTTTCATAAATAATATTTTCCTCCGGAATACAATTATTTTTACAAATCACTTGCACTTTGAGAAATTTAATAATAATAATAATAATTTAATAATTGCTTTTGTTTTCTTTAATGACATCTATAATGTCATAACATTGAATACAATAATTAAATAGCTCTTTCCGGGAAATTTCGCACGAAATTATACAAATGTTTTATTGAAAATGAACGATAAGAATTTGGGTGAAATTTGACGTTGAATGGATTAAGTGGATGATGTGCGCGTGGATTATTTGAAATTCCTACGGTTGACGACACTTGAGTTTATTATATGACCACCCCGTAGAGACTTCCCTGCTTTAGGAAAATGCTTTGCGGACTTCCGCGCGGGAGAATTCGTATGCTGAGTACAAAACACCTTGTATGAAGGGTAGAGAGAGAGTCGTCGTTGTCGTTGTCGTTGTTGGAGAATGCAGAGAAGAGGAGAAAAAGAGAGCGAGTGAACCGAGAGACAGGCTCTGGGATCGAATCTGCATGCCAAACCCATTTCCTATATACGACGGGGCTTTCTATATACTTCTTCTATACTTTTCTCTTTTTCTTTTTTCTTTTTCTTTTTTTATATATTTTCCTTCTTTTTCCTCTCTTGGAAGACCAAAACTGGAGAAGGGTGAGGAGACGACGATCCATCGAACAGAGAAATACAACCTGCCTCTGAAGTTTCTCCTTCAAACTCTTTCTCTCCTTCTCTCCTTCTCTATTTCTCTTTCTCTCACTGTTGCACTCTATTTGCAATCTCAGAAAAATACATTTTTCTATTCGTGTGTAACTTTATTTATTCCTTTTTGATTTTCTTGTGAGAGAAAACTCTTTTTCGAATTGATAACACTTTTTTTTTCTCACAGTAAAACGTTTAATCCCTCTAAGATTAAATTAACACCAGAAAATATTAAAATAATCTATTTTGGTGTTATTTTTAACTATAAATGAAATTTTACTTTAAACAAAACACCAAAGTCAACGATTTGCAAAAATTCAACGAATTTAGCTTCTCCAGGGAGAATAGTAAGTTAGTAAATTAGTTACTAACTTAGCTACTAACTTACTATAACTAACTTAGTAACATAGTTAATAAATACAATTGTGTTCAAAATTTTTTTAAAATTTTCGTTAAAATTTCAATTTTTTATTGTAAATAATAAAATTCTTCTCTGATATTCAATTATTTTACAAAATTTTAATCAAATTCTTGTCAAAATTACAATTATTTTCAAAAGTTTTTTAGTAAGTTAGTAAGTTTGTTACTAACTTAGTTACTAACTTACTAACTAACTAACTTAGTAACATAGTTAATAAATACAATTGTGTTCAAAAATTTTTTAAAATTTTCGTTAAAATTTCAATTCTCTATTGTAAATAATAGAATTCTTCTCTGATATTCAATTATTTTACATAATTTTAATCAAATTCTTGTCAAAATTTCAATTATTTTCAAAAGTTTTCTAAGATTCAATAATTTTCAATATCTACTATTTCAATAAAATTTTCAAAAATAAGTCCATTATTAAAAAAAATTTGAATAAAATTCTACGCAAACATTCAATTATTTTCATAAATAATAAAATTTTTTACAAGAATTCAATTATTTACCAATTTTTTTATAAATTTCTTCGCAATAATTCAATTATTTTCATAAATAATAACATTGTAACAGGGATTCAATTATTTTTATAAATAATAAAATCTTTTTGGGAATTCAACTATTTTCATAAAATAATAAAACTCATTGCACAATTTCAATTATTTTTAATAAAATTTTAATCGAGTTTTTTCGAAAAGTGTAATTATTGTAAAAAATTTTATCAAAATTTATTACAAAAATTTCGCTAAAATCCCAATTATTACCTTTATAAATAAAAAAATTCTTCTTCAAAATTTATTTATTTTCAAAAAATTTAATAAAATTCTTGTCAAAATTTAAATTATTTCCAAAAATTTTCCTTATTTCAATGATTTTCAATATCTAATATTTTAATAAAATTACCCAAAAGAATTTAATTATTTAGAAACAATTTTAACAAAAATTGTACGCAAACATTTAATTATTTTCAAAAATAATAAGAATTTCACTGGAATTCAAATATTTACAAATTTTTTATAAATTTTTTCGCGATAATTCAATTATTTTCGTAAATAATAAAATTTATACGAGGATTCAATTGTTTTTATAAATAATAAAATTTTTTTGGGAATTCAATTATTTTCATAAATAATAAAACTCATTGCACAATTTCAATTATTTTAAATGCAATTTTAACCGAATTCCTCGAAAAATGTAATTATTGTTAAAAATTTTATTAAAATTCGTCCAAAGAATTTAATGATTTAAAAAATTTGTTGATAACATTTTTTACGAGAATTTAATTTCAAGAAACATGAAATTAATAAATTATTTATTTTTGTATTTAAATAATTGAATTCTCGTAATATTTACTAATAAAAATGGTTTTAAACATGAATTTCAGTTTAAATTTTAGATAATAATTAAATATTAAAAGCATTATAACGTGGATTTTTAGAAATAATTAAATTTTGAAAAAGTTTTAAACTAAAATCATTGAAATTCTTAATTTTTCATATTTTTGACAAACAATTCTGTAGAATTAATTCTTTTTAAAAGTTTAATAGGATTTTTATTGAAATTATTTCAAATTTTTATTTTTCAATATCTATTTAATTGCAGAATTTCCGAATAATTGAAATTTTGTAAAATTAAATTGTAAACGAATGAATTTGAAAATTCTCATAAAACTCGTCGCAGCGTTTCAATTATTTTTCATACAATTATAATTGAATTTCTTGAAAAAAGTAATTATGTTCATGCAAGTTTTAATAAAATTCTTCGAAAAAATTCAATTATTTAAAAATTTGTTACTAAAATTCTTTATGAGAATTGAATTTTAAGAAACATTCAATTATTCAATAAGTTATTTACTTTTGCATTTAAATAATTAAATTCTTGTAGAATTTTCCAATAAAAATTGATTTTCATTTCATAAAAATGAATTTCAGTTAAAATTTTAGATTATAATTGAATATTAAAAGAAATATAGCGTGAATTTTTAGAAATAATTGAATTTTAAAATTAATTTTTTTGAGAAAATTTAATTCAATTTTCTTTTATATTATTTGAAGTTTTTATTTTCTAATATGCATTTAATTATAGAATTTAGGAATAATTAAAATTTCATGAAATTGAATATTGTAAACAGATCGATTTGAAAATTACCAAAGAACTTTTTCGAAAATTATTAAAAATAATAGATATAATGTAAAATTGTAGTTAAAAATTTTTAAAAATAATAATTGAATTGAAATAATGAAAATAATTTTGAAAAAGTATAATGTGCTTATAATATAAAATAATTGTTTTATTTCTTGGTCATCTTTAATTATTGTAAAATAATAATTAAAATAATAATTAAAATAATAATAATTTACAGTTATAAAAAAATTTAATGAACTAAAATTTCATTCATTGTAAAAAATAACACCAAAATTGATTATTTTAATCTTTTTTTGTGTTAATTTAATCTGCAACAATTTTTAATACCTCACGATTTACTGTGGCTGCATAAAATATCGGTTTTTAGAAATTTCTTTTGGTTCGACAGAGGATTTCGGTAGAATAATATTGTTTTATCGTCAAACGGGAAAAATAATGACTAATTCAGTTAGAAAACAAAAGAAAAACAAAATTAGCAAACACTGCTATTAGTATCGTTTGTTAATTTACCTTTTTATGTAATTTCAGTAGAATATATCAGTTATGGTCAGACAGAACATTGAAATTACTACTAACGACGTTTTAAATTATTAAATGAAATTGAAAAGAAAATGAAAACAAGGATTCGTTCGCAAGGTAGGAAAATAAATACCATTCATCATACAGAATACCATTCACCCAAAATAAATTTCGTATTTACTTTACACATATTACATATATTAATAATAAGTGCGAAAAATGAAAAAACAAGCGTGAAATTGTAACAAGAAAATTTGACGCAACCGCAAATCGTACAGTGTGCCACGTGTATGCACATGATGAGCAGGACATGATTTATTATATATTATAGTGGAGCGTTTCTTGTAGACACAAAAGTCTCGCGGTACCGCCCAGACATGTATGTATACATATATATATAGGGCCAGACATATGCCGCGGGTTGTGAGGATTAGAATGCGCGTGAATGGAAGAAAATACGAATTGATACAGTCGTTAAGAAGAGACCCCTCTCTCTTTGAACCTTTTTTTGGTTTGTGCCAAGGTTTCTTTACTCTCGCGAGCCTCGAGAACGAATTTCTTTTTACTTCTGTCGGTTAGGTTTTAAGGGACCCGATTTATTATAAATTCAAACACGTGTGATCGTTATTTCACTCATCTCTCTGATACAACTATATATAGATATATAAATTTGTGCATTCAAAATGTCTTTATATAATATACACACAAGACACTAAATCTTTCGAAATCAAATCGTGAATATCATTAAATTTAATTTGCAAACACATCTTCTTTGCTGTTCGTTTCTAAAATTTCTATTTTAGATATAAAATAAAAATATTGAATAAAATACTTTATTGTAGTTTGCAAAAAAAATTTTATGTATTTTTAAAAAATGAATAATTTTATGATAGTTCTTCAAGAATTAAGTTATTTAAAAAGAAATTATTATCAGAAATAGAAAAAATTGAAGGGTTCATAATTTTTTGAGTAAAAATACAGAATTGTCTCTCCTGTCTCGTCAATATTATAAATAAATAAAATAAATAAAGATACTATGCTTCCTCTACGAGGAGACAAAATAGAGTAAAAAAAAACTAGTACAAATAAAATAAACAAAGTATCGAAATAAAAAAAAATAAATAAAAATTTTGCTGCGGAAAAAAATGAAAAGAGCAAAGTATATAACAGATTATTTGTACAATATAATTGGGTTTTAAAATGTCACAAAAGAATTTGTGAATCATTATTTATTTTATATGAAGCATATAAGCGCGAGGGCGAAAGTAGTCGTTTTTCTATTCAAAGAATTTTGTTTTAGACATTTAGGGGTGGAACAGGATTTTCTCGAGGAGTTGGTGAAAATATTCCCTGGGGCGGTGTGCGGCATCGCGTCAACGTATATAAGTCGATCGATTTGCCTATTGTCTGTGAAAACAAGCGAAGAGGCCATTAATTATACTGACGTGCCGAGCTTCCTTTCGATGCTGATTTTCTCGAATCAATTTCATAAAATCGCAAAATCACGGTTTATCGACGCACTCAAAAGTTCTTTCTAAAAATCCCGCAACAATAAACACACACATACGTCTGTCGAATAAAATTGTTCATTAAAAATTTTAAATCGAATAATTTCCTCGACTTTGAATTAAAAAAACACAATTTTGTCAATTTAAACATTTTTTTAATCATTAATACGACCGAATTTTTTATTTTTAAATAAATATTTAATTATTATTATTTATCCATTGGAAATAAAATTCTTCAAAAGATTCAAATTCAAACTTTTTGAAATTAAACAACTTATAAAAAATTGTTATAAAACATGAAGAAATCGATCACTCCGAGTCTTTGACTCGGAGCAATCGATATCTTCATGTTTTATAATAAATAAAAAATGACCAAGTAATAAAATCATTATTTTATATTATAAGAAAATTGTTATTGTTATACTTCTTCAATAAATTATTTCCATCTTCTTATTTTATTCATTTCAATTCAATTATTATTTTCTACAATTTGTAATTATTTTTATGAAAATAATTAAATTCCTTAAAAAAAATTTATTATTTACGAAAATAATGGAATTATTGCAAAGAAATTTTTCAAAAATTTGTAAATAATTGTAATCCTGTGAAATTTTTATTATTTACAAAAGTAATTAAATGTTTGCATACAATTTTATTAAAAATTTTTTAAATAATAATAAAAACACCCAATAAAAAAAAATTTAAATGAATAATAATCAAACCAATTATTCTATTCATTAAAGTATTTTGTTGTGATAAAAAATAATTATTACGATTAGAAATTATTTTTGTGTCTCATTGCAAATAAAGGAACTGTGTCAGAATTCGTGAAATTTTCACAAAAAAAAAAAATGTTTTTGGTTTAAATCGAAATGTTAAAAATATAGGAATATAGGAATGTGTCTACCAAAGAACAGAAAAAAATTTTTTTTATAAAACTTATTGCAAAATGTAAAATGAATTTTATTTCTTCTAAATGAATGAACCGATTTATTAATTATTAAGAATATTGTTACTGTAACTTTTTCCAAATTATTTTTATCATTTCAATTCAGTTATTATTTTGTAGAATTTTTAACCAAAATTCTTCTGGCTTCGTCCATAAATTACGTCACACGTTTTTAGCCCATTTTTGACCCCCTCCCCCCCTTTGTCACACTACGTAACATCTGAAGGAACCCCCTCCCTCTAAATTACGTCACAATTCGTAAACCCCCCTTTAAAAAATTTGACTTTTTTTGAAAATTTGGGGGGTAGAGGGGGGCCAATTTTACCAATTTTGCTAACACCGCCTACTTTGTGAATTTTTTCTGAACATACTTGCAATAATTTATTTTTAAATAAAACGGACCAATTTTTGGGAAATTGAAAATTAAATATTAATTATCAAAAATTAGGGTAAATTTTTAAAATATTAAAAAATAAAATTCACCATTGGAAAAGGGACGAAAAAACCTTTCAGAAACATATTCTAAAAAAATTTTTCCATTACAAGTATGTTCAGAAAAAATTCACAAAGTAGCCGGTGTTATCAAAATTCGTAAAATTGGCTCCAAATTTTCGAAAAAGTCAAAAATATTTTTTGGGTCATTTCTACTTGATAGAACAACAAATTCCCCGAGTTTCAATTTTTTTCAAGAAGTTGAAATTTCAACTTAGGAGATTTCACGTAAAATGCCTCATAATAATTAGTACACTTTTTAATATTTTAAAACCAAGAAATATATATTTGATATTTTTATTTATTACAATTTTCTCATTATAATAAATAGAGTATAAAGTGTGACATAACAAAATAAAAAATCCCCCCCCCCCCCTTTTGTCACAATTAGTCACATTTTCATAGACCCCCTCCCCCCCTAAAAAGTGTGACGTAATTTATGGACGAAGCCTCTTCAAATCAATTGTTTTTGATAATTTTTGAAAAAGTTCTTTGAGAATTTTCAAAATCCATTTTGTATAAAATGTTTTACGAAATTTCGATTATTTATTATTATTATAATTATTATTATTATTATTCGGAAATTTTTCAATTCAATATATATTAGAAAGTAAATTAGAAAATTTTACTAGAATTCAATTATTTAAATTCACAATTAAATAATTTATTGAATAATTAAATCTTTCTCAAAATTGAGTTCTCATAAAGAATTTTATGAACAAATTTTTAAATAATAGAATTTAATAATATTTTTAAGAATAATTACACTTGTCGAAAAATACGATTAAAATTTTATTAAAAATAATTGAAATTCTGCGATGAGGTTTATTATTTATGAAAATAATAATTGAATCTCTCTTAACAAATTTGTTATTTTGTTATTCATGAAAAATTGAAACTAATGGAATTACTGAGAAGAAATTTATGAAAAATTTGTAAACAATTGAATTCCTGTGAAATTTTTTTTAATTTAGAAAATAATTGAATGTTCGGGTATAGAATTTTAATAAAAATCTTTTTAAATAATTGAATTCTATTGGAAAACTTTATTAAAATAGTAAATATTTGAAAATCATTGAATTGATGAAAATTTTTGAAAATGGAAATTTTGCCATGAATTTTATAAAAAAAATTTTGCAAATAATTGAATTTCGGAGAAAAATTTTATTATTTATAAAGATAATTAAAATTTTGACCAGAGTTTTTTTTAAATTTTTGAACATAATTAAATTTCTCCGAAGAATTTTATTATTATATTGAAAATAATTGAATTTCTACAGTCAGTTGTACTCTCTAAATCTGAATCAGCGAAATCTCGCTGATTTCCAGCTATAAGTATACCACTGATTTCTTTCAGCGTATATATACTGATGAATCAGTGAAATTTCACTGATTTTTCAGCTAATATACGCTAATTGAAATCAGTGGTATACTTATCGCTGATTCAGATTTAGAGAGTAACTTCTCCAAAATTGATTTTTTTTTAGTTTTTTTTTCAATAAAATTCTTCTATAAATCAATTATTTTTAATCATTAATTGAATTTATATTGAAAATTTTAGTTAGTAATTAAATAAGTTAGTTAGTAAGTTAGTTATAGTCAGTAAGTCAGTAAGCTACTTAGTTAGTAAGTTATAAAGTTAGTTAATTAGTTAGTTAGTGACTTAATTAGTAACTAAATTAAGTAAGTAAGTTGGTTATTAAGTTAATTAGTAATTAAGTTTGTATGTTAGTTAGCTAGTTAGTAAGCTAATTAGTAATTAAATTAGTTAGTTAGTTAGTTAATAAATTAGTTATTAAGTTAGTAAGTTAGTAAGCTAATTAGTAATTAAATTAGTTAGTTAGTTAATAAATTAGTTATTAAGTTAGTTAGTAAGTTAATTAGTAATTAAGTTAGTTAGAGAGTTAGTTAATACTAAAATTCGTCGAATTTTGACAAATCCTCGACTTGGTGTTTGATTTAAACTAAAATTTCTTTTATAGTAAAAAAAACACGAAAATGGATTGTTTTAATCCTTTCTGCTGTTAATTTACTCCTAGATGGATTGTTAGATTATTTTTATTCCAAACCGGTGTTATTTTAACATCTCACGATTTACTGAGTGGATGCAATGCTTTGATGAAAGTTAACAGTCTCAATTTGAGAAACTTAAAAAAAATTACAGATTTAGTGTTTTGTTTGAAAAGGCTTAATATATATTTCTCCCTCAGGCAGAAAAAAGGAGTATTTTTCGAAAAGTAAATTCCACTTATTTGCAAATATCGACGTGTATTTAATTGGCTATGCACACGCATACAGTCGTGGAGAAGGAACCTTTAATGCAGCAGGTGCAAACGCCCGTGAATTGCAGGCAACAGACGCGAGCTTGTTGCAGGGTTGAGTTGATACAACATTAACAACAAGTCGTTAGAGAGACGTGTTGTAGGGGCTCACTTGACGGTGCGGTGGTTGGGCGGATAGCAATGATGACGGCGTTCAAAACGGTGGCAGCGGCGGGATCCCTGAGAGTGGGTGGCAAACGAAAGACACAGAGAGACAGATAAACAGAGCACTCTCTCTCTCTCTCTTTCTCTTCGTATTTCTCTTTCTTTCTCTCTTTCCCTCCGTAGTTCTCTTTCTTTCTCTCTTTCCCTCCGTATTTCTCTTTTTTCTCTCTCTTTCCCTCCGCACTGTCAGAGAGGGTGCAACAAAGAGAGAAATACCGAGAGAAAGAGAGCGAAAAAGTAACAGAGGGAGAAACACAGAGGGAAGGAGAGAGAGAGAAAGTGGTAAAAATAAAAAAAGACGATGACATTGAGAAAGAGAGAGAGCGAAGTAGGTTGGCATGGCAACACCGCGCAGCTTTACACACGTTCTGCGCCTGCTGCTGGATAGAGAGAGGGGGAAATTTAACGAAAGAGAGAGAGAGTGAGAGGAGAGAGCGCAAGGGAGAAAGTCGTGTATATTTTGAGACAGAGAAGGACAGAAACTCCCGGCACCAATTGAGGGACTCTATTTCCATAATCTGCCGCTTTGTCGATTCTGAATTATGCGACTACGCTCCTCCTCGTCCGCCCCCACTCTCGTACAACCCCCAAACCACCCCATTCCTTCCTCTCCTATCAACCCCTTTCCAGAACCGAGTATCCGATTATTTGCACAAAATCGATTTCACGTGTTTGGTCGTTCTGTATTTGTACATCCTGATGTATACGAGCATTGTGCGCCCACCGTTCATTTTCATTTCTCTGCAAAACCAGACCCACAATGATCCAATATACACCAAGCAAAGAGAGAGAGAGAGAGAGAGAGAGAGGTGCATTTATGGACTCTTAGTTATGTACATCAAGTTATAGTTGCAATTCGTCCTCACTAGCTTCTTTTGTTTGTCGACTCATTCTTATATGAATAGCAACAATTTGCCGTTCATTCTTTTTGTTTAAATATTATGTTATACCGACTTCTGACTATCTATATTTATTTCGGTCTTCTTATTACAAAATTATTGCAAAACAGTTTTTAGAAAAAACAAATGTTATATTTATTTATCTTTAGGTAAACATTAACTATGAACACTACACTATGAAAAAAGGGAGTTAAATTTTAACTCCCCAGAGGATTCTATAAAAGTCGCACCCATTCGGGAGTTAAAGCGAAGGGAGTTAAAATTTATACAGTAAAAATAATAATCGACTACAAAAGGGAGTTAATTTAATAATTAACTTAATTAAATTTTAACTCCCTAGAGGATTCTATAAAATTCGCACCCATTTGGGAGTTAAAGCAAAGGGAGTTAAAATTTACAGGGTAAAAGTAATAATCGACTCCAAAAGGAAGTTAATTTAATATTTAACTTAATTAAATTTTAACTCCCTAGGAGATTCTATAAAATTCGCAACCATTTAGGAGTTAAAGCGTTAACTCCCTAAAATTTTTACAGTGTATTTATTTTTATTGTTGTATGTTGTAAGTTCTGTGTTTTGCAAAAATGTTAAATATTTAATTTTTTCAATTTTTTAATATTCACTTTAAGTTAAGTTGTGTTAATTATTAGTAATTACTTTTAAGGAGTTCGATTTTATCTCTCTGAATTTTACTCCTTTCGCTTCAACTCCGTGGAGAGTAAACACATTTAACTTGAAAAATTTAACTTCAAATTTCACTTGATGACAATCTCTCCCCAAAGATTTACATCTTAAAAAAAGAAGATACATTGCAACTCCCAATGAAATTATATAAAGTAAACACTCTTTTGGAGTTGAATATGGAGAGTTGAAATTTTACTCCTATGCATTAACTCCTTGATTCACTGTAGAAAATTTACGGTGTCAATGATATGGAGATATCGAAAATTTTATTAAAATTTCTAAAAATAATTGAATTTCGGCGAAGAATTTTACAATGTATATAAAACTAATTAAAATACGATTATTTTTTAGATTTTTCGAAAGTAATTGAATTTCTTCGATGAATTTTATTAATTTTGAAAATAATTGAAATCTTTTAATGAATATTGCTATTTACAAAGATAATTGAAATGTTGACGATTTTTTTTTTAGATTTTTTGAAAATAATTGAACTTCTGTAAAGAATTTTATTTGTTTTGAAAAAAATTGAATTTTGCAATGAATTTTATTAAAATTTCTGAAAATAATTGAATTTTGTCGAAGAATTTTACAATGTATATAAAAATAATTAAAACGTTCTCGAGTTTTTTTACATTTTTTGAAAATAATTGAATTTCTGCGAAAAAATTTTATTCATTTTGAAAATAATTGAATTTTGTCAAAGAATTTTGCTCTTTGAAAAGATAATTTAAATGTTGACGATTTTTTTTTTAGATTTTTTGAAAATAATTGAATTTCTGTGAAGAATTTTATTCGTTATTTGAAAAAAAATTGAATTTTGCAATGAATTTTATTAAAATTCCTGAAAATAATTGAATTTTGTCGAAGAATTTTGCTATTTATAAAGATATAATTGAAACGTTCTCGAGTTTTTTTTAGATTTTTTGAAAAAAATTGAATTTCTGCGAAAAATTTTATTCATTTTGAAAATAATTGAATTTTGTCAAAGAATTTTACTCTTTGGAAAGATAATTGAAATGTTGACGAGTTTTTAAGATTTTTTGAAAATAATTGAATTTTGCAATGAATTTTAGTGAAATTCCTGAAAATAATTGAATTTTGTCGAAGAATTTTGCTATTTAGAAAGATAATTGACGTGTTGACGAGTTTTTAAGATTTTTTGAAAATAATTGAATTTCTGCGAAGAATTTTATTAATTTTGAAAATAATTTAATTTTTATGGTGAATATTGTTATTTACGAATATAATAATAAATAAAGGTAATTAAAATGTTGACGAGAATTTATTTTTAAATTTTTTAAAAATAATTGAATTTTGTCAAAGAGTTTTGCTATTCAATTATAAAGATAATTGAAATGTTCACGACAATTTTTTTTGGATTCTTTGAAAATAATTAAATTCCTATGTAATTTTCATTATTTTAGAAAATAATTGAATATTTATTTAGAACTTTGTCAAAATTGTTTTTAAATAATTGAATTCTTTTGAAAAATTTTGTTTAAAAAAGAATATTAAAAATCATTGACTTAGGAAACATTTTTGAAAATAATTGAAATTATACCATAAATTTTATTAAAATTCCTGAAAATAATTGAATTTCGTTGAAGAATTTTGCTATATTTATATTTAATAAAGAAAATAATTGAATATCTGAAAAAAATTTTGATATTTCTTATGATAGTTGAATTATTTCAAAGAATTGCGTTAAAATTTTCAAAATTGAAACTAATCTCAACAGAATTAAAATTACAATTTTTCAAAAAACTTACTTTATTAAATGATTTACAAGTAATAATTTTATTTATCATAATTTTCATATAAATTCTAAATATTTAATTGTCTCCAGTTCTTTTAATAAAAAATCCCTAATTTTTCCCTGATTTCCCTAACCAATTCTACATTCTCTGACTTTTCTCTGAATTTCCTGTTATGTGGCAACCCTGATCAAGGATAAGGAATAGAAGTTTTTGAGTTAAAAATCTACTCCAAATGGGACTTAAATGGGACTTAAATGGGACTTAAACTAGAGCGAAACAAACGAGTTTATCATTTACTGCTTTTGGAGTCATTTCACAATTACACTTTATCAAGGAGTTATATAGAATAAGGAAAACTTTAACTCTAAATTTTACTCCGTTTGCTTCAACTCCCAAAGAGTGCGACTTTTATAGAATCCGATAGAATCCCGTTCGGAGTTCAATTTTAACTCCCTTTTTTTATACTGCAACTTGTATAAATATTATTTTAAATAAAACTTTTGATTCGAAGGAGAAAATAAAAGTTAAATATTTTTCTTTTCAATTTTCCAATCAAGAAGAAAAAGAAGAATGGTTATATATAGAGAGATGGGAGAGTAAAATTAGTTCTTCAGTTTCGGTTCAACGGGTCAAAGCGAATTGTCATTCTTTTTTCTCTCTATGGTCATCCTTCTTTCTTTCCACCACTCGACCTCGATTAAAACCAACTTTTTCAAAGGGTAAGTATCGTCCACCTAAAACTCCTTCAAACTCGACCCTTTAGCTGAAGAGCCACAAAGCCTCGCCAAAGTCTTGCCTTTTTCATGTCCATTCCTCTTGGGAACGGAACAATTTTCTCATCTTTTTTTTTCTTCTTTCTCTTCTTATCAAGAAAAGATCTTTTCTGATTTGATAAATTCCGAAGAATCGAAAGTCTTTGAATTAAATGAAAACTTTTCTCGAAATACGTTTAAAGTGTATTTATTTATTTTTGTTTCTTTCTTCCTGAAAAATTTACAATTTTTTTAATACGTACAGTGTAAAAAAGGGTGTTAAATTTTAACTCCAGGGATTCTATAAAAGTCACAAGCTTTTTGAGTTGAAGTAAAATTTAAATAATTAAAATGTTACTCCTCTGTTTTAATTCCTTCCCTATTTTTTACTTCCTTTCTCTACTTTTTTACTTCTTGTCATTTTTTATATTAACTTTTTTTTATTATTTTATTTTTCTTTATTTATTTTATTATTTATTATTATTTACTTATTTTCGTCTCTCTTATTATATAAAGTTAAATATACTCGTTTTCTAGACATTATAATTGGTAACAATTAGATGTTAAATAAAAGTTTAGAACTTTATAGTTGCAGCAAGAGATTTTCGTATTATTACATAAAAGTGTAGAGAGAAAAAAGAATTTCAATGCAACCACGCAATATCTTCATATCACGATTTCGAATTATCAGTAGAAATTTACAGCAGCATCCCATTGTTCAGCCTCCATTGTTTTAGTATCTCAGGGGCGGTGCTTCCCTTTGTCTCCACCCTTTGTACTTATTGTGGACGGATCTCTCGCCTGTTTTCGCGCACGCGTTTAAGAGAGAGAAAAAGAAACGGAGCGAAAATCGAAAAAATAGGGAGTCAAATATAGAACGAGAACGTGAATAAAGTCATAAATCCACTCGAACTCGAATCCACTCAGTTTATTCTTTCATTTACTTATAACGAAATCGCCACATAATAATAGAAAAGTAATCTTTTTCTCAATCAAATTTACTTCTGATTTTGGTTCAATTGATATATTTGTTTCATCTAAATAGAAATTCATTTGTCTCAAATAAATTATTTTGTACAAATAAAATATTTTGTACAAAATTGTACAAATTATTAGTATTATTTATTATTATTATAATTTATTATATTATTTATTATTTATTATTTATTATTTATTATTAGTATTATTGTACAAATAAATGAAAGTTTGCACAAATAAACATTTTTTCGTTCGAAATAATGAAATAAAATTTATTTGTTTCAAATAAAAGAGTTTTATTTTTGTAGAAATAAATTTTTCATTCGGCGGAAATAATTTTTTTTTATTTAAACTAAACCAAGTAAAAATTGTTTATATCAAATAAATTCCTATTTCGCTGTTAGACAAATATATACCTTTTCTCTACGTGTATACAAGTGTTATATAAAAAAACTTTTTTTAAAAAAACTTTTTTTTTATAAAAATAAATATTAAATTAGCTCCAAGATAATTAAACTTTTTCTTTATATATAAGGTGTAAAAATCTTACTGCACATAAGATAATAAGTTTCTATAAGTCTTTATATAATTCAAGAGTTTTTCGTTTATAAAAGATTAATAACAAATTAAACTTGAAAAGCTTGATAAAACATCCAAGACCTATATTTTAAATTTAAATACATGAAACTTAAACAAGTAAAAGACATTTATCAAGTAAACAGATAATAAAGACTCTGAAGTATATAAGTTTATATAATAGATTTTATACCACTATTTATATATACTTATTTATTTAAAATTTTTAAAAATCCTCACTACTGCGCTCAATATTTAATATTGCGAAAAAAAACATATTTTCAAATTTGGAATAATTAGGACCATTCTTATAAATTTCACATTTTTTTCCCGCGAAATTTACAAAAAGAAAAGTTTATTCTACCTATATTAATAAATGTTTACGCGTTTATATATTCATTAGGCATTTGAAGAAACCCAACTTTTAATGAGTTATATTAACTAGGAAGAATAATTACATTGTCTCACTATTAATTGCATGTTCTACTTAAAAAGTTAATTACTTCATCTTATAATTAATTATGCAAGAATATTATCAATAATAATTATAGTAGTAGCGGTAGTAGTAATAATAAAACAAAATTGAAGAAGCTTCTTAAGAAAATAATAATTTTATAAATATTATTCAAGGTTTATATTTTTATTATATTCAAGGTTTTATATTCAAGGTTGACACAAAAAATTTAATATTGTTTTTTTCCCTCACTTTTCTCTGATTTACAGAAAAAATTTTGACTTCTTTCCTGACCCTGAAAATTATATTACGATTCACTTCAAAAATTATTAGAATTTTAAAAAATTGTTGTATTACATTTTTAAATTTCTTTAAGGGGATTTGAACCTTGATGACGTCACAGTTTGTGCAAAGCATTAGTTTTAAATCTGTGACGTCATAATGGTTCAAATGCCCTTAATTGTAAAATTATTCAAAAACATTAATAATTTATTTCTTAAATAAATAATTAATCACTAACTTAATTATATAAAATAAAGTAATTTTTCTGTATAGGAATTAAGATTTTCAAATTCAAAGCTCCTAATATTTAATAACTTTTGAGAATAATATCATAAAACATGAAGAAATCAATGAAAAATTTAATATTGTAAACTATAAATTCAAATTCAATTGTAATTAAAAATTTTAATTAAAATTCATTTTTTCATCAATTTTTTATTAGTAAATTATTCGAGAATTCAATTATTTAAATACAAAAATAAATAATTTATTAAATAATTGAATTTTTATAAAGAATTTTATCAAAACTTTTTAAAAAGTAATTGAATTCCTTCGGCGAATTTAAAAAAAAAATTTAAGAATATTTATGTCTAACATGTTATTAAAAATTGTAGGAAAAATAATTGAAATTCTGTGCCAAGTTATGTTATTTATGAAAATAATTGAATTTTTGCAACGAATTTTATTAAAACTTTTTTTAAAGAATTGAATTCCTGTAAAGAATTTTATTTGTGAAAATAATTGAATTCCAGAGAAAAATATTATTATTTATGAAAATAATTGATTTCTTAAGAAGAATTTTTATTCAAATTTTTTTAAATAATTGAATTCTCAAGAAAAATTTTATTATTTACGAAAATAATTGATTTCTTGTAAAGAATTTTATTCAAATTTTTTTAAATAATTGAATCCCCATAAAAAATGTATTATTTGTGAAAATAATTGAATTCTTAAGAAGAATTGTATTGAAAATAATTGAATTACATAGGGAAATTTTATTAAAATTGTAATTTTATTAACTTAATCTTGTAAAGAATTTTTTCAACATTTTTTTAAATAATAGAATTTTTAAAAGAAGTTTATTTAAATTTTTCGAAATAATTAAATATCTCAGAACTAATTTTTTTAATTTTCTGAATATATTTGAATTCCTTCGAGAAACTTCATTAAAAGAATTAAAAATAATTGAATTGGTGCGAAGAAATTTATAAAAAATTGATAAGTAATTGAATTCCTGTGAAATTTTTATTAATATTTTGTTTAAATAATTGAATTCTTTTGTAAAATTTTATTAAAATAGTAGATATTATAAATAATTGAAATGAGAAAACTTTTTGAAAATAATTGAAATTTTGCCTAGAATTTTATTAAATTTTTTGAAAATAATTGAATTTTTTAGAAGAATTTTATTATTTATGAAGATAATTGAAATTTTAATGAGAATTTTTTAAAATTTTTGAACATAATTAGAGCATTATAAGTGTAAATAAAAAACAAGTAGAAAAGTCAATATGCAGTCAGACGTATCAATAGACAATTGCAGATAGAATCAAATTATTGAAATTATTCCCTAATTGACATTTAATTAAAGTTGGTATTAATATTTAAACAAGTTGACAAATCAATATAGTTTTTAAATGGAAGTTAAAATAATAAAAATTATAAAAAAATAATAATAAAAATAAGAATAAAAATAATGATAATGATAATAAGGAAACAATAATAGAAATAATAATGATAATAATAATAATAATAATAATAATAAAAATAATAATAATAAAAGTAATGTCAATATGTGACGTAAAAATGTAAATTTTGTTTCAAGAATAATGTGGCCATTCGTCTTTTAAAGAACAAAGTACGAACTATTTTCAACCCCAAAGGGCATTACAATGCAAATCTCACGCCGGATCTTGAAAATGTAAATGTGTCGATATGGTAATGGACCTTTATATTCATCGATACATTGTTGATTTTACACCCCAAGAGTGTCTTTTAAAAATACTTTGTTTCCTCACAAAAAAAGAAAAGGACTTTTTCAAACTAGAAGTTTACTGAAATATTTTTTCCAATAAAATGGAATTTTAAATTCTGTAAAACGAAAAATCTGTATTCATTTAAAGTAAAATTCTACAATTTTACTTCAAATAAATACAGATTTTTCTTCTGCATTTTACTGTTAATTATTTAAAAAAAAATAATTATTAAAAACTGTTTACTTTAATTCATTTTAACTCCGAATGAGATTTTATAAAAGTCGCACCCTTTTGGAGTTGAGGCCAAAGGAGTTAAATTTAGAGAGTTAAAATTTTACTCAACAATTTTAACTCAATCATTAAATGTATCTGTAAAATAACTCCAAAAGTTATGAAATAACTGTTTATGAACTTTTTTTTCCTTCACTCCAATTCAACTCGCCTATGAAGTGAATTTTTAACTCGAAAAGTGTTTTTACTTTCAATGCCATTTCATTTCAAAAATTTTTACAATGAAAAATTTACTCTCGAAGTATATATAGTAAAACTTTGTTTCATTATTTTTTGACGTGAACAACTGTAACAATTTTGGGAGTAACTGGCAGCGGGAGTAAAATTTTTCAAGATAAAATTCTACTCCAAAAGGGAGTTAATATAGTGTGAAACAAGCAAGTTAATATTATAAGTGAAATATGACAAAGCGGTCATATTGGAATAATAATACTTGGAAGGAAATAAATTAACTCCCTGTTGGAGTAGATTTTAAACTCCAAAATTGTTACTCCTCATTACAATTGTTTTTTACTCTCAAATTTTTAACGCAGTGTTACCGACCCATTTTAGTTTTTGTCTCGAAAAACGAATCCGAATATGAAAACAAAAAACAAAAAAAACAAGAAATAAACGTGTCCTGAAAGAATAAAGAAATAAATGAGAAAAATACAATTTGAAACATTTTTTCTAAAAATAAAGGAATAATAAAATATCCCTCAATATGCAAATACGTTCACATTGAATGAATGCTAGACATGTTTCCACTTTCCTTGGTTCTGCATTCCTCTTAAAGGTGCCTGTCTATAGGAAGACTGTATATTATTCACAATTGTAACCAACGAATGTGACTACAGTTACTGCTATATACTCTCAGTTGGTGTATAAAGGAGTATAAAAGGAGGGGGTGGGAAGCAGAAGAAGAAGAGAGAGAGAGAGAGAGAGAGAGAGAGAGAAGGAGGGAGGGAAGAAGGAAAGGCCGATACAATGCTGGCCTCTCCCGCGAGTCGACTTTCCTTGATACATCGCCATTGAGCTATTGTCCGCCTCCCAATGCCCGAACGAAAGACTCGGAGGAAAAAAAAATTCAATTCAGCTTTTAAATTATTTCCACCCCTTCCCTTCAACCCCCACCCAAAGTTGTCCTGCGTCCTACCACCCACCGCCCTCACCCGAGAAACGCTGCCTGCTCACTCGCTTATTATACACATATACACACGAATATTCACACAACTGGGTGTTTTTCAAATTGACATTGCATTGAGGACAATATGTTGTGAACGCTGCTTAAATTGTAAACAATTGAGAATTGAAATTAAAATCTTATTTCTACTTCTTTTTTTCGCTTTTTGTTTCTTTCTTCTTTTTCTTCTTCTTCTTCTATTTTTTACCTTTTTTCTCCTTTTCGTTTCCACAGTTTTTCTAAGGATATCAAATTGAGACAAAAAACGAATCAAAACTGTTGCTTCGCAACACTTTTGATTCGTTTTTTGTCTCAAATTGATATCCTTAGAATAAGAGTGGATCTTTTTTTGTCTTTTTTCACCCTTTTTCCACTCTACTTCTTTTCAGAGTCAAAAAAAAGAATTCATAACAGAGAATTCTGAATATTTGTGTCTTTTTTGTTTGCCTCAAAACTATGAAATTACCACGAATTCTAAAACAAAACTTCCAATTTTTTTTCTGTTTCTAACAATATAATTTCTTTTTAAATAACTTAATTCTTCAAGAACTAGCATAAAATTATTCCTCATAAATTATTTAATGAATAATTTTACTTTTATATTTCAAAATTAATTGAATTTAATTAAAAATTTTAAAGAACTTAGATTTTTGAAAAATAATAATAATTCAAATTCTTCTGAATTTTAGTTACATTTTTTAATATATACACTGAGAAAACAATATATTATTTGAATCAAATATAATTATCTTTGTTATACAGTCAACCAAAAATTATCTTTGAATTAAACATAATAATTTTTATTCACTACATAATAGGTTTGATTCAATAAAAATATACGTTTAATTCAATTATAAAATATGTTTAATTGAAACATATTTTTTTGGATAGTTACTCAATTTTTGGATTAACCAAATTTTTTTTCTCAGTGTATTTAATTAATTATTAAAAATAATGGATTTATAGAAGAATTTTATTTAACCCTCACAGGCTCGAGTTCGATTTTTGAAATGCGCGCACAAGGTGGGTCCGAGGGACCCGGATGTTTCAATGCAATAAAAAATAAAATTTAATAGCAAATTGCTTCATATTTTCCATATTTAATACAATTTTAATGATATAATTGCATAAAAAATTTTAAATATTAAAAAGTAATCAAGATATAACTAAAATTTGTTTAATAAATTTAATGAGTCATTTTGAATAAATCGAACTACATACTTATTAAGCAAGATTTTTTTAATGTGCATTTTTTGTTCTATTAAATTTACGGATGTATTAAGCATATGTTATCACTTATTATGGCAGTTGTTGATAAAAATACCATAAATAAATCCAATATTGCATAAAAATTTCAAATTTTTAAATTGTTTTTCATAGCCCGGGTCCCTCGGACCCGGCTTGAGCCCTTACGTATGTTCGACTTAAAAGGTAATTTTTCCAGAATATTTTATAAATAAAGAATTGTTTATATTGATGAAAAATGTGTGTTTTTACGTCCCCAAGCCTAATGTGAAGTTGATTTTCCAATAATATTTTTTTAACCGGAAGTAGATCAAAAAAACTTTCCTCCGGGTCCGAGGGACCCGGCTCGAGCCCGTGAGGGTTAAAAAAAGTAAAAAAAAAATTGAATTTTAGAGAAGTTACAAATGATTGAAGAAATTCAGTTATTTTCAATAGTAATAATATTTTTCGCAAAAATTTAATTATATTTAAAATTTTCTAAAAATTCTGGTCAAAATTTCAATTATTTTTAAAAATTTGAATAAAATTCTTGGTAAAATTTCAATTATTTTCAAAAATTTTCCTCAATTTAATGATTTTCAATATCTACTATTTTAATAAAATGTTCCAAAAGAATTTAATTATTTTAAAAAAATTTTGATAAAATTCTAAATAAACATTTAATTCTTTTCATAAATAATAAAAATATCCCAGGAATCCAATTATTTATAAATTTGTTATAAAGTTCTTCGTAATAATTACATTATTCTTGTAAATAATAATAAAATTTCTTTAGGAATTCAATTATTTTCATAAATAATAAAATTCATCACAGAATTTCAATTATTTGTAATTCAATTATCAAATTTCTCGAAAAATGTTATTTTTAAAGAAAATTTTATTAAAATTCGTCGAAAAATTAAATTATTTAAAAATTTGTTGATAAAATTCTTTATGGGAATTGAATTTTAAGAAACATTCAATTATTCAATAAATTGTTTATTTTTGTATTTAAATAATTGAATTCTATAGTAGAATTTTCAAGTAAAAATTGATTTAAAAATTAATTTCAGTTATAATTTTAGATAATAATTGAATAATTATTAAAAATAATAGATTTATAGAAGAATTTTAGTTAAAAACATTTTTAAAAAAATAATGGTTGGAAAAGTTACAAATTATTGTAGAAATTCAATTATTTTCAAAGTAATAAAATTCTTCGCAAAAATTCAATTATGTTCAAAAATGTTTAAAAATTCTGGTCAAAATTTCAATTATTTTTATAAATAATTAAATTCTTCCCGGAAATAAACTTATTTTCAAAAATTTCCCTCAATTAAATGATTTTTAATACTTATCTACTATTTTAATATAATTCTACTCAAACGTTTAATTATTTACATAAATAATAAAAATTTTACAGAAATTCTATTATTTACAAATTTTTTATAAATTTCTTCACAATAATTCCACTATTTTCATAAATAATAAAATTTCTTACAGGGATTTTAATTATTTTCGAAAGTAATAAAATTCTATTCAAGAAATTAGGAATTCAATTCTTTTTATAAAGAATAAAACTTATTATTGAAGAATTTCAATTATTTTCCATTTAATTTTAAACAAATTTATCGAAAACTGTAATTATTCTTAAAAATTTAATTAAAATTCGTCAAAACAAAAATTTGTTGATAAAATTCTTTACGAGAATTCAATTTTAAGAAACATTTTATTATTCAATGAATTATTTATTTTTGTTTTGAAATAATTGAATTATCGTTGAATTTTCTAATAAAAATTTATTTAAAAATAAACTTCAGTTAAAATTTTAGATAATAATTGAACATTAAAAGCATTTTTTCATACTTTTATCTAACAATTCTGTGGAATTAATATTTTTAAAAGGTTTAGTTGAATTTTTTTTAAAACTATTTAAAGTTTTTACTTTCTAATATATATTTAATTGAAGAATTTCCGAGTAATCGAAATTGCGTAAAATTGAATTGTAAACAAATAAACTTGAAAATTCACAAAGAACTTTTTCAAAAATTATAAAAAATAATGGATTTAAAGAAGAATTTTAGTTAAAAATTCTGGAAAATAATAGGGGAGCGTGGGGTAATGGGAGCTTGCGGGTAATGGGAGCTTTCAAATTTCACGCACTTAGAAGCCTTCAAATTTGCTGCAATGTCTAGAAAATCTTCTACAACCTTTGTTTATATCATTCCAAAACAAACGATTACATTCTTGATAAATTTTTAGTAAAGACAAGGGAAAATGTATTTTTTGAGTTTTCGTTGTAAAATGCCAAATATTTCTAAACATCACCATAAGTAGTTAAAATCGTATTATTTAGTTCTGTTTTTTCATTATATTATAGGTGAATATGTGTAGATATGTATACTTGTATAAAAATCGAAATAATAATAAAATTTGTTTATGTTTTTATTTTTTTATTCAAATTTTAGCCTGTAAAAATTCTGTGGGGTAATGGGAGAATTAGTGTCAGACCAAAGAATTTTCGTTACTATGTTGCGTCTTTCGTTATTTCTTTGAAAATTGTAAAATATATCACCTTATGAAAAAACTTTTAATAAAAAAATAATTTTTGGTGTGAAAAATGAAAAATTTAATTTTTTTTCATAAATTTATTCTAAGTCTAAAGTTTTGGCTTCATTGTAAGTATTAACACTTTTTTCTATTAAAAAACAAAAAATATTCCTAAAATATAGAAATTTTTTAAATTTCAAGTGAAAGCTCCCATTACATCACAAATTGGGTAATCGGAAAAAATGTATTTTTTTTTTGAAAATTTTTTTTTTACAATTTACTTTCTCTTTTTAAGTTTCTAATTAAACATAATTAAAGATAAATAACGAAATGAGTAGGAAATAACGAAAACAATGTATTATTATAAAGATAAGTTGGTTTTTTAAATAATTTTCCTTAGGGGGCTCCAATTCCCCCACGCTCCCCTAATTGAATTGATAATGATGAAAATAATTTTGAAGAAGTTACAGTAACAATATTTTTATAATATAAAATAATGATTTTATCACTCGGTCACTTTTAATTATTATAAAACATGAAGGTATTGACTGATTCCTTTATGTTTCATAATAATATTCTTATAAGTTTTGTTGAATTTCAAAAGGTTTGAATTTGAATCTTTTGAGGAATTTTAAATCCTACGGAAAAATAATAATGACTAAATATTTATTTAATAAAGAAGTTATTGATGTTTTCGAATAATTTTACAATTTAAGAAATTTGTAAATAAATATAATAAAACATTTTTTTTTTTGAGTATCTAATAATTTTTAGAGTGAATCAGAATATTCTTTATAGGGACAGAGAAAAAGTCAAAATTTTGTCTTTTCTTGAAATTAGGAAAAATTCAGGAAGAAACAAAATTAAATTTTTGTGGCAACCCTGATCTACTCCAAAACTATAATTTAATTATGAGTGAAACAAAAGTTTACAATTAACTCTCGTGGGAGTTATTTTGCAGTTTTATTTAGTGATACAATTAATGTACAAAGAAGTCAAATTTTAACTCCCGAAATTTTACATCTTTTGCTTAAACTCAAAAATTTTATAGATTTTAATTTTAACTCCCATTATTTCAGCGCATTAAGAGTTAATCGTTGGAGTTTTTTGTTGTGACCTTCCATCAAAAAATTAAGAATTTTTTTTATTATATTATGTCAGAAATTTAATTTTGTTTCCAAAATACTTTCACTATGCATTTCTTGACCAAAGGCCACAACAAAAAACTCCAACGATTATATAAAGGTCTATAATATATTTAAAAACTTCATTTAATTAAGAGTTAATTTAAACTCCATTTTTGTATACAGTGAAGAGTTATGAGTAGTTATTTTTATTTTGAAATGATCACTTTGGAGAATCGTTTTCCCCCTTCGCCATAATAAACGGTAATAATACTGTATATCTCCATACTGATCGGTTTTATTGCGAAAATCGTTAACAGGTAAGTAAGTGAAACGAGATTGCAATCGTTTCGCGTCGGTTTCTCGTTGGTGTGTAATGCGTATGCGTGTGGGAGCTGTGGAGTTTGAAGGGCTGAGTGTTGCGGATATAAAATGGGGATGATTAAAATAACGAGGCTGCGAGGGTCTCCCGTGGATCCCTCTCTCTGGTAGCTGGGGTATGATATTGTGCTGAAACAATGTGGCGCCCGACGCCCCTGCTATATACCAGCGAGCACAACTACATCGCAATTGACGCCACGAACTGCGACTCAGACTTCTGAGTGGCAGCCCGGATTGCGAAGGTGCCCACCTTATTATTGGGAATCGAGGCAGGAAGCAAGCGTTGGATTTAATCTCTCTTTTGCAGCGCCCCTAAAACTCGACCACCAGATAGGATTAACCCCTAATGTGAATCCAACAAGAATTGAGCGAAAATTATCAACTTCATTTCACTATTTCATTATATTCGAGATTAAACTGTGGGAAGTGTTTCGAGTTTCGTTACATTTCACTCCCTTTGATAACTAGTTTTTTTCTTTCTCTCTTCTTTGTTCTTTCTTTTTTATCATTCCCTTAAGTGATAAGTTTGATTCACTCTATACACTGTGAAAAAAATGGAGTTAAATTTTAACTCCCCAGGGGATTCAATAATAGTCGCACCCATTTGGGAGTTAATGCGAAGGGAGTTAAAATTTACACAGTAAAAATAAGAATTAACTTCAAAAGGAAGTTAATTTAATAATTAACTCCCTTTGGGAGTTGAATTTTAACTCGAAAATTTTCATCGTCAACTCCCTAAATTTTTTACAGTGTGAACTAACTCCCCATTGGAGTACATTTTTAAGCCCTAATATCTGAATTTAACTCCTTTTTGGAGTTGATTTTAAACTCGAAAAATTTCACTCCCAACTCCAGTGACCGTAAACTTCCTAAATTTTTTACAGTGTAGATTAACTCCCCATTGGAGTATATTTTTAACTCCTAAATTTTTACCTCTGATTCCAGTTATTTTTTACTTCCTAAAAATTTTACAGTGTAACCGATTCAATTTTGTTTTAATTTATAAAAAACAGAAACCGTAAAAAACTGTAAAAATTTAGTCAGTAAACAGAGAGTAAAAATTTTGGAGTTAAATATTTACTCCATAGTAGGAATTAATTTACCCCATCCCAATTATATTATTCCAATTTGACCGCGTTACCACATTTCACTGTTAAAATTAAATATAAGTCAACTTAAATTTAAAAGTTTCTTATTTCTATTAACTCGAAAAGCATGCGAATTTTATAGAATCCCATTTAGAGTTAAAATTTAACTCCGAAAATTATTCTACTTGCTTTTTGGTTCCGAAACGAAGACCAGAAAATAGGGAATAAGTGAAAAAAGAAAATAAAGAGGAAGAATATCTAGCAAAAAAATTCAAAAATTTTAAATTGAAATCTTTTGAAATTCAATAACTGATGTTAAGACTATTATTATAAATCTTGAAGAAATCGATCGATTTCTACATGTTTTATAATAATTAAAGATGACCGAGTCGAATTGTTAGTTAAAAGTATGAAAAATTCAAATTTTCAAAGATTTTAATTTGATACCTTTTCAAAATTCAATTATTTTCAAAAATTCACGCTGTAATACTTTTAATGTTCAATTATTATCTAAAATTTAATATCTGAAATTGATTTTTAAATATAAAAAAATAAATAATTTATTAAATAATAAATTGTTTCTTAAAATTGAATTCTCATAAAGAATTTTATCAATAAATTTTTAAATAATTGAATTCTTTTGACGAATTTTAATTAAATTTTCAAGAATAATTACATTTTTTGAGAAATCTGATTAAAATTTAATGAAAAATAATTGAAATTCTGCAATAATAAGTTTTATTCTTAATAAAAATAATTGAATTCCTAATTTCTTGAATAGAATTTTATTACTTATGAAAATAATTGAATCCCTGATGTAAAAAATGTTATTATTTATGAAAATAATGGAATTATTGTAAAGAAATTTATAAATTTATAAATAATTGAATTCCTGTGAAATTTTTATTATTTATGAAAATAATTAAACGTTTGAGTAGAATTTTATTAAAATTTATGAAAATAATAAATCTTAGAGTATAATTATCATATTTATAATAATAATTGAAATTTTTACAAGAATTTTATTACTTTTTAAAATAAATGAAATTCTACAATAATTTGTAACTTTTCCAGCCATCAATTTTCAAAAATGTTTTTAACTAAAATTCTTCTATAAATCCATTATTTTTAATAATTAAATGAATATATATTAAAAAATTAAACTAATTTCAGATGAATTTGAATTATTAACATTTTTCAAAAATCTTAGTTTTTTAAAATTTCTAATTAAATTCATTTAAAATTGAAATAATTATATAAAATTTCAAATGAAAACCTTTTGAAGTTCATTTTATGTCCAAAGGAGATTTTATAAAAGTCGCACTCTTCTGGACTTGTAGAAATAAAGTTAAATTTAGAGAGTTGAAATTTTACTTTTCTTTAACTTCTTGACAAATTGTAATTGTTAAATTCGGAATTTAAAAGTAAAGTTATTCGAATTAACAATCAACTTCAATTAAATTCTATTAAAATCACACCATTTTGGAGTTAAAGGAAGAGGAGAAAAATTTAAAGAGTTAAAATTTTACTCCTTCTTATTAACTTTTTCACTAAATATAATTGCAAAAAAATTAAAATTCTTATCAATGGAGTTAATCTTTCACTGTTTTTACATAACTCCGGTTTAACTCGCACTCTAAAAGTAAATTTTTACTTAACTCTCTGTATTCAACTCCAAAAGAGTGTTTACTTTATAGAATTTCATTGGGAGTTGCAATTTATCTCCTTTTTTTAAGGTGCAAATCTTTAGGAAGAAATTGGCATCAAATGAAATTGGGAGTTAAACTTTTCGAGTTAAATATATTTACTTCCGACGGAGTTAAAGCGAAAAGAGTAAAATTCAAAGAGATAAAATCTAACTCCTTGAAAGCAATTATGTATATAATTAAGACAATTTGACTATTAGAGAAAATGTCAAAAGATTGAAAAAATTAAATATTTAACATATTTTAAGGAATTACAACATTTTTCATAAATTTATAAAGATATTTACAGAAATAAAAAAATATTTACAAAAAAAAGAAGAAAAAAATAACAATTTCTAGAAATGTGTTTAAAATTCCTTTTATGTGGTATTGAAAGCTTAATTGGAATATAACACATTGGAATTTATTTCTTTCACGAGTCTAGACTTTGTAGCAAACAATGGCACATTCTTTTGTTCGTTTTGCAACTTTTGTTTTGTATTAGCTCTTATCTCCTTTCTCTCTCTCTCTCTCTAGGATTCTTGGTTTAGCCCAGCCAAAGGGAGATTCCCCGCTCCATTATGACATTATGTTCGCGATATTGTCTACCGCTGAATGGTTGAACGTCGGCACATTGTCGAAGCACATTGAGGCTGCTGTATGCTGAGAACGTTAACTCGCTATCGGACCGATAGCGACATTAGCTACAACAGCTACTCTCAACAATGTTTTCCTCGTTCACTCCTCTCGTCTATACTAACAACCTGCAGATTCATTTAACACTAAAAATCCCACCAAATACTTCACAAATATATATTTACACGTTTTTACTATTTTACAACCAATAAAATTTTTATTCATTTTCTTATTTTCCCTTTATTCTTTTTCTCCATTTTTTCCTTTACTTCCTTTATTCCTAATCTTTCTCTGCTTTTTTCTCTCTTCCTTTACTTTTTTTTCTTTCTTCTTTTCTTTATTTATGTCTCTTTCTTTTTTCTTTCTTTCTTACTTTCTTTATTTTTTCATTATGCGTCTCTTTCTTTCTTTTTTTCCTTTCTTTCTTGTCTTTCTTCTCTCCGAATCGAAGTAATCTTTTATAGCATCGAAGCATTATTACATTACAGCAATCGGTAGTTAGTATATAACAAAATTATTCTTTGAATTTTTCTAATAAAAATGACAAATCAAATTTTAAAATTTAAATCCTCAAGTGAAATTATGGTATTATAATAGATGTCGAAACTCTCAATTCTCCGGGAATATAGAATAGAAATAAAATTGAAGTAAATTATATACTTTCAGGTGAAAATTATGCTTGACAAAAAGGGTTGAAAGAGAAATGCAGACGTGGATAGTTGTATGAGAAAATTATGCTTTTCTTACAACCGTCAATGCTTTTTTAATCAATATCTGTTATAAGAACATTATACACGCATTTTATTTACTTATATTAGGAAATAATTTGTACAGAAAATTTTTGCAGAAAATTTTTTTCAAAACAAATTAATTTCAAAATTCAATTATTCTTAGACAATGTATTCTCTAAGTTTGAATTAGTAAAGATTAAAAATGTTTACTAATTTAAATTAGTGACTGACTTTTTGCTTTACTAATAAATAGTCATTTTACTAATAAACAGTAATTTTACTAATAAATAGTAATTTTACTAATAAATAGTAATTTTACTGATAAATATTAATTTCAGTGCTCGAACCAGTGAAATATTTAAAAATACGGACTTTACGGACCAAAAATAAAATATTACGGACCAATTACTGACAAAAATATAACCACTCTGAGTCAACTAAGACAACATTTTACTTAAAACTATAAATTAAATTTTTTATAACTATAAAACATGAAGATATTGATAACTCCGAGTCGAAGACTCGAAATGATCGATTTCTTCATGTTTTACAATAATTAAAAATGACCCAGTGATAAAATCATTATCAATTCAATTATTATTTTCAAGAATTTTTAACTAAAATTCTTTTTTAATTCAATCATTTTTAATAATTTTTGAAAAAGTTCTTTGAAAATTTTCAAATCCATTTGTTTACGAAAACAAATTTACAAAATTTCAATTATTCGTAAATTCTTCAATTAAATATACATAAGAAAATAAAACCTTCAAATAATATAAAAAAATTCAATTAAACTTTTTCAAAAAAATTAATTTCAAAATTCAATTATTTCTAAAAAAAAAATTTACACTATATTGCTTTTAATATTCGCAATTATTATCTAAAATTTTAACTAAACTTCATTTTCTAATCAATTTTATTAGAAAACTCTACTAGAATTCAATTATTTCAATACAAAAATAAATAGTTTATTGAATAATTTAACGTTTCTTAAAATTCAATTCCCATAAAGAATTTTATCAACAAATTTTTAAATAATTGAATTCCTTCTACGAATTTTAATAAAATTATTAAGAATAATTACATTTTTCGAGAAATTTGATTAAAATTGTATTAAAAACAATTAAAATTCTGCAATGAGTCTTATTATTTGTGAAAATAATTGAATCCCTAAGAAGAATTTTATTATTTTTGAACAATATTTAATTATTGCGAAGAATATTTTCTTGAAAATAATTGAATTTCTACAATAATTTGTAAATTTTACAAAATTGCATTTTTTTTCGTGTTTTTAACTAAACATTTTCTATAAATTCATTATTATTTTTATAAAATTTTTGAAAACGTTCTTTAAGAATTTTCAAATTCATTTTTTTACAATTCAATTTTACAAAATTTCAATTATTCGTAAATTCTTCAGTAATTCTTCAGTATTAAAAAATAAAAACTTGAAATAATTTCAAAAAAAATCCGCAATTAAACTTTCTCAAAAAAATTAATTCCACGGAATAGTTAGTTAAAAATATAAAAAATTGGAATTTTCAAAGATTTTCATCTGAAACCTTTTTAAAATTCAATTATTTCTAAAAATTTACGCTCTAATGCTTTTAATATTCAATTATAATCCAAAATTTTAACTAAAAATCCATTTTTAAACAATTTTTATTAGAAAATTCTACTAGAATTCAATTATTTAAATACAAAAATAACAATTTATTGAATAATTGCATGTTTCTTAAAATTGAATTCCCATAAAGAATTTTATCTATAAATTTTAAAATAACTGAATTCTTTTGACGAATTTTAATAAAATTTTTAAGAATTTTTTCGACGAATTCAATTAAAATTGTATTAAAAATAATTAAAATTCTGCAATGAGTTTTATTATTTATGAAAATAATTAAATGATTGCAAAGAAATTTATTAAAAAAAATTGAAAGTTATGAAATTCTTGGGAAATTTTTATTATTTTTTGAAAATAATTAAAAATTATTTTATTTAAATTTGTAAATTTTTTTTTAAATAATTGCATTATTTTGGAAAATTTTATTAGAAATAGTAGATATTAAAAATCATTGAATTGAGAAAATTTTTTGAAATTTTGCCAAGATGTTTATTAAAATTTTTTTTAAAATAATTGAATCTCGAAAAAGAATTTTATTTGTGAAAATAATTGAATTTCTGAGAAAAATATTATTATTTATGAAAATAATTAATTTCTTGTGAAGAATTTTATTCAAATTGTTTTAAATAATTGAATTTTCGAGAAAAATGTTATTATTTTTGAAAATAATTAATTTCTTGTGAAGAGTTTTATTAAAATTTTTTTAAATAATTAAATTCTCATAAAAAAATGTATTATTGTGAAAATAATTGAATTATATAGAAAAATTTTATTAAAATTGCAATTTTATTAACTAAATCTTGTGAAGAATTTTGTCCTCATTTTCGTAAATAATAGAATTTTTAAATGAAGTTTATTTAAATTTTTCGAAATAATTGAATTTCTCAGAACTATTTTTTTCAATTCTCTGAATATAATTGAATTCCTTCGAGAAACTTCATTACAAGAATTAAAAATAATTGAATTGGTGCGAAGAAATTTATAAAAAATTTATAGGTACCTAATTGAATTCTTGTGAAATTTATTTTTATTAATTTTTTATTTAAGTAATTGAATTCTTTTGGAAAACTTTATTAAAATAGTAGATATTATAAATAATATTGAAATGAGAAAATTTTTTGCAAATAATTGAGATTTTGTCAAGAATTTTATTAAATTTTTTGAAAATAATTGAATTTCGGAGAAGAATTTTATTATTTATAAAGATAATTGAAATTTTTAATATTTTTGTGAGTATTTTTTTGAACATAATTGAATTTCTGCGAAGAATTTTATTACTTTTGAAAATAATCGAATGATTGTAAAGAAATTTATAAAAAATTTATAAATAATTGAGTTCCTTTAAAATTTTTATTATTATATGAAAATAATCAAAGATTTTCGTAGAATTTTATTAAATTTTTTTTATATAAATAAATTCTTCTGGAAAATTTTTGGAAAATAATTGAAATTTTGCCAAGAATTTTATTAAATTTTTTGAAAATAATTGAATTTCTGCAATCATTTGTAATAAAGGAAATCTCATAAGAAAAAAATAAAAATTCATTGATCGAAAAATAATAAAAGAAGAAATAGTAAGAAATAAAAACCAAGAGAAAAGAGTTTGAACTGAATAAAAATCCACTAATCGAAAAAGAAGAAATTAGAAGAAATTAAATCCCCCCCAGAGAAGAGCGAATTTGAATAATAAATTATTTAACAGAATCGAAAAACAATAGAGAACGAATTTAAAGAAATGAAAATTCAAAGAAGAGAGTTTGAATAATAAATTATTAACAGAAGAAATAAGTACATAAGTGCAATAATCGACACGAGGTCCTGGAATGATTCCAGACTACAATCGACTTGACAATGGAAATAACGTGAATCTAGATTACACTTGCTGTAGCGATTGTTCTGAAAAGAGAGAACGAGAGAGAGAAGGAAGATTGGTGAAAGGAGACGATAGAGACGAGACCTATGCAATAGTATTGTCTTGGAGCTTTATCGTGCGACAGTGTTACAACAATGGGAACAAAGCTGGCATTACAACGACTGCCGGCAAGAGAATGGTCTTCTGTCTCGCGAAGAAGACAGGAAAAACAGCGTGCAAAAGTACAGCGGACAATGGATTTATAATTAGAAGCTAGTGCCTCTCGAGCGTTATTGAGTGGCGACTCTCACACCCATTAAACGAGAGATGCGCTCTTTTCAAAAAAAAAAAAAAAATTCCCAACTTATTCAATGCGCAATATCATTTTTTTTCGGCAGACTATATATTTTGCCCTGAAAAAAGCGTCTGCAATGAGAAAATCAAATAATAGCCGGAGAAAAGATGAATTATTATTAAACTGGAATGAGACAAAAATTTCTTCTGTTACCATTTTTATAGAGAAAATATAAATAGTTCTTTTAAACTAAAATTAGTTTTTGAATTTTCATTTTAGAATTTTAGTCCTTAAAATTCACTTCAACTAAAAAAATTTTTGATAAAAGATTAATAAAATGTGTGACTTCACTCAAAAAGTTTTCACTTTCCCTCAAATAATGTCCACTTTCACTCACAAAATTGTCACTTTCATTTTGACACAAATATTTTCATTTTCACTCAAGAAATTGTCATCACTATCACTCAAAGAATGTTTACTTGGACTCATAATATTTTCACTTTCACTTGAAAACTTTTGAATTTTGAAGCGAAAGTGAAAATTTTTGGAGCAACATTGAAAGTTAAAAGTGAAAGTGAGAGAAATTTTAAGGAAAAGTAAAAGTGAAAATTTTTTAGTGAAAGTGAAAGTTACACTTTGACAAATTTTTATTTCCCCTTTTATTTTCACTTTGTTTAATATTTCTATTCACTTTCTTTTTCGCTTTGATAGATTTTTATTTTATCTTTCTATCAAAGTGCAAGTGAAAGTAAAAATACATCTATACCCAATATGACAGTGAAAATGAAAGTGAATCCAAAACCTATCGAATTAAAAACGAAGATGAAAAAAGTCTGTCAAAGTGCAAGTAAAAATGAAAGTGAAATTATAAATCTATCAAAGTGAAAGTAAAAATAAAAGTGAAAATAAAAATCTATCAAAGTGAAAGTAAAAATGAAAATCAAAGTAAAAATGAAATTACAAAATCGACCTCCTTGAGTTTTCCTATAAAAAAATAGTAAAAATGACTTTATTCGCTTCCTCTGTGAAATAATTGAAGTACATATAGAATGGAGAAGAGTGGAAGATTCTCGATCAAACTTAATAAATTATGCAAGAAAAAAAGCATTGTATTTGATGGATGATTGTCAGTTATGCGCTATTCCCTTGGAATTCACCTCCCCCCACTCTTCAACCCCCGTAACTCACTCTTGGGACGAAAAAAGAAGAATTGACAAAAACTGACAGCGTAGCGACCAGCCATTGTTAAGACCGAGTGGAGACAGTAAACAGCCATTGTTATATCAAACACATTGTTACCCTGCCGTTCAGTTCCTTTTTATGTCGCCACGGTGAGACTGCCACCCCCTCTTTTCACTCCCCCCTACCCCACCCTCCCTGCGCCATTTCGTCTCAATCTTTTGTTTTAACCATTCAGCGACAGGTATATTACGAAACGGTTTTTTTTTAATGAAATTATTCTATAGTCTAATTCTAGTATTTTTTGAATCGAATTTACATTTTCGAATATTATCTGATTGTTTTTGAAACCAAATAATATTTTCTATATTATTCGTTTGGTTTAAAAAACATTTTAAAACTAATGTCAGATTCGTAATCAGTGACCACAAAAATACTTGAGTAATAAGTTTCAAGCAAATGCTTTGAATTTTTAAGAATTCGACCACCATATTGGATCCGCCATTTTGAATTTTCTAATTTTGGATTGTAATAGTTAACTTAAGTGTATTACAGAATTCGATTTCTGTTTCTTTATTCTTGTTATCGGAGTAGTTTCCAATATAATTTTTTTTAGGATTTTGAAAAAGTGGGGGTAAAGACCCAGAAAAATGTGTTTTTAGGGATTTTCAAGAAATTTTTTGTATTTTTGACATTGGAGTGGTTTCCAATATAATTTCGTCGCCTGAACACGATCCTGGTACTCAAAATTACCTAACACTTTAGGATTTTGAAAAAAATGGGGGTAAAGACCCAGAAAAATGTGTTTTTAGGGATTTTCAAGAAATTTTTTTTATTTTTGACATTGGAGTGGTTTCCAATGTAATTTCGTCCCCTGAACACAATCCCGGTACCCAAAATTACCTAGCAATTAAATGATTGAATATTTCTTAGAATTGAATTTTTATGAAGAATTTTATTAAAAGGTTTAAAAAATAATTGAATTCTTTCGGCGAATTTAAAAAAAAAATTAAGAATAAATGCAATTTTCTCTCACTTTATTTAAAATTCTACAAAAAATAATTGAAATTCTGCGATAAGTTATGTTATTTATGAAAATAATTGAATTCTTGCAACGAATTTCATTGAAATTTATTTTAAAGAATTGAATTCCTGTGAAGAATTTTATTTGTAAAAATAATTGAATTCCGAAAAAAAATATTATTATTTATGAGAGTAATTAATTTCTTGTGAAGAATTTTATTTAAATTTTTTTAAATAATTGAATTCTCGAAAAATATTTTATTATTTATGAAAATAATTGATTTCTTATGAAGAATTTTATTCAAATTTTCTTAAATATAATTGAATTCCCATAAAATTAAAAAATGTAGGTATTATTTGTGAAAATAATTGAATTCCGAAGAAAAATATTATTATTTATGAAAATAATTGATTTCTTGTGAGGGATTTTTTTCAAATTTTTATAAATAATTGAATTCCTATAAAAATATGTATTATTTGTGAAAATAATTGAATTCTGAAGAAGAATTGTATTGAAAATAATTGAATTATATAGGAATATTTTATTAAAATTTCAATTTTATTAACTAAATCTTGTAAAGAATTTTATAAACATTTTTAAATAATAGAACTTTTGAAACATTTTATTAAAATAGTAGATATTATAAATAATTGAAATGAGGAAAATTTTTGAAACTTTGCCAAGAATTTTATTAAATTTTTAAAAAATAATTGAATTTTGGAGAAGAATTTTATTATTCATAAAGATAATTAAAATTTTAATGAAAATTTAAAAACTTTTTGAACATAATTGAATTTATGCGAAGAAGTTTATCACTTTTGAAAATAATTGAATTACTGTAATCAGTTGTTCTTAAAATTTCTATTTAAATTCATTAAAAAATTGATATTTTCTAAAATTTCAAATTGAAATCTTTGAAGTTCATCTATATGAAGATTATGGAAACGCAATTCGTTTGAAATCCAATTACACTATAAAAAAAGGTTCTAAATTATAGAGCTGATTTCGGTACTAAAATAGAACCAAATTACGATTTAGTACCAATTTTGGTACTAAATTACTACCTTTCTTTTTATTGTATAATTTTGAAATTTTTAAGTAAAGTTATTCATTAAATAAATTATAAGTAATAATTTTACGACAGTTGTTCAAGAATTAAGTTATTTAAAAAGAAATTATTATCTGAAATATAGAAAAAATTGAAAGATTTGTATTAGAATTCGTGTCAATTTCATATTTTATGAGGCAAACAAAAAAGACCGTAAAATTCAGAATTTTCTTATAAATTCAAAAAATTTAATTTTTTCCGTGACTTTTAATAAAAATCCCTGACTGTCCCCTGATTTACCTGGCCAATTTTAATTTTTCTCACTTCCTGACTTATTTTTAGACAAAAGTTCTTCTTATTTATGTTACACGACGTCAAAAATGTCCCGAAAAAAAGAAATCTTTGAAAAAAGCTTCCTCACTTTCGAAATTAACAACAATAACACCAAAAGTCTATACACACCACCCAAACTTGATGTCTACATTACAGACAAAATCCCCCCACCCGAAAACAGTATCAAAAGATCAAGTACATTAAACGTTTTGTACGAAAAAAAAAATCTCTTCACATCCCCAAAATACGTAATTCGACTTTATTTCAATTTTATGAGGTGTAATCGAATATTTGTCGTAAAGCAAATAGGGAGAAAAGGCGTTGCAGACGTTTCGAGCATCGATTTCTTCTTACAGTATAAATATATATGTGTGTATATATTTAGCATACGTCAATGACAATGGCGGATCGTCAGTTTACTGTGTGTATTCCCATTCATTGTATGCTGACACCCCTTGGTTTGTGTCGCATTGGCGCAGCCGGGGCCAGGAGTGGAAAAAAAATACCATAAAAATCACAAAATCAAAACATTTTACAGAATCACGCTCGCGTCACAAGCTTTTGCCGAATAACCATTCGTTATCCGGGACAATGGACCGTACAATGGTCCATACAATGGCACTGGTTCCGCGCACGCTTATGATGTATTATGAGCAAACGGAAACGTATGTTTTACCCCAGTTTCCCTCGTTTAGTGGCATTTAGTGCGAGCCACTGATTCGCTTGGCATTTATATTTATTTTATCTAACGGTCCTTATGCTTGTATATTTTTTCCCTCTTCTTTCTTTGTTTCACTCTTTCTTTTCTATCTCTTGATCTCTTGTCTTAATGTCTCCCCTCTCTCTCTCTCTCTCTCTCTCTCTCTCTCTCTCTTCATTCTTCTTTTTTTTCTTTCCCCCTCTCGCTCTTTTTCCTCTGGTCTCTCTTGAAAATAGAAAGAGAAAAAAGAAAGAGAGAGAAAAAGAAAAAACAGCGAAACAAGAGAGAGAGAGAGAGAGAGAGCTTCCCTCTCTCTTTCTTTTATTTTTCTTTTACTATAACTTCCGCCCGCGTCATAACATCTCGCATAATACTAGGCACTCTTTCACTATATCACTTTCTCTTTTCAACCCCTCAGTCTACTCTCACCCCATGGCAATCGACTTCAACAACGACATTTATCATTTGCCATCATTTGCTTCTACTACCATCTCTGATGTCAATGTTAACGGAAATATAATGCCATTATATTTATTTGGATAAAGTCAAGTCTTTTATGTCTCCAAATTGGAAACATAAAGAATCTCCAAAATATTTTTTCTAATCCAACTTTTTTTTTCCTTTTTCGAGAAATCGTTTTCTTTCTAAACTCTCTTTCATTTTATATATAATTGTATCAATATTTTCTGTTTCTCAATTCTCGATTGTATAAATATTCCGAAAAATAATGTAGAGAAAAAAGAATTTAGAAATTCAAATGTCAAAAAATTGGGGTAAAAAGCACATTTCTTTAATGTTGGCAGTTGTTTTCTGTGACTTTTTAAATTTAATTGATTTTTAAATCACGAGCTTTGTATTTGGAAAAAGGATCAGTTATACACAAGCTAAATTTAAATTAGTAGTTTTTTAGTAATTAAAGAATGACAATTCAAATACTAATTTAGTAGTAAGGGTCTTAAGTAAATTTTAGTGCAAAACGTATAATTTTATAGTAACTTGTCTATTAAATAAAATAATTTATTAATTGAATTAATAAAAAATTTTCTTACAAATTAATAAATAATTTACTGTCGAATTAGTAGTTTTTTTTACTAAAAATTAGTAGTTTCCTTTTAAATATATACTATTTAAGTATAAAAAAAACTATATTTCTTATGTATGGAGAATATGTAATGCAATAAATATTAATAATTAGCAATTTTAATAGTTAATAAAATTATGGTATCATGTATATTTTGAAACGTTTTCCAAAGAAATAATACGCAGTTAAAGTAATGTCAGGTTTATGTTTTGTTTATCACTATTCAAATATAAGTACTTCGCATTACATATGATTAATTATTAGCATGAAATATACGAGCATATGTTTTCTAATAGTAAAAAACACTTTTGATAAAAAAGAATACTTTTTAAAATAAAAAAAAAACTTTTTAGTAACAAAAAATACTTTTCAATTATACATAAGAGAATTTTAATAACAATAAATTAAAGTAACAGTATAGTTAGTAAAAATGTAATTTAAATTTAGTGATTTTTTTTATTTACTAAACTGTTACTTTATATTGTAATTTTTACTAATTTATGAGTAAAATTTACTTAAAAAGTAGTAAATCATAGTTACTGATTCTTCTTTAAATTTAAATCGATTATTTTTAATAATTTTCGAAAAAGTTCTTTGACAATTTTCAAATCCATTTGTTTACAATATTCAATTTTACGAAATTTCAATTATTTGTAAATTCTTCAATTAAATATATATATTAGAAAATAAAAACTTCAAAAAATTCAGTTAAACTTTTTCACAAAAATTAATTTCAAACTTCAATTATTTTTAAAAATTCACGCTTCATATTGTTTTAAATATTAAAAAAATAAAAAAAAATAAAAAAGTTTAAAAATTTAAATTTTATTTATTTTATTTTATTTTTATTTTCATTTATTTCTTTTTTTTTATTTTATTTTTTTTATTTAAATTTTTAATTTTTTAAAAATTTTAAAATTATTATTTAAAATTTTAACTGAAATTAATTTTTAAATCAATTTTCACTTGAAAATTCTACTATAGAATTCAATTATTTAAATACAAAAATAAATAATTTATTAAATAATTGAATGTTTCTTAAAACTCAATTCCCATAAAGGATCGTTATCAACAAATTTTCAAATAATAGAATTCTAGCAAAGAATTTTAATAACATTTTTAAGAATAATTGCATTTTTCGAGAAACTCGATTAAAATTTTATTAAAAATAATTGAAATTCTGCAATGAATTTTATTATTTATGAAAATAATTAAATCCCTAGGAATCCCTAACTTTTACAAAATTGAAATTTTTTTTCGTGTTTTTAACTAAACATTTTCTATAAATCCGTTATTTTTAATAATTTTTGAAAAAGTTCTTTAAGAATTTTCAAATTCATTTGTTTACAATTCAATTTTACAAAATTTCAATTATTCGTAAATTCTTCAATTAAATATTTATTAGAAAATATAAACTTTAAATAATTTTAAAACAAATACGCAATTAAAGTTTCTCCAAAAAAAATTAATTCGACAGAATTGTTAGTTAAAAATATGAAAAATTCAAATTATCAAAGATTTTAATCTAAAACTATTTCAAAATTCAATTATTTCTAAAAATTTACGCTCTAATGGTTTTTAATATAATTGAAATCTAAATATTTAACTAAAAATCCAATTTTAAATCAATGTTTATGAAAAAATTCTACTAGAATTCAATTATTTAAATACAAAAATGAATAGTTTATTGAATAACTGAATGTTTCTTGAAATTCAATTCCCAGAATGAATTTTAAAAATAAATTTTTAAAAAACCTGAATTTTTTTTTTGACGAATTTTAATACAATTTTTAAGAATTTTTTCGAGGAATTCCTTTAAAATTGTATTTAAAATAATTGAAAATCTGCAATGAGTTTTATTATTTATAAAAATAATTTACTTTACTTTATTTAGTGAACATTTTTACTAATTGAAATTTAGAGAGTTTTGATACGTATATTTTGTCTCAATTTGATATCCTTAGAAAAACTGTGAGTTCAAAAAGGTAAGAAAATAGTATGATATAAAAGTAAGAAGACAGTAAAGTAAAAAAAAAACAGTTATGGAATACCATAAGAGCAGAATAAAAAGAACACTCATTGTTATATTTAACGTTGTTTCGATTAAAATACATAATAATGCGCTCTACAAAGGAAGGTATCACACATTAAACTCTCAGCGTGGGTGCGGATTGAAATTCGAAAGAACCGCAGGGACTACCTGACATCTCCTGCGCTTATCAATGTGATCTCATTTGAATTGTCGTGTACACTCTCGTATCGAGCTCCATCGCAAGACGAATTGATCCAGATAAGTAATCAATGATCATATATTGCCCTCCCGCAGTCATAATCGACTTACGCACTTCAACTCAAATTTTAAATCCCCTCCTCAACTAAGATCAGTATCCAAATTTATATTTTAAATTGACTTTCAGCAAAGATTTTATCTCGATTAAATTTCAAAGTTGCAGCATTATTTATACATTTACGTGATTATTTATACTGTAACAATATGCAACTGATATTTGAATTAAAAAATCAGTTTTTGTTTCATTCATTTTTTTTCTATTATTTTATTAATTATATTCTGACTACAACACTTGAATGACTTCTTGAATATAGAAAGTCTGACTGCAACTGACTGTTACTACTGTCAAGAAAATATCGAAAGATTTTATCACTTTGTATTGGCTCACTGACATTGACTATTACTACTAAGAACAGAATCTGAACACATCACAAAAATGTCTGACTAAAATTTACTTTCACTACTGATAGAAACAATTCAAGAATTCATCTTGAAAAAATCGAATTTATTTGCAAATTAAAACTTCTAATAAAAGTAAAAATAATTTGTCTCAATGTGCCCGGCTTTAACTACTGATACTGAAAAAAAATTTTTTTTTTAAATCTTTTAAAAGTTGAAGAAAAACCAAAACTTTCTTCCTTTGACAACTTTTTTCCTAACTCAATACTTTCAAAGTTATAAGCTATTGAAAATAGGTCTACTTTTAAAAATCCAAAATTTCGAAAATTCATAACTCGAAAATTTTGGCAAATATGGAACAATAAAAAAATACGTATTTAATATTTTTCTATCAAGAACGATAAAAAAATATGTTTAACCGATTCTAAAATGTCGTAGAAAAATTTCCCGTGCACTGAGAAAACTGGAGTATTGGACTAAACATCTGGAGGGACAAATCGTTGATATTTGAGAGTTAGCTATTGGATAACAATCTAAATGTTCAAATACACCATTGACAGATATTCGTGCCATTTCTCTTGGAGGGAAAATGAGTTTATAACAGAGGGACAAATTAACCATCTTGAGAAATCTCTTCCTTATCCGGCGCGAAATGAATAAATATGGCAACCTAACCCCTAAACTAAATACATAAAATGTCAGAAAAATAATTTCGCGCGCATCAGATCGTACACATTTTCTGCGCAACTTTTAATCCTCAGATATAATGGGAGAGAATATACAAGTAGATTTCCATTATCAATTCAAAATTTATTTTAGAAGGACTATTTAACTCTCTTCATAAGCAAAGGAAACATACACTTTTTGAACCTCTGAATTTGACTCTCCAGTTTTCTCAGTGTGGAATTGCCCATATTCAAATACAGCTAAAACAGCGCATTTATTATTATACTGATACCAAAAATTCCAATTGTAAACAAATTTTACCGGTCTGACTAAAATTTCTTATACTACTGATAAAAATACAAAATCTTAATACCTAGTGAAATTTATTTTATTATTATTATTTTTTATTATTATTATTATAATTTATTATTTATTTATTAATTTATTTAAAAATGTTATTTTTGGAAAAAAATTTCAATAAATTTATCTGACTCTAACTGACTTTTAGTACTAGAATTAAAATTACTTTAAAATTAAATCGACATGACCTATAACTGACATTTATTTACTATCTTAGAAAATTTTGTATATGACAATAAAAATTTTTTTTATCAAAAACACTTTTACCTTTAAAATACAGATTCAAAAAATAGCTCAAAATTTCCTTTCTACTAATAACAAATTCTAATGAAATTAAAAATTCTTTATTTCGAAATCTTCAAGAAATTTGAATGTCTGACAAAAAATGACTGTTACTACTGATATTTAATGAATAATTTTACTTAAAAATTTCAAAATTAATTGGATTTCAAAAGAGTTGCGTTTACAATCTTCATAAATAGATGAACTTCAAAGGTTTCAATTTGAAATTTTAGAAAATATCAATTTTCCGAGTTATTTTCACAAATAATAAAATTTTTCTCAATAATTTAATTATTTAAAAAAATTTGAATAAAATTCTTTACAGTAATTCAATTATTTTCAAAAATTCTCCTTATTTCAATTATTTATAATATCTACTATTTTAATAAAATTTTCCAAAAGAATTCAATTATTTATCAATTTTTTATAAATTTCTTCGCACCAATTCAGTTATTTTTAATTTTTTTAATGAAGTTTCTCGAAGGAATTCAATTATATTCAGAGAATTGAAAAAAATAGTTCTGAGAAATTCAATTATTTCGAAAAGTTTAAATAAAATTCTTTTAAAAATTCTGTTATTTGAAAAAATGTTGACAAAATTCTGTACAAGATTTAGTTCATAAAATTGCAATTTTAATAAAATTTTCCAATATAATTCAACTATTTTCAAAACAATTCTTCTTAAAAATTCAATTATTTAAAAAAATTTTAATAAAATTCTTTGCAAGAAATCAATTATTTTCATAAATAGTAAAATCTTACTCGAGAATTCAATGATTTGAAAAAGTTTTGATAAAATGCTTTATGAATTTGAAAAATTATAATACAATTGATCATAGAATACAATTATTTTCATAAAATATAACATTTTTCCTGGGAATACAATAATTATTGTTAAAAATGTTTGTAAAAATCTTCAAAACAATTCAATTATTTTCGTTAAAAATATAATTCTTTGGATCAATTCAATTATTTAAAAAATGTTAATAAAATTCTTCCCAAGAATTCATTTGTTTTCAAAAATAATCATTTTTACAGGAATTCAATTATTTACAAAAAAAAATTAATAAAATTTTTTGTCATATTTCAATTATTTTCAATTTTGTAATGAAATTTCACCATGGAATTTAATTATTCTCATAAATAATAAAAATTTTCTCTGAAATTCAATTATTTTCAAAAAATTTAATAAAATTCTTAACAAAATTTCAAAAATTTTCCTCATTTCAATTATTTATAATATCTACTATTTTAATAAAATTTTCCAAAAGAATTAAATTATTTAAACAAAATATTAATAAAAATTTCACAGGAATTTAATTACTGATCAATTTTTTAAAAATTTCTTCACACCAATTCAATTATATTTAATTTATTCATGAAGTTTCTCGAAGGAATTCAAATATATTCAGAAAATTAAAAAAAATAGTTCTGAGAATAAGTTCAATTCTTTTGAAAAATTTAAATAAACTTCTTTTAAAAATTCTATTATTTAAAAAAATATTGACAAAATTCTTTACAAGATTTAGTTAATAATCCTGTAATTTTAATAAAATTTTCTTATATAATTCAATTATTTTCAATACAATTCTTCTTAAGAATTCAATTATTTTTACAAATAATACATTTTTTTGTGGGAAATCAATTATTTAAAAAAATTTGAATGAAATTCTTTACAAGAAATTAATTATTTTCATAAATAATAAAATTTTTCTCGAGAATTCAATTATTTTCACACATAAAAAATTTTTCACAGGAATTCTATTCTTTAAAAATTTTTTTAATAAAATTCATTGCTTGAATTCAATTATTTTCATAAATATAATAAAACTTATCGCAGAATTTCAATTATTTTTTTGTACAATTTTAAATAAAATGATAGAAAATTGCATTTATTGATAAAATTTTTCATAGAAATTCAATTTAAAAAAATATTTAATTCTTTAATAAATTATTTATTTTTCTAATTAAGAAATTGAATTCTTGAATAATTTACTAATAAAAATTAATTAAAAAATAAATTTCACTCTAAATTTTAAATTATAATTGAAATTTATAATGTGAATTTTTAAATACAATATTCTTATAATATAAAATAATGATTTTATTACTCTGTCATCTTAAATTTGTTATAAAACATGAAGAAATCGATTACTCCGAGTCTTCGACTCGGAGTCCTCGATTTCTTCATGTTTTATAATATTATTTTCAAAATTTATTGAATTTCAGAAGGTTTGAATTTGAAAATCTTAATTTCTATAGACAAATAGTAGGTAAGTGATTAAATATTTAAAAAAAAAGAAATTATTCATGTTTTTTAATAATTTTACAATTAAAGAAATTCGTAAATAATTCACAGAGAAAAGCGAGTGTTGTTTTTGATGCGGGTAAATTTTGGTAGGGTAATTTTAGTGAGGATAAATTTTCTATAATAGAAAATTTACCTTATTTTCGGTGTTAAAATAACACTTCCGAGCTAAAGTTTGATGCAGACACTTTTAACACCGAATTCAGTGTTAAAATGACACTCACTTTTTTCTGTGAAATGTAATACAATATTTTTTTGAAAATCTAACAGTTTTTTGAGTGAATCAGAATAATTTTCAGGGACAGGGAAAAAGTGAAAATTTTTTCTGTAAATCAGGGAAAAGTCAGGGAAAAACAAAATTAAATTTTTGTGGCAACCCTAACTAAAATTGAATTAGTTACCAAAAATTTCAGTTATTTTTACCTATATAACCTTAATGTAAATTTAACTAATAATTAGTTAGTATTTTATTTATTTTTTTATTTATATTATTATGTTACATGATATTTATTTATTATTTACTTATTTAGTTATTTATTCATTTATTATTTATTTATTTAGTTATTTATTTATTTATTATTTATTTATTATTTATTACTAATTTATTTACTTATTATTTACTAATTTATCTCAAACGTCCCAAAAAATACTCAACAAATATCCCTTATCTCATAATCGAGTCATCTAGAAAAGAAAGCGTTAAATTCAATATCATATATTTGTATACATATAAACAAATGATTAATTACATTTCCACAATCGAATAGGGAACAAAAGAGAGATGAGTTTGAAAAGAAGCATAAATCTCAGTATATATATATATATTTTTTTTTTGGGAGAAATATTAGCAAATTATGATAGGTTGTTTGAGAGCAATAGAGGGGCCTTTTAACGCTTTTCCAGGACAAAACGAGGGTGAAAATAGTGGGGCACGTGTCGTTGAAGTGACTTTTTGGCCCCATGAGCGCAATTGCTGCGACGAATATGACTATGTTAACAGACCCAGCAATATGCTACGAGCCATGAAATACTGGATGACTGTTCACCTCCCTGTGGTAAGAGGAGGGTGAAGCCAAGTGCTTGCTAATAGATGAGATTGGATTAGAAGGGGGAGGACACATTTTTGCGAAAGAAAAAAGAAAGGGTTATTTTACTTGAGTGGGTCGAGACTGCGCACCCTTGATATCACACAAAAAAAAATTCCAAAAATAATACATCATTACCAATTTTTACCATAAATATAACTTTGGTACCAAATGCACAACAACAATTTACCATAAATAACTTTTCGATGCTTTTAATATTCAATTTACGAACTATTCCTCTTTTTTTAATCAAATTACAGACTTTATAGACCTTTTTTTTTTTAAAAAAAAAACTGACTTTTAAAAACAAATTTTGCAAAAAAATGAACAAAAACCCTGTTCCTCTTTTCTTCATCAGTTTCCTCTTACACAATTCTTACTAAACCATGTAATGAATTGTAAATAAATGTGAAATTATTAACGCTTACCAAAATTAATTGTTTCCTATTATAAAACAACCGTCGTTGCAGCTGACGTTTTATTGAAGACAATAAAAGACTGGTGGAAGTGACAAGTGACCTATTTACTGCTTTTCACCATTTTTGTTTCATCAGAAAATATACACATGCTGTTTATTATTCGCATATAACGGATGTATGCACAAGTTATAAAAACAGTGCAAAGAAAAAATTATTCGTTATTCAAAAAATTCATAATACCAATAAAATTCGTCATTCGAAAATCATTAATAAAACAAGCGAAAAGTGATGTTAGAAAGTCAATAAATAATAATAAATTAAATTAACAAAGATAATTAATATTATAATAAGAAAAATATTAATTACTTTTGTTAATTTGGTGTATTATTTATATTATTTAGTAAACTTAAGTGTAAATAAAGCAATAATAAATAAAAGAAAATAAACATTTAAATACATCATATTAAGTATATTATAGCCTTTTGAGAAAAAAAATTCTATTCTAATATAAAATTACAATAATAATAAAAACAAAATAGGAAAAAAATTCAGTAACACTAAACAATTTAAAATTGTTTATTTAATAAAAATTTTAATATGAAAATATTAAAAATTTTTGTCGTCAATTTCTTCTGGTATACATTTAACAAACGAAAAAAAGCAAAGTCTTTTCTTTTTTTTTCAAATATAATATGTATATTGTTATAATTTTATTCACCCGATTATCTTTGTTCAATTATGTCACTATTTATTTATCTATTAAAAATTAAATAAGGATGATGAAATTTTCCAAAGCACTGCATCAGTTTAGATAAGAAAATAAGAAACAGATGTTCATACCTTTTATGCTAATAATTCATTCATAAAGAGTAAAGAGTTTTATATTTAAATAATGATAAAAAACAACATATTATGTACTTAAAGTACATAAAAACTTTATTATTAATATTGTGTTAATGGCGTTTTATTTCTTATAGAAAATATTTTTAAAAATGTATGACGCCATAAATTGGAATGTTTCAATTGCAAAAATTGTGCGCTTCTTCGGTTTTTATGCTAATTTAATTTTAATTTCTTTTTTCAATTCAATTCAATTCTGTTTAATTCTATTCTATTTAATTCTATTTTGTTCAATTCTATTAGATTCTATTCAATTCTATTTGGTTTTATTTGATTCAACACTATAAAATTCAATTCAATTATATTGGATTCAATTCAATTCTATTAGATTCAATTCAATTTAATGCAATAAAATTCAATTCAATTCTATTCGGTTCAATTCAAGACAATGCAATAAAACTCAATTCAATTTTATTAAAAAATTCAATTCTATTAAATTGAATTCGGTTCAATTCAGTACAATGCAATAAAATTTAATTTAATTTAATTCTATTAAATCCAATTTAATGAAATCAAATTAATTTAATTCTATGCGGTTCAATTACAGACAATGTAATAAAACTCAATTCAATTTTATTCAAAAATTCAATTCTATGAAAATGTATACGGTTCAATTCAGTATAATGCAATAAAATTCAATTCCATTAGATTCTATTCAATTTAATTAAATTCGATTAAATTCTATTTTATTTATTTCATTCTAATTCAATTCAAGGAAAACAATTTTAAAAATAAAATTCTGTTGAAATAGTTTTACCTTAAATTAATTGTAATTTAAATTATAAATAAAATGGATTTTCGATTATTAAATATAAAATTAATTTTGAAAAGCTTTAAAGCTTTAAGAAAAGAAATAATTTATAACGAGTAAATTCAAATCAAATCAAGAAAAACAATTTTAAAAACAAAATTCCATTTAATTAATTGAACTCTTAGTTAATTATGATTCAAAAATTGCAAAAAAAAAAAAAAATAAAATAAATTTTTATTACCCGCAAAGGAATTGAATTCAATTTAAGGGAAACTTGTTTAAAAACCAAATTACTTTGAAATTATTGTACTCAAAATTCATTATAATGAAAATTTCAAATATAATTAATTTTCCATTATTTAATGAAAAATTAATTTTCAAAAAAATGAAAATTTTTATAAAAAGAAATAATTCGTAGGAAAAGAATTCAATTCAAATCGAGGGAAACGGTTTTATAAACGAAATTATATTAAAATTATTGTACTTTAAAATTTTTAATTTACTGTTATTCAAATTGAAAAAAAAATTATTTTCCCTTATTCAATTAATTTTATTTAATTTGAATTACGATTAATTTGTAGTATAACTATTTCAACTGAATTTCATTTTTAGAATCATTTTCATTGAATTGAAATTAATTAATTGGATTGAGCTGAATTGAATAGAATTTTTTTGCCTTGAATCGAATTGAATTCATTCAGAGGAAAATAATTTTAAAAATGAAATTTAATTAAAATAATTGTACTTTTAAATAATTATAATTTAGTTTGCAAAATAAAATTAATTTTTCTTTATTTAATAAAAATTTAATTTGAAAAATCATTTAAGTTTTATAAAAAAAAAAAAATCACAATCGTCCCTCATCCAACGAATATGAGAAAAAAATTTCCAATTTTACAACAAATATTAAACATTCAACTTAAAGGAAAATTTTGAACTCAATTTTTTCTATGAAATACTTAAATATTAACATTTCTAACCGGATTAATCCGACCTACGAACTTAATTACAATTATTTTTTCCGCTCTAAAAAATATAGACAAAACCAAAATATATATAGATAAAAAATAAATTTTTCTCACTTGTATCTATATTTTTTTTACATATGTGACAATATCACATGGGTTTTCATTTTTCAATCAAGTTCAACGACCTTATGCTTACGATGTTCAATGACCTTATCATGTTTATCGATTCTAAATTAACTCAAAGTCAACATAAAATAGAGACATGGAAAACTTTTTCCTCAATAAAAAATAGAAAGAAAAGCAACACTTGGGTTAGTTTATTTTGTCACCGTATATGCATACTCAACTTAGAAGAAAAGAAAAGAAAAAAAAAAGAATAAGTATATTAAAAGAAAACACTATACTAGAAAAAAGAGATGAAAAAAAGAATAAGTCATTGAAGGAAGATAAAATAAAGGGGTAAATCGAAGTGTTAACTGTTTTTCTTTCCAGACGTGAAGAGCCAGTACTTTTAATTTCGTAAATGTATCAAACCATATGTCGTTCTCACTACACATATACATATATATATACTTTACAACTGTTAACCTTTGCGTGAAGTTTCAAGTGTTCTCTAAAGAGAGAAAAAAATGAGAGAAAAAAAAACACGACTGTTTTATGAATAGAGACGTGTTCAGCATTCTCCTCCGACATATGAATTATTAACGCACATCAAAAATGCGTAAAAATATTTGCAAATATTCTTTCAATGCTTTCGTATAATAATCTCGGCAGTGAAAGAAAATAATTGTCAAAAATATTTATAAAAGCAGTTTTTTTATTTATTTTTATTTTCATTTTAAAGTCAAGAAAAAATGTTATAATTAGCAAAAATAAGTAGGGACTAACATGAGAAAATCGAAAAAAAAGATTATTTATCCGTTCCAAGTGAAGCTTTTTTTCGTGTAATAATAATGAAAATAGGAAAATAAATTTAAGCAAATAAGTAAGAAACTAAATAAGATTATAAATAAGAAAATAAAAAAGGAAAAAAATAAAATGAATAGAAAGATAAATAAAACAAGAGTTTCTCATTTTTGATGAGAATGTAGAAATCAGAAAAGGAATAAAAAATATGTAAGAAAATAAATAGAAAAATAAATTTTTAAAAATCAGAAAAGGAATAAAAAATATATAAGAAAATAAAAAAGAAAATAAATAGAAAAATAAATATAAATAAATAAGAAAATTAATAAGAAAAATAAAAAATATAGAAGAAAGTAATAGTCCGGGAGCTAGCGACCAAAACAACTATCTCATTTCATACCGGCTGGAAATTTGAGTATAGATTACTGAAGACATGTAAATAACAGAAACCCACGTCTGGCAGGCCAGCGCTGGGGCAGGGGGCGGCGGCGGGGGGGCGAATAGGTGAAAAATAATGTAAAATTTTCTGATTTCATACCGCTTAAAACCTTCATAACTCGAAAGTAGACACCCATACGAGTGTAAAAATGTGCGTCTGGCAGTTCTGGGGTGGGGCAATGTACGTCTGGCAAAGGGTTAAACACGCAAAAAAATCGAAAATTTTTTCTGATTTCATACCGCTTAAAACCTTTAGAAATCGAAAGTTTACATCCACACGAGTGTAAAAATGTGCGTCTGGCAGTTCTGGGGTGGGGCAAAGTACGTCTGGCAGCCCTTCGAAGATGCGGCAAATCGGTCAAGCGGTGAAAAAAAAAGTAAATTTTCTCATTTCATACCGATTAAAACCTTCGTAACTCGAAAGTTTACATCCACACGAGTGTAAAAATGTGCGTCTGGCAGTTCTGGGGTGGGGCAAAATACGTCTGGCAAAGGGTTAAACACGCAAAAAAATCGAAAAATTTTTCTGATTTCATACCGCTTAAAACCTTTAGAAATCGAAAGTTTACATTCAAACAAGTGTAAAAAAGTGCGTCTGGCAGTTCTGGGGTGGGGTAAAGTACGTCTGGCAGCACGTCGAAGATGCGGCAAATGGGTCAATAGGTGAGAATAACCTACATTTTTCTTATTTCATACCGATTAAAACCTTTTTAAATCGAAAGTTTATATACAAATAACTGTGAAAATACTTATGTGTCAGTTCTGGGGTGGGGCAACATACGTCTGGCAAAGGGTTAATCACATAAAAAATCATAAAAATTAATCTCATTTCACATTGATTAAAACCATCATATATCGAAAGTTTACATTTAAACAAATATAAAAATCTACATCTTCGAAGGGCTGCCAGACGTACTTTGCCCCACCCCACGACAGCCAGACGAGTATTTTTACACTTGTTTGAATGTAAACTATCGATTTCTAAAGATTTTAATCGGTATGAAATGAGAAAAAAAATTTCGATTTTTTACGTGTTTAACCCTTTGCCAGACGTACATTGCCCCACCCCAGAACTGCCAGACGCACATTTTTACACTCGTGTGGATGTAAACTTTCGATTTCTAAAAGTTTTAAGCGGTATGAAATCAGAAAATTTTACATTATTTTTCACCTCTCGACCGATTTTCCGCATCTTCGAAGGGCTGCCAGACGTACTTTGCCCCACCCCAGAACTGCCAGACGTACATTTTTACACTCGTGTGAATGTAAACTTTCGATTTCTAAAGGTTTTAAGCGGTATGAAATCAGAAAAAATTTTCGATTTTTTTGCGTGTTTAACCCTTTGCCAGACGTACTTTGCCCCACCCCAAAACTGCCAGACGCACATTTTTACACTCGTGTGGATGTAAACTTTCGAGTTACGAAGGTTTTAATCGGTATGAAATGAGAAAATTTACTTTTTTTTTCACCGCTTGACCGATTTGCCGCATCTTCGAAGGGCTGCCAGACGTACTTTGCCCCACCCCAGAACTGCCAGACGCACTTTTTTACACTTGTTTGAATGTAAACTTTTGATTTCTAAAGGTTTTAAGCGGTATGAAATCAGAAAAAATTTTCGATTTTTTTGCGTGTTTAACCCTTTGCCAGACGTACTTTGCCCCACCCCAGAACTGCCAGACGCACATTTTTACACTCGTGTGGATGTAAACTTTCGAGTTACGAAGGTTTTAATCGGTATGAAATGAGAAAATTTACTTTTTTTTTCACCGCTTGACCGATTTGCCGCATCTTCGAAGGGCTGCCAGACGTACTTTGCCCCACCCCAGAACTGCCAGACGCACTTTTTTACACTTGTTTGAATGTAAACTTTTGATTTCTAAAGGTTTTAAGCGGTATGAAATCAGAAAAAATTTTCGATTTTTTTGCGTGTTTAACCCTTTGCCAGACGTACTTTGCCCCACCCCAGAACTGCCAGACGCACATTTTTACACTCGTGTGGATGTAAACTTTCGATTTCTAAAGGTTTTAAGCGGTATGAAATGAGAAAATTTACTTTTTTTTTCACCGCTTGACCGATTTGCCGCATCTTCGAAGGGCTGCCAGACGTACTTTGCCCCACCCCAGAACTGCCAGACGCACTTTTTTACACTTGTTTGAATGTAAACTTTCGATTTCTAAAGGTTTTAAGCGGTATGAAATCAGAAAAAATTTTCGATTTTTTTGCGTGTTTAACCCTTTGCCAGACGTACATTGCCCCACCCCAGAACTGCCAGACGCACATTTTTACACTCGTGTGGGTGTCTACTTTCGAGTTATGAAGGTTTCAAGCGGTATGAAATCAGAAAATTTTACATTATTTTTCACCTATTCGCCCCCCCGACGCCGCCCCCTGCCCCAGCGCCGGCCTGCCAGACGTGGGTTTCTGTTAATTACATGTCTTTAGTAATCTTTACTCAAATTTTCAGCCGGTATGAAATGAGATAGTTGTTTTGGTCGCTAGCTCCCGGACTATTATTCAATTTTTTTTAAATAATTGAATTCTCGAGAAAAATTTTATTATTTATGAAAATAATTGATTTCTTGTGAAGAATTTTATTCAAATTTTTTTAAATAATTGAATTCTCGAGAAAAATTTTATTATTTATGAAAATAATTGATTTCTTGTGAAGAATTTTATTCAAATTTTTTTAAATAATTGAATTATATTAGAAAATTTTATTAAAAGTGTAATTTTATTAACTAAATCTTGTAAAGAATTCTGTTAACATTTTTTTAAATAATAGAATTCTTAAACAAAATTTATTTAAATTTTTCAAAATAATTGAATTTCTCAGAATTTTTTTTTCAATTTTCTGAATATAATTGAATTCCTTCGAGAAACTTCATTAAAAAATTAAAAATAATTAAATTGGTCCGAAGAAATTTATAAAAAATTGATAACTAATTGAATTCTTGTGAAATTTTAAATAATATTTTGTTTAAATAATTGAATTCTTTTGGAAAATTTTATTAAAATAGTAGATATTATAAATAATTGAAATGAGGAAAATTTTTGAAAATAATTAGAATTTTGCCAAGAATTTTATTAAATCTTTTTAAAATAATTAAATTTCGGGGAAGAATTTAATTATTTATAAAGATAATTGAAATTTAAAAAAAAAATTAAATTTAAAAAAAATTTAATTTTGGAACATAATTGAATTTATGCGAAGAAGTTTATCACTTTTGAAAATAATTGAATTTCTGTAATCAGTTGTTCTTAAAATTTCTATTTAAATTCATTAAAAATTGGTATTTTCTAATAGTTAAAATTGAACCTTTGAAGTTCATCTATTTATGAAGATTGTAAACGCAACTCTTGTAAAATCCAATTAATTTTGAAATTTTGAAGTAAAATTATTCATTAAATTATTTCTAAGGAATAATTTTATGATAGTTCTTTAAAAATTAAGTTATTTAAGAGGAAATATTATTGTCAGAAATAGAAAAAATTGAAGGTTTTGAATTTGAATTCTTTGCAATTTTATAGTTTATGAGTCAAACAAAAAAGATACGAAAATTCAGAATTTTCTTATAAATTCAAAAAATTTAATTTTTCCCAGTACTTTTAATAAAAATCCCTGACTTTTCCCTGAATTCTCCGATTTCCCTGACCTGTGGCAATCCTGCCTTAAGTTATAAGTTAGAACTAAATTTTTTTTCTTCTGTGAAATATACGTTTTGTTTATTAAAAAATAATTTAATACAGTTTACCTAATAATTATTTGAATAAAAGGAATAAATTTTCATACAGAACGAAAATAACAGAATATATTCAAATGCTAATTTTTATTATCATCTTCTCTTTTTCCAAAAAAATGAATATTTTCAAAAAGTGTTTTTGATATAATATTTTGATACTATATAGGTACATATCTTTTCTTCTCTCTTTTTTTTGCAAGTATATTGCGCCTGTATATACATCCTCACATTCTCGCGACTCCAATATATTTCCTTTTTCCTCATCCCATAATTTCCCCCTACCATAAGCTACTCGCCCGCCTTCTTGTCCTCCTCTCCTTGCATCGACCCTCTTTTCGTCCTCCCATGCTCCTCCCTCTCAACTCCTTTACTTCTCATCAGAGAAGAGTCTCAATTCTCAACCATTTTCTCCCTCTTTCACTATGTTTTGTTGTCGTTGTCATTGTCATTCTTCTCGATGTCGCTTTTTTCAATGACAATGTCAGATTGGGTTTGAGACGCCGTGTAAAGCCGTGTGCACTATACTTTTATTTTTATATATATGTATTTTTTTCCAACGCAAAAAAAAGAGAAAACAAAAATGAGGAATACTTTGATATTATAGCCCAAAGAGCTCCAATGTTTTTTCCTTATCCTTTACTTTCGAATGAAATGAAAATTATTATTATTGTTAATGTAAGGAGAAAAATTTTTTATTAGTAAGATTCCGGAGTTTAAAATACTCTCTAAGTCTTGAAATATAGTAAAAAGTGTCATACTACTAATTTGAATTAAGGATTATTTTTTTTGCTTTTAGATTAGTTAAATTTTAGTAATAAGATAGTGAAAATAAAATTTCTTCTGACTTATTGGTGAATTTCAACTAATTCAAAAGTAAAACATCAGCTAATAATATATTCGAGTTAGTAAGAATTTTTTTTATTAAAAGAAAAGAGAAAAATAAAGTAAAATTTACTTTCTTAAGGAATAATTTCTTGCCAAAACTAGAATAAAAACTGATAAAAATTCCAAGCTTGGATTTTACTTTGTAAATAGTTAACAGTTACTTTATTTAATTGAAAATAAATAATAATAAGAACAATTAAAAAAGAAAAAATTACCCCTTTTCTTTTCAAGTTAATATTCTATATTGTAGTATTTTTTATATATACAATATACAAGTATTGTACATACAGAAACTGAAAAATTGCCCTGGTTATAGAAGACTGCTTCTTGAGAGTATAGAGTACAATACCAATCTATATGCCACGGAGGGATGACACTTTAAATTTAATTTAAACGCGGTATTGTAAAGCCCCAACCATCACAACCACCATCCACCACCCATCGTTGCATGGCGCACCCTTCGTTCTCGATGCCCACCCCCCGTGAACAAAACTGCACTAGTTTCAATACCTCTCTCTCTTTCTCTTTTTTTTCTTTTTCTTTTTTTTTACTTTTCCTCCCTCCCTCCCCCCTTTTCTCACTCTCTCCCCTTTTGTCGTTTTCATAATACGCCTCGCCTTCCTAGAGCGATTTTTTTTCCTCTTGTTTATCTTTCTAGAGAAGAGAGATATAGAATTCTAACGGGTGAGGCGAAATCATTTTTTAACATAAATATTGGATTCCCTTTTGTTATATTTTCTTGTTATTTTCTCGCCAAGGGGACTTTTACGATTTCAAATCACGACAACTCCATTATCGATTGTCATAAAAATTTATAATATGCCTATATACTTGAAAAAAAAAATAATATCAAATTTAAAATTCACTTGCGTCTATTCAATCAAGTTGCGTTTAATTACAACATATTTTGGGGGCAAAAATTAATTTAATCAATTTGTTGAAATGTTTATTATCGATAATTAATTAATAAATAATTAGTAAATAATTAATTTGGTATGTTTTTAGGACTTTAATTTTTGTCGAATACTGTTTTTTAAATAATTAATTAATAATTAATTTAAATATAAATAATTAATTTAATTAATTATTAATAATTGATAAAAAATAATTAATAATTAATAAATAATACTTAATTAAATAATTTTTCTCTATTATTTAAATACCACCGAGTGATAAATTTAGATATCATTATTCGATTTTTCTTGATAATTATTAAATTAAATTATTGATAATCGTTAATAATTACCTAACTATTGAATTAAACTATTATCAAAAATTGAATATTGAATTGTACACTAAAAAAATTTATTTGACTCAAGAAACCAATTACTTGTTTATTATAAAATAAATATTTACTTGAATCAAATAATTTTTATCTATAATTCAAGTATTACTAATAACTAACTTTTGAATTCAATTATTAATAATTACCTGGTGAATTGAATCATCATTATAGAATTAAGTATTGGATTTAATTATAATATCAGGGTTGCCACGCTTTTGCTTTTTTCAAATTTCCTGACTTTTCCAGGTTTTCTAGGTTAAAAACGGAATTTTTCCAGGTTTTTAAAACGAAAATTATTTGAAAACATCAATAACTTCATTTTTAAATAAATATTTAATTATTCTTTATTTTATAGAAATTAAAATATTCAAAATTTTGAAATTCAATAACACATAAGAATATTATTATAAAACCTGAAGATTTTGTTTACAATTTAATTTTACGAAATTTCGATTATTCTGACATTCTTCAATTAAATACATTAGACATTAAAAACTTAAAAAAATTTAAAAAAATTTCATTAAACTTATTGAGAAAAATTAATTCTATAAAATTTTTAATTAAAAGTATGAAAAGTTCAAATTTTCAAAGATTTTAATTCGAAATTCTTTTTTAAATCAATATTTATTAGAAAATTCTACGAGAAATCAATTTTTTAACTATAAAAATAAAAATTATATTAAAAATTTAAATGTTTCTTAAAAGTTAAAACTGAATTTTCATAAAGAATTTTTTCAACAAATTTTTAAATAATTGAATTCTCTTAACAAATTTTAATAAAATATTTAAGAATAATTGAATTTTTTTGAGAAATTTGATAAAAATTATATATTAAAAATAATTGAAATTCTGATGACAAGAATTTTATTAAATTTTTTGAAAATAATTGAATTTCGGAGAAAAAAATTTATTATTTATAAAGATAAATAATTGAAATTTTGACACGAATTTAAAAAATTTTTAAACATACATAATTGGATTTCTGCGAAGAATTTTATTAAAATTATTTAGAAAAAAAATGAAGTGTTATGCAAAGAATTTCATTAAAATTTTTAAAAATAATTTTATTCTTTAAAGAAATTTAACTAAAAATGTATTGAAAACAATACTTAAATTCTAATAAATAAATTGTAGCAAAAGTTATTAAAATAATTGAATTCCTTTGATATATTTTAATAAAATTTTTAAGAATAATAACTTTTTTCGAGGAATTTCATTAAAATTGCATTAAAAATAATTAAAAATCAGCATTGAGTTTTATTATTTATAAAAATAATTGAATAATATATGAAAATAATTTGTAAATAATTGAATTCCTGTGAAATTTTTATTATTTATGAAAATAATTATAAATGTTTGCGTAGAATTTTATTAAAATTTTGTTTAACTAATAAAATTCTTTCAGGAGTTTTTATTAAAGTAGTAGTACCTAGATATTAAAAATCATTAAATTGAGGAATGTTTTTAAAAATAATCAAAATTTTGTCAAGAATTTTATTAATATTTAACTAATTTCAGAAGAATTTTAGTTTATAAAATTTTTTTTAACTTTAATTTTTTTTATATTTCTAATTAAATTAATTTAAAATTAAAATTTTACAAAATTTTAAATCAAAATCTTTTGAAGTTGATCTACTTTTGAAAATTGTAAACGCACTTCTTTTAAAATTGAATTAATTTTAAAATATGTAAGTGAAATTAGATTTAAAAAATAAACACAATAACTTTAGAAAACAACAATTTTCCAGGATTTTGATCAAAATTTCCTGATTTTTCCAGGTTTTTTCAAGGTTTATAAAATTTTCAGACATTTACAGGTGGATTAGAACTATTATTAGGAATTAACTTTTGAATTTCATTATTATTACTTAATAATTAACTTTTGAATTCAATTATTAGGAATAATTAATCTTTGAATTGAATTACTATTAACAATTAAATATTTAGTTGAAAAATTAAAACTATTAATAATAATTAATTAATAAATTATTATTAAATATTTAATAGAACAAAGAATTATAGTTAGTTATTATTAATATGAATTACTTAAACCAATCATTGCTGTATTTAATTTTAAAGAATTTTCTTGACCAATCAAAGCTCAATAATTTACAATAATCAAACGAATCAATAATTATTGACTTCTTTAATTTTTCTTCAATGCACTTAAGAAATAATTAAGAATAAAAAGTATTGCTAATGTATTTAATTGTAAATACCTTATGTTTACTGCTGGTCGTTGAGTCAATCCAGACGCCCCGAGTCGAAATTTAAGCCCTACTTTCACCCTGAATTTTCAGGGTCTATTGAGTGTTAGGAGTAGTAAAGTAGGGTCTAATTCTAATACAATTAGACCCTACTTTGACTCCCAAAACAGGCGGAAATTTGCCAATCTTCCATTTGGAGAAGCAAAGTAGGGTCTACTTCTAAGAAACCTATACCGTACTTTTAAACCTCGTAGACCCTACTTTCATACTCCTAGACCCTACATTCTAAAAGAAAATTTTAAATTATTTTTTACTGAATTACTTGAAACACTGCAAATGCAAAAAGTACTCCAAATTCATAAATACTGATGTGTTTTATAGCGTCTATATACACTTCGTGTATATAGACGCTATAAAACACATAAAATTCCACTTTTACTCATCCCAAGTGCTTCAATTGAATCTGAGCAAATCTTCAAATTTTTCTTTTTCTAATTGTAGGGTCTAGGAGTATGAAAGTAGGGTCTACGAGGTTTAAAAGTACGGTATAGGTTTCTTAGAAGTAGACCCTACTTTGCTTCTCCAAATGGAAGATTGGCAAATTTCAGCCTGTTTTGGGAGTCAAAGTAGGGTCTAGTTTTTAAAAATTGTATTGAAATCAGACCCTACTTTACGACTGCTAAACCTGAATAGGCCCTACATTTTCAGAGGCTAAGTAGGGTCTAAATTTCGACTCGGGGCGTGTTCCTCAAAAAGAAGATGAATATCTGTAAAAAAAAATATATCTAAATTGATTAACAGGGTCATTTGGTTACATTATTATTTCATAAATATTATTATTACACATTAATATTAATATTATTAATTTATTAAATTAATTTAATATTATTATTACTATTATAACTTAATTAATTGTTAACAATTTTTATTTGAATGTATATTGTCGTCTTACCTAATTTTAAATCTTTAAATTAATCTAAAAAATCAACTGTCTATATCTACCCCTTTTGTTTACATTTACCCCAAATTACCCCATAAATGGTGTAAAATAAAATTTTTAAATAAAATTTCTAATTTATTTTAATATAAATAATAAAGCATAGGTATATAAAATTATTTTTGTAGAAAAACACATGGTCTAAGAGACTCAGAGTGTGCTCCAAGAGTTAAATAGACTGTTAATTTGCAGATGAGACGTTTGTTATAAAGGAACCGAACCATATTATGAAAGAGGGCAAAGTTCGTTGTCTAATGAATAAATAATGTTCGCAGAATATTACCTGCCTTTGATAAAGAGAGTGTGTCTCTCTATATATGTATGAATAAGTGTCCCGTGTGAAGAGTTAGATATGAGCAATAAATTGTGTGCCAATAAGTGGAGCAAAAAGAATGCGATTGGTTATAAATTTTAGATCGTAAAGATGTCCGTAGTCTTGTAGAAAACGGGGTGAAAATGGGACTGTCTTGTTCCTCCGGAGGGTGAAGTTTAGCACGGAAGTCATTGTCCATTTGAAATTTATAGGTATTCTTTATTTTCTTTCTTTTTTTTTTTGCCAAGCCCCCTTTTTGCCCTCGATATTCAACATTGAGATCTCCATCCACATGTTCTTCGTTTCAATTTTGCTTAAATATACGCGACAATAGTCCACGGCCTTAATAAATTAAAACAAGCAGAAAAACTTGAAAGAAGCTGTCAATAGTGAAATATTGTCAATTATTTATGGATTTATGTGTTAACACAACTTCCTGTTTTTTATTTAATATGTACGCAATAAATCTTTGTGTCAATAATTTATATTGCATTATTATTGTTTGTATTCTTTTTTATAATTTTGTTATACCATTTAACCAACAATGCAACCGTCTTGGAAAAAATTATTACCCCAACTATTTTTTTCTCTCAGTGTAAAAAATATTGATTTGGACTAATTTTTATATCAATCTCAATTTCAATTTTTTTATATAGTCCTTCAATACACTGTTCAAAATTTACTAAGCACCTTAACAGGCTTACCACCAAAATTTAATTTTGTTTTTCCCTGACTTTTCCCTGATTTCCAGACAACATTTTTTTTCTTTCCCTGACCTGAAGAATATTCTGATTCACTCCAAAAATTATTAGACACTCAAAAAAATGTTTTAGTACATTTACTAACGAATTTCTTTAATAGTAAAATTATTCCAAAACATCAATATTCGTGTAGAAAAAGCCACGACATGTTTTATAACAAATTTAAGATAACAGAGTAATAAAATCATTATTTTATAATTTATATCATCAGAATATTGTAACTATAAATTCAAATTTTCAAAGATTTTAATTTAAACCCTTTTCAAAATTCAATTATTTCTAAAAATTCACTCTATAATGCTTTTAATATTCAATTATAATTTAAAATATTAAGTAAAATTGATTTTTTAATCAATTTTTAATAGAAAATTTTTCGAGAATTCAAATATTTAAATAACAAAATTAATAATTTATTAAATAATTGAATATTTCTTCAAATTGAATTTTTATGAAGAATTTTATCAAAATTTAAAAAAATAATTGAATTCTTTTGGCGAATTTAAAAAAAAAATTTAAGAATAAATGCCATTTTTTATCATTTTATTTAAAATTGTACAAGAAATAATTGAAATACTGCGATAAGTTTTGCTATTTATGAAAAAAATTGAATTCTTGCAACGAATTTTATTAAAATTTTTTTAAAGAATTGAATTCCTGTGAAGAATTTTATTTGTGAAAATACTTGAATTCCGGAGAAAAATATTATTATTTATGAAAATAATTGATTTCTTGTGAAGAATTTTATTCAAATTTTTTTAAATAATTGAATTCTCCAGAAAAATTTTATTATTTATAAAAATAATTAATTTCTTGTGAAGAATTTTATTCAAATCTTTTTTAATAATTGAATTCCCATAATTCATAAAAAAATGTATTATTTGTGAAAATAATTGAATTCTTAAGAAGAATTGTATTGAATTTAAATTTTTCAGAATAATTGAACTTCTCAGAACTATTTTTTTTTAATTTTCTAAATATATTTGAATTCCTTCAAGAAACTTCATAAAAAAAATTAAATATAATTGAATTGGTGCGAAGAAATTTATAAAAAATTGATAAGTAATTGAATTCCTATAAAATTTTTATTAATATTTTGTTTAAATAATTGAATTCTTTTGGAACATTTTATTAAAATACTATATATTATAAATACTTAAAATGAGGGAAATTAAAAAAAAAATTGAAATTTTACCAAGAATTTTATTAAATTTTTTGAAAATAATTGATTTCTTGCGAAGAATTTTATTAAAATTTTTTTAAATAATTGAATTCTTAAGAAGAATTGTATTGAAAATAATTGAATTATATGAGAAAATTTTATTAAAATTACAGGATTATTAACTAAATCTTGTAAAGAATTTTGTAAATATTTTTTTAAATAATAGAATTTTTAAAAGAATTTTATTTAAATTTTTCGAAATAATTGAATTTCTCAGAACTATTTTTTTCAATTCTCTGAATATAATTGAATTCCTTCGAGAAACTTCATTAAAAAATTAAAAATAACTGAATTGGTGCGAAGAAATTTATAAAAAATCAATAAGTAATTGAATTCTTTTGGAAAATTTTATTAAAATAGTAGATATTATAAATAATTGAAATGAGGAGAATTTTTGAAAATAATTGAAATTTTGACAAGATATTTTATTAAATTTTTTGAAAATAATTGAAATGAGGAGAATTTTTGAAAATAATTGATATTTTGCCAAAAATTTTATTAAATTGTTTGAAAATAATTGAATTTCTTATAAAAGTTTTATTATTTATAAAGATAATTGAAATTTTAATGAGAATTTTTTTAAAATTTTTGAACATAATTGAATTTCTGTAATCAGTTCTTAAAATTTCTATTTAAATTCATTAAAAATTGATATTTTCTAAAATTTGAAATTGAAACCTTTGAAGTTCATCTATTTATGAAGATTGTAAACGCAACTCTTTTGAAATCCAATAAATTTTCAAATTTGTAAGTAAAATTATTCATTAAATAATTTATATTGTATGTTAGTTGTTCAAGGATTAAGTTATTTAAAAAGAAATTATTATCAGAAATAGAAAAAATTGAAGGGTATGTACTTGAATTCTTTGCAATTTCATAGTTTATGAGGCAAACAAAAAAAGACTCAAAAATTCAGAATTTTCTTATAAATTCTAAAAACTAAATTTTTTTTAGTACTTTTAATAAAAATCCCTGACTTTTTCCTGATTTCCCTGACCAATTTTAATTTTCCTGACCTGTGGCAATATCGGGAATAGGGAGTAAAGATTTTTGAATTAAAAATCTACTCTAAAAGTGAGTTAAACATCAGAACTGAAAAAACAATTTTATTCACTTCCTTGGGAGTTACTTCGTAAGTGCCATTGAGAGAAGAAGTTAATTTAAAGCAGAGTAAAATTTCAAATCCGAAGAGATGGGACTTTTTGAAGAACCTCATTGGTGCACTCTCTCAAAATTCGCCAAAATTTTCAATTTAATAGCACAAGCAAATGGGTAGAAAAACAAACCTCTCTCCCTCTCTCTATCGAAAATCTCCAAGTTGATAAAAGTCTACTCTCAAGAAATCGTCCACCGTATCTAAAAGCCCGCTAAAGCGAAAAGATAGATAGATTTGTCATATAATATATTGTGTACAAAGTGGAAAATCCCGGTGCGTGCAGACGTCCCAAGTCGAATTTCCATCCCCGCCATCGCATAATGTGTATATTATGTTAACAAATAAGTGGTTGTGGTAATAAAAGCAGGCCGTAATGTATGCGCGATGTCTTGAACAATATTCCACTGGCTCGGGTGATATAATGGTGCGTATAAATAATACTCCCCCTTAAAGTCGACTTGAACCGCTACAGAGACGTCGCCTCGCTGAAGCAAGTAAGGCGAGGAGAGGGGGAAGGGGGTGATACCAGTCTCTACGGGGGTGAGTTGACTCTCCACACAACGAACAGAAAAGCTAAAGAGGGGGTTGAAATATGTATAAACTTGCGGTTCCTTGTTATGAGCGGTGATAAATTACAGTTGAAGATCTATTATATAAGTATAGCGTATATACACTGAATGCTTGTGTCCATATACATAGCGTTTATTCCTATACTAGAATAAACCACCGGAAGTCACTGTCCAATGGAATTCGTCATTTTTCATTCCAATCGGATAGCAATCTCATTTTATATTACCTGTGATATGAAGAAGAAAACATTACTTCTGATTATTAATAATCTTCTACCCAAAGACTACTGTTTTTTTTTATTTATTATTTTTATTACTATTGTTATTAATTTTCCTTATTATTTTTAGTATTATACATTCAGAAAGCATTAAATTTAAATGAAATACAAAAATAAGTTTAGATGATTTTAGTTGAAACTAATTTGTATGCTTAATACTAATAAATAGAAAATATCTACGGCTTTGATTTGATATGTTTGACTGTATAGCAATTTTTAAGTTTGATTTAAACAAAATATCTTAGAATCAAATAAATCGTTTTCTCAGTGACATGCACAGGAGAAAACTACATACTAGCAAATTTTAATAACAAAATTATTAATTTATAATAATTTTAAAATAATTAATTTTAATTATACAAAATTTTCTAGATTGTACAAAATTGTACACTTTAAAAATTAATAACAAAAAAATTAATTTTTATATAAAAAAGATTATAACAGGATTGCCACAGGTAAGGGAATTCAGAGAAAAATAAAGGGAAAGTAGAATTAGTCAGAGAAATAAGGGAAAAGTCCGAGATTTTTTATTAAAAGTACTGGAAAAATTTAATTCTTAGAATTCATAAGAAAATTCTGAATTTTTTGTGTCTTTTTTGTTTGTCTCATAAACTAAAAAAATACCATGAATTCTAATACAAAAATTCTTCAAAATTTTTTTCTATTTCTGCCCAGAATGAATTTTTTAATATTATTTAATTATTTCAAAATTTTTAACGCAATTATCTTAATAACTCGCTTGATAAATAACTAAATTCTTCACGAAAATTCAATTATTCTTAAAAATTTTTTTTTTTTTTAAATTCTTAGCAAAATTAAATTATTTTCATGAATAACAATATTCATCACAAGAATTCAATTATTTTCAAAAGTCATAAAATTCTCAAAAGAAATTAAATTATATTTAAAAATTTTTAACGAATATCTCATCAAGAATTCAATTATCTTTATAAATAACAAAATTTTTCGAAAAAATTCAATTATTGATAAAAATTTTAAATAAAATTCTTTGCAAAATTTCAGATATTTCCAAAGGTTTTTCGCAATTCAATGATTTTCAATATTTACTATTTTCATAAAATTTATCAAATAATTTAATCATTGAAAATAATTTTTAATACTATTCTATGAAAACATTCAATTATTTTTATAAATCATAAAATTTCATTTTTGAATTATTTTCATCGCAGAATTTCAAATATTTTTATTACAATTTTAAATAAATTCCTCGAAAAATGCAATTATTCTTAAAAATTTTATTAAAACTTGACGTAAGAATTCAATTTTGAGAATTCAAATATTCAATAAAATAATAGAATTCGTTGCAATAATTCAATTATTTTCAAAAATTTTAAAGTAATTCTGCAAAAGAATTCAATTATCTTGATAAACAACAAAATTCTCTTCATAAATTCAATTATTTTAAGGATTTTTAATAAAATTCTTTTCCAAAATTCAATTATTTTAATAAATATCAAAATTCATCACAAGAATTCAATTTTCTTGAAAAGTAATAAATTACTTATCAGAAATCGAATTATTTTCAAAATTTTTTAAAGATTCTCTTCAAGAATTAAATTATCTTTATAAATAGGAATAGCGAAATTCTTCTCAAGAATTCAATTATTGTTAAAAATTTTTATAAAATTCTTCGCAAAATTTCAATTATTATTTAAACAAAATTTAATAAAAATTCTTCGCATGAATTCAATTATTTTTATAAATTATTATTTAATTTCTTCTCAGGAATTTAATTATTTTTAAAAATTTTAATAAAATTTTTCAAAAAATTTTTATAAAATTCTTTAATATAATAAATTTTAGTAAATTTTAATTAAATTCCTGAAAAGAAATTAATTATTTTCAAAAGTTGTTAATAAAATTTTTCGTAAAAATTCAATTTTAAGAAACATTCAATTATTGAATAAATTAATTATTTTTTATTTAAATAATTGAATTCTCGTAGAAGTTTCTAATAAAAATTGATTTGAAAATGAATTGCAGTTAAAATTTTAGATAATAATTAAATATTAAAAGCATTATTGAATGAATTTTTTAGAAATAATTTAATTTTGAAAAGGTTTTAAATTACAATCTTTGAAATTTTGAATTTTTCATTCTGTTGACTAACAATTTCTGTAGAATTAACTTTTTTGAAAACGTTTAATTGAATATTTTTGAAATTATTTGAACTTTTTATTTTCTAATATATGTTTATAAATAATTGAAGAATTTTCGAATAATCAAAATTTCGTAAAATTGAATTGTAAACAAATGGATTTGAAAATTCTCAAATAACTTTTGCAAAAATTATAAAAAATAATTTATTTCAAGAAGAATTTTAGTTAAAAATCCTTAAAAATAATAATTGAATTGAAATGATGAAAATAATTTTAAAGAAGTTACAGTAACAATATTGTTATAATATAAAATAATTATTTTATCACGCTGAAATTCGTAAATAAATGTAATAGAACATTTTTTTTTTGAGTACCTATAAAAGTCAGGGAAAAACAAAGTTAAATTTTTGTGGCAACTCTGTATAATGAAAATAATTATAATAATGATTATAATAAATTAAATAATTCAAAACCAATTTAATTAAAAAACTAAACAGCAAAAAAATACAATGCAATCAAATTAAAAATATTAAAAAACAAGAACTTATTCGAGTGAATTTTTTTTCTTCTCTTTTTTTATGAAAAATATAAACGAAGAATGGTGCGCGCAATGGGGATATAAGTTATTTTTTGTGCATTTTGAAATCCCAAGGTACGATGATGCTTTTCGCAATAGTGTCGCGCTCGTTCGCTCGAATCAGCGAGAATGGCTGCAAGCGACCGAGCGTCTCAATTCACCAGGGATTCTACTTCACATATTACATAATATAACCAAAAGATATGATTTATACGAGGCAAGAGGACGACGTACATTTACAGAGAGAGGATAACGTTTAAATTAAATTTCAAAACTCATTTTCTCGAACGCCAAACGAAAATTATTCTACCAACCAAAACTATATTCGAATACATATATAAAATACCAGCTACAATTTTCAAAATAACAGCCACTAAAGGTATTATTATTATTCTTGTTTTATTTTTACAATTCTAAAACAGATGCTTTCTAGCGAACTAAATTATAAATCGATTGTCATCGTACTAATCCAACAACATATAGGTAAGAAAAGAAAAGATACGATGTAGCAATGCCACAGGTATATTTTTCTTTATATGTTATCGAACCCCATCTGTTCGATTCGGTTTTTCTATTTTTTTCTCATGCCCTATACGAAGGACAAAATATGTACCATGGAATCTAATCGAAATCCATTGCCAAAATGAAACCCATTTAATTGTCTCTTGATAAATAAATAGTGACTAGCGTACTTCCTGAACGAATGAACAAGAATATTTTCTACAAAAGTATTTTTAATTTTTATTTTTATTTTCCAATTTATTTTTTTTTTTATAAATTTATTTTATTGTAGCAAACACCAAATTTTATAATTTCAAATATCAACTACAATTTTTTAATAATTTCATATTTTCAATATACTTCAATTTAATAAGTTCACTTATTAACTATTTAACTGTAAATTAATTATTATTATTTATATTTTCAAAACATTTAATCAAAATTTTCGAAACAATTCAATTATTTTCACAAAAATTTAATCAAATTCTCCGCAAGAATTAATTAATTTTTATAAATAATAAAATTCTTTATACATTCACAGCATCACATAAAATTCAGACTTAGCACTCGACAATTAATTTGAAAAAAGTAGCAAAAAGTAGCTTTCAAACTAAAAAAAGTATCGAAAAATTAAACTTGACGACCGAAGTAATAAAAAAAAAAAAATTAAAATTAAATTAAAATTAAAATTAAAATTTTAATACTTCACAAAACTGACAAAAATTCCATTCTATATTTTATTTTCCTAACTTTTTCCTAACTTTTATCAAAAATATTTCTTTCTTTCTTATCCATCTAATAAATTGAATTCTTGCAACGAATTTTATTATTCATGAAAGAATTAAAATAATTATAATAATAATTTAATTCTTACGAAGAATTTTATAACAAATTTTAAATAATTGAACTCCTGAGAAATTTTAATTATTCATGAAAAGAATTGAATTCTTATGAAGATTTTACAAAAAAAATTTTTAAATAATAAAATTCTGTTTGGAAATTTTATGAAAATAGTAGACATTAAAAATCATTGAATTGCGAAAAGTTTTTTAAAATAATTGAATTTCTAAAAAGCATTTTACAATTTACAAAATAATAAAATTGAATCCTTGCGAACGATTTTATGAGAATTTATTAAAGTAATTAAATTTCCAAGAAGAAATTTATGACTTTTAAAAATAATTGAATTCTTGTGATGAATATTCTTATTTATGAAAATAATATTGAATTTTGCAAAGAATTTTATCGAAATGACTGAAAATAATTGAATTTTCAGGAATAATTTTATTATCTATCGACATAATCAAATTCTTGGGAAGAATTTTCTTAAAATCTAAAAGAATAATATTGAATTCTTTCAAGGAATTTTAGAACAAAATTTTTTAAAAATAAATATTAAATATTAAATATTTTTTAAATAATTAATTTTTTCGAGAAATTGAAATTAAATTTTTAAGAATAAATACATTTGTTTGAGTATTTCCTGTAAAATTGCATTAAAAATAATTGAAATCCTGCGATGATTTTATTATATTTGTAAAAATAATTAAATAGTTGCAAAGAATTTTATTATTTATGAAAATAATTGAATTATTGCGAAAAAGTTTTATTAAAATGCCTCAAAATAATTGAATTTTCAGGAATAATTTTGTTATTTATCGACATAATTGAATTCTTAGCAAGAATTTTATTAAAATCTAAAACAATATTTGAATTATTAAAAAAAAAATTTAATTAAAATTGTATTTAAAATAATTGAATTCCTGTGAAAAATTCTAATATTTTTGTAAATAATTGAATTCATCCAAAGAATTTTAAAACAACATTTTTTAAATAATTCATTTCTTCGAGGAATTGAAATTAAATTTTTAAGAATAAATACCTTTTTTTAGCATTTCCTGTAAAATTGTATTAAAAATAATTGAAATCCTACGATGAATTTTATTATTTGTTAAAATAATTGAATAGATGCAAAGAATTTAATTATTTATGAAAATAATTGAATTCTTGCGAAGAAATTTATCAAATTTTTTTTTTAATTTAATTTCCATGAAAAATGTCATTATTAGTGAAAGTAATTGAATTATTGTGAAGAATTTTTAAAAAATTTCGTTAAATAATTTATTTTTTCGAAACTTTTTTGAAAATGCTATTCTAAATTAATTGAATTCCTGTGGAAACTTTATTATTTATAAAAATAATTGGATTATTATTTTTTCGAATTATTTTCGTTAGCTGATTGTTAGTTTTTCTAAGGATAGCAAATTGAGACAAAAAAAAATGAGTCTTCGACTCGGAGTGATCGATTTCTTCATGTTTTATATTATTATTCTCAAATGTTATTGAATTTCAGTATGTTTGAATTTGAAAATCTTAATTCCTATAGAAAAATAATAGGTAATAATTAAATATTTATTTAAAAAGTGAATTATTGATATGTTTTTAAATAATTTTGCAATTAAATAAATTCGTAAATAAATGTAATACAACATTTTTTTGAAAATCTAATAATTTTTGGAGTGAATCAGAATAATCTACACGGTCAAGAAAAAGATAAAATTTTTTCTGGAAATCAGGGAAAAGTCAGGGAAAAACAAAATTAAATTTTTGAGGCAACCCTGAATAGTTTTTATATAAAACCCAAATGGCTTTTTCACCCCACTCTAACTCTACTTTTTACCAAAAAAAGCAGTGTGACAGAAAACAAATTAATCATCCTTATGATATCTTTTATATGTTTATAAAAAAACAGGAGAAAAAAAAGTTGAGATTGGAATTTTTGAAATGTATAACAATAACAATAAATTTGAATCGTTAATGAAAACAGCCGCTATAGTGAAGAAGACTGTCAACACTGTTTGGTCCTATAATATAGAAAACACGTGGGTTTAGCCACGAAAACGTGTAAAGTCACGTTGTTATATTAGGAATCACTAACTTGGCTTCATTCTGAACAACCATCTTCAATTCTCTAACCCTGTTAGGTCTTTCATAGAGCTTCTAAGGTAGCGTGATTAATTCTATTTGCCTTTGGCTGGTGCATGTATAGCATATAATTTATTATTTTCTTCTTCTTCTTCTTCTTCATTTTTTTCCACTTTCTTATTATTGTCGTTGGCAAAGGGTATATACGTTAGCTAATAGTAGTTATTCATGCGATTCCACCAAAGCATATTTATAACTATTATTCTTCATATGTCAGAGACGGAAACTGAGAGATTTTTTTATTCTTTCCCTCTCTTTTTAATTCTATAGCTTCATTGATGACCTCGATATGACCAAAGTTAAATAATGCGATTTAGTGACTGTGCATAGTTGTTTGTATTTATCGCAGGTGCCAGAGAGAAAATTATAGATTGATTATTAGCTTTTAGATTCAAAACATGTTTGAATGCATCATCTTTTCTAGGTCGTGAGGCCAAACAATTTATATATAACGTCTCGAGAAATCTCTGGTTCTGTTAACATTATATTGTTGTTGTCATCAATGATCAATGATGTTTAAAAATTAAATTAAATTTTCTTTTTTTTTTATTCCTCGAAGAGTTGCCTTCGTTATAAATTTTTTAATAGAAACTTTATCTCATAATATATAATTGAGGAAAAATTGTGACTAACAGTTTTATAAATGCGCGAGATTTATAATTGTGTGCGGAGAAAATTGTTACAACTTGCATTTATTTTTCTTGTTACTTTTTATATACTCACATAGACGTGACACATTCTACTCTTGTCTTGTCAACTATTTTCTGTAGAATTAATTTAATTAATTAAATTTCTTTTAATTTTCTCTTTTATGCCTTTTATCTTTTTTCTTTATATTATATTCTTTATATTTTTATTCTTTTAATATAAAAACGTATATGGGTGATTCTTCACTCAGTTGAATATCAAAAAAAATAATTATTTTCAAAAGTTTTAATAAAAATATCTACATTAAATTTTCAGAAAAATTTCCAATTTTTCATAGTTTCAAAAAAACTATTTCGTGCTGGAGAATCACATAGATACTTTTTCGTATTTTCTTGTCATTTACTTTTTTTAGGTTGACATAAATATTTAATCTCGATTTAAATTACGTGAATTGAATGGAAATCGTGAAATCGACCTCCCACTTTTGCTATTCAGTAACTAAATAGTAAGTATACAAGAGATGAGTGTGCTTCCCTCGATTGTGAATTCTGAAAGCTGTGCGAAATCCTGGATGGCTGGAACGTTTCAAATATTTGACACTTTCTGGCTGTAGATTTTTTCGTGTTGTAAGTTCGTACACTGAGAAATAAATATGTTTATGTATATAAGTAATTGTGTCTGTGTATATGTATATGTAGATATTTTGTATATCGAAAGGCGTTCACCGCACTTCCATTTGTACTTTTCTACTTTCCAATACCCGCCTTCGTTCTTCCACGTTTTCTGATTTCCTTTCTGCTTTTATGCCAAATAGCTAACAGAGGGCACAATTTGATAAATTTTACTTTTCAGTTTCCTTCTTATATGTTGTGTGAATATAATAAAAGTTGGATACAAAATATTCTTTTGCCGCATTTTAATTTTTTTTTTTTGCAAATTCTCGTTTTTTTTCGTAATTTTTTTCTTATTAGAATTATTTTCGTTAGCTGATTGCTAGTTTATCTAAGGATAGCAAATTGAAACAAAAAATGAATCAAAACGTTACTCGGAGTAACGGATCGGAATACTCAGAGTGATTGATTTCTTCATGTTTTCTAACAAATTTAAGATGACAGAGTGATAAAATCATTAATTTATATTATCAGAATATTGTAACTATATAAATTCAAATTTTCAAAAGTAATAGAATTCTTTTGGCGAATTTAAAAAAAAATAAGAATAAATGCAATTTTCTATCATTTTATTTAAAATATTGTACAGAAAATAATTGAAATTCTGTGATAAGTTTTGTTATTTATGAAAAAACTTGAATTCTCGCAACGAATTTAAAAAAAAAAATTTTTCAAAGAATTGAATTCCTGTGAAGAATTTTATTTGTGACAATAATTAAATTCAGGAGAAAAATATTATTATTTATGAAAATAATTAATTTCTTGTGAAGAATTTTATTAAAATTTTTTTAAATAATTGAATTCTCGAGAAAAATTTTATTATTCATAAAAACAATTGATTTTTTGTAAAGAATTTTATTCAAATTTTTTTTTAATTGAATTGAATTTCCCATAAAACAATGTATTATTTGTGAAAATAATTAAATTCTTAAGAAGAATTGTATTTAAATTGAAAATAATTGAATTATATAGGAAAATTTATTAAAATTGAAATTTTATTAACTAAATCTTGTAAAGAATTTTGTCAAAATGTTTTTAAAAAATAGAATTTTTAAAATTGGTGCGAAGAAATTTATAAAAAAAAATTGGTAAGTAATTGAATTCTTGTGGAATTTTTTTTTATAAGTTTGTTTAAATAAGTGAATTCTTTTGGAAAATTTTATTAAAATACTAGATATTATAAATAATTGAAATGAGGAAAATTTTTAAAAATAATTGAAATTTTGCACTTTTGAAAATATTTGAATTTGTAATTGACAATTGACAAAAATTTCAAACAATTTAGATTTTACATTCCAAGTATAGTAAATGTTCTTTAATTTTTCTATTGTATTTTACTTTATTTTCATTTTCTCATTTTCTATTTTGTTTTTATCTTATTTTATTATTTTAACTTTTTTTTAATTAAATTTTTATATTTAATTTAATTCGCATTTCAATGAAATGTATTTCATTCAAATAAATTCAACAATCGATTTGTTTGCATTTCAAAAAAGAGAAATACATTTTTTTACAAGTTAATAACATAGAAGTTAAATGACCGATTACATTATTATTATTAAAATATTAGTACATTCAATTTCCTTTTTCTCTGTTACAAATTCCGAATGACTATTATTAAAATTATTTTAATTATTCATACGCACAAATGTGGATTCTTTTTTTTTTTTGAAACAGAACTTTTTCTGTGTAAACATAAGATTAGAAAAAAAATTCATTTGTGATGCAGATTTTCTTATAGAAATATCCATTCTATATTTATATTTCAATAGCTAATACGTGACGTAAATAAAAAATGTCGTTCTTCAATAACAACAAATACTAATTGAATTAAATATTTTTACGTTCCTGGCAACATTCAGCGTGTATTTTAATTTCATTATAATGTCATTATGTTTTCTCTTTTTTAAAATAAAAAATGTAATATTCATAATACATTTTTTTACTCCGAAGAAAATTACTAAACGTGGAAGTAAATAAAGTAAGTCAGACAGTTTATAAAAAAAAATTAATTTCTCACTTTCTATATATTTTTGTAGACGTCGAAAATTATTTTCGACAATCGAAAAGAATGCAGGATTTTTCACTTCAAAATTCATATAAAGAGATTTAAATACAAGAAAAGAAAAGAATAGGTACAAGAAAAAAAATACAAAAAAAGAAAGAAATACAAGAGACGAATTTAAAAAATATTGGTTTTATATCATAAAAAAAGTAGGGGGAGAAAAATGAAACAAAATTGATTGCCGGGTCTCAGGTAAGTTTGAAAATCGAAGAGTTTGATATACTGCAAGGGAAATTCACGTTAATTCGCATATCGATCACTTTCGTCTCGATTTTATGCGATTAGCCACGGCTGCTGAGGGACAACATACGACAAAACTTGAGATTCATGGGACTTTTTTTTCAATTTGGTTTCTATATATATACACGCATATACTTTTTATCATTTGAAATATAGAAGAGGGTTTGAAAGAGCAACTTTGAGGGGTTGAAGAGAAAAGGGGACATTTTTTTCCTTCTTATTTGTAAAACCCCTTTGCAAACCAAGATGAAGATTGAAAAGGTGTTACAATTAGCCAACGAGCGGTGTGTTTTAAGTTTATTCAAAGTTTCTTTTTATAATAAGTTATTCTTAAAATAAATTACTATAGTGACTGCGCGCTTAATAAATTGTGATTTCATTTCATCATCACTATATTTATCAATATTATTAATTAAAATCAATATTTTTCAGGAGACCTTTTTTTAACTTTTATTATTCATGCAAATAATAATCGATTACTTTATTATATTCTATAGATATTTTTTGGCTGATGAAATAAACCTTTTTTCAGAGACAGACAAAATGTACTCGAATAAATTTTTTTTTTAATATTAATTTCACGGAGGAAAATATTGAGTAGGTAATAATTATTATTTTTGCAATAATAATTAAATTATTGATAACAATAGTTAAATTATTATTAATAATAATTAAATTATTTTTAACAATAGTTGAATTATTATTGATAAAAATTTACATTATTAATAACAATGAATTAAATTATTATTATAATGATTATTCAATATTTGATAATAATCTAAATACTGAAAAAGAAAAATAATGATTTCTTTTGATGGTATTAAAGTTTTTAAAGAATTAAAAAAAGTACACATCTCCTGCTATATATACATATATATTGTATGAAACTCTTGCTATTGATGGAAGCCTTTATTCGTTTTGATGTAATACTGCGAGTGAGTGAATGAACTCCAATCTCGAAGGGATTCAGTCGATGCACGCAGGAGATATTGTACTCCTTGGTCCTTTTTGAATAGAGCCAAGTGTTTAGAAACTTCGGTTCGAAATCAATTGAATGGGACGAAGGTTGGCAGATCAACTGCTTCACTATCCGCTGCCTTGACGTTTACCCTTCCTGAACTACATACATCACAAATTAAACTTCCACTATATACCTGACTTCCTCCTCTATAATCTCATTTATCGAGAAAAAAAATTGTCTAAGATTTAGACACTCCACTCGACAAAAGAAAAAAAAAGAAACAGAAAAGTAAACAAAAACTTTATTGAAAATTTAAAACCCACAAAAAAATTATTTTTTGTTACAATTCTTAAAAATTAACGTCAAATTTGCTTTTTACTAATTAAAAAACATAATTAAAAGAATAATTTAAAAATATTTATAAATATAGAGAATAAATAAACAAATAAATAAATAATTTAAAATAAAGTGAAAAATAAATTCAAAACATTAATTTTATTATTATAATTTATATAAAGAATAATTTTAATTTATTATGTAAAGTGTCTGGACTGCATTAAAAATTGTACCAATGTATTTCTAATGGACATGAAAAAATCCCCTGTCGCTTTTTTCTAAATAAAATTTGCGTTCACTTTGGGAAGAATCGAACCCTGGACACCAAAAATCTCTACAGACGCCTTAACGACCACGGCTATCGCTGACTCGTTAGTATTTTCTCATCTTTCTTCCAAATAAACTGAATATTCTCAATATTTTTTAACTTTCCTATCAGAAATACGTTGAAAATTTACGTATTTTATGAAAAAAGTATCATCAGATGTTAATAGAAATAAATAAATTGAAATAAAAATATTAGACACACGCAAAAGATTAAAAAGTATTAGAAGAGGAACAACAATAAATTTAAGATCATCAAACAGTTGTGCCTGGGCGATAATTAGCTGAAAAAGATTAAGAGACTTGTCATCCCTTACACCAGATCTTCCGGATGTAATACATTACACTTTCTGCGTGTATATACGTATTATATATTCAATATAATAAGCTAGTGACTTTATAATATGAAAATCGTTGTTTGTTCAGCTGCTAGCAGGAGGCGATGTCGACAAAGGAGGCCATCGATGCATTTATGCATGACGCGGATCAAGCAATAATATTTTCATTCTGCGCATTGGCAAAAGGGGCAGTCATCGATTGCGTCCCGTGAGGGGAAGTGTAGTACCCCCACTACCCAGAAACCACCCCACCATGGTGGCCCATTTCGGGCCCAAATTATCATCTCCAGGCCCTTTAAACCCAAAATAGCATTGCGTCCGAAATTTTTAAGGAAAATACTAACTTTTTAACACTCTTAACTCTCTGCCTACTAAAGTGACAGTTATCGACAAAAAAAATCACAATTCAATCGCCTAGTGGGGACAATTGTAAAATTATTCTAAAATATCAATAACTTAACTTCTTTTTTATTATTATTTTTTCATAAGAAAAAAAAATTCAAAAATTTCAAATTCAAACTTTTTGAAATTCAATAACTTGAAAGAATATTATTATAAAACATGAAGAAATGGATCACTCTGAGTCTTCGACTCGAAATGATCCATTTCTACATGTTTTATAATAATTAAAGGTGACCGAGTGATAAAATCATTATTTTATATTATAATATAAAAATATTGTACCTGTAACTTCTTAAAAATTATTTTCATCGTTTCAATTCAATTATTATTTTCTAAAATTTCTAAATAAAATTCTAATAATTTATGATAAAGTTCTTTTGAGAATTTTCAAATTCATTTGTTTACAATTCAGTTTTACGAAATTTCGATTATACGGAAATTCTTCAATTAAATGTACATTAGAAAATAAAAACTTTAAATAATTTTAAAAAATTGCGATTAAGCTTTTTGAAAAAAATTAGTTCCATAGAATTTTTAATTAAAAGTATGAAAAATTCAAATTTTCAAAGATTTTAATTTTCAACCTTTACAAAATTCAATTATTTCTAAAAATTGCAATTATTAGTCACTTCTCCAAAGTTAAATCTAAAACTTTATATGAAATTAATTTTTAAATCAATTTTTATTAAAAAATTCTACGAGAATTCAATTAATTAAATACAAATATAAATAATTTATTGAATAAATAAATTAATGTTTCTTAAAATTTAATTCTTATGCAGAATTTTAATAACAAATTTTTAAATAATTGAATTCTTTCGACGAAACAGTTATGGCCAAACTTTTTCACGACCCACCCGTGGGTCGGAAACAGGCAACGGGTTAAATTTTGGTTAAATAATTGAAATTTTGACACGAATTTTATTAAAATTTTAGACAATAATTTAATTCTTGAAAAGAATTTTGCTATCAAATTATAAAGATATTTTAATTCTTGACGAGAGTTTAGAAAAAAAATTTAAAGGAATTTAATTTCTTCAAAGTATTTTAATACCTTTTAAAAAAATTAAATTCTTGTTATGAGTTTTGATATTTATCAAAATAATTGAATTGTGGAAAAGAATTTTATTAAAATTCCTTAAAATAATTGATTCTATAAGAAGAATTTTGTTGTTTATCAAGATAATTGAATTCTTTTGCAGAATTACTTAAATTTTTTGTTTAAATAATTGATTTTCTGCCACGAATTAAAAGTTATTTATTAAAATAATTGAACTATTGCAATGAATTTTATTGAATATTTCTTAAAATTGAATTCTTTCGACAATAAGTTTTAATAACATTATTAAAAATAATTGCATTTTTTTAGGAACTTATTTAAAATAAGATGAAAATTATTATGAAAATAATAATTATTATTATGAAAATAATTGAATGTGTTAGTAGAATTGTGTAACAATTTTTTTCAATAATTAAATTTTTTGATCATGAAAATAGTAAATATTTAAATTCATTGAATTGCGATAAACTTTTGAAAATAATCGAAAATTTTGCAAAGAATTTTATTTAAATTGTTTAAAATAATTGAATTTCTTTCAAAAATTTTATATAAATTTTTTAAAATAATTGAATTTCTTTCAAGAATTTTATTACTTTTGCAAATATAATTAAATTCCTGTGATGAATATTGTTATTTATGAAAATAATTGAATTTTATTAAAAATTTTTTTTTTAATTCTTAAAAATAATTGAATTTTTGTGAAGAATTTTGTTATTTATCAAGATAACTGCGTTAAAACTTTTGAAATAATTAAATAATATTTATTCAAATTTTTTTAAATAATTGAATTCCCATAAAAATTCTATTATTTGTGAAAATGATTGAATTCTTAAGAAGAATTGTATTGAAAATAATTAAATTATATAGGAAAATTTTATTACAATTGCAATTTTATTAAATAAATCTTGTAAAGAATTTTGTCAACATTTTTTAAAATAATAGAATTTTTAAAAGAAGTTTATTTAAATTTTTCGAAATCATTGAATTTCTCAGAACTATTTTTTTTTTAATTTTCTGAATATATTTGAATTCCTTCGAGAAACTTCATTAAAAAATTAAAAATAATTGAATTGGTGCGAAAAAATTTATAAAAAATTGGTAAGTAGTTGAATTCCTGTGAAATTTTTATTAATATTTTGTTTAAATAATTGAATTCTTTTGAAAAATGTTATTAAAATAGATATTAAAAATAATTATAATGAGGAAAATTTTTGAAAATAATTGAAATTTTGCCAAGAATTTTATTAAATTTTTTGAAAATAATTAAATTTCGGAGAAGAATTTTATTATTTATAAAGATAATTGAAATTTTAATGAAAATTTAAAAACTTTTTGAATATAATTGAATTTATGCGAAGAAGTTTATCACTTTTGAAAATAATTGATTTTCTGTAATCAGTTGTTCTTAAAATTTCTATTTAAATTCATTAAAAATTGATATTTTCTAAAATTTAAAATTGAAACCTTTGAAGTTCATCTATTTATGAAGATTGTAAACGCAACTCTTTTGAAGTCCATCTAATTTTGAATTTTTGAAGTAAAATTATTCATTAAATAGTTTCTAAGTAATAATATGATGATAGTTGTTCAAGAATTAAGTTATTTAAAAAGATATTATTATTATCAGAGATAGAAAGAATTGAAGGGTTTGTATTAGAATTCTTTGTAATTTCATAGTTTATGAGGCAAACAAAAAAGACACAAAAATTCAGAATTTTCCTATAAATTTAAAAAATTTAATTCTTTCCAGTACTTTTAATAAAAATCCCTGACCTGTGGTAACCCTGAATGAGAATTCCCAAATAGAAACGTATAAACACATCATTAGATGCAAATTGAGAGGGAGAAGGCCACGCAGAATCGATGATGAGCCGGCAAAGGGAACATGCCACAGGACAAACGCGCCGACAAAGGGGATGAGAGCGAAGGTGTGTGGGTGGGAGGAGAGAGAGAGAGATAGAGAGAGAGAAAACAAGAAAATTAAAAGTATCGTAGACAAAGCCACGGGACAAGACGCGGGAGCTCATTTGGTGTCTCCCGGTGAATGGGCGTTCATTATGATGCCTCCAGGACTAACAATCGGGTTCATTTTGTCTCTCTGCTCGTGGCAACAATAGGCACAGTCAGTTGCTGCCTCGGATCCGCCATCTTGACTCAGCCGCGATGTTCTTTTGTCGTCTTATAAAGCAGGAGCCCCGGGAAGAAAAAGATGGAGAGTGCGAGGAGGTGGAGAAGGAGGAACCAAGAGGTGGGAAAGAGAACGACAACAACGACTACTACGAAGATGAAGAAGAAGGAGCAAAACCCAGCCAAAACGACAGGAATCAAGAAACTCAAAACAGTCAATGAATGCTGAACTATTTTTTATTTCACACTACATTGCTGGTTTTTCACTTTTGAAAGATAGTAATTTCCTGCAAAACCAGGAATATGGAATTTATTGTTTCTTCTTCCACATATTCCTCTTTTTGTAGGGAACAAGAATTGATTTAAACAATTTTTCTTTGAATCCAAGAAATTTGTTCTTTAATCAAAAAAAATTTCAAATGTACTCCAAAATTTTTACTAGACTGTAAAATTTTAAAAACTATAAATGTTCGAAACCATTTAAAATTCTATTCACACCTGTTTATAATTAATGCGTGTAAAAAAACACTACAATAGCATTTTAAATATTTAAAAATTATTCATGAGTTCTTGAGTTTTTAAAAACTCATTTCGAATACAAAAATATCGACGGAACAGAGTAACACAATGTATAGTACATAATTTAAAGTTTATTTAATACAATAGGAGAACAAATTTTCCAAAAAAGAAAAAAATATTTTTTCAAAAGAGAGAGATATATGTACAATTAGTGAAAAGAATAGAGCGTGTACATAATATTGATAAAGAATATAAATATTTTCAAGAACGAAAGGGAAAAAAAAATTGTTTCCTTCTACGCGTTTTAATTTTAGTAAAATATTTTATAGTGGGTGCATCTGCATGTGAAAGACGTTTTCACAAAGATATCACTTGATATGCAGACAAACACGTGATAGAGAGAGCAATGGCAATGCTTTTTTGATATGAATTCATTCGGCTCGTATAGACTTAATTTGGGCTTCTATTGTAATATTACCTATTGTTGGGAAACTCGCACCCAGAAAGGAAACAAAATACATTCGCTTGTTAAAACTTTTGTACGTTTAACTGAAACAGTACATAGAATGTTCGTATAATGTACAATGTAAGCATAGTTGAATAGGGAACACGATTCTGAAAAGAATTCAATGTATATAACCGTGCGGCACTATAGTTGCAAATCATCAATTCAATATATACATGGAAATTATGTGTATATATGTATTTTTCATTATCGTTTGTCGTTAAAAATCGTTAGAGATGCAATTATACAATAATTTATCGAACTAGAGGTGTGTTTGTATTTTTAAATAATAAATATTCTCATATATAGAGAGAGTGTAATTGGAATGCAGATTGTGTAATGTATCTTGATAGGTTTGAATTATGCTCCTGATAAATGTTTAACAAATACTGCAAGCTTGTTATGGACGAGAGTATTATGCTATAGTTTTGGGTATAATGCGTCTTCACAGATAGTCTACATTAATCAACAATGTTAATGACGTTCTGTTTGCGGATCGGAATTCGCCGCAAGTCCACCCTTCATTGTCATGATCTAACCGATCGTGTATGTAGCACGTATTATGCACTTCGACCCTACATTGCAGGTACATACGTTTACTATCCACTACCGTGCACCGCCCTTAGACAACCCAAATCCCGATTAGAGTTCAGTTTGCAATGTTTGCATAGACTACACGGAGAATAGAAGCACTCAAAACAAAGTACTTTGGGCGTGCATTCAAACATATGCGCGGGACCATCAAACTAATCCTTTTCTCTTGAGGGTAATTGCTCTCTTTAGTTGCCTTTTCAGTTTATGTCATCTTTAAATGGGAATGTACAGTGAAAGCTGTTCAAGCGGGACCCGGATAAGAAATCTCTAATATAACTTCTAAGGTTCAGACAGATTTCGATGCGGATAACTGCGTGCAGGAGAATTTTACTTCTTCAGGGTTGCCACAAAATTTAATTTCTTTTTTCCCTGATTTCCAGACCAAATTTTCACTTTTTCGCTGACTCTAAATAATATTCTGTGATTCACTCTAAAAATGATTAGATACTCAAAAAATGTTCTATTACATTCATTTAAGAATTTCTTTTAGGAACAGTTACCAAACGTTCGTGTTGAGTTTGTGTTGTGTTCAGAACACAACTCAATTCGAATATATTGAAATTGTGTTGTGTTTAGATTTTAGAACACAACACAATTCAAATTTTGAAATGGGTTTGTGTTCGAAAAAACACATTTGCTTAAACACATGTGGCGAATTCAATTTACTATTGAAATCTCTTTGTGTTCAGAACACAACACATTTCAATTTTTTTAATTGTGTTGTGTTCTGAACACAAACACACACTTGATATTTGTGTTCATTTGTGTTGGGAAGAGTCCCTGATTTCTTTAATTGTAAAATTATTCGAAAACATGAATAAATTCTTTTTTAAATAAATATCTAATCATTATTATTTTTGGATAAGAACTAAGATTTTCAAAATTTCTAATTCAAATTTCAAACCTTTTAGATTCAATAATTAAAGATGACCATAAGTGATAAAATAATTATTTTATATTATAAGAATATTCATACTGTAACTTTTTTTTATTTTCTAGAATTTTGAACCTAAATTCTTCTTTAAATTAATTATTTTTAATAATTTTTGAATAAGTTCTTCTTTGAGAATTTTTAAATCCATTTGTTTACAATTCAATTTTACGTAAAATTTCGATTAGGTATTCCACTGAGAAAACAATATATATTTGAATCAAACATAATTATCTTGTTGTTATACAGTAAACCAAAAATTATTTTTGAAGTAAACATATAATAATTTTGATTCAATACATAATAATAGTTTGATTCAATAAAAATTACGTTTCATTCAATTATATATGAAATATGTTTAATTCAAAAATATTTTTTTGTTTGCCTACTTATTTTTGATTTAAAAAAAAAACTCAGTGTCGGAAATTTTTCATTTAAATATACATTAGAAAATAAAAATGACAAAATTTAAAAAATTTTCGATTAAGCTTTTTGAAAAAAAAATTAGTTCCATATAGAATTTTTTTAATTAAAAGTATGAAAAATTCAGATTTTCAAAGATTTTAATTTGAAATCTTTACAAAATTCAATTATTTCTAAAAAATTGCAATTATTAGTAACTTTTCTAAAATTCAATTATTATCTAAAACTTTAACTGAAATTAATTTTTAAATCAATTTTTATTAGAAAATTCTACGAGAATTTAAATTACTTAAATACAAACATAGCTAATTTATTTAATAATTGAATGTTTCTCAAAATTGAATTCTCATAAAGAATTTTATCAACAAATTTTTTAAATAACTGAATTCTTTCGACAAATTTTAATAAAATTTTTAATAATTAAATTTTTTGAGGAATTTGATTAAAGTATTAAAAATAATTGAAATTCTGCAATGACTTTTATTATTTTTGAAAATAATTGAATTATTACGAAAAATTTTATAAAAAAGTTTTAAATAATTGATTTTTTTCGGAAAAATTTATAGAAATTCTATTTTTAATAATTGAATTAGAAAGAGATTTTCATTATATTAGAAAATAATTGAATATTCGTATAGATTTTTGTCAAAATTGTTTTTAAATAATAATAATTGAAATAATAATAATTTTTGAAAATAATTGAATCTTATTACTTTTAAAAATAATTAAATTCTTGAGATGAATATTAAAATTCCTGAAAATAATTTAATTTTGCAATGAATTTTATTAAAATTCCTGAAAATAATTGAAATTCGTAGAATATTTTTGCTATTCATTTATAAAGGTAATTGAAATGTTGTCGATTTTTTTACATTTTTTTAAAATAATTGAATTTTTGCGAAGAATTTTATTAAATTTCAAAATAATTGAATGCTTGTGATGAATATTGCTATACTTACGAAAATAGTTAAATTTTTCAATGAATTTTATTAAAATTCCTGAAAATAATTGCATTTCGTATAGAAGAATTTTGCTATTCACTTGTAAAGATAATTGAAATGTTGTCGATTTTTTTACATTTTTTAAAAATAATTGAATTTTTGCCAAGAATTTTATTAAATTTTAAAATAATTGAATTCTTGTGATAAATATTGCTATTTACGAAAATAATTTAATTTTGCAATGAATTTTTTTAAAAATTCCTGAAAATAATTGAATTTCGGATTTTGTCTAATTTTTGTCTAATTTTGTTATTCATTTATAAATATTGAAAATAATTGAATTTTGCAATGAATTTTATTAAAATTTCTGAAAATAATTGAATTTCGGTGAAGTATTTTGCTATTCAATTATAAAGATAATTGAAATGTTGACGACAATTTTTTTTTGGATTCTTCGAAAATAATTGAATTTCTGCGAAGAATTTTGATATTTATTAAGATAGTCGAATTTTTTCAAAGAATAGCGTTAAAATTTTCAAAATTGAAACTAATTTCAACAGAATTGAAATTAAAAATTTTCAAAAAAAAAAATACTTCATTAAATTATAATTTATAATTTATAATTATAAATATAATTAAATATATTAAATATAATTTATAATTTATAAGTAATAACTTTATGGCAGTTCTTCAAGAATTAAATTATGTAAATTAAATTATTGTCAGAAATAGAAAAAGAAGTTTTTTTTAGAATTCGTTGTAATTTTATAGTTTGAGGCAAACAGAAAAGACACAAAAATTCAGATTTTTCGTATAAATTCTAAACATTCAATTTTTTCCAGTATTTAAAAAAAAATCCCTGATTTTTCTCTGATTTCCCTGACCTGTGACAATACTGCCTCTTTTTCGTAGATGAATATTCGTATAGAATATAAAGAATAAGTTTTTGGATTTATTATTTATTAAATTAAATAAATAAATTTATCAAACTCCTCTTGATACGAAATTGTCAACAAATTCGAAAAATCACTACAGAGAATATTTCTGACTCTCTAGAAAGTCCGATTCTTATTTTTCATCTTTTTTTCTATTTTCTATACTTATTTGTCTCAACGCTTTCGTGTAACCAATCAAAGATCAAGAATGTTTCTCATCCAAGTGAATAGAGTTGTGTCAGAAAGTATTCACACAAAAACTATCTTTCACGGAATCGTCCACGTGGAACATATAATAGAGAACCATACACGTATTCCCGTATTGAATGCGAGGAAACTTGGAAATAATTTGAAAACTTTTATTGCTACCATTTCAATCCTTATGTGTATAGTCGATTCTCTTTTCTATTTAGAATCTAAATTCTACCGTTGCAATATTGTGAATCACTTTATAACAAACTGAAACGACAACGTCCATTGTTGGTCCTAAAGTCATTGATGCTGGCTGGACCACTTTTATAAAAATAAATTGTTAGTTTGTCATAAATTTGGGTCAATTTTTTTAATTTTGCTAATTTTACTAATTTTGTCAATTTTTCCAATTTTGTCAAAATTTTTGTCAATAATTTTGTTATTCTCTAAATTTGAATTAGTAAAAATTTGTACTAATTTTAATTAGTGACAGACATTTTGCTTCTGTATTAGTCGCTTGATAAAAATATTTTGCGAAAAAAGCTAATTAGACCGGAAGTCGCAGTATTATTCTATTAAGATAATAAATGTGGTACAAAATTAGTACTAAATTTACACTAATTAATGGTACTTTACAATTCATTATTTTTACGAAAATGATTTAGGCCAAGTTCGTAGATCTTCCTACCACTTCTTCATCACCAAAAATTGTTTACAACCAGAATCAACAAATAAAAACAAAATTTGTTTTGTGTCAAAATTCCAAAGAACAAATGAAAAAGTAATTAAAAAGACTACAAAATTTCCACACTATTCTCATCTCCTTTTTCACAGCTTCACTAAACATTTTTTTTACCATCATTAATCGACACCATTGTACCATTACACAATACATTGGAATAATGATTACAGAGAATTATTCAAATTAAATGACAGGGACTATAAAAGAAGAGAATGAATAAAGTGTGCGAGAAAAATATAAACATCAGAGTTCACAAAAAGGAATAATTAAATGCGGAATGAGAGGCGATGTCAGCGTTTCTTTTATAATATATATATAAAGAAGAGAAAATGAGCAAAGGCAAGCAAACAGTAAAGAATGAGCTTTTGTATTTTTGGTCGCATATATAGAAAATTCTAGAGCGCAACGCATATATATATATAAAGAAGAAATATAAGAATAAGTAAAACAGAGTCTTGACTGTAATGGTATAGTAAAGCTATTGACTCGAGAAAATTTATATCGACTTCCACATCTGGTCTGAGCATTCGTTTTCTATTTTACTCGAGGGATCGCTCACTGACAATGCTTTTAGTCGTCGGTGGTCAATTTGTTCAATGGACAATAATGGCTGGGATATACAATAGCAACGTTAGCTGTCAGGCGCATAAATCAATTTCAGCACAAGATATAATCCAAAAGGTGGTTGGTTGCATGTTGCATCTATCACCTCAAAATTTTTGACTTTAAGGCAGGTCTCTCTCTCTCTCGAAAAAAAAAAAAAATCTTTACGTGACTTCTTCTCTTGCCTTCGGATTTTCACAAAATTATGACTTTACTGGTAGTAAATTATTCACATTAAATAATAAGCTGGTTAACACTTTGTGTACAAATACAAAACTGATTGATGATTCTTACATTTTCTTTTCAAAATCATCATTAACTTGGCAAATACAGAAAATAGAATTGTAACAAAAAATTTGTTTTTTGTTTTTCCCTGGAGAAAAAAAAATTAAAGGGAATTTAATTATTAAAAAAAAGTCATTTTTTATTTTCCATATAGTAATTAAAATACTTTAAAAGATTCAAATTCAAACCTCTTGAAATTCAACAACTTATAAAAATATTATAAAACATGAAGACATTGATAACTCTGAGTCGAAGACTCGGAGTAAATAAAAATTTATTAAAAAAATTTTTTTTTTTTTTTTTATTTAAATTTCCACAAAATTAAAAAAACATTTAATAATTTACAAAAATTTTAACAAAATACTTCGCAAAAATTCAAATGTTTTTACAAATAATCCAATTTTTCACATTAATTCAATTATTTAAAAAATATTTAATAAAATTCGTTGTTAGAATTCAATTATTTTCATAAATAATAAAATTTTTCTCAGGAATTCAATTATTTTCAATACAATTTTTTAAGTAACTTCTTCGAAAAATGAAATTAATTTCAAAATTTTTTTGCAATAATTCAATTAAATGTCACAAAAATAATGAAATTGATGAAATTTAAATAGTTTTAAAATCTACTATTTTAATAAAATTCTGTCAAAAGAATTCAGTTATTTAAAAAAAATGAAATAAAAATTCGTTGCAATAATAAAAATTCTTCAGAGGAATTTAATTATTTAAAAAAAAATTTTAACTGAATTCCTCAGTAGAATTCAAATATTTTCAAATATTTCCAAATATTTCCATAAAATGCAATTATTTCCTAAAAATTTAATAAATTCTTCGAGACAATTCAACTATTTTTATAAATACCAAAATTCTTTGCAGAAATTAAATTATTTTTATTTCAATTTTTAAATAAAATTACACGAAAGAATTTAATTATCTTCAAAAATTTCCATAAAATTAAATTTCAACAAGAATTTAAAGTTCACTAAATATAATTCAATTATTCTCAAAATATTTTTAAAAATTCTATATGAAAATTAAATTGGTTTCAATGCAATTTTTAAATATATTCGTCAAAAAAATTGAAAGAATTCAATTATTTTGGAAACAATAACTTTAATTGAATTTCTCGAAAGAATTTAATTATTTTCAAATATTTTCTATAAAATTAATTTATTTCCTAAAATTTTAATAAATTCTTCAGAACATTTCAATTATTTTTATAAACAGTAAAATTCTTCGCCAAAATTCAATTATTTTTATAAATAATAAAATTTTTCTCAGGAATTCAATTATTTTCAATACCTACAATTTTATTAAAATTCTTCTTCATAAAATTCAAAGAAATTCTACAAAAAAACTTAATTAGGATTTTTAAAAATTTTTTTAAAATTCATCGCGAGAATTATTCTATTTATTATTTGGTGTAGATGCTAATGCCTCACAGTATTTTACGTTTATGTAGCTTAAGTATAATGTATTATACAAAGGGCATCTACCCCTTTTATATTGTTAATAAATAAATAAATTTTAATAAAATTTCTCAAAAGAATTCAGTTATAAAAAAAATGTAATAAAAATTCGCGTTGGAAGAATTCAATTATATTTATGAATAATAAAATTCTTCACAGGATTTCAATTATTTTTAATACATTTTTAGGTAAATTCTTCGAAAAAAGTAATTAATTTCATGAATTTTATTAAAATTAATTATTTTTAATAATTTTTGGAAAAGTTCCTTGAAAATTTTGAAATCCATTTGTTTACAATACAATTTTACAAAATTTTTATTATTCGAAAATTCTTCAATTAAATATTTAGAAAATAAAAACTTGAAATATTTTTTTTTAAAAATTCAATTAAACTTTTTCAAAATTCAATTCTTTCGAAAAATTTATGATATAATGCTTTTAATATTCAATTATTATCTAAAATTCTAATTTTCAAAATTGAATTCTCATAAAGAATGTGGGTAAAATTGTATTAAAAATAATTGAAATTCTATGATGAGTTTTATTACTCATGAAAATAATTGAATCTCTGTAAAAATTTTTAGTATTTATGAAAATAATTGAATTATTCCGAAGTAATTTATAAATAATTTTGTAAATAGTTGAATTCTTGTAAAATTTTTATTATTTATGTAAATAATTGAATTTTGAAGATGAATTTGATTATTTTTAAAAATAATTGAAATCTTGAAGAGATTTTTTTTTTAATTTTTGAATATAATTGAATTTTTTCAAATATTTTGAAATATTTAAATAAAAACAATTTTTAAATTAAAATTCTTTGAAAAATGAAAACTCGATGTTTTTAAAATTTTTTATAGAAATTCTTTGACAAATTTATTTATTTATTTATTCATATGTAAACGAAGCAATTTAATTATTTTCAAATTGTTCAATTTCACGCGGAATTTTCATTAAATTGGCAATTTTCAAATAAAATTCTTTTAAAATCTCAATTATTTTTGAAAAATTATATTAAAATTTCGCAGAAACCTAATTTTTTCAGAATTTTAAGTAAATATTTAAAACTGAAAAATATTTTCGAAATAAATATTCAATTACTATTATAGTTTCTTCATGGACATTGCAATTTTCAAAAATTAACGCTTAAAACCTGGAATTAAATTATTTTTGGAAAATTGTATTTGTTTTTAAATTTTTTTATATATAAAAACATAATTCACTAAAATAAAATTATAATTTAAACTAATTGACATTAACTAATTTAACTAATTAACTAATCTATTAACATTTTTAAAAAGTGAGCCTCAAGCAAAAACAGTTAATTAATTTTTAAGAAACATTAAAAAAACTTTTTCAGTTTGCCGCATGTTTTATTAAATTTTACATAATTTCTAAAATAATAATTTAAATGTTGAAATATTCTTTAATTTTTTTAAAAATTATTTTACGTGCAATTTAAATTTATATGCCAAAACCAATTTTTGATTTATCAACATTTTTTTAATTTATATTTTAGTTAAATATTGTTTAATAGTTATAGTATTGATATTTCTTGACGTTTTTAATTATTAAATTATCATATAATTATAATATGTATTTTATTACCAATTTAGTAAACAGTAAATAAATAAACTATAAACAAATAAATAGAATTTTTCGCAGAAAGAATTAATAAATCAATATTACAATTTAACATAAAATTATCTTAAAATAAAAGGATGGTATTTATGTCTAAAACAGAAAATTAAGTTATTACAAGAGAAGAAATAATTTACCTCTGAAAATAATCATGAGAATTTATCAAATTTCTTAAATTAACTTCAAAATAGCTTGGCGTATATTTTTGGAGAGAATTATCACAAGACCAACTATTAGATATTTAAATTACACATTAAAACATGTAAATTATTTCAAAAATTATGTTAATTTAAATAAAACAATAAGGCAAACTCAAGAATATTTTTGATGATTCTAGAAATTAACCATATAAATTTTTCCGTTTGAGGTTTAATTATTAAAAAATCCTAATAAATTTCAGTGAGGCTTAGAGAAAGAAAATATTAATTAATAAATTTTTTAAAATAAAAAAATTCTTTCCTGCATTAAAAAAGTAGCATTATTGTTATTATTATTTTTTTTACATTCCCTGCACATTTTTTGCATGAAACGTTCAATTAATTTTGTTTGATTGAAAGTATAAATTGAGTACCAATTGGAAAAATTGCATTCTATAAAAAAACAAACAAATTTTATCCACAGATTATTTAAATTTAACATCCTCAATTAAATTCTTTAATTTGTCGCTTCAAAGCGCAAGGAAGTGACCATGGCTCATTTTTTAGAGATACAACAAAATAAAAAATGATTCCAATTACAATCCGTTTAATTTTATTGTTTTGAGCGCGAGTAATTGTCTATAGTTGATAGTTGTGTACAGTGAATTTTAATTAATATAACAAGCAATTAAGTGTAAAACGACCATTGGAAAAGGTAATATTGATTTTGCCTTCGTGGTAAATGCTCTTATCGTTTATTCATTAGACAAATATTAATTACTCATATATAGTTACAAACGAACAAAAAAAAGAATAATAATTATAAATGAAACTTTTGAATATCTAATTTACTCTTTAATGGAAAATTGTTTTTAGAAAACCAGATTTTGTTCCTGTTATTCTTTCAAAACTATTTCACTATTAACTTTTATTTTATTAATTTACGATTTTTTATTTTTATAATTAATTGATTAATTATTATTTTAAAATAATAATTACTAATAAAATAATAAAAATAATGTAATTTTGAAAATAAAAAAATAAATTTAATATCCGCAGTAAAAATAATATGTGATTTAAAAATAAACATGAGATGGAAAGTCTTTTGTACTATTTTGATCAATAAAAATTTATTGTTTTTTTTATAATTATATTAATAATTAAATATTTTTCAAAAATTTATAATTATAACAATTTTATATTTATTAGAAAATTTATAAATTATTTGAGTTCAGAGGACATAGTGTTGCCATCTATTGCACAAGAGACGAACTACTCTTCAGATAGAAAAAAATACCGGTAGGTAGTACAACATTAAAAGAACTGTTTTTACTCTACTTCATGTTACTTATTCGAACATCAATCAATTATGTGCGAAAAAAAATATTTAAATTACTAAAAATTTTGCAAATTTTGTTGTGAAAAAATTCATTTTTATAAAAATAGATGCTTAAGTATAAATTTTCAGAAAAAATTCTAAACATTAAATTATTGTAAATTAATATTTGACTATATTGCTTTAACATTATTTTAAATTGTTGATAAAAAATAATTTAACAATAAGATATTTTTAATTTTTTAAAAATAATTATCTGCTTGTAATTACCGTTGGTAAGGAGTAGTTCTTCACTGGATAAGCTAGCTGAGTGACGGTCGATATGTGCAATACTGACAATACCATAGAGAATTTAAATTTAACTTTTCGTTTAATATTTTTATTGCTTTTTATTTATTACATTCTTTTTTATTTTACTTCATTTATTTTTATTATCTTACTTACTATGTTTATCTTATTTAATATATTTTTTTATTTATTTTATTTAAAAATTTATTACAATTCCTATAATTGTTTAAAAACAATTTTGATTTGTAAACTAATATTTTTTAATTTCAGGCTTATAATACATTTAATTATTAATTATTTACAATTTAATTATTATTTATTTTAAGAAGAATTTAAATTTCATTTTTTTTCTTTTAGTTATTCTTTCTATTCAATTTACTTGTAAATATGTTATTATTAAGAATTAAATTTAAGTCTTATATTGCACTAAAATTAATGTCTCTCTACAATTACAATACTCTATAACTTTTTCTAAAAATAAATTCCCATTTAATAATATTTTTTTTAAATACTTTTCCTTTAATTTCAGTCTTATACTAAATTTAATTTCTGATTAATAATTTTCAGAAAACTATTCTGATTCACTCCAAAAATTATTAGATTTTCAAAAAAAATGTTGTATTACATTTATTTACGATTTTCTGTAATTCTAAAATTCAAAAACATCAATAATTTCATTTTTAAATAAATCTTCAATCATTACCTATTATTTTTCTATGAATTACGATTTTTAAATTCAAACCTTCTGAAATTCGATAACTTTTGAGAATAATGTTATAAAACATGAAAAGATTTTTATTTAAACCCTTTTCAAAATTTAATTGTTTCTAAAAATTCAATGCTTTTAATAATCAATTATTATTTAAAATTTTAACAAAAATTCAATTTCGAATCAATTTTTATTAGAAAAATCTACGAGAAGCTAATTATTTAAATAAAAAAATAAATAATTTATTAAATAATTGAATATTTCTTAAAATTGAATTTTTATAAAGAATTTTATCAAAATTTTTTTCAAATAATTGAATTTTTTTCGGCGAATTTAAAAAAAAATTTAAGAATAAATGCAATTTTCTATCATTTTATTTAAAATTGTACAAAAAATAATTGACATTCTGCGATAACTTTTGTTATTTATGTTAATAATTGAATTCTAGCAACGAATTTTATTAAAAAATTTTTAAAGAATTGAATTCCTGAGAAGAAGTTTATTTGTGAAAATAATTAAATTACAGAGAAAAATATTATTTATGAAACTAATTAATTTCTTATGAAGAATTTTTTTCAAATTTTTTTAAATAATTGATTTCTTGAGAAATATTTTATTATTTATGAGAATAATTGATTCCCTATGAGGAATTATATTTAAATGTTTTTAAATAATTGAATTCCCATAAAAAATGTATTATTTGTGAAAATAATTGAACTCTTTAGATAAATTGTATTGAAAATAATTGAATTATAAAGGAAAATTTTATTAAAATTGCAATTTTATTAACTAAATCCTGTACAGAATTTTGTCAAGATTTTTTTAAATAATAGAATTTTTAAAAGAAGTTTTTAAAAATTTTTCGAAATAATTGAATATCTCAGAACTAATTTTTTAATTTTCTGAATACATTTGAATTCCTTCGAGAAACTTCATTAAAAAATTTAAAATAATTTAATTGTTGCAAAGAAGTTTATCACTCTTGACAATAATTGAGTTTCTGTAATCAGTTGTTCTTAAAATTTCTATTTAAATTAATAAGAAATTGATATTTTCTAAAATTTAAAATTGAAACTTTTGAAATTCATCTATTTAAATATGAAGATTGTAAACGCAACTCTTTTGAAATCCAATTAATTTTGGAATTTTTATGTAAGTTTTCTTTTAAATTCAGAAAAATTATTTTTTCCAGTACTGTTAATAAGAATCCCTCATTTTTCCTTGATTTCCCTGACAAATTCTAATTTCCCTGACTTCCCTAATCTGTAACAAACCCGTATTAAGAAAAATTAAAAAGTTTTCAAGAAAATAATAATTATCTACGAAAAATTTATAACGTAGCAAAATTGTCTCCGAAAATAATAAAAGTTGCTAGAAATGCCCAGAAATTCCTTACACTTTGGGAATATTACTATAAAAGTATAGTAAAAGTTACTCAATCCATTCTTTTCGTGTAATTTTCAAAAAGCTCCTTAATTAACTACTCCTAAAACCTAAAACATTCTTTGCACGAATGCAAAATTATCTTTGAATCATTTCAAAGATAATTTAGCATTCAACAAGTACGCAGCTAGAAGAAAATCATGAAAATGTAAATTTGAGTGCAGAAAAACATTTGCACGTATGTACAAATAGAAGAGGGGGAGATATAGGGAGCTTCGGAAGTTTTGAAAGGACGAAAAGCTGGATAGGCGGCGAACAATGAACGCAAAACAGGATTTAGGATTCTGATACCACTACGTTGCCCTGCACCAAGTAGAAAGAGAGAGTGAGTGAGCGAGAGAGAGAAAGACCTGAATTGGATCGTATTAACCACAAAAGCACAAAGAGAAGCTTTAAGCTTTTCCTGTCCATGCGGTCATTGAGTGGCTTTGGATACTTGTGCTTCCCAATGGGATTTGTTTCATTTTTTTTCCATCGCGAATTGTGTCCTATCGTTCTAGAAATACTATAGATACATAAAAAAAACTCATTTTTCTGAAATAAACCGTTCCATTGAGTCTCAGATAATAATAATTAATAAAATTGATAAAAAATTAAATTAACTGAAAAACTAGTTTCAGATAATAATAATTATTAAAATTGATAAAAAATTAAATTAATAGAAAAACTAATAAAAATAATTCTTATTTTGTATCATATTATTAATATTATTATAATTATTAATTATTACTATTCTTATAATTGTTATTATCAAAATTTATAGTTACTTTTAATAAATTTCTTTTCAGTCAATTTTGAACAATAAAAATTCTGCGGTTTTAAAGCAAAAAGTAATTTGCAATTTTTAAATTTAAAGTGTATAACATATAAATGCTGTGATATATTTTCCATTAATCAGAAATATTTTCTGATAGTACAAAGATCACAAAATTATTTAATAGGTAATATAATTAAATGGTAATACAAAAATACAAGCCCTTAAGGATTACATTAAATTTAATTTGTAATTAAAATTAAGATTAAAAATGTAAAACAATAAAATTGGAGTGCATAGCGCTTTCGTATTGTGTAGGTACATAAGTGATAATATTTAAAAGCTCATTAGAAAGTAGAACAAGAAGGGTTTAAATGCAATTTGGGAAGAATAGAGGGTTCGTTTATATACACATATATATGAAAGAAAATTCACTAAGGCAAATAATCAGCTGCTGGAAATTTCTAAGTATCTCAATGTCAGATAGTCCTTTAATGTTCCCCTATCAAAGTCCTATCTATACAACGATTTGCTTCATTTCCTGACAGAGTACAGTGCATGCACATATACATTTAAACAAGTGCCTGAAAATTTCATTTACATTTACAAAAAAAAAAATTATTTTCAATTTTTTTTTATTTAATTATTTTCTAATTTAATATTAAATTGAATAATAATTAAAAATAGTAGAGAATATTTATATATCTGATGCGTAAATGTAATGCACTGTGCACCATATAAATATTTTTATTTATTATTATTAATTGTTATTTGTAGTATACAATAAAATAATACAAATTATTAAATATAATATTAGAGAAAACGGAAAGAAATATTTATAATATTTGTTAATAACGATGGGGGGAGTAATAAATAAATTCAGGTCACGCGAGACATTTTATACAAAAATCCTCATGGATTTTTAAATTTTTAAACACAGCCCTCGAGAAATCAATAAAAAAAGACACTCCAAAAAAATTACTTTATTAATCTTTCAACACCCAAGAAGACATCACTTTCAGGCATAATAAGTAAATTACGCTTCGTTGGCTTCAATGGAATCTCAGTCTTCTTACAAACTGTAATTCTAAACTCAGACAGTATCTTAATTAGAGCAACTTTTACTTGCAATAGACCAAATCGTTTACCTGAAACAATAAAATATTTTCATTAAAGTAAGAACACTAAATTATTTTTAATAATTATATTCTTTAGCAAGCAATACCAATACAAATTCTCGGTCCTTCTCCAAATGGTAAATAAGTGAATGCATGTCTTTTCGCCACCTGATCAGAATTAAATCTCTCTGGTATGAATTTATCGGGATTTGGATAAATATTGTGATCATTTTGCAAACCCAATATTGGAATAATCAATTTCATTCCCTTTTTAATGGTGAAATTAGAATTGGGAATTTTGTAATCCTTCAAACAGATACGATTCAAAATTGGAAGTATCGGATACTTTCTCAATGTCTCTGCAATAAATGGTAAATTAATAAGAAAATAAATTCAAAAATAGATGCAAAAATAAGTAGAAAAAAATTCAAAATAAATTAAAAAAGAGATTCAAAATAAATTCAAAATAAATTTTAAATAAATTCAAAAATAAATTAAAAAATAAATTCAATAATAAATTCAAAAATAAATTCAAAAATTGATTCGAAAATTAATAAAAGAAACTAAATCACAAAAGTGCAATAATCAGATATTTAAAACAGAAATAAATAAAGTAGATAAAATGTTAAAAAAAAATTGCATGTTGAATTACCCGACACAACTTTATCGAGGTAGCTCATTGCGTGCACATCGTCATAACTTAAAGTAGTACGACCTCCAAGTGTAGTATTAATTTCATTACGTAACTTTTCTTGAATCTCTAGATTTTGAGCCAATTCATACAAACAATATGTAGTCGTCGATGAGGAAGTTTCAAATCCAGCGACAAAAAATACAAAACTTTGTGCACATGCCTCAGACATACTAATTGTGTCATTACTTTTTGCTGAAACAATACAAATTTCAAAAATAACATGCGATTAAGACGAAAAAATCTTTGCAATCAGAAAACAATTATATGTATAAATAAACTATCCTAGTCATTCAAGAGTAATAAATCACAATGTACAAGACAGTGACAAATTACTATTCAATTAAGTATGTAAAATTGTTTTAATTAAATACGTAAAACGAAATATAAAATATATAAATATTCATCACAGAAATTCAATTAAATATAAAAATAAATATATAATTATTAATTATAGACACTCAATTAAATATATATCAGGGTTGCCACAAAAATTTAATTTTGTTTTTCCCTGACTTTTCCCTGATTTCCAGAAAAAATTTTGACTTTCTCCCTGACCCTGAAAATTATTCTGATTCACTCCAAAAATTATTAGATTTTCAAAAAAAATGTTGTATTACATTTATTTACGATTTTCTTTAATTCTAAAATTCAAAAACATCAATAATTTCTTTTTTAAATAAATATTCAATCATTACCTATTATTTTTCTATGAATTAAGATTTTCAAAATCAAACCTTCTGAAATTCAATAACTTTTGAGAATAATATTATAAAACATGAAGAAATCGATCACTCCGAGTCTTCGACTCGGAGTCCTCGATTTCTTCGTGTTTTATAGAAAATTTAAGATGACAGAGTGATAAAATCATTATTTTATATCATCCGAATATCATTACTATAAATTCAAATTTTCAAAGATTTTAATTTAAACCCTTTTCAAAATTCAATTATTTCTAAAAATTCACGCTTTAATGCTTTTAATATTCAATTATTATCTAAAATCTAAACAAAAATTTCATTTCAAATCAATTGTTATTAGAAAAATCTGCGTGCATTCAATTATTTAAATACATAAATAAATCATTTATTAAATAATTGAATATTTCTTAAAATTGAATTTTTTATGAAGAATTTTATCAACAAATTTTAAAAATACTTTAATTATTTCGGCGAATTTTAAAAAAAATTTAAGAGTAAATGCAATTTTCTATCATTTTAATTAAAATTATACAAAAAATTGAACCGCCGGATCGTAGAAGGGCATATAGCCAATGTAATTCAAATGGGCTATATGCCCTTCTACGATCCGGCGGTTCAATTAATGAAATTCTGCGATAAGTTTCGTTATTTATGAAAATAATTGAATTCTTGCTACGAATTTTATTAAAAAAATTGTTTAAAGAATATAATTACTGTAAAAAATTTTATTTGTGAAAATAATTGAATTCCGGGGAAAAATATTATTTTTGAAAATAATTAATTTCTTGTGAAGGATTTTATTCAAATTTTTTTAAATAATTGAATTCCCATAAAAAATGTAATATTTGTGAAAATAATTGAATTCTTGAGAAGAATTGTATTGAAAATAATTGAATTATAATTTAGTGATGCCGCGAGACGAGACGATAACACGTAAATTCTCGATTAAAATTGCAATTTTATTAACTAAATCTTGTAAAGAATTTTGTCAACTTTTTTGTAAGTAATAGAATTTTTAAAAGAAGATTATTTAAATTTTTTGAAATAATTGAACTTCTCAGAACTGTTTTTTTTTTTAATTTTCTGAATATATTTAAATTCCTCCGAGAAACTTCATTCAACAATTAAAAATAATTGAATTGGTGCGAAGAAATTTATAAAAAATTGATAAGTAATTGAATTCCTGTGAATTTTTTATTAATATTTTGTTTAAATAATTGAATTCTTTTGGAAAATTTTATTAAAACACTAGATTTTATAAATAATTTAAATAAGGAAAATTGTTAACAATAATTGAAATTTTGCCAAGAATTTTATTAAATTTTTTGAAAATAATTAAATTTCGGAGAAGAATTTTATTATTTATAAAGATAATTGAAATTTTAATTAAATTTTTTTAAATTTTTTTAACATAATTGAATTCATGCGAAGAAGTTTATCACATTTGAAAATAATTGAGTTTCTGTAATCAGTTGTTCTTAACATTTCTATTTAAATTCATTAAAAATTTATATTTTCTAAAATTTCAAATTGAAACCTTTGAAGTTCATCTATTAATGAAGATTGTAAACGCAACTCTTTTGAAATCCAATTAATTTTGAAATTTTTAAGTGCAATTATTCACTAAATAATTTATAAGTAATAATTTTATGATAGTTCTTCAAGAATTAATTTATTTAAAAAAATATTATTATCAGAAATAGAAAAAATTGAAGGGTTTGTATTTGAATTCTTTGCAATTTCATAGTTTATAAGACAAATAAAAAAGACACCAAAATTCAGAATTTTCTTATAAATTCAAAAAATTAAATTTTTTTCAGTACTTTTAATAAAAATTCTTGACTTTTCCCTGATTTCCCTGACTTTTCCTTGAATTCCCTGACCTGTGGCAACCCTGTATATACTCAAATAAATTTCAATGAAAAGAAAAATTACAGAAATAATTACCATCAGTCTTTTGTTTTTTTGGTGAATTCTTCGTATCTTCATCATCTTCAACTTCTCCATGATCAATAAGCTGAATCAATAAATTAAGAAAATCCTTTCTCACTGTATAATTTTTACGTCTATGTTCTATTACATCACTAAAAACTGTATAAAAAAAATGTGTGACATCCTTATCAGTAAGGGGCACTTTGAAACAATTTAGTAGTTGAGAACCGAACATTGTAAATGTCATTTTAATTGGATTAATGTCCAAAGACTTTTTCCCAAAAACACGAAAATCTGCGTCTGGATTTTTCAAACTGTTGCATTCCAAACCAAATGCAATAGTAGCAATCACGTCAGTTGTGAATCTAAGTAATAATATCACAAATCATTTTTTTTTTAATTTTAAATTTAAAAAATCACTATTTTACTTTCAGTATTTGATTTTTCAATTTGTTTTTTACTCTAGTTGTTTTATTATTTTCTTTTATTTGTATTTTTTTCACTTTTTCAAATTATTTATTTTCTTTTTTTATTTATTTTATTTTTTTATTTATTTTATTTTTAATTAATTTTTTGCTAATTCACTAATATTAAATCAGTGAATTTTGTTCATCCTTAAGTAACAAACCTGCCCATTAGATCCTTAATTTCCACTGTTTTCGATATTCGAATGCAATTATCAAATTCTCTTATTAAATCATCGCCAACTTTTTCCACTAATGGAAACAATTGTTTTATTTTCCCCGATGTAAAAGTTGGCGAAAGTTTTGATCTAAGATGTTTCCATTCCTCGCCAGGCAAAAAGAATAAATGACCCGTTAATGGATCAATTTCTTTATTAAAATATAGACCACGATCGTGAAAATAATTAAAATCCTTCACCATAATCAGTCGAATTAATTCAGGATCATTAATTATCAAATGTGGCATATGAAGCATGTATAATCCATGATAAGGATTTACTTTGTGTCGTTCGTAACTGTCCTTTATCAAGAGACCTTAAAAATAAACAATAAATTTCTCATCGAAGTTTAAATTTAAATAAAATAAAATTTTTTATTATTGTCAGACTATTATTTAGTTGTGAATAATAATTAAATGATAAAAAAAATAATAAATAAGTAATTAACAAATAAATAATAAGTAAATAATAAAATGTGAATAAAATATTTTGTTTTAAATCAAAATTTGATTTAATATTCAATAAACGTAAAATATTTTTACCGAGACACGTTTTTCCTGTTGCAATAGGCAATAAACATCCAAAAGGAATAACAATCTTCTCCTCCGGTATATGATTCTTTTTGAAATAATTAAAAGTTACGAATTTAAGATATAAATAAATGGCAAATACAAAAATTGTGCTAAAAAATAATTTAGAATACAATAAATTTTCTATCAATTCCCACATGATTATCAAATTTACAAATTTATCGCATACATGCACTCAACCAAATTCAAAAAACTTTAAATTTATTTTAAAAAGGTGTAAAAAAATAATACACCTTTTAAAAAATCCCAGTAGTGGTAAATTAAAATTTCAATATAGGAAACTATTTGCACATACTCCAACTAGCTACGATCCACGAGAACTGAAGTATAATATCAACAACAATGCTCGTTTTACGTAACAGTCAACCAACTATGACAAGTGATGACTTCATCTTCGTTCCATTGTAAAAAATCTTTATAACTTAAATAAAAAATAAAAATTAGAAAAAAACTGTATTTTAAATTCAATTATTACTGAACACGTAACAAAAGTGTTAAAATTTCCTCTAGGTACATAATTGTCTTATTATACTATTAGATCGTTTTTGCACCATTAACAATCAGAAACAGATCATTAAACCGTATAAATCGCATAAAATAATTGTAAGAAATTATTTTACTTGACTAATACATTGATTAGAGGAAAAAAAAACGACACGTGTGGAAAAATTGTTTATTCAAGAAAATTTATCAGCATTATTTTAAAAGTAATGGTAAAAATAGTAATTAACACTTTAAACAATAATAATAAAAATAATAAAATGATACAAAAATAATGATCGTACTAAAAAAAATTTATTTTAACCTCTGAAATTCAAGAAATACGTCATTTTCTGGCGCAAGAAGCAAATTACGAGTTGTCGGCTTCAATGGATTTTCAGTTTTTCCACAAAAGTTGACTTTAAAATTTAACAGTATCTCAATTACAGCAACTTTAACTTGTAATAATCCAAATCGCTTTCCTGAAACAACGATAATATTAATTAAAATAAAATTTGTATACCGCATGTTATAACTAACGATATATTATTAATTGTTATAAAAAGTAATTAGATACTCATTTCTGGTAATTTTTACAGCTTTTAAATTTTCTAAGTTCAAAATAGTTAGAAGTTATTTTTACTAAAATTTACTACCAATACCTATGCAAATTCTTGGTCCTTCTCCAAATGGTATATAAGTAAATGTGTGTCTTTTCGCCACTTGGTCCGCATCAAATCGCTCTGGTCTGAATTCTTCAGGATTTGGATAGAAATTTGGATCAGTATGCAGACCCAATACGGGAATAATTATTTGCATTCCTTCTTTAACGCAAAAATCGGAATTAGGAATTTTATAATCCTTCAGAGCGATACGGTTCAAAATCGGAACAATTGGATGCTTTCTCAATGTTTCTACAATAAATTGTATAAATTAATAAAAATTAGATAAAGAGAACTTTTAAAATAATAATAATATTATATAACAATAATAAAGTTCTTTATTTACCGAAATAATACTTTAATATTTTAGTTCAATAATCAAAATAATAAAATAAGTATACTATACCTGACACAACTTTATCAAGATAGCTCATAGCGTAAACATCCTCATAAGTTATTGTCCTCCGATCTCCCATTGTATCATTAATTTCCTTTCGTAATTTGTCTTGAATTTCTTGATTTTGTGCCAATTCATGCAAACAATATGTAGTCGTTGTTGACGAAGTTTCAAAACCAGCGACAAAAAATACAAAACTTTGCGCACATGCCTCTATCATGCTAATTTTCTCAATATTTTTAACTGGAACAATTTTTTAAATTTGTTCTAAACACAATTATTGCATAATAATAATAATAATAATAATAATAATAATAATAATAATAATAACAGGGTTGCCATAAGTCAGAGAAGTAAGGAAATTCAGGAAAAAGTCAGAGAAATTAGAATTTGTCAGGAAAATTAGGGAAAAGTCAGGGATTTTTATTAATTTAAAAGTACTGGAAAAATTTAATTTTTTGAATTTATAAGAAAATCCTGAATTTTTGTGTTTTTTTTGCCTCATAAATTATGAAATTACCAAGAATTTTAATACAAAAAACTTCAACTTCAATATAATATCACACTAAAATTGTAAATCCAAACAAAATAACAGCACAATAAAAAACTTCAATTTTTTCTATTTCTGACAATAATTTCTTTTTAAATAACTTAATTCTTGAACAACTATCATAACATTATGACTTAGAAATTATTTAATGAATAATTTTACTTCAAAATTTCAAAATTAATTGGATTTCAAAATAGTTGCGTTTACAATCATCATAAATAGATGAACTTCAAAGGTTTCAATTTGAAATTTTAAAAAATATCAATTTTTAATGAATTTAAATAGAAATTTTAAGAACAACTGATTACATAAATTCAATTATTTTCAAAACTGATAAACTTCTTAGCATAAATTCAATTATGTTCAAGAAATGTAAAAAAATTCTCATTAAAATTTCAATTATCTTTATAAATAATAAAATTCTTCTCCGAAATTTGATTATGTTAAAAAATTTAATAAAATTCTTGGCATAATTTCAATTATTTAAACAAATTTTCCTCATTTCAATTATTTATAATATCTAGGGGAATGTAGTCAAGGTTGGCCTACTGTCTAGGTAGGCCACTCGCGTTTTTTTGTCAAGTTCACTAGCGCCACCTACGCGCATTTTTGTCGAAGCTTGTCTTAGTGAAACCTAACTTTTTGTTCAATTACATTTTCGGAAAATCGAAAATTGTGTTTTCTGTGACGTCGGTACAAAAAAAGCTCAAAAAAAGTTTTGTGCATAATGTGAAAAACCATTAATAAAAGATAAAAAACAAATTGAATCGTCAAGGCAAGTATGCAGAAAATTTGTGGGACTCATGGTTGAAAGGAAAACAAAGTAAAAAATCGAATCCCGAAACGTATTTCTTTATGGTTACAACAATTCGGTAATGTTACTTACTGTCAAGGTCGGCCACTATGTGTTTAAAATGCGCAAAGTTGAGGACGAGCTACTTCATTTGCAAAAACTGCAATTCTGTATAACTCATAATATAATTGATCATCTTATTAATATTTTTATTTAATTTTATTAATATTTTAGTGCAAAAATTTTTTTTATTTATATTTATTTTTTTATATTGTTTATTGTTATTATTTTGTTATTTCATTAAGTTACAAACTGTAAACAATAAAGAATCAATTTTCCGTAACTCTAAACATGTCATTTTATTTTTTAACGATTAATGCCCTTTGAATTTTAAACATGGCCGACCTTGACTGTAATGGCCAACCTGGACTACAAATTTTTTTTTTTTTAAATCTTTATAACTTTTTCATTTTTAAACCTGTCAATTTACTTTGTACAGAAAAAATGTTCCTATTAAACAGGACTTTCCAACCATATACTTCAATTGTCCAAATTCATTTTTAAAAAAAAGTTATAAACAAAAGTCAAAAAGGTGGCCGACCTAGACTATGTTCCCCTACTATTTTAATAAATTTTTTCAAAAGAATTCAATTATTTAAACAAAATATTAATAGAAATTTCACAGGAATTCATTTACTTATATATTTTTTATAAATTTCTTCACTGGTGTGAATAATAATTTTTAATTTTTTAGTGAAGTTCCTCGAAGAAATTCAAATATATTATGAAAATTAAAAAAAAATATTAGGCTTCGTCTATAAATTACGTCACACTTTTTAGGAGGGGAGGGGGTCTATGAAAATGTGACTAATTGTGACAAAGGGGGGGGGGTGAGGACCTTTTATTTTGTTATGTCACACTTTATACTCTATTTATTATAATGAGAAAATTGTAATAAATAAAAAAATCAAATATATTTCTTGTTTTTAAAATATTAAAAAATGTACTAATTATATAAGTAACTTTATTTATAAAAAAAAATTCGAGGTAAAATTAAATATTGACAGTGATTCATTTTGGAAAAATTTATTAAAGGGGGGTTTACGAATTGTGACGTAATTTAGAGGGAGGGGGTTCCTTCAGATGTTACGTAGTGTGACAAAGGGGGGGGAGGGGGTCAAAAATGGGCTAAAAACGTGTGACGTAATTTATGGACGAAGCCTTACTAAGATAATTCAATTATTTCGAAAAATTTAAATAAACTCATTTTAAAAATTCTATTATTTAAAAAAATGTTGACAAAATTCTGTACAAGATTTAGTTAATAAAATTGCAATTTTAATAAACTTTTCCTTTGTAATTCAATTATTTTTAATGCAATTTATCTAAAGAGTTCAATTATTTTCACAAATAATACATTTTTTATGGGAATTCAATTATTTAAAAAAAATTTTTAAAAAATTCCTCATAAGAAATCAATTATTTTCATAAATAATAAAATTTTTTTCGAGAATTCAATTATTTAAAAACATTAGAATAAAAATCTTCACAAGAAATTAATTATTTTCATAAATAATAATATTCTTCTCCAGAATTCAATTATTTAAAAAAATTTGTGATAAAATTCGTTGCAAGAATTCAATTATTTAAAAAAATTTGTGATAAAATTCGTTGCAAGAATTCAATTATTTCATAAATAACAAAACTTATCGCAGAATTTAAATTATTTTTTGTACAATTTTAAATAAAATAATAGAAAATTGTATTTATTCTTAAAATTCTTTTTTAAATTCACCGAAAGAATTCAATAATTGTTTTTAAAAATTTTTGATAAAATTCTTTAAAAAAATTCAATTTTAAGAAATATTCAATTATTTAATAAATTATTTATTTTTGTATTTAAATAATTGAATTCTCGTTGATTTTGCTAATAAAGATTGATTTGAAATTTAATTTTTGTTAAGATTTTTGATAATAAATGAATATTAAAAGCATTATGGAGTGAATTTTTTAGAAATAATTGAATTTTAAAAAAGGGTTTAAATTAAAATCTTTGAAAATTTGAATTTATAGTTACATTATTCTCATGGTATAAAATAATGATTTTATCACTCTGTCATCTTAAATTTGTTATAAAACATGAAGGAATCGATCACTCCGAGTCGAAAACTCGGAGTAATCGATTTCTTCATGGTTTATAATATTATTCTGAAAAGTTATTAAATTTCAGAAGATTAGAATTTGAAAATTTTAATTCCTAGAGAAAAATAATAGGTAATGATTAAATATTTATTTTTAAAAAAATTGTTGATGTTTTTGAATAATCTTACAATTAAAGAAATTCGTAAATAAATGTAATACAACATTTTTTTGAAAATCTAATAATTTTTAGAGTGAATCAGAATAATTTTCAGGGTCAGGGAAAAAGTCAATTTTTTTTGGAAATCAGGGAAAAACAAAATTAAATTTTTGTGGAAACCCTGAATAATAAACATTATTACATAATAATATAAAGGTACTCTATAGAGTAATTAATAAAAAATAATTATCTGTACATTAACGACAAAATAATTTCAATAATTACCAGAATTTTGTTTCTTTTGTGAATTTTTCGTATCTACATCATCCTCAATTTCTCCATGATCAATAAGCTGAATTAATAAATTGAGAAAATCCTTTCTCACTGTATAATTTTTACGTCTGTGATCAATTACTTCTGTGAATACTGATAGAAAAAATTTTGTAGCAGCATGAGGAGTAAGAGGAATTTTCAAAATATCGAGAATTGAAGAGCAAAAGAATAATAGTGACGTTTTAATTGGATGAACACTAATAGATTTTTTTCCAAACACACGAAAATCTGCTTCTGGATTCTTTAAACTATTACACTCCAAGCCAAATGCAATGGAGGAAATTACATCAGTTGTAAATCTAAATAGAAAAATTCATTAATATTTCATTCATATTTTTTCCACAGGTTGTTTAGTATTTTTAAAAGTATAGAAAAAATCATAAGCAAATTTTTATTATTATACAGGGATCACAGTATTGTTTTTCTTTGTATTTAATATTAAGTTGACAATTGTCTGTCATTCCTGTAGTAAACTAAGAAATAATATGAAAAATAAGAAAGTATTTACAACAAAAAGAAAACCTACCTGCTTAATATGTCCTTAATTTCCACAATATTCGATTTATCAACACAATTATTCAACTCCTTTACCAATTCCACACCAACTTTTTCCACTAACGGAAACAATTGTTTTATTTTCCCCGATGTAAAAGTTGGCGAAAGTTTTGTTCTAAGATGTTTCCACTCATCGCCAGGAAGAAAGAATAAATGTGCTGACAGTGGATCAACTTCCTTATTAAAATACAAGCCACGATCTTGAAAAGTATTAAAATCCTTCACCATAATGTGACGAATTAATTCAGGATCATTGATTATTAATTGTGGCACATGAAGCATATATAATCCATGATAGGGATGTGATTTAAAACGTTTATAACTTTCCAGAATCAAGTGACCAATGCATTTTTGTCCCGTAGCAATAGGTAATAAACTTCCAAAAGGTATCACATAATCCTCCGCTGGGATGTCATTCTTTTTGAAATAATTGTACGTTACCAATTTAAGATAGAAATAAATAGCAAATACAAAAGATGTACTCCAAAATAATTTCGAGGAGAATAAAACTTCAAATAATTCCCACATTATTATTTGCTATTACTATGTGCACATTAAAGTGAACTATAAAATAACTTTAACTCGTGGCTACACGTGGGTACAATCAATGAGAACTGAAGTATTATCAACTGCAACTGTCGTTTTTATTTACAAATACTAAGCAAGTCATCATTAACTCATTAAAACGTGATAATTTATTAAAAAAGAATCGCACAATCATTGTTCACCAACAACATTTTAAGGAAGTATTCCTTTTTTAAAACTATTGAATTAATTTTAATTAAATACCTACTCATCAACATAAATTATTATAAATAATATACTTTGTACTATTCAAATTTAAATTGAGACAAACAAAACATATCAAAATTGTTGTGATGCAAAATTTTGATACGATTTTTTGTCTCAAATTGATAAACGGAGAAAAATGAAGCAAGCATAAAACTTTCAAAAAGATAATTCCAACCTTTAGAGAATAAAAATAAAACAAAACAAAAATTCCCTACTAAACCTTAAAAGCTCTTATAGAAAAAAATGTATAAGAAAGTTGATTGATTGATTTTTTTTTTTGACGAATGTCCGCAACTTATTTTTTTCCCGCACGATTTTTGGGGGACAGAGTTTTGCTTGGAGTGAAAACAAACGAAGAAATCAAGTTCTTGTATCAGTCTTTTACTCTTGAGGCGAATGTTGCGACTATGTGCCAAATGAAAAGGTGGACACGAAGGGTCAAAGCTCCGATATTGCTCTTGTACCACCCCGGGCCACGCGCAACTCATATCGGTTCAGTACAATGTCCCCCCATAATAGTGACAGTTCACTATTGTATCTCAATGTCTATAGATATCCCTGACGTCACATATATGTAATCTCAACACTCATCTCAAGTGATAACATTTCTTAGAAACGTATCTCAATTTTTCCATATTTATTTATATTCAAGAAAAGTTCACACTTTTATGTGCGACGATAAAGCAAAACTGCATAATCGCGATACATGTGCAAAATCATGTAGCAAAAATAGTAAACAGTTTAATAGTTAAATTTTAATCGTTTTTCGTTTTTCAGTTGCAAATTAATTTGTTTTATACTATTTTAATATTTCTGATCAAAGGGAAAACACAACCGGACACAAAGAATAAAAAGTTGATACCAATTTCGTTTGTTCTTGTTACAATATTTTTTGTTACCTAATAATAAACAGATTTATTGATACCAATAAGAAATCTAAGTTGTTAAAACAATAAAATTAGTTTATTAGTTCTAAACCCAGAGAGACATTTTATTTAAACTAAATATAATTTACTTGAGTTAAATAAAAGCCCAGGAGCCAATTAGATTATTTATTCGTTTCAAATAAAACTTTATCTGAACCAAATAAAAATTTATTTAAACCAACTAAAATTTAAATTAAAACAAATAATTAATTTAGTATAGACTCTGAGTCAAATAATATATATTTTTTATGTATGTAAAATAGATAATGTAATTAACTATACTATACAAATCTCCGTATTCTTTCATTCATTCTGTCCGCAGGCGCAGTTTGAAGTTAGTTTCTGTATATGCTTTTGTTTTTTTTTCTTTAAAAAATATTGTTTAACAAATCAACACTATGCAGGTATTTTTTCATGATTTATAACACAAATTAAGAAATTTTTTAAAAATCATAATATAAAAAAAAATAACAAATAAAAAATATACCCATTTTGTTTGTTACACGCTTTTTTCTACAACAAATTTCGTTTGACTGATCTGAATTATTATGCAAATTATTCTTCTTTTTATTTTTAAAAAATACTAGAAAATTGTTAATTGTTAAAAAATTTTTACTAAAAAGTAGGAAATATACCCATATGTTATGCATAATTTTTATTTCTCAATAACAATATTATTTACAAACTCAATTTTTTCTTTTGGGAAGAAAAACATTAGATATTCCCGTTTCTTTATTTTTTTGTAGAAAATTCTCAATTTTCATAAGGAAATAATTTTCATCAATTCTATTTTTCAATTTCAATTGTTTTAATAAAATTAAACGTTTTTTAAAAATGAAGGTAAAAACTGTTTATAAATTATATTTGTCAATTAGAAAATTTAATTGAAAATGAAACTGAAAATTTTTTATTTTTTAAAAAATAAAGGAAAAAATGATTAAAATGTTCAAATTCAAACCTTTTTGAAATAAATCAACTTTAAAAATATTGTTATAAAACATAAAGAAAACGATTACTCCGAGTCTTCGACTCGGAGTGATCGATTTCTTCATGTTTTATAATAATTAAAGAGGATCGAGTGTTAAAATCAGTATTTTATATTATAAGAATAAGAATATTATTACTGTAACTTCTTAAAAATTATTTTCATATTCTATTATTACCTATATAAAATTTAAACTAAAATTCATTTTCAAATCAATTTTTATTAGAAAATTTTACGAGAATTCAATTATTTAAATACAAAAGTAAATTCTTTATTAAATAATTGAATATTTCTTAAAATTTAATTTTATAAAGAATTTAATCCACAAATTACCAATTAATTAAATTTTATCAACAAATTTTAATAAAATTTTTAAGAAATTTAACATTTTTGAGAAATTTGATGAAAATTGTATTAAAAATATTTGAAATTCTGCGATGAGTTTTATTATTTATGAAAATAATTGAATTATTGAGAAGAAACTTATAGAAAATTTGTAAATATTTGAATTATTGTGAAATTTTATAATTATTTATAAAAATAATTAAATGTTTATGTACAATTTTATAAAAATTGTTTTTGAATAATTGAATTTTTTTGAGTAATTTTATTAAAATAGTAGATAATATATTAAAAAACATTAAATAAAGAAAATTTTTGAAAATACTTGAAATTTTGACAAGAATTTTATTAAAATTTTTGAAAATAATTGAATTTTGAAGAAGAATTTTTTATTTATAAAGATAATATAGTGATTTTGTCGAGATTTTTTTGTAAATTTTGAACATAATTGAATTTTGTGATAGAAATTTTATTACTTTTGAAAATAATTGAATTTCTGCAATCATTTGAAACTTCTTCAAAATTCAATTTTTTAGTGTTTTTAAGTAAAATTCTTCTAGATAAATCCATTTTTTTAAATAATTTATTAAATATATATTGACAAATTTAACTAATTTTAGAAGATTTTGAATTATTAAAATCTTTCAAAAACTAAGTTCATTAAAATTTCTAATTAAATTCATTCAAGATTGAAATTTTATAAAATTTAAAATTGAAAACATTTGAAAGTCATTTATTTATATGAAAATTGTAAACGCAACTCTTTTAAAATTGAATTAATTTTGAAATATTTAAGTAAAATTATTCATTAAATAATTTATTTATTTAAGTTATTTAAAAACAAATTTTTGTCAGAAATTGAAAAAATTTTTTTTAATTCTCATTAAAATTTCAATTATCTTTATAAATATTAAAATTCTTCTCCGAAATTCAATTATTTAATCAAAATATTAATAAAAGTTTCACACGAATTCAATTACTTATGAATTTTTTATAAATTTCTTTGCACCAATTCAATTATTTTTAATTTTTTTAGTGAAGTTTCTGGAAGGAATTCAAATATATATTAAAAAATTTTTTAAAAATAGTTCTGGGAATTCAATTATTTTAAATACAATTCTTCTTAAATTGAAGGCTTTGTATTAGAATTCGTGGTAATTTTATAGTTTATGAGTCAAACAAAAAAGACACAAACATTCAGAATTTCCTCATGAATTCTAAAAATTTAATTTTTTTTAGTACCTACTTTTATAATAAAAATTCCTGACTTTTCCCTGAATTCCCTATGTCAGAATATATAATTATTATAATTATAATAATATTAAAACTTTACATTCCAATTCATATTTTATTTTTATAAAAAAAATTTGAATGATAAATTTTTACGTTTCATTATTTTTAAAATTGTTACTTTTATTTAAAAAAGTGAGAGAGAAGTCAGCCGTGCGCGTAAGCTCGCGAATTGTTCCTAGTTAATAATATTAATTGGGAATATAAACACCACAATCAAAAATGAATAATTATTTATATAAATGATAAAGTTTAATGAAATGTTGAAAAATTTCTGTAAAATATAATAAAGCATATCGAATAGTTGCAGTCGGTGAATGATAATAGAAACTTGTTGCCGGATATACATCGATAGTCTCGAATCAGCAATCGTCGATATAAATGCCCAACCATTCTTCACAATTAGAAGCGATTCATTGACTGCTGGTCGATTTATTAGAAACGACTGTCCAAGCATTACTGTTAGTTCGATAATTATTTTTCCATTATGATTAATAACTCACTATACCATATAGTATTATTGTGATTTAGTTTCGATTATTCCTTTACAATATCCCTCCCTCCCTCCCCCCCACCGCCTCTCGCCAAACCGCGCACTCATGAATCATAAATCTGTTTGTCATTCACAAATACCAGTAGGATATACGCTTTTCGTATGTACAATAAATTTGTTACAAAAAGTATATTTCATAAAATATACATTTATTTTTTTACTTATAATGAAAGAGTTAAATTAATAATAAATTATTATTATTAATTAATAATAAACTATTATTATTAATTAATAATAAATTATTATTATTAATTATTAATAAATTATTATTACTAATTAATAACGAATTATTATTAATTAGTAATTAATAATTTAATTAAATGGTGGTTTAATTTCTCCACTTAAGAACGCTAAGATCGCCACTAGGTGGCGAGGAATTTGATTTTATCAACTGAGGTGCCATCTAGCGGTGACCTTGGCGTTCGTAGGTGGAGAGTAGCATCGCCATATTGAATCTCGAAACTTTTGTAATTTTATAATTTTTTTATAATCAAATTTAGAAAGTTTAACAATTATTACAAACGGATTTCAATTTTTGATTTACTTTCTTTTTCGATATTTTTTATCCCCTTCAATTTTTTGGAGTCTTAGAATTAATTTCTGCACTAAATAAATTGATATTTAAAATCTTGTTTTAAGAAATAGTGACATTAGTTGTTTTTAACGAAATATGAGTCATTAGTAATTTATTGGTCATCAAAATAGTAGCTAAATAGTTTTATGAGTCCGAGGCCTGCAATAACATTAACTGACTCAACAGCTTCAAATTTTGCCAAATAACAAAAAAATCCTCTGATACAAAAATAAGTCTATTTCAAAAATTCCGTTAATTAAAACGCTTGTATCGTACATTTATTTTATTGATGCAATCTATATAGTCCTCTATTTGGAAACTGTATAAAATATAGGGTATTTTATATACAAAAAGTATATGTGTATACATCTACAAACACACATGGAAGAAACACAAATACACAAATACAGAAGAAACACAAACACAATACAGAAGAAGAAAAAAAATGGCGAATTTCATGAATGAAAGTTATCAGGAAAAATAAATGTTTGACGATTATCCCGGAGGGAAAAAAAGGCGCGATTCACGTGCCACGACTTCGTTGACGGATTATGATATTCCAGTCACATGTTCACAGCCGTTGACGTATTCATCGTATGTAACCCAACGGGACTCTATAAAATACTACCCCATTTTGTTCGGCCGAATAAGTTATTGTGGCATGTTCTATTTTGATATGGCGACGGCGCCACGCATCGAACGGAATACGGAATATTGGCTAGACTGCGCTAAACAAAGTGAAATTCGATTTACCAAAGAAGATCTATTGACGTACACCAAACAATACGTCTCATTTACCTATCCGCATGCTCTGCGAAAAAAACTTTTTTTTTCGATGTACCATGAAAAAAAAAATACGCTGACGAGATAATAATTTTCCTGATCGCAAATTTTCACACTTTTGTTTTTTCAACAAAAGCAAAATGTTTCTGTTAATTATTTTTCTTCTAAAAAAACAAACAATGAGAAAGAAGACCAACAAATAAAAAATTAACAAAAAACGTAGAAGGTAAACAAACAAACATTTGGGGGAATTTATCGAAATTGATAAATGAAGAGATTCTAATTGAGAACGTATATTAGGATAGAAAATGTTTATTTTTTTGTCAAACTCTCATATAAAGATGCGAGAGATTGTGTGCGACAAAAGTTTGATATTGTGTTAGAAAACAAGCTTTTCAACAAAAGAGTATAATCAGTGGAGCTTTACTTTTGTGGGCGTCAAAAACGATTGTTGCTTCGGTAATGTTCACGAGTGATATCGTACAGCTGTATCGCATTATATCCTCGTTATTTGACCTGCCTCTTTTACTAAGCCCATTATTGTTCGTAAATTATGAAATTATCAACATCACGATAGGAACCCTCCCCTAATGAATCAAAATTTTAACTGATATATAATAGAATGTGTGTCACAATTTTTTTTTATGAGAGAAACTTTATGGCAAAATAGAAGCTTTTCCATGCAATTCCAAAAAAATTCCATATAATATCTCTTATCAGTATAATGTGTTTACATCCTATACTATTCTACTCATATTATATTATTATTTTCTTTAAAGGAAATTATAAACTACTGAATATTAAAAAACGACTTGCAAAATATGTTTTTTCAATTTTTTTCCATTTAACAGCAGACTTTTGATTCTATTTAAACTTTAACATTAACTTTAAAAACTTTAATTTTGACTTTCACACTGTCTTTGACTTTAACTTTGAAAGTTATATTCAATTGAATATAACTTTCATAGTTAAAGTCTTCTTCTAAACTTCTTTCTGACTTTAAAGTCAGAAAAAAGTTTAATGTCTAATACGAAAAATTTTTTAAAAATAAAACAAAAAAAAATTTGCACAGCTAGGATTGTTATTTTTAGCAGATCTAAAAGTATTGTTAAATTTCAAATAAAAAATTAATTTTTTTCGAATAAAACAAAGATTTTAATATAGTTAAAGAGTGATTCTTGATCAAAAAAAGATTTAGATCAATATAATCTATAGAGATCATTAAAAAAATTTCAGAAAATAGCTTAATTTTTAGGCGTGTAGAGTTCTCTCCAAAACTAGTTTAATAAAAAACTAGTAACGATTAACAAGTAATAAAATTTCACTAATTTGTTAGTCATTTTCATACACAACTTTTCCCTATTTTGATTTTCAAAATATGACTAATTGTCAGTAAATTATAATGATTATGTTAATAGAATTTTAATCATTTCTATTTATCTAATTCGCCACCCTCTAAATTTAAAATAGAAAACTACTAATTAATAGTAAGATCGTGAAGGAATTAACCCTATTTCAATTAGTAAAAAGTAACTATTTATTTGTAGAAAACAATTAATTCAACAGTCAAATTTGATTAATTATTTGAAGAAAAATTACTTAAATATTTGACAGACATAAATCTACTAATTTAACATAATCTAAAAATTACAATAACTAATAAATTAGTCATTTTTTACTAAAAATACTATTAATTAGTCAATTTTGACTATAACTAAAAATTAGAGAATAAAGGAATTATAAAAACTATTCTAATAACGTTTAATAACACAGATCAACTAATTGTTAGTGGAATTCTACTAACAATCAGTAAAATTTCACTGAACACTTACCAATTAATTTAATGATCAAATGAGCACTACACTTTAAAACTTAATTAGTGAAATTTGATTAATTTTTAATGACACTACTAGCAACAATTCGCGCGCGGCTGACTTCTCACACACTTCTTTAAATAAAATTAGCAATTTTAAAAATAATAGAACGTAAAAATTTTTAATTAAATAAACAATATAATTACCACGAATTCTAATAAAAAGCCTTTAATTTTTTCAATTTCTGACAAAAATTTCTTTTTAAATAACTTAAATCTTAAACAACTATCACAAAATGAATAAATTATTTAATGAATAATTTTACTTAAATATCTCAAAATTAATTCCACTTTAAAAAAGTTACGTTTACAATTTTCATAAATAAATGAACTTCAAACGGTTTCAATTAGAAAATTTATAAAATTTCAATGTTGAATGAATTTAATCAGAAATTTTAATGAACTTAGATTTTTGAAAAATTTTAATAATTCAAAATCTTTTAAAATATTAGTTAAATTTGTCAATATATATTTAATAAGTTATTAAAAATAATGAATTTATAGAAGAATTTTAGTTAAAAAAATTTTAAAAATTGAATTTTCAAGAAGTTACAAAAAATGATTGCAGAAATTTAATTATTTTCAAAAGTAATAAAATTCTTATAACAAATTTCAATTATGTTCAAAATTTAAAAAAAAAAATCTCGACAAAATCCCAATTATTATCTTTATAAATAAAAAAATTCTTCTCCAAAATTCAATTATTTTTAAAAAATTTAATAAAATTCTTGTCACAATTTCAATTATTTTCTTCATTTTAATGATTTTCAATATCTACTATTTTAATAAAATTACCCAAAAGAATTCAATTATTTAAAAACAATTTTAATAAAATTGTATGCAAACATTTATTTATTATTATTTATTTATTATTATTATTTATTATTTATTATTATTTATTTATTATTTATTTATTTATTATTTATTTTCATAAATAATAAAAATTTCCCTGGAATTCAAAAATTTACAAATTTTTTATAAGTTTCTTCTCAATAATTCAATTATTTTCAGAAATAATAAAACTCATCGCAGAATTTCAATTATTTTTAATAGGGGAGAGGGCCCCAAGGTGGTCAGGGCCCTAAGGTGGTCACCCTAAGAAAATTTTTGTATATTAGTTAGTATCTTCAAATGTTTTTTGTTATTGTTATTATTTGAGAAGACAAAGATTTTAGTAAAGTTTTGAGGTAAATAGTCGTATGAGTCTCTTTGTAAAGTGAACGTCGTAAAATTTCTGTTTTTAAATGATCGAGAAATTTTTTTCTCAGGGTGTTAAAATCATCGAAATTAACCATTTTAAATTAGTAAAAATCGTTATAATTATCTTCATATATCGTACAATAATATTCCAAATGAATATAATTAATATTGTGCTTTAAAAAATTATTTCATTAACGTTTAAAAAATTATGTCTTGGCCCTAAGGTGGACACTTTTTTGGCCACAAGGTGGTCACTTTTGATTTTTTATGAAAATGTGTTTATACGCCATATTTATCAATATTTATCACTGTGAATGTGAATATTATCAATTTTTAAGTTTTATGATAAATAATAATGAAATAGAATTATTTTCAAAATTTTACCTATCTAATACATACACAAAAAGTATCATTTTTGACGAAAGGACAAAGTGCAAAAAAATATATGTAATATGTTTCTGTGATCCTGAAAAACAATTAATATTAAATAAACAACTTAGTAATACGTTTTTTACATTGTTTTAAAACTTTTTTAGTGAATTTTTGTATGGTGACCACCTTGGGGCCACTTTTTTAAAAGTCGAATTTTCAACTTTTTTTAAAAAGTGACATAACTTTTTTTTTATTAATGAAATGAAAAAAACTTTATGATAGGAAGTTAGGTAATAAGATAAAGTTTCAAACGCCGTATTATTGACCTTTATATATAATTCCATTTGAAATCTACAGTCGTTCAAAAGATGGGTGACCACCTTAGGGCCCTCTCCCCTACAATTTTTATCGAATTCCTTAAAAACTGTAACTATTCAAAAAAAATTTATTAAAATCCGTCAAAAAAATTCAATTAATTAAAAATTTGTTAATAAAATTCTTCATAAGAATTAAATTTTAAGAATCATTCAATTATTCAATAAGTAATTTACTTTTGTATTTAAATAATTGAATTTTCGTGGAATTTTCTAATGAAAATTAATTTGAAAATGAATTTTAGTTTAAATTTTAAATAATAGTAGAATATGAAAATAATTTTTAAGAAGTCACAGTAACAATATTCTTAAAATATAAAATAATGATTTTAACACTCGATCTTCTTTATGTTTTATAACAATATTTTTAAAGTTGGTTGATTTCAAAAAGGCTTAAATTTCTAATTTTTGAAAATCTTAATTCCTATGAAAAATAATAATAATTGAATATTTAAAATATTTAAAATATTTCAAAAAGAAATGATTGTTTTCGAATAATTTTACAATTAAAGATATTCGTAAATTAATTTAACAGAACATTTTTTCCAATGAAATTTTCTTCTTCATTTTCTAGAAATTCAAAAATTTTCAGTTTCATTTTCAATTAAATTTTTAATTGATAAATATAATTTATAAACATTTTTTTCCTTTATTTTTAAAAAGTTTTGAATTTTATTAAAACAATTGAAATTAAGAAATAGAATTGATGCAAATTACTTTCTTATGAAAATTGAAAATTTTCTACAAAAATATTAAGAAGCGGGAATATCTAATGTTTTTCTTCTTAAAAGAAAAAATTGAGTTTGTAAACAATATTGTTATTGAGAAATAAAAATTATGCATAAAATGGGTATATTTCCTAATTCTTAATCAAAATTCTTTAACAATTAACAATTTCCTAGTACTTTTTATAAATAAAAAGGAGAATAATTTGCATAGTAATTTAAATCAGTCAAACGAAATTTGTTACAGAAAAAAGCATATAACAAACAAAATGGTTATATTTTTTATTTGTTAATCATAATTTTTTTTAAATTTTCTAATTTGTAATATATTATAGAGATGCTTCTAGTCAATTCATTTTTAAAAAATTATTTTTTGATTTCTTATTTAAATGTAACAACAATTTGTTTGATGTAACATATTGGTAAAATTTTGTTATTTTTTGATATACTTTTTAAAAGATTTGTTATCTTTGTTAAATGTTTTTCAATATACAATTTTATAACTTTTTTCGCAACTATATTAAATACCATTTAAAATATAATATACTTATTGTTATCCACTGAAATAAAATTATTTATATATATGTATTTGTTCCTTGAAGGGCTTTAAGCCCTAGGAACTTGATTTTCTTAAATAAATAAATAAAGAAAGAAATACAAACATTGCATATCCGGACATGCGAAATAAAACACGAGCACATAACGATTTGCCGAACTTAAAAAAGAAATGAGATTTCCTGTTAAGGAAAATCTGCATTTATCTTTGATATGAAGGAAAAAGACGAAAAGTGAAAGTTAAAGAAAGTATACATCCTGAAATGAAGGATCGCTCGTTCCATCGAAAAGTCGAATTGTCTCATTGATGAGCAAGCATTCAGGGATATAGTGGGTGCGACGGCGTTTATGCCTCGCACCCTCTTTCGAATAGTGTTGAGCGATGAATGGTATAATCAGCGGTCGCGTGGCACCCCATCCACGCCTTTCCTATCATTCGATTCAAGAGAGCGAGAGAGTGAGTGAGAGAGAAACACGCGATTATAGAAAAGTCGCACTTTACCTTGCAACTCCTCATTGCGGAGTCGAAGGGTTGACAAACCAACATCCCACCAATTTTTCCGATTATTTTTATCAAACACATCTGATGCAACATCTAAATCAATCATCTTCCTTTGTTCGCAAAAAAAAAATTTATTGACAATTTCAATCTTTGGAATTGAATATTTCAAATAATGTTTCTTTCCTTTATGTTCTAAATTTGCTCCTTGCAATTAGCACCAAAAAAATTGAGATTCACATTAATAACTCCGTAAATTTGAATTAGTAAAAATTGTTCAGGTAATACTAATTTGAATTAATTGACTTATTGCTTTTGAATTAGTAAATTTTAGTGATAAATTAGTAAAAATTACGATTTATTAGTAAAATTTACTAATTCAAAGGTAAAAAAATCAGTCACTAATTTTTAGTGACAAAAATAAGTACAAATTAGTAAAAATTATTATTCTCTAAATTTAAATTGGTAAACATTTCTACAAATTTCTAGCAATTTTCTACTAAAACTTAAGTAAAAAATAATACCGAATGAAATTAGTAAAATTTTTCTAAAAATTATGAAAAATCTTTTTAACTAACTGATTGTTAATAATCTTAAGTACTAAAATTTTATAAAACAATTTTATACTAAATTTATTATAAAATTGTGCTGAACAATAGTGAAAATGTTTGCTAATTTAAATTAGTTGACTTTCCACTAATTTAGATTAGAGACAATTTTCATTTGAATGAATTAAACAGTATTTGCTTTAAATGCAAACATTATTGGTTCGATTAGAATTTCATTCTGGTAGAAGCTAAAAGTAAATTTAACTAATAATTAGTTATTATAAACTGTTTTATTATTAAAAAATATACTATTTGAATCAGTGACTAATTTTTTACTATCTATTTAGTTAATTTTGACTAATTCAAATTTAGAGAGTGGATAGCAATATTATTGCTAGCGAATAAATAATAGTAAATAGTTATTAACATTCAAAGCAAACAAATTAACTGCGAGATGTAATTATTGGCTGCCAAAACTAAAATTTAAATATTCGTAAAATATAAAAATAATAAAATCATAAAATAACAATTTTTATAATAGCAAACTCTTTTTTTTTGTGAAAAAATCAATTAATATTGCTATAGAAAACCTCAAAAAAGTAATGAAAGAAAATAAATACAATAAATACAATGAAGCAAATAAATACAATAAATGCATTGAAGGAAATAATAAAATATATACAATAAATTCAATGAAGGAAATAAATAAAATAAATACAATACAAAAAAATACATAAACTATATAAAATGTAAAATCTACCACATCATGAATAATACAAAATTTCCAAAAAATTGAATAGATTTCGAAAAATTTGTAAAAATATTTTACAATTCAGGATAAAAATGAATAAACTCGTATATGTATGTATATAAATACTAAAAAAAAGAAATCAATACCGAAAGTTTTATACTCCCTCTTTTTGAAAATGTTAAAATTTTTATTGGCTAGATTTTATAGTATCTTTAGTTTGAGAGTGAAATAAAAGTAACTTGACGGTGCTCCGCCTTCTTTTCACTCTTTCTCTTTCTCATTTTACTCTTTTTACAACCCCTCAACTTCTTGAGAATGTCTCACAGAATCCCCTCTCTTCTTGACGATTTCCTCCACTCTCTCTCATCTCTTATCAGAGTCTCTCCAGCTTCAACGTCCAACCCAGCCCTTTTTCTCCATCATTTTCATTCGACCCATCGATTACATTTACACAACAAAAAGATATCTACAAATTTTTGTATAACGAAAAGAAAATGAAGAATATATAATTGCCAATCGATGAAAAATTGTTGCTATTGTATTTCATAACTATATTTATACTTTATTGTATTAATAATTGTATTATGTAATTGTATTAATTGTATTAATTGTATTAATTTGTATTAATAATATTCATATAATATTGTATTTATTTTATATACAATATTTGTTTTAACTTATCAAAAGTATAGAATTATATTATAACCATAAAGTTTATAAGTAAAGATTTGTATTTATAAAACAAATTTTTCTTTTTTAACGTCAACATTTATGTATTCTAATTAAATTCGATATTAAAACTGTTCCTTTCAGGAAACAATTTAAAAACTAATTATTAGTATCTATATAAACTTTACTCCAAAAAGATTCCACACAGGATAAATTGTTCAAGCAGAAAGTTAATTTTCCTTCAACTAGTGTGAAATCGAATCAGATAAAATGCAACTTCAATTTAATTTTATATATGAAATTTCAATCTAAATTTATCTCGTAATTCACTCCATATAATATATGTGTAAAATGTGAAAATACACTTTCGATTTTGAACAAAAATAGTAATCAAAGTTTATCCTATTCAGAGAATTTTAGTCGATGTTCGTATTAAGATAAATAGTATAGAGTAAACACAGTAGCGAAATTTTCCAGCAATTAGTTTACCACACTTTGGAGTTCAATATTGAGGAGTTAAAACTACACTCTAGAAGTCGAGATTCCTTTTTTATTTCCTTAAATTAACTCATCCGTAAAGATTCAAACCAAGTATTTAAAATATTATCTATTCAATTTACTTTATGGAAAGAAACTTTTATGAATTTTTAACTCCCTAAACAAAATCATAATACGCATTTTTGAACCATAAGAGTTGATTTTTAACTTCAAAAATTTTATAGTTACCTAACTCCGAATGCTATAACTCATAAAATTTTCTACAGCTGAAAGACAAAATTAATTAGTTTAATTATTTATACTGTAAATTTTGACTTTTTACCTGACCCTGAAAATTATTCTGATTCACTCCAAAAATTGTTAGATTTTCAAAAAAAATGTTGTATTACATTTATTTACGAATTTCTTTAATTGTAAAAATATTCAAAAACATCAATAATAATTTCTTTTTTAAATAAATATTCAATCATTAAAATTTTTCTATAGAATTTAAGATTTTAAAATTCAAACCTTCTGAAATACAATAACTTTTGAATATATCAACTCCGAGTCGAAGACTCGGAGTGATGGATTTCTTCATGTTTTTTATAACAAATTTAAGATGACAGAGTGATAAAATCATTATTTTATATCATCAGAACATTGTAAATATAAATTCAAATTTCAAAGATTTTTATTTAAACCCTTTTCAAAATTAAATTATTTCAAAAAATTCACGCTATAATGCTTTTAATATTCAATTATTATCTAAAATCTTAACAAAAATTCAATTTCGAATCAATTTTTATCAGAAAAATCTACGAGAATTCCATTATTTAAATACAAAAATAAATAATTTATTAAATAATTGAATTTTTATGAAGAATTTTATCAAAAAAATTTTAAAATAATTGAATTCTTTTGACGAATTAAAAAAAAATTTTAAGAATAAATGTAATTGTCTATCATTATATTTAAAATTGTACAGAAAATAATTGAAATTCTGCAATAAGTATTGTTATTTATGAAAATAATTGAATTCTTGCAGCGAATTTTATTAAAAATTTTTTAATAAATTAAATTCCTGTGAAGAATTTTATTTGTAAAAATAATCGAATTCCGGAAAAAATAATATTATTTATAAAAATAATTAATTACTTGTGAAGAATTTTATTCAAATTTTTTTAAATATTTAAATTCTTGAGAAAAATTTGATTATTTATGAAAATAATTGATTTCTTATGAAGAATTTTATTCAAATTTTTTTAAATAATTGAATTATAAAAAAGTAGATTATTTGTGAAAATAATTGAATTCTTGAGAAGAATTGTATTGAAAATAATTTAATTATATAGAGAAATTTGATTAAAATTGCAATTTTATTAACTAAATTTTGTAAAGAATTTTGTCAACATTTTTTTAAATAATAGAATTTTTAAAAGAACTTTATTTAAATTTTTCGAAATAATTGAATACCTTAGAACTCCTTTTTTCAATTTTCTGAATATATTTGAAGTCCTTCGTGAAACTTCATTGAAAAATTAAAAATAATTGAATTGGTGCGAAGAAATTTATAAAAAATTGATAAGTAATTTTGAATTCCGGTGAAATTTTTATTAATAATTATGTTTAAATAATTGAATTCTTTTGGAAAATTTTATTAAAATAGTAGATATTATAAATAATTGAAATGAGGAAAATTTTTGAAAATAATTGAAATTTTTCCAAGAATTTTATTAAATTTTTTGAAAATAATTGAATTTTGTAGAAGAATTTTATTATTTATAGAGATAATTGAAATTTTAATAAGAATTTTTAAAAATTTTTTAACATAATTGAATTTCTGTAATCAGTTGTTCTTAAAATTTCTATTTAAATTCATTGAAAATTGATATTTTCTAAAATTTTTAATTGAAACCTTTGAAGTTAATCTATTAAAAAAGATGCAATTAATTTTGTACTTTTTAAATAAAATTATTTATTAAATAATTTCTAAGTAATAATTTTATGATAGTTGTTCAAGAATTAAGTTATTTAAAAAGAAATTATTATCAGAAATAGAAAAAATTGAAGGGTTTGTATTTGAATTCTTTGCAATTTTCTGGTTTATGAGGCAAACAAAAAAGACTCAAAAATTCAGAATTTTCTTATAAATTCAAAAAATTTAATTTTTTCCAGTACTTTTAATAAAAATCCCTGACTTTTCCCTAAATCCCCTTGCCTGTGGCAACCCTGATAAAAGTCGCACACTTTTGGAGTAAAAAGAAAAAGAGGAAAATATTGGGAGTTGAAATTTAACTCCACTGAGAGTTAATTTTGACAGTAAAATATGTCAGCGCGGCTGTATTGGAATAATATTTATACTCTCGTATGAATACAATAACTCCTAATCTGGAGTAGATTTTTAACTCTAAAATTTTCACTCTCTACTCCGGTTACTGATTACTGACAACATTTTTTACAGTGGAACCAGTAAATATAATCAGGAATTAGAAGTAAAATTTTTTGAATTAAATAAAAGTTTTAAAAAGTGAGTTAATCTAGAGTAAAACAAACGAGTTAATAATCAACTCTATTCGGAGTCATTTCGCAATTACATTTGTTACTTTACTACAATATGGCATGGACATCATATTTTATTGTTTAAATTAACACTCAGTAGAGTTAAATTTTAACCCCCAATATTTTTTTTCTCTCCTGGAGTTAATATACAGAAGAGTAGCTTTTTCTCCCTACAATTACTCTCGCATCTGTTAAGTTAAAGTTAAAATCACTATGCCACAGAATTGAAATCCCTGCCATTAAGAGTTAAAATCACTCCGAAAAGGAGTAAATTTCAAAAGACCATCAAAAAAACCACAAACTTATGAAGAAAAACCTGGTGATTTTCCCACACCACTAATCGAAAAAACGATGTTTCGAACTCGCAAAACAAACAAGTAAACAAACATTCTTTCAGCAGTGCAATCAATTATAACATATGTTTAATGACGAAACAATTGCATGAAAGGAGCGAATAATCAAACAGTTAGCCACGTTTGTGGCATGTGTGCATATATAAGGTCAGGATGTTGAAAGGGCGATAATCCTCTCGCTTGATAGTACATCCGTGAGCTTTTCCTAGTTGGTATTGGGAAGAACTTTGAGGTGGTGCGAGAATAACTTTCCCACCTGTTGAATACGTCACATCGACGTCCGCCATGTCTAGAAAACAGCCAATCGTGGGTGTGCATTAGTGATGCTATGTAGTGGGAGCAGAAGAGCTTGTCTGGTTGGCTCACTCGAGCTTCCCTCGTCTCTCCCTCGGGATCCCGTTTAGAACCCCCGTAAATGTTTCCGCAGAATCTCACTTCACCCTGACAACGTCCCTGTGACATCCTACGCGATTCACTCGTCCCCAAAAGAAAAGAAATTCTTTAACAAACAACTCTAAAAAAAAAAAATAACAAAATAAAAATCTATTGTTCGTGCTATCTACCAGTCAATGTTTTCCTTGGGATTTTTCAACCTTCTATCAACAACGATCCTTCTCAGCTGGAAATCAAGATTTACCAAAATCGAAGATAATCCTCCGTATGTAAATTTTGCTCAATCTGCTATTCTAATCCAAAAGGGAAAGTCATATCAAATAGGAAACTTGAAAATTGATCTCAATGTCTGTGAAGACATACATTGCTCTTAAAGTTCAATAGTTACAAAACTTAATTTTTAATTGTCCATGTAAACTTTGTTTACTGTTTTCGTAATTTTTTCCATTCAAATTTTGCAATTGATAAAATAATAATGTGCAAAGTCGGAGAAAAAAAGGATTGTTAAAATAGAACTAACAAATTTGTTGTGTTGCCTTAACAAATTTCTTGTTTTTACAACAAATCTGAATCATTAGGACAACAGAATAAATTTGTTCCTTTTGTTTTAAATACAAAAATTTTTGTTTTATTTATTACTTTTACAATTAATCAAAATTTCTTCGTTGTTACAAACCTTTTTGTTGCTTCTTTATTTATTGTTCTTGTTAACTATTGTTTCTACAACAAATCAAAATTGTTAGAAGAACAGTATAAATTTGTTTTTGTCGTTCTTATAAAAGTTCTGCTGTCCTAACTATTTAAGATTTGTTGTAAATGCAATTTATCTGCTCAAGCAACATCAACAAAAATTTGTTATTTCAATTTTTTAAGGAACTGTTAAAATAGAACTAACAAATTTCTTTTATTGTTGTTGCTTAAAAAGATTTGTTGCTTTTTCACAACAAATCTAAATTTTTAGGACAACAACAAAAATTTATTGGATTTTCTTATTTTATTTTGTAAAGAATCGTTAAAGTAGAATCATAAATTGTCAGGACAACAAAGTTTTCTTCGAAAATTAAATTCCTTACAACAATCTAATAAATTTTTCATTTTTTATTCAGGTTCTAACATCATGAGTTACAACTACCAAGAAATAAAAAAATCCGGACTCACACTGTGCAGAAATTAACACCTGTTTATTGTCGGAATAAAAAATCAACCTACAATACACAATAAACAAATCGAACAAGTGACTTTTAAAAAAATTTCTGAAGTGTTAAACATTCAGTGAATTATACCAAACATAAAAAACAGTTTTTGAAAATATTTTGTGAATTTATTTTTCGCCGAGGAAAAGATTTTTAAAAACAGTGATTGAAGTCACTTTAAAAACAAAATAATAATAATGAAATTTTTGATTCAAAATGAGTGGTTAAAGTGAAGAAGAACGTTGAAGATAAAAAAAATTTTTTTGAAGGTGCTTGTTTAAATTTATTGAGAAGAATATATTTATTTAATTGTATCGCGATATGTCGTCTAAATCACTTCACAACGAACATATCAAAAGGCCCATGAATGCCTTTATGGTTTGGTCACGAGGGCAGCGACGAAAAATGGCACAGGAAAATCCGAAAATGCACAATTCCGAAATTTCCAAGAGATTGGGTGCTGAGTGGAAGCTCCTCAGTGAAAGTGAGAAACGACCCTTCATCGATGAGGCCAAGAGGTTACGGTAAGTTAATAATTTTCAAAAAAATTCTGAACGTTCAAATAAATGAAATATTTTTTCAATATAAATATTTGCAGAACTTAGTCAAAAAATTTAATCCATTTATTTTATTTATACTTCTGATTGCAGTAAGTAAAAATAAAATCATCATTATAAAAATCATAAACGTATACCTAATATTTTGGAGCTTCATAACTTATTTTTTAATGCTTGACATAATATTGTTAAAACAAAATATAAATTCATAAAAAAATTTCATTCATTTGAACGTTTAAAACTTCAAGAACATTATTTAATTTAACTTTTAATTAAAATTAAACATTCAATTGAAAATGTATTCGAGTAAAAATATATTAATTTGAAAATATATTCAAATGAAAATTTTAATAACAATCAACGAAAAAGTAATTTTTTATTTATTTCGAAAAACATACAATAAAGTTAAGAAAAATCTGTGGAAACAAAATATAAATTGAAAAGCACTGATTTCTAATCAGCGTTAATTAACAAGTAGCAAGAGAATTAATATCCTTTTTAATTTCCTGTTTAAAAAATTTTCATAAACATCTGTCTTACGGTGCCAAAAGATATCTGTTCTTTTTTTCACTACAAATATATACTTGAGGGAGATAAGCTCTAGATTTATAATTCCTTACTATCAGTATTTATTTATCAAGCATTCTTCCTTATCGGCAAATTTAATATATAATATAATATTTTTCAAGATTTGTTCAAACTCAGACAACTTCAGTTTTTCTCAGGATATCGAAAATTGAGACAAAAAACATCAAAACTTTGCATTGCAACAATTTTGATAAGTTTTATGTCTCAATTTGATATCCTCGGAAAAACTGTGTCTATATGAAATATTATTTTTGAAATAAGTGTAAATTAACCCCTAATTAAACGTAAATTAAATTTAAATCAATTATTTACGTATTTTAATCATCTACTGATTCGGATTTGAAGAATTAACTCCAATTAATCGCAACCGAAATCTCAATTTTAAAATCGCAAATTAAATTCAAAAATCACAAATTTCTCTTGATTATAAAGAAAAAAATATATATTAATTCGAATTTCGAATTAGGCCAAACTTAAAGATAGAAATTTTAATTCAAAACTGAAAATTGGAAAATTTGTCTAAACTTCAGATAATCAGAACTAATTTTAAGTAAAATACAGTCAGCTCTCGAAAAATTGAATTTCAAGGGACAAAGAAAAACTTCCAAATATTGAGGGTTTTATTTATCGATAGTTTTAAATGTTAAAAATTTTTCAAGGGACCAGAAAACAAATTCAATTTGTTACTGTAATTAATTTTTATTTAATATTGTCAATTAATTCATATTATTAATTAGAAATATAAAAAAATTAGATTTAAAACAATTTTTTAAAACTAAAATTCTTCTGAAATTAGTTAAATTTTTTAATATATATTTAATTAATTATTAAAAATAATGAATCTATACAAAAATTTCCGTTAAAAGTACTAAAAAATTGAATTTTGAAGAAGTTACAAATGATTGTAGAAATTCAATTATTTTCAAGAGTAGTAAAATTCTTCTCAGAAATTAAGTTATTTTCAAAAACTTTCTTCAATTCAATAATTTTTAATATCTACTACTTTAATAAAAGTTCCTAAAAGAATTCAATTGGTTAAACAAAATTTTAATAAAATTGTACGCAGATATTTAATTATTTTCATAAATAATAAAAATTTCACAGGAATTCAATTATTTACAAATTATTTTCTAATATTATTCAATTATTTTCAAAACTAATAAAATTTTTACAGGGATTCAATTATTTTCATAAATAATAAAACTCAATGCTGAATTTCAATTATTTGTAATACGATTTTAATGAAATTCCTCGAAAAAAGTTATTATTCTTAAAAATTTTATTAATATTTATCAAAGAAATTTAATTATTTTAATAACATTTGCTACAATTTATTTATTAGAATTTAAGTATTATTTTCAATACATTTTTAATTAAATTATTTTAAAGAATAAAATTATTTTCAAAAATCTTAATGAAATTCTTTGCGTAACACTTCAATTTTTTCAAAATAATTTTAATAAAATTCTTCGCAGAAATCTAATTAAGTTTAAAAATTTACAAAAATTCTCGTCAAAATTTAAATTACCTATCTTTATAAATAATACAATTTTTCTCCTAAATTCAATTATTTTCAAAACTTTTAATCAAATTCTTAGCAGAATTTAAATTATTTTGAATATAATTTTCATCAAATTTCTCGAAAAATGCAATTATTCTTTAAAATTTTATTAAAATTTGTCAAGAGAATTCAATTATTTGAAAATTTGTTGATAAAATTCTTTATGAAAATTCAATTTTAAGAAACATTCAATTGTTTAATAAAATATTTATTTTTATAGTTAAACAATTGAATTCTCGTAGAATTTTCTAATTAATATTGATTTAAAAATGAATTTCAAATTAAAATCTTTGAAAATTTGAACTTTTTATACTTTTAATTAAGAATTCTATAGAATTATTTTTTCTCAAAAAGTTTAACCCTTTGAGGACCAAATTTTTTCTTAAAAAATCGCGATTTTTCATTTTTAAGCAAACTTTTCAGGGAAAGTTATTGAAGTTTTTTTACTTAAAGACCAGTGTTTGTGATACAAAATTTTCCAGACTATGTGAAAATTATTGTTTCAATATTCAGTTTTGAAAATTAAGAAATTTATGCCCGAGTTAAGGGGATTTGAACCTTGATGACGTCACAGTTTGTGCAAAGCATTAGTTTTAAATCTGTGACGTCATCATGGTTCAAATGCCCTTAATAAAAAAATGTTCATGTTGCCTGAAAGCAACACTGGTCCTCGAAGGGTTAATGGAATTTTTTTTAATTATGTATTTGAAGTTTTTAATTTCTAATATATTTAATTGAAGAATGTCAGAATAATCGAAATTTCGTAAAATTAAATTGGAAACAAAAGAATTTGAAAATTCACAAAGAACTTTTTCAAGAATTATTAAAAGAAAAATTGACTTAATGAAGAATTTTAGTTTAAAATTCTAGAAATGAATAATCGAAGTGATGAAAATAATTTTTGAAGAAGTAACAGTAACAAAGTAACAAGTTTTAATTATTATAAAATATGAAGAAAGCGATTACTCCAAGTCGTAGACTCGGAGTGATCGATATCTTCATGTTTTATATTATAATATTCTTATATATTATTCAATTTTAAATTTTTGAATATCTTAATTTCTATAAAAAAAATAATGATTAAATATTTATTTAAAAATGAAGTTATTGTTGTTTTCGAATAATTTTCGTTTTAAAAACCTGGAAAAATTACGTTTTTTAACCAGGAAAACCTGGAAAAGTCAGGGAAATTGCAAATAGCAAAAGCGTGGCATCCCTAATGATCACTCACTTTCAATTGAATCCCAATAAAAGGTTGAATTTATAAAAAAAAAAAAATTAAGCCGAAAGAATTTAAAGTATTGTTTAGTAATTTCGCACGAGATAAAACCCCAAACCGGTAATAAAGCATAGCAGATTAATTGAAATTGAAATTATTGACTGTATATGTATACACATAATGAATATAATATTCGCATATAAAACAGTTTTATCTCCATAACACCGAATTTTCGCCGCACGGTTAATTGCTCTTTAGATACGAACACTTGAATGAAATTATTACGTAAAAGGGGTGGCGCGGAGGGGGTGTATCAGGGCCTGCGTAACGAAAGGGGAAGCAACGTAGTTCATAATATTGTACATTGTTACTAAGCTAAGGGCGTGCTTCTCTAAGCTGGGGTAGGATATCAGAAGAACAGGGTAGCACTTATAGAGAAATAGGGGGAGGGGGGACCTTTATTGCCGACCCTGAATATTTAATCACTGTTATGAGTTTATTTAGTTCACTGAGCTCAGAAGCGGTGCGAGTTATCGCAAATAATTCCAAGATCATAATCCAATTGGTCGATATATATTTTTTTTATATTTTCTACCCTAATTTTTTCTTCTTACCCTAATTTTTAAAATAATAAATCTTAATAATAAAAAATTTTTTCCAAATATTCAAAGGATAAATTTATTATTTCTACATCTTTTTTTTATCAAATTTTACGTTATTTTTCTAATTATTGAACAATCAGGGGTTCAATTTTGTAATTTAACTTAAACTTTCGATTCGACTTTGACATCGACATTGACTTTAACTTTCAAAGTCAGAGTAAAAATTAAAGTCAAAGTCAGAGTCTTCAGTTAATGTCAATGTCAAAATCGAATCGAAAGTCAAAATCAAATTATAAAATCGCACCCCAGTGAAAAACGGCAGTTAATTCAATCAGTTTTAACAACTAATTTCCAATTAAATTTGAAATTATTGTTTTCAAAAATTTTTAACTAAAATTCTCTATAAATCCATTATTTTTAATAATTTTTAAAAAAGTTCTTTGAGAATTTTCAAATTCGTTTGTTTACAATATTCAATTTTACAAAATTTCAATTATTCGGACATTCTTCAATTAAATATATATTAGAAAATAAAAACTTGAAATAATTTAAAAAAAAAAATTCAATTAAACTTTTTCAAAAGAATTAATTCTACAGAATTGTTTGTTAAAAATATAAAAAATTAGGAATTTCAATGATTTGAATTTGAAGCCTTTTCAAAATTTAATTATATTTAAAAATCCACGTTACAATGCTTTTAATCTTTAATTTATAATCTAAAATTTTACCAGAAATTAATTTTTAAAACAATTTTTATTAGTAAATTTTACGAAAATGCAATTATTTAAATACAACAATAAATTATTTAATTAATTATAATTAGTTAATTAAAATTAAAATTTCAAAAAAAAATTTATCAACAAATCTTTAAATAATTAAATTTTTTATACGAATCTTAATAAAATTTTTAAGAATAATTAAATTTTTCGACGAATTGTATTAAAATTAGATTAAAAATAATTGAAATTCTGCAATGAGTTTTATTATTTATGAAAATAATTACATTCCTAAAAAAATTTTATTATTTATTAAAATTATTGCGAATTATTGCGAAGAAATTTATGAAAAAATTGGTAAATAATTGAATTCTCGAGAAAAAATTTATTATTTATGAAAATAATTCATTTCTTATGAAGAATTTTATTTAATTTTTTTTAAATAATTGAATTCTCATAAAAAACGTATTATTTGTGAAAATAATTGAATTCTAAGAAGAAATATATTGAAAATATAATTGAATTATGTAGAAAAATTTTATTAAAATTGCAATTTTATTAACTAAATCTTGTAAAGAATTTTGTCAACATTTTTTTAAATAATTGAATTTTTAAAAGAAGTTTATTTAAATTTTTCGAAATAATTGAATATGTCACAACTATTCTTTTTGAATTTTCTGAATATATTCGAATTCTTTAGAGAAACTTCATTAAAAAATAAAAAAAAATTGAAATTGGTGCGAAGAAATTCATAAAAAATTGATTAGTAATTGAATTCCTGTGAAATTTTTATTAATATTTTGTTCAAAAAATTGCGTCCTTTTGGGTAATTTTATTAAAATAGAAGATTTTATAAATAATTGAAATGAGGAAATTTTTTGAAAATAATTGGAATTTTGCCAAGAATTTTATTAAATTTTTTGAAAATAATTAAATTTTGGAGAAGAATTTTATTGTTTTTAAAGATAATTGAAATTGTAATGAGAATTTAAAAAAAAATTTTTGAACATAATTGAATTTCTGCGAAGAATTTTATTTCTTTTAAAAATAATTGAATTTTCCTGCAATAATTTGTAATTTCTCTAAAATTCTTCAAATTATATCGTACAATTTACGAACTTTTCGTTTTCTTTTTCAATCAAATTGCGGACTGTACGGACTATTTTTCAAAAAACTGACTTTTACGGATTTGAAGTAAATTTACGGACCATTACGGGATTTACGGATCTAGTTCGAGCCCTGCAGAGTTTAAAAAAAATTGAGGGTCAAAAAGTGCGTATAAGCAAATACATCCTCTTTTTTTTTAAACACGCGAATATAACCGATATTCCCGGAAGAGGCGACGACGTTGGCCGGAAATTGAAAAGGCGTGCAGCATTGCTACTATCTCGTTGGGTGCGCGTATAACAAAATAGAAAGAAAAAAGCACCCGCGGAGGGAGGCAGAGAAAAAAAGCGAAGGGTGAAATACATACATACAAACATATACATAGAGAAAATGATAGAAGAAAAAAAAAGAGAAGACAAGGTGAGAAAAGCAAAGAAAGAATTCGATGCCGGTATTTCCAAATCCATTTTTACGACGATAGTGCGAGAGAAGAGGTGGTGGAGAGGTGGCGGAGAGGGGAGGGTCGTAAAATAAAAAGCAGGATGATAAAGTCGTTCCGCTGAAACCGGCCACGGTGCCGACGACGTCGTTCCGTTGACGCCACGCTGTCACTAGCCCCGACGTAATCTGTCCGTTCGTTCACGGCGACTCACAATGTGGCCCTCGAGATAACAAATAAAGCCCCATTGTCGCAATTGTGTGGATTTAAAAGGATTTGCGCCTCTCTGCCTCCATAGCCTCTTCTCTGCCCGTCCGACGAGTCCCCCCCTCACATCCCGACCACCTCCTAGACTCACACCCCACATCATTTTCATCGTCCTATATACCCGGCACCAAACTGCAACATTATCCTATGAAGAGAGCAACGTCCAAGATCATCCGGAAACAGTTCGACGACGCATCATAAAGCTCCATTTTACCGATTAGTCAAGGGTGCAAAAAAAAAAGATTTCCCTAAAAAAAGAAAATTACAAAAAAATAAATAATTGCAAAAAGAAAACTATAAAAAAAATTTACTTTCTACACTTTAAGAACAAAGTCTCAAAGCACTTACACCTAAAACCAGTTTTTTCTTAAATTCAATTCTTTTTTGGACTTAAAAGAAAAATAAGAAAATTTTAATTAGGTCTTAAAATCAGTTTTCTATTCAGAAATTTAGTCAATATTTGGACTAAAGTAAATTGTTTTAGTCAAAATTAGACTAAAAAAAAGTTTGATATTCAATATTTCACTAATTGAAATCGCGAGAATGGAGTCACTGAAAATCAGTCAAATTTTTTTAATTCCGTTCAAGAAAGCATTTGATTGACTTCAATCAAAATTACTGTATAATAATAAATACTTATTTCATAATAGACAAGCAATCGTTTAGGTCAACTAAATTTTTTCTCATGGATTTTTTAGACGCTATTTGGAAATTTCTTATGTGTTAAAAAAAATTTACACCCAAAAAAAATATATATATTTAAAGCACGCGGCTAATTTTTTACTTCATTTGTTAAATAAAATTAGCAATTTTAAAAATAACAGAATTTAAAAAATTATAATACAAATTTTTGTTGAAATTACTAAAAAATATTCAATTTTGGAGAAATTACAAATAATTGCAGAAAATCAATTATTTTCGAAAGTAATAAAATTCTTTTCATAAAATTCAATTATGTCAAAAATTTAAAAAAAAATTCTCGACAAAATCCCAATTATCTTTGTAAATAACAAAATTTTTCCCCAAAGTTCAATTATTTTCAAAAATGACAATAAAATTCTTGTCCTAATTTCAATTATTTTCAATATCTACTATTTTAATAAAATTTTCCGAAAAGAATTCAATTATCTAAAAAAAAACATTTAATAAAATTGTACACAAACATTTTAATTATTTTCAATAAAAATTCCACAGGAATTCGATTATCAACAATTTTTTTTTTATAAATTTCTTCGCAATAATTCAATTATTTTTATAAATTTTTTATTACTATAAAATTTATATTATTATAAAACATGAAAAAATCAATTACTCCACGGAGAAACTTTTTCTTATAATATTAAATATATTTGGTTATGTTTATTCTAAAAGTACGTTAGAATGTGAGGATTTTTCGTGCGTTGTGCTAATAATTTCAACATTAATACGAAAATATGATAAGTTCGTTATATATTAAGCAACCTTCGGTGTACAAAAATTACTATCTGCATTAGAAATAGTCTTATTTTTCTTTAGAAAAGAATAAAATGCTAGTTTTTGTTTGTGAAATAATACGGAAATTCTAACCTTTTTTCCACATATAGATAGAATATATAACAGACATTCTAACGTAGCATACCAATTTTGGAAGGACTGCGGGCGGACTTAACCGATTTCGCCCGAGCATCACCGAGACCATCACCTGACGTCGCGAACTAACCCTAATGTTTTCGAAGTTGAAATTCACACGTGTATGAAAGAAAAAAACCTTTTATTAATAAACGTGAATGTCTCCTCATGCCAAATTAAATTCAAGAACTGTTCCTCAATATAACATAATTTTTTTCACGACTTTTACTTATTTACATAATTTGATTAGTAAGTTATTTTAAAAAATGCTCTCTCTCGAAGGCACATATTTTTCCACTCGTTTAATATATAAGGACGATTCAGCTGTGTACTTCTAACGAATCGTGCGATCTTTCGGTTTCCGTGACCAATCGTCGTGTCTTTACTTGCGTGTGCGTGTGTGCGTAAATAATATAGGTTAGGTTCTTACGTCGTGTTAAATATATTTACCTACAGTTACAGTGACATACACTAATGCCATCTACCATCAGATCCAAGTATCACTATCGTCTCTATGAGTATCTATAGACAATTAATTTGTTGTGTTTCTTTTTAATTCATGGCTTTCCCAACTTTGCAAAAATTATTATTTTCTTTCTAAAACAACATACTAATTTTCGTTAGTTTCCTTATGAAGAACTGTAAAATATATACTGAATGAGTGTTTTTGATAGTCTCAATAGCAATTTCTATAACCTATGTCGTTTTTTCCCTTGAATCTAACCTAACATACTAAAATGTCTCACCAGTTTTAAGAATTATTGGTATTAAAAGTTTCTCCGTGTCCGAGTCAAAGACTCGGAGCAATCGATTTCTTCATGTTTTATTAACAAAATATTTTTAAAGTTGTTTTAATTTTAAAAAGTTATTAAGTTTTGAATTTGAAATGTTTGAGAATCTTAATTCCTTAAAAAAAATAATAATAATTTAATATTTATTTAAAAAAGAAGTTATTCATAATTTTAAATAATTTTGCAATTAAAGAAATTCGTAAATAAATGTAACAGAACATTTTTTTTTAGTAGAATTTTTTCCTTTATTTTCTAAAAATTCAAAAATTTTCATTTTCAAGTAATTGACAAATAGAATTTATAAACATTATTTTCCTTTATTTTTAAAAAACTTTGAATTTTATTAAAAGAATTGTAATTAAGAAATAGAAATTGTGTAAATTATTTCCTTATGACAGTTGAAAAATTTCTACAAAAATATTAAGAAATGGGAATATGTAATATTTTTTTTTACAAAATAAAAGAATGAGTTTGTGAACAATATTGTTATTGAGAAATAAAAATTATCCATAAAATGAGAATTTATTTCCTATTTTTTATTCATAATTTTTGAATAATTTTCAATTTTTTGTAAATAAAAGTGAGAAAAATTTGCACAATTTAGATAAGTCAAACGAAATTTGTTATAGAAAAAAAACTGGATGAATTTAAAGATTTATGAAAAAATTTACTGAATTAATGTGTATAGTTTATTAAATAATTTAAAATTTATATTCAATTTGACATTACAAAGCCCAACAATATTTAGAGAAAGAGAAAGAAAATTTCTAATTTGACATTCATTTTCACTTTCACATTCACAGAATTTTATTTTTATTTTAACAAGTTTTTATTTTCACTTTCATTCCTACTTTGATAAATTTTTAGTTCAATTTTCCTTTCAACAAATTTTGATTTTCTATGAATTTAAAAAGATTTTTTATAATTTTTTAAAGTGAAAATAAAAATCTGTTAAAGTGAAAATGAAACTAATATAGTAGATTTTTATTCTCATTTTTACGTCAACAAATTTTTATTTTAACTTTTATTTTCAGTTTGATAGATTTTTAGTTTCATTTTCACTTTAACAGATTTTTATTTTCACTTTCATTTTCGCTTTAAAAAATTATAACAATCTTAAAATCTTGAAATCTACAAAAAATTAAAGTGAAAATAAAAATTTGCTGAAGTGAAGATGAAAACAAAAATTTATCAAAGTGAGAGTGACAATGAAAGTCAAATTAGATGTTATATGTTAAAAGTTAAAAGTTAAAATGAAAGTAAAATCAAATTATATAATCGACCCTCTGTTAAAATGGAAGTGAAAATAAAAATTTTCGAAAGTGAAAATGAAAGTAAAAGTAGAATTTATTAAATTTCTAAAAGTAAAAATGAATTCGGATAAAAAATTTTTGCCTTATATCATACACGGAGAGAAAATTATATTATAAATTTTGTAAAAGTATTTCACAATTTGGGGAAAAAATTCGATAAAGCGAAAATTTGATATAAAAAATACTGAACTTTAAAAAAAATTATGTGAAATTTATTATAATTATATTATAGAATTTTAGTTAAATTTCAATAACTTTACTCAATTTCATATTATTTCTTTCACTGTTTAGTATTTTCTATGTCAAAATTTCGGTTTGATGCACTTTTTCCCCAAATTGTAAAATACTTTTACAAAATTTAATATATATTTTCTCTCCGTGTGTAGTAAAAGTGAAAATGAAACTAAAAATCCGTCAAGATGAGTGTAAATTAGAATTGAATTAATGAACGAATAAATAAAAAAGAATTCATGAAAATAAAAGTCTGTCAAAGTGAAAATAAAAGTGAAAATGAAAGTAAAAATGAAAGTGAAAAAAAAATTAGATCATCGACTCAATTTTAACAAGTTGATCATTCATGATCATTTAGCTTCCTCAATACAATATATACCTATTGTACAATTTTTTTTTTTTGGAATAGATATTTAAAAGTGTTAAGATACACAAGCTAGTGTATCGATATACAATCAAGTGTACGCCGCTCTATGGTCGATAATAAGAAACGTTTTTACCAAATTTTGATTGTCTGATAGCGTACGGGTGGACCTGCTACTACTAAAAAATTGAAATAAAATTCTCTATTCTTCAGGATTGAGTAGGGTTCAGTCCCTACTAGAACTCTAGTAATTTTCAGAAGATTAGAATTGTTAAATTTCGAAGAAATAAATTTTTATTTTCGTTTTTACCAAATTTTGATTGTCTGATGGCGTTCGGGTGGACCTGCTACTACTAAAAAATTGAAATAAAATTCTGTATTCTTCAGGATTAAGTAGGGTTCAGTCCCTACTAGAACTCTGGTAATTTTCAGAAGATTAGAATTGTTAAATTTGGAAGAAATAAATTTTTTTTTTTTTTATACCAAATTTTGATTGTCTGATGGCGTACGGGTGGACCTGCTACTACTAAAAAATTGAAATAAAATTCTCTATTCTTCAGGATTAAGTAGGGTTCAGTCCCTACTAGAACTCTGGTAATTTTCAGAAGATTAGAATTGTTAAATTTCGAAGAAATAAATTTTTATTTTCGTTTTTACCAAATTTTGATTGTCTGATGGCGTACGGGTGGACCTGCTACTACTAAAAAATTGAAATAAAATTCTCTATTCTTCAGGATTGAGTAGGGTTCAGTCCCTACTAGAACTCTGGTAATTTTCAGAAGATTAGAATTGTTAAATTTGGAAGAAATAAATTTTTATTTTCGTTTTTACAAAATTTTGATTGTCTGATGGCGTTCGGGTGGACCTGCTACTACTAAAAAATTGAAATAAAATTCTCTATTCTTCAGGATTAAGTAGGGTTCAGTCCCTACTAGAACTCTGGTAATTTTCAGAAGATTAGAATTGTTAAATTTCGAAGAAATAAATTTTTATTTTCGTTTTTACCAAATTTTGATTGTCTGATAGCGTACGGGTGGACCTGCTACTACTAAAAAATTGAAATAAAATTCTCTATTCTTCAGGATTGAGTAGGGTTCAGTCCCTACTAGAACACTGGTAATTTTCAGAAGATTAGAATTGTTAAATTTGGAAGAAATAAATTTTTATTTTCGTTTTTACCAAATTTTGATTGTCTGATGGCGTACGGGTGGACCTGCTACTACTAAAAAATTGAAATAAAATTCTCTATTCTTCAGGATTAAGTAGGGTTCAGTCCCTACTAGAACTCTGGTAATTTTCAGAAGATTAGAATTGTTAAATTTCGAAGAAATAAATTTTTATTTTCGTTTTTACCAAATTTTGATTGTCTGATGGCGTACGGGTGGACCTGCTACTACTAAAAAATTGAAATAAAATTCTCTATTCTTCAGGATTAAGTAGGGTTCAGTCCCTACTAGAACTCTGGTAATTTTCAGAAGATTAGAATTGTTAAATTTCGAAGAAATAAATTTTTATTTTCGTTTTTACCAAATTTTGATTGTCTGATGGCGTTCGGGTGGACCTGCTACTACTAAAAAATTGAAATAACATTCTCTATTCTTCAGGATTGAGTAGGGTTCAGTCCCTACTAGAACTCTGGTAATTTTCAGAAGATTAGAATTGTTAAATTTCGAAGAAATAAATTTTTATTTTCGTTTTTACCAAATTTTGATTGTCTGATGACGTTCGGGTGGACCTGCTACTACTAAAAAATTGAAATAAAATTCTCTATTCTTTAGGATTGAGTAGGGTTCAGTCCCAACTAGAACTCTGGTAATTTTCAGAAGATTAGAATTGTTAAATTTGAAAGAAATAAATTTTTATTTTCGTTTTTACAAAATTTTGATTGTCTGATGGCGTTCGGGTGATGGTGCTACTACTTAAAAATTGAAATAAAATTCTCTATTCTTCAGGATTGAGTAGGGTTCAGTCCCTACTAGAACTCTGGTAATTTTCAGAAGATTAGAATTGTTAAATTTGGAAGAAATAAATTTTTATTTTCGTTTTTACAAAATTTTGATTGTCTGATGGCGTTCGGGTGATGGTGCTACTACTTAAAAATTGAAATAAAATTCTCTATTCTTCAGAATTGAGTAGGGTTCAGTCCCTACTAGAACTCTGGTAATTTTCAGAAGATTAGAATTGTTAAATTTGGAAGAAATAAATTTTTATTTTCGTTTTTACCAAATTTTGATTGTCTGATGGCGTACGGGTGGACCTGCTACTACTAAAAAATTGAAATAAAATTCTCTATTCTTCAGGATTGAGTAGGGTTCAGTCCCTACTAGAACTCTGGTAATTTTCAGAAGATTAGAATTGTTAAATTTGGAAGAAATAAATTTTTATTTTCGTTTTTACAAAATTTTGATTGTCTGATGGCGTTCGGGTGATGGTGCTACTACTTAAAAATTGAAATAAAATTCTCTATTCTTCAGAATTGAGTAGGGTTCAGTCCCTACTAGAACTCTGGTAATTTTCAGAAGATTAGAATTGTTAAATTTGAAAGAAATAAATTTTTATTTTCGTTTTTACAAAATTTTGATTGTCTGATGGCGTTCGGGTGATGGTGCTACTACTTAAAAATTGAAATAAAATTCTCTTTTCTTCAGGATTGAGTAGGGTTCAGTCCCTACTAGAACTCTGGTAATTTTCAGAAGATTAGAATTGTTAAATTTGGAAGAAATAAATTTTTATTTTCGTTTTTACCAAATTTTGATTGTCTGATGGCGTACGGGTGGACCTGCTACTACTAAAAAATTGAAATAAAATTCTCTATTCTTCAGGATTAAGTAGGGTTCAGTCCCTACTAGAACTCTGGTAATTTTCAGAAGATTAGAATTGTTAAATTTCGAAGAAATAAATTTTTATTTTTTTTTATACCAAATTTTGATTGTCTGATGGCGTACGGGTGGACCTGCTACTACTAAAAAATTGAAATAAAATTCTCTATTCTTCAGGATTGAGTAGGGTTCAGTCCCTACTAGAACTCTGGTAATTTTCAGAAGATTAGAATTGTTAAATTTGGAAGAAATAAATTTTTATTTTCGTTTTTACCAAATTTTGATTGTCTGATGGCGTACGGGTGGACCTGCTACTACTAAAAAATTGAAATAAAATTCTGTATTCTTCAGGATTAGGTAGGGTTCAGTCCCTACTAGAACTCTGGTAATTTTCAGAAGATTAGAATTGTTAAATTTCGAAGAAATAAATTTTTATTTTCGTTTTTACCAAATTTTGATTGTCTGATGGCGTTCGGGTGGACCTGCTACTACTAAAAAATTGAAATAAAATTCTCTATTCTTCAAGATTGAGTAGGGTTCAGTCTCTACTAGAACTCTGGTAATTTTTAGAAGATTAGAATTGTTAAATTTCGAAGAAATAAATTTTTATTTTCGTTTTTACCAAATTTTGATTGTCTGATGGCGTTCGGGTGGACCTGCTACTACTAAAAAATTGAAATAAAATTCTCTTTTCTTCAGGATTGAGTAGGGTTCAGTCCCTACTAGAACTCTGGTAATTTTCAGAAGATTAGAATTGTTAAATTTGGAAGAAATAAATTTTTATTTTCGATTTTACCAAATTTTGATTGTCTGATGGCGTACGGGTGGACCTGCTACTACTAAAAAATTGAAATAAAATTCTCTATTCTTCAGGATTAAGTAGGGTTCAGTCCCTACTAGAACTCTGGTAATTTTCAGAAGATTAGAATTGTTAAATTTCGAAGAAATAAATTTTTATTTTCGTTTTTACCAAATTTTGATTGTCTGATGGCGTACGGGTGGACCTGCTACTACTAAAAAATAGAAATAAAATTCTCTATTCTTCAGGATTAAGTAGGGTTCAGTCCCTACTAGAACTCTGGTAATTTTCAGAAGATTAGAATTGTTAAATTTGAAAGAAATAAATTTTTATTTTCGTTTTTACAAAATTTTGATTGTATGATGGCGTACGGGTGGACCTGCTACTACTAAAAAATTGAAATAAAATTCTCTATTCTTCAGGATTAAGTAGGGTTCAGTCCCTACTAGAACTCTGGTAATTTTCAGAAGATTAGAATTGTTAAATTTCGAAGAAATAAATTTTTATTTTCGTTTTTACCAAATTTTGATTGTATGATGGCGTACGGGTGGACCTGCTACTACTAAAAAATTGAAATAAAATTCTCTATTCTTCAGGATTAAGTAGGGTTCAGTCCCTACTAGAACTCTGGTAATTTTCAGAAGATTAGAATTGTTAAATTTGGAAGAAATAAATTTTTATTTTCGTTTTTACAAAATTTTGATTGTCTGATGGCGTTCGGGTGATGGTGCTACTACTAAAAAATTGAAATAAAATTCTCTATTCTTCAGGATTGAGTAGGGTTCAGTCCCTACTAGAACTCTGGTAATTTTCAGAAGATTAGAATTGTTAAATTTGGAAGAAATAAATTTTTATTTTCGTTTTTACCAAATTTTGATTGTCTGATGGCGTACGGGTGGACCTGCTACTACTAAAAAATTGAAATAAAATTCTGTATTCTTCAGGATTAGGTAGGGTTCAGTCCCTACTAGAACTCTGGTAATTTTCAGAAGATTAGAATTGTTAAATTTCGAAGAAATAAATTTTTATTTTCGTTTTTACCAAATTTTGATTGTCTGATGGCGTTCGGGTGGACCTGCTACTACTAAAAAATTGAAATAAAATTCTCTATTCTTCAGGATTGAGTAGGGTTCAGTCCCTACTAGAACACTGGTAATTTTCAGAAGATTAGAATTGTTAAATTTCGAAGAAATAAATTTTTATTTTCGTTTTTACCAAATTTTGATTGTCTGATGGCGTTCGGGTGGACCTGCTACTACTAAAAAATTGAAATAAAATTCTCTATTCTTCAGGATTGAGTAGGGTTCAGTCCCTACTAGAACACTGGTAATTTTCAGAAGATTAGAATTGTTAAATTTGGAAGAAATAAATTTTTATTTTCGTTTTTACCAAATTTTGATTGTATGATGGCGTACGGGTGATGGTGCTACTACTTAAAAATTGAAATAAAATTCTCTATTCTTCAGGATTGAGTAGGGTTCAGTCCCTACTAGAACTCTGGTAATTTTCAGAAGATTAGAATTGTTAAATTTGGAAGAAATAAATTTTTATTTTCGTTTTTACCAAATTTTGATTGTCTGATGGCGTACGGGTGGACCTGCTACTACTAAAAAATTGAAATAAAATTCTCTATTCTTCTGGATTAAGTAGGGTTCAGTCCCTACTAGAACTCTGGTAATTTTCAGAAGATTAGAATTGTTAAATTTCGAAGAAATAAATTTTTATTTTCGTTTTTACCAAATTTTGATTGTCTGATGGCGTTCGGGTGGACCTGCTACTACTAAAAAATTAAAATAAAATTCTCTATTCTTCAGGATTAAGTAGGGTTCAGTCCCTACTAGAACTCTGGTAATTTTCAGAAGATTAGAATTGTTAAATTTCGAAGAAATAAATTTTTATTTTCGTTTTTACCAAATTTTGATTGTCTGATGGCGTTCGGGTGGACCTGCTACTACTAAAAAATTGAAATAAAATTCTCTATTCTTCAGGATTGAGTAGGGTTCAGTCCCTTCTAGAACTCTGGTAATTTTCAGAAGATTAGATTTGTTAAATTTGGAAGAAATAAATTTTTATTTTCGTTTTTACAAAATTTTGATTGTCTGATGGCGTTCGGGTGATGGTGCTACTACTTAAAAATTGAAATAAAATTCTCTATTCTTCAGGATTGAGTAGGGTTCAGTCCCTACTAGAACTCTGGTAATTTTCAGAAGATTAGAATTGTTAAATTTGGAAGAAATAAATTTTTATTTTCGTTTTTACCAAATTTTGATTGTCTGATGGCGTTCGGGTGGACCTGCTACTACTAAAAAATTGAAATAAAATTCTCTATTCTTCAGGATTGAGTAGGGTTCAGTCCCTACTAGAACTCTGGTAATTTTCAGAAGATTAGAATTGTTAAATTTGGAAGAAATAAATTTTTATTTTCGTTTTTACCAAATTTTGATTGTCTGATGGCGTACGGGTGGACCTGCTACTACTAAAAAATTGAAATAAAATTCTCTATTCTTCAGGATTAAGTAGGGTTCAGTCCCTACTAGAACTCTGGTAATTTTCAGAAGATTAGAATTGTTAAATTTCGAAGAAATAAATTTTTATTTTCGTTTTTACCAAATTTTGATTGTCTGATGGCGTTCGGGTGGACCTGCTACTACTAAAAAATTGAAATAAAATTCTCTATTCTTCAGGATTGAGTAGGGTTCAGTCCCTACTAGAACTCTGGTAATTTTCAGAAGATTAGAATTGTTAAATTTCGAAGAAATAAATTTTTATTTTCGTTTTTACCAAATTTTGATTGTCTGATGGCGTACGGGTGGACCTGTTACTACTAAAAAATTGAAATAAAATTCTCTATTCTGCAGGATTGAGTAGGGTTCAGTCCCTACTAGAACTCTGGTAATTTTCAGAAGATTAGAATTGTTAAATTTCGAAGAAATAAATTTTTATTTTTTTTTATACCAAATTTTGATTGTCTGATGGCGTACGGGTGGACCTGCTAATACTAAAAAATTGAAATAAAATTCTCTATTCTTCAGGATTGAGTAGGGTTCAGTCCCTACTAGAACTCTGGTAATTTTCAGAAGATTAGAATTGTTAAATTTGGAAGAAATAAATTTTTATTTTTGTTTTTACAAAATTTTGATTGTCTGATGGCGTTCGTGTGATGGTGCTACTACTTAAAAATTGAAATAAAATTCTCTATTCTTCAGGATTGAGTAGGGTTCAGTCCCTACTAGAACTCTGGTAATTTTCAGAAGATTAGAATTGTTAAATTTGGAAGAAATAAATTTTTATTTTCGTTTTTACCAAATTTTGATTGTCTGATGGCGTACGGGTGGACCTGCTACTACTAAAAAATTGAAATAAAATTCTCTATTCTTCAGGATTAAGTAGGGTTCAGTCCCTACTAGAACTCTGGTAATATTCAGAAGATTAGAATTGATAAATTTGAAAGAAATAAATTTTTATTTTCGTTTTTACAAAATTTTGATTGTCTGATGGCGTTCGGGTGGACCTGCTACTACTAAAAAATTGAAATAAAATTCTCTATTCTTCAGGATTGAGTAGGGTTCAGTCCCTACTAGAACTCTGGTAATTTTCAGAAGATTAGAATTGTTAAATTTCGAAGAAATAAATTTTTATTTTTTTTTTATACCAAATTTTGATTGTCTGATGGCGTACGGGTGGACCTGCTACTACTAAAAAATTGAAATAAAATTCTCTATTCTTCAGGATTGAGTAGAGATCAGTCCCTACTAGAACTCTGGTAATTTTCAGAAGATTAGAATTGTTAACTTTCGAAGAAATAAATTTTTATTTTCGTTTTTACCAAATTTTGATTGTCTGATGGCGTACGGGTGGACCTGCTACTACTAAAAAATTGAAATAAAATTCTCTATTCTTCAGGATTGAGTAGGGTTCAGTCCCTACTAGAACACTGGTAATTTTCAGAAGATTAGAATTGTTAAATTTGGAAGAAATAAATTTTTATTTTCGTTTTTACCAAATTTTGATTGTCTGATGGCGTACGGGTGGACCTGCTACTACTAAAAAATTGAAATAAAATTCTCTATTCTTCAGGATTGAGTAGGGTTCAGTCCCTACTAGAACTCTGGTAATTTTCAGAACATTAGAATTGTTAAATTTGGAAGAAATAAATTTTTATTTTCGTTTTTACAAAATTTTGATTGTCTGATGGCGTTCGGGTGATGGTGCTACTACTTAAAAATTGAAATAAAATTCTCTATTCTTCAGGATTGAGTAGGGTTCAGTCCCTACTAGAACTCTGGTAATTTTCAGAAGATTAGAATTGTTAAATTTGGAAGAAATAAATTTTTATTTTCGTTTTTACCAAATTTTGATTGTCTGATGGCGTACGGGTGGACCTGCTACTACTAAAAAATTGAAATAAAATTCTCTATTCTTCAGGATTAAGTAGGGTTCAGTCCCTACTAGAACTCTGGTAATTTTCAGAAGATTAGAATTGTTAAATTTCGAAGAAATAAATTTTTATTTTCGTTTTTACCAAATTTTGATTGTCTGATGGCGTACGGTTGGACCTGCTACTACTAAAAAATTGAAATAAAATTCTCTATTCTTCAGGATTAAGTAGGGTTCAGTCCCTACTAGAACTCTGGTAATTTTCAGAAGATTAGAATTGTTAAATTTGGAAGAAATAAATTTTTATTTTCGTTTTTACAAAATTTTGATTGTCTGATGGCGTTCGGGTGATGGTGCTACTACTTAAAAATTGAAATAAAATTCTCTATTCTTCAGGATTGAGTAGGGTTCAGTCCCTACTAGAACTCTGGTAATTTTCAGAAGATTAGAATTGTTAAATTTGGAAGAAATAAATTTTTATTTTCGTTTTTACCAAATTTTGATTGTCTGATGGCGTACGGGTGGACCTGCTACTACTAAAAAATTGAAATAAAATTCTCTATTCTTCAGGATTAAGTAGGGTTTAGTCCCTACTAGAACTCTGGTAATTTTCAGAAGATTAGAATTGTTAAATTTCGAAGAAATAAATTTTTATTTTCGTTTTTACCAAATTTTGTTTGTCTGATGGCGTACGGTTGGACCTGCTACTACTAAAAAATTGAAATAAAATTCTCTATTCTTCAGGATTAAGTAGGGTTCAGTCCCTACTAGAACTCTGGTAATTTTCAGAAGATTAGAATTGTTAAATTTCGAAGAAATAAATTTTTATTTTTTTTTATACCAAATTTTGATTGTCTGATGGCGTACGGGTGGACCTGCTACTACTAAAAAATTGAAATAAAATTCTCTATTCTTCAGGATTGAGTAGGGTTCAGTCCCTACTAGATCTCTGGTAATTTTCAGAAGATTAGAATTGTTAAATTTGAAAGAAATAAATTTTTATTTTCGTTTTTACAAAATTTTGATTGTCTGATGGCGTTCGGGTGATGGTGCTAATACTTAAAAATTGAAATAAAATTCTCTATTCTTCAGGATTGAGTAGGGTTCAGTCCCTACTAGAACTCTGGTAATTTTCAGAAGATTAGAATTGTTAAATTTGGAAGAAATAAATTTTTATTTTCGTTTTTACCAAATTTTGATTGTCTGATGGCGTACGGGTGGACCTGCTACTACTAAAAAATTGAAATAAAATTCTCTATTCTTCAGGATTAAGTAGGGTTCAGTCCCTACTAGAACTCTGGTAATTTTCAGAAGATTAGAATTGTTAAATTTGGAAGAAATAAATTTTTATTTTCGTTTTTACAAAATTTTGATTGTCTGATGGCGTTCGGGTGATGGTGCTACTACTTAAAAATTGAAATAAAATTCTCTATTCTTCAGGATTGAGTAGGGTTCAGTCCCTACTAGAACTCTGGTAATTTTCAGAAGATTAGAATTGTTAAATTTGGAAGAAATAAATTTTTATTTTCGTTTTTACCAAATTTTGATTGTCTGATGGCGTACGGTTGGACCTGCTACTACTAAAAAATTGAAATAAAATTCTCTATTCTTCAGGATTAAGTAGGGTTCAGTCCCTACTAGAACTCTGGTAATTTTCAGAAGATTAGAATTGTTAAATTTCGAAGAAATAAATTTTTATTTTTTTTTATACCAAATTTTGATTGTCTGATGGCGTACGGGTGGACCTGCTACTACTAAAAAATTGAAATAAAATTCTCTATTCTTCAGGATTGAGTAGGGTTCAGTCCCTACTAGAACTCTGGTAATTTTCAGAAGATTAGAATTGTTAAATTTGGAAGAAATAAATTTTTATTTTCGTTTTTACAAAATTTTGATTGTCTGATGGCGTTCGGGTGATGGTGCTACTACTTAAAAATTGAAATAAAATTCTCTATTCTTCAGGATTGAGTAGGGTTCAGTCCCTACTAGAACTCTGGTAATTTTCAGAAGATTAGAATTGTTAAATTTGGAAGAAATAAATTTTTATTTTCGTTTTTACCAAATTTTGATTGTCTGATGGCGTACGGGTGGACCTGCTACTACTAAAAAATTGAAATAAAATTCTCTATTCTTCAGGATTAAGTAGGGTTCAGTCCCTACTAGAACTCTGGTAATTTTCAGAAGATTAGAATTGTTAAATTTCGAAGAAATAAATTTTTATTTTCGTTTTTACCAAATTTTGATTGTCTGATGGCGTACGGGTGGACCTGCTACTACTAAAAAATTGAAATAAAATTCTCTATTCTTTAGGATTGAGTAGGGTTCAGTCCCTACTAGAACTCTGGTAATTTTCAGAAGATTAGAATTGTTAAATTTGGAAGAAATAAATTTTTATTTTCGTTTTTACCAAATTTTGATTGTCTGATGGCGTACGGGTGGACCTGCTACTACTAAAAAATTGAAATAAAATTCTCTATTCTTCAGGATTGAGTAGGGTTTAGTCCCTACTAGAACTCTGGTAATTTTCAGAAGATTAGAATTGTTAAATTTCGAAGAAATAAATTTTTATTTTCGTTTTTACCAAATTTTGATTGTCTGATGGCGTACGGGTGGACCTGCTACTACTAAAAAATTGAAATAAAATTCTCTATTCTTCAGGATTGAGTAGGGTTCAGTCCCTACTAGAACACTGGTAATTTTCAGAAGATTAGAATTGTTAAATTTGGAAGAAATAAATTTTTATTTTCGTTTTTACCAAATTTTGATTGTCTGATGGCGTACGGGTGGACCTGCTACTACTAAAAAATTGAAATAAAATTCTCTATTCTTCAGGATTAAGTAGGGTTCAGTCCCTACTAGAACTCTGGTAATTTTCAGAAGATTAGAATTGTTAAATTTCGAAGAAATAAATTTTTATTTTTTTTTATACCAAATTTTGATTGTCTGATGGCGTACGGGTGGACCTGCTACTACTAAAAAATTGAAATAAAATTCTCTATTCTTCAGGATTGAGTAGGGTTCAGTCCCTACTAGAACTCTGGTAATTTTCAGAAGATTAGAATTGTTAAATTTGGAAGAAATAAATTTTTATTTTCGTTTTTACCAAATTTTGATTGTCTGATGGCGTACGGGTGGACCTGCTACTACTAAAAAATTGAAATAAAATTCTCTATTCTTCAGGATTAGGTAGGGTTCAGTCCCTACTAGAACTCTGGTAATTTTCAGAAGATTAGAATTGTTAAATTTCGAAGAAATAAATTTTTATTTTCGTTTTTACCAAATTTTGATTGTCTGATGGCGTTCGGGTGGACCTGCTACTACTAAAAAATTGAAATAAAATTCTCTATTCTTCAAGATTGAGTAGGGTTCAGTCCCTACTAGAACTCTGGTAATTTTCAGAAGATTAGAATTGTTAAATTTCGAAGAAATAAATTTTTATTTTCGTTTTTACCAAATTTTGATTGTCTGATGGCGTACGGGTGGACCTGCTACTACTAAAAAATTGGAATAAAATTCTCTATTCTTCAGGATTGAGTAGGGTTCAGTCCCTACTAGAACTCTGGTAATTTTCAGAAGATTAGAATTGTTAAATTTCGAAGAAATAAATTTTTATTTTCGTTTTTACCAAATTTTGATTGTCTGATGGCGTACGGGTGGACCTGCTACTACTAAAAAATTGAAATAAAATTCTCTATTCTTCAGGATTGAGTAGGGTTCAGTCCCTACTAGAACTCTGGTAATTTTCAGAAGATTAGAATTGTTAAATTTGGAAGAAATAAATTTTTATTTTCGTTCATACCAAATTTTGATTGTTTGATAACGTTCGGGTGATGGTGCTACTACTTAAAAATTGAAATAAAATTCTCTATTCTTCAGGATTGAGTAGGGTTCAGCCCCTACTAGAACTCTGGTAATTTTCAGAAGATTAGAATTGTTAAATTTGGAAGAAATAAATTTTTATTTTCGTTTTTATCAAATTTTGATTGTATGATGGCGTACGGGTGGACCTGCTACTACTAAAAAATTGAAATAAAATTCTCTATTCTTCAGGATTAAGTAGGGTTCAGTCCCTACTAGAACTCTGGTAATTTTCAGAAGATTAGAATTGTTAAATTTCGAAGAAATAAATTTTTATTTTCGTTTTTACCAAATTTTGATTGTCTGATGGCGTTCGGGTGGACCTGCTACTACTAAAAAATTGAAATAAAATTCTCTATTCTTCAGGATTGAGTAGGGTTCAGTCCCTACTAGAACTCTGGTAATTTTCAGAAGATTAGAATTGTTAAATTTGGAAGAAATAAATTTTTATTTTTGTTCATACCAAATTTTGATTGTTTGATGGCGTACGGGTGGACCTGCTACTACTAAAACAAGTATTAGTTACACTATATATGTAACGAAGGATATTATAGAAACCTATAAAAACATAATTTTGAATAAATAATTATTTATAAATTAATTTCTTCTGTTCATATCTGCTAATTAATTCTTTAAAAACAAATTTTTATAGTTTTTATATTCTGCATTTTAATTGAAAAGAATTGACCACTAGATTAGGAATTGTGAGAACCAGCTAGAGTTAAAATATTTTTGAGTACACAAAAAGATATTTTATTTTTTCACTGAAAACGCTATGAAAATTAATTCAAAAAATATTTTTCCTATAATATATATATATATATATATATATATTTATTTTCTATATGTCTTTTTTACGAAAATCGAACAAAATTAATTTTTAATCGCATTAGCTATATTTCTAGTGTGATCTACGCGTAAAATACACGTGTGCCAATTTTTAACTCTCTAGGTAAAAAAATGTGAACGTTATGGTCATTTTCATAATAGTTTTAATAGAAAGTTTCTACCGGGTAAAGTACCCTATAAAAAAATTAATTATTCAATTTTTTTATTATAGAATAATTATTTTAAAGTATTAAGATAAAATTTCAAAAAATACAAAATTTCAATTTTTTTATGAAAATCTAAAATATTTATTAATTCTATAAATATTGATAAAATATATACTTTATATACATCAATCGATTCGTTTTTATGTCAGGAATGCAATTTTGACAAGAATTAATGAAAATTTTAATATAGAAAAAAGTTATTTTAAAAAATCCAAAAATTAATTTTTTCAAAAATTAAAAAATTGTTAAAAATTTTTTTTTTTTAGATATTTTTGAAAATCCTTCTTTCTGATTTTTAGTATTCATGACCGTAATACACCTACAAAATTTTATCAAAATCCGTCAAGACGTGTAAGAGAAAAATTTGTCCACAAGAATCGGTGACATACACACACACACACACACACATACATACACACACACACACACATACACACATACATCCGGACATTTGTTCCTCTCGACGAATTATATATACTACACTTGAAAATTTGTAAAAATAATTGATTCTAAAAAATTCGGAAATCGACATCACTATAAGGCTTCCTTTATGAGGAAGCAAAAATTTGAATTTAGAAGTATAAAAAGTAACACGAAAGACAAAAAAACAATACTAGAAGACAAGAAACAAGTAACAACCAAAAAAAGGGTAAATTTTTAACTCCCAATAGGATTTTATAAAAGTCGACCCCTTTTTTTTGGCTGAATCAAAAAAAGAATTTACCACTGCAATTAAAAAACCGAAAATAAATTCCAAAAACCAAATTAATAATAAAAGAAAAAAGTGCCCTACATTTAAAAATATTCAATACTTAATAAATCCTCAAATTGACCAAATAAAAAATAAAATTAAAAAATAAAATTAAAAAAAAAAAATTTTCCGACAAAAGTCATTAGAAGTTGTTAGGAGATTTTGATTTTATTTACACCTTCGACTTTCGACTTATAGAAGCTTATGGTGCGCCAACGAAATAGCGCTGTTTATCGCGAATGTGAATTGTAAAGATTACGCTCAATGTTTATGCATTTATGCTGAATTATTGTCGGAGCTTTACCAATGTTTATGCTGATTTACGCTTTGTGCTATCTACCGGGACACATTGTCCCGGAATTATTATTCCATTTCTCTCCTACGTTATTCCCACACCATCGTTGCTTTTCATTGCTTCTGTTTCGTGCACTCGTCTCCTAACGAAATTTACCGGCCGTACACAATTTCATTATTGCCAAAAGACTCTCTAGTCTCGAAACAAACACCCGTCAAACTCATATACAAACAAAACGTTTCATTATATTCCTATTCTTGGATTGATTTGTTTATTCATACACTTTAAATACAATCATTTCTCCTCTACTTTATACAATCTTCGTTACACTGTTCTCTAATTTCATCATTTTATATATATTCTCTTTCTCATCAAAACATTTTACAAAATTTCCTTCATCAAAAATGAGAACACAAAAAATAAAATAGACAGTGGGAATGCAAATAATCAAATATTTTAGTGGCTGAATTTTTTTTGCAAGGTTCCCACGCTTTTACTCATTTGAAATTCCCTGACTTTTCCAGGTTCTCCAGGTTAAAAAACGGAATTTTTCCAAGTTTTTAAAACTATATATTTACTTTTTATAAAACAAAATAAATAATGCATTTTTATAAATAAATATATAATCATTATTATTTTTCCAATGAAATTAAAATTTTAAAAGTATTCAAATTCAAACCTTTATAAAACATAAAGAAATCGACTAATCCGAGTCTTCGACTCGGAGTCATCGATATCTTCATGTTTTATAATAATAATTTAAATTTTCATAAAATTCTTCAAAAAAAAAAATTAAATTATTCAAAAAAATTTGTTAATAAAATCCTTCGCAAGAATTCAATTATTTTTACAACAAGTAATACAATTTTTCATATCAATTCAATTATTTAAAAAAAATGTAACACAATTCGTTGTAAGAATTCAATTATTTTGATAAATAATAAAATTTTTCATAGGATTTTAATTTTTAATACAATTTTTAAAAAAATCCTAAAAAAATGTAAATAATTTCAAAAATTTTTTGCAGGAATTCAATTTCATTTCACAAATAATGAAGTTCTTCGCTGAAATTCAAATTAGTTTCAAAATTTACTATTTTAATCAAATTTCTCAAAAGAATTCAATTATTTTCATAAATAATAAAATTCTTCACAGGATTTAAATTATTTATAACACAATTTTAAGTCAATTCTTCGAAAAATGAAATTAATTTCGAAAATTTTATTAAAATTCTTCAAAAGAAGTAAATTAACAATTATCAATTATTTTTAATAATTTTTGAAAAAGTACTTTGAGAATTTTCAAATCCATTTGTTTACAATTCAATTTTACCAAAAATTTCGATTATTCGGAAATTCTTCAATTAAACATTTATTGGAAAATAAAAACTTCAAATAGTTACAAAAAAATTAGTTCTATAAAATTAATAATTAAAATTATGAAACCTTGTCAACATTAAATTATTTCTAAAAATTCATCCCTTAAGGCTTTTAATATTCAATTATTATCTAAAAAATTTTAACTGAAATTCTTTTGTAAATCAATTTATTATTAGAAAATTCTACGAGACGTAAATTATTTAAATACGAAAAAAATAATTGAATGTTTCTCAAAAAATTGAATTTTAATAAAGAATTTTATTTTAAAAATTTGTAAATATTAAATTCGTTTCACGAATTTTAAAACAATTTTTAAGAATAATTTCAATTTTCTAGAAATTTGATTAAAATTGTATTAAAAATAATTGAAACCTGTAAAAAAAATTTGCTTTTTCCGAAATACTTGAATTATTGCAAATAAATTTATAAAATATTTAAAAGAATTGAATTTCTGTGAAATTTTTATTATTTATGAATTTCTGCAATCATTTGTAACTTCTCCAAAATTCAATTTGTTTTAGTGTTTTTAACTAAAATTCTTCTATAAATCCATTATTTTTAATAACTAGTAAAATATATATTAGAAAATTTAACTAATTTCAACAGAATTGAAATTAAAATTCTTCAAAAAAATTAGTTACATAAAATTAAAAATTAAAATTATGAAAAATTAAAATTTTCAAAGATTTTAATTTGAAACCTTTTCAAAATTCAATTATTTGTGAAAAAAAATCACGCTATACAAATCTTGTAAAATTTTTATTATTTATAAAAATAATGAAATTTTTGCGTAAAATTTTATTAACTTTTTTTTTAAAAAAAGTGAATATTTTAAAAAATAATTGAATTGTTTTGTAAAACTTTATTAAAATAGTAGATATTAAAAATCATTGAATTAAAGAAAATTTTTAAAAATAATTGAAATTTTGCCAAGGAATTATTATTATTTATAAAAATAATTAAAATTTTGCCGAGAATTTAAAAAAATTTTTGAAAATAATTGAGTTTCTGCAATTATTTGTAAAAAAAATTAATTAATTAATTAATTAATTAAGTTCTTTAAAATTTCTTATGAAATTCATTGAAAATTGTAATTTTATAAAATTTCAAATTAAAACCAATTCAAATTCATCTATTTTTTAATTTTTAGAATCTTTTCATAAATAATAACATTCTTCGTGAAAATTCAATTATTTTTAGTAATAGTAAAATTTGTTGCAAAAATTCAATTATTTTTAAACGAAATTTTAATAAAATTTCACGAACGAATACAATTATTTTCTAAAATTTTGATAAATCCTTTGAATCAATTTAGTTACTTTTTTAAATAGTAAAATCTTTGAAAAAATTCAATCATTTTCAAGAAAATTTCACAAAAGAATTCAATTTTTTTCTTAATTTGTTATAAAATATTTCGAAAAAATTCAATTATTTTCAAAATTTTTAATTAAAATTATTATAGAGACTCCATTATTTAAAAAAAATTCAAAGAAATTCTTCAAAAAGAATTTAATCAGAAGTTTATATAATTTCAATAAAATTTGTCCTGAGATTTCAATTATTTTACTAAATAATAAAATTCTTCGAAGGAATTCTATTATTATGAAATTTTTGGATAAAATTCTTTGCAACAATTGGATGTTTCTCAATGCATTAATTTTAAAATTAAAATTATTTTTAAAAAGTTAAGAAATAAAAGAGATAATAAAATATGATAGTTCTTCAAGAATAAAGTTATTTAAAAAGAAATTATTGTCAGAAGTAAAAAAAAATTGAAACTTTTGTATTAATAATAACCCCAATAACTTTAGAAAACAACCTCGCAATTTTCCAGGATTCCGATAGAAATTTCCTGACTTTTCCAGGTTTTTTCAATGTTTAAAAAATTCCCTAGACATTTCCGCAGGTTCTCCAGGTTTCCAGATTGCGTGGCAACCCTGAAATATCCATTTAAGATATTTTCAAAAATATACCAGTTTTCCGTGAAGTAACAATTACTTTGATAATTCCTTTTCTGTATATAGATGAAAAATGACGAATTTTATTTATTCTTTCGCTTTTTTTGAAAAGAAGGATCTTTGTAAAAAGAGGAGTTGAATTCAAGTTGGACTTTTATTCTGCAGGGTGTCGATAAAAAAGTATTCCATGCGCGAGAATCCTGTTTCATACGTGACAAAACGGGCGCGTCTCATTTTTTTTTTCTTTTTCATGAGCGTTCTTGGCAATACGGAATGCGCGAAAGCTCTAAGAATGTTTCTTTTTCTTTTATCTCCGCGAAGCGAAGCATAAATAAGGGCTACGTTTGTGCGGTGCTGGGTACATAATGGAGCATTATGTGACGGAGATATCATGCTTGCGCCCCCTCCGACCTCCTTGTATGTACAAGATATTTACTACAAATACCCATGGTAACTCATATCTTTTTAAGAACCTCCAGAACGATAGTAAGTCGCATTGTACTGATTTTAACGCATTAATTTCATAACTTCATTTTAAAAGCCAAAAACCAGCCGCAACTTCGTCACGGCGAAAAATAAAAAGAAGAAAGAGTAAACTAAAATAAATAATGTCGATTAGATTTTTTTTTAAATTTACTAATTAGACACATATTTTTACAACAAACAGGAATGCAACAAAAAATTAGTTTAGTATTTCCCTGACTTTTCCCTCATTTCCGGACAAAATTTTCACTTTTTTCCTGACCCTATAAAGAATATTCTCAATTACTCTAAAAATTATTAAATACTGAAAAAAAAGTTCTATCACATTTATTTACTAACTTTTAATTGTAAAATTAAACGAAAACATCAATAACTTCTTTTGTGAATAAATATTTAATCATTATTATTTTTCCAAAGAATAAAAATTTCCAAAACATTCAAATTCAAACTTTTTTGAAATTCAACAACTTATAAGAATATTATTATAAAATATGAAGATACCGATCACTTTGAGTCTTATTTATTATTAAATAATTTTTCAAAAAAAATCAATTAAATTTTTTCAAAAAAATTAATTCTACAAAATTGTTAGTTAAAAGAAGGAAAAATTCCGATTTTCAAAGATTTGAATTTCAAACCTTTTCAACCGAAATTCATTTTTAAATCAATTTTTTTTATTAGAAAATTCTACGAGAATTAATTTATTTAAATATAAAAATAAAATAATTTATTCAATAATTGAATGTTTCTAAAAATTTAATTTTTACGAAGAATTTTTAAACAACTTTTGGAAATAATTAATTTCTTTTTAACGAAATTCATTGATTTTTTTTTAATTTATTATATTAAAGAAATTTATAACAATTTTTGAAAATAATTGAAAACTTTTTGAAGAATTTTATTAAAATTTTTAAAAATAATTGAATTCTTGAAAAGAATTTAAATAACAATTTATGCAAATAATCAATATTTGTGACTGAAATTATCAGTAATTTTTTAATTGATCCTTCAGTGAAAAATTACTGATATATCAGTAATTTTTAACTGATTTTCAGTGAAATTTCAATGATTGAAATCGTGAGATTTTTAACTAAAACTTTTTTTCAAATCAATTATTTTAAATGATTTTTGAATAAATTCTTCGAGAATTTGGAAATCAATTTTAAAAATTAAATTTTACGAAATTACGATTATTCGGAATTTCTTTTAATTAAATATATTTTAGAAAATAGAAAATTCAATTAATTTCAGAAAAAAATTCAATTAAACTTTTTCAAAAAAAATTTATTCTACAGAATTGTAAGTTGAAAGTATGAAAAATTCATATTTTCAAAGATTTTAATTTAGAACATTTTCAAAATTTAATTATTTAAAAAAATTAACGCTATAATGCTTTCAATATTCAATTCTTATCTAAAATTCTAGCTTTTTGAATAAAAATTTTTTACAAAAATTTATTATTTATGAAAATAATTGAATTCTTAATAAGAAATTTATAAAAAATTTATAAATAATTGAATTTCTGTAAAATTTTTATTATTTATAAAAATAATTAAACTTTGCCAAAAATTTTATTAGGTACTTTTGAAAATAATTGAATTTCTGCAATCATTTGTAACTTCTAAAAAATTCAATTTTTTTAGTGTTTTCAACTTAAATTCTTCTATAAATCCATTATTTTTAATAATTAATTAAATATATATATTAAAAATGTACCTAACTAATTTCAGAAGAATTTAAATTATTAAAATTTTTCAAAAATCTAAGTTCTTTAAAATTTTGTAATGAAATTCATTCAAATTTCCTCCACCTGTATAATCGTCAAAAATTAATTCTACAATTTTAATCTATTTACAGTTAACTTGATAGTATAAAAAATAGCAACCAAAAATGTGGATTAAATCATAATTTGATCCAAATTTTTGTTATTACTTTGATCCACTTTAGTATCAATTTAAAACTTTCAAGAAAACTGTGCTTCTAAACACAATTAAAATCTAAAATCTTTCACTCGACAAAACCTTTTTTTGTACACTTTCCGAATTATAAATGGAATTGAAAAAAATTTTCATTTTTGAATGGACCACATGGACCACATAGAGAAAAATATAGAGGAACTTTTACTATATTTACAAAGTAAAACCCAAATTGTCCGGAACTTCTGCGCATTTGTAGCAATTTTTACTATTTTTGAAGTTAATTTTACTACGTTCGAAGTATATTTATTGAAAAAATTAGTAAAATTTACTTCGAATGTAGCAAAATTAACTCTGAAAATTGTAAAAGTTGCCAGAAATGCGCAGAAGTTCCTGATTGTTTAAGTTTTACTATAAAAGTATAGTAAAAATTACTTTAATCATTTTTCCCCTGTAAGATAGAATTTACCTAAGACAGCATAAAGGATTTCTATCCCAAAATTTATCTTTTTAATTCAACGTTGAAAAGAGAATAAATTTATTTTGATCCTAATAATTATTTAAGAAAAATGAATTTGTCCCACCATGAAATTTTACTTATCCTGTACCTTGAAAACAAAGAAAATTTGAATTTCAGAGAGAATAGAAAATTTATCATGTTTTATTACTCTGGGCATATCTTTTAAAACAGAAGTTTACAACGTAGCCTTTCAAAGATTACACTCACATACACACACTGTTCCCAGAACATCACCTGGTGTCTTTTATCTAAAGTCCCTTATCATACGGATTTCATGGATTTGTATGAAAGCAAAACAAAGGAAACAAAGCTATTCGGCTGGTCCTTTCCGTAAGATAGTGAAATTTACAGAAAATAAAAGTCGCCCACGACAAATGTCAATTGAATTTCAAACTACATGCCCATAACAAAATTCATATCAAGAAACATATATAGTGACGGCAAATAAATATAAATGTCCGAAAACATTTTGTAAACTTATTTTAATTTTGGGCATGTTCGTATTGAATTTTTCTGTTTAAATAATTAAATCCTTAAAGAATTTTTATTTCGGAAAATTGAATAATTTTAATTCTTGTGAAAAAATATAGAACAAGTACCTATTTATTTAAAATTTAAATATTTATTTATCAAAATTAATGTTTTGAATAATTTAATTTAGAGAGGTCAGGGAAGTAGAAAATTAAAATTTTGCAACAGCACTGAATAAAATAAACGACTTTTTCAATCTTTTTTTGCATCTTTAATCGACTTTTTTTCTCCTTAAAAGTCGATCCAAGGCCTGCATATAAACAGTTAACTTTCTTTCAAGCAAGGAAACAATTGATACTTCATAAAGTACTTGAAAAATACGGTTTAAAAATATAGAGCAAATATAGACATAAGTGGAGAGTAAATAAGTTATCTCCGATAATGAGAAAGAGGAAGTTACACAATAAAGTGGATAAAATTTAATAAAGATGATTTTTACTGAAATAACAATTTCTATCAGAGAGACATATCTTCTTCCCTCCTATATACTTCTACATCACTTTGTACTATAATCACTTTGAGAAATTTTTCTTTCTAATTAAACAATTTTTTTTCCCGATCCACCCCTTTCTCTTTTCCACTGAGTGCATTGTATAACGCACACACAAGTTTTCCGAAACCCCATTCCAAGTGACAAGCAACAAAAGCTTTTGACTTTTCCTTTCTCTATTCAATTAATCTAGTCCCTAAAGTTACTCGCCAACAGTTGTTGGACTTTACAACAATAACAATGAGCAACAACAACAAGACTAAATCGACTTGACCCTAAAACACGACTCTCTGCTTTTTGTTCCAGGGCACTACACATGAAGGAGCACCCAGATTACAAATACCGTCCACGTCGAAAGCCAAAATCACTCGTCAAGAAGGAAAATAAATTTGGCTTTTCCCTCTCACCATTGACAATGTCACCAACCGAATCTCTCAGTTCAATTTCACGTGGTCTAATACCACCTCTAGCATCGCCAATGAATCATTCTCTAATTGCTCACGACGATCTCAAAATTCCCCGATTTTTCCCCCACTTTCCCTATCCTCTCTATCCAATTCAACACAAATTAGGCGAGGACTTCAGCGGCGGTAAGCTCGCCGCTGATTTAGCCTTCCAAGCAATTTACGGATCAGGTGGTACATTCTACTCCGGACATCAATCAGTCACATGGCCCGGTATCACGACACCAACCTGTCTTCAACCAAATTGCGGCTGTCCAAGTCCATCGAAAGAGCCAAAGAGAACATTCCTCCCCGAGAAGCCCGAGGATAAACCTTTCCCAAGTCCCGTCAAACCAGACGACGATCGTTTCAGTCTCGACAATAGGGACAGTGTCAGAGAAGAAGGTTGCTACAGAAAAATTGAGGACAATTTCACATCATCGGATAAGCCTCAAGAAGAGGACAAATCCGATGATCGTTATTCATCATCGCCACCACCTCCGCCGCCAGTGGAAAGATTCGAAAAATTTCGCAATATCTCCACTGTTCTTAGCTCCCTACCGTCGACGACAAAAACCGAGAGCAGTAGTGTTTTCTCAGTGCAAAGTCTCACGGGGAATACATCGACGAGGGGTCATGTTATATGAAGACCGCTTCCGGTTCTCCCGGATCTGAATTTTCGGGGGAACCTCATTACCAATTGGACGACACCCGATTGGTGGCGTGTGCCTCCAATTTTGTCGCCAATTTCCCAAACTTCTTGCACTGCGACTGATCTATCGACAACGACGACAACCATAACAAGTGGAGTATCGTCTAGAAGAGACGATGACGACTCCTCGAGATTACTGAGTAATCCCAGAACTCCGAGAACTTCTTCCGTTGCCAGTGTTCAGTGAACTTCGGCATTACATCCGTTATAATTTTCAATTCGTCTTTTATTTTTTTTTGAAACATTTCTTTTAACCGAATTAATTTCACAATGATCAGCGATAGGTGGAGCGAATTTCTCTGACAAGGCAAAAATTAATACAGTGGAACCTAGATTATCCTACTCTCTAAATTCCAATAAGTTAAAAATAACTAATTTGATAGCAAAAAGTCAGTCACTGATTCAAACAGTAATTGCAAAAAGTCATCCACGATTTTACTAATGCTAGTTATTTTTAACTAATTCAAATTTAGAAAGTATTTGGGTCGGACCAGACGGTCGATTATGTAACCAGAGAAAGTATTTAAAAATACAGACTTTACAAATCAACAATGAAAAATTACGGACCAATTACTGACAAAAATATATCCAGTCCGAATCAAATAAACGAACATTTTGCTTAAAACTATAAATTAAATTTTTCATAACTATAAAACATGAAGATATCGATAACTCCGAGTTCGGAGTGATTCGACTCGGAGTAATCGCTTTCTTTATGTTTTATAATAATTAAAGATGTCAAATTAATAAAATCATTATTTCATGTTATAAGAATTTTGTTACTGCAACTTCTTCAAAATTATTTTCAACATTTCAATTCAATTACTATTTTCTAGAATTTCTAACTAAAATTCTTACTTTAAACAATTATTTTTAATAATTTTCAAAAAAGTTCTTTGACAATTTTCAAATCCTTTTTTTACAATTTAATTTTATAAAATTTCAATTATTCGAAAATTCTTCAATTAAATAAATATTAGTAATTAACAACTTCAAAAAAATTCAATATTAAACCATTTTAAAAAGCTTAATTTCACAGAATTGTTAATTAAAATTTTAATTTTCAAACATTTTAATTTGAAACCATTTCAGAATTCAATTATTTTTTAAAAAGTCATTCTAATTTTATAAAAATTTTTAAAAATAATTGAATTCTTGCAACAAATTTTATTAAAATTTTCAAAAATAATTCAATTCTTACAAAGAACTTTATTAATTTTTTTTAAAATAATAATTGAATTCTAGTGAAGAATTTTATAAAAATCATTTTAAATAATTTTTTCGAAAAATTTTATGAAAATTGTGTTTGAAAATAATTAAATTCCTGCGAAAATTGTATTATTTATGAAAATAATTTTTAAATCCATTTATTTACACTATTCAATTTCACGAAATTTCAATTATTCTTAAATTCTTCAATGCATATTAAAAAAAAAAAACTTCGAATAATATAAAAAAACAATTAAACTTTTTCAAAAAAAAAATTAATTTCAAAATTCAATTATATTTCTAAAAATTCACGCTATATTGCTTTTAATATTCAATTATTATCTAACATTTTAACTGATATTCATTTTTAAATCAATTTTTATTAGAAAATTCTACGAGAATTCAATTATTTAAATACAAACATAGATAATTTATTGAATAATTGAATGTTTTTTTAAAATTCAATTCCCGGAAAGAATTTTATTAACAACTTTTTAAATAATTGAATTTCTTCGACGAATTTTAATAAAATTTTTAAGAATAATTAGATTTTTCGAGAAATTCGATGAAAATTGTATTAAAAATAATTAAAATTCTGCAATGAGTTTTATTATTTGTGAAAATAATAAAATCCCTAAGAAGAATTTTATTATTTTTTAACAATATTTAACTTTTGAGAAGAATATTATAACTCTTGAAAATAGTTCAATTTCTATAATAATTTGTTACTTTTGCAAAATAAAATTTTTTTTTCGTGTTTTTAACTAAAATTCTTTAATAAATTCATTATTTTTAATAATTTTTGAAAAAGTTCTCTAAAAATGTTCTAATTCATTTGTTTAAAATTTACAATTGAAAAAAAAATCCGCAATTAAACTTTCTCAAAAAAATAATTCCACAGAATTGTTAATTAAAAATATGAAAATTCAGTTTTTCAAAAATTTTAAATTCCAACCTTTTCAAAATTCAATTATTTCAAAAAATTCGAGCTCTAATGCTTTTAATATTCAATTATAATCTAAAATTTTAACTGAAAACCATTTTTAAATAAATTTTTATTTGAAAATTCTACCAGAATTCAATTATTTAAATACAAAAAAATCAATTTATTAAATAATTGCATGTTTCTTGAAATTGAATTCACATAAAGGATGTTATCAATAAATTTTTAAATAATTGAATTCTTTTGAAGAATTTTAATAAAATTTTTAAGAATAATTACATTTTTCTTAAAATTGGATCAAAATTGTATTAAAAATAATTGAAATTCTGCAATGAGGTTTATTAATTATGAAAATAATTGAATTCTTTTGGAAAATTTTATAAAAATATTAATTAGATAATAAAAAATAAAAAATTATTAAATTGAGTAAAATTTTGAAAATATTTGAATTTCGGAAAAGAATTTAATTATTTCTAAAGATAATTGGAATTTTGACGAGAATTTAAAAAAATTTTTGAACATAATATTGAATTTCTGCAAAGAATTTTATTACTTTTGAATATAATTGAATTTTTGCAATTATTTGTAATTTTTCTAAAATCCCACAAATTTTTATTGTACAATTTACTAACTTTTCTTTTTTTCTCAATCAAATTACGGACTTTACGGATCTAGTTCGAGTCCTGGAAAATAGTCAATAAAATTTCTTTATTTTGTGATATTTTTTAATCGTTACACAGTTTTTCTGCGGATATTAAATTGAGACAAAAAACGAATCAAAAGTGTTGCGAAGCAACATTTTGATTCATTTTTTGTCTCAATTTGATATCCGCAGAAAAACTATATGTAAATGTAAGAAACGATATTTTGGTCATAAGATGATGAAAAAGTTCAGATAATGAAAGTTCGAAGAGAACAATAAGTTCAGAAAACAAAGGTTTAGTTAATCGAGATTCCACTGTACAAAAAAACCAAAAAGCAGAAACAAACATACCAAAGAAAACAGATAAACAAAAACCAGAAAAAGAATATTGAAATATAAACGAAAATAAAAATTCAAGGCAACTTCAATCCCCAATCACATTTCCAAAAAAAAGAAAATTACACCCAAATCCCAAGTATATATGAAACCAGTTTTCAAAATACCGAAACGAAAGAAATGCATTTCCGTGAAATGCAATGCAAAAACTAAAATGCGCTTATGCCAAAAAGGTTATATACACACAGAGTCTGATAAGTTGTTTTATATACAAAACGAGATGCATGTCCACGGAAAATCGAATCGATATATTTTACCAACAGCAAAATCCTACAAAGAGATCTATCTCTCTTTCTCTCTCCCCCTTTTTCTCTATACACATGATGATACACACGCGAAGGTTAGAAGAGTCCAATTTTGATGAGAAAATCGACCCAACCCTCTCGTCACATATTATAGCATACGAGCGGCCGAAATGCTATCCCTAGGAAAAAAATAAATAAAAAAGAAAAAAAACCTCATCCAACGGAAGCAAATCTCTCCTTTGGTAAGCAGTCATGCGAAATAAGCCAAACATTCTGAATACTAACGTAGATACGAAGGATTCACAGTCTATACATTTATGTACCATTTTGTTATCCAGGCGTTTTAATGCAACGTGACATACTATTTTCCCTACATCTATACATATAAGCGCTGTGAAACTTGTTAAATTTCCATTTCAATTCGAAAGCTCAACCTTCTTTTTACAAAATATTGTAATGAACAATAATTATAATGAACAAAACAATCAAATTCAATGCAATTTGAGTGAATTCGATCGAGCACAGGATATGAAAAGTAAAAAAGAATATTATATATTTTCTGCAATAATAATTACGCAATACTTTTCATTTCTCAAATTTTTAATCTAAAAATTGTTAAAATTTGTTTCAATTTGGAAAATTTATTGTTTACGTTATATTTTTTATTAAATATGTTATCTCTACATGATAAATATTTTTAAATTGAGAAAAAACTATTTTGAACGTTAAATAATTTTGATTACTGATACAAAAGCAATTTTTTTAAATTACCAAAACTTTGATTTCACCATTCAGAAAAATAGTTTATTTTAAATCAACTATACAATTTAATATTAATTAAATAAAAATATATTTATCTCAAGCCCTACTAAATTATTTGCTTATTTCAAATAACTTGCGTTAATTAATTAATAATAAATTGCAAGTAGAATTTTAATTAGTACTAATGAAAATATTAACTAGTACAAATAAAAATATTAATAGGTACAAAAAAAATTTTATTTCTTCCCAATAAAATTATTATTAAAAGAAAAATAAAATTTATTTGCAATAAATAATATTCACTGGAAACAAATAAAACTCATTTGAAAGAAATTACGTTTACTTGCTCCCAATAAAATTTTTATTTTTAAATAAATTTTATTTGCAGCAAATAAAACTTATTTGCAACAAATAGAATTTAATTGAAACGAATAAATCTTATTTGCAACAAATAATTTCTATTTGCAATAAATAAATTTTATTTGCGACAAATAATTTCTATTTGCAATAAATAAATTTTATTTGCGACAAATAGAATTTAATTGCAACAAATAGAATTTAATTGAAACAAATAAATCTTATTTGCAACAAATATATAATTTATTTCACATAAATCAAATTTACTTAGAATAAATAAAATTTATTTAATAATAAATAAAATTTATTTGTAACAAATAACATTCATTTACTCAGAAAAAAATTTCTTATTTGAAACAAATAAACTTTATTTAAAGCAAGCAACATTTATTTTCTTCTAATAAAATTTTTATTTTAAAAAATAAATTTCATTTGCAAAAAAAAAATATTTAAAACAAATAAAACTTATTTTAAATAAGTAACATTTTAAATAAAAAATTCATTTGAAATAAATAAAATTTATTTGAAACAAATAAAATTTGTTCGAATCAAATAAAATTTATTTTTGAGAAAAATATTTATTCAGCTCCGAGATAAATATATTTTTCCTCTGGGTATATTTTTAAAAATAATACCAAAATACAAGTAGAAAAAAAAATGCCATCCAGATAAAAGTCAACAAAAAAAGCAAATTTAATAAGAAAAAAAATGGTTCGTTGCTCTTGAAGAAACAAAATTATCTTGTTCAAATAAAACTTTTTCTCAGTAAATAATTTTTATTTGTCATTATTTATGATAAAGCTACGGAACAAAAGACAGCTTCCTATACTTTCTCACAAAGTTTTAAAAAATTATTTCCTCTATTCTTGTTGTTTAGTCACCTGTTATTTCCCTTTATTGACTAAAGTTTATTTTACTAATAAGCAATTAACCCCTAGAATTAATTCAAAAAAAAAATATAATAAAAATCTTGACAGAACAAAGTTCCCGTCAAAGTTCCTCGTTGATATCATCATCGCTAATAAAAAAAAATGATTTTAATTCACACCAAAGAAGAAAGAAAACGTTTATCGAAAATTACAAATTTTCATCAACGTTTTTCTATACGCAATGAAAATCATTTTTGTACTATATATACATATCAAATATGAAATAAGCTGATCATTTATATATAGAAACTCTACTTTCTATTTTCATCTATTATTGAAACTGTTGATTTGCATTTTACGATACTATCGTCGTATATAAAAACTCTAGAGATATTTTCTAATTTATTAACCAAAAAAGAAAATTTCGTTCTAACTGTTATACATAGAATTATTCGATATAATTATAAAAAAAAAAGAGAAAAATGTAATATAACTAAGTTTAGGTAATATAACAAGTGTAAATTTCATTCCAACCGGGAAAAAAATTCCATTATATATTAGTACAATTATTCTGTAGCAACATTTTTCAAATGTATAGATTTTCAGGAAAAAAAAATTAAAAAATAAAAAAATTCGCGCCTAGTGTCGCCTGCTTATGTCAATTTCCAATTAATCTCCATTACCAACATTTTGAACTAGTCTACTTATTATTGTTAAAAAAAAACCTATCGCCGTTAGGAAAAACTACTGTAATTGTTAATATGTCAGTCTTTTGACATTTCATCTGTAAAATAAAGTGCCATTTGTAAATAAATTTCGAATTATTGAATATCCAAAAGGTATATTTATTTTTGACTTCTGTTCGAAACTTTTTAAATAATATTTTTGTAGCGATTTTCTTAGAAACTATTTATTACTATTTTTACAATTTTATTGTTTTATGTTAAGTTTAAAAATATTTAATTAAATTAGTTTAATATTACTCCTACGTTTCAGAAAAAACTATACTTTAATAAACAAAAGCCCTTATTTAAAATTTGACTCCGAAAATCATAAAAAATCGTCAAGACCATTATTCGTTTTTCAAAAAACAAATTTTTTTCTGGTTAACAGATAAATTCTTAAAAGTTTCCAAGTACGAACATTTTTCAGAAAAAAAAAAACACTTTTTTAATAAAAAAAAAATCCTAAATTGTTAATCGACTCCAAAAAATATAGAAAAAATGTCAACACTATCTTCGTTTTTTAGGATACAAATTTTTTTTAAATCAGAGACGAATTCTAAAAAGTTTCCTAAAACTGCAACATTTCGGAAAAAAGCTCTTCTTTAATAAAAAAAAATCCCTACTTTAATAAAACCAAAATTGTTAATCGACTCCAAAAAAATTAAAAAAAGCCCTAAATTGTTAATAAACTCAAAAAATCATACAAAAAAATTTCAACACCATATTTGTTTTTTAAGATATAAATTTTTTCTAAATCAGAGAAAAATTCTAAAAAGTTTCCAATTATCTCCACGTTTTGGAAAATATCCTTTTTTCTCCAAAAATCGTAATTTTATTGAAAAAGCAAGAAAAGTTCGTAAATTTAACGATATAATTTAGAAAATTTTTGAGAAGTTACAAATAATTGCCAAATTCAATAATTTTCAAAAGTAATAAAATTCTTTGCAAAAATTCAATTATTTTGAATACAACTTTAATAACATTTCGTGAAAGAATACAATTTTTAAAGAAATTCTTCGTAACATTTTTCGATAGAATCCAATTATTTTCTAAAATTTTAATAAATCTTTCGAAACAATAATTCAATTGTTTTTATAAATAGTAAAATTCATCGCAAGAATTAAATTATTTTTCATAAATAATAAAATTCTTCTCAGGAATTCAATTATTTTCAATACAATTATTAACAAATTCGATTGTATTCAATAAATTAAAGACATTTTTCAAAAGAATTCAATTATTTTCTGAAAATTTTAAAAAATTTAAGAATTAAATGTTTAATTTCAGAAATTAAGAAAGACGATTATAATTGTAAAAACTTGAATGAAAGTTCATATAAAATTGAATTACTTTGAAAACTTTCAATTAAAATTATTAAAGAAACTCCATTCTTTTAAAGAAACTCAAAGAAATTCTTCAAAAAAGTTTAATAACGATTATGAAAAATTTTAATAAAATTCTTTCCAAATTCAATTATTTTCATAAATAATATAAAATTTTTCGAAAAAAATCAATTCTTTAAAATAATTTTTATAAAATTCTTCGGTAGAATTCAATTATTTTAAAAAAAATTAACAAAGTTCTTCGTAAGAATTCAATTATTTTTGAAAATTTTTATAAAATTCGTTGCAAGAATTCAATCATTTTTAAAAATGTTTATAAAATTCAAATGAATTTTAAGAAATAATAACTTTTTCGAAAATTATTAAAAATAATTGTTTAAAAAAGAATTTTAGTTAAAAATTCTAGAAATTAATAATTTAATTGAAATGTTGAAAATAATTTTGAAAAAGTTAATGATTATTAATTAATTAATTAATTTTAAAAATATTAAAACTTTTGTACATCACTGCCCATCTTTATTGTAATTCAGACTTTCGTACAGAATTTAAACTCAAATTAATTAAATATTTTAAGAGAAAATTGGTCAAAAAAATTACCATTGAAGTTCTAACAATCACATGCTGTTAAATACTTGAATTTTCAAAGAACATTTTCAAAAATTATTTAATTTAATTTTAGAGAAGTTACAAATTATTGCAGAAATTCAATTATTTTTAAGAGTAATAAAATTCTTCTAAAGGATTCAATTATTTTTACTAATAATAAAACTCATCACAGAATTTTAATTATTCTTCATACAATAAATTTTAATTGGATTCCTTGAAAAAAGTAATTATTTTCATGCAAGTTTTAATAAAATTCGACAAAAGAATTCAATTATTTAAAATATTGTTGATAAAATTTTTTATGAGAATTTAATTTTAAGAAACATTCAATTATTTAATCAATAAATTATTTACTATTGTATTGAAATAATAGAATTCTCGTAGAATTTTCTAATAAAAATTGATTTAAAAATGAATTTCAATTAAAATTTTATAATATTATAATTGAATATTAATATCAATATGGCGTGAACTACTAGAATTTAGAAATAATTGAATTTTGAAATTAACTTTTTTTAATAAAATTTAATTGATTTGTTTTATATTATTTGAAGTTTTTATTTTATAATATGCATTTAATTGAAGAATTTAGGAATAATTAAAATTTTGTGAAATTGAATATTGTAAATGAATGAATTTGAAAATTGACAAAGAACTTTTTCAAAAATTATTAAAAATAATTGATCTAAAGTAGAATTTTAGTTAAAATTTTTTGAAAATAATAATAGAATTGAAATAATAAAAATAATTTTGAAAAAATTGCAATAACAATATTCTTATAATATAAAATAATAATTTTATCACTGGGCCATCTTTAATTATTAGAAAACATGAAGAAATCGATCACTCCGAGTCGAAGACTCAAAGTTATCGATTTCTTCATGTTTTTTAGTTATAAAAAATTTAATTTCTTGTTTTAAGTAAAATGTTCTTTTATTTGATTCGAACTGAATCTATTTTTGTCAGTAATAATTGGTCTATTAATGGTTCATAATTTTTTTTTGTCCGTAAAGTCGGTATTTTTAAATTCTTTCACTAGTTTGAACCTTGTTTTTCAAAAAAAAAAAATTTTTTTTAACTCAGAAATGAATTCTAAAGTCTTTTAGTACCGCCAAGTTTTGAAAAAAAATCCTTTTTCAATGAAAGAAGCCCTAATTTGTTATTTGTCTCCAAAAATTGTATAAAACACCAAATCTATTTCATTTTATAAGAGCATTTCGCAATAAAAATTGCAATAAATAACAAAAACCCACAACACAAAAAGAAATCAATTTTATATCGACAATAACTAGAATTTTAATTGAATTATAAAGTCAGATTTAAACCTGTAAGCTTAATGTATTGTATACTATAAAAGGGGAGTCAATTAAATTCAGTTTTACAAATCTGTCTGATACGCGAATAACCACCCATATAATATAACACGCAGGGCTTGCATTTTGGTGTCGAAAAAAGGGTCGGGTAGAGGGGTAGTATTATTTGTCGGGGTGAGAAAGATAGAGGGTAAAAAAAATGGGAGGATCACGCCTGCGACAGTTTTTGTAAGCATGTCACGATCAATTCGTATTGGCATGTTTTTGCGAGGGACAATTCGAAGATGAAAGACTGCAAAGGACCCTTTATTTAACCATTTTCAGATAGAGAAATTTCAATCGCAAATTTTACACAATCCACTTTTCTCTCTTTTTTTTCCTTCTTTTACAAAAACAACAATACCATTCATTTCGCATTTTTTATTCCCCAAAATCGAATTACACTTTTTTTCAAAAGCTAATTAATAAATAATATTCAATATTTATAGAAATTATCTGTCAAATTTTTTCTTTTCTTTGACAAATTATTTTTCAAATTAAAAATAATGGAAGTTAATTTTTAAAAAACTAATTAATGGTTTTTTTCGACGAATTTTATGCAAATTCTAATTTAAATAATTGAATTTCTGAGAAATTTTTATTACTTATGATAGAATTGAATTCTTCCAAAGATTTTAACAAAAATTTTTTTAAATAATTGAATTCCGTTTGGAAATTTTATGAAAATAGTAGATATTGAAAATTATTGAATTTCGAAAAGTATTTAAAAAATAATTAAATTTTACAAAGAATTCTGTTAAAATTTTTAAGAATAATTAAATGTCTGTGTGGCATTTTATTAAATTTTTTTGAAAATAATTGAATTCCTAAAAAGCATTTTATTATTTATGAAAATAATATAATTGAATTCCTGCAAATCGATTCTCTTAGAATTTTTTAAAATAACTGAATTTCCAATAAGAAATATATTACTCTTAAAAATAATTTAATTCTTGTGATGAATAAATTGTTATTAATGAAAATAATTGAATTTTGCAAAGAGTTTTATTAAAATGCCTCAAAATAATTGAATTTTCGGAATCTAGAAGAATAATTCAATTATTTCAAAAAATTTAATTAGAATTGTATTTAAAATAATTGATTTCTTTTGAACAATTTTATTAAAATATTTGAAAATAATTGAATTCCCGAGAAGTATTTTATTACTTTTAAAAATAATTGAATTATTGCAAAAAAATTTATTAAAATGTTTAAAAATAATTGAATTTCTGTAAAAAATGTTGTTATTTTTAAAAATAATTTGATTCCTTATAAGAATTTTATAAACACTATTTTAAATAATTATAATGTTCTCGAAATAATATATATAACCTTTCCTCTCTGTGTAAGAAAATATTCAATTAAAAAACAAATTGAGTTAAAAAATTTAATTAAAGAAAATATTTAGTTGAAGAATATGTTTAATTAAATAATTTAGTTATAGAAAATATTTAGCAAATAAAAACATTTAGTCAGAAATTTTAGCTGAAGAACTTTAGTTAAAGAAAATATTTATTTAAAGAAACTATTTAGTTAATTAAAATATTTAGTTTAAAAAAAATATTTAATTTAAGAAAATATTTAGTTAAAAAAATATTTAATTTAAGAAAATATTTAGTTAAAAAAAATATTTAATGAAAAATACATTTAGTTAAAGAACTTTAGTTCAAGAGAATATTTAATCAGAAAAATATTTACTTAAAGAAATTTAGAAGAAAATATTTATAAAAAAAATTTCTAATTAAAATTACAGTTACAAAGACTTCAAAAAATTATTAAATAAAATTAAAATAAAAAACATGAAAAAAGTGAAATTGATTTTTTTAAAAAGAATAATATATATCCGAAAATAAGGAAATTTTTTTTCCCAGTGATTGTGCCAGTGAAGATGATTTCATCTCTGAGAGTCGGTTAAAGATTGAGAGTGTGTGCAAGTCGTGAGAGAAAAGGAAGGTCTCTTTGCCCTCGCTGAGAGCCGTGTTTTATTTCTGATAGCGTCGCGGTGCCGGCGCTGCAGAGGGACATTATCGCTACCGCAAAAGACCCTTTCTTCCCCCATAAAGGCAATCACGCTTTCTCCGTGCCGAGATAACGGAAGAATGGAAAGTAGCACCCACCTATGTATACCTCAATGTATAAGTATACTCAAAGGTTCTATTTCTCGCCCCCCACGTCTTCCAACCACCCCTTTCCCCCCTCTATCAAAAGGTACTTTTTAAACGTGCCTTTAAACACTCCCAGTAATGTTTTCAATTCTCCCTAATCGACATATTACTTTCTTATTACCATTACATTTTACTCAGACAATAAAATGAAAAAAAAGAATTCAATTACATTTCATCTCTCTTAAATAAAACATTATCAGGAAAATTTCCTTTCAAGGAGAAAAAAAATATATATAAATTATAAAGCATAATTTAACAGATTTAATGAGTTCCTTAAAGTAAAAAAAAATACTATCAAGGAAAAGAATTAAACTTTTAGGTTATATTTTTAGGGAGGTTGGTTAAAACAAAAAAATATTTTCCTGAAACGCCTTTTTAAAATAATTTTAATTAAAAATTTGTGAAATAATTGAATTAAATAAAGAATTTTTTCAATTTTTTAAAATAATCTTATCTGTTCATAATTACAATTAAAAATTTGATTACCTAATTCAATTTAAAAAAAATATGTATTGATACTAATTGAATTTCTGCAAAGAATTGTACTATTTATAAAAGTAATTGAATTCTTCCAAAGAATGTTATTAATTATTATTTATGAAAATAATTAAATTTTTGCGTAGAATTTTATTAAAATTTTTGAAAATTAATTTCAAAATTCAATTATTTTTAAAAATTCAGGCTATATTGATTTTAATATTCAATATTATAATCTAAAATGTTAACTGAAATTCATTTTTAAATCAATTTTTATTAAAAAATTATAATAAAAATTTTTTAAAAAAAATTTCTTTTATTGAAATTCCATTATTTTAATAAAAAAGTAAATAATTTATTGAATAATTTAATATTTCTCAAAATTGAATTCTCATAATGAATTTTATCAACAATATTTTAAATAATTGAATTCTTTTGTCAAATTTTATTAAAACTTGAGTGAAAATAATTACATTTTTCAAGGAATTCAATTAAAATTGCATGAAAAATAATTGAAATTCTGTGATGGGTTTTTATTATTAGTAAAAATAATGGAATCCTTAAAAAGAATTTTATTACTCTTGAAAATAATTGATTTTTTTCAATAATTTGCAACTGTTGCAAATTATTGAAAAAATTTAATTATTTTTTTCTAGTGTTTTTGACTAAAATTCTTCTATAAATTCATTATTTTTAATAATTTTTGAAAAAGTTCTTTAAGAATTTTCAAATTCATTTGTTTACAATTCAATTTTATAAAATTTAAATTATTCGGAAATTCTTCAATTAAATATGTACCTATTAGAAAATAAAATCTTGAAATAATTTCAAAAAAAATTCTGTTAGACTTTTAATAAGAATTAATTCTACAGAATTTTTTGTCAAAAATATGAAAAATTAAGAATTTGAATGATTTTAGTTTAAAACTTTTTCAAAATTCAATTATTTCTAAAAATCTACGTTATAATACTTTTAATATTCAATTATTATCTAAAATTTTAACTGAACTTCATTTTTAAAACAATTTTTATTAATAAATTCTACGAGAATTCAATTATTTAAATACAAAAATAAATAATTTATTAATTTAATATTTCTTAAAATTAAATTTTCAAAAAAATTTGCATGAACAAATTTTTACATTTTTTTTCTAAATTCTTTAGACGAATCGTAATAAAATTTCGAAGAATTATTACATTTTTCGAAGAATTTGATTAAAATTGTATTAAAAATAATTGAAATTCTGCAATGAGTTCTACTATTCATGAAAAATAATTGAATATATTGCAAAGAAATTTTTAAAAATAAAATTATAATTATGGTGACTAACTTCCCTTGAATATTTTCGAAAAAATTTAAATAAAATTCTTTAAAAGAAATTAATTATTTTTAATAGAATGTTAAGAAATTTCAATTATTTGTTTATAAAAATTCAATTATCTTGAAACAATAGAATTAAAAAATTTCAAAAATCTTATTGTTCAGAATTTTCAAAAAAACTTTGCAAAAATTCAATTATATTAGGGGAACATAGTCTAGGTCGGCCACCTTTTTGACTTTTGTTTATAAATTTTTTTTAAAAATGAATTTGGACAATTGAAGTATATGGTTGGAAAGTCCTGTTTAATAGGAACATTTTTTCTGTACAAAGTAAATTGACAGGTTTAAAAATGAAAAAGTTATAAAGATTTAAAAAAAAAAAAATTTGTAGTCCAGGTTGGCCATTACAGTCAAGGTCGGCCATGTTTAAAATTCAAAGGGCATTAATCTTTAAAAAATAAAATAGCATGTTTGGAGTTACGGAAAATTGATTCTTTATTGTTTACAGTTTGTAACTTAATGAAATAACAAAATAATAAAAATAAACAATATAAAAAATAAATATAAATAAAAAAAAAATTTTGCACTGAAATATTAATAAAATTAAATGAAACTATTAATAAGATGATCAATTATATTATGAGTTATACAGAATTGCAGTTTTTGCAAATGAAGTAGCTCGTCCTCATCTTTGCGCATTTTAAACACATAGTGGCCGACCTTGACAGAAAGTAACATTACCGAATTGTTGTAAACAAAAAGAAATACGTTTCGGGATTCGATTTTTTACTTTGTTTTCCTTTCAACCATGAGTCCCACAAATTTTCTGCATACTTGTCTTGACGATTCAATTTGTTTTTTATCTTTTATTAATGGTTTTTCACATTATGCACAAAACTTTTTTTCAGCTTTTTTTGTGCCGACGTCACAGAAAACACAATTTTCGATCCTCCGAAAATGTAATTGAACAAAAAGTTAGGTTTTACTAAGACAAGCTTCGACAAGCATGCGCGTAGGTGACGCTAGTGAACTTGTCCAAAAAATCGCGATGGCCTACCTAGACAGTAGACCAACCTTGACTACATTCCCCTACAAAATTGTAAGTGAGTATCTTTTTTTAAATTAACTAATAAAAATTATAATTATTAATCTTCGCACTAAGAAACATGAATACATTAGAATGTGACTCGTTACAAAATCCAATTATTCATCAGTTATTAAATTAAAATACTTTGAAAATTCGATTTGTTAAAAAGTTTTGAATGAAAATCTTTAACAAATTTAATTATTTTCAGTTGAATATCACAAAATTTGTATTAATTCAATAATTTAAAAAAAAATTTATTTACATACTAAATTTCAATCAGTGACTGATTTTTTACTATCAAATTAATTATTTTTAACTAATTTAAATTTAGAGAACTAGTTTCCAATCAACTACATAATGGTAGTTAAATTTTTCGACTAAATTTTTTTCATTGCAGTTTTACTAAAAGAACCGTTCAAAGAATACGTAACGCTTACCAGGAAGGGGTGGGTCAAGCTTTTTGTTACGGTCAGCAGAAAAAAAGCTCTAATGTATGCAACAGTCACAGGATGAGTGGGAAAGAGAAGTTAAAATTTTTTTAAAAATACCATAACGTATTTTTTTTTAATGGTCCAAATCTGCAAAAACACATTATTCAATCTCAAGATTCCATCTGCTCTTTAAATATTGAAAATATAGCTTGTTTTATATACCTTTTCGAAAAATGGAAAAATTGTCAGGTGTGACTTCTCATACTACCAGAATCAGGATATATATACGCAGTGAATGAAGAAGACCAGTTCATATAGTTTGGGGGGTTAAGGGGAGGGGGTTGAAAGTGTGTCGCCTGTCAAAAGGGAGTTCATAAATTTTACGAATCCATACAAAGGAAGAACGACGAAGCAGACCGATTCTCCATTAGTATTCGCGGAAGTGCTTCTCGCTCGATCGCAAGAGGCATTGTTGAAGAAGAATGTCCTCGTTGTCGCCGTACTATGCTAGACTTTCAGTAAGAAGGTTGCAACTCGAATTGACGAGAAATCGGATCATCTAGAAAGAGAGAGAGAGTGAAAGAGAAAAGGGAAAGAGGACTATATAGAAAAACGTTGCTTTTACTGTCTTAAAATATCCGGACAACAAAACGATAATATTCCTCTCAATCAAAAAGCAGATTCAAGATAACCAAAAAGCGTCTCTGCTTTCGAAAAATAAACAGGGATGCCACAAAAATTTAATTTTGGTCTTTTCCTGTCTTTTCCCTGATTTACAAAAAAAAATTTGACTCTTTCCTTGACCCTACAGATTATTCTGATTCACTCCAAAAATTATTAAATTTTCAAAAAAAATGTTGTATTACATTTATTTACGAATTTCTTTAATTGTAAAATTATTCAAAAACATCAATAATTTCTTATTTAAATAAATATTTAATCATTATCTATTATTTTTCTATTGGAATTAATATTTTCAAATTCAAACCTTCTGAAATTCAATAACTTTTGAGAATAATATTAGGTATAAAACATGAAGAAATCGATCACTCCGAGTCTTCGACTCGGAGTGATCGATTTCTTTATGCTTTATAATAAAATTAAGATGACAGAGTGATAAAATCATTATTTTATATCATCAGAATATTCTAACTATAAATTCAAATTTTCAAAGATTTTAATTTGAACCCTTATCAAAATTCAATTATTTCAAAAAATTCAAGCTATAATGCTTTTAATATTCATTTATAATTTAAAATTTTAAGTAAAATTCATCTTTTAATCAATTTTTATTAGACAATTTTTCGAGAGTTTAATTATTTAAATACAAAAATAAATAATTTATTAAATAATTGAATATTTCTTAAAATTGGATTTCTATGAAGAATTTTATCAAAAATTTTTAAAAATAATTCAATTCTTTCGGCGAATTTAACAAAAAATTTAAGAATAAATGCAATTTATTTAAAGGAAAAAATAATTGAAACTCTATAAAAAAATTTATTGTTTATAAAAATAATTGAATTCTTGCAACGAATTTTATTAATTTTTTTAAATAATTAAAATCCTGTGAAGAATGTTATTATTTAGAAGAATAATTGAATTCTCGCAACGAATTTTATTACATTTTTTAAAAATAATTGAATTCCTTTGAGAAATTTTATTGAAATAGTAGATTTTGAAAATATTTTAATTTCAGTAAAGAATTTAATTATTTTATTACATTTTTTTAAATAATTAAATTGATGCAAAAAATGTTTAATAATAATTACATTTTTCGAGGAATTTATTTAAAATTGTAATAAAAATAATTGAAATCCTATAAAGAATTTTATTATTTATGAAAATAATTGAATTCTTGTAACAAATTTTATTACATTTTGTTAAATAATTGAATTCTTTTGAGAAATTTTATTAAAATAGTAGATTCTGAAAATATTTAAATCTCAGCAAAACATTTCATTATTTGTATAATGTAATTAAATGCTTGCAACAAATTTTTGAAAATAATTACATTTTTCGAGGAATTTATTAAAAATGTATTAAAAATAATTGAAATCTAATAAAAAATTTTATTATTTATGAAAATAATTGAATTCTTGCAACGAATTTTATGAAAAATTTTTTTTAAAGAATTGAATTCCTGTGAATTTTATTTGTGAAAATAATTGAATTCCGGAGAAAAATATTATTATTTATAAAAATAATTGAATTGTATTGGAAAATTTTATTAAAATTGCAATTTTATTACTTAAATCTTGTACAGAATTTTGTCAACATTTTTTTAAATAATAGAATTTTTAGAAGAAGTTTTTTAAAATTTTTCGAAATAATTGAATTTCTCAGATCTATTTATTTCGAGAAACTTAATTAGAAAATGAAAAATAATTGAATTGGTGCGAAGGAATTTTTAAAAAATTGATAAGTAATTGAATTCCTGGGAAATTTTTATTAATATTTTGTTTAAATAATTGAATTCTTTTGTAAAATTTTATTAAAATAGTAGATATTATAAATAATTGAAATGAGAAAATTTTTTGAAAATAATTGAAATTTTGACAAGAATTTTATTAAATTTTTTGAAAATGATTGAATTTCAGAGAAGAATTTTATTATTTATAAAATTAATTGAAATTTTAATAAAAATTTTTTTTAATTTTTTAACATAATTGAATTGATGCGAAGAAGTTTGTCATTTTTGAAAATAATTGAATTCCTGTAATCTGTTGTTCTTAAAATTTCTATTTAAATTCATTAAAAATTGGTATTTTTTAAAATTTCAAATTGAAACCTTTGAAGTTCATCTATTTATGAAGATTGTAAACACAACTCTTTTAAAATTCAATTAATTTTGAAATTTTGAAGTTCATATAAATTCTAAAAATTTAATTTCTTCCAGTACTTTAATACAAAACCCTGACTTTTTCTTTAATTCCCTGACTTTCCTGACCTGCGGCACCCCTAATAAATATACAAATTGCGAGGGAAATTATATATATACATAAAAAAATATTTACATAAAATAAATATAAATATATAAAAAAATAATTTCCCTGACTGTCCTGATTTCATGACACGTGCCAACCCTGTACATAACATAGAAAATTAAAATTTTACTTTCCAAAAAGTAAAACACACAAAGATGAAGTAAAAAGAAATTTCAGTATGAAAAAAAAAATTCATGAAGGAGAATAATTTTTTTCCACACTAATATGATATATATATATGTTGTACGCCATAAACTAGTGTACACAAGAGAGCATCGAAAATGCTAGGATTATATCTGGCGCGACCTGAAATAACAATAACGCTATTCAGCGTGGCGGCATTTGACTGTGGGGTCGGAAACAATGAAACAATCAACTCTTGGCTCTCCACCTAGGCCGGAAGTCAACACTGCTGGACAATACCAGCAGCGTCTGACTACCGCTACTAATTAAGCAAGTTTGCCAACTTTGCGAGACTTGGCGACCCATCAGGTACCAATTGCTCCACAGCTTTTATGCCCAACTTTCAAAATCAATTTGTGATTGCCTACTTCCTCGAATCCATAAAGAAGAAAAAGAAAAATAAAAAAAAATAAAAAATTCTTTTTTTCAATTTTTTTTTCGTTTAGAGAGGAAAGGAATGTTCTAAAGAAAAGACAGTGTTTGAAACGCGTGCAGGTTATATAAATCATGTATGTGAAGCTGGTGATACAGTTCGGGTGGGCACTGTAACAGCATTATCAGTCAGTACGCCTTTTTTTATGATTATTATTATTATTATTCGCATAATCGGATCTGGGGCACAGATAGCGGCGGTGATTTCGGGTTTGTCTACAGTAACGCAGTTGTCACCCCTATACAATGCCTCGCTGAATGCTTCATTGTCTGCAGGACTGACGCCCACTCAAAACTTCCACTCACATCGTCGCAACGTCATTTTCCGCAATCAAACGATCGTGATCGCGCGGGCGGCCTGTTGTACAAATACACAACCCAAAACCAAACGCCGCACATCGATGAGCGTCGCAATTAAAACGTTTGTGTCTCCCAAAAGCCCTTTGTTTTCCTCATACATTTCAGCCATCATTATAAGAAGATTACTTTATCCTCATTACGCACAATATTGCGAACCACTATTTATTCATTATTCATTCAACATTAGATAAACAAATTTCACAAATATTTTGCCAAATATAGGCGATGAGAATACAGATCCAAAAAAAATTCATTTAAATTTTTTCAATTTAATTTTTGTTCCATGGTTTTGAAACCACAAGTAACGGTACAGAATTGCAACAAAAAATTAATTTTGTTTTTCTCTGACTTATTCTGATTCACTTTAAAAATAAGATAATAAGATTTTCAAATTCAAACCTTTTGGAATTCAATAACTTTTAAGAATATTATTATGAAACATAAAGATATCGAGCACTCCAAGTCTTCGACTCGGAGTAATCACTTTCTTTATATTTTACAATAATTTAAATTTACATAAACATTTTTTAAAAAAATTAAAATTATTTACAAAAATCCAAATAAAATCCTTCGCAAGAATTCAATTATTTTTAAAAAGTAGTAAATTTTCTCAAAAAAAATTCAATTATTTAAAAGAATTGTAATAAAATTCGTTGCAATAATTCAATTATTTTCATAAATAATAAATCAACTATTCGGTAATTCATTTTTAAATAAATTTTTATAAAAACTTCTAGAAGAATTCAATTATTTAAATTAAAAAATAAATATTTAATTGAATAATTGAATGTTTGTTAAAGTTGAATTCTCATTAAGAATTTTATCAATAAATTTTTAAATCATTAAATTCTTTTGACAAATTTTAATAAAATTTTTAAGAATAATTACATTTTTTGAGGAATTCGATTAAAATATTGTATCAAAAATAATTAAAATCCTGAGTTACACTATTTATGAAAATAATTCAAATTTTCGCAAAAATTTTATTAAAATTTTTCTAAAATAATTGAATTTCTGAGAATAATTTTATTATTTATAAAGATATTTGAAATTTTGTCAAGAATTTTTTAACATAATTGAATTTCTGCGAAGAATTTTATTACTTTTGAAAATAATTTAATTCTTCCTACGAATTTTATTATTTATAAAAATAATTAAATTCTTGAAAAGAAATTTGTTAAATTTTTTTAAATAATTGAATTCTCGCGACGAATTTTATAAAAATCTTTTTAAATATTCAATATTTTTCGAAAAATTTTATTAAATTTTGTATTTTTAATCATTGAATTCTTGTGAAAATTATATTACTTATGAAAATAATTGAATTATTTCAAAGAAATTTATTAAAAATTTTGTAAATAATTGAATTCCTGTGAAATTTTGTCAAGAATTTAATTAAAATTTTTCTAAAATAATTAAATTTCGGAAAAGAATTTTATTATTTATAAAAAAGTCTATAAATTTTGATAAGAATTTTTTTTTTAATTTTTGAAAATAATTGAATTCTTTCAACGACTATTATTAAAACTTTAAAAAATAATTGAATTTCGGTGAAGAATTTTATTAATTATAAAAACAATTGAATTCTTGAAAAGAACTTTGTAAAATTTTATTTTAAATAATTGACTTCTTGCGATGAATTTTATAAAAATATTTTTAAATAATTGAATTTCTATAAAAATTTTATTACTATTTCGATAATTGAAATTTTGACCAGAATTTTTTAAAAAAATTTTAACATAATTGAAATTTTGTGAACAATTTTTATAACTTTTGAAAATAATTGAATTTCTGAAATAATTTGTAACTTTTACAATATTCAAATTTTTTTTAGTATTTTGAACTAAAATTCTTCTATCAATCTAGTATTTATGAAAATTGTAAAATTGATTCATTAAATAATTTATAAGTCATAATTTTATGATAGATCTTCAAGAATTAGGTTATTTAAAAAAAAATTATTGTCAGAAATAGAAAAAATTTATTGAAGGTTTTGTATTAAAATTCGTGGTAATTTCATAGTTTACGAGGCAAACAAAAAAAGCATAAAAATTCAGAGTTTTCTTGTGAATTTTAAAAATTCAATTTTTTCCAGTACTTTTAACAAAAATCCCTGACTTTTTCCTGATTTTCCTGACCAATTTTACTTTCCCTGACTTTTCCCTGAATTCCCTGACCTGTGGCAACCCTGATTAAAATCCTTTGCAAGAATTAAATTATTTTTATAAATAATATTCTTCACAGGATTTCAATTATTTAAAATATATGTAATAAAAATTCGTTGCGAGACTTCATTTATTATCCTAAATAATAAAATTCTTCACGCAGGATTTAAATTATTTTTAATACAATTTTAAGCAAATTCTTCAAAAGAAATAAATTAACAATTATTAATTATTTTTAATAATTTTTGCATAATTTACCAGAGAGTTTTCCTTTTCAAATCCATTTGCTTACAATTCAATTTTATGAAAACACTATTTGGAAATTCTTCAATTAAATTGTAAATAAAAACTTGAAATAATTTTTAAAAAATTCGATTAAACTTTTTCAAAATTCAATTATATCTCAAAATTCATGCAATAATGCTTTTAATATTCAATTATTATCTAAAATTTTAACTGATTCTTTTTTAAATCAATTTTTATTAGAAAATTCTACAAGAATTCAATTATTCAATTATAAGAAAATAAATAATTTATTGAATAAATAAATGAATGTTTTTTAAAATTTAATTCTTATATAGAATTTTATCAACAAATTTCTAAATAATTGAATTTTTTCGACGAATTTTAATAAAATGTTCAAGAATAATTAGGTACATTTTTCGAGGAATTCGGTAAAAACTAAAAATTGTTATTAAAATTATTAAAATTCTATGATGACTTTTATTATTAATGAAAATAATTGAATCTCTGTAAAAAATTTTATTATTTATGAAAATAATTGAATTATTGTGAAAAATTCACAAAAAATTTGTAAATAGTTGAATTCCTGTGAAATTTTGATTATTTGAAAATAATTGAATAATTGATTAGAATTTTATAAAAATTTTTTATAATAATTGAATTTTGGAGAAGAATTTTAGTATTTTTAAAGTTAATTGAAATTTTGACGAGAAATTTTTTTCAATTTTTGAACATAATTAAATTTCTGTAAACATTTTTAACTTCACTAAAATTCAATTTTTTTAGGGTTTTTAACTAAAATTGTTCTATAAATCCATTATTTTTAATAACTAGTTAAATATATATTATGAATAAAGTAAAGAATTGCATTTAGTCAAACAACTCATTAAGTAAAAGAAACTTTGCCAAATACAATTAAGTAGCTAAACAATCGTTTAGTCAGACAAAGACCAACAAGTGAAAAAAGCCTCGCCGAGTGATTTCAAATAAGTGTACGCAAAGTTGATTCGAAAAAAAAATTAATTCACGTGTTAATTACCTACTAAACTTGTCATTTATTTATTTTCTCTAAATCTGAATCCGTTGTAAAAATTCCATTAATTTGAATCAGTGGCAGACCTTTTGCTTCTACATAAATTTTGCTTTGACATAAATTTCAATAGAGGTAAAATTCATTTGTCATAAATGTCATTTGACATGAAATTTAAGTAACATAAATTTTTTTGACATAAAAATTCTGAATGAATTCTCCCTTTTTAGGAGAAATGTCCATCGGAAAAAGCATTTCACATCAATTTAATTTGGTACATAATATAAAATTCATTTCACATAAATTTTACTTGCCTTAAAATTCACTTGACATAAAATTCATTTGACATAAAAATATCGGGGCGAATTTTAAAAGTAACCGATATTATAAAGAAAATTGTGATTGGTCAATTAAAAAATTTACTCCTATATTTTCATGTCAAATAATCTTTATGTCAAATGAAATTAATATCAAGGGAAATTGATATCAAATGGTACTTATGTTAAATGAGTTTTATGTCAAATGACATTTATGCCAGAATTTGATATTCAATAAAACTTATGTCAAATAATATTCTTGAGAAATGAATTTTATGTCAAATGAAATTTATGAGAAATTAATTTTATGTCAAATAAAATTTAAGGAATACTATTTCTTATGTACTATTTCTTATGTAAGAAAATTTTTTTGAAATATTATTTTAATGGGCTTTTTGTCGAAAGATTATTTCTTGTACCTAAAAGGTTTAAGGATTTTGAAATCTCCAAGAGAGAAAAGAATTTTTCTCTCTCTGAAGACTAATTTGCAGAACAAATGGTCAACCTTAGAGCGAAAAGTTGCTGAGAAAATGTTCGAAAAAGAAAAGGAGAAAATTATTTGCGATATTTTGGTGTGCGTTCATCAGGGCTTAGAGTCATAAAAGTCGAATTGGGACCGATGATCGTGAAACTTGAAAGTATATAAGAGATTGGAAACAAAATGGCGTAAAATATTGGAGTTTTCCTCTTCGCGTTTAAGGGGGCAGTCCCTTTGAAAATAGTGAACTACACACAACGGGGCAATATTTATACACATATATATATACTGTAATATACCTATATACACAGAATGGCAAGGAAACAGTTTGGAAAAAGGCGCTTGGAACGAGTCTCATCCCGCGGTAAATATAAATAAAAATGGAAAGCCGACCATTATTGCTCGCGAAAAGTATGACGCATATACTGCGGCTGTTTCAAATTGATATTTCCAAAGTCGTCTCTCTATACACAGTCAATGCCTCCATACGACGATTTTCTAAAGCTGCGCGCACGCCACTCTTAAAAGAGATTTTTTATAGTATATTTTCTTCAAAATTCCATTCACATTATGGACTTTGGAATTTTATTTTCCCCATTTTATTTTCCTTACGATCAGTATCTGGCTATAAGTTAATACTATTCAATGGTTTTATGTCTAATAATTATGTCAAATAAGATATGCGACCCCTTTTAATATTCCAATTATTTAAATACAAAAATAAATAATATATTGAATAATTAAATATTTCTTAAAATTGAATTTTTATTAAGAATTTTACCAAAATTTTTAAAAATAATTGAATTCTTTCAGCGAATTTAAAAAAAAAATTTAAGAAGAAATGCAATTTTTTATCATTTTATTTAAAATTGTATAAAAAATAAATTGAATTCTGCGATAAGTTTTGTTGTTCATAAAAATAATTGAATTCTTACAACAAATTTTATTAAAAACTTTTTTATAAATTTGAATTCCTGTGAAGAATTTTATTTGTGAAAACAATTGAATTCCGGAAAAAATATTATTATTTATGGAAATAATTAATTTCTTGTGAAGAATTCTATTCAAATTTTTTTAAATAATTGAATTTCTCAAAATTTTATAAAACTGTTTGAAAATAATTAAATTCCATCGAGAAATTTCATTTAAAAATTAAAAATAATTGAAATCTGTCGAAGAATTTTATTAAATTTTTTTTTAAATAATTGAATTTCTGTGAAAAATGTTACTTTCGAAAAGAATTGAATTCTTGGGAAGAATTTTTTTAAAGTTTCTTATATAATTGAATTGCTTCGAAGAATTTTATTTTTTACGAAAATAATTGAATTGTTTCGAAGATTTTTACAAACATTTTTGACAATAATTGTATTCCTAGGAAGAATGTTATATTTTACGAAAATAATTGTATTCTACGATTAATTTTATTATAATTTTTCAAATTTATAAATAATTAATTTCTTGCGAAGAATTTTATTCAAATTTTTTTAAATAATTGAATTCCCATAAAAAACGTATTATTTGTGAAAGTAATTGAATTCTTAAGAAAAATTGTATTGTAAATAATTGAATTATAGAAGAAAATTTTATTAAATTTGCAATTTTATTAACTAAATCTTGTAAAGAATTTGGTCAAAATTTTTTTAAAGAATAGAATTTTTTAAAGAATTTTATTTACACTCTAAATCTGAATCAGTGAAAATTTCACTGATTTCAATTCAGTGGCCCAGTTTTTTTTAATTCATCAGTGGGATTTCACTGAGAATCAGTAAAAACCACTGATTGTCAGTGAAATTCCACTGATTCATCAAAGAAAACTGGGCCACTGAATTGAAATCAGTGAAATTTTCACTGATTCAGATTTAGAGTGTAAATTTTTCGAAATACCTAATTGAATTTCTCAGAACTATTTTTTTCAATTCTCTGAATATATTTGAATTCTTTCGAGAAAATTAATTAAAAAATTAAAAATAATTGAATTGGTGCGAAGAAATTTATAAAAAATTGGTAAGTAATTGAATTCTTGTGAAATTTTTATTAAAAGTTTGTTTAAATCATTGAATTCTTTTGGAAAATTGTTAAAAATAATTGCATTTCGGAAAAGAATTTTATTATTTTTAAAGATAATTGAAATTTTAATGAGAATTTTTAAAAAATTTTAAAAAGAATTGAATTGATGCGAAGAAATTTATCACTTTTGAAAATAATTGAATTTCTGTAATCAGTTCTTAGAATTTCTATTTAAATTCATTAAAAATTGATATTTTCTAAAATTTTAGATTGAAACCTTTGAAGTTCATCTATTTATGAAGATTGTAAACGCAACTCTTTTGAAATCCAAATAATTTTGAAATTTTGAAGTAAAATTATTCATTAAATAATTTCTAAGTAATAATTTTATGATAGTTGTTCAAGAATTAAGTTATTTAAAAAGAAATTATTGTCGGAATTAGAAAAAATTAAAGGTTTTGTATCAGAATTCTTGTCAATTTCATAGTTTATGAGGCAAACAAAAAAGGCACCAAAATTCAGAATTTTCATATAAATTCTAAAAATTTAATTTCTTCCAGCACTTTTAATAAAAATCCCTGACTTTACCTTGAATTCCCTGACTTGTGGCAACCCTGTTGTTGTTTCAAAAAACTTTCTATCAATTTTATCTTTCAGAATCGATTCAATTTTCCTAAATCTTCAGAATTACAAACCTTCTCGGAATTTTAAAAAGCTACAAAGAAGAAATTTTTTTCTGAACCACCAAAAACTTTTCCAAGTGCAGGTCTTCACTTTGGAAACGTAAGAACTTTAGAATTTGTGTTATAAAGTAGTGGCGCAAAGATTTTTGAAAGATATCTATTATTATTACTGGAAGGACCCTAGGGTCCTTGTGCGGGTCACTGTTTTGACCGGAAGTCGTGAATATGCGACTGATCGAGGGGAACGAATTCAAGGTTTTTCAATTTCATATAATGTCCAGTTTCGTCGAGGCAACATCGTACAAAATGACTTCTTGATAAGAAAGCTCAGCAAAGCGAGGGAATTTACGTTTGGCATAAGTTTACCTTATATATGAGCGTCCACGGGAAATGCGACGATCCTATCAGAATATACTATACGACGATTCGCGCGTGAAATGTTGCCTGCTTGTATCTTATACCCCGTAGTTTTTGAAGGGATGACCAAAACGGACACACTGAACTCCCAATCCTATAAGAGATATATAATACTTTGATAAAAAGAAAAGTGTCGAGGAGAAGAAGAAAAAGTACTCAAAGACAAGCATTCAAAAAACACTCAATGAGCAAATAAAAAAGATTTAAAAAACAAATAAGAAACATTAAAAACTCACTTTTTTCCCTGATCTATAGAAACCCTGATAGACATTTGAAAAACAAATAAAAATCATTAAAAAAATCAAATAGAAAATATTAAAACTCAAAAAACAAAAAACATTTAGAATACAAGTAAACATTAAAAAACCAACAAAATAATAAAAAACAAATAAAAACTCAAAACAAAGCTTCCTCCATGCAAGCAAAAACACTTCGAAAAAATACTCCATCAAAAAATCGTCTCTCTTCCTTCATAAAAATGACAAAATAACAATAAAGAAATATGTATATATATATATAAATTCAAACCATTCAAACGACACGACTTTTTGTAATTTAAATAATACTTCATGTGACGAGAATGCAACAAAAAAAATCAAGAGAGTCTTCATAAAAAGCGAGTTGTGTATATTTTAATGGGAATTTTAGAAAAAGAAAACGAGTATGCAAATTGTGTTTTACGAAAGAGTGCATTTTATATATGTGAACACATAGGCTGCGAAGCATCATGCACCAATGGATGCAGTCGAAGAAAATATAATAGAGAATACTTGGTACGATAAAGAAGGGATTTGTCACGTACTCGAGCTTCCCAAACCCTATCGAGCTCTACATTCTGAATTCTCTATATAGGGTGACAAGCTTTTGCCTATATCTATTCAAAAGAAGGAGAAAAAAAAACGAAAACAGAAAGAAAAACTCTCCACATAATAAACAGATTTACTTATATCAAAATGCAAAAAACCACTGTTTAGAAAAATTAAATCTGAACCAATGGAAAAACCTCTCTTCCAAATTATATAAATCTAAAATATATTACAGAAAAATTATTATTCATTTAAAAAATTGTAACGCGCTGATTTTAAAAAATTTCAAAATGGCGGATCCAATATGGCGGACGAAAAAATTTAAAACAGGGTTGCCACAAAAATTCCAAATTCAAACCTATTGAAATTCCATAACTTGAAAGAATATTATTATAAAACATGAAGAAATGGATCACTCCGAGTCTTCGACTCGAAGTGATCCATTTCTGCATGTTTTATAATAATTAAATGTGACCGAGTGATAAAATCATTATTTTATATTATAATATAAAAATATTGTTAATGTAACTCCTTAAAAATTATTTTCATCGTTTAAATTCAATTATTATTTTCTAAAATTTCTAAATAAAATTCTAATAATTTATCATAAAGTTCTTTTGAAAATTTTCAAATTGTTTACAATTCAGTTTTACGAAATTTCGATTATTTGGGAGTTCTTCAATTAAATATACATTAGAAAATAAAAACTTGAAATAATTTTAAAAAAATTGCAATTGAGCTTTTTGAAAAAAATTCGTTCCATAGAATTTTTAATGAAAAGTATGAAAAATTCAAATTTTCAAAGATTTTAATTTGAAACCTTTAAAAAATTCAATTATTTCTAAAAATTGCAATTATTAGTAACTTCTCGAAAGTTAAATCTAAAACTTTATATGAAATTAATGTTTAAATCAATTTTTATTAGAAAATTCTACGAGAATTCAATTATTTAAATACAAATGTAAATAATTTAATGAATAAATGAATGAATGTTTCTTAAAATTTTATTCTTATATAAAACTAGCTGTCGTACCCGTCTTCGACGGGTTTTAGTTTCTATACCAATACATTTAACAATGTTTCTACCAATCTGGAAAATCAGAAAAAAGCCGAAAATTTAATTTGACCGAAAAATTAATAATTAGTTACCAATAGCTATTTCGGTAGTATAATATTACTATTTGAATACTCTCCACCTTTTAGCAAAAAATAAAAAATTATCAAAAATTCGAAAAAACCCAATTTCTTAAAATTTAACATTTTTTTCTTCTCTTTTATATCATTAAGCTTCATTATTTTTGTGCGCTTCAAAAATAATTTACTTATTTAAAAGTCTTCAATGTTTGGTAAAAAATCTAGAATTATGGAAAATTAGCAAAAAATCAAAAAACCAAATTTCTTAAAATTCAACATTTTTTCTTCTTTTCTTATGGCATTTAGCTTCATTATTTTTGTGCTCTTCAAAAATAATTTACTTATTAAAAATTCTCCACCCTTTGGTAAAAAATCTAAAATTATGGAAAAATTAGCAAAAATTCCAAAAACTGAATTTTTTAAAATTCAACATTTTTTTTTCTTTTTAATGGCATTTAGCTTCATTATTTTTGTGCTCTTTAAAAATAATTTACATATTTAATAGTCTCCACCCTTTGGTAAAAAATTTAAAATTATGGAAAATTGGCAAAAATTCAAAAAACCGAATTTCTTAAAATTCAATATTTTTCCTTCTTTTTTATGGCATTTAGCTTTATTATTTTTGTGCTCTTCAAAAATATTTTACTTATTTAATAGTCTCCATTCTTTGGCAAAAAATCTAAAATTATGGAAAATTATTATAAAATATTTATTATAAAACATCTCCATTTTTAAAGTCTCTGAACTTCTTTCAATTAAAGAATACTGAATGAATTGGATAAATAATTATGAATTGTATTATTTTGACGTCAAATCAGAGACCTTAAAAATACTCCTGAATTAAACTTGATAGTAATTAATAACAATTATAATTTTTTCGTTTTTTTTTATATCGAAAATATTTTTATACTTACATCTTAGTCATATCATTTTTTGTGCAAAATTATGCGAAAATGTGACTAAATAACATGTAATACTTAATTATAGATAGTTTAAAAGCAGTCCATTAAAAAATATAAAATTTGGAAATTTGCAATTTTTTGAATTTTTCGAAATCATTTTTATACTTACGTCTTAGTTATAGGACAGTACTTTTTTAAAAATTATGCTAAAATTTGACTAAATAACATGTAATACTCAATTATAGAGAGTTTAAAAGCAATTCATTAAAAAATATAAAATTTGAAAAATTTCGATTTTTTGAATTTTTAAAAAAAAATTTTATACTTACATCTTAGTTATAGGACATTATTTTTGGCAAAACTATTCTAAAATGTGACTAAATAACATGTTATACTCAATTATAGAAAGTTTGAAAGCATTTTTTAAAAAAATGTAAAATTTGAAAATTTTTGGTTTTTGAATTTTTCGAAAAAATTGAATATCTCCCGTTCTAATTAATATTTTTCAAATCTGTAAATTTATAAACCTTCCTTGACCCAAGGTCTAACATTCTGCCAAATTTGGTTGCAAATGGTTCAGCCGTTTTTAAGTTTTAAGAAATTCGGTTTTTTGAATTTTTGCCAATTTTCCATAATTTTAAATTTTTTACCAAAGGGTGGAGACTATTAAATATGTAAATTATTTTTAAAGGGCACAAAAATAATGAAGCTAAATGCCATTAAAAAGAAAAAAAAATGTTTAAAGTTCTGAGCAATGTACAGACAAAAATCTGATTTTATATATATAGATTTTTAAATAATTGAATTTTTTCAACGAATTTTAATAAAATTTTTATTAATAATTACATTTTTTGAGGAATTTGATTAAAATTGTATTAAAAATAATTGAAATTCTGCAATGAGTTTTATTATTTATGAAAATAATTGAATTATTGCAAAGAATTTTATAAAAAAGTTTACAACAATTGATTTTTTTACGAAAAAATGTATGCAAATTCTATTTTTAATAATTGAATTACTGTGAAATTTTCATTATTTTAGAAGATTATTGAATATTCGCTTAGAACTTTGTCAAAATTATTTTTAAATAATTCAATTCTTTTGAGAAATTTTATTAAAATAATAAATGAATTTTATGAAAATTTTTGAAAATAATTAAATTTTATTACTTTCAAGAATAATTGAATTCCTGTGACGAATTCTATTATTTATGAAATCAATTGAAGTTTGCAATGAATTTTATTAAAATTCCTAAAAATAACTAAATTATCTCGAAGAATTTTGCAATTCAATTATAAAGATAATTGAAATGTTGACGACAATCTTTTTTGGATTCTTTGAAAATAATTGAATTTCTGCGAAGAATTTGATTAATTTTGAAAATAATTGAATGCTTGTAATGAATATTGTTATTTATGAAAATAATTGAATTTTACAATGAATATTATAAAAATTCCTGAATATAATTGAATATTGAAAATCCCTGACCTGTGGCAACCCTGTAAAAACACTCGCAGAGATGCTTGAAACTTTTTTCAGTTCCGAAATTTGCACCGAGATTTGCACTAGAAGAAATTAAAATAGAAGAAAATGTGCAAAAAAAGGTGGACGAAAATAAAAAAGAAAAGAGCCGAGGAAAATTGAAAACAAGTATATTGCAAATAAAGAAGTTAGAAGAAGTGCGCGGCAAACTGGATATTCCCCGATTGGAAAAAGGGAGTGCGGCTTAACTGAGAGTAATACGACTGACGAGAGTATAATTTATGTTTTTAAATTCGCTGCACTACGTCTGGTAATTGAATTTTCACGTAGATTGCTTTAGCCTCGTAGTTATACCGACTTCCTTGGCTTGCCGAGTCGCGATTTAGCCTCCGGGTTATTTAAGATAGATTATTATTCTCAGAGGCAAGAATCATCAGCGAAAATGAAAATGCTTTCGTTTGCAGCGAGATTAATTGGCCGCGAATTATATTACAAGACTATGATCTTTATTGTTAGTCGTCGCTCGTTATAGTTCAAAATTAAGCAAATCTTTTTCCGGACTAGAAGAAAAATAAGTGCGCTCGAGCTCATAATACTTTTTCTTATACATTTACACCAGCATGATGCACTTTTGCTTCAAAAGCGCAGAAAAAAATAAATTCAAACCCTCAGAATCAAAATTCTAGTTAATAATTATGAAAATTAAAAACAGGGTTGCCACAGGTCAGGGATATCAGGGAAAAACAAAATTAATTTTTTGTGGAAACCCTGAAAAAGAAACTAAGTAGAAAAAATTATTACTATTCCAACAAAAGTACTTAATATTTCCCCCCCCCCACCTAAAGAAAAGGAAATTCTAAAAAAAAATGCTTTTTGCTTTTCCAAAATCATTTTCTAATATTACTTTTACATTTTTCTCTCTCTCTATTTGGGGGGAGAAGAATTAGAGAGAAAATTGAATATGAGAGTGTAAATTGTCGCCAATGGACATAGTGTGTCTGTAAAAGTGGTAGTAAAACAACGAAGCAAAACCCATCTAGTGATTTCACAGGCAATTATGTCGAGGTTAGAGGGATGGGTGGGTTACTCTTATTTAACGCCAATGTGAACCGGGCGCACGCCTCGGTGCGCCGCACCGCGATCCCATTTACTCGAAATTGTCAATGATAGAATGGCAGATTGAAAACTCGACATTCAACATTTTCCTTTCTTCATATACCCCAAACAGTGATTCTCTTTTCTATTTTCAATTTTACTTCACAATATCATCCAACAAAATGAGACTATAATCAAATCTTTTCTCATCGATGGAAAAAATCACTCTTCATTCAAATTCATTCAAATTAATAATAATAATAATAATAACTGTTATCTACAATTTATAAATCAATGCGTAGGTATAAATTAATATTTATCAATCTTTAATACCAGCAAAATTAAATAAAATTAATTATTACTTTTTCAAAATTTTAATAAAATTCTTCGAAAGAGTTGAATTATTCACATAAATAATAAAAATCTATGCAGGAATTCAATTATTTTTAATATAATTCTAATAAAATTTTTCGAAAGAATTCAATTATTTATAAAAATTTAACTAAAAACTCTTAGAATTATTTTTAAAAATTTTAATAAAATTTCTATAAATAATTTTATTTATTTTTTTATTTATTTTTAAATTCAAGTTTCAAATAAAATGCTCGGCAAGAATTCAATTATTTTATTCAAAAAATATTTTTTTGATTCAAATACATTTTTTTTATTTAAACAAATTTGTTTTGATCTAAGAAATTTGTTCTTTAAATCAAAGAAATTTTATTAATGATATTAGGTTAAAGATTAGTCAAAAATTCTTCTTTAATTTAAGAAGAAAAATTTTTTTGAAAAGAAAATCAAAATGAAAGAAATTTATTTGTTTTCTTGAAACAAATAAACTATTTTTGAACTAAATAATCTTTTTTAAATCAAGAAAACAGTTAATTTCAAATCGAAGAAACAAGTCAAAACAAATTATTTCTTTAAATAAACAAAAACTTTTTTCTGTGCGTATGCAAGAATTAATTTATTTCTAAGAATATTAAAAGAAAATTTCTAAAAAATTCAATTATTTATTAAAATATTAATAAAATTCTATATCTACTAGAATTAAATATTTCGGATTCCAAATTATAGAAGTTACAAAAATTATAACATTATTTTAATCAAAAATTTTTTTAAATTGAAAAAAAATTACGGATTAAAGTAAAATTTTGAAAAATAAAATAATTTCTAAATTTTTCTTGTAAATATAGTATCACAAAAATTATTTTTTAAATCTAAATTAGTAAAAATTTGAACTAATTAAATAATAATTTCAATTATTAAATTACAAATTAAATTTCAAATTAAAAACATTTAAAAATAAAAATTATCATAAAAATTAGAAAAAAAACTCAAACAAATACAAAAAAGCAAAAAACACTTTTATTTATCTAATAATGTAATTTTTTACTAATTGCTAAAAAGAAAAGTCAACTAATATTTAACTAATTTTTATTTATTTTTATTTACTTTTATTTACTTTTCTCTATTTTTATTGTACTTTACTTTTACTATTTGCTTTCAATAGTAATAAGAAAAAAACAACGAAAATAGGAAAAATATTATAGAGAAATGAATAAACAAAGGAGGAAAGAGAATACAAAAAGTAGTAACTAATCTTGAACACGAAAAGAAATATAAATTGCATTTGGAAAGTTATTTTTGTGTGATCGAAACGAAAGCGCAATGTGTATTTATCTAGGTAAGCGATAATCGACTTATCGTTCACTTACTACTGCTTTCTTTTCATTCGATTCATGGATTGGAGTGTTCTCGATATATTTAAGGGAACTCTCTTCTTCCTTCATACATTCGACAACCATCATCTATAATAATTTCTTCATAGAAACTTTTCTAAAAAGCCCCTTTCATTCTCTCCCCAAAAAATATTACCCAATATGTATTAAAATTAGTACAACTTCATTGCATTATGTTCTATTCTGTACTATTCTATTCTACTTCATTCTACTAAAATCATACTTTGAAAAAAGTATTCTCTAAAATAATACGCAAACAAAATTTATTTGATTCAAAAAACCAACAAATAATTATTCAAATTGAGGCTCCGGATCTTAAAAGGGCACTTTCCGCATAGACTTTATATGGTGAAAGTGCCCTTTTAAGATCCTGAGCCTCAATTAATGAAACTTTTGTCTATTATAAAATAAATATTTACTTGAATGGAATCATTTTCATTCAAATCAATTAAATTGTATTTGAACCAATTATTTCAGTATTTAAGACAAATAACATTTAATTCACTTAAATAAAAATTATTTCATACGAATAATTAATTGAAAATTGACAAGTTATCGTTGTCTTGAATCAGATAAATTCTCTCAAAAAAAAATGTTCGATTACATTTCGAAAATTATTCGAAAACATCAATAACTCTTTATAAATAAAAATTTAATCACTATTATTTTCCATAGGAATTAAGACTTTAAAAAATTTCAAATTTAAATCTTTTATTATAATAAAATTTCTCAAAAATTCAATTATTTAAAAAAATGTAATAAAATTCGTTACAAAAATTCAATTATTTTCATAAATAATAAAATTCTTCACAGTATTTCAATTATTTTCATAAATATAATAAAATTTTTTATAGGATTTCAATTATTTAAAACAGTGTAATAAAAATTCTTTGCAAGATTTTAATTATTCTCCTAAATAATAAAAATCTACACAGGATTTCAATTATTTTAAAAAAATTTAATATAATTCGTTACAAGAATTCAATTATTTTCATAAATAATAAAATTTTTTATTGGATTTCAATTATTTAAAAAAATGGAATAAAAATTCTTTGCAAGATTTCAATTATTCTTCTAAATAATAAGATTTCTATAAAGCTTAAATATTCAATTATTATCTAAAATTTTAACTGAAATTAATTTTTAAATAAATTTTTATTAGAAAATTCTACGCAAATTCAATTACTTAAGTACAAAAATAAATAATTCATTAAATAATTCAATGTTGCTTAAAATTCAATTCCCATAAAGAATTTTATCAACAGATTTTTAAATAATTGAATTCTTTTGACGAATTTTAATAAAATTTTTAAGAAAAAATTACATTTTTCGAGGAATTTGATAGAAATTGTTTTAAAAATAATTGAAATTCTACGATGAGTTTTATTATTTGTGAAAATAATTAAATCATGAAAAAGAATTTTGTTATTTTTGAGCAATATTTAATTTTTGCGAAGAATATTACCTATTACTTTTGAAATAATTGAATTTTTGCAATAATTTGTAACTTTTACAAAATTAAATTATTTTTTTCATGTTTTTAACTAAAATTCTTCTCTATATAAGCATAATTTTTATTTTTTTAATTTCTAAAAATTCACTCTATATTGCTTTTAATATTCAATTATAATATAAAATTTCAACTGAAATTCATTTTTAAATCAATTTTTAATTAAAAATTCTACGAAAATTCAATTATTTAAATACAAAAATAAATAATTTATTGAATAAATGAATGTTTTTCATAATTGAATTGTCATAAAGAATTTTATCAACATACTTGAATTTTTCGACGAATTCTCATAAACTCTTCAAGAATAATTAAATTTTTTGAGAAATTCGATTAAAATTGTATCAACATTTTTTTTAAATAATTGAATTCTTTTGAAAAATTTTAATAAATTTCTAGATATTAAAAATTTTTGAAAATAATTGAGGTTTTGTGAGGAATTTTATTAAAATTTTTGTTAATAATTGAATTTTGGAGAATAATTTTATTATTTTTAAAGATAATTGAAATTTTGACAAGAATTTTTTAAAAATTTTTGAACATAATTGAATTTTAGCGAAGAATTTTATTACTTTTGAAAATAATTATAATTTCTGCATTTATTTGTAACTTCTCCAAAATTCAATTTTTTCCAGTACTTTAATAAAAAATACCTGAATTTTTCCTGAATTCCCTGACCTGTGGCAACACTGATTTTAGACAGTAATTAATACCTATTAGAAATATTGTTTATAAATTTTAAACTTATTCTATGGAATTTTTTTATATGAATTAAGGGCATTTGAACCATTGTGACGTCACAGTTAGTGCAAAGCATGTATTTTAAAGCTGTGACGTCATTATGGTTCAAATACCCTTAACAGCATGTGATTGTTATAGAATTCAATGATAATTTTTCCGATCACTTTTCTCTTTAAATATTTAATAAATTGAGCTGAAATTTTGTAAGGAAGTCTAAAATATAATAAAGAAGGGCAGTGATGTGAAAAAGTTTTAATATTTTTAAAATTATTTATTAAAAAATAACTTTAAAATTATCAGTTCTCAAAATCACTTTTAATCAATTTCTCGGCTTTTCCGATTTCAAAGTATTTTTTTATAATTTATTTTAGAATTATTAAAACTTTTGCACATCACTGCTCTTCTTTATTATATTTTAGACTTCCTTACAAAATTTCAGCTCAATTTATTAAATATTTAAAGAGAAATGTGGTCGAAAAAATTACCATTCATTTCTGTAACAGTCACATGCTGTTAAAATCAAAGTATTCTGTCTATTAAATGATGATTGCTTCAATTAATATAATTGATGCAAATATATAATTTATGTAACCTAAATAAAAATGAGAATGTAATTATTTGATGTAAATAAATGTTTATTTTATAATAGACGAGTAATCGTTTATTTGAATCAAATTTGTTTTCAGTGTATAAAAAATAGAAAAATAAATGATTGTATACCTACAATCATACTAAAAGCCTATTTAATACCCAAAGCAGATGCAAATGATCTAAATGAAAGCATATTTGAATGACAAATAAGCAGAAGAGTGGAAATGCTTTCAAGTTTCAATTTGAAAGTACGAAAATCACGAAACAGACTTTAAAGAGCAATTTCTTTTGAAAAGAAAGTGAAAAAAAGTGAAAAAAGAAGAACACGTCTCTAAAGTATAATTTCAGGTGGATGTATTCACACCGTCTTCTAAGGTGAAAAAGAGCAAAAGAAGAGCCAAGTTAGTCGTGCGAGTCAGTTGACTTCACTATAAGGTAATAGGATTAACTTTCTCGAGAAACGGTAATCAGGGATAAAAATGCGACAAGTAGCGGCATTTGCGCTAACTAATGTCCTTCAAGCAGCTAACCAAGTTAGGAGAGCGCGGGTTTTCCGCCGTGGCAGTTTGTTAGCTTGATAATTGGCCATTTTTATGCTAAAGGATGTGCCACCCTCGCAACTTTGTCGTCGTGAGAGTAGCTTTTCTCTCTCTCTCTCTGCGCCGCTTCGCCAAAATGTCGCTAGCAATTGTAACCTTTTACTATATACACGATAAGGCGCTAACGGGGTAAGACGATTATTAAACGATGCCTACACACTCAAATATACACCCCCTCCCCCCATTCCCCCTATCCCTTACCCAAAAAACTTTCCTCCTTTAATTACAAAACATTTAGAAAATATTTCCCTCCTTTTCTCCCCTTTATACATAATTACAATTTTCTTCCTTCCACCCCTACCCGAGTTTACAATTTTTATTTTTTACTATCTTATTATCAAATAATTTATGAAAAATTTATTAAATTTCACGTTTAAACCAGAAGATCATCAAAAATTTATAATGAATAAATTATTTTCATTTCCATAAATTTGCGATAATACACTGAAAAAAACATTATTTGCTTCAAATAACCGACTATTATCAAATAAATATTTACTTGCTCTTTAAATTTGAATTAGTAAAAATGTTTACTAATTTCAATTAGTGACTTAGTAAATTAGTAAATTTTACTAATAAATTAGTAGAAATTACTATTTATTAGTAAAACTACTAATAAATAAAATAGAAAAAATTTACTAATTCAAAAGCAAAAAGTCAGCCACTAATTCAAATTAGTAAACATTTTTACTAATTTAAATTTAGAGAGTGAATCAAATAATTTTTATTTGAATCAATTAAATAGTATTTTAACAAATAATTTTAGTATTTGAAGCATAAACTATTTACTTGATTCAAATAAATTTTTTTTCAGTGAGACCTTTCTTTTAATTTTAAAAGATAACATTTTTTTTAAACACTTAAAATTTTTGTAAATTTTATAAACTCAAAAAAATATATTGTTGCGACTAAAATAACCGATTTGTCTATTATCAAATAAATATTTACTTGATTCAAATAATTTTTATTCGATTCAAATGAATCATATTTAAACCAACAATTTCAATATTTAAAGCAAATACAATTTAATTGACACAAATAAAAATTATTTTCATACAAGTAAATATTTATTTGATAACAAACAAGTAATCATTTATTTGAATCAAATAAATTTTTCTTCAGCGTAATTTTAAATCTAATTTTATTAAAACTTCTGAAAATAATTAAATTATTTCTAGAAATTTTATTAAAATTTTTAAAAATAATTAAATTATTTCTAAAAAATTTATTAAAATTTTATTAAAAATAATTGAATTCCTGCAAAATTTTAATTATTTATGAAAATCGTTGAATTCTTGCGACAAATTTTATTAAAACTTTTGAAAATAATTAAATCATTTCTAGAAGTTTTATTAAAATTTTTAAAAATGTATTGAAATTACATACAAAACAATTAAATTTCCTCATAGAATTTAATTAGTTTTAAAAATAAATAAATTCTTGCGAAAAGTTTTATTAAAATTTTTGAAAATTCGAAATTTTGTAAAAAATTTTATTAAATTATATTAAAATTAATTGAATTCCAGTGAAGAATTTTATCGTTTATAAAAAAAATTGATAACTTTCGAAGAATGTTATTAAAATTTTTGAAAATAATTGAATTCATCAGGATTTTGACAATAATTGAATCGTTTTGAAGAATTGTATTCAATTTTATTTAAATAATTGCATTTTTTGAAAAAAAATTTAGTAAAATTTTACTAAAAATAATGAGATTCCTGCGAAAAATTTTATTATTTACCAAAATAATGAAAGTCTTACAAAGAATTTTTTTTAATTAACAAAATTACATCTTAACTAAATTTTCGAAATCCAAACAACCAAAACATCAAAATTTTTTTTAAATTTTTGTAAATAATTTAATTGTTCTGAGAGCTTTATTAAATTTTTGAAAATAATTAATTTCTTTCGAGAAATTTAATTCAATTTGTTTTCGAAATAGTTGAATATTTAAAAAGAATTTCATCACAAGTTTTGAAAAGAATTGAATTTTTTCGAGAATTTTTATTAAAATTGAATTCAATTTTAATGAAAATAATTGAATTCCTGCAATCAATTTTATTATTTCTGGAATTAATTGATTTTTTTCGAAGATTTTTATTAAATTTTTTGAAAATAATAATAATAAATTTGTTAATTAGTTAAGTGAATTTTGAAAATTCTTGAATCTGAAATTATTTAAAAATTGAAGTAGATATTTAAAAATTAGAAATTTAGTTTGTATAATACTTAATATGCGTTTCGTTCGCTGACGCGCATAACATTTGTATAAGTGTATAATAAATAAATTTATTTAATTTAAATTAAATTTGAATTTGAATTAAATTTATTCAATTTCACGTCCAATAAGCCAAAAGCATGAACTATATATATAAAAATAAATAAATTTATTTAAATTAATAATTTATTTAAATGGAAATAAAATTGAAAAGTATAAAGATAAAAAATAGTTTTCTTTGAAATTCACAGAGGCCGAAAAGGTAAGACAAGGTCCCAATTGCGCAAGTTTGAAGTAAAATCGTCGTGGAGTAAATGGAATGGGATTTAAGTGAAGAGATGAAGAGAAGGGAAGCGGTTATTGTGAGCGGTGACGCGCATCATTTGATCGGTGAGTATAGTGTAAAGCTAAGGTTGTGTATATACGCCATTTCCCAGTTCCCCTGAGTTGGAGACCTTCCGTTGCCAAAGTTGCGCAACGCTCTGGGGGTTGATTCTACCCCCGCAGGCCGGCCAACCTAATGGAAACAAGAAATTGCCACAAACAGAGTTACCTACGCCTCGACGCCTCGTAAATATCGCCATCGCCGTCAGAACCCGCCAATTGAAAAGGCGAAGAATCCTTTCGCTTCAATGCAAAAACCAACACACCAACAAAATTCGAAAATAGAATATCACACAGTAAACCCCTTTTCCTTTCCTATCCTATATATACGTATAAAACCACTTCCAACCCTCCACCACTAATGCACTTTTAGAAAACAATTCTTTTCTTATCATTCTTTTTCTTAGAAATATTCAATATCGATAAACTTCATTATTTGTAATTATACATTTTTCAATTTTCATATTTTAATTATATTATTTTACTTATTACTTCGTAAGGCAATAATATAACAATAATATAAATAATATAGTGTTATATAATATAGAATAATTATTTTCCTGAAACAAGGCTCGAACCAGTGAAAGTTATTAAAAACGCGGACTTTACGGACCAAAATAAAAGAACATTTTACTTAAAACTAGAAATTAAATTTTTCATAACTATAAAACAAGAAGATATCGATTACTCCGAGTCTTCCGAGTCTTCGACTCGGAGTGATCGATTTCTTCATGTTTTATAATAATTAAAAATGACCGACTGATAAAATCATTATTTTATATTATAAGAATATTGTTATTGCAATTTCTTTAAAATTATTTTCATTATTTCAACTCAATTATTATTTTCAAAAATTTTTTTAAAATATTCTACTTTAGATCAATTATTTTTAACAATTTTCGAAAAAGTTCTTTGACAATTTTCAAATCCTTTTTTTTACAATATTCAATTTCACGAAATTTCAATTATTCCTAAAGTCTTCAATTAAATGCATATTAGAAAACAAAAACTTCAAATAATATAAAAAAATCAATCAAACTTTTTCAAAGTTTAATTATTTAAATGCAAAAGTAAATAATTTATTGAATAATTGAATATTTCTCAAAATTCAATTCTCATAAAGAATTTTAGTAACAAATTTTTCAATAATTGAATTCTTTTTGTCGAATTTTATTAAAACTTGCATGAAAATAATTACTTTTTTCAAGGAATCCAATTAAAATTTATTGTATGAAGAATAATTAAAATTCTCTGATGAGTTTTATTATTAGTAAAAATAATTGAATCCTTTAGAAGAATTGTATTACTCTTGAAAATAATTGAATTTCTGTAATAATTTGAAACTTCTCGAAAATTAAATTTTTTCTACTGTTTTTAACTAAAATTCTTCTATAAATCCATTATTTTTAATAATTTTTGAAAAAGTTCTTTGAGAATTCAATAATTTAACAGCATGTGATTGTTAGAACTTCAATGGTAATGTTTTCGACCAATTTTCTCTTAAAATATTTAATAAATTGAGTTTAAATTCTGTACGAAAGTCTGAAGTACAATAAAGAAGGGCAGTGATGTGCAAAAGTTTTAATATTTTTAAAATTAATTATTACAAATTAATTAATTAATAATTATTAAGGGGCACACCTAGAGTGAGTGACTGAAAAAAACGTCGATTTTTAGAAATTTTTTTCAGGGAAATTATTGCATCTAATTTTTTTAAAGTTTTGTACATGTATATTTGTATAAATAGTGAACATTTTGTAATTTTTTCAAAGAAAAATATCTGTTTTTTAAAGAGTTATTCGCTGTATCAAAAAAAAAACCAGTTTTCCCACTGCTGCAGTTATTGCGGCCTTCTGAGTGACTGAAATCAAAAAAACCAAAAAGATTATTAAACTAGAAGATATTTGCCGTACAATGAGGCTCCAGTTTTTTTATTGGATGAAAAATAAAATTTTGGGATGCCAAGAACCATCGGATTTTTTTGGCGAAATTGAAAAGCTTTTTTCAAAACTCCGACATTTTGTTGCAATTCAATATTTTTTGACATCCGAGGGTCATTGTACGGCAAATATCTTCTAGTTTAATAATCTTTTTCGTTTTTTTAATTTAGGTCACTGAGAAGGCCGCAATCACTGCAGCAGTGGGAGAACTTTTTTTTTTCGGTTACTCAGGAGATAGCGAATAACTTTTTAAAAAAAAGATATTTTTCTTTGAAAAAATTACAAAATGTTTACTATTTATACAAATATACATGTACAAAACTTTAAAAAAAATTAGATGCAATAATTTCCCTGAAAAAAATTCCTAAAAATCACCGTTTTTTTCAGTCACTCACACTAGGTGTGCCCCTTAACTTCTTCAAAATTATTTTCAACTTTTTAATTAAATTATTAATTTCTAGAATTTTTAACTAAAATTCTTCTTTAAACAATTATTTTTAATAATTTTCGAAAAAGTTATTATTTCTAAAAATTCATTCGAATTTTATAAAATTTTTTTTAAATAATTGAATTCTAACGAAGAATTTAAAAAAAATCATTTTAAATAATTGATTTTTTTCGAAAAATTGTATGAAAATTGTGTTTGCAAATAATTAAATTTCTGCGAAAATTTTATTATTTGTGAAAATAATTGAATCTCTGTCAAAATGTTATTAAAATTTTTAGAAAATAATTCGATTCTTTTGAAAAATGTCTTTAATTTATTGAATACAATCGAATTTGTTAATAATTGTATTGAGAATAATTGAATTCCTGAGAAGAACTTTATTATTTATAAAAAATAATTTAATTCTTGCGATGAATTTTACTATTTATAAAAACAATTGAATTATTGTTTCGAAAGATTTATTAAAATTTTAGAAAATAATTGGATTCTTTCGAAAAATGTTATGAAGAATTAAAAAAAAATTGAATTCTTTTATGAAATGTTATGAAAGTTGTATTAAAAATAATTAAATTTTTGAAAAGAGTTTTATTACTTTTAAAAATAATTGAATTTTTGCAATTATTTGTAACTTCTCAAAAATTCTCCAAATCATATCGTTAAATTTACGAACTTTTCTTGCTTTTTCAATAAAATTACGGACTGTACGGACCTTTTTTTTTAAAAAAAAACTTACTTTTACGGACTTTAAACAAATTTACGGACCTAGTTCGAGCCCTGATGAAATTATTATATTTAAACCGAAATTATTAACTTTTGGTTCATATTCAAATAATTTTGCTGACACTCAGAGAAAAATTTATTTGCGGATTAACAAATTTTAGTTGAAATAATTAAATAAATGCAACTACAATTCAGTTATTAATGAAAGATTTGTTTGATTCAAGCAAAAATTTTTTGCAGATGAAACTTCTTTATTCGAACACAAAATTTATTAAACTGAACCTAATCTATATTTAAATAATAAAAATCTTCTAAGTTTTGTTAGCTTAAAAAAAATTTTTATTCACAAACATTTTAATTTTTGTATAAATTTTTAAAAATTTTCTGAATGAATTTCTTTGAATGAAATTCTCTGACATTCCCTGACTTTTCCATTACTTCCCTGACTTCCCTGAACGTTAGACACCCTGCTATTAAATAAAATTTATTTACACCAAGTAAAATTTGTTTCGACCAAATGAAGTTAATTTCTATCAAATAAAATTTGTTTGTACAAAGTAGAATTTATTTCTACCAAATAATGTTGATTTCTGACAATAAAATTTATTCGTACCAAATAAAATCTATTATTTTTGTACGAAATAAAACTTATTAATAAAATTTAGTTGCGACGAATAATGTTTTTTCTATCAAATAAATATTACTTGAAACAAAGAACATTTATTTGTACTGAATAAAATTTATTTTTTACCAAATAAAATTTATTTGCAATAAATAAAATTTACTTGTGGGCCATCCATAAATTACGATATCAATTTTTTATCCTTTTAGACCCCCTTCCCCCTAAATAGGTAACATAGTTCATGGATGGCCCCTTGCAACAAATAAACCTCGATTTAAATGTGTTACAAATATCCCTTTTCTCCAGGCATATAAATTCAATTTTTCAATGAAAAAAAACGATTTTTTAGAAAAATCAAAAAAAAAAAAAATAGAAAAATATTTCTAAAAATCCACCCGATACCAACAGTTAAATAATTAAATTCGGAAATTTGAAATAATTCAGAAAATACAATGAAAAGTAGAGGGAAACTATCGGGCACTGTATACTTATATATAATACGAAAAGTATCAAAATAAATGACAGCCGCGGTTTAAAATAAATATCTTTCTCTCTGTTGTAGAGAGCGACTTGGTAGGCATCCTGTGTAGTTGCACGAAAAGCAAAGCGGATGTCGTCGGGGCAAAGTTAAATTAAATCACAGCGTAGGCAGCTAATATTGTAGTTTATCTGGCGGGACATTAGCGCGGTGAAATATGCCCTCCTTCGTAGAACTTAAAATCAAGATCCTCGAAGTTCCTCGCGCAAGGCATCCTTCCTGCTAAGTCGCGCGTGAAAATACTAATTATTATACCGATTATTAATACGAAAACTTTATACCGTCATGCACAGTACGTTGGCTGTTATAACGTTTCCAAGTTCTAGCGCGCAGAGGTACACGAGTCTAAACTGGTGACGCAGAGGGGATTATCCTTTAGTTATAATAACGCTTGGTTATCATTCATTAGAAGCTTGCCAATTAAGATCGTGTTAATTAGGAAAAACAGTTCCCCCCACCCCCTTTCTCAAAACATGTTGTTGATCATTGTTCAAAAACATTGAACTCAATTCATCAACGGGACAATAAGTTGATAAACCCTTTTTTTCATCATTCAAATCAATTTTTAATTGATTCCTTCTCAAGTTATTTATTTTCGAAAAAATAAATCCATCAATAAAAAATTTTACAGACTCACCGGCCATCACACTGAAAAATTAATCACTATGCCAAAGTTGCCTTCTGTCTCAAAGTCCTTTCCGAAAATCCTCCTCCATTCGAAAATTGAGAATATCTAAACAAATTTTCGTAAGACAATTGAAATAAATTGAAAAATATACAATTTAAAAGAAAATACTTACATAAAATTGAATTTATTTTTCTCCGCAGATGTCAAGGATGGATCGGTCGATTTCAAGGAAACGAGTAAATGTTTTTGACTCAGTTTTCTATCATCGATGTTTTTCCTTTCCTCCTATTTTCGAAAGAAAAAAAAATTATTTGTTAAATGGGACGGAAAATTGAAAACGACACAAACGTTGAATATTTTCACGCGCTAATATTTTTCATAGTATGCAAAAAAATAAAAATATTCTCTCCTCTCCCTCTCTCGTTTCATTTTGAAAATCGAGAAAAAAGAAATTGCAGTGAATTGCTTAATATTGAAAATTCTAAACACTAATTTCATATTAAAGCGGATGTTTATAATTTATAAGATGATAAATCCCTTCAGTGTTCATCGAAGTATGTGCAGGATGAAGTGGAGCGAAATGGGGTAGCGTGGCGTGTACTAATAAACCTGACTATGTTTCCGTAGTTATATTACACATCAACCCGCCTATCTACCTACCAGTCTAATCTAATGATGTTATCATCGTTACATATTATCTGGCTTTTGGAAACTCACTTCGTATATAATGACTGTACCACATACTCGCAATTAAATGTAATTTATTATTAACTAATAATAAAGTCGTCAATATTAATATACTTCTTTACGAAATTTACTTTTCTAATTTAACTATGCATATGTATCAAGAAAAATTCAGGGTTGTCACAAAAATTTAATTTTGCTTTTCCCTGACTTTTCCCTGATGTCCAGAAAAATTTTTTATTTTTTCCCTGACCCTGAAGATTATTCTCATTCACTCCAAACATTATTAGATTTTCGAAAAAAATGTTGTATTACATTTATTTACGAATTTCTTTAATTGGAAAATTATTCAAAAATAATAATAATAATAATAATAATAATAATAATAATAATAATAATAATAATAATAATAATAATAATATAATAATAATAATAATAATAATAATAATAATAATAATAATAATAATAATAATAATAATAATAATATAATAATAATAATAATAATAATAATAATAATAATAATAATAATAATAATAATAATTTCTTTTTTAAATAAATATTCAATCATTACCTATTATTTTTCTATAGAAATTAAGATTTTCAAATTCAAACCTTCTGAAATTCGATAACTTTTGAGAAAAATATTATAAAACACAAATTCAATTATTTCTAAAAGTTCACTCTATAATGCTTTTAATATTCATTTATAATTTAAAAGTTTAAGTGAAATTCATTTTTTAATCAATTTTTATCAGTAAATTATTCGAGAATTCAATCATTTAAATACAAAAATAAATAATTTATTAAGTATAATTGAATTTTTATGAGGAATTTTAGCAAAGTTTTTTAAAAATAATTGAATTCTTTCGGCGAATTTAAAAAAAAAAATTTAAGAACAAATGCAATTTTCTATCATTTTATTAAAAATTGTACAAAAAATAATTGAAATTATGCGATAATTTTTGTTATTTATGAAAATTATTGAATTTTTGCAACGAATTTTATTAAAAAAATTTTTAAAGACTTGAAATCCTATGAATAATTTTATTAGAAGAATAATTGAATTCTCGTAACGAATTTTATTACATTTCAATTTAAATAATTGAATTCTTTTAAGAAATTTTATTAAAATAGTAGATTTTGAAAATATTTTAATTTCAGCGAAGAATTTCATTATTTGTAAAATGTAATTAAATTCTTGCAAAAAATTATTAAAAACAATTGTATTTTTCGAGAAATTTATTTAAAATTGTATTAAAAATAATTGAAATTCTCTGAAGAATTTTATTATTTAAAAGAATAATTAAATTCTTACAAAGAATTTTATTAATTTTTTTTTAAATAATTGAGATTCTGTAAAGAATTTTATTATTTATGAAAATAATTGAATTCTTGCAACGAATTTTATTAAAAAAATTTTTTAAAGAATTGAATTCCTATGAAAAATCTTATTTGTGAAAATAATTGAATTTTCGGAGAAAAATATTTATATTTATGAAAATAATTAGTTTCTTGTGAAGAATTTTATTCAAATTTTTTTAAATAATTGAATTCTCGAGAAAAATTTTATTATTTATGAAAATAATTGATTTCTTATGAAGAATTTTATTAAAATTTTTTAAATAATTGAATTCCCATAAAAAAATATTACTTGTGAAAATAATTGAATTCTTAAGAAGAATTGTATTGAAAACAATTAAATTATGTAGGTAGGTAGGAAAATTTTAATAAAATTGCAATTTTATTAACAAAATCTTGTAAAGAATTTTGTCAACATTTTTTTAATAATAGAATTTTTAAAAGATGTTTATTTAAATTTTTCGGAATAATTGAATATCTCAGAACTATTTTTATTTAATTTCCTGAATATATTTGAATTCCTTCGAGAAACTTCATTAAAAAAATTAAAAATAATTGAATTGGTGCGAAGAAATTTATAAAAAAATTGATAAGTAATTGAATTCCTGTAAAATTTGTATTAATATTTTGTTTAAATAATTGAGTTCTTTTGAAAAATTTTATTAAAATACTAAATATTATAAATAATTGAAATGAGGAAATTTTTTGAAAATAATAGAAATTTTGACAAGAAATATACTAAATTTTTTGAAAATAATTGAATTTCGGAGAAGAATTTTATTATTTTTAAAGTTAATTGAAATTTTAATGAGAATTTTTTTAAATTTTTGAACATAATTGCATTTATGCGAAGAAGTTTATCAACTTAGAAAATAATTGAATTTCTGTAATTAGTTGTTCTTAAAATTTCTATTTAAATTCATTAAAATTTGATATTTTCTAAATTTTGAAGTAAAATTATTCATTAAATAATTTATAAGTAATAATTTTATGATAGTTGTTCAAGAATTAAGTTATTTAAAAAGAAACTATTATTAGAAATAGAAAAAATTGAAGGGTTTGTATTTAAATTCTTTGCAATTTCATAGTTTATGAGGCAAACAAAAAAGATACAAAAATTCAGGATTTTCTTATAAATTCAAAAAATTACATTTTTTCCAATACTTTTAATAAAAATCCCTGACTTTTCCCTGATTTCCCTGACAAATTCTAATTTCCCTGACTTTCCCCTGAATTCCCTGACCTATGGCAACCCTGAAAATATAAAATTTGTCGAAATATGTATCATTTTTTAAACATCAACTTACCAGATTCGCTGCCTCCACGGCTTCTTCTAAAACGGCTAATCTTGCCTGAGTTAAAACTGCATTCAAATCAGCGCCAGTGAATCCCGTTGACAAATTTGCCAACTCTTTTAAATTTAGGTTCTCTGTATTTATACGATGAGATTTGCATATGGCTTTCAAAATCTCCTCCCTCTCAATCTGAAATAAACAACCAAATTTTGAATATTACCTTTTCTTTCTTCACTAATACAAAGTTATTTTTATTTTGTTACGAAAACCAAAGAATAGTTTAAAGCAAGTAATAGTCAACTTATTAAACAAGGCAATCAAAATTAGATTTTTTGCGATAAAAAAACATTAAATTGTTAATATTAGGTATTAATATAATATCAAGTATTTTAGGGGATTTTATTAATTTTCGGTTTTAAAAAAAGGAAAAAGAAAAAATAAGAGAACCAACTGTGATCCTTAAATTTATTAAACAAGACAAAGAAAATTAAATTATTTTCCAATTAAAGAAAAACATTAAAATGTTAACAAACTCAAGTATAAAAAAATTTAAATATATGTGATTGATATAAATAATGTAAAATATAAACGAATGATAATTTTTTAATAATTTAAAATAGCGGTAATAATTAATTAATAAGAATGGCAAATTGCAAAACTATTGGTAAAGGATAAATTACCTCGTTTGGTAGAGGGCAAAGCAACAGTTTATCCAAACGTCCTGGTCTCAGAATTGCTGGATCTAATAAATCTGGCCTTGAAGTTGCTGCAACAATTGCAACACCTTCTCTACCCTCAACTCCGTCTAATTGTGTCAATAATTGATTAACTACTCTGTCAGTTACACCAGTGCTATCATGACCACGTCTGAAATTAATTGATTTTAATTAGTCAAAAAACACATAAACTTACTAAACATTTACTAATTTCAACAAGTTTCTAAATTTTATTTATCAAAATATATAATATTCATTATTATTTTCTACTTTATTTAAAATTAATTAATTAATATTTACCTAGGAGCAAGACTGTCGAATTCATCGAAAAATATTATGCACGGTTTTGCTTTCTGTGCCCTGAAAACATCACAATTTAATTTAATTAAAAACAAATTTTTAATATTTAAATTTTTAATTTAATAAATTTAATTAATAATTGATGAAATGGTAAAAGTGCCCTTTAAGATCCGGAGCCTCAATTTAAAAATTATTTTCATTAAAAATTTATTTAATAAATTTTAAAAAAGTCATTTAAAAAAAAGAAAATAAATATTTATGGTATTATAAAAAAAGTAATATTAAATTAGAAATTCTTTAATTTTTTCTAAAGTATTTTAAATTAAAATTTTCAACTTCCAGGAGACTCACTTTTCAAAAACGTTTCGTACTGCCTCCTCACTGGCACCTATGTATTTTGATAATAGCTCAGGACCCTGAAAATAAATCAATAAATATTTAATGTTGTTTTGTAAATAATAAAATCAGAGACTAATTAAAATATTCGAACAATAACTCAGTGAATAATAATTATTTAGAGAATAATAAAGTACTAATAAAATTAACCTTAACACTGATCACATTCAGTCCACATTCTTTCGCAATTGCGCTGGCTAATAAAGTTTTTCCAGTGCCCGGCATTCCATACAACAAAACTCCACTTTGTAATTTTATGGGAGCTTTTTTGAAAATTTGAGGGTACTTTAAAGGCCACTGTAGAATCTCAACTAACGTCTGCTTTATTTCTGTCAAACCTCCAATGTCTGACCACGTATTTCCGGAACCTTTGTACAAATTAATACCTTCCAAAGACATTGGCACACTATTATTCGAAGCCTCCAATAAATCTTCCTCAACAAGTGTAATTTTCGATTTTAATTCATTATTCACTGGAAAGGAAAATTTATTTTTAAATTCTGAGTGTCTTGAAAAAAAATTGATTAAACATGAAAAGAAAATTTGCAAAAAAAATTATACAAATATGTTTAAATTAAAGAAAAGAAAAACTACCATGTCTTTTCCAGGCAGTGAAAGCAGCTTTATCTGACATATCCACTAGATCTTGAATTAACCATCCTTCTGTCTTATTTCCGTAATGATCCCAATTAATTTCACTGGAAACTTCCATTTTATCTCGAAGTCGAACTTTCAAAATTTCAATTCTATCGTTCTGTGTTAAATAAAATTGAATTATTAAAAAATCCAAAGCAAAATAATAAAAAATTGAATTTTTGAGAATAAAAAATTAAAATACTTTTTCTAAAACCGGAATTGATACAATAGTCCGAAAAAAATGAACTCCTTTCGCAATTTTTAATTTTTCTCCAAGTTTATTTACATCCGAACAAGTAGCTATCAATGTGATGTAATAGCTCGTTTGATATTGGGACAATGTATTGAAAATCATATCTGTTATCCTGTCAAAAAATTGTTTAGATTATTTTACAGCTTAATTAAATATTTTCATCAAGAAACATTTTACTTGATCAAAATAAAAGAATAAACTATGTAAAACCGTAAAAAAACAAATTTGTTTCTAAATTTATAAGTATTTGAAGTATACTTTTATGTATACACGAAGACATCACAATAAAAATATTCATGGAATTTTTTTATCAAATTTGATCGAAATACGACAAAACGTACGATATTCTTCATAAAAACATTTTAAATAACAAGAAATTTGCGATATTGTAGTTAAAAAATCCAAAAATTGTCAAAACTGACATAACCTAACCTAAAAAAGTATACTGAAAAAAAATGAGATTACATATGTTTAAGTTACTATTTTAAAGCAGAATTTATTCATTATCATTAGAAAAACATGAAATATTTACGATTATTGGTCTTCGAGAACACGATTATAAATATAAACTCGAAATAATTAAACTTTTAATCCCCTTCTGAATCTGCATGACTGGTGCGTGAAATGCGCACAACTACTGTCGGCCATTTTCGCGCATGCGCAGTTGATAAAATTTCACATATAGAAATTTTCATAAAAATATTTTCAACTAACTCAATAATAACAGAAGAATAAATAATATTTTATAAAAAATAACTTGAGAAACTATTAAATATTGAGATAATTTAGTCACAATTAAATGAAAATACAAAAAATGTTAACCTAACCTAACAAAAATGGTCATTGAACAAATTACATGACTACATGCTTAACTTACCATTTTCTCAACAAATAATACATTCTCCCACTAAAATAACAAGTATTGATTGCGATCGACTATATTTTTGAACAAAGACAAACAAATGAAAGTATAGTAGAAATACTAAAAAAACCTCGACATTGTTGCGCGACAAAAGGCGATTGACGAATACTGCGCATGTGCGCAGAAAAAATTGGGAAAATGCATTTTCCCTCAAAATTTGTTATCACAAAAATATTAACTATATCAACAATGATAAAATAACAAAAAAATCAATATTTAATGGAAATAATTTAAGAAATAAAGTCAGATTGTGATAATTTAGACAAATAAATATACATGTAGTAAATAACGCCAATTTGGTTGAAGAAAGTAAACACTCAATATAAAAATCATGATTACCTGGTTAACTTACCATTTTCTAAACAAAAAATACATGCTGCTATTAAATAAACAAGTATTGATTGCGATGATCTAACTTCCGAAACAAAAACAACCATATTTTTAGGTAAAAAACACTAAAATGAAACCTAAAATGTTGATCTCTTACAACCTGGCTGACAAAACTCTACAGAACAATAATCGATAGTGTACAGTCTTACCAACCTTACAATCGATCAACTAGTCAAATCAATAACTTCCGGTGCGCATGCGCAGGAAATTAATTTTTACCCGCGAAAATGTGTTCAAATTTAAATATTTATAAAAACAGAATAAAATAATTTAATAAATTACCTATAGATAAATAACAAAAACTTATTAAAATGTTTTAAAAACGTTTACATTTGGATGAATTTTTTTTTTAAATAGATAAATCAACTATGATTACCTATATAAATTTTAAATAATAAATAAGAAAAAATATAAAAGCTTTCTGAACATTTAGTTATATAAGTGTAGATATAAATTTAAATTGTAAATTTAAAACAATTTAATTAATAAATAAGAATTGTTTATTTATAATTTTTATTCAATTATTTTTTTTTAATTTAATAATTCAATTTTTTTATTCTTATTTATTTTATTTCATCTATTTTTTATCTAATTAATTATGATAATAATAATCTAATTAATTAAAAAAAATCAATAATCGTTATTTAATTTAAATTTTTCTATTGTAATTATTAATTTATTAATTCGTTTTTATGTTAATTTTAAAACAGAAGAAAAAAATTGCTATTTGTAGACAAACCTTATCTCTCTGACCTTATTAAAATAATTTCGAATGGAATTTTAAATAAAAAAGGCGAATATTTTTCTCCTTTTTTCATAATAAGGAAATTAATTATCTAATAATAAAAGAATAATTTCTTTTGGTTAATATGATTTAAAGAATTATAGGCAGTTTCTATTGCGACATACTTATCATTAAATTTTTTTTAAAATTAAAATATTCTAAAAATTACCTGGCAGCATTCATTGAATCAGGAGTCATTTCTTCATCGTTTGTCGCAGCATTTGTTATGCTATCTAAATCGTCAAGAATAAGCACTGAATACTCGTGAAATATGCAATCTGCCATTGCAGACTGAATTACTTTTTGTATTACTTCCATTTTTTTGCCTGCAAAAAAAATCGTTTTATGAGAACCTTTTAAGTTTTCAAATGAATTATTTTGCATTTTATTTTTGAAATTATTTATATTAATTATATTTATATTAACTTATTTATTAATAAAAAATTTTTATAAATATTTAAAATTGAAAAATAATTTAATTTCTATAGACATTATTTTGTATTTTAATTTCAAATTTATTATTATTTTTTAGTGAAAATATTTAAGGAATATTTACTATTTTGTTTCTTAAATATAAAAATTTTGTGTAAGTACTAAAAATTGAAATATAATTAAATTTCTATAAAGAGACATTATTTTGCATTTTATTTTTGAATTTATTATTTTGTCAGTGATCATATTTAAATATTATTTATAATATTTATATTATAATATAATTTATTCGTTAATAAAGAAATTTTTTATAAGTATTCAAAATTGAATACTTACAAGTAATAATTGAATGCACAATTAAATATATCTATAAAGAGATATTATTGACTATGTGTATTAATAAACATACCTTTAAGTGGTAAACACTCAATTATATGTGTGTGAATAAAATACGGTGGCTTTTGTATTTGATTTACTAAAACTTTACAAAAAGTTGATTTTCCAGAGCCCATTTCTCCACAAATTAAAATATTTTCACGATTATATTTCAAGTCCTTTATATTATGCAATCCCAAACTCAAGCGCAATGTAAGTTCACATTTTGAAAGTAAATCTTCAAAAATTCTGAAACAATAATTATAAATTAATTTATTAAATTGTAATTTTTTGATAATTTACTATTTCTTATTAATTAATAATAATTAAGAATAATTTACTTTCATAATTAAAAAAATACAAAATTAAAAAATAAAAAGAAGGGTTGAAAAAGTATCTTACCCGAGTGTAATTTTTTTAATCCATGATTCATCATTCTGTAGATCTTGATTAGTGTCTCGACCAGTATTGTTTGCTACTATATTCACGTGTATTTTCAAATTCGATAAAGTAGTAGCGTCGAGACGAGCGTATTTACACTCAGGAATAATTTTCAAAAGACAAGTCTTTCCATTATCAAATACAAGTTTGGCACAGGAATTTATAACAATTCTCTCTTTTTTCGTAAATCGATTCACAAAATTTTGAAAATCTTCAGAAGTCACATTATCATTTAGAGAAAATATCTCAATTGACGAAATTTTGTTGTCCTCTGATTCATATGATTCCAAAAGTACTTTCCCTCCAAGTCTGACTTTCAAATTCATTTTTAAATTCGACGATAGATAAATGCACTTATGTAGAGAAGTCGCCATGAAATATTCTTTATCAACTGAACTAGAGCACTTCTCCAAATAATCTTCCAAACACAATAATTTGACAATAAACTCCGTTGACTCTTTGGGAATATTTTGAGTATCGTCCCTTAGGAAGTCAGTACCCGTTTCAATGTACTGTAAATTTTCCTTGACTTTTTTTATTTTACAAAAATTCTCCTCCGATGAATGAAAAAAATTTGGCAAATGACGTTTGTGAATAAAAACGTTATACGGACACTGTAAGGAAACGTCGAATTCATTTGCCTCTGAAATATTTTCTATCTTAAACATTTCATGCACACGGAAGACTTCAGGAGGACCAATATTTATGTATTTATTCAATTCTGCCTGAATATCGACAGAAAAGTTTTCCTCATTTGTGATTTTATTTGTCTTGGAAAACATCGGTGGCAGATACTTGAATATACTCCACATTCCACTTGCAGAATTTACATCATGTGAAACTGACGACTTTTCAATACACTTTGTACCAGTTTTAACAATTGCATTTTTCACATGCACTTCGGAATCTTCGAACAATTTTCCATAACGAAAATTCGGATTGAGGGAATCTAATGAAAATTTAATTTAATTATTTTAAATGATTCGATAAATATTTAATCAAGAAATGAAGAGATAAACAATAGAAAAATCTGTAATGATTACCAACGAGAATTGTTACGTGAAAACGTTTGGAAACCCACACGACAATTGGCTGATGTCTCGCAACAACAGATATTTGATCCAAAAGAATAGACTGAATTTTATCGCATTGATGTTCCTGAAGAAAAATTGAATTATTTTAATTTTGTTTTATTAGAAATAAATTAAATAAGTAGAATTAGAAATAAAAATCTATATTAATAATCGTTGTATTCCGCGGTAATCTGTTCGCAGTTTGAAGTTAGTTGTTTGCTTTTTGTTTATTAATTTATTTAATAATTTTTCTTCAATGTTTTCAATTTTTCAATTTATGTATTAAAAATTATCAAATTGTAGCAAAGAATTTTATCATAAAAATTTGATAATTGAATTTCTTCGATGAAATTTATTATTTAGGAAAATAATTGAATTCTCGTGTAGAATTTTGTTAAAATTATGGAAATTCGAATTAAGTTCTATTTAAAGGATTTCTTTTAATTTTTTTTAAAAAAGAATTTAAATTAAAGTTTCTTTAATAATTTTAATAAAAAATTTTACAAAATTATTGAATTTTATGAACAATTTCTTTTAAGTTTTTAAAAAGATCATGTTTGTCAATAATTGAAATTAAACATTTAATTATTGAATTTTATTAAAATTTTAGAAAATAATTAAATTCTTTTGAAATATTTTATAACGAATTAAGAAAAAAATTGAATTTTTTCGTGAAATTTTTTGAAAATAATTGAATTTTTGCAAAGCTTTTACTATTTAAAAAAATAATTGAATTGTTTTGAAGGATTATTAAAATTTTAGAAAATAATTGTATTCTATTCAAATTTTTTATAACGAATTAGGAAAAAAATAGAATTCTTTCTTGAAATTTTTTTAAAATAATTGATTTTTCGCAAAGAATTTTACTATTTATAAATATAGGTAATTGAATTTTTTTGAAGAATTTATTAAAATTTTAGAAAATAATTGAATTCTATTGAAATGTTTTATAACGAATTAAGGAAAAAATTGAATTCTTTCGTGAAATTTTTTGAAAATAATTTATTTTTTGCAAAGCTTTTACTATTGAAAAAAATAATTGAATTGTTTTGAAGGATTATTAAAATTTTAGAAAATAATTGAACTTTTTCAAAAAACATATTATTAAACATTTTTAAAAAATTGAATTCTTTCATGAAATGTTATTAAAATTGTATTAAAAATAATTTAATTTTTGCAAAGAATTTTACTATTTATAAATATATTTGAATTGTTTCGAAGAATTTATTAAAATGTTAGAAAATAATCGAATTCTATTGGAATTTTTTATAACGAATTAAAAAAAAAAATTAATTCTTTTGTGGTTTTTAAAAAGTTGAATTCTTTCATGAAATGTTATTAAAATTTTATAAAAAATAATTGAAGTTTTGTAAAGAATTTTACTATAATTATAAATGAAATTGAATTGTTTCGAAATATTTATAAAAATTTTAAAGAATAATTAAATTCTTTTGAAATATTTTATAACAAATTAAGAAAAAAATTGAATTCTTTCGTGAAATTTTTTGAAAATAATTGAATTTTTGCAAAGATTTAACTATTTAAAAAAATAATTGAATTTTTTCTAAGGATTATTAAAATTTTAGAAAATAATTGTATTCGTTTATGAAATATTATTAAAATTTTGTTTAAAAATAATTTAATTTTTGCAAGAAAATTTACTATTTTTAAAAATAATTAAATTCTTAAGAAGAATGTTATTATTTATGAAAATAATTGAATTCTTGCGAAGAATTTTATTAAAATTTTTGAAATCAATAAACAAGAATAATTAATTAGTAAATTAGTTAATAATTGAATTTTTTTAAAGTTTGGATCTTAAATTATTCAAAATTTTATATTTGAAAATAAAAAATTAGTTGTTTATACAGTACGTACTAGAATTTCTTGATCTTGTATACTTTTTGGAGTTACTATTACACTTGTAAGCGAAGGTGGTTCAGATTCACAAGTAATAAAAATTTCATCACCTTCCTCAATCCCTAAGCTTCTTGCAAAAGTTGCACTTAATGAAGGGTAACCATTTGGACTTGGTAATAAATACCACGATAAATAGTAATCTGCAGATTTATGAGTCAGTCTTACAACATTTGGCTGTGGAAAATAAAATTTTGCCTAATTATTTATAAGTATTCCAACTATTCCTATAACTAGTTTATTTTATTGATTTTATTTAATTTATTTATTCTATAAGTCAAAAATTGATTTCATGACATTTAAAATTTAGCCCGCAAGAAAGATTTGAAAAACTTTTACCAGCGATTTCTGTATTATCAAAAATTCCATGGTAAAAGGAACAAAATTGAAATTATCATCACTCGATATTTAAATTTAAATAAAAAAAGAAAAAAAAAACATAAATAATGTCAAATCATTATTTATATTTGAGGTTATAAACAAACGTTGAGCCGTTGAGCATGTTGCGTATAGTTTAACATGTAGCAATAAACATTAAACAATTCAATTAACATACTGACCTTTGATATTAATTTTCGCAACCACGTATCTGGCAGATATAGAAAACAATTATTTACACTAATATATTTAATTATAAAACGTTCTTCTTGCATTTTTCTTTCTCCAAGTACGGCCCGCCAAAAAATTGCAACTAAAAAATAATTTTAATTCATAACAGTTTTTTACCAACCTAGAAATAAAAAATTCTATTCTGCATTACCAACATATTTTCAATATAAGAAAAACATTATTTAAATTTCATATTTTAGGAAAATTGTAAAAATTCAGTATTTATCCAAATAGAATTAACGATTTAAAGAAATATATTGACAACTAGTATTAAAATCTACATGATTTGCAAATTTAAAATGTTCTGTGCAAATTTCCTGCATTGCTTGTAATTATTCCGAAACATAATTACAGTGATATTAGTTATTAATTAGTAAATATAGAGCAAAGAAATTAATTTCAGTATACTGGCTAAACTTCCGCACTTTGACTTATTGTTTAACAAATTCAACAAATTAATTTCAAATAAACAATGTGTGTATCGAACATAACCTACAAATAATTTTCCAAGTCTGAATTTCCCGAACAAAACAAATTACAGCGCTGACTATGACACTGAATTTTAGTGCAAACTTTTATAACATAACATACGATGAACAATACGTTTTAAAACAAACTATAATTAAAAAATAACAACGATAGAAAATTAATGTTCAGAATCATAACATTGAAAACACTTGTAAACACACAACTGAATTGTTGGCAAGAATGAATTCCTACTATGTTGGCAGAACGTGAGATTACAGTTACTCTTGGTTCGCACATTTGCCGCTAGGTGTCACCTACGAGGTTTTCTTCTTGTTAATGAATAATTCTGATTGGCCAGAACCTGGAGGCATCGCCAATCAGAGATTACTGTAACCGAAAACTGACCTTTCAAACGAGCATCAATCTAACTGCAGTTGTTCCTTGCTGCATGGACGAATATGAAGTAACGTACAAGTGACAAGATTTTCATAAATGAGAAATCTACACCTTCTGGAACATAATATCTCTGAATAATACTTGCAGGTAAAGAATATTTATCATTTTTATCGAGTATTTCACCATTAAATTGTTATTTTTCATATATTTCATTCAAGATAATTGATTGTTTTGAGCGTGAGAAATGACGTGGGTGGCTTCCCAAGCGACTGTTAATATTTTGTATTTAATTACTCCATATTTAATATCAGTGGTTTTTTTCATCAATTTACTATCTTATCATAATGAGAATTATATAATACATCTTGTGAAGTATTTTTTTCCCCTATAAATGACATTTTTCTCAGTTCCCGCGTTTTTATGTACTTTTTTTCGACAGCAGTCTTGTATATGGTTAGAATGTTCTGAATGTTCACCTCAAAATGTCTGGAATATTTACTTATTTCTGACAGAAACACACGTTGACTATTAGATGGGCAGTTGGGGTTAAAGTACTTTATTCTGTTTTGTAAATATTTTTAAAAGTTCTCTTAGTTTTCATAACCTTTTACCCCTTGTAAATACACGTAGCACGCCAGAATTTCAGTTGAAATTTTTCACCCTGAATTAATTAATTTTGACGATGACTTTCGTGATTCCATCTCACAGGTATACCTGTGAGCTTTTATGACAAGGACAAAATTTGTCTTTACAGTTTTAATTTTTATATTAAAATATTTATTTATACGTAATAATAAAATATATTTGGATAATTATTCTCTGTTTGAAAACATTTAATTTACATTGTTGTTATTATTATATTATGTAAATTTGACAAATATCTTTTCTTATCTCTTATAGTAGTATTTAATTCTAACCTAATTAAACTCACGTTAATCTTTTAAAATACCGAATCTTTTCAATCTTTAAAGGAACAAAAAATTTTCTTCATTTTTATTGCTCTTTAAACATTAAATAACAAACAATTTATTATCTTTTTTTTTCAATATGAATGAAATATGAATTAAATATGAAAGAAGTAGAATTTTATACTTATGAATTTTTTACATCATTTACTATCATTTGGATTAATTAATTTTAATTTATTAATTATGATACGAATTGTAATTACTTTTTAATTCTTTAAATAACAAAATAATACTTTGTTCTTAATTTGAATAGTGTTACGAAAAAAAACAAATTTTTTTCAGTTTTTCCACAATATCCGACAATCAAAATGGCACCAACAAGAATTCTTAGCACACAAAGCAAACCAAGTGGAACTGCAGTTCCAATGAGAAAAGGTGTGACTACTCGTAATTCTGTGACGAGCAATCAACTACCTAAACAAGCAGTAGTAATTAGGGAAACCAGACTTAAACGAAAAGCCGATGCTTCTCCACCCAAAGACAAAACCGTTAAGCGTTCAGCTCTAGGAAATATTACCAATGTGACCAAAGTACGATTAAAGGAATATTTTCAAATGTTTAGACATAATTTTTTTTAAAAGAAAATTATTAATCTATTTTTCATTTTTTAGGCCATTGGTAAAACCTTTACTCAAGTTAATGAGCCAAAGAAACTTGTGAAAAAAACAATTGTCACACAAACCAAAACCACAGTAACATCCAAAATTCATTTATCCTCACAAACAATTGGTCTTAGATCACTTGATAAAGTTTTAGTTAAAAATGACAATGCAGCACTCGTCAAGACAAAAATACAGCCACGTGCAACAAAATTTGTCAAAAAGGATGAGGAGAAATTGGAAATTCCCAAAGTTGCTGCATTAAGACGCAGCGTTGACTTAGAAAAATCCGAGGATAATTCTTTATATGTCAGCGCTTTAGAAGAAGTTTCTGAGGAAAGTTCCAAAATGGTGACGAGGAGTAGTGTTAAAGTGAGTATTTTTTTAAGTACTCTTATGAGACTTTTTCTTTTCAAATTACATAATAAATTTTTAATAAATTATATGAGGCATTCCATTTCAATAAATTTAAATAATTACATAATAGTTTTTAAATAAATTATAAGAGGCATTCCATTCCAAAACGACCCCTTTTGTAAACAATTGCCAATGTAAGACAATTTTTAAATGAATATTTTTTCCATTCAAGTGTCTTAAATTGGCAATTGTTTGGGGAGGGGTTTGTTTTTGAAATGGAATGCCTCACATATTCCATAATAAATTTTTTTGCAGGCTACACAATTGGTCCCCTTTTGTTCCCTTATTTCAGTTTTATCACTTTTTTCACCTTTTTTGTCGATTTGTCACCTTTTTCCCCTTTTTTGGTGATTTGTCCCCTTTTTTACCTTTTCTAATCAAAAATAAGGAAAAATAATTAATTATGATTCCAATAATTAAAATATTATTATTAATAGTTTTTTCCAGAAAAACAAAAATTCTAATACAAAACCTTCAATTTTTTCCATTTCTGTCCAAACTTTTTTTTTAAATAACTTAATTCTTGAAGAACTATCATAAAATTATTACTTAGAAATTATTTAATGAATAATTTTACTTAAATATTTCAAAATTAATTCAATTGAGGCCTTGGATCCAATAACTCGCCCGACGCTCGGAGGAACGCGCAACTGCCAGTCAGTGAGCAGTGAGCGCCTCTGGGCCACTCACTGCTACCCGACTGGTATTAGCGCGTGCCTTCGAGCGTCGGGCGAGTTATTGGATCCAAGGCCTCAATTTTAAAAGAGTTGCGTTTACAATTATTTTCATAAATAAAGATTTTAATTTCAAAGTTTATAAAATTTTAATTTTGAATGAATTTCATTAGAAATTCTAAAGAACTTAAATTTATGCAATAATTTTCAAAATTTAAATTATTCCAGAAATTAGTTAAATTTTTTAATATATATTTAATTAATTATTAAAAATTATAAATTTATCGAGGAATTTTAGTTAAAAACACTAAAAAAAACATTTGAATTTTGGAGAAGTTTTAAATGATTAAAAAAATTCAATTATTTTCAAAAATAATAAAATTCTTCGCAGAAATTCAATTATATTAAAAGATGTAAAGAAATTCTCGTCAAAATTTCAATTATTTCATGATCCACAAGTTTTGAACGTTCAAATGAACGAAATATTTTGTATTAAAAATATTTTCAGAAATTACTGATTCGAATAAAAATTTAATACTTAGATTCTACGTTGAAAAACTTTAAAAATTAATTTTTTTGATAGTGACTCAAAATTATTGTAATAAAAATTGAATTTGAAGCAGAAATAAATAAATTTCGTTCATTTGAACATTCAGAACTTTAGGATCACATTATTTCCAAGAATTTTCCTAAATTCAATGATTTCCAATATCTACAATTTTAATAAAATTCTCCAAAAGAATTCAATTATTTAAAAAAAATTTTATTAAAATTCTACGCAAACGTTTAATTATTTTCATAAGTAATAAATTTAATTATGTGAAAATTTGTTGATAAAATTCTTTGAGAATTCAATATTAAGGTACATTCAATTATTCAATACAAATTATTTATTTTTTTATTTAAATAATTGAATTCTCGTACAAGTTTTGGATAAAAATTGATTTTTTCGAAAAAAAATCAATTATTTGAAAATTTTTTGATAAAAGTCCTCGCAAGAATTCAATTATTTTTAATTCAATTTCAATTAAAACTCTGAAAAGAATTTAACTATTTTCAATAATTAATTTTAATTAAATTCTTTGCCGGAAGTCAATTATTTTTAATTCAATTTTAATAAAATTCGTTAAAAAGAATTAAATTATAATTTTATTAAAAACCGTCAAAAGAACTTAATTAATTAAAAATTAGTTGCTTAAATTGTTTATCAGACTTCAATTTTAAAAAACGTTCAATTATTCAATAACTTATTCATTTTTGTATTTAAATCATTAAATTCTCGTCGAATTTTCGAATAAAATTAATTTAAAAATGACTTTTATTAGTTAAATTTTTAGATAATTGAATATTAAAAGCATTATAGTATAAATTTTTAGAAATAATTGAATTTTGAAAAAGTTTCAAATTGAAATCTTTGAAATTCTGAATTTTTTATATTTTTAACTCACAATTCTGTAGAATTAATTTTTTTTCAAAAAGTTTAATTGAAATTTTTTATTTTCTGATATTGAATTGTAAATAAATACATTTTTAAAAATTCTCGGAAATTTTTTTAAAAACTATTATAAATAATTGATTTAAAGAAGAATTTTTGTTAAAAATTCTAAGAAATAATAATTTAATTGAAATAAAAATAATTTTGAAGAAGTTAGAGTAAAAATATTTTTTATAGTACAAAATAATAATCTTATCTCTCGGTCATTTTTTATAATAATATTCTCATAAATTGTTGAATTTCAAAAAGATTTGAATTTGAATATTTTGAAAATCTTAATTTCTATGGAAAAATAATAATGATTAAATATTTTTTTAAAAAATAAGTTATTGTTGTTTTAGATTAATTTTACAATTGAAAGAAATTCATAAATAAATGTTTTTGCAATAACAAAATTTTCTGTTTGACTAAATAGCAAGCACAAGGAAAAGTGGAGAAAAAGGAGAAAGCAGAAGAGGCGGAACCCATTAAGTCGATAGAAGTTGCTCCCGTAGAATTACGATTAAATGCACCGCCAGAGAGAAAACTTCCGGAAGGTGTTGAATGGGATTTCGATGGTGAAAATTGGTTGGACCCATTCCAGGTTTCACACTACGCAATGGACATTTTCAATTATTTGAAGGAAAGAGAAATGATTTTTCCAATTGGAGATTATATGGAGAAGCAAATTTGTCTTTCGCGATGGATGAGATCGTTATTGGTAGATTGGATGGTTGAGGTTCAAGAATCATTCGAACTAAATCACGAAACTTTATATTTGGCTGTGAAATTAGTTGATCTTTATCTAACAAAAGTGACTGTCGGCAAAGAGACGCTGCAGCTTCTTGGCGCTGCCAGTTTATTCATCGCAAGCAAATTTGACGTAAGATTCTTCATAAAAAAAAATTGAAACTAATTTTCTATTTTAGAATAAAAAAAAAAATTATATTTTTTTTATTAAAAATTATAAAATAAGTTAACTTGTTTATCTTTCTAATCTTTATTAATGTTGATTTTCTATTTTCAGGAAAGAATACCTCCGATGGTGGAAGATTTTCTGTATATATGTGACGGCGCTTACACGCAAAAAGAACTCTTAAGAATGGAAATGAATATTCTCAAAATTGTCGATTTTGATCTTGGAATTCCTCTCTCGTATCGATTTCTTCGTAGATACGCTCGGGTAATTATAAGAAAACAAATTTTCATTAATCAATAATGAGAGAATAATTAATAATAAAATATTTGTTTTATTATTTTTTTTACAGTGTGCAAAAGTTTCAATGCCAACTTTAACATTAGCTCGTTACATCTTGGAATATTCCTTGATGGACTACGCAACAATAATGTTCAGTGACAGTAAAATGGCAGCGGCTGCGCTATTCCTCGCTCTTCAAATGAAGGACTTGAGTGGCTGGACAGCGACTCTTGAATTTTATACCGGTTATGCACTGGCTGAATTAAAAGAAGTTGTCCTTGCACTAAATGAAGGACTACTTAGAAAACACAAAGAAGCCCTAGCCACCGTTAGAAACAAATACAGTCATAAGTGAGTATTTTCCATTTTCGATTTAATTTTTTATTTCCTTTTTTAAAAAAAAGTTTTTTATTTTTAATTTTTCCAGAACTTTTTTTAATCCAATTTTTCATTTTTTTCAGAATTTTCTTTGAAGTGGCAAAGGTGCCATTAAAAGAGGTGTTGGATATATAAATTCCCACACACACTGTAAGTATTTTTTGAAAAAAAAACTTAGAACGCGAAATTAATCACATTGATTGGTAAAGCGCTTGCTCATTAAGTTGAAAATTACGAACGAAATAAAAGGAGACAAGCGATTTGGACGAATTATCTACTGACGAGTGTAAACTCTTTTGTTGTGATAAACGACTAACGCGAATTGAGAAATTTAATTTTAACTATTAATAAAATAAAAATCTAGAGAGTATGACTGAAGTTTAGTTAACAGCTTTGTGCGTAATTTTGGAAATACGGTCGACAAGGATAAAGTGATTTCTATACAATCTTTTTTTTTTTATTTACTATTTATATATATAAATACCATTAACGTAATCATTTGCAGTCTCAGTATTTTTAAGCTATTTTGATTTTTGTTGAAAATTTATTTTAGCGCCACGCTTTTATTCTTTGTAGTACATTTATCTTCTTTTTTTTAATTTTACAATTTCTTTTAATTTTTTTTTGTCACCGTTACTTATCCACTCGCTAGTTTTCCGAAATATGCAAACTGAGGTACTAATTTTTATTATTGAAATCTTTTCAAATGATAGTCTATTATGAAATAAATCAGTAAAAAAAATCGAAAAAAAAAATTGCCGTTTTAGATTACAAGTGTGGCGCATTGTTATGCATTTTTGTTGCACTTTATACAGACTGATAACGGTGAATATTAAAAAAAATCGCGAGCAAAAATTTTTTTACAATGTAATATCTTTTGTGTAATATTAATCATTTGATTAACTATTCTTTATTAGGAAAAAAATAAAATGTAGTCTAGTACCAGTTCACATTAAAATGTATTTATATTATTAATGAAATAGACTGATATTTGACTGCATATTCTTGTGATAGGATTTTACTTCCCTTTCCGAGATATTTTCAAAATTTAATATTTTAATTTGATTTTTTTTTTAATTCATTAATTAAAATAAATTTTTTAATTTATCATTTGCTGGTTCAATATAATTTAGGGATTAAATTTGATATAAGTGGTTTTTTTTAAATATACGTAACTTGTTTGTGGAGCAAGTTAAATTTTACCCTAAAGGGTAAGAGAAAAGGAAACTAAAAAAAAAGCGCCGGGAATGTTTCAGAGTTGTAAATACAGATCGAATCTGTGACTACATGTATATACATTATTCCTTACACATTACGAGATTTGATAGAGAAAAAAAACGTGAATATGAATAATACATTGCTATTTTTTCTTTTTTTGATAAAATTATTTGGTGTACATATTTACAATGTTATTGCGTACTTTAATATCGACAGTAAATGTAATATCTATTATTTTTAAAGTGTGCGTGTGTATGTGGTTCATATTGACATGATTTAATTAATAAATCATAAAAAAAATAAATTATCTTTTTTATTAATTTCCTTCAATGCTTTCCGAAAATTTCCAGGTCTTCAAAAATCAAAGATTCAGAATAAAAAATATCGATATTTATTTTCATTATCAATTGGAAAAAAAAGCTAAATCAAAATTTATATTCTATAACAAATATATTTTTATAACAATATGTAAACAATTTTTGTATCATATTTTTTAAATGTAATACTTTTTCAATTTCATTTATAAAACAATATTGTCCCTAACTTTCAATAATTTTTTATAAAGATTTTTGAGACACTTTTTTAATAACATGGCACTAATTCTATAAAAAAAAATTTTTTTATAAATATTTTCATTTCTTTTCCTTTTTTTAGAAAATTAGAAAATTTAATATTTTCAAGGCTTTTTAATAAGACCTTTTTTCAGCCTCTTTCAAATATATAAAAATTTGTACACTAAGTGTCTAATTTTTTTACAAGATAAATTAGTAGAAGCGTAAAACAATGGCTGAATACAACCATTTAAAAAGTGCGTCCTGCTTTTTTTTATCTAATACATTTAGTAATAATGTATGTTTTTTCTTTTTGTTAATTGATAAATTATGGTGAACATTAATCAATAAATCTAAATTAATCAGATGAAATATAATTTTCAAAATAAATATTATCTAAATATAGATAAATATACAGTCTCTAAAAGCAAGATAATTTGATCGTTATTCGTTAATTATTGAGATTCATTATTAACACTATATTTATCAATACTACTCTTCAAAATATATTTTGAGTATAAACAATTTTGCAATAATTTGAAATTTGAATTAACTAATTTTGATTAAATGTACAATGAAGATTCATTTACTACTTTGCTATAAATTAATGAGTCGAAATGCATTAGAAAATAATTGCAAATTGTCTTTGCAAATGTTATATATATAATAAATAAAGCAATTTAAATAATGAGTAAATTGCTATACAAATATAGCCTGGGTCAAAGTGGATCTTTAGATAATTTTCTTGCCTGTATTCGCACGCATCTTGGACATTCTTTGGAGCTTGAATTATTTCTACAATTAATATGATAACACGCGCCACAAGCGTCACATCTTATCACTTTATTCAATTCCCAAGGATAAATCACATCCTTTGAATTGTCCTTGCAAATTTCACACATGAATCCTCGAGCTTGGCATAACTGTAAGTTGATTTAAAAAATTTTAGTTGATATTTAAAAAATTATACAATAACATTAAATTATTATTTTTCATTAAACAAATTGTCTGTCGAAGGTAATAAAAATAAAATGTATTTATTTTGAAATTCTATTTAAAAAAATTTATAATTCTTACGATGCAATCCGCTACATGGGCATAACAGTCTTCAATTAGCTTGTGCAATTCGTCGGGTAGAACGCCAAGTTTAACTTGTATTAAATCTTGTAGCGAATATATATGAGGATCATTCAACAAATGTTTTGGTTCTTTTCTCAGCGCTTCCTGTAAACTGAATTCGAGAACATTCAATATTTAGTTATTAGTTTAAACTTTTTATTTTTTTTTTTGTCACTTTTCTATAAAATTATTACCTTCCTGCGAAACGGCAATTAAAAAGGAAATCCTTAAAGAAAAATAATTGAGTGCGAAGTATTTTTGTGCGCTCCAATTGCTTGACACGTCTGTACAATAATGGATTCAAGCCATTAACTTGAAAAAGTGGATCCATTGTCATTTGATCCAAAAGTCTGTACGAGAAATTCGAAACTGGGTACCTATCACAAAAAAGGATTTTTTAAAAATAAAGACTTCTATCATGACCCTAAAGTGTTCTGAAAAATATTTTCGTCCCAAGATATTCTAAAATATTTTAATCTTAAGATTAAAAATAATTAGGGTCATAAATATTTTGACCCTAAGATATCATAAAATATTTTTGAACCTTAATGTTCTAAACTATTTTAATGAAATATATAATTTTAATTTAATTAAAATACACTAAATACAAAATACAATTAAAATACACACCTGCAAAAATCCCATTTGTATAAAATTTTTCCTGGTATCACTGACACTTGATTTGTATGGCAACCGGTACAAAAATATCTTCCTAAATATTCACAATAGCGAAATTTATTCGCATACTTAACTGCAACTTTCATTCCACAACCAGCGCATCTATAATTTTGCTTTAATATCGACGTCTTCTTTCTAGAAAAAGATTTTACATATAATTATTGAATTAATTTGTAAATTAATCTCAGTATTATTCGAAAATAATGAAACACTTACTTTGGTGGTGGATGTGGCGTGAAAATAATCTGTGGTCTCGGAGGAGCCCATTCTACAGTACCTCGAAGAGAAATTGATTGACACGAATTGCTCTCTTCAAGTTCATCCAAACTCATTGACCAATTTTTCGGTAACGGTAGCAACTGTAAAATTAAATATTAATCAGAAAAATTATTAATTATTAATATTTAAATATTAAAATTATTAATATTTATTAATAATTATTAATAATGAATTATTAATGAATAATTTTGCTAGAGATTATTTTTGAATATTCGTTACCTGTTGAGGAGCATCTTGTTCAGACACAAGCCACTTTAGTTCACTTGCCCTGGGCAATTGTTTTTCACTAAACCTACTAATTAGAGATAAGGCAACACCCTCCGCTGATATTATACTATCAGTTAAATTGGATTCCGTTCCATGTCTCGAAGACGATCTAAAATAGTCAATTTCAGAGGACAAAGAAGCTGTTGATTCATACATTCCTGAAACTGAATTTATCCAAATCATTAATGAATTCCAAAAAATTGGAAAATCAAGAAATGTCCTTTTAATCCTTATATTTTTGAAAATGAAAAGAAAGTGAAAGAAAAAATTAATTTCTAAATTAATAGCATACCCGAAGAGGGAGTTATTGCATCGTCTGAAAAAATACTGTCCGATTGAGATTCTGAAGAAGATGACAGAGGACTTACACTTTGATCAGTGGTGGTCGCTAGAAATAAAAAATGGAATTAATAACAAATAACGTTTTCAGGACTCGAACTAGGTACGAAAAGCCCTTAAAGGTCCGTAAATTTGCTTCAAGTTAGTAAAAGTAAGTTTTTTTTAAAAAAGGTCCGTAAAGTCCGTAATTTGATTGAAAATGGACAAAAAGTTCGTAAATTGTACGATATAATTATGAAGAATTTTAGAAAAATTACAAATGATTGCAAAAATTCAATTATTTCGCAAAATTTCAATTATTGAATTATTTCAATCTTCGCAGAAATTCAATCGTGTTCAAAAAATTTTTTAAATTATCGACAAAATTTCAATTATTTTTATAAATCATAAAATTCTTCTCTGAAATTCAATTATTTTCCAAAATTTTAATCAAATTCTTGGCAAAATTTCAATTATTTTCAAAAATTTTCTCAAATTTAATGATTTTTACATTCTAGTATCTACCTACTATTTTAATAAAATTTTCCAAAAGAATTCCATTATTTAAAAAAATTTAAATAAAATTTCACGCAAACATTCAATTATTTTCATAAATAATAAAAATTTTTACAGGAATTCAATTATTTACAAATTTCTTATAAATTTCTCCGCAACAATTCAATTATTTTCATAAATAATAAAACTCATCGCAGAATTTCGATTATTTTTAATACAATTTTAATCGAATTCCTCGAAAAATGTAATTATTCTTAAAAATTTTATTAAAATTCGTCCAGAGAATTTAATTATTTAAATAATTGAATTCTCGTAGAATTTTTACCAATAAAAATTATTTTAAAACTGAATTTGAAAAAAAAAATTTTTTTTTGATTTTTTTTTTTTTTTTTAACTTTAGATTATAATTAATATATTAAAAGCATTATAACGTTGATTTTTAGGAATAATTGAATTTTAAAAAGGTTTCTAATTAAAATCATTGAATTTCTGGATTTTTCATATTTTTAACAAACAATTCTGTAGAATTAATTCTTTTGAAAAAGTTAAATTGAATTTTTAAAAAAATTATTTCAAGGTTTTATTTCCTAATCTATATTTAATTGAAGACAATTTTAATCGCATTTCTCGAAATTCTTAAGAAAAATGAAATAATTTTTATAAATAATAAAATTCTTTGAATGACTTCAATTAATTTCAATACAATTTTAACAACATTTCTATAAAGAATTCACAATATATTTTTTAAATTTTTAAGAAAATTATTTATAAGAATTCAATTACTTTCAGTACCATTTTAATTAAATTCCTCGTAAGAATTTAATTAGTTTCTAAAATTTTAATAAAATTCTTCGAAAGAATTGAATTATTTTCAATATATCTACAATTTTAATTAAACTTGTCGAAACAATTCAATTATTTTCTAAAGTTTTAATAAAATTCTTCGCAAGAATTAAATTAATTTCAAAAATCTTAATAAAACTCTTAACAAGAATTCAATTATTTATATAAATAAAAAAAATCCTTTGCAGAAATCAATTATTTTCAATATAAAATTTTAATAAAAAATATTTGAAAGAATTTTATTTTCATAAATTGTAATAAAACTCACTACAAGAATTCAATTATTATTTATATGAACAAAGACATTCTTTGCAGAAATTCAATTATTTCCAATAAAATTTTTCTGAAGAATTTAATTATTTTTAAACGTTTTTAATAAAATTCTTCAATATAATTTAATTATTTTCAAAAATTTTAATAAAACTCTTCACAAGAATTCAATTATTTATAAATAAATAATAAAATTCTTTGCGGGAATCAATTAGTTTCTATATAATTTTAAAAAAATTTCTCGAAACAATTTATTTATTTAAAAATTTAATGATAAAATTCTTTAGTGGAATTGAATTTTAAGAAACATTTAAAAATTCAATAAATTCTTTATTTTTGTATTTAATTAATGGAATTCTCGTAGACTTTTCTAATAAAAATTCATTTAAAAATGAATTTCGGTTAAAATGTTAGATTATAATTAAATATTAAAAGCATTATAACGTGGATTTTTAGAAATAATTGAATTTTGAAATTAATTTTTTCGAAAAAGTTTAATTGAATTTTTTTATATTATTTGAAGTTTTTATTTTCTAATATTTATTTCATTGAAGAATCTAGGAATAATTGAAATTTCATAAAATTGAATATTGTAAACAAATAGATTTAAAAATTGACAAAGAACTTTTTCGGAAATTATTAAAAATAATTGATCTAAAGTAGAATTTTAGTTAAAATTTTTTGAAAATAATAATTGATTTGAAATGATGAAAATAATTTAGAAGAAGTGCAATATTCTTATAATATAAAATAATGATTTTATCACTGGGCCATCTTTAATTATTGTAAAATATGAAGAAATCGATCACTCCGAGTCGAAGACTCGGAGTTATTGATATCTTCATGTTTTATAGTTATGAAAAAATTTAATTTATAGTTTTAAGTAAAGTGTTTTCGTATTTGACTCGAACTGGTTATATTTTTTCAGTAATTGATCCGTAATTTTTCATGTTTAGTCCGTAAAGTCCGTATTCTTAAATACTTTCACTAGTTTGAGCCCTGCGTTTCTAATAAAACAAATTGATAATTTGAAAGTTAGTTAAAGAAATTCTATATAGGAAATAAAATCTTACTGTCTGTTTTTCCGTCACTTAGAAGATCTCGTATCCACACTCCAACTTTTCTCTTCTCCTCCTGCCTCTGTCGGCGTCTAAAGCGAATTCTTTGCTTCAAATGATTTATTTCCTCATCACTTTCATCGACATTTTCCTCAAATAAATTTAATTGACGATTACATTTAACTTGCTCAATCGCAGAAATCATAGCTTCTGAAATACTGAAATGGGCATTTTCTCTGTCCAATTCGGCGTTTGCTCTTGAAAATTGTGCCGACGAAAGAAAACTCATAATACTTTGCCCCTCTAATGGTCGTGGAAAATATCCCGTAGCCATTGGTTGAACACTACTGCCTCCATCTTCCATAAAACTTTTTTTCGGCGTCCTAATATCCTTCTGTCCTTCAATCTTTAAACTCCACGGTGTCATAAATTCAGGTCCTGAACCAACTAGAAATGATGATTTTCTTTTTGATGAACTCGATGTTTCAATTTTTACCGAGTCAGTAACAGATGATTCAACACTCGATTGACGATTGAAAGAAAAACTCTCAGTTTGAGCGGATTTTTGATTCTCTTCATAATTTAACGTATCGGAACTTCCGCTATTGTATTTTTTCAACGATATGGGCGAAGAATTTGAAAGATTTTTCGTTTTACTTCGATTTTTTCTTGTAAACATCTTTTGTTTCGATGCTTTTCGCTCTTGTGGTGAAATTGCATCTTTGGCTTCGGAATAATCAATTTTAATCACAGACGATAATTCAACTTTTTGAATAGATTGATTTAATTTCCTCTCGGGTTTTTTTATAATTGCTAAATTTTCAGTTGATGTACTTCTTCCTTCAAATGTGTCGAATTTCTCGCTTAATTCAGGATAGCTACTCCACGTCCTCAAAAGTGATCTTTGTCTGACTTTTTTTTCTATCTCTTCCTCTGTTGGTTGCATTTTTTCGGTGGGAAGATCCTTTTTCAAATTTTGAGGCTTGTTACATTTTCGACAAGCGTGCTCCGTTGTTTTAAATGTTATTTCCTGCAGGCTAGTGCGTAAATTCACTGGGTACGATGAAGAGCGTCGATGAAATTTCTTCGGACTGTCCTTACCGCATTTCCAGTTTGGCAAAAACTAAAATAATTTTTTATTAATTAAAATAAACGATTGACAAAATTTTAAAAATTTTTAATTATTACCAAGCAAGGATCAATGTCCGTTAAGAGAGCAGGTTGATTTTTCTCAACAGCCTTTAAGCAAATAAGTGTTGCTTCTGCCAATGTTTCTTGACATAAAAATGCCCAGGGTTCCAGGCAAGAGAGCAAATGTTCCTTATCGGATAAAAGCCACGATAATTTTTGCGACAGCGAATGACTTTCTAAACTGTAAAAAGAAAATTCAATAAAGTACACATTTTCTATTTCACGGTTGCCACAGATCAGGAAATTCAGGGAAAAGACAGGAATTTTTAGTTACAAGTACTGGAAAAAATAGAATTTTTAAAATTCATGAGAAAACTCTGAATTTTGATGTTTTTCTTTGTTTGCCTCATAAACTATGAAATTACCACGAATTCTAATACAAAACCTTCAATTGATAAAATTCTTTATGTAAATTTAATTTTAACAAACATTCAATTGAGGGGCTGGATGCTATAATGTGTTACGCACCATGTTAAGTGAATGGCGCGTAACACATAGCATCCAGCCCCTCAATTATTCAATAATTAATTTTTAATTTTTTAATTTAAATAATTGAATTCTTCTAGAATTTTCTAATAAAAATTGATTTAAAAATGAATTACCGAATAATCGATTTATTATTTATGAAAATAATTGAATACTCTGCAACGAATTTTATTACTTTTTTTTAAATAATTGAATTTTTTGGACAAATTTTACTACTTATAAAAATAATTGAATTTTTACAAAGAAGTTTATTAGGTTTTTTGTAAATAATTAACTTTTTTTGAAAAATTTTATGGTAATTCAAATTATCACAAAACATGAAGAAGGCGATCACTCCGAGTTGAAGACTCGGAGTAATTGATATCTTCATGTTTTATAATAATATTCTTATAAGTTGTTGAATTTCAAAAAGGTTTGAATTTAAATTTTGAATATTTTGAAGAATTTTAATTCTTATGGAAAAATAATAATAAATGATTAAATATTTATTAAAAAAAGAAGTTATTGATGTTTTCGAATAATTTTACAATTTTAGAAATTTGTAAATAAATCTAATAGAATATTTTTTTTGAGTATCTAATAATTTTTAGAGTGAATCAGAATATTCTTTAGGGTTCAGGGAAAAAGTACAAATTTTGTCTGGAAATCAGGGAAAAATTATAATTAAATATTTCTGGCAACCCTGTATTCGTATCTTGAAAATTTAATTAATTTAAATACCTTGTATAGAGCCACAACATATCTTTACGAGAAGCAATTCTATTTGGTAAATTTGTAAAATAATCGTCGCATTCGCGAATAATTGGTGATGTAGCTAATGACGGTTGTAGCCAGTTCAGTCCCTGAATAAAAATCCAACAATCTGGCTCACCCTGAAAAATAATATTGTATATTTAACTCGCAATTCTTTTTGGATTAATAAAAGAAGTTAAATGTCAGGGTTTCCAATCTTCAGCTTTTGTATAAATACTAATTAAAATTGCAATCTCATTATACAAATGCAAAATAACAAAAGACGCTTATAACAAATCATTTGCATTGCTCAATTCTTAATAATTACATTTAAACACATGTCTAGACCAAAATGTGTAAGTTGCGAATATTAGATAATAGAAAACACAATGCACCGGAAGATAAGATAAACTTATATATGTCTCACTGATGAAGAATGCTCCATTTATATACATATATACTCACAGTAGGATCAAAAATTCTACATCCATGTTTAAATATTTGTTCCATTATATTGTGTAATCGATTAAGTCCTCCATAAACATTCCACACATTTGACAGTCCATTATTTAATAATCCTTCTACAGTCGATCTGAGATTTTGGAGAAGTTGCCACTGCTCCTTAACTCTAATATCATCGCCCATTCTTTGCAAAATCTGATAAAAATAAAATGTGGAAAAAATATGAGGAAACAATATTATTAGTATGAGGAAATTTAAACAATAAATGAGGAAAACACTTGACAATAAACATATAATAAATATGTCAAATAAGTATCAAATTGTATTAATTGTAGAGGTTATATTTATAGTGTATGACATAATTGGATTGTAAAACATGTGACAATGTGCAATAATAGCTGAGAAATAACAATTATTCGTACCTTTCTTTGAAATTCGATTATAAACAAATAATTACTGAAGAATCATACTGAAACAGCTGATTGAAAGAACTGTCATTCATTGTTGTTATCTATTTACTAGTAATTGAACCAATTGAACATATTGCATTATCTATGTATGTCATAAAGAATGTTACACGTACATGCACTCATGGCAAAAGATACACTTAATAATTAGAATTTAGCACAGTTTACGCCCCTGAGTAATGTAGCTTTGCAATTATTTATCACTGCGAGTAGTGAGTAATTAGCAGATTTTTATTTATATTGTATATATATATATATATAACAATATGAGAACGTGTCTTCTCATGTGACGATTCAACCAATCAGAATCAAATAATGCCGGAAGTCATCCAATCAATAAAAGCAAAAAATAAAAACTAGTCCAAAACTTCAAAAACATTGTTTAAAAATTAGAAAAATTAAAATTTATCAAAATATACTAGATATTAAAAACTTTAGACTTTGATTATTAAAATTAATAATTTAATTTCTCATATCAATTGTGTGTCAATTGTCAAAACTTGAATTACAATTTTTGAGGTTATGTGCGCACAGCTGACAATTAACCAATCAGAGCCAGGCACTTTTATTTGGGTTCCAGTGCTAACTTCATGCAGATGGGATTTTTTAGTTAAAAATGGTTGGGATGGGCAGATTGGAATGGGATTTTAATAATTTCAGATAGTTTCTGTAGTTTTATTTATAGACACACTTCCAAGTATATAATTATCCTGTATAGTTAATCATTAACAAGCCGATCATTAAATACCAGTATTATCCAGTACAATAAAGAAATTCACAGAGAAAAACATTGTTGCTATTAATAATATTTATATACATAGTGTTTACAATCAAATTTTATTATATTAGTGCGTTAATTAATGATATATTATAGGATAAGGATACTAAAAATTATAATGACACTTAAACAAATGCCTTGAGGAGTTTTCAATATCTGGCTCAGCAAAGCAAAAGGTACTTTATTTTACATACCAAACTGACATTTATTTCGAAATTAAACCTTGACTGATCCATTTTTCATCTGTATATCATAAAAAAACGCCTACTTACATTCTTCTATTATTTTTACAGTTTTTTTTATTGCACGAATTCACTATGTCTAAGTCAGATCCACTAAAATTGGTGACAGCATTGTTTTCCTTCAAAGGACGAAACAACGATGAGGTAGAATTTCTTTATTTATTAAGCGTAAATTAATATTATTGGATTCGTATTAAAATACAGAGTTGTAAATTTGTATATTGATTTTTTTAGCTGTGCTTTAAGAAAGGAGATATTATAACGATAACACAGACTGACGATGGAGGCTGGTGGGAAGGAACTTTATACGAAAAGACTGGATGGTTTCCTTCTAATTATGTTAAAGAGTACAGAATACCAGGTGCGTTTAGTAACTTTTCTATTTATTTAGATCTCTAGGTAGAATAGTTTACAATTTACAATAGATTTTTTTGTTTCGATTGCAAGTAAAATTAACATTATCTTTTTTTTAGAATCCGGACATACCACCGTAAATCTCTCGCCAGAGAAATCTCCTCCCGAATTACCTGTTCATCAGAAACTTAATCGTGATATAGTATTAAAAGATATTATTGATTCGGAGAGGGCAAATGTTGCTGAACTTCAGAATTTGGTTGCAAACTTTTTACAACCTCTCGAATCGTCAAATATGTAAGAAATGGAAAAGTTTATTATGATTATTAAATGTCATGGCATAATTTATCTACATTTCAGGACTCGAACTAGGTCCGTAAATTTGCTTCAAGTCCGTAAAAGTCAGTTTTTTTGAAAAAAGGTCCGTAAAGTCCGTAATTTGATTAAAAAGGATAAAAAGTTCTTAAATTGTACGATATAGTATGGAGAATTTTAGAAAAATTACAAATGATTGCAGAAATTCAATTATGTTTAAAATTTTTTTTAAATTCTCGTCAATATTTCAATTATTTTTATAAATATAATAAAATTCTTCTCCAAAATTCAATTATTTTCAAAAATTTTAATAAAATTCTTGTCAAAATTTCAATTAATTTCAAAAATTTTCTTCAATCTTTTTAGGAATGGAATTATTTTCACAAATAATAAAACTCATCGCAGAATTTCAATCATTTTTAATACAAATTTAATTAAATTTCTGGAAATTCTGAAGAAAAATTAAATAATTTTTATAGATAATAAAATTCTTTGAATGACTTCAATTAATTTCAATACAATTTTAACAAAATTTCTAAAAAGAATTCACAATATATTTTTAAAATTTTTAAGAAAATTATTTATGAGAATTCAATTACTTTCAGTGCCATTTTAATTAAATTCCTCGTAAGAATTTAATTAGTTTCTAAAATTTTAATAAAATTCTTCGAAAGAATTCAATTATTTTCAATATATCTACAATTTTAATTTAATTTCTCGAAACAATTCAATTATTTTGTAAAGTTTTAATAAAATTCTTCAGAAGAATTCAATTATTTATAAATAAATAATAAAATTCTTTGCAGGAATCAATTAGTTTCTATAAAATTTTAATAAAATTTCTCGTAACAATTTAATTTTTTAAAAATTTGATGATAAAATTCTTTAATAGAATAGAATCTTAAGAAACATTCAATTACTAAATAAATTATTTATTTTTTCATTTAAATAATTAAATTCTAGTAAAACTTTCTAGTAAAAACTGATTTAAAAATAAATTTCAGTTAAAATTTTAGATTATAATTGAATATTAAAAGCATTAAAGCGTGAATTTTTAGAAATAATTGAATTTTGAAAAAGTTTCAAAATTAAATTTTTGAAAATCTGAATTTTTCATATTTTTAACTATAACAATTCAGTGGAATTAATTTTTTGGAAAATGAATAATTGCGCATTTTATTTGAAAATATTTGAAGGTTTTATTTTCTAATATATATTTAATTGAAGAATTTCTGAATAATTGAAATTTTGTTAAATTAAATTGTAAACAAATGAATTTAAAATTCTCCAAGCACTTTTTCAAAAATTATTAAAAATAATGGATTTATGGAAAAATTTTAGTTAAAGTCAAAAATATTTAATTTTAGAGAAGTTACAAATTATTACAGAAATGATTTTCAAAAATAATATAATTCTTCTTAGGGATTGAATTATTTTATAAATAATAAAACTCATTGCAGAATTTCAAATATTTTTAATACAATTTTAATCAAATTGCTCGAAAAATTTAATTATTCTTAAAAATTTTATTAAAATTCGTCCAAAGAAACCAGTTATTTAAAAATTTGTTGATAAAATTCTTTATGAGAATTCAATTTTAACAAACTTTCAATTATTCAATAAACTTTTTATTTTTTAATTTAAATAATTTAATTCTTCTAGAATTTTCTAATCAAAATTGATTTAAAAATGAATTTCAGTTTAAATTTCAGATAATAATTGAATATGAAAAGCAATATAGCCTGAATTTTTATAAATAATTGAATTTTAAAAAGAATTTTTTGAAAAAGTTTAATTGAATTTTTTTATATTATTTGAAGTTTTTATTTTCTAATATATATTTAATGAAAGAATTTACTAGTAATTGAAATTTCGTAAAATTGAATATTGTAAGCAAGTGGATTTGAAAATTGTTAAATAACTTTTTCGAAAATTATTAAAAATAGTTGATTTAAAGAAGAATTTTAGTTAAAAATTTTGGAAAATAATAATTGATTTGAAGTGATGAAAGTAATTTTGAATAAGTAATAGTAACAATATTCTTATAATATAAAATAATAATTTTATCATTCGGTCATTTTTTATTATTATAAAACATGAAGAAATCGATTGCTCCGAGTCGAAGACTCGGAGTGAGCGGTATCTTCATGTTTTATAGTTATGAAAAATTTAATTTATAGTTTTAATTAAAGTGTTCTCTTATTTGACTCGAACTGGTTATATTTTTGTCAGTAATTGGTCCGTAATTTTTCATTTTTGGTCCGTAAAGTCCGTATTTTTAAATAATATCACTGGTTCGAGCCCTAATATTTAGTTTGCACTGAAATTTCCTTTTGCTATTTCTTCAATCTGTGTAATAATAAAAGTATCTAATTCCCTTTAGATTAAAAAAAGAAGAATATAAACAATTAATTGGAAATATACAAGACGTTCTAGAAACTCATCAACGTCTTTTGTCAAATTTAGATAGTGCACTGTTACAAGATTCTGATGCAAGAGTTGGAAATTTATTTCTGAATCTTGCTCCTCGTTTAAAATCAATACATTCTATTTATTGCACTTGTCATCCTCAAGCGGTTTGCATATTAGACCGTTATAGGTAACACATGAATTGATTTTTAAACTTCCACTTTTTTTATTTATTTTTTTTAGAATTATTTTTACAATTTCTTTTTCTACAACTTCTCTTCATTTCTATAGGGACGAATTAAATGAATTTATGGAACGCAATGGTGCTATAACTCCCGGAATATTAGTTTTAACGACAGGTTTAAGTAAACCTTTTCGAAGACTGGATAAATACTCTGCCATGCTTCAGGAACTAGAGAGGCACACTGAAAAAAATCATCCTGACAGAGGCGATACTCAACGAAGTGTTTGCGTTTATCGGGAAATTGCTGTAAGTTTCAAAAAATGATTTAAGTCTAAAATTTGATGATAATAATAAGACCTTCTCATTTTTTATGAGAATGTAAAAATTTTAATTCGAATCAAATTAATTTGTGGTGATTTAATTGCATTTAGGAGCAATGTGGATTAATGCGCAAACAAAGAGAACTTGCCCTGCAAATTTTAACGAGCGGAATTAAAGGTTGGGAAGGAGAGGAACTGAATTCATTGGGTGATATTTTACATGTTGGTCCAGTAACAATAATAATGGGCGCTGAACGACGAGATAGATATTTTGTCCTTTTTCCTACGACTTTACTCGTTCTTAGTACGAGTTCAAGAATGAGTTCTTTTGTTTACGAGGTATTTCTCTTCTATATTCTCTCACTAATTAACAATATTTTGAAAATGTAAATTATTATTACAATGTTTTTTCTCTTGTTTAACAGGGGAAACTTCCATTGACCGGCATCAATGCTGTTTTAATAGAAAGCACAGACGATTTGAAAAATGCGTTTGAAATATCTGGTAATAATTTTGTATTATTAATTACTAGCAAAAAGAACAATTTAAGGAAGAATCCGACAAACAATCGAAACATAAGTTAGTCCAATGTCATATTTTTATATTTTATATGAAAAAGAAAAATTAAATTATAAATAAAAAAATTTAATTTTCACCTTTGTAAACAATTAATAGTTGCAACTGAATAAAAATTACAATTTTCTATCAATCAGAATCGATTTAGGTAACACAACATAAAATTTAACAAATATTTCTTCTTGACAAAAAAAATATAATTTTTATTTAAATGCAACTTTTAATTACTTAAAAGAGTAAAAATTAAATTTCTTTCCCTTACACTAAAACAAATTAAAAAATTTTTTACGTCAGATTCTTCCTTAAATGCCAAAAATACTAAATACCAAAAAAAGATTTAAATTAAAAAGTTAGTTAAATTAAAAACAGCAAAATTGAATGCTTTTTACTTTAAATAAACATTTCAAAAATTTAGTATAGGTATAATTCTAGATAATAATTGAATTTTGAAGAATAATAGTCGTAATTTGTAGAAATAATTAAATTTTAGAAGATTTGAAATTGTTACATTTAAAAATTTTAATTCAAACTTTTAGAAAATTCATGTTTTAGTTCAATTTTTGAATTCACATTTTATTGAAAAATTTTTAAATAATCGAAATATCAGAAAATTCTTAAAATTAATAAAAATAATTGATTTAGAGAAAATTTTAGAAAATTATTGAGTTTCGGAAGAATTACAGTTGTAATTTTTAAAAATAATTAAATTTCAGAAGATTTGAAATCGTCATATTGAAAAACTAGCTGTCGTACCCGTCTTCGACGCGTTTTAGTTTCTAACAATACATTTAACAGTGTTTCTACCTGTTTCTATCTGGAGAATTGGGAAATAGCCATGAATTTAACTTGACCGGCAAAAAATAATAATTAGTTACCATTAGCTATTTCGGTAGGAAAATATTACTATTTGAAGAGTCTCCACCCTTTGATAAAAAATCAAAAATTATCAAAAATTATCGAAAATTCGAAAAACCGAATTTCTTAAAATTCAACCTTTTTTCTTCTCTTTTATGGGATTTAGCTTCATTATTTTTGTGCTTTTGGAAAATACTTTACTTATTAAATTATCTCGACTCTTTGGTAAAAAATCTAAAATGATCAAAAATTCGAAAAAATTCAAAAATCCGATTATCTTAAAATTCAACATTTTTTCCTCTCTTTTATGGGATTTAGCTTTATTATTTTTGTGCTTTTGGAAAATACTTTACTTATTAAATTGTCTCGACTCTTTGGTAAAAAATCTAAAATTATCAAAAATTCGAAAAAATTCAAAAATCCGATTATCTTAAAATTCAACATTTTTTCCTCTCCTTAATAGGATTTAGCTTCATTATTTTTGTGCTTTTAGAAAATACTTTACTTGTTTAATAGTCTCGACTCTTTGGTAAAAAATCTAAAATTAATGAAAATTATCAAAAATTCAAAAATCTGAATTTCTTAAAATTCAACATTTTTTCCTCTCTTTTATGGGATTTAGCTTTATTATTTTTGTGCTTTTGGAAAATACTTTACTTATTTAATACTCTCGACACTTTGGTAAAAAATCTAAAATTATCAAAAATTTGAAAAAATTCAAAAATCCGATTATGTTAAAATTCAACATTTTTTCCTCTCCTTAATAGAATTTAGCTTCATTATTTTTGTGCTTTTAGAAAATACTTTACTTATTTAATACTCTCGACACTTTGGTAAAAAAACTAAAATTATCAAAAATTTGAAAAAATTCAAAAATCCGATTATTTTAAAATTCAACATTTTTTCCTCTCCTTAATAGGATTTAGCTTCATTATTTTTGTGCTTTTAGAAAATACTTTACTTATTTAATAGTCTCGACTCTTTGGTAAAAAATCTAAAATTATTGAAAATTATCAAAAATTCAAAAATCTGAATTTCTTAAAATTCAACATTTTTTCCTCTCTTTTATGGGATTTAGCTTTATTATTTTTGTGCTTTTGGAAAATACTTTACTTATTTAATACTCTCGACTCTTTGGTAAAAAATCTAAAATTATCAAAAATTCGAAAAAATTCAAAAATCCGATTATCTTAAAATTCAACATTTTTTCTTCTCTTTTATGGGATTTAGCTTCATTATTTCTGTGCTTTTGAAAAATACTTTACTTATTAAATTGTCTCGACTCTTTGGTAAAAAATCTAAAATCAATGAAAATTATCAAAAATTCAAAAATCTGAATTTCTTAAAATTCAACATTTTTTCCTCTCTTTTATAGGATTTAGCTTCATTATTTTTGTGCTTTTGGAAAATACTTTACTTATTAAATTGTCTCGACTCTTTAGTAAAAAATCTAAAATTATCAAAAATTCGAAAAATTTCAAAAATCCGTTTTTCTTAAAATTTAACATTTTTTTTCTCTCTTTTATGGGATTTAGCTTTATTATTTTTGTGCTTTTGGAAAATACTTTACTTATTAAATTGTCTCGACTCTTTGGTAAAAAATCTAAAATTATCAAAAATTCGAAAAAATTCAAAAATCCGATTATCTTAAAATTCAACATTTTTTCTTCTCTTTTATGGGATTTAGCTTCATTATTTTTGTGCTTTTAGAAAATACTTTACTTGTTTAATAGTCTCGACTCTTTGGTAAAAATCTAAAATTAATGAAAATTATCAAAAATTCAAAAATCTGAATTTCTTAAAATTCAACATTTTTTCCTCTCTTTTATGGGATTTAGCTTTATTATTTTTGTGCTTTTGGAAAATACTTTACTTATTTAATACTCTCGACACTTTGGTAAAAAATCTAAAATTATCAAAAATTTGAAAAAATTCAAAAATCCGATTATGTTAAAATTCAACATTTTTTCCTCTCCTTAATAGAATTTAGCTTCATTATTTTTGTGCTTTTAGAAAATACTTTACTTATTTAATACTCTCGACACTTTGGTAAAAAAACTAAAATTATCAAAAATTTGAAAAAATTCAAAAATCCGATTATTTTAAAATTCAGCATTTTTTCCTCTCCTTAATAGGATTTAGCTTCATTATTTTTGTGCTTTTAGAAAATACTTTACTTATTTAATAGTCTCGACTCTTTGGTAAAAAATCTAAAATTATTGAAAATTATCAAAAATTCAAAAATCTGAATTTCTTAAAATTCAACATTTTTTCCTCTCTTTTATGGGATTTAGCTTTATTATTTTTGTGCTTTTGGAAAATACTTTACTTATTTAATACTCTCGACTCTTTGGTAAAAAATCTAAAATTATCAAAAATTCGAAAAAATTCAAAAATCCGATTATCTTAAAATTCAACATTTTTTCTTCTCTTTTATGGGATTTAGCTTCATTATTTTTGTGCTTTTGAAAAATACTTTACTTATTAAATTGTCTCGACTCTTTGGTAAAAAATCTAAAATCAATGAAAATTATCAAAAATTCAAAAATCTGAATTTCTTAAAATTCAACATTTTTTCCTCTCTTTTATGGGATTTAGCTTTATTATTTTTGTGCTTTTGGAAAATACTTTACTTATTTAATACTCTCGACACTTTGGTAAAAAATCTAAAATTATCAAAAATTTGAAAAAATTCAAAAATCCGATTATGTTAAAATTCAACATTTTTTCCTCTCCTTAATAGAATTTAGCTTCATTATTTTTGTGCTTTTAGAAAATACTTTACTTATTTAATACTCTCGACACTTTGGTAAAAAAACTAAAATTATCAAAAATTCGAAAAAATTCAAAAATCCGATTATCTTAAAATTCAACATTTTTTCTTCTCTTTTATGGGATTTAGCTTCATTATTTCTGTGCTTTTGAAAAATACTTTACTTATTAAATTGTCTCGACTCTTTGGTAAAAAATCTAAAATTATTGAAAATTATCAAAAATTCAAAAATCTGAATTTCTTAAAATTCAACATTTTTTCCTCTCTTTTATAGGATTTAGCTTCATTATTTTTGTGCTTTTGGAAAATACTTTACTTATTAAATTGTCTCGACTCTTTAGTAAAAAATCTAAAATTATCAAAAATTCGAAAAATTTCAAAAATCCGTTTTTCTTAAAATTTAACATTTTTTTTCTCTCTTTTATGGGATTTAGCTTTATTATTTTTGTGCTTTTGGAAAATACTTTACTTATTAAATTGTCTCGACTCTTTGGTAAAAAATCTAAAATTATCAAAAATTCGAAAAAATTCAAAAATCCGATTATCTTAAAATTCAACATTTTTTCTTCTCTTTTATGGGATTTAGCTTCATTATTTTTGTGCTTTTGGAAAATACTTTACTTATTAAATTGTCTGGACTCTTTGGTAAAAAATCTAAAATTATCAAAAATTCGAAAAATTTCAAAAATCCGTTTTTCTTAAAATTTAACATTTTTTTTCTCTCTTTTATGGGATTTAGCTTTATTATTTTTGTGCTTTTGGAAAATACTTTACTTATTAAATTGTCTCGACTCTTTGGTAAAAAATCTAAAATTATCAAAAATTCGAAAAAATTCAAAAATCCGATTATCTTAAAATTCAACATTTTTTCCTCTCCTTAATAGGATTTAGCATCATTATTTTTGTGCTTTTGGAAAATACTTTACTTATTAAATTGTCTCGACTCTTTAGTAAAAAATCTAAAATTATCAAAAATTCGAAAAATTTCAAAAATCCGTTTTTCTTAAAATTTAACATTTTTTTTCTCTCTTTTATGGGATTTAGCTTTATTATTTTTGTGCTTTTGGAAAATACTTTACTTATTAAATTGTCTGGACTCTTTGGTAAAAAATCTAAAATTATCAAAAATTCGAAAAAATTCAAAAATCCGAATTTCTTAAAATTCTACATTTTTTACTCTCTTTTATAGGATTTAGCTTTATTATTTTTGTGCTTTTGGAAAATACTTTACTTATTAAATTGTCTCGACTCTTTGGAAAAAAATAAAAAATTATTAAAAATTATCAAAAATCCGAAAAATTGAATTTCTTAAAATTCAACATTTTTTTTCTCTTTTATACCATTTAGCTTTATTATTATTTGAATTTTTATTCAAGAGAAAAAGTGGAAAACTGAAAAAATTTAGAATTTTTTAAAATTACAGGCCTTTTCCATGATTTCCCTGATTTCTAGAAGCCTTTTAAAAATTCCATACCATTTCCATGATTTCCATGATTTCCAGATTCTGTAGGAACCCTGCTTTTGTCTGACTTTCTTCTAAATTATCGAATTCAGTGATTTCTGGGGTGAATTTGGTTAAGTTGTAAAATGATTAATTTCTATTTGAATTCGTTTTTTTTTAATGTAGAAAATCTGATGTTAATTTAATTCTTTTTTCGTTATGCACGGCAAAAAATATTTAGCTGGATGAACTACAGATTTCACTTTAGTAGCGAAATTATTTAGTGCTTCAATTAATACTTTCGTTATTCTAGAGAATCTTATCGCTATTTCAAGTAAAACTTTTTTCAGTGTGTAATAATTATTATTTCTTTAAAAAGTATTTAATTTAAAATGGCTTTATAAAATAAGCAATGCAAAAGATGACCCAGATACTAATTGTAATTGTTCTAGCCATAGTTTAAGTCTAGTAATGTAAATTCTATTTAAATTGAGACCATTGAGTAAAATTATTTGAATTTTAGTTAGTTAAATCTCTTTGTTAGGTTATAATAATTATTTCTTTAAAATTTTTTAAATTGTTTAAAATAAGCAGCCCCATACAACATTTTCGCGCGGATAGTTTGGCTAGTTATTAATATAGATTGTGAAAAATTATTTGAAAATCATTGAATTTCAATTGTTAAAACCTAAAAAAACAAATAAAAACAGACCAGGGTGTCTACTATTTTTCAGTTTTTGAATTCCCGGTTTTTTCCCGGTTTTTCCCGGTTTAAGATATTAACGTTTTTTTCACTACAATTATATGATGAAGCAAATAACACCTTCAATATTAATGTATTAAGTGATAATTTAATATTAATCATAATAAACAAGTATAAAACAAAATTTTAAAGAAACTAAAAATTTGTTTTTGTTTATAAAATAACACCGTTTCATTGTCAATAAATAATTACACTTGAAAAGTATACAGAATTTTACATATATAATTTATTTAAATTCAGGGATGGCAACCGAAACCGTTAACTGAAAAAATAGAAATTTTTAAAAAACCGAAAACTAGAAAGACGAACAAATTTGCAGATTACAAATAATTAATTAAAAAAATTTTCTTAAATTAATTATTTCGATGGGTTCTAAATGAAAACACATTATTCGCGAGAGAAATTATAAAACACGTAACTCACGAAAACAAATAGAAAAAGCGTTATTCATCTGAAATCGTTTTTAGGCTAATTTTTAAAAATTTTGTTATTCATTTTAAGTGAATATAAAATGCCAAATAAAGAATTTTTATTATTTAAAGTTAATTTAGCTTTAATAAAACAATTTTATTAACTTACATTTTTGCAATTAGTTTACACTTTAAAAATAATAAAAATTAAAAATTGTCACACAGCCTTAAAAAATCTGTCATTTTAAATAAGCATATTTTCTATTTGTTTTCGTGAGTTACGTGTTTTATAAACGCTCTCGCGAATAATGTGTTTTCATTTAGCAGCCATCGAATTTGTGATCAGCCTGTAAAAATACACTAATATACCAATTTTTAGCTAATTAGGTCAAATAATGTAAAAGTTAAGGAGAAAAACGTTTTTTCAAAAAATTTTTGGAATTTTTTTTTCCTTGACAACGCTATGGCCATTTTATAAAATATAAAACAAATTTATAAACAAATTATGAGTAATTATTATACATATTTAATTCTAAATAATTAAAATGCACACAAATATTTTCATTCATATATTGTCCGAGGAAAACAACCGAAAAACCGAAAGCTTTAACCCAAAAATCCGAAATTTTTAAGAAATCGTAACCGTAATTATTTACATTAAAAACCGAAACCCAAATACAGAAGCCCTAATTCTTTGAAAAAAACCGTAACAGAAATACCGAAACCGAATTTTTTTTAGAAGAATACAGAAAAGTCAAAACCGAAACCGCGATAAAATTTCGGTTGCCATCCCTTTTTAAATTTAATACCGTACAGGATTTAACAATTGAACGTCATTCTAAGTAAATCTTTTAAACATTTTAGTAACACTTTATAAATAAAACAGAAATTTTAATTTTATAATTTCAAACACAAGAAAAATTATTTCCTCTAATACTCAATGCTTATAGGTAAAATTCTCCGAGCAAAAGATTTATTTTTCTTGTAAATTTTTTAATGACCTGATATATCGACCAATGACAGTTGTTCCCTTACATAGCACACGATTTGATAAAAATTTTATTTAGATATTTCGTTTCCCGGCTATTTCCCGGTTTTCCCGGATTTTTTTTCGTTTCCCGGCTATTTCCCGGTTTCTCCCGGTTTTTTTTCGTTTCCCGGCTATTTCCCGGTTTTTCCCGGTTTTCCCGGTTAGTAGACACCCTGACAGACGCAAAAATGACTAATTTTAGGAGTGGACGATGATTATGATACCTATATGAAATTTTATTTTGAAAAATTTATAAAATTTGAATTTTTCTAGGTCCAATGATCGAGAATATAACCGTATTATGCACGCATAAAGAGGACAGACAACAATGGATCGATCTTCTATCACAAGAGCAGGGCCTTGGTATTTTGAGATCTCCAACAGTGATGCCCCATGTGAGTTGTTCTCATCCTCCGTTCACACGGCTTTCCCGTTATTATGCCAGACTCGTAAGAAAAAAGATAATTCATCCCGAATTAATGAAGAAACTTCTTTATCTTCAATATATTTATAAACCCAATTTGGCAAATGTTAAAATGAGAAAATGCACCGTAACGTACAATATATTTCCAACAAATAGTCAAGATTTAACGTCAGAAACAAGTTCCCTTGATTCCGATTGTGAAAAGCAAATTGAAAAAAAGAAACGACCCTTGCACAAATCCACATTATTACTTGACGTTCGATATGGTTTTGAGAATACACCACAAGATGCTCAAAAATTACAAATCCCTCCGTCTAGTTCTAGTTTACTTGCTGTGATGAATACAAAAATAGCCGACGATCGTTATTCTCTCGAGGCGAGTAAAAGTTTACCGGCAACTGTCACATCATCGCAATGTTTCACTTCAAATCTCGATGTAACACACAATTTTATGTGCAATGAAAATTTAAATGAAACAATTGATCTACGATTTGGTGAGGAGAATTTGAAAAATTGGAAATCATTGAATCAAAGTCAGAGAAATTTGGAAGAATTAACACCCGATGATTTACCGAAATCATTCAATGAAATAGCTTCGAATTCACAATTCATTCCAACGACAAGTTTATGGTCTTCAGATTCAGGAATGGCTGATAGTTGTCATTTTAATTCATCTGAAATGAATTCGTGTTATAAATCGTATTCAACTGGTCGAGGAGGAAAACAACGAACATCGCACAGTGAGAGTGAAAATGATGAGAATAAATTTGAATATCAGTGTATTTGTAGTTCGCCATTTGGTTCAACACCCCGTGAGAGTGAACAATTCTCCGACCTTAATACATTTGTATCAAGATGGGGTGTTGGTGAATCGAGTGTAAATAGCAATGTAGAAACTGAAATAGACTTTGATAATTCGAGTAGAAAATCAAATGACTCTGTGAGATTAGAAGAGAATGCTGAAGAATTTTCTCATATTGCTCTCATTGATGACAATGATGATGAAGATGATGATGATGACGATCATGATAATGATAATGATAATGATGTGTATCGAAAACGTTACTCGCAACCAATTCCATGCTCACATCAGAATATTATCAAGAAAGTTCACAGAAACGAAGCTCGAGAGAAACAAGAAAGTGTTAATCATCCTCAGGGAAAACGAGTATACACTTCAGGACTGTACGCACATTGGTGGCTCAAGAAAGCGATTCCATTATCCGAGACTACGGATGAAGGCAAGCTTCCATAGCATGGCTGTTGTTTTACTTTTTTTCATTGAATCAATAACATGGCCTATTTCGCTACTAATTATATTTTATTCTCATTCTTAATATTTACAAAAAAAAAATATTTATTCATACATTTTTATATTAAAAATAGAATTCAATTTTTTTTCCAATTTCATTCTTTTCTCATTGTCATAAATATTGCTTTTCTATTTCACAGCCATGTTGTGGGAAGTACGCTTTTGCTTTGTCCATTTATTACTAACAATATTATATCAATATTTATTTACTTTACTTCATCGAAAACCCTTTTTATCGGAGTTTGAATGTGGATAATGTTTTTTCTTTTTCTCATTATTAGATATTTTTGCTTTCTAGAAGTGTAGGAGTCTTGATTTAGAATCTTTATTCTTTTAAATGAAAAATTTGTCATTTTTTTCGTAGATAGGATGTTTTTTCTTCTTATTGTTAAAGTTTAAGATTATTATTTATTTGAAATTTTTCGATAATAGAGTAATTATTTTATTTATTCTTTCTCATGATAGGCAACGAAGATAATCAACGAGAAACAACAACAGCAAATTGTGGAAATTGGTCAATCTCTAAGTACTAAAACACCTTGGAGTCTCACTTCATTAAGACCAGCTCCACCTATTTATACAATTAAGCCTTTTGGAAAATCTGACTCATCCGAGAACAGTTGGTCAACGAAATTGTGCAGTATGTATTTTTTTTGTTTCTTCAAAAAATGTTATTCATTAGTTAAACAATTTTAATAATACTTCGCAAGAATTCAACTCGGTTTTTAAAGAATAAAATTCTTCGCAGCAATTCAATTATTCTCAAGACAATTTTAATTAAATTTCTCGAAATTCTTAAGAAAAATTAAGTAATTTTTATAAATAGTAAAATTCTTTGAATGACTTCAATTAATTTCAATGCAATTTTAACCAAATTTCTAAATAGAATTCAGATTATATTTTCTAAAATTTTAATAAATCATTCGCAGGAATTCAATTATTTTCAAATCAATTTTAATTAAATTTCTCAAAAGAATTCAATTTAAAAAACAATTTAATACATTTCGAATAAATTCAATTATTTTCTAAAATCTTTAAGAAATCCATCGAAACAATTGAATTATTTTTATAAATAGTAAATTTCTTTGCTGGAATTCAATTATTTTTATAAATAGTAAAATTCTTTGCTGGAATTCAATTATTTTTAAAACAATTTTAATTGAATTCTTTAAAAGAATTCAAATATTTTAAAATATTTCTTTGCACGAATCAATTAGTTTCTATATAATTTTAATAAAATTTCATGAAACAATTTAATTATTTTCAAATATTTTGATGAAACTCTTCAGAAGAATTTGAATTATTTTTATATTAAATAAAATTTTTGTAGAAATTCAATTATTTTCAATTCAGTTTTAATAGAATTCTTCGAAACAATTCTATTGTTTTCAAAAAATTTAAATTCTATACAAAAATTAATTTATTTCAGATTAATAAATTGTCCAAGTTTCAAAAATTTTAACATCTTTTTAACAAAAATCTTTTCTTTTAAAATTACAAATAAATTCACTTTTTAATACAAAATTATGAAAAATAAAATAATTTCTCAATTTTTCTTGCACACATAATATCAAAAAACTTATTCTTTAAATCTGAAATTTAGTAAAAATTTGAAAATTAGTTTTTAATTCTACTTAGAACAAGAATTTTATTAATTTTATAATTCGAAACATTTAAAAAGAAAAATTATGAAAAAAAATTGAAAAATTAGAAACTTAACAAAAACAACTAATTCAAACTGCGAAAATATATTCGGAATACAGCGATTATTATTAATATATTGTTTAAATTAATTTATTCTAGACGAACGGCAGTTTGAGGACGATGCAACTATTTTAAAAGTAATTGAAGGCTATTGTTTTACAGTAAACACCAGGTTTACTGTTCACTCTGGTAAGTATTTGTTTTTAAATAAAGAAAAAAAACTGCTTGTTGTGTGAGTAGCACTGTGAATCGATAAAAAAAATAACAAAATTATATTTTAACAATTTTTGACAAATTTAACTGTTCTTTAAAACAATAATTTCTCAAAAAAGAATCTAAAAAAAAATGTTAATTGTAAATAACAAATTAATTTAATTTTTATTAATTATTAATAATTCCTAATTATATGTAACTAATATAATTGTTAATTGTAGATATTAGTGTATTTTTCGTTTTGTACAGTTGTTGCAGCATGAAATAATCCGAGTGTGTTTCTTTTTCGTTTTATTTTGTGGTTTTCATTTTAAATAAGTTTTAACACTTTTTGATTAAAAAAAAAAATAACTTTGTGTCATTTCAGCTTAATTAATTTCAGCAAGATTAACGCTAGCTTCAAATTTTGATTCTTTTCTTTCATCAGGATTATTTCCTGTGCGACTTCAGAATTAGCTCAGGCAACTTTTCTTCTTAGAAAGAAGATATAGATATTCATTTGCTGTCACTAGTTCATTAGCTATAGAGAAATATTTTTATCATCATTCTGTAAAAAAGAAAACAAAGAAAAAAAGCACAAGGCTCACACGATCAGCGCAATTCTCCTAAATCGAGCAACTATTGCAAGTAACATTGTTTTAATGGCTCGGTAGAAATAAATTTTGATTTATAAATAACGGTCATATGAATTTCAGCTATGTTGGATTATGACCCACTTCATAATGTTCGCGATAGAGTATCCTTTATGAATAGTAAACTTGGAGATGGAGATTCACGAGAAGACAGGTACGTAAATAATTTCTTCTCTTTGAGATGAAATTTATTATCAAATACACAAGTGGACCAAATATAAAGACCAAGAGAAATTTATTCTTTAAGGAAAAAGCTAATTCTGAAGTCGATTATGACTCGTATTCGAAATATTTAAATTAATTTTTCTCTTTCCTTTAAAAAAAAAAATAGGAGCTTATCGAAAACTATTGCGACCCTGAAACATCAAATGGTGGATTTGCAGTGGCAAATATCGCAACTTACTTTACAATTGGAGGAAGAAAGAAGATCACGACTCTCGTTGGCTGCAACCGTTCAACGCAGCATTGCTGTTATTGATACTCCCGTACCTTAAGGTAGTGTCGATTTTTAAGATTTATAAATAATTCACTAACGTCTTTCCACAAAGAAAAAAAAAACGATAAATATTGTAATTGTTTTCAATTGTCTTTACCGAAAAGAGAGAGAAATTTCAAACTTTTTAGATACGCACACATGTATGTATACACTGTTGTTAAAAAGTTGCCTTTTTATGGGAATGTTTTTGTAAAATAGTATATAATAAATAAATCTTTTAAGTTTGATTAATAATCATTGTTATTTTTAATTCATTACAGTCCCTTTTTTTATAAGTTTAGTAAGTAATTATCTTTTCTTTTTGTTGTGAATTATATTTTTAATAGTCTAAAATTTAAAATTCCATATCAATATTTGATGTCTCCATACATACTTGTTGAAATTCTTGATTTGAAATCAATGATTGCGGATGATTTGTTGACCATTGCACTTGAGAAAAATTTGTATTATTCTCGAAAATCGAGTCTGTAAAGTGAGTTGATGAAGTTTGACACTACGAAGCAGCATTTATTGGAGGTTGTTGCATCGAATTTGCGGGCATCATTTGAGTTTGATTAGTTCTCATTGATGATCTTCCTTGATTATGCTTATTTCGCATTCTTTCGAGTTCATTTACACGACTTCGAACGTGCTCAAGTCTGTGCCAAGCCATTTGCAATACTTTTTGACTCGCATAACCAGAACCCTCGTGAGGTTGACCTTTAAAACAATATTCATTTTATTTGTTTCATTAATTTTATGTAACCAGTCTGAGTGACGAATTTTTAACTAAAATTCTTCTTTAAATCAATTATTTTTAATAATTTTCGAAAAAGTTCTTTGACAATTTTCAAATCCATTTGTTTACAAAATTTAATTTTACGAAATTTCGATTAGTCGGAAATTCTTCAATTAAATATAATATTAGAAAATAAAAACTCCAAATAATATAAAAACAATTCAATTAAACTTTTTCAAAAAAATTAATTTCCAAATTCAATATTCTTATTTGTTTAACAATTTAAAAAATTTTAATAAAATTCTTCTCAAGAATTCAATTATTTAGATAAATAGTAACATTCTTCGTAAGAATTCAATTATATTCAAACAACATTTCACGAATGAATTAAATTATTTTCTAAAATTTTAATAAATCCTTTGAAAAAATCCAATTATATTTATAAACAGTAAAATTCTTTGCAAAAAATCAATTAATTTTAATACAATTTTAATAAAATTTCCTAAAAAAATTTAATTTAAAAAAAATTTTAATAATATTTTTTGAAAAAATTCAATTATCTTCTAGACTTTTGACAAATCCTTCGAAACAATTCAATTATATTTATAAATATAAAAATTCTTTGCAAAAATGCAATTATATTAAAAAGAATTTCACGAAAGAATTCAATTTTTTTCTTAATTCGTTATAAAAAAATTCAAAAGGATTCAATTATATTTGTAAATAGTAAAATTCTTTACAAAATTTGAATTATTTTTTAATTTTTTAATAAATTCTTTGAAACAATTCAATTAATTTAATTTTTTAAAAAATGCAATTATTTACAAATACTCTAATGAAATGGTTTAAAAGAATTTAATTATCTATGAATAATTTTAATATAATTTAATAGGACAATTATTGATTACAATTAATAAAATAAAATCTTCATAAAATTCAATTACTTTTAAAATTTTCAGTAAAAATTATTTTTAAAATCTGCATTATTTTCAAGAAAATTGAAATAAATTCTTTAAAAAAATTTAATTATTTTAAAGATTTTTAATAAAAATCTTGCCAAAAATTAAATTTATTGTTTTCAATACAATTTTAATTATATTTTCTCGAAAGAATTCAATTATTGAAAAAAATGTTGATAATATTCGTGTAATGAATTCAATTATTTTCAAATTTTGTTATAAATACTTTACAAGAATTCAATGATATTCAGTATATCGACAATTCAATTATTTCTGAAAATAATAGAATTGTTAAATAGAATTTTATTAAAACTTTTTTAAATAATTGAATCAGCGAAAAAAATTATTATTTCTACAAATAATTGAATTTTTGCAAAATTTAAAAAAATAAATGAATTTTAGATAAGAATTTTATAAAAATTGTATTTAAAATAATTGAATTCCTGTGAAAAATTTACTATTTATGGATTTTATTGAATTATTTTGATGGATTTAAAAAAATGTTTAAAAATAATTTAATTTTCCCTGGAATTTAATATTTAAAATAATTAAATACATTTAAATATTATATTATTTATGAAAATAATTGAATTAATGGGAAGAAATTTATTTAAAAAATTGTAAATAATTGAATTCCTGTAAAATTTTTATTGTTTATAAAAATAATTATATTTTTGCGTGGAATTTATTAAAAAATTTTCGAAATAATTGATTTTTTTGGAAAATTTTATTAAAACAGTACTATAAATCATTAAATTGAAGGAAATTTTTGAAAATAATTGAAATTTTGCCAAGAATTTTATTAAATTTTTTGAAAATAATTGATTTTTGGAGAAGAATAATTTTACTATTTATAAAGATAATTGAAATTCTGTCGAGAATTTTTAAAAACTTTTGAATTTTTGCGAAAAATTTTATTACTTTTGAAAAGAATTGAATTCCTGCAATTATTTGTCATTTTTCTAAAATTCCCCAAATTATATCGAACAATATACGAACTTTTCGTCCTTTTTTAATCAAATTATGGATTTTACAGATTTTTTTTAAAAAAACTGACTTTTACGAACTTGAAGCGAATTTTCGTACCTAGTTAGAACCCTGTTATCTTAATCTTTAATTTGGTTTATTTTTTGATTGATTTAATTATTTAATTTAAATTGAATATAATGCGTAAATACTCCTATTTTACCTGTTGATACTTGAGTGAGATAATTGATTTGTTCACTCAATTTAGACTCCACAGCACTCAAAGATTTCAAGAAACTATGAGTGTGACTTTCAGCATGTTTCAAGCTAGACTTCTCTTTACTGAGTTCCATAAAAGCTTGACCGGCATTTTGCAAACAAGCAATTATATCCTTTTCAATTGATTCAAGAATTTGAATTCTCTCCATTGGCGGTGTCATTTTTGATGTAATTCTGAAAATAACCAATAATTATTTATTAAATTAATAATTTACATAAAATAGCAATTGACAAACGTAAGTTACTGAAAAATAAAGACTCATGTTTGAAATAATTTGGAAAATTAAATACCGTAACGATAATTTAGAGACTCTTGAAATTTTTGAAAATTAACTTACTATTTAGCTATTGCTATATAGCGACTACAAGATAAATAGTTCTTGATAATAACTTCTTAATTTAAAACAAAGAATGCTTAACAAAAGATATAAACAATATTCTGAAAGTATAAGTTCCAGAAAGTGAGGTTAGGTTTCATTTGTTTTTTGTTTCAATATTAATTCAATTACCCAAAAATATTTAAATTAACTCACTTGTTTAGTAAATTAGATCAATAGACAGTTTTCGAATAATTTGTTGAATAAAGTACTGTAGTTTGTATACAAACTGTTAATTCAACAATCGTTTTTGACAGTTCTATGCGACAATGACAATGCCCTCACACAAAAACAACACTAACACATGTACATTCAGTCATGCGCAGAACAACCTTTGCGTACGCATTAGTTCCAAATTTAAAAATTAAATTCCATTTACGAAAGAAAATAAGAGTATTAACTTCAATTTTTACTAAGTACCAAAAAAATTATTAGTTTTTTATATATCTATTCATAATCAAAAGGAATAAATTATACTACAAAAAATATTCTCTAATAATTTGTTTCCTTTAATTTTTCGTTGAAATTGGCAGCATTGTGTCAAGATTTAAAATTATAAATAGAAATTGAAAATCAAATTCTAAATAAATAATTAATTTATCAACGATTCTCTATATATTTTTAAATAACAAAAATATGTATATGATCCTATCGTAAAAAATAAAAAATATTAATGAACCATATTTATTTGTTTAAAAAAAATATATTTTTCTAATTTTCGTCTTGTATTGGTAGCACTGGATCGAGGAAGATTATAAAAGTTAGGTTATGAACGACATGCTGTCGGCAAGCACTTGTGTCCTGCTTTTGTGAATTTAGTTTCTTATTTATTTTTTGGCAATTTTTTGATTTTTTACTGCGGAAAAAGTCTAAAGAAGAGCAAAATGTTTCGCCCCACGAGGGGTTTAGTTTTGACATTTCGTCATATCAAGGAATATCGACTTATACATACAAATGAACGACAACGACAGGATACTTCGGAATACAAATGTAAGAAAACAGCATATATTTACTTGGAATTATATACTAAAATAACATGTGATTATTATCTTAATTGCTATTTTTATTGATGATGATAAATTTTGTTCGTATATTCAAGTTATTTTTAAAACTTTTTGCATAACTCTAGATTGTCATTATTACACATTACAATGCAATTTTTTAGAAAGGCTAATTGTTTACATATTTTGTAGATTTAAATTTACATTATTTCATGTTATTTTCAGCTCCAATTACGGAGGAATATAAATTAGGTCCGTTAGAAGGTCGAGCACTTTATTTGGATGCTCAAGCGACAACTCCAATGGTATTAACCGTTATTTTTCTATTGAAAGTTGTAATTCATTTTATTTTTGGTATATTAATAGTATTTATTGATAGGATCCACGTGTATTGGATAAAATGATGCCGTATTTAGTAAATTTTCACGGCAATCCTCATTCAAGAACTCATATGTACGGTTGGGAAACGGAAACTGCAGTTGAGCATGCACGTAAAGTTAGTATTTAAAAATAAATGTCCTTTCTTCATCAGGGTTGCGACAAAAATTTAATTTTGTTTTTCCCTGACTTTTTCCTGATTTCTAGAAAAAATTTTGACTTTTTCCCTGACCCTGAAGGTGATTCTGATTCACTCAAAAAATTATTAGGTTTTCAAAAAAATGTTGTATTACATTTATTTACGAATTTCTTTAATTTGAAAATTATTCAAAAATATCAATAATTTCTTTTTTAAATAAATATTTAATCATTACCTATTATTTTTCTATAGAAATTAAGATTTTCAAATTCAAACTTTCTAAAATTCAATAACTTTTGAGAATAATATAATATTCTAAAACATAAAGAAATCGATTACTCCGAGTCTTCGACTCGGAGTGATCGATTCCTTCATGTTTTATAACAAAAAAATTTGAGATGACAGAGTGATAGAATCATTATTTTATATAATCAGAATAATGTAACTATAAATTTAAATTTTAAAAGATTTTAGTTTAAACCCTTTTAAAAATTCAATTATTTCTAAAAATTCACGCTATAATGCTTTTAATATTCAATTATTATCTAAAATCTTAACAAAAATTTAATTTAAAATCAGTTTTTATTAGAAAAATTTACTAGAATTCAATTATTTAAATACAAAAATAAATCATTTAATTGAATTTTTATGAAGAATTTTATCAAAAATTTTTAAAAATAATTAAATTCTTTCGAGGAATTTGAAAAAAAAATTTAAAAATAAATGCAATTTTCTATCATTTTATTTAAAATTGTACAAAAAATAATTGAAACTCTGCGATAAGTTTTGTTACTTATGAAAATAATTGAATTCTTGCAACAAATTTTATTAAATTTTTTTAAAGAACTGAATTCCTGTGAAGAATTTTATTTGTGAAAATAATTGAATTCCGGAGATAAATATTATTATTTATGAACATAATTAATTTCTTGTGCAGAATTTTATTCAAATTTTTTTAAATAATTGAATTCTCGAGAAAAATATTATTTATGAAAATAATTGATTTCTTCTGAAGAATTTTATTCAAATTTTTTTAAATAATTGAATTCCCATAAAAAATGTATTGTTTGTGAAAATAATTGAATTCTTACAAAAAATTGTATTGAAAATAATTGAATTATATAGGAAAATATTATTAAAATTGCAATTTTATTAACAAAATCTTGTAAAGAATTTTGTCAACATTTTTTTAAATAATAGAATTTTTAAAAGAAGTTTATTGAAATTTTTCAAAATAATTGAATATCTCAGAACTATTTTTTTTTTAATTTTCTGAATATTTTTAAATTCCTTCGAAAAACTTCATTAAAAAATTAAAAATAATTAAGTTGGTGCGAAGAAATTTGTAAAAAAATTGAAAAGTAATTGAATTCCTGTGAAATTTTTATTACTATTTTGTTTAAATAATTGAATTCTTTTGAAAAATTTTATTTAAATAGTAGATATTATAAATAATTGAAGTGAGGAAAATTTGTGAAAATAATTGAAATTTTGGCAAGAATTTTATTAAATTTTTTGAAAATAATTGAATTTCGGAGAAGAATTTTATTATTTATAATAATAATTGAAATTTTAATGAGAATTTTAAAAATTTTTTGAACATAATTGAATTTATGCGAAGAAGTTTATCACTTTTGAAAATAATTGAATTTCTGTAATCAGTTCTTAAAATTTCTATTTAAACTCATTAAAAATTGATATTTTCTAAAATTTCAAATTGAAACCTTTGAAGTTCATCTATTTATGAAGATTGTAAACGCAACTCTTTTGAAATCCAATTAATTTTGAAATTTTAAAGTAAAATTATTCATTAAATAATTTATAAGTAATAATTTTATGATAGTTGTTCAAGAATTAAGTTATTTAAAAAGAAATTATTGTCGGAATTAAAAAAAATTAAAGCTTTTTTATCAGAATTCTTATCAATTTCATAGTTTATGAGGCAAACAAAAAAGATACAAAAATTCAGAATTTTCTTATAAATTCAAAAAATTTAATTTTTTCGAGTACTTTTAATAAAATTCCCTGACTTTTCTCTGATTTTCCTGACCAATTCTAATTTCCCTGAATTCCCTGACCTGTGGCAACCCTATTCATTGTCTTGGTTGTACAATAAAATGTTTGTTTATTTTTTTGTTAGCAAATTGCTGACTTGATTGGCGCTGACAAAAAGGAAATAATTTTCACATCTGGAGCAACCGAATGCAATAATATATCGATCAAAGGAGTTGCTAGATTTTATAAAGCTAAGAAGAAGCACATTATAACAACCCAAACAGTAATTGACTGAATTTAATTAATCGAATTTCTAATTGCTCTTCTAGCCTTTTCTCCGATTTTTGTATTTCTAACGATTTCTGTTGTATTTACAGGAACACAAATGCGTTTTAGATTCATGCCGAGCTTTACAGGGCGAAGGTTTCGAAGTGACTTATTTACCAGTTAATTCGAATGGTCTTATTGATATGGAGGAACTCGAAAAGGCTATTACTCCAAATACATCTTTAGTTTCTATTATGACAGTCAATAATGAAATTGGCGTTCAACAACCTGTTGCTGAAATAGGCGCTCTGTGCAGGTAATTAATTGTAATTCCAAATTAATGACGTTGTTGAAGGTTCCCACTTATCTATTATTTATTAAAACCTATTATTATTATATTATATTATTATTAAAACCTATTATTTATTACTTTTTTACGATTTTTAGAAATAATTAATTCAGGGTTGCCACAGGTCAGGAAAAAGTCATGGATTTGTTTTTAAAAGTACTGGAAAAAATTAAATGTTTAGAATTTATACGAAAATTCTGAATTTTTGTTTGCCTCATAAACTATGAAATTACCACAAAGTCTAAAGAAAACCTTTAATTTTTTCTATTTCTGACAATAATTTATTTTAAATAATTTAATTCTTGAAGAACTGACATAAAGTTAATACTTATATATAAATCATTTAATAAAGTATTTTTTTGAAAAATTTTAATTTCAATTAAACAGAATTAGTAAATAGAATTAAATAGAAATAGAAATAAGTAATGTCCTAGGAGTTGACAACTCTCTATGTAATTTTGCAGAAAGAACAAAGTCTTCTTTCACACTGACGCTGCTCAAGCGATCGGAAAAATTCCGATTGATGTTAACGAAATGAATATTGATCTGTTATCTATAAGCGGTCACAAAATTTATGGACCAAAAGGTAATCTCCTGAAGACTTTAGAATGAAAAATTGTTTTAAGAATTGAACTCAGTTGAAACTGTATTTCTTTCGTTTTGTTTTTTTTAAATAACTTTTTGATATATTAATTTTTAAAAATTGAGAAAACTTTTGTAATTGTAAATATGGAAAAAATAGGAGTAGGAGCTTTATACGTGAGAAGAAGACCCAGAGTACGTGTCGAACCACTTCAAAGCGGTGGAGGACAGGAGAGAGGAATGAGAAGTGGTACAGTTCCAGCTCCTTTGGCAGTTGGTTTAGGAGCAGCTTGCGAGTTTTCACAAAATGAAATGGAGGTAAAAAGAAATTACATTTCTAAAAATAATGAATCCCATTTTTTAAATTAAGAAATTTATCTTTCATCTTTTGAATTTAAATATTTTACAAAATTGGAAATGATTCTTTTCAGTATGATCACGAATATATAACGCGTCTTGCGAATCGACTTCTTGACACAATTACCTCAAATTTGACTCATGTGATAAGAAACGGAGATCCTGTTGCCTGGTATCCGGGATGCGTTAATCTTTCCTTCGCTTGTGTCGAAGGAGAATCTTTATTGATGGCATTGAAAGACGTAGCGTTAAGTAGTGGATCAGCATGTACGAGTGCAAGTTTGGAGCCTAGTTACGTTCTTCGGGCAATTGGAGCTTCCGAAGATCTTGCTCATTCTAGTATAAGGTTCGTTTTCAAAAAATTGAAACCGTAATTAAAGAAATGAAATTACAGGCATCACAGTACCTATCATCCTCAAAAAAGGTGAAAGGGGGAATTCTTTTCTTCAAAAAGGAGACAAAAATTCATTTGTTTATACAACTTGCTTATATAATTCAAATTTTTTTATCATATAGCTTCTTAAAAAAAGATCTTTGAGAATTTTCAAATTCATTTGTTTACAATAATTCAATTTTACGAAAATTCTATTATTCGGAAATTCTTCAATTAAATATATATATTAATTTAGAAAATAAAAACTTCAAATAATTTCAAAACAAAATTCAATTACTGTTTCAAGAAAAATTATTTATACAGAATATTTAGTTAAAAGTATGAAAAATTCAGATTTTTAAAGATTTTAGTTTGAAATCTTTTCAAAATTCAATTATTCTTAAAAATTCATGCTATAATGCTTTTAATATTCAATTATTTAAATACAAAAATAAATAATTTATTGAATAATTTAATGTTTCTTAAACTTTAATTCTCATAAAGAATTTTATCAACAAATTTTTAAATAATTGCGTTCTTTTAACGAATTTTAATAACATTTTTATGAATAATTACATTTTTCCAGGAATTTGAATAAAATTATATTAAAAAATAATTGAAATTCTGCGATGAGTTTTATCATTTATGAAAATAATTGATTTTCTAAAAAGAATTTTATTATTTTTAAAAATATTTAAATGTTTGCGTAGAATTTTATTAAAATTGTTTTTAAATAATTGAATTCTTTTGGAATCGTTCGTTAAATCAGTAGATATTGAAAATCATTTAATTGAGCAAAATTCTTGAAAATAATTAAAATTTTGACAAGAATTTTATTACAATTTTTGAAAATAATTGAATTTCGAAGAAGTTTAAAATTTATAAAGAGAATTGAAATTTTGACGAAATCATTTGAACCTTCTCTAAAATTATTGAATTAATACACGAACATTAAATTATTTAAAATATGTAGTATTTGCAACAATTTTTTCGAAAAATATTGAATTCTCGTAGAATTTTCTAATAAAAATTAATTTCAGTTAAAGTTCTGGATAATAATTGAATTTTGGACAAGTTACTAATAATTGCAATTTTTTTGGTATTGTAATTGCATTTTAAAAAGTTTTCAAGTTAAAATCTTTGAAAATCTGAATTTTTCATACTTTTAATTAAAAATTCTATGGAACTAATTTTTTTCAAAAAGCTTAATTGAAATTTTAAAAAATTATTTCAAGTTTTTATTCTGTGATGAAAATTGAGTAATTTTTCAATAATAGAAATTTGGTAAAATTTAATTATTGTAAACAAATGAATTTGAAAATTCTCAATAGAACGTTATTAAAAATAATTGATTTAAAGAAGAATTTTATTTAAAAATTCTAGAAAATAATAATAGAATTAAATTGATGAAAATAATTTTGAATTAATTATTATAAAACATGAAGAAAGCGAACAGTTCGAGTCGAATTACTTTTAAAAATGATTAAATTTTTGCAATCATTTGAAACTTCTCTAAAATTAAAATTTTTTTTAGTCTTTTTAACTAAAATTCTTATATAAATTCATTATTTTTAATAATTAATTAAATATATATACATTAACAAATTTAACTAATTTCAGAATAATTTAAATTATGAAAAGTTTTGCAAAAATCTAAGTTCTTAAAAATTTATGATTATACTTTCAAAAAGATTTCAATAAAAGAAAAATTCTTTATTTTTGATTAGAAAAAGGTGAAAAGGGGATAAATCACCAAAAAAGGGAAAAAAGGGGACAGAATTGAAAGAAGGGGTCAAAAGGGGAAAAGGGGGCCAACTATGATGCCTAAAATTAAGAAAGCAGTAAAAATTATACCTAAAATTGAAAATTCTCAAATTTCTTCCTTTGCATACAGATTCGGAATTGGAAGATTCACAACTATGGAAGAAATTGATTACACAGCTGAAAGAACAATATACCAAGTGAAACGCTTAAGAGAAATGAGGTTTGGAAACTTTAGTATTATAAAACATTTATTTTCAAAAAAATCTCGTTTACAAACTAATTATTCGTATTAGTTCCTTGAATCTACAATATTAAGCACACATTTTAGCAAAATCAATTCCGTTTTAGTTTTCTAGAAAATTAAAAAAAAATTCTGAAAATTATTCCTTTTAATTAAAAAAAAATAGTGATATGTACATTAAAAAAGCAAAATCATTTTTTTCTTCCAGCCCATTGTGGGAGATGGTCGAGGACGGCATTGATCTGAAGACAATAAAATGGACCCAGCACTAAAACGCACCTGAGTATCATGTGATTTACAAAAAAGTATAATTTCAAAAACAAGAAAAAAAACGAAAATCCATTTAAATATCAAAATAACATCGAGCACAACCGATTGAAAGGAATTTTAATTCTAAAACCTGTGAAGCAACCGGACACACTCACGTCTTATATTCTCATATATATTTTTTTCAGGAAAAGATCTGTGTTGTAATTTGTTTAAAGAGTTCCGTTTTTGAGTTAAAGTTTATTATTGTTATTATTATTATTATGTATTATTTTTCTTTATCACTGCACCTTTTTGTTTTGTGTGTTTTCGGTCTTCGTAAAGCATTTTTGAGCAAAGAAGCTATTAGCCAAAAGAAATGAGAATGAGCTTAACATAAACAAGATGGTTCGGTAGCCTCGTCAGCGTGAGAAATTTTAAAATGGTCCTTATCCATGTCGTGAAGGTCCATTCGAGATCGATTAGCTTCAACTAGATGCTGTGCAATTTCTTCGAACATTTCATTTATACCCACTCCAGATTTGCACGACGTTTTATATGTTGCTGAGATTAAATTGTGACACTGCTCACTGACAAATACAAAAATTATTATTTTAACATAAGGTAAAACTTTTTTATTGTATTTTATTTTAATAAAATGTAAACGTATACAGATTTTATTCTCTATATTTTTACATTTTCGTTAATTTTTCTTTTTTTTTTTAAAGAGATACAATTAAAATTAATTGAAGAAAAGTATATTTCTCTTTAAAAAGAGTATATTTTAAAATACATTTTGTTTCTAAAATGTAAATTAATTCACTGCTTTTCTATCGTTATCGTTGTATATATAAATTGTAGATATATCAGGTAACAAATTAATTAGAATTTAGAATATTGAGTTGTATATTTCAATAATTTGATCAATATGAGAAAATACACGAGAGTGAATAGAAGATTTTTTTCTTATTGTAAATAAAAATTTTGTTATTACCAAAATTGTTCCATTTCAGCATCAGTGACTTGTGGATTTCCACCCTCAAGATCGCTTTTATTTCCGCAAAGAAATATTTTGGCATTTTCAGCGTAGGTGACTATATCAAGAAGATGTTGAGAGAGAAGATGAAATGAGGTGGAATTATCTAGTGCAAATACTAAAATAGCTGCTTCTGCAAATTTGTAATAACTAGACGTAACCGATGCCACTCTTTCCATACCCCCAGTGTCCCATAATTGAAGCTAAAAAAATTTGAAAAATAGGTATACAATTTAAATATTCATTTTATTAATTTTCTATATTTTATAATTTATTCTCTTTCAGCTTATTACCGAAAATAGGACAATTAACTAAAAATTGCAAAAATTTAATATTAAATTCTGTTTAATTTTATTTTTTATATTAATTTTTGTTTAATTTTACTTTTTTTATATATTAATTTTTATTTAATTTTACTATTTTGTACTAACTTTTGTTTATTGTTTTAATATTAATTTTTGTTTGTTTTAATATTAATTTTTTCCAATATTTAGTTAAATGTTAAATAGATTTAGGAAAAGTAATGTTTAAATATTTAAAAAATCATAAACTTACACGTATTCGTCTATCGTCAACAACATATTCTTTATCAATATTATCGATTCCAAGTGTAGATTTTCTGTCGCTGTTATTAACAAATGAATTATTTGCGAATCTCCTAAAAATTGATGTCTTTCCCACGCCGTATTCACCGCAAAGAATAACTTTTTGCTCTGTCACTTTGACAGTTGCCATTATAATTACTCTAATATTTATTTATTTGTTTAATAAAAAATCTAAATACTCGGACTAATTTGAGTTAACAATTGTTAAAAATAATTTATTTATTATTTATGGCAACATTTTTTTTAGTGAAAGCACAATTGGAGCACACATTGATTTAACATATTGTTAAAATTTGTTTTTTTTCTTTTTGCAAAAATTTAATGTTACATTTTTAAAGAAATTTACAGAATTCATAAACAGTGGGCGATTAATAAGAATGAGCAATTAACAACTTCCTACTCGTGTGTCTGGGCATTGGTTCTAATATTCAATGTAGGCGTGTTTCCTTGGACACCGTTCACTAGGTCTATCTATCGTCAACCTGGAGGACTAAAATCTCATTCAGCGGGTTCTTCAATTTTATTTTTGCAAAAAAATTTTTTTTTCGCAAATTTTTCCTTTTGAAAGTACTTTATTTTTTATTGAAAATTATATTTTTTTTTTTGTTTATTTATAAAAAATGTTTTGTTTTTTTTTGGAGGTAATTTTTATGGGAAAAATTGTAAGTTACTCTCAGCAGAAATTTATTAGTTTTAATTAAATAGTAAGTTAATTAATTAATTAGTTATTTTCAAATTGGTTAATAACGTAATTTGTTAAATTATTTGATTTTAAATTAATTTTTGTTTTTTTTGCACAATTTCAGACAATTTTATGGAAAAAATTTTAACTCTCTCTTGAAAGGAATTTATTGCTTAAAATTAATTGATTAATTAATTATGTATTTAACATTAATTTATATCTAAATGCTAAATTGTCTATTAACGTAATTTGTTAAATTATTTGATTTTGAATTAATTTTGGTTTTTTCTTACAGAATTTTATAGAAAAAATTTTAACTCTCTTTTGATAGGAATTTATTACTTAAAATTAATTGATTAATTAATGGATTATGTATTTAATATAAATTTATAAACGCTAAATTGTCTATTAACGTAATTTGTTAAATTAATTATTTGATTTTGAATTTATTTTGGTTTTTTCTTACATTAAAGAATTTTATGAAAAAAAATTTTAATTCTCTTACTTTTGATACGAATATATTACTTGAAATTAATTAATGAATTAATTATGTATTTAACATTAATTTATAATTGCTAAATTGTCTATTAACGTAATTTGTTAAATTAATAATTTGATTTTCAATAAATTTTGATTTTTTCTTACATTAGAGAATTTTATGGAACAAAAATTTTAATTCTCTTACTTTTGATACGAATTTATTACTTGAAATTAATTAATTATATAATTTCAAATTATTTATGAACGTAATTTGTGAAATTATTTTGATTTTGAATTAATTTTTGTTTTTTTCACGCAATGTTTTGTTCGCTTTAAAATATTCCTAAATTTCTAGTAAAATATTCATTTCAGTAGATTTTTATGATGAGTTTTTGATTAAAATGTAAAAATTTATTTAATCTGTTGTGTGGGTGTAAAAAATATAACTCTTTAGTATTTTATAAAATTTATTTTCTAAAAATTACAATTTTTTTTTCGTGTATCGGTACGTGTTTTGATCTCTTAATGTTTGTTGATTATCAGATTTATGCGTAATTATTTTTTTAAAATTGAAATTAGATATTTCATCTCGACAGAATTAGGAAATAAGTAGTCATCCATGACCGATGGATCTAATGAGATTTACTTAAGAAATATTATATCTTTAGTTAAGCGAAAATTTAATATTGATTATCGGTTTTCATACTTTTATGATAAAACATCCGTCTTTAATACTAGTGGGAAAAATAATATTCAATTACAGCTTAAATGTATTCTTTTTCAAATATTGTTTCCAAACAGATTAATTATAAGTCAATATTTTGTAAGTAAATTACTTATACGAATTGTAAATTATTTACAAATTGTGTAAATTATTTACAAATAGTAAATTACTTACGAATACTAGATTACTTACAAATAGTTAACTTCTTACTTACTACTAACAATTTTCGATCTAAGTTCTTACAATTTTCGATATGTTATTACTAATTTTCGATTTTTTGCAGCTCGGAGGCGAAGAGTAACCAAAGCACCTGACGACTTCTTGGCAGTGTGTGGAATAAATCGGGAAAAACTTACAAGGGTGACTGGAATATATGGAGATAAGATGAATTCATTAGCGGCATATTGAAAAATTGACCTGCAAGTTTTGATCCAATGTTAACAATGCGAATGATTAGCAAGAGGCGTAGGATGCTGAGGAGTATTCTTAAGGTGCGTAATTATAATGCAATTGTTGTTAACCTTGTCCCACCCCTTTTTAAAAATGAATATATTAAGTGATAAGAATTTTTTCTAAATTTCTAATTCTGAAAAAAGAAAAGTAACCAAGTTGCATAGACAAAATTGATTTTAGAAAAAAGGACCTAGTTTTTAAAGTTAATTCGACACTCGACATTCTCTTTCAATTATTTTTTAGAGAACAATTTCTGATTGAAATTCAATTGTCTAATATTTATTTTTATTAAACAGTTAAATTGAGGATAAAAAATTGCAAATCGTTTAATTCACTATTTTTGAATAATTAATTAATTCATTTAATAATTAAAATTTTTAAATAATGTAAATAATAAATATAAATAAATTTAAATAAAAAAATATAATAAATATAAATATAAAAATATAATAAACTAAAAACTATAAAATAGTAATCGTTCAATAAATGATAATAAATTTTTTTCTCCAATAATTAAAAAAAATAATTAAAAACTTGAAAAAATGATTTCGAATAATTTAAAAGAAAAACATCATTTTTAATTAATTTCTTATAATTATAAAACGGAAATAGCACCTGTTGTACTGGATTGAAGAAAAAACGAAAACGATTAACAGCGAATAATAATGATACATTTACATGATTACTTTACGCGTTCTGTAATTAACTCGAGTTTCTTAAAAAAAATTTTCTCACGTGTCACAATAGTAATAAAATAATAATAAAATTATTACTATCGATAACGTTATAAATAATATCGTAAATTATTCGTAATTTGAAAGATTACTAACATCAATATTTAAATATCACGAAAATCAATTATTAACTATATTAACTGTAAATTAATAAAACTAATAATTAATTATAATTCATTTATAATTATCAATTATTATTATAATCGAATCAAAAACATCTCGCTTTTTTTATGAATGAAAGAAATATTCACCTTATTTTAATTCAAGTTCAGGAAAAATGAGTTCAAGTTATAAACGTTTTATCTGATTAATAATAATTTAATTGTATATAGGTATAGATTATAGAGAAATAGCTGTTTTACAACAATGCAAATTATATGCTATTTGTATATATACATTGTTACAAACATATGCATGGGAATATTCATATCTTATTAGCGACAGTTTAACAATTTATCACTACATCTATATAAATATATATGTGATAGAAAAGATCTCCATATTAAGATTTATAATTATACAGATATATACTGCCATTTAATAATACTCTGCACGCTAGATTAAAGCTAATAAATATTCAGCAATTTCATAAGGAGTAATCAAGGCTGTAGGACATAAATTAGTAGTTCAATAAATGCTTTTCTCTTGTTAAAAAAATTCAATTCAATAGAATGACAACATAAATCAAAATATAAATGGAAAAAAAAATCAAACAAAAATTCAAACATAATGAATAAATGAAATAAATGGAATAAACTAAATTTAGAATACAGTCATTTTCTGTAAAGAAAATAGAAAATTTAATATTATTTTTTATAGAAAAAAAATTTTTTAAAAAAAAATTTATGGAAATAAATGTTGGTAATTGGTATATAAATGATTAAATAAAAATTAATAAAGTAATAAGAAAAATTAATAAAATATTGAGAAGAATTTTAAAAAAACAGAAAAGATACAGGACAAATTTTCTAATTTACTGTTAAAAGGTAAAATAACGTGTGTGTTATCATTTACTTGCCGCTCTTGTAACTGATCAATTAATGACGTTGATGGATCACAGCAGGTGTTTTAATGAAAACATATATAAATATAGTAATTGCTCGCGTACTATAATTAGCCATAGGATTATATTTACAAGTTTGTAAATTGCTATGATTAATCTTTTAAAATTACCCCTTTAACTCATCATTAATTAAAATTATATTCCAAAAGCAAACAGATTTTAGGTAAAAACAGAATTAAAAACTCAAAATTAAATTTGCGATCAAGGCATAAAAAGAAAAATACATAATAAAATTGAAAATTAGTACGAATTAAATTCATAAGAATTAAAAATGAAAAAATAGAAAAATTGGAAATCACGAATCTATATTAATAATCGTTGGATATTTTCAATTTTAAAATTCATCTATTAAAAATCATTAAATTTTTGCAAAAAATTTGAGAATAATTGAAATTCTTTTCAGAATTTTATTACAATTTTCTAAAATAATTTAATTCATTCAAGGAATTTTTTTGTAAATAATTAAATTCTTTTAAAGAATTTCTTTGTGTGTTTTTTTAATAAAATAGTTTTTAAATAATTTTAATTTAAACTTTTAAAAATAATTGAATTAAACAAAGAATTTTTTCAACTTTTTAAAATAATCGTAATTGTTAATTATTATATAGAAACATTTGATTTTTCAAGTTTATTAAAATTGTATTGGAAATAATTGAATTCCTCAGGAGAATTTATTATTTATAAAAAGTTATTTAATTGTTGCTACTAATTTCACTTCGAAAGGATTTCTTGACAAGAATATGTTTCAAAATTTTGAAAATAATTGAAATTCTCCAAAGAATTTTTCTATTAATGAAAATAATTGAAATCCTCGGAAGAATTTTATTATTTAAAAAAATAATTGAAATCTTCAAAAGAATTTTTTTTTATGAAGATAATTGAATTCTTGCGAAGAATTTTATTAAAATTTTTGGAAAATAATTGAAATCCTCGAAAGAATTTTATTTTTTATGAAGATAATTGAATTTTTAAGAAGAATTTTATTAAAATTTTTGAAAATAATTGAAATCTTTCGAAGAATTTTTCTTTTTATAAAGATAATTGAATTTTTAGAAAGAATTTTATTAAAATTTTTGAAAGTAATTGAAATCCTTTAAAAAATGTTGTTATTTATGAAAATAATGAAAATCTTGATAAGATTTTCATTAAAATTTTTGAAAAATAATATAATTGTTTCGATGGAAATTTAAATTCTTTGGGGGAATTTAATTAAGATTCTATAGAATATAATTGAATTTTTAGAATGAATTTTATTAAAATTTTTTAAATAAATTGAATTCTTTCGTAAAATTTTATTGATAATAATTGAATTTTTGCAAAGATTTTACTATTTTAAAAAATAATTGAATTGTTTCGAAAAATTTATTAAAATTTTGTTGGAAATAAAAATTTTTGTAATCTGCATAATAATAATAAATTGAATATCACGTTCCGCGCGTAACAGTTGCCAGTTAAATTAATAAGAATTAAAATTGGAAAATTAAATTGGAAATTACGAATTAAATTTATAAGAATCAAAAATGTAGTAAATTTTTTACAGTGTAATGGCAATGCTCTTAATTTCTTATCGGATATATAGTGTGATGTATCGTTTTGATCAATAACCGCGTATAGAGCGCGCTTCCTAATCAGATTTAATGAAAAAATAGAGGTGGACATCAATTCCATAGGTGCTCATAAAAGGGATGTATTATGTATCCAGTGTTGACCCCCCATTATGCTTTATCACAGCTTTATACTGTCAGTGCAATATCAACAGTGCCAAAAGAGGGACCACCGAAAGTGACCCTTTTCCAAAAAGAAAACGGAAGAGATTTTATTTTTCATCAAATGTTAGGTAAAAACCAATCAGCGATTTTTATATTAGGTTCTTCATTACTTTTCCCCTCTTTCTCTGCAGTTTCTGGTAAAAAAAACTAAATTAGTAAATATTTTGCTAATTGAATATTTCTAATTCCTGTAGTGAGATTGTAATTTAATTTTATAATAGGTTCTTCGTTACTTTTTCGATCTTTTTTTGCAGTGTCTAGAGAAAAATTAATTAGTAAATATGTGGCTAATTGAAAAATTGTAATTTCTGTAGTGAGATTAGATTTTTATTTTTGAGGTATAGTAGAATTAGAAATTTATAATTTGTATATTGTAATTACATTCAGAAAAAATTATATTTGGCTTAGAGCCTATCAAATTGAATTTTATTCGGTTCGAATTAAATTTTATTTGGTTCAGATTGAATTTTTTTCGGTTCGAATTAAATTTCATTCGTTTTACTTAAAAGAAATAAATAATTCAGTAGACTGAGATAAATAAAAAAATCTTATTTGGTTCAAACTACTAAATTTTTTATGGTTCGAATTAAATTTTATTCGGTTCAAATAAAAATTTAATTTGTGGCGAATAAAATTTTTATTTAAACCAAATAAATAATTTAGTAGATTCTGAGATAAATGAAATAAAGAAAATAAATTTTATTCGGTTCAGATAAATTATATTTGATTAAAATAAAATTTTTCTCTGGGTTTTATAGTTATAATTATTAATTATAATTCCAATTCCAATTTCGTTATAATTTACGAATTTTACTGCTGTTAACCCAACGCTAATAATTGATTCACTAATTAATAATTCCCTCAACAATTAATGAGCAGAATTTTCGTTAATAATAAAATTTTCCTTAAAAATACTCGATTGATAAACAAGTAACCATTTGATTCGTAAAAAAGATTCTCTTTTTTATCTTTCAGTCATGAAACAAGTTTTAGTAAAATGTGTTCAGTAAGAATTTATTTCGTCTCTTGAAACATCTTTTAATCGTGAGTACTTATTTTTGAAAATTAAAAACTCAAATATAAAAAATTCAATAATTTTAATATTTCACTATTAAAAAAAAGTAAATTAGTAAAAAAAACTCTCTAAATATAAGTTAAAATGTGATTATAAATATTTGCGGATAGTCTACGTAAAAAAAATTTAAGCAAAGCTTGTTTGAAAATTAGATATTTGCAATTCACCGTTGCATCGGGGACTAAAGCTGAAACCATAAAATACGGAAATTTGAAACCAAAATCGGAAGCCAATTTTTGAACTGAATAATGTAAATTCAGAGAAAGATTATTTTCACCTTCCTTCCTGGTGTAGAATTTGATTTGGAAAATAATTTTGATCTTGAATATGTTAAAATTAAAATAATATTGTATATATGGAAGGAACGATTTTTTTTAAACGATAGGAGACGTTTAGAAATAATTAATTAACTGTGACGTGCACCACCTACTTAATAATTTTTTTTAATATTTAAATAATCGTCATATCCCATTGGATATTAATTTTTTCCATTGGCTCCGCCTTCTATATCTATCGGCCATTCAAGAACGTTTTACCTACCTTCACAAATTATAATAACTCCAGTCGAGCCTCTCTCAATCCAAGGAAAATGATCTTTTTCTCACATAATTTTATCATACTGTCAATTTTTTATCACACACATCAAACGTGATCTTCTTGTATTTAATATAATTTTTAATTTTTATTTTCTATATTTTTCCTCTTCTTTTCTGTTTTTTATTCTCTTCTATTTTTCATACAATTTTAATTCAAAAATATAATATTGTATTTACTATACAATTATCGAAATAGTAAAATTTGAAAACAATTCTGATTTTTTTTTCTAGTTTTTCTTTTTCATTTTTGATACAAATTTTAATTTGAGAATTTATAATTATTTTCATCATAATTGTTGATAATTATTACCGAAATGGTAAAATTAAATAAGAAAATATTAAAAAATGAAGAATTGAGGAAAAATTATCGCAAATCAAAATCAAATTAATTTATTATGTATCTGTAATTTTTTCTTCGCATAAATAACCTTGTCATTTGATATTGAAATCCATTCTAAAAGTACTATGAATCACATCAAGGTTTCATAAGTATTGAGGGGAAAAAAAAACTTGAATAGATTATTATTACCGTTCTTTTTGGACAATAAATGAAAAATGCTGATGTAATGAATATTTTTTCGTTCAATTCCGCTAGGAAGTGAAAAAATTTCTATTATAGCTACGTCTTAAAATTTAAAAACAAAAATATAATCTCAAATGCTTAAAGAGACACAGAGAGAGAGAAAGAGAGAGAAAAAATGATTTTACACGAGAATTTGTTTATCGGTCCTTGGTTATCACACGAAGATCCGTGTTTTGTAATAGGTAACAATAAAACGAGTTGTATTATTTTATATCTCAAGTAGACATTGTTTTCACATTAGTGCATTCAAATAAAATAGTGACTAAATCGATAAAATTGTTAGACGATTGGCTAATAATTTTTTTTTGCAAATTATTTTTTTAATTTGTTATTTCACGTAAGTGTTGTCAAGGGAAATATATAGTTTCTGATAAATTCATGATGACTTAGACTTTTTTCGATATTTTTTATAGATTTGATATTGAATTGATTGTATGAATATATCATTGATATGGATAAAGTTTTATGATTGATCACTACTGCCTAATTTTCTTTTTCTGTTTCTTTTTTTTTAGAGAAAAATCGATTTTCATGACAAAAGATTATTTTTACACGCACAGAGATACGTCTTTAGCATAAATGCTGAAGAAATATGTTACATGTATCGACAATTGACGTTTACAACTTTCAAGGATTATAAAGAACAATGAGATTATATATTATGATTATGAAATATCGAAGTAGTTATTTATTGACTTTATGATTAGGAATATTTTTCTCAACGATAAAGAATCATCCCCGATAATCGCAGTTAGACCATTGTCGAAACAATTCGAGCCAGTTCGTAAATCACTCGTCAAATAAGTAAACGAAAAGAATTTGAATTTTAAAACAGGAAATAAACGTCTGTCTCAAAATTACATGCGAGCTATTTTCCTAAATACTATTCTTTAAAATCGTAATTATTTTTTTTTTAATGTTGCAAAAATTGAATTAAAAAGAAATTTTTCGATTTAGAATAAAGAAAGAAACTGCTAGTTTGTAAATAATAACAATTGGTAAAGAATTAAATTTGTAAATATTTTAATTAAGTAGACTATTTTAATTAGGTTGACAATTTTAATTATGAATGGTGAGCATTTAATTTTAATGGAAGTAAATATAAATTGCTCTGTTTCAGAAATCAAAATCATTTTAAAAAAGAAGATTTTTATGGGTTCAAGGGTGACTGTTAAAGATGTTTTATTCTTTCGATTCAATATATAAATGATCGCATCGATCACGATTAACCTTCACAAAGAATAATGGAGGACATTCCCCTGATAGTATTTAAAACATTCTCCTGTGATTGTGTCGATTCGACATCACGCGGAACATAAGTAAATGACCCGCTGACAATATATACATATATCTATATAATTATAAATCTACACATTTATATTATTAGCGCAGCTAATGTTATTCCATGTAATGATAAAATCAGATCGATACGAACAAATTACCGCAAATTCATTTTTATCTTAATTTATAGGAGAATGCAAACCGTTTTGCTTTATACGTTTAACGAAAATTAAATTTTAATCAAAAGGACACTAAAATCAAAAATTTTAATTAAAAGGACACTGAGATCAAAATGTGTAATTTGAAACTAATTGCAATTACTTTGATTCTCTTCTACATAATTAATTTTTTTTTTTAAAAGTGGACTGAAAATTTCTTTAAACTTTGAAAGTCAAAAAGGCTCAAATGTCAATGATATGCTATTGATATGAATTTTATTGCAAATAACTGGTTTATAAAAGTTACATAATATCAATTTTATTCTAGGCCATAGATCCCTGTTTCAATGAAATATAATGTGGTATAAAGTACTTTACACTTGCAAATTGTTCATATATAGTAATTTATAAATTATGTGAATAGGAGAGACAAATATCATTTTTATTCACTGCAGTGACAGAAAAGTATCAGAGCAAAGATCACAAACTAGACGTTCTTTAATTACTATTTTCATTATTAAAAATGTTTTTTTATTTCTTCTTTCCGAAGATATTTTCAATTTCCCATTAATCATTCCCAAGCTTATGAATATAATCCCAATGACTTTTAATATTTTTCTCATCGAATAGAATTGTTAAATTAAATTAGTTATAAAAAGAAAATTTTTTTATTTAAAAATTTTTTTTTATTTTTCTATTTTTAAATATTAATTTCCAAATCAATATATCAATAATTGATTACTGAAAATAATTTATTGCCAACTGTAATTAATTACTGAAAATATTTATTAAATATTAATTACTAAATATAATTATTAAATATTAATTACTAAATATTAATTACAAAATATATTACTAAATATTAATTATTAAATAGTAATTACTAACTATTAATGAATTATTAAATATTATTACAATAATTACTGCGTAATTATTTAATTAATGAAATTAATATTCATATTTTATGCAACTTGAGATAATTTCGATATGAGTTTGTACTTGAAATTGTGTAGGTGATTTTTTTTTTTTTTTTCGCTTAAAGTGTAAGCGCATTTTATTAAATCGCAAATAACGAAAAATTTATAATTCTGTTCCTGATGATTACTCGTATCACATATCTCATAACTCATATAAGTCGAAACGCGAGAAAAGTGTCAAGGCAGATATACATAAACAAAGTTTAATTTAACCTACTTTATTTCAACAATTCCCAGTCTGGATTCGTTCGTCCTCTCGCGTTGTCTGCAATTCGCTTTTTACACCCCTTTCTGTGAATAATTTTCCTTCATCATCTATATTAAAAAGTTCTCTTTTACGAGAAGTAAAAAATCTGTTATGAAATTTAAATATTGTCGACAATTCAATACATAGCTCAGCGGAAAGAAAATTAGTTCAGACTTTTTTAAATTCAAAAGTAAATTTTTAAACTAATTTTTAAGTTTGTGAAATTGCGCATAATTTTATATGTTCTTTATTTGACTTTTTGTTTATTTGTTTATTCATTTATTCAAATTTATTTAATTTACAAGATATTTTTTATTTCAATTTTTTTATTTCAATTTCAACCATAATTAATTATTTTTTCTTTTTTGTAAATAAAGCTAAAAACTAGATTTCAAATTTTGTTCTAAAAATCCAATTTAATCCCAATTTGAAAAATTGAGCCAATTAATCAAAATTAGATTGAATTTATAATTTCATTATCAAAAATCAAATTAAAATTTATTTTGAGTTTTGAAAAAATTTTTTTTTTTCTGTTTCAGAGACAAAATTTGAATTTCTTTGATTTTTCTATTTCGGATTTTCAAAAAATCGAAATTAGTTAGTGGCTTATGTAATTGCCATAGGAAAAAGTGAATAAGTCAAAAAATTAATGAGATATCCTTGAACCTGAAAGAATGGCTTTTGCTTGGTAGGAACCTTTATAAGCCTGACGAAGACCTATCAGAACGCTCAGTGTAAAACTATCACGTCGACGACGCTATAGAAAAGTCGTTCAGTGAAAAAAAATAAACAAATCGACAAGTACTTGTTGCATTGTGAGATTTGCGATACAAGTGTATTCATTAAGATAATTTTGTTCTGCATTCACAAAAAAAAAAAAATAATTAGGGAATGTTGATGCCAGTGTAAAGGAACTTTTTCACACATGAAATAGACTCATTTTATAATAAGAAAATTTTTAGTGTTTTTGAAAAAAAATTTAATTAAACATCATGGAAGCGAAATTAGCATCGAAATTAAAAAATATCAGCTTAGTCGACAGCGAAATGTCGAAAACCACTTTTATAAAAGATGGACCAAAAATGAGCCGATATACGGTAAGATTAAGTTTTGAAATTTATTTAAAAATTACTTGAAGATTTATAAAAAAAGAAAATTTTTTTGTTTGGGATAAAAATAGCTAAATTGTTAAGGATAAACCATCAAAATCTATAATTAAATATTAGAAAATCAATTTTCAAATTAAGTGTTGAAATTTATTCAAAATTGATTGAAAATTTATTGAAAACAAAAATTTTTGTTTGTGATAAACATTCGAAATTAGTAATTGTTAAAAATAATTTTACTATTCAAATTAAGTGTTGAAAATTCAAAATTTATTGAAAAAGAAAGTTTTTTTCGAATAAACATTAAAAACCTATAAATATTCAAAAAATAATTTTACAATTAAAATTCAGTTTTGAAATTTATTCAAAATTAATTGAAAAAAAAAATTTTTTTTTGTGATAAACATTCGAAATTAGTAATTGTTAAAAATAATTTTACTATTCAAATTAAGTGTTGAAAATTTAAAATTTATTGAAAAAGAAAGTTTTTTTTCGAATAAACATTAAAAACCTATAAATATTCAAAAAATAATTTTACAATTAAAATTCAGTTTTGAAATTTATTCAAAATTAATTGAAAACAAAAATTTTTGTTTGTGATAAACATTCGAAATTAGTAATTGTTAAAAATAATTTTACTATTCAAATTAAGTGTTGAAAATTCAAAATTTATTGAAAAAGAAAGTTTTTTTTCGAATAAACATTAAAAACCTATAAATATTCAAAAAATAATTTTACAATTAAAATTCAGTTTTGAAATTTATTTAAAATTAATTGAAAAAAAAAATATTTTTGTGATAAACATGCGAAATTAGTAATTGTTAAAAATAATTTTACTATTCAAATTAAGTGTTGAAAATTCAAAATTTATTGAAAATTTATTCAAAAATAAAGTTTTGTTTTTTTTTGGAATAAACATTAAAAACTTATTAATATTCAAAAATGATTTTACAATTAAAATTCAGTTTTGAAATTTATTGAAAATTTAATGAAAAAAAAATCTTTTAAGGGGGAGAAGAAAGAAATTTTTTTTCGGATAAAAATATCAAAATAGTTGAGGATAAACATTCAAAATTTATAAATATTAAAAAATAATTTTACAATTAAAATTAAAGTTTCGAAATATATTGAAAATTGATTGACAATTTAATGAAAAAAAAATCTTTTAAAGGGGAAAAGAAATATTTTTGTTTCAGAAAAATTAACAAAATTGTTAAGGATAAATATTCAAGATTTATAATTATTAAAAAAAAATTTACAATCAAAATAAATAATTTCACACTTCTTAAAATTAAGTATTTTTAATATTTCTATCTTATTGGCATAAAAAAATTTAAATAAAAATTTAAACAAATATAAATTTAATAAATTCAAATAGAGATTTACAAAAATAAAGTATCTTAATAAATATAATATTTAAGATTCAAATAAATTAAATTTAAATAAAAAATCGATTTAAGTAAAATTATAGAAAATAATAAATTAAAAAAGAGAAGATTTAAAAAATGATCAATTACAAAGGAAAAAAAAGAGAAAGGGAATTTTTTCGACTGAATAATAAAAGAATTTTTGAAACACATTGTTAGAAATACTGTTTTTTTTCTCATTGAAATCTATTTCCCGTTTTAGTTGCGTAATTAATTATTATAAAATATGAATTTAAAATACCGGAAAAGATTCTATATGTGTCATTTCATTTATGTACTTAATTTGCATAAAAATAAAAACCATTACCGTGTATGTATTCATAATGACGGGAAAAAAAAACAATTGTTCAAGTATTTAATAATATTGACGTTATTAATATTGTGATGAGATTATACGATGAAAACCGTATTTGTGCGAAGATAAAAATAAAAGAACTTCAATTATATATTCAGATTAAAAAATGAAGTCTTTAATTAAAAAAAATGTAAATTTTGTTTTCTTTTTACAAAAAAAATGATATGCACAAAATATGAATTCATCATGATTTGTTGCATGTAAATAATAATAAATGTAACTCAAAAAAATGCGATTGAATAATCAGCAATCATCGATTTAAGATGTTTTTAATTGAACGTATTATTTCTTTGCATTTTACGTGTCTGAAAGTTGTAAACACTTCTTCATATAATTTCATATCAAGGCTATTTTACTGTTCTACTTTTGTTTCTAATTTCTTTGTTTATTCATTCATTAAAAAATTTTGTTTCATTGATAAATTTCTAATTTCAGTATGAGTAAACAGACACGACGAGTTTCTTTTTTCTAGCGAAATAAATTTTTCACTTTTGAAAAAATTGAAACATTAATTTATCTTTTTTAAAAAGAAAATTTATTTTGAAAAATTCTTTCAATATACGTATAAATTTAATTCATTTTTCCACGAAAATACAATTCGATAAAATCTATAAAGTACAGGGATAAATAAATTGTATTCTGTAAAGAGATGATTTTACTGCGACGTAATCAGTAACAATATCAATAAATCTGACACAATAATAGTCTCACTAAAAGAGAAAATACATTATCATGACAAGTGCAAATTTATATTTCACAATTTCTTGCACTTGCACTCGGCAAATTCATTGAGAAAATTTTTAACTAAAATTAATGGGACTCTATTTTTAGAGCAAGAAAAAGTAATGCAATTTTAATATTTTATATTTATCACAATATAAATAAATATATAATTCAATAATTATAATTAATAATAATTACAATAATAATTTAATATATTTTAATATTTCCTATTTTTTTTTAAATTTATTATTTGAGCAATAAAACAATAATAGAAAAGTAGAATTAAAAGTAAATTGTTAATTGTAGTTCTTTAATAAACAATAAATCTTTTAATAAACTATAGAAATTATATATTCCTTTATGGATTTTTTGTATGCAAATTTTCTATGAATCAATTTGAATTAATTAAATTCATTGTACTATTTTTAAATTCTTAACACGTGCCGATTTTTTCTAAAAACGTTTACCTTTCAGATCGTTAAAAATTTATAAATGCAGAATTATTTTTTTTCGATATTGAAAAGAAACAGGAAATATTTTTGAAAATATTAGTAAAATATTTACATTGTATAAAGCATTATTTACATTTTTTCCTTCTGTCTATTTTTATTAATTTTATTCTTTTTATTTACTTTTTACTACCTATGTTATTTACTTTTGTTTCTTCGCTTTTGTTTTTTTCCACTTAGTTTATCGTAATATTGTGAAAATTGTCAAAGTTTGGTATGTATTCTAATTTAGTTATCATTCTGAGAGATAAAAACTTGTAATTGCGCAGATAACTATAAAATTAATTTGTTACATAAGTATTAAATTTATTTTTATTATTGTTACTATTAATAATAATAATAATAATAATAATAATAATAATAATAATAATAATAATAAAAATTAACATTTTTGGAGAAAAACATTGAATTTGAAAAAAAAATCCCTTAGTAAAGATTTTTAATATTTCTGAATTCAAGTGCGTAACAAAAAGTTCTAGGGAAAAGTGTTTTAATTAATTAGATTTTAATTAAAACACTTTTTCCTTGAATTTATTGTTGAAAAAGAAAGTATTAATTTAAATTATTAAATCTAATTTAAAAATAAAATTTCTCCTTGCACTTTATAGTATATAATGCATTACGCTCTTCATTAAGACTCTTGTGAATGAATCTGATAAGAATTTAGATTTAGTGTTTGCCCCAGAAGCTTATCGACGAGCTTTCGTGAGAGTTTTGTTAGTTGGAAAATTCTAATTATAGTTTCGCGACCATATGTTCTAAAACTGAATTTGTGTTTAGATTCATTTCTATCCTCAGTATACTTTATGCTTCGGTAAAGGTTCATCACCTTTGTTTTTGTCAATTTGTCATCAGAAAAGTATATTTAAAATTAATGAGCCCTCGAGAGAGACAAGATTATAAATGTTTTCATTACAATGTATAAATAGAAAAATGAATATTTCGAATTAAAATATTGTCGACAAAATAATTTCGCAATTGTTTTCGAAAAATTAAGTTAAAAAAAAATTAACGAAAAATAAAATTAGAACTGTTTGGAATTTTGAAGGTAATAATAATTATACCTGTATATTAAAGTTTCGAATTGGTCAATTCTATTCTATTTCGAATGTTTGCTCGTCTGAATATAAATAGAATAAATTATAGAAATTATATTTTAATTTATTGTAATGTATTATTATTTATGAGTGCTTAAATTTTAAAAGTAGTAATAGATTTTTTTGAGTTGAATTTAATTCCTCTGTGGTCAGCAATTTTTCTTTCGTAATAAAAATTCTTTTTTTTCTATTTTCAGTTGGCAGACGCTGCCGACGACCTGGATCATAGGATGGATTATCATATCCAAGGAGTCAGAAAGGAGGATAGAGAACGAGTTTTGAATTTTTTGAGAAAATTTTTCTTTAGAGATGAACCGCTAAATTATACAATTAAATTAATTCCTGAAGGTGAAAATAGCACTTGCTATGAACTCGAGGATTATAGTTTATCTGCCATGAATGAGAATTTAAGTCTAATGGCAGTCTCCAGTAGTGGAACAATCATAGGTGTTATACTAAATGGTAATTAGACCTTTTTCTAATTTTACAGCTGAAATTGTCATGACAAAAGTTTGACAATTAATTTGTGAAATTAATTCTCCTAGAATTTTGACAATAATCAGGGAATTTAGGGAAAAGTCAGGGATTTTTATTAAAAGTACTGAAAAAAATTAAATTTTTAGAATTCATAAGAAAATTCTAAATTTTTGTTTGCCTCATAAACTATAAAACTACTATTAAATCTAATACAAAATTTTCAAAAAATTTTTCTATTTCTGACAAGAATGAATTTTTTAATATTATTTAATTATTTCAAAAGTTTTAACGTGATTATCTTGATAAATAACAAAATTCTTCACAAAAATTCAATTATTTTTAGGAATTTAAAAAAAATTCTTGTTAAAACTCAATTATTTTCATAAATAAAAATATTCATCACAAGAATTCAATTCTTTTCAAAAGTTCTAAAATTCTTCGAAGAAATTCAATTATTTAAAAATTTTTTTAAGGAATATCGCGTCAAGAATTCAATTATCTTTATAAATAGCAAAATTTTTCGCCAAATATTCAATTATTTTCAAGTTTAAATAAAATTCTTTGCAAAATTTCAATTATTTTTACAAGTTTTTCGTAATTCAATGATTTTCAATATTTACTATTTTCATAAAATTTACCAAAAAATTTAATTATTAAAAAAATGTTTGATACAATTCTACAAAAACATTCAATTATTTTTATAAATTCATAATTTTCATAAATTTTAATAAAATTCTTTAAACAGTTTTCAATTATTTTAAAAAATAATTGTTTTCAAATTCTTTAATATAATAAATTTCAGTAAAATTAATTATTAATAATAATAAACTATATGTTCCAGTAATCTGTTCGCAGTTTAAATTTACTTGTTGTTTACTTTTTTGTTTCTTAACTTTTTTATAATTTTTATTTTCAAATATTTTCAATTTAAATGTAAATTAATGAAATTAATGTATTGAAAATCATCCAATTGTTGCAAAGAATTTTATCAAAAAATTTGATAATTTAATAAAATTTCTTCAAAGAATTTTATTATTTAGGAAAATAACTGAATTCACGCGAAGAATTTTATTCAAATTTTAAAAAATTCTAATTAAATTCTTTTCATGAATTTCTTTGAATTTTTTTTTAAACTAATGAAGTTTCTTTAATAATTTTAATTGAAAATTTTGAAAGCAATTGAATTTTATTAAAATTGTATTGAAAATAATTGAATTCTTGAGAAGAATTTTACTATTTATACAAATAGTTGAATTATTTCGAAGAATTTATTAAAATTTTAGGAAATAATTGAAATTTATTAAAATATTTAAAATCATCAGAGGAATTTAATTAAAATTGTTTTGAAAATAATTGAATTCCTGCAAAGGATTTTACTATTTATAAAAATAATTGAATTTTTGCGAAGAATGTTACTATTTATAAAAATAATTGAAATGTTTCGAAGAATTTATTAAAATTTTAAGAAATAATATTAAATTGTTATGAAGAATTTTATAGAAATATTTGAAAATAATGAAATTTTTTCGAGAAATTCAATTAAAGTTGTTTCGAAAATAATTTAATTTCTTTAAAGAATTTTATTAAAATTAAATATATATTAAAAATAATTGAATTCATTCGATTTTTTTGACGTATATATATACAAATTTCATTGAAAATAATTTAATTTTTATATAGAATTTTTTGTCACTCAGTCATCTTCAATTATTATAAAACAAAAAGAAATCGATCACTCCGAGTCTTTGACTCGGAGGTTTGAATTTGAAATTTTTGAACATTTTAATTCCAATGTAAAAATAATAGTGATTGAATATTTATTTTAAATAAAACTATTGATGTTTTTGCATAATTTTACAATTAAAAAAATTCTTAAATAAATGTAATAGAACATTTTTTGAAGTAGGTATCTAATAATTTTTAGAGTGAATTGGAATTTTTTTTAGGGTCAGGGAAAAAGTCAAAATTCTGTCTGGAAATCAGGGGAAAACGAAGTTAAATTTTTGTGGCAACCCTGATAAAGTAGTTTTGCTACTTATTAATAAATTTTTTAGAAAATAAAAAAGGCTAAAGAAAGCTAATTTGGAAGCATATTAAATTACTCCATAAATGATTAATCAATCGTCATATTTACGGAATAATTTAATATTGAACGGTACATTTGCTGATCAATGATTTGTGAATAATTATTGACCACTGAGTGAGATAATACACTACTACTACTACTACTACTCCTTAGAATTTGTAGCAACAAATTAGTAACACATTTACACTGATTAGATGATAAGTGTGTCATGAATAATAATTGATACAAATTGATATAAATAAATTAATAATTAATTAATTAATTAATTATTATTTTTTGATATAAATTAATTAAAATCGTACTTTTTATTTAAGAATTTTTCCTTTTAGAAAATAATTAATTGATTAATTACAGGTAGTATGGGTCCTCCTAGCAATGAAGAGCCGGATTATATAACGAATTGCAAAAATCCAAAGTTTAAAAAAATTCTAAAGTTCCTTCACTACGTAGACGTTAAATCGAATATACACGACAAATTTCCAAATCAAAAAGTCTTTGAAATCAGGATAATTTCGGTTGACAGCAGTTGGAGGGGCAAAGGAATTGCGAAAGCTCTCATAGAAAAGTCAATGTGAGTTCGTCAACTTTTTCTTTTAATAATATTTCCATTTTTTTTCTGTTTGATTTGAGAGTGAATTAGAGAGCAAGAGCTAAAATTATAATTATATTTTTCAGGGAAATTTGTAAAATGCGAAACTATGATTTGATACGAGTTGATTGCTCTTCAGCGATAACAGGCAAATTGTGCCAGAGATTGGGTTTCGAACCGGTTTATGAACTTAAATACGCTGATTACGTGGACGAAGTTGGTAATCCTATCTTTACACCTTTACATCCTCATGTATCAGAAGTGACCTACGTTAAGAAAGTTGAAAAATAGTGATAAAGTCTAAAATTTCAGACAATTTCGAAAAATTATTTATAGAAGAAAAAAAGAGACAAAAGACATATCATTGAGCACGAAAAAAATGCCTTACGTAAATAGAAAACAAATTTTCTCTATCTAGTAAAATATTAAACTTTTCAAATTACTTAATATATTCGCAATGCATTTAAACGTTATAAAATTTAATTAAATTAACTAAAGTAAGTAATTAATTCGTGATTACTTAGTTAAATTAAGATATTATAAATTTTCGTCCGCAATTATACAGTTAGATAATTAATTTGCTCAATATTCAAAATGTGATTCGTTAGACTTAGTTCCTTCCAATAAACGAAAAACAAAAAATGTATTAATATTAACAAAATAGAAATATTTTTATACTAATATAAAAATGCACAATTAATCTCGTTCTAGTTGCTATTTCTTTTTTTTGTGCAAATCGAGTGAATGAAAAAATTGTACTGACTTGTAAATGAAGTAAAATATTTATTAAAAAAAAAATTCATTAACGAATACAAAAAAATTCAATTATTTACAATTTTTAAAAATATAAATTTTTTCGAATGCTATTTACAAATATATTATTATTCTACAGTAGCGTAATATTATTTCAAATGTAGTTAAATAAATAAATTTTATTTAAAATAAATTACTTATATTGTATAGAAAAAAAATTTGTATTATACGAAAATTAATATTTTTTCTCAGATTCGAAATATTTTAGATTGTTAAATTTTGTACAATGTATTTCTTTTAACAAATAATACATAATGAACAATTTCTATTTTTCTACTGTTTATTTAACACGTTCCTTTAATTATAAAAGTTGAAATCGTTTCATTTGTTTATAATATAAAAAATTTACTCGTCCTTTTTTGCAAGTTCTATTTTTTTACGAAAATCTTGAAGTTTTTGTTCTTTTGTTTTTGATCTTACATTTTCTTCTATTTCATTTAATTCATTGGTAAAGCGTAAAGTTCTTTTTGCAAAAATTTCGTCTCTGTCTAACAATGCTTTATTTACACGTATCACTTGAATAATCCCACTAATCGCTGTAACTACCAAACAAACAAAAGCAATAAACACATTATTTATTCGCCTTTTTCTTTTTGTACTCTCATCTTTTTCTTCTGCTTGAGAATTCCTATATTGATCATATTCTGCTTTGCTACGACTGTTAATGTGTAATAAATAATTATAATATTAAAATACACCCTTTATAATAAAGTATTATAAATTAATTAAAATATTAATTTTATAAAATTATAAATATAAAAATATTAATTAAAATATTAAAATTGTGCAGTAATGTTAATTTAATTTTACGTACAAATGTGGTGGTCGGTAGTAAAAGTCACTAGATTGTGGTCTATATCCGTAAGCATAATGCGAGGAAAAATTTGGAGAATATCCATATTTTAAATTCGTATCGTAATTACGTTTTGGAATTTCTTTACTTAAAATATTATAAGCTTCATTAATTTTCACAAAATCTTCGTGACTCTTGTTTCCTTTTATATCAGGGTGCATCTGAATTATGTAAACATGTTAAAAATGAAAATATTTTCGAATTTTTTTTCGACTACTACACGCGGTACTATTTTTTACAAATTTCTAATTATACTCTAGTAATCTTGCATTTAAACGCTGTTTTTTTATTTAACAATTTTCCTAATGTTTATATTTGTAAATAGAATTTAAAATATCAATTAAATATATAAATATTTTTGAAAATTACCTCCTTTGAAAGTTTTATGAATGCTTCTTTAATATCCTTTTGGGAAGCAGTTTCCGGAACTCGTAGAGTCTCATAATGCGTAGTTGTTTTTCTAAAAATAATTTTTCTTTATTAATAATAAATAAATAAACTAGGTAATTATAAATATAACTTGAAAATCGCTAGCAATTAAATTGCGAAACGAATTCAAGTTTGAATTAACAAAAAAAACGGAAAAACACTTTGAGGTTATGAATACAAAACAATTTTTCAATACTTTTCAATTAAAATTTTATGTAATCGTCAAATTCATCTTGTATAATAAATAAATGAAGTTGTATTAGAAATTTACGCGTAAAATAAAAACTATAAAAATAACTTTTTCATAATATTGCATAATAAAAACACGAAAAGGTAAGTACTTGTTTTTCTTTTGTTTGTTTCTTTGTATGACTGACTTACCCTTGATTTCCATAATGACGTGAAATTACAAAAGGATCAATTTTACAAAAACGAAAAATTTGATTCATTTCTCAGCCAGTAAAATTAAAAATCTACATGTTTTTTATAAACAATTTACTGCAACACCTGCAGCTGTCAAAAATTGTCAGCCATTTTTAAATACTCACTAAAACCACGTGGGTCGTTGTAATAAACAGCGCAAAATTTAAAATAAAAAAAAATTTCTTCTTGAAAATGGTTAGTAATGACAATTTTTAATTAAAATAAATATCTAATTTAAACTTCATCAAACCAATAATTAATAAATGTAAATAAATAAATAAATGAATCATTTAATGAAATAATCAAATTTGAATAATTAAGACGAAATTTTATAATTAAATATTTATTATTGAAAACCAAAATCAGTCATACAATAATTCTTATTTGCCTCATAGTATAAAATATATTACAATATGTATACAAGAACAATTCTAATTATAGTAAAAACAGGCGTCAAGCCCAGCTCGATATCCATGTTTTATAAACATGTACAGCATTCAAAGTTATTTTATACAAGAATGATTTGCCCTTGCACGCTAAGCTCTGACATAAACAATTCTAATACTCGAAGATTGAAAGGGAGCTTTTTATTTTAATATATGTCAATTTACATATTTGGTAAAGGGCATTATATAAACTAAAAACACAATTTTATAATAAACATAAAATCCATTATTCTACACTAATTAATGGCAAAGTTATAATTTATACGATGAAATTTTCAAAAAGCTCGTATTTTATAATAAATTTGCAATTAGAAGAAGGAATCGGCATTAAAATATTCCAATAAGTCAAAAATTTACATTAAAATACTAATTGATTTAATTCGCAAGTAATACTAATTTATTATTATAATTATCATCATTATAATATCGCAATATTGTTTCATTTTATTTTATTATATAACAAATATAATAAAAAAATTTACCAATTACCTTCTTCATAATTCTACATTTGCAAAACATTATTTATATTTTACTTTTTTCTTTAACTATTACTTTTAGCGACTATACAATTATTAAGAAAAGAGAATATTGACTTTCTTTTACAATGATTTTCAGCAGAATTTTTCACAATTCAGTCTCTATTAAGATTTGACAAGTCTGTAATTTTAACGGCATTTTAACTTTCTACAGATATTTTCAAAATAATACAAAATAATGAAATCTTTGGACGACTAAATCAATATTTTCAAAATATCAAGTACTGATTATTAAAACTTAAAAATGTTTCGTTTCTTTTTTTTTGCACATATACCCACGTCTCACGAATTAGTTCTTTTTCTAAGCAAAAATATATAATTATTTCTTAGAAAAATATCTGAGATAGATTAGAAAATACATTATGTAACATACTGTATATCAAAAAGAATTAAAAAAAACTAAATAAATTCTAATTTGAAAAATTATTCAAAATGCATCGTTATAATCATATGAATGTCACTCGAACATGATTATAACAGAAAGATTAAAAATTATTTTTCATTTTTAACAAATAGATCACAATGAAGAACTATATGATTGTTAATCTATAACGTAAAGGCTAATTTAATTAATTAAATAAATTAAACTTAACGTATCAATCTTTTTCGTTTAGAATTAATTTATCACTATACTTTAATTTCACGTAAGGGCACATTTGAATACTTGGGAAAGTCTACTTTCTTTACTCGATTAACAACTTTAAAGCTAGGATACAATCCCTTTGAATTGGTTCGTAAATTACGAGCTTTTGAAAAACCATTCCAATGATTTCCAAGTACTTCGACTAGATCACCGACTTTCAATTCAATTTCATCGCCCTTCCTTGGCTTATGATCCAAAATTGCAATACTTGGATGTGAATTTTGTCCACCGTAATAATAGACATCGTCGAGGGATGCAAAACGATTGTAAGCATCGACGTAATATGTTTGCATTAATTCATAAGCGACACGACAAACTTGTGAACTGAATGTACAAACGAGAAAATCACTCAATGAAAGAAGATGAATGTCAATTAAAATTCCGTGTAACGAAACATCGGAATAACGTCGTGAAACAGACGCTGTCTCAGCAATTGCAGGATCGCCAATTATCTCGTAGGAAGGATAACGATTTCTAGCCGATGGAATAACTTTTGGATCGTCACTGGCTATGAAAACTCTCCTCACATCTGGCTGCTCCTCCAAACTATCGAAATATTGGCCAACTTTTGTCATATACTCGTCGATATCGTGAAAATCGGCTTCACTTCCAACTTTATCGGTTCGTCGAACGTGAATGCCGACGATTGGTTTTTTAAATCTAAGTTTCTCTTTAGCTTCCTCGAGGACTTTACTTATGTCGTCTTGCGGTTTCATGAGGAATTTTAATACTTGTCCCACCCACCAAACAAGGGGATGTCCATGAAGTTTCTCTAAACGTGGCGCTAGATCGGCAGGAACACCTGGAGGTTGATATTGCGGTTTTGGATGTACATTGTCGACAATTGGCAATGAGATCACTTGCACGTTCTCATCGCCTGGCCAATTAGCATACGAGTCACCGCTCGTCGATAAACATGTCTCACTCAAAGGCTTGAAAATTGAATCCCATCCTTCCTTGTGATAGCGCCAGCCCTTTGATTTCAAAATCATTGTCCTTTCCGTACCGAATGCTACCAGGAAGCAGTAGACCACGTGATGAATCTACAAAATAACCGAATTTTACATTAGGTACTTTCAAATTAAAATTCAGTTCTGATTAAAATTCTCAATAAGGTTAAATAATAAGAAAGAAAAAATACCTGGCAGCCGAATCCACAGCCTTTGTTTAAATTACATATTAATTTTTTTGCTTTACTACAGTCTTTTGGATTTTGAAGATACGTAAATCGCCTCTGAACCAAATCAGATAATTCTTTCGATTCTTTTTCACGCCACTCATCATGACCGTCAGCTTTTGTTAATCTATCTACATCTATTAAAAGAGATTTTTTATGTTCCCATACGTTTTTTATTGCGTCTTGCAATTCACTTTCGAAAGGTAATTCGTGTGCGCGTTTCTTAATTCTATTCAATTCTGCATTAATGTAATACCTGTTTAAACAATAAAGAAAAGATAAGAAAAGAACACGAATCCAATTTAAATACAGTGAATTATAATAAAAAAGGAGAAAATAATAATAATCACATTATTAAATTCTGGAAAATTTAATTTATCAAAAATTATCAATAATTAAAAAAACAAAATTTTATTTTTTCCTGATTTCCAGACAAAATTTTGCCTTTTTCTCTGATTTTCACGAATTCAATTCAATTATTTAATAAATTTTTTAATTAAAATTCTTTTCTAATTCAATTATTTTTATAAACTTAAATTGTACTATTTATAATTTTATAAATCAATTCATCAATCATTTTACTAAATCAATTATTTAATCAATTATTTTTAATAATATTTGAGAATTCAATTTCAAAAGTGAGGCTCCGGATATTAAAAGGGCACTTGCAGCATTGATTTTAAATAGTAAAAGTGCCCTTTTAAGATCCGTAGCCTCAATTTTAAAAACCGCTTGTTTACAATTCAATTTTAGGAAAATTCGATTCTTCGAAAATTTTTCAATTAAATATATATAATCAAAAATTCAATGTAATTTAAAAAAAAAATTTTTTTTAAATATTTTAAACACTAACTTTTTCAGAATTTTTAATTAAAATTATTAAGAATTAAAATTCTAAAATTTTAATTTAAAACCTTTTGAAATTCAATTATTTGACAAAATTTTAAACTAAACTCTTCTAAAATTTAATTATTTTGGTAATTTTTAAATAAAATTATTCACTAAATAATTTATAACTTATTTATTTATTTATTAGGTATAATTAATAATTTTATCAAAAAGAGTTCTTCGAGAATTAAATTATTTTCACAATTAATAAAAATTAAAGAATGTCTCCTTTTTAACTTAAAAAACATTTTTAAAAAACCCTAAAAAGTTACAGTTGAATTTTATAAAAAATTAAACTTTTGTATTTCTATAATTGAATTCCCGAAAAACTTTTTAAAAATTATTCAAAATAGTTGATTTAGAAAAAAATTTTAATACAAAATTTTGAATTTCGAAAGAGTTTTAGTAAAAATTTCTGGAGAAAATTAATATTAAATAATTGAATTCTCAAAGAACTTTGCTAAATTTTTATTAAAATTTTTTTTAAACCAGTTATTTATTAGAAATTTTTTGCAATTTTCGAGCATATATTTTTATTTGAATAATTGAATTCTAAAGTAACAGGAGAAATTTTTGGAAATAATGATATTTCAAAGAATTTCAAATTGAAATTTCTTAAGATATGTATGAATTTTGAATAATTTTATTTAGAAATTTGAAACAACTCACTGTTAATCTTTTGTAAAAATTTTATTCGAATTTTTTAAAAATTAATTAATTATTAGGAATATTTTGGAATTTTTGAGCACATTTAATAATAAATTTTTGAATAATCAAAATTTTTTTTTATATTGAAAATAATTGAAATTTCAAATTGCATTTTAAATGAACGTTTTTTATATTTTAAATAAGTAATTGAATTCTTAAAAATCTTTCTCAAAATTAATTGATTTAGAAAAGAATTTTAGTAAAAAAAAATCTGGAAAATAAATGAATTTTGTAGAAGTTACAGTAGCAATTTTTCCGAATAATAAAATTTCAAAAGGTTTCAACATAAAAATTTGTGAAAATTTCAATGGATGTGAATTTTAATTATATTTAACTAAACATTTGAAATATTATTAAACTTCTTAGTAATTTGAGTTCAAAATTCTGGCATTAAAGTTTGTGATGAATTTAAAGTTATAGACAAACAAAAAGAAAAATTTCAGAATTCAATATTTTTAATATTTTCACTATGAATATAATACTTACCACATTTCTTGAATATTGTTTCGTACGCGTCTCTTTAATTCCTCATATTCAAAGGAAGGTTTTCCATGAGCACCCACAGGATCAGGATAAATAGAAGCCTTTTCCAATTGATCTAAAATTAAGCCTAAATGATCTCCTTTTATAGACTTTATTTCATCTCTGAAAATAACAAATTAAAATCGAAATTTTTACAAATTTATTTATTTTTAGAAGCAAAAATTGAAAATAATGTGAACTTACCCCATAATGATGTTTCGCAGTGCTTCATTCTGTTTTTTGAGAATTTCAAAATCGCTAGCCATTTGTACAAGTCGTTGATCATTTTGTCTATTAACTGAATCACTAAATGAAGACGATGAACTTGTTTTGTACACCTGAGAAACTGATACAATGAGCACAATAAGCCATGCAACAAGTAACAATAAACCAAGTTTTCCGAGCCAACTTGGTCGCCAAGACCACAATCCAATCATCCTAAGCTAAATAACACGGTTTCCGTGGCAAATGATTCACATTACGAGAGCTGAAACAAATAGTAAAGCTGATTATCTTAAATAAACAGTATCTGCTACTGCTGAAAAAAAATGATCCATCAGAATATTGAAAAAAACAAACAATATTTTCGAACTAATAAACTGCTGTCGTGTCACACGAAAAATTATAGATAAGAGTTTATATTGCTTTCAAATAGAAACATTGCTTACATGAAAATCTGTTGTACTTCTATTTTTAAAAGTTTTATCGAGAAATGTAAATAACTAGTTTATTATATAAGAGAAAAAGTTACAACAAATAAATATTTAAAATATAGCTGAATGTCAACAAAAGGATGAGCATAATTTTTCTACGCTTGAATATACAACAAAGGACATTTGCGGAAATGAAATAATTACGTTTTCCCCTTTCAGGAATAATAAATTCGAAAGTATAAAAATACACTCTGCTGGAAAAATAGAAAATACGACTTTTGTTATTTAAAAATATGTGTTTGATACAATAAATGTACTCTTTTCTTGGACTAATTATTGATTGACTAATATTTATCGATTGAGAAAAATTTATTATTAGCTAATTTATTTAGAGAAACAGTGAAAAAATGTTATAAAAAGAAGTATAAATATTGTATTACTCCAAATTTGTCAGACAGTACTTTGACACTTCTAATTTACTCCAAATTTTGTTAATTTAAATAATTTTTGCTCTTTGTCAATAATTTCAGAATTCCCGAAAACGAATACAAAAAAAATACACGAAATTAATAAAAATACTTACTCTGAACTTAGATTTTTTGAGAAAAATATGTAATAATCACAAAGCCAGCTGTCAATTATCCTCCATTTTCACATAACCTTAAAATTTAATTTTATCGAGAATGCACAAAGATGTTTTTATTTATTATTTTATAAATTGCATTTGATAACCAGCTAGCTAATAACTGCAATCATATTATTTCACTTGCTTCTGCTATACGTGGACAAATAAAAGAGACGGAAGAGTTGATTCGTGGCACAACACATTCGCACATCTCCGCCAGTATATACCTGCGCGAGACAAGCAGGGTCTACGTCAAATATAATTTCACAAGCACGTTTTTCAAGTGCCTGCCATTTCTATAGCACTTTCAAATTAAGAAATCAAATGGCTGCAAAAATTCAACACTTTGAAACACCAAGTTCCGCGAGCTCCGAAAGGTAAATTCTGCAAAAAATCTTTATTCAACATTTTTCTGCAATTCTAACCTCAAAATTGACCTCTAAAACTGCAGTGTAACATTGACCGCGAGAATGAGTAGAAATGGTAGAAATTGACATCAAGTAAATTAATCATATATGATGTAATTGATTGCAGCGATGATGGAGATGCATGCCTAGTCGATCGAGAGATTTGTTTAATTGAAGAAACATGTGACGATGATTGTCAACAAAGAATTGATATGGGTACACCTACTCCACAATCGCCAAGGCCTCCTTCCGCTGGTAATTGTTTAGCTATTGTTTTTATTATTTCTTGCAAAATTCTTGAAAAGAATGCTTGTTCTACATAAATGCTTCCTTTTTGTTTGTAATAATGCCTCGCACAGTAGCGGTAATAATTATAGTAATGTTAAGTAAATTCACGACCTTTTCCCTACTCCAAAGTGCTAATACATTGTGCAAACAATCAACTTTTATAAACTACAAAAATTTTCCCAAGTGAAATAAATTACATGAATAGTGAAATTCGAAATATTTAAGATTATAACATTTATTAACGTTCTATTTTCTATACTTGTTTTTGCATTTTTTTTGGTTTGTATGTACATATCTTGTATTTTGTTTACAAAATATTTTAGAATTAGAAAAAATTAAAAAATTCCTTATAAATAAACTTCATAAATTTCATAAATTTTAATTTACGTAATATGATATATTTTATTTGCTTACCTAATAGGAGCAACAGATGAATGTTTCGTGATCTGCGCTTTATCTGATATTGATTTTCTATTATAGGAGTTATTTTTATGATTTCCAACACCGATTAATATTTTTGCATTTCATATTATAATTAAATTTCATTTCCTCATTTTCTATAATTTAAGAGAAGCTAAAATTAATTTGTAAATTGTGCGTAAATTTTTCCTCCAGTCGTTTAAATTAAAAATAAGTTCCACTCATTTTTGACAAGGTGAAACAATATTTTTATTTTATTTGGAATTTTTGTTTACAGGTGAATTTCTCAATTCTATTTGTGTGATTTTTGATTTTATGCGACTTTTCTCGTAAAATGGGATTTAATTCAATATTTGCAGTAAAAATTTGTATTTCTTTTTAAACTGAAAATTTATTTGCAGGATCTCAGAAGTCACCAAGATCTCGGAGACAACGAACAACAAGTATGTCGCAGTCTAATAAGAAAACATCTTCAGAATCAATTTTGAGAAGTAAGACGAGAACTATTTACACCGCAGGACGTCCTCCTTGGTATAATTATGCAGGACAACAAGTCGAACCTTTTGTTATTGGTCAGTTGATATTTATATATTTTCGAAAAAAAATTAACTTCGCTTTCAATTCTGATGTTTTTACATTATATAAACGTAATCTCTTTACGTAATCTCTCGAGGCTCATTTATCCTTATTTACACAGTTCTGATTTTATTGTTTAAATAAATTTAAATTGTTTCGCAAATTTTAAATGATTAATTTAAATGAATATTTTAGGTATTTGCGGTGGCAGTGCTTCTGGAAAAACAACGGTAGCAACGAAAATTATAGAATCTCTGGATGTTCCATGGGTCACATTACTCAGCATGGATTCGTTCTATAAAGTGAGATTTTATTTCTAATAAAATTAACGAATTCAGTGTCAAAAACTTGAGAAATGATAAATAGAACTAAAATAGAAAATAGACTGGAAAATTAAGAAAAATTCAAATAGAATGAAGATGAAAATGTTTCTAAAACAGTTGCAATTTTCAAAACAGGTTCTCAATGAGAAACAGCATGAAATGGCTGCTAATAACGAATATAATTTCGATCATCCAGATGCCTTCGACTTTGAATTACTGAAAGCAACACTTCAACGACTTAAAGAAGGTCGTAAGGTTGAGGTTCCTATTTACAACTTTGTTACGCACTCGAGAGAAAATCGGACCGTAAGTTCTAAATTTATTAACCTACTTTATTATTAAGTAATGAATTTTAATTATAAATTTCTTGACTGCAAAGAAAACGATGTATGGTGCCAATGTCATAATTTTCGAAGGTATATTAACCTTCTACAACGCAGACGTGTTGAAGGTAATTTTAAAACAAAACTTAGATATTGTGTGTTTGCATGATTCAATTTCTTTTCAAACTAAAGCACGAACACAAAAATTCCTTACTCTTACTCAGGGTTGACACAGGTCAGGGAATTCAGGGAAAAGTCAAGGATTTTTATTAAAAGTACTGGAAAAAATTAAATTTTTTGAATTTATAAGAAAATTCTGAATTTTGGTGTCTTTTTTCTTTGCCTCATAAACTATGAAATTGCAAAGAATTCAAATACAAACCCTTAAATTTTTTCTATCTCTGATAATAGAAATAGTTTTGAGATATTCAATTATTTCAAAAAATTTAAATAAACTTCGTTTAAAAATTCTATTATTTAAAAAAATTTGGACAAAATTCTTTACAAAATTTTGTTAATAAAATTGCAATTAATAATATTTTCCTATATAATTCAATTATTTTCACAAATAATACATTTTTTATGGGAATTCAACTATTTAAATACATTTGAATAAAATTCTTCAGCAGAAATCAATTATTTTCATAAATAATACAATTCTCAGCAGGAATTTAATTATGTTTAATGTAATTTTAATAAAACTCAAATAATTCCATTTTTCTTAAAAAGTCTAACAAAATTTGTCTAAAAATCAGTTATTTTCAAAAGTTTTGATAAATTTTTTATTAAGAATTCAATTATTTTCAATCCAATGTAAAGATAAATTCTTGATGGAATTCAATTATTTAAAAAAATTTGAATAAAATTCTTCATAAGAAATCAATTATTTTCATAAATAATAAAATATTTCTCGACAATTCAATTATTTAAAAAAAATTTGAATAAAATTCTTTACAAGAAATTAATTACAATTTTCATAAATAATAATATTTTTCTCCGGAATTCAATTATTTTTAAAAATAAAATTCTTTACAGGAATTCAATTCTTTAAAAAAATTTTTAATAATATTCGTTGCAAGAATTCAATTATTTTCATAAATAACAAAACTTATCGCGGAATTTCAATTATTTTTTGTACAATTTTAAATAAAATGATAGAAAATTGCATTTATTCTTCAAATTTTTTTTTAAATTTGACGAATTCAATTATTTTTAAAAAATTTTGATAAAATTCTTTATAAAAATTCAATTATTTATTTTTGTATTTTAATAATTGAATTCTCGGAAAATTTACTAATAAAAATTGATTAAAAAACTAATTTCACTTAAAATTTTAAATTATTAATGAATAATAGCGTGGATTTTTAGAAATAATTGAATTTTGAAAAGGGTTCAAATTAAAATCATTGAAAATTTGAATTTATAGTTACAATATTCTGATGATATAAAATAATGATTTTATCACTTTGTCATCTTAAATTTGTTGTTATTCTCAAAAGTTATTGAATTTCAGAAGGTTTGAATTAAAGAAATTCGTAAATAAATGTAATACAACATTTCTTTGAAAATCTAATAATTTTTGGAGTGAATCAGAATAATCTTCAGGGTTAGGGAAAAAGTCAAAATTTTTTCTTCAAATCAGGGAAAAGTCAGAGAAAAATGAAAATTAAATTTTTGTGTCAACCCTGTTACTGTTATTTTTTTTTCGCTTTCTCTAATCACTCGTCTACCACTAACACAGCGGTGGTTGTAATACTGATCATTACTACAGAAAAAAAAATGAAATTTTTTTGCTATCGAAATTTTTTATTGGGAAAAAAGGTTGTATAATTGAAGAAAATTTACAGAGTACAGGATCAGGATTTGGCCTCCTAACGTCCCTTTTGTTTCCTTTACATTTTTATTTGCTTCACGTCCAATTTCGCGTTTCCAGTGTGATGAAATATTAAGGAAAGTAGATAGAAAAAAACAAATATTATTATCTCTCATTGTTTTACTACTATATTTCTTCAAAATATGAAGCTGTGTGACATGAAGGTCTTCGTTGACACGGATGCCGATATAAGACTTGCACGACGACTGCGTAGGGATATTACGCAAAGGGGCAGAGATCTTGAGGGTGTTTTAAAGCAGTATTCGACAATGGTTAAACCATCATTTTACTACTACATCGCTCCGTCAATGGTTCATGCTGATATTATTGTGCCACGCGGCGGAGAAAATGAAGTGGCGATCGAACTAATTGTACAACATATTCACACTCAACTTCAGCTGGTTCGTTTCTTTCTATTTTAAATTAATATTTAAGAATGGAATTTTAAATTAATTTAATTAATTGCTAGGCTAAATTCGCTATTAACTAAAAAAAAAAATTATTATAAAATATGAAGATAACGATCACTCCGAGTCTTCGACTCGAAGTGATCGTTTTCTTCATATTTTATAATAATTAAAGACGACTGAGTAATAAAAGTATTGTTTTTTAAAAAAAATTACTAAAAAGACTATTTGTAAATGAAATTTTTAAAAAATTGGAAATTTAAAATGTTTAATTTTCTACAGAGAGGTTTTAAATTGAGGGAAAAACTTGCGCACTCCTGCCTCGGACAACCAATGCCGTCTTCTCTTTTTATGCTTCCTGATTCACCACAAAGTAAAGGTCTTCATACTTTCATCAGGAACAAATTTACACATCGCGATGAGTTCATTTTTTACTCCAAAAGACTTATACGCCTGGTTATTGAATATGCTCTTTCGCTTTTACCTTTCCAGGTAAATTAATTATTACTGATGTTACATATAATGAGAAATGCATTCAATCATTCTGTCTACTCATTTTGACAGAACTGGAATACTGAAATAATTACAATTCAAATTTATTGATTTTCAAATACACTTTTCCAAATTTTTAATATTTTTCTTTTGAAGATAAAACTATTTTTTAAAATTGTGATAAATTTCTTTAAAATATGAAACTTGTTTCAATAGAATTGGATAAAGTTTTTAATTTTTTTTTAAACTTCAAATTATTTTCTTGAATTCATTTATAATGAAGAAATTTTAAATAAAACTTTTTAGAAACATGATTTTTCTAGAATTTTTAAATTAAATTATTTAATGCTTTAGTAATTTTGTTAAATTATTTTAAATATTTATTATTATTATTTATTTTTTCCCTTGAATTAAAATTTTAAGAAATTTCAATTATAGGTATAATCCTTTGAAGTTTAATAATTTCTAAAAATTACAATTATAATTCTTCCAAAATTCCATTATTTTTTAGAATATTTAACTGTAATTCTACTCTAAATAAATTATTTTTGTAATTTTGAGAAAGTTTTTTGAAAATTCAATTATTATTTAAAAAAAACACGATTTATGATTAAACCTTTTTTTTTAATTTTATTAAGATTTTTGGAAAATAATTAAATTCTTTCGAACAATTTCTTGAACAATTTTTTGAATTTAATCGATTTTATTAATAACTAACAAATGTGATTAAATCAATTTATTATTATTATGCAAATTACAAAAATTGTTTTTTTTCAAATAAGAATTTTTGAATAATTTTAGATTCAAAATTTAAAAAATTGACTTATTAATTACATAATTAATTTTTCATATTTAATAATTTTTAAAATTTTAATAAAATTTTCCTCAAGAATTCAATTACTCGAATAAAAAATTCAATTATTTTTAAACAAAATTTTAATAAATCCTTTCAAAACAATTCATTTATTTTTAAAATATTAAAATCCTTGCAAAAATTTAATTATTTTAAAAAAATTTCAGGAAAGAATTAAATTTTTTTCTTTTCAAAAATTCAATTATTTTTAATACATATTTAATAACTTTTCATAAAAGAATTCAATTTTTTTTTCATTTTTAATATTTAAAAAAAAATTCAATTATTTTTTAAAATTATAATAAACCCTTTGAAACAATTCAATTTTATTTATAAATAGTAAAATTCTTTGCAAAAATTTAATTATTTTTTAAAAAATTTCACGAAAGAATTTAATTATTTTCTAAAATTTTAATAAAATCCAATAATTAAATGTTTAATTTCAATTATTTACAAACACGATTATTTTAAAAACTTGAAAGAAATTGTTCATAAAATTCAATTATTTTAAAAGTTCTTAATTAAAATTAGTGAAAAAAACTCCATTATTAAAAAAAAAAAATTGAAAGCAATTCTTCAAAAAGAATTTAATTGGAATTTTCAAAAGTTTGAACAAAATTCTTCAAGAGAATTCAATGATTTTCCTAAATAATAAAATTCTTCGAAGGAATTCTATTATTATCAAACTTTTTGATAAAATTCTTTGCAAAAATTTGATGATTTTCAATATATCTTAATTTTAAAATTGAAAATGTTTAAAAAGAATTTATTTTTAATTTATTCAAAAAGTTAAGAAACAAAAAGGCAAATAACAACTAACTTCAAACTGCGAACAGATTACCGGAACACAACGATTATTATTAATATAGAAGATTATAATTAATAATTTTACTATTAAATTTGATTAAAATTTGAATTCTTTTGAACTAGGTTGTTTATTAGAGTTTTCGTAAATACCAAATTAAATTCTTTTGAGATATTTTTTAAAGTTTTTTTTAAAAATAATATTGTTTGTTAAATAATTTTAATTACAAATTTGGAAAATAATTGAATTTTACGAAGAATTTCTTTCAACTTTTTAAAATAATCGTGTCTACTGTAATAATTGTAATTAAAATTTTTATTCGTGATTTTAAAATTTTTTTTAGAAATGATTGAATTGTTTCAAGAAATTTTATAAAAAATTGACTGAATATTAATTCAATTCATGCGAAAAAATGTATTATTTGTGAAAATAATTGAATTCTTAAAAAATAATTTATCACATCTTTTGAGAATAAATAAATAATTGAATTTCTTAGAAAATTGTTATTAAAATTTTTTTAAAAATTGAAATCTTTTCGAGAAATTTTATTAAAATTCTATTGAAAATAATAGAATTCCTCAGAAAATTTTATTATTCACAAAAAATGTAATTCTTCAGAAGAATTGTAATATTTATAAAAATAATTGAATTTTTCCTAAGAATTTTATTATTTGTGTCAATTATTTAATTCTTACGAAGAATTTTCTTAAATTTTTGAAATTAACAAACAATAATAATTAAGTAGTATATTAGTTAATACATAATTGATTTTTTTTTAAATTTTCAATCTAATTATTCAAAAATTGAAAAAGTTGATATTTGAAAGTAAAAAATTCTGTAATTTGCATAACAATAATAAATTGAATACGGCGTTTCGCGCGCTAGCGATGTAATATTTGCTAATTTATTAACATGATTAATATGTAAGAGAATAATAATATAATATAATAATATAATAATAATATGTAAGAGAATTGAGAATATTATTAAATATAGTGCCAAGAAAGAAAGAAAACATTCCGTTAAAATAATTTTTCTGTCATACAGGAAATCACAGTTGAAACACCACAAGGTGTTCCTTATCATGGAAAACGAGCGGCAACCAATAAAATTTGTGGCGTTTCTATTTTAAGAGCCGGTGAAACGATGGAGCAAGCTGTAAGAGATGTCTGTAAAGACATACGTATCGGCAAAATTCTGATTCAGACTAATCTTCATACTGGAGAACCAGAGGTGCGCATTTGAACAAATTGCAAAGAAAAGTCATTAAACTCTTCAAAGATCAAACTTTTCTTCTTAAGAATACTTTTAATACTCTAATTTAATAACTTTAATAATTTAAATAATTTCCATTCTAAACAGATTTTTGTTTTCTTTCAGTTATATTATCTACGCTTACCGAAGGATATAAAAGACTATAAGGTGATTTTGATGGACGCAACAGTAGCGACTGGTGCCGCTGCAATGATGGCGATAAGAGTTCTTCTCGATCATGACGTTGGTGAAGAAAACATTCTTCTTGTATCATTGCTAATGGCTGAATCCGGGGTGCATTCAATAGCCTACGCCTTTCCAGGAGTGAAAATTGTCACCTCGGCCGTTGATCCAGAGATCAATGAAAAATTCTACGTACTTCCAGGAATCGGTAATTTTGGTGATCGATATTTTGGAACTGAACCATCTCTCGAAGATGATTAACATTTTTTGAAAAGACTTTGGCATATATATTTGACTGATTATTATCGATTATTATTATCGACTACTATACGTAACTTATATATTATTCAAAATCGTGATTATTATGTGCGAATAATGAAGACTATATTATGTCTTCATGTACTTATTTCTACAAAAAGAAGAAGAAGGAGAATGTTATTATCGATACTTAGTAATTTTAATAAAAAATTTATCTTTACAATGGTGTTGTGCCAATTCCATAATTTGAAGATTCGCCGTGATTTTCATTTGGTCTCAATGGACGATATCCCCTTGCGCTGGCGCGAAATGAACGTTGCCAATTGTCTAAATTTGAAGTTCCAGGATTATTATTCGAATTATTCGTGGATGGCTGACCGAGTAAGTATGTTATGAGTCTGTCAAGAGCTGCAAGATCCTCGGTGGTGTTTGCTTGCAATTGATTCGGTAAATCTTCGATTGGATGAGAAGTATCGACATGCTTGTCTGCTCCTTTAATTTTCAAGTCCGATACTCCGTGCGCGTTTCGTAATCCAATTCTCGGCGATATCTGTTTAAAGAAAAATTGTTGAAATTCAAAACTCTGTAAATAATTTTGTTTTACTTTAATTTAATAATTTTGTTTTTTTAGTTAGTCTCACATCTTCAGCTCCATGTTGTCCATAACTGGCCCGTTGAACTTTACGGAAGGTATCATCGTCAATTGCTTCAAGAACCGCTTCATTCAGGGTACGTTCCAAAGCCTTTTTCTTCATCTTACTTAATCCATCGTAAAAGCTGGAAGCAAAGAATTTAGTATTTTTCTTTTACACTCACGGATATAATTTTATCTCTATTGCAGTATATTTACCTAGAATCAAGAGAACTATTGTCTCGTGATATATTCTTATCACGAACTAAACGAATATCATGTTCCCAGAATCGTCGGAGTTCTGGTGTTGAAGTATAAGGAGCTGCTACTTCTTTGATCTGAAAAGAAATAAAAAGAAGAAGAAAGAAAGAAAGAAAATGAGAAGAGGAATTTAAATATTTAGAAATTGAAAATAATTGAAAATTGGAGAAATTTGAAGAAATTACAAACCTTGAGGACAATGATCGCAGTTATAAAGATGCAGACGACATTGACGAATGTTAGACACGCACTGATGATGCCATTGCAGAAAAATTCAACCGGTAGATAATCAGTGTAGACATATTTATAAGAACTATTAAAATCTGTATAGGATTCACCTTTAATGTGAGGCATTTTAATTGGTCGATATATGAGCCAAATGCAACCAAGGGCCCAAAATAATCCCTAAACAAGTCAGTCAAATAGAAAATAAAATTCTAATACTTTCAAGGTAGCAAAAATGATCGAATAGAAATAATTGATGTGAATTAAATTAACTAAATAGTCAAATAATTGAATTAATCTAATTTCATATTATTTTAGATGCAAAGCATATTTATCAATCTTTCAAGTCAAAGTGACTTTGATGTAAATTTGCTTTATATTTAAAATAATCTTTCAACCAGTGAGAAATTCTATTTCTAATTAATTTCGAATTAGTTTAAATTCTAAGTATCAGGGCTCGAACTAGGTCCGTAAAAGTCCGTTTTTTTAAAAAAAGGTCCGTAAAGTCCGTAATTTGATTAAAAAATGATGAAAAGTTCGTAAATTGAACGATATAATTTGGATAATTTTAGAGAAATTACAAATGATTGCATAAATTCAATTAATAATAATCTTTAGAAATAATTAAATTCTTCTCCGAAATTAAATTATTTTCAAAAATAATAAAATTCTTTTTAGGAATTGAATTATTTTCATAAATAATATGACTCATTGTAGAATTTCAATTATTTTAAATTCAATTTTAATCCAATTCCTCGAAAAAACTATTAAAATTCGTCAAAAGAATTCCGTTATATAAAAATTTATAGATAAAATTCATTCTGAGAATTTAATTTTAAGAAACATTCAATTATTAAAAAATTGTTATTTTTGTATTGAAATAATTAAATTCTAGTAGAATTGAAATTTGAATTTTTCATATTTTTAACAAACAATTCTGTAAAATTAATTCTTTTGAAAAAGTTTAATTGAATTATTTTTATATTCTTTGAAGTTTTTATTTTCTAATATATATTTTAATTGAAGAATTTACGAATAATTGAAATTTTTTAAAATTGAATTGTAAACAAATGAATTTGACAATTCTTAAAGAACTTTTTCAAAAATTCTTAAAAATAATGGATTTATAGAAATGATTAGTTAAAAACAAGAAAAAAAATTCAATTTTGTAAAAGTTACAAATTATTGCAGAAATTCAATTATTTTCAAGTGTAATAAAATTCTTCGCAATAATTCAATTATTTTCACAAATAATAAAACTCATTACAGAATTTCAATTATTTTTAAAGCAATTTTAATCGAATTTCTCGAAAAATGCAATTATTCTTAAAAATTTTATTAAAATTCGTTGCTGGAATTAAATTATTTTAAAATTTGTTGATAACGATTCTTTATGGGAATTGAATTTTAAGACACCATTCAATTATTCAATAAATTATTTCTTTTTGTATTTAAATAATTAAATTCTAGTTGAAGTTTCTATTAAAAAATAATTTCAGTTAAAATTTTAAGTAATAATTGAATATTACAAGCAATAAGGCGTGAATTTATAGAAATGTTTAATTGAATTTTTATATATTATTTGAATTTTCTATTTCCTAATACATTATATTTAATTGAAGAATTTGCGAATAATTAAAATTTCGTAAAATTGAATATTGTAAACAAATAGATTTGAAAATTGTCAAAGAACTTTTTTGCAAAATTATTAAAAATAATCAATTATTTTCAAGAATAATAAAATATTTTTACAGAGATTCAATTATTTTCACAAAAAATGAAATTTCTTTTAGGAATTTATATTTTTATAAATAATAAAACTCATCGTATAATTTTAATTATTTTTAACACAATTTAAATCGAATTCCTCGAAAAATGTAATTATTCTTAAAAATTTCATCAAAATTCGTCAAAAGAATTCAATTATTTAAAAATTTATTGATAAAATTTTGTATGAGAATTCAATTTTAAGAAACATGCAATAAATTATTTATTTTTGGGCTTAAATAATTGAATTCTCGTAAAATTTTCTGATAAAAATTTATTTAAAAATAAATTTCAGTTAAAATTTCAGATTATGATTGAATATTAAAATCTATGAAGTGAGAATTTTTAAAAATGATTGAATTTTTAAAAGGTTTCGAATTAAAAGCTTTAAAAATCTGAATATTTCCTACTTTTAACTAACAATTTTGTATAGAATTAATTTTTTTGAAAAAGTTTAATTGAATTTTTCTTCAAATTATTTGAAGTTTTTAATTTGTAATAAATGTTTAATTAAGGAATTCCCGAATAATTGACATTTCGTAAAATTGAATATTTTAAGCATATGAATTTAAAAAATTCTTAAAGAACTTTTTCGAAAATTATTAAAAATAATAGATATAAAGTAAAATTGTAGTTAAAAATTTTTGAAAATAATAATTGAATTGAAATAATGAAAATAATTTTAAAGAAGTTACAATATTCTTATAATATAAAATAATGATTTTGTCACTCGGTTATCTTTAATTATTATAAAACATAAAGAAATCGATCACTCCGAGTCGAAGACTCGGAGTTATCGATTTCTTCATGTTTTTTAATTATGAAAAATTTAATTTATAGTTTTAAGTAAAATGTTCTCTTATTTGACTAGGACTGGTTATATTTTTGTCAGTAATTGGTCCGTAATTTTACATTTTTGGTCCATAAAGTCCGTATTTTTAAATACTTTCACTGGTTCGAACCCTGATATTAATTAGAATTAGAATTAAACTAGTTTAGAATTAGTTTAATTAAATTATTAATTATTATTTATTATGACTCTTACGCAGTTGACAACCGGTGGCAATAAAGAAGCGGAAATCGCAACTCCAATTAATGGACCATTACTGCCTTGAAGAAGAGCAACAGCAACTCCGGTACCAGATGGCAAAGCCCAAAGAACTCCCATCCATAATGATCTATAATTTCCTCTAAGACGAAAATTAATCAACAAAATTAATACTCGATTATCAAAAAAATCGAAAGATACATTTGAAAGAAGTAGAATTGATTCTATTTTTTTTTACCTGCCCTTCATTTCATCTGTCGGCCAATCGTTATAGCCCCAGGGCATTTCAGTTGTACCAAGAACGAGACCAAAGATAAAACCAAAAAGAATCGAGAGAAAAATTCCCAGCATCAAACTCTTGAATCCAATAAATTGCAAATTTCTGTCAGCTATAACAGTACCGAATGTCAGTGACATTACTGGACCCTAAACAAAATTAATTAATGAATTAATTTTTAAATTCGATTACAATTTCCGAATATTTGTGAAAGTTTGATAAATCATTCAAGGAATCAATCGTACCATTAGTGGAGAAACTAACATCGCTGCAACGACATTTGTTGCACTGTTTTCAACTAATCCGAGAGCAGCAAGGCAACTGAAATATTAGAAGAAAAATTAAGAAATTTTTGAAATGAACAAAAATGGTGAAATCTGGATATTTTTGGGAATTTTTTCTTAATATAGTTTAGAAGTTGCAGCTTACTCAGCAGTTAATACCAATAAAATGTAATCAAAAGTTAAATCTCCACCGCTTTGAACACCGTCGACAACTTGTTTCACAGTCAATTTCGAACGGATTGATGACACAAAATTATCCCAGTCATTTCTTCTTTGATCCGTTTTTCTGTGACATTCAAGAATTTATCAATTTCTAATTCATTTTGAAAAATGGATCCTTCAATGAAGGAAAACCAGGAAATTAAAATATAAGGATATTTTTTTTTATTGAAACCTTCTGCGCTCTTCTTCCAATTTGATGGCGGCTGCTTCCACATGTCTTACTCCACTGTAAGTACATTGAGTTGGTATCACACTGAAAATTAATTTTCCAGTTAATTTTATAATTTAATAACGATTATTATTAATATCGATTCTTTATTTTTTACTTGGATCGAAATTTTATTTTATACCTTACGATTGAATTCATTTTAACTCCTATTCCCATTTCAGTTAAACAATGAAGACAGTTCTCACAAGGATCTCCGGCAGGGACTGGAAAAATCACCTGGAAATAAACGCCAAAGATTAACAATCAATTTTAATTAATTAATTTATTAAGTAATTAATTAAATTGGTATGATTATTTACCTCGTAGTACATATTTGCTCTGTCTTTGCACCAGACAACGTGTTCTACTCTCAATTTCTTCAGCAGTTCAGCTAAAACCTTTTTTGGGTAAATATTTGTTTTTAGTTTATTTATTTCATTAATAAGCAAATGATGCGCTCGCAAATCGCGGTATTTAATTAATTATTATCCAAATTTCAATTTTTTTTTATTTTCAAATATCAACTTCAATTTTTGTAGGATTTCAGGTTCAAAATTTAAAAAAAATTTATATATTAACTAATTAATTGTTTCTTATTGTAAGAATTTAATTATGTTCAATATAATTTTAATTAAATAGGTATCTCGAAAGAATTTCAATTATTTTAATAAATAATACAATTTTTCTTAGGAATTGAACTATTTTCAAAACCAATTTAAATGAAATTCCTTCCTTTGTAACAATTCAAATTAATATTTTTGTAAATAATAAAATTCTTGGTAGGAATTTAATTATTTTTATAAATAGTAAAATTCTTCGCAAGAATTCAATTAAATTTTCAGTATAATTTTTATAAAATTTCTCGAAAGAATTCAGATATTTCAAAAAATTATAATAAAATTCTGGGAAGAATTCAATTATTTCCAAAAAAATTTAATAAAATTCTTCGAAAGAATTTTTAATTTCCTTCGAAATAATTCAATTATGTATTTTCATAAATAAAAAAATTCTTCGGAGGAATTTAATTATTTTTAATAGAATTTTAATAAAACTCAAATAATTCCATTATTCTTAAACATTTTAACAAAATTTTACCGAAAAATTCAATTATTTTCAAATGTTTTGATAAATTTTTTATTAAAAATTCAATTATTTTTAATACAATGTAAAGAAAAATTCTCGATGGACTTCAATTATTTAAACAATTTTTTTTTAAACTTGTTAAAAGAATTTAGGTAATTATTTTCAAACATTTGATAAAATTTCTTTAAAAATTGAATTATTTCCAAAAATTTTGATAAATTTTTATTTATAGAATTAAATTATTTTCAATACAATGTAAAGAAGAATTCTCGATGGAATTTAATTATTTTGAAAAAGTTTGATAACATTTTTCTAAAAAATTCAATTATTATATTTTCAAAAGTTTTGATAAATTTTTTAATAAAAATTTAATTATGATGAAATTAAAATTCAATTATTAAAAAAAACTTTTTTTTTTAATTTCTTGAAATAATTCGATTATTTTCAAAGAATTTGATAAAATTTTTCTTAACAAATTCAATTATTTTCAATAGTTTTGATAAATTTTTTATTAAGAATTCTATTATTTTCAATACAATGTAAATAAAAATTCTCCATGAAATTGAATTATTAAAAAACAATATTTTTTAATTTCTTGAAAAAATGTAATTATTTTCAAAAAATGTTATATAATTTCTTGAAAGAATTTAATTATTTTCAATACAGTGTAAATAAAAATTCTAAATGGAATTCATTTATTTAAACAATTTTTTTTTAAATTCTTGGAAAGAATTCAATTATATTTTCAAAAAATTTGATAAAATTCTTCAGAAGAATTCAATTAATTTCAGTACAATTTTAATTAAATTCCTTGAACGAATTTAAAAATTTCAAAAGATTTTAATGAAATTCTTAGTAGGTAATCGTAACAATTTCTTTTCAAAAATATTAATAAAATACTGTGCAAGAATTAAATTATTTTTATTTAACAGATATGTGATCTTTTAAAATTAAAAAGAATCTACTCAAAATTTTGGAATAGAATATAATTTCTAAATTTTACCTTCGTAAATATTTCTACAAAAATTTTTCTATTAATTAAATTAGTACCTAAAAATTTGATCTAATTAGCACAAAAGTAATACGAAATTTCTAATAATTAATTCTATAATTATATAGAATAAGACATTAAAATAAATAAAATCCAGATTTTCCTAGAAAATAAATTTTCAAAAACCGTATTTTGCATTAACAAAAATATTAGTTTTTCTACAATAATTTCCAAGTAACTATTTTTATTTTATTCAGAATGTTAAATTAAATTATGATTTTTAATTCAAAATAATTTTGTTTAAATCATTTTTGCTTTTATTTAATCTCTAAAGCATTAAATATGAATCAAATTACCGTTTCCATTGAAACAAAAACAGGGTCCTTCGGTCGCATTCTTGGTGACGAAATATTACGATCCCTTGCGGGAATTCTTCGTCCTGGAAAAGTGACAAGAGTATTGCCAATTTGATCGTCCACGTCTTCTGCGCCATTATCATCATCAGTGTCTTCAGCTCCCAAAGGTATTAAATTTGTCTTCGATTTTGTATCCTTGAGCCGTAAATCCATTTTATTGGGTTTTATTGGCTTCTTGTCCTTTTTTATCGGAAATCCAAAAACAAGTTCATGCTCGTAACTTAATGTGGGAATGCAAACCAAAAAAACAACACCGCCTGGCATTGTTATTGTTTAAACAAACTTCACTTTCAAAATTGAACTGCAACTTTTTTTTGCAAGTGAATAGTTTATGAATTGGTAAGAAAATTTTTCTTTATTATCGTTCATTAACAGTTTTTTATAGCAATAATTAACACCCGGTTAATTGATGTTACCTGTGAGATTCATGCCACTGTTGAATGTAAAAAAAAGTGTCTTAGACATTAAAAAATCAACTAAGAAAATAAAATTATTTTTGTATTGTACTTAAAAATATTTTTTTGAGAAAAGACTTTTCGTTCTAGAAAATATATTTTTTAAATTAAAATATCTCTCATCTGTGGATTTTATTATTTGGGTAAAGAAAATATAAAGTAATTGAATTTCTGTACGAAATAAACATTTATTTAACAAATCAACAGCATAGAGACTAGATAAAGCTGGTCTCGATTATTTTGTTTTTTTTTATCAGGGCCACACAGCAAAGATGGAAGAGTAAAATGGCCCAATTTAATTATAGAAAAACACTCAGCATCCAAGAACATGTCGAAATTAACTTCTTTCCTATTCGTTCTTTCGTTGAAAAAATAATATATTATATATGCGTATTATTCAAAACTTGATTCGCGATTAATGCGTCGCAGAAATTTTTTTTTTTTTAGATCAGTCGACTGAAATACAAGTATATTTTACAGGTCTCGGGAAATTCTTTCTTTAATTTCATTAAATTCTTAATTTACATTTATATTTAAATATAAGATTCGTGGAACTTACTTCATTAACTATTTCACAGCTATTTGCTTTTTATTAAAAAATAATTCACTTAAATTTCTTTTTTAGGAACTATTGACTTGAAAATTAATTTTATTTACTGCTGTAGTGAAATAAAATTTTTAAGGGCATATTTTTCGAAAAACCTGAGATTTATTGAAATAAAAATTTGGAACAATAACTAGTTAGTCAATATTTAAAAAACCTTATTTAAATAATTTTGATTTTTAAAAAGAACTTTTTGAAAATAAATTCTTTTAATTTTGGATATTTAATTAAATTATTCATTTAAATTCTTGAATTAAAAATATGAAAAAAAAAATTTTTAATTCAGTTAAAATACTTAAAATACTTGAGTAAAGAAAGTTGGAGTAAAAGAAAAATTTTGCAATTATTTATAAAAAAATAATTGTATTTCCGAATTTATAATTTTTTTTTCTATGTTCAGTTCAATTTGAATTTATGAACAGAATTTTTTTTTGATAAAGAAAATTATCACTTTAAAATTATATCAGTATACTAAAACGTATTAAAGTGCCATCTCTCTCAAGATTTGTTTTGGAAGCCTTTTCAAATTTTTCTATTTTAAAGAAACGCGTATCCTTTCTCCATACATGAATTAAAAAATATTTATTTTATGGAAATATTCAAGACAAGAAAATTAATTTAGCACGTAAGCATTTTCTAGACGATAGAAAAGAAGCCATAGGAGAAAAAAAGAGATCAGTTCACTTCATTTGTTACATTATATGTATATTTATATATGGTTTAATTTAAAAGCTCAATCACTTAAACTTTTAAGTCTGCTATTCGTTTCCAGTTAATTTAGTAAATAAAGCATTTAATACTCAATTTAAATTAATTCATACAATTTTATTGAGTACATAAAATAGTAAATAAAATTGTATAAAAATAAAATTTTACTAAAATAATGAAATTTTCAAATTTCAAAAAATAATTTAACAATAATTGACCAATGAACGAAAAGAAGAAATTAAGAAGAAACTGTATTAGCACTTTACAAAATTAATTATTTTCATTCAAGTTAATTTGACACTTGGCAAATATTATTATAAGAAAAAATTTAATTAAAAGCTATTTTTAGATTTTATTATTTTTAATTATATTTTATCGAATGGAAGAGGAAAGAAGTTGTGTTATTAAAGAAAAAAAGTTCTTAATATACAATTAAAACACAATAATCTGTCGTAAGAGATTATTTTCGTTAATTCTTAATAAAAAAAGGGGCTAAGTGTTTTTAAAAAAATATCTGTTTTATTTTATTTAATTTACAATATTCTTTTTTTTTGTTAAAGAGAATTTGATTTACTTTTACTAATTTCATTTAAGTCTTAAATCGGCTTTTACTTTTCAGTTCTGAAGACATCAATTCCTAAATATTTTGTTGGTCTATGATTAAAAACCTGATTTTTATTATTTGGAAAAAGGACACCTGTATCTTTTTTTCTCGACGTTTTACACATAACGTTGCTTCAAATTCGTGTAAAAGTGACTTAATGTCCTACTTACATGTATTTAACTAAAATGTAAGTACATGCGTCGCATTATTTAAGGCTAATTTTAATTAATATAATAATTTTCTTAAGAAGTTCGATGCGAGCTGTCCATATGTGCAATTTTTTTTCTAAAACGATTTTCCAATTCCCTTCAAGATTAGTCATGATCAATTTTTTTATTTGCAATTAAAACAGAGATTTGGCTAAAATTAGAAAACTTTTATTTTAGTTTCAAAAATTATCTAATTTTAATACATTTAAAATAGAATTGATTTATTAAGGAGGGGATTTTTAATTCTCAACTAAAAAGCAGAGAGAAGTATTTTTTTAAAATTAGTTTATGCCACTGACACTGTTAATAAGTTTTCAGGAAAATATTCTGTTTTAAAAACTATTTACATTAGATTTAAAATTTTATTAATTTTTTTTCGAATAAATTACTGAATATCAGGAAATAGAGTTTTTAGTTTAATTTGCAGAAAAATACACTTTTTAAATATTTTTGTAATGTAAAAAACATTTGTGAGAAAAAATCACACCCTGTGTATTATAGATCCCTTTTGCAATGGTCTTTACTATAAATATTACAATATAATATTTTATTGTATAATTTATTAAAGGCTTTTGCTTAATTTAATTAAAATTGTTTGCTTTAATAAAGAAAATTGAATAAAAGAACACCTGTATCTTTTTTTCTCGACATTTAAATTAATTTCTGAATAAAATTAAATATATTTGATATGAAAATTTTTTTATGCTATAGATTTTAGCAAGAAAAAAGATTACTACGCATTTTCCCTTTTTGTAACGAGAGTAATTAATGTATATGTAATTGTGAAAATCGTGACTATTCTAGAAGGGAAGCAATTTTCTTTCTAAATTTCCAGTGTTCCTTTGTATTTTATTAAACTTTCTACTACTAACTAGTCTATATATTACAGTTTGTAACTTTCTTTTTATAATACACGATATTTACAAGCATGTCTGCGAGCTCGAAGCCAGGCAAGTGTCTAAAATGCTCGAAAAAATAGTGCTTTTTTCCCCCTAAATCTTGCGTTTCTTTTTATGCGAATATTCAGCTTTTTGTTTACTTTTTTCCTCACACTAATCAATATATTATTGATTTTTATTTGTTTAAAATTTTTTTTACTTCCGACATCATATTATTTCTTAGTTAACATTTGATACAAGTTTTTTTTTTTTTTTGATTTGCTAGTCCTGATAATAATTTAAGATTATTATATGCGTCGGAATAGACTAAAAAAAATCTACATATTTGTCTAAAATTTATTTTTTTTTACTGCAATTCAATAATTATTGACTATGTATTTTGTTTAAAATTGATCAGTGTTTTTGCAAACAGTAAAAAAATAGGGAAATATGTGTTGAAATTTACAATTTTATTTAAAGAGAGTTGATATTGTTTTCTTTGTTAGTATTATTAAAAAAGTGAAGAGGTTTTTTACTTTTTCTTCTAATTCTGCGTACTTTTCTCAAAATAATTACTTTTTTTTACTGTGAATATTTTTTTCTTTTATATCTAAATTATTCAGCATATTTAATGCTTTTCAGAAATTTACCACCTCCTGAGCTCAATAACAGTATACACAATTTTCAACTGTGTTTCTTTTTTTTTAACAACCTTCAATTTTCCCTGACATTTTGAGCTTAATTGAAGGCAGGGAAAATTTTTCATTTCACATTTTTAGCGGAATTAATTCTCTTTAAATGAACATTTAAATGTTGACTTTTTAATAAAATTTAAAATTCTTCCTGCCTTCCTCTAATCAATTTTACTATATCAACAACAAAATATTTGTCATCTCTCTTTGAAAGTCGAGCGAGACATGCAAAAAGTTTTCCTCGAAAAAGGTAAATGTCGCGACGATATGGACAGACCCTCTATTTTTGTCGAACGACAATTCCTATAATTTCCGCTTTTGTTTTTTTTATTGATTAATATTTCGCGTTGTTCGAGCACGACAGAAAAAAAATTCATTCTCTTTTTTACAGATTCATCTCCCGTTTTCACGCACACTCATTTATTATCCTTTTGTCCTAAAGCACCGTTGCGTAAGTTTCGATCTTAGCATTTAATTTTTTTTTAAATATAATTTATATCCTAAAAAATGAACGATGTTGTGTTAGTGAAAAAATAGCTTTTGTTATCAGACAGGAGAGCTTGAACCTCCGAGAAACTTGGACCATAATGATACAGGACGTCGTCTTCGATTTCGTTTTGGTCGAAGCTGTTCAAAGGAGAGCGACTCCTTTCTTCTTGGTCAATCTTCCTCTTCAAGTTCAACTGATGAATTGGAAGATGAAGCAATCAATGCAGTCGAAAGACTCGCCGGCTCTTTGCCTGAATAACTGAAGGAAGTGAATCGCAACCTGTGTGGATTCCAATATTCAGGAAGAGAGTGAGATCCTTTGTTATTTTTTTCTTTTGCTGATGATTCTAAAGCTCCCAGTTCCATCATCGAACCACGTCTTCTTGTTAGAGGTTCTTTCGTTTCTAACAAAATCAAACACTCTCTTGTTACTGAATTTTTTATCAATTCAACTGCTAATTTGGATATTATTATTCATTTTTCGAAAATTATCAAAATTTATGCAAACTCTAAACTAAAAAACTAAAACTAAACTAAAGACTAAATAATTTTAAACTAAATTAATTCAGGGTTGCCGCAGGTCTTTTATAATAGTTGCATTTGCAATTTTCATAAATAATTGAATTTCAAAAGGTTTCAAATTGAAATTTTAGAAAACTTGAATTTCCAATGAATTTAATTAGAAATTTTATTAAAATTTTATTTTAATTCAAATTCTCTTGAAATTAGTTGAACATTATTATAATATATTTATATTTATACTATATTTAATTATTAAAAATAATTGATGTAGAAATATTCTTAAATAATATTATTAAAAAGAATTCATTAACTTAGAGAAAAATTTTATTTAAAAATTAAAAAAATAATTGAATTTTTTATTTTTTGAATACAGATATAGAAAATTAAAGAATTTTCGAATAATCAAAATTTAGTAAAAATGATGAAAAACGATTGATTTAGAAATTGATTCAGATAAGAATTCCAGAAAATAGAATTGAAAAAATAAAAATAATTTTGTAGGATTTACAGTAGCAATTTTTATAAATTAATAAATTTCGAACGGTTTAAAATTAAAATTCTTTGAAATTAAAGAAATTAGGAGATAAAAGTATTAGGACATTTTTTAAAGTCTAATCATATTTAGAGTGAATTTTTAGAGTCAGGGAAAAAGTCAAAATTCGGTCTGTAAAAATCAGAGAAGAGTCAGTGAAAAAACAAAATTAAATTTTTGTGGCAACCCTGTAATTGGTTTTAAAACTATTTTTGAAATATTCGAATAAAAATTTAATCAACAATAAAAAAAACTTAACAAAGAAATAGTTTCATGTACGCAATTAAGTAACAAATAGAGATAAAATTTTAAGGAAATAAAATATAGAAATCCTCCACACAATATCAACTTCACTTCCCCCTTTTTATTTCTCTGTACCTAAAAATAAAAACTAAAGCTGATACAAATTAATATTATTAACTTTTATTATTAGTTGAATATGAATTGTTAGTTATGTATGGAAATTTTGATTTTCAGGTACAGCGAGATTTTCAAGTTATTAAATTTTATTAAAGTTAAAAGTTTTTAAAATTAATTATAATATAAAAAATGAATAAAATTAAAATGAAATAAAATTGAAAAAATAAATTGTAATGGAAATTTGAACTTAAATAATTATGTGAATAATTAATTATAATGAATAATTGTGTAAACTACTGGATTTTTTTTATGAAAAACGAACAAATTTATCAAAAATGAAAGAAGAAAGTTCAAAAGGATGAAAACTTTCCTTTCCACTTCTTTAAATTTTTAGGTTCATTAATGTGATCGTTAAATTAAATATTCGTTAACTAAAAATTTATTTTTATCATTTCTTCTTTACCTTCAGTACTTGGAGGACTATGTTTGTCGAACCTCATTGCTGTATATTCTTCACTTTCGTCAATATCGTGTGAACCTAATGTATCGGATGTAGCAGCGCTTTCTCTTCGGAAATAACCAATCACAGACTGAATTTTTGGTTGTTCAATCCCTCCTAAAATAATTAAAGTCATTTTAGAAAATTTTAGAAAATTTCTTTACATGAAAATTGTTATTTTTAATAATAACGGGTAATTATTAAAATCTTCAGAGTTAATTCAATGTTGAATATACACATAAGAGCTGTAATAATTAGAGACAATTGAAATTAATGGAGCTTTTGATTTTAGTATCAATTAGAGTTGTAACAATAAAATCACAATAACACTCAATGTTATAGAGACATAAATGGTTAGAAGTAAAAAATCTTTTTTTTTTCTAGAATTATAAACGAAATAGCAGTAAGGTAATGAGGCCAAAGTTGATAGTAATAATCCTATAGACACATATTGTTTCGATTCTTTGAATAACCATATGGCAGGAATTTTTTTTTCATAAGCAATTGTAAATGATATACACGTATTACATCTGTTTCGCTTTAAATAACAATTTTACAAATTTTTTTTATTGTCACAGGTGTAATTAAACTTTCTATGACTTTATTTTAATTTAATAATTACAATTTAATCAAAATAAAGTTATTATTATTATTTAACGTATAAATTGTTTTTAATAATTAATTTATTGTAAATTTATAAATAATTTAAACGCAATTATTAATTTACAATATAAACAGTTATTTTTATTTATTTTTAGAAATTTAATAATTAAATGTTCTTGTTAATTTATTATAAACTATTATAGACAGTGTTAGTCGCAGTTGTTAATTGTAATGATCAACAGAGTTGCCACAAAAATTTAATTTTGTTTTTCCCTGATTTCCAGAGAAAATTTTGACTTTTTTCCTGAATCCGAAGATTATTCTGATTCACATATTTAATTATTACCTATTATTTTTCTATAGAAATTTAGATTTTTAAATTCAAACATTCTGAAATTCAATAACTTTTGAAAATAATATTATAAAACATGAAGAAATTTATAATGACAGAGTGATAAAATCATTATTTTGTATCATCAGAATATTGTAACTATAAATTCAAATTTTCAAAGATTTTAATTTAAACCCTTTTTAAAATTCAATTATTTCTAAAAATTCACACTATAATAATGCTTTTAATATACATTTATAATTTAAAATTTTAAGTGAAATTCATTTTTTAATCAATTTTTATTAGTAAATTATTCGAGAACTTAATTATTTAAATACAAAAATAAATAATTTATTAAATAATTGAATTTTTATGAAGAATTTTATAAAAAAAATTTTAAAATAAATGAATTCTTTCGTCGAATTTAAAAAAATTTAATGTTAAGAATAAATGCAATTTTCTATCATTTTATTTAAAATTGTACAACAAATAATTGAAATTCTGCGATAAGTTTTGTTATTTATGAAAATAATTGAATTCTTGCAACGAATTTTATTAAACATTAATTTTTTTTAAGAATTGAATTCCTGTGAAGAATTTCATTTGTGAAAATAATTGAATTCCGGAGAAAAATATTATTTATGAAAATAATTAATTTCTTGTGAAGAATTTTATTCAAATTTTTTTAAATAATTGAATTCTCGAGAAAAATTTTATTATTTATGAAAATAATTGATTTTTTGTGAAGAATTTTAATCAAATTTTTTTAAATAATTGAATTCCCATAAAAAATGTATTATTTGTGAAAATAATTGAATTCTTAAGAAGAATTGTATTAAAAATAATTGAATTATATAGGAAAATTTTATTAACTAAATCTTGTAAATAATTTGGTCAACATTTTTTTAAATAATAGAATTTTTAAAAAAAGTTTATTTAAATTTTTCAAAATAATTAAATGTCTCAGAACTATTTTTTTTTAATTTTCTGAATATATTTGAATTCATTCGAGAAACTTCATTAAAAAATTAAAAATAATTGAATTGGTGCGAAGAAATTTATAAAAAATTGATAAGTAATTGAATTCCTGTGAAATATTTATTAATATTTTGTTTAAATAATTGAATTATTTTGGAAAATTTTATTAAAATAGTAGATATTATAAATAATTGAAATAGGGAAAAATTTTTGAAAATAATTGAAATTTTGCCAAGAATTGTATTAAAAGTTTTGAAAATAATTGAATTGTGGAGAAGAATTTTTTTTTATAAAAATAATTGAAATTTTAATGAAAATTTAAAAAAATTTTGAACATAATTAAATTTATGCGAAGAAGTTTATCAATTTTGAAAATAATTGAATTTCTGTAATCAGTTGTTCTTAAAATTTCTATTTAAATTCATTAAAAATTGATATTTTCTAAAATTTAAAATTGAAACCTTTGAAGTTCATCTATTTATGAAGATTGTAAACGCAACTCTTTTGAAATCCGATTAATTTTGAAATTTTTAAGTAAAATTATTCTTTAAATAATTTCATGATTTCCCTGACTTGTGGCAACCCTGGATCAATATATGAAGAATAATTGTGGAATTGGTTTAAAATTGTTATCTAACATTATTATGTCTTGTACCAATGTTATTCTTGGAGTTTGGAGTCATTTAAATCTTTCATCTTTAATGTTATTACGATTATCACTCTACGATCGATAATAATTCTGTACATACTCACCATTCTACAAAGATGGCAAAGAATCGAAACTGAGAGCCAGCGATGACTCTTAATTCAGGCAAACTTATTTTTAAGCTCATAATAAAAACTGTTCATAATTCAGAGTACTTTTTATATTTCATTCGTCAATTTAAGTGTAATTCAAACAATTTACAGTGATTTACTAATTGAATAAATTAAATAAAAAGGTAAATAAACTGAATAAATTAAATAAATAAATATTTTACGTATTCTTAATAAATTATATTTACAAAATTTCGTCTATTTGAAATTAATTACAATTTTAAACAAAAATGATTAAATTTGTAAAAGCTAAGACAATAAATAAGTTATGAAACTAAAAGTGTTTTCTATTCTTTTAGACGCAAATAGAAAATTAAAAAAAAAATACATGCAAAAGCAATTATACTGATCAGATATTGCATGTTGAATAATTTTTAAAAATACTTTCATTAGCTAATTTAATAAATTAATCGGACTTAATTAATTTAATAAATGTTAAACTAACAACAGCTTTTTTTTTAAAAAAAAGTTTTGTGCAAATTTTTCACATTTAATATCACGTGAGACATTTATAGCATGCAGTGAATTTGATTTTAAGAAGGAGGCAATTTGCGTGTTTCTTGGTCCCCTAGAAAAATTTTATAACTTTCACAAAAAGAGAAAATTATCCTACAAAAATAATTTTAATTTCGAGTAATTAATAATTAAAGATATTATTTTCGGAGAATTGCACTTTCGACTTTTTAAAATATAATTATTTACCATCAGTGAAAATAAATAATTCGTTTCTATAGATTTAATAATTTTTCTACAAATAATTAATTATTTCTATAATAATAATAACTAATTATTCATGTACAAGAATTATTAATTATATTCTAAATAAAAATCGATTAGTATGAGACATGTTTCTTACCTAAAAATGTTGCAGAAGGCGAACTATAAGCTATATACTCCTTATTAGAGCACCAAGCTGGAAATTCATTTTGTTTAATTGGATGGGCAGAATCGTAGTCATCTTCCCGTTTCCAAGGCAACATAGTTTCTGTTGCTGTTGGTGTAGTGACTCTATAGCTGTCGCCTGCAATTAAAACTTATTTTAAGAAAATTATGACTCATTAAGAGTTTTACTTAAACTGTAAAAATTTGTTTCCTCAGCTATCAAAGAGAAAATGTATTCCATTCTTTAATGGAATTTTCCTAATGGAAATTACGATTTTTATCATATTTTTCATTATCAATCAATTAAATTTATTAATTATTCACGCCATTAATTAAGCAAATAGTCGATTAAATATCAAGTTATTACTATTACTTAGTAATAAAATAATTATTATTAATAATAATTAATAAAGTAAAATAAAAAAAAACCAAAAAAAATCTAAACAATAAAATATCTAACGTTTTAACACTATTTGTTAATATATAATATTATTTATATAATTTAATATATATGTGACGCGACACGAGAAAAGGGACCTATCGCCGCAAAAGAGAATTTTACAGGGAGAGCGTTTAAAGCGACGCCATGCGCAGAAAACCCGTGTATTTACGCGTACATGCTTAACTATCGGGCTTTATATTATTAACACTATTTAAGTTTTTCAACTTTTGATTTTTTCACGTGAAAGAGCAAAGAATAATCTGTCGAATAACACCATAATCTCAAAATCGATTTTTTTAACGATAGGTCCCTTTTCTCGTGTCGCGTCACATATAATAATTTATATAATAATTAATTATTCATTATAGAAGAATAATTAATTATATTTTAAATAAAAATCGTGTAATTTGGAAAATTTACTGTTACTATCATTTTTACAAAAAATTTACCATCTACTCTTCCAAAAGTTCTACTATCTTCCGTTCTAGAATCAGTTTTGATATCGTCATCGATATCTGCTCCAGAAGACGGCCCATCCGCTCCAGGAGTTATTGAAGAATCTGTAGAAAAAAATTTGTTATTTTTCAACTTTAAACACAATAACTGTTTTGAATTATGTAAATGACAATTTGCAAATTTTAAAATTATTTCAAAGAAGATTAATTTCGTTACCAGAGGTGCGGGCAGTAAAAGTAATCCCTGATTCCCAGTCGTTTGGAGGTTTAGAAGAATCCCCATTATCCGACTCGTCCAACACATCGTTAATATAATCTACAAGATTGTTCACAAGGGATACATAAATTATAAACTTTAAGATTTGAATATTCATTTTATCTGTATAGTATTATTTTCTCTTTGTAATGTTATTTTCTCTTTTATTGTATTATTATTATTATTATTATTATTATTCAAAAATACAAACCTTGTGAAAAAAGTTTCGTTGAACCATTTTGTTGAAACTCGGGAAAACTTACGTGATTCTGCTTACCATCCTAAAATTGAAATAATATTTATTACGACTTATTAAATATTTACTTAAATAATTGTGAACATTAGAGAAAATGTTATTTTAATAAATTTTTATTCTTTTAGTTATTTTTATTTTTTTATTTTCTATTTTTAATCACGGATTATTTAAATCACTCAATACAAATCAATTTTTAAGAAAATATTTTAGCGAAAAAGACATTTATTTCCAATTAAGAATTGTTTATTATTTTTAATATTGGATTTTAATTTTAGGTGTCAATCAAAACGGACTAATTCTGCAAAGCTGAAGGGATCAAAATGAAAAATCTCAACTCTGTTAGAATTGTGTTAATAACGTTTTCAAAAACTCTACATTTTAGGGGGGGTGTTTATCGATTATACCTTCTCCTTATCATCAGAAATATATCTTGGAATATTTTCAGGCGATAGAAAATTATTCGAACACTCGACGCCCTCGTCATCCTGAATATAATAAAAAGCTTTTCACGAATTTAATTAAAATTCAATAAAGCAACAAGCGATATTTCAAATGTATGAGTCGAATTTAATTTTCCGGCAATTAAAAAGCAAAGACAAAATTGTTGTACAATAAAAAAAGAATAGAAAAATTTGTATTAAATGTAAATAAATTAAAATAGAAAAATTAATTGAAATGAAACAACGAAAAAAAAAATAAATGGAATTAAAAAAATAAATTTGAATTAAATGAATATAAAGGACAAATTAATGATACTGATAGTAATGAATAGATTAATATTACCTTGAGCAATTTTTTGCTGCGTTTGTGACGATGTTTGTGCTCTCCCACCATTCGCCTGATGTTCATGTGCATCTTGTAATTGACTTGAGTCGAGAGGTCTCGATCGTCTACGGCATGACGGCTGTAGCTAAGGCGACGATGCTGCAATTTCGAAGTCTCTCGATTTCTCTGTAAATAGTTTTGTTGGGTCTAGGGGAACTAGTAAGGACGAAGCGAAAACAAATGTTAGTCACGAACAATACTCACGCGTTTATAAGGCTTGCACAATTCCTCAGCGAGAAGATGATGTATTTTAGCGTCAGTTAAATCTTTTTTCGAAGGATTGTACTCCAATTCCTGAAGATCAATATTCCAACCAGCCTCCAATTGGCTACAGCTCGGACTGAAATTTTTACAATAAAAATATTAATATCAAATATTTATTTGATTAAAAAAATACTCCAGGAATTTTTTCTTAAAAATAAATAAAAGAAACATTGTCACAGTCTATTAATTTCAAGGTTTAAAAATTTCATTTAAATAAAATTTCATTCAATGGAGAAAAAATTCTTTACAATTTGTAAACGATTTGAAAATATTTTCCAGAAGTCTTTTTTTTAAACTATTAAATAACGGTCGAACAACTTCCGTTCTGTTGTTACCTAAGAGCCTTAAATTACAGTTTATTTAGATCTCTCTTATTGTCGTTTCTTTCTTCTACATTGTAAAATTACTAACATAATGCAAAACTTGCACAATTGGTTAATTAAAAGCAAATAATTAAATAAAATATTTCCTCAGTAAGGAGACAATAATACCGTACGATTTCCGTTTTGCTATTTCTTTTTTTAAACTAAACTTTAGTTTCCGCAATTTTTTTTTACAATTGATTTTTGTTTTCAATAATGTTATAATCGGGATTTTTTTCACAAAAAAGAAGTTAAGAAAGTTCTTTTTTTAATAAGGTCAACTTTGTAATTAAAATGATTACCTGGCATTAAATTGGCCAGTATTGCTGTAATTCCTGAATATTGCGGACATACTCTCGGTACCACTTATATTCCCAATGGTTGATGCATTCCTTCTGATATAGTCGAGAGCGTCCTTCATTGCCAATTTGGAATAAGTCTCCAAAATTTTTGGCTCTGCTCCACAATGGTCCCTCACAAGATAGGGACGAATGAATTTGTTGTCGAAGCGTTTGAATCTAGAAAATGAAATTAACAAAATTGTTAAATCGAAAAAAAATTATTTCTACTTTGCGTTTAAAAAGTGTTTCTTTTAAATTTTAATCTCTAAAGAAAAGTGAATTTTCTAAATACTTTTTCTAAATTCAGAATTTTCAACTCAACACTCGTGTGACGATTGAATAATTGAAAGAAAAAAAAACAAAAGTAGCTAAACGATATAAACAATGCATTTTTAGTGTATTTATCATTCGAATAGAAATTCAATAGTGATAGCGTGTTGGCTTACTTGTCCCTGACATGGTAGTTCCCGTGTTTTCCTAGAATATCTTCGATCCCTGCCATCGTATGATCTATAATCTAAAAGGTGTGGCGAAATCTATCATTCTTATCGTTCTTATATTTGCCAAGTTCAATAAAAAAAATTATAAAGAAAAAATGTCATACTCATTAAACAAATTTTCTTCATACAATATGAATTATTATATTTCCAAATGGGTGAAAATTTAAAATAAATGAAAAATAAATATTAACGAAAATTGCAAGCAATTCACTTGTTAGTTTTCAATGTCAATATTTAATTTCACCCCCTAATTTAATCGATGATTAAATTGCTTCACCAGAAAAATGTAATTTAATATTAATTCAATTATTAATTTAATAAATACTTTCTTGAATAGAAATTTAATGCAGTAAATACATATTTACTTTAATAAAAGTTTAATTTAGTAAATATTTAATTTACCGAAAACAATATTTTTCCCTCATCAAAGACAAAACGAAAATTTAGAGAAATTATAAATACGGTAAAGAGTGCAAATAAATAAGAGAAACAAACCCTTTCATGTATTCGTTCGTTCATAGTTGGCTTCCTTCTCTCTGCTCTTTTAACGTTGAGAATCTTGACAAGAGGCTTGATGGTGATTCCCTAGAAGCAAATTGAATGCGTTCTTTGATCTCTTACTTTTCATCTTCTCTCACGTTTTTTCTCTAAAAAGCTTTCATGTGAAAATCTTGAGCAAAAAAAAATGTTTCTTATAATTGATATATATGTTCTTTTTAGAAAAAAAAAAATTCATACCTGAATGAAAACTGTGAAATATATAACAGCAATAGTAGTGGTGACAAACATATTTTTTAGCTTCACGTGTGATGGATCGATCAATAGGACTAACGCGAAGGCAACAGCACCCCGCAAACCGCCGTAGGACATGACAAATTTTTCCACCTTATCAAGCTTGTGCAAACGAAATTGATTTGCCACTGCAGACAGAACGATTACACCTGTAAATTGAATTAAAGTCACACCATTATTTCTTTTTCTCTGCCAAGCGCACTTATATAAAAAAAAGCTTTCTCTGACACGTTTAGTCTCCAACTTAAGACGATTTGGAGATTACATATAGTATGAATTAAGTAAAACCTCTTGTCAGGAAAGTCTTTCTTTTTTTTTAAATATTTCATCTTTTTGTATTCAACACTTAGATATTAAACATATTCTTTTTTTGTTACTTTTTTACTCAAGTGGGAAACTTTCTGTACTTTGGAAAAAAGTAAAAAAAGGCTTGAATTCTTAAAACAAATTTGTTTATCTCTTTTCTCCGTTATTAAAAAATAATTCTACATATAAGGTCAAGCTTTGCGATGAGACGTTTTTGCCTTAAGGTATTTTATTATAATCTATGACCTTTAAGATCAACCTTGAGTCAATTTCTTTTAAATTTGCATATTGTAGTAGACCTATTTCTTCAAGAATTCATCATTGACATCAGGCATCTTAAGTTAATAGCAAAATTCAACAATAACGGTCAATTTCCTCTCATTGTCATTAGATAAATGATACTTTCAATGTTTTCAATTTTTTCACAGAAAAAAAAAAATATAGACAAAAATATCGGAATCACTAACAATTTGTTGCTTTGCTAAATACAAACAAGAAGTTTGCATAGCAAGCAAAAATTCTGTGATTCAAATTTTAGGTCATTAAGTTTGGATTCTTAACTTTTGACCTCATTATTAATTCTCCTTTTCTTCCTTAAATTTAAAGGAATAAATATAATTTTCATTTAAAGGAGAGAATGAGAATTTAATCTTTCAACTTGACAGTTTTCGTTTAATAATTAAATATATTAGTCTAGAGTATCGATTTTCTAAATTCTTCTGCTCTCAATTTTCTATATTTCGTATAAGGGGAATAACATTTGTATAACTCACCGATGATCCTATAAATGGAACAAAAGACTATGGTCATCACTATGAACCAAGTATTCCAGTCATGGTGATTATTCACAGTCGCAACACCAAGGAACATAAATATAATCGTTTCTGAACTACTGGATAGCATCTTCATTGTGTATTTAACTGTTGTGTGAGACTTGTGCGATATATTGGCTTCGACATAATTTTTCATGGTGATTCCACAAAATGTAATGCTGTAAATGAAAAAAAGCACAATTTTAAAAATAAATTCTTCTTTAAACTGAACATGAAATTAAAAAATTTCCAAATTAATTCTTTCAAAGAAAAATATATTCCGTCATGATGAATCTGGATTATACAATTATTAAAATAGAAGAGAATAATTTATTGTAATGCGAGATAAAAAATTCTGATAAATATTAATTTCGCCAAAAGAGAAACATTAATGGAAAGAAAACTTTCGTTCAATAAAACGATTAGTCAAACAGAAAGAGGTCAAATTAAAAATAATACAAATTCCATTATTTACTAATTGAAAATAGATTTAACTAAAAATTTGCCAGTAGTCACATTTTAATTATTCAGAAGAAAAAAAATGTGAAAATTGACAAATTCTATTTCATTCGAAAAATGAAAAAGCGTTGAAGACAACAGATTGTAACTTCTATTGTCAATTCAGTTTATAGAGAAATAGCTTTTTTTTTTTGATTGAAATTGCATCCATTATTGAATCAACCTTTTTCAGTAATTGAAAAGAAAAAAAAATCCAGATTGCTTTTTTCTCCTGAACAAATTTGAATTTTTGTTCAATTTAATTGAACAATTTAGAATGGAAATTTATTTCTTCAGTATCGAAAATGAAATTCAAATCAAAAAAAGTAAAGAAAAGAAAAAGGAAAGAGTAATTTTGGAGACTTACGCGAGAATTCCAGACATGTGAAATATTTCGGCATTCAGATAAGCCAGGTAGGCCATAATAAAAATGAAGATCGGCTCGATTACGCGAACCTGATGAGTGAACCTTGTTACAAAACCAGTGGCAAATCCCCAGATTATTCCAATTATCGTGCCTCCAATCGCAACAATTAAAAAATTTGCCAAGCTAGACAAAATGTGCGTGTAATTAATTCTGTGAATACCCATTTCGCTGTAGGCCTCGAACATATGATAAAGTACCTGTCAAAATTATTCAGCAATTACACAAATTATACCACACGGAATATGATAAATTTTATCAATCAATTTAAATGTCATATTCATTATCTGTACTCTAATGTCTTAATTGTAATAAAATGATTCAATGATAACGAATTAAAAAAAAAGCTTCAGAAGATAAAATCATAAACATATTAACAACTTTTTTGTTTAATAATAAAAATTAAATATAAAAATACAATTCTTTCTCTAGGAGGAAGAAATATAATAAAAGGACAAAAAATATAGCGAAAAGAATAAAATTAAAAATAAAAAAATACCAAAATATTAAATAAATAAAATATTAGCGAAATAAAAAAAAATATTAACAAAAGGATCAAAGTGATAAAATGTCATGAAATGAGAGATTATCTTCATTATTTCAACGTTAGGTAATAATTTTAATGTCACTCTCCTTGTTCTATTATTCTCTAGCCTAGATACGGGCGCGTTTGTCCCCTTAAATGAATTTTCGATAAGATAATATAAAATAATAAAAATATACTCACGACTGTAACCGCGTCATTTAAAAGACTTTCGCCAAAGACAACTATGTACAAAATTTCATTGACGTGAATTTCTTCGAAAACTGCCAAAACAGCAACCGGATCAACTGCACTGATCAAGGCCGAAAATAGGAACATATCCAAGAGAGGTGTCTCAATATTTCCATAAATGCCAAATTGTCCTAAAGCCCATAAAGTTCCACCTGAAAATAAATTTAGAAAAAAGAAAAAAAATTAGAGAGAGAGATTTTATTTTTTATTTCGTTAAAACGTTTTTCATTTCTTTGTTATGAAAGTATATACCCTTTTATGTAAGCAATTTCTTTTATTTGCAAAATTCTGTAGCCATACAACTGATAGAATTTAAATGCGCACAGAATTTAATACTACTTTATGTGAAATAACACAAGGTTCTTTATTGTCTGTTACACTTTTCCACTTGAATTTTTTATATCACCAGATTAGAAAATAGTTTCCTTGGAAAATTTATTTATATTAGTTTTGCAATCGAATTTAAAAAAAGGAATAATAATTCCTTTTTTATACCTAAAGAAATAATTTCTTTCTAGCAAATTTTTTTTAAATTTCTATATTTTATTTCATGATTGCAAAAAATATTTTCCATCTCGGAAAAAGTTACCCCACATTCGACTAAAGTCCTCGAAATTACGTAATTATATGTACGAGAATTTCCACTCAACATCATAAAATCTGAATAATTTCCCAATGTCAAAATTAAAAGCACTTTTTTAATATATGAAAAACATTTTTTTACATTAAGAAGAAGGTTTTATTTAAGAAAAGTCATTTAAGAAAAAGGTTCTTTAAGAAATTATGACGCTTTAAGTAAAAAATGAGAGAAAACGACGGAAAAATATTAAATTTTTAAATAAACACTCATTTTTTTGCCCTCAACTCTTATAAAGTAATAATTTATTATTCCTGTGCTGGGAAACACTTCATAATTCTTGGGAATCAATCCAATTATTATGAACCTCCGGTCATTGAACTCGACCAAATTCATCTAATATTAAAAACGGTTTATTAAAAAAAAATTAAATAAATAAATCACTACTTGAATTTACGCAGTTAAATAAACGAAAATTTATAAATTCACTCTTCGATTGCATTATTGCAAAAAAAATCCAGAAACATCCAGATATTTCTAGATTTTTACCATGAAAATAAAGTTGGTCCATTAATCCAAAAATAATTCTGGCGTCGTTGCCTTAGCCATTCTCGTATATATATACGTAAACAAATTTACTCTTTAGTTCCACGAGAAAATTTCATAATTTTTATTTTACTCAATTTCGAAAAAATTATTTTATTGCTCCTTTTTTTGGAAAACGAGAATTTAGATACTTTCATTTTAAAAATAAAATTTACTTCTTTGACAACGTATTATGTATCTAATCGATTTGACTCTTGAGAAAGAAGATAAATTAATATTTTATCGGAAAATGTCAAATGAAACTAATGAAATTGATTAAAAATTTCTTTTTTTTCTTTCTAATTTGATTTTTTTCAAAGCTTATTCTTTTATATTGTAAAAGCATAATGGTAGTGAGAAGAAATTATTTCAAATTTAATTTTTAGAAATATATTTTAGAATAAAAAAATTTTAATTGAAAAATATATTTAGAATCAAAAATTTTAATTGAAAAATATATTTAGAATAAAAAATTTTAAGTAAAAAGTATATTTAGAATAAAAAATTTAAAGTAAAAAGTATATTTAGAATAAAATTTAAAGTAAAAAATTTTTTAAAAAAAGTGAAGCCTAAAAAAATAAAAATATCAAAAGGCCGTGGCATGATTTCTCATTCGGCAAAATTTTCATTTACGTCTTATTAAATCTGTGTAAAATTTCTGATAATGTGTGAAAGAGAACAGTTAATTTGGCATGATGACAATTTAAGTGCGTTTTTACTTGTTTTCATGCAAATTCCTGACATCCTAAATAAATCACTGCATCAAATTATATTAGATTTTAAAACATATGTCAATTTTCAATTATATCCTCTGTCATTTTGCTTATTCACTTTGTAAATTATTGTAATTTCTATATATTAACTCTTTCTCTTGAAAAAGGAAAATAGAAAAAAAATAGTCTATAACCACATTTAAAAATCTGAATGCATCATTTCTCCACGAAGATTTTTCCTTTTCAAATTGATTTTCTCTTGAATAAAGAAATTGAAAGAATTTATAACTAGAAAAATGTAAAAGTCATTTTTATAAAGAAACTAATAATTTTTCTTTCAAAGATTATATAATATCGCATAAAACAGGCTCAATTCCATGGAATATTTTATCAAAAGTTGTTTTACTTTTTTAATGTCCATATATAAAGTTCTCAATGCTAATGGAAGCAATTTTTTTCCATTTCGATTAAAATATTATTATAAATTTTTCTAGGAGTGTTTTTGTTTCAAACTTTTTGTTTAAAAATTATAAATGTAGATTTTTGTTTTGAAATATTTTTTAAACAAAAAGTATATATTTTTCTTAGATAAAATAATATCGTCATACTTTTCGTTTAGAAAAAATAGTAACTAAATATTAAATAATTAAAATTTCTTTAAAATGATAATGATAATGTGCATAAATGATAAATTAAGACCTTTATCAGTTTTATGTTTGAACAATTTTTTCTACGATGCAAAAATATATTTGTAAAATAATGAAAAAAAAAAAAAAAATATGAAGACAATGCATTTGAAAGCGACAATTTTGTAACAAACCTATCGATAGTGTATTGAATATAGTTCCAAGGACAGCAAATAACAAAATTGTTCCAAGGTGGTCGAAAAATAGTCGATTTGGCATAAAATATCCAGCGTCCAGAATAATAGGTGGTAACATATAAAGAAAGAAAGTATCTGGCGTTAATGGCGATTCGCCGATTGTATTTGCGTGAGACAGAACGAAACCCACAATGACACCCACAGCAATCAGTAGACAGGATTCAGGAAAAATCCTACTCAATTTTGGCGCCATGTGAAAACCTAGAAAATAACAAAATGTTTATTAACTGAAATTCATTACAAATCAGTTTTAAATAAATTCCATTCATTACAAATCAATTTTAAATAAATTCCATTCATTACAAATCAATTTTAAATAAATTCCATTCATTATAAATCAAATTTAAATAATTAAATAAATCAAGTAATAAGTAAGTTATAAAAAAATAGAGAAACACTAAAATTATGGTCTATAAATTAATTTCTACCAAAAATTCATATCTAAACAAAATTATCATTTTTTTCGTCTTCTTCTCTTAAACGGAAGAAGATTTATATTATATTTGTAAACTCAAAAATAATAAAACTACTATATGAACAAATCGGTAATAAATCTTTACACCTGTATTAATTCTTGTTCAAATAAGTTTGCGTTTCACAATATTAAAAAAAGAAATAATTCTTTTTTTTAATTTTTATCTCAATCTCGTGATTATTCATACACGCTTTTCCGTGTACATCCACCCAGAAATTTATTACTTCTTTATTATTTTACGGTCCAAAAAGTTTTCAGCGTCAGTTAATTCTATCTCTTGTGAATGTCTTGAACAAATGTGAAAAATATCCCATTTCGAGTTTCAAGGGCACCATCCTTAAATTGATTTACTAACGAAAAAGAAGAAAAACGTACAAAATAAGATTGCCTTGAAGAATAAAAAAAAAAATGAACTTTTATACAAATGGCAAAGCTCTTCATACAAAAACGAAAACACGTGTTTTTTCACAATTGCAAAAATAATTTATTTTCATTTGAAAAAAAATTATTTTCTTTGTAAAAAAAAAAATTTATAGCTTCATTATTTATAGATATTAAAATATTCGATTATAAAATATAATTTCATTTCATTTTATTCTGAGAAGAATTTTTCTATTCAGGAATGAAAATGACTGAGAATTTCCTAGACAAATAGAGACATTAAATTGTTAATTTATTTGTAACAAAGATTTTATGCAAAAAAGGGAAGAAATTGAATGAATCACATTTTAAACGTTTATCGAGTTTTATATAAAAGAACAGATGGTCATCGAAAAACCAGGGGAAAGAAAAATCGATAATGAAACATCGAGTCATGCAAAGACCTCTTATGCAAGAAAGCTTAAACAGACAGTTTTTTTACACACTTTATTGCTAAAGAGAAAAGGATGCTGCGACTGATTTAATATTAAATAATAATTTTTTTAATTGTAAACGAAAAAAAGATTTCTCTATCATTGTTATAATTTATTCGGTTATTAAGATTATATTCGTCAAGATTAAATTCTGATTCGTAAGAGAACAAATTAGAGTGAAATATAAAATTTACTGTTAAATTTAGTAAATTAAAATTTAAAATTTAAAATTTAAAATTAAAATTAAAATTGTTTAAAGGATTAGAAGTTTGGAGAAATTAAAAAATTTATCGCAAAAATAATCAAACGATAAAGTCTAATGACTAAAAATTGATTAAATTTTCATTTTTTTCATTCTTCTCTCAGAAACATTAAAAATGTCATTGTTGTACTGGGCGATGTTGAGATTGATCAAATGTTTAATTCAAACAAACTAAATTTTCCTATGTAAATTTCATATCAGCACATTTCAACACGAAATGACCTATATAAGCATTTATAAAATCATTTTCATAGCATCTCAAATATTCTGGACTCATTTTACTTTACACTCAGGTTGCATACTAATAACGACGAACGTATATAGATATAAAAGAAATAAATGAATTTACATAAAAAGTTATATCATTTTTCCAAAAAAATAAATAAAAATACTTTTTATCAGTTTAATTAACAGTGTAAAATAAACTCCTCAACAACTTACTATTCAAACAACTATTCAAATGAAAATGAAGAAGAATTATTCAAAGAGAAATTCAAATAAAAATATTAAAATTATAAAAAAAAGTTAATAAAATAAAAAAAAAAATTAAAAATGAAATTTATTTATAAAAATAATGAATCCGGAATAGTATTATTAAGCGGTTGCTTTTATATGCCTATACGTAAATAGTTCAACTATTATTAGTATGACTTACACGTGGAAATTGTATTTAAAGATTTAGAAATAATTTACGCATCATAGTTATAAATTATTCACAATAAAATGCAACTTTTTGTTTTATTCTTTCTTTTTTGTAAATAAAATGGCATCCACCAGAACATTGTATTGTAATAAGTGTCCTTGACATTAACTTTGGTCTTTTTAAAGAAATCAATACAATTTTAAAACCAACATGGCTGTTTGTTAAACCAGTCCTGTTATTTTACATATTTTTTTCTATACATAAAATATTCATTTTTTTAATTTCTAATAAAAAAAATTCCAATTACAGTATCGAAGAAATTACCAAGTAGTATTTTTACAATGATGTACTGGAAAATATTTTTAGCCACATTTAAAAAAAGGGTATTAAAAAAATACGATAAAATAACATAGAAGTAATTATTACAAAACAAAATAAAACACGACAAACAATCAGAAAGTAAAAATAGAACTTTAAAATATACTAAAATGTGCAAACGCTGTATAAAAAATAATAATAAAATATTTAAAATACAAAATTTAATAAGATTATTTCAATGGAAAAAGATGTGATAATCGTAATAATAAAAAATAAAAATGAAACAATAGTACTGGATTATAAATATTATATAATAAGACAATAAAAATTGAATCTGCGTATATTTATATTTTATTCCAAAATTTTCAACTTTTGTATTTAACTTTTAATTCACGAATAATAAATACTTGGGGAAATTATTTCTAAATCACAAATCAATATAATACGCGTTCATCACAATAATATAGAATCTGTAATTCGTATATATTCATAATCTTTGTCATTAGTCTGCTCTTCATAATATTCGTATAAAATATTCCATAACTAGACATTTCAGAACGATAATAATTTCTACCCCTAAATTATTGTATAATAATCTTCATCATCAACATTATTCAATTCTCAATAATAATAATAATTTTCTCATTTTTCTTATCGAAACTGTAATTAAGAATAACGAATACCTAAATAATATAAAACAAAAATTATGTCTCAATATTATTATTCGTCCACTATTAAATAAATCTTTACTTGGAAGAAATAATTTTTATTTTAATCAATTAAACGGGATTTAGTTCAAATACTGAAATTATTGGTTCCAATAAATTTGATTTAAATAAAAAATTATTAGATTCAAGTATAAATATTTATTTGATAATAATGATAATAATAATAATAATTTACTTGATAGAAATAAATTTCTTTTTCAGTCTATAAATAATACTAATATGTAATAATCAAGATTTGTTTATTATTTATTCATTGCAATTTTTTGTTCTTTCATTTCCGTTTTTCTTTTCATTTCACATTCACAATTGAAAAAGGTAAACGGAGTAATTTAAGAATTTAAAAATAATTATTCTAATTGCGATTTTTTCTTAAAGGTATTTTTTTCTCAAGAATTATAAATACTTCGTTTTATAATTATTCGCTAATAATATTTCATAATTTAAGAAATATACAAGTAAAAGCGATAATTAATTTTTTTAAGATAGTTCAGCGAAAATTATTGTCCATTGTTTTTTCGAAAAAGAAGAAAAAAAATTGGTTCTAAGAGAATATAAAAAGTGGTAATAAACCGATTAGAATTTAAACACTTCCTTGGTAACAATGAAAAAAAAAAGATCGTCGAAATACGAAAATAAAAATTTCCTTTTTTGAAATACAGAATGAAATATTTGAATTAATTTTATTTGTCAGAAGAAACTACCAGACGAAGAAAAAAATAAATATTGAATTTTGTAAATATTTTACAATTTGGGGAGAAAATGCGACGACAATGCGAAATTTTGATGTAAAAAAATTTACTAGAAGTTATATTATAAAATTTAGTATCTAGTTAAATTAAAATTTGATTAATTTTTTTTATGTAACTATGTTAAATTTCAAAAATAATTATGTAAATTTTAGCATTTTTTGTATAAAAATTTCTGTTTGTCGCATTTTCCTCGCCTCAAAATATTTTAATAAAATGTAAATTTATTCTCTTCTCGTTTATAGTATGTTTATTATAATTTAAAAAATTACTAATTAAATATTCATATTATTGATAATTATTTGCTTCTTGAAGACGAGACAAAATTACTGAATTTAACAATCTATTATTTAATAGAAAAAAAATATTTTCCGAATTGTCCACTTAATGTAAAATAACTCTTTAAAAATAACATTTTTTCCTCTTTTCAGGTCATTGATAATTGTATTTCATTCAGAAATATAAAATTAGAATGGACTCAAAGTTGTTTTATTATTTTTAACTTTCTCAGTATTTATTGAAGACAATCATCAATTAGAAGAAAATGACTATTACATTGAATAATAATGTGTATTGTACAAAAATCCAAGATTGTTGACATTTTTTTTTACCGAATTTATTATTATTCTTAAAATGACTGTGGAAGTAAATATTTTATCAAAATGTTAAAATAAAGAAATTGAAAGTTTTATTAAATAATTATGAATTTATTATTTACTACTATTTATTATTTATTTAATTAATTTAATTTATTTAATTTAAATTAAAAAAAATTTTTTACATTGGTAAAAAGTGTCTAATTATGTAAATTTTATGAAAAAAATTCAATTATTTTCAATACAATTTAATTTTTTAAATATAATTTATTTAAATTCTCTGAAAGAATTCAATTGTTTTTAAAATTTTTTAAATCAGATACTTCGAAATAATTCAATTATTTTCAAAAATTTTAATAAAATTTATTAAAATAATTCAAAAATTTTGAGTAAATATTTTATCAAAATGTTAAAATAAAGAAATTGAAAGTTAAAAATTAAATAAAATTATGAATTTATTATTTATTTAATTTATTTAATTTAAATTAAAAATTTCTTTTACATTGATAAAAAATGTCTAAATATGTAAATTTTATGTAAAACTCGCTCGAAATTTCTGAAAAGATTGACGTAATTCGGAGTTTATAATTTTATAATATAATTTTGAATTTATATAATTTTAATTATAATATATTTTTAATTTATTAATGTATAATTCAGTATTATTTATTTATTTATTTACGGATATTTATAATTTAATAATTTTTTTAATCCAGTGTTTTTTTCTTAATGAATTTGTAAAGTTTGGAATTGAATTGTTCTTCTATTTTTGTTTATTTAACATGTTAACGATCTAATAAAACGTACAATGCCCTGTATTCTATTTTCATTTGTTTTAAATAAATTATTAATTCAAAAGAATTTAAAAATCTACTTTACAGGAAAATTTTTAGATTTTTTAACAATTTTAAAATTGTTTGGAATGTTAATTGTTTAATTTGTTTCAGTTGTCAATTGTAAATATTTGAGATTTTCCATTTAATTGATCATTGAGAACTTGAAATAAATAACTAGATAATTTAGAAAAACGAGAGAAATCTCAACAAACATTTCTTTTGATCATTTGGTATTTATTTTTGTAGCCAATACTCGTGTTTTTAAGTTCAAAATATGTATTGTTTTGAATCGAATGTACATTCCTTTGTGGATTTAATAAATTTTCTGCTTGAATTTTTGAGTGAAACAAAAACTTTTTTCACAATAAATATCAATGTATTGAAATCTTCTTACTCTCGCCCTTCTGACCTGAATAACATTCACTAACAAATCACCCAACACCCTCCCAATAACCCCTGACCTAAACTCTCACTCACCTATTTTGGCAAGGCTGGCAAAAAATATCCAAAGTCCGATGACAAACGGAGTTTCCACCCGATGAAATTCCACGGTGAAGATTTCATATTCCTTGGTCGATTGGACCGGAGGACTCGTGGTTATTGAAGCCGTGGTACCAGTGTCACTTGCCAAATTTCTTATCTCCTTGGCCATTCGAAAATCATTCTTGTCAATGGGACCCATGGGACCGAATTTCGTGCCAGGAAAAGGTTGGCCAGGATCAAGTGGATATTCATAATCATCCCCCGCAGATTGACGCACTGGATATTCATTGTTGGAAATTTCCCTTGATTTCTGTTGATAGGACCTCGCTGCTGCGTGATCAAAACAGATGGTAATCAGGCATATGATCACCATCATCAGGGGGAAACACTTTGTCATGTTCGACGTCGCCGACGACGAGGTCGTCGACGTACCCAGGATGCTGTGGCGTGATCTTGTCTCCTTTGTAGCATTCGAATGGAAATAAGTTTCGTTAAATCGACAACGTCCGTGAGAATTGACAACGTTCGTCCGAAGCGTCCTCGTGGTATCCGTGCTTCCTTCCCTCTCCTTCTGGAGTCCTCTCTTATGATGTTGCTGCTCGATCAGAGGAATGTGCCAATAACACTTTCCAATGATTCAAACGATGTCGTTGAAATAAAACAACACCGAACCGTCATCACGGGGACGATCGAATCTCAATATTTTTTCCGAGCAGTACATTATTATTTTTATTTAAAACTGTATTAGTGATGTGAATGTCGATAATTTCTGTGAAGCTTTTTTAAGTTTGTCTGTGCCTGGTTTCGATCGACCGATGCGGTTTACGGCTGCACCACCGTGGCGTGAGTGATCGAGGACTCACATGAGAGGGAAAGAGACGGAGAGAGAAGGGGTTGGAAAATAGTAGTGGGTGCCGTCGTTCAACGTTTGCTACTGATATAGCTTCACTCCACAAGAAGCCAGCTGATCGTTGTTGAACGTCGCGCAAGCGTCGCGACGCTACTGCTCAAAAGACATCTACACGCATTCAGCGCGTGCTCCCCAGGTTAAAAGCTCTTTCCCCTCTTCATCAGAGAAGAATTTTATCCAATTTTTCGAGTTGTTATTTTATACATTTCTCTCTCTCTCTTTTTCTCCATTATTCACATATAATTTTAAACTCAAAAAAGAAGAGGACCTGTAGAATAGAATCTGCAAAAAAAAGGGTGAAATTAATTATTTCTTCTACTTGGAAAAATTTCCTGCCAAATTTTTCGGATAGGAAAAGAAAAAAAATTTCTAATTATTTATCAACTTACAATATAAAGACGCAGATGAACTTGTTCACAATAGCTGTGGATGAGAGAAAATTCCTGTAAAAATTGAGTGTAGTAAAATTAAATAGTTAGCAATTTGCCAAAACATTGATTTCGTCTGAAAGGTAAACATTTTTGTGTTCGCGAACATTAAATAAATTGCCATACATAACATGACCATCAATCAAATTCCATCTCCTTCGTCCTATCTATTTATTAAGTAATACACTGAAGATGAAAATTGATTTTCAGCAACATCGCATAAATTTTTTTGTGTTGTCCAACAAATCCAAATAATAAGATTCCTAAACGTATTTTTGAAGTTAAAGAAATGATATATTATTCAGCAATAAAAATAATAGAGAGACAAAAATTCACGGTCCATATGCTTGAAGAAATGAATACATAAATAAAGTAAAATAAATTAAAATAAGTTAGTTAATTATATAATTTAGTAACTATTTAGTAATATCAAATTTTAGTTTCTCAAATCGTCTCTTAGGAACAATCATTTTCTACTTCAACACTTTAAGTTTGTCTGATGAATACATACATTTTCCACTTCAGTTCTTTTAGATTAAATAATTCAATTCCTTGAATTAATCGTTATTTAAATTATTATTATATAAATTGGAAAATTTTCTATTTTTAAATATCAACTTAAATTTTTTAATAATTTCAGATTTAAAATTTAAAAAAGCTCCCTTATTAATTAATTAACAATTATTATCATTTATTATTTGAAAAAAGAAAGTTCTTCGAAATTATACAATTATTTTTAAAAATTTTCAATAAAATTCTTATAAATAATTCATTATTTATTTTTAAATAAATAATAAAATTCTTACTCTCTAAATTTGAATTAGTAAAAATCTTTACTAATTTGAATTAGTTACTGACTTTTTGCTTTTAAATTAGTAAACTTTACTAATAAATAGTAACTTCTACTAATGTATTAGTGAAATTTACTAATTCAAAAGCAAAAAGTCAGTCACTAATTATAATTAGTAAAGATTTTTACTAATTCAAATTTAGAGAGTAGCAGAAATTCAATTAATTTCAATAAAATTTAATATTTTCAAAAATTAAAAGAAAAAAACTTCGCAAAAATTTAATTATGTACATAAATAATAATATTCATCGAAAAAACCCCTGATTTTAAAAAACTTAAAAAAAATTCAATTATTTTCATAATAAATAAATAATGTCATAAATAATAAAATTTATTCTTTGCAGGATTCAATTACTTTCTTAAATAATACATTTTTTTACAGAATTCAATACAATTCAATTTTTTTAATATAGTTTATTTAAATTCTTTGAAAGAATTTAATGGTTTTTAAATTTTTTTTTAATCAAATACTTCGAAATAATTCAATTATTTTCAAAAATTTTAATAAAATTTATTAGAATAATTCAAAAATTTTAATAAAATTCTTCGCAGAAATTCAAATATTGTCACAAATAATAAAATTTATTCTTTGCAGGATTCAATTATTTTCATAAATAATGCATTTTTTTTATAGAATTCAATTATTTTTAATTTATAGTATATTTCTGAAAAAAATTTATTATTTTCAAAAAATTTTCGAATTAATTCAATTAAAAATTTTAATTTTAAATTAATATTTTTAAAAGGATAAAAAAAATCTCGGCAAGAATTCAATTATTTTCATCAATTTCTAGAAAGAATTGTATTATTTTTTAAAATTTCAATAATATTCTTCGAAGGAATTTAATTTTTTTCATAAATAATAAAATTATTCTTAGAAATTCAATTATTTTAAACACAATTTTAATTAAATTCCTCAAAAGAATTCAATTATTTTTTTTCAAAAATCTTTTCGAGATAAGTAAATTTTTTCCAGAAGTTTAATAAAATTCTACTTCAGAATGAGATTATTTTAAATTCAAAATTATAAAGATTATAATTGCCCGTAAAAATAAAATAAATAAAAAATAAAAATAACAGTTTTTTAAATAAAAAATCATTTATCTTTTAAAATAAAAGAAATGGAAAATTATGGAACTTAAAAAAATTTAGAAATTTTTCTTGCAAGAATAGTATCACAAAATCTATGTTCTAAATCTGAATTAGTAAAAGATTGAAAATAATTTTTAATTTTACATAGAACAAGACATTGAAATAAATAAATTTTTACAATAATTTATAAGTAACAATTTTTATGGTTTAGAAAGTTAAATAAAATTATGATTTTTAATTGAAAAAATCTTTGCTTAATTAATTTTCGTTATTATTTAATTATTAAATATAAATCTTCAAAGCATTAAATTTTATTTGCAGTAATTTTAAAATTCAAAAAATTTAAAAGGAAGAAATCAAAAAAATTAGAAAAGAAAAAAGTGAATAAAAGCAACTAACTTTAAACCTCGAACACATATTCAAAATATAAGGATTATTAATATAGAAAACTGTAATTAAGTGTAAAATCGCAAAGGAACATGATTTTAAACATTTAATCAGAATTAGATTCATTTTTCCCACTTACTCATTTTTCGCAAAATAAAAATCATGATTATTTTTCTGTTAAATCCACAATTTTTATTAACATCAAGATTAAATTTCTTTTTATTTAAATCATAACGACGCTTGAATTATTCTCAATTTTAGCTATAGGTCGTAAATATTTTTTTATTTAATTCTAATATTGGCGTAAAAAAATTCAACATGGAATTATTTAATACGGAAAGGAAAACGATATTTTTAATTAAAATATCAATACTCTTGATTAGAATCTAAACTTAGAATTATTTTCCATTTTATTTTTCAAAAATTCTCTTTTTTTCTAATATTTGTACTTTAAAATATATTACTTGTTAAATCTTCAATTTGATTACTTCATCTACTTACATTAAATTTTACTTGTGACGGAAGCAAATACTAAGATAATATTGACATAAAGTGGCAGAATTCTTAGGAAAAAAACTCTATCTTGATAATTTGAAAAATGTAAATTCAGGTCAAACGATTACGTTCTAAAATTCTTTTTTCAAAGTGGTCACAATATAAAGTTAGGAGTAAATATAATTTTCTTTACAAAAAAAAGCAAAGGAACGAAAAAATACTTAAAACCTACTTTCTTAAGTTAAAAATGTTTTTTAAATCTATCTTAATAAATCATTCTATCATTCCATCTTAATGAAAATAGAATTAATTAAAACAAGTTGAATTAGATTTTAAAATTAATATTCATTTCAAAATTTAGTAAATCAATTTTATTGCATGTTATTATAAATGATTTTTTTAATATTGTAGTCGATAAACTGCGTGACGACTGTTTATAAACTGGTTCCTATTATTTTCTGATAATAAGCATTGTTGTAATTATATTCACAAATACCTCTACCGTTGATTTTACCATTCACTCGCACCTTTACGAAAAATTCCACCATTCTTGCTTCCTCACTATTTCCACCAACAACGTGCACTGCTTCATCCACTATCTCGACCTGTATCCAATAATTTTTATTACCTGTGAAGAAAGTAATTGATTAATCTTGGTTCCAGTTATTGTTTTTCTATCAATAAAAACATTTTATCTGTTATAAATACTTTTCATCGTGAAACAAAGAAATAAAAATTTCACTTGTTTCATTTATTTTCCCCTCTTTGATGTAAATATTTTTAGACAAAAATAATTATTGAATATAAAAAAATAAAAAATAAAATAAAATAAAATAAAAAATAAAATAAAATGATAGATTTTGGCTGGAATAGTAATTAAAAGAACTATTTCTTTATTCTGTACATTTTTGAATTTTAATAAAGAAAAAAAGTTTTTTGTTACTTAGTTTTTTGCTCGTTTGAAAATTCAAAACCCTTTAAAAAAAATACCGATAAAATGTATTTTAAAGATTAAAACAATATTTTCTTACCCGCTGAAAAAGAAAATGCGTAATCTCTCGTTGGTATGCCTCTTTCGCCATGCTGATATAATTCTAAATCACATTTCTGCAAAGAATGTACGGTACCATCGGGTTCATAGACATAGCCAGTCCTCAAACTGTAATTAACAAACAAAATTAAAATTTATAAAAAAATTTCAAATTTTTTAACTCTCTTGAAAATGCGAAAATTCATCTACAAGTAGATTCATCACAAGAATCAGAGCAAAATACAAAATACTTTCTTTTTGCAATTCCATTTCCTTAAATCTCATTAAGAGGGAAAAACTTCTAGAAACATACGAATTAATACTTTGCAAACCTGATTTCCTTTAGTAATTTATATTTACTTGTAACTGTTGATACTACACGAAACTTTTCTCAACTATTAATGCACCAAATTGGATTAAAAATATTAGTTCTAATTGCATTTTCATGTTGAATTCGAAAATTGAAAACAAGAATTTTAAGAGTGAGAATAATTATTTTATAGTTTTATAATTAAAACGGGGCTCGAACTAGGTTTGTAAATCCCCTAAAGGTCCGTAAATTTGCTTCAAATCCGTTAAAGTCAGTTTTTTTTTTTTAAAAAGGTCCGTAATTTGATTAAGAAAAGTAGCAAAGTTCGTAAATTGTATGATATATTATTTAGAGAATTTTAGAGAAATTACAAATGATTGCAGAAATACAATTATTTTCAAAAGTAATAAAATTCTTCGCAGAAATTCAATTTCGTTCAAAAATTTAAAAATTTCCCGTCAAAATTTCAATTATCTTTAGAAATATTAAAACTCTTCTTCGAAATTCAAATATTTTTAAAAATTTTAATACAATTCTTGGCAAAATTTCAATATATCTACTATTTTAATAAAATTTTCCAAAAAAATTTGATAAAATTCTACGCAAACATTTAATTATTTTCATGAAATAATAAAAATTTCATAGGAATTCAATTATTTACAAATTTTTTATAAATTTCCTCGCAATAATTCAATTATTTTCATAAATAATAACATTTTTAACAAGGATTCAATTATTTTCGTGAATAATAAAATCCTTTTTAGGAATTCAATTATTTTCATAAAATAATAAAACTCATTGCAGAATTTCAATTATTTTTAATACAATTTTAATCGAATTCCTCGAAAATTGTAAATATTCTTAAAAATTTTATTAAAAAACGTCAAAAGAATTCAATTATTTAAAAATTAATTGATAAAATTCTTTATGAGAATTCAATTTTAAAAAACATGCAATTATTAAAATAAATTGTTTTTATTTGTATTTAAATAATTGAATTCTAGTAAAATTTTGTAATAAAAATTGATTTAAAAATGTATTTCAGTTAAAATTTCAGATTATAATTGAATATTAAAAGCATTAGATTGTGATTTTTTTTTAGAATTATTTGAATTTTGAAATGGTTTCAAATTAACATCTTTGAAAATCTAAACTTTTCATATTTTTAACTAACTATTCCGTGGAATTAATTTTTTTGAGAAAGTTTAATTGCGGATTTTTTTTAAAATTATTTCAAGTTTTTATTTTTTAATACTGAAGAATTACTGAAGAATTTACGAATAATTGAAATTTTGTAAAATTGAATTGTAAAGAAATGAATTTGAAAATTCGCAAAGAAATTTTTCAAAAATAATTAAAAATAATGCATTTATAGAAGAATTTTAGTTAAAAAGACAAAAAAAAAATTTAATTTTGGAAAACTTACAAATTATTGCAGAAATTCAATTATTTTCAAGAATAATAATATTCTTCGCAAAAAGTAAATATTGTTCAAAAATAATAAAATTCTTCTTAGGGGGGGATTCAATTATTTTCACAAATAATAAAACTCATCGCAGAATTTTAATTAATTTTAATCAAATTTCTCGAAAAATGTAATTATTCTTAAAAATTTTATTAAAATCCCTTGAAAGAATTCAATTATTATTTAAAAATTGGTTGATAAAATTCCGTATGGGAATTGAATTTTAAGAAACATTCAATTATTCAATAAATTATTTATTTTCGTATTTAAATAATTGAATTCTAGTTGAAATTTCTAATAATCATTTATTTAAAAATTAATTTAAGTTAAAATTTTACATAATAATTGAATATTAAAAGCATTCTAGCATGAATTTTTAAAAATAATTGAATTTTGAAAACGTTTAATTGAATTTTTCTTGAAATTATTTGAAGTTTTTTTTAAATAATAATATATATTTAATTCAAGAATTTACGAATAATTGAAATTTCGTAAAATTGAATATGGTAAACAAATGGATGTAAAAATTCTCAAATAACTCTTAAGAAAATTATTAAAAATAATTGATTTAAAGAAGAATTTTAGTTAAAAACAATAAAAAAATTGAATTTTTGTGAAGTTTGATTGCAGAAATTCAATTATTTTCAAAAGCAATAAAAATTCTTCTCTAAAATTCAATTATTTTCCAAAAGTTTTCTTCAATTCAATGATTTTTAATATTAACTATTTTAATAAAATTTTCCAAAAGAATCCAATTATTTAAAAAAATTTTTGGTAAACTTCTTCGCAAACATTTAATTATTTTCATAAATAATAAAAATTCCACAGGAATTCAAATTATCTACAAAATTTATATAAATTTCTTCGCAATAATTCAATTATTTTCATGAATAATACAATTTTTTTTAGGAATTTATATTTTCATAATGATTTTGTCACTCGGTTATCTTTAATTATTATAAAACATGAAGAAATCGATCACTCCGAGTCGAAGACTCGGAGTTATCGATATCTTCATGTTTTATAGTTATGAAAAATTTAATTTATAGTTTTACGTAAATTGTTGTCTTATTTGACTCGGACTGGTTATATTTTTGTCAGTAATAATTGGTTCGTAATTTTTAATTTTTGGTCCGTAAAGTCCGTATTTTTAAATACTTTCACTGGTTCGGTCCATGTTAAAATTGAAATTAAAAAATAATCCAAGTTACTTAATTGTTATTAAATTGACAAAAACATCATATAAACTTTAATTAAATTGCATCAAACTATAGAATAAGGTGAAAGAAAGGTGATAATTAAAATCTATGTAGTTCACTTTTAAATTTTACGGTTCATTCTAGATGATTAAAAATAATAAAAGTTTTTATTTCGCTAAAAGGAAATTAAATTCAAGGAAAATCGTATAAACTTTCCTAAGAGTCTATTGTTATATTATTAGAGTTAAAAAGAATGTTATGAAAGTATTGAGTATATTCTTTATTAATCCTTTTTGTCTCCTATCTAATCAAGTTTTTTTTTTAATATTAATTAATTTAAAACAATACAAACATATTTGAATAAAATTTGGAAATTAAATCATTAAAATAACTTTAAAATGAAACGAAAATTTAAATTTATTTCTAATTATTTTACAAATGGGGAATTTTTCAAAAGTTTCCTGTCTAATTAGAATATCAATTTAATGAGCTCAAAAATGGAAAATGCATTAAATCGAGAATTACTACTCTTTAAAGCACTTTTAGAATAAGATAATTAGAGCACAATCAACTAATTTTACTGTACTTTTCCTTTGGAATTTTTCAATGTACTAAAAAGAACTTTGCGAATAAAATACATATTTTATGATATAGAAAAAAAAATATAAAAAAAAATAAAATGAAAAGTATAAAAATTTAAAATTAAATAAGAAAACTAATTTTAAACGAAAATTAAAATCGATATTTAAATTTTTCAAATCTTCATAAACTTGGAAAATTTTTTTTAAATCTCACCAGGAAGTAGTGCATGGCTGACTCAAAACGCCGATCGATAAAGTCATTCCGTTCTCCATAAAGAGTATGTGATAAATGTATCTGTGCATTAAATTCCAATCTCGTTTAAATCCTGTAAGTGTCAATCGATTGATTTTATGGCACACGTTTTAGTAGATTTTCTGGTAACTTTATAAACTACTACTTACCATAACTATGATCTCGAAATGACAAACCCTCAAACTCGTAAAGTTTCCCATCAATCGACAATTTTGCTTTCATGTTCCCCATGTGCTCATAATGAGTTTGGTGGGCCCTAAAAAATAAAAAATATTAAAATTAAAAATAAAATTAAAAATAAAATTAAAAATAAAATATTAAAAATAAAAAGGAATTTAAAAACAAAATTAAATTAAAATAAATGACATTGTTTTTTTTTAATTTTTAAATAAAATTTACTCTCGAAGATATCGGAAGAAATCCTCAGTCCAATCTTCAACAGCCAAAGCCTTACAGATTTGATTTGTATTTAAATCGGTGTCGAAATCAAAATAAGGCAAATCGCTTTGCCAAGTACCTTCCAATTTGACTTTAAGAAATTTCGATTCAGAATTTTCATCAGTTTCCTTTTTAGAAATGTATCTGAAATAATATTGTTCTTTTATGAAAATTGTTAAATAACGAGAAATAAATAAAGATTGGAAAAATATTGAGAAATTTACTTCATGTTGCCATCAAATTCAACTGTCCATTCTTTCATTGGTTTGACTAATGAAATTTTGATTCCTTCGGCTCCATAACTATTGGGATGTCCTCCATGTAAAACAGTGTTTGGCAGTTTTTCACTGCCTAATAAACCAACTCCAGGAACCTTAATTAAACAAAAGAAATAGATTAACAAGTTTCATATTAAATTCTAAACGCGAAACTAAAACAGGGTTGGCACAAAAATTTAACTTTGCTCTTCCCTGACTTTTCCCTGATTTCCAGACAGAATTTTGACTTTTTCCCTGACCCTAAAGAATATTCTGATTCGCTTTAAAAATGATTATAGATATTGAGAAAAATGTTCTAATACATTTATTTAAGAATTTCTTTCATTGTAAAATTATTCGAAAACATCAGTAAGAATAATCAAAAATTTTCAAAACATTCAAATTCAAACCTTTTTTAAATTCAACAAATTATAAGAATATTATTATAAAATAAACATGAAGAAGACATTAACTCCGAGTCTTCGACTCGGAGTGATTGATTTCTTCATGTTTTTATAATAATTAAAAATAACCCAGTGATAAAATTATTATTTTATAATAATGCTCTTCATATTGAATTATTATATAAAATTTTAACCGAAATTCATTTTTAAATTAATTTTTATTAGAAAATTCTACGAGAATTAAATTATTTAAATACAAAAATAAACAATTTATTGAATAATAAATTGAATGTTTCTTAAAATTTAATTTTTACGAAGAATTTTACTAACAACTTTTGAAAATAATTAATGTCTTTTAAGGAAACCGAAATTCATTTTCAAATTAATTTTTATTAGAAAATTGTACGAGAATTCAATTATTTAAATGCAAAAATAAATAATTTATTGAATAATAAAAATTAAATGTTTCTTAAAATTTAATTTTTACAAAGAATTTTAATTACAACTTTTGAAAATAATGAATTTCTTTTAAGGAATTTAATTAAAATTTACTGAAATTTATTGAATTACAAAATTTTATAACAATTTTTGAAAATAATAAATTAAAAACTTTTTGAAGAATTTTATTAAAATTTTTGACAATAATTGAATTTTTGGGAAGAATTTCGCTCAATAAAAATTATAAAGATAATTTAATTCTTGACTAGAATTTTGATACCTATTTATCAAAATAATTAATTTTTGGAAAAGAATTTTATTAAAATTCCTTAAAGTAATTGATTTTATAGCGAGAATTTTGTTGTTTATCAAGATAATTGAATTCTTTTGCAGAATCATTTAAAAAATTTTGAAATTCTGCAATGAGAATAATTGAATTCATAAATTAAATTTTATTATTTATGAAAATGGTTGAATGTTTTGTAGAATTGTATCAAAAGTTTGTTTTAATAATTAAATTATTTGATAAATTTTATATAAATAGTAAATATTGAAAATCATTGAAATACGAAATACTTGAAAATAATTGAAATTTTGCAATAAAGTTTATTTTAATTTTTGAAAATAATTGAATTTTTAGGGAAAAATTTTGCTATTTGTAAAGATAATTGAATTCTTGACAAGATATTCGTTAAAATTTTGAAAAATAATTGAATTTCTTCCAAGAATTTTATTACTTTTGAAAATAATTGAAATTTTTTGATAAATATTGTTATTTTTGAAAATAATTGAATTAAGCAAAGAATTTTTTTTAAATTCCTAAAAATAATTGAATTTTTATGGAGAATTTTGTTATCTATCACTTTATTTAAATGTATTGTGTTTCCTGTAATACGACTTCCAGTTTATCATCAAGGTATATTGGGTTACACTTTAATAGGTGCACCTTCTAAACTATTTCTGCATGTACTTATAAAAACATTCGTAAAAAACTACTTGACTATCAATTATTTAAAAAATTGAATTAATTAGATTGAAATATGTATGAATGAATTAAAAAAATCCAAAATTAATTTTAGGAGGAAAATTTACTTACTAAAAGATAAACATATCCATTGTGGATATTATTGTGTCTTTTTTCGCATCCGCACATCATGTAAAAACCTTCTTTGGTACACAGGATAAAGAAAACTGCTTCAACTGCCTGAAAATAAAAGAAAATTCTTTTACCGTTAATACATAAACTTTTCCAATATTTTTAAGAGAAAATTTACATGTAAATCTTATTTATTTTTAGAATTTTAATGTATTATTACAATAAAATAAAATTTTTTTTTATTTACAATTACACGGAAAAAATTATATTAAATTTTGTAAAAGTATTTCACAATTTGCGGGGAAAAAATGCGACAAAGCGAAATTTTGATATAAAAAATATTAAACAGTGAAAGGAATAATATGAAATTTTAGTATTATTATATCAAATATCAAGAATTTTAATATAACTTTACTAAATTTCATATTATTTCTTGCACTGTTTAGTATTTTGACGTTTTTTTTTCGTTTTTTTTTAGATCAACTTTTTTCTAAAAAAATAGTGATTTTTAATGTTGAAGCAAGCTTTTCAGTAAAAGTTATTCAAGTTTTTTATTTAAAGATCAGTATGTAAAGTAAGAAATTTGCTACATTAGACAAAAATAATGAAGCTAAATGCCATAAAAGAGAAGAAAAAATGTTGAATTTTAAGAAATTCGGTTTTTCGAAATTTTCATAATTTTTGATAATTTTTGATTTTTTACCAAAGGGTGGAGACTATTAATTAAGTAAAGTGTTTTTGAAGAACCCAAAAATAATAAAGCTTAATGATATAAAAGAGAAGAAAAAAATGTTAAATTTTAAGAAATTCGGTTTTTCGAATTTTTGATAATTTTTTATTTTTTGCTAAAGGGTGGAGACTATTCAAATAGTAATATTATACTACCGAAATAGCTAATGGTAACTAATTATTAATTTTCCGGTGAAATTAAATTCCCAGCTATTTTCTGATTTTCCAGATTGGTAGAAACATTGTTAAATGTATTGGTAGAAACTAAAACCCGTTGAAGACGGGTACGACAGCTAGTTTATAATAATAATTGAATTGTTTCGAAGAATTTTATCTGCATTTTTGAAAATTATTGAATTTTTTGAAGGAATTTTATTAAAAATTTTGAAAATAATGATTTTTTTAAAAGAATTTTCTTTCGAAGAATTTTATTATTTATGAGAATAATGAAATTCTGTCAAAAAATTCTTTAATTTTTTAAATATAATCGATTTTGTTAATAAGTGTAATTTATAGTTTTACTATTATTACATTTTATTAAAATATGAATAGAAAATTGAATTCTGTTAAATAAACAATTTCAATAGAGTTTTTGTAAATAATTAGTGAAACGAAATTTGATTTAGAAAAAAGCATATAATAAACGAAATAGGTAAAATACTTGATTTTTTGTTAATATAATTGTAATTAATAGTTTTACTATTATTAAATTTTGTTAATATTATTATTAATTAATAATAAATATTAATATTATTAATATTTCGTCGGCAGAGAATTATATTGAGTCATGTCCATTTTTGAAAATGTTTTAATAATCACTGCGCTTTTGAATTTTTGAGAATATTTTTTGAAAATAATAAACGTTATTAATTAATTATGTATTTAGTAAAAGTGAGTTTTTTTAATTTTGAATCTGAAATTATCCATAAATTTAAGTTTATATTGAAAAATAAAAAAATTTTGTAATTTGCAAAATAATAATAAAATGAATGTGTGATGTCTCGTAACTGTAACATTTGATGGTTATCTTAATAATTTTCAGTGACAATAATGTCTCAACAAATATTAAATAAAGTAAAAAATTATTTAAAATTACTTTAGGATGTTCAGGTGACAATGTTTGAGGCATTTCCATTTCTTCTGGCGATGATCGCGATTTCAATCCATAGCCTGTCCGATGATGACGTTGCCTGTCAAGGTAGCCCAATATCTAAAATAAAAAGAAAATTGTTTTGAAAATATCTTTATTATAGATTTAATATTTTCTTCCTCACTTAAAACTTTTTTTCATTTCAACCTTCAGAAAAATTTTTATACTTACTTTTCGAGATTTTAGAATGAAAAACATGGCCAAATATTTTGCCCAGTACCATTTTCCAGGCCGTTTATAGATGCCAAAAATAGGTTCGACATTTTCTACAGGAGTCAAAATAAATGTAAAAAGTCGAGCTAATGATAAGGCTCCAATAATAGAAAGAATTTCAATTAAAACCATTTCTGTTTAATTAAATAATTCCTACTGAATTATTTTGGACACAACAGGTGTCCAGATAACAAAGACTTTATATGATAATTATTATCATTAAAATTGTATTCTATTATCAGCTAAAAATCTGATAACGATCTCAAGAGTAAAGTCTTCTAAATTTATAAAAAAAAGTGATCACATAATAAAATATATAAGGTGTTCAAATTGTAAGGCAAGAATAAAATTTACAAACATTAAGAATTTCGAAAAAATTATTTAAATAAATATTAAGGAAAAATATAACAAATATTCTATCGCAGTTTTTTTTATGAAATTTATATTAAGTAATACATGCTTTTTAATATGCTTTGTAATGTATTTTTAATTATTTAAAAATAAATTTAAATTGTGTAAAATAAAAATAAAATAAAAATTATAATTAAAATTAAATTATAATTAATTATAATATTTATTATAATTTATTATAATTAATTAATTAATTATAAATTATAATTAAAATAAAATAAAAATTAAAATTAAAAATAAATTTAAATTAAATTTAAATTGTGTCAAAATATTTACTTTTCACACTACTTAAAGTAAATATTACCAAATAATTGATAAGAAGTCATAATAACTAAATAATTATTAAAAATAAAAAATAATTGATAGTAAATAATATATTCAACTTTATAATATTAACATAATATTAATAATTTTTCTTTTTAATCGCTAACATAACCCATAAAATCGCCACAGAACTGACAGAACATAATAAAACTTTTCAATTTCATTGTTTACTTTTGCAATTGCACAAATAAATTCCCCCTATTAAAATTATACTAAATACACTCTTTTTAATAATAACTCATCAAAAATAGCCGTAAAAAGAAGAAAAATTGTATAAATTAGTTTGTAAATTAAAATACCTGTAAAGTTGCCTACAAAGTTTGACTTTTTCTGTTTACAGTTTTTGTCAAATAAGATGGACCTAGTTGCTAATGACACAAATCTATAATCCTTTAAACACCTTTAATCCTTGTCATCCTTGTGGAGTTTTGGAAAACGCATTCATAACGTCTGCGGTGCAAGAGAGTTGAGACGGTTGAGAAACACAAAGGATTGTTTGACCACGCAGTGCGAAAACCCACATTTCTCTCATTCCTTCTTCGAATAATTCTCTTTTCCCCATATCACCATTTACAGACGAGTGCAAATTATCTATTATTAGGCTATTTTCAATTAATAATCTATTCAATTAATTAAATATTAATATTTATTTATATCGTTTTTAATTCTAATATTATTATGACAGCACGTATTTCTTCAATGAAAATAGCGAAGTTGGTTACAGGTTAGATTGTTAGAAATCGATTATTTGAAAATGGATTTAAAAACGCAATATTTAGTGCAATGTATCTAATAAATTATTATTACTTAAGTTATTTATTAATATTAATGATTAATTTAATGTATTTTACTTATTAACTACTTAGTTAATTTAATATTTATTGTAAATAATTTGAATATCGATAGTTTTCGATAGTTGAAATAATCGACACGAGCGCGCTGCTTGTAGGCGTCGGCAAAGCGCTTTCTCATTGGTCGACGCGCAGCCAATGAGAGCGCGCTATACCGAACATGCGTTGGTGCTGTGCGCGGAGCTCAGTCGGCGGCTGGCAACCACCGGTGACGGTGGTAGTAGCTGGTTCTCCCGGGTTGAGACCCTCCGGGTCTCCTCGGTTGGAGAAGCTGCCAGGGGCCCCTCCCAGAGGAGGAGGGTGACCCCAGGGTGGGGACCAGGGGTGGCTCAGTTGGCAAACTGGGCATCACTGCCTGGAGTCCAGGGTGAGGTATGCTTAAGATGTTTTACACCTTAAAGCAACCTGGATTCTAGGTGATGATGTCTAGGTTGCCAATGTAAAGCTGACTCCATAATGGGGTTTCTACCTCATTGTAGAGCCAGTTAAGGCTTGTTCCACAACTGGGAATTTAAGGTTATGTTTACCCTTTATACACAATAGAGTCTCTATTGTTTGTAATGTGTCAACTTAACCTAAAAAATCTCTATTGTGGACACTTTCTGAGAACCTAGACATTGGGAACCACAAGAAGAGATGTAGTGAAATACTGCATTAGTCGCCAAGAGTCCGCACCAAAGATGCCAGGAAGTGGAAGCAAAAAGACAATTGAGATGAGGCCGATGAAGAGGGCCTACAATAAAAGGATGGAGGACATGAGTTAGAGTGACCCCACACTCATTCTCTCTAGTCAACAGCAGGATTCAAAGAAATCTTGAGCTTTTATACAAGATGCTGCGCTGAAAACGTTGTAAAAAAGGAATTCATAATTGGTAAGTGAAAATTAATTATTTTTAAAAAAATGTTTACTTTTGATTTTATTTTAGACATTTTTGAAATTAAATTTCTAACTAATAATAAATTATTTTATTTAACTATTGAATTATTAATTAATAATAAATTATTATTTTATAATAATTCAATCTATTTTATTTTAAATTATTAATTTTCCAAATTTTTCTTGTGTATTTCTGAAAAAAAGGGCGTGAATAAAAGTGGCTCCTCCCTCACTCCCTCCAGTCATCTTCGGGATTATGAGAGATTTTGTGTTGGTCCAAAAGATACTGCCACTGCCAACATTCTGAGGAAGGAATTTCTAATTCGTAAGTAATATTTTCTTTATTTTTTGGCAAAAACTTTATAAATTTAATTATTTTTTTATTTTATTTACTATCATACATTATAATAATCGTAAGTTTCCTTTCCGTTAGCAAATTATCTGCATTCATTTGTTTGTTTTGAAAATTTAATTTTGTGGGTTAAGTATTGGCATTTTTTATATATTTTTTAATGTCAAACTTTTTAATGTGGAAAATACTTTACTTATTAAATTGTCTCGACTCTTTGGTAAAAAATCTAAAATTATCGAAAATTATCAAAAATTCAAAAATCCGAATTTCTTAAAATTCAACATTTTTTCCTCTCTTTTATAGGATTTAGCTTCATTATTTTTGTGCTTTTGGAAAATACTTTACTTATTTAATAGTCTCGACTCTTTGGTAAAAAATGTGAAATTATCGAAAATTATCAAAAATTCAAAAATCCGATTTTCTTAAAATTCAACATTTTTTCCTCTCTTTTATAGGATTTAGCTTCATTATTTTTGTGCTTTTGGAAAATACTTTACTTATTAAATTGTCTGGACTCTTTGGTAAAAAATCTAAAATAATCAAAAATTCGAAAAAATTGAAAAATCCGATTTTCTTAAAATTCAACATTTTTTCTTCTCTTTTATGGGATTTAGATTTATTATTTTTGTGCTTTTGGAAAATACTTTACTTATTTAATAGTCTCGACTCTTTGGTAAAAAATCTAAAATTATCAAAAATTCGAAAAAATTCAAAAATCCGATTTTCTTAAAATTCAACATTTTTTCCTCTCTTTTATAGGATTTAGCTTCATTATTTTTGTGCTTTTGGAAAATACTTTACTTATTAAATTGTCTGGACTCTTTGGTAGAAAATGTAAAATTATCGAATATTATCAAAATTCAAAAATCCGAATTTCTTAAAATTCAACATTTTTTCCTCTCTTTTATAGGATTTAGCTTCATTATTTTTGTGCTTTTGGAAAATACTTTACTTATTAAATTGTCTGGAGTCTTTGGTAAAAAATCTAAAATTATCAAAAATTCGAAAAAATTCAAAAATCCGATTTTCTTAAAATTCAACATTTTTTCCTCTCATTTATAGGATTTATCCTTATTATTTTTGTGCTTTTGGAAAATACTTTACTTATTAAATTGTCTCGACTCTTTGGTAAAAAATCTAAAATTATCAAAAATTCGAAAAAATTCTAAAATCCGATTTTCTTAAAATTCAACATTTTTTCTTCTCTTTTATGGGATTTAGATTTGTTATTTTTGTGCTTTTGGAAAATGCTTTACTTATTAAATTGTCTCGACTCTTTGGTAAAAAATGTAAAATTATCGAAAATTATCAAAAATTCAAAAATCTGATTTTCTTAAAATTCAACATTTTTTCCTCTCATTTATAGGATTTATCCTTATTATTTTTGTGCTTTTGGAAAATACTTTACTTATTAAATTGTCTCGACTCTTTGGTAAAAAATGTAAAATTATCAAAAATTCTAAAAAATTCAAAAATCCGATTTTCTTAAAATTCAACATTTTTTCCTCTCTTTTATAGGATTTAGCTTCATTATTTTTGTGCTTTTGGAAAATACTTTACTTATTTAATAGTCTCGACTCTTTGGTAAAAAATGTGAAATTATCGAAAATTATCAAAAATTCAAAAATCCGATTTTCTTAAAATTCAACATTTTTTCCTCTCTTTTATAGGATTTAGCTTCATTATTTTTGTGCTTTTGGAAAATACTTTACTTATTAAATTGTCTGGACTCTTTGGTAAAAAATCTAAAATAATCAAAAATTCGAAAAAATTGAAAAATCCGATTTTCTTAAAATTCAACATTTTTTCTTCTCTTTTATGGGATTTAGATTTATTATTTTTGTGCTTTTGGAAAATACTTTACTTATTTAATAGTCTCGACTCTTTGGTAAAAAATCTAAAATTATCAAAAATTCGAAAAAATTCAAAAATCCGATTTTCTTAAAATTCAACATTTTTTCCTCTCATTTATAGGATTTATCCTTATTATTTTTGTGCTTTTGGAAAATACTTTACTTATTAAATTGTCTCGACTCTTTGGTAAAAAATGTAAAATTATCAAAAATTCTAAAAAATTCAAAAATCCGATTTTCTTAAAATTCAACATTTTTTCCTCTCTTTTATAGGATTTAGCTTCATTATTTGTGTGCTTTTGGAAAATACTTTACTTATTAAATTGTCTGGACTCTTTGGTAAAAAATCTAAAATTATCAAAAATTCGAAAAAATTCAAAAATCCGATTTTCTTAAAATTCAACATTTTTTCTTCTCTTTTATGGAATTTAGCTTCATTATTTTTGTGCTTTTGGAAAATACTTTACTTATTAAATTGTCTTGATTCTTTGGTAAAAAATGTGAAATTATCGAAAATTATCAAAAATTCAAAAATCCGATTTTCTTAAAATTCAACATTTTTTCTTCTCTTTTATGGGATTCAGATTTATTATTTTTGTGCTTTTGGAAAATACTTTACTTATTAAATTGTCTTGATTCTTTGGTAAAAAATGTGAAATTATCGAAAATTATCAAAAATTCAAAAATCCGATTTTCTTACAATTCAACATTTTTTCCTCTCTTTTATAGAATTTAGCTTTATTATTTTTGTGCTTTTGGAAAATACTTTACTTATTTAATAGTCTCGACTCTTTGGTAAAAAATCTAAAATTATCAAAAATTCGAAAAAATTCAAAAATCCGATTTTCTTAAAATTCAACATTTTTTCCTCTCTTTTATAGGATTTAGCTTCATTATTTTTGTGCTTTTGGAAAATACTTTACTTATTAAATTGTCTGGACTCTTTGGTAACAAATCTAAAATTATCAAAAATTCGAAAAAATTCAAAAATCCGATTTTCTTAAAATTCAACATTTTTTCCTCTTATTTATAGGATTTATCTTCATTATTTTTGTGCTTTTGGAAAATACTTTACTTATTAAATTGTCTGGACTCTTTGGTAACAAATCTAAAATTATCAAAAATTCGAAAAAATTCAAAAATCCGATTTTCTTAAAATTCAACATTTTTTCCTCTTATTTATAGGATTTATCTTCATTATTTTTGTGCTTTTGGAAAATACTTTACTTATTAAATTGTCTGGACTCTTTGGTAAAAAATCTAAAATAATCAAAAATTCGAAAAAATTGAAAAATCCGATTTTCTTAAAATTCAACATTTTTTCCTCTTATTTATAGGATTTAGCTTTATTATTTTTGTGCTTTTGAAAAATACTTTATTTATTAAATTGTCTGGATTCTTTGGTAAAAAATCTAAAATTATCAAAAATTCGAAAAAATTGAAAAATCCGATTTTCTTAAAATTCAACATTTTTTCCTCTCTTTTATAGAATTTAGCTTCATTATTTTTGTGCTTTTGGAAAATACTTTACTTATTAAATTGTCTAGAATCTTTGGTAAAAAATCTAAAACTATCAAAAATTCGAAAAAATTGAAAAATCCGATTTTCTTAAAATTCAACATTTTTTCCTCTCTTTTATAGGATTTAGCTTCATTATTTTTGTGCTTTTGGAAAATACTTTACTTGTTTAATAGTTCGACTCTTTAGTAAAAAATCTAAAATTATCAAGAATTCGAAAAAATTCAAAAATCCGATTTTCTTAAAATTCAACATTTTTTCTTCTCTTTTATGGAATTTAGCTTCATTATTTTTGTGCTTTTGGAAAATACTTTACTTATTAAATTGTCTTGATTCTTTGGTAAAAAATGTGAAATTATCGAAAATTATCAAAAATTCAAAAATCCGATTTTCTTAAAATTCAACATTTTTTCTTCTCTTTTATGGGATTTAGATTTATTATTTTTGTGCTTTTGGAAAATGCTTTACTTATTAAATTGTCTCGACTCTTCGGTAAAAAATGTAAAATTATCGAAAATTATCAGAAATTCAAAAATCCGAATTTCTTACATTCAACATTTTTTCCTCTCTTTTATAGAATTTAGCTTCATTATTTTTGTGCTTTTGGAAAATACTTTACTTATTTAATAGTCTCGACTCTTTGGTAAAAAATCTAAAATTATTAAAAATTCGAAAAAATTCAAAAATCCGATTTTCTTAAAATTTAAAATTTTTTCCTCTCATTTATAGGATTTAGCTTCATTATTTATGTGCTTTTATAAAATACTTTACTTATTAAATTGTGTGGACTCTTTGGTAAAAAATCTAAAATTATCAAAAATTCGAAAAAATTCAAAAATCCGAATTTCTTAAAATTCTACATTTTTTACTCTCTTTTATAGGATTTAGCTTCATTATTTTTGTGCTTTTGGAAAATACTTTACTTATTAAATTGTCTCGACTCTTTGGTAAAAAATGTAAAATTATCAAAAATTCAAAAATCCGAATTTCTTCAAATTCAACATTCTTTCCTCTCTTTTATAGGATTTAGATTTATTATTTTTGTACTTTTGGAAAATACTTTACTTATTAAATTGTCTCGACTCTTTGGCAAAAAAACTAAAATTATAAAAAATTCGAAAAAAATTCAAAAATCCGATTTTCTTAAAATTCAACATTTTTTCTTCTCTTTTATGGGATTTAGATTTGTTATTTTTGTGCTTTTGGAAAATGCTTTACTTATTAAATTGTCTCGACTCTTTGGTAAAAAATCTAAAATTATCAAAAATTCGAAAAAATTCAAAAATCCGATTTTCTTAAAATTCAACATTTTTTCCTCTTATTTATAGGATTTAGCTTTATTATTTTTGTGCTTTTAAAAAATACTTTATTTATTAAATTGTCTGGATTCTTTGGTAAAAAATCTAAAATTATCAAAAATTCGAAAAAATTCAAAAATCCGATTTTCTTAAAATTCAACATTTTTTCTTCTCTTTTATGGGATTTAGATTTGTTATTTTTGTGCTTTTGGAAAATGCTTTACTTATTAAATTGTCTCGACTCTTTGGTAAAAAATGTAAAATTATCGAAAATTATCAAAAATTCAAAAATCCGATTTTCTTAAAATTCAACATTTTTTCTTCTCTTTTATGGGATTTAGCTTCATTATTTTTGTGCTTTTGGAAAATACTTTACTTATTAAATTGTCTCGACTCTTTAGTAAAAAATCTAAAATTATCAAAAATTCGAAAAAATTGAAAAATCCGATTTTCTTAAAATTCAACAATTTTTCCTTTTTTTTATAGGAATTAGCTTTATTATATTTGTGCTTTTAAAAAATACTTTACTTATTAAATTGTCTCGAATTTTTGGTAAAAAATCTAAAATTATCAAAAATTCGAAAAAATTCAAAAATCCGATTTTCTTAAAATTCAACATTTTTTCCTCTCTTTTATAGGATTTAGCTTCATTATTTTTGTGCTTTTCGAAAATACTTTACTTATTAAATTGTCTGGACTCTTTGGTAAAAAATCTAAAATTATCAAAAATTCGAAAAAATTCAAAAATCCGAATTTCTTAAAATTCTACATTTTTTACTCTCTTTTATAGGATTTAGCTTCATTATTTTTGTGCTTTTGGAAAATGCTTTACTTATTAAATTGTCTCGACTCTTTGGTAAAAAATCTAAAATTATCAAAAATTCGAAAAAATTCAAAAATCCGATTTTCTTAAAATTCAACATTTTTTCCTCTTATTTATAGGATTTAGCTTTATTATTTTTGTGCTTTTAAAAAATACTTTATTTATTAAATTGTCTGGATTCTTTGGTAAAAAATCTAAAATTATCAAAAATTCGAAAAAATTCAAAAATCCGATTTTCTTAAAATTCAACATTTTTTCTTCTCTTTTATGGGATTTAGATTTGTTATTTTTGTGCTTTTGGAAAATGCTTTACTTATTAAATTGTCTCGACTCTTTGGTAAAAAATCTAAAATTATCGAAAATTATCAAAAATTCAAAAATCCGATTTTCTTAAAATTCAACATTTTTTCTTCTCTTTTATGGGATTTAGCTTCATTATTTTTGTGCTTTTGGAAAATACTTTACTTATTAAATTGTCTCGACTCTTTAGTAAAAAATCTAAAATTATCAAAAATTCGAAAAAATTGAAAAATCCGATTTTCTTAAAATTCAACATTTTTTCCTCTCATTTATAGGATTTAGCTTCATTATTTTTATGCTTTTGGAAAATACTTTACTTATTAAATTGTCTGGACACTTTGGTAAAAAATCTAAAATTATCAAAAATTCGAAAAAATTCAAAAATCCGATTTTCTTAAAATTCAACATTTTTTCCTCTCTTTTATAGGATTTAGCTTTATTATTTTTGTGCTTTTGGAAAATACTTTACTTATTTAATAGTCTCGACTCTTTGGTAAAAAATCTAAAATTATCAAAAATTCGAAAAAATTCAAAAATCCGATTTTCTTAAAATTCAACAATTTTTCCTCTCTTTTATAGGATTTAGCTTCATTATTTTTGTGCTTTTGGAAAATACTTTACTTATTAAATTGTCTGGACTCTTTGGTAAAAAATCTAAAATTATCAAAAATTCGAAAAAATTCAAAAATCCGATTTTCTTAAAATTCAACATTTTTTCTTCTCTTTTATGGGATTTAGATTTGTTATTTTTGTGCTTTTGGAAAATGCTTTACTTATTAAATTGTCTCGACTCTTTGGTAAAAAATGTAAAATTATCGAAAATTATCAAAAATTCAAAAATCCGATTTTCTTAAAATTCAACATTTTTTCTTCTCTTTTATGGGATTTAGCTTCATTATTTTTGTGCTTTTGGAAAATACTTTACTTATTAAATTGTCTCGACTCTTTAGTAAAAAATCTAAAATTATCACAAATTCGAAAAAATTCAAAAATCCGATTTTCTTAAAATTCAACATTTCTTCCTCTCTTTTATAGGATTTAGCTTCATTATTTTTGTGCTTTTGGAAAATACTTTACTTATTTAATAGTCTCGACTCTTTGGTAAAAAATCTAAAATAATCAAAAATTCGAAAAAATTGAAAAATCCGATTTTCTTAAAATTCAACAATTTTTCCTCTCTTTTATAGGAATTAGCTTTATTATATTTGTGCTTTTAAAAAATACTTTACTTTTTAAATTGTCTGGACTCTTTGGTAAAAAATCTAAAATAATCAAAAATTCGAAAAAATTCAAAAATCCGATTTTCTTAAAATTCAACATTTTTTCTTCTCTTTTATGGGATTTAGATTTATTATTTTTGTGCTTTTGGAAAATACTTTACTTATTTAATAGTCTCGACTCTTTGGTAAAAAATCTAAAATTATCAAAAATTCGAAAAAATTCAAAAATCCGATTTTCTTAAAATTCAACATTTTTTCCTCTCATTTATAGGATTTATCCTTATTATTTTTGTGCTTTTGGAAAATACTTTACTTATTAAATTGTCTCGACTCTTTGGTAAAAAATGTAAAATTATCAAAAATTCTAAAAAATTCAAAAATCCGATTTTCTTAAAATTCAACATTTTTTCCTCTCTTTTATAGGATTTAGCTTCATTATTTGTGTGCTTTTGGAAAATACTTTACTTATTAAATTGTCTGGACTCTTTGGTAAAAAATCTAAAATTATCAAAAATTCGAAAAAATTCAAAAATCCGATTTTCTTAAAATTCAACATTTTTTCTTCTCTTTTATGGAATTTAGCTTCATTATTTTTGTGCTTTTGGAAAATACTTTACTTATTAAATTGTCTTGATTCTTTGGAAAAAAATGTGAAATTATCGAAAATTATCAAAAATTCAAAAATCCGATTTTCTTAAAATTCAACATTTTTTCTTCTCTTTTATGGGATTCAGATTTATTATTTTTGTGCTTTTGGAAAATGCTTTACTTATTAAATTGTCTTGATTCTTTGGTAAAAAATGTGAAATTATCGAAAATTATCAAAAATTCAAAAATCCGATTTTCTTAAAATTCAACATTTTTTCTTCTCTTTTATGGGATTTAGATTTATTATTTTTGTGCTTTTGGAAAATGCTTTACTTATTAAATTGTCTCGACTCTTTGGTAGAAAATGTGAAATTATCGAAAATTATCAAAAATTCAAAAATCCGATTTTCTTACAATTCAACATTTTTTCCTCTCTTTTATAGAATTTAGCTTTATTATTTTTGTGCTTTTGGAAAATACTTTACTTATTTAATAGTCTCGACTCTTTGGTAAAAAATCTAAAATTATCAAAAATTCGAAAAAATTCAAAAATCCGATTTTCTTAAAATTCAACATTTTTTCCTCTCTTTTATAGGATTTAGCTTCATTATTTTTGTGCTTTTGGAAAATACTTTACTTATTAAATTGTCTGGACTCTTTGGTAACAAATCTAAAATTATCAAAAATTCGAAAAAATTCAAAAATCCGATTTTCTTAAAATTCAACATTTTTTCCTCTTATTTATAGGATTTATCTTCATTATTTTTGTGCTTTTGGAAAATACTTTACTTATTAAATTGTCTGGACTCTTTGGTAACAAATCTAAAATTATCAAAAATTCGAAAAAATTCAAAAATCCGATTTTCTTAAAATTCAACATTTTTTCCTCTTATTTATAGGATTTATCTTCATTATTTTTGTGCTTTTGGAAAATACTTTACTTATTAAATTGTCTGGACTCTTTGGTAAAAAATCTAAAATAATCAAAAATTCGAAAAAATTGAAAAATCCGATTTTCTTAAAATTCAACATTTTTTCCTCTTATTTATAGGATTTAGCTTTATTATTTTTGTGCTTTTGAAAAATACTTTATTTATTAAATTGTCTGGATTCTTTGGTAAAAAATCTAAAATTATCAAAAATTCGAAAAAATTGAAAAATCCGATTTTCTTAAAATTCAACATTTTTTCCTCTCTTTTATAGAATTTAGCTTCATTATTTTTGTGCTTTTGGAAAATACTTTACTTATTAAATTGTCTAGAATCTTTGGTAAAAAATCTAAAACTATCAAAAATTCGAAAAAATTGAAAAATCCGATTTTCTTAAAATTCAACATTTTTTCCTCTCTTTTATAGGATTTAGCTTCATTATTTTTGTGCTTTTGGAAAATACTTTACTTGTTTAATAGTTCGACTCTTTAGTAAAAAATCTAAAATTATCAAGAATTCGAAAAAAATTCAAAAATCCGATTTTCTTAAAATTCAACATTTTTTCTTCTCTTTTATGGAATTTAGCTTCATTATTTTTGTGCTTTTGGAAAATACTTTACTTATTAAATTGTCTTGATTCTTTGGTAAAAAATGTGAAATTATCGAAAATTATCAAAAATTCAAAAATCCGATTTTCTTAAAATTCAACATTTTTTCTTCTCTTTTATGGGATTTAGATTTATTATTTTTGTGCTTTTGGAAAATGCTTTACTTATTAAATTGTCTCGACTCTTCGGTAAAAAATGTAAAATTATCGAAAATTATCAGAAATTCAAAAATCCGAATTTCTTACATTCAACATTTTTTCCTCTCTTTTATAGAATTTAGCTTCATTATTTTTGTGCTTTTGGAAAATACTTTACTTATTTAATAGTCTCGACTCTTTGGTAAAAAATCTAAAATTATTAAAAATTCGAAAAAATTCAAAAATCCGATTTTCTTAAAATTTAAAATTTTTTCCTCTCATTTATAGGATTTAGCTTCATTATTTATGTGCTTTTATAAAATACTTTACTTATTAAATTGTGTGGACTCTTTGGTAAAAAATCTAAAATTATCAAAAATTCGAAAAAAATTCAAAAATCCGAATTTCTTAAAATTCTACATTTTTTACTCTCTTTTATAGGATTTAGCTTCATTATTTTTGTGCTTTTGGAAAATACTTTACTTATTAAATTGTCTCGACTCTTTGGTAAAAAATGTAAAATTATCAAAAATTCAAAAATCCGAATTTCTTCAAATTCAACATTCTTTCCTCTCTTTTATAGGATTTAGATTTATTATTTTTGTACTTTTGGAAAATACTTTACTTATTAAATTGTCTCGACTCTTTGGCAAAAAAACTAAAATTATAAAAAATTCGAAAAAATTCAAAAATCCGATTTTCTTAAAATTCAACATTTTTTCTTCTCTTTTATGGGATTTAGATTTGTTATTTTTGTGCTTTTGGAAAATGCTTTACTTATTAAATTGTCTCGACTCTTTGGTAAAAAATCTAAAATTATCAAAAATTCGAAAAAATTCAAAAATCCGATTTTCTTAAAATTCAACATTTTTTCCTCTTATTTATAGGATTTAGCTTTATTATTTTTGTGCTTTTAAAAAATACTTTATTTATTAAATTGTCTGGATTCTTTGGTAAAAAATCTAAAATTATCAAAAATTCGAAAAAATTCAAAAATCCGATTTTCTTAAAATTCAACATTTTTTCTTCTCTTTTATGGGATTTAGATTTGTTATTTTTGTGCTTTTGGAAAATGCTTTACTTATTAAATTGTCTCGACTCTTTGGTAAAAAATGTAAAATTATCGAAAATTATCAAAAATTCAAAAATCCGATTTTCTTAAAATTCAACATTTTTTCTTCTCTTTTATGGGATTTAGCTTCATTATTTTTGTGCTTTTGGAAAATACTTTACTTATTAAATTGTCTCGACTCTTTAGTAAAAAATCTAAAATTATCAAAAATTCGAAAAAATTGAAAAATCCGATTTTCTTAAAATTCAACAATTTTTCCTTTTTTTTTATAGGAATTAGCTTTATTATATTTGTGCTTTTAAAAAATACTTTACTTATTAAATTGTCTCGAATTTTTGGTAAAAAATCTAAAATTATCAAAAATTCGAAAAAATTCAAAAATCCGATTTTCTTAAAATTCAACATTTTTTCCTCTCTTTTATAGGATTTAGCTTCATTATTTTTGTGCTTTTCGAAAATACTTTACTTATTAAATTGTCTGGACTCTTTGGTAAAAAATCTAAAATTATCAAAAATTCGAAAAAATTCAAAAATCCGAATTTCTTAAAATTCTACATTTTTTACTCTCTTTTATAGGATTTAGCTTCATTATTTTTGTGCTTTTGGAAAATGCTTTACTTATTAAATTGTCTCGACTCTTTGGTAAAAAATCTAAAATTATCAAAAATTCGAAAAAATTCAAAAATCCGATTTTCTTAAAATTCAACATTTTTTCCTCTTATTTATAGGATTTAGCTTTATTATTTTTGTGCTTTTAAAAAATACTTTATTTATTAAATTGTCTGGATTCTTTGGTAAAAAATCTAAAATTATCAAAAATTCGAAAAAATTCAAAAATCCGATTTTCTTAAAATTCAACATTTTTTCTTCTCTTTTATGGGATTTAGATTTGTTATTTTTGTGCTTTTGGAAAATGCTTTACTTATTAAATTGTCTCGACTCTTTGGTAAAAAATCTAAAATTATCGAAAATTATCAAAAATTCAAAAATCCGATTTTCTTAAAATTCAACATTTTTTCTTCTCTTTTATGGGATTTAGCTTTATTATTTTTGTGCTTTTGGAAAATACTTTACTTATTAAATTGTCTCGACTCTTTAGTAAAAAATCTAAAATTATCAAAAATTCGAAAAAATTGAAAAATCCGATTTTCTTAAAATTCAACATTTTTTCCTCTCATTTATAGGATTTAGCTTCATTATTTTTATGCTTTTGGAAAATACTTTACTTATTAAATTGTCTGGACACTTTGGTAAAAAATCTAAAATTATCAAAAATTCGAAAAAATTCAAAAATCCGATTTTCTTAAAATTCAACATTTTTTCCTCTCTTTTATAGGATTTAGCTTTATTATTTTTGTGCTTTTGGAAAATACTTTACTTATTTAATAGTCTCGACTCTTTGGTAAAAAATCTAAAATTATCAAAAATTCGAAAAAATTCAAAAATCCGATTTTCTTAAAATTCAACAATTTTTCCTCTCTTTTATAGGATTTAGCTTCATTATTTTTGTGCTTTTGGAAAATACTTTACTTATTAAATTGTCTGGACTCTTTGGTAAAAAATCTAAAATTATCAAAAATTCGAAAAAATTCAAAAATCCGATTTTCTTAAAATTCAACATTTTTTCTTCTCTTTTATGGGATTTAGATTTGTTATTTTTGTGCTTTTGGAAAATGCTTTACTTATTAAATTGTCTCGACTCTTTGGTAAAAAATGTAAAATTATCGAAAATTATCAAAAATTCAAAAATCCGATTTTCTTAAAATTCAACATTTTTTCTTCTCTTTTATGGGATTTAGCTTCATTATTTTTGTGCTTTTGGAAAATACTTTACTTATTAAATTGTCTCGACTCTTTAGTAAAAAATCTAAAATTATCACAAATTCGAAAAAATTCAAAAATCCGATTTTCTTAAAATTCTACATTTTTTACTCTCTTTTATAGGATTTTGCTTTATTATTTTTGTGCTTTTGGAAAATACTTTACTTATCAAATTGTCTCGACTCTTTGGTAAAAAATCTAAAATTATCAAAAATTCGAAAAATTTCAAAAATCCGTTTTTCTTAAAATTCAACATTTTTTCCTCTCTTTTATGGGATTTAGCTTCATTATTTTTGTGCTTTTGGAAAATACTTTACTTATTAAATTGTCTCGACTCTTTGGAAAAAAATTAAAAATTATCAAAAATCCGAAAAATTGAATTTCTTAAAATTCAACATTTTTTTTCTCTTTTATACCATTTAGCTTTATTATTATTTGAATTTTTATTCAAGAGAAAAAATGGAAAAACTGAAAAAATTTAGAATTTTTTAAAAATTACAGGCCTTTTCCATGATTTCCCTGATTTCCAGAAGCCTTTTAAAAATTCCCTACCATTTCCATGATTTCCATGATTTCCAGATTCTGTAGGAACCCTGCTTTTGTCTGACTTTCTTCTAAATTATCGAATTCTGTGATTTCTGGGGTGAATTTGGTTAAGTTGTAAAATGATTAATTTCTATTTGAATTCGTTTTTTTTTGAATGTAGAAAATCTGATGTTAATTTAATTCTTTTTTCGTTATGCACGGCAAAAAATATTTAGCTGGATGAACTACAGATTTCACTTTAGTAGCGAAATTATTTAGTGCTTCAATTAATACTTTCGTTATTCTAGAGAAACTTATCGCTATTTCAAGTAAAACTTTTTTCAGTGTGTAATAATTATTATTTCTTAAAAATGTATTTAAATTAAAATGGGTTTATAAAATAAGCAATGCAAAAGATGACCCAGATACTAATTGTAATTGTTCTACCCATAGTTTAAGTCTAGTAATGTAAATTCTATTTAAATTGAGACCATTGAGTGAAATTATTTGAATTTTAGTTAGTTAAATCTCTTTGTTAGGTTATAATAATTATTTCTTTAAAATTTTTTAAATTGTTTAAAATAAGCAGCCCCATACAACATTCTCGCGCGGATAGTTTGGCTAGTAATTATTAATAATTATAAATTAATATTTAATTTTATTGAAATAAAGTTTAATTTGATTTGACGAAAAGAAATAAATATTTATTATTAGGTACCTCATTAATTATAATTTAGATACTTGTTATTGATTTTATTTTGTTAGACAGTTTTGAAAGTTATCTTTTATAAATATTATTATTTTTTTAATACATATATAATTAATACCTTTTTATTATTTATTGTTTTAAATAATTTAATATATTCTTAGAGTAATTTAAAAAAAAGAATTTTTTTTGTATCTTTTAGTATGGTTTTTAGAATCTAAAAAATTCGAAGGGCGTAAATATTCTTAAAATTTTATTAAAATTTGTCAAGAGAATTCAATTATTTAAAAATTTGTTGATAAAATTCTTTATGAGAATTCAATTTTATGAAACATTCAATTGTTTATTAATATTTATTTTTGTATTTAGATAATTGAATTCTTGTAGTATTTTCTAATAAATATTGATTTAAAAATGAATTTCAAATTAAAATCTTTGAAGATTTGAACTTTTTATACTTTTAATTAAGAATTCTATAGAATTAATTTTTCTCAATAAGTTTAATGGGATTTTTTTTAATTATTTGAAGTTTTTAATTTTTAATATATTTAATTGAAGAATGTCAGAATAATCGAAATTTCGTAAAATTAAATTGTAAACAAAAGAATTTGAATATTTACAAAGAACTTTTTCAAGACTTATTAAAAAAAATTTACTTAAACAAGAATTTTAGTTGAAAATTCTAGAAGTGAATAATCGTAATGATGAAAATAATTTTTGAAAAAGTTACAATAACAAAGTAGCAAGTTTTAATTATTATAAAACATGAAGAAAGCGATCACTCCGAGTCGAAGACTCGGTGTGATCGTTATCTTTATGTTTTTATAATAATATTCTTATAAGTTATTGGATTTCAAATTTGTGAATATCTTAATTTCTATAAAAAAATAATTATTAAATATTTATTTAAAAATGAAGTTATTGATGTTTTCGAATGATTTTCGTTTTAAAAACCTGGAAAAATTCCGTTTCTTAACCTGGAAAACCTGGAAAAGTCAGGGAATTTGAAAAGAGCAAAAGCGTGGCAACCCTGATTTTCAATAATTTTTTTTTTTGTTTCAGACAATTCCTAAGGATCTTTAAGAATAAAAAGAGAAAGAAGTTAAAAGTGATGCCAAAAGTCATCACATCATCATTTCTCCTAGTTGTAAACATGGGGGTTCAAAAGAAAATACATCTTCAAAATTTTCAAGGACATTAAAGACAATACAAAAGAAGTGCCACCCCCTCCTCCTTTACTATCCTGAATCTACATTAGCTGGTCCAGATGAGGTTTTGAAGGATAAAATGAATGACTTAGTCGAAGTGATCTTTCTTGAAGTTTGCTATCATTGCTTGGAGGACAATTATCGGTGAGTCCTTTTTTTTATTAATTTATTATTATTTTATTCTTCCTATGTTTAGGTAACATTTTGTGCCCCTCTTATAAGTTCCTCTTTCTAATAGTTTTAATTTTTTAAAATCGAAATTTAAAAAGACAAAAAAATTAAGTTTGGGAAAAAATATAGAGAATGATTCATGCGTTATAGAGAATAATTCATTTTGGTGCAAATTAATGTTACATCAATTTTAATTTTTTTCTCAGCATTGAAATATAATTAATTAATAGTTAAATCTTAACTGATTGCTAGAAAAATTCTTTACTATACGATTTGGTGGAATTTAAAGAGTTTTTTCGACTTCTTCATGTTGTTGTTTTAAACAGAATATTCTTCAATATCTCTAAAAAAAATTTTTATTCGTATTTTTCGTTTTCTACTTTTAGAAAAATCTTACTATATAGTTTTTGGATAATCGTACCTTTTTAAAATACTCATTCATTGTTTCAAAAGAAGAAGGTTTGATTTAGGTGAATTAATAATATTCAATATGTTTTGAATAACAAATTTTTATTTACATTCGTATCATATTAAAGTTCATGACCAAAACCAGTGATTATATTATTTGTATAATGTGTTCATGATACGATTTCTTTTCACACAACAATTTATACAATACAATCAAGTAATCACGAACATCTTGTCTTTCCAGTTACACTTTGACTATAGTATTATTATTATTATTTTCTTGGTTTTTTTTCACATTTATGCCGATTTATTAAATTAAAAACAATTTTTAAATTAAAAAAGAAATTACATAACTTTTTACACATTTGTATAAAGTAGACAAATAAAATTATATGCATTGGTTTTAATTAAAATTTATAATTAATGCATTAATATTCCTATATTTTTCTAAAGATCGACATTAATGTAATTTCAAGAAAATTTATTTATTTACAAATGCACACGTATACACACATACACCTTTCGATAAAAACAATGTTAAATAAATTGTAAATACGCTCTAATATATTTTTAATTTAAAATATTTGACTATAATAATTGGTATATTATTATTAATTCCATTGATGCTTTTTTAGTTCCGAATTATTCTATATCTATTTAAATGTAAAAGCGAAAATAAATTTTCAAAGATATGCTATATTTTTCTGGAAATAACGAGTATATAGAGAGAATGAAATACTTTCAAATGTTGATTTTGAAAATTCATATTTAAAATATTTTCAGCACACATACAATCCATTTTTTTTTATTTAAGCAACAGTCAAGAATTTATCTCATGTTTTCTTATTGATAAGAACAAATTTTACATAAGGCATCTTGTTAAAAGTAATGGAATTTTTTTTATATAGGATATTAAATTTTCGCAAACACTTTTTCAAGTATTATTATATAAATATTATTTAACTTTTTTTTTTTGACAATGTTCGAAATTTTTTTTTTACATTTTAAGATTTGAAGTACCAAATTTCTATTTATTTTTCGATATAATGAGAAAAAGCTTTGCTTTCGGCACGTGAATTTTTAAGTTTATGAGCAAAGATATTTAAAGACTACACACATTCGCGAATTTTAAACTACATATTTTTAAGTAATTGGAACGATTTTTTCGACACATTTTTCTAAAACCTTAAGATTATTATTAACATTCAAAAATTGAAAAATAGTTTTATCCTAAATGTTTTTACATTACGTGCGCATTATGGATACATTAAATATTTTTGTCATTTTATTCATATCACAAATCAGTAATTAAATTGTTAATATAACATTTAAGAAAATCTCCTTTTTTTAAATCATTTTCATCAATTAAAACTAAACGGAATGAATATTATTATTTTGAATTATATATTTTAATTAAAAAATCTAATGAACTCATTTTTTTTGTAATTAAGTCACAATTTACTGCAGTGAATAATTATTTTGCTTCTATTTTAAAACACTTGATTATTTAAATTGTACACTTTATTTTATTATTCTGATATATTTACATCCAGGAAAAAAATTTTCGCAAAGAAATGAAGTTAATTTTTTTATTAATTTGAAAGAAAATTTTTCTTTGATTTAAAGTTTTTATTTCAAAAAAACTATTTAAATCAAAGAATTTTTTCTTTTCTCGTATATATGTACAAATTTTTTATTCAAAAAAATCTTTTTTCTGGGTGTAGTAAATATGTTTTTAATTTGTACAGCGGTATGATGAATAATTAATTACATCATTTAGTTATAATTATTATCTTGCGGAAATAGACGCATAAATCATTAATTTTATAATTGTGAAGTTTAGTTTTTAGCTTTTATGAAAAAGTGTAGGCCACGTTCTTTTTTTATATAACGAATTGGCAGCAAAAAATATTTTTTATTTCTTTAATTCTTCCGAATTTAGTTTAGATTGTTATTAATGGTTTAAAGAGAATGGAAGTTACAAATCGATATGATTTTTTTTTTAAATAATCGCGCATTTTGACAATTATATTCAAACAGTCTTTATCTTTTATCCAAATGCACATGTACTACTGGGTATTTTCTAAAAGTAAATAATTAAAATCAATGAGTTATTAATTAATAATTTTTTTTTAGAAATTACCACAGATATTTAAAGTTAGAAAATACCCGGTACAGGCAGTTATATGTTGTGTAGGCATAATTACTATTCTCATTAAAAAATATTGATTTAAAAGAAAATTAAAAATACAAAAATTTTAAAATCAATTTCTACTTAAACTATTTTTACACAAAAAAAAAATTGATTTTTTTGAGTAAATAACTAAAAAGAGTAATTTTTAGTTTTTTAATCATTGACGAATTATTGGTAATTTTAATTCATATAGTAACTTGAAAAAATTAATTTTTATCAATGATAGTTTTTATCATTGCTTTTTGAACTATATTAGTACATTGAAACAGTATATTAGTTTCGATTATTGGTAGTTAACGATAGTAATTCAGTAATATAGTTTTTACCATTAAAATTAAGAAACTGTTTCAGTGAAATTTTAACCTGGGTTAAAGTCGTTGTTTTTTTTTTCATTAACCATGATTTTAATTTTTTATATCACTTTTTTTAATTAACTTTTTCCATTACTTGGTTTTCCTTTAAGAAAGAAAAAATACAATGTTAAATATAAATAATTGTTTGCGAATCGACTTGTAAAATGTAACAAGCATAAGACTACCAAGTTTTTCACGAAATGAAATGTCATTAATCGCTATTTTATGTTTGTTTTTGTACACCAACTTTGGTTGTTGAGCACACATTTATTTTTCTGTGCTTTTAAAAAGTGTATATTAATTATTTACTTAAAAAAAAGTATTTTTTTTATTAAAACAAATATTTGCAAGACAAACAGAATTTGATAGGTATAGTTTTTTTTACTGCTTTTTTTGGTAGTGTTGCCTAGTCGAAACGCAATTTTTGTTCTCTATATTGATAGTTGGAAATGTTATTTCGCTTTTATTTTTATTTAAATTTTAATTGACTGACTCTCTGTGAATGTTAAAAGAGAGTCAATTAGAATTAAGAAACTCCAATAGGAATGATGGTCCCATTTAAAAAAAGGCCGTGTAACTATTTACAAAAACTTCATTTCAACAGCAAACATGTTTTTTTTTAAATTAAAGCAGACAAGTCAATGTAGAGTAATTTAAGAATGAATAATCACAAAGAAAATCTTCAGCTGGTAGACGTTACCTGAGACACAGTGAATGGCGTCACCTGATAAAGGAAACACCTGTTACACACTCGCACTGGTTTTGTGTGTCCATAACGTGGCAATGGCACATTATTGCTGCTGCAACGGCCACAAAATACTTTGCCACAATTTCTGCAGTGATGTCGTCGACGAACGACCGTGAATCCTGCCTGACAAGCCATGCACCTTGGGGCATCATTGTCTGGCACCCACGCTGGAGCCCGCTCCACACATTCCTCACCTCGTTCAGTCGTAGGCGAAACTATAAACAAAGTTTTGTTTAAAAACAATAAATTTGCAAAAAATGCAATTTCTTTTCATTTATTTCTGTAAGGGAAATGTTTATTTCTCTTGAAACTAAACTTACTTCTATTATTTATTGGAGTTGATTCGATTAGGTCGTTCGCGGTTTCTTGAATTAGATTTTCGTTATTTTCAGTAGTATTAAACGATTCTGGAAAATTTCTATCGGTCTCGATAGGAGTTAATACTTGTTCTTCTTCCTCCTCTTCAACTTTAGTATCACTGTCGCTCGTTTGACTGCTGTTCATTAGAAAAACACATTTTAATATATTTCGAAGATCGGAGGCAAAATTCGTTTGTAATTGATCAGCAACACCTGCGATGCAGACGAATAATCTGTGCACTAAATCCTCGGATGACCTGAAAATTGCATTTAATTCATTTTTTATTTCCCAAAAATAGTAAATTAGAATAAAACTATAAAAAAAGAAAATTATAATAATTCATTTACAATTAGTCTGTTCTTTTTCTTATTTGCAATATTATTTACCTGAATTTAGCACGAATTTGATTTCTATTCGCTATTTCGGCAGCTTGCATAGCGAGAGCAATTTCTTCGTCATCCTGGCAATCGCTCTGAAATTCGCTAGTCTCTGAACTTGATTCATAGAAACTCGAGTAACTGGAACTGGAATCTAAATCTGCTCTCTGCACTAGTGAGTGTTCAAAATTTGCACTGTGGACTTTTGAAACCATTGATGTGTTAATTATAACAGGTCTGACATTTCTTTTTGAATTGTGTCGTTCATGCCGAAACGATCGTGACTCCGTTGGAGAAATTGCCTCCACGACTAAACCACTTTTATCAGTTCTTGGTCCCAAACCGTCGTTCATTAAGTCACTCGAATTCCTTGCACTTAATCGTCTTTTATTGAACTCCGATTTGCTGCTCATTCTTTCATATCTATCTCTCTTGTCTGATTCTTTTCTTTTTAAGCGTGCCAATTTTTCCGATCTTGATCTCCTGTAATTAAACGTAAAATATTAGTGGAGTTTGTGGTGATTTGATGTTTTAAAATATGTTCTTAAATTTTTTAATGTTCAAGTGGAGAAAATTATTTATTTATTTTTCAAATTTAAATCATATTAAAAATTCTAATAAAAATTTCAATTATCTTTATAAATAATAAAATTCTTCTCTGAAATTCAATTATTTATCAAAATTTTATTCAAATTCTTGGCAAAATTTCAATTATTTTCAAAAATTTACTCAAATTCAATGATTTTCAATATCTACTATTTTAATAAAATTTTCCAAAAGAATTCCATTATTAAAAAAAATTTGAATAAAATTAAATAATAAAAAAATTGTACAGGAATTCAATTATTTACAAATTTTTTATAAATTTCTTCGCAATAATTCAATTATTTTCATAAATAATAACATTTTTAGAGGGATTTAATTATTTTCGTAAATAATAAAATTCTTTTTAGAAATTCAATTATTTTCTTAAATAATAAAACTCATAGCCAAATTTCAATTATTTTTAATACAATTTTAATTAAATTCCTGAAAAAATGTAACATTCAATTATATTCAATAAATTATTTATTTTTGTATTTAAATAATTGAATTCTCGAAGAATTTACTAATAAAAATTGTTTTAAAAATGAATTTCAGTTAAAATTTTAGATTATAATTAAATGTTAAAAGCATCATAACGTCGATTTTGAGAAATAATTGAATTTTGAAAAGGTTTCTAATTAAAATCATTGAAATTCTGAATTTTTCATATTTTTAACAAACAATTCTGTAAAATTAATTCTTTTGAAAAAGATTAATTGGATTTTTTTAAAAAATTATTTCAAGTTTTTATTTTCTAATATATATTTAATTGAAGAATTTCTGAATAATTAAAATTTTGTAAAATTAAATTATAAACAAATTAAATTTGAAAATTTTCAAAGAACTTTTTTAAAAATTATTAAAAATAATGGATTTATAGAAGAATTTTAGTTAAAAACACGAAAAAAAAATTTTATATTGGAAAAGTTCTTTGAGAATTTTCAAATTAATTTGCCTATAATTCAATTTTACAAAATTTCAATTATTTCTAAAAATACTAAAACTCATCGTAGAATTTCAATTATTTTTCATACAATTTTAATTGAATTCCTTGAAGAAAGTAATTATTTTCATACAAGTTTTAATAAAATTCGACTAAAGAATTTAATTATTTAAAAATTTGTTGAAAAAATTCTTTATGAGAATTCAATTTTGAGAATCATTCAATTATTCAATAAATTATTTACTTTTGTATTAAAATAATGGAATTCTCGTAGAATTTTCTAATAAAAATTGATTAAAAAATTAATTTCAGTTAAAAATTTAGATAATAATAAAATTGAATATTAAAAGCAATATAGCGTGAATTTTTAGAAATAATTGAATTTTGAAAATTTTTTTTTTTGAAAAAGTTTAATTGAATTTTCTTTTATATTATTTGAAGTTTTTATTTTCTAATATGCATTTAATTAAAGAATTTAGGAATAATTGAAATTTCGTGAAATTGAATATTGTAAACAAATGGATTTAAAAATTGCCAAAGAACTTTTTCGAAAATTATTAAAAATAATTGATCTAAAGTAGAAATTTAGTTAAAAATTGTTGTAAATAATAATTGAATTGAAATGATGAAAATAATTTTGAAGAAGTTATAATATTCTTATAATATAAAATAATTATTTTATCACTCGGTTATCTTTAATTATTATAAAACATGAAGAAATCGATCACTCCGAGTCGAAGACTCGGAGTGATCGATTTTTTCATGTTTTATAGTTATGAAAAATTTAATTTATAGTTTTAAGTAAAATGTTCTCTTATTTGACTCGGACTGGTTGTATTTTTGCCAGTAATTGATCCGTAATTTTTAATTTTTGGTCTGAATGTTGAGAAATTTTCAGGGACTTGAAATTAAAAATTTAAGAACATTAAAGATAAATTTAATAAAAACTTTTTTTTACCTGTGATCTAATAATTTTTTGTGTTGTGATGACGAGTTTTGGTATAATCTTTGGGAATGAGCGTTTCTTTGTTCTGAATTGAGATTTACTCGAGTCTCAAAGTGTTGTAGTCTGGGACTTGAATGGGGACTACGACTGCCGAAATTTGGCATTTGCCTTGTATTTTGACTAGGATGAAGGCTGGCACCTAAACTCAATAATCTAGGATTAAGACGATCTATTGAGTTCGAACGAGAACTCTCAGTACTTCTTGGTAAATGAATACTTTGAACATTAAACGATATACTCTGTCTTGTATGTTCATCGTGATTTTTGTGACTTCTTTCATATTTACGTTGATGTCGTTTCCTTTGTTTCTCCGTTTCTCGTGCTCGTTTTGTGATTATTTTCTCATTTGCAAATTTCTCTATTTTACTGCCAATTTTCTCGATATTCTGCGATGTCGATGGACAATTTTCACACTTGAGATCGTTCCAAAATTCCTTTCTCGATGATGATGCGTCGATATTTATATTTAGGTTTTCCCAATTTTCTGAATAGTTTATTTGAAAGCTTGGTTGATTTCCGTCACAGACGGAAATTTGTCCATTGCCATAGGCAACGCCGATGAATTCTTCGTTTGATCCATCGAATGTTGAGGATATTCTTGTGCCATTTTTCGATTCAACGTTATTTGTTGTTAGATTTGATACTTCTAGGGAATGATCGACAATCTTTGCATTACGTAAGCTGCAAATACAGGAGTTTTCTGAAATTGTGGAATTTTTTCTCTTTGGCGAATTGAGATTAGAGCAAGAGTAACTTGTGTTTTCCTCGATGTCTTCGTCGTCGAAATTATGATTCTCGTTTGTCTCGGTATTAGTGGCGAATATTTTCTTTTCCTCGGGACTTTTATCATAGAGACTTGTATTCTCTGAGGATATTACTGTACAAATTCCGGAGTCTGTGTGCTCTGAGATCTCGTTGAGACACTCTCCATCTAGTAGAGAATAAAAATGTTAATTTAAAAAATGGTAATGTTAGAATAAATTAATTAAATAGCGAGAAAATTGATACTTTACCTGTTAGGGTATTTTCATGTGAAACTTGATTTAATAAATATTGAAGTGAAGGTATTTCGAGGTTCTCCGAATCTCCTAGCATTTGTGACATATTAGAGGTGAGATAATTTTCTACTCTTTCATTACGAACGTTATTCTCTTGACTACTGGAAGAACTGCTATCGGAATTTTGTCTAACGCTACATGGAATGTCATTGTGCACTAAAAATTGTGCACTGTCTTCTGTATTTCTCATTGTTTCACGATTCAAGGCACATTGCCGAGTAGTTGTAATATTATTTGCCTCGTGAGAATTATTATCAAGATTTATTTCATTTGTATTCTCGTTAACGTGAGATACAACTTTTTCCATTCTCATTTCATCATTGTCTTTTTGGCTTAGCTCGCACACATCCGACAAATCGATGTGTCCATTTCTCTGATCCATTATTTGAACCGCGTCATTTGCTATTTCATCCATATTGCTTCCATTATTTCGCGTCACTGTATAAAAGTCAACAATAAAATCCTTGCAATTTGGATAGCCTGTGTAAAAATTGTGGACGAATTCATCAAGATCAGGAGCGTCTTGGCACGTTGTTTTATTCGTTTGCGTCATCGATGCGGATGGCTCTTCATTTGAACACAAAAGTTTCTCCAACATGTAGAGCTCACGGTTGTTTAAGGTCCAGAGCAGTTCTCTTATTTTTAGAAGAAGAGTCTGTAAATAATGATCAGTTTTTATTTACTGTTTAAAATTATTATTTCTACTATTACTATTATTTCTACTATTACTATTATTGTTATTATTATTATTATTATTATTATAAGTGTTATCATTATTATCATTATTTCATTATTATTATAATTTTCTCTTTGTTAGTGAACTAAAATTGCTTACTTTGAATGGTCTGAACATTTCACTAATATTGTCGGGGGAGTTGAGACAGAGAGGACCTCCAGGAGGAGCCAATAGACCAGAGACAATAGCCAAACGCGGAATAGTGAACATTAAAGCCGGCTCGTAATTGTCCACATCTGCTTGATTTAGTAAACCTCTTTCGAGTGCTCTCTGCAAAGTTTCCGAAAATAAAACGCAAACAAGTTCCTGTTGTTCGTACTCCTTTGTAGATTTAACTGGCACCATGGCGCCGACATAACATAATTCAAAGTCAGCGAAGAGTCGGTCGAAAATTTTCAGAGACTCGATTAATTTTTCGATCGATGGCTCCAGTGGATTTTGAATCTGTAATCAAATTACAATGATTAGTAGATGCGTGAAAAAATATTCAAAAGTGTAATTTTACTTTTTTTTTATTTTCTATTGTTTGTGAACATTTTCTTTAATTTTCATCAATATTAAAGAAATAGAAAACAAAAATTGAATTACCTTTAAATTTATATGTCCTTTTAGTGCATGTTCTCGAAGGAGATTTCGAACATTTTCCAATGATTTTGTTAGAGCTTTAGCGAGGGGTCTCATTGCAGAACTTTCGGCTTCTCGATTCATAATTGACGAACCTGCTGCCAAACATTCAGCTCCAAACCAAAGTTGGCCGGCTAAATTTTCCTGCATCACGTCGTCGGGAAATTTAACTCGAAAATCTCTGTTGGCTCTATTGTCTGGAATTAAGTCATCCATAATTTGATTGCATATAGTTAAGACCTTGTCTTGACAATGACGAAGTTGATTGACCAAAGATGTACATCTTTCTGGTTCTTGGCGACCATCGAAAGAATCTAGTTCACAGGCTACTGCGTTTAAGGATTCGTCAGCATAAAAGAATTGAGCTAGTAAACTTGTGTCGTCCTTCTGTATTAACAAACAACAAATCGAGTGTTTTTATTAAAAAAAAAAAAAAAATAGAAACAGGGTTGCTATGCTTTTGCTCTTTTCAAATTCCCTGACTTTTCTTTGTTTTACAAGTTTAAAAACGGAATTTTTCCAGGTTTTTAAAACGAAAATTATTCGAAAACATGAATAACTTCATTTTTAAATATATATTTAATCATTATTTTTTGTTGTAGAAATTAACATATTCAAAATATTTGAAATTCAATAAAATGTAAGAATATTATTACAAAACACGAAAATATCGATCACTTTCTTCTTTAAGTCAATTTTTTAAAATAATTCTTGAAAAAGTTCTTTGTGAATTTTCAAATTCTTTTGTTTACAATTTAATTTTACGAAATTTCGATTATTCTGATATTCTTCAATTAAATATATTAGCTGAATTAAAAACTTCAAATAATTAAAAAAAAATTCCATTAAACTTATTGAGAAAAATTAATTCTATAGAAGTCTTAATTAAATGTTTGAAAAGTTCAAATTTTCAAACATTTTAATTTAAAATTCATTTTTAAATCAATATTTATTAGAAAATTCTACGAGAATTCAATTATTTAACAATAAAAATAAATATTTTTTTAAAAAATTGAATGTTTCTTAAAATTAAATTTTCATAAAGAATTTTATCAACAAATTTTTAAATAATTGAATTTGTTTGACAAATTTTAATAAAATTTTTAAGAATAATTGCATTTTTCGAGAAAGATGAAAATTGTATTAAAAATAATTAACAAGAATTTTATTACAATTTTTGAAAATAATTGAATTTCAAAGAAAAATTTGATTATTTATATAAAGATAATTGAAATTTTGACGAGAATTTTTGTAAATTTTGAAACATAATTGGATTTCTACGAAGAATTTTATTAAAATTATTTTGAAAAAAAATTGAATTGTTACCCAAAGAATTTCATTAAAATTTTTGAAAATAATTTAATTCTTTAAAGAAATTTAATTAAAAATGTATTGAACATAATACTTAAATTCTAATAAATAAATTGTAGCAAAGGTTTTTAAAATAATTGAATTTCTTTGATAAATTTTAATAAAATTTTTGAGAATAATTACATTTTTTAAGGAATTCCATTCAAATTTTATAAAAAGTAATTGAAATTTAGCATTGAGTTTTATTATTTATGAAAATAATTGAATTCCTGTGAAATTTTTATTATTTATGAATGAAAATAATGAAATGTTTGCGTAGAATTTTATCAAAAATTTTTTTTAAATAATTGAATTCCTTTAGAAAATGTTACTAAAATAGTAGATATTGAAAATGATTGAATTGAGGAAAATTTTGGAAAATAATTGAATTTCAGAGAAGAATTTTTATTACTTTTGAAAATAATTGAATTTCAGAGGAGAATTTTTATTACTTTTAAAAATAATTTAATTTCTGCAATCATTTGTAACTTCTCAAATATTCCATTCTTTTAGTGTTTTTAACTAAAATTCTACTTTAAATCAGTAGAATTTGAATTCCTGTGGAATTTTTATTATTTATGAAAATAATTAAATGTGCGTAGAATTTTATTAAATTTTTTTTTTAACTAATTGAATTCTTTTAGGAATTTTTATTAAAGTAGTAGATATTAAGAATCATTAAATTGAAGAATGTTTTTGAAAATAATTAAAATTTTGCCAAGAATTTTATCGAAATTTTTAAAAATAATTGAATTTCTGAGAGGAATTTTACTACTTTTGAAAATAATTAAATTTCTGCAATTATTTGTAATTGCTTCAAAATTCAATTGGTTTTAGTGTTTTAACTAAAATTTTTCTTTAAATCCATTATTTATTAATAATCAATTAAATATATATAAAAAAATTTAACTAATTTACGAAGTATTTTAGTTTTAAAATTTTTTTTTTAAATCTAAGTTTTTTTATATTTCTAATTAAATTCATTTAAAATTGAAATGTTACAAAATTTTAAATGAAAATCTTTTGAAGTTCATCTACTTTTGAAAATTGTAAACGCAATTCTTTTAAAATTGAATTAATTTTGAAATATTTAAGTGAAATTAGATTTTAAGAATAAACACAATAACATTAGAAAACAACAGTTTTCCAGGATTTTGATCAAAATTCCCTGACTTTTCCAGGTTTTTTCAAGGTTTATAAAATTCTCTGACATTTCCAGGTTTCCAGGTTGCGTGGCAACCCTGAGGAAGTAAATTTCTTTTTTCTACTTAGAACTAAACTTGTAGATAAAAAACAACAACACAGGTTCATTGAACTTTGTTTAAACAATTTGTTTTATCTACACATTTTCAAATCGATCTTGATTTTCAAGATAAGAAGTAAATCTTTGTTGTTTTATGCGACTGTAAAATGAAATAATATAATTTAAAAGAAATGCTATAAAAATGCAAATGAGAAGGAATTATTTTATCATATATGAAAACTAAAGTCGAGGTCACTTGATAATATTGTCATGTGCATTAATTTCTATTAAATTTATGGACAATAAGGAAGTCTAAATTTAGATCACAACATGATTTTATATATCTTGATAGATGTGTCTTGATATCAATAAAAGTTAAGAAAATTCTGTATAAAAGTACTTTGTATAAAGCGAATGACGAATTGGTAATTTAATATTGCGTTCATTGCGATTTTACTTCTCAGTTACAATAAATTGCCAGGGTCATTAAAGTTCCCTTTCTCCTTTAGAGCTTTTCTATTGTCCTTCATATTCAGAAATGAATTTTCATTGTGATCTTTATTTTAGGGAAAATGGAGAGAATAAAATTTTATCATTATGAGAAATGAAGATAGGTTTTTAATTAGCCCTTTAGTTATATTGATTCAAAAATTTAGTAGATTGGAGAAATAAATTGTTAGGGAAAATTTAATGATATGTGAAAGTATCATTTTCGGTTACGTTAGATTTATGAAAAATTCATATAAAGATATTTATTGAATAATTTGTAATATTTGCAAATTTTTTGAATTGAAAATTAGTTGACCTTGGTTATTAACTATTTTTCTTGATCGGCCAAGCGAAGCCTGAGATTATTAAACAAAAATCTGTTTTTAATTTTTTCCACAAATTTTTCTGTTTGTCTTGTACATATTTATGTTTTACATGTATATAATGTTACTGTCGTTAGATTGTCATAGAATTTTTGCGATCATTAAAATTCATTAGTCATCTCTTTAAAGAACCTTAACATTGAAAGCAATTGTGTTGTACGAAAAATAAGTAGTGGATTTCAATTTTTAGTTCCTCTTTTAGTTCTTCTTTTTCTTTTATGTTTTTGACAAAATGATGTCATTTATGTTTAGAAAGTGTATCATATAAATTCACGGTTTCATGATCAATTTCAAAATTTTTTTTATCTTTAATTTTGAGTTTCTAAAGTGAAAATTGATTTTATTTTACTGAGTTTTAATTTTATATAAATATATATAACTGGTATTGAGAAAATCAAGATAATGGTAATTAGAACTAATTAAAAAGAAAATATTTTTAATAGTAAAGTTTCTTAATCAGCGTGTTAATGTATTAAAAACAAAAATATTAATTTGAAGACCACAAATGGATCATCTTATCTATTTTTATATTTACGATTCATTTTTATTTGATTAATGATAAAATTATATACGACTTAAGTGTGAACATTAAACACAAAAAAAGTAATTTGTTTTTAGTCTTCATTATAAACGATAAGAAAATTTGTCAAGACTTTCAATCAAATGTTTAAAAAGTTATCTTTTACGTGCTTTTTCTTTATTTACTAGATATAAAAATACAATGGAATAATTTTTTTTTCCAAAAATTGATAAATAATTGGTGAAATAAATAAGATAAGAATTATTTTTGATGCTAATTTAAATAATTAATTATCATTTTGATGTAATTTTTTGTGATTATTTAATACTTTTTGTATTTCATTGTTAAATGTTTAAATACTTTAAATAATCTTGTATTAATTTTTTTTATTTTAATTATATTTTTTTTATTTGGCTATTTGAAAGTTGATTTACTTTTGTCAAAGATTTTTTCAATAATATTAACAATTAGCTTGAAATAATTTTGAATTACAATTGAAATTCAAATTTAAGTGGTGCTAAAAATTGAGAATATTTACTTTATAAAAGAATAGAAATGAAGATGAATCGGAAGAAAATACAATACTTGAGCCTTGTACTTAAAAAGAGAAATAAAACACTCTAGGTCGTATAATATATACAATATAAAAAGACAAAAAACTAAAATCCGTTGATTTTAAAAGTCACGAAACAATATTACAAATTGCCGTAGTAACCTTCAATTACATGTTTTAATTTTACATGCTTTATTGCAACGTAATGTTACAAACGGTACATATACTGTAAATTTTTACGCTTCAATGCTGATATTTTTGATATGCAAAACAATGGATTGTTAAAGATAACAAAAAATAGTTGACAAAGAAGGAGCTGTAAAATATTTCGTTTAACTTTTAAAAGCAATTTCGTTAACAAAAAAGAAATCCAATAAATAAAAATACTCTTCCTTTAAAATACAAAGTTAAACGACCAAGACGTTGTGAAAAATAAAAAAGAAACTTATTTAAAATAAAAAAAACCACATCGTTAAACAAGTGTCTATTTTTAAGATGGTTTTACCGTCACTTTTAAGATATTAAAATGGTTTAAAATTTTAAATACACATATACCCACTATCTTGAAAGTAACTATAAAATTTCTTAAAATAAACATTTTTGTTGTGTCAGAGAATAATAAATACTTATTATTTTTGTTGCAAAACAATGAATTTTAAAATAAAAATTCTACACATTTTTCACATATTATAGCTTATGTAATTTATAAATAATTTAATATTATAAAGCATTAATTAATTATAAAAGCTTTTGTGTTAAAAACAAAAGATTTTCATTTATTGTATTGTAACATATAATCAATCAATACAATAATTAAATTATATTTAAAAATCGACATGAGCAAAAAAGAAGAGAGAGAAAAATTTACAGTATTATCGTGATGCATATTTAGAGAACGTCAGAAAAGAGAACAATAACATAATAATTTCAATGATTCGATCGGCACGCCTGCAATTAAGTTTATAATGCGTATACACGAGAGATATAAGCTTTGTTATATGTATACGCACATCATTAATAATGGAATTGAAGAGTAATTAAAAATTTTCGTGTATAAAATATTATTTTGGTTATTAAAGGTTTTTGTTTATTTTCAAAATAATGATGAACTTTTCTTTTTTTTTTACTAATATATAGTAGAGAGAATTCGAAAAGATTGAAACATTTTAGTTCATTATTGATAGGGAGAATATGGAATTGTTTCCTGAAAGTTGAGATTAAATCCAGTTTTGCAAGGTCAATCTCAACTTCCATTAAAAGTTTCATCATTGAAAAATCAAGTTGTGCATACATTTCTCAAATAAAATTTAGTTTGACTTTAATCTCGAGGGATTTTTTACATTCTTATTTTTTGTTGGTCTTATTGTGACTTTGAAACTGTGATATAATATAGGCATTGTAATCTAATTCTTTGGAAACAATATTTTATAGTTTTTGAGTTTGATTTTAAAATATTTCCCCTTTTTTGCATCTAAATATTTTTTAGAATTTTATTCTTGAAATGAGAGTATTGCTCTTTAGTATTTTCTTTTTTTTTTGAAGGAATATAACTGGTAGGACTAGTATTTTTCGTTCAGAGGATTGTTATAAATATTGGATATTATTAAAGTTTAGAATCGTAATAGTATTCTCAATTAAAGAATATTTTTCTTGTTTTTTTTAAGAAGAAAAATTTTGATAGATAATCTCGATTTTCACAAGCGCTAGCTGACGTCACAGTAATGCATTCGTTATAGACATCGCAAATACGGTCAGGAATCTCTTTTATATTTGTTTATTGTTTTCATAATCGGTGAGAAAATGGAGAATTTTTTTTATGAATGTATTGAGTGAATTGCAAATTAAACAGTAGGTGTCAATTTTTAAAGTTGGGTATGTACATCTTCGATTTAATTATTATTGCACGTCGTGTAATTTATATATTCTAAACGAAAACGTAACCTATTTTTTTTATTATAATAACAATAAAAACAATAAATTTGTAATACAATTGTTAATGGAAACACAAATTTATTATTTTTATTGTTATAATTATTATTTATTAGTTCTCAAATTTTGTTAGTGTTCTATATTTAATTTAAAAATTATTGTTTTGTTTATAACTGATTCAAATAACATTTATTTGATTTAAAACAAAGTTATTAAATAATAATAAATATTACTTCAAATTGAAAACAATTTTAGGTTCTATGTTTATAATTTTTAGAGGAAAAATACAGAAATAGAATCAGTTACTAATACAAATTATTGACGTTCAAGTCTTTATTGCATCAAAAATATTTAATTAAAACTGGTTTCAAATTTACATAATGAAAAGAAACTTTTAAACAAGATAAATCAGGGTTGCCACAAACATTTAATTTTGTTTTTTCCTGACTTTTCCCTGATTTCAAGACAAAATTTTAAATTCTTCTCTGACCCTGAAGAATATTCTGATTTTAAACCTAAATATTTAATCACGAAGAAATAGATCACTCTGAGTCTTTCACTCGAAATGATAAATTTCTTCATGATTTATAATAAATTTAAGATGACAGAGTGATAAAATCATTATTTTATATCATAAGAATATTGTAACTATAAATTCAAATTTTCAAAGATTTTAATTTAAACCCTTTTTAAAATTGAATTATTTCTTAAAATTCACGCTATAATGCTTTTAATATTCAATTATAATTTAAAATTTTGAGTGAAATTCATTTTTTAATCATACTTTTTATTAGAAAATTTTTCGAGAATTCAATTATTTCAATACAAATATAATAATTTATTAAATAATTGAATATTTCTTAAAATTGAAATATTGACAAGAATTTCATCAAAATTTTTAAAAATAATTCAATTCTTTCGGCGAATTTAAAAAAAAAAGATTAAGAATAAATTCAATTTTTTATCATTTTATTTAAAATTGTATAAAAAATAATTGAAATTCTGCGATAAGTTTTGTTATTTATGAAAATAATTTAATCTGACAAAGAATTTTATGAAATTTTTTTTTAAATAATTGAATTTCTGTGAAAATGTTTATTTTTGAAAAGAATATTGAATTCTTTTGGAAAGAATTTTATTAAAATTTCTTAAATAATTGAATTGTTTAGAAAAGTTTTATTTATTACGAAAATAATTGAATTGTTTCGAAGATTTTTACAAACATAGAAAGTATGTTATATTTTACGAAAATAATTGTATTCTATGATCAATTTTGTTATAATTTTTCAAATTTATAAAGCATTTTATCAAAATTTTTTAGTTAATTGAATTCTCGAGAAAAATTTTATTATTTATGAAAATAATTGATTTCTTGCGAAGAATTTTATTTAAATTTTTTTGAATAATTGAATTCCCATAATAAAATGTATTATTCGTAAAAATAATTGAATTCCTAAAAAGATTGTATTGAAAATGATTGAATTGTATAGGAAAATTTTATTAAAATTGCAATTTTATTAACTAAATCTTGTAAAGATTTTGTCAAAATTTTTTTTAAATAATAGGATTTTTTAAAAAGAATTTTATTTAAATTTTTCGAAATAATTAAATTTTTCAGAACTATTTTTTTCAATTCTCTCAATATATTTGAAATACTAGATAACAAAAAAAATTGAAATAAGGAAATTTTTTGAAAATAATTTAATTGAAATTGTGCCAAGAATTTTATTATTTATAAAGATAATTGAAATTTTGACGAAATTTTTTTTAATTTTAGAACATAATTGAATGTATGAGAAGAAGTTTATCACTCTGCTTTTGAAAATAATTGAATTTATATAATCAGTTGTTCTTAAAAAATTTCTATTTAAATTAATTAAAAATTGATATTTTCTAAAATTTCAAATTGAAACTTTTTAAGTTCATCTATTTATGAAGATTGTAAACGCAACTCTTTTGAAATTTAATTAATTTTGAAATTTTTAAGTAATAATTTTATAATAGTTCTTCAAGAATTAAGTTATTTAAAAAGAAATTATTGTGAGAAATAGAAAAAATTGAAGGTTTTGTATTATATTCTGATTTATTTTCTCAATTTTTTTCTAACCATCCTTAATTTCTGATTTTTAATTTTTATAATTTTTTTTTTTTTTATTATTCTTCTAATAAACGTTTTGATTTATTTATTTGTTTATTCAAGTTTGTTCAGTTGTTTTCATTTAAAAAAGGATTAGGAAATATTATTTAGAAAAAGTGCCCGCATCTACCAGTTTTTCTAAGGATTTAAAACTTTTGGGACAGATGCAGACTTTAGAATACATTTAGTGTGTTGTATATTATATTAATTGACAAGAACTATCTCTAGTAAATATCGCATAGAATAATCATACAATACACAGGTATGAGTCATCTTGATGCGTAATATGAGTTTCCCTTCGCATTCTGTCTTTGTACTATCAACCACCCTATTCTATAAAGTAGAAAGCTTATATGTTCGCTTTGCAAAAGCCCCGTAACTGTATGTATATAGAAAACTTTAAAACTCTATTGTATTTTAGTTTCTTTCAAACAGATTTTTTTCTCTTCAAATTTAAAATCTTTTTTCTGAATTAACTTCTTTAATATTCACTCAGAAAAAAATTATTGTTTGGATCAAATACTCGCTATTTTATTGTAGACTAAAAAAAAGTATTTTGATTGAAATAACCGATTGCTTGTCTATTGTCAAATAAATATTTACTAGAATGAAATAATTTTTACTTGAAACAAATACCGGTTAATTGATTTGAATAACAATTATTTGATTCAAGGAAATAATTATTTGATAATAAACAAGTAGTCGGTTAATTGAATCAAATTAATCTTTTTAGTGTATAAATCTAATTTTTAGGTAATACTAAATCAATTTTTTTAACCTAAATAAATATTCATTCCAAATAAAGATTTGGTTCAGTTTGTTAATAAATTTGGCGTTTGGAGAAAGAATTTGTTATCTGAAGCAAATTTTAGTTGAACAGATGCATTTGTTTATTGATTCAACCAAAATTTCGTTGTTTCAAACAAATTTTTTTCTTAGTGTTAAATACTTCCTCTATTAGGAAGCATTTAGTGATGCATGTCGAGCAAATTAGATGCAATTTGTTTTTTCTTTTCCTTTCATAAAAGAAGTGAGATAAAACTATGAAATTTAATTGTTTTAATTGTTATTTTAACGATATGTTCGAATTTAGCGAACGAGAATCGCTCGGCATGTTGTAGGAAGCAATAAAATTGCAATATTTTTAATAAAGAAGCAATAAATTGAAATATTTCTAACTAATCAAGTTCACTCTCATATATTAAAAGATTGATCAATCGACTTTGATATCCCCTTAATAACAAATAGTAAAATAATATTAATAACAAATAAATAATTAAAATATTAATACAAGTATGAATATAAAAAAATTGAATCCTACTTTGTTTTTTAACATCTGCCTATTAAATGAAAAGATAAGAGATCCATGTACAGTTGTTATAATAAATGGTAATGTACAACAGGTTTATCTCTAAAATATGAGGAAGTTCACTTAAATATGACCACGAATTTATATGAAATTCCGTGAAACCGTACATAAAAGAAAAAAGAAAAAAAATAATAGTGTCGGAGACATCAAGACTAGCGGTTTAGTTAACTCGGAGTAGAATTACCAGTCGATATCGAATTATCATAAAGAACCAATGCACCTACAGGTAGTAGTATTTCGCAATAAATAATAAATTAGAAAATTCCGCGTCAATATTTATTTATGAAAAGAAGATAGTACAATATATAGTATTTGTTTCCTACATACTATACAGTAAAAAAATAACATTTAAAGACATTAATGTGTATGGAGAAAATTTCTCGGTGTATACTAATGAATTAATTTATTCAATATGAATCATGTGAAGCAGCGTAAGTAGAAAGGCCAAAGAGAATATTATGATAATACGAATTTTTAAAAAAATAAATTGCAATGTATTTAAAGTCAGAGACTATAGACAAGTTCAAATTAGAAAGCTGGGAAATAGAAAGTGAATTTAGAGGATAGTGTGTATGAATTGAAAATTTATGTGCAATTTCGAGTGAATTGGCAGGTCCGATTTATTAAAAATTTTATCTTTCAGGAGTGACGGATAAAAATAGTTTTTGTTTTTGTAAATGTCAGTCTTGTTGAGACTTTAAATTTTTCTAAAAACCAACAAAGAAGGCAGAATTTGGGTATAGTAAAAAATCTACTATAAAAAAATGGTGAATTTAAATTTATAATTGTTATTCTATTCTCCTTTGTGCTTGGAGAATTTTACTTTGACTGATGACACATAATTGTACATCTTGATTACTGTGTTTTATCGAAACTATTGGTATACTTATACAATTTATCGACAAACAGTTTTATCTGTTACATTTTTTATTAGTTTATAATTAGCTAATCGAAATAGAAAATATTTTAATCACACTTATCGCGTTGATGCTTGTAAAAGATCGTGTTATGCTCTTTGAATATTATTGTCAATTATTATTAATTACTGGGCAATAAATAATGTTGTTAATGAGAAAAGTGTTTATGAAAAATTTTCGGAGTAAGCAAGAAATGTCAAATTTTTATATGTTCAGCTAAAATGAATGTTACATTGAGACATGTAATTTTTCTATACATGTGTAAATACAATTTTATAGACCTTGTAAATAAGATATCTTGTGTTGGCTCGTGTATATTTTTCAGGACTTTCACTCGCAAAAATTATACAAGAAATTTTTTTTTAGGAAATCGTAGTTCATCATAAGCCTTGGCCTGCAGTTGAGATACTATCAATATTTGTAAAGAGACTTTTGATTTCTTCAGAACACTTTCAAACAAAGAAAGAATATTGTATCGTTCTTTGGCCTTATTGAGAAAAGAATATTTTTATTCTTTCAAAATTTCTTTGATTTTAATATTTATAAATTTTTATAGAAGCGGTATACAGTTTTTATAGTGATCGATCATGGATTCTGCGACCTATTAAAAAAATGATAATTGTCACAAGTTGATTTTTTTTTAAGCAAACAGGTGGTTTTCCTGGAAATCGTAGTTGTAAATGAAAAGAATAGATGTTAAATTGTATTGAAGTGAAATGAAAAAGAGGACAAGGAGAAGGAGAGAAGTTGACTTTACTTCTTCTTTGTCGGAAAAATGATTGAGGAAGTTAGATGCACGTACGTACCTTTGGTCTGTAGAACCATTTTCTAATGGACTCCATATCGCGAGGAATTTGTAAAATTATCTCACTCTCTCGCGGGTCACTGTGTTGTTCGAGACACCCTGTCTTTTTGCATCATCACGACGTCATCGTCATCTTGATGAAGTTTTAGAAAGCACTAATTTTCAACAATGCACACTAACATGAATTCTCTTTGTCCTCTATATTTTAGTTGATAAATAAAACTAATTTACGCAGTTTTATAATTAAAATATGAGACACATTATTACGTAGGAATTTAGTTTGACGTAAAACGCGTCCGAGAGGACATTAAATTATATAGGAAAAAATAAAATCAACTGAAAATGGCACAAGCGGCCATTCTCGATTAACTTAGTAGTCCCTCGAAGCCTAAATCGGCTCAACTGCGACTGAGCAGAAAAACACAGATGGCACACAACAGAAAGAGAATACACAGTAGTGCCAAGTACAAATACAAAACTTTGTTTTCCCCTATTTAACACTATGGGTATTGAAGCCACAGTGAAATGTTCCCAGATTGACTGTGACGTCCGTACCAAACAAACAGAACTGGCTATGACGTATGTGAGTTTGAGTTTGCGCCCAAGTTATTCGATTCGCTCTGCGCAGAGATGAACAAGGTTCGAAATTATTACCTAAACATGAAAATTGGTCAATTTTTTTAAATTATTGAAAATTGAAATTTTATTTTTAAGTTGCCGATGATGTTCCAGCAGCCGTACATTTTTTGAGATTTCTATTATAATGTAAATTAATTTTTTAAAGTAGTTTAATATTGCTGTTTTGGAGTAAAATTATCATCATATAGTTTAAGCAGATTTAAAGAAAGAATTTTTTTATAATTTTATTGTTAAAATAAAAGTGGATGGTAACTGGGTCATCCAAGGTATCATTCAGAGAAAAGGGAATTGTTAAAATAGAAAAAAAAACAAATTTCGTTTGTTGTTAAACAATTTTTTTTGATGCTGTCATGCAACAAAATGTGAATTGTTAGGACAACAAAATAAATGTGTTAGTTCTATTAGTCACAATCCGATTGTCGAATTAACAATCTTTTTCTCATCGTATCGTGTTTACATGCAATCTTAAATAGTTCTTTGTTATACAAAAATCAGGGAATTGAGATAAAAGTCAGAGAATTTTATCAAATTTTTAGAATTCATAAGACAATTTTAAACTTTGGTATCCATCAGCAAATAGGAAAATATTTAAAATATTGAATTCTTCTTCAATTTCTTTTTGTTTGCTTATCAACTTTTAAATTCAACGAATTATATAGTAAAAAAAATCCCAGGGATGCTACTCAACCTGGACACCTGAAAAACCTGGAAAAGTCAGGGAATTTTGATCGAAATCCTGGAAAATTATTGTTTTCTAAAGTTATTGTTTTTATTCTTGAAATCTAATTTCACTTAAATATTTAAAAATTAATTCAATTATAAAAGACTTTATTACGCTTACAATTTTCATAAGTAGATGAACTTTAAAAGATTTTGATTTAAAATTTTGTAAAATTTCAATTTTAAATGAATTTAATTAGAAATATAAAAAAACTTAGATTTAAAAAAAAATTTCTAAAACTAAAATACTTCTGAAATTAGTTAAATTTTTTATGTAACTAGTTTTATTAAAAATAATGGATTTAGAGAAGAATTTTAGTTAAAAAACACTAAAGCAAATTGAATTTTGAAGCAATTACAAATTATTGCAGAAATTCAATTATTTTCAAAAGTAGTAAAATTTTATTTCTCTCAGAAATTCAATTATTTTCAAAAATTTTCATAAAATTCATGGCAAAATTCCAATTATTTTCCAAAAACTTTTCTCAATTCAATGATTTTTAATAAATCTACTACTTTAATAAAATTTTTCAAAAGAATTCAATTACTTAAAAAAATTTTTTTTTAATGCTACGCAAACATTTAATTATTTTCATAAATAATAAAAATTTCACAGGAATTCAATTATTTACAAATTATTTTCACATATATTATTCAATTATATTTTCATAAATAATAACATTTTTTTTACAGGGATTCAATTATTTTCAAAAATAATAAAACTCAATGCTGTATTACAGCTATTTTTAATACAATTTTAAAGGAATTCTTCGAATTATGTTTAAAAATTTACAAAAATTCTCGTCAAAATTTCAATTATCTTAATAAATAATAAAATTTTTCTTCGAAATTCAATTATTTGCAAAACTATTAATAAAATTCTTGGCAGAATTTCAATTATTTTTAATATAATTTTTATCAAATTTCTCGAAAAATGCGATTATTATTAAAAATTTGTTGATAAAATTCTTTATTAAAATTCAATTTTAAGAAACATTCAATTTTTTAATAAAATATTTATTTTTATAGTTAATAATTGAATTTTCGTAGAATTTTCTAATAAATATTAATTTAAAAATGAATTTCAAATTAAAATCTTTCAAATTTTTGAATATGTTAATTTTTATAAAAAAAATAATGATTAAAATTTAAAAATGAAGTTGTTGATGTTTTCGAATAATTTTCGTTTTTTTTTATAAATAATTAAATTTTAGAAGGTTTTAAATTGAAATTTTAAATAATTTCAATTGAAAATTCTGAAGAAGTTTAGAGTTTAAATATAATTAAATTCTCAAAGAATTTTTTCAAAAATTATTAAAAAATAATTAATTTAGAGAAGAATTTTTTAAAAAATTTTAGAAAATAATGGAATTGAGATATTGGAAATAATTTTGGAGAAGTTACAGTAGAACTACTTATTAAATATTGAATCTCAAACGGCTTTAAATTTGAAATTCTTGAAAAAATTAATTTCTGTGGAAGAATGCTAATATGTTAAATGTTTGAGACAAATATACGTTTATTTAACTCAAATAAAATATATTTTCCGATTTAATAAAATTTTTTTCTGGGTGTAGTCTATTTTAAATATTCGGGGTATACAAAAAACCTTTTCAGAAACTAGAAAAACTGGTTAGATCCATGCTAAGGCCCTACTTCAAGTAACTGAGTAAATTTCTGCAGAAAGCTAAAAAAAAATTCCATATTTAGGTGATAAAGAACTTTATTTTTAACCTCCTATACTGTTATATATTACTGTTATTTTGTTTTTTATTTCTCGTACAAAGACTTTTTTTCAAGAACTGATTTTTCATTTGCTACAATATTATTAGTTTACCTTTCTTCATTATATAGAAAGCAAACAAAACATATAATTAAACATATGCATTTTAGTTATGAAAGTTGACAGCTTGATTTGGAATTTATGTAATTAAATAGATTTGTGGTTTTGTAAGAAAGTTCTATTTCACTTTCCCTTTTTTTTATTCTCATACATCATCCGTAAGTGTCAGGAAACGAACGCTCTCTTAATTTAATAAACGTAAGTTTTAGAGTATAGGAAAAATCAAGAGAACACTTTAAAATGTTTTTATTCAAAAAAAGGATACTATGGAATTTATATATTGTTAATGTTAATTTATTTATTATTTTACACAAAATATTTCGCTTTTTAATTTATAAAAATGAATTACGAGTCGATTTATACTCGATGTCAATGTTATGTTGATTGTTTACATTGTTAATAATTTATGATTTATTTACCAACAATAATTATGGTAAATTAACTAGAAGTCAGTTACCACCAACTGGCAGTGTCGAACTTTCTCTTTTCGCCTGCCTTCTGTGTTGATAAAATGTTCCCGGCTACTTGATTCTTTCCACAGATGGCGAATGTGAATCAAACTAATAGAAGTTTTAACATTATTTAAAAAAAAGAAAAATGTACTATTTTTTAAAATCATTCTACAAATTATAAGATGAAAACATTTTGAAAGTCTCAAATATATTAATATTGTTGAAATTTTGAAATCACATAAAAGTTGTTAGAGTGAATTCTTCACGTATTAATTACTAATTAATTACTCTTTTCTAAAATGTTTCAGGTACCTGACCCAAGCTGAGGAATAAAGAAAATTAGTAATTAGTGGGATTTCCTGTCATTGTGTATTTTCTCTTCGATGTGGAAATCAAGGGCGCCAGTGATCTTTGGTTCATCTTTATAGGAGGAAATGCGACGACATGGCATAAATCACCAAGGGAGAATAATATCGGTGTTCGGTGAGTCTTCCTATTTCTTAAATGACATTCGAGCTTTCGCCAAAAGTCAAAATCTTCAACTGGTGAGTCGATTTTTTAAACAATTTTCACTAAACTCTCCTTCCCTGTTTGAAAAAGTTTAAGAATTTTGTTTGTTATAAAATCAATTAAAATAGGTAATATTTAGTAGTTGGTATACTGGAATTCCAGCTGCATATTTCCATATTGACACTTTCTTAAAAATTTACATATATATTAGGGTGCGGTTCTTATTTGGGCGATGTTTCCAAATCTTCGGTCTCACCCAAAAAAATTAATCAAGATATAAAAAAAAATTTTCCTGAAAGTTTGAAGCAAATCGAATAATATTAACACGTGCCTCTAGTCGACTGGAATTTTAAATGGAAAATACATGTAATTTTTCCTGCAAATCACAAAAAATTGTTTCTAGCTTATACAAATTTATTTAAAATTATCTAACTTTGGGTTCTTTTAGAACTTGATAAGAGGTAAAACTTGCAATTATTCAAAAAAATTTTGAAAGTATTTGGTCCATTTACAAGCTTGATGAATATGCCGCTATCACAGTAAACAGGACTATAATATAGTATATTAACCCTTAGGTGGACAAATTTTTTTATTTATTTAAATTTGACGAAACTCGATACTCGGGGGGTTTTTCGGGTCGCTGATTACGAATCTGAGGTCATTTTGAAAAATTTCAAAATGGCGGATCCAATATGGCGGACATAAAATATAAAAAGTCGTTTAATTCGACTGAAACTCGGTACTTCGGGGGTTTCTAAGGTCGCTGATTACGAATCCGAGGTAATAAAAAATACAAAAAAATGTAAAAAAATAAAACCTTAGATTCTCATTCAGCGACCCCAGAAACCCCCGTGTACCGAGTTTCAGTCGAATTGAACGACTTTTTATATTTTACGTCCGCCATATTGGATCCGCCATTTTGAAATTTTTCAAAATGACCTCAGATTCGTAATTGGCGTCCCGAAAAACCCCCCGAATATCGAGTTTCGTCAAATTTAAATGAATAAAAAAATGTGTGCATCTAAGGGTTAATATACTATTAGTCCTGTTTACCGAGCTGTTTACTGTGATAGCGGCATATTCATCAAGCTTGTAAATGGAGCAAATACTTTCAAAATTTTTTTGAAAAATTGGAAGTTTTACCTCTTATCATATGCTAAGAGAACCCAAAGTTAGAGAATTTTACATAATTCGTGTTTAAGTAACGTCTTGTTTAAATGAATTATTATGGTGATGAAAAAGATTTTCTTGATTTCATTATTAACGGTTCTTTTATAAATTTTGTTATAATTATTATACTTGTAGAATTTTCCTATACGGGGCCATTCGTATATTATACTTCATATTATTTTTAATCATTTATGACCCCTCTCCTTCCCCATGTCATATATTGTTACATACATTAGCGCCATTTTTTCTGCAGGGTGTCACAAATTGTTTGAATCCCCTCTACCCTTGAAGTGTGAAGTAATATGTATATGGACAACTCTTGCTTTGTTTTAGTTGAATTTGAACTTTAGCAAGAACCAATTGAATTTTTTTTAGATTAATTTTCATTTTTGATAGTTTTTTGATTTACTTAAACACCTAAGTTAAACAAATTCTATCTCTTAAAACTTGATAGGAGGGGTAAATGTAGAGTAACTTTTAATATTTACAAAGTAAAATCCAAATTACTGTTTATTTCTGCTCTGCAAATTTTACTACTTTCGGAGTAAATTTTGTATAGTTTAGTAATTTTTACAGAAATTTACTTCAAACGTAGCAAATTTTTACTTATAGAAAATTTTTTCTCCTTAGGAGTAGTCAGAAATGCGCAGAAGTACCTGAAAGTTCAGGTTTTACTACAAATGAAATAAAGTAACTTTTCCTATACTTTCATAGTAAAACCTAAACTGACAGAAACTTTTGCGTCTTTGTGTCTACTAGTATACTATTTTCGGAGTATATGTTGCAACGTTCTAAGTAAATTTTTGTAATAATTTAAGTGAACTTTGAACGTCGCTGCTTAGGTTATATTATGAAAGTTAATAGTCAAAGTTACTCTACTTCTTTTTTCCCTGTAAAAAGTATAGTAAAAGTTACATTATTCATTTCTTCCATCATGAAGCTGAAATTGTCACTCAGTTACCAGCATTTACTTATTTTTGGAAATTAAATTTTAAAGTTAAATATTTTTTATGAAGCTGCAACATGCACTTAGTTATCAGAACTTGCTTAGTGTTCAAAAATTTTATGTTGGGTTTAAACAAAAAAAATATTTAACTTTATAATTTAATTTCCAAAATTAAGTGCGGGTGCTGATAACTGGTTTTTAAAACGTTTTGAAATTAAAACTTTGTATTATAAAATCATTTTTTGGACTTAGAAGTAAATATAGAGAAATAAATAATTTTGATTGTGTACATAAAGTTTAAACGTTTCGGTTAAAAGTTAAATAGGAAGTTTATCTTTATTATTTTTGGAGAAGATGCCTGTTATGTTCTTTATTATTTTTTATACATTCTTGAGAGAACGAGAGAACTCAACGCTTTCTGTACTGAATTTTTTGTTTTATTTATAATTTCTAGTTTTTAGCTTCAGGCTAATAAAGATTCGATAGGTCTCTTCTGACAGATTCAAAGATTCTGATAATTTTTCTGGTCCAGAAGTCTTAACCGCACGTATAGTGTCATACATAGAGTCGAAGTTACGCTTTTCCGCGAACCATTAAAGAGCAGTACTCACCCCGCGATTATAAGCAATAAAAATGGCAATACGAGTCTATGGCAGTCTGGTATCCGCAATATTGCCATTATTGGTGTAGCAGTATATAACTAAAGGTTTCTTCTATTCTTCCTTTCTCGTTCACTATTTTCTTCTCCCACCCACCTCTATATTTGGCTTCAACTCTTGACTCTGATGAAAACGGTTCCTACATGTATATACTTATAGGTGTATACCTATATGTATGTATTTATGTGTAAAGCTAAGATGTTGCCTCTCGACCCAGTGTAGTTTATCCAGGGGACACTTAGTAGCACTTTATCTTAATGACCAGGGACGCGCGTACCGTTAATGGGTTCCTTTAAAATTAGCGTCACGCCTTCAAAAATTTTTCGAGTCCCTTATATATATATATTCTATATTTACAACATCATTATTTAGCACTAAGGGCACAAATTGTCTCGTTCGTCTAAATTTCGATGAATTATAGGTACTTTCAAAATTTTCTTTTGTTCGATTTCAAATCATAAAGATACACATATATAGAAAAATTTCTCTTCGAAGAAGAAAATTATTATTTTAGTTCATTGAATTTTGCGTCTATTATTTTCAAGTATAAATTTCTTGTCTCTTATAGTAAATTGAAAAATGGTTATAAATATGTCTTGAATATAGTGCGCATTACGTCATTAGGTATTTATATAGACTAAATTGCAGTTGTCAAGAACAATAATTAATGTTCCTAATAAGAGAATGACGATTATTCATTGTTAACAATTAGTTTGAGATAAATAAATAATGCAATAAAAGATATAGCGCATTTAGTTCACAGATCGTTTACCGGTCAAGAACTATTTATATAAGAATATTTCACAACCATTCAGCCGCAAGTGGTTTTGTGTCGAGAACCGTAGTGAGAGCAAAAAAAAAAGAAGAAAAAAAAACAAGCCAATGGGCTTGCAATTTTGCTGCATCATTTTGTACGGATGTTTATTCGACTAGTCAACCGAGTCGGTCAGCCATTCAATGTTGGCTATTGTTTTAAATGCATACTTGTTGTACGAAGTAAATTAGCCTGATTTCCCCTCTAATTTGTCACTGTGTCGTTTGCTCATAAAATATATATAAAAAAAAGAATTATTGTACCCCTTATAATACACATAAATGCGAGCATAAATGTGGATACATAGTTTAAATAACGGTAAATGTTTTTATACGCGTGCGCTTGTTTTTTTTGCTATGATTGAGAATTCGTTTTTTGCAATATATATGAAAAGTGTGTCGAGTTTTGTTGATAATGTAAAGTATGTGTCATTGATAGGTGGTATCATTGGTATAATTTTAAATTATTTTTGAATGATGTTTGACAGTCGTTTAATCATATACAGGTGGATGAATTGAAAAATGTGCTATTTAAATTTTGACTAACTAGTTTTTGAGAGACTTGAAAGTTATGTATACACTATATATCTTTAACTCACCTTCAGGGTACCGGAAGTCAATTGGCCAATTTGCAGGCGAATTGCCGATTACAAAAGCTGAAAATGTTACTTCAAGGAAACAGTAACGAACAGGTGAATATACGCGCACGCAGATAAAATAAAATCTTATAATCTCGTTCCGGGAACTGCCTCAGAACAAATGGCCCTTAGCCTCTGGCGATCTTTTTCCTGAAAACATTGGCGTGGGCAAATCTATACTTAGTCTTATTAAAACAATTGAATTTCATTTTCCCAAACATTCTTCTTCAATTTTAATTGTTTCTTCTTTTCTTTATGAAAATTAATGAAATCCTTTTTGAGGAGCTTAGGTGATTTAAACTGTTCTTCATAAATTAATCCCCTAGGATTATATTTATCCATTGTTTTCGTTTTCGAATATTTTCAATAATGCTCTTTTCCTGGAGAATATAGTAGGAAAGTTAATTAGTTAATAATAAAGAAAATAAAAAAGAAAGCATTCGATGGTAACAACGGGAAAAATTTTCACCTGGAACAACTACAAATTTCGGTTATTTGAATCAAATAACCGATCAAATAAATTTCTTTTCAGTATTAAAATAGGATTTTTGAAAGATTGTACACAAGTTATGAAGCGATTTCAGTCAGTCGGAAATAGTATTCGGAATAAAACGAATTTATAAATGTTATTCTCCAGTTTGTGAACAAGATTTGAAAAGTATTTTTCCTTTTTACTTCGGTCATTATTTTACCGGTCGTTGAGCTCGTGGCATCGTCAGTGATCGTTCTAAGAATCGTTCAAGCACGTGAATTATGCCAGTTGTGCCTCTAATCGATAAAACGGTTAAAGAAGCACCTCATCTCAATAATCATTTTAATTGGCACATTTTCAGGCAATTCCATTTTAATGCTTTTATTACTTTTTTTTGTTTCTCTCATTTGGAAACGTATTTTCTAGCCTTGTCAGTTTCTAAATGTTCCACGAAGTATTTCATTGATACCAATAAACAGTTACTTCCGGTATAGTTCATCGTAAGAAAATAGCAGTAATTATTAGGGGTCGAATAGCGAATAAAATGGCAACATAAATTTTTTCGGTTAAATAAGTTGTTGGTCTAAAAGTGAAAGTTATTTGTTGGTTTATATATTAAGAGGAATAATAGAAAAACAAATATTTTTCAATGCTATTGCTACCTTTTTTTTGTATACGCGGCTATAACATTTTCACTTAATATGAAACTTAATGTTTTTTATTGAATTCTTATTGTTTTTGTTTTATGATTTAGTTAGAAATTGAACCAAATCGAAATTTATTTACGCACAAGTAGAGAAATTTTAAAACATTATGATTAACAAAAAAAAATTTTTTTTAGAAAATTCTCAATTTTCGTAAGGAAATAATTAGCATGAATTCTATTTATTAATTTGAATTGTTTTAATAAAATTCAAAGTTTCTTAAAAATAAAAGGAAGAAAATGTTTATAAATTATATTTGTCAATTACAAATTTAATTGAAAATGATACTGAAAATTTTCAAATTTTCAGAAAATAAAGGAAAAAATTTTATTGAAAAAAATGTTCTGTTAAATTTATTTACGAATATCTTTAATTGTAATATTATTCGAAAACAATAATTTCTTTTTTAAATATTGTAAATATTTAATGATTATTATTTTTTCGTAGGAATTAAAATTCTTTAAAACATTAAAATTCAAACCTTTTTGAAATTAATTAACTTTAAAAACATTTTTATAAAATATAAAGAAAACAGTTGAATAATTCGTAGAATTTTAAAAAAATTAGTCGAAGATTCGGAGTAATCGATTTCTTCATGTTTTATAATAATTAAAGAGTATCGAGTAATAAAATAATTATTTTGTAATATATAAGAATATTGTTACTGTAAATTTTTAAAAATTATTTTCATATTATATTATCTAAAATTTAAGCTGAAATTCATTTTCAAATCAATTTTTATTAGAAAATTCTACGAGAATTCAATTATTTAAATAGAAAATTAAACTATTTATTGAATAATTAAATGTTTCTTTAAATTTAATTCCCATAAAGAATTTTATCAACAAATTTTAAAATAATTTAATTCTTTCGACGAATTTTAATAAAAATTTTAAGAATAATTACATTTTTCGAGAAATTTAATTAAAATTGTATTAAAAAGTATTGGAATTCTGCGATGAGTTTTATTATTTCTGAAAATAATTGAATTATTGATTTTAATAAGAATTCCTGACTTTTCCGTGTATTTCCTATGTCAGAATATATGATTATTATAATTATAATAATATTAAAACTATATATTCCAATTTATATTTTATTTTTATAGAAGAAATTTGAATTAAAAATTTTTACGTTTTATTATTTTTCAAATTGCTAATTTTATTTACAAAAGTGAGCGAGAAGTCAGCCGCCCGAGAATTGTTGCTAGTTTATAGAGTAAATGAGATTAAATTCCGTAATTTTATTTTTGGGTCGCATTCTTATTTGCGTAAATTATTTACATCAAATTAAACTATTATAAAATTAAATTAATTAGAATATTATTAATTTTGAATTAATCAGATAATTTTATTTATTTTAGTTTAAAATAAAATCAATGAAAAATAATTTCATTAAAAAGTGTAGAAAGAATTACTAGCTAATTGACTTAAATTTATCTGATATTTGCAGAAGAGAGTTTTTGAGTAGAATTTTCAGTATTAATACATATATAAAACTTTGATAAGAACTGGATGAATTGATGAAAAAAGAAAATTCACATGTTCAATTATAAATTTATTGAAGCGCGGATTTATCGGAAGACGATGAGTTTTCATCGGTTTTCGTTAGGAGTTAATTAAATTTTCGCTACCCTAATTGGATGGACGACCGATAGATAGATCGCGGTAGCCGTTAGGTGCAAGATGCGAAGGGGATTTTATCTGTCAACGGAAGATGGAGTGAAGCTCTGGTGAATAGAGACACGTTGAGTTCTGGGATTACCCTTGCACGAAACTAAACGACTTATCTCGTATCGACGATTTCGTACTCAGTCTAACAAGTAGAAATCAATTGTAAATGTTACTCTATGGCGTTTCAAAGTTTTATCTGTCAAAATAGTTATTAAATTATATATTTGTAGGGAAGTTGGAGAAAAAAAGTTACCTAGTTTTTAAACAAAAAAATTGCATTAACTTTTGCAGACTTCGTACTAATCTACTAAAACGTACTATTTACTACTTTTTACGATTTGATATTATTTTGATATATTATTAATATAGTTGGAATAAAAAAATTATTTTCAAAAAGTTTAATAAAATTCTTTCAAACGATTCAATTATTTAAAAAAATTTATCGAATTGCAATTACATATTTTCAATATCTAATATTTTAATAAAAAAAAATTCTCAATAGAATTTAATTATTTAAAAAAAAATTTTTATATAGTTCTTTACAAATATTCAATTATTTTCATGCAAATAATACAATTTTTGCGCAGAAATTAAATTATTTAAAACACAATTTTTTAAATATTTTTTCGAAAAAGGTCAAAAAATATTTAAAAGTACGATTATTAAAAAAATCTTTGCTATAGAATTCAATTATTTTTGTAAATAATAAAATTCTTCACAGGAATTTAATTAATTTAAAAATTTTAATAAAATTCGTTGGAAGAATTCAATTATTTTCATAAAATAAAAATTTTGGAGGAGTTACAAATTATTGCAGAAATTGTTTTTAAAAATAATAAAATTCTTGTTAGGGATTCAATTAATTTCATAAATAATAAAACTCATTACAGAATTTCAATTATTTTTAATACAATAATAATCAATAATTTAATAATAAATTCCTCAAAAAATGCAATTATTCTTGAAAATTTTTACTAAAATTCGTCGAAAGAAATAAATTACTTTTAAAAATTTTGATATAATAATTATGTTTGTATTAGAATTTAATACATATTTTGAATACATTTCTAATTAAATTTTTTGAAAGAATTAAATTATTTTCAAAAATTGTAATTAAATTTTCTGAAAGAATTTAATTATTTTCAAAAATTGTAATTAAATTTTCTGAAAGAATTTAATTATTTTCAAAAATTTTAATTAAATTTCTTGAAAGAATTAAATTATTTTCAAAAATTTTAATTCTGAAAGAATTAAATTATTTTCAAAAATTTTAATTAAATTTCTTGAAAGAATTAAATTATTTTCAAAAATTTTAATTAAATTTCCTGAAAGAATTTAATTATTTTCAAAAATTTCACAGGTTTACAAATTAATAATTTTTTTTTGCCAATCGAACAAAACATTTTTTTTCAAATAGTAAGTGTTTTTTGAGTAAGAAAATCATAGTTTCAATTTTTTTCCCTCGTGCAGTTTTTCTGTAGCTTCAAATGTTACATTTTCGAGGTGCGACGCCACTTAAACTTACCTGTAGGAAAATTAGCTTATCAAAATATAATAAATGAGGTATCATTTGAAAGGTTATTAATAAATTACCTTTCGATCCATAGATTACAGAATAAAATTCAACAAAAATTGAGAGAGTTACAGTCGATTAAAGATGAAATTTCATGCCAATTTTGATAATTTTTAGACATTTGAGAGTAACTTCTACTATTTTTTTCTACATCAAACAAGAAAGAATGTTTAGGTTTTAATTTTTTTATTGATAGACTATATCATTACACAAGTTTTAAGCCCTTGTGGACCTAGATTGGATTAAAAATGCCAATTCTACAATAAAATTAGAGAACGAAACTACATTCTTCATTTTTAGTATCCCTTAAACATTTGCAGCAAAAATTAAAGTAATAAAATTTAGTTAAGCTCTAAAGTTACTAAAATCGTAAAATCACTAATCAAGAGTTTCTGAAGTCGTAGATTTCGAATGCAATGTTAGTTTTGCAAATTTCAAAATGGCGGATCCAATATGGCGGACAAATTTTTAAAAATCGATTAAATTCGTCTTAAATTCGTTACTCGGGGATTTTCGGGGTTGCTGATTACGAATTCGATGTCAGATTTCAAAAATTAAAAATGGCGGATCCAATAGGTGCGAATTCAACGGATTTTAAAAAACTCGTTCACCATTATGAATCCATCATTTTCAATTTTCGAAATCCGACATCGGATTCGTAATCAGCAACCCCGAAAACCCCCGGGTAACGAATTTAAGACGAATTTAATTGATTTTTAAAAATTTGTCCGCCATATTAGATCCGCCATTTTGAAATTTGCAAAACTAACATTGCATTCGAAATCTACGACTTCAGAAACTCTTGATTAGTGATTTTACGATTTTAGTAACTTTAGAGCTTAACTAAATTTTATTACTTTAATTTTTGCTGCAAATGTTTAAGGGATACTAAAAATTAAGAATGTAGTTTCGTTCTCTAATTTTATTGTAGAATTGGCATTTTTAATCCAATCTAGGTCCACAAGGGCTTAAAATTTGTGTAATAATATAGTCTATCAATAGAGAAATTAAAACCTAAACATTCTTTCCTGTTTGATGTAGAAAAAAATAGTAGAAGTTACTCAAATGTCTAAAAATCATCAAAATTGGCATGAAATTTCATCTTTATTACATTTTGACAAGCTAATTTTCCTATAGGTAAGTTTAAGTGGCGTCGCACCTCGAAAATGCAAAATTTGAAGCTACAGAAAAACTGCACGAGGGAAAAAAATTGAAACAATGATTTTCTTACTCAAAAAACACCTACTATTCGAAAAAAAAATGTTTTGTTCGATTGGCAATTTCACTGTAAACCAGTGTTTTAATTAAATTTCTTGAAAGAATTAAATTATTTTCAAAAATTTTAATTAAATTTCCTGAAAGAATTTAATTATTTTCAAAAATTTTAATTAAATTTCTTGAAAGAATTAAATTATTTTCAAAAATTTTAATTCTGAAAGAATTTAATTATTTTCAAAAATTTGAATTAAATTATTTTCAAAAATTTTAATTAAATTTCTCGAAAGAATTTAATTATTTTCAAAAGTTTTAATTAAATTCTTCGTAACAATTCAATTATTTTAAACAGTTGATTATGTTATTTTTTTTAAGAATTCAATTTTAAGATTATTGATTTAAAATTGAATTTCAGTTAAAATTTTTTATAATAATTGAATAATTTTATTAAAAAATTTCAACAACAAAAAATTGTTAACTTTTGGAAGAATTGCAGTTTGTAATTTTTAGAAATATTTAAATTTCAAAAAAGCTTTACATTGAAATCATTTAAAATATTTTAATTTCTCTGGAAAATTGTATAGGTATTTAAATATTTATTTAAAACAAAATTATTTTAGTTTTAATATAATTTAATTTAGAAATTATGAAAAAATTGAGTAGTCGAATTAAATTTTCGATAGCGACTCTTTTACTACTTTTTTGTATTATATTGATTGTATTATTTTTATGTTTTTGTTTTGCTTATTATAATCAAACACTCTTTTTATATTGTGGCCTAATGGCTAAGCCATTAGGCCAATCAAATACTTTTAAGATCTTTATTAATTAAAGTATATGGCTTTATAAATTTCTCTTATCTTAAATAAATAATTAAAATTTTAATATAATTTACAATAATTACAGTAATAGTGATATTAATTTGTGATGGTGATATTAATTTAACACGAGTAATTGAGAATTGTATCCTTTTTTACTGTATAGTATAATTTATATGCAACAGAGTGAAAAAAAGAATTAAATTTATTAAATAATTGCAATATTTTAATAAAATTGAATACAATATGTATGAGTAATTGAGTATTGGAATGGAACAATGTATATGTTGAATATAATACACTTAAAACTTAGCGCTAATCAGAAACCAATTACTGGAGGCGGGTCAGAATGAGTTTAATCACATTAAATATTAAAATGTCGTCACTACGTCCCTATGGGCCATAACACAAATATATTTGACTCTCGTGTGTATCCATGCGATTTACTCGTTGTTCTAAGGCATATGTGTGCCCCTATTTCAAACACATGACCACATGAAGCGTTTTCCTATGAGCAATGTTAGACTCATGGGAGTATTCTCTTTGATGTTCATTCTACTTCATAAGTCAATCACCATATAAATACAACTACACTTGTGCATATGGTGTACATGTACGTGAACTCTGTTTCCCATCGAGTGACGCTTATTTATTCAATTTTAGAAAAATTACATTCAAATTGTTTCCAGTTAGAAATAGTTTTCAACGGAAAAAATAATTTCAAGTGTATAAGGGTTAGATGTTAAAAATTCTTTTAATGTTAGTTATCAAGATATAGTCAACTATTTTGTATGTGTTTGTGTGTGTAAATTTATTTGTTAGATGAAAGTGGGATTTTTTCCCTCGGGGTTGCTGCAGTATCTCGACTAATACTTACTAGTAAGTGATTAAAGCATTGGAAAAATAAGACCAGTTGAAGCAATTCTACATAAACACGTGCTCATGTAATTGTTACTTCTCGTACGAGGCGTATGGCTTAAGGTTATACATAGCAAATTGACTTGATTGTTTTGTCAATTATTTATCGTATGGTGCGCATTTTACGCTCGTTGTTAAAAGTCTCTTCATGTGTTACATTTCTCGAAGAAAGATTAGGTTTGGAATTTAAGAAATTATTTTATTCAAATTAAAAATTACTTTTCTATTTTTCTATTTTCCTATCAAATAAATATTTACTTGAATTAAATAATTTTTATTCAAGTCAATCAAATTGTATTTAAAACAATATTTTTAGTATTTGAAGCAAATACCATTTAATTAATTTGAATAAAAGTATTTGATTCAAGTAAATATTCAAGTAAATTTTATAATTCAATTATTTTGATAAATAATACAATTCCATGGTTGACACAGGGTCTGGAAATCCTGTAAAGGTATGGAATTTAGGAAAAGGCATGGAAAACCTGGAAATAGTATGGAATTTAAAACCATTTCTGGAATTTTGCCTGTTTTAAAAGATTTTTAAGGAAATTTTGTTCTAGGTATTGTTTAGGATTAGTAATAAATTTTTTGATTAACAACTGTTAGTAAACAGAAGATAAAGTTCGCTCAAATATAATTTTTCATCTTCTGCTGATTATCGGATGTGGTTACTTTTTATAAATTGTGAATTAAATTAATTATGATGACCCAGATATTAATTGGAATTGTTCCAGCAATATTTAAGGACCAGTTAAAAAATTTTGGATTCACAATTGTTAGTAAACAGAAGATGAAGTATGCTCAAAAATAATTTTTCATCTTCTGCTGATTATCGGCTGTGGTTACTTTTTATGAATTGTGAATTAAACAATTTTTTATGACCCGGATATTAATTGAAATTGTTTTAGCAATAGTTTAGGACCAGTTAAAAAATTTGATGACCAACAATTTTTAGTAAACAGAAGATAAAGTATGCTCTAATATAATTTTTCATCTTCTGCTGATTGTCGGCTGTGGTTACTTTTTATGAGTTGTAAATTGAATTAATTTTAATGACCCAGATATTAATTGGAATTGTTCTTGTAATAGTTTAGGACCAAAAAAAAATGTTTGACTAATTGTAAGAGTTGTTAGTAAACAGAAGATAAAGTTTTCTCAAAAAATAATTTTTCATCTTCTGCTGATTATCGGCTGTGGTTACTTTTTATGAATTGTGAATTTAATTGATTTTGATGACCAAGACATTAATTGGAATTGTTCTAGCAATAGTTTGGGACCAAGTATTATTTTTTTTTTGAATTTAACAAAATGTCTGGAATTTTTTTTTTTTAATTTTTTTAGAAAATTTTAACTTAAATTAAAAAAATGTTATCTCATTGTCATATAAAAATTTTCCGCAATTCAATGATTTTTATGATCTACTATTTTCATAAAATTTTCAATCAGAATTCAATTATTTAAAAAACAATTTGTAAAAATCTTTGTAAGAATTCAACTCTTTTCATGAATAATAAAAATTTCTCAGGAATTCAATTATTTAAATTAGAATTTGCATAAAATTAGTCGAAAGAAATCCATTATTTAAAAAATTTTATAAAATTCTTTGCGAGAATTAAATTATTTTTATAAATATTTAAATTCTTTCATGAATAATAAAATTCGTTGCTGGAATTTAATTTATTAACAGGATAAGAAAGAAGTAAATGTTTTTGATGAAAATTAGGAAAAAGTCAGGAAAGTAAAATATAGAATAGAATTTTTGTCAGTTTTATAACGTTTCTAAAACGAGATTTTTTGGTCAATAAGATTAATTTTTCGATAGCTACTTTTTTTACTACTTTTTTAGAATTAATTATCGAGTGTGAAGTCTGTGATGATTTGAATCAAATTAATTTTCCTTTCAGTGTAAAATTAATTTTATTGATTAATCATTTATTATTAACAAAATTATTTTTTTGATTGTTATTATTTATTATCAATATGAAATAAATTTAATTGATTCTATTGCTTTTGTTGCAAAATGGCTTTTAGAATTAACACTAATCCTTGTATGATATGATGTTTAGAGTTCCAACCATGAAAAAAGTAAAGAAAGAGAATAGCAGTAAATGCGTTGACGGCGTGACTTTGGGTCGTAGTATCATTTCGTATAAATTCATAAATCAGGCAATCATCCTAAATGGTAGGTGTACAGTGAAGGATTAAGAGAGTGGTTGTCGCTTTTTTGAACAATCGTGTGCCGAGTTTATTTCTGTCATCTATCATTTGTCGCGAGAAAGTAAGAATATACAACAGTTATGTTATTTTTTCACTTTTACCGTGGGACAATATTTTTAACAATTAAATAAAACAGTTTTTTTTAGAGTTTTTTTGAAACAAATTTTTCAAGCATTTAAAAAATTAGTTTAAATTAACTTTACAAAAATTTCTGAAAAAATTTATTTGATTCAAATAATATTTAAATGACTTAATTAAAAATTATTTGATACAAGTAAATATTTATTTGCATAATAATAGAAAAGTAATCGGTTATTTGAACCAAATAAATATTTATCTATAATGAAATATACAAGTAATCGTTTCATAGAAAAATTTGGTGAAATTTTTATGTAGGTGAAATGTTTAATGATATAAAACGTACTGCCTCCTATATGTAAAAGCTGCTTGTTATTTTAACATAAAATTCGGTGTTAAAATTATACTTAGTATTTTCTGTGTTATTTGAATCAAATTAACTTTTTTTTTAATGTAGAAAGTTTAATTTATAAATATCCTCTCAATTTTTAAAGTCCTTCAAAAGATAATTGTTGGAGAATGCTGATGGCAAATAAGGGCAAAATTTTCAGATTTAAATGAAAGAAATAGGTTTTTTCTGCTCTGATTTAAAATCTTGGTTTGGTTAGAGAACAAAATGGATAAACGACAAAGTTTCCAATTTTTGGAGTTAATTAGATCATCTTCTGTAAAAGTTCCCATATACTCTTGTATACAGGTCTAACCGCAAACAATCGGAAATAGAAATGTCGGGTTCTCTTGTCTAGAAACGAGTCTTCGTTTCGCGGACAGGAAGTAAAGTGGGTATATAGTACTTAACGACCTATGCTTAGAAACGTATTTCAAGAAATAACGTGGCGTAGAACCTAATGGAAACGAAAATTGGTCATTTACCTTTCTATTTTCGACATAATCGCGAAATGTCGCTCAGTAAAAATATGTTTTTCGTTCTTTTTGAAAAATAGTTAATTTTTTTTATTTATTAAATTTTCGGTTAGTTATTTAAAGAGTTGTTTATTTAAAGGGCAGGGTTTCACTTGATAATTTCAAAATTAATTAAATTTTAAAAGAATTGAGTTTACAATTTTCAAAAGCAGATGAACTTTTAAAGATTTTGATTTAAAATTATGTAAAATTTCAATTTTAAATGAATTTAATTAGAAATTTAAAAAAACACTTAGAGTTAGTAAAAATTTTTAAAACTAAAATTCTTCTGAAATTAGTTAAATTTTTTAATATATATTTAATTGATTATTAAAAATAATGGATTTATAGAAGAATTTTAGTTAAAAACACTAAAACAAATTGAATTTTGAAGCAATTACAAATGATTGCGGAAATTCAATTATTTTCAAAAGTAGTGAAATTCTTCTCAGAAATTCAATTATTTTCAAAAATTTTCATAAAATTCTTGGCAAAATTTTAATTATTTTCAAAAACTTTCCTCAATTTAATGATTTTTAATATCTACTACTTTAATAAAAATTCCTAAAAGAATTCCATTAGTTACAAAAAATTTTAATAAATTTGTACGCAAACATTTAATTATTTTCATAAATAATACAAATTTCACAGGAATTCAATTATTTACAAATTATTTTTATATAGTATTCAATTATTTTCATAAATAATAACATTTTTTACAGGGAATCAATTATTTTCATAAATAATAAAACTCAATGCTGAATTTTAATTATTTTTAATACAATAAATAGAATTCCTCGAAAAAAGTTATTATTCCTAAAAATTTAATTAAAATTTATCAAAGATATTTAATTATTTTAACAACCTTTGCTACAATTTATTTATTAGAATTTAAGTATTAATTTACATACATTTTTAATTAAATTTCTTTAAAGAATAAAATTGTTTTCAAAAATTTTATTGGAATTCCTCGAAAAAAGTTATTATTCTTAAAAACTTTATTAAAATTTATCAAAAAAATTTAATTATTTTAAAAACTTTTGCTATAATTTATTATTAAAATTTAAGTATTATTGCTTCCTCATAGAGGAAGGATTGTATTTTTAATTAATATTTAATTAAATTTATTTAAAGAATAAAATTATTTTTAAAAATTTTAATGCAATTCTTTGCGTAACAATTCAATTTTTTTCCAAATAATTTTAATAAAATTCTTTGCAGAAATCCAATTATGTATAAAAATTTACAAAAATTTTCGTCAAAATTTCAATTATCTTTACAAATAATAAAATTTTTCTCTGAAATTCAATTATTTTCAAACTTTTAATAAAACTGTTGGCAGAATTTTAATGATTTTTAATATACTTTTCATCAAATTTTTCGAAAAATGCAATTATTCTTAAAAATTTTACTAAAATTTGTCAAGAGAATTCAATTATTTAAAAATTTGTTGATAACATTCTTTATGAAAATTCAATTTTAAGAAACATTCAATTATTTAATAAAATATTTATTTTTATAGTTAAATAATTAAATTCTCGTAGAATTTTTTAATTAATATTGATTTAAAAATGAATTTCAAATTAAAATCTGTGAAAATTTGAACTTTTCATACTTTTAATTAAGAATTCTATAGAATTAATTTTTCTTAATAAGTTTAATGGAATTTTTTTTTAATTATTAGAAGTTTTTAATTTCTAATATGTATATTTAATTGAAGAATGTCAGAATAATCGAAATTTCGTAAAATAAAATTGTAAACAAAAGAATTTGAAAGTTCACAAAGAACTTTTTCAAGAATTATTTTAAAAAATTGACTTAAAGAAAAATTTCAGTTGAAAATTCTAGAAATGAATAATGGTAATGATGAAAATAATTTTTGAAGAAGTTACAGTAACAAAGTAGTAAGTTTTAATTATTATATGTTATTGAATTAAAAATTTTTAAATATCTTAATTTCTATAAAAAAATAATGATTGAATATTTATTTAAAAATGAAGTTATTGATGTTTTCGAATAATTTTCGTTTTAAAAACCTGGAAAAGTCAGGGAATTTGAAAAGAGCAAAAGCGTGGCAACCCTGAAGGGTTATTTATTTAAAAGGTTATTTATTTAAATTTAGATTATCTTTTCGTTAAGGAATTGGATTCTAATTGGATTTTATAGCGTTTTCTAAGATTCTAAAAATGTTATAAGATTGGTAACGTTTTCAGTAAGAACATGAGAATCGCATTGAACTTAATTCCGCCCTGAAGACGCAAAAGCTTGTGTAGATAAACTAAACGGTGTATATTTATTGGACAGGCATAGGAGTTATTGCAATTGCTTTTCTCACTTTTCTACCTACGTTTCAAAACAAATTTGATCTACACTCACAATTAGCTTAAAGGCCCCTTTTAAGATAAACATTCTTCTAAGTGAACAATAATTATTTTCTAAAACATTGTAAGAATGTCCTCTCATTTTCTCTCTAATTTCCTTACAAGACCCGCGATTATAAATTAAATAAAATCACTTTTTCGAATTATTTTTTTTTCAATGAATTCCCGCAAGACTTTGGCAAAGACAATGAATCTTTTATAAGTAAAAGGTTACTGTTAAAAAGTTATTATATTTTTTTTCAGTCTGATAACTCTATTTCGTCGTTTTGAAAATGAGTTCTTACAAAGTCTCATTAATTTGGGGATAAAATTAGAAGCAAAATGTTTTTCTTTTTAAATGAGAGACACTTTAATTTTGAGGGCGGTATACAAGTTGGTTGATTGCATTTTAAAGAGAAGTTTGTCTTTAAATTCGTGTGCGTAATGATAATGGAACTGAAGAGTCTAGTTTTACGACAAAAAGTAGAAAAATCACAAAGGGTCTTTCCGGCAAGATTACAGGGCAGGAAACGCGCCGAGCGTTGGCAGCTAAACTATCGTAAATACCGATGGCAATTTTAAAACTTGCGCGTCGCCTGACTTTTCTCTCATTGGTCCGAAACAAGACACATTTTCTTCATTAACATTTAATTTCTTTCTCGCAAAGTGGAAGTTTGTTGTTTGTTTATTACTCATATTATTGTCTTTTTGTAACGTTAATGAATTGGTTACTTTTATTTCTTTTTACGTATTTTTAAACAATAGTAGGTACTAAGGATATTAATTAGTAAGAAATTAGTATATTAATCAGTAAATTAGAATTAAAATAAGTAAATTAATTAATCGGTAAATAAAATCACAAGAGCAAGAATTGTTATTCTGTGATGTCTTCTTCGTTTGATTATAAAAAAGGTCGAAAATGTTGTTAAAATTCTTATTGAGAATCAAAATAAATTTACACTAAAAAAATGTATTTGATTCAAGTAAACAACTTTTGGTCAAGAATTTTTATTAAAAGTACTGGAAAAAATTTAAGAATAATTAATTAATTAATTAATAATTAAATAAATTATTTTTTTGGAAATAAATTTTTAGAATTTATAAGAAAATTCTGAATTATCGAGTCTTTTTTTTGCCTCATAAACTATGAAATTGACAAGAATTCTAATACAAACCTTCAATTTTTTCTATTTCTGAAAATAATTTCTTTTCAAATAACTGAATTCTTGAAGAACTATTATAAAATTATTACTTAAAAATTATTTAAAAATTAATTTTACTTAAAAATTTCAAAATTAATTAAATTTTAAAAGAGTTGCTTTTACAATCTTCATAAATAGATGAACTTAAAAAGTTTCAATTTAAAATTTTAGAAAATATCAATTTTTAATGAATTAAAATAGAAATTTTTTAAAAACAATTGATTACATAAATTTAATTATTTTCATAAGTGATAAACTTCTTCGCATAAATTCAATTATGTTCAAAAATTAATAAAAACTCTCGTCAAAATTTCAATTATCTTTATAAATAATAAAATGCTTCTCCGAAATTCAATTATTTTCAAAAAATTTAATAAAATTCTTGGCAAAATTTTAATTTAATTATTTTCAAAAATTTTCCTCATTTCAATTATTTTTATTATCTAGTATTTTTACTAAATTTTCCAAAAGAATTCAATTAAAAATTATAATAAAAATTTCACAGGAATTCAATTGAATTTTATAAATTTCTTCACACCAATTGAATTATTTTTAATTTTTTAATGAAGTTTCTCGAAAGAATTCAATTCAGAGAATTGAAAAAAATAGTTCTGATAAATTTAATTATTTCGAAAAATTTAAATAAAATTCTTTTAAAAATTCTATTATTTAAAAAAAATTTTGACAAAATTCTTTACAAGATTTAGTTATTAAAATTGCAATTTTAATAAAATTTCCCTATACAATTTAATTATTGTCAATACAATTCATCTTAAGAATTCAATTATTTTCACAAATAATGCATTTTTATGGGATTTCAATTATTCAAAAAAATTACAATAAAGTTCTTCGCAAGAAATTAATTATTTTCATAAATAATACATTTTTTTAAGAATTCTATTAATTAAAAAATTTTTATAAAATGCTTTATATAAATTTGAAAAATTATAATAAAATTGTTCATAGAATACAATTATTTTCGTAAAATATAACATACTTCCTAGGAATACAATTATTGTCAAAAATGTTTGTTAAAATCTTCGAAACAATTCAATTACATATTTTCGTAAAAAATAAACTTCTTCTAAACAATTCAATTATTTAAGAAATTTAAATAAAATTCTTCCCAAGAATTAAATATTCTTTTCAAAAATAAAAATTTTCACAGAAATTCAATTATTTAAAAAAAAGAATTTAATAAAATTCTTCGTCAGATTTTAATTATTTGCATAAATAACAAAAGTTATCGCAGAATTTAAATTATTTTTTGTATGATTTTAAATAAAATGATAGAAAATTGCATTTATTCTTAAATTTTTTTTTTTAAATTCGCCGAAAGAATTCAATTATATTTAAAAATTTTGATGAAATTCTTGGCAAATTTTCAATTCTAAGAAATATTTAATTATTTAATAAATTATTTATGTTTGTGTTTAAATAATTGAATTCTCGAAAAATTTTCTAATAAAAAGTGATTAAAAAATGAATTTCACTTAAAATTTTAAATTCTAATTGAATATTAAAAGCATTATAGCGTAAATTTTTAGAAATAATTGAATTTAGAAAAGGGTTCAAATTAAAATCTTTGAAAATTTGAATTTATAGTTACAATGTTCTGATGATATAAAATAATGATTTTATCACTCTGTCATCTTAAATTTGTTATAAATTATGTATAGAAATTGATCACTCCGAGTCAAGACTCATCGGAGTGATTGATTTCTTCGTGATTAAATATTTATTTAAAATCAGAATATTCTTCAGGGTCAGGGAAAAAGTCATAATTTTGTTAGGAAATTAGGGAAAAACAAAATTAAATGTTTGTGGCAATCCGGTAAATTGCATTTGCGCTTCAAATATTTAAATTATTGGGTCAAATACATTTTATTCGATTGGAATAGAAATTATTTGCTTCGAGTAAATATTTATTTGATAATAGACAAGTAACCGAGTACTTGAATGAAATAATATTGTTTTTGAGTGTATAATTGAAATATTGAAGAAAAGTGTTAAAGTAAGAAAAATTAATTAACAGCACTAAAAGTGTTGTTGAAAATGTTATTAGGAAGATGGTTTATGTTTCACCACAATAAGTGCTAGAGATCCTCCGAGAGAAAAGTTAACTACTGTTTGACGAACCGAATAAGCTTTGTTGGACAAAGTATTAAGTAAGTGGATAGTAAAGGGAGAGAAGGACTTTTTTTATAGGTGGTCTAGTGATCTAGAATCTTTGGAAGGGGTGTCAGCATCCTGTCGCGCCTTCATCCATCCAGGAGTAAGAGAGAAAGAGAGGAAGATATAACTTTCATTCTCTCTTCATTCGGTCGGCATTTGTCCTCAAATAATTGGGCAGGACGGCGCTTAGTATCTTCTCTGCAATTATCGGCAGTAAACGTAGCCACATCCGGTAAGCGAAGACCCCACGACATTCGAGCTAGGCGAAGTATATAGGATCATTCTGGAGGAAATAAAACAATTGCCGGAATCGAAAGAAACCGACGATGTCCTTGTCCAGACTTTATTATCAGAAAAGTCTTTGAACCTGCCACTTTCCCATTTTCGCTTCCTTTCATATAACTGCTTTTTAGGTAGATTGATGATTAGGTAATTTTTTAAAAGATCGCTTTATTTATTATCTGCTTTTTCGGTTTTTATATTCTTTTTCGTTCTTAATTAGGTATCACTTGTTTTTCAATTAATTTGTTTATTGCAACTCCACTGATTGAAATCGTGAGAATAGAGTTACTGAAAATCAGTCAAATTTCACTGATCTTTGGTGCAATTTCATTGATTCAGACTTAGAGAGAATATCTTTGCTCTACATTGAGATATTTTTAAGTTTAATTTAAACATACATTATGTCTGATTTTAAATGATACGTAATCAATTTTCAAGTTTCAACTATAGATATAAAATTTGTAAACACACTGAGAAAAACTTATTTTACTCAAATAAACAATAGTTTATTTGGATCAAATAAGTAATATCTTGTCTGTTATCACATAAATATTTATTTTTTTATTAGATAATTTTTATTTATTTCAATTAAATGGTATTTGTTTCAAATACTGAAATTTCAATGTTGGTTCAGACTTTCTCAATCGGAATCAGTTAAAAGTTTTACTTAATTAAATCAGTGACTAACTTTTTGATATTAAATCAGTTGAAATTTACTGCACTCAGAAAAAAATTTGTTTGAAGCAACAACATTTTAATTCAATCAACGAAACAAATGTATTTTTATACAGTTAACAAAACATTTGCTTGGACCAATTAAAAACCTGTTTTAGATTAATCAAATTCTTTTTTCAAACCCAAAATTTATTAAAATGATCCAAATAATTATTTAAATGAAGTTCTATTTATTAGATTAAAAAAAACTTTGTTCAGAAGAACCAAAAATAACTTTTATACAACAAAATAAAATATTCCATTCAAACATAATTTTTTCTAAGTGTGATTCTTCAGTGCAAAAAATGTTCTACAAATAAATCAGTAAATTTTAACTGATTTAAAAACCAAAAGAGTCAGTCACTGATTCAAATTATTTAGAATTTTAACTGATTCAAATTTAGAAAGTATAATTTATTTAATTTATATATATAAAAATTATTCCATTGAAATAAATATCAATTTAATAATAATAGACAAGTAATCAGTTATTTAAATTAAATAAATTTTTTTTCCAGTCTATTTTTTAGTTTCAATCAGAACAGAAAAGTTTTCTTAAAAATTTTAAAAATTAATTCAATTTTAAAAGATTTGCCTTTACAATTTTCATAAATAGATAAACTTTAAAAGGTTGTAATTTGAAATGTTGTAAAATTTCAATTTTGAATGAATTAATTAAATAATAAAAATTTCACGGGAATTCTATTTTACAAATTCTTTATAAATTTCTTCGCAATAATTTAATTATTTTCATAACTAATCAAAATTTTGACAGAGATTCAATTATTTTCATAAATAATAAAACTCATCGCAGAATTTCAATTATTTTTAATACAAATTTTAATAAAATTCTTCGTAGAAATTTGATTAATTTCAATAATTTATCAAAATTCAATTATTTTAAATATCTATTATTTCAATACAAAAGAATTTAATTTGGTATTTAAAAATTCGTCTCAAGAATTAAATTATTTTCAAAAGTAATAAAATTTTTCGCAGAAATTCAATTATGGACAAAAGTTTAAAAAAATTCTCTTCAAAATTTCAATTATCTTTATAAATAATAAAATTTTTCTCCAAAATTAAATTATTTTCAAAAATTTTAATAAAATTCTTGGCAAAATTTCAATTATTTTCGAAAACTTTTCTCAATTCAATCAAATTTTTTTTTACAGAGATTCAATTATTTTTAATAAAATTTTAATCTAATTTCTCGGAAAATGAAATTATTCTTAAAAATTTAATTGAAATTCGTTAAAAAAATTTTAATTACTTATTTAAAAATTTGTCGTTAAAATTCTTTATGAGAGTTCAATTTTAAAAAAAACATTCAATTCTTCAATAAATTATTTATTTTTGTATTTAAATAATTGAATTCTCGTTGGAATTTCTAATACAAATCGATTTAAATATGAATTTCAGTTAAAATTTTAGATAATTGAATATTAAACTCTCTAAATTTGAATTAGTAAAAATGTTTTCTAATTTTAATTTGTGACTGACTTTTTGCTTTTGAATTCGCAGATTTTACTTTTAAACAGTCGTTTCTACTAACTTTATAGTAAACTATACTAATTCAAAAGCAAAAAGTCACTTACTAATTCCAATTAGTAAACATTTTCATTTTTACTGATTCAAATTTATAGAGAAACTATTGTAGCGTGAATTTTTAGAAATAATTGAATTTTGAAAAGGTTTCAAATTACAATCTTCGAATGTTTGAATTTTTCATACTTTCAACTGAAAGTTGTGAAGATTTAATTTTTGGAAAAAGTTTATTGTAACTTTTTTGAAATTATTTGAAGTTTTTATTGTCTAATATATAATTGATTGAAGAATTTCCGAATAATCGATGAAATTTTGTAAAATTAAATTGTAAACAAAAGAATTTGAAAATTTTTAATGTAATTTTTCAAAAATTATTAAAAATAATTAATTTAAACTTTGGGGTCATTCACATATTACGTGATAAATATTTTAGGTATTTTAGACCCCCTCCCCCCCTGCGTGATACTTTTTCTATAGTTTAGTATAGAAAATTTGTTAAAGCGTGATACTTAGTTGACCCCCCTCCCACCCCTAAATGTATCACGTAATATGTGAATGACCCCTTTAAAGAAGAATTTTAGTTAAAAAATCTGGAAAACAATAATTGAATTGAAGTGATGAAAGTAATTTTGAATAAGTTACAGTAACAATATTCTTATAATATAAAATAATGATTTTATCAGTCGATCATGTTTTATAACAATTTTTTAAAAGTTGTTTAATTTCAAAAAGGTTTAAATTAAAAATTTTTGATAATCTTAATTCTTATGGGAAAAATTGTAGGCTAATTATTTAATTTTGTAAAATATAAATGTAGTTTTAAAAACCTGGAAAAATTCCTTTTTTTAACTTGGAAAACCTGGAAAAGTCAGGAAATTTGAAATGATCAAAAGTGTGGCAACCCTGAGTAAGCAAATTTTATGTCTTAAAATTAGTTTCCTTTGAAATTAAGTCAATATTTGGACTAATATAAGTTTTAACCGAAATCGGACTCATAGTCAGATTTTACATCAGTGTTTAAATATTTCCTAAATATAGAATTATTTTAATATGGAGTTTTTTAAAAATCTTCTGTATTAATTTTATCAGCAATATTTTGCTGAATTTTGAAATTTGATTCGAACCTTCTGAACGAAGTTGGAGGGAAATGATATGAATAATGCATTTCTTTTTCTATTATAGATCATTTATGTCCATTTCATTTTGTTCTATATTTACACATTACAAGTAGGTACATAACATCACATAGTTCATTAAAGTTCGATAGCCTTAGGATTATTCTTAACGCAGAATACAAGCTTCGTTCCATTCAAATGTTTATAATAATCATATATGTCAATAACAGTAACGATGCATAGTGTATATTTTGCAAATAGTATATCATCATTATCATCGTTACGATTACAATCTGACTCGTACCTTCATTAATTATGTACAGGATATATGCTCATGCAAACTCGTCATGATAGAATTAATAATTTTTCATGACAAAACAAGCATGTGTTTGATATACGATAGAAAAATGTTCATGTCAATCATCATAGTCTATATGAGTTCAAATTATTGATTGACATCAAACTTTTTCTTACTGTACATAAGCAAATCTTAACTTAATCTTCTTTTATATATATTTACAAAGATATGTTGTGTTATAAGATTTTCACATTTCACATCAGTCAAAATCTGTTTTTTTGGAATTATTTCGTTGCCTAAATTATTTTCACGAAAATTAAAAAAAAATTCTACTTTTATTATAATTAACAGAATCACAACACTTTTTTTTTTAAAGAAATATATTTACAATATATTCGGCTCGTTTTGAGCTTCGTCATTTTTTGGCAATCAGACAACTTGAATATTCCGCTCATATATATTTATTATAATTCTGAGATCATTATTTTGGAATTACTAACGATAATAATTAGTATTGATAAAGAAATGTATAATCTAGTTTGTTCTTGATTCACTTTAAAAGAATTATTTTGTTTTTTCTCTTTTTAAACAGATCCGTTTAGTCGCTTTTGTGTATAGATATTTTAAAATTCTTGTTAACTAATTTTATTTTTCAATTTTTACACTGACACATATATATAATTTTTTTTCTTTCCTTGAACGAGAAGGTGATTATCTGATTCTGTTCGTGGTTTAAGTTAAGCGTTACGTCTTCGGGGAACTCTCTCGGTACATCAATACAGTTCTTGCGGAATATTCATTGTTTAATGTTTCCTTTGCGAACGGTTTCTTGGAATAAGACGCAAAAAACTGGAACTCGTGTATAATGTGAAACTAAAAAGAAAAAAAAATTTACATTGCTTCTTCATTACACTCAGCAAATAGGATCAGTTAGAGGTTGGGGTGGACCGTATGGTGAGGCCCATTGACCAACGGAATGAGTTAATGGTGGTGGGGCCTGTTGCCCTTCGAGATTAGGGACAGACGTATTGGATGGATGAGTTGGTACTGAAGTTGGATATCCAACTTTTCCTAAAGCTTCAGCTTGTAATGAAAGCATCAAACGATTTGCTGCCTGTCTTTCTGCTTCTCTCTCCTCGGCCGTTTGTCTCCTGAAACATTAAAAAATAAATGGTTTCAATGAGAGAGATACTTTTAGAATTTCCTGAAGTGATTATTTAATAAAATAGGTATTAATGCTGTTTGCTTGTTGTTTGCATAACGTGACAGTAAAATAAAGTCTCTTAATTGTCGATAATTATTATTATTATCTCGTCTTTATGAATAATTTCGTTGTGAAAATTATGTAAGCTGTGAGGCGAAAATATAGTTCTCTTCGGATGTTATAGTCTATCTTTTCAAGTAAATCTTTTAGGAGTATTAAAAAATTATTTGATTCGAATAATGGATTACTTGATATCTGAACCTAAATTTGTAGTATTCTACTAATTACATCCAGAGAAATGATTGGTTTAAATCTAATAATTATTTGAGTCAAATAAAAGTGTACTTGTCACAGAGGCCAGTAAATTATTTATTTGTTTTGAATAGAAAGTTTATTTTCGCACAAATAACATTTTTATTTGCACCAAATAAAATATATTTGAACTAAATATGTAAATTAATATAGTAGACTGTGAGTCAAATAAATATTTCCTATGGATCATTTACCAATTAAATATTAAGAATTTTACTGATTTGTAGTAAAAAAAACTACTAATTTTTAGTAAAAACTGCTAATTTAAGGAGGTTCTCCGGCTGCTACTCTTGAAAAAATCGATTTTCTTCCAATTTTATTTAAATTTTGAGGAAATGTTTCTTCGAGTGCGCTCTAAATGTGGTAGAAATTTCAGAACCCTTTGCCATGTCAAAAAACGAGATATCGTAGTTGGCATTTTTCATTTTCAAAATAATCGCATGTAGAAGCTGAAGTTTGAACTTGAATATTTCAAAATTTAGCATGGCAAAGGGTTCTGAAATTTCTACCACATTTAGAGCGCACTCGAAGAAACATTTCCTCAAAATTTAAATAAAATTAGAAGAAAATCGATTTTTTCAAGAGTAGCAGCCGGAGAACCTCCTTAATAGTAAAAAACTCCTGATTTGAGAGTAAAATATCAACTAATTGAAATGATGAGACTTGACTATTTTAAATAATAGATATTTTACTAAAAAATTAGTAATTTTCTTCCAGAAACTAGTAAATTTACATTATTGTATTAGTAAATTTTTACCAAACATTAGTAAAATATTACTCGTTTCTAAATTTGAATTAGCGAAACAAATGTTTACTAATTTGAATTAGTGACTGACTTTTTGCTTTTGAATTAGTACTTGAAATTTATATACTAATCTACTATATTTTTTTACTACTTTTTGTTTTTGACTTATAGTAAATTTTGCGAATTTAAAAAAAATTTTAAGAATAAATGCTATTTTCTATCATTTTATTTAAAATTGTATAAAAAATAATTTAAATTCTGCGATAAGTTTTGTTATTTATGAAAATAATTGAAATCTGACGAAGAATTTTACTAAATTTTCTTTAAATAATTGAATTTCTGTGAAAATGTTTATTTTTGAAAAGAATATTGATTTAGTGGGAAGAATTTTATTAAAATTTCTTAAATAATTGAATTGTTAAGAAGAATTTTATTTTTTACGAAAATAATTGAATTGATTTGAAGATTTTTACAAACATTTTTGAAAATAATTGTATTCCTAAGAAGAATGTTATTTTTTACGAAAATAATTGTATTCTATGATGAATTTTATTATAATTTTTCAAATTTATAAAGTATTTTATCAACATTTTTTTAAATACTTGAATCCTCGAGAAAAAATGTATTATTTATGAAAATAAATAAATAATTAATTTCTTGGGAAAAATTTCATTCAAATTTTTTTGAATAATTGAATTCCCATAAAATAATATGTATTGTTTGTGAAAATAATTGAATTCTCAAGAAGAATTGTATTGAAAATAATTGAATTGTATAGGTTAAATATTATTAAAATTTCAATTGTATTAACTAAATCTCGTAAAGAATTTTGTCAAATTTTTTTTTTAAATAATAGAATTTTTAAAAGAATTTTATTTAAATTTTTCGAAATAATTGAATTTGTCAGAACTATTTTTAAATTCTCTCAATATATTTGAATTCTTTCTAGAAACTTCATTAAAAAATTAATAATAATTGAATAGTTGCGAAGAAATTTATTAAAAAAATTTGTAAGTAATTGATCCTGTGAAATTTCTATTATAATTTTTAATTGAATTCTTTTGGATAAAGTTTAATAAAAATACTAGATAATAAAAATAATTGAAATGAAGAAATTTTTTTAAAATAATTGAATTGAAATTTTGCCAAGAATTTTATTAAATTTTTTGAAAATAATTGAATTCCGGAGAAGAATTTTATTATTTACAAAGATAATTCAAATTTTGACGAGAATTTTTTAAAATTTTTGAACATAATTGAATTCATGAGAAGAAGTTTATCACTTTTGAAAATAATTAAATTTATGTAATCAGTTGTTCTTAAAAAATTTCTATTTAAATTCATTAAAAATATTGATATTTTCTAAAATTTCAAATTGAAACCTTTTCAGTTCATCTATATTTATAAAGATTGTAAACGAAACTCTTGAAATTTAATTAATTTTTGAAATTTTTAAGTAAAATTAATTTCTAAATCATTTCTAAGTAATAATTTTATGATAGTTCTTCAAAAATTATAAGTTATTTAAAAAGAAATTATTGTCAGAGATAGAAAAAATTGAACCCTGAATTTACTGATTTAAAACCAAAAAGTCAGTCACTAATTCAAATTAATAAACATTTTTACTAAATTACATTTAGAGAGTATAGCAAAAAGGTTACTAATTTGGAACATTAGTAACAACTTATTCAAATTTATAGAGAGAAAGAAGAAAAAGCGCATTATTGATTGAACCGTATTTTATAATTGAATTTTAAATTTATTATGTTTATAAATATAGACAATTCCATTTACTTTTACATTTTAATGGAAAAAAGTATAATTATTCTAAAATGGCGATCAATAATGCATTTTGCTTAAATAGAACTTGGGTTAATTAATTTAATTCGATGAAATTAATGAATTTGAATTAATTTAATTCGATGAAATAAATGAATTTAAATTAATTTAATTCGATGAAATTAATGAATTTAAATTAATTTAATTCGATGAAATTAATGAATTTGAATTAATTTAATTCGATGAAATTAAAGAATTTGAATTAATTTAATTTAATTATTTTAAATAAATTTAATTAATAAAATTTTAACAAGAGAAAAACTTGTGAAATTGGCAAAATGAAAATATTCGGTTTTGAGACTAGGTTTGTTAGTGATTAAAGAAGCTGTAAGATCTGGCAAAGAATATAAGTTGGAAATGACTGTCGTTTTTTGGGGTGGATAGCAGAAGAGAAACGTAATAAAGTTAATTAGATTCGTCGCTAAGGAGCGCCGGCGTCGTTGTTAGCTTGGGGGTTTTGTTAAGAGTAGAGGGGGTGAAAAGGGGTGTGTTAGTCGCGAAGGGTGGCTTGTCTGCTTCCTAGCTCTAAAACTATTAGGACACCGCAAAATGGCCGAGCCGTTGTCACGCAAGTTGCTCCGTAAGGAAATCCAAACTACCGTCTCTATATCTTCAACTTTTACCCTTATCGCGAAAATGGGTACATGCTTTAAACATAAATGGCAAAACTCGACAGCTGCGAGCTACTTCTTTTTCTCCCTCTCTCTCCTTCTCTCTCACTCTTTTTCTTCTTGTCTTTTAAAAGAAGAAAAAATTTTTTGAATATCTTTCGCATACCCGCCCGAGATCAAGGTTAATTGAAATTAATATTACTCGAATGCAATGAATTGATTTTAATTAATCGACAAAAATAAAAAGGCTACTGTGGTGCAATTACCGATCTTTCTTTATACAAAGAATACGCGCAGTGTTTCCATTTTATAATTTGCTTCTTATTTTATTGTCATTGTCTTTTATTTTTGAAACTTTTAATTTCGAGTTATCTTCTTCTTTGTAGTCGTCCATCCTTTCTTTTATCGACTTTTGTACTTTATTATTACTTTTTTCCTTTTTTGTATATATAACGAAATCATGCGTGGTCTTAACGTATATCGTTGAATCTTTTTGATTTTTTAAACACCCTCCTTGGTATTTGGGTGGCTTTATCGTGGCGTCAATAATACGTTTACCTTGTTTGAGGAAAAGAAAAAAAGAAGTCGCGCTAATGCTCGACGCTTAAAAGGAATGCCCCCAAAGGACTGGTGACGACGTTCCTGTCCAATAAAGAACCGTTCGGTCTGATAACGTGTGCTACAATTAAACTCAAAAGTTATTTAGCCTGGTAGGCGCCAGGTAGGAACCTGCGGCCAATCAGCAACAAGACTCGAGGCTCGAAACAGCATCGTTCCATTAGAGTTAATCTTCGGTCTCCAGTAATTAAACGGTTTCGATGTATCTTTGTTTATCAACACACACCGCGCGTTCTCCTTTTTTTGTCTGATGAGATGTTTCTTCCAAAGCAGTAGCCATGTTACTATTCTACAAATATGTTTTATTCAAATAGACCTCACAACGATATTCTCTCTCTTTAATTATGATGGATCATCATCTTTATTTTGTCTTAATAGTTGAGTTCTCTAATCAACTTTAAATCATTCATTAAAATTGTTTTAAGTGCTTAAATTCATTTCTAAGAAGTTGAAAGGAAAAACGAGTTTTTGCGTCCCGAAAAGTGATATTTTATGTATTTGAAAGGAAATTTTACAAAACCATTTAGATAAAGTTCCACAAGACTTTTTATTATACGTGTTTTACTTTAAAAATCGAAATTAAAATCTCTTTTTATTCAATTACAAACATTATTGTCTTTTTAAAATTGAAATTTTTATATTTAAAAAGAGAGAGAAAAATATATTTGCGTTGGGTGCGCGTGTAGGTAGCTTAAACTGGTTTTTGATCTGAAAGTATAGTCGTTATAATATTATAATGGTCTCTGTTTTGTCTTAAATAAAGACCGGTGGCTCTTGTGTTAATATCTTCTCTTCTTATGAATCGTGTTCGAGATCCGAACTCAGATGTTGTGTGTCTCTTGTTGATTTAATACAGGTCTGACGAAATTTCGGTTAGGGACTTCCTGCAATTTACTTGAATATCTCTCGAACCTTGAAAAAACTAATTTTTTTGCTCTCTTTTTGCTTCACATTTTTCGTACTATCAATCACTGTGAGATTAATTTCCTGGTTGTGTTTCTTATTTTGAAATAGGCATTTTTCTTCCTAATTTTTTTTTTTGTTTTCTCAAAGAGGATGTATTTTTTTTTTTTTTTGTTTTTGTGAAACATTAGTTGTAATTTCTTTCCCGTTTTAAAACAAATTTAATCCTATAAAAAAGGGGCATTTTAAAATAGTATTAGATGTTGGATAGCAATTGTATTAATTTACAAAACGTATTTTGTAAATTTATTTTTTTTGGAAATTAATAAATAAGTAGTAATAATAAAATATAAGTATATTAATACTTGTGACGACGAGCTGCGAAGAAAGGTAACACAGAAGATAATAATTTTAAAGTTATGTTTGTGTTATTTTTTCCTTAATTTAAAGTTTCAGTTCAATTGTGTAAAACTAAAATCAGTTTCTAATCATTATTTTGGACGTAATGAAGACTTGAAAATCGGTTTTTTCTATTTGAAAATTGATTCTCTTTGTGCATTTTCATTCCTGAAAATACAAACATAACCTAAAATTTTTTGCTCCTTTCTTCAGAGGGCGTTAAATTTTTTTTAAATTTTCGTCAAAATTTCAATTACCTTTAGAAATAATTAAATTCTTCTTCAAAATTCAATTATTTACAAAAATTTTAATTAAATGTTTGGCAAAATTTCAATTATTTTCAAAAATTTTAATTAAATTTTTTACAAAATTTCAATTAGTTTCAAAATTTTTCCTCAATTCAATGATTTTTATAAATTTTCCCAAAAGAATTCAATTATTTAAAAAAAATTAATAAACTTCTACACAAACTTTTAATTATTTTTTTAAAAAAATAATAAAAATTTCACAAGAATTTAATTATTTACACATTTTTTTTTATAAATTTTTCCACAATCATTCAATTATTTTCATAAATAATAAAATTTTTACGGAGATTCAATTATTTTCGTAAATAATAAAATTCTTTTTAGGAATCAATTAATTTCATAAATATAATAAAACTCATTGCAGAATTTCAATTATTTTTAGTACAACTTTATTCGAATTCTTCGAAAATATTCTTAAAAATTTTGATTAAAATTCGTTAAAAAAATAAAATTCAGTTATTATTATTTCAGTTTGGATAAAATTCTTTATGAGAAATCAATTTTAAGAAACATGCAATTATTCAATAAATTGTTATTTTTGTATTAAAATAATTGAATTCTAGTAGAATTTTCTCATAAACATTGATTTAAAAATGGATTTCAGTTAAAATTTTAGATTATAATTGAATATTAAAAGTATTAGAGCCTAAATTTTTAGAAATAATTGCATTTTGAAAAGGTTTCAGGTTAAAATGTTTGAAAGTTTAAATTTTTTATATTTTTAACTAACAATTTTGTGGAATTAATTTTTTTTGAGAAACTTTAATTGCGGATTTTTTAAAAATTATTTAAAGTTTTTATTTTCTAATATATATATTTAATTGAAGAGTTTACGAATAATTTAAATTTTGTAAAATTGAATTGTAAACAAATGAGTTTGAAAATTCTTAAAGAACTTTTTCAAAAATTATAAAAAATAATGGATTTATAGAAAATGTTTAGTTAAAAACAGGAAAAAAAAATTCAATTTTGGAAAAGTTACAAATTATTGCAGAAATTCAATTATTTTCAAGAGTAATAAAATTCTTCCCAAAAATTTAATCGTGTTCGAAAATTTTAAAAAATTCTAGTAAAAATTTCAATTATCTTTATAAATAATAAAATTCTTCTGTGAAATTCAATTATTTACCAAAGTTTTAATCAAATTCTTGGCAAAATTTTAATTATTTTCAAAAATTTTCTCAAATTCAATAATTTCCAATATCTACTATTTTAATAAAATTTTCCAAAAGAATTCCATTGTTAAAAAAATTTAAATAAAATTCTACGCAAACATTCAATTATTTTCAGAAAATAATAAAAAATTGTACAGGAATTCAATTATTTAAAAAAAAATTTATAAATTTCTTCGCAATAATTCAATTATTTTCATAAATAATAAAATTTTTACAAGGATTTAATTATTTTCGTAAATAATAAAATTCTTTTTAAGAACTCAATTATTTTCCTAAATAATAAAACTCATTGCTAAATTTTAATTATTTTTAATACAATTTTAATCGAATTTCTCGAAAAATGTAATTATTCTTAAAAATTTTATTAAAAGGAGTTGATAGAATTTAATTATTTGAAAATTTGTTGATAAGGATTCTTTATGGAAAATGAATTTTAAGAAACATTTAGTTATTCAATAAATTATTTTTGTACTTAAATAATTGAATTCTATAGTAGAATTTTTAAGTAAAAATTGATTTAAAAATTAATTTCAGTTAAAATTTTAGATAATAATTGAATATGTAAAACAATATAAAGCGTGAATTTTTAAAAATAATTGAATTTTGAATTTCTTCGAAAATTATTAAAAATAATCGATTTAAAGAAGAATTTTAATTAAAAATTCCTGTAAATAATAATTGAATTGTAAATGATTTTATCAATCGGTCGTCTATAATTATTATAAACATGAAGAAATCGATATCTTCATGTTTTATAGCTATAAATAATTTAGTAGAATTCTGCGCATTTCTGTTAATTTTTACTATTTCCAGAGTAAATTTTATTAATCTTAACATAAAATTTACTGTAGAAATAGTGAAATTTACTTCGAACGTAGTAAATTTTACTCATCCGGATATAGTAATAGTTGTCAGAAATGCGCAGAAACTCCATAAACAATTAAGATTTTATTATGAAAGTATAGTAAAAGTTACTGAATTCTTTTTTTCCGCGTGTAGGTGTAAATAAAATAAAAAATAAGAAATAAAAAGTAATTGAAGTAAATAGAGTGTATTTGACAATTTGTATGAGTGGAATTTGAAATTTATTTAAATTTCAGAATTTTGATGATATGGTGAATTTAAAGTAATTTTATTAATATTTAAAAATTGGAAGTAGTATATTCGCTGATGGCTTAATAAGTTGTATGTATATTGCTCTATTTGAGGGGGGATTTAGTAGGTAGTATTACGCCATTGTGTCAGTGACAGGTGTGCCTACGCCAATGGAAGTAATTAACGCGGTTAGCAATTAATAATTGAGGGCGCTGTGCCGATTACATTTTGCAGCCCTGACGGCAAGCTCCCCATTCACCAGGACCAGTATAACCATATTCTCTCATCCTGGGACGCGTTACTCTTATCATTATGCGATTGCGATTTCACGCAAAATGCCGACCATTATACAGACTCGTGAATACTAAACAGAATCGGTTTGATATTCTATCGCGCGCACTGTATTTCTTTTTGGAAATATATTTCAATTGGAAAATTAAAACTAATCAAATTTGATATTGGTTCTTTTCTTATAAAGTGATTAATTTTTTAATTGATAAATTTTGGTGTTAACTATTAGATTAATTTTTATCTATATTTATATTCATTTTTTATTTATTCTCTTAATTTGCATGGACAATAATTTGTTATTGTCAGTGTTAAAAAACGACGTTTTTTTCTGCAAACATTGGAATTTGTTTAGGACTTTACAAATATAAAGGAATTTTTAATAGAGTTCTATAAATCGAAATAATGCATTGGTCTGTAAAGTGGTAGCGATTAAATTAAAAATTTACAATCTTGAAAATTGGTTGTCACGATGAACTGGGATATGTTTCAAATGGATGGCTTTTTAATTGGGAGTTTCGGAAAAACGAAGGGTTTTTTAAAAATACACCTCATCTTCTACTTTTTTAATGAGTAAATTAGGACACTTGATAGAAAAGTTATATCAGTTTTATATATATATTTTTAAATAATTGATCAAAATTTTGCAATTAAATGTCAAATTGCCAAGTTTTAAATTCAGTAAAATGTTAATTGAATTGACTTTAAAATGAAGTTGATCTAAAAATTATATAGTTTTGTTGTTGAGTGTCAGAAAATTTCTCTGAATTTAGAAATAAAAATTCTTGATAAATTATTAAACTAGAATCATAAAATTATTACTTAGAAATGATTTAAAAATTAATTTTACTTAAAAATTTCAAAATTAATTAAATTTCAAAAGAGTTGCGTTTACAATCTTTATAAGTAGATGAACTTCGAAGGATTCAATTTGAAATTTTAGAAAATATCAATTTTAAATAAATTTAGGTTAATAGAAATTTTTTAAGATCAACTGGTTACATAAATTTATATTATAATCATAATTTAAATTATATTTATAAATAATAAAATTCTTCTCCGTAATTCAATTTTTTTTAAAAGATTTAATAAAAATCTTGGCAAAATTTCAATTAAATTATTTTTAAAAAATTTCCTCATTTTAATTATTTTTATTATCTAGTATTTTTATTAAATATGTTCCAAAAGAATTCAATTAAAAATAACAATAAAAATTTCACAAGAATTCAATTACTTAACAGTTTTTTATAAATTTCTTCACACCAATTCAATTATTTTTAATTTTTTAATGAAGTTTCTCGAAAGAATTCAAATATATTGAGAGAATTGAAAAAATAGTTCTGACTAATTGAGGGGCTGGATGCTATAATGTGTTACGCTCCATGTTAAGTGAATGGCGCGCAATACATTATAGCATCCAGCCCCTCAATTTAATTATTTCGAAAAATTTAAATAAAATTCTTTTAAAAATTCTATTATTTAAAAAAAGTTTTGACAAAATTCTTTACAATATTTAGTTAATAAAATTGCAATTTTAATATTTAATATTTAATATTTAATTTTTCTCGAGAATTCAATTATTTAAAAAAGTTTTAATAAAAACTATAGAATACAATCATTTTTGTGAAATATAACATTCTTCCTATGAATACAATTATTGTTAAAAATGTTTGTAAAAAACTTATCAACAATTCAATTATTTTCGTAAAAAATAAAATTCTTCTAAACAATTCAATTATTTAAGAAATTTAAATAAAATTCTTTCCAAGAATTCAATATTCTTTTCAAAAATAAAAATTTTCACAGAAATTCAATTATTTAAAAAAAAAAATTTAATTAAAATCTTTGTCAGAATTCAATTATTTTCATAAATGTCAAAATTTATCACAGAATTTCAATTATTGTTTATACAATTTTAAATAAAATGATAGAAAATTGCATTTATTATTAAATTTTTTTACGAAAGAATTCGCCGTAAGAATTCAATTATTTTTAAAAATTTTGATGAAATTCTTGTCAAAATTTCTATTTTAAGAAATATTTAATTATTTAATAAATTATTTATTTTTGTATTTAAATAATTGAATTCTCGAAAAATTTTCTAGTAAAAAGTGATTAAAAAATGAATTCCACTTAAAATTATAAATTCTAATTGAATATTAAAAGCATTATAGCGTGAATTTTTAGAAATAATTGAATTTTGAAGTAAGCTAGGGTTCAAATTAAAATCTTTGAAAATTTGAATTTATAGTTACAATATTCTTATGATATAAAATAATGATTTTATCACTCTGTCATCTTAAATTTCTTCATGATTTATAATAAATTTAAGATGACAGAGTGCTATTTAATTTAATTTTTCCCTGATTCCCACACTGTAAAAAATTTATGTAATTTACCCTCAGGTTTCTTGTGGATTTTTCCACAAATTTATGAGAAAAGTATTTTTACTACGATTTTGTGTAATTTTCCACAAATTAGTGAAGTGAAGTTTTTTTAATGGAAATTTCCCTTTTTTGGTTAAAATTGCGTCACCAAGATTTTGGGAAATTTTCCCCAAAAATTGTTTACAGTGCAGACAAAATTTTGACTTTTTCCGTGACCCTGAAAAAAATATTTATTTAAAATCAGAATATTCTTCAGGGTCAGGAAAAAAGTGAAAATTTTGTTTGGAAATCAGGGAAAAATAAAATTAAATGTTTGTGGCAACCCTGAGTATGCAAAGAGTTTATATAATTATGTACTATTTAAATAAACAAAAACCGCAATTCAAAAAATATTTCCGTATATGAAAAAAAATTGCCCAAATTCATGCATTTTTCATCGCAATTGAGAACGGTAACCTCCCCTTAAACGCGATTCTGTGATTGCATTCGCGTAAACTTGATTCTGTCGTTTTTCTCTCTTTATTATTATCAAAGAAGGTCAAAATGGCAGGCCACCCGTATCCGTGTAGATCGTGTTCGAGTATTTACGGGCGTGGTTGTACACAGGGGTCGATGAATGTTTAACGAGGCAAAGCGTTGGGGTCGGCTGGTAGGTAGATCGAAGCGATTCAAACGACGGATTCGAATGTTTGACAGTTTAAAAGCCAAGAAGCGGCATGGCAGCGAAAGGGATAGAAAAAAGAGAGAGAAAGAGAGAGTGAGAGAGAGAGTGAATGTATTGGGGGTGGGCGAAAGCGATAGGGTGGAAGAGGTGTCAGAAGGAGTGAAAGAGATTGTAGAGTGTAGGATGTATCAAGAGAGAAAGAGACAAAGCAAACCTGGCCGAGGGAACGCGACGTCAGGGTGGGTGTACATTATGTAGGGACAGGACTAAGCTGTTAGATGTCTGAATTATTAAGCCCGAGTTATCTCATCTGTACCTACAGTCGTCTCGTTACTTTAAACAGCGCGTTGCTGCAGCTGCTTCATGAAAAAACTTTGACTTTTCAATTTTATTTTCACTTTTACTTCGATTTCTAATTCGAGATATATATCTATTCATAGTTTTCTTTCTTGTTTTTCAAAATATTTTGATTCTTTTTGGATTTTTTGAATCCTTTTCAAAACACAGAGAATTCTTTTCTGTGGATTCTTCATTTTTGGAAATTTGAATTTTTTAAGTCCTTTTTGGAACACAGAGACAAGATTAGTTATAGGGTTACAAATATTTACAATTTTTCCCAGGATAATTAATAGTTATACTCTAAAATCTGCTGCTGCTAATTTATTAAATTTTAATCAGTAAATTTAACTAATTTATTAGTTGATTTTACTATTTTGTTCAGTAAGCTCTGGGTTTAATAAATATTTCTTTTTATGTAAAGAGCGCGTATTTATTTATCAATAAAATAGCAGGGACTTTACTAACTTTCAAAAAAAATTACTAAGTAATAGTAAAAAAACTAATAATCCAGACTTCGCACTCGATAATTAATTTTAAAAAATTAACAAAAAGTAGCTTTCAAACTAAAAAAAAGAGTAAAAAAGTAGCTATCGAAAAATTAAACTTGACGACCAAAAAAACTCATTTTAGACACTTCACAAAACTGACAAAAATTCAATACTATATTTTATTTTCCTGACTTTTTCCTAATTTTCATCAAAAATATTTAGTTCCTTCTTATCCTGCTAATAAATTCGATTTCTGCAAAGAATTTTAATATTCATGAAAGAATTTAAATATTTATAAAAATAATTTAATTCTAGCGGAAAATTTTATAAAAATTTTTAAATAATTGATTTTTTTCGACTAATTTTATGCAAATTCTAGTTTAAATAATTAAATTCCTGAGAAATTTTTATCATTCATAAAAGAATTGAATTCTTACGAAGATTTTTACAAAAAGTTTTTTAAATAATTGAATTCTGTTTGGAAATTTTATGAAAATAGTACCTAAGCTATTAAAAATCATTGAATTGCGAAGCGTTTTTAAAAATAATTAAATTTTACAAAGAATTCTATAAAAATTTTTGAGAATAATTTTATGTGGCATTTTATTAAATTTTTTTGAAAATACAATATTGAATTCCTCAAAAGCATTTTATTATTTAATAAAATAATAAAATTAAATTCTTGTGAACGATTTTATTAGAATTTTTTAAAATAATTAAATTTTCAAGAAGAAATTTATTACTTTTAAAAATAATTGAATTCTTGTGATGAATATTGTTATTTATGAAAATAATTGAATTTTAGGAAATAATGTTGATATTTATCGACATAATTGAATTCTTAGGAAGAATTTTATCAAATAGAATAATTAAATTATTCCAAACAAATGTAATAATTAAAATTGTATTTAAAAGAATTGATTTCTTTCAAACAATTTTATTAAAATATTTGAAAATAATTGAATTCCTGTGAAAAATTCTAATATTTTTTATAAATAATGAATTCTTCCAAATAATTTTAAAACAACTTTTTGTTTTAATTGAATTCTTAAAAAACATTTTATTATTTATGAAAATAATTGAATTCTTGCGAATGATTTATTAAAATTTTTTAAAATAATGGAATTTTCAAGAAGAAATTCATTACTTTTATAAATAATCGAATTATTGTTATGAATATTGTTATTTATGAAAATAATTGAATTTTGAAAAGAATTTTATTAAAATAACTCAAAATAATTGAATTTTTGGGAGTAATTTTGTTATTTATCGTTATAGTTGAATTCTTTCGAAAAATTATTTGTGTAAATAATTGAATTCTTAAAAAAAAAAAAATTATTAAAATTTAAAAAAATAATTGAATTATTTAAAAAAAAGTTTAATTAATTGTATTTAAAACAATTGATTTCTTTCGAATAATTTTATGAAATTTTTGGAAATAATTATTCAATCCTTCCAAAAGATATTAAAAAAACATTTTTTTAAATAATTGATTTTTTCGAGGAATTGAAATTAAGTTTTTAAGAATAAAATTACATTTTTTGAGCAATTCCTGTAAAATTGTATTAAAAATAATTGAAATCCTGCTATGAATTTTATTATTTATGAAAATAATTGAATAGTTGCTAGGAATTTTATTATAATTCTCAAAATTAATTGAATTACAGAGAAGAATTTTATTATTTTTGAAAATAATTGAATTATTGCGGAAAAGTTTAATAAATTCTTTAAAAAGAATTGAATTTCTGTGAAAAATTTTATTATTTTTGAAAGTAATTGAATTCTTTATAAGAATTTGATGAACATTGTTTTAAATAATTAATTTTTTCTAAATATAATAAATCCCGTGTAGAAATTGCCCTACTAGGGCCATAGTAAGAAATGAAATGCCGCTCCCGATCAGGGCCAGATCGGGGCGACAAGAAAATGTGGATTTCCTGATCAGGGTCACATCGGGCGCGGCGTTTCATTCCCTAATAGGTCGGCCCTATCCGGCCCTAATCAGGGCCCCAGCGAAATTTCTACACGGGATACTATGAAAATTTTATTAGTTTAAATAATTGAATTCTTGTGGAAAACTTTATTTGTGAAAATAACTGAATTTTTCGATTATTAATTTAAAATAGTAATAAAAATAATTGAAATTCTTCGATAAGTTTTGTTATTTATGAAAATAATTAAATTCATGCTTAGAATTTAATCAAAAAATTTGTTTAAATTTTAAAACATTGAATTTTCATGAAAAATTTGATTATTTGATTATTAGTGGAATGCTATACTAAGAATTAGTAGAGATTTTACTAATTGGTACTTAGAGAGATGTTAGTATATAGTTCTTTGCGCGAATATTTGGTGACTAATATTTAATCTAAATTAGAATGCCATTTGGAAATTTATAGTATGTTGACAGTGTGTCGTGTTTGATTAGAGAATTTAGTATTGGGAGAATTAGAAGCCGAGATTAGGGGTAGGAATGAGAAAGTTTAGGTTGAACGTTAGGTACAAGCTCTTTCGGATATTTAAAACGTTTAACAGATATAAAAAAATGTATGTCGCCATGGGATGTCTCGCCCTATAGTCGCTTTGGCAATATTGAAAGTAAAGCTATATACGAACGAGCAGGGTCCTTTTTAATCTAAATGACGTGTTTTTCGTCCTCTTTTATCTTGAAGAGTCTCCGTACTCACGGCTCCCAATACGTCTGCTGATAGCAGTTTGTGCCACGGTCCATGACTCTGCTAAACCACTATTAACATTCCAAGCGCTGTTTCTATCTTCTTCCACTTTTTTTCCTTTACTTTTCCTTTCAAAATTATTCAATCACACTATCGTCAAATTTGCAAATAACTCTCAGAATTCATCCTCTATTTAACCGTCTGTCGCTGTATAATTTTTACATCTGTATACATATACTTTATGAGGAAAGTTTGCTTCTCGATAAAAAATTTGTTTTAAGGGTTCGAGCTGAGAGAAGTCTTTGGTTGGCAACATTTTTAAGATATTTTCTTGTTCACTTTTTTTCAATAGGTTTCTCTTGGAATTTCGGTTACATTTTTAGAAAAGTTAAGAAAGTTTGAATTCCATAGAACATTGAAGGAAAGTTTCACTTCCTATTTCACTTCTTTTTCTATTAATTGAGACAATTAAAATTTTTCCTATTGTAGTATTCAAGTGAATGCTTCCCTTGAAGAATTGAAATTTAATACTTCAGTTGAAATTTAAAATTAAAAATACTCTATTAGATTAAAATTTAATACTTAAATTTAAGAACCTTTGGCCTTTGAAGAATTTCTTTTTTAGTACATAGTTGGAAATAACTTAAGTTAAGAAATTCCTAAGTTGAGAATTAAAATTCAATAATTAAATTTATAAAAATTAAAATTTAAAGATTAGCGTAAATAGTTTATCGCTGAGGTGGATATATCTTACCTCCATTTCGTCCGCCTGTTTTGAAACCATGTTTTCACTTGGGCATCCGTCATTTTTAAAGATTTTGCGAGTGCAGCTCTTTCGGCTGAGGCCAAATATTTTTGCTTGTGAAAGCGTTTCTCCAACTCGGCGATTTGTAACCTGGTGAAACTTGTTCTTGGCTTCTTCCGTTTGGGCGGCGTCCTGTTCTGATAAGGATGACCAATTCGCCTTGGAAACGCTCCAGCCACTGCAGAACAAGAAAAAATCATTTTAAATCAATGTTTTACATTTTTCGGGAAGAAAAAAATATAAGACAAAGAGAGAAATAGAGAGAGTTTAAAAGAATGAAGTCTTTATCTATTTTAAGCTTTTAATTTAATCAAACAATTCAATTGTTTGTTTCTGATTTTTTAGTTGAAGTAAACATAATTAAAGGTATATGTTTCAGGGTTGCTACGCAACCTGGAAACCTTGAAATGTCAGGGAATTTTGATCGAACTTCTGAAAAATTGTTGTTTTCTAAAGTTATTGTGTTTATTCTTGAAATCTAATTTCACTTAAATATTTCAAAATTAATTCAATTTTAAAAGAATTGCGTTTACAATTTTCAAAAGTAGTAAAATTCTTCTCAGAAATTCAATTATTTTCAAAAAATTTTTTAAATTATCTTTATAAATAATAAAATTCTCCTCTGAAATTCAATAAAAATTTTTTTCAAAATTCAATTATTTTCATAAATAACAATATTTATCACAAAAATTCAATTACTTTCAAGAATAACAACGAAAATTTTGTCAAGAATTCAATTATCTTTATAAATAATAAAATTCTTTCCAGAAATTTCATTATTTTTGAGAATTTTAATAATATTATTTACAAGTATTCAATTATTTTCACACATAATAAAATTCTTTACAACCCGTGTGGAAAAAGCCACGTTCGAGCCCTACAGCTCCGGGGCCCCCGTCGGGGGCCCTCGTGGAAGATCCATGAGGAGAAATCCACGAGGGCACCAGCAGGGGCCCCGTTCTTTGCCCTTACGGTTGCCCTGCTCAAAAATTTATCTAAGTTTTTAAAAAAAAATTTTTTTTGTTGAAAAACTTTAGTTCAGAATGCATTAAATTACGTTTCAAAGCACCTGAAATAAACATTAAGTGACATTTTTCCAGAAATCCTATCACAAAGTTATGGAAATTTACGAGGGCACCAGCAGGGCCCCTGCTCTTAGCCATTATGAATGCCCTGCTCAACAATTTTTCTAAGTCCAAACGAAAAATTTTTTTTACAACAAAAAATTATTGTTTACTATCATTTTAAACAATGAAAAACACGTTTTTAACAAATATTTAATGTTACTTTTTTTGAAAATATTAAACTTACCTAAGGGCAAATCCATGAGGGCCCACGCGAGGGCCCTCATGGATTGCCCACATCATTAACTAGAAAAAATTTCTAAGTCCAAAAAAAAAAATTTTTTTTTCATCAACAAATTAATGTTTATAATGATTTTAAACAATGAAAAACATGTTTTTAACAAATATTTAATGTTACTTTTTTTGAAAACATTGAATTTACCTAAGGGCAAATCCATGAGGGCCCACGCGAGGGCCCTCATGGATTGCCCACATCATTAACTAGAAAAAATTTCTAAGTCCAAAAAAAAAAATTTTTTTTACATAAAAAAATTAATGTTTATAATGATTTTAAACTATGAAAAACGCGTTTTTAACACAAATGTTTTGACATTTTTTTTTTTTTTTAAATTATAAAAATATTAATTAATGAATATTTATGGTCTATTATTATATTATCGATATTGTTATTATTATTATTAAACTATTTAATTATTTGTCATGGTGTATTATTGTTTATAAATAATTTATTGCATCATCAAAAGCAAGTCAGCAAGTCACCTACATTACAGCAATAATTTTCAAGTAGGTCCCGTAGCATAGTGGTAAGAGTGTTGTCTGGTAGTCAGTAGGTCGTAGGCTCAATTCCCGCGTGCGTCAGGTTTTTTTTTTTTTGGTCACGATTTAATTAAAAAAAGTAAAAATTGTTAAATAAGAATGTTATTTATCAATAATTGGACTAATTTGTTATTAATAAATAATTAATTTATTAATTTAATTGAAAATAAGGTTGAGGGCATTTTATGAAATCCACGAGGGCACCGCGTGGAAAATCCATATGGAATCCATGAGGATTTTCCTCGAGGACACCCACGAGGGAAAGCATGTCACGCCTCCGAGGGCTCCGCGTGGATTGCCCCTGCGGATTCCACATGGCAAGAGGGCAATCCACGAGGGCCCCGCCGGGGGCCCTCACCATTTTTCTGCACGGGAAGCATTTAATTATTTTCATAATTAATAAAATTCTTTGTAGGAAGTAAATTATTTTACAAAATTTGACTAAAATTCAATTATTTTTACAGATAATAAAATTCTTTACAAGGATTCAATTATTTTCATAATAAATAAAATACTTATTTTCAAAAACTTTTCTCAGTTCAATGATTTTTAATATCGCTACTATAACTATAATTATCTTCAATTAGTTAAGAAAAATTGTAATAAAATTCTACGCAAACATTTAATTATTTTCATAAATAATAAAAATTTTACAGGAATTCAATTATTTATAAATTATTTTCATATATTATCCAATTATTTTCATAAATAATAACATTTTTTACAGGGATTCAATTATTTTCATAAATAAAAAAACTCAATGCTGAATTTCAATTATTTTTAATACAAATTTAATGGAATTCCTAGAAAAAAGTTATTATCATTAAAAATTTTATTAAAATTTATCAAAGAAATTTATTTATTTTAATAAGCTTTGCTACAATTTATTTATTAGAATTTAAGTATTATTTTCAATATATTTTTAATTAAAATACTTTAAAGAATAAAATTATTTTCAGAAAATTTTAATGAAATTCTTTGCGTAACAATTCAATTTTTTTAAAAATAATTTTAATAAAATTCTTTGCAGAAATCCATAAATGTTTAAAAATTTACAAAAATTCTCGTCAAAATTTCAATTATCTTAATAAATAATAAAATTTGTCTCCAAAATTCAATTATTTTCAAAATTTTTAATAAAATTTTTAACAGAATTTCAATTGTTTTTAATATAATTTTTATCAAATTCGTCGAAAAATGCAATTATTCTTAAAAACTTTATTAAAATTTGTCAAGAGAATTAAATTATTTAAAAATTTGTTGATAAAATTCTTGATGAAAATTTAATTTTAAGAAACATTCAATTTTCTTAATAAAATGTTTATTTTTATATAGTTAAATAATTGAATTCTTGTAGAATTTTCTAATAAATATTTATTTAAAAATGAATTTCATATTAAAATCTTTGAAAATTTGAACTTTTCATACTTTTAATTAAGAATTTTATAAAATTAATTGTTCTCAATAAGTTTAATGGAATTTTTTTCAATTATTTGCAGTTTTTAATTTCCAATATATTTAATTGAAGAATGTCAGAATAATCGAAATTTCGTAAAATTAAATTGTAAACAAAAGAATTTGAAAATTCACAAAGAACTTTTCCAAGAATTATTTTTAAAAAATTGACTAAAAGAAGAATTTTAGTTGAAAATTCTAAAAATGAATAATCGTAATGATAAAAATAATTTTTTGAAGAAGTTACAGTAACAAAGTAGCAAGTTTGAATTAGGGTAAGTCCGGGGGAGATGGCCATAGTTTTTTTAAAGTAGTGTAAAATTTATAAAAAAGCTTTTTTTGTCTAAACTTTTATTGATAATTAAACATTGAATACTTAACTTGAAAATAAAGAAACATAAAATAAAATATATTCATTGCAACAATCTTAAAATTTACATTTTCGAAAAAGTGCATTTGGCCATTTCTCTGGAATGTCCGGGTGAGATGGCCACTACCTATAATTTTTGGCTTTTATCTTAAATTTAATTTTTAATCGTTCACATCACTTTCCTCTTTTTCTGGTCGCATTTTTAAAATTTTTCATGGGGTTCAGAGCAGTTTTCATGTAGCCACAAGTGTCAAATTCTGCATTGAATTCAATCTTCAATTAATGTCGTTCGGTTGTAACTTTTAGCACAACCTACAAATAAATCTCCATCTCTGGTGTCAATTAGATCAATTATTTTGTTCTCAGACATTTTTAATTTGCTTTTCTTTAATATTTCTCAAGTATCTAACATTAACATAAAAAAATTTTAAATAAAAGTCATTAATGGCCATCTTACCCAAAAATTCATGATAAAAGTAAACATCAAAATATTAAATAAATAAAATAATTTTTCCTTTCATTTTTCGTTTATATCGAAGCGTGGGTTATACACTACTCAATAAAACTTAAATTTAAAAATTATGTTAACAAATAACAATATAGCAACAAGAAATCTGAAATATTCAAATTATTTTGGACCCATGCAAAAAAATAAACAAGGATTACACTTACAGCTTCATTATTTTTCATCAAATTATTCTTTAGATTTATTATTAATCGCACAAAAGGTTGAAGAATAACCCATAAAAAGTGATATTTCTTTACAAATTCTGTAAAATATTCGAACTGGCCATCTCTCCCATATGGCCATCTCCCCCGGACTTACCCTATTATATGTTATTGAATTTCAAATTTATTTAATTATTTAAAGTGCTTATTTAAAATAAATAAAAAAGGTGTATAGTAAATTTTACTATTTAAGCAGTAAAACCTGCGAAGTATTTAAGAAAATTTAATTTAAAAGAAAGCAAAAATTACTTTAGGAATAGTAAAAATTGACAAACTTGTTAAAAAATTCCTAACAGTTTAGATTTTTCTAATAGTAAAAGTTACTTTATTTGTTTTTTCCATGTAAAATTATATAATTGAATAAAGTTCACTATGAAGTTCTTCACTTCTGGAGTTATTAGAAGTAAAGTTAATTTGACATTAAATTTAGACAAGGAGTAAATAGAAATTTATTTACTCTCGGGAGTAAACTTTTAACTCTCTTAATTTTACTTCCTACTCTTCAACTCCAAAATGGTGTGACTTTTATACAATCCTGCGAGAAATTAAAATTTAACTCTCTTTTTTACGTTGAAGAAAATTTTTTTCACTTATATTTATTTAAAATTTAAAACACATTTTTTTATTTGCAATAAAAGTTGGAACTTTATTAAAAATGCAAAAAATAGTGGCGCTATATCTTATGCTATTTTGCTGCAATCGATAGTTGCAATGTATAAAATTATACTTTTAAGAAATTTTGCAACTGTTTCCATTTTTTTCTAATTTTTGATTTTTATCTTAAAAGAAAAGACTTTGTTATTACTCCTATATATTTTTCTGAAAAAAAGTTTTTTCTAAATTGAAGTTTCGCACTTTAGTGTGGAAATTATGGTAAACAAATAAAATGGAGATATATATATATACACAAATTGCAAAGTAAGGTTAAACGAAATATTTCAATAGTGCTAAAAAGCAGTTATTAACCTGTTTTTTCTCATGATAAAAATCTGTAAACTTTTTTTTATCTATAAAATTTATTCAAATGGAATGAAATAGTTATTTTGCAGTATGGATTTTTTTTCCTGTAAATTAAAATACTTTAAGGTTGCAATAATATTTTAAAAACAGGAATATTTCAGAAATATTGTTTTTAGGATTAGATTAAGAAAAGATTTTAAATTAGCACAAGCCAGATTCACATTTATAGTAGTCAATTTGCTATTCAGTTCTGGATTGCGGTTGGAAATAGACAAAATGCAATTTAATGAACTTGGTGGGTTTTGATAGTTGGTTTTGAATGAAAATGTCGGGGGAAGATTTCAGCGGAAGAAAATTTGACAGGTAACTGAACGAGTTTTGCATTCAAACTCGAGTAAAATGTTTAAGTATTAAGGCTCACCGAGCGAATATTGTTCATTACATTCGTCTCTCTTGGCCATAATCCATGTTTTACCTCATCCCTTTGCTCATTTAACCCCTTTACCCTTTCCTCTTTTACCCCCTTTTTCTAAAAGAGCTTCACTTTAACTATACGTGAGTCTGCTCTCTCTCTTTTTGTCTTATCTTCATTGCCTCTATCTCTTTCTCTCTCTCTCTCTTCATTCAACCCTTTTAGACAACGAAGCTTTTGCATCACTCTCTCTTATTAGGACGATAATCGTGTACCAGCTATTACATCCGTTAAATTATCATGCTCATGATGCCATTTTGTCGGGCCCTCTCTCTTCCTCTTGTAATTCACTCGTAATGACTTTTGTATATAGAATCTGCAGTATATTATACGTGTACATAAACACTCGATGGAATAAAAGTATGGGTTTAAACGAAAGGTTCAACGAAAGTTAGATTAACATTTTGTTTTTTATTTATTTTTTTTTGCTCTTTTATTTTTATTTACTTTTTTTGTGTTATTTATTATTTGTAGCATTTGCTTATATTTTCATTGCAATTAGGTATTCTTTGTTGTTTTTTTAGTACATTCTCTGGGAATATTTTTAAACGGAAAGGACGAAGATAGTAACTTTTACTATACTAGTTGTAAAGTCTAAAATTTTAGGGACTTCTGCGCATTTCTGCTTTGCAATTTTTACTATTTTTTGAGATGTTCCTGTAATAATAGTTTATATTTAAAAAATAAGGTTTTAATAAAAAAATGTTCATGTACATTTTTGTAAATATTATAGTAAAATTTTCGAAGAGAATTCAAAGTAAAATATTCGAACGTCCAGCAAAATTTTCTTCTAAAATAGTAAAAACTAATAGAAATACGCAAAAGTTTCAGACAGTTTAGATTTTTCTTGCTAAATAGTAAAAGTTACTCAATATTATTTTCCGTGTAAAATTATTTTTTATTTACACTCAAACCTGGATAAGAGGGGGAAAAAATGTACCCTTAGCTTCTTTCCTTGACAGTCCCGATAATATTAACATTTTTTTCTAAACTTTTTTTATGATTAAATAAAGAATACACTATAGGAAATTTTTTTTTTTAGCAGAGTGCTTGAGATAACAAGTTGACTAAGAATCCAATTTTGATCAAGGGGAGGGAATTCAAGATCAGTTGTCAGAGCAAGTAAATGTCATTCAAATTGTACAAAGTGGTTTTGGGTTTTGTATTAGGATCGTTATCTCATTGCGTCGGTAAAACGTCACTGCAAAGTGGCAGATTCACCGTATTTGCGGTTTAACATTTACCTTGACACAACCTCAAAACCTAAACACTAGGTGTTTCACTATCAGGAATCATCACAGGTACCTAGTGATTTATTCTAATGAATAATACATTTTCACAATAATCTGTTTACGTAAGTTTTTGCCATTTCTTCGCGATGAGTCTCGTTATACCACTAAATTTTATATACAAATTGTATATTCATTGTAAATTAAATAAATTTTTAATAATAAGAAAGAAACGATTTTTTTTATAAAAAAGAAATAATTATATTTTAAATAGGTAAATAATTAAATTAACTATATTAATCTCCGTTAGTTTCTGTGTATGATTTTGCTTTTTTAAAAAAAAATAATGATTGACAAATCGAAAATATGCAGGTATTTTTTCATGATTCATAATAAAATAATATTACAAATTAGAAAAATTAAAAAAAATTATGATTAAAAAATAAAAAATATACCCATTTTGTTTGTTATGTTCTTTTTTCTCTATTAAATTTTGTTTGACTGATCTAAATTATTATGCAAATTATTCTCCTTTTTATTTCTAAAAAATTCTAGAAAATTGTTCATTGTTAAAAAATTTGGATTAAGAAGTAGGAAATATACTTATTTTATGCATAATTTTCATTTCTCAATAACAATATAGTTTACAAACTCATTTTTTTCTTTTGGAAAGAAAAACATTAGATATTCCCGTTTCTTAATATTTATTTGTAGAAAATTCTCAATTTTCATAAGGAAATAATTTGCATCAATTCTATTTTCTTAATTTCAATTGTTTTAATAAAATTCAAAGTTTTTTAAACATAAAGGAAAAAAATGTTTATAAATTATATTTGTCAGTTAGAAAATTTAATTGAAAATGAAACTGAAAATTTTTGAATTTTTAGAAAATAAAGTAAAAAATTTGATTGAAAAAAATGTTCTGTTAAATTTATTTACGCGAATATCTTTAATTGTAAAATTATTCGAAAACTTTAATTTCTTTTTTAAATATTTAAAAAATATTTAATTATTATTATTTTTCCATCAATTCCATAGGATTTAAGATTTTCAAAAATTTCAAATTCAAACCTTTTTGAAATTAATCAACTTTAAAAATATTTTGTTATAAAACATGATCGACTGATAAAAATCATTATTTTATATTATAAGAATATTGTTACTGTAACGAGTACTAAATTCATTATTTTATATTATAAGAATATTTACTATAACTTCTAAAAAATTATTTTTATATTCTATATATTATTGTCTAAAATTCAAACTAAAATTCAGTTTCAAATCAATAATTTTTTTATTAAAAAAATTCAACGAGAATTCAATTATTTAAATACAAAAGTAAATTATTTATTGAATAATTGAATGTTTCTTAAAATTTAATTCTTATGAAGAATTTTATTAAAAATTTTTTAAATAATTCAATTCTTTTGAAGAATTTTAATAAAATTTTTTTAGAATAGTTACATTTTTCAAGGAATTCGATTAAAATTGTATTAAAAATAATTGAAATTCTGCGATGAGCTTTATTATTTCTGAAAATAATTGAATTATTGAGAAGAAAGTTATAAAAAATTTGTAAATATCATTAAAATGAGGAGAATTTTTGAAAATAATTAAAATTTTGCAAAGAATTTTATTAAAATTTTTGAAAATAATTTAATTTTGAAGAAGAATTTTTTTATTTATAAAGATAATAATTGGGATTTTGTCGAGATTTTCTTGTAATTTTGTAACATAATTGAATTTTGTGATAAAAATTTGATTACTTTTGAAAATAATTGAATTTCTTCAAAATTCAATTTTTTGAGATTTTTTAAACTAAAATTCTTCTATAAATAAATTATTTTTAGAATTTAATTAATTATATATTGACAAATTTAACTAATTTTAGAAGATTTTGAATTATTAAAATTTTTCAAAAATCTAAGTTCATTAAAATTTCTAATTAATTCATTCAACATTAAAATTATATAAAATTTTAAATCAAAATCTTTTAAAGTTCATCTACTTTTGAAAATTGTAAATAACGCAATTCTTTTGAAATTGAATTAATTTTGAAATATTCAAGTAAAATTATTCATTAAATAATTTATTTATTTTATGATATAGTGGTTCAAGATTTAAGTTATTTAAAAAGAAATTTTTGTCAGAAATTGAAAAAATTGAAGGTTTTGTATTAGAATTTGTAGTAATTTTTATAGTTTATGAGTCAAATAAAAAAGACACAAAAATGAAGAATTTTCTTATGAATTTTAAAAATTTAATTTTTTCAGTTCCTTTTATAGAAATTCCTGATTATATTGAAAATGATAAAAGGAAACAATATTAACTTTTTACTATATAGAATTTTAATTTTGAATAAAAAATTTAATTCTTTGAAATATACTTGGTAGAGAATAGTTTGTATTTTGGTAAAAAAGTATATTATTTACTTGAAAGGTTATACAGTTAGTAGAAAATACCCTCAATATAGAATTATAATTCGAGTGATGTTATACACTTTCAAGAAGCAATAGAAGTTTGTATTCATATGCTATTAAAGAACTATATAGAATGCTCGTAAAAGCAAAATGGCGTTCGTTGCCGCAAAATGGCTGATATAAATAATGAGTGAAAAGCCAAGAAAAGCGTCATAGCTTCGTAGTCGAGACATTAAATTTTTGTGTTGATCGAGTTTTCTCGCCAATTCATAAAAATTTAAATATAATTTGCCAAATCAAAATCCACCTTTATTTATAGGCAGATCGAAAGCTTTCTCTGGAAATCCCCTTGAGGTTTTTAATTTGTTTCTCTCAAAATTGTAGTGAAACAACTTTTTTTGTTTCGAACTTTAGAAGCTCTTTTAAAGTCTTTTCTTTTTTTTTCTCTATGTTTATTTCTATTCTTTTCCTATTCTCTTTTTTTTTAAAGATGAGTTACATTACCGAAATGTGTTTTTACAATAAAAAGTACTTTTAAAAAAGTCTGAAGTTAAGTTAGCAGAAATATTTTCCATAATTTTCAAAATTGGTTTATTAAGATGGTGTAAAATTGTTTAACTCGGTCGAAAGGAAATTCTTTTAGTATGCGGAGGCATGTTTGAAATTTTGAAGTTGTTGAAATTCAAAACTATGCTAAAAATTGTCATTGTAAATTTCTTATAAAATATTGAAGAATTGTATTGAAGAAACAAAGTTGACGTTCTTGGTGTCACCTAGTCTAGAAATGTATATACAGTAGGCATAATAATTATCAGCTTTCATCATCTTTGACCCACTGAGCTTGAAACATAACCATGGTCTCGGCTTTAGTTTCTGTTATTGTGAGTCAAGTTAGAATCATCTGCGATGATGCAACTGTGCAACCGAGCTGTGACAGCATTAGAGAAAGTCATTATTTCATGTTGAGCGTTTCGTCCAGTAATGGAGTTTGTGGCCTTCAAAGTAAATTGTTTTCTGTCAGGATTCCATGACCAACCAAAGAGAGGAGAGAATCATGCCCTTTTTCTGCTCCGAGAGTGAATTAAATCTCATCTTTTGTATATATAAAATACCGCGCCGAGACTTTATGTAGAACGAGATAAAATCTTATTTAAACATTTTTTTGTAATCTTTAATACAATTTGGTTTTTTTTGCGAAAAATATAATGTTTTGGGAAATATCAATTTTTACGGGGGTAAAAGAGTAAATTTTTCTATTAAATAGTAAAATTTACTCTCTTCTATGTAAGTCACACTCTTTTGGAGTTGAAACTAAAGAATTCTATATTGAGAGTTAAAATTTTACTCTTTTTTTTTACAGTATATAAAAGTTTTTATTCTATTTGAAAATGATTGCACGTATATAATTCTCTGATACGTAATTACTGCTAATTACTGAGTGTCAGTTTCAATCAGTTGAAAGATAGTTTTATTTTAAAAACCCTTTAACACAATAAAGATATATTTAGCGCTTTAACTTGTCAGCTGGAGTAATGCTTCGATTTTATCTGCTCGACAATTGCGTGCGTCAGTTAAGAACCGCATAGTTGACTACAGGTTTATTGAAACCAGCACAGTAGACAATTTGTGACTTAAACGCGTTGGTTAACCAGTTTAGAGAAGCAATTATTATTATAAACTAACTTTACTATCTTCTATATGCACCTATAAAAACTAGATTATATACGAACTTCTTTCACTTATTACACCTTAATTAGTTTCGCTTGTAATATATTCTCAGAAAATCATTAAGATTGTCAAGTTTTATTAAAATGCGGTGAAATATTATTTTATATCGCAGAATAAGACGAAATCGATATTTGCAAAATGATAGAATGTTTTCTAATTGAATTAGTTAGGGAATAATTATTAGAACACTGAAATTTTCGAGTCGTTAAAATTTTGTCTAGAATTAAAAGTTTTGCTTTTAGTTTATGAAAAAAAAGTTGTGAAAAATTATATTTAATTTCAAGATTTTTTTGAAAGCAAACTAGTTTTACTAGATTCTGTTTTAATATAATTAAATGAGACTTTTATCATTTCTGAACAGATTTATACATAGAGATAATAATTTTATTGCATACATGTAAAATTATTACATCAGGTTAATTTTAAATTGATCAATAATGATGCAAATTTTTTTTTTTCTTTAACAATGAACAAGTTTTTTCTTTTTTTATGTTGAAATAAATAAATGGTAATATATCTATTGTAATAAAAGAAAAATACAAAATGGTAATTGGAGACATCAATTCTTCAAATAATATTACTATGGATTTATGCAGAATCATTTAGAAATCCGCCCCCTCGTTAAAATGGCAGCAGTTAATAGAAGCAGACAGTTAAGTAACTCTAAACGGATTCGTAGAAAACATATTTTGCTCTATAAAATTACCCTGAGCACCGCGCCCCTTCTGAGTCCGCCATCTTCTAAGTTGCTTCCAGAGAGCGTGGAGAGACCGTGCACAGGTTATTCGCGTTTCTCGAGGTGCACTCCCTTTCTCTATCGCTCTCCCTCCCCCATCCCCCTTAAACCTCCCCCATGACCTTTCTCATACTTAAATCGTTTCCCTTTCTCCTTTGCCATTGCCCTCCCTCTAACTCTACTTTTCTCTTTTCTCTGTGATAATATAATTATTACTGACTACTTCCCTTGCTCGTGCCACTTTTTTTTCAATCTATACATGCGTATATAAGTGTATATATTAATACTCTTTACTATGAAACATTATACACGTGTCTTATTGATAAGTTACACCTCCTCAACAAATTAAAATCACATTCAAATGTAGATTCTAGTTAGACTTTAATTGCTTATACTTTGAACTTCTTTTTCATTCAAACTTTGGGATTTTTAATTATATGAAATATTGGTTTTCACGTACTGTAGAAAAAGAGAAGTAACTCGCGAGGAAAACTCATCCCTTTTGGAGCAGATTTTTAACTACAGAATCTTTACTCCCAACTCCAATTACTATTTACTCTTTACATTTTTTAAACATAACCGAAAAATTTGGGAATTAAGGCAACCAGGGTTGCCACGCTTTTGCTATTTTTGAAATTCCCTAACTTTTCCAGATTAAAAAACGGAATTTTTCCAGGTTTATAAAACGAAAATTCAATAACATAAGAATATTATATTATAAAACATGAAGATATCGATCACTCCGAGTCTTCGACTCGAAGTGATCGCTATTTCTTCATGTTTTATAATAATTAAAACCTGCTACTTTGTTATTGTAACTTCTTCAAAAATTATTTTCATCAAATTACGATTATTCATTTCTAGAATCCCGTGCAGAAATTAAAAAGTGGGCCTGATAGGGTACTGGACAGTTTTCCCGATCTCTGGTGTGGTTCTGGGTAGAGAAACTGACCAGTGCCCGAATAGTGTGTGACGCTGTTCTCGACCAATGCCCTACTTAGGGAAAAACTGGTCAGGGTCTCGTCAGTTTTTCTTAAAATTGCCCTATTTTGTGAGGTTAATTTTATTCAAAAGAAATTACAATAAAATTACTGTAATTAAAAATATTATTATATTAGAAACATAATGAACATATTCATTATATATACAACATATTTATACATAACATAATGAGGTATTATAGTCATTTTGACTAATTTAAAAGTGAAAATAATAAAAATAATACCTATAATTTCAAGAATAGAAAAACTTAAAAATTTTTGAAAAATATAATTTTTGGTTTTATGATTAATAAATTTATTTTTCTTTTGGAGGTTGTCGCTCCTTTCTGCCTCCTTAATTTTATAATATTAATAATAAAGGTTATAATTTTTGTTTTCAAATGTATAAGTAATAATAAATATTTATTTAATAAATATTTTATTCAAATTTATTAATTATGTTTGAAAAATAGTTATTAAATATTGAAGGTGTTAAATTTAACAATCTCTCCGAATCATTTTCTCACTTTAAGCTAATATAATATAAAACAATTATTATTATTAATATAATATATATACAAACAAAATGATAAATTCATCCTATAAATTAATAATTATTAAAATTCATTAAGTATAATTTATTAATAATTGTTTATTAATTATTATTTTTTAAATTCATAATTTTAATTTTTAAATAAATGTATAATGATTAATTATTTAATAACTATTATTATTCGTTATTTATAATTTAGTTGTTATTATTAATAAATAAACTATTATAATATTGTACTTAAAGAAAAAAAAATTATATGTATTTTCGTTTTTTAAATATATTACCATAATTATTTTATAAAGTGTTTTAGAAGAACACGCTTTTTTTAACTTAAATAACTATTTTAAAAAATTAAATTTATTTACATGCTTTTAAAACGAGGAAAACTGTCGAGGCCCTGATCAGAGCCCTATTTAATATCTAGTGAACACCTCACTTGGGGTTTTGGCAAGAAATTCTGGTCAAACCCACAAAATAAAAAAATTATTAAAACGATAGTATAATTACTCTCTTTAATTGTATTCTTCAATTGTTCATTATTTTTTATTAAAAGTAATTTTAGAGATTTAATTTTTTTTACACTTTATTTAAACAAGGAAAACTGTCGAGGCCCTGATCAGTACCCTATCTAAAATCTAATGAACACCCTACCTGGGGTTCTGGCTAGGAATTCTAGTCAAACCCCTAAAATAAAAAAATTATTAAATAACTAAAATAATGATTGCCTTTCATTGTTAATAGCTCCTACAACAAAAAGGAATTCTAAAAACTTTATTAAAAAAAAAAAAATTTAATAGGGAAAACTGTCGAGGCCCCGACCAGAACCCTGTTTTAAATAGGGCAAAGTAGGGCATTTTCTGCACGGGATTTTCAACTAAAATTCTTCTTTAAGTCAATTTTTTTTAATAATTCTTGAAAAAGATCTTGGTGAATTTTCAAATTCTTTTGTTTACAATTTAATTTTACAAAATTTTGATTATTTCTGACATTTTTCAATTAAATATATTAAAAAGTTGAAACTTCAAATAATTAAAAAAAATTCCATTAAACTTATTGAGAAAAATTAATTCTATAGAATTGTTAATTAAAAGTATGAAAAGTTCAAATTTTCAAAGATTTTAATTTTAAATTCATTTTTTAAATCAATATTTATTAGAAAATTCAACGAGATTTCAATTATTTTACTATGAAACTAAATATTTTTATAAAAAATTGAATGTTTCTTAAAATTATATTTTCAATTTTCATAAAGAATTTTATCAACAAATTTTTAAGTAATTAAATTCTATGGACGAATTTTAATAAAATTTTTAAGAATAATTGCATTTTTCGAGAAATTTGATGAAAATTAGATTAAAAATAATTGAAATTTTGACAAGAATTTTATTAATTAAATTAATTAAAATTTCATATACAATATTTGTAAATTTTCAATCACTTTTTGTATAAAAGTATTGTAAATTTACAATCTTTTTTAACAGTGTAATTGAAATTTTGATGAGAATTTTTGTAAATTTTTAAACATAATTGGATTTCTGTTTTCTGAAAAGAATTTTATTAAAATTATTTTGAAAGAAATTGAATTGTTACGCAAAGGATTTCATTAAAATATTCTGAAAATAATTTTATTCTTTAAAGTATTTTAATTAAAAACGTATTGAAAATAATACTTAAATTCGAATAAATAAATTGTAGCAAAGGTTATTAAAATAAATAAATTTCTTTGATAAATTTTAATAAAATTTTTAATGATAATAACTTTTTCCTAGGAATTCCATTAAACTTGTATTAAAAATAATTGAATATCAGCATTGAGTTTTATTATTTATGAAAATAATTGAATTCTTGTGGTGAATATTGTTATTTATGAAAATAATTGAATTTTTCAAAAATTTTATTGAAAATCCTAAAAATAATTGAATTTTAAAGGAGAACTTTATTATTTATAAAGACAATTGAAATTTTGAAGAGAATTTAAAAAAATTTTTGAACATAATTTAATTTATGAGAAGAATTTTACTACTTTTAAAAATAATTGAATTTCTACAATTATTTGTAATTATGCTTCAAAATTCAATTTCTTCTAGTGTTTTTTTACTAAAATTCTTCTATAAATCCAATATTTTTAATAATCAATTAAATATTTATTAAAAAATGTAACTATAGTTTCCAAAGCATTTTAGTTTAAAAAAAATTTTTTAAACTAAGTTTTTTTCATATTTTTAATTAAATTTATTTAATATTGGAATTTTACAAAATTTTAAATGAAAATCTTTTGAAGTTCATCTAATTTTGGAAATTGTAAACTCCATTCTTTTCAAATTGAATTAATTTTGAAATATTTAAGTGAAATTAGATTTAAAGAATAAACACAATAACTTTAGAAAACAACAATTTTTCAGAAGTTCGATCAAAATTCTTTGTCTCTTCCAGGTTTTTTCAAGGTTTATAAAATTCCCTGACATTTCTAGGTTTTCCAGGTTTCCAGGTTGCGTACTAACCCTGAGCAACATATCCGGAGTTAGGAGTAAAAAATCTAGGCTTAGTGGGAGTCAAACTAGAGTGGAGCGAAACCGTTAATTATTAATTCCCTCGTGAGTTTAAAAAAGGGAGTTAAGTTTTAACACCAACTGAAATTTAATAAAAGTCGCACACTTTTGGAGTTGTTTCGAGTCTTCCAGGGTAGGAATTTCTGACAATTTTTTATATAAATTTTTGTAAATTTGCTATAGCCAAAAATTAGTGAAATGCACGCTGTAAATAATTTAGGGAGTAAATTACATCGGATGTAAGGAGTTTATATGATTTTTAATTTTAAATACATACTTTATTTAGAGTTCAAAATCTACTCCAAAAGGGAGTTAATCCAGAGTGAAACAAACGAGTTTATCATTTACTATGCTTTTCACAATTACAATTAGTTATTAAATTAAATGTAATTATTACATTTAAGTGAAAGAGCTAATGTAGAGGAGTAAAATTTTACTCTTTTTGCTTCAACTCCAAAAGTGTGCGACTTTTATAGACTTCTGTCTGGAGTTATATAATTCAACTCCTTTTTCTAACAATATACATAATTAGAAACAAAAATTAACAAATTTTGATTATTATAAATAATTTCCATGCGATTGGGCATTTTTTTAGCTATAGTTATGAATAATTTCCATGATTGAAAATATACTTTTTATTCATGTTTTTGTATATTTAGTTTTCTAAACTTTGCAGACTTAAGATGACAAATTTAGAAAAAATTGCTTAAGGATAGTCGTTTGTTAAAAAGTTTTTTTTTCTCATGCCGACTTACGACCGCGAGTTGAACGCGATCGAGAAAGAAAAAATATGAGACACGAGAACAGCTATCATTTCTCAAACTCCATAACTCGATATAAACCACCCTTCGAGTCAAGACGATCTTTCTCCTATCCCCCTATCAGTGGTGGAATGGCGCGCGGTAGCTTACATTATCGATATTACGAGGCGTCGATAAAAAAATCGCATAAAATTAAACAAACCCTATACGTGCTACACGGGATAAAAACCATTGGCGTAACCCCATTCTTTTTCTGCTTTAACAATTTCTCAATAACTTTTATCGAAATTCGCATTTATCTGTTTACCTGGCAAATTTTTTCCAAACATTTTCTAATTTCGTAATTTTTACAACTAAAATAATAACAAATACAATAATAATAACAACGATAATAATAATATTAACAATAAGAATAAAAATAGAGAGAAATTAAATTAAAATAATAATAAAAATAGTAATAGGAATAATATTAATCACTAGGTATTATATAATAATTGTCATAGTTATTATATTATTCGTAATTGCGACTTTTGTTATTATGATTATAGAAATTAATTCAGAAGACTATAAATACTTGAAAATTTTTTTTATTAAATTTGATAGAGGAAAAAATGTCCAATATCTGTAAACAGTAATAATTATGATATTTAATTGCATTTCCTTGATCTAAATATCACATTGAGTGACAATTAACATAATCTGTAAAAATTTAAATTATCTAAATCGCTAGTCGTAAAACTGAAGAGCGGAAGATTGCATCATTAATATTATTACGGTTTTTAAAATATCGACAAACAGATGAAAAAGTAAAATAGTTAACCAGTTTTTTTTGTTTAATTTATTTCATTACAAAAAATTAGTTTTAGTTTTATTATAGGATTTAGCTTTCGAAATTATAGATATTTATACTATTATTAGGAATTATTGTTGTAACTATAACAATAAGACTGTCAGGATGTCAGGAAAAATGAAGTAACAAAATGTATATTTGGATGTAGACATTTTTCTTATCAGTAGATAAAAATTAATTTATAAAAGTGAAGGGAACACTAATGTATGATTATTTGATATGAGAAAATTTATAAGTAAACGCACATATATATGCAATTTAGTACTACTGAGAATTAAATTAAGCAACTTCTTGCGTAATAATATTTGCATGATTTCTATACAGTTACAAGAATGTGCGTAAAATATAGATAAATGATGTAAAAACCACAGTAATGTTGTTATACCAACTAATTTTGCGCACCTTCCTTATTCTCTCATCGTTTGCACATTATATTCTTCTATGTGCAGTGACTGCGCGCACCATGGTGCTGGGTAAATTTCTAATTGGCTAATTATTTTCTTCTAATTATAACCCGATCTTTAGTTAATTGAAATATAATTACTTGATTCTTGCTATAAAATCATTTATTTGTTAATTCAAAGATTAAGCGGTTTATGTCCGTCGTGTGTAATTGAAACAAGTTGAAAATAATATTTATACTTCATAATTATTAGAACGATTTATTAGATATTTTAGTTAGTATTATTATGACTATTACTACTACTACTACTACTACTATTATTATTATTATTATTACTACTGCTACTATTATTACTATTGAACACTGGAATAGAGACATTATTTTGTATATTATTAATATATGCGTTTGGGAAAAATTGATATGAACAAAAATGTGTGATGAATATTGATAGGAGCATTAATGGAGGTTAAGATTTTTATGTCCCAGTACTCTAACCAAAGTGAATAACAATATATGTCTTAGCTACATCAGCTAAAGTTAAATATAAGCGATTTTCTTCTATTATTCAAACCATCACTCCCCTGATGTAGGATCGTATATTTAAAATAACCGCGCCGCGCATATGGTGCCCACTTCAGTTTTAACCGCCTATCCTCAAGCGTAAGAAAATGCTTCAGAATGCTCAAGTGGACCATTAACATATTCCGGGAAATAATTTATTAAATGGATATCTCATTATTCAAATCGGAGATCAAAAAAAGTGTATTTTGGTTAGAAGTGTATGTCTTCTGGAATTGCAGCTTCTATATTATATAGTATAGTGTTATGCGGATCCGTTATAGAGAATTGTTGTGCGCAATTGGTATTTATGAAGTTAATGTTTTGTTACTGAATTGCGGATTTTTTTTTAGAACTTTCTGAAAGTTGATTTAGAACTGTCTAATCTTTTGGAACTGTTAGATAATTATTATGTAATTGTCTATGTCAATTTGTGTTGTTACGGAACTGTTATGATTTGCACTAATATAATAGAGCATTTCTTATATGTTGTGAAGTTTGCTCTAGATATATCTTGAAAAAACCTGGAAAAGTCAGGGAATTTTGATCGAAATCCTGGAAAATAATTTTTTTCTAAAGTTATTGTGTTTATTTATGAAATGTAATTTCACTTAAATATTTCAAAATTAGTTCAATTTTAAAAAAATTGCGTTTACAATTAGATATAAAAAGAATTAGATTTAAAAAAAATTTTTTTAACTAAAATTCTTCTAAAATTAGTTAAATTTTTTAATATATATTTAATTAATTATTAAAAATAATGAATTTATAGAAGAATTTTAGTTAAAAACACTAAAATAAATTAAATTTTTAAGCAATTACAAATTATTGCAGAAATTCAATTATTTTCAAAAGTTGTAAAATTCTTTTCAGAAATTTAATTATGTTCAAAATTTTTTTTAAATTCTCTTCAAAATTTCAATAATTTTTGTAAATAGCAAAATTCATCTCATAAATTCAATTATTTTTAGGAATTTCAATACAATTGTTGCAAAATTCAATTATTTTCATAAATAACAATATTCATCACAAAAATTCAATTATTTTCAAGAATTTAAAGAAAATTTTGTTAAAATTTCAATAATTTTTGTAAATAGCAAAATTCTTCTTAGAAATTCAATTATTTTTAGGAATTATTTTTAGGAATTTCAATACAATTGTTGCAAAATTCAATTATTTTCAAGAATTTAAAGAAAATTTTGTTAAAATTTCAATAATTTTTGTAAAAAGCAAAATTCTTCTCAGAAATTCAATTATTTTCATAAATAACAATATTCATCACAAGAATTTAATTATTTTCAAGGATTTCAACTAAAATTTTGTCAAGAATTCAATTATCATTATAAATAAAAAAATTCTTTCCAGAAATTCAATTATTTTTAAGAATTTTAAAAACATTATTTACAAGTATTCAATTATTTTCGTACATAATAATATTCTTTACAAGCATTTAATTATTTTCATAATTAATAAAATTCTTCGTAGGAAGTAAATTATTTTAAAAAATTTGACTAAAATTCGATTATTTTTACACATAATAAAATCCTTTACAAACATTCAATTATTTTCATATTAAATAAAATACTTATTTTCAAAAACTTTTCTCAATTCAATGATTTTTAATATCTAATACTTTAATAAAAATTCCTAATAAGAATTCAATTAGTTAAAAAAATGTTTAATAAAACTCTACGCAAACATTTAATTATTTTCATAAGAAATAAAAATTTCACAGGAATTCAATTATTTACAAATTATTTTCATATATTAATCAATTATTTTCATAAATAATAACATTTCAATTATTTTTAATACAATTTTAAATTTAATAGAATTTCTCTAAAAAAAGTTGTTATTCTTAAAAATTTTATTAAAATTTATCAAAGAAATTTAATTATTTTAATAACTTTCGCTACAATTTATTTATTAGAATTTATATTTTTTTCAATACATTTTCAATTAAATTACTGTAAAGACTAAAATTATTTTCAAAAATATTAATGAAACTTTTTGCCTACCAATTCAATTTTTTTCAAAATAATTTTAATAAAATTCTTCGAAGAAAAAAAAACAAAAATTGTCATCAAAATTTTAATTATCTTTATAAATAATAAAATTTTTCTCCGAAATTCAATTATTTTCAAAACTTTTAATAAAATTGTTTGGCAGAATTTCAATTATTTTTCATCTAATTTTCATCAAATTTCTTGAGAAATGCAATTATTTTTAAAAATTGTATTAAAATTTGTCAAGAGGAGCATTCAATTATTTAAAAATTTGTTAAAATTGATTTGATACAATGCTTTATGAAAATTCAACTTTAAGAAACTTTCACTTGTTCAATAAAATATTTATTATTATAGTAAAATAATTGAATTCTCGTAAAATTTTCTAATAAATATTGATTTAAAAATGAATTTCAAATTAAAATTTTTGAAAAATTTGAACTTTTAATATTTTTAATTAAGAATTCTATAGAATTAATTTTTCTCAATAAGTTTAAAGGAATTTTTTTTAATTGTTTGAAGTTTTTAATTTATAATATATTTAATTGAAGAATGGCAGCATAATCGAAATTTCGTAAAATTAAATTGTAAAAAAAAAGAATTTGAAAATTCACAAGGGACTTTTTCAAAATTTATTTTTAAAAAATTGGCTCGAAGAAGAATTTTAGTTAAAAATTCTAGGAACGAATAATAGAGTTATGATGAAGATAATTTTTGAAGTAGTTACAGTATAACAAAGTAGCAAGTTTTAATTATTATAAAACATGAAGAAAGCGATCACTTCGAGTCTTCGACTCGGAATGATCGATATCTACATGTTTTATAATAAATATTCGTATATGTTATTGAATTTCAAATTTTTGAATATCTTAATTTCTATAAGAAAAATAATGATTAAATATTTATTTAAAAATTAAATTATTGATGTTTTCGAATAATTTTCTTTTTAAAATCTTGGAAAAATTGGAATTAGTAAAATATTACTAAGTTGATAGTCAACAGTTACTAAATGAATTGGAAAATGATGAGTTACTAAAGATTGGTTAACAAAGATAAAATATTTTTTTAAACTTTTTCAGATTAAGAGAGTCAGAGTAACAATTAAAAGATTTTATTTATAATAAAATTTTCATTTGACTTTGCAAACATATGAAACTTTTTGAAGAACTTAAAACACTGAAGAAATTTTTAAATGGATCATAAACTAAACTTTAAAGAAATTAAAATTTCGAATTGTTTTCCATAATTATATAATTATTTTGTAAAAAGTTATTTATTTAGTTTATCAATGATTTATTTACTTTATCTGACAATTTCTCGTAATATTTATTTTTAGAAATGTTTTTTTTATTTATATACAGAGAAGAGAGACAAAAAATCAATTATTTTTATTGACATCTTAACAACCATTTTGGTCAGTCGATCATATTTCAAGCAAATTCACAGTGACATTCGAAAGACCGGACGCAAATCCCGCGATTTCTCCAGGGAGACGAAAAAATCGCAAATAATGCGACTAAACTCGGAAAGCTTTAGCGGAAAATATGTAGTCCCACTGGTCTACGTGTTTCGGTATCCATGTTATATATTTTTCAGGACGATAGTTTTTCCAAGCAACTTTCTCCATTCCCCCAAGGATCCCTGCCTGTTTTTCCTATCACTTATCGTTTTCTAGGATGACAGCAGGTAAAACAAATTTTCATAAGAAATCAACGACAAAATCATAACTCGTGTGAAGCGTAATAAATTTAAATATCACTCATTTCGAAAATTTGCTGACAAATATTGTTTGGCTGTATTTGCAATTTTTTCCTTTTTTTGAATTTTCAGAAAGATATGGTTTTCGAATTAAAACCTTGTTTCCTTATTATTACTCGTACTTTTGGAAAAAATCGATTTTTTATCATCGAATTACAAGATCTGTATTCCATGGGGCGTTTTCTCTTTTGCTCATTACATTATTACCGCTTACTTCTGCAACTTGTTTTAAAATTTTTTTCTCCCCTTAATTATTTTATCTTAATAATCTTTTGTACTTGAAATTTTTTCTTCCTCTTTTTCTTTTCTTCCTCTTCTTCTTATTCTTTTTAAAAAAAACTCATGCGTTATTTTGCGTATAATGAGTGCCCTCAAAATATTTCGTATGATTACAATTTTTTGTTTTGGTTTGAAGGTAGAATAATGGTTAAAGTAAAAACGAAATTGTTTAAGTGTTTCGCCGTATAGAGGAGGCGAAAGGTTCAATAGGTGATTTTGAAATTTTGCAATAGTTTGGTGTGTATAAGTTTTAAGGTGAATGGCTTTTGCAGGTAGTCCAAGACAGGTATGGGTATGTGAGGTAATTGTCTACGGGAAAATTAAACTGAAGTCACGTTAATTATGTAACTCTCCACTCTTGGTACCGCGTATATGGCTTATTCCATATAACCAGCGGGGCGATGATGGACGATCGCGTCCGACCTTACGGCTAGGCTGCCAACATTCACCAACAGAAATCCCTAACTCGGTGTTAACTCGATCAGTCAACACACCCACCAACCCCCATCGCCCAACGCTAATCTACTTCCAGATTAATTACTGCTTGTAATTTCGGCGGGAATAATTATTATATATTTCGCCCAAGTGATTGCGTCCTAATGAAATGTCAATGAATTTATGCAATAAAAAAAGATTTGTTGTAAATAAATCTTTTTTTTAATTAAAAAACATTTTATTTGTGACAAGTGAATTTTTTAGTTGAGACAAATAAACTTTTTATTTGAAACAAATAAACTTCTTATTTGAAACAAATAAATTTCTGCACTCTCTAAATTTGAATTAGTAACAATTTCAATTCGTGACAGACTTTGTACTTTTGAATTAGTAAATTTTACTAATTCAAAAGAAAAAAGTCAATCACTAAAGCAAATTAAAAACAATCGATTTATAGAAGAATTTTAATTAAAAACACTTAAACAAATTGAATTTTGAAGCAATTGCAAATGATTGCAGAAATTCAATTATTTTCAAAAGTGGTAAAATTCTTCTCAGAAATTTAATTATGTTCAAAAAATTTTTAAAATACTCTTAAAATTTTCAATTCTCTTTGTAAATATTAAAATTCTCCTTTAAAATTCAAATATTTTTAGGAATTTTAATAAAATTGTTGCAAAATTCAATTATTTTTATAAGTAACAATATTCATCACAAGAATTCAATTATTTTTGTAAATAGTAAAATTCTTCTCGGAAATTCAATTATTTTTAGGAATTTTAATAAAATTGTTGCAAAATTCAATTATTTTCATAAGTAACAATATTCATCACAAGAATTAAATTATTTTCAAGATTTTCAACTAAAATTTTGTCAAGAATTCAATTATCTTTATAAATAATAAAATTGTTTCCAGAAATTCAATTATTTTTTAAGAATTTTAATAACATTATTTACAAGTATTCAATTATTTTCATAATCAATAAAATTCTTCGTAGAAAGTAAATTATTTTAAAAAATTTGACTAAACTTAAATTATTTTTACACATAATAAAATTCTTTACAAGCATTCAATTATTTTCATAATAAATGCAATACTTATTTTCAAAAACTTTTCTCAATTCAATGATTTTTAATATCTACAACTTTAATAAGAATTCAATTATTTACAAATTATTTTCATATATTATTCAATTATTTTCATAAATCATAAAACTCAATGCTGAATTTCAATTATTTTTAATATAATTTTCATTAGATTTCTCGAAAAATGCAATTATTCTTAAAAATTTTATTAAAATTTGTAAAGAGAATTCAATTATTTAAAAATTGGTTGATAAAATTCTTTATGAAAATTAAATTTTAAGAAAAATTAATAAAATATTTATTTTTGTAGTTAAATAATTGAATTTTCGTAGAATTTTCTCATAAATATTAATTTAAAAATGAATTTCAAATTATAATCTTTGAAAATTTGAACTTTTCATATCTACTTTTAATTAAGAATTGTATAGAATTAATTTTTCTCAAAAAGTTTAGGTAATAGAATCTTTTTTAATTATTTTAAGTTTTTAATTTCTAATATATTTAATGGAAGAATATCAGAATAATCGAAATTTCGTAAAATTCAACTGTAATAAAAGAATTTGAAAATTCACAAAGAACTTTTTCAAAAATTATTTTAAAAAATTTACTTAAAGAAGAATTTTAGTTGAAAATTCTAGAAATGAATAATCGTAATGATGAAAATAATTTTAATAATTATAATCCATTTGTTTAATGCAAATAAAATTTTTGTTGTATTTGGTTAACAAAATTTTAGTTTTAAATTTTAGAATATTGTTCAGTTAAATATAATTTGGTCAATACAAAAAAAATATGTAATTGTTGTTAATTTGAAGAAGTCAGTTTCTATGACTCGTTTTGTTTCATTAAAAATAAATTTTCTTTCAAACAAAAAGAATTGTTTTGATGCAAAGAAAATATTTTTTGATTTAAAAAAATTTTTTTCGAATCCTAGATATTTGTTTTTTAAATCAAAAAATTTTTATCATCGATATAGTGTAAAAGAAATAACAATAAATAATAAACAACAAAGGAAAATTCTTTGAAACAAATAAATTGTTTTTGAATCAAATAAATTTTCTTTGAATCATATAAATTATTTTTGAATGAAATTAATTTTCTTTGAATCAAATAAATTGTTTTTAAATTAAATAAATTGTTTTGAAATCAAATAAATTTTCTTTGATTCACATAAATTATTTTTGAATGCAATACATTTTTTTTAATCAAATTACCTAATTGTTTTTGATTGAAATACGTACATTTTCTGCGAATCAAATAAATAGTTTTCGAATCAAATAAATTTTCTATGAATAAAAAAAATTTTTAATCGAAGAAACAAGTTAAAGCATTTTATTATTTGATTTAAGTAAAAATTTGGTTGAGTTTAATAAATTTTGCATTCGAAAAAAGAATTTGATCACTTAAAGCAAATTTGTAGGCGAAATCAAATTTTTGTTAAAATCGTTTTTGTGAAAAAATGTTTATATTTGCAAATAATTTTAATAAACATTGTTTAGTTTTTTAATTAATGTTTTTTATTTCTTGAGTGTTATAAATTTTGTGTTCAAAGAAAGAATTTAGTCGTACGTAAAGCAAATTTTGAATCGAAATCGTATTTTTGTTAAGATTGCTGGTATACATTTGTTCAAAAATGTTTACAAACATTCTTAACAAAAACTCGATTCTGAATCTAAAACTTTTTATATTCATTGTTCACAATTGTTTTTGAAAGAACATCGATATAAATTTTTAAATTAATATTTATGCTAGGCCAGTGAAGCGTGTCCAATGAGACCAGTCTTGCAATTGATTGTTTTTGAACTATTATTTATCTTCATTCTTTCATTTCTCCTTATTGTTTCCCACAATAACGCACATTTATATTAAATAAAAAACTTTATAAATTCCTGAAAAGAATATTTTTATAATTTTCTTGTAAAGATTGACTTGAAATGTAGGATATAAAACTTGGCAAGCTTATAATTTTCCCTTGTATACAGGTACAATATACGTTGAGGTAAAAAAAAATTTCTTGTTGGTATTACTTTGGAACGATCAAATCTCCGGAGCAGTACTTGAGAGAATTATATTGTAAGAATCATTACAAAAAAATTGAATCGTGACGCTACCGTTCTTGGCATTATTATTGATTTGGGCAAAAAATGTGTTCGAGCATTGTAACTGATTGCAACTTTGTTTTAGGATTTATAACAATCTTCCTCGGTAGAGTGATTTCATTTTTTTGTTTGTTTTGCAATCTATTTACTATATTGTTTTGAGATGAAATATTTCTAAAGTCGAACTTATTAAATCGCGAATTTATTAATATTTATTTTTTAAATCACAGAAAAATTGTTTCACTTTTCCTTTTTGTCGACTTGTGCGGGGGATTTAATCAAGATTGAAATATTTTCTAATTGCTTTTTCTTCCGCGAATTCTTATTTGAATGTGAAAAATTCGTCATAAAAGAAATAGGTAGAAAGAAATAAAATGAAATATACATTTCCGTGTATTTCGTATGGAGAGCGTGTGCTTTATGGTCGAGGCTATTATATTCAGAAATGGTCGATTATTCATAAAACGAAAAGTCCATGGCAGTTATCGTGGGAAAAGTTAAATAGGTATAGGTGCTTTTTACTACATCTCGAGTGGCGTATGTGTATATACGTTTCGAAACATGTCCCATCGGGAGATAATCATAGGTTTCATTTTTAGAGTTGTGTTGTTTTGTATATGAGCGATTCCACGTCAAGTGATCAAGGGGTCTTACGGTGCAATGTTTACTTTGAAAATTTGTTACTCTTAAACAATTAAACATGGAAATTCGATCGAGTACAGTTTCGAAAGGTTTTTTCATGCTCTTTCGATTGGAAATAAGCATTTTGAAAAAAAAAATTTTTTGACCAAAAAAAATCAAAATTAAAAATAAATTTTAATTTTTGGGGGGGAAGGATACGATTTTTTTTTTTTTTTTTTTTTTTAAACGAAAGCTGAGGTTTTTTCCTAAAAGGACATATAAATGAAAAAATGGGACAAGAATGTTTAAACACTAAAAAAAAGAGATTTCTACTGACCGGAGTGCTAAAAACCCGGTTTTTGGCTCTGTTTGGTAGAAATCTCTTTTTTTCAGTGTTTAAACATTCTTGTCCCATTTTTTCATTTATATGTCCTTTTAGGAAAAAACCTCAGCTTTCGTTTAAAAAAAAAAAAAAAAAAAAAAATCGTATCCTTCCCCCCCAAAAATTAAAATTTATTTTTAATTTTGATTTTTTTTGGTCAAAAAAATTTTTTTTTTTAAAATGCTTATTTCCAATCGAAAGAGCATGAAAAAACCTTTCGAAACTGTACTCGGTCAAATTTCCATGTTTAATTGTTTAAGAGTAAAAAATTTTCAAAGTAAGCATTGTACCGAAAAACCCTAAACTTTCACCCCCTCCCCCTCGGAAAATATTTGACTAAATTAAAAAATATTTTAACCAAAAATCACTATCCACTAGTACTACAAAAGCCCCAAGTTTAGGCACGATTGGAGAAAAAATTTTTTCCACCTTGATCACTTGACATGGAATCGCTCATATAGGTAAAATGTATTTAAAAGCATTTCTAGTCTTTTAGAGCAATTGGTTCGACCGAGTTTTTCGAATTGAATAAAAATAAAAAAAAAAAAATTGTGAAAAAGGGGGACAAAAAGGAAATAATAGTTGTCGATTTCATAATTAACGCAAATCTTGTTTACGATATGCTTTCTTCACTTGTTTGGAGGGATATAGCTTTATCTTACATGCATATACAGAGACGATATGTGCAATCGTTGCGCGCAACTTTATTACCCCCCGGGTATTCTAATCTTTAGTATTTATTTAAGGACATAGGAAACTGTAAACATAAATTGCATTACAGTATATAATTATGCAGGTATATTAAGATTTAATTTACATCGCTAATTAAAATTTCATTACGATTTCTGTAAAGGTGGCATACAATATATGCTTGTATTTCGTAATGCAATTACCTTTTTATAACTTAGTATTATTATAGCAAACTATAATTTCCTCAATTATAAGAATTATAAAAATATAAAACATAAAAGTAATTTCATTCCTTATTAAAAAAATTAACAACTCTCCCATCATGTGCTTGATAGGGGGAAGGAGATGGAAAATAGAAAAAATCACTTAGCAAATAAGTGATAAGTAAATACTGTAAATATAGTAAATGTAGTAAATGTAGTAAATGTAGTAAATGTAGCAAATATAGTAAATGTAGAAAATATAGTAAATGCAGTAAATGTTGCAAATGTAATAAATGTAGCAAATATAGTAAATGCGGCAAATATAGTAAATGCACCCAATACAGTACATATTCTACCATTTGTAGGTGAATTATTATCAGAATTTAAATAAATTCCCCAACACTTGCAAAATTTATTCTTTTGTTTTTTGTCGAGAGGGTAAATTTAATCGAAGGAGACTTCACGTAAATAATGATAAAGCTTAAATAAATTAATTAATAATCAAGTTTAACGACGATATATGTATTTTTAATCTGAATTTTATCGGAGGGCTCGCTATAAATAATTCTGTATTAGTGGTGTATCACGAGATTCGATAATGAATATCGTTCTTTGTTGTGGGTCCTTGGTTTTGACTCGTTTCCTTTTACGATTCCGGATCACGATAATGTGCATTATACAAAAGTTATCAACAAAAAAGAAAAAAAAATTAAACTTTCATGATTGCTTTTCTTTGGAATTTTTTCATTTTAAGAAATTTGTATAGGTACTTGAAGAGAAAAATAATATATAGAGTAATAATTTATAAAATAGAACCTATTTCAAGAACTTCTGCCCATTTCTGCTTTAGTACAACTTTTATTATTTTCGGAGTTAATTTTCATACATTCGAAGTATGGTTTATTAATTTTTAGAAAAAAATTTACTTGGGAAAAGGCAAAATTTACTCTGGAAATTGTAAAAATTGACATAAATAGAAATTCCTGACAGTTTTTTTGTTTGTTTTAGTATAAAAGTTTAGTAAAAGTTACCTCATTCATTTTTTCATATTGAAATTAGGTCTCAAAAATTCTGAAATTTAAAATAAAAAAAAATATTTTTAAAAATTACTCACTGACATTAAACATGAATATAATGTAAAGTAAACATTTTGAAATTCTGTAATTCACTTTTTTATATTTTATATTTAAATATCAATATTATTGTAATAAAAAGTTTGACTTTAAAAATTTCGTTCATTTTAAACGTTGGAAAATTAATTATTAACAATAAAAATTGTATTATAATATTTTTCTTCTATTTTGCCTATTAGTAAATAAAATTAAAGAATTTTTTCTAGAAAAGATAATGTAAACCAAAAGTCAGGAAAATTAAGAAAAACGACATTTGTTAGCGTATACTTCATCGAAAGTACTAGAAAATAACAAATTTCTATAGAATTACTACAAAATTTTTTGTTTTTAATGTTCAAAAATATTTTTAAAAAACTTAAAAACCTTGAATTCTCCTCGATTTTTTTAGCTTGATTTCTTTTTCTTTAAAGACTTAAATTCATTTTATATAATTAAATTCTTAATACTATTAAGTATTAACATTACTTAACTTGGAAAAGAATTTATTTTAAAAACATTTACAATTTTTAGAAATAATTTAATTTTAGAAAGTTTTATTCTAAAATTTTTGAAAATTTCAATTGATGTTACAAAAAATTTTGGTAATAAGTTATCAAATTAATTAAAGTTTTGTAAAATTTATTTGAAAATAATTAAATTTGTTAAAGAATTGCATTAGAGTTTTGAAAAAATAGAATTTTTATTTAATGATTGATAAATAAATAATTGAATATTACAAAGAGTCATTCAAAAATATTTAGATTATTAATATTGTTCATTCACTTTGTTAAAAAATTGAAATTTTAAAAAATTTTATTTTATATTCTGAAGAATTAGGTTTATAAAGTATTTCAGTCTATTTAAAGATAATTGAATTTTTATAAACAAGTAATTGAAAATTTTTTGAAATAATTGAAATTTTCTAAAATTTGATTAAAATTAATTAATAATTGAATTTTGTAAGAATTTTATGAAAATTTTTGAAACTTGAGAGAAGTTTGACACAATAATTAATTTTATTTTTGTAATAAGTAAACATTCTTGTTTTAAATTATAAACGTTTGCTTCTAAATATTATTAATTTTTATAATTGAATTCCGTTTGAATTTTTTATTAGGGGATCAAGGAAAAAATCAAAATAAAAAAAAATCAAATCAAAAAGAATCAAAAATAAATTTAAAACAGAAGTAAATAAATTTCGATCATTTGAATTCTGTAAATTTTAGGAGCATTATAAAGTGCATATTGTCTTGAGAAAGTAAATATTTTCAAACAATAAAAATAATATTTTCTTTTCTTATACTTGTCAATAAAGATTGATGGATAGAAAAAAGTATTTTTTTTTCTTTAAAAAAAAGAATATAAATTTAAAACGATAAAATTTCTTTTACTTTTGCTATTAAACTCATTTGTTATATATTAAACTTTCGAAATTATTTTACGGTTAATTTTGATTCAATTCAAATGTTTTTAGTGTATGATATTTTTAAAAAATTATGAAATTGTTTGGGACCGCGATCAGAAGAAATAAATTATTACATTTCTATTTCGAATCGTAAATTGTATATGCCCAAGAGAATATAAAATGTATGGAGTTCAAATTGCAAATCGATTCTTGTAAGCCATTCGCTCACGATTTTCATTGTGGGTCACTGAATTTCAAATCGATTTCAAACAATTTACTGACAAAAGTATTTCATTTAAAGACAAAAGCAAAGATCATTTTGACATTAAATTGCATAGAAAGTATAACTGAAATTGAATTACGTGTCTGAAGCAATAAAAAAAAAAGAGAGAGAGAGAGAATTGTGTTTTTCTTTCGTCTATATAATTATTCGCACAATATAGAAAATATTATATTATGTGTAAAACACTTAATACGTGAGTAATTTTTTAAAAAGCAATTTTTCGAGGTCTCTCTTAATTCGTTTTCGAGAAACAATTAATTTTACTTTTTTCCCGTCATATATATACACGTTTCCGTCTTTTTAAAATGATTATGAAATTTTGTAATTAGTCGTTGTCTATATTATTGTGTTTCAATTAGCATAAAAGTTTTCAACATTTATTGCCGAACATGTATATATATGTATATATATATAGTTCATCCGTCTTTATGTTCCTTAAAGGTTTATCTTTTTCACTAAAGCCATGAATTGTTATTTCGTTTCTTTAAATGATCGTAAAACAAAAGTTATAATAGTAACTATATATTTCCGTTTTCTGAATGCATTGCGGGTATGTAATAAGGTTCGAATCATTTGTTATTTCTTTTTTTTTTCCAACCGTAAACTAAACTAAACTAAACTAAAAGAAACTATTTTAAACTATATCCATCAAGTGTAATAGGATTTTAATGTGTGGTTTTGCATATAGGTAGCTCAATTGATGTTGGCCGGGGGGCTGTTCTTCATGTTGTTAACTAAGATCATTACATTTATTTATTACTTTACGTGAGCAATTTTTGGAGAGAGTAAAAATTAAACACTTTTCGATTGATTTTACCTAATAATTTCTGTGGTGATCAATTTTATTTTATATTCATTTTTTTTGGGGAGGGGAGAATTTTTATATGGTGAAAAAATTCAATTGAATTAAATAATTTTGACGATTTTTATTTGTAAAATTTTACTGAAAATCAGATGACTGAATTTTATAAACCTGGAAAAAACCTGGAGAAGTCGGGAAATTTTGATCAAAATCCTGGAAAATTGTTGTTTTCTAAAGCTATTGTGTTTATTCTTAAAATCTAATTTCACTTAAATATTTCAAAATTAATTCAATTTTAAAAGAATTGCGTTTACAATTTTCAAAAGTAGAGCTTCAAAAGATTTTCATTTAAAATTTTGTAAAATTTCAATTTTAAATGAATTTAATTAGAAATATAAAACAAACTTAGAGTTACAAAAAACTTTTTAAACTAAAATTCTTCTGAAATTAGTTAAATTTTTTAACATATATTTAATTGATTATTAAAAACAATCGATTTATAAAAGAATTTTAGTTAAAACACAAAAACAAATTGAATTTTGAAGCAATTACAAATGATTGCAGCAATTCAATTATTTTCAAAAGTAGTAAAATTCTTCTCAGAAATTTAATTATATTCAAAATTTTTTTTAAATTCTCTTCAAAATTTCAATTATTTTCATAAATAAATAATAAAATTCTCCTCTAAAATTCAATTACTTTTTAGGAATTTCAATAACATTGTTGCAAAAATTAATTATTTTCATAAATAACAATATTCATTATAAGAATTCAATTATTTTCAAGGATTTCAACTAAAATTTTGTCAAGAATGTAATTATCTTTATAAATAATAAAATTCTTTCCAGAAATTCAATTATTTTTAAGAATTTTAATAACATTATTTACAAGTATTCAATTATTTTCGTACATAATAATATTCTTTACAAGCATTTAATTATTTTCATAATTAATATAATTCTTCGTACGAAGTAAATTATTTAAAAAATTTTTACTAAAATTAAATTATTTTCATAATATTAAATAAAATACATATTTTCAAAAACTTTTCTCAATTCAATGATTTTTAATATCTACAACTTTAATAAAAATTTCTAAAAGAATTCAATTAGTTAAAAAAAATGTTAATAAAATTCTACGCCAACATTCAATTATTTTCATCAATAATAAATATTTCACAGGAATTCAATTATTTACAAATTATTTTCATATATTCAATTATTTTCATAAATAATAAAACTCAAAGCTGAATTTCAATTATTTTTAATACAATTTTAATTGGAATTCCTCGAAAAAGTTATTATTTTTAAAAATTTTATTAAAATTTATCAAAGAAATTTAATTATTTTAATAACTTTTGCTACAATTCATTTATTAGAATTTAAATGTTCTTTTCAATACATTTTAAATTAAATTTCTTTGATGAATAAAATTATGTTAAAAAATTTTAATGAAATTTTTTGCGTAACAGTTCAATTTTTTCAAAACAATTTTAATAAAATTCTTCGCAGAAATCCAATTATGTTTAAAAATTTACAAAAATTCTCGTCAAAATTTCAATTATCTTTAAAAATAATAAAATTTTTCTCCGAAATTCAATTATTTTCAAAACTTGTAATAAAATTCTTGTCAGGATTTCAATTAATTTTAATACAATTTTTATCAAATTTCTCGAAAAATGCAATTATTCTTAAAAATTTTATTAAAATTTGTCAAGATAATTCAATTATTTAAAAATTTGTTGATAAAATTCTTTATGAAAATTCAATTTTAAGAAACATTCAATTGTTTAATAAAATATTTTTATAGTTAAATAGTTCAATTTTCGTAGAATTTTCTAATAAATATTGATTTAAAAATGAATTTTAAATTAAAATGTTTGAAAATTTGAACTTTTCATACTTCTAATTAAGAATTTTATAGAATTAATTTTTTTCAATAAGTTGAATGGAATTTTTAAAAATTATTTGAAGTTTTTAATTTCTAATATATTTAATTGAAGAATGTCAGAATAATCAACATTTCGTAAATTTAAATTGTACACAAAAGAATTTGAAAATTCACAAAGAACTTTTTCAAGAATTATTAAAAAAAAATTGACTTAAAGTAGAATTTTAGTTGAAAATTCTAGAAATGAATAATCGTAATGATGAGAATAATTTTTGAAGAAGTTACAGTAATAAAGTAGCAAGTTTTAATTATTATATGTTATTGAATTTCAAATTTTTAAATATCTTAATTTCTATGAAAAAATAATCATTAAATATTTATTTAAAAATGAAGTTATTGATGTTTTTGAATAATTTTCGTTTTAAAAACCTGGAAAAATTCCGTTTTTTAACCTGGAAAACCTGGATAAGTCAAGAAATTTGTAAAGAGCAAAAGCGTGGTAACCCTGCAGGGACAAATAATTGCAATAATTATTTGTACTTTTTCTTTGTATTTCTGATTGCCGAAATTTAATTATTTTCAAAATTCTTATCACAAAATTCAATTATGTTCAAAATTTACACAGGAAAAAAAAGTCTGACTCCGTTTACACCTTAAATTCAGCCCATGTATTTCACATAAGTCTGTCCTTGTTTAACGGGGCTGACTCCCTTTACACTTTAAATTCAGCCTCAAAAATAGGCTGAAAGTAAAACTTTTTTTTTAGTGTGTACAAAAAATTCTTTGTATTTTTTTTTCTCGTCTTTTCGTTTCTGAATTCCAAAATGTTAGTAATGATATTTGAAAGCAGTGAATAGAAAACATTAGAAGTGTGAGAAAAAATGTTTCCCTTGATGTATAGCGAGAGATTTTTGAGATATTCTGTTAACTAGAATGGTCTCACTGTTTCTATATATATTTGTGTTATTGGTGAGATAGTTTGAACAATTTAGCGATTTTGGGTTCCGCTGACACGAAGCACAAGTTCTACTGAAGAGAAGGCAAAGTTGGAGGACGTATAGTTAGAGAAGAGCATTTCATACGAAGCATAGGGTTATAGTTGCAGCGGATTCTGTTTCAGGTTTTGGTCACGCAATGCCTTTTTTCTCTGTTCCCGGTACCCGGTTATCTTTGGCCCCAGGCATTCAGCACTGCTCGAACTAACTCAGTATCTCTTTCTTTGCTTTGTTTTGCTCTTTTATCTCTCCTTCGTGTCTTTCAAATCCCACTGTTACAAATCCTATTCAATCTCTATCGATATCATTTATGTACGGCAAAAGTTAATTATTGTGAATTTCAATTAGCGAGAAATCTCTTCTGTTTTGGTTATGTATATATGTAAACAGGACGGAATTCTTCTTGAACCTAATAAAGCTTCTTCTTTAGTACACTAATCAGGATTTGACTCAGAAAGAAATCTAATTATTTTTTACTCATTATCATTCATTCTTTCACTGACACTCAGTTAACTTTACTGATTTCAGAAGCAAAAAACCAGTCAATGATTGTTCAGATAATCAGTGATTTTTATCTGATTTAAACTTTGAGAGTAAACTTAATTGTTTAGATCTAATTTATTTGCTTTAAATAAAAATTATTATTTTATTCAAGTAAATATTTACTTGTTAATAGACCATTTACTTGAATCAAATAAATTTTCCTTTTCTAAAGTAGTTTTGAATTCTCAATTTGTATATAGTGATCATTTCGTGCATTTAAAAGTTGGATTTTATTTTCAAACAAAAAGCTGTTATTAGTTTTCAATTTCTGGAGTTGTAATAAATCAGAAATTATAATATGTGGGTACTTTGGGGAGAGAAGAGTCCGAAATTTGTAATTGCGGCGTAGCTCTTTTATTCGAATAATCGTATGGCCTTTCAGAAGTCAGTTGGTGTTTGGTTGAGGTGAAGATTCTTTTAAACCGCATGTTATATTAATTTCCGGTGTTATTTTCTCTTCTTTCATATTCCCATTAAGACTCGTATATTTTTCGAAGTCACTTTAATCTCCGCAAAATTTTCGAGAATCAAAATTGCATTGAAAAGTCATGATTGAAGAAAGCTATTTAGAATTAAACACAATTACTTATTGCTTTATGTTCCACATTTAAATGTGGAAATTATTATTGTTATTCAATTGAATTCCCATATTAAAATTATTAATTTTAAATTCAACTAGCAACTTCTCACTCAACTTCTACACTCTTTTAAATAAAATTAGCAATTTTCAAAATTTTTAAATCAAATTAAAAATTTTTAAACGTAAAATTTTTTAAATCAAACTTTTTTTTATAAAAATAAAATATGAATTGGAATATATAGTTTTAATATTATTATAATTATAATAATCATACATTCTGACATAGGGAATTCAGGGAAAAGTCAGGAATTTTTATTAAAAGTATACTGAAAAAAATTAAATTTTTAGAACTTATAAGAAAATTCTGAATTTTTGTGTCTTTTTTGTTTGACTCATAATTGTTGCGTTTACAATTTTCATAAATAAATGAACTTCAAACGGTTTCAATTTGAAATTTTATAAAATTTCAATGTTGAATAAATTTAATTAGAAATTTTAATGAACTTAGATTTTTGGAAATTTTCTAATTTATAATATTATTTTATTATAAATCATGAAAAAATACCTGCATATTTTTGATTTGGCAGACAATATTTTTTAAAGAAAAAAAAAACAAAAGCATACACAGAAACTAATTTCAAAATGCGAACAGAATGAACGAAAAAAAATAGAATTGAAAAATTTGTAATTCAAATTTTTGTTGAAAACACTAAAAAAAAAATCAAATTATTTTCAAGAATCATAATATTCTTCTTAAAAAATTCAATTATCTTTAAATTTAAAAAAAAAATTCTCGTCAAAATCCCAATTATCTTTATAAATAACAAAATTCTTCCCCAAAGTTCAATTATTTTCAAAACAATATCAAATTCTCAAACATAGTACGCAAACATTTAATTATTTTCATAAATAATAGAAATTTCTCAGGAATTCAATTATTTACAAATTTAAAAAACTTTTTCCAATTCAATGATTTTTAATAAATCTAGTACTTTAATAAAATTTTCCAAAAGAATTCAATTATTTAAAAAAAGTTTTTCATAAATAATAACATTTTTTACAGAGATTCAATTATTTTTATAAGTAATAACACTCAACGCAGAGTTTCAAATATTTTTAATACAATTTTAATGGAATTCGTCGAAAAATGAAATTATTCTTAAAATTTATATTAAAATTCATGAAAGAAATTCTATTATTTTAAAAACCTTTGGTACAATTTATTTCTTAGAATTTAAGTATTATTTTCTATAAAGTTTTAATTAAATTTTTTGAAAAAATTAAATTATTTTAAAAAAATTTTAATGAAATTCTTTGTAACAATTCAATTTTTTTTTCAAAAAAATTTTTATATGTATCTAATTTCAAAAATTTGTCAAAATTACATTATTTTCAATGTCTACTATTTCAATAAAATTTCATAAAAGAATTCAATTATTTAAAAATATATTTTTATAAAATTCGTCTTAAGAATTCAATTATTTACAAAAATGAATATAATTCTTCGCAGATATTTAATTGTGTTCAACAATTTACAAAAATTCTTGTCAAAATTTCAATAATCTTTATAAATTTTTCTCCGAAATTGAATTATTTTCAAAAATTTTAATAAAAATTTTGGCAAAATTTCAATTATCTTCAAAAACTTTTAAAAAATTCTTTGGAGAAATTCAATTATTTTTAATTAAAATTTTAATCAAATTTCCGAAAAATGAAATTATTCTTAAAAATTTTATTAAAATTTGTCAAGAGCATTCAATTATTTAAAAATTTGTTGATAGAATTTTATTTTTTATGAAAATTCAATTTTAAGAAACATTTAATTATTTAATAAAATATTAATTTTTGTATTTAAATAATTGAATTCTCGTGGTTTTTTTTTTAGAAAATATTGTTTTAAAAATGAATTTCAGTTAGAATTTTAGATTATTATTGATCGTTGAAAGCAAAATAGCGTAAATTTTTAGAAATAATTAAATTTTGAAAAGGTTTTAAATTAAAATCTTATAGAAAATTTTAACTTTTCATCCTACTTTTAATTAAAAATTCTGTAGAATTAATTTTTTTTAGAAAAGTTTAATTGAATTTTTCTTTAATTCATCAAGTTTTTATTTTCTAATCTATATTTAATTGAAGAATGACAGAATAATCGAAATTACGTAAAAATTAATATTGAAAATAATTGAATATTTACGAAGAATTTTATCATTTTTGAAAATAATTGAATTCTTGCGATGAATTTTATCAACTTTAAATGTAATTGAATTCTTGCGAAGAATTTTGTCAATTTTAAAAATAATTGAATTATTTCGTAGAATTTTATTCAAATTTTGGAGAATAATTGAATTCCTGTGAATAATTTTATTATCTATAAAAGTAATTAAATTCTTGACAAGATTTTTAAAAAAATTTAGATTAAATTTTTCTCAAAAAGTTTAATGGAATTTTTTTTAATTATTTAAAGTTTTAAATTTTTAATTTATTCAATTGAAGAATGTCAAAATAATCGAAATTTTAGGTATAAAATTGAATTGTAATCAAATGGATTTAAAAATTCTCAAAGAAGAACTTTTTCAAAAATTATTGTTAAAAACAATTGACTTAAAGAAGAATTGTTATTGAATTTTAAATTTTTTAAAATCTTAATTTCTGTAAAAAAATAATAATAATTAAATATTCATTTAAAAACGAAGTTATTGATGTTTTCGAGTAATTTTACATTCAAAGAAATTCGTAAATAAATGTAATAGAACAGAGAAAAAGTCGTTTTGTCTGGAAATCAGGGAGTTTGGTAAAATTAAAAATAAAATAAAAAATTGAAATTAAACTAAATTTAAAAATTAAATTTGGTAAAATATAAATGTAGTTTTAAAAACCTGGATAAATCCCGTTTTCTAACCTGGAAAACCTGGAAAAGTCAGGGAATTTGAAATGAGGAAAAGCGTGGGAACTCTGAAAACAGTTCCTAATTAGGGGTTAATTAGCTACAAAACAGCACCTGATTAGGGGTTAAGGTAAACAATTATAGCTACAAAACAGTGCCTATTGTATAGTATATATATTATAAAGCACAATCCCTTGGGTGAAATTGATAGTGAGAGAAACTAATTGAATAATTAAATTGAATTTAGTTGTGAATATAGAATATACATATATTCTTATATTGAATTCGATGAGTTAATTTGAGCAAATACAAATGTATATGTGTATATACAAGTGAAAAACCCGTATGATGAAGAAATCAGATACGACAGTAATGGCAACGAAAGATTCTTGTAACATTAAGTAGAGTCATTTCATATGTGGTCAAACAAGTCGGTAACTGTTGTCTCTGACACGTCTTACCAGCTTGGCAACACACAAGTTCTAGACTATTAATTGTCCCAACCGATTTACACTACCGGCGTTCTCAAGTTTGCGATCACTTTCCTGCAATTTAGAAATTATGCTGAATACATAATTACTAATTCATGCATGTTGCGATTTCATATATATTTATATTTTATATTTGGAGTGTTTTTCTCCCTTGAATTATGCATGTGGCAATTTAATGTTATTTTGCGTGTTTCTCGATCTTATACACTCGAAAAATATTTATATATCCAAGGCAATTAAAGCAATAAAAATTATTCGAGTTTAATTTAATTCGTTTATTTAAATGGCGAGGTATTAAAATCGTATTTTCATTTATTGTGATATTTGTTTCAATTATTTTGTTTGGTACAATTTTTTTTATCTATTACAATTATTTTATTAATTAACTTTATTTTAATTAATTAAAATTATTTTAATTAATTATTCCTTCTTACAAATCCTTTTCTTAAAAATCTGTTTTGCAATACTTTTTTTAAGTTTAAATTTTGATAAGAGAAAAATGGAATAAATATTTTATTTAATTTCTGAAAATGCGATTTAATATTAACATTTATTTTGGTCTGGAAATGTTTAAATTTCTTTTTGTATGTCCTTCTGACAAATATATACGTATGAAATGACAACTTTATAATTTTATGGTTTCATTTGGAAAACGCAGTATAATGACTGGTAGCAATAATAAGTAAATTTTCAGAAAGACCAATTATTATACGCAGGAGTTGAAACGGGTTTTATAAGAATGCTAAAAAAATAAGTAAATAAGAGATAAATATTATGAGTTGAGAATTTTTCTTCCAATTTGAGGATTAAAGGAGAGATTAACACAATTTCAAAAATTGTGGTTTAAAATTAATGCTTGTCACACATTTTCATATATAATTTTTTCTGCTTAAAAAGAGGCTTGTTTTCCAACACGATTTTTATTTTATATTAATTTTTATTTTTTATTTATTGAAGTTTTATACAATTTGAATTAGAATTTAATAATTTTAATAATTTTTCTTAATTATTTGATAATTTTACTTAGAAATTTCAAAAATAATTTAATTTTACTGCGTTTACAATTTTTATAAATAATTATTGAATTTCAAAAGGTTTAAAATTGAGATTTAAAAAAATTTGAATTTTAAAAAACTTCAATTAAAAATTCCTAAAAAGTTAGTTTTTTGAACAATTTTTATTCAAATTGTTTTTAAAATACTTGACTTTTTGAATAAATATTTAATTGAAAAATTTATATGTTAATTGAAATTTCATATAATTGAATTGTAAGCGAGTGGAATTTAGAAATATTTTAAATGAACATTTTTTTCCTTGAAGAATTAAAATTTTAAAGAATTTTATCAAAAATTATTTAAAATAATTGCTTTAGAGAAGAATTTTTGTTACAAATTGTAGAAAATAATTGAATTGAAAATAGTCAAAATTTTGTCTGGAAATCAGGAAAATGTCAGGGATTTTTATTAAAAGTACTGAAGAAAATTAAATTTTCAGAATTTACAAAAAAAATTCTGAATTTTGGTATTTTTTTTGTTTGCCTCTTAAACTGTGAAATTCAATTATTTTCAAAAGTCATAAACTTTTTGGCATCAATTCAATTATTTTCAAAAAATTCAATAAAATTCTTGTCAAAATTTGAATTATTTTCAAAATTTTTTCTCATTTCAATTATTTATCTATTGTAATAAAATTTTTCAAAAGAATTCAATTATTTAAACAAAATATTAATAAAAATATCACAGGAATTCAATTACTTATCAATTTTTTATAAATTTCTTCGCACCAATTCAATTATTTTTAATTTTTTAATAAAAATTCTCCAAAGAATTCAAATATATTCAGAGAATTGAAAAAAATAGTTGTAAGAAATTCAATTATTTCGTAAAATTGAAATAAAATTCTTTTAAAAATTCTATTATTTTAAAAAATTTTGACTAAATTCTTTGCAAGATTTAGTTAATAAAATTGCAATTCAAATATTAAAAAAAAAATTTTCTCGAGAATAATAAAATTTTTCTCGAGAATTCAATTATTTAAAAAAATTTTCATAATTTGCTCTATAAATTTGAAAAATCATAATAAAATTGATCATAGAATACAATTATTTTCGTAAAATATAACATTTTTCCTAAGAATACAATTATTGTCAAAAATGATTGTAAAAATCTGCGAAACAATTCAATTAGTTTCGTAAAAAATAAAATTCTTCAAAGCAATTCAATTATTTAAGAAATTTTAATAACAGTATTCCCAAAAATTCAATTCTTTTCAAAAATAAACATTGTCACAGAAATTCAATTATTTAAAAAGAATTTTTTTAAATTCTTTGGGAGATTTCAATTATTTTTAATTTTTAAATGAATTTTCTTGATAGAATTCTCGATAGAATTTCTCGATAGAAATTCTGAAAAATTCAATTATTTAAAAAAATTTGAATAAAATTCTTCACAAGAAATTAATTATTTTCATAAATAATATTATTGTTCTATTGAATTCAATTATTTTTACAAATAAAATTCTTCACAGGAATTCAATTCTTTACACACTAAAAAAAAGTCTTACTTTCAGCCTATTTTTGAGTCTGAATTTAAGGTGTAAACGGAGTCAGACTTTTTTTTCCCTGTGTACACAAATTTTTAATAAAGTTCGTTGCAAGTATTCAATTATTTTCATAAATAACCAAACTTATAGTTAAATTTATTAAATAGAAAATTGCATTTATTCTAATTTTTTTTTAAATTCGTCGGAAGAATAAAATTCTATTATTTTTAAAATAGTTGATAAAATTCTTCATAAAAATTCTTATTTTTAAAAAATTCAATTATTTAATAAATTATTTATTTTTGTGATTTAAATAATTTAATTCTCAAAAAATTTTCTAATAAAAATTGATTAAAAAATGAATTACACTGACAATTTTAAATTATAATTGAATATTAAAAGTTAATGCTTTCAATAGCGTGAATTTTTAGAAATAATTGAATTTTGAAATTGGTTCAAAATTAAAATCTTTGAAAATTTGAATTTATAGCTTTAGAATATTCTTATGATATAAAATGATAATTTTATCACTCTGTAATTTTAAAATTTATAAATGTAATTTATAATGTAATTTATAATTTATAGTCGAAGACTCGGAGTAATCGATTTCTTCATGTTTTTATTTTTTTTAAATATTGTTATATATAAGTTATTGAACTTCAAGGTTTGAATTTGAAAATCTTAATTCCTATAGAAAAACAATCATGATTAAATATTTATTTAAAAAAGAAGTTATTGATGTTTTCGCACAATTTTACAATTTTGGAAATTCGTAAATAAATGTAATAGAATATTCTTCCGGGTTAGGGAAAAAGTGAAAATCAGTCAGGAAAAAGTCTGAAAATCAGGGAAAAACAAAATTAAATTTTTTTTGCAACCCTGTTAGAACTTTTTTGACTAGGTCATTATAAGTATAGATAAAAATTAGTTTAGTTAAAAATGTAAAAATATTACTGACAATTAGTAGAAATTATTATTAATTTAAATTTGTTGACGTCTTGTAACTATAAATTAGATTTAGAGGTAGTCGATATTTGTTATTGAAGAAAAATAGCACAAAAATAAGTTATGAGAACTCTTTCGAACAGTTTCGTGTAAATCGGATGCTCCGAGCTCTCTTTATAGATTGACAGTGTTCAATATGTAATAAGTCTAACAATCGGTTGCATATAGAAAAAGTATACAAGTGTGAGTGATCATAAACACGAAGTCGCGAAAGAGTGTCTCCTTCATACATGATTTCTGTTTACGTTTGCACAGCACATATATATCTAGACGGAAAATATAAATATATACTCTTCATATTATTCTTTGAACCTGACTTGACTTTTTTCCTATATACTATTTTATACTTTTTTTCTAATCCGCTCATACTTACGTTACAACATTAAACTATTCGCTTTATGTATATATCAATAGTTTTCAATATTCTTTTTTTAAATATTCTATAATTCTATTACGTTTCCGTAATATTATTACTTCGGGGGAAAATTATTAAGCACGAATATCGTTACATACCGTTACGAAGAAAAGTTAAACTCACGCCACAAGCATAAAATAATTGTGGGTTACTTGACTGATTCAAAAAAGAAAGAGGAAAAAAAAAAACCTCGATGTTGAGAATTCATCTAAATAGACTCTAATTATGCATTTTACACGTACCTACTTTTTAAGGTTTCTTTGAAATAAAGAAAGTTGCCCACGAGCTACGCGATTGCATTTTTCAAACTGCTTATTCTCAATATTTTGAACCGTCGTCGTCGTCGCGCTTTTACCGTTATGTGTAATTTTTTTTTCTCCTTTTGCTTTTGCTCCAATATAATAACTCGACAAAGCTATTTAAAAAAGAGAACTTTGCAAACTTGGCAAGAGAGGTGTCGTAAAACAAACATTTAGACTGGACGTAAGAAATTGTTTTTCGAAGAAAAATAAAGTCGCAAACATAGGCGTATACGTGCGGATTCATTCATTAGAAATAGTTTTCTTTTATACGTTTATATTTTCAAGAATATAAATATAAATAGGGAAATAAAAATTTCTACCTTTGTTATAAAGAAGCCCATCGTCAAATTACCCCATCGTCAAATAGGGTAATTATTAACAGTGGGGTAATTGGGAATAGGACTGAAAAAGAACTTTGAATTTTTTTTTTAATATTAATTTACAGAACGAATAATATTAATTTAGATAAATTTTTGTTTTATATGGACAAGTGTTGATAGCAATAGTAGGAAAGTATTTTCATTGAATAATTTTACATTTGGTTACTGGCAAATTTATCAAACGTGAACCATGTTGAAATGTGAAATCACATTATTTCGAGATACCATAATTTCTCTCACTCCGATTTCCCTACCGCTGATTGTGACGAGCGAGTAACTAAATAATTCACATGCCCTGCTTAATTGATATACCTGTATTAACATGAGCAAAATGTGACGTATGAGCTTTCTAATCTAAGGAAGTTTGAGTCGATACTAATTATAAAATTCAGAAGTCCTCCATTCTCTTCAGTATTCTCAAAATTTAAATATTAGAACGCTTCATATATAATTTTAATTTTTCTATACGATTATTAATAATCGTTGCATTCCGGTAATCTGTTCGCAGTTTTGAAGTTAGTTGTTGTTTGCTTTTTTGTTTTTTTTAACTTTTTTTAAATAATTTTTCTTTTTAAATATTTTTAATTTTAAAATTGTTGTATTGAAAATCATCGATTTGTTGCAAAAAATTTGATGATACTAGAAAAACTTCAAAGAATTTTATTATTTAAGAAAATAATTGAATTCTCGTGAAGCATTTTGTTAAAATATTTGAAAATTCAAATTAAATTCTTTTTGAAGCCGAATTTCTTTGAATTTTTTAAAAAATTATTGGAGTTTCTTCGAGAGTTTATTTAATAATTTTTTTTTTTAAATTTTGAAAATAATTGAATTTTTTTGAACAATTTCTTTCATGTCTTTAAAATTATTGTGTTTGTTAATAATTGAAATTGAACATTTAATTAGGGGCCGTCCATAAACTACGTCACGCCTTAGGGGGGGGGGTGGAATTCATTTTTTGTGACGTTCTGTAAAAAAAATGGCGCTAAAGCATGTAAAATTTGTGACGTGGGTAGGGGGGGGGGTGGAAAAATTAGGCAAATTAGTGTGACGTAGTTTATGAACGGCCCCTTATTGATTTTTAATAAAAAAATAAAATAATTGAATTCTTTTAGAAAATTTTATAACGAATTTTAAAAAAAATTCAATTTCTTGATGAAATTTTTTAGAAAATAATTTAATTTTTGCGAAAAATATTATTAAATTTTTTTAAAAAATTAAATTCTTTCATGAAATATTATTAAAATTGTATTAAAAATAATTGAATTTTTTCGAAGAATTTATTGAAATTGTAGAAAATAATTGAATTTGATTGAAATTTTTTATAACGAATTAAAAAAAAAATTAAATTTCGTGACATTTTTTTGAAAAAAATTAAATTTTTGCAAAAAATTTTACTATTTATGAAAATAATTGAATTCTTACTATGAATGTTATTATTTAGGAAAATAATTTAATTCTTGCGAAGAATTTTATTATTTAGGAAAATAATTGAATTCTCGTGAAGAATTTTGTTAAAATTTTTGAAAATTCCAATTAAATACTTTTTGAAGCCGATTTTTTTTTAAATTATTAGAATTTCTTGAATAATTTTAATTAAAAATTTTAAAAATAATTAAATTTTATGAACAATTTCTTTCATGTCTTTAAAATAATCGTGTTTATTTATAATTGAAATTGAACATTTAATTATTGATTTTTATTAAAAAATAAAGAAAATAATTGAATTCTTTTTAAAAATGGTATAACTTATAACGAATTAAAAAAAATTCAATTCTTTCATGAAATTTTTTAAAAAATAATTGAATATTTTCATGAAATGTTATTAAAATTGTATTAAAAATGAATGAATTTTTGCAGAGAATGTTACTATTTATAAATAAAATTGAATTATTTCAAAGAATTTATTAAAATTTTAGAAAATAATTGAATTTGATTGAAATTTTTTATAACGAATTAAGAGAATAATTGAATTCTTTTGTGAAATTGTTTTGAAAATAATTGAATTTTTGCAAAGATGTTACTATTTAAAAAAATAATTGAATTGTTTTGAAGGATTTATTAAAATTGTAGAAAATAATTGTATTCCTTCTTGAAATGTTATCAAAATTTTGATCAAAAATAGTTGAATTTTTGCAAAAATTTTTACTATTTATAAAAATAATTGAATACATACGATCAATGTTATTTAGGATAATAATTTAATTCTTGCAAAGAATTTTATTAAAATTTTCGAAATTCATAAACAAGAATAATTAATTAGTATAAATTCGTTAATAATTGAATTTTTTTAAAGTTTGAATCTGAAATTTTTCAAAAATTCATATTTAAAAATAAAAAATTTTGTAATTTGCATAATAATAATAAATTTAATATCAAGTTCCGCGCGCTAGCGCTCGTAACATAGCTAATAATAATTGGTATTAATTAATAATAAATATACTAATGAATTTTGTAATAAATTATGAATTAATAATTGATAATTTTGAGTTAAAATTATTCTTTTGTTCACTCTTTGTAAGGGCTAATAATTATATTGATTGACTCTGTGCGTAAAAGAAATTTAACATTTAAAAGAATGAAAAAAATTACAGTGCCCGAGGAGTTAGAAACAATTATAAAGTGTTGCACCTGCGCCAATTTTGGTACGTAGAATAATATTGGTGAACAAAAAGGGTAGGTGGAACAATACGTGTATGTAGAATCTTGGTCATCATCGCGCAGGTGCATTGTGCATGGATTTTTGTTGAGTCAAAAGAAGAAAAGTAAATGTCACTTAAAAATTGCTATAGGTACTAATAGATAAGGTTAAAGTGTTAGAAACATGATTTGAAAAAGAATAGAAATACCTACATCAATATTTAATGCAGAATTAAAAATCTTAGGGAATTTTTTTTTATGATTCAATTTTTTTAAAGTAGTTAGAATAATTATTATTTAGACAGAAAAAATAATTAATTAATTATTATTAATTAATAGTTCTTAATAATTAATTAAACAGAAAGAATAATTAAGACTGAATAATTAAGAATAGATATTATTTAAAAAGACAGGAATGAATATTATTTAAACAGGAAAAATAATTATATTATTTGAACAGAAAGAATAATTAAGAATGAATATTGTTTAAAAAGTAGGAGTAATTAAGAGCAATTATTATTTTAAATCAATTGTTAAAATTTTAAAAAAAGTATAGTTTTTAAATCTTTTTTAAAAAAAGGTGGTTATAAAAATATTTATTTCTTTATATATTCTATGGAAGTTAGGTTTCCTCGCATTGTTGGGTTTTACTGCTTAGTAAATGTGTCTCCAAATTGTGGAAAAATTATAGTCATTAACTTTGCTAATAGTATGCACAAACATGTTTATTTTTTCTAAACTGAGTTGTGTAAGTTGTGACATAAATATCAATAATATAATTTTGAAAAACATGTACATTTGTATTTGTTGTTGAATTTACTTGTATTACTTCAGGGGGTGTACGAGGGCTATAAAATTAAATTCTTTTTTTTTACTTCAGTTGGAGAATTTTATTAATTTCTCTATTTGCTACTTCAGAGGGATGTAGAATCAATTTCGATTTCATTGAAGAGACCTCTGGTCTCAGATTGAATACTCATTTTGAGTTGCAGCAAAAATGAAATTTTTGTTTAATTATTATTGTTTTGTATTTTATGTTTTTAGAGTAATTTTTTTTTCTCAAACTTTCCTCTGCTTTTTTTATAATAATTCCCTTTATGAGGAAACCTAACTGGAAAAATAAGTGCATTATGCACATATTATTAGAAAGAAGTAGACATATACTTGCAATTTACTGTCTTGTAAATATGTTTGTAGAATTATAATAACCTGAACAATAACAGTAGTTCTTATTCTAAGCAACTTGCTATTATTCCGTTATCTGTAACAGTTACTATATCTTTAACAAGAAATCAATTTAGAAATATAGAGTTGAAAACGTGTATATTGTTGTGTGCAATAAGAGGTAAATACTTTGTTATATTATTTTTATACAAGGAAATGTATATTTTCTTAGTTGTAATACGTATAATGATAATAAATTAGTTCTTCATTAAATTATTAATAATAATATATCTTTCAACTTCTATCGTGCACTGTAAATTGCTCATTGTTTACAAATTGCAGCAAAGTGTAAACTTGTTTGTGAATTAGTTCATCATGTCGAAAGAATAAGTGTATTATTTAGATTGAGAGTTTGCGAGGCAGAAATTAATTAATAGCGCAGGTTTGCTAATTTCATAAAAGGCGCTATTCAAAAAATAAATTTACAATCCAAAGAATTGGAAACAATAATTGTTTCTAATTCTTTGGATTGTAAATTTATTTTTTGAATAGCGCAAAAATTCAATTATTTTTAATACAATTTTAATAACATTTCATGAAAGAATTAAATTTTTAAAAAAAAATTTCGCAAAAAATTCAATTATTTTCTAAAAAATTTTATGAAAGAATTGAATTTTTTTTAATTCGTTATAAAATTTTCCAAAAGAATTCAATTATTTTCTAATTTTTTAATAAAATTCAATAATTAAATGTTTCATTTGAATTATTAACAAACAAGGGCCTTACTAGAAAGTAGCGGGGCCCTAGATGAAATATTAAAATTCTGTATATTAGTTTAAATGCAGGGATTGAACTAGGTCCGTAAATTCCGTAAAAGTCCGTAAAAGTCAGATTTTTTTTTAAAACAAGGTCCGTAAAGTCCGTAATTTTATTAAAAAAGCAAGAAAAGTTCGTAAATTTAAAGGTATAATTTGGAGAATTTTTGAGAAGTTAGAAATAATTGCAAAAATTCAATTATTTTCAAAAGTAATAAAATTCTTTGCAAAAATTCAAATATTTTTAATACAACTTTCATAACATTTCATGAAAGAATTCAATTTTTTTTTAAATTCTTAATAACATTTTTCAAAAGAATCCAATTGTTTTCTAAAATTTTAATAAATCCTTCGAAACAATAATTCAATTGTTATTTATAAATAGTAAAATTCATCGCAAGAATTAAATTATTTTTCATAAATATAATAAAATTCTTCTTGTAGGAATTCAATTATTTTTAATACAATTATTTACAAATTCGATTGTACATTCAATAAATTAAAGAAATTTTTCAAAAGAATTGAATTATTTTCTAAAAATTTTAATGAAATTCAAAAATTAAATGTTTAATTTCAGATATTAAGAAAGACGATTATTGTAAAAACTTGAAAGTAATTGTTCATATAAAATTAAATTACTTTGAAAACTTTCAATTAAAATTATTATTAAAGAAACTCCATTCTTTTAAAGAAACTCAGACTCATAAAGAAAAAAGAAACTCATAAAGATTATGAAAAATTTTTAAAAAATTCTTCCCAAATTCAATTATTTTCATAAATAATATAAAATTTTTACAGAGATTCAATTATTTTTATAAATAATTAAATTTTCACAGGAATTTAATTATTTGCAAACACAATTTTCATAAAATTTTTCGGAAAAAATCAATTATTTAAAATCATTTTTATAAAATTCTTCGTTAGAATTCAATTACTTTTTAAATCCTTTGAAGAATTTTATTATTTAAAAAAATAATTTAATTCTCGTGAAGAATTTTGTTAAAATTTTTGAAAATTCCAATTAAATTCTTTTTGAAGCCGAATTTCTTTGAATTTTTTAAAATTATTAGAGTTTCTTAAATAATTTTAATTAAAAATTTTGAAAATAATTAAATTTGATAAACGCAATTTCTTTCATGTTTTTAAAATAATTGTGTTTGTTAATAATTGAAATTAAACATTTAATTATTAAATTTTATTAAAAAATTAGAAAATAATTGAATTCTTTTGGAAAATTTTATAACGAATTACAAAAAAAAATTCAATTCTTTCATAAAATTTTTTAGAAAATAATTGAATCTTTGCGAAAAATATTAAAAATATTAAAATATTAAATATTAAAAATGTTTTAAAAATTGAATTCTTTTATGAAATGTTATTAAAATTGTATTAAAAATTATTGAATTTTTGCAGAGAATGTTACTATTTATAAATAAAATTGAATTATTTTGAAGGATTTATAAAAATTTTAGAAAATAATTTAATTCTTCTGAAATATTTTTTACGAATTAAGAAAAAAATTTTCTTTCGTGCAATTTTTTTTTTGGAAATAATTCAATTTTTACAAAGATTTTATAACGAATTAAGAAAATAATTGAATTATTTCGTGAAATTTTTGAAAATAATTGAATTTTTGCAAAGATTTTATAACGAATTAAGACAATAATTGAATTCTCTTGTGAAATTGTTTTGAAAATAATTGAATTTTTACAAAGATTTTACTATTTAACAAAATAATTGAATTGTTTCGAAGGATTTATTAAAATTGTAGAAAATAATTGCATTAGTTCGTGAAATGTTATTAAAATTTTGTTTAAAAATAATTGCATTTTTTAAAATTTTTATAAAATTCAAATGAATTTTTAGAAATAATTGAATTCTAAAATGGTTTCAAATTAAAATCTTTGAAAATTAAAATTTTAATTAACAATTCTGTGAAATTAATTGTTTCTAAAAGGTTTAATTGAATTATTTTGATATTTTTTGAAGTTGTTATCTTCTAATATATATTTAATTGAAGAATTTTTGAATAATTGAAATTTCGTGAAAATTAAATTGTAAACAAATATGTATTTGAAAATTTTAAGAAGACTTTTTGGTTAAAAATATTCTAGCAATTAATAATTGAATTGAAATGTTGAAAATAATTTTAAAGAAGTTGCAGTAACAATTTTTCTTATAATGTGAAATAATGATTTTATCAATTTGCCATCTTTAATTATTATAAAATACGAACAAAGCGATTACTCCGAGTCGAATCACTCCGAACTCGGAGTTGTCGATATCTTCATGTTTTATATAGGTGTGAAAAATTTAATTTATAGTTTTAAGTAAAATGTTCTCTTATTTGACTCTTTATATTTTTGTCAGTTTGTCCGTAAATGGTCCGTAATTTTTTATTTTTGGTCCCTAAATTCCGTATTTTTAAATACTTTCACTGGTTCGAGCCTTGTAAATGAAATGAACAGTTTTCAAGTGAAAAATTTGGTCTAACGATTAACAGTGTAATTAGAGACAATTATTGTTTATAATTATTTAGATTGTATAATCGTACTATTCTATATTTTTGAATAGTACCCAGGAAGTATTATAGCAATAAATTGTGATTAATGTTATGATTAAAATTATTAATGCTTTTTAGTACCGTATTGTTCACAAATTGGGTCACTTTGTACTATTCAAACTGGGTTTCAACAAGAGGCTTACTAGAAACTAGCTGGACCCTTATTATAACCCTTTTTCAAATAGACTTTTAGTAATAATTCAATGCGGATTATTTTTTACTTCTTTCTTTTTTTCGCTGGTTTGCCTCACCGTGTAAAACATCCCAAAGTATAAATAGTTCTCTAAAAGGCTGCGATTAAATTGCAATTAAAAATTAGCTCTGTAGTAAATAGAATCCAGTAACATGTAAAGTAATCAAGTAAATACTGTTTAGAGCAGAAAAATTAAGTCGAGCCATTCGTCTGAAAAGGCAAAAAAAAAGGTGAAAATATAGGAAAAGCATTAACCTGCTAATCTATCTTTAAGATGCGGATGCGCCTGCAGTGGATGAGGAGCAAGATTAGCAAAGAAGCTAGCTCTAAGTCCAGCGGCAGCAGCCTGTTGTTGACTATGCTGAAGAGCTTGAAGATTCCAATGAGGTATCAGTGCCTGATTGGGTACCCCCGCGGTTGGTGTGCCATTCGTGCCCGGTGGCCTGTGTGCCGGCACTCGAATGACTCCACCTCCGGTGTAAATGAGTCCCGAACCACCGGGAAAGAGTCTGAAAGGTGCTAATAAGTCGTTCGAGTGAAGTGAATGGCTGGTGGGAATCTCTGGCGTGCTTCCAGTGTCGTCATCGTCGTCCTTCTCGGAAGTTTTCTCCTCACCTTCCGGCTCCCATGATCGTCGTCCATCTTCCAATGTTGACGTACGATTATTACTCTCGTCCCATGTCCATGAGGATCTTCGATCCTTGTCACTGTCCAAATCCTCGGACGATGGACTTTTTGGATTTTGACTGCGGCTCTCGCCGAGGAGACGACTTATGCTAAAGGGATGACTTATTCTCGGCGCTTCAGATTGATGTTGCTTTGTACTTGTTTGATTGGGCGGTGGGGAATTTGAACACTCGGACGGTACATCGTGATTTCTATTTGAATCGTGATGTAAATAGTTCCTGGGACTACAACTACGGGAATCGGAGTCATCGACGTTTATCTCCTCCGCAGCATCCACATCACTGTCTGCGTGATCCGACATTATTCGCTTTCTTGATCGGATCTGCAGGTTTTATGATTCGGAATGGTTTGCTGTTTGCAGTTAGAACAGTATCATTTTTGGAGGGGGGAACTTTTTGCTACATCTTACACATGGAATGTGAGTTTGTAACTTGTTGTTTTCTTCCAAGAATTTACAGAAGGAATGTTAAATTTCATGAAATATTTTCGGTTTATGAGTTGTGACTTAGATTTGTATTTGTAGTATACAATGTGTATTTTTAGGAGTTTTTTTTAGTACCGTGTTAAGTACAATGTGTAGTACAATGTGTAGTACAATGTATTCTAGCGAACCGAAATGTTTGAGAGCTAAAAATTATAAAGGTCGCTTGAAAGTAAGATGCATCATGAGATGAGCCGTGACGATGCTCATCCGACGTTGTCTGATTATTTCATGCACTGTTGAACGAAGATTCCTCTCAGTTCTAGTTTCCTTTCCGGCGGACGGAATGATGCTGGGGAAAGTGATTGGTTTCGCGGTATCCTTGAAATGACGATAATTCCTGGTATCCTTGAAATTTCCAAGGAGATTCATTCCTAAATAAAGAGAACTGTAATGTCTTCCTTTTATCTCAGGGTTAATTATTAATCCTGCACTAAAATCAACAAGCGATCACACTTCTTTCACAATCTATCATAATCCTCCCTTGTCACCATTATGGATCACTTTTGGTCATGTCACACTGGTAGCACATTCGATCATCACTAAACACTGGTGAGAATTTTTATTTTTTTTTTTTCGCTGAAAATATCGCGGTCACGTGACAAAATCGCGAGAAGAATCGTGACTCGCTAAACCGGAGTCGTTGCTTGATCGTGGTGAAGTGAATCAGACCGGTCTCTCAGGATAGGAGACGGTTGAGACCAGCGAGGGAGAGACAGAGAGAGAAAGAGAGAAGAAGAAAGAGAGAGGTGAACCAGGTGGTTAGACCCCACTACAATGGATAAAGTGAGAGGCGAGCGCGCGCGCGCAAAAGGTGAACCTAACCTCAGGCATCTATGGGGCATCGCCTATCCTTTGGTACATGGCCAATCACATCAGCACTTGGCACGCCCTACTGCTCTCTTATTGGCTCCGAGCAAATTGATACCTATTTAACATTTGAGTAGAATGTTGCAGGCGATCGCCTCTTTTCTCCCTCTGTATTATTTATTGCGATCGCCTTTTTTCCCCGCTCGCTTGCTCGCTTGCCAACCTTACCGCGTCCCGCCGCGGCGACCCGAAGAAGCGGAGGGACTTAATTACGACAAATATTGTACGACTCCTCCCCTACACCCTTAAACTGCTATAAGCTCCTCTCTCGCTCTTGTGCGCGCCGCTTCTTTTCTTGGACGATTTTTCCATGAAAAACCCCCTTGCCCTACTGCATCCCCTTAACACTATGTCTACGAGAGGTTTCACGCTTTTATTATAGGTTATCGCTGTTGGTGCTTAACTTTCCTTAACGCAGACGGCGTTATTCTATAGCCAATTGTTTTCAACTTCATGCGACAAATTAATTTAACCAGGCGCACGCTGTAATTCAACTGAAAAAGAAGACTTTTTGGTGGAGTTTAGAGTTGATGGTAAATTGAATTTTAAGGGGGAATTTTCGTTTGAATGAATTTAGGTTTGAGGGAAATTTATTTTGGGTCGGTTTTCTTCGTGAAAAGCCTTCTTCTCATTAAGCCAATCATTTTTTAGGACCTTTTCATTTGACCAGTTTCTTAGGTAATCATTTTTATCTTATTAGTTCGGTTCTTAAAGACCTGATCCAAGTTTTTCTTTGATCGAATTTTCATTGAACTGCTCTCTTAATTTGAATCAGTTAAAAATCATGGTTTTAACTGACAATCAGTGACTGAGTTTTTGCTTCTAAATCAGATGAAAATAACTGATTCTCAGAACAAAAATAAATTAAACTTGAGTAATTGAAACAGTCAAAAAAAATTTACTGAAACATATCAGTTATTTGTAACTAATCAGTTATTTTTTACTAATTGTCAGTAGAAATATTACTATTTGAATTAGTAACTGACTTTTTGCTTCTAAATCAGTTATTTTTAACTCATTGAAATTAAGAGAGTGGTTTTTTAATTACAGGGTTGCCACAGGTAAGAGAAATCAGGGAATTTAGGGAAAAGTCTGGGAAAGTAGAATTGATCAGGGAAAAGTCAGAGATTTTTTTTAAAGTACTGGAAAGAATTAAATTTGCAGGATTCATAATTAGCTTTATTTAATTTTTTTAATATATATTTAATTTAATTAATTATTAAAAATCAAGGATTTATAGAAAAATTCTAGTTAAAAGCGCTAAAAAAGAATTGAATTTTAAAGAAGTTACAAATGTTTGCAGAAATTTAATTTTGTTCAAAAATTTAAAAAAATTCTAGTCAAAATTTCAATTATCTTTGAAAATAATAAAATTTTTTTCCAAAATTCAATTATTTTCATAAATAATAAATTTTTTTTACAGAGATTCAATATATTATTTTCATGAATAATAAATCTTATCATTGAATTTGAATTATTTTTAATACAATTTTAACCAAATTCCTCTCAAAAAATGTAATTATTCTTAAAAATTTTATTAAAATTCGTTGAAAAAATTAAATTATTTAAAATTTTTTTTTAATTTTTGAAATAATTGTATTTTGCAAAAAGTTTATTGATTTTTTTCAAATTATTTCAAGTTTTTATTTTATAAATATTTAATTTAAGAATTTCTGAGTAATTAAAATTTCGTAAAATTGAATTGTAAACAAATGGATTTAAAAATTCTCTTGGAACTTTTGCAAAAATTATTAAAAATAATTGATAATTGTTCATTTCTTTCTTTCGAAAAATTAAAAAAAATTTTTTTTAAATATTTACATTTTTCGTTAAGTTTACTTAAAATTGTATTAAAAATAATTGAAATCCTGCGAAGAATTTTATTATTTAAGAAAATAATTGAAGACTTGCAACGAATTTTTATTACATTTCTTTTAAATAATTGAAATCCTGCGAGAAGAATTTTATTATTTATGAAAATAATGGGATTCTTGCAACGAATGTTATTAAATTTTTTTTATTTAATTCTTTTGAGAAATTTTATTAAATTAGTAGATTTTGAAAATACTTAAATTTCAGCGAAGAATTTCATTATTTGTGAAATGTAATTGAATTCTTGCAAAAATGTTTGAAAATAATTAAATTTTTCGAGGAATTCATTTAAAATTGTATTAAAAATAATTTAAATCTTCTCTTTTAAACCAAGTTTTTAATTAGTTTAATTTTTATTTGGATAATTTTTTTGAAATTAAGCCGAGTCTCTATACTTGAAAGGTTATATTTGTCGCACCAAAATGTCCTTATCTACTGAAATGAAAAGTAGAAAAAGACGTTCCGCTAGTCTATGAAATTTCAGTAGTAAAAGCAGGGTTTTAGTCAGACGTGTCACATTCATAGAACTAGACGAATTTTAATGAAAAATTGTTCAAGTCTAATTTTTTCTTTTGCCGTTTCTCATTATTAAAATTAAAATTAAAATTAAAATTAAAATTAAAATTGAAATTGAAATAAATAGTCAAACTGTAGCAGTGAAGACTTGAATTGCAATTTCCTTTTATTTAATTTAATTGCATTTTATCAGTATAATTTTAATATTTTTAATTATATAATATTTAATGCAATAACTAAAATTTTAATTGCATTAAATTTTATCTTACATTTTAATTGTTAAAATTGAATTGATTTTAATTGTTCAAATGGTACAAAATATAATTACATACTAATGATTTAAAGAAAGAACTATTTGCCTTAAAAGGAGAATAAATTTTACGATTTTCTTAAATTCTCACAATAAAAAATGTAGAGAGAAATAGATAGATATACAAAATATATATACGCTTTCCGGAAAGTATTGTCCATTGAAGGTTATTTAGTTTTCTTTCTCAGTTTTATGAATGTTTCTTGAAAATAAAATATACGTTGTGAATAGAAAAATAAAAAAAAGCCTTTTAAGTGAAAATAATATACATTCCAATGTACTGCTAATAAGCAGTAATAAAGCATAGACAATATTAGAAAAAATAAATCTTTCAGCGAAAAATTATCTCCTGGCAACGTTTACTGTTTAGATTGTATATACGTAAGTCTAGGTGTGAATGGTGTCGAATAACAATTCTAAATAACAGTTACCGCAAAGTGTAGCACAACTCTTACTTGGACAATTACAGCTGTCTCATTCATTGAGGGAATAGTTTACTATACCGATGACTCGTAGAATACGTATTAATTTTTTTTCTTGCTTTTCATTCCTGTCAAAGTATTTTTATTTTTTTTTTTGAGTTTTATTTTGATATTTTATTTTTTTAATATGTTTTACTATGTTTTTTATTTTTATGAAAAATTATATTTTTATTTTTATTCACAGCGTATATTTTATTTTCAAAAGTTTATAATATTATCTAGAATTTGATTACAAATATTTTTTCAATATACAATGCTTAGGTCTTAATATAAACCTATACAATAATTTTATAGGTAATAAATAATAATATAATGTAAATTAAATAATAATTAAAAAAAGCTAAATTTTTGATAATTTAAATTAGTAAATGACTTTACTATACTCTGTAAATTTAAATTAATAAAATTTGTTAATTAACAAATCGAAAATATGCAGGTATTTTTTCATGATTTATAATAAAATAATATTACAAATTAGAAAATTTAAAAAAAATTCTGAAACAAAAAAAAAATATACTCATTTTGTTTGTTATATGTTTTTTTCTATAACAAATTTCGTTTGACTGATTTAAATTATTATGAAAATTATTCTCCTTTTTATTTATAAAAATACTAGAAAATTGTTAACTGTTAAAAAATGTGTATTAAGAAGTAGGAAATATACCCATTTTATGCATAATTTTTATTTCTCAATAACAATAATGTTTACAAACTCATTTTTTTCTTTTGTAAAGAAAAACATTAGATATTCCCGTTTCTTAATATTTTTGTAGAAAATTTTCAATTTTCATAAGGAAATAATTTGCATCAATTCTATTTCTTAATTTCAATTGTTTTAATAAAATTCAAAGTTTTTTTTAAAAATAATAGAAAAAATGTTTATAAATTATATTTGTCAATTAGAAAATGTAATTGAAAATGAAACTGAAAGTTTTTGAATTTTTAGAAAATAAAGGATATAATTTTATTGAAAAAAATGTTCTGTTAAATTTATTTACGAATATCTTTAATTGTAAAATTATTTGAAAACAATTATTTCTTTTTTAAATATTTTAAATATTTAATTATTAGGTATTATTTTTCCATCCATTCCATAAGAATTATTTTAAAAAATTATTTTCATATTCTATTATTATCTAAAATTTAAACTAAAATCTGCTAAAATTCAAATAAATTTTTATTAGAAAATTCTACGAGAATTCAATTATTTAAAAAAATAAAAAATATTAAAATCATTATTTTATATTTTAAGAATATTGTTGCTGTAACTTCTAAAAAATTATTTTCATATTCTATTATTATCTAAAATTCAAACTAAAATTCAAATAAATTTTTATTAGAAAATTCTACGAGAATTCAATTATTTAAATACAAAAGAAAATTATTTATTGAATAATTGAACGTTTCTTTAAAATTTAATTTTTATAAAGAATTTTATTAACTAATTTTTAAATAATTGAATTTTTTTGACGAATTTTAATAAAATTTTTAAGAATAATTACTTTTCCCGAGGAATTTGATTAAAATTATTTAATTAAAAAAATTGAAAATCTGCGATGAATTTTAGTATTTATGAAAATAATTGAATCTCTGTTAAAAAATTTATTATTTATGAAAACGGTGGAATTATTGCGTAGAAATTTATAAAAAATTTGTAAATAATTGAATTCCTGTGAAATTTTTGTTATTTATGAATAAATAATAAAATGCTTGCATAGAATTTTGCCAAAAAATTTTTTTTCAATAATTCAATTCTTTTAAAAAATTTATTTAAATAATAGATATTGAAAATAATTGAATTTCGGAGAAGAATTTTATTATTTACAAAGATAATTGACATTTTAACGCGAAGCTTTTCAAATCAATATTTATTAGATCAATATTTATCAATATTTATTAGAAAATTCTACGAGAATTTAATTATTTAAATACAAAAGTAAATTATTTATTGATTAATTGAATGTTTCTTAAAATTTAATTCTTATATAGAATTTTATTAACAAATTTTCAAATAATTGAATTCTTTTGACGAATTTTAATAAAAAAAATTTAGAAAAGTTACATTTTTCAAGAAATTTGTTTAAATTGTATCAAAAATAATTTAAATTCTGCAATATGTGTTTTATTATTTCTGAAAATAATTGAACTATTAAGTGAAAACTATTTCTAAATATTTGAATTTCTGAGAAATTTTTTTTTATTTATTAAAATAATTAAATGTTTGCGTACAATTTTAATAAAATAATTGAATTCTTTTGGATAATTTTATTAAAATAGTAGTTATTGAAAATCATTGAAATGAGGAAAATTTTTAAAAAGAATGGAAATTTTGACCAGAACTTTCTTACAATTTCTGAAAATAATTGAATTTTGAAGAATTTTTTTATTTATAAGATAATAATTGGGATTTTGACAAGATTTTGTTGTAAATTTTGAACATAATTAAATTTTGTGATAAGAATTTTATTACCTTTCAAAATAGCTGAATTTCTGCAATCATTTGTAACTTCTTCAAAATTCAATTTTTTTTAGTGTTTTTAACTAAAATATCCATTCCATCCATTATTTTTAATAATTAATTAAATATATATTGACAAATTTAACTAATTTTATAGAAGATTTTGAATTATTAAAACTTTTCAAAAATCTAAGTTCATATTTTTAATTGAATTCATTCAAAATTGAAATTTTATTAACTATTAATTCAATCAAAATTCGTGAACTAATAATGTGAAATAGTTGCTCAATTTTTACTAATTCAGATTTAGAGAGTTTTATATTTATATTTTCTACGGTTATATAAATTTCTTTTCAACGTATATAAATTATTATTTGAAAAAATACAACTCATCTAATTAAAAGCAATAATTGTAAAAAGAAAAACATTTTACAAGTATACAAACATATTATTTGGAGCTTTCTCAAAAATTAAAAGTATCGTTCATTTGATATTTTGAAAATGAATTGAAATCGTTGCAAGAGAAAAAGTGAGGTTTCTTATATATACTGTAATTATTGATCGATCAGTTGTTCGAGTAAAAAATGGTTAAATCGTTTCTTGTTCGCACTTATTGTCAGTAAGTAGACTGTGCAAGAGGAAACCTCTGATTTTGTAAAAGTATACGTATTTTGAAGGGAGTTTCAGTATTGGTCGGTCGATTATATGGATATATGTATATGTAAGTGAACGGCTTTCAATGTGTGCTGTATATATATATGCATCGTAAATGTGCCTATAGGCTGCTGAGAACCAAAATGGTGACCAGTGAGCCGCCATTTTTCTCTTTTCTTTTCATATGTATGTATCTCGATTATTTATTATTATTATATAGTCGAAAGACTCTCTTGCGCCGAGATATTATATGCTTTGCCAGTTTTAAAAATTCTTCATGTACGAAATGCTATGTTTCACGAAAAAAAGATTTCGTCAATGATGCCTCGCACGCACCTTTTTCGATCGTTATACACATTTTACCTCGGTTTTACTTTACGAGGGTTAACATCGTCCCTTTTCTGCGAGCGCACCTAATAATCACTTGCACGAGTTTTGTTGCGTCCCACTATATAATATATAAATACGATTTCGGAGATTTTTCAACATATTTCTAGGAGAAGAATTACACAAAGTACCATTGGTCGAACGAAACCAAGTGGTTATGTTTTCATTGCAAATCTTTCGCTGGTAATGGTCCGTGAAATACGAAAATGAAAAAGACGTTATTCATCTTTCTATATACTGTAATCAATATTGTATATAAATTTAAGAAGTAAAATTTATTTTTTTTTATCGCGAATTTTGTGATTTTGTTTATTAAATCGAATGTTTATAATTTTTTTTATTGTTTGTCACTATATTAAATTAAATTAAATGTTATTAAATTTAAATAAATATTTATTTGCACGAATGAAATGTTTTTTTAAAGAACAAAAAATTTATTTGTGCTAAGTATTTATCTAAATTATTCATTATTAGTAATTGTTGTAATGAATGATGAACACAGTTTTTCTGCAGATATCAAATTGAGACATAAAATGTTATCAAAAAGTCGCGAACATTTTGATAATTATGTCTCAATTTGATATCTGCAGAAAGACTGTTAATATTCCTGTAATTGCCTTGAATATATAATTATTTTATTCAAATATATATTTTCAAAACCAAATAAAGATTAGTTGAACCAAGTAAATTTTAAATAATTTGAATTAAATTTTTTTTCAGTGAATATTAAATTGATATTATTAAAAAAAGCTTGATATTGAATAAAAAAATAATACAACTTGGAAATGAAATAAGAAACGTTGAATTGAAAGGAATTTCATATTGACCTAATTAAAAAACGTGTATATTTTAAACTGGCGGCAATTTCCGATTATCTATTCAGAAAAAAAGAATATTTTCTTCTCGTGTATAGTTTATAAAACAAGTTGTTCAGGTATTATTTTCTGATTATGTGTAATGCATGCAGACATTAGATTGAACAATGAAAATGGCTGGATGATTGATGTATTTCGTAATCGAATCATTGATTATTACCTCCTTATATTCACAAGATATATACAACTCGCTGAGAGTATAAAACGTAATTGAAATGGTAAAGTCGAATCTCTTGAGAAATGTGACTTAACGCCCGATTTTAAGTCAATAATAATTGTGCGCGCAAAATGTAATATGAAAATGTAATTCGTAAATTTCGATTACCATTCCACTTAAGATTTAACTAAGGAAAATTTATGAGGACTATAATGTAGTGTTTCTGAATTTATGTATATTTTGTATATATATACATTGTTATTACACGCATATGTGAGAGAGGGATAATTACGAATCGTATGACGTGCACTTTGCGGCAATATAATTTGCTGCTATAAAATTGCTTACCTATTCCGGTATATATGCGCGGAGAAGCTACGATTACATTTACTCTTTTGCCTCGATTTCAGTGAATCAGAAAGATCTTTTTTAATGGTATTCGTGTCTATTACGAAAGATCTTGAAGAGCAATGAGTGGTATATATATTTTAGTAAAAGTGTTTTTTTTTTGACGGAAAAGTATAGAAAATGTAAATAAATTTAATTATGAAAGTATTAAAATATTCAAAAAAGAAAATTAATTATTTTTAATAGTCTATTAACAACAATTCGAGCGCAGATGACTTTTCACTCTCTTCTCTAAATAAATTTAGCAATTTTGAAAATTGAACGTAACAATTTTTAATTCAAAATTTTTTTATAAAAATAAAATATGAATTGGAATATATAGTTTTAATATTATTATAATTATAATAATCATATATTCTGACATAGAGAATTCAGGGAAAAGTCGGAAATTTTTATTAAAAGTATACTGACAAGAATTAAATTTTAGAATTCATAAGAAAATTATGAATTTTTGTGTCTTTTTTGTTTGACTCAAAAACTATAAAATTACCACGAATACTAATACAGAACCTTCAATTTTTTTCAATTTCTGTCAAAAGTTTCTTTTTAAATAACTTAAATCTTGAACGACTATCATAAAATAAATGAATTATTTAATGAATAATTTTACTTATATTTCAAAATTAATTCAATTTCAAAAGAGTTGCGTTTACAATTTTCATAAGTAAATGAACTTCAAACGGTTTCAATTTGAAATTTTATAAAATTTCAATTTTTAATGAATTTAATTAGAAATTTTAATGAACTTAGATTTTTGAAAAATTTCAATAATTCATAATCTTCTAAAATTAGTTAAATTTTGTCAATATATATTTAATTAATTATTAAAAATAATGGATTTATAGAAGAATTTTAGTTAAAAACACTAAAAAAATCGAATTTTGAAGAAGTTACAAATGATTGCAGTAATTAATTATTTTCAAAAGTAATAAAATTCTTAGCACAAAATTCAATTATATCTTCAAAATTTACAAGAAAATCTCGACAAAATCACAATTCTTATCTTATAAATAAAAAAATTCTTCAAAATTCAATTATTTTCAAAAATCAATTCATTTAATCATTTTCAATGATTTTTAATATCTACTATTTTAATAAAATTACCTAAAAGAATTCAATTATTCAAAAACAATTTTAATAAAATTATACGCAAACATTAAATTATTTTCATAAATGTTAAAAATAGCACAGGAATCAAAATATTTACAAATAGTTTCTTCTCAATAATTCAATTATTTTTAAAAATAATAAAACTTATCGCAGAATTTTAATTATTTTTAATACACTTTTAATCGTATTATTCCTTGAAAAATGTAACTATTCTAAAATTTTTTTATTAAAATTCTCTAAAAGAATTCAATTATTTAAAAATTTATTTATAAAATTCTCCATAAGAATTAAATTTTAGAAACATTCAATTATTCAATAAATAATTTACTTTTGTATTTAAATAATTAAATTCACGTTGAATTTTCTAATAAAAATTGATTTGAAAATTAATTTTAGTTAAAATTTTAGAAGAATATGATTTAAAAACACTAAAATAAATTAAATTTTGGATAATTTACAAAAAGATTGTAGAAATTCAATTATTTTCAAAAGTAATAAAATTCTTTGTAGAAATTCTATTATATTATTTTCAAAAGCAATAAAATTCTTTTCTGAAATTCAATTATTTTCAAAAATGTCAATAAAATTCTTGGCAAAATTTAAATTATTTTTAAAAATTTTTGTTAATTCAATGATTATCAGTATCTCAATTATTTTCATAAACAATAAAATTCTTTTTAAAAATTTAATTATTTTCATAAATAACAAAATTTATTATAGCCTGTATTTTTAGAAAGAATTGAATTTTGAAAAGGTTTCAAATTAAAATCTTTGAAAATTTGATATTTTCGTACTCTTAATTACAAATTTTGAATAATTCATTTTTTAAAAAATGTTAAGTGAATTTTTTTTTAAATGCTTTGCAATTTTTATTTTCTAATATAATTCTCAAAGAACTTTTTCAAAAATTATTAAAACTTTTAATTTCTATGGAATAATAATAATGATTAAATATTTATATTTAAAAAAAGAGTATTTTACTATTTCTAATGACTTTCTTAGGAGAAAATAAGAAAATAATTATTAAAAACAAAAAAATTAGGGTCAATTGGGATAAATGTAAACGGAATATGTATCTTTCATCAAAAACATTAGTTTTTTTGTTAAAAGGTAAAACGGACGGATTTCTTTTGCATGAACTTGTTGCTAGTGTTCCCTAGAAAAATTCTATGAGGTACAAAAAATTATTGATTAAAAAAAAATTCTTCGTAGATATGTAGTAAATCAACCAGTTGACTGATAATTTATCATATAAAATAAACAATCATCCATTACAAAATTATTAATGTAAAAACTTGAATAACTTGAACAAATTTTAATAGATTTTCATTCAACTTGGTAAAAAGAAGTTTTTAAAGTTGCTGAATAAGAATCTAAAATCGAATTTTTAAATTTCAAAATGGTGGATCCAATATGACGGATGAACCTAAAAATGGTAGGGGGACACTTTTCCCAAAACAAGTTTCCCAACGATTTCTTTTCCCAAAAATCTTTTTTCCCAAGAAATATGACATTCCCAAAACCTTTTCCCAATCAAATAAAAATTGTCTCATAGAAATTATTCATATTCGAAAACATGAAATTCAAATTTTGTTTCATTATTTGTTTTTTGCAACCACCTTCATTTGTTTGTCAGTTCTGCAGTTAAAATTGTGGTTACCTTTTTTGAAAGATTGTCAAAATTCGGAGTATTTTATAAATTGAAATTTTTATTAAATATGGACAAAGCTGAATTAATTAAATCTAGAAAAGGAAATTTTTTGCACGGACAAACAATTTATCTGAAGGTTGGCACAATAGGTTTCAGTTAGTCGTCGGTAAACATCATCCGAGCTTGTATGTTTTCTTAATCGAATTACAAATTTTTTGGTTGAATCAAACAAACGTTTGGTTTACTGTATAGCAATGCATTTATTTGGTTGATTCAACCAAAATTTGGTTGTTTCGAACAAATTTTTTTCTGAGTGATAAAGAAGTAATTAAATTATTCAAACTTTTTGGGAAAATTGTCTTTGGGAAAAGTTTTTTTGGGAAAAAAGATTTTTGGGAAAAGAAATCGTTGGAAAACTTGTTTTGGTAAAAGTGTCCTACAATCCTAAAAATAATATTTTTAAAAATTGATCAAATTTGCTTGAATCTGGCTACTCGGGGGTTTTTGAGGTCGCTGAATACGAATTTGCAGTCAAATTTTAAATTTTTAAAATGGCGGACGAACCTAAAAATATTTTTAAAAATTGATCAAATTTTCAAAAAAAAAATTTTTTTTTTTATAAAATTTTTTTTTTTAAAGAGGACCTAATTTTCTTTTCTATGTAATTTTACATTGCCAAATTTATGAAATTGTGAAATAGAAGCAAATTTATTCAATTGTTTTCTTTTAAAATGTAGTTCAAGTTCTGTTTACATTTATCCCGAGTTTTCGAATTCTCGGGGTAAATGTAATATTGACGTCGTACTTATTTTTAAATTTCTAAATTTAGCTGAAACATCTACTGTTTACATTTACCTCTTGTTTACATTTACCCCAAATGACCTTAATTGAAAAATCAAAAAAAGAAATAGAAAGAAAGTAAATTAAAAAAGAGAATAAATAAATAAATAAAAGAAGTAAGAAATATAAGAACAGAAATAATGATAAGTTAATTATTTTTTTTTCGTTATCGATTGTATGAAATAATTGTGCCTGAATAAATTAGAATCGTTTGATGTAAACAATTAACGAAGATCACTTCTATAAAAAAGGAAGGCATTAATTCCAAAAAAAGAGACGTTCATTGAAATTCATTGTTTTCTTGATAGTGTTCGTTCCTTTCTGGCTCGAATTCACTCGAGCCATAAAGAAGTGATATAAACAGGAGACCAACATTCGCTTTTCAGCGAATCAAGCATGGCCTCTCAGCCGCTCGTGGGTCTCATAAAAGTCAGAATGCTTTGAATAAAAAATGATTTTCCGAGGCAACGAATCCTCGGGCTCTGTCGCCACATCTTTTGAGAGTGGTCAAAAACTGTCTTTCTTTCTCTCTCTCTCTCTCCCCTTTTCTAGATTTTCTATTTTCTACTTTTCTTCGTTCCCCCTTTTTTTCCATCAGCAATATCATTCAGTTTCCCTCTTCCTCTCTCTTTCTCTTTTAACTTCCCTTTTTTATCTCTTCCATCTTTCTTCCTCGTTTTCTCACTCTGCAGGGCATTCACTCTCTAAAGGGTATATAGGCATAAATTATTCGCGGGTCGGTGAAAACGCCTAAGTGACGTGGGGATGTCTGACACCTAAATTGATTCTCGATCGGGACGCCAGGTTGAAGAGAGGTTGGGAATTACTCGCTAGCGAGGGAGGACAAGTTTCTTGCATAATTCCAAAGACTCGCAAAATCACATTATAATAGAATGGATAAAGCGATAACTCCATTTTAGTTCGCGAACATGATCCGAAAATTGTTCCTACGAGTTTTTCGATTAATCGTTATTAGTTGGTGCATTTCTTTTATTTTTTCCTTTTCTGAATTCTTTCTGAGGTGCGAGTTTTTAAATTCACTTTGACTTTCGATTCGATTTTAAAATTGATATTGACTTTAAACAATTTAACTTTTATTTTCATTCTGATTTTGGCTTTGTTTTTAATTTTAATGTTGGCTTTGACTTTGACTTAAAAAACAAAGTGAAAATCAGATTAAAAGTAATGAAAGTCAAATTCAAAGTCAAAATAAAAACGAAAATCAAAGTCAAAATGAAAATCAGGGTGAAAATGAAACTCATTTTTTTATTTTAGGAAGAAAAACATTAGATATTCCCGTTTTTTAATATTTTTGTAGAAAATTTTCAATTTTCATAAGGAAATAATTTGCACCAATTCTATTTCTTAATTTCAATTGTTTTTTTATAAAATTCAAAGTTTTTTAAAAATAAAGGAAATAATGTTTATAAATTATATTTGTCAATTAGAAAATTTAATTGAAAATGAAACGGAAAATTTTTGAATTTTTAGAAAATAAAGGAAAAAATTGTATTAAAAAAAATGTTCTGTTAAATTTATTTACGAATTTCTTTAATTGTAAAAGTATTTAAAATCAATAATTTCTTTTTTAAATATTTAATTATTATTGTTATTTTTCCGTAGGATTATTTTTTGAGTTAATCAGATTGTTTAGGATCAGGTAAAAAGTGAAAATTTTTTTCTTGAAATGAGGGAAAAGTCAGAGAAAAATAAAATTTATTTGTCAATCCCGAACAAATTCAAAATTGAAAGATTAGAGTACTTTTTAAGGAATATAAATATATACTTTAGCATAAGCGGGAAAATTTTGACTCGAAATGACTCTTTTCTTCTCGGTAATTGAGATTTTCTTCTCCCGTATGTATATATAGTTAAATACTTGAATATATATACGCAGTCTCTCACTTACTCTCTCGTGTAATTTTGTGTGGTTGACAACCTACCCTATTCCCTGTTGATCATCTCACCTGACAATAATATGCTTGAGAAAATGACGTGATGAAAAGAACCGCACGTATGCCGTGCCATTATAAATGGTGTATAATAAAATAATACGTGCATCATTGTCAGTCTTTGCGAGCAACGACCGCAAGCCACAGGAAGACACTTTTGATTTCACGCTCGACGATTTTTAACAAGACATTAGATTAGAGGAAAAACCAGAAACTCCTCTCAATGTTTCCGCTGATTGCAAACTCTTTAATTCGAGTGAATTAGTGAAGGGAAAGATGCGTCCACTAATTTTAATTAATTAATAATTCTATAGGTACTAATTCTTAATCATTTGCCACTAAAACTTGAGTCAAGTAACTAAAAATATGAGAATAATATTAAAAGTAAAAAAATCTCTGCTAATATTCTAAGTAAAATTTTACTTCTCTCTAATGTTTTTGTGAAAAAATACTTACACTTAGTACAAATTTTTGCTAATTTAAATGATTTAGAGAGCAGTTAAATATTTTGAAATAATTTTATTTGTTTTAAAAAAATCTCTCTCCGTAAATTTCGGAATTAATTCGAATTTTATTCCGCATTGTTTATTTTTGATTATCGCAGTAAAAAAATGATTTCCATTAAATTGAAGCGCTGAACAAACAATTTGATTTTGATGAAATAAGATTTTGTTGAAGTATTTCTTGTTTTCTTAGCCATTAGAATGATTTTATATTGGAGGTGAAGGTGTATGTGTGGTAATAGAGAGAAAATAGTTGGGGTGAAATGGAAGTTGTTGTGTATATACATATAATGCGCTTGTATGTTGAGACTGCCGTATTCCATCACTTGAACGTCACTTTCGATCATATTCAGTGCAATACAAGGTGAAGTCGTTCTTCTATGTAAGTGCAGAATAAATTTATTCGAAACGTTGTAGCGACTTCGCTTTGTGTAATAAAGCATGTGCACTTTCTTGATGCAAAACTCCCGCCTTACGTGGAGAGAAATGCTGTAACTTTGAAATTCTGACAGGGATAAAATGAAAGGGTGAATGTATGTTTTTAATTTTCGAACAAAAATAAGGGACACAATTGTTTTCACAGTTTTTCTGAGGATATCAAATTGAGACAAAAAAACGAATAAAAAATGTTGCCTCACAACATTTTTAATTTTATTCGTTTTTTTGTCTCAATTTGATATCCTCAGAAAAACTGTGATTAGCTACTCTCTGAATTTGAATTAGTAAAAATGTTTACTAATTTAAATTAGTGACTGATTTTTTGCTTTTGAATTAGTAAATTTTACTAATAAATAGTCATTTTCACTAATTACTTGGTAAAATATACTGAATCAAAATCAAAAAGTCAGTCACTAATTTAAATTAGTAAATATTTTTACTGATTCAGATTTAAAGAGTCAGATGTATATTCAAAAGTGAAGTTATTCTCCATTATTTGCATAAAAAATGGATATCTACTTCCTTGTGTCTGTATTCTAATGAGTGAAACCACTGCAGAAGCCTACATCGCCGTTCTAGAGAAAATCCAAACCATCATCCCAGAATTCACTATAAATTCTTTCATAACAATTTTTTGTCACAACTTACGGACAAGCATAAGAACCAAGTTTCCAGCCTCTTCAATTTCCGGAAGCCTAAATCACTTTCAAGAGGAAGTTTACAAATTAATTCAACTGCACAATCTAGAAGTGTATCTAGAAAATGATACTGAAAATCAAGAGATATCGGAGTTCTTTCATTTATTATTATATTAGTACTTTATTAGACAAAAATAGCCCATACAGAGTCCATCTTGTAGTAAACAAACAAAAAGGAATAAAAACAATGCAGATATACATACAATAATTAAAACCATACAAAATAATACAAAGCGATGAAATATAAAGAAAAAGTACACACACACATTTCCACAAGCAACGGTGCACCTACCAACAGTCCCGAACTTTTAACATTTCAACAAACATATCGATAAAATTATTAATTATCACAGGCCAACAAAATTTTGTTGCCCAACCAATGGAAGCCAATTCTTATAGGATTTTGTCCGTAGAATCCGAATTTAACCTTGAAAATATTGGATTGGCTCTAGTTTTCAAGCAATTTACGTTTCAATACGCAAAATACGCATTTTTTGCATTTTTTGAATGAATGTAAAACCAAATACCTAAACAGTAAATATGTCTGCATAGGACCAAATTACAGCTTAAATACTGCTCTTTAATATCCAAAAACAAAAAATTTAATTTATATACACTTTAACCTTTAATGTCCAATAGAACATACGCTGTTTCATAAACGTATTGAAAATAACATTACTTTTGACCAGGTAAGACAATTTAAGTAAAAATTTATCTCTCTGGGGGTATTTGTAGTCGCTGTTTAGAAAACCGTATTTAGATTTTAATATTCAAAATGGCGGATTTAATATGGCGAATTTTTTTTTATTTGACATTTTTATCATAAAGGTGTAAACTATTTTTAAAAATTAGTCCGAAATTTTTAATTTTTATATTTCATAGCAGATTTATAAGCAGCGACCACAAAAACCTTGAGAGAGACTAATTTTTACTTAAATTGCCTTACCTGGTCAAAAGTAATGTTATTTTCAATACGTTTATGGAACAGCGTATGTCCCATTGGACATTAAAGGTTAAATTGTATATAAATTAAATTTTTTGTTTTTGGATATTAAAGAGCAGTATTTAAGCTTTAATTTGGTCCTATGCGGACAAATTTACTGTTTCGGTATTTGGTTTTACATTCAATCAAAAAATGCCAAAAATGCGTATTTTGCGTATTGAAACGTAATTTGCTTGAAAACTAGAGCCAATCCAATATTTTCAAGGTTAAATTCGGATTCTACGGACAAAATCGTATAAGAATCGGCAAGAACATTTTAGGCAACATGCAATTTATGAAATTTTGTTATAGTAACATTATTAGAAGAAAGCACATTTTTCCAGTAAATCTCCTGGACGACGTCCTCATTAATATCCGGGAAGTATTTAAGTTTAATTGAGAAATATTTGGGACATACTACTAACATATGGTGTAATTATGCTGTGCTTCAAACTTTCTTCCTTCATTTCCAAAGATTGTGGATTCTCGAATTGCGACCTGAAGACTTTTCTGTTTATAGAAAAATCGAGTGCTGTACTGATATATTCGAAAATTATAATACTTGTCTTTTGACAGCCATCGGACAATATCCTTTGACGTGGAAGTTCCCAGTTGGCTTGTTGACGCTTAAAGCAAAATCGTTCAATAAAAATGTAAAAATTGATAATAACACTGAGGGCATTCTCGTTTTCCAACTGTTAAATAGAAATAGTATTGGAAGAATTGGAATTATGCTGTGTCAAGGATTCAATATTTCAAGATTTACATCAAGAGAACGGAACATCAAAATGTAATTATAATTTGCGACGGAATTGCACTAACCACTGAAGTTGATAATGTGGATTACATCGAGGAAAAATTAATGAGGATGACTAGAATTACCCGAAAGAACAATTTCCAGCAGATAATCAACAGAAACACCGACTTCCAGCAGAGAATCAACAGGAACAACAAATTCCAGCAGAGAATCAAGCGGAACAACAAATTCCAGCAGAAAATTAAGCGGAACAACACGTTCCAGCAGAGATCGATCCAGAACAAAAAGTTCCAGCAAAAGCAAATATTGTACTTGATCCGACTGTGGAATTTGTTGAAATTCATCAAATAGGAGGAATCTGTTGTATTTGCCAAATTCAACAAGCCACAAACTGCTTTATACCATGTGGTCATATGTTCACGTGCACCATTTGCTGTGAAAATTACCACTCAAAACGTGACTTTGGAGAATCCATCAAGATTAATTTGTCCACTTTGCAGACAACTTTATAATAATACACAATTAATTGTTCGAGAAGCTTTATGCTTTCTATGCAACCGAAATGCACCAAGCAATGCGTTTGTCTCCTGTGGTCATTTAGTTCTGTGCAACTAGTGCAACACAGAGCAATCTTTAGATAACTCAAATAACAATTGCCCAGTTTTCCACCGAGCATACATTACAATTCAACATATATTTTAAACTATCAATACCATTTTACTTTTATCATGGGTTCCATAAAATAAAAAAAATGTTTTTAAAGAAGAACATCTTGCTGCAATAATCACATGTCGTATTTCACGTTCAAATTTAATTGTTCAAATCTAGTAATCAAAATTATCACTTTCCTTAAAGAAATTTATGTTTTACCAAAAAGTACAATTTAATGATTTTTAAAAATGTTGGGGAATTGTGGGCCACTGCCTAAATTGAGTTCAAAATCAAAAAAAAGATGAAATATAATTATTAAATGGTTAGAAATATTAAAAATGTTATAAATGTTTAATTATTAGTTTAAAAATTAGAAAAGAACTCCGCCGCTGGTTGTCCACTGCCGAACATCATTGATGTCTTTGATGTGCTGGGAGAAGCGGGTCCACTGCCAAATGTCATTGATTTTTTTGATGTGCTGGGAGAAGTGGATCGTGGATCCACTGCCGAACATAATTTATTTCTTTGATGAGCTGGGAAAAGTGTGTCCACTGCCAGACATGATTGATTTCTTTGATGTGCTGGGAGAAGTGGGTTCGCTGCCAGACACGACTGTCATCTTGGATATGTTCGGTGAACCTTGCAGTGGTGGCGGGGCTTTCCATTAAAGGGCAACCAAACAGTACACTATACACCTACACTTCTCTACACATATGGGTTACATACAATTTCATCGCTTTTACACCAATTACGGCACACATATTCACAAAATAGTAATATCACACCCATATAACCGATTGTCGACCAGAACAAGAGCGGTCAGCCCCACATAACCTGAAATTCTTTTATCCAGGTATCTGAACTTACAGATTTTCCACTTCCGACTACAAAAAAAAATTAGAAAAGAAAAAGGGGCTATTCAAGTATTACGTAAGCATACTTTTCAGGTTTTTAGACACCCCCTCCCCCATAAAAGATTTTTTATATGCATTAGCGCCATTTTTTCTAATGGAAATAAGCAATAGCTATACCCCCCTCCCCCTTAAATGCTTACATAATACTTGAATGGTCTCAAAGTAAGAAAATGAAATTAATCGGAATCACAATTTGGACAAGTAAAATATGCTCCATTAATTACAAATTTTTAAGTGAACATCTTTATCGCATGAATCGAATTGTTTTGGTTAAATTACTATAGCTATGAGTGATTTTAATAATATGTACTTGCATTGTGCAATTAAATCGCCAAAAACAAGCAATAAATACTTCCCTAAAAAAAGTGTCCCACAATTCCCCAAATGCTTCAATTTATAAAAAGCTTTGTATTGTTTATTCTTGGAAATCTTTGTAAAAACAATAAAAACATGAAGACCCAAAATAAATATTTTAATGCAATTTTTCAGGTGATTATTGTTTTCGTTTTATACGTAATTGTAAACCGTTGTAAAATCATGAAATGTTAATGAAAAATTTACTTTAGACGAACAAAAGAAAATAAAAAAATATTGGATGTTCAAACTTATAACTATTATTAAATAATTGAGGTGGACCACAATTCCCTAATCTCCCCTATTTATAAAAATAATTGAAATTTGGACGAGAATTTTTAAAAACATTTTAACGAAAAATTTTATGAAATTTTTTTTAAATATTTGAAAGTTTGCGAAGAATTTTATTAAAACTTTTAAAAATAATTGAATTTCTGAGAAGAATTTTATTAAAATTTTTGAAAATAATTAAATTTTAGAGAAGAATTTTATTATTTATAAAGATAATTAAAATTTTGCCAAGAATTAAAATTTTTGTAAAATTGCTAATTTTATTTAAAATGTGAGTAAGAAGTTATAATTGTTGCTAGTTAAATTATAAAATATGCCTTATTTTTTTGATTAGCTAATTATTTTTGGATTAAAAATAACTTTTTCTCTAAAAAAAAAATTTAAAAATTTAAAATTTGTCTTTTCAACACAATTATCCCTACATTAAAAAATATAGGGATAAATATACTATTACAAAATATAATAGTCATTTTCCGTCAGTTTATACAATAATTGACAAACAACTCTTCCCCAGAAGAAATCAATGATTTCCGTTTTGAATAACAACCTGTAACTAAAACCCGTGGAAACTATACAATCCCCAAGCCATTTCAATCGAGAATTGAAACAAACCGAAGAAATGAGGGGGGCACCCCTTATATCTCTCTATATATAAAATTTCACAACAAGCCAATCAAACCCCCTCCTTTTTTGCGACAAGTGGTCCGACACCCCGGGGTCCTTTGAATGAAATTGTTGTTTATTCTCCAGAAGCGACAGAGTATCTAAAGCGAAATGCATTATGTGGAATGAGAAAAAGCGACAAAACGGGAGAGGCGTGCGCGCACAACACTCTTTTCTTTTCTCGGTCACACACGAGACCATTCCCCGGGGATGCATTTCGCAAGGGAATTATGAGGCCTATACTGAGGTGTTGTTCGCATGGATAGGCATCATGTGAAACTGATGTCTCTGTTTCTCTACTCGTATATATCGCGATATCTTGATGAGCTAGTAGCTGGGGCAAATCATTCGCCAAATTGCGCCCCTGACAATTGTCAAAAGAGTATGAAAATATATTCTTTGTCCCCCACTTTCCTTGTAGTCTAAAAGTCGAGAGAGCGTTTGACATTAATGAACCCCCTGTTTTTGCTCCTACACTATATAAATGAATTATGATGCGAATCACAAAATATCCAACTTTCATTTACAATCGCTTATACTAATTAAATTTATTAGCTCCCCTTTACTGTTCATTATTTTCTCCATTTTTATTTTTCTGAATTAGTTTTTCATTTCTTTGATTAATAATTATTTATTTACAAATAATAGGATTCTAGATTCTATTCTATTCTACACTATGAGAGAAAAGATTAGTTGGTTTACCTAATTAGTTATAATTAATTATTAACTAATAAACTTATGGCTTATAAATATAGTTTATAGTAAGAAGAATAATAATAAAGAGCTACAAAATGTTTTGCCTCTATCAAATTTTTTTTATTTCGATTCAAAACTTCGGGAGAATGTTTAGAACATGTTGAACTTTAATAAAAAAAATTTAATATAATAAAAATTAATTTAATTAATTAATTTTTTTAATTTTTAATTAATTTAATTTAATATCGATTCTTTTTAAAGTTGTCATTGTATATTGTGTCCCCTTAACATTGAAGTTTAGTTTATACAAAAAGTTTATTATACAATAATAAAAGTAATACAGCAATTGAGAAAAATTTTATTTAAACAAAATATAATTTATTTGCGTTAAATCAGGAAATTTAAGACAAACCTGGAAATGTCAGAAAATTTTATAAACCTTGAAAAAACCTAGAAAAGTCAGGAAATTTTGATCGAAATCCTGGAAAATTTGTTGTTTTCTAAAGTTATTGTGTTTATTCTTGAAATCTAATTTCACTTAAATATTTCAAAATTAATTTAATTTTAAAAGAATTGTGTTTACAATTTTCAAAAGTACATGAACTACCAAAGATTTTGATTTAAAATTTTGTAAAATTTCAATTTTAAATGAATTTAATTAGAAATATAAAAAAAACTTGAAGTTAAAAAAAGTTTTTTAAACTAAAATTCTTCTGAAATTAGTTAAATTTTTTTATATATATTTAATTCATTATAAAAATTAATGGATTTATAGAAGAATTTAAGTTAAAAACACTAAAACAAATTGAATTTTGAAGCAAATACAAATGATTGCAGAAATTCAATTTTGTCAAGTGAATTCAATTATTTAAAATACTTAAACAATTGAATTCTCGTAGAATTTTCTAATAAATATATTGATTTAAAAATGAATTTAAAATTAAAATCTTTCAAAATTTGAACTTTTCATACTTTTAATTAAGAATTCTATAGAATTAATTTTTCTTAATAAGTTTAATGGAATTTTTTTTAATTATTTGAAGTTCTTAATTTCTAATATATTTAATTGAAGAATGCCAGAATAATCGAAATTTCGTAAAATTAAATTGTAAACAAAAGGATTTGAAAATTCACAAAGAACTTTTTCAAAAACTTTTTTAAAAAATTGAAGAATTTTAGGTGAAAATTCTAGAAATGAGCAATTCCACGGGAAGTGATCTGAAGAATTTTCGATGATTTTAGCAATATTAATAATACTTACTGAATTTGTTCCCTCATATACATGGAATAAAAATGTATAAAAGTTTTTTCAAAATTTTCAAAATTTTTTGAGTTACCGCTTACTCAAAATTTTGGTCGGTTTTTCAAAAAAGGCACATAACTTTTTTCTTTGTTAACCGATTAAGATAATTTTTTTTGGAAAATACTCATAATAAGAAGCACTTTAAAGAAAAAAATAAAAAGAAAAAAAAAATTTTTTTTTGCCCGAAAAAATTTTAAAAAAATTTTTTGAATCAAAATTTTGAAAAAAATACCTCTTTGATTTGAAAATTTTTTTTTGTAGTTATTGTCTATAAAGTCAAGAATACTTCCTATAAATTTAATTATGGGACAACAATAACTTTACGAGAAAAATAATAAAATGTCCAGCGCGGCATGCCGGGACTCGTGAATGTATTCGCTTATGGCGGCGCAAGTTTCGTTCCAAATCACTCTACAAGTCACAACTTTTTGCCAAAACGATTATTCTTTTTTTCTAAATCTTCGTAATTAAGTTTTCTATCGATCTCTCGAGCCCGGTTTTAAAATTTTGTTTTTAAACATTTTTTTAATAACAATAAGTTTTAAAAAAATCATAAAATCGTAAAATATATTTTTTTCAGCTTCAATCATTCAGAAAATTAATCAAAAAACCTATTAAAAGAATGTTTAAATGTTTCTGATGTATAACAAAAGTATACCAATTTATTAAATTGTTTAAACAATTAATTGTTATTTCTTTCCTAAACTATACTTAGGGTTAGAAACTTCTAGTTTTTTTAATTGTGTATTTTTTGTAACTAAAACATTCAAGAATAAAAGAAAAACTAAAAATTAATTATTTAAACATTGTTTAAACAATTTATTTTTTGTAAAGTTTTCAATTTACTAAACTTAAAACTAGAAACTTATTATTTAATTTATAGTTTTTTATTTTTTAATGAATTGTACTTTGAAAAAACTAGAAACTTTAGCCTTAAGTGCAATTTTTGAAAAAATGGCAACAATTCATTGGCTAAACAGTTTTATAATAAATAATTTTTTATTTCTTATCATCAGTAGATGTTTTACTCATAAAAATTGTAACAATTAAGAAAAAACTAGAATTTTCAAACTCTAAGTATATTTTATGAAAAAGTAACAACAATTAATTGTTCAAAAAATGTAATAAATAAATAATTTGGTTTTTTTCAAATGTAGATGTTTTACTCCTGAAAAATTGAACAATTGAGAAAAAACTGGAAATTTCTAACCTTAAGTACAGTTTAGGAAAGAAATAACAATTAATTGTTTAAACAATTTAATAAATTGGTATACTTTTGTTATACATCAGAAACATTTAAACATTCTTTTAATAGGTTTTTTGATTAATTTTCTGAATGATTGAAGCTGAAAAAAAATATATTTTACGATTTTATGATTTTTTTAAAATTTATTGTTATTAAAAAAATGTTTAAAAACAAAATTTTAAAACCGGGCTCGAGAGATCGATAGAAAACTTAATTACGAAAATTTAGAAAAAAAGAAAAATCGTTTTGGCAACAAATTGTGACTTGTAGAGTGATTTGGAACGATACTTGCGTCGCCATAAGCGAATACATTCACGAGTCCCGGCATGCCGCGCTGGACATTTTATTTTTTTTCTCGTAAAGTTATTGTTGTCCCATAATTAAATTTATAGGAAGTATTCTTGACTTTATAGACAATAACTACAAAAAAAAATTTTCAAATCAAAGAGGTATTTTTTTCAAAATTTTGATTCAAAAAATTTTTTTAAAATTTTTTCGGGCAAAAAAAAAATTTTTTTTTCTTTTTATTTTTTTCTTTAAAGTGTTTCTTATTATGAGTATTTTTCAAAAAAAATTATCTTAATCGGTTAACAAAGAAAAAAGTTATGTGCCTTTTTTGAAAAACCGACCAAAATTTTGAGTAAGCGGTAACTCAAAAAATTTTGAAAATTTTGAAAAAACTTTTATACATTTTTATTCCATGTATATAAGGGAACAAATTCGGTAAGTATTATTAATATTGCTAAAATCATCGAAAATTCTTCAGATCACTTCCCGTGGAATTGCTCAAATGAGTAATCGTAATGATGGTAATAATTTTTGAAAAAGTTACAGTGACAAAGTAGCAAGTTTTAATTATTATAAAACATGAAGAAAGCGATCACTCCGAGTCTTTGACTCGGAGTGATCGATATCTTCATGTTTTATTATAATATTTTTATAAAAGTGACACGGACAACTTTAAAAGGGACCTACGATCCGAAAAAATCAATTTCACTTTTTTATCTGTTCTTATAGTAAATAAACCGCTCTTTCCAACGCAAAAAACTGCAGCTTTTTAGCTGCATTAGTTTTCTCACAATTTCACTTCAAAGTTAGGTACTTTGACAAAAAAACAGTGCAAAAAAACTAACTTTGTAAACTTCAAAGTCGTTTTTCTCGAAATCTTTTTTTCGGACCGTAGGTCCCTTTTAACTGTCCGTGTCACTGTTGAAATATTATAGTAAATTCATACAGAAATGTATACATGTTGCGACATCTATTAATATTCTATATAAGTAAAATAGTGTCTGACGAATTTCTATGCGCAGAAGTACTTTGTGATAAAGCATTGAGAAGTATGTATCTAAAATGTGCTCGTCTAAATTAATTATGTTTTACACGTTGTTTACTTAATTATAATAATAAATAAGTTTGTGTTTATTGATTGAATCTTTCTCTTTGCCATCCCACAAATTTCAACAGTCACATATGTTATTGAATTTCAAATTTTTAAATATCTTAATTTCTATGAAAAAAATAGTGATTAAATGATTATTTAAAAATGAAGTTATTGATCTTTTCGGATAATTTTCGTTTTTTAACCTGGAAAAGTCAAAGAATTTAAAAAGAGCAAAAGCGTGGCAACCCTGCCTATATTTCTCTCAGAGCCAACTAGGTTATTTATTTGTTTTAAATACAAATCTTATTCGACGTAAATAAAACGTTTGTTTGTATTTGAACAAAATAAAATTTTCTTTATACCAAATAAAGTTTATTTGAAACAAATAAAATCTCTTGTTAGTTCTGAGTCAAATATATTTTTTTAAGGAGTAAATATAACATAAGTATTATATATTTCTAATTTTACCAATATACGAAAGAAAAGTGAATGTCTTTTGTTAAATTTTAGTTCTACAATAAACTGACTGTTTTTATTATATACAATATAATATTCCGTGTATTATTTTTATTTAAAAAAAGCCACAACCTTGAAATTTTAATGACAAAGAGTATTTTATTCATTAGGTTAGATTCTGATTATAAAACACAACTCTTTTGTCACGAAATAACTAGTTTTATAAAGACTAATTTCTCAAATGCGGTCTATCTTGACAAGTTTTCATTTTACACAAACATTATCATAATGCGGTTTCTCAGCAAGTGCAAAGTGCAATATCGTTCGCATCACGAGCAATTAGTGTAAAAAAATCTTCTCAGCGTAATGGGATTAACCTTATTTTAAGAGTGGAATTTTATTCATTTATCCAATTTTTCTTTCGTTTAGTATTTTTTTATTGCATTATAATTGTTTTTTATTTATCGTATTTTTATTTTTTTTGTTTTATTATTATTGTTTTTATTGTTTTATTATTATTGTTTTTATTGTGTTCTTATTAGTTTTTATTGTGTTCTTATTAATTTTTATTGTGGTCTCATTAGTTTTTATTGGATTATTGTTTTTTATTGTATCTGCAATATTTATTTGCACTACAAAAAAAATTATTAAATTAACTCTCTTTTGGAGTTGATTCTTATTTTTACTGTGTAAATTTTAACTCCCTTTGCTTAAACTCCCAAATAGGTGCGACATTTATAGAATCCCCAGGTGAGTTAAAATTTAACTCCCTTTTTTTACAGTGTTTAAAAATTGCGAGTTGTATCATTTCATTATGGCCACGTTGCCATATTTTACTCCCCGAATTAACTCTCAGTGGAGTTAATGTTTATCTTACTATTTTTTACCCTTTTTCTTTTAAGCTTCATGCTCTTTTTAAGCTTTACTTTTATAGAATTCTATTGGGAGTTGAATTTTAACTCCTCTTTGTTCGGTACAACTCCATTTTTTAACAATTCACACAGTCAATTTTGAAGCTTTGTAAAAATTGTCAACGCTGCATTAAGGTAGAGATAATTTTTCCAATTTTTCTAATTATAATTTTTGATTTCCAAATTTATTTTTAAAGTTTGATTTTAAAAGGCTATTTCAAAAGTTATGCCTTTGGGGGGGTAGAAGAGAAGTGCATGTTTGTTCTTTTGTTCGACAATATAACCCAGAGAGATCAGTTAGTATAAAACAGTTATAAAATCTAAGTAGAGTTAGACAATAAAAAAGTAGTTTGAAGTCGTATTTGTAGGTTCGGTGGTAGAAAGAGCTGCAGTGCAATAAACTCGACGGCAGACAGAATACAGATCGGAAGTCGGCTGGGCTTAACCGAGTTATCGCGCCCCCTCCCCTCCCTTCATCTACCCCGTGTTTTACCAACTCCCTTTCTCCTATTCCGAAAATCCCCTGGCACAAAATAAATGTTTCATTCTGCCCACCGGTGGGTATATTTGTATGCGGTGTGGACCCTATTCTCTATCTGGCGCACTTCTTGTTGTTGATGTTGTTTTCCTATATATGTATGTGTAGCTTGTTCTTTTTTTTTGTTTTCGTTATAGCCTTTGTGGTTGTGCAAGTTAGTTGCTCCTTCGAAAAGACGAAATAGGCGATCGTTTTCTTCTTCTTCTTCTTGGTCTGTTTTTGTGCTTTAAAACTTTTGCGGTAAAGACTAAATATTTCATAGGAATATGGTCGGTCGTTGGTCGTCACACAAACTCCAGTGACCTTAGTGCCTCTCAGGCCAATCGGGCATTTGAGTTTAAAGTTTTGCCACGCCAACGAATTTCAAATCCCTGTGGAGAACATCGAACTACTTCCTCGACTGATATACACTTTGCACACATATACAGAGACATGGACATCGGATAAGTGCTCTGTGTGTTCTGGGACCTTATCTTTGATTTTCTCCACTTTTCTTTATTTAACGTATACTCTTCAGTTTTATTTGAAATTTTTTTATTGTGTGGATTCGACTTCTTTTTTTTTAATCCGACTCCTTTTTCTGACTTTCTTTTTTATTCGACTTTTGTTTTTGAGTTCACTTTTTTTTCATTCGACTTTTTCAGGGTGGCCACGTGTCAGTGAAGTCAGGGAAATGTCAGGAAAAAAATTTTGTCAGGGAAATTAAAAAAATTCAGACTTTTTTCGACTTACTCTAAAAAAATTGAAACTTTTTCGTCTTTTCTTCAAAACATTGCAACAAAATACTACAATTAAAATCCGCAAGAGTCAGTTTTTTTTTAAAAAAAAAGGTCTATAAAGTTCGTAATTTGATTAAAAAAGGACGAAAAGTTCGTAAATTGTACGATATAATTTGGTGAATTTTAGAGAAATTACAAATGATTGCAAAAATTTAATTATGTTCAAAAATTTTTTAAAAATTCACGTCAAAATTTCAATTATCTTTAGAATTAATTAAATTCTTTCTCCGAAATTCAATTATTTTCAAAAATTTTAATACAATTCTTGGCAAAATTTCAATGATTTGAATTATTTTCAACAATTTTCCTTAATATATTCAATGATTTTCAATATATGTGACGCGACACGAGAAAAGGGACCTATCGCCGCAAAAGAGAATTTTACAGGAAGAGCGTTTAAAGCGAAGCCATGCACAGAAAACCCGTGTATTTACGCGTACATGCTTAACTTTCGGGCTTTATATTATTAACACTATTTAAGTTTTTTAACTTTTGATTTTTTCACGTGAAAGAGCAAAGAATAATCTGTCGAATAACACCATAATCTCAAAATTGATTTTTTTAACGATAGGTCCCTTTTCTCGTGTCGCGTCACATATATATATTTATATTCTATCCCAGGCGCGAAAGACCAGTGCTGACGATGGGTTGAAACTTGACTCAGTCTTGAACGCCCAGCGTGGGTAACCCAGAGTTGAAGCAGTCTTTATATCATTGCTACTCAATATTGGTTCAGCATGGGACACCAATGTTCGTCCCATGCTCGATTTAACACTCGGTCAATCTTCGTGAGTGGAGCTTCAACATCCAGTCTTTATTCAAGCTTGAATCAATCTTGATAGTTTATTTATTACCGTGTGCACTTAACAATATTAGATATAAATACTTATAAATTATTTAATATTAAAATATTATTTCTGATAATTTTTAGTAATTTTTTATACTATTTAAAAATTATTATTATTAATTATTATTAAATAATATAATAAGTATTATTATTATTATTAAGATATCAATTGGTAAATAAATATTAATATTTATTTAGTGTATAATATTTATATTAATTACATAAGATTCATATCAATAAAGTTAAATTATTATATATTATTTTTTTTCTTGCACAGAGTCAAATTATTAGGGGTCGTCCATATACCACGTGGACAGTTTTTCAAAGATTTTTGACCCCCCTTCCCCCCTTGTGGACATAAAAATACATGGGATCGTGGACATTTTCAAACTTTTTTTAACCCCCCCCCCTCCCCCAAAAGTGTCCACGTGGTATATGGACGACCCCTTATTTCAAAGTTCAAGAGTTTCGTTTATCTGAAAAATTTTCAGTGAAAAAAATGCTCATTAGGTAGTAATAAATATTTATGCCTATAGTAGTTTTACACTAGGTTTAACTGTTTACTGAATATTATCAAAAATATATTTTTCGTCAAACGCGCGCGACTAAACACAAATAACCTTGAGACGTTGCGATTGTCGTGCTCCCACCATCCTATCTACTCAATGCTTTCCCCTCATGACGTCACAGGCGGGGAGTGTATTGAGTAGATGGGATGGTGGGAGCACGACAATCGCAACGTCACGCTGTAAAGTCTCAAGGTTATTTGTGTTTAGGGAGCGTTCACAAATTACGTAACGCTAATTTTTGAAAATTTTGACCCCCCCTCCCCCCATGTAACACACTGTTACATACATTAGCGCCATTTTTTCTGCTGTACATAACAAATAGCTAGACCCCCCCCCCCTCCCCTTTATAATGTTACGTAATTTGTGAACGCTTCCTTAGTCGCGCGCGTTTGACGAAAAATATATTTTTGATAATATTCAGTAAACAGTTAATCCTAGTGTAAAACTACTAGGCATAAATATTTATTACTTCGTAATGAACATTTTTTTCACTGAAAATTTTACAGATAAACGAAACTCTTGAATTTGAAAATAATAATTTGACACTGTGCGAGAAAAAAAATAATATATAATTTAACTTATAAAATTATCAGAAAAAATATTTTAATATTAAATAATTTATAAATATTTATATTTAATATTGTACAGTGCACACGGCAATAAAGGAACTGAATATTGTAACAAGATTACTGAGACTTGAAACGAGTATGGGACGAACATTGGTGTCCCATACTGAGTGACGGCACTGGCATTGATATAGTAGATTAGGCGAGAAAGCCTTCCAGCCTTCTGTGGCCGAGCGGTTTAAATGCGTGCGTTGAGAACTTCCGGTATGCGTTAGGGGGGCGGGGTGCGTGAGTTTCGATCCCACATGCGAGCGAATATTTTTCATTCTTTGTTATAAGCGTTTATATAAAATAATAAAATTGTGTGTTGTGTCGTGAATAAAAAATGTGAACATGTTTATAAATAATGTTAAAAGTCTGTTAAAAATCAAGAAAAAAATGTAACAATTAACAGAAAAATTGTCTTTTTTTACTAAAATTATTTTTTTTAAATTACTATTCAAATGATATTTATTGTTAGTAATATATTATTATTTATATGAAAATAATAACTTATTGTCATTAAATATATATGTATATATACGCACATGAATTAAAATAATAACAATAATATTTATTATTATTATTAATAATTCATGTATTCACATTATATTGAATAAACGTGAGAAACGAGTAAATTTGGGAACAGTGGAAGCAGTCTTGTTTCAGTCCTGCGTTAGGCGTCCGCAGCATTGATTGAGCATTGATGTTCAATGCTGAATCAAGGCTCGCGCTGCAGTCTGGAATCGGTGTTACATTAAAGCTTCGATCATTCCTGCTCTCGCTGATTCACTCATGCTCAATCAATGTTGACCAATGCTCGGCCAATCTTTATAAAGCCTAAACTCGGCGTCACTTCGCGCCTGGGTATTTTAATAGGAGTTTCCAAAAGAATTCAATTATTTAAAAAAAATGTTGATAAAATCCTACGCAAACTTATAATTATTTTCATAAATAATAAAAATTTTACAGAAATTCAATTATTTTCAATAAATAATAAAATTTTTACAGGAACTCAATTATTTTCGTAAATAATAAAATTCTTTGCAGAAATTCAATTATGTTAAAAAAATTTTAAATTCTTCTTAGGGATTCAATTATTTTCAATACAATCTCAATAAAATTCAATAATCAAAATTTTAATTATAATTATTAACAGACACGAAAATGAAAACTAATGAAAATTAACTTCTAATTTTTTTAAAATTCAATAATCAATATTTTAAATTTTTAAGTATCTTCAATTACATATTTCCAAAAATTCAAATATATACTATAAAAATAATAACATTTTAGACTTATTTTTAACATTTTGTAGAAAAAAATTATGTTTAAAATTTTTAATTAAAATTTATCAAAAAAAATTGATTAGTTTTTTAAATTACACAAAAATTCTTTTAAGAAATTCAATTATTTTCGAAAAATTACATTAAAATATTTTTAAAAATTAATTATTAAAATTGTTTTCTAATAATTTTTTAAGATTCAATTTTTATCTTCGAACAATGTAAATAAAAATTTTATGAAAATTTACTTTTTGGGCTTATTTTTGAGAAATCATTGTCCTGTTTATAATTGGAATTCTTTAAAAATTTGATTATTTTTGTTTATATTTTTCAAAAATTTAATTATTTTTAAAAGATTTTACCAAATTTTAATTGTTTGGAAATTTTTCAAAATTTAAAAGCTATTATCTTTCTTATTTTCTTATATTTATATATTTTAAAAAAATTAATTGTAAGAATTTTTTTATAATTTTTTGAAAATTTTATACCTTAATAGCTTAAAAAAAACTATGGAGAGTTACAATAATTATAAAAAAATTGAGATTTTGTATTTAAATAATTGAATTCTAGAAGAACTTTTGGAAAATTTTTTTAATTAATTGATTCAGAGGTGAAGTTTTAAAAATTGTAGAAATTAATTGAATTCAAGAAGAGTTATATTTGTAATTTTTAGAAATTATTAAAATTCATAAATTTTATTCATTTTCCGTAAACATTCATATTTTCCTGTAAAAAGAATTTTGTCAGGGAAAGTAATTCTAATTTTGTCCGGGAAATGTCAGGGAAATTTATTGATAAACTGAAACTTGTGACCACCCTGTTTTTTCTTTACTCGACTTCGTTTTCTCGATTTCTTTTTTTAATACGACTTCTTCTTTCACACGATTTCTTTTTTCTGTCTTCTTTTTTTATTCGACTTCTTTTATTCTTTATCTTTTTAGTCTTCTTTTATTCTTTTTTTCATTCGACTTCATTTTCCCTCGATTTATTTTTTTATTCAACTTTTGTTTTGAATTCGACTTCTTTTTCTGACTTATTTTTGTCATTCGACATTTTTCTCTCGATATCTTTTTCTTCTAATTCTTTTCCTTTCATCGGACTTATTTTTTTGATTCGACTTCTGTTTTTAAACGATTTCTTTTTTCTGACTTCTTTTTTTATTAGACTTCTGTTTTCGATTCGACTTCTTTTTTACATAATTCCTCTTTTTATTCGTCTTCTTTTTTCTCCTCCACATTTTTTCCTCAATTTATTTTTCTCCGACTTCTATATTTTGAATTCGATTTCTATTTTCCCACATTTTTTCTAAGCGGACATCAAATTGATACAAAGAACGAATCAAAACATTACTTCGTTTTTTGTCTCAATTTGATATCCTTTTCGAATTCCTTTTTTTTCGCACTCGACATTATATTTTGAAATTGAAGCGATTCCAAAGAATAATGAGAGGAGTCTGCTGGAAATTCAGTTACATTTCATTTTTGTCTTTTTACTTTCCCTGATATTGTCTCGTTGGAATGGAATTTAATTCATTTCCTCATGATTTTTTGATTGATTAACAGGGACCTTGAAGTGGAGGCGCGTAAAACGGCTCGAAAAGATAAAAGAATGGTTAATTCTTGCCGGCAGGCCGTCGGCCTTAAGGCGGGGATTCCCCTTGGTTCGTAAAGGCTATTCGCTGCTTTCTTTATCCGTATAAGATAATTGCTTAGTCCCTGATCAAATTTAATTTACCCCAGACGCATTTCTTATTTTTTTTCCTTTCGTTTTAAATAAATCTGCTTTCCTACCCTCTAATATCATGCAATTACATTTTTCATCTCAATATAAATGCCGCAACATTTTAGTTGAATATATTTTTCTAATTTTGCAATGGGATTAGAAATTATCATTCTTTATTCTAATTTATTTTTTTAATTTATAATAACAATAATAATAATAAATATCATTATAATTATTATTGTTATTATTATTCTTAATATTCTTATTATTCTTATAACTATTATTATTATTTTTAATATTCTTATTAGTTTTATTATTATTATTATTATATATCTATGTGGGAAAAGTTTCTCACCATAATATTGTTTTGAAATTTACTTGGCCAACCGCATTTTATAAACATTCCGTAATAAGATTTCAATTTTCCCATTTTTATGAAAATAATATTCGAGGAGATTATTCCTTCGGTAGAGTGTATTCGATTAATTCGATTCTAAGTTTAGTATTTTTTATATCAAAATTTCGTTTTGTCACTTTTTCTCTCTAAATTGTAAAATATAAAATTTAATATTTATTTTAATTCGTGTTTGAAAATTTAATAAAAATTCTTCATTTTTTAAAAAATATAATTTTTTAACAGTTTTTTTTTTAATCTAATTATATTTGAACAACTCGTATAAAAATCGACAAGATTTTTTTCTATTCTAACAGCATTTTAAAATTCCATTATTTTACAAATTTTCAATTAGAATTCTTCAAAAATGCGATTATATTTTAAAATAATTTTTAAAGGTAAACAATAAATAAAATTTATTAAAATATAAAATTTATTTTAATAAAATTTGACAAAATTTTTAATGGTTTCAATTTTTTTAAATTATTTTCGGAAATACAATTATTTTTAGAGAATTTTAATTAAATTTTTTCGAATTTCTGAATCAAATTATTCAAAACTTCAATACTTTAAATTAAACAAAAATTTAAAAACTTATTCTTATATATTTTTCCACAGGAATTAAAATTTCAAATAATTTCAATGAAAAACTTTATAAAATGTAATTATTTCTAAAAATTGCTTCCAAGGAATTTAATTGAAAAACCTTTTAAAATTTAATTAATTTCTAAAATTTCTAGTAATAACGCTTTAAATATTCAAATATTTTCTAAAATTTTAACTGAAATTTTTTTAAAATCAATTCCTATCACGAATTTGATCACGAGAATTTAATTATTTAAATAGAGTAATTCTTGTAAATTTATAAAATAATGTATTTTCAAAAATACAATTATATTTATAGAAAATTTTTAAAATACAAAATTTACAATAGTTTCAATTTTTTAAAATATTATTTTTGGGAATTCAAGTATATCTTCAAAAAATTTTAATTACCATTTTTCAAAAACCTAATATTTACATATTATGATACTTTTACAGCATTTAGAATTTCAAAGATTGAAATTTAATTATTTCTAAAGCATCCTATACTTTAACACTTCTAATTATTTTATAAAATTTAACTACAATTTACATTATTATGATTATAATAATTAATGTAATAATTATTAATTACTACAGTAAATGTTGCTGTTGAATTTATTATTTCCCAAATTAAAAAATTTTATAATTTCAAATATAAACATCAATTTTTGAATAATTTTAGATTCAACATTTTTAAAAATTTACTTATTAACTATTCTTTTTCGCAAGAATTAAATTATTTTAAAAAATTGTTGATAAGAATTAAGTTATTTTCAAAAATTTTTATAAAATATTCTTTGGAAAAATTCAATTATTTTTATAAACAGTAAAATTCATTGCATGAATTCAATCGTTTTCAAAACAATTTTATTAAAATTTCACAAGATACAGTTATTTAAAAATTTTTAATAAAATTCCTCTTAAGAATTAAATTATTTTCAATAATTTTAATAACATTCTTTGGAAGAATTTGATTCTTTTTATAAATAAAATATTTTTTGCTAGAATTGAATTATTTTCAATGCAATTTTAATTAAATTTTCTCGAAAGAATTCAATTATTTAAAAAACTTGTCGATAAAATTCTTCAAACGACTAATTATTTTCAAAATTTTTGGATGAAAACTTTGCAAGATTTTAGTAATGTTCAATGCATTAATTTTAAAATTGAAAACATTAAAAAAGAAAATTTTATTAAAAAAATTGAGAAGCAAACAAAAACTTTTGTTTAAACAATGAAAGGAATTATTGCAAACAGTATATCTTGTATTACTCATAGGTTAATTAAAAGTCTAGTTGAATTAATAATGAAATTAATCATAGTAATAATTAATTTTCCCTCTTCCGGCATTTTGTTGAGTATATAGAAAGTTTGAAAATATCATTGTTGATAACAAGAGATAATGAAATATAGCCTTAAAGCAGAGAGCTGAGGTGGAACACATAAATATTCAGTGTTCTCGAGTTACGACGAAATTAATCCGTACTGGTGGATTTACGGCTCGAGCAACCTTGCGCTACTCCGCCCTCTATGGCAATTCGTTCTCCTAAATCACTCGCAAAAAGTTCACTCGACTTTGCCACCTTTGGAATTGCATGATAATTCATTAACACTTTAATAAGGTATAATACCCACTGTCGGATTATAAGAAACAAGAAAGAAATGCTTTCTTCAAAAATTCTTCAAAATTTTCCCTCCGTTAAATTGCAATATTCAGGGTTGCCACAGGTCAGAGAAGTCAGGGAATTCAGGGAAAAGTCAGGAAAAGTAAAATTGGTCAGAAAAGTCAGGAAAAAGTCAGGGATTTTTAGTAAAAGTACTGGAAAAAATTGAATTTTAAAAACTCATGAAAAAACACTGAATTTTGATGTTTTTTTTTGTTTGCCTCGTAAACTATGAAATTACCACGAATTTTAATAAAAAACCTTGAATTTTTTCTATTTCAGACAATCATTTCTTTTTCAATAACTTAATTTTACAAGAACTATCATAAAATTATGACTTATAAATTATTGAATGAATCATTTTTACAATTTTCATAAATACTAGATTGTTAAAAGAATTTTAGTTAAAAATACTTAAAAAAATTGAATTTCGGAAAAGTTACAAATAATTCCAGAAATTCAATTATTTTCAAAAGTAATAAAATTTTTCGCAGAAATTCAATTATATTCAAAAATTTAAAAAAAATTATGGTCATTTCAATTGTATCTTTAAAAATAAAAAAATTCTTCTCCAAAATTCAATTATGTTCAAAAACTTTTTAAAAATTTTCATCAAAATTTCAATAATCTTTATAAATAATACAATTCTTCTTCGAAATTCAATTATTTTTAAAAACTTTAATAAAATTCTTGGAAAAATTTCACAGGAATTCAATAATTTACAAGATTTTTAATAAATTCTTCGAAATAAATCAATTATTTTCATAAATAATAAAATTTTCACAGGAATTTAATTATTTAATGTAAAATATTTCAAAAAATTTTTCGAATAATATGAATTATTTAAAATGAATTTTATAAAATTCGTCGCAGAAATTCAATTATTCAAAAAAAAAATTTAACAAAGTTCTTTTCAAGAATTCAATTATTTTTAGGAATAGTAAAATTCTTCACCGAAATTCAATTATTTTTATAAACTTGAATAAAATTCGTTGGAAGAATTAAATTATTTTCAAATGTAATAAAATTCTTCGCAAAAATTCAATTATGTTCAAAAATTAAAAAAAAATTTTTGTCAGAATTAAAATTTTCTTTATAAATAATAAAATTCTTTAATATTCAATTATTTAAAAAAAATTTTTTTTAAATTCTCGTCGAAATTTCAATTATCTTTATAAATAATACAATTTTTCTTTGAAATTCAATTATTTTTAAAAACTTTAATAAAATTCTTGTTAAAATTTCACAGGAATTCAATAATTTATAAAATTTTTAATAAATTTCTTCGAAATAAATCAATTATTTTCATAAATAATAAAATTTTCACATGAATTCAATTATTTAATGTAAAATATTTCAAAAAATTTTGCGAATAATATGAATTATTTAAAATGAATTTTATAAAATTCGTCGCAGAAATTCAATTATTAAAAAAAAAAAAATTTAACAAAGTTCTTTTCAAGAATTCAATTATTTTTAGAAATAGTAAAATTCTTCACCGAAATTCAATTATTTTTATAAACTTGAATAAAATTCGTTGGAAGAATTAAATTATTTTCAAATGTAATAAAATTCTTCGCAAAAATTCAATTATGTTCAAAAATTAAAAAAAAAATTTTGTCAGAATTAAAATTTTCTTTATAAATAATAAAATTCTTTAATATTCAATTATTTAAAAAAAAATTTTTTTTAATTCTCGTCGAAATTTCAATTATCTTTATAAATAATACAATTCTTCTTTGAAATTCAATTATTTTTAAAAACTTTAATAAAATTTTTGTTAAAATTTCACAGGAATTCAATAATTTATAAAATTTTTAATACATTTTTTTGAAATAATTTAATTATTTTTATAAATAATAAAATTTTTACATAAGTTCAATTATTTCATATACAAAATTTCATAAAGTTTTTCGAAAAATATCAATTATTTATTTATTTAAAAAGATTTTTACAAAATTCGACGCATGAATTTAATTATTTAAAAAAAAATTTAACAAAGTTCTTTTCAAAAATTCAATTATTTTTATAAATAATAAAATTCTTCACCAAAATTCAATTATTTTAGAAAAATTTTAATAACATTTTTGGTAAAATTTCTAATTATTTTCATAAATAATAAAACTCATCGCAGGATTTTAATTCATTTTTGATACAATATTTTAATCAAATTCATCGATAAATGTAATTATTCTTAAAAATTTCATTAAAATTTGTCAAGATAATTGAATTATTCAAAAATTTGTTGATAAAATTCTTTATGAGAATTCAATTTTAACAAACATTCAATTATGCAAAAAATGATTTATGTTTTAATTTAAATAATTGAATTCTTTTAGTATTTTCTAATAAAAATTTATTTAAAATAATTAATTAACGAATAATCGATTTATTATTTATGAAAATAATTGAATTTTTTTGAGAAAATTTGCTACTTTTTAAAAATAATTGAATTCTTGCGAAGGATTTTATTAGGATTTTTGTAAATAATAAATTTTTTTTGAAAAATATGATGGTAATTTAAATTATAACAAAACATGAAGAAGGCGATCGCCTTCTCTATGTTTTGTAATAATATTCTTATAAATTGTTGAATTTCAAAAAGGTTTGAATTTGAATGTATTGAAGAATTTTAATTCCCACGGAAAAATAATAATGATTAAATATTTTAAAAAAAGAAATTATTGATGTTTTTGAATAATTTTACAATTAATGAAATTTGTAAATAAATGTAATAGAATATTTTTTTGAGTTTCTAATAATTTTTAGAGTGAATCAGAATATTTTTAGAGTCAGGGAAAAAGTAAGAATTTTTTCTAGAAATCAGGGAAAAGTCAGGGAAAAATAAAATTAAATATTTGTGGCAACCCTGAATATTGTTTCTTTTTTGTCAGGAGTATTTTTTTTTGTCTGCTTTGTTTTAAATCAAGCACTTTTTTTTAATTCCATTCATAGGTCTGTAAATATTTGAGTATAAGAAACGATATTTGAGTAAGAAACGCTTTTTTAAGGTGACTTTAGAAAAAAGAATTCCTAAAGTCAACTTTCATGTCTGATGTGAAAATTGTCAGTGTCGGAGGCGCAGTCACATGATCTGACAACGAATCTAATTTTGACGAGAGACAGTGCTGAGGATAATTCGAAAGAACGTGCAATGACACAACGCTACGGTATATGTATACTGCAGGGGTGGAAAAGGTATGGAGGGGAAGAAAAAGGAATCAAGCATGCGGGTCGAGATGGTTTCGTAAAAGAGAAAGAGAGAGAGAGAGAGAGAAGGGCCAGTCTTAATAGAAATACAATGGCACCAATTCAGAGGGTAGCCACCCTCCCCAGGCGGCCATTTCGCACGAAAAATAAATCAAACTCTAATACGCTAAGTGGTTAGGCTTGACGCTAACCAGACTTGCGTTTCGACCTCCCCCTCGCAATTCTCTTCTCTATGTGCAACTGAAGATTAAATTCAACTTAATTTTGAGGGTCGTTAAATTTCTCCCGAAAAAGATCAAGTTGACCTCAACATTTTTTTTTGCGTTCAAAATTTTACCGCTTCTGCTTTTTGAAATTTATTTATTGTGCTCTAAAAAAAACCTTTTAATTTATAACGGATAATTATAAAAATCTAGCAAAATGAAAATAAAAGAAACAAGAAAAATTTATCAAAGTGTAAATAAAAATGAAAGAAAAAATAAAAATTTGTCAAAGTGATAATGAAAATAAAAAGACAAAAATGGAAATGAAAGTAAAAACTAAAATCTTTTAAAGTTACGATTTTTTATAATAGAAAAAATTGGGGTAAAAATAAAATATGTAATCGTTAAATCACCTATAGGTGATTTAACGATTACATATTTTATTTTTACCCCAATTTTTTTTTTTGTTTTTTTTTATTTTCATTATGACCACAAAACACTTTCGTCTGAACGATTTGTATATAGAAGTTTCTAAAAATAGTGCAACTATTTTCTTTTTATATCCGATTTAGCGAAATTATAGAATAGACTCTTGTTGTGTGTAAATTTGCGGTTTAAGGTTTAAGATATTGGATTTTCGTGCCGAATTAGATTGGTAGATTCGAGTATAGCCAAGTGGCTGGGGACTGAAACAGGGCAAGGGAAATGCTCACTTTCCAATAGACATGAAATGGTCCATACATCTATTATAAATAATCGATGCATTGTTGCCCTCTGGACGATTACGATTTCACGCCGTATCCAGGATTTTCTAATAAAATTGAAATTCTGAGAAACACTAAAGGTGCACTGATTTCTGAAAACCTCTGAATTACATTTTCAACTTTTTTTTTTCTCTCTCTCTTTGAATTTACGAAGAATTATTTTGAATTTAATTGAAAATTTTTATTTTTAATCCTCTATGTGAAGTAGGAAAAGTAAATTATTTCTATTAATCTAATTAAATTAGATTTTTGCTTTTTTATGTACCAAACTTTATATAGACATTAAAAATATTTATTGTTTTTTAAATAAAAATATAAATTTTAAAAATAATAGAACGTAAAAATTTTTAATTTACAAATTTTATTATAAAAATAAAATATGACAATGTAGGATGAATTTAATAAGAAATTTTAATGAACTTAGATTTTTGAAAAATTTTAATAATTCAAAATCTACAAAAATTTGTTAAATTTGTCAATATATATTTAACTAATTATTAAAAATAATGGATTTATAGAGGAATTTTAGTTAAAAACACTAAAAAAAATTAAATTCTGAAGAAGTTATAAATGATTGTAGACATTCAATTATTTACAAAAGTAATAAAATTCTTATCACAAAATTCAATTATGTTCAAAATTTACAAGAAAATATCGACAAAATCCCAATTATTATCTTTATAAATAAAAAAATTCTTCTTCAAAATTCAATTATTTTAAAAAATTTTAATAAAATTCCTGTCAAAATTTCAAAAATTTTCCTCATTTCAATGATTTTTAAAATATCTACTTTAATAAAATTACCCGAAAGAATTCAATTATTTAAAAACAATTTTAATAAAATTGTAAGCAAACATTTAATTATTTTCATAAATAATAAAAATTGCATAAGAATTCAAATATTTACAAATTTTTTTATAAGTTTCTTCTCAATAATTCAATTATTTTCAGAAATAATAAAACTCATCGAAGAATTTCAATTATTTTTAATACAATTTTAATAGAATTCCTTGAAAAATGGAACTATTCTACAAAATTTTATTTAAAAATCGTCAAAAGAATTCAATTATTTAAAAATTTGTTCATAAAATTCTTTATAAGAATTAAATTTTAAGAAACGTTCAATTATTCAATAAATAATTTACTTTTGTATTTAAATAATTGAATTCTCGTATAATTTTCTAATAAAAATTGATTTGAAAAGCTTCTCGTTAAAATGTTAATTATTAATGTAAATAATAAAATTCTTCTCCAAAATTCAATTATTTTTTAAAGTTTTAATAAAATTCTTGGCAAACTTTTAATTATTTCTAAAAATTTTCCTCATTTCAATAATTTTCAATATCTACTATTTTAATAAATTTCCTAAAAGAATTAAATTATTTGAAAAAATTTTTAATAAAATTGTACCCAAACATATAATTATTTTCATAAATAATAAAAATTTCACAGGAATTCAATTATAATAATTTTTTTATAAATTTCTTCGCAATATGTAGGTAATTCAATTATTTTCATAAATAATACATTTTTTTTACGGAATTTAATTATTTTTATAAATAATAAATTTGTTTTAGAAATTCAATTTTTTTCATAAAATTTTAATAAACAAAATGATTAAGTATATTTTTTATTTGTTAATCATAATTTTTTGAAAATTTTCTAATTTGTAATATTATTTTTTTATATCTACTCTCTAAATTTGAATTAGTGACTCACTTTTTGCTTATAAATTAGTAAATTATATACTAATTTTACAAATAAATAGTAAAATTTTCTAATTGAATAAGCAGAAAGTCAGTCAATAATTCAAATTAGTAAAAAATTGTAATAATTCAAATTTAAGGAGTAGATGAGGCAGTACGTAAAAAAGTAAAAAATTTAATTAAATTGAAAAAATTAACTGTATTAATCTTCGTATTCTTTTATTCACTCTGTCCGCGTTTGAAGTTAGTTTCTGTATGCCTTTGAATTTTTTTTTTTATTTAAAAAATATTGTTTTTGTCAAATCGAAAATATGCAGGTATTTTTTCATGATTTATAATAAAATATATTTATTGTATTATAATTTTGTTGTTATATAATTTTTTTGGTAAAATTCTTTTTATTAATTTTTACAAAGGAGGAAAGAAAGATTTGAGAAAAATTGCGAGCGTTCGAATGAAGATAGTTTTTAAGTGTGTATTTATAAACTCCATGTTCAGGTGCCAGTAGGTGGCGGCCATGTTTTCATTATACCGCGTTATGTCTGGTGCTTGATCATAGTCTACCTTTTCTTTCTAACTCGCAGCTGCTGTTTATCTTTTCCCGTGAGCGGTGATTTTTCAACACACAAATGTACGTACAACATCCCTTTGCAAACGTGGACTCTTACTTCATTAGGAAAATGTGTATTCTCCTCCGGGGTTTGGAATTTAGTGTGGAAATACATTTTTTATGGACGAATATTTACAGAAATATTTATAATTTTTTTTTGTGAAGAAAAAAAAGTTTGTTAATTTTTCCAAAGAAAAAGTCTACAATTTTTGTTGTAAATAAATAGATGAATAAATAGAACAACTATTTGCATCTTCTACGAGCCTTTTTTTTGACACTTTTGATAGTATTTTACTATTTTTTGTTTCTAATTTCATTCCGAGGCTTGTAATAAAATAATTAATTAGGGTCAATTGGGGTAAATGTAAACGGAATATGTATCTTTCACGAAAAACATTAGTTTTTTTTGTTAAAAGGTAAAACGGACGGATTTCTTTTGCATGAACTTGTTGCTAGTGTTCCCTAGAAAAATTTTATAAGGTACAAAGAAATATTGATGCACCTGAATCGCCTAAAACTGACTGTTTACATTTACCCCGAGATTTTGAAATTTTCCTAAAATTCGGGGTAAATGTAAACACCACTGTAGTTAAGCGGGGTTTAAAAAACAAGTTATTTCAAGTATACTACTGTTTTAAGGGATGGAAAAACTGAAAAAAAATTCTTCGTAGATGTATAGTAAATCAACCAGTTGACTGATAATTTATCATATAAAATAAACAATTAACCATTACAATACTAGTAATGTAAAAACTTAAATAACTTGAACAAATTTTAATAGATTTTCATTCAACTTGGTAAAAAGAAGTTTTTAAGGTTGCTGAATAAGAATCTAAAATCGAATTTTTAAATTTCAAAATGGAGGATCCAATATGGCGGATGAACCTAACAATAATATTTTTAAAAATTGATCAAATTTGCTTGAATCTGGCTACTCGGGGGTTTTTGAGGTCACTGAATACGAATTTGAAGTCAAAATTTAAATTTTCAAAATGGCGGATGAACCTAAAAATATTTTTAAAAATTGATCAAATTTTCAAAAAAAAAATTTTTTTTTTATCAAATTTTTTTTTTTAAAGAGGACCTAATTTCCTTTTCTATGTAATTTTACATTGCCAAATTAATGAAATTGTGAAATAGAAGCAAATTTATTCAATTATTTTCTTTTAAAATGTAGTTCAAGTTCTGTTTACATTTACCCCGAGTTTTCGAATTCTCGGGGTAAATGTAAACACTTAATTATCTATTAACTAAATTGACGAAAATCAAAAAACAAAGTTAATTTTTGTTAGGGCATTAATAAGGAAGAATTACATATTTTTGTTTGATTTTTAAATTTATTTTTATGCAAATGCGAGACAAAATACTGAAACAGTAAAATTTTGATTTTCAATCTTTTTTGCATTAAAAGATAACTTACACTATGGCATTGCCAATTGTCAAAATAAAATATTGGCAATACTCAGAACATCTTGCAGGTGAGCTGAGGTAAAAATATTGACGTCGTACTTATTTTTAAATTTGTAAATTTAGCTGAAACATCTACTGTTTACATTTACCCCAAATGACCCTAAATTTTTAATATAAAAAAATATTCAAATAATAAATTGTTGATTTGCTTTTTGTTGATATGGCTATTGAATAGTAAAAGATAATTTATACCGAAATGAAAATTTAAAATAAGTATTAATCGATGAATTTCGTTAATTTTTCAGGAAAGACTTCGGGATCGCTGGTTAATTCTAAATGTACGCTGATGTTCATTTGGGAACAAGGGTCTTCGTTCGATAAAGCAGATCATAACCGGTGTAAATTAATATTCGCACGTGTTTCGAAAATTCGCTATATTTACTAAAAATTTGATATTAAAAATAATTTTCCAAACACAAAGTTTTAGCTTCGGGAGTGTTCGAAATCTTATATCTGAAACCGCGAACGATTTTAGGGTATCCTTAAGTTTATTTTTTGCCTCTCATAGTAATATTTCTAATTTTTTAATTTTATTTACTTTTTTTGCCGGAAGTATTTCATTTTTCCTTTTTTGTTTTTGAAAATTTGCGTTTGCTCCCCATAAGTAATTTGTTAAATCGTGTTATCGGGAGTTTTCGAAATTTTTACATCATTTTTCAAGTGCTGCTTCAGGATGGAGATCGGATTTGGGAAAATTGAGTCAATGGTAAGTTTTTTTTTAGAATTTTAATCGATTTTTTTATAGTTTTTAAATTATTTAAATTTAAAATTGTAATTATAAATTTCGAAAAAGGTTGAATTTTCCATTAAGTATTGTTTGGATTTCAGTATTTATAAAAATTACTTACTTCGATAAAAATTAAAAATGAAAATTTAACATTTTGGAACTTTATGAATTATTTTTAATATGTGGCAGAATTTTTCTTTAATAGAATTTAAAAAATATATAATACTTTAGAAAAAAAAAAAAAAATTAGAAAATATATTTATATTTCAGAAAACGGAAAAATGAATTTAAATTCTTCAAATTTTTGGAGACATAAATTATTATTAATTATTCTAATAAAAATAATTTTAAAAAAATGTTAATGAGTTTAGAAGTAAAATAATTTGTTTGAAATTACACGCACTTGTATAAAATACAATTACATTGAGACAGATTATTTTAAAGAGCTTTTGATGATTTTTATCAGTAGTAAAAGTCCGGTTTAGACACGCTTGGTTTCTATTCAGTCATGCATAGTTTTTCTGAATTTTTCCAAGTCGACTTTCAGTTGTAGGAAGAAAATATCGAGGAAATTTTTTTCTAAGGTTTTTTTAGTTTTGGGTTTAAAAATAAAAATCCGTTTTCATCTGGAAAAACTTTTGACTAAAAATTTTTACGTTTTGAAAAATCGTCAGTAGTAGAAGCAGGTTTCAGCCAGACAATTGTGGTAAATTCTTTATTAGTAGAAAAAGTCAATTCAAATCAAACACTGTTCGGAATTTTTACACATTTTTTCGTTTTACAAGACTTTTCGTAATTTTTCCCTGAAAGTATTAATTTTAAAATAATCGATTTTACCCCTTACAATGTTTACCAAATTTAAATTTTCACAATATTCTGTATTTTTTTATTTTTCGAAAAATACAGAATAGAAAAATAGTTTTTTTGATTTTTGATTTTGTAAAATTTCTGAAAAAGAATTTCTCGATTAAAGTGTTTAAAAAAGAAGAAAAAGAAAGAAAAATACAATTATACCACGTTATATCCAAAACCATATAAATAAATATATAATTCGAGTTGGGAATATCCTATTATTACTAATATTCCTTTGGTCAGCTGTAAAAATAGTTTATGCCGTTAAAACTGCGTAGGGTTCTTGGAAATACTGGTATTGAATAACGTGCCAACCGCGCGTAATCGACAAACTTAATGACCGATGGTTTTATAGTGACAGTTATGTAGTAATTCTTTTAGTACCGCTAAGTTGGCACTTAACCTGCGTCAGTTGCTTGTATCGTCGAGTGTCTTACGCGGAAGAAAATTAACTTACTCAATATATATTTCAGGTACCTCATTTAAAACTAGTTTACAAATTACTTTTAAAAGATAATTGGTTATTTTAACCCAACGCACATGCCATCCCTCTATATATATTCGTGTCGATTTATTTCCAATGATGAGAAACAAAATTTGAAAACAAAATTTTTTAAATTCGTTTCCCTCGGGGTTTATTTTGTTTATCATTTTAGCTACGAAAAAATATATATTAGCAACTGCTTTTTTTATTTTTTAGTAAATGATAAAATTAATTTACAATCGGACAAGTGGTTTTTAAAAAAATTGATAAACTTTGTAACTTGATTTAAATTTTTATATTTCAATTTCACAGTTTTTATGAGGATATTAAATTGAGACAAAAAAACAAATCAAAAATGTTGCTTCGCTTTTGATTCGTTTTTCGTCTCAATTTAATATCCTTAGAAAAACTGTTACACAAATTTTTTTTTTTTTTTTTGAGGTTTTCGTTCAGTGTATAAGTTGTTTAATAACTATTTATTTATTTGTTTTCCTACTTTTATTCATTTTTGTTTTTTTAGTATATATTTACTTTTTATTTAATTAATTATTTTGTGTTTCTATTTATTCACTTTTTTTACTTATTTCTATTGGGTTTCACTTCAAAATACGTATAAATCTTTCGTGTCTTTTTATTTATTAATTTATTTTTTTCTAAAATTTGAATTAGTTAAAAATAATTAATTTGATAGTAAAAAAATTAGTCACTGATTCAAATATAGGTAGTATGTAAATAAATTTTTAAAAAACTATCAAATTAATATAGAAATTTTGTGAAATTCAACTGAAAATAATTAAATTTATTAAAGAATTTCATTAAAAACTTTTTAACAAATCGAATTTTTAAAGTATTTTAATTTAATAATTGATAAATAATTTAATTTTATAAAGAGTCACGTGAATATGTTTCTTAGCGCGAAGAGTAATAATTAAAATTTCTATTAGTTAATTTAAAAAAGAGATAATCACTTAAACTTTTTTAATAAAATTGAATTTTCGCAAAGTTTTTTTGAAAATTCTGAAAAATAAAATTTTTGAAATTTTTCAATTCTATTCTTTAAAGATAATTGAATATTTATAAGCTAATAATTGAAATTTCTTTACATTCTATTAAAAAAAATTAAATTCTGTTAAAGAATTTTATTTCAATTTTTCGAACGTATAATCAAGGGAAGTTAGTCACTGTAATTATAATTTTATTTTTGAAATTTCTTCGCAATATATTCAATTATTTTCATAAATGATAAAACTCATTGTAGAATTAACTATATTTCAATTATTTTTAATACAATTTTAATAGAATTCCTCGAAAAAATTAATTATTCTTAAAAATTTTATTAAAATTCGTCGAAAGAATTCAATTATTTCTAGAAACTGTAAAAAAAATTCTTCTCCAGAATTCAATTATTTCTATAAATAGTAAACTTCTTTAGATTTTTTCTAAATTCTTTTGAATATTATTTTTAAAAAAAACATTCTTCACAAGAATTAAATTATTTTCATAAATTTCCATAAAATTCTAAAAAACAATTAAATTATTTTCCAAAGTAATAAAATTCTTCGCATGAATTTAATTATGTTTAAAAATTTTTTGAAATTCTCCTCAAAATTTCAATTATCTTTATAAATAATTTAATTGTTTTCCACAATTCAATTATTTTCAAAAATGTTAATAAAATTCTACGCAAACATTTCATTATTTTCTTAAATATGAAATAATATTCTTTTTGGAAGAATTCAATTACTTTTAAAAATAGTAAAATTCTTTGCAGAAATTCAATTAGTTTCAATAAATTTTAATAAAATTGAAGTATTCAAATTTTCAATTATACTTATGAACAGACAAGATTATTTTGAAAAATTCTTTGTTTTGGAAAATAATTCAATTATTTTCGAAATTTTTAATTAAAATTAATGAAAAAAACATTATTTTCAAAAAATTTAAAGACACTCGTCAAAAAAATTTAATTATTGATAAATTATTAATAAATTATTGGTAAATTATTGATAAATGACCGAGAAAAATTAGGACAAAGCCGGGAATTTTGTTGAACGAAAATAGTAGACACTCTGTTTAATTATTTTTTGTTTTTATTTACTTACTTGTTTAGTATTTTTAATTGTTTGCTTGTTTATTTATTTTGTATTTTTATTTACTTATTTAAATTGTGTTTTTACACCCAGAGCAATGGTATATTTGTCTCAGAACCAACTAGACTTTTTATTTGTTTGAAATAAATTTTATTTGGTTTAAAGAAAATTTTATTTATCTCAAATATATGATTCATTTATGTCGAATAAAATTTTTATTTAAAAGAAATAATAAGTCTAGTTGTTTCTGAGACAAATATACATTTATTTAACTCAAATAAAATATATTTGGTTTAAATAATATTTTTCTCTGGGTGTAGTTATTTACTTATTTATTTAACTAATACTAATTTATTTATTTATTCCTAATCTAATAATAATTTATTTACTTTTTTTGTATTTTCATTTGTTTACTTGTTTATTTTTATAAATATTTTGAAGACTGACTCTGAACTTTATATATGTAATGCTTTTTTTTTGTATAACATATTTTTTTTCTTTTTATAATTTGATGGGATTTTCGTGATTTTATTATCTTTAAATTTACAATTTATTGTGATTTTGTGTTTTGATATTTATTAAAAAATATTTTAATATATATTTATTAAAATATTTTTTTTTCTTAAACATTGTAATTAATTTAATTTATTAATTTTTACTTATTTTTTGGTACTTTTTCTTATTTCTTGTTGTTGATTGTATAATTTTGATATTGTTTCTAATGAGAAAATCATTTAGATTTCGAACCATTGGAGCTATAATTTTTCTTAAAAATCACTTCTCCGAATGTATTCATTTAATTATTTTCCACCAATTTGAATAAAATTAACTTTAACGTTAAAAATATATTTAAAATTTCTCAAGGTTCTTGATAACTTTTCGAATTTGAAAAAATGTGATTTTCGACTATAATTCAGAAAAATTTACAAATGAGGAAACTTTTATTAATGGGACAAAATTTATTAGCCTGGGGGTCAGAAATAAAAAAGGTAATTAAACACAGAAATAGAATAAAATTGAAAAAAGAATAAATAAAATAAAAATTAAAAAATGTTAGTAATAAGAAAAATGACAGTAATATGAAAAATGACAGTAATAAGAAAAATGACATTAATAAGAAAAATATCAGTATAATGAGTAAAGTACTACAATTAATGAATAATTTCTTCGATTATTGAATAATACATAAAATACAGAATATAAATTTGCCCAGCCATATTGTATCATATATTGAAACATAAAAATGGTCAATTGTCTCAAAAGCTCGGCCTCGACCCCGATAATGAGGGATTAAATATTAAAGTGCGTATTCTCTGCGCGCGCTCACTCAATGTTCCTTTGTTTTATGGCGCGACGTGAGCAGAAAATAAGATGGCGAATACATCGACCCTTGTGCGCGAACTATAACGCGATTAGACCCCCCCCCTCCCCCTCCTCCCTTCGTCTCTAACATATTGTATTTTTTTTACTTCTCTCTCTCTCTCTCCCCTCTTTCTACATCTTGCTTATTCCAACTTATAAACGCTTACCTCAACAATATACCCACGTATCGCTTATTTAGACTCGAGAGCTCTCTTGGTTTGAATCGCAAATTATATAGACGCCGAATTCCTAAGCGTCGAGATGGTTTATGTTATTTCATGAAATAAAGTCGGGCGGTGATTTCAAAAGAAACAATGATACACAATACATATCAATATTATATATAGTTTATATATGGGAAATTTATTCCGTATTTATAATGGATTTTTGCTCTAATTGAGTTTCACATGCGCGCAAAAAGTTTTAACATAAAGAAATTAAATAACAATTGTATATTAGGTGTAGGAATGGAAAAAGAAATAATAATTATGAAACAATTACTGCATTGGGAATTTTTAATTTTATGTTAGGTGATTTTGTTGGGTTAATTAATGTTCGTGGTGATTTAATTTTGTGGCAAAGTTGTAAATTCTATTAGGTAATGTTGGGAATTCTTTCTGTTTAAATATTTTTTTTATAAATAGTTTTCTTTTGCAAATTTTGTTACTCGATTTCTATTTATTTTTTCTTATTTTTATTAATTTTGCAAGTTATTTTATTACTTATTTTTGTTGCTTATTTCGTTACTTATTTCTGTTGCTTGTTGCGTTACTTAATTTGTCACTTATTTTGTAACTTATTTTGTTACTAATTTTTTTTTGTTATTTTCTATTTATGTTTTTACTTATTTTTCAATTCATTTTGTTATGTATTTTATAATTTTTATTCACATATTTTTTATTTAATTTTATCAGGGTTGCCACAAATATTTAATTTTATTTTTCCCTGACTTTTCTCTGATTTCTAGAAAAAATTCTTACTTTTTCCCTCACTCTAAAAATATTCTGATTCACTCTAAAAATTATTAGAAATTCAAAAAAATATTCTATTACATTTATTTACAAATTTTATTAATTGTAAAATTATTCAAAAACATCAATAATTTCTTTTTTTAAAATATTTAATCATTATTATTTTTCCGTGGGAATTAAAATTCTTCAATACATTCAAATTCAAACCTTTTTGAAATTCAACAATTTATAAGAATATTATTACAAAACATAGAGAAGGCGATCGCCTTCTTCATGTTTTGTTATAATGTAAATTACCATCAAATTTTTCAAAAAAAATTTATTATTTACAAAAATCCTAATAAAATCCTTCGCAAGAATTCAATTATTTTTAAAAAGTAGCAAATTTTCTCAAAAAAATTCAATTATTTTCATAAATAATAAATCGATTATTCGTTAATTAATTTTTTTAAATAAATTTTCATTGGAAAATACTAAAAGAATTCAATTATTTAAATTAAAAAATAAATCATTTTTTGCATAATTGAATGTTTGTTAAAATTGAATTCTCATAAAGAATGTTATCTACAAATTTTTAAATAATTCAATTATTTTGACAAATTTTAATGAAATTTTTAAGAATAATTACATTTATCGAGGAATTTGATAAAAAAATTTGAATCAAAAATTAATTAAAATCCTGCGATGAGTTTTATTATTTATGAAAATAATTAGAAATTTTCCCAAAAATGTTATTAAAATTTTTATAAAATAATTGAATTTTGGTGAAGAATTTTATTATTTATAAAAATAATTGAATTCTTGAAAAGAACTTTGTTAAATTTTTTTTTAAATAATTAAATTCATGCGTCGAATTTTGTAAAAATCTTTTTAAATAAATAAATAATTGATATTTTTCGAAAAACCTAATGAAATTTTGTATATGAAATAATTGAACTTATGTAAAAAATGTTATTATTTATAAAAATAATTAAATTATTTCAAAAAAATTTATTAAAAATTTTATAAATTATTGGATTTCTGTGAAATATAACAAGAATTTTATTAAAGTGTTTAAAAATAATTGAATTTCGAAGAAGAATTGTATTATTTATAAAGATAATTGAAATTTTGACTAGAATTTTTAAAATTTTTTTTTAAATAATTGAATATTAAAGAATTTTATTATTTATAAAGAAAATTTTAATTCTGACAAAATTTTTTTTTTAATTTTTGAACATAATTGAATTTTTGCGTGAAGAATTTTATTATTTATAAAAATAATTGAATTCTTGAAAAGAACTTTGTTAAATTTTTTTTAAATAATTAAATTCATGCGACGAATTTTGTAAAAATCTTTTTAAATAATTAATATTTTTCGAAAAACTTTATGAAATTTTGTACATTGAATAATTGAACTCATGAAAAGATTTTATTATTTATAAAAATAATTAAATTATTTCAAAAAAATTTATTAAAAATTTTATAAATTATTGAATTCCTGTGAAATTTTAACAAGAATTTTATTAAAGTTTTTAAAAATAATTGAATTTCAAAGAAAAATTGTATTATTTATAAAGATAATTGAAATTTTGACGAGAATTTTTAAAAAATTTTTAAAAATAATTGAATATTAAAGAATTTTATTATTTATAAAGTAAATTTTAATTCTGACAAAATTTTTTTTTTAATTTTTGAACATAATTGAATTTTTGCGAAGAATTTTATTGCATTTGAAAATAATTTAATTCTTCCAACGAATTTTATTCAAGTTTATAAAAATAATTGATTTTTGGTGAAGAATTTTACTATTCCTAAAAATAATTGAATTCTTGAAAACAACTTTGTTGAATTTTTTTTAATAATTGAATTTCTGCGACGAATTTTATAAAATTCTTTTTAAATAATTGATATTTTCGAAAAATTTTTTGAAATATTTTATATTAAATAATTGAATTCATGTGAAAATTTTATTATTTATGAAAATAATTGATTTATTTCGAAGAAATGTATTAAAGATCTTGTAAATTATTGAATTCCTGTTAAATTTTGCCAAAAATTTTATTAAAGTTTTTAAAAATAATTCAATTTCGAAGAAGAATTGTATTATTTATAAAGATTATTGAAATTTTGATGAGAATTTTTAAAAAGTTTTTGAACATAATTGAATTTTGGAGAAGAATTTTTGTATTTTTAAAGATACAATTGAAATGACCATAATTTTTTTAAATTTTTGAATATAATTGAATTTCTGCGAAAAATTTTATTACTTTTGAAAATAATTGAATTTCTGGAATTATTTGTAAATTTTACAAAATTTAATTTTTTTTTAGTATTTTTAACTAAAATTCTTTTATCAATCTAGTATTAATGAAAATTGTAAAAATGATTCATTAAATAATTTAGAAGTCATATAATTTTATGAAAGTTCTTGTAAAATGAAATTTATGAAATTTCTTGTTATTGAAAAAGAAATGATTGTCTGAAATAGAAAAAATTCAAGGTTTTTTATTAAAATTCGTGGTAATTTCATAGTTTACGAGGCAAACAAAAAAAACATCAAAATTCAGAGTTTTTTCATGAGTTTTTAAAATTCAATTTTTTTCAGTACTTTTACGAAAAATCCCTGACTTTTTCCTGAATTCCCTGACCTATGGCAACCCTGTTTATTAATTCTTTTTACTTACTTTAGTTATTTGTTTTGTTTCTTGTTTGGTAACTTTTTTCTATTTATTTTTTATACATATTTTATTAATTTTGCTACTTATGCTGTTATTTATTTTTCTTTACTTTTTCGTTTATTATGTTACTTAAATATGTTTATTAATTTTTTACTTTTTTTATTTATTCTTTTACTTATTTTTTATTTATTCTTTAACTTATTTTTTATTTATTCTTTAACTTATTTTTTTATTTATTCTTTAACTTATTTTTTTTATATATTCTTTTACTTATTTTTTTATTTGTTCTTTTACTTATTTTTTATATTTTTCCGAGATCAGAGGGGCCAAGTAAATTAAGGGAATTTTTATGCGCGATGTTATTTAGGCGTTGGCTTGAAATTGAAAGACTCAATTCGTATAAATGATGCAGGAACAACGATAGAAGCTCATTCGTATTCGCTTAAAAGGGAATCCAACGAGTGACAATAAATATTTTACATAAATTCAGTCACATTGATTAGTAAATTTCTCCTGTAGTGAGTTGGGTGAATTTTTTTTGTACAGTAAAAAGAAAATATTTTTTTCAAAAGAAAGGACTAAAGTTATCAGTGTAGTAAAGGATTGTTTTGGCCAGGCAGGAATTTAGATAATTATAATTTTTGTCATCAGTAGTTTAATCAAGTTTTGGTCAGACAAAATGGCATCAGATTGTAAATTTTTCTTATTTTTTTAAATTATTTTTTTAGTGTAAAACATTTTAATTTTTTCTAGAAATAAAGGCTAGGTTTTTTTTTTATTATTATTTACTATTTTTAATTACTATTATAATATTATAATAAGAACATAGTTGTAAATTTGTAACATCCTTTCATGTTAAATATTATTTCAAATATTATTCAACACTTCAAGTGTTAGTATGCTAACGACATATGTATTTTTCATTCTGAGATAATTTTTTCCATTGAATAAAAACAATATCTCGTCTTCATAATTATAGAAAACTATCATTAAATTATAAAATATGTATATAAATATTACACATCGAAATTAGCAGATAGTTTTTGATTTCCATAATACTCTTATCCTCACAATTCAAGACAATTATTATTGACTAACATACATCAAAGTATATACTTTACTTTAGGGATATATTTGACTTATATTTTATTTATAATTTTATACTTATTATAATATTACACTTTACTTGATATAATATTTTACTTGGCGTAGTATTTAACTTATGGCATAAAATTGTATCTAGTTGTTAATTTATATAATATAAAAGTGTGTGCGCACTCGTAGATTATAAAGAAAGAATATTTTACAATTAGGCTCAAGATAAACCAGGTTCATTTAAATGTAATTCCACAATAGTATAAAATATTAGCACTTATAAAAGTAATAATACTTTGTGCATTTCGTAACACTCCATAAAGTTCAAAAAACCACTTACACTACAAAGACTATTTCTGCTTTCAAGCATTCAATCACTTTCCCCAGTGTGGAAGGTATATGTTTACCATGCGCATATCCGCAATTGCTCCATTCCACGTAATACGCATGTTTATTATGTACACATATCATGTCTTACTTTCCCATGAGCGTTTAGAATCAATTTCAAGTAGGTTTATCATTGTTGCCGCACATTTGCAGAATTACATCTAAATTCAATAATTGTTGGATATTTTCAAGTTGATGTACTGAAAAAAAATTATTTTATTCAAATAACCGGTTAATTGTCTAATAATAAATAAATGTTTACTTGAATCAAATAAATTTTATTTATGTCTAGTAAATTTTATTTAAGTCTAATAAATTCTATTTATGTCTTGTAAATTTTATTTAAGTCTTGTAAATTTTATTTAAGTCTTGTAAATTTTATTTAAGTCAACAAAATTTTATTTAAATAAAAAAACTTCTACAAATCAATTAGTATAAATTTTTTTTTAAACAATAATTTCAGTATTCGAAGCAAAACTTAAAAATATTTCTATATTATTTTCTCAGAGTTTTTAACTTAGACATTTTTTTATATAAATACAAGTATAAAATATAACTTACAAAGTATAAATTCCAAACTGTTTGGAATTTCTACTAACTTGTACTATATATTTATAAAATTAATTTTACTTGGTTGAAAGTATATTTTCATAATTTTTATTCAAATTTACAAAAACCTTCCTCTACACCTAATACAAAAAGTGTAAGAATTTGTAAAAGTTTTTTGATAAAAACCGTATTCTTTAATTCATTCTTTCCGCAGTTTTGAAGTTATTTTCTGTGTATGCTTTTGTTTTTTTCGTTTTTTTTTCTTTAAAAAATATTGTTTGACAAATCGAAAATATACCTACAAGTATTTTTTCACGATTTATAATAAACTAATATTAGAAATTAGAAAATTGAAAAAAAAATTATGATTAACAAATAAAAAATATACCCATTTTGTTTGTTATATACTTTTTTCTATAACAAATTTCGTTTGACTGATCAAAGTTATTATGCAAATTATTCTCCTTTTTATTTCTAAAAAAGTCTAGAAAATTGTTCGTTGTTAAAAAATTTGGATTAAGAAGTAGGAAATATACTTATTTTATGCATAATTTTCATTTCTCAATAACAATATTGTTTACAAACTCATTTTTTTCTTTTGGAAAGAAAAACATTAGATATTCCCGTTTCTTAATATTTTTGTAGAAAATTTTCAATTTTCATAAGGAAATAATTTTCATCAATTCTATTTTCTTAATTTCAATTGTTTTAATAAAATTCAAAGTTTTTTAAAAATAAGGGAAAAAAATGTTTACAAATTATATTTGTCAATTAGAAAATTTAATTGTAAATGAAACTGAAAATTTTTGAATTTTTAGAAAAGAAAGGAAAAAATTTTATTCAAAAAAATGTTTTGTGAAATTTATTTACGAATATCGTTCATTGTAAAATTATTCGGAAACAATAATTTCTTTTTAGGGTTCCGTACACCTACGGTGTAACGGCGGAACCCTATTGGTGAGACTCTTGCGTCCGTAGACAAATCGTGTCCCCCCCCCCTAGCGGCTAAACTATTTGACCTAAAGAGCTCAAATTTGGTCCAGATATGTATTTTCACTCGTAGATTACAGGAAAAATATAGCGAATGTGATTGGACGTGATGGGCATAGCGTTGTCAAGGAAATAACAAGATTTTTGTCCAAAAATGCATAAAAAGTGACCATTCCCCCCCCCTTAACTTCGAAACTATTCAACCTGGAGGGCTGAAATTTGGCATACTGGTGTATTTTAACGCGAATATTACAGGAAAAATATAGAGAACTTTCTATGTAATAATAGCCATAGCGTTGTCAAGGAAAAAACGCTTTTTTTCATTAAATAATTAGATAATTAGATAATTAGATAATTAGATAATTAGATAATTAGATAATTAGATAGATAATTAGATAATTTCTATGAAAAACTTTTAATTTCCATATTATTTGATCTAATTAACTAAAAATTGGTTTATTACTATATTTTCACTGTCTAATTACAAAAAATTAAAAAAAAAAAATTTTAAAAAAAAAATTTTTTTTTTAATTTTTTAAAAAATTTTTAAAAAAGTCTTTACAAAGATTTAAAAAAAAAATTTTTTTTTTAATTTTTAAAAAAAATTTTTAAAAAGTCTTTACAAAGATTTAAAAAAAAAATTTTTTTTTTTTAAATTTTTTAAGGGCATTTGAACCATGATGACGTCACGGATTTAAAACTAATGCTTTGCACAAACTGTGACGTCATCGAGGTTCAAATCCCCTTAAAAAAAAATTTTTTTTTTTAAATTTTTTTTTTAAATTAAAAAAAAAATTTTTTTTTTAAATATTTTTTTTTTTTTTTTTTTTTTAACGTTGGATGTGGAAAATCTGCAATCAGATACCAAGCAGCCCGTACTGCTTGGTTATGTGAGGATGACATTTCATGTCGACTCACATTTTTAAAAAAAAAAATTTTTTTTTTAAAAATTTTTTTTTTTTAATTTAAAAAAAATTTTTTTTTTTAAATTTTTTTGTAAAAATTTTTTTTCAAATTATTTGATCTAATTAACTAAAAATTGGTTTATTAGTATATTTTCACTGTCTAATTACAAAAAAAATAAAATAAAAAATAAAATAAAAATAAATAAATAAAATTTAATATTTAAAATATTTGTTGATTTTAAATGACTGTTTTCTCCCTATAATTTCTTAAATAAATTTATTGTATAACAGAAAATGGTAGAATTTTTCAACTTTTGCATTATTTTGGAAAATTGAATTTTCGACAATAGGTTAAAAATAAAAAACCAGACAAGTGCGAGTTGCACTCGCACTGAATTGGCGGGTTCCGTACACAAATACAAGGATAATACTAGTGATATTTTAACAACAATTGGTAGACGTTTTCAACTTTTGTACTATTTTGGTAAGTTGAATTTTCGACACTAGGTTAAACATAAATAAAAAAGAAAAATTGAAGTATTATATATTTTATATTGTAAGCATTTAGCAAAGGAACCAATTTTGGAACAAATTTTCTAAATATTGGTTCCTTTGCTTAATGCTTACAATATAAAATATATAATACTTCAATTTTTCTTTTTTATTTATGTTTAACCTAGTGTCGAAAATTCAACTTACCAAAATAGTACAAAAGTTGAAAACGTCTACCAATTGTTGTTAAAATATCACTAGTATTATCCTTGTATTTGTGTACGGAACCCGCCAATTCAGTGCGAGTGCAACTCGCACTTGTCTGGTTTTTTATTTAAATATTTTAAATATTTAGTTATTATTATTTTTCCGCAAGAATTAAAATTCTTCAAAAAATTCAAACTTTTTTGAAATTAATCACCTTAAAAATATTGTTATACCTAAAACATAAAGAAATCGATTACTCCGAGTCTTCGACTCTAAGCGATCCATTTCTTCATATTTTATAATAATTAATAAGAGGATCGAGTGTTAAAATCATTATTTTATATTATAAGAATATTGTTACTGTATCTTCTTCAAAATTATTTTCATATTCTATTATTTTATTTAAACTTTAAACTAAAATTCATTTTCCAATCAATTTTTATTAGAAAATTCTACGAGAATTCAATTATTTAAATTCAAAAGTAAATTATTCATTGAATAATTGAATGTTTCTTAAAATTTAATTCTTATAAATAATTTTATTAACAAATTTTTAAATAATTTAATTCTTTTGTCGAATTTTAATAAAAATTTTTAGAATAGTCCCATTTTTCAAGGAATTCGATTAAAATCGTAATATTAAAAATAATTGAAATTCTGCAATGAGTTTTATTATTTCTGAAAACAATTTTATTTTTGAGAAGAAACTTATAAAACATTTGTAAATATTTGAATTCCCGTAAAATTTTTATTATTTACGAAAATAATTAAATTTTTATTAAAACTTTTGAAAATAATTGAATTTAAATAATATTTTCGAAAATAATTGTATTCTTTCGAGAAATTTTATAAAAATTGTATTGAAATTCTATTGAATTTCTCCGAAGGATTTTCTTATTTATGAAAATAATTGAATTCTTGTGGAGGATTTTACAATTCATAAAAATAATTCAATTGTTTCGAAGAATTTTATCTGAATTTTTAAAAATAATTAAATTTTTTGAAGGAATTTTATTAAAAATTTTGAAAATATTTTGTAAATATTTGAATTTCTGGAAAATTTTTATTATTTATGAAAATAATTAAATGTTCGCATACGATTTTATTAAAAAAAATTTTAAATAATTGAATTCTTTTGGGTAATTTTATTAAAATAGTAGATATTGAAAATCATTGAAATGAGGAGAAATTTATAAAAATTACAAAAATTTTGACAAGAATTTTATTAAAAGTTGTGAAAATAATTGAATTTTGAAGAAGAATTTTTTTTTTGTTTATAAAGATAATAATCGGGATTTTGTCGAGATTTTCTTGTAACTTTTGAACATAATTGAATTTTGTGATAAGTATTTTATTACTTTTGAAAATAATAGAATTTCTGCAATCATTATTGTAACTTCTTCAAAATTCAATTTTTTAGTGTTTTTAACTGAAATTCCTCTATAAATCCATTATTTTTAATAATTAATTAAATACATACTGACAAATTTAACTAATTTTAGAAGATTTTGAATTATTACAATTTTTCAAAAATCTTTGTTGATTAAAATTTCTAATTAAATTCATTCAACATTGAAATTTTATAAAATTTCAAATTGAAGCCGTTTGAAGTTAATTTAATTATGATAATTGTGAAGGCCATTTTTTACAATTAAATTAATTTTGTAATAATAAAGTAAAATTATTTATTAAATATTTTATTTATTTTTTCGATTGTTGTTCAAGATTTAAGTTATTTAAAAAGCAATTTTTGTCAGAAATTGAAAAAATTGAAGGTTTTGTATTAGAATTCGTGGCAATTTTAAAGTTTATCAGTCAAACAAAAAAGACACAAAAGTTCTTTCTTATGATTTCTAAAAGTTTAATTTTTTCAGTACTTTTAATAAAAATTCCTGACTTTTCCCTGAATTCCCAATGTCAGAATATATGATTGTTATAATTATAATAATATTAAAACTATATATTCCAGTTCATTTTTTATTTTTATAAAAAAAAAATTTGAATTAAAAATTTTTACGTTGTATTATTTATAAAAGTGTTAATTATATTTAAAAGAGTGAGTGTGAAGTCAGCTATAGTATTTTACTAATTCAGATTTAGAGAGTATTTATACATGTATGTATGTATAGAAGGTGGGAAATTAATGACCCAACTCTATTAAACTAGGCGTAGAGAACAACGGGGGCAGACAAAAAAGCAAAAAAATAAAAAAAGGGAGTGTATCCGTTGTATAGCAGCAGCCATCTAAGTCACTATCATGTTGTAAGCGAATAGCTCAGATGAACGAGCAAAAGAAGATGAAGAAGAAGAGATAAAAAGGTTAAAAGGAAAAGAGTTAAGGCGAAAAGAGAAGAGATGGGAATAAAGAATGAGTTGGCGAGAGAGGAGAGACAAAACAACGATGGAAGTGGAAAGAGGGAGAGAGAGAGAGAGAGAGTACTGAGCTAGAAACTCATTACGGTTGCTCCGCCCCAGTCGTTCGACGAACCGTCGGCCAATCGGATTCTGTTGGATCGTAATCGCGCCTCCACAGTTTAATCTCAGCCTCACGCCAAACGGCCAAAGCGGCCAAAGCAAGCCAAAGAGAGAAGCAATTCAGTGGTATGAGTATGTATATGCGCGCATATATGAATATCCCCTGTCTGCGCACGCAAGCAACCGATTAGAGGTTATGTTGTCTGGAGTACATATTGTACTCACTGTATTCATAATGTGGATACAGTGCTCGAAATGCTGGCGCGACACGACAATTTTAGTTGTGGCGATTTTGTTTCAGCCATCAGACGGAGAGTGAAGTAAGTAAACGAAGCTGAAATGGACGAGCGCTCGTTATTCTTGCACAAATGCACACTGCGCTGAATCGTTCGCAGAATGGATATTGGATTGCCGTACTGGGATTAGAGCTCCGATTCTCCTCCTCCTCCTCTTACCTCCCCCATATAATTCCACAGCTTCCAAGCTCACTCCGCACTCATTCCCTTTAGTTTAATACGTTATTTTCCACTCTCTTTCTTTCCATTGCATCGTTCATTTCATTCGTCTCATTTTTCCCCCTACACTCATACTCTTTTTGCCCTGTTGCTTTTTCGTGGTTTTTACTTTGTTGATGATTGGTACCGTCTGTCCGCTTATTTTGATAAATTGAAGAGCGTAGATGGGGCAAAAAACCGATTCGAAAGAGGCAAAAAGACGCTCTGGAATGTTATGAGCTATTTGTCGTGCGGATAATCAGAGGGAATTTGCGGTATTCAATCGTGGAAATAAGTTTATGCTTTAGAATGTGATGGTACCAATCGTCTTTTGTTTGAATATGTTTTATATAAGTTTTCATACTTGTTGACTGCGACCGTTATTTTATAAGTTGCAGTATTTTTAAAGGTTTTTGTTACTTCTTTTGATTATTTATTTAGTTATTGATAGCTATTTATTATTATTTTTAAGTTATTTATTTAGTTAAATGCAATTATAATTAGCCGAAATTATAGAATTTTTGTAAAATTTTACGAGTGGTTTTTTGTCAAGGTAGCTTTACGACAAACAGAGCATTAAAGAATTCTTATTTTTTTTGTCAGTAGTGAAAATCAATTTTTTTGTTATTATATTCTCAGTAGTAAATTTTACTTTTAGTCAGACAGATTTTTAGCAAATTATTGTAATTTTGTTAGCTGTAGTAATAACTATACTTTAGGACAAACAGATCAATGGCGAATTCTTATTTTTTATCAGTTGTAAAAATCAATTTTAGTCAGACAACATTTTTTGCAATTCTTTGTTATTATTATTTTTTAGTGCGAAATTTTATTTCTGGTCAGACATAACTTTAGTAGTTCGTACTTTTATTAAAAATAAAAAAGCCAGTTTTAGTCAGGTAGAATATTAGCAAATTCTAATTTTTTCAGTAGTAAAAGTTAATTTTAGCCAGACAAATTTTTTTTGTTTCTTGTTATTATTTTTTAGTGTCACATTCTATTACTGATTAGATCTAACTTTATTAGTTTGTAATTTTATTATTAGTAAAAAAAGACAGTTTTAGTCAAGCATAACATTAGCGAAATCTTCCTTTTTATCAGTAGTAAAAGTCAATTTTAGTAGAGACCATGTTTTTTGTAGTTTTTTGGTATTATTTTCTAGTGTCAAATTCTATTAGTGATTAGTCATAACGTTAGTGGTTTGTACTTTTATTATAAGTAAAAAAAGTAAATTTTAGACAAACTAAAATTTTTAATTTTAAATATTTAGCGAATTTTTATGTTTTATCAGTGCAGTAGTAAAAATCAATTTTAGTCAGACAAAATTTTTGTCATTATTTTTTAGTGTCAAATTCAATATATTGATAGTCAGGTATAACATAATATTAGTTTGTAACTTTATTATAAGTTAAAAAAGCAGTTTTATCCAGACAACACATTAGCATAATCTTCCTTTTCTAATTTAGTATTTAAGGATATTTTCATTAAAGCAACAATTTAGAAAATTGTAATGTTGTTATCAGTAGCAAATGCTAGTTCTCAACAGTCAAATTTTAATAAAAAAATTCTTCATTAAAATTCAATTATTTTTCAAAATTTTCAACTTATCAATGATTTTTAATATCTACTACATTAATAAAAATTCCTAAAAGAATTCAATTAGTGAGAAAATTTTTTTAAAAATTCTACGCAAAAATTTAATTATTTTCATAAATAATAACGTTTTTCTTATAATTTTTACAGAGATTCAATTATTTTCATAAAAAGTGAAACTCATCGCAGATTAATGTTATTAATTATTTTTCAAATTAATTATTTTAAAATTACAATTTTCATTAAATTTCTTGAAAAATGAAATTATTCATAAAAATTGTATTAAAATTTATCAAAGAAATTCAATTATTTTAAAAACCTTTGCCTATAATTTCAATACATTATTATTAAATTTTTTCAAAGAATTAAATTATTTTCAAAAATTTTAATGAAATTCTTTGCAACAATTCAATTTCTCTTAAAATAATTTTAATAAATTTTGTCAAAATTCAATTATTTTCAATGTCTACTATTTCAATAATATTTCACAAAAGAATTAAATTATTTAAAAAGAAATTTTAATAAAATTCGTCTCAAGAATTCAATTATTTTCAAGAGTAATATAATTCTTCGCAGAAATTCAATTATGTTCGAAAATTTACAAAAATTCTTGTCAAAATTTCAATTATCTTTATAAATAATAAAATTCTTCTCCGAAATTCAATTATTTTCAAAAATTTTAATAAAATTCTTGCCAGAATTTCAATTATTTTTAATACAATTTTCATCAAATTTCTCGAAAAATGCAATTATTTTTAAAAATTTTATTAAAATTTGTCAAAAGAATTCAATTATTTAAAAATTTGTTCATAAAATTCTAAATAAAAATTCAATTTTAAGAAACATTCAATTGTTTAATAAAATATTTATTTTTATAGTAAAATAATTGAATTCTCGAAGAATTTTCTAATAAATATTGATTTAAAAATAAATTTGAAATTAAAATATTTGAAAATTTGAACTTTTCAAACTTTTAATTAAGAATATTCTGTAGAATTAATTTTTCTCAAAAATTTTAATGGGATTTTTTTAATTATTTGAAGTTTTTAATTTCTAATATATTTAATTGAAGAATGTCAGAATAATCGAAATTTCGTAAAATTAAATTGTAATCAAAAGAGTTTGAAAATTCAAAAAGAACTTTTTCAAAAATTATTAAAAACAAATTGAAGAATTTTAGTTGAAAATTCTAAAAATGAATAATCGTAATGATGAAAATAATTTTTGAAAAAGTTACAGTAACAAAGTAGCAAGTTTGAAATATTATAAAACATGAAGAAAGCGATCACTCCGAGTCGACGACTCGGAGTGATCGATATCTTCATGTTTTATAATAATATTCTTATATGTTATTGATTTTAAAATTTTTGAAAATCTTAATTTCTATGAAAAAATAATAATGATTAAATATTTATTTAAAAATAAAGTTCTTTAGAGTCAGGGAAAAAGTCAATGTTTTGTCTGGAAATCAAGGAATTTTTTAATTTGGTAAAATATTAAATGTACTTTAAAAACCTGGAAAAATTTCGTTTTTTAACCGGAAAAACCTGGAAAAGTCAGGGAATTTGAAAAGAGTTTATAATTATTATTAAAATGCAATTCTAAGTCAAATGATAAAAATTTTTCTTTTTACTTTCATTACTGTTTCTAAAAAGTATTTTTTTAAATTACCAATGTATAGTGTTGAAAAAATTTACTCTCGAAAATAATTATTTGGAAGTACTTTAGAAAGTAAAACAGACATTTGCAAAAAATGTTACCTGCTGACAGTTAATAAAAAAGTAATAAAAGTTAAAAAAATAGAAAAGTTAATAACTTGTAATTTTTTTTTATTCCTATGAAGTAAAAGTTAGATATTTTTGATAAAAGATTCTTTTCAACCATGTTAGATTAAAATCGATGAAAATATTTTTAAAAAAATTCTAACTTTGCTTTATGAAATTGTATAAAACTGACGAATCTAAAACAGTACCCTCCCATAGTGATAATACATTATTTCCGAAGCAATTTACCATTTCTGTAGATTTTTGATTATATAACAGGCAGGAATATAAATAGTACACACTTTTCGAAAGACTTTTCACAAATATACTCTATTAAATTAAATCATTTTATTTACCCTTTTCCTATTGAATAATTCAATGGAAAATCTTGCTTTTGTTCCAAAGTTGAAAATTTATTATAAGAATGATACTAAAATTGTATACGATTTTGCGTGATTATAAAGAAACATTAATTACTTTTTCTCAAGTCTGAGAGTTTGAATTTTTAATTGCGACTAACTGTATTATTAGTATAATTATATTGAAATGTTCGTTTCTCTCTCCGTGTTTTAAATTCAACGAAGGTTTTTCACGATCGGAGGCATAACTTGATTTTAATTGGAAAATTTTAACATTAAATCTTCGGACTATAGAACACGAGTGCGCAATGATGTCGACAGTGTGCAATTGAATTATATTCATTTTACGAGGTAAATTTGTGAGAACTGCAGGACAATTATTTCTAGTGAATTGTCTTTTCGCAGCAAATTGACTTTTTTTTCATCACCATCCAGTCAATGTTTATTGACAGTCCTTTATCATTACTTTGCATTTCGAAATTTTGTCAAATTGAAAAAGATCATGGAAAAGTCAATATAAAGTAGAAATTTTCATAATCAATGATAAATATTGTCAATAATTTTTTCTGTTTATGTGTGTGTGTGTGTGTTCTATTTTTGTTTGTAAAAAATTTTTCGGTAAAATTTATTTTATAAATTGTTTAAATTTAGTAGAAAAAATGTTGACAGTTTTTCTACTAAATCTCAAGAATTTGAAAAAAAATGTAAAGGGAAAATAATACTATTGAGAAGGTACTTGTAAATTATTAATTTTACTGATAATAATTACGAATTGAAAAAGAGAAGTAAATTTTATAACAATCATCGAGATCGAATATCATCAACCAAACTATATTCAACTATCAACTTTACTATTCTATATTAAAAATTTATCCACTTAATTATTAACCCCTTCAATTTCAAAAAGCAAAAGATAATTATAATAAAATTATTTTTATTATAATTATACCTTCTATATTATTATTTATTACATTTATTACAATTATAATAAAATCAACTTTGATATTTGAATTCAGTTAAATATTGTAAAAGATAAAATATAAAATACCTGCTTTTTAGACATTTTACAAAATAAACTTTATAATATAAAGTTAATTTAATTCCCGATATTTTTCTTCATCTTCTATTAGCGGATTTTTTTAAAATTCTTTTCTTTTTCTCTTGCTATTGTACAATGTAATTTGCAATCCTTTCTCTTTTAAAACATTAAGTAGGAAATTACGGTCCTTGAGACTATAAAATTTGAATATCGATATTAAACTTAATGATCAATTGAAGGCAATTAGTATTGCTGAAAGTATAATAAACGGAAAATTATTTACGACCGGATTATATTTAGGTTGACTATAGATTTCAGCCCTTTCTATTATGCAAAAGTTGGATTGCTCGACAATAGACCTTTATGTGAATTTCATTTTAGTCGCAGACAGGTTTCAATTATACAGCTAATTATTGATTAATGATGCTGTTTTAATGTTTCTAAACTGATTAACTTCAATTTTGAAAGAAATTATTTTATATAATAATTTAGTGTATATTTAGTGAGTCATGTAGAAAATTTTAAAAACAATTATTTTTCTCAGTGGGATGGAGAAAAAAACTAAGAAAATTCTGTGAAACTAAATGTAAAAAATTCCACCAATTAGAAAAAAAATAATTTTTAATTATAAGATTTAAAAATGAATTGTAATATAGGTATTATATTTATAATTCAATTCTAAATATTATTTTTTTTTTATTATAAAAAAGTTTTTTAGAGATAAAATGGTGGTTTAATTTACAAAATTTAAAACAATAGTCTTTTTCAACGAAATAGAAGAAAAAAAAGTTACAAACTTCTGTAAAACAATAAAGTTTGAAAAAATTTTTTTTGACTTTCAAATTTCAATTATTAACTATGTTTAGTTTCTGTGTATGCTTTTGTTATTTTTTCTTTAAAAATTTTGTTTGACAAATCGAAAATATGCAGGTATTTTTTATAATTTATAATAAAATAATATTACAAATTAGAAAATTTAAAAAAAAATTATGATTAACAAATAAAAAATATACACATTTTGTCTGTTATATGCTTTTTTCTATAAAAAATTTCGTTTGACTGATCTAAATTATTATGCAAATTATTCTCCATTTTATTTATAAAAAATACTAGAAAATTGTTAATTGTTAAAAATTTTTTATTAAAAAGTAGGAAGTATACTCATTTTATGCATAATTTTTATTTCTCAATAACAATACTGTTAACAAACTCATTTTTTTCAACTTATAAAAGTATTTTTTTTGATATAAAACATGAAGAAATCGATCACTCCGAGTCTTCGACTCGGAGCAATCGGTATCTTCATGTTTTATAAATAATTAAAAATGACCGACTGATAAAATCATTATTTTATATTAGAAGAATATTGTTACTGTAACTTCTTAAACCTAATTTTCATATTCTATTATTATCTAAAATTTAAACTAAAATTCATTTTCAAATCAATTTTTGTTAGAAAATTCTACGAGAATTCAATTAATAAATAAATTCAAAAATAAATTCAAAAATAAATTCAAAAATAAATTATTTATTAAATAATTGAATGTTTCTTAAAATTTAATTCTTATAAAGAATTTTATTACCAAATTGTTAAATAATTAAATTCTTTTGACAAATTTTAATACAAATTTTTAGAATAGTTACATTTTTCATGGAATTTAATTAAAATTGTACAATTTTATTAAAAAATTTTTGAATAATTGAATTCTTTTGAGTAGTTTTATTAAAATAGTAGATATTGAAAATCATTGAAATAAGGAAAATTTTTGAAAATAATTGAAATTTTGACAAGTATTTTATTAAAATTTTTGAAAATAATTGAATTTTGAAGAAGAATTTTTTTGTTTATAAAGATAATAATTGTAATTTTGTCCAGGTTTTTTTTGTAAATTTTGAATATAATTGAATTTTGTTATAAGAATTTTGAAAATAATTAAATTTCTGGAATCCTTTGTAACTTCTTCAAAATTCGATTTTATTAATGTTTTTAACTAAAATTCTTTTTTAAATCTATTATTTTTAATAGTTCATTTTTGCAATTAAATTCATTTATCATTGAAATTCTATAAAATTTCAAATTGAAACCGTTTGGAGTTCATTTATTTATGAAAATTGTATATTAAGCAACTCTTTTAAAATTGAATTAATTTTGAAATATTTGAGTAAAATTATTCATTAAATAATTTATTTATTTTATGACAGTTGTTTAAGATTTAGGTTATTTAAAAAGAAATTTTTGTCAGAAATTGAAAAAAATTGAAGGTTTTTTTTAGAATTCGTGGCAATTTTATAGTTTATGAGTCAAACAAAAAAGACACAAAAATTTAGAATTTTCTTATGAATTCTAAAAGTTTAATTTATTTCAGTACTTTTAATAAAAATTCCTGATTTTTCCCTGAATTCCCTATGTCAGAATATATTATTATTATTATAATTATAATAATATTAAAACTATATATTCCAATTAAAATTTTATTTTTATAAAAAAAAATTTTAATTAAAAATTTTCATGTTTTATTATTTTTAAAATTGCTAATTTTATTTAAACAATCGAGTGAAAAGTCAGCCGCGCGCGAATTTTTGGTAGTTTAGTATTAACTTTAGTGTTTAATATTTAGAATTTATCAGTATATTTACTATTTTATTTAGTCAATTAGTGTTTAGGTTTTAATGTTTATTAGTATTTACTATTTAGTCATTTAGTATTTATTAGCACTTATTATTTAGTTATTTAGTATTAACCTTAGTGTTTAATATTTAAAATTTATTAGTAATTACTATTTTATTTATAAGTTTAGTTTTAAATATTTATTTGTATTCGCAATTGACTCATTTAGTTTTTTTGGTATTTACTATTTAGTCATTTAGTATTTATTATTATTATTTATTTAGTAATTATTAGTATTTTCGACTATTTAGTATTTCTTATTTAGGATTTATTATTTAATTTTCAATTTGATTCAATACTATTTTTGTTTATCAAAGTATTTACAACAGAATTTAACCAAATACCAAAACTAAAAACCTGAAGTCCGATAAATTACATAAAAAACATTCTTCAAAGTATTTACAACATAATTTTACCTAATACGATAACGTAATATCTAAAGTCGGATATAAATTAAATGTTAGCTCGTGTACGTTTAAGAAAAAAAGGAAGAAAATGATCATGTCATGACTGACATCCCACATAATTTTTTTTGCAGACTGAATATGTAGCAAATTATTCATTTATTCACTTATAAGATTAATGGTGTGAGATAATTAAGATCATGCGGGAATAAATTATACTCGAAGTTACCAAAGGAAATTATTAGTATGTAAATAAAAGAAACCATATGCTATATTAATTATAAATGAAATACTATTAATTAAGTTGAAAATTGATAAACCTACGAGTAGTTATTATAAAATGAAAAATTGAAAACAATTGGAGCAATGGAATTTACTGCTTCGTACAGAAAAAAAATACTACAAAAAATTATTATATATAAAAAATACACATTTTTTAATTCACAATCTACATTATTATACACTCGATCTATTTCAAAGAAACAAGCGCGTTTTTTATACACTTTTGATATAATTATTCCTCTCTTTAAAGTACTCCGTAAAAGTAGAGCTCTATAATTTTCTTACAATACTGTGGAATTCTATTGCTTGTTTTCAATTTACTGTCGACATTCAGAGGTAAAACATAGTGTTGGAAATAAAAAAAAATCCCCCAAAAAAATATATATAAACAGAAAAAAAAAATTATAGAAACTGGGGTGTATTCGACAATAAAACGTATAAACATGAAAATGCTCTCTCGGGTGAGTTGCTCGATACTAATTGGATTTGGTATTTTTACGTTAAAATATTTGAGCAATAAAGAATTGACGAGTTAGGAGTGTCACAAAACAAGGAAAATGCGTGCTGCACATATGCCAAAAAATTTTCTATGAACAAATGCCGACCACGCGTTATACCTGAGGTCCCACGACGCGAAACATAAAATAGCGATTGAACGTTTGAAAAAAAGTATGTACCCGTCACTCAGTGATCTGCCGATATCCAAGCTACTGGATTAACTGAATAATTAAAAGACGCCGATGTTTTTTAAGTTTGCACCTCTATCACATTTGAAACACTCAATCCATTATCTTATTTTAATGGACTTCTTTATTTCATTCAAGTTTGAATATCTTTTTTATTATATAAAACTCCTGAATAATATTGTCATTATCAATATTAAATGTAAACTAGAAACAATTCTGACTTCTCACTCACTTTCTAAAATAAAATTAGCAATTTTAAAAATAATAGAACGTACAAATTTTTATTCAAATTTTTTTTTATAAAAATAAAATATGAAGTGGAATATACATAGGTATATAGTTTTAATATTATTATAATTATAATAATAATATATTTAACGTAGGGAATTCATTGGAAAAGTCAGGAATTTTTCTTAAAAGTACTAAAAAAATTAAATTTTTAGAATTCATAAGAAAATTCTGAATTTTTTGTCTTTTTTGTTTAAAAATTGAACTGAAGGGGTTAATCAAATTCATTGACAAATGTAAGTATTCTTAAAAATTTTCTTAAAATTCGTCAAAAGAATTTAATAGTTTAAAAATTTGTTCATAAAATTCTTTATAGAAATTAAACTTTTTTAAGAAACATTCAATTATTTCAATAAATAATTTACTTTTGAAATTAAATAATTGAATTCTCGTAGAAGTTTCTAATAAAAATTGATTTGAAAAAGAATTTTAGTTTAAATTTTACTTAATAATACAATTTGAAAATAATTTTTAAGAAGTTACAAATGATTGCAGAAATTCAATTATTTTTAAAAGCAATAAAATTCTTATCATAAAATTCAATTATGTTCAAAATTTACAAAAAAAATCTGGACAAAATCACAATTATTATTTTTATAAATAAAAAAATTCTTCTTCAGAATTCAATTATTTTCAAAAATTTTAATAAAATTACCCAAAAAAATTCAATTATTTAAAAAATTTTTTTAATCAAATTCCTTGAAAAATGTAACTGTTCTAAAAAATTTTCTTAAAATTCGCCAAAAGAATTCAATTATTCAAAAATTTGTTAATAAAATTCTTTATAAGAATTAAAATTTAAGAAACATTCAATTATTCAATAAATAATTTACTTTTGTATTTAAATAATTGAATTATCGTAGAATTTTATAATAAAAATTGATTTGAAAATGAATTTTAGTTTAAATGTTAGGTATTAATAGAATATGAAAATAATTTTTAAGAAGTTACAAATGATTGAATAAATTCAATTATTTTCAAAAGTAAAAAAATTCTTGTCACAAAATTCAATTATGTTCAGAAATTTACAGAAAATTCTCGACAAAATCATAATTATTATCTTTATAAATAAAAAAATTCTTGTCAAAATTTCAATTATTTTTAAAAATTTTAATAAAGTTCAAAGTTAAAAAAAAATGTTAATAAATTTTTTTACAAGAATTAAATTTTAAGAAACATTCAATTATTCAATAATTAATTTACTTTTATATTTAAATAATTGAATTCTCGAAAAATTTTCTAATAAAAATTGATTTGAAAATGAATTTTAGTTAAAATGTTAGGTATTAATAGAATATGAAAATAATTTTTAAGAAGTTACAAATGATTGAAGAAATTCAATTATTTTCAAAAGCAATAAAATTCTTGTCACAAAATTCAATTATGTTCAAAAATTTACAAAAAATTATCGACAAAATCATAATTATTATCTTTATAAATAAAAAAATTCATGTCAAAATTTCAATTATTTTTAAAAATTTTAATAAAGTTCAAGTTAAAAAAAATGTTAATAAAATTTTTTACAAGAATTAAATTTTAAGAAACATTCAATTATTCAATAATTAATTTACTTTTATATTTAAATAATTGAATTCTCGACAAAATTTTCTAATAAAAATTGATTTGAAAATGAATTTTAGTTAAAATTTTAGATAATAATATAATATGGAAATAATTTTTGAAAAGTTACAGTAACAATATTCTAATATATTACAAAATAATTATTTTATTACTCGATACTCTTTAATTATTATAAAACATGAAGATATCGATTGCTCCGAGTCAAAGACTCGGAGTGATCGATTTCTTCATGTTTTATAACAAAAAAAATACTTTTGTAAGTTGTTTAATTTCAAGAAAGGTTTGAATTTGAATGTTTTGAAAAATTTTAATTCCTACGGAAAAATAATAATAACTAAATATTAAAAAAAATAGTTAAAAAAGAAATTATTGTTTTCGAATAATTTTACAATTAATTATATTCGTAAATAAATTTAACAGAAAATTTGTTCAATAAAATTTTTTCCTTTATTTTCTAAAAATTCAAAAATTTTCAGTTTCACGTTCAATTATAATTTCTAATTGACAAATATAATTTATAAACTTTTTTTTCCTTTATTTTTAAAAAACTTTGAATTTTATTAAGGGGATGTCAAAGTCGATGCGATTTTCCCATTGAAGCTCAATGCAAAAATCCAATCGACTTTGACATTCCCTTAAAACAATTGAAATTGAGAAATAGAATTGATGGAAATTATTTCCTTATGAAAATTGAGAATTTTCTACAAAAATATTAAGAAACGGGAATATCTAATGTTTTTCTTCCCAAAAGAAAAAAATGAGTGTATAAACAATATTGCTATTGAGAAATAAAAATTATGCATAAAATGGGTATATTTCCTACTTCTTAATAAAAATTTTTTAACAGTTAACAATTTTCTAGTATTTTTTTTAAATAAAAAGGAGAATAATTTGCATATAATAATTTAGATCAGTCAAACGAAATTTGTTATAGAAAAAAGTATATAACAAACAAAATGGGTATATTTTTTATTTGTTAATCATAATTTTTTTTTAATTTTCTAATTTCTAATATTATTGTTATAAGCAATGAAAAAATACTAAATTCTAAATGACTAAATGTACAGAATGAACGAGAAATAAATAAAGAAACTGATTCAAAATTACTCAAATGAAATTAATTTTGTATGGTAATAAAAAAAGGAGAGTTCAAAATGCCCTTAAAAAAAGGAGAGAGGCATATTGATTGCGTGTGATGTAAGTGGAATTATATACGAGAATTGGAATCAGATTCTATGATAGATTGAATTAAATTACTCAACGTAAAATAGACATATAATGATTCCTTTAACACCGTACAATTTTCCCTCACGCAATAACTTTATACACAATCTGTTGCATGATATTAATCGAAAATGAACGTATATAATATTAATCTTTGGAAAGTTGATTTTTATGTAATTTATTCTTTGAACCACACCAAAAAAAAGAAAATATGTATATTTGTATCTCACAGCTAAATAGATATTTACTTGTTGCAAATAAATTTTACTTGATTTAAATAAATTTTTATTTGGTTAAAATAAATTTTATTTCCACACAAAAAAATAATATTTGTGTCACTAGAGTACTAGATAAATTCTGATAGTTTGACTAGAACTGTTCTTCAATACTAATAACCTAACGAGAATTTTTTTAGGTCTTGTCTGACTATAACTAACTTTTACTACTGATATAATAATAATAGAAATTCAATAAAATTTTGATATTAGTAGTCAAAGTCAATTTTAGTCGGACAGAATGATTGAGGTTTTATTATTATTTTGTTAGTAATATAAACGACTTAATAAACCGACGACAATTTTCTCAAGTCTTTTATAACCATAACTGACTTTTACTACTGATTCAAAAATAATGGAAATTTTGATATTAGTAGTAAAAGTCAATTTTAATCAGACAAAATGACTTGAGGTTTTTAAATTATTCTGACCTAAACTGACTTTTTCTACTAATAATTAAAATAAAAAATGCTAAAATGATGTCTAGAGGAAAATAGAACATACTACTAATAAAGTAGTTTAAAAAATATATTTTCGCTATTTTTGTATCAGTAGTGAAAGTTAGTTATTGTCAGACAAGATCTTAGTAAATTTTCGTCTGTTTATTATTAGCATTGAAAGCAAGTTCTAGTCCAATACTATGCTATAGTTAAATAGCTAATAATAAAAATACAAACTGCTAAAATATTTTTAGTTTTATTTCAAATCTGATCAGACAAACAATTCAAAAAATTAAAAAACTTCCTGTCCGACCAAAGGTGTCACTTTCTACTAAGAAAAAAATACAAAATTCTCAAATTCTTATTAAAAATAAAGTAAGGGATTTATTGAAGAATTTTAATTAAAATCACTAAAAAAATTGAATTTTAAAGAAGTTACAAATGATTGCAGAAATTCAATTATTTTCAAATGTAATAAAATTCTTGTCACAAAATTTAATTATGTTCAAAATTCACAAAGAAATCTGGACAAAATCACAATTATTTATTTTATAAATAAAAAAATTTTTCTTCAAAATTTAATTATTTTCAAAAATTCTAATAAAATTCTTGTCAAAATTTCAATTATTTTTAAAAAATTTCCTCATTTCAATTATTTTGAATATCTACTATTTTAATAAAATTACCCAAAAGAATTCAATTTTTTTTTTCAATTTTAATAAAATTGTACAATTTTAATCAAATTCCTTGAAAAATGAAACTGTTTTAAAAAATTTTCTTAAAATTCGTCAGAAGAATTTAATTATTTAAGAATTATGTTCAAAAATTTACAAAAAAAATCTGTACAAAATCACAATTATTATCTTTATAAATAAAAAAATTCATGTCAAAATTTAAATTATTTTTAAAAATTTTAATAAAGTTCAAGTTAAAAAAAATGTTAATAAAATTGTACAATTTTAATCAAATTCCTTAAGAAATGTAACTATTTTCAAAAATTTTATTAAAATCCGTCAAAATAAGTCAATTATTTAAGAATTTGTTTATAAAATTCTTTATAAGAATTAAATTTTAAGAAACAATCAATTATTCATTAAAAAATTAATTTTAAAATCTTAATTGAGAGACCACCCTTTTTCAGGTGATTGAAAAACATTTTAAAACATAAAATGTATGGAAACTAAAATTTTTTCTTTTTATTTTTTGAGAGATAATAAAATTTTGAAAAGAACAAGATATTTCCGAAGTCGTGTGCCCAATATTTTATCTAGATATTTTAAAAAATCGTCATTTTCAAAGTTTAACAAAAATTTGAATAACTTTTAAAATAATGAACGCTTTTTAATGATCTTAGGCTTATTTTAAAGGTTATTTGCTACACTACAAGAATTACTTATAGGCATTAACGTGTAATTTTTCTCTAAGAAAATGCAGGCCGTCAAAGTTGGACCAAAAAAATTCAAAAAATTTGAAACATTCTTATTCACAAAAAAATAATTTTTTAAATTCAAACGTATTTTTTATATTAAATTTTCTTGAAAAATCTACTCTATATGATGTTTTATATATTTTTTAGAATAGTTTTTAGTACAGAAAAATTGTTCCAAATTTTTTGAATTTTTTTAGTCCAACTTTGACGGCCTGCATTTTCTAAGAAAAAAATTACACGTTAATGCCTATAAGTAATTCTTATAGTGTAGCAAATAAACTTTAAAATATGCCCAAGATCATTAAAAAGCGTTCATTATTTTAAAAGTTATTCAAATTTTTGTAAAACATTGAAAATGACGATTTTTTAAAAATATTTAAATAAATTATTGGCCTAACGACTTCTTAAATATCTTGTTCTTTTCAAAATTTTATCATCTTTCAATAAATAAAAAGAAAATTCAATAAATAAAAAGAAAAAAATTTTAGTTTTCATACATTTTATGTTTTAAAATGTTTTTCAATCACCTGAAAATGGGTGGTCTCTTAATTTTGACCGGTAGTGTAAATTTAACAGAAAATTTTTTCTAATAAAATTTTTTCCTTTATTTTCTAAAAATGCAAAAATTTTCAGTTTCTTTTTCGATTAAATTTTCTAATTGACAAATATAATTTATAAACATTTTTTTCTTTATTTTCAAAAAAACTTTGAATTTTATTAAAACAATTGAAATTAAGAAATAGAATTGATGAAAATTATATCCTTATGAAAATTGAGAATTCTCTACAAAAATATTAAGAAACGGGAATATCTAATGTTTTTCTTCCCAAGAGAAAAAAATGAGTTTGTAAACAATATTGTTATTGAGAAATAAAAATTATGCATAAAATGAGTATACTTCCTACTTCTTAAAAAAAATTTTGTTTAAAATTAACAATTTTCTATTATTTTTTAAAAATAAAAAGAAGAATAATTTGCATAATAATTTAGATCAGTCAAACAAAATTTGTTATAGAAAAAAGCATATAACAAACAAAATGGGTATATTTTTGATTTGTTAATTTTTTTTGGATTTTTAATTTTTTTTTAAATTTTACAATTTGTAATATTATTTTATTATAAATCGTGAAAAAATACTTGCAGATTTTTGCTTTGTCATGCAATATTTTTTAAAGAAAAAAGAACAAAAGCATATACGCACAGAAACTAACACTTCAAACTGCGGAGAGCGGACAGAATGAATGAAAGAATACGAATATTAATACAGTTAATAATTAAAATTTGTTATTTTTAACTGAGCAATTAAAGAATTTACGTAACGAGAAACAGTGACAGTACTTCAATAATTCAACAGGATTACTTAATATCTTTAAACGAAAACAGTCTAGAACGCGTGACATATTATTAAAAAGAGTATATAATAAAATATGTTAATTCGATAGTAAAACGTTAAGGTGTAAATTTTAATCGCGCATACATTATATATTGTGTTAGCAATATATGTATGAAATGGTAGCGTTTATCTCGCGTGTATATAAAGAACGCGACACATGCATTCGATTAGAAAAATGACAAGTTTGTTTTCATTTGTTTTTTTCTTTTCTTTTCTGTTTTTGCATATTATAAATTTATAATATGCAAAATTGAATTAATCGTGCAAGGAAAGTCGACTGTCGATATAACGTATCAAATTAACCGGTCCCGTGAGGAGAGCCCCTCAGACTTAATCTCATATTCCAAGATGGCCGCGCCTTGGCCCTTTCGCGAGTATAGACCAGGGGTAAAAAACGATGAACGTAATAACGTAGTATCGCTAATGGCCGGGCAATTTCAGCGGATACGAATGTTCTCCGTCGGTCCATCCATTCGTTTCTCCTCTTCTTCTTCTTCTTCTTTTTCTTCTTTTTCTTCTTTTTCATTTTTTTTCTTCTCCCTCTTCTTTCTTTTTTTCCTTTTTTTGTTTCTTTTTCCCCCTTTTCTTCTTTTTTTGGGTAATTTTTTCCAATTCTCCCGCCACTCAACAACAACCGGCGCGGCGTCACTTGGCCGTTGTTCGCTAAAAGAGTCCAATTCGAGAGTTAAACGTCGGTAAATGAGGACCTCGACGTTCATGCTCGTACTGACTTGTATACAAACCGACCGGATATTGTTTTTCGACGGTCGAGAATATTATTGCCGGGACTCAATTTCTGTTGGTCAAAAATAATTAAAGATGACTATCTCTAATCTAGACTCATTTCTGCAAAAGGGACAAAAATAATGAACAGAAGAAAAGAAAAAAAAAGTTTGGAACCAATTTTATTTATTTTTTGTAATTTAAAATCACGTGTGTAATCAGAACTTTTCGTAGTATTATAGTGTATAGTAGGTACTGTTACGTAATATACGAAAAGTTCTGATAAGATATTCTCGGGTAGTCATTATATATTTATTTTCGCAGTTGAAAGGTAATATGAATTTGAAATGGCTCGTGTAAATTCCGACCGGATATTCTCTTCCACCGCAATGGCTTCTCAACGAAAGTGGAAAGACAAACATCAATGAACTTGATTTTACTGGTGCATTACGCTCCACTAATAAATGCCTTTAACGAACCAGAAAGATACTTCATGCGGGAATACTTTTGTAACCGGAAATTTTTTTAACTTCATTTTACACTGCATTTAGTTGTATATATTCATTTTTAAGAACGTGCGAAAAAGTGTGATTTAAATATATAATATAAGTACGTTAAATATAAACAGGAGTCATGAGAATATTTCCAGGAGAGAGTTTAAGAGGTTTTTACACCGAGTGAAGTATACTCTTCGAAATAGCAGGCCTCGGATTATTATCACTTTTTCGACTATATTTTCAAAAAATGCAATTTTTTCGACTTATTTTCAAATGTTGCAAAGAAATATAAATTAAATTTTTTCATAAATATAAAACATGAAGATATCGATCACTCCGAGTCTTCGACTCGGAATGATCGATATCTTCATGTTTTATATAACAAATTTAAGATGACAGAGTGATAAAATCATTATTTTCTATTATATATAAGAATATTGTATTTTTTCAAAATTATTTTCTTCATTTCAATTCAATTATTATTTTTAAGAATTTTTCACTAAAATTTTTCTTTAAATAAAATAATTTTCGAAAAATTTCTTCGACAATTTTCAAAATCTATTTATTTACAATATTCCATTTCACAAATTTTAATTATTCGTAAATTCTTACGAATTATTTGGGAAAATAATTGAATTCTTGCGAAAAGAATTCTATTATTTATAAAAATGAGTTAGTCTCCGTAGTATAGTGGTTAGGTCGTAGGTTCAATCCCCGCGTGCGTTAAATTTTATTTGTTTCTTAGGTTTGCGTTTATTCCGATTTTTCTGCATTGTATTCGTATAAGTATGCAATTTAGTGATTATATATACCGTTTAATAATTTAATTAACAAATTTCTATTTATAAAAATGATTGGATATTTGAGAATAATTTTAATCGAATTTTTCTAAATAATTCACTTCGTTTGGAAAGTTTCATTCAAATAGATATTAAAAATCATTCAAATTCAGAAAATTTTTTGGAAATAATTGAAATTTTGCCAATAATATTCTTTAGACGATTTTTATTAGAATTTTTAAGAAAATAAGAATTGAATGTTTTTGAGGAATTTAATTACAATTGTACTGAAAACAATTGAAATTCTAAGAAGAGTTTTATTATGTACTGATGAAAATAATTGAATGTTCATCTAATATTTTATCAAAATTTTATTTAAATAATTGAATTCTCGTGAAAAATGCTATTATTTGGAAAAATAATTTAATTCTTGCGAGAAGAATTCTATTATTTATGAAAATAATTGAATTTTTAAGAATAATTTCAATCAACTTTTTTTAAATAATTGAATTTCTGAGAGACAATTTATTATTTATGGAAATAATTGAATTTTTACGAAGAATTTTATTCAAATTTTTTAAAATAATTGAATTCCTGGAGAAAAATGTTATTATTTGAAAAAATAATTGAATTCATGTGAAAATTTGTATTATTTATGAAAATAATTGAATTTTTGAGAATAATTTAAATCAAACTTTTTTAAAGAATTGAATTTTTGAGAGACATTTGATTATTTATGAAAATAAATGAATTTTTACGAAGAATTTTATTCCAATTTTTTAAAATAATTGAATTCTCATTAAAAATTGTTATTAGTTGGAAAAATAATTGAATTCTTGTGAAAATTTTTATTATTTATGAAAATAATTGAATTTTTGAGAGACATTTGATTATTTATGAAAATAAATGAATTTTTACGAAGAATTTTATTCAAATTTTTTAAAATAATTGAATTCTCATTAAAAATTGTTATTAGTTGGAAAAATAATTGAATTCTTGTGAAAATTTTTATTATTTATGAAAATAATTGAATTTTTGAGAGACATTTGATTATTTATGAAAATAAATGAATTTTTACGAAGAATTTTATTCCAATTTTTTAAAATAATTGAATTCTCATTAAAAATTGTTATTAGTTGGAAAAATAATTGAATTCTTTTGGAAAATTTTATTAAAATTATCAAGTGTCAATTTTAAAATTAAAAATTAATGAAAATTTGCTTCTTTAAAATTATATTAAAATATTTTTAGAAAAAAGAAATTCTTAGAATTTTTCTATTCTAATTTTTAAAAATTGTAAATATTTCAATATTTTCATTTACATAACTATTTCAAAAAATTCCACAAAAAATAATAACATTAAAATTTTTTAGAATTAATTTTAAGATTTTGAGGAACACAATTATGTTCAAAAATTTTAATTAAAATTCCTCAAAATAAATTTATTAGTTTTCTATAATTTACAGAAATTTTTTTAAGAAATTCAATTATTTTCAAAAAAATTACAGTACACAATATTTTTCAAAAAAACTAATTCTTAGAAATGTTTTATCATAATTTTTTAACAATCTAGTATCTTCGAACATATTTATTTAACAAAATTATTCAAATTTTAAATAATTGAATTTAGAAATCAGTGAAATGTAAGGGAAATAAAAAATAAAATTTTTGTGACAACACTGAAATTAATAAAACGACTTTTTTTGAATATTGCGTCAATATATTTGTTAATAAATATTTAGTATAATATTTATAATAAAAATAAAAATAATAGCAGTAAAATCCTCTTCTCTCAGTATTTTTTTAATACATCTTATAGAGAAGATACAAAAGTATTAAAAAAATCGGTGCTATTCATGATGCAATTTCTTCGGCGTATCATTAGGATATTTGCCATAATCCCTAACCAGTCCCATCGCATCGCATCGGTATCGAGAATCATTCGTCTTGACCTCTGATCCAAAAGAGTATCAAAAGGGTCCTGCAATCAACTATAAATCGTGTCCAATCTTTTTATGCCCAGGACATTTAAGTTTATCATGATTGTTCATCGAAAGCATTTAAGGATTATTTGACTCCTTAAATGTCTGCGCGCACATAACGTGCATTCATCTATATAGAAACGGAGAGAAACATTTTACCCTTCATTTCCCAAGGCCTATCATTCACAAGACGTCCACTTTATGGCCGTCAAATCTTTGTGGTTTTTTCTTTCGCAGTCGTCTCTCTTTTTCGATCAAATTTCAACTTCTCTTTCTTAAACGCACTCTTTTCTCCTCTAATAACCATTTCTTAGAATGGAATGAAACATTTTTGACAACAAATAATATATATGTATTGAAGATAATTACTTAAAGTAAATAGGATTTCAAACAATAAATAAGATTTCAGACAATAAATAGGATTTCATACAATAAATAGGATTTTAAACAATAAATAGAAACAACGAATAAAAACAACAAAAAAAGATAAACTATCCGATTAATTATGACTCTTTTTCTGAGGATATCAAATTGAAACAAAAAACGAATCAAAAGTGCAGCGCTCGAACTAGGTCCGTGAGTTTTCTTTTCAAGTCCGTAAAAGTAAGTTTTTTTGAAAAAAGGTCTATAATAATTAAATTTTGAAAAGGTTTTATATTAAAATCTTTAAAAATTTTAATTTTTCATACTTTTAACTAACAATTTTGTAGAAGAATTAATTTTTTTGAAATTATTTTTTTGATGTTTTTATTTTCTTCAATATCTCAAAAATTAATTTAATTTTTAAAAAATGCTTGCGTTTACAATTTTCCTAAACAGATGAACTTCAAAAGATTTTAATTTGAAATTTTGTAAAATTTCAATTTTAAATGAATTTATTTACCAATTTTAAGAAACTAATTCTTCTGAAATTAGTTAAATTTTTTAATACATATGTAATTTATTATTAAAAATAATGGACTTATAGAAGAATTTTAGTTAAAAAAAACTAAAAGAAATTGAATTTTTAAGCTATTACAAATGATTGTAGAAATTCAATTATTTTCAGAAATTTTAATAAAATTCTTGGCAAAATTTCAATTATTTTCAAAAAATTTCCTGAATTCAATGATTTTTAATATCTACCTACTTTAATAAAAAAAAACCCCAAAAGAATTTAATTAGTTAAAAAAAATTTTAATAAAATTCTTTGTAGCAATTCAATTTTTTTCAAAACAATTTTAATAAAATTCTTCATAGAAATCAAATATTTAAAAAAAAATTCTAATAAAATTCGTCTCAAGAATTCAATTATTTTCAAAAATAATATAATTCTTCGCAGAAATTCAATATTATGTTAAAAAATTTAAAAAAATTCTCGTCAAAATTTCAATTCCTACATTTATAGATAATAAAATTTTTCTCCGAGATTCAATTATTTTCAAAAATTTTAATAAAACTCAATGCTCCATTTCAATTATTTTCAATACAATTTTAATGGAATTCCTCGAAAAATGTTACTATTCTTAAAAATTTTATTAAAATTCGTTAAAAGAATTCAATTATTTAAAGTTTGTTGAGATTTCAATTTTAAGAAACATTGAATGTAATAAAATATTTATTTTTGTATTTACATAATTCAATTCTCATAGAATTTTCTAATACTTTTCATACTTTTAATTATTAATAATTCTGTAGAACTAATTTTGTTCAAAAAGTGTAGTGAAATTTTTTTTTTAATATTTGGAGTTTTTAATTTTTAATATATTTAATTGAAGAATGGCAGAATAATCGAAATTTCGTAAAATTAAATTGTAAACAAAAGGATTTAATTTTTATACAATTTTACAGGAATTGCTCAAAAAAATTGTAATTATTCTTAAAAATTTCATTTCAATTCCTCGAAATAATTAATTATTTTAAAAAATGTTTTTTTTTTAAATTTTTTGGAAGAATTCAAATATTAACAAAAATATTATAATTTTTCACTGGAATTCAATTATTTTCAAATATTTTAATAAAATTTTTCTGAAGAAATCAATTATTTTAAATAGAATTTGAATTAAATTATTTTGAAATAATTCAAAATTATTCTTTTAGATTTTAATAAAATTCTTTCCGAGAATTCAATTATTTACATAAATAATTCTTCGAAAGAATAATTCAATTATTAAGGGCATTTGAACCTTGATGACGTCACACATGCTTTGCACAATCTGTAACGTCATCAAGGTTCAAATGCCCTTAAAGATAAATAACAAAATTATTCCCGAAAATTCAATTATTTTGAGGCATTTTAATAAAATTCTTTGCAAAATTAAATTATTTTCATGAATAACAATTTATTCATCACAAGAATTCAATTATTTTTAAAAGTTTTAAATTTCTTCTTGGAAATTCAATTATTTAAAAAAATTCTAATAACATTGTTCGCAAGAAGTCAATTATTTTCATAAATAATAAAATGTTTTTTAGGAATTCATTTATTTTCAAAATAATTTAATAAAATGCCACACAGACATTTAATTATTCTCAAAAATTGTAATAGAATTTTTTGTAAAAATTTAATTAGTTTTAAAAACTTTTCGCCATTTAATGATTTTCAATATCTACTATGTTCATAAAATTTCCAAACAGAATTCAATTATTTAAAAACATTTTTGTAAAAATCTCGTAAGAATTCAATTCTTTTTATGAATAATAAAAATTTCTCAGGAATTCAATTATTTGAATTAGAATTTGCATAAAATTAGTCAAAAGAAAATTATTTAAAAATTTTTTATAAAATTCTTCGCTGGAATTAAATTATTTTTATAAATATTTAAATTTTTTCATGAACAATAAAATTCGTTGCAGGAATGCAATTTATTAGCAGATCAAGAAAGAAGTAAATATTTTTGATGAGAATTAGGAAAAAGTCAGGAAAATAAAAATATAGAATGGAATTTTTGTCAGTTTTGTGAAGTGTCTAAAACGAATTTTTTTGGTCGTCAAGTTTAATTTTTCGATAGCTACTTTTTTACAACTTTTTTTTTTAGTTTGAAAGCTACTTTTTGCTACTTTTTTAAAATTAATTATCGAGTGCAAAGTCTGAATTTTAGTTAAAAATTCTATAAAATAATTGAAATGATGAAAATAATTTAATATCCTTAGAAAAACTGTGATAAAAAATGGTTACATGGTAAAAAATGGTAATAAGTGATGTAAACGTATATTTTCGGAAAATGCAGATAAAACCCTATTGCCGAAAAGATTTGAGAATAGATAAAATGTTTTTTAAATAAAAGTTTAACTTTGAATAACAGGAAGATGCAAAAACTATACACTTTTGTGTATATATACTATAAGTCTCTCTATTGCATTGTTTCATGAAGAGTTGAGCATTTAAAAATTCACGAGCGTGACCTGGGAACGTTTTCTTAGAGTTGACTTAACCATGAAATTCAAGAATGATTAGCATGCAACAGTCTCTGACTATGATTATGACTGAACACAAAGTTAAGATCTTTAGGAAGCGACTTGTCAGTATCCCTGACGACTTTTTCTCGAGGAAGCAAATTATACAAGCTGCAAGCTGGCATAACAATCAAAAAAAAAAGTATGGACCCCCTTTTACACTATTTATTTGAATTGCAAAATTTAAGTGATTCTTAGGAGCCACTGTGCAAAAAAAAGAACAGTAAATTTTACCTCTTGAAAATTATTTCTTGCAATGTATACTTCTTTTTCTTATACATATAGATTCAGAAGAAGCAGAAAAAAACCGAATAGGATCAATTATTTGAAATAGTAAAGATTACTATCGTGTATGTTAATATGTTTTAGAATACCAGAGATTTTTTTATTTTGCATTTTATTTCCTCTACTTTTTGAAGTGGAAAATTAATTTTTGTTTATGAGTGCAAATTGTTATTAAGGATTTTAAAATTTGTATCTTCTTAGGATTTATTTTTTGTATTTTAGAATCTTTAGGATTTTTTTGTATCTTACGACTTTAAAATTAATTTTTTTTTTTTGTAAAGTTAAATAGTTTTTGGATTATTTTTGTGAAACTAAACTATTTTTGTTTGGAGCGAGAAAAATTTTACTAATTGCTTCTTAAAAATGAGAAAATTTCAGTGAACCACAAATGGCGAATTTTTACTAATGAAAATTTTTAGGGTTTTTAAATTTCCAGATTTTGTTTGAATAACAAAAAATTTTTGCTGATATATTTGCTGAAACATTTTGTCCAAATATTTAAAAATGTTTAAATTTTTTAAAATTGTGACGTCATAATTTATGCAAAGGATTAGTTTTAAAACTGTGACGTCGTATTGGTTTAAATGCCCTTAAAGTTTATTATCTTTATTATTATTTTTAATTTTTATAATTATTTTTTATTATTATTTTTATCGTTATTTTTACTATTATCTTTATTACTATCTTTATTATTTATTTCATTATTATTTATATTATTATTTTACTACCTTAAATATTATTATCACTAATATTTTTATTTATCTTTTTTATTTATTGTTTATTATTTGTTTATTTATCTTTATTATTATTTTTTTTATTACTATCTACTGAAATCTTCCGCATAGGAAATTCCTACTTTCCTCAATCTTTGTAAAAAGCTGTTAAGATAAGTTAGGGAAATAAGTGATAAAGACATCTTCAAGAAATTCCAACGAAATGAATCAATACTGATGTTTTTGTTTTGAATTTTTCGTTAAAATTCTTTCAATTAAATTCCATTTAGTTACTCAAAATTATAATGATTTATATTAGCTACAAAAATTGAATTTTTTTTTTTTGAAAATTAGGTATGTAAAATATATTTTAGTCACTTTGAAAATTAATGAATTAATATATAGTAAGAATTTTTATTAAATATCAAATTTGACTTCTTCTCGTTTTTTTATAAGACAAAATAAATTAAGAATAAATATATTTGTCTACGGTAAAAATTTTTTTCGAATTTTACTAGGTAATTTTTACTATACTTCTTGAGTAAATTTTACTAATATTTAAAAAATACTTTACACCCAGAAGAAAATTTTTATGAATTGAAAGAAATCAGTTTCTGAGACATGTTTTGTTTTATTTTGAAATAAATTATTATTTCAAACAAAAAAATAATTGTAGAAATTAAAAGAGAATGTTTTTGATTTTAAAAAAGCCGTAATTTGATTAAAAAAGAACGAAAAATTCGTAAATTATAATATATAATTTGGAGAATTTTAGAGAAATTACAAATGACTTAGAAATATTAAAATTCTTCTCCTAAATTCAATTATTTTCAAAAATTTTAATACAATTCTTGGCAAAATTTCAATTATTTTCAAAAAACTTCCTGAATTCAATGATTTTTAACCTATCTATTATTTTAATAAAATTTTCCAAAAAAAATTCAAGTGTTTAAAAAATTTTTAATAAAATTCTACGCAAACAATTATTTTCATAAATAATAAACATTTTTACAGGAATTCAATTATTTACAATTTTTTTTTATAAATTTCTTCGCAATAATTCAAATATTTTCATAAATAATAAAATTTTTACAGGGATTATCAATTACTTTTGTAAACAAAATTCTTTTTAGGAATTCAATTATTTTCAAAAATTAAAATAACATTCTTGACAAAATTGCAATTATTTTCCAAAATTTCCCTCAATTCAATGATTTTTAATGTTTACTGTTTTAATAAAATTTTCCAAAAGAATTCAAATTATTTTTAAAAAAAATCTAATAAAATTCTACGCAAACATTTAATTATTTTCATAAAATAATAAAAATTTCACAGGAATTCAATTATTTACAAATTTTTTATAAATTTCTTCGCAATCATTCAATTATTTTCATAAATAATAAAATTTTTAGAGGAATTCAATTATTTTCCTAAATAATAAATATTTAAAAAATTTAAAAATTTGTTGATAAAATTCTTTATGAGAATTCAATTATTCAATAAGTAGTAAGTTATTTTTTTTATTTAAATAATTGAATTCTAGTAGAATTTTCTAATAAAAATTGATTAAAAAATGAATTTCAGTTAAAAATTTAGATAATAATTGACTATTAAAAGCAATATAGCGTGAATATTTAAGAATAATTGAATTTTGTAATAAATTTTTTTGAAAAAGTTTAATTGAATTTTTTAAATATTTTTTAAAGTTTTTTATTTTCTAATATTATATTCAATTAAAGAATTTACGAATAATTGAAATTTCGTAAAATTAAATATTGTAAACAAATGTATTTGAAAATCCTCAAAGAACTTTTTCAAAAATTATTAAAAATAGTCTGATTTCCAGAAGAATTGATTCAAAATTCAAAATTCAAAAATTCTTGAAAAAAATAATTAAATTGAAATGATGAAAATAATTTTGAAGAAAAGTACAATTTTCGTATAATATAAAATAATAATTTTATCACTGAATTTTAAGAAACATTTAATTACTAAATAAATTATTTATTTTTGCATTTAAATAATTTAATTCTAGTAGAATTTTCTAATAAAAATTGATTTAAAAATGAATTTTAGTTAAAATTTTATATTATAATATTGAATATTAAAAGAATTACAGCGCGAATTTTTAGAAATAATTGAATTTTGAAAAGGTTTCAAATTAAAATTTTTGGAAATCTGAATTTTTCATACTTTTAACTAACAATTCTATGGAATTAATTTTTTTTGAAAAACTTTAATTGCTGATTTCTTTCTGAAAATATTTGAAGTTTGTATTCTCAAATATATATTTAATAGAATTTCCGAGTAATTGAAATATTGTAAAGTTAAATTGTAAACAACTGAATTTGAAAATACTCAAAGCACTTTTTCCATAAATTATTAAAGATAATGGATTTATGGAAAAATTTTAAATTAAAAACAAAAAAAATTTAATTTTAGAGAAGTTATAAAAATTGCAGACATTATTTTCGAAAATAATATAATTCTTAGGGATTTAATTATTTTCATAAATAATAAAACTCATTGCAAAATTTCAATTATTTTTAATACAATTTTAATCGAATTCCTCGAAAAATGTAATTTGTCTTAAAAAATTTATTAAAATTTGTTGAAGAAATTCTTTATGAGAATTGAATTTTCAAAAAGTGTAGTGGAATTTTTTTTAATTATTTAAAGTTTTTAATTTCTAATATATTTAATTGAAGAATGTCAGAATAATTGAAATTTCGAAAAATTAAATTTTAAACAAAAGAATTTAGTTTTTATACAATTTTACAGGAATTGCTCGAAAAATTGTAATTATTCTTAAAAATTTAATTTCAAGTCCTCGAAATAATTAATTATATTTAAAAAAAAAATGTTTTTTAAATTTTTTCGAAGAATTCAATTATTTAGAAAAATATTATAATTTTTCACAGGAATTCATTTATTTTCAAATATTTTAATAAAATTGTTCCAAAGAAATCAATTATTTTAAATATCTAATTTGAATTAAATCTTTTTGAAATAATTCAAAATTATTCTTTTAGATTTTAATAAAATTCTTCCCAAGAATTCAATTATTTACATAAATAATTCTTCGAAAGAATCCAATTATAAAAGATGAATAACAAAATTATTCTTGAAAATTAAATTATTTTGAGAGGCATTTTAATAAAATTCTTTGCAAAATTCAATTATTTTCATAAATAACATTATTCATCACATGAATTCAATTATTTTTAAAAGTATTAAATTTCTTCTTGGAAATTCAATTATTTAAAGAAATTCTAATAAAATCGTTCGCAAGAATTCAATTATTTTCATAAATAAATAAAATGCTTTTTAGGAATTCATTAATTTTCAAAATAAGTATTTAAATATTATTTGAAGTTTTTCTTCTAATATATATTTAATTGAAGAATTTACGAATATATGTAATTGAAATTTCGTAAAATTAAAATTGTAAACAATTGGATTTGAAAAGTTAAAAGTTAAAAATTCTTGAAAATAATAATTGAATTGATAATGATTTTATCACTCTATCTTTAATTATTATAAAACATGAAGAAATCGATTACTCCGAGTCGAAGACTCGGAGTGATCGATATCTTCATGTTTTATACTTATGAGAAAATTTAATTTATAGTTTTAAGTAAAATGTTCTCTTATTTGGTCAGTTACATTTTTCTCAGTAATTGGTCCGTACGGTCCGTAATTTTTAATTTTTGGTCCGCAAAGTTTGTATAATTATTTTTAAATACTTTAACTACGGTTCGAGCCCTGTCATTACTAAAATTTCTCTGATTTTTTTTTTTTTTTTGTTTATCAGGAAATTTCTCAAATTCTCCGATTGTAGAATTTTTTGTAATGAGAGAATTTGCTCCCACTGTGGAATATAATATAAAATAATAATTTGGAATAATTCGTTTGAAATAAAACGTGAAGGAAAAAAGAGAAATTGAAATTTATATGAATAAATCGATTGAAGAAGAAGGTGATGGTGGTTTATATTGAAACGCGTGCCGCGGCATTGAAAGCCAAGCGGCGAAAACCACTTGATTCTACGAACTCTAAATTAAACCGCTCGTTGTTTTTGCGATGAGAATAAGAGGGCCTCCAATCGCAAGTATTGGACTTGAGAGCGTTCCGGTGTCGTTCGCAATCGGGGGCATAAAGTGTCCGCATAAAGCAAAGTCGAGTGTTACTCGCTCTCTCGCAGGTACGGTCATCTCCAAAGTCCGGTTCACAAGAGACTTTCCTCTTATCTGTTCAGAGAGAGTAGTCTGCCCGCGGCCCTGTCGAGGATTTAATTCGAATAAATTCAACTTGACGAAGAGGCGGCCTTTTAACATTCCAACGATAAGATGCTCTCTTGGCCGATCTTTTGCCAAGACTGCGCCGTAATCCAACTATATATACGTTCAAAAAGACTCTTTTTCTCTCATTGCTCTCTCTCTCTCTCGTCGCGGTCTCTCGACTATCTCACCAGAGACGTTGTTTACTTACGTGCATTAGCTTTTATTATGCATAAAATTTAAACACCACACCGCTATATACAGATTGAGCAATACAATTTATGTGACTACTTTAATTAACGATCGTATTCATTTCATTAATTTAATGAGTTTCAAATAAATCTTGTATATTTATAATAGCTACTTCATTTTTCCGCTCGCAATACTCTTGTATATGAAAAGTCATTTTATTAAATCGATCAAATTTTTATATTTCACTCGATCCCGATAAATTTCTTAATTATACATCAATATTTTATTTATCAATATTTTATTTTTTTGAAAAAAATTGAATTTATTCGATATTCACTCTTTTTTTTGTATTTGGTAAATTTTCACTCCTAATAATTTTCTTATCAATATCGTTATTTTTGTTTTTATCAATATTCGGACTGATCGTTATTTATTCGTTTTAAAAATTAATAATCTTGCAGTGCTGCCAGATCAGAAGAGTTTTCTTCAAATCTGAAGAAAATTAAAGCAATCTGCAATGTTTGGAGAATTTGAAGAAATATTCGAAAAATTTGATCAAAATTTCAATTGCTTTTAGAAATAATAAAATTATTTTCCGAAATTCAATTATTTTTAATAAATTCAATAAAATTCTTGACATTGAATTATTTTCAAAAATTTTCCTGCAATCAATAATTTTTTATATTTACTATTTTAATAAAATTTTCCAAAAGAATTCAATTTATTTTTCAAAAATTTCATAAAATTCTACGCAAATATTTAATTATGTATTTTCATAAAATAATAAAAATTTTACAGGAATTCAATATTATTTACAAATTTTTTTATAAATTTCTTCGTAATCATTCAATTATTTTTATAAATAATGAAATTTTTAAAGGGATTCAATTATTTTCCTAAATAATAAAATTCTTTTTAGGAATTCAATTATTTTCATAAATAATAAAATTCATCGCAGACTTTCAATTATTTTTAAGGGAATTTGAACCATTATGACGTCACATATTTAGAACAAATGCTTTGAACAAACTGTGACGTCATAATGGTTCAAATGCCCTTAATACAATTTTAATGGAATTGCTCGAAAAAAGATATTATTCTTAAAAATTATATTAAAATTTATCAAAGAAATTCATTTATTTTAAAAACCTTTGACACAATTTATTTATTAGAATTTAAGTAGTATTTTCAATACAGTTTTAATTAAATTTCTTCAAAAAATTGAATTATTTCCAAAAATTTTAATAAAATTCTTTGTAACAACTCAAATTTTTTCAAAATAATTTTAATAAAATTCTTTATAGAAATTTAAATAATTTCCAAAATTTGACTAAATCCAATTATTTTCAATCTACAATATTTGAAGAATTTAAAGAATTTGAAAAATTTGAAGAAATATTAAAAAAATTTGAAGATTTTTGGAAAATTTTGCGAAGCCTGTGTATATATCAAGTAATAATGAAAATATTTATAAACATTTAAATAATATAAACAAACCATTTTTTAAAAATAAATTATAATTTTTGTTCTTTACATTATTATGATTATAATAATTGCAATAATTAGTCATTACTACAGCAAATGTTATTGTTCCATTTATTATTTTGCAAATTAAAAAATTTTATAATTTCAAATATGAACAACAATTTTTAAATAATTTCAGATTCAAAATTTAAAAAAATTACTTATTAACTATTCTTTTTCGCAAGAATTAAATTATTTTTAAAAAATGTTAATAAAATTCTTGATGAGAATTAAGTTATTGTCAAAAATTTTAATAAAACATTCTTTGGAATAATTCAATTATTTTTATAAACAGTAAAATTCATTGCAGGAATTCAATCGGAGTGATCCATAACTTCATAATGTTTTATATTAATTTAAATATCCCTAAAATTTTATTTTAAAAAATATAATAAAATTCGTTGTGTAAGAATTCAATTATTTGTAACTCAACTTTAAATTAATTCCTCAAAAAATGTAATTAATTTAAAAAACTTTTGTCAAGAATTCAATTATTTAGAAAATCATTTTTTAATGAAATTCTTGATAAAAATTAAGTTATTTTCAAAAAATTTTAATGAAACATTCTTTAGAAGAATTCAATTATTTTTATAAACAGTAAAATTCATGGAAGAAATTCAATTATTTTCAAAACAATTTTAATAAAATTTCACAAGATTCAATTATTTTACAAATTTTTAAATAAAATTCTTGTTAAGAATTAAATTATTTGCAATAATTTTTTTAACATTCTTTAGAAGAATTTGATTCTTTTTATAAATAATAATATTTTTTGCAAGAATTCAATATTATTCTCAATATAATTTTAATTAAATTTTCTCGAAAGAATTAAATTATTTAAAAAATTTTTTGTTAAAATTCTTTAAATGACTAATTATTTTCAAATTTTTGAATAAAAACTTTGCAAGATTTTAGTAATGTTCTTTAAATTGTTTAAATTTTACTAATAAATATTTTTAAAAATAGATTATTTTATGATATAGTCCTATATTTTAATTATTCAATAATAAAAAATCAATTAGGAATTAATTAATTATTTAAAATTTTTACTTATTCAGATTTATAGAATAAGTTTTGTGATATTATTTTTGAAAGAAAAAATTTTGATATTTTATATTCTTTAATTTCTTTTAATTTGGAAAATTTTAATTTTAAAAAATAACATTTTTGTTTAAAAAGTTTTAAATATAAATTTTTAATTAAAATCAAATATAATTTATTTGAGTTACAAACTCAAATTCCTCCTTCCTCAAACTCCTCCTTTGGAGGAATTTTTTTAAAATAATTAAATTGCTGCGAAGATTTTAATTAAAATTTTTGAAAATAATTACTATTTCCAGGAATTTTATTAAAATTGTACTAAAAATAATAGAATTCTTGTGAAGAAATTTCATAAAAAATTTTCAAAAAGAATTCAATTTTTTTAGAAATTTAAAAATTGTATTTGAAATAATAGAAATTCTTGCGAAAAGTTTTATTGAAATTTCTCAAAATAATTGAATTTTTGCGACAAAATTCTATTAACATATTTCTAATTGTTTAAGAAGTTTTATTAAAATTTTTCAAAATAATTGAATTTCTGTAAAGAATTTTTATTATTTATGAAAATAATTAAATTCTTTCAAAATTGAATTTTTAAAAAATATTTAGATTCTTTCGAGAAATTTCATTAAAATTCTATTGAAAATAATTGACTTTCTCCAAAGAATTTTATTCAAATTTTAAAAAATAATAAATATATGACATAATTAATTAGTTAATAAGTTAATTTTTATAAATTTCCAATACAAAATTCTGCGAAATTTAAAATTTTAATTGAAAATAAAATACACAAAATTGCAATGAATTAATAACTGGAGAATTAAAAAAAAATGCTTTAAAAATACAACTGATTTTTGATAATTAAAACACTTTTCTTTCAAATATAAATATAGAATTAAAATACAATACTATTTTTTTCTCAATTTTCTAATTATAATTCATCTCTTGAAAAATATGAAAAGCGTTATACTTGAAGCACATTTGCAAATTTTGCATAAATTAAACATTACTTTATCGTGATTTCGTATATATTTTGCTGCTGTTCATTTCGCATAAAGAACGATTTCTCCTCCAACTCGAAGAAATCGTACTTTACGATATTTGTGCATGCAGAAAACATTTATTTTGTCCCTTAAATAGTATATACAACCGAGAAAGTGAGATATTATCGAGAAAAATCTTCGAAATACGTATAATAATTACAGTCACACCTTTTCAAAAAAAAAAAAAAAAAATAGTTTTTTTTTTAATTTTTACCTCTCCATATATACGAAAACGTTTCATGAATCTGGTTCTCAATTAACGGTAAGTGGTATGATAAAAATATTAAATGACTCTTATTACTCAAGCGCAATAGACTCAGGGGGATAAGCCCAATCAAGTAGTGCGCGCGTATACTTAAGGAAAAACAAGTTTTCTGCAATCGCAATGTTTAACCTCATGTTGATGTAACAGAACATGTTAAGTTCGAGAAATTATTGATTAATCGTTTTACCGCTTTCAAACTATATCTCGAGAAAACCTTCTTTTTTCCCTCCCATATTTATTTATTGAAGCGATAATTTGTTACATTAAAAGCCTCGAATCATTAAAATTGTTAAGACTTTTTTAGTCACTTTAATTTCTCATTTAAATAGATTCTCAACTTTGTATTTGTTAATGTAACTTTTATTTCTCAATTCAAACTGATTAGTAATTTTTTCTTTTTCGTTATCAAATTGAAATCATTTTTTTTCCTTTACCAATAAAAGTTGAATTCATGTTTTTCTTTTATTAAATTGGATTTTATTAAAATTGTCAGAAAATAAAACGAATACATTCGCAGACGCATATTTATTAGTTTCTGATTTAAAATAAGAAAAATGTTCCTTTTAATTTTCTTTTGAATTTTTTTATTATTTTATACTTTTTTATTTCTTTCTTTTTATTTATTTTTTAAATTTTTCTTTATTTTTTTTCTTGAATTTTTTTATTAATATTTTTTTTATTTTTACTTTTTGTGTAAAAAATAAATGTTTACAGGATATTTTTTTTTTTATTTAAATATATACTTATTTTTAAAGAGTAAAAGTTGAATGAAAAAATTTTTTATTTACATTCCAGGTATTAGATAATTTATTAATTAGAAAAAAATTGTTTTTATGAGCAATAAATTGTTAAGAATTTTAATATACAACTTAGTATTAAATACGTGTTTGATGATTCATGGCAAATAGTTTTTAACGCTCGATGCGACCGTTTAAATTTTATGATGATATTAAAAGTTTATGTATCCGTTATTTCTAGAAACGATCGACTTATTAAAGTATTTTTGTATTATAGAAAAAAGATGAAAAAGAAGGAAAAGTTGTATTAGCGATGTTGGATATTACATTTCTTGGTTATTTCTCGTTAAAATCTCACTTATAAAATTGACAACCAATTCAAATAGTGTAATTGCTTCTTAGAAGACTGCGGAACAATAAAAATGTTTCAGGCTCTTGAATTTTGCGACATTTCATCATTAAAAAGTATTTACAAACTATTATTATTTCGTGACATTTTTTTTTCTTTTATCAACATTCAATTGTTTTGACAATTTTTTTTTGTTTATTGTTGAAGGAAATAAATTAAGTAAGAGGAACATTTTTCTTTTGAATTTTTTTTTTAAATTAATGTATTTTGGAAATCATTGAATTCTTGTAATGAATTTTATCAAAAAATTTGAGAATAATTGAATTCTCGCGAAGGATTTTATTGAAATTTTAAAAAATTCTAATTAAATTATTCTTTTGAAGAGTTTCTTTGAATTTTCGTTAAAAATATTGGAGTTTTTTTAATAATTTGAATTGAAAATTTTGAAAGTAATTGAATTTCATGAACAATTTATTTCACGTTTTTATAATAATCGTGTTTCTTAATAATTTAAATTAAACAATTAAATTATTAAATTTTATTAAAATTTGTAGAAAATAATTAAATTCTTGCAAAGAATGGACAATATTTTAAAAAATTTTAATAAAATTCGTGTAAACAATTCAATTCTTTTTAGAATTTTATATATTTTTAAAAAATTGTATTCTTTCATAACATATATTTTAAAAATTGTATTAAAAATAACTGAATTGTTTCAAAGGATTTTAAAAATTTTTAGAAAATAATTGAATTCTTTTCTGAAATTTTATTAAAAATAATTGAATTGTTTCGAAGGGATTTTTAAAAATTTTAGAAAATAATTGAATTTATTGTTTCCAAGGATTTATTAAAATTTTGGAAAATAATTGAATTGTTTTAAAGGATTTTTAAAAATTTAAGAAAATAATTTAATTCTTTTGAAAAATTTTATAACGAATTAAGAAAAAAATTGAATTTTTGCAAAGATTTTACTATATTTAAAAAAATATTTGAATTGTGAAAGGTATATTAAATTTTTTAAAAATAATTGAATTCTTTCATGAAATATTTTATATTATATTTTAAAAATTTTACAAAATAATTGAATTCATTTGAAAAATTTTATGACAAATTTTTTGACGATAGAAAGGTAAACTTTTTAAACCTTTTTATTAAACTTTTTGCAAATAATTAAATTCTTTTGAAAATTTTTTTTAAGTTTTTTGAAAATAGTACAGTTACAGTATTCTTTCAAAATAATTGAATTTTTGTAAAGCATTTTACTAGCTATTTATAAAAATAATTGAATTCATTCAAAGGAGTTATTATAATTTTAGAAAATAATTGAATTCTTTCGTGAAATTTTATTGAAAATAATTCATTTTTCCAAAGATTTTACTAATTACAGAAATCATTAAATTGTTTTGAAGGATATTTATAAAAATTTTGGAAAATAATTAAATTTCATTAAATTTTTGTTGAAAACAATTATGAATTTCTGCAAAGAATTTGACTATTTATAAAAGTAATTGAATTGTTTCGAATGATTTATTAAAATTTTAGAAAATAATTGAATTTATTTGCAAACTTTTATAGCAAATTAAGTACAAAAATTGAATTCTTTCGTTAAATTTTATTAACAATAATTGAATTATTTTAAAGGATTTATAAAAATTTTAGAAAATAATTGAATTATTTCGTGAAATTTTATCAAAATTTTGTTGAAAATAATTGAAGTTTTGCAAAGAATTTTACTGTTTGTAAAAATAATTGAATTGTTTCGAAGGATTTATTATAATTTTAGAAAATAATTGAATTCTTTTGGAAACTTTTAAAACGAATTTTAGAAAAAAAATTGAATTTTTTCGTGAAATTTTATTAAAAATAATGAAACTTTGCAAATATTTTACTATATAAAGAAATAATTGAATTCTCTTTCTATCTTTCGAGATAATTTATTAAAATTTTGTTAAAAATAATTGAATTCTTCCGAAGAATATTATTATTTATGAAAATAATTAAATTCTTGCAAAGAAATTGAAATTTTTAAAGTTATAAACAATTATAATTAATTATTACTTAATAAATGAATTTTTTAAATTCTGATTATAAAATTATTTAAAAATTTGTATTTGGAAATAAAAGAAATTTGTCATTTTCATAATAATAATATATTAATTAATTAATTAATTAATTAATTTTTTAAAACTGTTAATTTTGTTAATTGACGAGAAGATTAAAAGTGGTTAGATTTTATATTTTTTATTGAATTCTTGTGATGGATAACTTTCGCCATCTATGGAAGGAAGTTGCATATATTTCAGGCGCAAAATGTATAAAGTTAAATATAATTAACATGTAATTAAGATTATATTATATTAACACTTTTCTTTGTAATCTAAGGATAGAAAATTATTTATGAAAATTTGAATTACATTTTAGGATCAAAAAATATTTAAAATTTCTATTTTCAAATGGTCAAACAGTTTTCTACTCGCGGCTGGTAACTTATCGACTTATCTTTCGTAGGTAAATCTCTCACTGGGTAATCTCTACTGCTCACCATAAAAAAATTTAAATTTAAAAATTGTAATTAATTTTTATAAAATTAGTTATTATATTATTTCGGGGGAATAGAAAAGCAATTTTATACTAAAAACTATAAAAATTGTTTATAAGAAGTCAATACGTTTTATTAATATTATTAAGTAGCGCGTTTATTTACTACTTTGAAAAAACTGTCAAAGATGTAAATTTTCAACTGTGAATCAAATTTTAAATATTCTTACTGCTATACTCTATTAAATTTTTAATTAAAAATAATGCAAATTGCTACAAAATTTAAATACTTATAAAATTCGTACCTTAAATAGCGCCACCTTTCGGCAGATTTGTGAATATGCGTCACTTCCTGTTTTCAGTTGTCTTGTCTGCTAGTGCACGTGTACGAAGCATTGTTGCTTTCTTAAAGTTATTTTACTTATAAACAATTTATTACTGAGAAGTATACTTTTCCACTATAAAAAAATGGATTTAGATCAATCTGGAAAAGATGTTGAAGATATGGATACAACGGAGGTGAAGGAAATGAATTATGAGGACAAGCTTGGCTTTGTTAATGCCATTTCTCAGCCTATGGCTCCAAAAAAGTTAACGAAAAAGATCTACAAATGTATTAAAAAAGGTATTAATTCATATTAATTTTAAAAATATTAGTATTTTATTATAAGGGCAGAAATTTAATCTGTAGTTTAAGTTTCATACTTGAGGAATTTAAACACCGACAAAGATCTACATAACCTAGAAATTTTTTAAAATTCATTCTTGAATTCAACATTCCGAGAATTCCGAGTAATTTCAATTATAATTTGCAATTTTAATCAATTTTCCACTTTTTTACGACTTTATTTTATTCATGTTTATTTGTTGCTTTAAAGTTCATGCGTAAAACGTAAATATAAAAGCTTTATTAATGCAAAAATATTCTTAGGTTATGTTATCTGTGTAAACAAACAACTATTTCTTTTAATCAAAACGTTTATATCTTAATTATTCTTTTAGCGAATTGTAGTAAAAACAAATTTTAACATAGTTTAGAGAATTGTACTTTTGTTTCTGTAATATAAGTATATTATTGTTAATAAATTTTGTAAATTGTTTCAGCATCAAAGCATAAAACTTTTGTTCGAAACGGACTCAAGGACGTACAGAAATGCATTCGAAAAGGAGAGACAGGGTAAATAATTTCAATATTATTAATTTATATTACACCGATATTATAATATATTTTTTTTGAAAACCGAGTGATAGAATCATTATTATTTTATCCAATTAAATTGTTATTTAATTATTTTTATAAATTCTATTTTTTCAGGATTGTGGTATTCGCAGGCGATGTTTTCCCAATAGAAATAATGTGTCATTTACCAGTGGTTTGTGAAGATAAAAATATCCCCTATTGTTATACGCCATCGAGGACTGATATTGGCTCAGCAATGGGAGTCAAGAGAGGCAGTCTAATGGTTCTTATCAAAGAACATCCAGATTATCAAGAGCTTTACGACGAAATTAAAAGTGCGATGGTAACACTTTCTACACCACTTTAGTTTATATAGAATTTATTTACATATCGTTATCCACTAAATTTACATTTATTTTTAATGTACAAAATAACTTACATTTTATAAAAAATACAAAATATTTCTAATAAAATTCCTTTCAATTTTTCTTATATAAAATGGTAAAAATAATTGCATTTATTTTGCGTATTTTCAACATTTACTCTCTTTCTGTTTTTATCAATTTTAATTCATTATTTTTTTGAGAATTTTATACTTTTGTAAATAAAAAATAAACTATTGTTAGAAATCGTAAATTGAACAGAAAACTTTTTATAATTGAAAGAATTACTTTTTTTCGTACTATTTCCATGTGTTAATTTAAAAAGTTTTGTAAATATTAATCTTTTAATATAATTTTCTTTTTAATAAAGCCAAAGATAAAAGGATTAAATGAAAGGTAGTGTTGAAAGTCTGGTTTTTTAAAAATTTTATCAAATATAATTTATATCACTCCATAAATATAACATTTTACAAAACATTAAAACCACTGCCTTGGCTTTGTTTCTTTGCAACATTAAATACTGTTAGCAAATAATTGCGTGAATCGGGACTAACATAAAACGTTAGGCTACTTTCCGGTGGCGGTAATATTGTTTCGTGCGTATCTGATTGTGCGTCGCTATTCGTTGATAAACTAGCGATACCCGTACTACTCGTTCGTAAAAATTCAGCAACCCTTGCTCTCATTTCTTGATTCATCTATTTTAAACATTAAAATTATAATTTATGTACATCAATTCGTCAGTATTTTAAATTTCAGAATTCTTATTTATAATATTCTATGTATTTCAATATCACAGTCAAAAATAATTATATACCTAATAGCATTAAAACGTTAAAATTTATTTCTTTAATTTTTGATAAAATTCAATTATTTTCAACAAAATTTTAATAAATCCTTCGAAACAATTTAATTGTTTTTTAAAATAGTAAAATCTTTGGAAAAATTTAATTATTATCAATAAAATTTCACGAAAGAAATTTAAATTTTTTTCTTAATTCGTTATAAAATTTTCCAAAAGAATTCAATTATTTTCTAAAATTTTAATAAAAATCTTTGCAAGATTTCAATTATTTTCAAAAAATAATAAAATTTTTCAAACAATTTTAATTATGTTCAAAAATGTTAATAAAATTCTTCCTAAAAATTCAATTAAGTATCTTCATAAAACTAAAATTCTTTTGAAGATTTCAATTATTTTCTTAAATAATAACATTCTTCGGAGGATTTCAAAAAGTTTAATACAATTCTTCTCAATAATTCAATTATCATAAAAAATAAAATTCTTTGCAAGATTTAAATTATTTTCACAAATAATAAAATTTTTCAAAGATTTCAATTATGTTCAAAAAATTTAATAAAATCCTTTCTAAAAATGCAATTATCTTCATAAAAACTAAAATTCTTTGGAAGATTTCAAATAATTTTCTTAAATAATAAAATTCTTCGCAATAATTCAATTATCATCATAAAAAATAAAATTCTTTGGAAGATTTCAATTATTTTTATTTTTATTAATAATAAAATTCTTCTTAGGATTTCAATTATTTGAAAAAATTTGAAAAAAATTCTTGTCAAGAATTCAATTATTTTCATAAATAATAAAATTCTTCGCAGGAATGAAAATATTTTCATAAATAATAAAATTCTTCAAAGGAATTCAATTTTTTCATAAATAATTGAATTCTTCGGAGGATTTCAATTATTATCAAAAATTTGAAACAAATTCTTGTCAAGAATTCACTTTTTTATAAATAATTGATTTCTTCGGAGGATTATAATTATTATCAAAAATTTGAAACAAATTCTTGTCAAGAATTCAATTATTTTCATAAATAAGAAAATCAGGCTTCCTACAGAATCTGGAAATCATGGAAATGGTATGAGATTTTTAAAAGGCTTCTAGAAATCAGGGAAATCATGGAAAAGGCCTGGAATTTTTAAAAGTTTCTAAATTTTTCCTGCTTTCCATTTTTTCTCTTCAATAGAAATTCAATTAGAAATTTCAAGATATAATATATATATTATACAACGTGGAAATTAAATTTAAAATTCCACTGGAATTTCCTAAAAATTTGACCTGGAAATCATGGAAAAGGAATGGAATTTTAAATTCAGATTTCTGTAGGAACCCTGATGTTGTATTTTAAGAAATTCGATTTTTCAAATTTTTGATAATTTTAAATTTTTTTACCAAAGGGTGAAGACTATGAAATAAGGTAAGTGTTTTTGAAGAGCCCAAAAATAATGAAGCTAAATGCCATAAAAAAGAAGAATAAATGTTGAATTTTAAGAAATTCGGTTTTTCGAATTTTTGATAATTTTTGATAATTTTAGATTTTTTACCAAAGGGTGGAGACTATTAATTAAGTGTTTTTGAAGAGCCCAAAAATATTGAAGCTAAATGCCATAAAAGGGAAGAAAAAATGATAAATTTTAAGAAATTCGGTTTTTCGAATTTTTTATAATTTTTAATTTTTAACCAAAGGTTGAAGACTATTAAATAAGTAAAGTATTTTTAAAGAGTCCAAAAATAATGAAGCTAAATGCCATAAAAGAGAAGAAAAAATGTTGAATTCTAAGAAATTCGGTTTTTCGAATTTTTGATAATTTTTGGTAATTTTAGATTTTTTACCAAAGGGTGAAGACTATTAAATAAGTAAAGTGTTTTTGAAGAGCCCAAAAATTTTTAATTAAAATTATTTAAAGAAAATTCTATTATTAAAAAAAATCAAAGAAATTCTTCAAAATTCTTCAAATTATTTTCATAAACAATAAAATTCTGCGAAGGAATTATTAAAAAAGTTAGGAAACAATAAAGCAAACAAGAACTAACTTTAAGCTACGAACTGATTACCGGGACGATTATTAATATAGATTATTTTGACAATAAAATTAATTTTTAATTTTATTTTCTTTTACTGTACATACCTCAGTGTGTTCCATTGGAGAAATATTTCTCGCTGGATGTGTAACAGGCGATGGACAGAATAAACGCAGCATCGTCGAGTCGGACGGGTGATCAGCACCAATTAGTTCTTTTAGGGAAAATATCTTTTCGACACTGTCTTCGTCGACATTTACCAGTAATAGTGCTTGTCTTGTGAGGACTAATATCACAGCACGATTGCTGCCCTGGTGAACAACGTGATCTGCACTCGCCACATGCAGAATACTGTCTCCACTCTTTGCCAAGAGAGGCATCAATCGCCAAACGTAACGCAGAGACGCTGCATTGCAACCAGGTGTTGAATATTGCACAATTGGTCTTTGTCGAGGCTGAAAAGATTCATTTCATTTTTAATTTGGATTTTAACTCTTTGCCGTACATTAGTTTTCCCCACCTCAGAAACAAGCAGTTTGACAGTTGAATCACGTGGAAAATATCAGGGCCGAATGTTAGTTTGATTTTGAGGTTATGTTTACATAGGATATTTATGTTTGATAAAAGTCTTTAACAATCAAATTTACCATTTTTAAATTGTAATAAATTGCAAATATACATTTACACTTTACACAAAAAATTGTATTTTTAGTGATCAATTAGTATAATTAAATATAATTTATTGTAAAATATGTAAAATATAAATAGGTTCCAATTTTGAGAAGGTACGATACTGCAAGTTTAGACACTTACATTCTCACACATAACTAACTTATCAACACAAGCATAAACGCCTCTTCTCATTGGCTGTTCCCCCAAAAAGGACTCTAGACGACATTTCGTAACATATGAACGGCAAAGAGTTAAATAATTTTAATTTAATAAAAATAAACCAAAATTATTTTTTATTTCATTTACCGATGGCAACGAATTCCATCCTGCACCCTGCAAAAGACCTTGTCCGGTTCTAGCAACTAATTCAGCAGCTCCACTCAAAGGTTTCGTGACCACTCCAACAAGTCCTAAACCAACTCCAGTGACAAGACCCATTGTAGTCGATTCTCCGGACCAAACTTGTTGAAGTGGATGATGCGCTAGACCCGCAACAGCGGCTGTAATTTAACAATTGAGAATAATTAGGAAAAATTAAACCAAAGGTTTCAAATGTACTTTTTTAAAATTCTACTAAAAATGATCATAAAATTAAATGTTTGGCAATTTAATAATTAAGAACAATTAACAAAAATTAGACCAAAAGTTTCAAATGTACTTTTTTAAAACTCTACTAAAAATAATCATAAAATTAAATTTTTGTCATTTAATTTATTTTGTTATTTTTAGTTTTATCAGATCTTCCTCTCTTACCGAGAAGACTCATTCCAAATCCAGTGAGACCCTGATAAAGTCCTTGAGCCATTCCCTGCGGTCTCACTCTCCTCGCTTCTTCCTGTCGTTGAAGATGTTCTTCGTCCAGTGTCAATCGATCCAAATTACGAGCAACACTCGATGCTAATTTAGTAACCGAATTCACGGTTCCTGCAAACAAAGAAAAAATTAATATTTTATCAAGAAATTTAAAATATTTTCTCGACAATTATTATAAAACTAGCGAATTATTTACAAAAACTCTAATAAAATTTTTTAAAAGAACTTAATTTTCTATGAATAATTTTAATATAATTAAATAGGAAAATCGTTCATTACAATATTAGTAATAAACACCATTATTTAAGAAAATTAAAAGAAATTTTTCTGAAAATGCAAATATATTCAAAATTTTCAGTAAAAATTATTTTTAAAAAAACTACAATATTTTCAAGAATAGATATTGAATTAAATTCTTAAAAGCAATTCAATTATTTTAAAGAATTTTAATAAAAATCTTTCCAAGAATTAAATTATTTTTAATGCAATTTTAATTACCTTTTTCTCAATAGAATTCAATTATTGAAAAAAAGGTTGATAAAATTCTTGAAATGAATTTAATTATTTAAATTTTTTATAAATATTTTACAAGAATTTAATGATTTGCAGTACATCAACAATTTAATTGTTTCTGAAAATAATTGAATTCTTGAATAGAATTTTATTAAAACTTTTTAAAATATTTGAATCCCTGCAAAAAAATGTATTATTTCTACACGGAGAGAGAATATAATTATATTAAATTTTGTAAAAATATTTTCAAATTGGGGAAAAAGTGCGACAAAGCGAATTTATTTATTTTTTTTTTTATATAAAAAATACTAAACTTTAAAAAAAACTTATGTGACATTTAGTATAATTATATCAAATATAAAGAATTTTAATTAAATTCTAATATAAATTTAATAAATTTCACAAAACTTTTTTTAAAGTTTAGTATTTTCTATATCAAAATTTCGCTTTGTTGCACTTTTTCCCCAATTTGTAAAATACTTTTACAAAATTTAATATATATTCTCTCTCCGTGTACAAATAATTGAATTTTTAAAAAGAATTTTATTAAAATTATACTTAAAATAATTGAATTCATGTCAAAAATTTACTATTTATTGATATTAATATATATTCTCTCTCCGTGTACAAATAATTGAATTTTTAAAAAGAATTTTATTAAAATTATACTTAAAATAATTGAATTCATGTCAAAAATTTACTATTTATTGATATTATTGAATTCTTTCGAAGAATTTAAAAAAAAATGTTTAAAAATAATTTAATTTTCCCTGGAATTCAATTAAAATTGTGTTTAAAATAATTAAATTCCAGCGGTAATTTCATTATTTATTATGAAAATAATTGAATTCTTGAATTTAATTTTATTAAAAGTTTTTTAAATAATTGAACTCCTGTAAAAAATTCAATAATTTTTGAAAATAATTAAATTTTCTCGGAGAATTTTTACAAGATTTTTAGAAATAATTGAAATTTTCCGAAGAAATCAATTAACATTGTATTGAAAATAAGTGAAATCCTGATAAGAATTTTATTATTTATATAAAAATAATTGAATTTTTTACTAAGATTTTTATTATTATTTATAAATTTACTTATTGCAAAGAATTTTATTACAATTATTGAAAATAATTTAATTTGCCAGGAATTAAATTATTTTCAATACAATTTCAATAACATTTTCTGAAAAGAATTCAATTATTGAAAAAAATGTTGATAAAATTCTTGAAATTAATTTAATTCTTTTCAAATTTTTTTATAAATACTTTACAAGAATTCAATGATTTTCAGTACATTAATTTTAATATTTTAAACATTTAAAAAGAAAAATTATTAAAAAAGTTAGGAAACGAGAAAGCAAACAACAACTTACTAATTTCAAACTGCGAACAGATTACCGAAATACTACGATTATTAATAATAATATAGATTATTTGTATTCATCTTTAAGGTAAAAAACCCACCTGCTGTAATATGCCTCATAAGACTAGCAGATCCATGCGTTATGCCGACAATAAAACCCCAAGGTCCTTGTAATAATCCTTGAAAAGGCAATGCAATAAAATCCTTAAGACCAGAACCTAAAGCTTGTGCTAATCCACCTGGCGATCCGAGAATCTCCAAAGAGCCAACAACCCATCCTGAAAAATATTATTTACCAAAATTAAAATGAAACTAATTAATTTAAATTTAAGTAACTAATTTAAAGTTGGAATGAAAAAGATAAATTTAAAGTAAATTTTTCTCTTTACCAGCTCCAAATATAGCTCCGGATAAATAGTGCATAGTGAGCGCATTTCCAAGTCTGTAGGGCGTTGTTAAGAAATTCTTCTTTTCGAACACGTTAAAATACAAGGGCGAGTGATCGAGTGCAACGTAAAGATGCACCGACGTATGTACACTTAATAAAATCGACAAAGGCTCAATAGTAAAAGTTTGCAATCTCAATGGCGAACTTAAGATTTTCGCATCAATCATTATATAATCTGGTATGTACACATTAGATGCTCCAGTTAATTCGTGAATTTTCTTCCCTCCATCGGAATTAATGAAACAAGGCGGCATCAATGCTGCCGCATAATCCAATAATTGACTAACATAAGTGTCCTCGATGTAAGCACTGATCGGCGCCAATTTCGCTCGAAATTCTTTACAAGCTGGAAAAATTAATCCAATTAAAGAAAAATTCAAAAAAGACTAAGAAAATGTCTAGTTTTCTAGAGAGAAAAATTTCAAACAGAAAAATTCCAAATAAAAAAATTCCGAACAGAAAAATTCTAAACAGAAGAATTCTAAACAAAATTCTAAAAAAGAATTTTTTTTCCCCAAACTTACCCCTCTTTCCTCCATCGAATTCAAAATTTAAAATAATTGTCACTAAGGAACCCTCGGTAATATGCTGTAAATTGCTCTTTAGACAATTGCTGAAGTAAAAAGTTTTCTCCTTTTTCGTTGGAGTTTTTTGACTTATTAATACGACGGGAAAATCGTAGCCACCCTGCTCAAATATTTGATTGTCAAATTGCAAATCACCAATGTAAATATTCGCGTCCATGAGATTGTCTCTTGAATCAATAGAGAGAATTGTATCGTTCAGTGATAAACTAGCGACTTCTGTTCTTTGTCCATTTTCATTGATATCATGCATCACGATTAAAGTGATTCCTTGAAAATGAATTATTGCAAAACCATTTGGTTTACTACTCTCATTTGATTTCTCAAGAGATTTTAAATTATCATAACTCGGACGATTTTTCACAATTGGTTTTAAATTCACATTCATTTCCTTTGGATTCTTCAAAGATAAACCCAAATTATCGTCTTCGGCCGAGAAAAAACTTGTCACTGAAGTGGAACTTTCCGAATTCTATAAAAAGAAATTAATTCAAATTTAATATTTTTAAAATTCAATTAAAATTTTTAATGTAAAATGTTTAAAATTCAATCAAAATGTTTAAAATTCAATTAAAATTAAAAAAAATTAAAGTATTAAGGTTAAAGTATTAAACGGTGCAAATTAAATCAAACTTTTTCGAAAGAATAATTTCAGAAAGAAAATAAATAAAATTCTTACTTGAATATTATCCAAGTCTTTTTCTTCTTCTCGTATCGACAGCATCCGATTGTAAATTATTTCTGTTTCTTGTAATTTATAATTAGTTGTCTTGCATAATTTACTTCTGATATCTCGAGCCGATACTTCCACCTGAAGGTTCAAAAATTTTTTTGTTTTTTAATATAGAAACGAAATTTCCTTCTAGATTTTTTGTTATTTAATTATAAAACAACAAATATGAAAATTTCTAAAACAGACGATAAATATTCAAAGATTATTCTCACTTGTGAAATCGGACCAATATGTAAATAAGTTGTATAACATCGAGTTTGCATGATCACTTTAACATCTCCATAATACGGAAGTCGGACAAATTGCTCCGATGTTCCATTAATTGACGGTGACAAAACTATACCTCGAGACCATCTTAAAGTTTTGTTATCTGAAAATTTTCAAAATGAAGATTAATAAATTTATTTCTCATTGAGAAATAATAATACTATTAAATATATTGAAAAATATTAAAATAAATAAGCAGCCTGATAGTATAACCACTCGTAAAATTCTGACAATCGTTTTAGTTGACTCCTGATATCCAAAAATTAACTTAAAAATTTTTTTTACTTATTTTCTTATAGAAAATTAATTGAAAGTAATTAAAAATATTTTTTTAAGATAATTTTTGGGGCAAACACTAAAATGGACGTTAGAATTTTATCCGTGTTTATACTATCCGGAGGCTCAATTATAAAAAATATTAAATTTTAAAAAGTAAATGAATAATAAAAATAATAGTCAAATAAAAAATGATAATAAATAATAAAAATAATAGTCAAATAAAAAATGATAATAAATAATAAAAATAATAGTCAAATAAAAAATGATAATAAATAATAAAAATAATAGTCAAATAAAAAATGATAATAAATAATAAAAATAATAGTCAAATAAAAAATGATAATAAATAATAAAAATAATAGTCAAATAAAAATGTTAATAAATAAAAAAATAATAATAAAATTTAAAAATGACAATAAATAATAAAAATAATTAAATATAAAAAGTTTACGATTACCTTTTTCGCGAAAATCATCGTCCTCAGTGGGAGGTGTGGAGAACACCAAGATTGAACTAACATTTGTCGGAGAAGAATCTGGCATTCTACTGGCAACTGTCGGTACTGTATAGTGACAAAGAGTACCACTTTCAATTTTACACATCCATGAAAAATGTTGGGTATCCTGCACAATACCATCTGCAAAAAAAATATATACCTTTGCACATTAATTTGGATTGAATAAATATATCGAAATAAAAAGTATTTTATGTTCTTTCTATCTTTTTAGCTTTTTCAATAGATTACTGTTACCTGTAGTTTCATTAGCTTCTCCAATGAAAATTTTAAAGAAACAGGAATTATCTATCATCAGCTGAGGATGTTCATCAGGATGAATTAAAATGTACATTGTGCCTTTATCTTCTTGTGTTGTGACGACAACAGGTACAGTTGAATAATCATTCTTCGAATAAAAGTCATTAAATTAGTATTATTAATCAAATATTAGAAAACAATCATTCTCTTCTTAATCAACATAAGATTACTTACCGGAACCGCAACACTTTTTCGATTAATACTTTGATCAACTCTCACGGGACAAGACCATTGATGTCCCAAGCTAAACGATACGTACAAAGCAACTGAATCAAAATTTGATGAATCGATCGAATGCCATTGTGTTATTGAAACTGCTTGTCTGTAAAATTAAAATTTTTCTTAAAACAATTATTATAAAATCGATTAATACTATAGTATTTTTATTGTTAATTAATATAATTTATTATTAATATTTTAAAAGTAGTATTTTAATAGAATTATTATTAATAGTATTTTAATAGTAAATTATTTTTTAAATTAAATTACAATAAGCCTTTATATTTAGTCTAATAGAATTTTAAAGAAACGGATAAATACTTTTTTTTTGTTAATACACTTACTTTTGATCTTCCGTTGGTAAAATATTTATACTGAAAGGTGTAAGGTCATCCGGCAGTTGAAAATCAGTCAAATCTTCCGAAACGGCCAAAGTAGCTACACATAGTTCTTGACTCGTCATATTGCCAATAACGAAACTGCTACAAATTCGCACAAATCGCATTTCCTCCAGCATTGCACTCTTGATGTTTAAAATGCAAACCTGAAAATATTATTAAAAAATAAATACAAATTTATTTAAATATATTAAATTAAAAAAAAGTAGAAGGGAAAATTAAATATGTAAAATATTAAATTAGAAAAAGTAGAAGGGAAAATTAAAAAAGGAAAATATTAAATTAAAAAAGTAAAATGTAAAATTAAAAAAGGAAAATGTAAAATTAAAAAAGTAAAACATTAAATTAAAACAGTAAAATATTAAATTAAAAAAGTAAAATAGTGAATTAAAAAAAGTAAACTGCTAAATTAAATTAAATTGAATATTAAATTAAATTTGTTATATTAATTCAAAATTGATTTAAAACATTCAATTAAATATCACGAAGTCTTACACTAGATCCGCAATCAACGTGAGTTTTCATATTCCCTTCGAGTGGAATTAATCCGCCAATTTTGGGCATATAGAAACTTTGACTCCAATCAGGTCGGGATAGTTGAAGAGCGGAGGATGTATAATATGTGTCTCCAATTGCAACGCCCAAATTAAAAGTACCCTAAATAAAAAAAATAAATCAATGTTGATATAGCTAAAAAAATATATATAAATTTTTAAATATAGAGTTAAAAAGGAATTTTTTTTACCTCCAATTTAGGAGGAGCTACAATTCCGAAATGCGGTACAGAACAAAGTTCGATATCCTCGGCCACTAGGGAAATGTGACATCCAGAAGAATTTAAAAGAAAACACCAAGGTTGCAATTCCAAAAGCAATGTACTCGAGACCAATCCAGCATCTTGGTATTTTACCTAAAAATACAAAAAAATTCAAGCATAAATAAATAACAATAAAATAATAAATAAAATAAATAAATAAAAAACTAAGTAAAAAAATAAATAAATAATTAAAATAAAATAAATTGAAAAATAGGTATTAAATTTAGTTAATTCGGTAAAAGTTTTACTTGAACATGAGTCTGAGGTTGTTCGGCAGCGATCCATTCGAAAATTTCGTCAGTTTGAAAAGGCCATTGCAATTCGTTTTTCGACGATTCTAATGCCTTTAGAATTTCCTGTATATTTTCTTTCTCAGGTCTCTTAAAAAATACTCTTTGGTCCACCGAACTGTAAGACAACGGAACATAGGGATTCGATGCCGACACTCCACTTCTGCAAACAAAAAAATAATTTATTTAAAAATCAAGACCTAAATTATTGTAAATCGATGGTTTAGAGTTTTAGGCTGTAAAACTGCTTTTCGCAGAAGAGAAATTTTAGAAATTTTTTACCCCTATAGAGATAACTGGAAAAATAAAATGATTTTTTACAAGACTCACTCCAATTGAAACGTGAGTTGATGAAAATGTTCAAAAGTACCAGGACAGTACAATTGTTGTTTTTCTCCTCGACCCATTACAGTCGTGTGAATTAATCCTTTTAAAGAAGGAGTTTCGATTTGAACTTTGGCAGGAACTGGTAAATACGAACGGATCATGTACAAAGGACTCAGCACAGCCTGTGTGAAAAAATTATTTATTTATTTTAATAAAATCTGTTAAAGTATGAGAAAAATTATCAGTTTTAACACTTACGAGAATTTTAGACTTTCCTCGATCTTCTTCTTTTACTATTCGTACCCAAATACTGATAAATTGACCCCTTTCTTGCAAAGGCACTGAGGACAAATATAATTCGAATAAAACAATTAATTTGAACTAAATATTAACTAAATGATGGTAATACCATGTACAGTGTACACATTTAAATAAAATACAAGAATAAAATGTACAAAAAAATACTTCCCACTCGATAATAATTAATTGAAAATAGTAGCAAAATGTAGCTTTAAGACTAAAGAAAGTAGTAAAAAAGTGGATATAAAAAACTTAAATTTGACGACTAAAAAACTCGTGATTGTCGTTTCACAAAAACTTGATTAAGTATTTTCCTGACTTTTTCTGATTTGAAATAATTTTTAAAAGAGTAAAAAAATAAAATTCTTTAAGATATAAAATTTATTTTAATTAAATTTGACAAAATTTCCAATTAATTGGATAAGTATCTTAAATTTTTACGAGAATTGAACTATCTTTAAAAAATTTTAATTACAATTTTTTAAAAGACTTATTTTTTTCATAATTTCCAAATTAAAATATTTTAAATTTCAATAATTTCTTATTAAATAAATATTTAAATAATTACACATATTTATTTTTTCATAGAAATTAAAATTTTAAATAATTTCAATTAAATACCTTTTTGAAATTTAACTTTTTCTAAAAATTACAACCCTAATTCCAAAATTCAATAATTTTTTTTGAGAATATTTAAATAAATTTATTCAAAATTTTAATGATTTTTCAAGTAAATACTGAATAATATTCTTTTGGAAATAAATATTTAAATATTATTAGTTTTACAAAAATAAAATTGTTCAAAGATTCCAAGTTTAAAATAATTTAAAATTTAATAATTTCTAAAAAATTTTTGACAATAATTGAATTCTATCATTAAAAATTTTCGAAATTATATGGAAAATAATTGAAACCCTGCAAAAAATTTCATTATCTGTGAAGATAATTGAATTTTGCAAGGAATTTTATTAAAATTTTTTAAATAATTGAATTCATGTGAAAAATTTTATTTTTGAAAATATAATTGAATTTTTTTCACGAATTTTTTAAGTTAAAATTTTGTAAACAATTGAATTTTCGAAGGAATTTAATTGCAATTCTATTAAAAATAATTTAATTCTAAACAAATTTTGTAAAAATTATGAAAAATAATTGATTTTGTGTTGCAGAATTATATAAAATTTTTTTTAAATAATTGAATTACTTCGAGAATTTTTATTAAAATAGAAGAGATTGGAAATAATTGAATTGTTTTGAAGAATTTTATTAAAATTTAAAAAAATAATTGAATTATTTCGAAAAATTTAATTAAAATAGTATTAAAAATAATTGAAATCCTGGGAAGAATTTTTGATAATAATTAATTTTTTTTGAGGAATTTAATAAAAATTGTATTGAAAATAATTAAATTATTGTAAACAAATTTTATCAAAGTTTTTTAATATAATTAATTTTCTTTGAAGAATTTAATTAAATTATTTATTTTATTTTATTTAAAAAGTAATTGATTTCTTCCGAATAATTTTCTTGAGAATTGTATTTTCAATTGAATTTCTGTTGAAGTTTTATTTATGAGAATTATTGAATTTTTGTGAAAGATTTTATTAAATATTTTTTGAATAATTGAATTTCTGTTAAAATTTTATTTATGAGAATAATTGAATTTTTGCGAAAGATTTTATTAAATATTTTTTAAATAATTGAATTCTTTTGTAAAGTTTTATTAAAATATAAAGATAACAAGAATAATTAAATTTCAACGAAGAATTTCATTATTTGTGATAATAATTGAAATCTCGTAAAAAATTCACTGAGAATTTTTGAAAATAATTGAATCGGTTTCAAAGAATTTTATTAAAACGTTTGATAATATTTTTTTCTTCTTTAAACTGTTAGCGGATTTAAAGTACTGCAAATTCTCAAATTTACCTTTAACAAGCCAAGGTTGACCCCACTTTGTATTCGGCTGCAATGGAATGTCACCAGTCCACGAAAGATTTGGAATACTCGAAAATCTCAAACGCATTGTCATATTTGAATTATCGCCCAGGACAATCGACGAGGGTTGACTTCTTCCTGGCACAAAATACAAATCCTGAAATTGTCCTGATTTCTCCTTCGATTGTAATTCATATTTAACCAATTTCATTTGAAAATTATCCGTCAATTGATTCGAAATAATAAATTGTCCCGAGAATGTGACTAATTTTTGTGTCGCCGAAATCGAGGACACAGTGATTGTAATCAAAATATCTGAAGAATTTCCAAAATCAACATTCTGCACTCCATCTCTACTGACAGCAAATGGTTTACTCCAAATCCAAGCATTATCTTCCAGCGATATTCTCAACGATTGATTATTAGCGTGCCTCCACGAATAAAAATAACACTCTCTACTCTTCAATAAAATATTATCGTCCGTACCATTCTGACCAAAACGAATCGGAATATTACAATCGTTAGCAATTATAAATCTTGTTATAATAATCGCAGGCTTAGTTTCATCGTCGAGGGCAATCGACCATAAATTCGCAGACACTGCCAAAGTGTGACTTATCGCTGGACTCAACTTCAGAGAAAATGGACTACAAGTCATCGAAACGTCCGTTTTCTCACTGATTGATATTTGTAATTTTTCGTACATATTGTCAATAACTTCTTGAAGTATCAAAAGTCCGTAATCCAAAATATGAACGCGGAGAATTCCACTAATGTCAATGAGAGCGGAACCGTCGAGCCATTTGTTGAAGATGAAAACAGCTTCCTTGTGCTCGACGCACATGAAGCATTGCATTTCGGGAATCATTCCGTTGAGTGTGTATTCGGTGAGTGGTGGTGGAAGATTATCGTAAGCATTCGGAGAAATGTAATTGTACAGAGCTAGATTAATCGAACTGACATTGAGTGCGGCTTGAATGTTTGGAATGATGAGAGAATTAAAATAGGAATCAATTCGTAGGCAGGCAATCAATGCTCGAGTTGGTACTAGAGTTTTCGAAAGGGTTGGATTCGATGCTCCCAAAACAATTCTCCAAACGCTGGCCACTGCACGAGCTGGCGTTTTGTCGGGCAAATCCAAACGATAGCTATCCGTCTCTGACAAGTAGAATTCTACGTATTTTTTATAAGCACCTTGGCTATCGCTCCAATATTCAATCACACAGTGGATTCGATCTTCTGTGTCGTCCTCACTCCACGCCTGAATGTTCAAACAAAATAATAATAATTAGTGGCTTTTGTTTTTTTCTTAAAATTTAAAAATAAAAATTTATCAATAAAAATTGATAAATTTTTCTTTTCAAATGCTATGAATTTAACAAATGAATGAAATTCTAATAATTGAAGATTAAATAATAACAAAAATTAATAATAAAAATTATTTTGAATTAAAAATCATAATTCTATGATTCTATGTCTTTTGTTTTAATTAGTTCAAATTTTTACTAATTCTGGTTTAGAGAATCAATTTTCTAACAGTATTTGTGCAAGAAAAATCTAGAAATTTCAATACATTATTTATGAAAATAATTGAATTTTTGCGAAGAGATTTATTAAAATTATTGAAAATAATTGAATTTTTTTAAAGAATTTCTTTGAATATTTGAAAATAATATTTTTTTTTTAATAATTCCAATTGATAATTTTGAATTTAAGTAATTGAATATTACTAAGAATTTCTTGCAACTTTTTTTTTCTTTCGAGAAGTTTTTTAAAAATTGTACTGAAAATAATTTAATTCCTGCGAAGAAATTTATTATTTATGAAAATAATTCAAACCTTGCGAAGAATTTTATTAACAATTTTTAAATAATATAATTTCAGGAAAGAATTCTATAAAAAGTGTACAGAAAATAATTGAAATCCTGTAAAGCACTTTATAGTTTACAAAAAGAATAAAATAAAAATGAAAAAAAAATTATAAAATTTCAAAAAATACAAATACAATTGTTAAGAAAAAATTTTCTAATTCTTACGAGCAATTTAATTAAAATTGTACTGAAAAAATCGAATTTAATTTTTCTAAAGAATTTTATCAAAACTTTATAAAAATAATTTATTGAAATTATATTGAAAATAGTTGAATTTCTGCGAAAATTTTTATTATTTATAAAAAAAAATGGAATTCTTGCGAAGAGTTTTAATAAAATTATTGAAAATAATTGAGTTTTTTTAAAGAATTTCTTTGAATATTTGAAAATAATGTTTTTTTTAATAATTTTAATTAAAAAATTTTGCAACTAATTGAATTTTATGAAGAATTTCTTACATGCTTTTTTTTAAAAAAATAGTGTTTGTTAATATTTTAAATAAAAATTTGATTGTTAAATTTTAATACAATTTTTTTTGAAAATAATTGAATTCTTTCCAGAATTTTATTCCAAGTTTTTAAAAGAATTGAATTGTTTCGAGAAGTTTATTAAAAATTGTACTGAAAATAATTGAATTCCTGCTAAGAAATTTATTATTTATGAAAATAAATCAAACCTTGCGAAGAATTTCAGTAAAAATTTTTAAATAATATAATTTCTGTAAAGAATTCTATAAAAACTGTACAGAAAATAATTGAAATACTGTAAAGCACTTTAATAATTTACAAAAATAATTAAATAAAAATGTAAAAAACTTATAAAATTTCTAAAAATACAAATATCTACAATTGTTTAGAAAAAATGTTTAATTCTTACGAGTAATTTAATTAAAATTGTACTGAAAAAATCTAATTTAATTTTTCTAAAGAATTTTATCAAAACTTTATGAAAATAATTTATTAAAATTATATTAAAAATAATTGAATTCCTGCGAAAAATTTTATTATTTATCAAAATAATGGAATTCTTGTAAAGAATTAATTATTAACATTTTTGAAAATAATTTTATTGATCAGAAGAAAATTTTAATTCTTTTGAGAAGTTTAGTTTTAATTGTGTTAAAAACAATTGAATTCTTTCGAAGAATTTAAAATAAATTTTTTTAAATAATGGAATTTTCATTCAAATAATTTTACAAAAAATTTTATAAATAATTGAATTCCATCCAAAAATTTTATTGAAATTGTATTGAAAATAATTTAATTCTTGACAAGAATTTTATTAAAATGTTTAAAAATAATTAAACTGTTTCGAAAAAGAATTAAAATTCTTTTAAGGAATTTAGTTAAAATTCGTATAATAAATAATTTAATTTTTTCGACGAATTTAAGAAAAAATTTTAAATAATGTATTTAAAAAAAATAAAATAAATTCAAAAGGTAAATTCTATTGAAAATAAATGAATTTTTGAGAAATGTTTTATTATTTATTAAAAAAATTGAATCCTTGCGAAGAATTTTACTAAAATCTTTGAAAATAATTCAATTATTTCGGATAAATTTGATTAAAATTCTAATGAAAATAATTGAAATTTTTTTAAGAATTTTACCAAAATTTATGAAAATAAGGAAATTCTTTCAAAAAATTTTATTAAAATTTTAAAAATATAATTGAATTTCATCTAAGAATTTTATTGAAACTGAATTGAAAATAATTAAATCCCACCAAAAAATGTTATTTTTTATAAAAATAATTGAATCCCTTCAAAAGAATTTTATTAAACTTTTTAAAAATAATTTAATTGTTTCAAAGAAAATTAAATTTCTTCCGGGCAATTTAGTTAAAATTGCATTGAAAATAATTGAAATCTTCTGAAGAATTTTATCAAAATTTTTTAAAGTAATTGATTTCTTTTAAGAAATTTTATTAAAATTTAAAAAAATAATTGAATTCCATCAAGAACTTTTATTAAAATTTTAAAAAATAATTTAATTTCATCAAGAAATTTTGTTGAGATTGTATTGAAAATAATTGAATTCCTAAGAAGAGTTTTATTATTTATGATAATAATTGAATTCTTGCGAAGAATTTCATTAAAATGTTCGAAATTAATTGAAATGGCATCTAATAATCATCAATAAAAATAGTAATAATTTATAAACCAAGTTATAATGTGATAACAAAAAATTTTGAATAATTACCTCAAAGGGAACCGGAGAAACATGAATCCTTGTAAGAGCTCTTGGATGCGGATACCTCCAAGCCATCGCTTGTTGCGGAAATGTAAAGAATACGACCTAAAAAAATTCCCAAAAATTAAAAATATACCAATTTATTATAAATTATCGCAATGCCAATAAATTGATGATAAATAAAAAGTAAATTACCTGATAGGGTAATGGAAGATCATCAGCAGTCCCATCGACAAACTGAAAGACGCCCGATTTTAAATCATCCTTATAATGCTGCTCAGAAATTGTCGACGATTGTTTCGGCTGTGTTTTATTGTCCGAAGACTGACGAGTGTTTCGACTGAAAAATTCTTGCAAATCAAATAAAACAGTCTTAATTATTTGCAAATGCTGTGGACCACAATTCAAATGAATACTATCGCTGTCAGCTTGTATTTGTATTTGTGGAAATGAATTTACATCCTGCCACGATTCCCAGAGTAAGCATATGGTCACATTACAACACCAGGGATTTAAGAAAACTTTCATATTATCACGAAACGAGCCCGATATCACAAACGAATCTAATGTCACATTTCCATAAATTCTCTCGGGTCTGATGACATTTAATACACTTCCTGCCAATGAAGCTAGACTAATTATTATTTCCGCTCCTGATTCTGATGTGAAGGAAAATACTATTTGTTTTGTGATGAGATTGAAATCGGGTATTGTGTATTTTATTGAACGAGGAGATGATTCCTGGTGAATGTTGGTCAGATCGCTGGAAGACTTTGTGGATAATTTTGTGATACTTTCATTCTCGACGAAACACGCCTTTACCTAGAAAATAATTAATAATAATAATAATTAATAAGAAATAAAAATCCAATCCTTTCTTTATGAGAAAATAATAATACAAAGAAATTAATAAAATTAAAATAATAAATAATATAATAATAAATAAACTAGCGAGAGTAAAATTTTACATCCCATTCTTAGCTACAAAAACTTTCTTTTTGAAATACAATGAAAATTTATTATTTTTTACAAAATATTATTTTAGGAAATATAATTCTTCAAAAATACGACTACATTTAAAAACAATTTTTAAAAGGGAATTAAATTAAACTCTTTCAAAAATATACTTTATTTAAATAATAAAATTTGACAAAACTTTTCATCGCTTCAATTTTTAAAATTATTTTCAGGAATTCAATTATCTTAAAAAAATGGTTAATTACAATTTTTCAAAAACCTAATTTTTTTAGAATTTTTATTTCAAATTATTTAAAACTTTAATAATTTTTTGTTTAACAAATATTTAAAAACTTATTGTTATTTATTTTAATTCAGGGAGGCCACATGTCAGTAAAATCAGGGAAATGTTAGGGAAACAAAATTTTTGCCAGTAAAGTCAGGGAAATGTCAGGAAAAAAATTTTTAGCAGAGAAATTAAGAAAATTGAGACTTTTTTCGATTATTTTCAAAAATTGTGACTTTTTCGACTTTTTTTACAAACATTGCAACAAAATAAAACAATTTTTAGTAAAAAAGTGCAACTTATTTTGATTTTTATAATGCGAAAAATAACTATAAACATTTATTTACATTTTGGACTTATTAAAATTTTTGAGAAATCATGGTCCTTTTTATAATTAAAATTCTTCAGAAATTTGATCATTTTTATTTATATTTTTTAAAAATTCAATTATTATTTTTAAAAAATTTTACCAAATTTTAATTGTTTGGAAATTTTTCAAAATTGGAAAACTATTATCTTTCAAAAATTATTTAATGAAATTCATACCTTCTCGAGGATCGAATTAACTTTTTTTTGCCTCTCCAAGGAAAAGTACATTTTTGTCGGTCGTCCCATGTCGAGGAAGAATTGTGGACTTTTTCCTGGCAACGTTTCGCATTTTATTGTAATAAACGAAGGCGGAATTCCTGTGTCTGGATGACGTTCTCCACTTTTTACTTGAATTATAAACACTTTAAAATCTTCACTAGTTGGCATTGAAGTATAATCTTGACGCTCCTCATTTCCCAATGAAATTGCCATATCGAAACAGGAAAACTGTGAAATATTGTTAATAAATGAAATATTTTTTTAAAAGTTAATTTTAATTTTCTTTTAAAGTTTAAAAAATTCTTTACCTGAATTTTTTGGGTCAAGTGCTGTTGAGAGATGTACAAATTCGGTTGATCGATCATAAAATAAAATAAAAGCTGCTTGTACTGACTGTTATCGTCTTCGAAAATATCTTCGTCTTCCTGAAACCAAATTGTGGGCTTAAAAATACTCAAAAATACCAAAAAACAACTCAAAAAACAATCTTTATAAAAAAATAGAAATAAAAATAGAAAACCGAAGAATTAAAGAATAAGAAGAAAACTAATAACAAGAAACAAAATGATTATAATAATAATAAATAAAAACAAAAAGAGTACATACAGTTGAATAGAGATTATCAAGCGACTTTTGTAGTTCATAACAAATAAAAGTGATTTTTCCACAATTCACTAAAAATTCGAAAGGAGGAAGCGTAACAGCTCCTTGAGTTAATGGCTTCTCCTGAAAAAGAAAAAAATATTGAAAATTTAAAAAGGTATGGTTTTTTTTAAAAAAGTATGGTAAATTTTTTTTCGATAATTAAATTGTAAAATTCTTACAATATTCATAGAATTCATACTCGCTGTTTCAAAATCAAATGACAATTCAACTTCTGATTCATTGGCAATGTTGGTTTTGAGAGGCGAACTCTTGGCATTCGTTGAGCAAGATTTTGCAATTTCAGTGGAAGTGTTTGGTACCCTTAGATCGGAAAATAAATTATTGAATTCGGCATGAAGAGCAGATATTAAACGAATTTGATGCAAATTCATTGTGACTTCAATATCCGTGAGACAATTTATTTCGGCAGCGCTTCCGCACACAATTATTTTCGGTTGAAATATAATCGTTGGTGCAATTATAATACAAAGGTCGAACCTTCGGGAAATGAAAAATATTTTGAATTAATTTCAATCAATTTGTATTTAATGAAATGTAAAAAATTAATTTTAGAAATTAGTGAATTAACTAATTAGAAGAATACTGTTTACCTTGTTATTATCGGAAAAGTAGAAAAGTGAAGTTCCAAACTGCTTCCATTTCCTAATTTATTCCACTCAACTGCCGGATTTTCATGCATTGTGTAAAGATACGATTGAGACATTCTCTGTAAAAATTATTTTCATAAATAAAAGAGAAGAAAAAATTATCTAAATATTATCGACAAACAACTAATAAAATAAATTTAATTATTATTAATTATTATTAATTAATTATTATTATTATTTATTATTATTATTATTATTATTAATTATTATTATTAATTTAATAAATAACTAATTTTTAATTACAAATCAAGTAAATTTAATAAATGTAAATTTAATTTCTGTTAATACCTTCGTAATACTTTGTTGGTAATTTTTCCAAGTAGTCGTATAAGTGGAAATTCCATTAACATTAATTTGATACTGTCTATCCTCGACCGCAGATCCTGGAATGTTCAAAATATTCGCTTGCGCCGCAAGTTGATAAACATCCATGCGTAATGGAATTCTACAAATAGGATTTTCAGCCCGAGGTGAAATTTTAATACCATCTAACTGTTAAAAAAATAATTTTATGAGTTTTATAGAGAGAGAGAGAAAGAGAACTTTTTCCGAAATGAGTATTTAATTATTCAAACCTGAAACATTAGGAGATCGTGCTGTAATCCTTGCAAAATTGTCGTCGAAACTGGAAGCATCAGTCTAATTCCCTTAAAATCCAAATAAACAAGGGGAAGAGTCTCATTTCTTAATTTTGTGATACCAATGAAGGGCGGAATGAAAGCGCTTTCTTGTAAACTTGAATTCTTTGGGATATTATCATGAAAATTTAAAAATGGTTTAACTAATTGCACAAATTTTCCTACCACACTCGGCGGTAAAATAAGATCCAGCATTTGAATCTTTACATCCACTTCAGTAATATAACTACCTGAGAGCTTCATTTCTTCGGCACGAAAGTCCTTCTGTGAAATGGAGAGGAAAATTAAAATCGTAAAATTAACATGAAATAAAATTTAAATTTAAGTAAAAACATTTAATTTAATCAGTTCATCAATCACTTTAAGTAAGAGAAAAGAAAAATACCTTATGGGACTTGTACTGTCTATTCGCACCCCAACGAGTATGAACATTTCCCAATTTTGCCTTTGTTAATGTGAAATTCAAGAATCCCGTGTCTTCGCCTTTCTCAAAATTATCCTCTCGCCCGCACATTAATAAGCCGACGTATTCGCCAAAATCCCAATTTCGATTATTTGGAGCTCTGTGTAGAAAAAAAATAATTTAATTTTACAAATTGTAAACGAAAATATTCAAAATTTTGATAAAATTTTAATTTCTAATTTGTAATATGAATTTAAAAATTAAGGAAAATCTAATTTAAGGCTTTGAAAATTAAAAAATAACAAAAATAAATTTTTTGTGAAAAAAAATGTTTATTCTAATTTTTTTTTAATAATTATGATTTCGAATCTGAAACAATTTAATTCTTGAGTGGAATTTTATTTAAAACTTTTGCAAATAATTAAATTCTTTCAAGGAATTGAACAAAAATTGTGCTAAAATCAATTGAATTCTTTTAAACAATTTTTTGAAATATTTGAAAAAAAATTCAATTCATTGAATGAATTTTATTAAAAAATTTTTAAATAATTGAATTTTATTGGAAATAATTAAATTTCTCAGAAGAATTTTATAACTGATAAAAATAATTGAATTCCTGCGTCGAATTTTATTTAATTTTTTGAAAATAATTGACTTTATTATTTCGAAGAGTTTCATTAAACATTATGAAAATACTTGAATTTCATAAAATAATTTTATTGAAATTCATAAAAATAATTAAATTCTTTTAATTATTTTAAGAATTTTATTTAAAAATCTGAATTTATGTAAAGAATTTTATTATTTTTAAAAATAATTGATTATTTGTCAAGAGTTTTATTATTTTTGAAAATAATTTAATTTTCTTCAAGAATTTTATTATTAGAATAGAATAGGATAATTTTATTAAAGGTTTTAAAAATAATTAAATTCTTTCTAGAAATTTTATAAAAATTGAATTGAAATTAATTGAATTCTTCAAATAAATTTTGTCAAAATTTTTGAAAATAATTGAATACTTTCAAGTAATTTGACCAAAAATTTAAAATTTTAAAAAATACCGCGTTTTGCGCACAAGTTAAATAAGTATTAAAATAAATGTTAAATAAAATAGGAAAATTTCAATTTACCTGGAATAATGAAAAATCGTGGCAGTTGTTATTTTATGAACCAGTTTGAAATAAACAGGTTGTATATCAGCTGATGTTATAATGTCTTCCAATTCCAAAACTAATTTCAAAAGAGCCGAATCAGATTGTTGTGATGTGTAAAATTTAACGATAACTTTTGTTATTGTCCACTGAACCCAAGCGGACAAAGTTAATCCACTTTTTTCTGAAAAATATTGTTATAATGGAAGTATAAAAAATGTTGACTTAAGTGCAATTAGTAAAGTAAGAGAAATATTTTAATGATCCTAAACAAAATTATATTTTATTTAAAAACTTGGTTGTTTGATTCATTAAAAAGAAATACATTTTTTGAATTAAATTACATTTTTTAAATTAAATTATATTTGAATAAATTAAGTCAAATAATTGATAACAATTTTTTTAACGATCAAAGGAAGGTAAAAAGAAATACAATTCGAATAATTTGATTAAATGAAATAAATTAAATTTTGCTTAAATTTTTGCTCTAGAATTTCATACCTTGATTCAAATTATCCTTGGACACAGACACTGTTGACGTTGTCGTTGTATCTTCCGGATAGGCAAATTGCGAAGGACTTGTAGGAGATGGCATAATGAGGAGAGATTCCTGATCATTTTTTACAAGTGACGATGAAGTGTAAATATTTTTCTTCATTTCGACGATATTTTGTAAAGTTCTTGTAATCTTCGATATTATATCTCTTAGAAAAATTATCTGCAATACGAATCAAGTACAAATGGAATTAATTACAAAGAGAATTAATTTTGTCTACTATTAATTTTCCAGTAATTAATTCTGAATTTAATTTAATTTTCAATTTACCTGCTCTTCCGATGCGGAAATAATAATTGGCGAAGTATCGACGTAAATCGATAATTGCATTGACGAGAGTTTACTGTTTAGTTCAGATGAATTTAATTTCGTTGCTAAAGCTATTGTTGCATTGAAGGAAACTTGTTTGATAAAATTTTTCCTCTCTCCCTGCTTCAGAGTGTAACATTGAAAATCTAAAATTTCTAATTTCCAGGGAAAACTTTGATGATCTAAGAGAAAAAAATAAATTTGACATTATTGTTTTTTCAAAGACGAAATGAAAAGTAAAATTATAAATTAAAAAAATATGAAACAAAGAATATAAAACCAAAAAATATAAAACCAAAAACTATAAAACAAAAAATATAAAAAAAAATATAAAACAAAAAAAAATAAGACAAAGAATATAAAACAAAAAATTATTAATAAACAATATTAAAAAAAATTAAAAAATATAAAACAAAATTATTAAATCTGTGTATTTCGGAAAATTAATCTAAAAATTACCAAATATTTAAAAGTTCTTACTGTTTGTCCAAAGCGATTTGGGTAGAATAATTGGCAGGATTTCGAGATGTTGTTTCAAAAGATCAGCTTGAGCACCGGCTGAATTTATAAGCAACATTGGCATTTTTACCACCAATACTTGTAGACTTTCATTATTTCGTATCGCTCGATCTTTTGCCTCTTCGATACCTAAATAATATTAAAAAGTAATTATTTAATTTCCGATTTAATATGAAATCGGATTTAAATTATAAAGACAAAATTAATTAAAATTAATACCGTTGGCATCGATTCCACTCATTGTATTCGTTGGTATATAAATTGTAATATGTCCAACATATCCACTTAACACAAGGCCATGCCACCAAGGATAAAGCTCGATTAATCTTTCCAATAATTTTGGTTTCTCTAAATTCTGAAATTATAAAAATTATTCACTTTATGTAGATTATTTCAAATTTTTCCATTACTTTTTATGGGACAATTTTTCTTCACAAGAATATTAATTATTATTATTAAAACAATAAAATCAATAATTTTTCTAAAAAATTGAACGTTCAAATGAAGGACATTCTTTCTGATAAAATATTTTTCAAAATTCCTTTAATACAAAAAATAATTTTAAAAAAATACAAAAGAGAAGTAAAATAAAAGGAAAAAAATATCGTCGCATTCATTTGAACGTTCGAAATAAGATAAATTGGAAAATAAATATAATTCAGAGATTATTATTTTTAGAAATTAGAAATTCGATAATTAAAATTAGAGAAAATAAAACTGCAGCATACTTTTTACCTCTTGTTTCATACTTTCGTTACTTGGTTGATTTTTTTCAGTCTCATTAATTTTATAAATAGTAGGCGATTTTTCCGTCACATCGTCATGTTTCCTTTTTTCTTTATCAGACGAACTGTGAACACTTTCATGTAGACTAGGAAATTTTCTCTTTTTACTTTCAGTATTTGATGAGGGTTCAGATGTTTGTTGTCTCGTTTCCGGTTTCGCTGAATAAAGTGTATCTAATTTGTAATATTTCACGCGATACTCAAGCCACTGAAGAAGTAAAGGATCTAGACATCCTTTTACCGGTCCTACTTGGAATGACATTACAGTTGGGAATCTTTGATTTTTCGAGTCTTTGGAATATTGTATCACAGCCGATAGAAGAGAATTACACTCCATAGTTCTGTAAAAAAATTTTTTCCAATTTATATTTAAATTAAGTGAATTTTAATTCGATTTTTGAGTTTTCTTTCAATTTAAATTTTCATTCAATTTGAATTTTAATTAAATTTAAAATTTAATTCAATTTGAGTTTTAATTCAATTTAAAATTTAATTCAATTCGAGTTTTCATTCAATTTGAGTTTTAATTCGATTTGAAATTTAATTCGATTTGAAATTTGATTCGATGTGAATTAATAATACAATTTGAATTTCAATATTACAGCTCTTAAAAAAATTAATTAGAAAAATACTGAATATAATGGATTTTTAATTGAAATGAAATACCGTTGATCTTCTACTTCTGGACCCGAAAGAATGAAAGCTTGGTCGGTTTCATTGTGAGCAAAAATTTTAATGGAGCCTACATTGACAATAGTGGAATGAACTGCCAGTGACTTGATATTTCTAAGATTTATATTTTCTAAACACAGTTCAAGATACGTTGGCTCTGAAACAATAAAATAAATAACTATTAAAAAATAATTTCAATAATTACCCTTTTCTTTTTAATTAAGATTCAAAAAATTAAAATTTAGTATTTTCAGAATAATTTTTAAGACTTAAATTGTAACTTTCTTGAAAAAGAAGTACAAAATAAATTTTTTTCTTTAAAATTAAATTTTCAATTCAGGAAAAACTTACTCTTTTCATCGCAAGCGTCATCGAAAAGAGATGAACACACGAGAGCATTGGTCGTATCGTTTGGTTGAAAAACCGACGATATTATAGAACTTGCAACCATAATTTTTGATTTTGTACCAGTTATCGTGATTCCATCAATTTCGAAAGAATAGAAATTATGAATCACATCTAAGCTCGTCCAGTATTGTCGATAGAGTAAAATGGTCATACTAAAATTAACTGTACAAGGCATTATTATTGAAGTATGGCAGGTGGGTTTTAAATAAAGTTGAAAATTTAGCCCCTGCATCTGTAAAAATTAGGTAATTAATTTATTAATTTAATTATTGTAATAGTATTCTTTCTTCGTGCCAAATTTCGAAAATTAGACGAAAATTTAGAAGATTTGCCTCACCAGTCCTTTCACTTCTCTATGACACTGATTAAACATATCTTGAGGTAGATCAGTTTGTTTGGAAGCACACGCAGCAAGTCTAAATGGATAGATTGGTTCTTCCACTTCAATTAAAATTTCATCCCATTCAATTGTTGTGTAAGGATCATCCGAGAGTGCAGGCGTTAGAGGCTCCGTCTGTAATATCAAAATTTTTAATTAATATTTTATTTAATCAATTTATTTTCTTTAACGAAAAAGTTGCCTTTATTCTTCTTTAGTAAAAGAAAACAATTAGACAATTAGAAAAAATTAAATTATTTTTAGAAAATTAATTAAAAATAATTATTATATTAATATTATTAAGAATTTAATATTAAAATTAAAAAATAGAATAAAAATATGTAATTATTACAAAAATAATAGTTTGAATAAGTGATAATTAAAACGCATTAAATACAACTAAATTTCAAATTTGTATTGGAAACTTACTCGAGACTCGACGTATTTTCGCTGTCTTTGCAAACCCGTAATTCGATGATCAGCCAATTGCAATTGAATTGCGCCTCTAATCATAAATAATTTGATTTCCATTTTGGAAATATTTTCTCTTAATGCTTCATATTCCTCTACCGTTACTGGCGGTAATTCATCAATAGTCGGATCTAAAAAATTAAAATAATTCTCCAAATTAAAAAATTTATCAAAACACAATATATTATAAATCATATCACTAATCGATGTCCCTAAAGTTCGGAACGTTCAAATGAACGAAAATATTTTTATTACTTCCTTTAATTTTTATTTTCTTACAAAACATCGTTTTTTCATAATTTAAAAATTTATTTTTAACTAAATAAAAGTTCAATTTGTTTAGTAGTTTAGTTAGTTAGTAATTTAGTTTAGTAATTTTTAACAATATTGAAGAAGAAAAAATACTTTGTTTATTTGAACGTTCAAAACTTTATGATTTTGTAATTTTTACAAATTTTTTTTTTTTTTTGCAATTTTTAATTTTATTGAGCAAAATCATTACCTGGTTTTGGTACAATGTATGGCGCATAATCGTATTTTGAAGCAGCTTGAATTATTGTATCAGCACGATGAAATACACCAGAACTCAAGCGAATCATTAAATCGCCAATGGCAAATCTCACCACTCTGTGTTCTGGAAAATTGCTGCAAAAGTACGAAATTAATTAGAAAACGTACTTTTAATTGAAATAGTTTAAATTTTGCTACTTAATTGCAAAAAATTATACCTGTACTCAAAATTTGCTCCAAATTCTAATAAATCTTCAGGTGTAACGTCTTCTGATAACACCATGTGATGGGCATAATCGATCATAAATGCTGGACACCTCTCTAGCAGTTTCTCCACTTGTTTTTATTTTGATAAAAAAGTTACATATTAATTTTATGTATATTTTGAATATGTTATAGTAAATAATGAATATTATATTTTTATATTCTACTTTTACATTTTTTATGGTTTTACTTAATCTTTTACTTTTTTTACTTTTATGTTTTTTATAATTTAATTTTTTACTTTTCTGTATTTTATTCTTATATTTTTACATACATTTTTATATTTTACACTTTTTTAGGAAAACAATACTTAAATAATTTAAAAAACCTATTCTTTTGTAAAATAAATAGATAAATATTGGAGTTAATTAAAAAGAATGAATCTAGAATACCTGGATGAGAAGAAAGGTGATTTTCAATTCCCTGTTTGTAGATTCTTTTCTTGCCTTTATTTTCTACAGCTTCATCGTCAAAAAGTGTGTCCTTCAAATGATCAATGGTGGCTTTTCCGACCATTAAGTACAAAGGAGGCTAAAAAAGTTTACAAACATTATAAAAAATTAATCCACTTTTCTATTTATAATAATTCTTAATTTTTACCAATTACAATTATATTTTGATACAAAAACTAACATTGAAAATAGTAAATTTTGCTATTAAAAATTGTCATTTCAAGAGCAAATTTTTATAATATTCGTTGTAAGTTTTGTTTTCTTTAATTTTTTTATGAAATAAATTTTATACTTAAAAAAAAATGAAACTGTAACGTATGAATAAAAAAAAATGTTATATTTTTTACTAATCTAGGTGCAAATCTTACCCTAACTCCATCAATAACCTCGGGATGACCACAACTACAAGAACCTCTAGGATACACATTTATGCTTCCAAATCCCATTTGAAAATTAGTCATTGACATTCCTTGAAATAAAGCATCAACGACAGCCCCAGTGAATCTCAAAGATAGAAACGATTTGTACTTAATTTTCCGTGGCTTGTAAAATAATTGTTCCTTGATGCTCTCTGTGACCTAGTGACATTTAAAGATTAAATTAAAATTAAAATTAAAATTAAAATTAAAATTAAAATTATATCAGTTCAAATGAAAAAAAACACTAGTAACAAATAAAGAATTCATTGAAAAAAGGTTTCCCTGTGTGAAAATTTAACAAAATAGAAATACAGTTTCAAAGAAAAGGAAAAATAGGTTTTTTGAATTATTATCCTCGTGATAATATTTTAAGTAAAATACCTTGAAAGTTAGTGTTGCATCATCTATGTAAATTCCAAGGTGAACCGTGTGTCCGGCAAAAGTCAGTTCATGATCATTTGACCAGTCATTATCCCAAGCAACTGGAAAAATAGAAGACATAGTGTTCCATGCCCATCCACCCCAACCGACCACTTCGGTCGAAGCTCCAGATCCAGAATTAGAATCTTCTGTAAATGATAATAAAGAAAATTATTTTAATTTTTAATTAAGAACTTGATAGTTTTTCTGTTTATTTCGACAAAATAATATTATTCATTTTGAACTTTAGACAAAAATGATCGCGAACCTTGCGAGTTGCTATCTTTGTCATCGGCAGAATTCGAGGATTTGTCTTTCTTCTCGGGAAATTGTTTAGTTCTCAATGCCATAAGTAGAGCTGTTAGTCTCAAAAGCATCGGTACTTGCTGTTCAGTTGTACTAAATTCCATTTTTTCACAGTGAAGATCTAATCTCGTGACTGAAGCCCGTTTGGATGTGTTGCTATGATAATTCATTATCATTCGAATCACCATCGAGCATCTGTATAATACAGGATCCTAAAAATTCAGAAAAGAAATTAATTAGTTTCTTAATAAAGACATTTACAATTTTTTTTATTTATTTAGAATTTTAGAGAGTGAATACAAATATTTGCAATTATTTCATTTCGTTACAATTTTAGAGAAAAAAAAATATATTTGCAATTATTTCATGATCCACAAGTTATGAACGTTCAAATAAACGAAATATTTTGTATTAAAAATATTTTCATAAATTACTGATTTGAATTTTAGAAATTAAATACCTGATAAATTTCTATTTTTCCAGAAGTGTCCATTTTGTCTAAGCAAAGAGTCAAATCTTGAATAGTTATAAGTTTTTGTAACATAACTTCATAGCTACTAACGTCTGAAAAAATAAAAAATTAATTTTATCATCGATTCTTAAAATCGCAAATTTCTTTTTTTGTAAACTCACCCGCAAATGCCGGTTCCCATTTGTTGTTAACAGTTTGCATGCTCAAATGTCGGACATTAATACTGAGAACAATGTCCTCTTCAACGTACTTCAAAATTAAATTGTTACATATTATCGTTATGTTATTTATAACTTTTGTTACTATACTCTTAATGTATCCAGGTGGTGTTTCTTCTCTAAAATTCAATTCCATTCAATGTAATACAATAACCATAAATGGAAAAAAAGGAAATAAAAAAAAATTTGGTCATAAGCAATTTTCCATTTTACTTACTGAACAATTTCGCTTTGCCTTTTTTGATAAGATGACGAAGAATTGTCGCTGTGAGAGTCATCTTTAAGTTTTAAAATGCATTCTGAAATACAAAATTTTATTACTTAATTATATTTTTGTTTATTACTTAACTAGCAAATGTTACGCGCGAAACGTGATATTTAATTTATAATTATTATTATGCAAATTACAAAACTTTCTATTTTCAAGTATGAAGTTTTGAATAATTTTAGACTCAAATTTAAAAAAAAATTCAATTATCAACTAATTTACTAATTAATTATTCTTGTTTAATAATTTTAAAAATTTTAATAAAATTCTTCTCAAGAATTCAGTTATTTACAGAAATAATAACATTCTTCGTAAGAATTCAATTATTATAAATAGTAAAATTTTTTGCAAAAATTCAATTATTTTTTAAATAGTAAAATCTTTGCATAAATTCAATTATTTTCAAAAAAATTCCACTAAAGAATTCAATTTTTTTCTTTATTCGATATTAAATATTTCAAAAGAATTCAATTATTTTCTAAAATTTTTATAAATCGTTCGAAACAATTCGATTTTATTTATAAATAGTAAAATTCTTTGCACAAATTCAATTATTTTTAATACAATTTAAAAAACATTTCACGAAAGAATCAATTTGTTTTTTAATTTTTAATAATATTTTTCGAAAACATTCAAATTTTTTATAAATCCTTCGACATAATTCAATTATGTACACGAATAATAAAATTCTTTGCAGAAATTCAATTATATTTAAAACAATTTCATGAAAGAATTCAATTTTCTTCTTAATTCGTTATAAAAAATTTCAATAGAATTTAATTATTTTCTAAAATTTTAATACATTCTTCGAAAAAATTCAATATTATGTTTGTAAATAGTAAAATTCTTTGCAAAAATTCAATTATTTTTTAAGCTTTTAATAAATCCTTCGAAACAATTCAATTATATTTATAGATAATAAAAATCTTTGCAAAAATTCAATTATATTCAAAACAATTTCACGAAAGAATTCAATTTTTTTTTCTTAATTCGTTATACAAAATTTCAAAGGATTCAATTATTTTCAAAAATTTTAATAAAATTCAATAAATAAATGTTTAAAGGAAATTGTTTATAAAATTCAATTATTTTTAAGATTTTTAATTAAAATTTTTAAAGAAACTCCATTATTTTTAATAAAATTCAAAGAAATTCTTCAAAAAGAGTTTAATTAGAATTATAAAAAATTTTAACACATTTCTTCTCGAGAATTCAATTATTTTCCTAAATAATAAAATTCTTCGAAGAAATTCTATTATTATCAAATTTTTTGCAACAATTCGATGATTTTCAATAAATTAATTTTAAAAATGGAAATTAAATAAGAAAATTTATTAAAAAAGTTGGGAAACAAAAAAACAAACAACTAACTTTAAACTGCGAACATATTACCGGAATACAACGAATATTAATATAGATTATATTTTTGTTTATTACTTAATTTATACTAATTGATAATTATTTATTTTTTCAAACAAAGATTATTTATATTTTATTTTCCTCAATTATTTATGAGGGAAAAATAGGAAAAAATAGAAAAAAAGAAGGAAAGAAAAATGTTTCTTACCTATTGTATTAATAGTGACAACAATGGGTTCTGATGTAATTTTAACCCACGGTACATGAATTAACAATTCATGGATATGTCCACTAACGAGGCTAAATGGAAGATTTAATTGCTCCTCTAATACTTCTAATCGCAGATCAAGATTCTGAAAAGATGCATCTCCACCCCATAAGGATACCTAAAATAACAAAAGTAAAAATAATTACAAAATTCATAATAATAATAATATTAATATAAATTTGTGCAAGTATAAATTTTTTACTCAACTAAAATATCTAATCAATAATAATTATAATAATTACCTGCGATTGTTCTGGCTTGAAGTTTTTAACATATTTTTCCACGTAACTCAATATTACTGGAGTTATATACGATTCTAATTTAAACATAGTGAATTTTAAAATAAAGGATCATCCTTTAAATTAGATTTCTCCAATAATTATTAACCATAGCGTCACTGTCAAATGAAAAAATTAAACAACATTAAATAAAAATTAATATTATGGATACAAAACAAATAGATTACTTATCTAAAAGTAAATTTTGTTTTAAAAATAAATATTACCGAAAGAAAATATTAAGTGATAAAAAAAAACTGATAATAGTAGGCGAAATGTAATAAACAATAAATATAAATTCTGTACAACATGTGAATTGTATCAAAATAAATAAAAAACCGAATTAATAAAAAACTATTTTTCGCTTTCTGAAACAAAATTTTAATGTATATTTTAGTTTATTTACAAATTATTTAAACGATTGAAATGATTTTAACAAATTTAAACAATTTAAGCCATTTAAAACGATTTAAACAAATAAGGATAAAAATTATAAATAAAAATTATAGGTTATAATGAATAGTAATGATAATAATGAATGTTTCTATGAAAAATAGAACAAATCTACCTGTCAGTTGTGCACTTTTTTACAATATAAGAAGACTTAATGAAGTGTAACTTTCTAATTAGAAAAAATGTCAATTCATTATTAATTACAAAAGATTTTCAATATTTTTTAAATCCACACACCACCACATCAACATATGTCATTTGGCTGACCAAATTGTATTGCAATTTCACTGGAAAAGTGGAAATGTACTTTACTAAAACCAGCCAATCGCAATTCAAGGATGACAGGAAAGAACCAATAGGAATTCAGAAAAATCAGCTGATTAGGTGACAATACAATTTGTACACATTTTAGTATGGTTGGCGTTTAACGTCAAACTTTTTTTTTTGTTTAAATAGTTTAATAAGATAAGTTTAATAGATTATAAATGTGTTGTATATATGTTATTCAAACAGTATTCCAAATACCTTTAATTACTTAAAAGTGTTTTAAGTAAATGTATGGTAAATGTGCCTGATATAAAACTTTCCATTTAAACGATTTGAACGCCCATTTAAGAACCTAACCTTAAAAACAAGACTGACTCATTTTGTTCATTTTATTAATGTTATAATATCTTTTACACACGTATCGCGCTTATTTGTTGATGAGGAAAAATATACGTGGCATATCTCGATACACAGTCCTCAGTGATTATATTTTTCAAGAGGAGGTGAGTTACTGGACATTTTTTGAATTTTTTAAAAACTTTTTTACATTTTCAATTTGTATACATTTGCATGGATATGTGTTTTTTTTAAATGTTTCGGTTGAATATTTGTTAAAAGATGATTAATTTGCACTAGATTGTGTATTTATTAGATAATCTTAAAGAGTTCTGTAACGAATCTATACTTAAAAATGAGTTTTGTTACATCATTTTTTATATACAAAGGACTTGAAATAGTGTATATATTTTGTGCTAATTATTATTATTGTGGAATATCCTTTTTTATAAATGTTTTGTTTTACTATAAGATATATTTATAAAAAAATACTTTTTATTTTTAGGAGAAATTTATAATATTAATAATAATAAATAGTAATTAATAATTAATAATAAGAAATAATAATTAATACATTTATTTATATGAATGTTTTTCTTTTGTAAATTCGGAAGTTCTCTATCTGTTTTTGTAGAATTCGTAAAGGTTTCAAAATTTTTTAAGCATTAATTTCTAAACATTTTTTCACGTTGACAGATCTTCACATAATGCATGAGAAGAGGAAAAAATTAAGTCCCATGAAAGCTTTAATTCTTGTCGGGGGTTATGGAACGAGACTTCGTCCATTAACTCTCAGTCGTCCGAAGCCACTCATTGAATTTGCAAATAAACCAATGTTGCTGCATCAAATTGAAGCTCTGGTGAGTTTTTCGTTTAATTTCAATAAACTAATTTTGTAATTTTATAATTTCTTTCTATTTAATTTAATTTAATTTAAATTAATTTGGTTTCGGTCTGCCGAACAGTAGCATTTAATTCGAGAATACTTCACTAATTGAAAATAATTTTCAGGTTGAAATAAATGTGACTGAAGTTATTTTGGCAGTGTCATATCGTGCCGAACAAATGGAAAAGGAGCTGGAGCAGGAAGCTGTAAAATTGGGTGTTAATTTAATATTTTCTCACGAGACAGAGCCCTTGGGTACAGCTGGACCATTGGCACTTGCTGCTCAACATCTACGAAATAGCGACGAACCATTTTTTGTACTGAATTCGGATATTATTTGCGATTTTCCATTTAAACAACTTCTTCAATTTCACAAAAATCATGAACGCGAGGGAACAATTGTCGTTACTAAAGTTGAAGAACCCTCTAAATATGGAGTTGTCTTGTACGATGAGGCGGGAAAAATCGACAGTTTCATTGAGAAACCACAGGAATTTATTTCAAATAAAATAAATGCAGGTGAGAATTTAAATAGTTTTGGGCTTGAATAAATAGAAGACAATATTTTTCTTTTATTGCTCAATATATTATTTTATTGATGAATGTAAAATAAAAAAAATGTACCTTAAGTTACGAATGTTCAAATGAACGACAATTTTTTCTACTTCTTTTTAATTTGTATTTTATGGAATTACATACAAAAATTATTTTGTAAATTAAAAAATTAATTCTTAACTAAGTTAATGTTTCATTTACATTATTATATCATTTCAGTAGAATAATTTTAGAAAAGGTTTAAAAAGAAAAAAAAAATTGTTTCATTTGAACGTAAAAACTTTAAAAAAAAATTTACACCTGCTCTTCTTTTTAGGAATATACATTTTCAATCCAAGCGTTTTGAAAAGAATAGAACTTCGTCCCATGAGCATAGAAAAAGAAGTCTTTCCACACATGGCCAACGACGGCGAATTATATGCAATGGACTTAACAGGATTCTGGATGGATGTTGGTCAACCAAAAGATTTCCTTAAAGGTGCATATTTTTTTATAAAAATTTTGAAATATTTAGTTATACTTAGTTTTTAAATTAAATTATTCGTCAAATTATTAATTAAATTATTGATAAAACTATTAATTAAATTATTGATCAAACTATTAATTAAATTATTGATCAAACTATTAATTAAATTATTAATTAAACTATTAACTAAATTTTGAATTAAACTAATTATTAAAAGTTATCACTAAAATAAAATTTTGAAATATTTTTCTAAATGAGTCTTTTTTTAAGCAGTTAATTGGTTTTAAATATTTTTTGAAAATATTAATATTACAATGCAATATTTTTCAACAGGAATGGGTCTGTATCTCACGTCGTTGAGACAAAAGACACCGGAAAAATTGTATTCCGGTCCAGGAGTGATTGGAAATGTTTTGGTTGATCCAACAGCGACAATCGGGAAAGATTGTCGAATTGGTCCGAACGTGACAATTGGTCCAGGTGTTACAATAGCAGACGGATGCTGTGTAAAGAAAACAACAATTCTCGGATCTGCAACAGTTAAAGAACACTCATGGCTTGACAGGTGATTATTTTTCTGTTTATATGTTTTGAATTTTTAAATTTAATAAAATTCTATACTGAAATTAAATTATTATAAAGTATTTTATCAAAATTTTAAGAAAATACATCATTGAATTTTTTTCAAGAAATTTCATTAAACTTTCTAAAAATAATTAAATTCTTGCAAAGAATTTTACTAAAGTTTCTGAAAATTGTATTCTTATGAACAAATTTTATCAAAAATGTAGAAAACAATATTGAATTCGTTCAAAGAATTTTGTAAAAATTGTAATGAAAATAACTAAATTGTTTCCATGAATTTTATTACAATTTTTCAAAATAATGAAATTCTTTGATGGAATTTATTTTAAACTTGTATTGAAAATAATTGAATCATATCGAGAAATTTTTTTTAAATTATAATGAAAATAATTGAATCATATCGAGAAATTTTTTTAAAATTGTAATGAAAATAATTTAATTTCTGGGGAGACTTTTATTTTTTAAACAAATTAATTGAAATTCTTTAAAGAATTTCATCAACATTTTTTAAAATAATTGAATTCTTGCAAATAATTTTATTAAATTTCTTGAAAATAATTGTATATAGAATTTTATTAAAATTTCTATAAAGAATTGAATTGTTTTCACGAATTTCATTAAAAATTTTCAAAATAATTGAATTTATCGGTGGAATTTATTTTGAATCGCATTGAAAATAATTGAATCATATCCAGAAATTTAATTAAAATTGTAATGAAAATAATTGAATTTCTGTGGAGAATTCTATTATTTAAATAAATTAATTGAAATTCTTTAAAGAATTTCATCAACATTTTTGGAAAATGTTAAGAATTTTTGCATTTTATTTATTTTTAAATTGTATTGAAAATAATTAAATCCTATCGAGAAATTTTATTAAGATTGTAATGAAAGTAATTGAATTTCTGCAGAGAATTTTATTATTCAAACAAATTAATTGAATTCCTGTAAAGAATTTTATCAACATTTTTGGAAATTTTATTAAAATTTGTAAAAAGAATTGAATTGTTTATTTTCAAACTAATGAAATTCTTCGGTGGAATTAATTTTAATTTGTATTGAAAATAATTAAATTTCTACGGCGAATTTTATTATTTAAACAAATTAAATGCATGTCTGTAAAAAATTCTATCATCATTTTTGGAAAATAATAAGAATTCTTGCATATAATTTTATTCAATTTTTTGAAATTAATTGTTGTATAGAAATTTATTACAATTTCTAAAAAGAATTGAATATTTCGAAGAATTTTGTTAAAAACTTTTGAAAATAATTCAATTCTTTTAAGAAATTCAAAAACTAAAAAGAAAAATTAAAAAAAAAAAAAAAATTAAAACTGAATTTTTCTAAAAAAATTGAATCAAAATTTTTGAAAATAATTTAATTATTTAAAGAAATTTTATTAAAATGTTTAAAAATAATTGAATTCTTGCAAAAAAGTTCATTAAAATCTTTGAAAATAATTTTATTCTTACGAAGAAAATTAAAATTCTTTCCAGGAATTTTAATTAAATTGTATTAAAAATAATTAAATTCCTGCGAAGTTTAGTATTTATGAAAATATTTGAAATTTTACGAACCAGTTTATTAAAATTTTTGAAAATAATTGAGTTATTTTAAAGAACTTTATTCATACTTTAGAAAATAATAAACAATAATAATTAATTAGTAAATAAGGGAAATTTTGTTTATTTCTTATCTTTTTTTATTGTAAAGATAAATAATAATAATTATATTATTATTATTTTAATTACAGTTGTATCATAGGATGGAGAAGTATCGTTGGCCGATGGGTGAGAATGGAAGGTACGACAGTTTTGGGTGAAGACGTTATCGTAAAAGATGAATTATACATAAACGGAGGTCAAGTATTACCACATAAAAATATCGCTGTTTCGGTTCCAGAACCGCAAATTATAATGTGAAATAATTATCGCAATATTAGGTAAAAACTTTACTGACTGATATTTATTATTAAAGTTTGTAAATACCATTTAACACTTACTTTAATATATCGACATTAAATCAATAAAAATAAATAAAAATATGTATTAATAATATCAGTTAAAAAATATATTTCACTTATTTCTATTTTACGTAATTTGTACATCTAACAGCGATTTGAAGAAAATGGAATTTTTTATTTTCTATAAAAATAAAAACAAAATAGTAAAAAATAATGTGCATTCCGCAATTTATTTACATTGTATTTACCAGTGATTTGTATCACAAACAATGCTCAACATCGTCTCAGACAATGCTTGGTTCCTTTGAGAACCTGTACCCCACCGACTAGGCTCAAACTCATCATGATTATTCGACACCGTCTTACACCGTGAGAAGGTGGGGTCACAATCTGTCGGTATTTCGATTCACGCACACAACGTTTATGTGCGCAAACAGAGCCTACTTGTCACGTTCAAATACATGCAAGCTCTGCATACATGCTCGGGAATTTTATTTTCAACTCCTCATGACAAAGTGCAGACAGCTTTTTATCGCCGCCTGACATACCTTGAAATGTCCCGAACTGAGAGTTGTCAAGCCTTTGCAGACCGATAAATGTTGTAAACGCAGATTTTGAACTTCAAAACATCCAAAACTCTACTGAACACATCAGACTCCGCTAGACTTTCCGACGATTAGATATGCGAATCATCGCTCTTATATATTAACTTGGTCCTCGATTCACCACTTGCGAGAGAAATGTGAAATACGTGTGTTATACGCTCCTCTCCTGATAGAAGCAACACAATTGGATACTTGTTACCGCGCAAATTCGAAAGCAACCAATGACAGCATTGGAGAAAGGCAGATGGAGATGTTGTAGATGGAGCTGTGGTTGTCCGATTGTTGGCGCTAACTTTTAAATATGCTGATTACCTTTTTTTAAATCTACTAAATCCTGCTATTTACTACTTTTTTTTACCTTATGCTACTATTAGGGTACTTTTTTTAAATTTCAGCAACTAAAAAGCTACTATTTCTGTTTTTTCTTTTTTTTTTGAGAATTTCCATTACTTTAAATCGGCTAATTACTAGAGATCAAAGAACTATTCACAAAAATTATAATAAAATTCTTTAAAACGATTCAATTATTTAAACAATAAACTTTTCATAGGTATTACATTATTTTAGAATAGCATTTTCAAAAAGATCAATTATTTAACAAAATTTTTATACAAATTTTTCACAAATAATTCAATTTTTCTTTCACTAATAATAAACATTTTTCATGGACACACTAAAAAAAAAAGTTTAAAAATAGTAAAATAATGTTCACAATCTTCATATACATTCAGCAAATTGATTTATTTATTCCGGTCGTAAAAATCGATCTATATTCTCCTTTTTGCAATTGTACTCCGAAGGACATTGTCCTCCTGTACCGTATTCTATCGCTTTTCGAAAATCTGCCATTTTTCTCTCATATTTTTCGTTCAATTTCGAAGTTCTAGAAAGAAAAATACATTATGTCAATAATTTTTTGCTTTAGTGGAGATTAATGTATTTTCTAAAAATAAAATACAATATTCATATAAAATTATATAGTGAATTAAAAATTAAACAAAAACTTACTGAGGCATTAATTTCATAGCTTGTAAAATCATTTCAGCAGCTCCTAAATATTCTTTTGCGGTTTGTGGAACTTCACAAGCTGCTCGATACAAACAGGTGTCGCCAATTAGAAAACCAACAGCTAAAGCAACTTCTCCCTCTGATACCATATCTAATTTGGAAAAAATTACAATTTATCAAATAATTAATATTCAATAATTTATTTGGAATCGTTCACAATTATTACTTAACGAAAATTTGGAAAATTCAAAATCTCCCGCCCCTTTTTTGCAAATCTCTGAACCCCCCCAACCCCAACAGGCCTGTGACGTAACATGTGAATGATCCCTTATAGTAATCAATTAATCATTAAATTCAATTCAATTACCTTCCTCTAAACCACGAGCATTGACATTATTATTGAAATTATTATGTCCCCCTAAATATCCAGCACCATAAACGACAGCCTTTAGAACTAGTAGAAGCAATAAACTTGAAAGATTTAAGTTGAGAACCTAAAATTAATTTTTGTCAAATCGTGAAAATTTTTGTCGATTATTCTTATAATTAACTATTTAATATGATAAACATTGCAATTTTTCAATATATCTACATAATATATTTCAATTGTGGTAAAATTAGTTCCATTTAGCGATGTCTAGAAAAAGTTTTGCATCAGTCATAGAAAGTGTGCATTACGCGTAAGTCTGTCTCACTCTAACTCATGGGCTGCCATTGGCAATGTGCGCGCGCTTCCATTGCTCGTCAGTCGGTAACAGTCCTTTCCGTCGGTCACATGTACCGATTTTTCATAATATTTCAATCAAATATTCAAGTTTTTAGTAATCACAGTGAATTATTGATCGGGATTGTGAATCGAACAAGTGATAATAAGTATTTTATGCAATCGTTACTGCGCTACATTCGTGTTCAACAATCGGGTAACATAACCTCAAAATGTTTGACAAAAGTAGTTTTGTCCGCTCGGTCCGCTCCGTAATAACTGTCTTTTATATCATTCGAAAAGTTTGTAATCGTAGTAAATTATTAATCGGGTTTAAGCAATTGATTCGGGTAAATAATTTAGTAAGTGCGGTAAATGTCTTTTGAGCGTAATAAGTGTTAAATATGAGTAAAATTGATAATTCACAATCGGAGTTCGGACAAGATAATAAAAAATTTGAGATGATAGATAAATTTGACCGGGTGCGTAACAAATAATTTATATTTACTATCGCTTGAAACGTAAAATTTTCGTTAATCGTCGTGTATTATTTATCGGGAAATAACAAAGTGAATCGAAAAAGTGTGATAGTGAGTGCTATGGATCTCAAACAAGGATTAAATACTCATTCAAAATCTCCAACGACCAATCGGACAAAGGAACGCAAAATTACTCAACAATAAAGGTAATTTAAATTAAAGTTTACATCGCCCTTTCGTTTACACTAGTTCTGAAAAGTGCTAAAAGAGGGTGAATGACAAAAGTGTTTACGAAGTTGAAGTCCACGACGTTGATCAACGAAAAAGGTTTTTTAATTTATTCAAATATTATATTTTTGTAAAATATACAACAACTATTATTATTAATATATAAATAAAACTCCCTTTTTAATACATTTTTTTGACAGTATTGTTGCTTTATTCTTTTTTTCTATTAATTAACACTTATTAAAAAAACTTTTTTCGTTGATAAACGTTGTGGACTTCAACTTTGTAGCGTTTTCTGTCGAATTCAGTCGTCAGTCCTTCTATTTTCGGTGCTGAAACTTGGAAAATTAGTCGGAAAATATTTTCTTCTGTGTGCTTGGTGCAATATTTCACTACATTGTGTATAATTTTAAATTAATTATATATATATATTAAAGAATAAATTATCTCTCCAAAATAGATTATTCGTTACAAACGTAAATAAATAAACATAAAAAGTTATTTATTTCCAAAAAAATTTTACCTGACTTGTCGATGCGGATCTTTGAACCAATTCTTTTGCAATATCAACTAACATCGTTCCGGCTGCATTTTTTCTATCCCGTTCGATATTTATCTCCCAATTGCTCATTGCAAGAACACTACTGATTATTATTGGAAAAATTACCAAATATTTTATATATATCGTCATAGTTTAAAGAAAGAAAACTTGTAAATTTTTTTATTTTATTTATTTTTTTTGTTCTTTTGAAGATGATTGACACAGTGCAAATTGAAGAATAAAAGTCTTAAGGACGTGTCGTCATATTTAAGGTGACTTTGAATACAGTAAAACGCATTCATGTGCATCAAACGGTGGATTGTTTTTTCTTGGTTTTCTCTATTGTGACGACTAAGCATGTAATGATTTATATTAACAACTCTCATTGTTATAACGTGTGTGTCTCGTGCACAAAAATAATTTTCTGAATTTAACGGAAAAAAGTGGTGAAAGTCTGTCATTTAAATTATAACTTTTACTTTCGTACAATTAATGTGTGCAATAATTGAAAAGCAAAATCACTTTTATCGATATTACATTGTAAAAAGAAGGATATAAATATGGAAATGAATAATTTGATGATGTAAGGATAATTTGTTTCACTACAATAATTATAGGAAAGATTTATAAAAAAAGTAAAAATAAATTCGTTCAATCGAGTGTTAAAAACTTTAGGAAAATTTGGAATTATAAATTTCACATTTATAATCAACGATTGGAAGAAAAAAAATCATTTTACAGAAAAAATTATAATATTTTTTGTTTTCAAATTTTTTCTGTTAAATATAAGTCAATGAAGAAATATCGCAAAAATTTTTATAGGACAAAAATTTGAGTAGAAAATATTTTTTCTTCTAAATTATTGATTATGAACGTATTGAGAACTTCACCAGCGAATGAGTGAAGTAGCTTATTTAATATTGAAATACTATATCGATCAAGGAATCAATAAATATGTCTTTTCTTTCAAATTTTCTAAATTCTAGACTGAGACAAAAATTTTTTTTAGTAAAAAATTATGTAGTCAGTTAAAAAAATACCTTTGAATTAAACATATTTTATAATTGAATTAAACGTTATTTTTATTGAATAAAACTTATTGTGTATTGAATCAAAATTATGTTTAATTCAAAAATAATTTTTGACTTATAACAAAGACAATTATGATTCATTTAAATATATTTTTTTCTTAGTGTACTTTCTTTATATGCCCTTCAAATTTTGAACGTTTAAATGAACGTTAATTTTATTTTTAAAAAATGTCCCTGAATTTATCGTCGACGCTTAGCGTGGAAAATTATTATTGGGCATTTTAGATATGAAAATGGCTCTAATTTCACTTCTTTTATTCAATTTGGGAATTAAAAAGCCACCAGGACAATTTTTTAATTATATAAAACCTTTAAAACAATTGTTTCACTTTTTCGATTTTGTAGAAAAAAAATTGTTTTTGATTTTCAATGTCAACGCTAACTTCAGGAATCTAAAGAATATTTTTTCTTTATATTATAGAAAAATTAATAGTTAACAAAATAGGTTTTGAATTAAAAAATTAAAATTTTTTTATTTAGTATAGTAATTTTTGAAAATACTTATTTTAAAAGAAAAAACTTTTTTTTTCATTTGAACCTTCAAAACTTTAGGAAAATTTTCCTCTATAATTTCTAAAGCTAAATCAGTCAATTTAACTGATTTAGATTTATGTCCATATAGTTGGCATTTACGCTAATCATTCAATCTTTTAATCATATAATCATTCAATCTTTCAATCATTCAATCATTCAATCTTTCAATCATTCAATCTTTCAATCTCTCAATCTCACAATCTCAATCTCTCAATCCCAATCTCTCAATCATTCAATCTTTTAATTCCAATCTCTCAATCTCAATATTAATCTCTATATTAATCTCAATATAAATTTCAATCTCGGTAAACTGCCATAAAGGCAGTTCTGGACAACTGCCGTAAAAAGACTTTTTATGGCAGCTAACTGGCTTAAAATAGTATATTGTGCAATAAGTACAGAAAGAAGCTGTTTTCCGACAAGTGCAAAGTTTGCTGCCCCGAGCGAAGCGAGGGCAGTAATTTGCACGAAGTCGGAATATCTTCTTTCGTACGTGTTGCACACAGTACTTTGTGCAACACCTGTTTACCGAAAAAAGTAATTTTTATACTTTTCTAATCAATAAATATAGTTTTATGTTGATTATAGTGTATATTATACTGTTTACAGAAAAGTGTGCAGGAAAGTACACTTTCCTGCACAATGTGCGGAAAAGTAATCAAAAGTGTGCAGGAAAGTACACTTTCCTGCACAGTGTGCGGAAAAGTAATCAAAAGTGTGCAGGAAAGTACACTTTCCTGCACAATGTGCGGAAAAGTAATCAAAAGTGTGCAGGAAAGTACACTTTCCTGCACAGTGTGCGAAAAAGTAATCAAAAGTGTGCAGGAAAGTACAGTTTCCTGCACAGTGTGCGGAAAAGTAATTAAAAGTGCGCAGGAAAGTACACTTTCCTGCACACTTTTAAATGTGCAGAAATTGACCACTTTGTGCTGCATTTATGTTAAAGAAAAGTAGCTCTTTTCCAGCAGGTGTTGCACAAAGACTTTTTACGGCAGTTAGCTGACATAAAAAGTCTTTTTACGGCAGTTGTCCAGAACTGCTTGAAAAAGCGCTACTTTATTTGCCCAAAACAGGTCCCAAAAAGACACTTTTTCATGTCTATGGCGAAAATAGAATATTGTGCAACGAGTGGAGAAAAAGGGCGATTTCTCGCGAGCTGAAGTTTGCTGCTCGAGCGTAGCGAGTGCAGCAATCAAGCGAGCGAAAATCGTTTTTCTCCACGAATTAATTAATTAATTTTTATTTATAAGATTTTTGTGGTTATAACAATGTTTATAATTAATATTTCAAAAAGTGTAACTCACTAATGTATTACATTTTTAATAATTCAAAGCGAAAAAACTCTTTATGATTTGGTTATTGTTACGTAAGAACATAATTTACGTAAATTACGTAAGAATACAACTTACGTACTTTACGTAAGAACATAACTGACGTAATTTACGCAAGAACATAACTTACGTATTTTACGTAAGAACATAACTTACGTATTTGGGTATGTTACGTTACTTACGTAAATTGCGTACCTTGCGTAAACTATGTAAGTCATACCTTTAGTTCAGTTACGTAAGTTACATTAATATTAACAATTTAAGAGGAAAACACAAATAATTCTATTTTTCTTCCAGTCATTAAACTCATTTCTCCACTGGCCAAACCACCAGTGGAGAAAAGTAGTACTTTCCTCCACTGGCCAACCACCAGTGGAGGAAAGTAGCACTTTCCTCCACTGGTGCCTAGCGTACAATAGTTCAATTGAAGGGCTACATAAAATAAGGGGACGAACGCGAGGCTTGGAAGGGATACTACCAGTCAGGTAGCAGTGACAAGCCTTGAGCCGCTCGCTGCTACCTGACTGATATTATCCCTTTCAACCACGCGTTCGTCCCCTTATTTTATGTAGCCCTTCAATTCCACTGCAGGCGTTGGACAAAATATTTTGTTCAACACCTGCTGGAAAAGAGATACATTTCTTTAACATAAATTTTAATTACTTTTCCGCACACTGTGCCGGAAACTGTACTTTCCTGCACACTTTTGATTACTTTTCCGCACGCTGTGCAGGAAAGTGTACTTTCCTGCACACTTTTCTGCAAACAGTATAATCAACATAAAACTATATTTATTGATTAGAAAAGTATAAAAATTACTTTTTCGGTAAACAGGTATTGCACAAAGTACTGTGTGCAACACGTACGAAAGAAGATTATCCGACTTCGTGCAAATTGCTCCCATCGCTTCGCTCGGAGCAGCAAACTTTGCACTCGTCGGAAAACAGCTTCTTTCTGTACTTGTTGCACAATATACTATTTTGTGCTTTTATATCAGTTACAGTTATGTTTAAATGTTGTCAAAAAATACCGTTCATTTAAACGGTCAGAACTTTTTTGGATCATATACTACATTATTTTCACGAAAAACACTGAAAAAATCAGGTCTCACATTGAGCTGGAAACTTTGATTGAAACTTTTTTTTTAAAAATAATGCAGCACTTTTCAGATGGTGTTATTTTAACACATTTTTTGTGTTATTTTAACCCCATTTAAAATGTATATTAATTTAACACTTTCTAGCGTTAATTTAACACGCTCTAGTGTTATTTTAACACCAATGAAGTGTTAAATCACACAGTGTCGGTTAAAAATGTTGCGTGTTGTTTTAACACTACTTTTAGTGTTAAAATAACACTTCTTTTTTCCTGTGTGCACACTTTTAACTACTTTGCTGCTCTCTAAATCTGAGTCAGTGAAATTCCACTAAAAATCAGTGAAATTTGACTGAGAATCAGTGACTCTATTCTCGCGATTTGAATCAGTGATTTGAATCCGTCGAATTTCACTGAAAATCAGTTAAAAATAACTGAAATTTCAGTCATTTTCCACTGATTCGCCAATTAAAAAACTACTAAAAATTTCTGTCACACATATTGAAAATTTCAGTTATTTTTTAATTGACTGAAATTTCAATCATTTTTAACTGATCTTCAGTGAAATTTCACTGAGTCAAATCGCGAGAATAGAGTCACTGATTCTCAGTCAAATTTCACTGATTCAGTTTTAGAGAGTATACTTTTTTTATACAGTATATAATATACACTATAATCAATATAAAATTACATTCATTCATTAAAACAGTATAAAAATGACGTTTTTGGTAAACAGGTGTTACCAAAGCATTGTGTACACCTCATGTGGAAATTAGATTTCCCGACAAGTTTACTTTAACAAACAAACTCGTCGAAAAACGGCTTCTTTTCGCACTCGGTGTACAATGTACTATTTTTTCTCATTTGGTTGTTTCAACCAAAGTTTGGTTACAACAACCAACATTTATATTTTGATAGAAAAGAAAACTGCTTGATTAAATATCAATTATCAACCAAACGTTTTCTGTTAATACTAAACTTTTTTTCTCAGTGTATAAAAGGCTCAAAATAATAACAGTGCTTGAATTAATTCAGTAAATTGAATGTTGTATTAAAACTATAAATACGACGTTAAAAAAAAATTATAATATAATATGATTCTTACATTAAAGTGTTTAGATATAGTATATTTCGTAACGAGTGCGAGCAGTTGCCAATTTTTGAATGAGCACTTTTGTGGAACGAACAGTTTGTTTTAAAAGAAGTGCTCGTTCAAAAATTGGCAACTCCTCGCACTAGTTACGAACGATATTTTTCATAACAAGGTGCAAAAAAAGTGCCCTTTTTAGCACCGCGTTATGAAAAATATATTTTTGATTTGTCTGCAGGGGAAAAATGATATTTAGTGAGGTGTATGAAGTTGGCGTCGACGCTTAGCGTGGCAAATTATTATGTTTTCAGAGATAAAAATTTCACTAATTTAACTTCTTCTATTCGACTATAGAGTTAAATTATTTTTTTGGGCACTTTTATAATACAAAATTTTCGAAAAGATGATTTTTTTTTTCAATTTTGCGACTTTCTTCGACGCTCAGCGTTGACGCCAATTCAAGGTGCTGCCATTTGGTCCCTGAAGTTGACGTAGACGCTCAGCATCGAAAACTATTTTTTTCTTATTTTAGTGATAAAATTTTAACTAATTTCACTTCCTTCAATCATCTAAGAAAATTTTGAAAGTACTTCTTAACCTCAAACCTTGGGAAAAAGTTTCATCGTGAAAAACATGTTTTTCGATGCTCAGCGTCGACGCTAACTTCAGGGACCTCTGCCATTTATGTATATATGGAAATAACTATTTCTAATGATATTCATGCATTACGTATTATTTTAGAGTGCAATATTTACAAGTGCTCTCGGAAATTTTAACTACTATTTAACTTAATTTGGTTTTTTGTTTAAAAAAAATACTTTTTTCTCTTTATAACGATACATGAACGTCAGTGACACTCACAACGTTTATGATCAACGATTAAAATAAATAGTGCATTGTGCACCTAGTGCGAAAAAGAGCCGTTTTTCTCACGGTGTGCAGATTGTACTTTCTGTAACACCTGTTTGGCAAAAACGGTATTTTTATACTGTATTAATAAATACATGTAATTTTATTTTAATTATAGTGTATTTATTATGATGAATACAGAAAAGTATGCAGAAAAATTTACTATTTTTCTGATAGTGTGCAGAAATTAACAACTTTGTGCTGTATTTATAATTTTATATTAAAGAAAACTGACACAAAAATTCTATTAACAAATAGTAAAATTTCTCAAATGTTTAAAAATCTCCATGGACGACTTTTCTCTTTTTTGATTAGTAAAATATTACTAGTTTGTTTAGGTAGAATTTAACTAATTTCTAGTCATCTAATTAATTAAATGAATAAGTGATTTAGTGAAACTGTTTTATCAACTTTTAATAAAAGAGTTCTACTAATTGTTAGTAGAATAATTACTATATCATTTGGTTGACGACTTTTTATCATTTTATTAGTAGTTTTCTACTAAATTCAGATTTATAGAATACTAATTAAATTATTAGTAATTAAATTAGTATTCAATTAATTTTCTCAATTTAATTAATTAGTAATACGTTAGCATCTATACTTATAAACAAAAGTTGCAATTATAAAATAATTGCATAATAGTATCTATCATATTATCTTCTAAACTTATGAACCATGTGAACATATTAATCTTAGTGCAGTATTTACAAGTGCTCCTGATCATTTTAACTTATTATTTTAATTTATTAGTATATTTTGTTTTTAAAAATATTCTTGTTTTTTAATGATATTTTGTTACAGTTGCAAAATTATTTTATTACTTATGTAATAAAATAATAAGATTTTTTTTAGGTGAAAGGGATCTTATAAGCGACAAAGAATTATAGGTTATGTTTAGGAAAGTTTTTGCTTAATTTAAGATTCATTTTTAATAATCTAAAGTTATAAACAACTTTTATTAACTAATTTATATACTAAATAATAAATACAAATTGTTTTTAACTTCGGTTATTTAAAAATGAATCTTAGATTAAGAAAAAACTTTTGTAAACATAACCTATAATTTTTTGTCGCGTAAGGTCTATTTCACCGAAAAGCTGTAGAACTTTAGGGATACGTTATTCAAAACTTTTAAATAATTGTGCAATATTTGTGACGCGTTCCCAAGAAAGGTACCTAAGAAGCAAACGAATTATAGGTTGGGTTCGAGTAAAATTTATCTTGATTAAAATTTTTTTTATTTTTACTCAAAAAATTTAAAACATAACCTCAAATTTTTTGCTTCTTAGGTACCTTTCTTGGGAGCGCGTCACATTTAATTTTATTAAATATAGTACGCATAATTACTTATTCTAATGATTATTCTAAAAAATGGATAAAAATATCCATCGTATTTTGTATTACTAATATTTTATATACTATATAAGTGCTCTCTTATACTCAAATTTTATTATTAAAAAAATTCTTTTCTATAAATTAAACTTTATGTATAAAGGAAATTATTATTTTTTAAGCAGTTAATTTGTTCTTTTTGATTTATACATTGCAAATATTTTTTCATTTTTTCTGCATAAAGTTTCATAAAGAGAAAAAGATTTTCAATAATTATATATTAGTGCGTAATATAATAAGTGCGTGTGACTTAATCGCTAAATTTGAATTTGTAAATTTAATATTTACTAATTTGAATTAGTGACTGACTTTTTGCTTTTGAATTCATAAAGTTTACTAGTTAATTAGTAAGGATTACTCTTTATTAGTAAACTTTACTAATTCAAATTTAGAGAGTAAACGAAATCTTATACTTAAAAAAGTGATATATACTTTTGTGCATTTTGAATTATTATACTAATATTAATACTAATTATACAACTATAGTATTAAAATAATTATTAACAAATTAAAAAACAAAATAGTTTCAAATTCGAAAAATATTTATATTTTTAAATTTGCTTTTGTTTACTTTTCTATTTTTCTAATACTGTTCGAATTATTTTTCTTATAAATTAAGAGGACATTTCTTTAAAATTAGAGAGAATATTCTTTCATTCCAATTAAAATCATTTTTCGCTATATTTATTAAGATATTAATTTAAAGATAAATTAAGTAATTTCTTTCTTTTTGCAATTGAGATTATTTTAAGAATCGCATATTTTATTATACTTTTTTAATTAAATATCCTTTCAATTAAGTTTGAAAATTACACTTATAATGAAAAAAACTGCGACTCAATGTGATGAGAAAAATTGTCTTAATTGTAAAAAAATACTTTGGTGATTATAATAAATATTTTGCGGTGTAAAATAGATCTGAATGAATATTCTCCTAATTGAGAATTTTTGTTTGAAATTATACTAGCGGTGTTACTTAAACTATATTATTTATTTATTTAGACATTTGTAAACTAACCAAAATATTTAGTTAAAAATTTCTTATAATCTAAACCCCCAATTTTTTTATTTGAAAAATTTTTATGCAATAAATTCATAAGAGTATAAGTAAAAATTTATGTATAACTTCATTTTCACAGAATGTCTTTCTATATAAAAATAAACAATTATATATAAAGATTTATAAAATTTCCTCTTGAAATTTATAAATATATCATTTATACATATAAGAGAAATATTTTTGAATGAATAGTTAAATTACTACATAACTATATTTAAACAAAATATTTCTATTAGTTTTACAAGTATATAGGAGAGTTTTTAGTAACTCATCCAGAATCTTAAAATTAAAAACTATAAACTAATTAAAGTAATAAAAAAATTATTTTAAAAAGTAATAAGTGTGCAAAATATGTAACTTTCATATTCAAAGAAAATTTTTTTTTAGTAAATACAAATAATAATAAATTATTAAATTACAATAATAGTACATTTTTCAGATTATTTGTTCTTTGATAAAGATTTTTTCAATTAAAAATTTTTTAAATACAAAGATTTTAAATGAAAAAATATTTATATTGAATAAAGCATTTCCTTTTTATGATTTTGCACGTATATTAAATTTTCGCTATAATGTAATAAATTTTTATTAGGTTACTCTATGTCTCTAAAGTTCTGAATTCGTTCAATTCGTCCAAATGAAGGAGATTTATTTATTTTTTCTTCAAATTCAAAATATATTATAATAATATATTTTGTCAAGAATATAAAAAGAATAAATTGAAAAGATTTTAAAGGTTTAATTACGTCATTGTTTTTTTATTGTGGATATTAATTTTTGAAAATATATAAATATTTCATTAATTATAATTTCATTAATTATAATAATATATAATATTTCTATATATTTAGATATTTTATTTATATACAGAATTTCATTCTTTTGAACGTTCAGAACTTACATAGGTCCTATATTATTCTAGCAGTGCTCTTATAACTACTTTTTAGTGCATTTCTTAATGTGTAGAAAACATATATTTCGCTTTATGTTTGCATATATTGAAATTAAAAAATTAGGGAAAATATAACTATTAATTAAAATTGCGAGTATAAAAAAGTGATTAAAAGAGAGAAATATGTGTAGTTGAACTTATAAAATCAAAAAATGATAATGAAATAAAAGTTATGTAGAAAATATTATTGTGCAATTACATATAAAGATTTTACTTTACAATATACAAATTGTAAAAAAAATTATTTGCTCTCTAAACTTGAATTAGTAAAAATTTTTACTAATTTGAATTAGTGACTGACTTTTTGCTTTTGAATTCATAAAGTTTACTAGTTAATTAGTATAGGGATTACTCTTTATTAGTAAACTTTACTAATTCAAAAGCAAAAGTCAGTCACTAATTCGAATTAGTAAACATTTTCACTAATTCAAATTTAGAGAGTGATTCAAATAACCGATTACTATTGGTTATTATCAAATTAGTATTTACTCGAATCAAATAAATATTTTATTTAAGTCATATAAATTGTATGTTTAAACCAATAATTTTAGTATTTGAAGAAAATATGAATTGAACCATTTAATGGAATTAAATAAAAATTATTTGATTCAAGAAAATATTTATTTAATAATAGACAAATAATCGGTTATTTAAATCAAATAATTTTTTTCAGTAATAAAAATTGTATACAATATACGATTTTTATTGTATTATATTCACTTCTTTCGTTCAATAAGTGCATATATACACTTGCAATAATTGAAGATATTTATTATTATTTATTTTGAGTGGAATTTAATTTAATTTCCCTCTCAAAAAAATTTTACGGAGGGGATTTTTTATAGAGAATATAGTTATATACACTGAATAAAAATTTAATTGATTCAAATAACCGATTACTTGATTATTATTAATTAAATATTTACTTGAATCAAATAATATTTATTGGTGTCAATTAAATGGTATTTGAACCAATAATTTCATTATTTGAAGCAAATATGAATTAAACCATTTAATTGACTCCAATAAATATTATTTGATTCAATTGAATATTTAATTGATAATAGTTAATTAATCGGTTATTTGAATAAAATAAAATTTTTTTTCAGTGTAGTAGTCGTACTATATATTATTAGTTAAAAAGAACGCTTATTTGAAATACGTTTTTTATTCAGTAAAAAGTATTTAAAAGAAGCGCTCTCTTTTTTATTATACCAAACCAATATAATTCAGTCATTCTTATTTCTTTCATTTCCTGATGATTTTTAGCATTTTTACAAAACACTCTCTTCTAATTCTTCTTAATTGTGATAATGACATTAAAACTTTATCTCATTCTGAGACAATTTCGTCAGATAATAATAATTTTCATATTTTCAATAGAAAACATGCAATATTTCTGTATTTCAATTCGTATATTTTTTGAATTATTTTATCCTTGATTAAATATTATAAGATGTCCATTTCATCATTAGTCATGTATCTGCGAAAAAGATATAAAATTATTACAAACGAAATAACGAATTTATAGTTATAATTTTTTTCAATTGGAAATTTAATTCATTTTCATAAATTTTTTATTTTATTTTTTAGTTTTTCATTTCTTTTTTTATGAAAATAGATTAATGATTTTAATAATTATACACAAATTTGAAGTATATACACTGAAAAAAAGTTTATTTGAATCAAATAAATTTTTTTTTCTCTGTATAATATTTTTTCAAGGGAAAATTTATTGCGTTAAATGAAAATATAATAATAAAAGTTAGTCGGATAAAGTTAATGTTCTTTGAACTAATTCAAACAAGTGTCTAATTTTTTTTTATTTAAAAATAATTTCTCTTAATGTTTTGAATAATGTTCTTTACAATTTAAAAAAGAAATTCTAGTGTTTAAAACATTTTAAATAGGTATTATGGTAATTAACCTGGATAGGCAAAAGCGCAACAAAGAAACACTTTCTAGATTACAGTAATTATAATAGCAAAATTATTTCGAAGCTAAATAAACACTTAAAAAAATGTAATTAAGATTATTTATTGTTATGAATGTTCAAATGAACAAAATTTATTACTTTCTTCTTCAAATTCAAATCTTATTACTATAATTTAGCGTCAAGTATACAAAAAATAAATTGTAAAGTTTTCTAAACGTTAAATTTCAGTTTTTAATTTTCTTTTGTAATTATTGTAATTTTTTTAATTATTTATGTTACACAAATATTTTATTTATTTGAATGTTCCAAATTTTTGGAGCATTTTTATTACAAGAGTGTGAAACTGATACTTTTTTAGATTAAATAAAAAAAAATTAACATTTAATAAAAAAAAAACGAAAGAAAAAAGTTAATGTTCCTGAAGATAGCGTCGACGCTCAACGTCCAAAACCATTATTTGGGGTTTTTAGAGATAAAAATGGCACTAATTTCCATTATTTCATTCATTGTAGGTCCTATGAATAAGTTAAAGAAATAATCAGAAAACTTTGAAACAAATTATTTGATTCTTTTCGATTTTGGCAAAAAAAAAAAAAAATTCATTTCGACGCTCAGCGATGACGCTAACTTCAGGGACCTAAAAATAAAATTAGAAAATTAAATAAAATTGAAAATAAAATAAAAAATATAATGAAATAAAACAGGTTATTAAAATCGTACCTGTAAATAGAAGATTCAGAAATATTTGATAAATTTATCATTGATATTTAATTGAAATTTGACGTAGAATTTGATATTGTGAGAGTGATGACAAAAATGTTTGCTCTGATTGATAAGAGAGCTTTAGAAGTAATGGAAGATTGTTTATGAACGATGTGCACGGTAGCGAAAAATATTGCAAAGTGACAGGATTTAGATAATATTGCGCAGGTCAGAAAGCTATAGACATCTCGTGACTATTACCATAAATGGCCTTGAATAAATAATGAACAAATTGAAAGGACTGCAACAAAGTTTTTATTCTTATTGAGAAAAGCTGATTACAAAAAAGGTAATGGGGGTGCATAAATGATTGTATTTCGATCATAGCCTATTACTTTTATAATGTGTTTTTTTTTATTTCAAGCTCAGCGAACTGCGCTTGTAAACTTGACCGATGAATTTTTAATAATCTCTTCTAACAAGACATATCAACAATTCTACGTTAACAATAACGCGACTTAGCTATCCCATTACTATGAATTATTAATTTACAAAGGGAAAAAACCTTTGACCAATTCGTTGACCTTTCAATTATTCAATAATTTCTAAATTTAGTCATTTTTTCGATATTTTTCAAAATTTGGACTTTTAGTTAATTTATCACTAATTTGATTTATTTATGCAAACAAATTTAGAATTTTAAATTGAAAATTTTAATTTCTTCATTTTCTTGAAGTAATCTATGCATGTACGTTGTATGAAAAATTGTAATGAGACTGAAGTCGGCAAAGTTTTTAAAAATGGAAAATCAAAATTTGAAAACGGAAATTCCATGGCATTTCCGTGGAGATTCCGTAGAAATTCTGCAAGTTTGATATTATTTTAATATTATTTTAACACTTCTATTATGATTAGAGTCTAATAATAAGCTTTGTTGTAATTTTTTTGCAAAACTTGAATGAAATACGCATTTTGCAAAAGAATTGCAAAACAAAGCTTATTATTAGATTCTAATCATAATACAAAAGTTAAAAAAATATTAAAATAAAAAACTTACAGAATTTCCTTGACTTTTCCCTCATTTCCGGACAAAATTTTCAATTTTTCCCCGACCCTAAAGAATATTCTCATTCACTCTAAAAATCATTAAATACTAAAAAAACTGTTCGGCTGTCAACGAGATTTCCACTGTTTGGGCCAAAAGTGTGTTGAAAAAATTTTTAATGGATTTTTATGAAACTTGGTACCCTAAGGTTTCTGGGGTCGCTGATTACAAATCTGACATCAGTTTTTTGAAATTCAAAATGGCGGATCCAAGATGGCGGAAATTTTTTCAAAATTCGTCGAATTTGCTTGAAACTTGTTACTCGGGGGTTTCAAGGGTCGCTGATTACGAATATAACATTAGTTTTCCAAAATTCAAAATGGCGGATCCAATATGGCGGACGAAAAAATAAAATAGGAAAATATATGAATAACTTTTTATAAATATGGTAAAAGTGATTGAATCTTGGGTCAATCAATATGTATTTTTAAATACTCTACAATATATAGTTATAATAGTTTAATAGTTAAACAAAAATTTTCAAACAAAAAAGTTGATAAAATGTCATTTTCCACAATTTTTGGTTTTTAAAATACCAATAATTTCGAAATTTATTATCGAATTAGGTTCAAAAATAGGTCAATCAAAGCGTTTTTTGAAGCTCTACAAGTCGGTAACGATAATTTTAAGATTACTTCTACATTTTTCAACAAAATTTCCAAAAAAGTCTTATTTTCCAAAATTTTGAATTTTTAAAAGTTTAATATCTCCGGTTAATATGGATGAAAAATGTTCAATTAGGGCTCAAAAGATGCGTCTAAAAAAACTCTACAAAATTATGGAAAAACATTTATAGGTGTCCTAACATTTTTTTAAAGTTATGGGCAAAAAACGTTTTTTTGCAAAATTAAAAATCCAAAAAAAATTTAGTTAAACTTTATTAATCTATCTCAAAGTACTCTCATTTTATGTCCGCAAGTGAGATCTACAATTTAAAAAAAAATTCAACCCAAAAGCTCTTCATAATTTCGAGATATTTATGAAAATGTGATGTTTACACACACACACACACACACACACACACACACACACACACACACACATACGGAATGACATTTTTTAAAAATGTCATTTTTGAACTCCTGAGGTCAAATAACATAAAGATATGTCAAAAAATCGAACTCGAAAAATTTCTGTATTACAATACTTCCTCTATGAGAAAGTAAAATTAATTATATGAGGCATTTCACGTCAGAAATATCACGATTTGCAAAGGGTTTGCCGATTTTTGCAAAACTTCGTGGGATTATAGTTCTATATAAGAGACTTTTTTCCCCTAAATTTAAAAATAAAAATTCAAAATTGTTGAAGATACGCCATTTTGAATTTTAATATTAATTTTATAAAATTTTGAATATCTCGGAATATTGTTTATGGATTTTTACGAAATTTACACATCTTTCAGGTAAAAGTATGTACTTTAAAATTCAAATAAAGTTAATAAAAAAAAATGATTTTTCAATAAAAAAATTGAAAAAAGTTTTTTTAAACAATCTTTTGTTTATTTACTCCTCTGTGAGAAAAATGTTATTAACATATTTGGATTCCTTATGAATTCACCTTTAATTTCATAAAAAAAAATTGATGGAGACTCAACTGGTTCCGGAGATATTAAAGTTTTTGTAAAAAAAAGCGTCGCCGCGCTATAGCACCATACTGCACAAGTCGCGTAGTACGTTACCGTAGTCGTGCATTGCTGCTGCAACTATGACTATTTTTTACAAAAACTTTAATATTTCCGGAACTAGTTGAGTCTCCATCAATTTTTTTGATGAAATTAAAGGTGAATTCATAAGGAATCCAAATATGTTAATAACATTTTTCTCAGAGAGGAGTAAATAAACAAAAAATTGTTTAAAAAAACTTTTTTCAATTTTTTTATTTAAAAATTATTTTTTTTATTAACTTTATTTGAATTTTAAAGTACATACTTTTACCTGAAAGATGTGTAAATTTCGTAAAAATCCATAAACAATATTCCGAGATATTCAAAATTTTATCAAATTAATATTAAAATTCAAAATGGCGTATTTTCAACAATTTTGAATGTTTTTTTTTAAATTTAGGGGAAAGAAGTCTCTTATATAGAACTATAATCCCACGAAGTTTTGCAAAAATCGGAAACCCTTTGCAAATCGTGATATTTCTGACGTGAAATGCCTCTTATAATGGCTTGAAACTGAATACTCGGGGGTTTTTAGGGTCGCTGATTACGAATCTGACATTAGTTTTTTAAAATTCAAAATATCTGGTTCAATATGGCGGAAAATTTTTTAAAATTTATTGAATTTGTTTGAAACTGGTTAATCTGACCTCAGTATGATAATTTTTGGTGAAATCGAATTTCGATAAATACCCTAGAAAAATAATGACAGATTCGTAATCAGTGACCCTAAAAACCCCCGAGTATTCAGTTTCAAGCCATTATAATTAATTTTTTATTTTGGCGTCCGCCATATTGGATCCGCCATTTTTAATTTTGGAAAACTAATGTTAGATTCGTAATCAGCAAAAACATTTTTTGCAAGAATTAAATTACATTTCATAAATAATGAAATTCTTCGCTGAAATTCAAATATTTTCAGAGTCTAATATTTTAATAAAATTTCTTCAATAAATTCAATTATTTAAAAAAAATGTAATAAAATGCGTTGCAACAATTCAATTATTTTCATAAATAATACAATTCTTTACAGGATTTCAATTATTTAAAAAAAAAAATTTAATAAAAATTCGTTGCAAGAATTGAACTATTTGGAATTATTTAAAAAAATTTCATATTATATTGCTTTCGATATTCAATTATTATGTAAAATTTTAACTGAAATTCATTTTTAAATAAATTTTTATTAGTTAATTCTACGAGAATTCAATTATTCAAATACAAAAATAAATAATTTATTGAATAAATAAATGTTTTTCAAAATTGAATCCTCATATCCATAATTTTATCAACAAATTTTTAAATAATTCAATTTTTTCGACGAATTTTAATAAAATTTTCAAGAATAATTACATTTTTCGAAGAGTTTGATTAAAATTGTATTAAAAATAATTGAAATTCTATGATGAGTTTTATTTGATTTATGAAAATAATTTTAAATCTTGGTTAAAAAAGTTTATTATTTTTGAAAATAATGTAATGTTTGCTTTAAATTTTATCAATACTTTTTTTTAAATGATTGAAATGTTTTGAAAAATTTTATTATAAAATAGTAGATATTGAAAATGATGGAATTGAGGAAAATTTTTGAAAATAATTGAAATTTTGCTAAGAATTTTATTAAAAGTTTTAAAAATAATTGGATTTTGGAGAAGAATTTTATTATTTTTAAAGATAGTTGAAATTTTGACGTGATACTTTTAAAAATTTTTGAGCATAATTGAATTTCTGCAAAGAATTTTATTACTTTTGAAAATAATTGAATTTCTGCAATCGTTTTTAACTTCTTATAAATTCTATTTTACAGTACTTTAATAAAAATTCCTGACTTTTCCCTGATTTTTCTGACCTATGACAACCCTGGAAATGTTAAAATATTTTTAAAATAAAAAATTTGAAGAATTTCCATGGAAACTCCACGGAACTCCATAAAAATTTCATAGGATTTTTCGACGTGGGAATTTAAAGTTACATAAAATAAAATAGTCTCATTATTTTTTTGGTTTTGTTTTTAAAAGCGTTGTGGAATTCACCCTGAAAAGTTACATGAAATGGAAATTGTTTGGAAATAAAATAATTTCAGGGGATAATATTTAAACATTTTTTAAGAAATGCAATTTTTTTATTTATTTTGACGAAAAATTACTAAATTAACGCACAGGATTTATGCTTAGAAATAAGAAATATACATAGAAATGTATTTAAATATTGTATTGTTGTAATAATTTTATCATGTTACAATTGCTTGATGTCAATGCATTTGGTTGTTTTTGATTGTTAGTAATATGGATAAGTAGCCCATTGACGTTTTTAAGATCTAAAATTAAATACAAAGTTAGATTAATTAAATTTTACTGCAGCAGTAACCAACAAAAATGTACCTGAATATAAATATGTTAATTTGTTATTAATACAATATGTGACGCTTTCTGAAGAAGAGATCTAAGCTGTAGAAAATTATAGATTATGTCAGATTTTAAAAAGTCAAAATGGCGGTTCTAATATGGATATTTGCTGCTTAGGTTCCCAGGCGCGGATCCAGAAGCAAATTTTTTTTGGGGGGGGGCGATTCGTAAATTAAAACCTTATACTAATAAAGGTAAGATATATTAATACCTAACATTACACTGTGAGTAAGTGTGTCTGGGGGGGGCGATCGCCCCTTTTGCCCCACCGTGGATCCGCGCCTGTAAGTTCCTTTCTTCAGAGTATTTTACATTAATAATGAAATTAAGACGTTGAAGTACGCTTGATAATTTTTTTTCTAAAAAAATTTAAGATTATTATAAAAATTCAGGAGTTACGTAAACATGAAAGAACCATATTGTTGGAACACGATTTTTTTTCGGTGTAGAATGAAGATAAACATTGTGTACTTCAATGTCTTTGTGTTATTTAAAAAATGTAGTATTCTATCATTACGTTCCCGAATTTTTCCATATTCATGACGTAAAATTTCGCCGCTGTAAATTGTACAGGTTTTCTGCAACGTTGTATTATAAACATAAAACTCCTCATTTTTCCTGGTGGTAGATAAAACCAGTTGCAATTATATGCTGACTGTCCAAGTGTAATGCTCTGGCGATAATTTATTTTACAGTTTATATATTAAAGTTTACTGACCCCCTTTTTTCTATCTTAGATTTTCTAAGGATATCAAATTGAGTCAAAAGACGTATAACGTTTTGATGTCCTTAGAAAAACTATGCTGTTTTATTTTCTTTTACTTTCTTTTTGGATGTCCAAGTCAATGTGATTTTTCTATTAAAATTCAAAGTCGCATCGACTTTGACTAATTTTGGTGCCAAACTTCTATAAATTAATTACTACAGCTTAATGGCGATTACCTCAATTTCCAATGCCTCCGATACGTAGCAGTAGATATAAGAAATTGATAAGAGATAAATGACATATTCGACAACAAACATTTCTTCCATAAAAAGAGATTTTGTTTGTTGCATTGTTACAAACTAAAAATGATTCCAGAGAAAATACTTTTACCATTTTTTATAGCTTTTCTTTTTACAAATATTTGATTCATGTTCTTACTAATATTAATTTATATCCTTGGACGCAAAAGAGAATACTGTGTGACAGTAATTGAACAAGGAGCATTATGCAAAAACAATCTTCTAATAATCCGAGACATCTTGATAGAAAATAATTAAAATAATAATTAACAAAAAGTATTAATAAACATTTGCTACATTCATTTAACAAATTTTAACAAAATATGTCAGAAACCTGTTAATGTCTTCGTGTTTTTGAATGATTTGACAAAGTTTCTTATCAAAATTAGATGAAAAAGATTTGCTCTCTTGCTCCGTGACTAAACTGATGATATTTGAATGTAAAATTTGAAATTGTGCAACATAATGAAAACCAATTTGAAAAAATAATCCGTCCGTACCGCAATTACTGATATTACCTAAAAATGCACCAAAATAATTAAGCATGAATGTTATTTCAAATGCAGGACAATAATTATAGTCGTATGGCACATAGAGTTCCATAGTTAATAAACGAGTTGCATTTGGTTGATTGCGAAAAAAAACACCGGCATTCACATAGCACATTTGTAAAAAACGAGTAACAGTCGCAACAAATATTACAAGAACAAAATAATCTGACACTCTTCTGCTAAAGTGACCATATTTCACCATAATTTCTTGTTCCTCCTTTGATGTCGTATGATCCCAATCTTGGATCATATGGAACAGTAGTTTTATTAGTTCTATGGAACAGAAAATTATTTTTTTCATTTGTACAAATTTTAAATAATCTTCTAATTTTTTAATATACATTAGTATTATTGTTATTATTCCTATTATTAATATTTCATGGTTGCCACAGAGCCTGGAAATCCTTGAAAACCTGGAAAAGGTATGGAATTTAGAGAAAGGGATAGAAAACCTGGAAATACTATGGAATTTAAAAAATTTTCTGGAATTTTGACTGTTTTTAAGGATTTTTAAGAAAATTTTGTTGTAGCCATTGTTTAGGAGCAGTAAACAATTTTTGTACTAACAATTATTGTCAATAAACGGAAAATAAAGGTCACTCATAAAATAATTTTTCATTTTCTGTTGATTATCAGAAATTTAGGACTGGAATTTCATAAGTATTAATCTGGGAAATCCTGGAGAAAGCTTGGAATTTTATATTTATCATTTTGTGGCAACCATGTATTTCTTTAACCTTTACCATTCTAGAAATTTTTATGGTGGAAAAGTTAAAATTTTGTCTGGAAATCACTAAATCAGACACACTCAAAGGATTCTAGTTCGGCAAAGGTTAATCATAAATTATCAAAGTGATAAAATTACTATTTGAAAAAATAAAATGGAAAATACAATTTCGAAAATATTTGCAATTAAATCAACAATGAAATGATTTTTGAGAAAAAAGAAAATGGTGGTTAAAAATTAAGTAACATACTTTTTCTAAAGAACCACAGGCATGTAATTTTTGATAAAGACACTGCATAAAATAATAAGCCAAATGCCATAATATCACTCATGGCATCAACATCGCCCCAAATTTTAATTAATTGAAACGATTGAACAATAACAATAACGATAAACAAATACCCTGCTCTTGATGCATAATGCAAAAATGCTGATAAATCACTTTTTTCGGAATCGGGCCAAACACCAGAAATTTGAAGACTTATGCGACTCAATTTCATAAAATAATTGATAGCTATTTGTAGATAATAAAAAAAAGTTAGAAAAAAATTTAGTATTTGTTTATATAGAAATGTTTATTATATGTTTATTTTGTGTTTATTTGTTTATTTGCAATATTAATAATTTAAGAAAAAATCTTTTAATCTGTTTCAAAAAAAAGCACTAATATACTAATTTAGTTTTTGTTTATGAAACACTTTTTAATGAGATCAAAACCAATAAATGATGGAGAAAAATAATATAATTTTTGTTATATGTACAATATTTGTACCTGTTTTACCATCCATCATATATTATATTTAGAATAAATGATTGAAAAGTTATTGGAAAACTGAGAGGCATTTGTTTCTAAAGTTTTTCTAACAGATCAAATGCAACAAGAACGCATGTTCATGCATAAATTTTTTATTCGAATACATTATGTAATAAATCGAAAGTCGCAGAATTTTCAAGTTGCCTCTTGTGATGCCCATAAAAATTGCATTCGTCATTTTTCTTCCTTGCATATACAAAGTCTATTGTCATAAAGCTATATAAGAATAATAAATTGCAAAGAATTCTTAGGAGCATCAAAAATTATAATAATTTTCTTAATTTTATTCTCTGGGTAATGTAATTAAATTCTTTCATTTCATTTGATACAGATAAGCAGTTTATAATTTTAGTTTATTATGCTTTATAGAAAATATGGAATACAATAATTTAATTTTTTAAAAAAATAATTATTATAAAGATTTTGTCGATCACTCCGAGTTATGTTACAATAATAAAAAAAAATAATAGTAAATTTAGGTATTCATACGAAGCTGAAGTCTGTTCGAGTCAATTTATCTCTAATTTTGTTCTGTACAAATTTTTAAGTAAGGACAGTTACCCATACAAATAATTTAAATTTGAATCTGAAATATAGAAATCGTCCGATTAATTAATCATTAAAAAAATGGTAAATTAAATCAAAATATTAAAATAACTCTTATTAATTATTAATTAATCATCTGATTTATTTTCAAATAAAAAAATTTTTCCTTTTCGTTTTTAAAATCGTTGCGGACTTGAACCTAATAAATTTACGGCATTTCATATTTGTTTTACAATTTTCTTTTTTTTATTTCATTTTATATTAACATGATCATTTAATTCTGTAATTTATTATAAACCTTCCTTTTTACATTTAGTTATTATATTTAAATTTAAAAATATATTTCTTATCACATTATTTTTTAAATGAATTATAAAATATTTTCTATACATAAGCATTTTGTATATTTGGAGTATTTTTTGTATTTCAAAATTTAGAATCCATTCAGAGTTTTGAAGTTCATTCAAAATTTGATTTTAGAAATCTCGCATATATTCTGTATTATTCCAGTGAAAATGAATAATTTTTAGAAGAATAATTCTTCTACTTTTACTTTATTAGAAGTTTTGTAGTTCCTTTGATTGTTTATTTTTTTTGTATTGTTCTTCATTTTTTTCTAACTATTTGTGTCTCTTCATCATTGTTAACAGAATTGAGAGGTAGCCCATCGAAGTTTTTAAAATCTGTAATTAAAATTTGTAATTTATTTTTTATTTGACAATAAAAATGTAATGTAGTTTATTTATTTGAAAAAAAATTTTTTAATGCATTATTCTCGAATTAATTTTATTTTTGTAATGCTATACGTACTGTTCCAAATTTCTGCATATTCATTAAATAAATCTTGGCGGCTGTAAATTGGACAGGTCTTCTGGCACGTTGGATAATTAATAAAAAGTATCTCGATTTTTGCGGAATCAAATAGAACCATTTACTATCATATGCAGACTCTCCGAGCATTAAACTCTGAAAGAAAAAAAGATCTTTAAGTTTTGAACATTCAAATGAACAAAATATTTTTTATTAAAAATATTTTTACGAATTATTGATTGTAATAAAAATTAAAAACTTTAATTTTGCATTTAGAAACTTTATAATTAATTTTTTTGATATAAAATTATTGGGATAAAAATTTAATATGACAAAATGAATAAACTTTGTTCGGAATTTTAGGATCACAATTATTATACAAGATATTACTTGATGTAAATTATTTGACTTGTTGGAAATTAATTAATTATTATGAAATGATACATTAATTACCGGTAATAATTAAAAAATAAATATTCTCACCGCATTTTGAAGCTTTTCGGAAACATAACAATAAATGTAGGAATTTCCTAACATGTACGTCACATATCCCACCATGAAAGATAAATCCATAAAAACTAATTTTGAATTTTCTTCTGTTAAATTCTAGATAAAAGTGCATATAATTATAATTTATTTTGAAATAAAAAGCGTTTTTTTTTATTTCATTTTGCAATTAGAAAAATTAAAGAAATTTACTGTTATAAATTGATAGCCTTGCAGACAAAATAAAAATGTATGAAATATCAATTGGATTAGTAATAGAAAGCAAAAAGTATCCTCTAATAATTTTAGACATCTTTTACATAAAAAAAAGAATAATTAATAAAAATTGCAAAATTAAAAATAATTATATAAAAATTCAAAAACAATAGAAAATAGTTCAGAGTTGCCACAAAGTCAGGGAAAAGTCAAAGAATTTTATCAAAAGTACTAGAAAAAGTAAATTACATTTTTATAATTAATAACAAAAAAGAAATTCAAGTTTTTGGAGTTCATCAAACTTTGAAAATTTAAAAAATATTTAATTCATGAATTTTAATACAAAACCTATTAAATTTCTTTCTTTCTGCGACAATAATTAAATCTTTATAGAATATAAAATTGAATTTATTTTGCAAAATTTAATTCTTGAAGAATGTTCATAAAATTATTATTCATAAATTATTTTAGCGAATAATTTTATTTCAAAATTTTAAAAATAATTTAATTTTGAAAGAGTTGCGATCATTAGGATCAAGAAAAAAGAACAAAATTTTATCTGGAAATCAGGAAAAAACAAAGTCAAATTTTTGTCGCAACCCTGCAGTTATAAAATATTTTTTTTTAATTTAAAGAAATAATTTATTTTAAATTTAATTAATTTAATTTAATTTAATTTTTAATTTTTTATATTTAATAAATAAATGATTAGAAAACCTGTTGATGTGTTCGTGTTTTTGAACAATTTGTGCCAATTTCTTGTCAAAATCAAGATACAATGGCGAATGACTATTCGTCACTGTGGCAATGTTCATCAATTTTAAATGTAAAATTCGAAACTGCGCTAAATAGTGAAAACCAATTTGAAAAAATAATCCATCCACACCGCAGTTGCATATGTTTGCCAAAAATCCAGCTAAATGATCAAAGAAATAAGTGAGTTCGAAAACAGGCGAATAATTGTATTCAAATGGAAAATAAGCGTTCATAACAAATACTCTTGTAACATTTTCATCACTATTCATCCACGCATCTCTATTGACGTAGGAAATTTGCAAAAATCGAGTGACACTTGTGGCGAGAGCGACAAAAATGTATGTGTCCGATATTTTTTTACTGAAAGTCGCATATTCTATCATTATTTCGTAATCTTGTTTTGTTTCAACATTGTTCCAATCCTGAATGATGCAGTTGAGTATTGTTTTCATTTCTGGTAAAAAAGAAAAAAAATGGTAAATAATAATAAAAAAAAAAAAAATAAATAAAAAAATTTCGTTTGTTTGAAAATTGAAAATAGTGAAGCATTTACTTTACAAATTTTTATTCCGTGTATAAAAATTTATAGAAATTTGTTTCGAAAATTATTTTCTCTTCTAAATTGTTAATTTGAAATATTGTAAAGTTCAGAGTGAAAAAGAAAAAGGTTTAATAAATGTTAATAATAGAAATACACACTTTTTTTGTAATACCACAAGGAAATCATTTTTACCAAAGAAATGAACATAAGCAGCAGGCCGATCAGTAGAATGTCACTCATGGCATCAATATCGCCCCAAACGATAGTTAATTGAATGGTTTGCAGTAAAATAACGGCGATAAATAAATACAGTGTCATCGCAAAGAAGCGAAATCCTGACAAAAATTTGTTTTTATCCAATGGCCAATTGCCGGAAATTTGAAGAGTAATTCTATTCAGTTTCATGAAATACTCAAGAGCTGTGTTTTAAAGCAAAAAAATAATTTCGGTTAAAAATAAAAAATACTACCTTTACTATTTTTTGCATAAATAATTGCATTTTTTTATCCCCTGGAATTATTTTATTCTCTAATTTCCCAAATTTCCTATTTTGAACGTTATTCAAATGAACAAAAATTTTTTCTATATAAATATTTTTGTATAGAAAATTTTTTTTTCTATATTTATTTTTGAAAATATTTATATAGAAAAAAAATGATGAAAAATAAATAATGTTAATCAAACAGTTGCTTATGCTTTTAAAAATGAATTTTTTTAATTTACAAAATAATTTTTTATAGAAAAATATAAAAATATTTGTAATTTTTATAGAAAAATATAAAAATGTTTGTTATTTTTATAGAAAAATATTAAAATATTTGTTATTTTTATAGATAAATGTAAAAATATTTGTAATTTTTATTTTATAATAAAAATATTAGAAAAAATTAGCAGAAGTAGAAACAATATCATGGCTCAAAATTTTAGTGATACACACCATCTTCCCCATTCATTTTTAAAATGTTAAAGATATGAGAATAACGTATTTGTTGAAACTGAGAAAAAAAAATATTCTTTTCAAAGTTTCTGCGTACAGTGTGGCATAATGCCCAGAACGCATGCTCATTTTCATATATTATACTTTATATGCAATATGTATAAAAATCGAAACTTTCTGGAAATGTATATAGTTTCATTGTTCGTTGTCATAAAAATTTCATCAATTCTGGTAAATTTTTATCCACCGATCAGTGACTACATATCGACAATATTCCACTTCTGCAATATGGGTGGAATAATTTTTTTTTTATTCTATTGTGATTTTTTGAAGAAAAGCACACGACGAATTTTAATCGCCATAAATGTCTTGGATATATCTAATAATAGAAAATTACCAAAAGTTGGTTAAATTAATTAATTATACAATTTTTATTAGATAAGAAGAAGTTTTACAAAATTATATACAATAATTCATTGTCATTTAGTTTTTTTGCCCAGTATTTTTTTAATGAGAAGAATAATAAGTTTTATGGTCTTTTCTTGTCTTTACGCCTTCTTCAATGTAAGTAGCAGTGAAAGATATCCCATTGACGTTTTTAAAATCTGCAATAATTATAAAAATAAATTTTTTTAAACAAACATTTGTTATTATTTCTTTTATTTTGAATTTTATTGCAAAATATTTTGTATATTCAAAAACAGTATTTTTTAACTGTAAGTTAAGATTATGATATTTGTATTATTAGATATATTATGCTATTTATTTAATTATTATTTTCTTAGATGTATAAAAATTTGTAAAAATATTGCAAAAAAAAAAAATTTCGTTTATTAAAACGTTCGTAATTTTAGATTTTATAGAGAAGTATAATAATAAAATTATTGAGAAAATTTTTTTACATACTTACACTGCCAAATTTTTCCATATTTAATACATAAAATTTAGCAGCTGTCAATTCCTTTGGTTTTCTACTCCTCAAAATAATAATAACGAGATTCCTTGCCTGTTGTGGTGCCACATAAAACCATTTGCATTCGTAGGCGGACTCACCAAGTTTCATGCTCTGAATTTTAAAAAAAAAAAAGATATTTTTTTATTAGAACATGAAATTTTTCAATTATAAAAATTTTATTAATCAAGTAAATTTTTTTTTTGATTTTTTTGGATCATAAAAAATCAATTTTTTTTCTAGTATCAAGGAAGAAATCAATTAAAAAATTAAATAAGAAAAGTAATTAAAAAAAATTTTTCGTTATTATTAATTAATTTCTTGAAAAATTAAATTTATTGTATATAATAATAGAATTGAATAGAATTGAATAGAATAGAATTGAATATTCCAGAGAATTTTATTAAAAATTTTTAAAATAACTGAATTTTTTTTAACATATTTGTGGAAAAAATTTTTTTTCGTAACAATCTTGAAATATTCTTACTGATGCTCTCAATTTTTCTGCAACATAACAATAAATGAATGAATTTCCCAACATATAAACAATATAGGCCACCATAAAAATTGCATCGATGAAAACAGTTCCTGAATTATCATCTGTGAAGTACTTGGAAATTAAAAGAATTCTTATGTAAAATATAAAAATTTTATTTATTTTCAAACATAAAATTTTAGAATTTTTTTTTCAAATCATCTTCATGCAGACTTACAAGTATCAGTTTATAACCTTGCGTGCAAAATAAGATGCTGTGAGCCATTAATTGAACGAGCAGCATAATTGAGAATATTTCTTGAAGAAGTCCAAGACCTCTTTTAAGTATAATAAATAATTAACATTATTATCACCATTATGCACAATTTTTTTTCTAATTAATTATGCATTATTTTTTAAAAGTTATTAATAAATTTTTTCAATTTCGTAGAACCTGTTAATGTCCTCATGCTGTTTTACAATTTGTCGCAGTCTGATATTGAAATTTAGTGTTTCATTCTTGATTTCTGTGTTGATATTTCTAAGTTTCAAGTGTAAAATTTGAAATAATGCAGAAAAATGAAAACCAATTTGAATGAATAAACTGTCGGTTCCACAATTACTTAGATTTTCAAACAATGCGGCCAAATAATCGACGACGAATGTTATTTCAAAAATTGGACTCGATTCGGTGTTGTAGGGGAAATATGCCTCCATCGTTAAATAATGAGTTGCATTCAATTGTCGCTTAAACCAAAAATCTGAATTCATGTATGTCATTTGACAAATACGTGCTGCACTTGCACTCAGTGCCATAAAAATGTAAATACTTGTAATTTTTTTACTAAAGTAACTGTGACTTTTTAATATGTCGAGTTCCTCTTCTGTCCTTGAATTGTTCCAATCTTGAATAATACTCGAAAGAATCTTTAATAGTTCTAAGGGAAAAATTAGTTTCATGAAAAAATTTATAATTTGTGACACGATACTAAAAAAGATACTTAAGAAGCAAACGAATTATAGGTTATGTTAGCTTTAGATTTTTCTTGATTAAAAGTTCGTTTTTAATTATGTAAATTCGAAACCAGTTTCTATTGAATATTTCGTAATAAAGAATTGAAGAACAATAATTTGTAATAGTGATTGATTCTCTTTCTGTATTCTTACTCAAAAAATTTTAAACATAACCTAAAATTTTTTGCTTCTTAGATACTTTTTTGGGAGCGCGTCACATTTAATTTTATTATTGTTAGTTCTTGATAATTAGAAATTTTTTATTTTGAAATGATTTTTACAATAATTTTGTTTCTAAAATTTTGAACGTTCAAATGAACGAGGATTGATTTTTTTTCGTTTTGAATTTCGCGCCAAAATAGTTGTTTAAATTGCCCGCCTAGACGGCATGAAAATTCTCTCACAAACGACGTAACTTACAGTCTAAAGATTAAAATCTTTTTATTAAAAGGGAATGAAAAATAGGAAAAAAATTCCCTCAACTGGAATTGAAATGGAAAATTAAATTATTTTCAGTAAATAATTAATTATTGTGTAAATACCTTTTTTATAATACCAAAGAGCAATCATTTTTGCCAAACCACATACGACTAGTAATAATGCACAAGTGAGAATTTCACTCATTGCATTCACATCTCCCCATATGATAATTAATTTAATTGTTTGCAATACAATAACTCCGATAAACTGATACGCTGCCATTGTGGCAAAATGAATAGTTGCTAATCGTTCATTTTTTTCTGGATTTGGCCACACTCCCAATATTTGAAGACTTATTCGACTTAATTTCATGAAATAATTAAGAGCTGCAGAGAAATTGAGAGATTATTCGAGATTTTTTTATAATTAATAATTTTATTTTTAATTCAAAAAATTTGTATTTTTAATTTTACTTTATTTCTCATTTAAAAAGTATTTTTGATTTAATTACAATTTCTAATATGTAATTTAATAAAACAATTTTTTTTAATATGTAAATATTTAATGGAAATAATTATTTAATGTTTAACTGAATAAAAGAATTAATAATTTTTATTTAAGGGCATTTGAACCATTATGACGTCACAGTTTTAGAATATACGCTTTGCATAATCTGTGACGTCATAATGTTTCAAATGCCCTTAATATGAAAGTTAATAATTTGAATAAAGTAAAAAAAATAATTTGAATTTAGTAAGAAAATAATTTTAATTTAGTAAAAAAATTTAATTAATAAACCAAAAAGTTTTTGTTCATGAAAAAAGTATTTTTAGAGGCAAAAAAAATTTACCCTCTTTACCATCCATTATACATACATGTATGTATGTGTAAAAATATAGAAGATGACTGAATGATGAGCTGATATAAAGTAAGAGGCAATTGTTTTAAAAGTTTTTTTTGCTCTCGTACTAGAATAGTTGCTACAACGCATGCTCATCTCATTTGCAATTCATATGATGCATTATTTATCTATTTAAGTCGACTGTTTCAAAGTATCATATAATTTTATAATATTTATAAATTTTTTTTTAAAAATGACTTTAGTTTTATTCATTTCCATTATGCGAAAATGAGAAATGTTTTCTTGATTCATTGTTATATTTAAGTCACAAGCAGTTGATTCTTAACGTTGAAAATATTTATTCTTGTAGTTTAATTTTCATTTCGGAGAAGTTCTTCATTCGGCTGTCTTGAGGAGGGTGATGAATATTTTTTCGATATTTCTTAAAATTTTTAAAATTATTTCAATTAATAAAAAATTAGAAAAAGAATATTTTTTTTTATTTAAATTTTTGTTTGAAATAATTATAACAATTTTTCATGATCAACAAGTTTGAAAAAGATAAATTTGTAAATATAAAACATCATTTTTTTGTGAATATAAAAACTAGAATCGAAGAAACAAAAATTTCTTTATAAATTTAAAGAGAAATTCATTAGTTTGAAATAAGTTTGAGGATAAAAATTACATTTTCAAACATTTTAAAATTATTCTAGTGTTTATGCGGATTATTACGACTAAATGAACTTAAAATCAAAATAGAAATAAATTAAATGAACAATTTGAAAGTAATGAATTATTATTTTATAAAAAACTATACATGCGTTGATAATATTCTATATAATGGAAATTTCATTTCTATTTATGGAATGCAATTGTTACTAATTCACGTGAGATTTTTTCATTGTCAACAATATTGACAAGTAGCCCATGGAAGTTTTCAGAATCTGAAAAATATAAATTATGATTTGTAAAATTCACACATGTAATTTAATTTTTTACGTTAAAAAGAGTCAACTAGTGTACATATATAACGTCCCCTCTTTTGTCTTTCTTTCTTAACGCATGCGCGCTGATACGTTTATGGTGGCGCAAGCGCAGTTGCTTCTGGTGACAGTCGTTGGCATCTTTGTGCGCATGCGTCTCTAGAGAGAGAGAAAGAAGAGGAGACGTTACGTACACTCTGACTCTTTTTATCGACCTCTCGCTTCCATCTATGCGATTAATAAATATTCACTAACTATATTTTACTATAAAGCATAAAATAATCGCAAAATCGGGAAATTTGAAATATTCAGACGAGATATATAAGATTTGTTGCTATATTTTAGAGAAATTTAATAATTATTTTTATTTCTATTCGTAAGAAAAAACATGAATTAATTACGCTTCCAAATTTTTGCATATTCATTTCATAGATTTTAGCAGCTGTGAATTTGACTGGTCTTCTGCAACGTTGAATAATAAAAAGAATATTTCTCGACATTTTCGGTGTTAATGATGACCATTCACATTTATAGGCTGATAGTCCTAAACTAAAACTCTGAAAATTAATTATCGTGCAATGTAATTTTATTTTTGTAATTTTTTAATTATTTATTATTATTATCATCATTATAAGATTTATCTTTTCTGAATTGTTTATATATAACTTGAAGTAATTCCATTAAAATTTTAAAAAATTAAAATATATCTACCTCCTCTTGAAGAATTTCCGAAACATAACAGTAAATATACGAGTTTCCCAACATATAAATGAGATAAATAATCATAAATATTGAATCCAGAAGAACTGATTTTGAATTATCGTCTGTCAGATACTGTAATGATTAATATAAAAGTAACTTAAATTGGAAAATTTAAAAATTTTCTTATTTAAGATTTTTCCTGATTATTAATACAAGGTAAAATTTTCTTTTTCATCATAAGTCTCTAAAGTTTTGAGCAATCAAATGAAAGAATATTTTAATGACAATTTTTTCAATTTGAATTTTATTATTAAAATATTATTTTCAATATGGAGAAAATTAATTCTCAAAAAATTTAGATTTTTTGTTATAACTTCCTCAGAGAGGAAGGATTGTATTTTTGTTTATAGTTGTTCTTAAAATTTATAAGAAGAGAGAAAAATGTTTCATTCAAAACTTTAGAGAAATTATTCTGTTAAGTAACAATTTTTCGTATATTTTGTTGCAAAAAATGTAACTTACTAATATTAATTGATATCCTTGGACGCAAAAGAGAATACTGTGTGACAGTAATTGTACAAGTAGCATAAAACAAAATGTGTCTTCAAGCATTTCTAGACATCTTTTATAATAATTAATTATTTATAGAGAATATGTTATACAAAATTATTTAGAATTTTTTAAAACGAATGTGAGGCATTCTTTTTAAACCGTTCCATCTATAAAAGACGATCGAAAGGATAGTATTTTTTAAGTGAATTTTATTTTGTGACAATCGAATTATTCATAATAAGGCTCATTCCAGGTGAAATTTTTATTACAAATTTTTTTTAAAACGATTTTTTGGAATTCTTTATAAAAAATAAGGAAACACGTATTTTTTTATTTTTTTATCGGATGAAAATTGTGGATGATGCGATTTTTTTAAATTCAACTTCTTTTGTTAATTTAATTTGTTTAAACAGAATTTTAATAACAATTTTTGAAAGAATTAAATTATTTTTATAAATAATAAAATTCTTTAGTTGAATTGAGTTATTTTGAATATAATTTTAATAAAATTCTTCACAGGAATTCAATTTAATTATATTTTTATAAATAATAAAATTCTTTAGAGAAATTTTCAATTATTGTCAATATAATTAATATTGAATTCCTCGAAATAATTTAATTATTTATGAAAATATATATATAATATAAATAAATAAAATTATTCAAAGAAATTCAACTTTTTTCAAAAATTTTAGTAGAATTCTATTCAAGAATTAAATTTAGATTTTAGATTCAAAATTATACAAAAGTTACAAAAAGTATATAATATAAAAAATTTTCAATTGAAGTTTTAAAAAATTTTAATTTTAATAAGTTTTAATTAAAAATTGTAAAGAAGTTAGGTTTTTAAACATTTTTATTAACATTTTTTTGAAATTAGTTGAATTTTTTAATACATGTTTAATTGAAAAAAATTTCATATTGTTGAAATTTTATGAAATTGAATTGTAATGAAGTGGATTTCAGAAATAATTCAGGCAGATTCAGGTGCAATTTTTTTCATTGAATAGATAATTGAATTCTCAAAGAAATTTTCTCAAAAATTATTAAAAATAATTTATATAAAGAAGATTTTTAGTTAAAAATTCTAGAAAAGAATTAAAATGTTAAAGATAGTTTTAGAATAAGAGTTAGAGTAAAAAAAACTATTTCTGTTTTGAATAATTTTACAATTAAAGATATTATCGAAAATAAATGTATTGCATACATTTTTTTGTGTATATAATTATTTTTGGAGTAAAATGAAATATTTTTTAGGGTTAGGGAAAAAGTTATTATTAATTAGGTAATCAAATTAAATTATTTAAAATTAATTTTAAAAATATTCTGTCTGGAAATCAGGGAAAAGTAAAATTGAATTTTTGTGGCAAAAAAAAAATGTATCGTTTTTTGTAGATATGAAACCATTTTTAAATAGAATACTCCATATAAAAAAATATTATTTATTTATTAAGAAAAATAATACAAGTTTCTGAAAGAAAATAAAAAAATTATCAAAAAACCTATTAATATGTTGGTGCTTTTGAATGATGTAGCAAAGTCGTTTTTGAAAATTAGATGAAAAGTCCTTATCGATAATTCCATCGGTAGCGGTGATATTATGAATATTTAAATGCAAAATTCGAAATTGTGCGGCATAATGAAAACCAATTTGAGAAAAGAGACTGTCCGTTCCAGCGTTACAAAGATTGCCCAAAAGTGCTGCCGTATAGTCCAACATGTAAATAATTTCAAAAACAGGACTATAATTCCACTCGAATGGAAAATAGGCCTCAACTGTTAAAACTCGTGTTGCATTTGAATAGCCCGTGAACCAAACGTCAGCATTTATGTACGAAATTTGAAAGAAACGTGCAACACTCGTGGAGAATGCCATTAAAATATAAATTTGCGATATTTTCCTACTAAACTGACTGAATTCGAGCATTATATTGCGCTCTTCCTCTGATTTTATATTGTTCCAATCCTGAATAATAAAGGCAAGAAGTTTTATCATTCCTAATTGGAAAAAAATTACTTTTCTTTACTTTTATTCTATTTTTTATTTTTTTTATTTTTTATTCTATTTTTTTTATTACTTTACTCTATTTATATTTTTTACTTTTACTCTATTTCTATATTTTTACTCTCTTTTAACATATTTTACTTTTTCTGTGACGCTTTCCGACGAAGGGGACCTTTCGCAACGCAAAGAATTATTATAGGTTATGTTTGGGAAAGTTTTTGCTCGTTTTAAGATTGAATCTCAATTATCTAGTCAAAAACAATTTTTTATTAATTATTTTCTATGTAAAATAGTAAATAAAAATTGTTTTCGACTTTAGCTTATTAAAAATGAATCTTTAATTAAGTAAAAGATTTTCTAAACATAACCTATAATTTTTTTTAAGTTTTTTTTTCTCCGGAAGATGTCACACATTTAGTATTTATTACAAATAGTGGTGATTTATCATTATCATTAAGTTCAAAAAAGAAACTAATTTATAAAAACAAATTCAAAAATTCTACGATAAAAAATTGAAATAAATAATACGTACTTTTTCTATAGCACCAAAGGCATGTCATTTTTGCCATGGCAACTAAAATTAATAATAAAGCACATGTCAAAATTTCTGACATTGCATCTACATCACCCCAGATTATAATTAATTGTACTGTTTGTGCTAAAATTACCACTGAAAATAGATATATTGCCATACCGATAAAGTGAATTTTTGCCAAATATTTATTTTTATGCGGATCGGGCCATACCCCAAGTAATTCAAGAGTCATTCGACTGAATTTCATAATATCGTCGAAAGCTGTATGTAAATAAATTTTTATTTTATTCAAACTAAATTTTAATTAATTATTAAAATTTAATTTAACATATTACATAAGAAAATTCATTGTTTAATTAAAAAAATTCTAAAAATTCCAGTTAAAAAAATATTTTTCTTAAGATTTATATAATTGAAAAGTAGTTATTTTATAGTTAATTTTTTTATGTATTTTATATTTATTTTTATTATATTGGAGTTGGTATAAATTATTTTGATATTTTATAAATGAAAGTTTTCATTTATTTTAATGTTAACGTCTTCAGTTAGCACACTGGGTCATTTTGACCTGAACTTTATTCGGGAATTGATTAATTCAATTAATTCGAATTGTATGAATACAAAATTTGAAATTCAATTTTTATTATTGATTAAAAAATTTCTTTAAATTAAATAGAATTTTTATTTGAATGAATAATTAATAAAATATTTTTCTATCAAAAATGATTTTTTTACAAGAGTAGAAATTTTTGTATAAAATTAAAAAAAAAAAATTTTTTTGCTTGGTATGAGAAAGAATGAGTAAAAATTGGAAAAAGTGCTTTTATAAAAATATAAATGAAAAAAAAAAAATGAAAAAAAATTTTTTATATTGAAAATAATTTTCATTTTTAAGCACATACACTTCTTGCCATTCATTATATACATATTATAGATAATTATATATGTATATATATATATAGGAGATAAATGAATGACGAGTTCACGTAAACTGAGAGACAATTGTTTTAAAAGTTTCTCGCACTTGAAAGGAAACGCGCATGTACAAGTGCATATGAATTTTTTTTCTGTCTTTTTATTATAAAGTCCCCCTGTTAAATACATGTACTCTAACAATTAATATCTTTCAAGTCATAAGCAGCGGGTATAAAAGTTGCTAGTAAAAAATGTACATTGTGAATTTTATTAATAATTTTATTTAAATATATATTATTATTCTTGTATATTACAATTTCTATACAATGTATCTGAACTTTTATGCGCTTTTATGCGTATAAATTAAATTAGAAAAGAAAATTTATTGTAGTGAAAGAAGTGATAAAATATTTTGAGGTAAACGAAAGCAAGTATGTACACAATAAATTGTCGTAAAAATACAGGAGTATAAAAATAATTATTTTTTATAACATTAGATTATTTTCTTAGTTATTTTTATATTTTTTTATTTTTCTGTTTTTTAATTTCTTGTTTTTTTATTTTGTTTTTAATTTTTGTAGTTTTTTATTTGTTTTAGTTTATATAATTTTTGTTTATTTTTATGCAAAAACGTTTTTTACTTGTTTCTATATAAAATTTACTTTTTGCCCCTCTTGTATATTCCATAATTAAATTTTTTTGAATCATTTAATTTCGATTATTCATTGTTATTAGTACTGATAAATATCCCATTGAGGTTCGAAGAATCTAAAACATCATTAAATGTTTAATTAGTTAATCAACTGTACTAAAATTTTATTTTTCTTTCAAGATCAAATTAGAATAACGTATCAAACTGAAAAGAAAAAGTAAAATAAATTGAGTATTTTAATTATAATTTTTTAAAGAGTGTAGTTTATATTTTTGTCTTTTATTTGCAATCTGCAGTTTTAGAAATTATTTATAACAGAAGAAAGTAAAGTTCCTGAAGTTAGCGTCGATGCTGAGAATCAAAAACAATTTTTTTTTCTACGAAATCGAAAAAAAGACAATTGTTTTAAAGGTTTTTTGTTAAAAAAAGTAACCTGACGGTTTTCTTAATTCCCAAATTGAATGAAATAAGTGAAATTAGTGCCATTTTCATCCCTAAAATCTCTGGACAATAGTTTTCGACGCTAACTTCAAGAACATAAAAAGTAATTTAATTAAATTTTTAGATCGAAACAAACTTTCAAATTTGAAAATTGAAATAACGGATTGCAAATAAAATTTTTTCTTATTTACCCTTCCGAATAATGCCAAATTGAGAACACAAAATTTGCCGGCAGTTATGGCGACTGGTTTTCTGCCACGTTGCATAATGAATAGAAGAAATTTCGCCTTTTTCAAAGGCAATTTATACCAATGGCAGTTGTAGGCAGCTTGGGCAAATTCGAAACTCTGAAAACGTGTTTTACAAAATTTATTATTTCATTCCTAATTTATTTAGTATTTTCAAAAAAATTTGTTTGGTACAATTTTTCTAAAACAATTTTTAATTTTATTGTCCTTTAAATTTTGTTTATCTGATCATGTTTAATTTTTAAAAAATGCCTCAAGTTTTAAATCATAACAAAAGAATACTTGGTAATGAAATTTTAAAATTCAAAGAAATAGTAAAAATATTCTTTAGAAAAAAAAATTTATGGAAAATTCTTTGTCAGGGAAGAGATTTTATTAGAAAAGGTTTATTTTAAGAAGTTAAAAAAAATTTTTAGAAAAACTGGTTAGAAAAATTGATTTTGAAAAAGGGAGGAAATTCAAAGTTATAGACTAAATTTACCTCAATTTGTAACATTTCCGCCATGTAGCAATAAATGTATAAATTTCCAATTTGATAAATAAGATAAGTTACGATAAATAGGACATCAAACAACATGGATTTTGAATTTTCCCTCGTCGAGTACTGAAAAAATTTATTGAAAAGATTATGATGATTTAAATTCTAATTCAAATTCACCTAAGATTTTTTCTTGATATGTAAAATAATTAGTAAAAATGTTATATAATGAAAAAAGTTATGATTAAAATCTGTTATAAATTATTTACCAAAATAAGAACATATCCTTGTACACAGAATTGAAGACTACAGGCCAATAATTGCGCGACGAACATTATATTAAATGTGTTTTCTAGGATGTGAATGCATCTATTAAAAAAAGAAAGGATTAAAATTTCTTATGCTAATGCTTTCGAATTTTATTAGGTACGTCGGAAATCTTACTAAACTTTTGAATAATTCAAGTAAAAAATTTTGTTTCGTTTAATTATTTTCAAAACCTTTATTAAATTAAATGTAAAATTAAAAAAATTAAAAATGAGGAAAAGTTTGTAATAAAAAAAAAAACAAGACAATGAAGAAACCTGTTAATGTGTTCATGAACTTGAATGATGCCCCTCAGTTGATTATCAAAATGAGTCCAAGATTTTATGTTTTCTGTTTTATTGACAAGATCCAAAAGTCTTAGTCGTAAAATATGATATTGTCCAGAGAGATGAAAGGCAATTTGACTGAAGAAACCATCAGTTCCGGTGTATGCAACCGTTGCTAAAAATGTGCCAACGTACTCGATGAAACAAGTTATTTCAAAAATTGGCGAATATTTCCAATTGTACGGAAAATAGGCTTCAATATACAATGTAAAATTTTTATCCTCATCATCATTTCTTCTCCACGTGTCAAAATTGATAAATATAATCTGTGGAATTCGAGCATGTACCGTCAATAGTCCCATAAAAATGCATAGAAACGATAATTTTCTTCCCGATTTTCCCGCCTTCAACATAATATTTAATTGTTCACTATTCACTATTTTATCCCATTCGTTGATGAACGATAGAAGAAGATTTGACATTTCTGTTCAAAAAAATAGTGTATGAAAGGAAAAAATTATTTTTCATTTGCAATTTTTTGAATGGGTGCACAAATTATTATACTACGAGAAAAAATGTTGAGTAACTTTTACATTCACATTTTACATTTTACACTTTTACTAAGTGAAACCGAAACAGTCTGAAATTTCTGCAACAATTTTCATTATTTTTTATTAAACAAATTTTCCGTTTCTTTATGAATTTATTTTCGTTCTTAAACCGGAGATTCATCCATTTGTTTAGTGATGAAGAAATTAACTCTAAGACTAAAACAAAATTAGAGAAAAAAATATCGATAAGAAATTAAGTAAATTAAAAATTGAAATCCGTCAAACTCTCTAAATTTGATTATAAATAATTATAGAATTACGAATATTGACGAACATTTTGAGATTCAATATGGAGACGCTACTGTCCACCTGAGAACGCCAAGGTCACCGCTAGATGTCGGTTCAGTTGGTAAAATCAGACGTCACCTAGTGGTGACCTTGGCGTTCTCAAGTGGAGAAATCAAGTCACCATTTTATGCCTCAAATGCTTTTTTATAATTAAAAAAATGTTATTGTAAAACTACTTTAAATTGATAACTAAATATTTTTTTTCGTGTGAATTAAAAATTTGTGCGCTTTAAATATTTCTGCATACTTTCTTTATTGTATAGCAAGACAATCATCTTGATTAGAGCAACTGTGAATGGTAGTTCTGCAGTAGAGAGGATTTGACTGATGAGGTCCAGATTACCCCAGATTTGTATCAATCTTATGGCTTGGGGTAAAACCACACTAAAGAATGTAAATCCAAATGTTAGGACGAAGAAAAATTTTGCTAAAGTTTTGTTTTTACGTGTAGGCTCGGGCCATACGCCTAGCATTCCAAGACTTGCACGACTGTACGTTGAAAAATATTCTAGAGCTATTTGCAAAAAAAAAAAAAAAATAAATAAACAATTCGTTTTTGTTTATCATTATAGCCAACTATAGTTGGCGTCGAAGCTTAGCGCCGAAAATTTTTATTTGGATTTTGAAAATTTCACTAATTTAACTTCTTTTATTCACTTGTAGAGCTAAATTATTTTTAGACCACTTTTGTAAATTTGTAATAAAAAATCTATAAGAAAAGATGGTTTATTCTTTTCTATTTAGCAAATAAAATAAATATTTAAACAAAATATGTTCAATTTTAATGATTCGGGGTTTTCACTTAAGCCAAAGTACTTTTCTTCGGTTTGTATAAAAAAAATTCAAAAACAAATGTTTGAAAAAGAAAAATATTTTGTATTTCTGAGAATTAATTTTCCTACCACGTTTGCCATCCATTTTAGCGTTCGTTTTAGAAAAATTCATTTTTATTTTGAAATTTAACTTATTCTTTTTTTTTTAAGAAATAGTCATAGTGCTTCCGCATATAGAGGAAGTATTTTTATTCTTTTCTTATATTTTAGACGTTTACTTAAGTTCAAGTAAAACTATATAGTTAAGAGATTATGGGAGGGTATAAAACTCGAAACTAAGTTTCGATCCATATTTCGTGGAAAAGAAAATAAGGAAGTAAAGTTGAGCCCATACTTTTGGCAAAATTATCTAATGACAAATGATTTTCAATCGTTACACTACTTATGTTCATCAAAATCTTTAAATATTTATAATCCTAGATTAGAGAATTGTATGCTTAGAATTATTAAACCAAAAACAAGCATGCGCATTTCGTTTCATTCATATCGGAGTCTTGTTCTTATTTCTGCCTTGTCCATTAATCCTAGATTGATAAAATAGATAACAGAATCTTAATAAGTTTGATTTTTCTATTCAATTTCTTGTTTTTCTTAACAGAGTAATTCTTAAAATTATTTAAAAATTAAAAATTAATTTTTTTTTGGTTCATTACAATTACAATACAATTTTATTACGTTCATTACAATTTATCATTTGTCATCTATCAATTTGCCAATCCAAGTGTCTTCTGTTTCTTTAGAATATTCACTCTATTGCGACAATTAATGTTTATTAATCACTTGTTTATGAAACGAATAGTTAAAGTGTGCGTAAAGACGGACAAATTTTTGTTTTACAAAAATAATTATTTTTTTTATTAATCGGGATCCATATTGAAATAAAATTGAAGTTTAAGTAAATAAATAAATTTCGTTCATTCGATTGCTCAGAACCTTAGGGCACCTTAGGGACATTCGGATGAAGTGTTAATAACTACAAAATTAATTACAGAATAATCTATTTATTTTCGTTTACTGTAATAAGCACTAAGCACTTCTTTAAGTACATCTGCTATTTATGCAAATTTATTCAACCATAAAGCACAAAATATTGTAACATTGTAAATAAAAGGATTTTTCGTGTTTTTCCTTATTTTATCTTTAAATTTGAATTAAAAATGTTTTACTAATTTGAATTGGTGATTGACTTTCTGCTTTTGAATTAGTATTTCACTAATAAAGAGTCACATCTACTGATTTATTAGTAAAATTTACTAATTCTAAAGCAAAAAAATTTATTTATATTAGTTTTTGACATAATTTATGACACTAAAGTATTTTGTGCTTTATGGGACGACTACTCACTAAATAACATTAAATATTGATAAACTATTTCATTGAAAATAATAACATTGTTATCATTTCGTAACGCTGCAATATATAATCTCTTCGAAATCAACATGTTCTATAAACTTCATCTTGCAAACCATTTAAATTTACTTTATAAAACCATTTCTCATAGTCCTTATTTATTTTTGAAATTCTTTATCCAGTGTTCTTTTATGCATCTTTTTTGGAAAACATTAATTACTGTGTTTCATTGTTATTAGAAATGACAAATATCCGAGTGATGTTTTAACAATCTAGAATTATTTACGGCAATGATTAATAATAATAATAATAATAATAAAAATATTTAATAATAATAATAATAAAAATATTGTTAGGATAAACATTCATGGTTTATTTATGTTTAATATGCCATGAATGTTTCTCCTTACAATATGTTTATTTTTGGTCATTTATTGTACAATAATAAGCAATGAAATTAACGAATTTTATTTTCTTTTTCAGGTAAGCAACTTTATAAATGATAATAACGCACACTTCCAAATAGTCTAAAGTTGAAGACGAAAAATTTTCCAGCCGTTATTTCTACAGGTTTGTTTCCACTTTGCATTATTAAAAGAAGACATTTTGCTTTCCGCGATGGTAAATTGAACCACTCACATTTGTATGTCGTGTCGGCAAATTCAAAACTCTATTAAATAATAATAATAAGTGATTAGTATAAATATTTTTTTAATTTAACACAGTAAAAAGTAAATCTTAATTTAAGATCAGTCTTAAACTCAGCACTGTCTGCTCTAATGTTAAATCATACAGAATCCATTGCTTAAATTCAGCATTAACTGCCTTGAAAATGTTGCGTCTTAATTTAAGGCTGCTTTCCTGTCTTAAAATAAGACTTTCTTTTCACTGTGATGGTATAAATTCTTTTTGGTGCATATTTAATTTAATATTTTTAATTTAAGTTAACTATATATCTTACTTCCATTTGTAACATTTCAGCTAAATAGCAATAAATGTAAAAATTGCCTATTAGGTACATGGAAAATACTACTATAAAAAAGATAGATGGTAACATTGAAAGACGATTTGGATGACTTATGTACTGAAAAAAAGGTTAAACCATTTTTGAGAAAAATTATATTAATTCTGATTTTACTTTTTCTGGCATTTTATACTTCTGGGAAAGTTTAAGTTTAAAAACTTTAAAAATATAAAAGAATGTACTTACCAAAACAAGAAAGTAAGCTTGCAGGCAATACTGGATCGTACAAGCGAGTAGCTGTGCAAGAAACATTACACAGAAATTGCTTTCTATTATTTCAACGCAACTATCGTACACGAGAGAAAAATATACTTTTGTTAAATTTATAATAAACAATTATATAATTTAACTAGTTAAATTATCTTTAAAGTTCTAGATCTTTTATAAAATAAGGTAAATACAACGAAAACATTCGGACAATGAATAAAAATATTTATTTACTCCAACGTTTCGAAATCTAAATGATTTCCTCTTCAGGGAGTCTATCAAAAAAATACATACAAAATTAAAATATGTACATAATAATAAAAAATTAATTTAAGAATAAATAAAAATTCATGAATATTTATCTTACCAAAAATTAATAATTAAAATAAACAAAGACTTAAATTTTATGCCCTGACGATATTTAATTTTGACGAATTACGAATTTTAATTTTGTATATATATTTTGGGTAGACTCCCTGAAGAGGAAATTATTTAGATTTCGAAACGTTGGAGTAAATAAATATTTTTATTCATTGTCTGAATGTTCTTGTTTTATTTACTTTATTTTATAATTTAACTAAATAATTGAAAAAGAAACAGAGAAAAGTGCGACAGTATTGAAGCAAATTGAAGTATGTTTTCAGAAATTGCTTTAATTTTGTCTGATATTAATGCCATATTAATTCAAAATTTTAATATTTATGCTATTAATCAGTTTTCGGTTGTTCCTAAGAAAGGAAAACAAGATTGAATTTTTTTTTGTAAAATTCGCTTTTTAATAATTTTAGATAAAAAGAATCTAAATGTTCAAAAATTAAAAGACTATCAAGTTTTGAACGTTCAAATGTACGAAATATTTTTCACTAAAAAATATTTTCTTAAATTATTGATTGTAATAAGAATTAAAAATCTAAAGTTAACATTGAGAAAATTTAAAGTTAACTTTTTTTAATTCCAGACAAAATTATTGTTATAAAATTTTAATTTTAAGATGAAATAAATAAATTTCGTTCACTTGAACGTTCAGAATTTTAGGAACATAAAATTAACTGGGTGCTAGTTTCAGCTTCTTGAAAAATAATAAACTTTTCGATAACAATTTTTTTTATAGAAATAGATGATGTGGAAACTTTCTAAAAGTATTTTTAACTGAAAATTTATAATTTGCTTACAGAAAAAATATTTTTTGAAAAATGTTGATCATAAACATTAGTAGACAGATTTTGAGATATAGTTAGTGATACATTGAGTAATGAAAACAATAGATCATGTTTCACTACTTAATGACAAGGAGCGTTATTTAGAGCAAAAAACTTGTCGTTAAATAAAATAATTATTAAATAATGGAAATTATGTTATCGCACCAATTTTAATTCGTTTTTTGTCTCAATTTGTTATCCTTAGAAAGAAACGTATCCCGAAATATTATTTGACATAATAGTCACGAGACGCATGCTTATTCCCGAAATCCTTTTTGACCAAATAGTTATTTGATATAAAACTACTTAACTTAAAATTCACATAATATGCACATTATTTGCAATAAATTTCATTGCACACAAAAACCATTTAACATAAATATAATTTGTCATAGAATTCATTAAACAGAAATATTATGTTACATAAAACTCAGATAACTTAATTCCCATTTAACATAAAAATGATGTAACATAAATTTCTATTGACATAAAAATCATTTAACATAAATTTCTTTTGACATAAAACTCATTTAACGTAAATTTTATTTGTTATAAAATTCATTTGACATCAATTTCATTTGGCATAAATGTCATTTAACGTAATTCTCATTTGACATAAATATCATTAGACATAAAATTAGCTTGACATAAATTTCATTTGACGTGAATATCATTAAACGTAAAATTAAATTTATATAAATTTCATTTAGCATAAATGCCATTTAACATAATTCTCATTTGATATAAAATTTACTTGACATAAATTTCATTTGGTATAAATCCCATTTAACATAATTTTCATTTGTCATAAAGTTCATTTGATATAAAAGACATTTAACACAATTCTCATTTGTCATAAAAGTCATTTAACAAAATTCTCATTTGACATATAAATCATTTTACACAAATTACTTTTTACATAAAAATATCGGCGCCAATTTTAAAAGTAACCAATTAGATATTATCAACAACATTGTGATTCGCCAATTTTGAAATTCGCGCCTATATTTCTATGTCAAATGATCTTTATGTAAAATGAAATTTATGACATCTGAATTTTATGTCAAATGAGAATTATGTGTAATGACTTATCCGTCAAATGAAATTGATATCAAGTGAACTTTATGTCAAATGAAAATTATGTTAAATGGGATTTATACTAAATGAAATTTATGTCAAGTATATTTTATGTCAAATGAGAATTATGTTAAATGGCATTTATGCTAAATGAAATTTATATAAATTTAATTTTACGTTAAATAATAATTATGTTAAATGATATTCACGTCAAATGAAATTTATGTCAAGCTAATTTTATGTCTAATGATATTTACGTCAAATGAGAATTACGTTAAATGACATTTATGCCAAATGAAATTGATGTAAAATTAATTTTATAACAAATAAAATTTACGTTAAATGAGTTTTATGTCAAAAGAAATTTATGTTAAATGATTTTTATGTCAATAGAAATTTATGTTACATAATTTTTATGTCAAATGGGAATTAAGTTATCTGAGTTTTATGTAACATAATATTTCTGTTTAATGAATTCTATGACAAATTATATTTATGTTAAATGGTTTTTGTGTGCAATGAAATTTATGTCAAATAATGTGCATATTATGTGAATTTTAAGTTAAGTAGTTTTATATCAAATAACTATTTGGTTAAAAAAGATTTCGGAAATAAGCATGCGTCTCAGCGTCACTTGACATGAAACCATTTAACATAAATTTCATTTGACATCAAATCTATTTGGCATGAAAAACATTTAATTTGAAATTCATTTGACATAAATTTCATAACACATACAATTTATATTGCATAATTAGCATTTGATATAATAACCATTTGACATATATTTCATTAGATATAAAATTTATATAACATATATGTCATTTGACATAGAATTAATTCAACATATATTATATTTGACATAAAACTCATTTTTATCATAATTTCCATTTAACGTAAAAATACACTTTATATGTCTTTTATTTCACATAAAAATCACTTGGCATAAATTTTAATTGACATAAGTTTTATTTGACAGAAAATTTATTTGAGGTAAAATTTATTTAACATATGTCATTTGACGTAAAATACAATTGATATAAATTTTATTTTGACCTAAAATTCATTTGTCATAAATTTAATTTTTAACAAAAATTTCATTTGGCATGAATAGGGGAGAGTGGGGCAAACCGGACCCCCTAACGGTTTTTTGACTCTTGTGACTAAACGAATCAACCGATTTCATTTTTCGAAGGCTTGTTTGAAAGATCATTTAATTGCGCAACTTTTTCCCAGAGACACCTATACTTTATCTTTTATTGTTTAGTTGCTGTGTTAACTTTAAAAAATTTTTCAAACGGTCCGGTTTGCCCCACCCCCTGGGGTAAACCGGACCCCCCTATGGGCAAACCGGACCGTTTGGTTTTTTATTTATAATATTGCATTTACATAATCTACAATAATAAAAAACATAAAGAATCATGTAAACAATGGTTGTAGTAATGAAAATAATAATACGGGATTGAATTTTAATTAAATTAATATTTTTTTTAATAAAAAAATAAAAATGTTTGTCATTATCAGAGAAACAATATTAAAGGGTTCAATTCTCATTGGAAGACAATTATTTTTCATTGTAAGTAAATATTTTAATGAAAGAAACATTTTATTTAAAAATAATTTTTATGAAACTTTAATTCAATGGAAATATCCTATGGCCGGTTTGCCTTACCGAAAACGGTCCGGTTTGCCCCACAGGCCCATTTTGAGAATAAATGTTTGTCAAAAAGAAACGCTTTGCAAATTCATCAAAGTTTTTGGTGGTAAATATTCCTGAGGTGTGTACCTTCAAAACCCAAGACCTAATATTTGGAAATATTACACGATTTCGTCAAAAATTCCTTAAGAAAAAATTCGTAAAAGTGTAGAAAAAACTAAAAAAAAACTTTTGCTCCCTTCGTCGCACAAACGCAAGCTAAAACTGTCAGATTGAAAAAATAAGGTATACTAAACATGGTTGTTTTAAATTTGTAAACAACACTTTTTCCAATTTCGCCATTTCGGAAATATTGAGGGGGGTCCGGTTTGCCCCACTCTCCCCTATAAATTTCATTTAACATAAATGTCATTTAGTATAATTCTCATTTGACATAAATTTAATTTGACATAAAGTTCACTTGACATTAACCAATTTTGAAATCCGCTCCTATATTTTGATGTCAAATGATCTTTATGTAAAATGAAATCTATGTAAACTGAATTTTACGTCAAATGCGAATTATGTTTAATGACTTAAGTCAAATGAAATTTATATCAAGTAAATTTTATGTCAAATGAGAATCATGATCATGAAATTTATGTCATGTGAATTTAATGTCAAATGAGAATTATGTTATAGAATTTTATGTCAAATGAGGATGACTTTTATGCCAAATGATATTCATGTCAAATTAATTTTATGTCAAATGAAATTTATGACGAATGCATTTTATATCAAATAAAATTTAAGTTAAATGAATTTTATGTCAAAAGAAATTTATGGTAAATGATTTTTATGCCAAATGGGAATTAGGTTAAACGGCATTTATGCCAAATCAAATTTAAGTTGAGTGAATTTTATGTCAAATGAGAATTATGTTAAATAAAATATATGTTAAATGAAATTTATGTCAAGTGAATTTTATGTCAAATGGAAATTATGTGATAGAATTTTATGTCAAATGGGGATTATGTTAAATGACTTTTATGCCAAATGAAATTTATGTCAAGAGAATTTTATGTCAAATGAGAATTATATTATAGAATTTTATGTCAAATGAGAATTATGTTAAATGACTTTTATGCCAAATGAAATTTATGTCAAATGAATTTTATATCAAATAAAATTTAAGTTACATGAATTTTATGTTGAATGATTTTTATGTCAAATGGGAATTAATTATGAGTTTTATGTAACATAAAATTTGTGTGAAGTGAATTTTATTAAAATTGATATTTATATCAAATGGACATTGTGTGCAATGAAATTTATGATAAAGAATGTTCATATTATGTGAAATTTAAGTTTTATGATTTTATATCAAATAACTATTTTGTCAAAAAAGTTTTCGGGAATAAGCATGCGCCTTCTTAGAAAATCTGTGTTTTAGTATGTTTTTAATCATTTTTATGATTGTTTTCACAACTTAATGATTCACTAATTTAGAGTTCCTCTACAGCTTCGATAAAATAAAAAAAACCTAATCTAAAAATGCTATTATACTAAACATGAAATATTAAAAAAAAACCTATTTATGTGGTAGTGAATGGTTATAATATTGCCAAATTCCATATTGAATGCGGAATCACATTTAAACTTATGAAAATTATTGATAAGATATAAGAGTCTCAGACGTAAAATGTGATATTGCGCCGCATAGTGAAAAGATATTTGACAATAGATACTGTCTGTTCCACTGTAAGCAAAAGTCGCACAAATTGTTCCGATATACTCGAAACAACACAGAAACTCAAATGTTGGACTATAGTTCCATGTGAATGGAAAATATGCATCTGCAAATAGTGTAAAATTTTTGTTTTCCTCTGGACTATTCCAATTTGGTATGTTCTCGAGGATCCACTGAAACAGACGAGAGTTGACTGTAACGTGACCCATAATTACGCAGATCAGTGAAAATATCCTTCCCTTTTGACCATTTTTAAGCATTATGTCCAATTCTTCATTACTTTTTTTGCTGTTCCAATGGTTCGACATGTCATTGTACAAAAACGAGAGTTCTAAAAGAAAATTAAAAAGGGAGGATTAAAAAATTCTTGATTAAATTACTTTACAGTAATTTATTAAATTATTTTTATCAAACCAACTGTTGCTTCCAAATAAAGCTGAAACTGCAATTATCATCGCCTTTTTAATTTTTGAAATTAAATTTTAAAGTTAAGTTTATTTTTTTTAAGCCAAGGTAGAATTTTGAAAAAATTAAGTGGGTACTGATAACAGGGTGCAAGTTGTCAGCGCCTTTTTAATTTCGGAAATTAAATTTTAAAGTTAAATATATTTTTTTAAAGCCAAGATAAAATTTTGAAAGAATTAAGTATGGATGCTGATAACAGGGTACAAGGTATTAGCGCCTTTCTAATTTCGGAAATTAAATTTTCTAGTTAAATCTATTTTTTTAAAGCCAATATAAAATTTTAGAAAATTAAGTGGGTGCTGATATAACAGAGTTAAAGTTAAATTAAAGAAATAAAAGTTAAAATTTAATTTTCAAAATAAAGTGGTTGGATAATTGGGTGCTTCATTGCCTCTAAAAAAATTGTCAACAAACTATATTTTTAGTTAATGTATGTAAAAGATCCGATTTTGTAAAAACTTAAAAATCATTCTTATCTCCCTTAATTTCCAAATATTCAAATGAACAACATATTTTTAGTTAATGTATGTAAAAGATCCAAAAAAGACTACCAAAATCAAATCCTTTCCACCCTCGACCCCCTACAACCCCCTGCAATAATTTTTGATAATTAATATTTAATTTTCAATTTCCCAAAAATCGGTTCGTTTTATTTGAAAAAAATTATTGCAGGGGGTTGTAGGGGGTCGGGGGTGGGAAGGATTTGATTTTGGTAGTCTTTTTTGGTTTCAGCGGCCCAAAAAACGTAGGTTTAGACACCGTAATCGACTTTTCGTGAAAATTCGAATTTCGACCCCTCACCCCGGGGTTGTTAAAGGGGTTGTAGGGGGTTAAGGGAGGGAAAAATTTGTTTTTGGTAGTCTTTTTTGGTTTCAGCGACCCAAAAAACATAGGAACAGACACCCTACTCCACTTTTTTTTAAACTTAAATTCCAACCCCCGGGAGCAGGTGTAAGGGGGTGGTAGCGGGAAAATGGCCGATGATAAAAATTTTTCATGGTCATATTCGGTTTCAGCGACCCCAAAAACATGGGGATAAGGGGGTGTAACCTCTGGGTTTTGACTTTTTTATTTTTTTGTGTGCCTGTGTAATTATTGCGCTAAAACAAATAATTCAAAAAGTTTCATAATGTTTAACTTACGTTTTTTTAAAATTTTTATTGAAGTTGGAATAATTTTTCAAAGTACAATTGAAAAAATATTTCGTTCACTTGAATTTTTGGAGTAATCATTTTTCTCAAATAAAAAAAATAAATAAAGAAAAAGGAAATTAACATTATGACACTAGTAATCGTGCAACTGAAATTTGAACGATGTGATGATTTTTCAATACAAACTTTGCTTATTCCGATAAAGGACAATCATTTTTGTCAGAGAAACGATGAATGGCAATTCGGCTGTGCATAAAACATTACTCAAACGATCCAAATCCTGCCAAACTTGAAATAATCTGCAGAATTGAGGAATGAGTACACCGAATATTAGACACAAACTACTGATAATTAATAATCCTCTGGATAATATTTTACTCTTTTGAGTAGGCCAGGCGCCAAATGTGCTGAGGCTTATTCGAGAGAATGACGTGAGGAATTCCAAATAGTCATTATCTTTCAAAGAGAATTAAATCAAAAAAGAAATTAAGTTTATATTTAAATTAATTTTATATATTAAAATATTATAATTTTAAATATTATAAATTTAAAATATTGTAAACAAAATTCTTTCCATCGCCAAAAGAATAGAAACAAAATGTGTTTTGTTTAGAAAATATCATTTTGCTTTTTTACCTCCCATTTTTTGTTCTGTTTTTTCCTCCATTTTGTAAAAAGTTACCTCGATTTTGTTTCGAAAAATAAAAATTATATTTTTACACTTTTTTTTTTTTTATTGAAAAACTTTTTTTTTATCAAATTTTTTTTTATTTGGAGAAAAATTTCGGTCTTAATAAAACAGGGAATGAAGTATGTTTAAAATGATATTTTATACTACACGAATGAAATTTACAGTTTAGGGAATAATATAAATAATACAAAGTAGTAGAAACATTGTAGGTATATTATAAATATACCGCAAAATAAAATAATTGAAGGTATCTTATTTTCAGGGAAATTAGAGAAAAGAATAAGGAAGCATCAAACTTTGTCTCCAATTTAGGTAATAAGGAATGATTTTGTTATCATTTTTTGTAATCAAGCTGAATATTGCAAAGAGACTCCCCATTATATATTTATGTCATTTTACTTTGTTTTTGACATGCGCATTGAGCATTTTTCTTGGAATTTTTGCACTTTATCGTTTGTTCCCATCAAAGATGTCATGTGTGAAATATATTTACGAGTCCAAAGATTTTACACAAGGGAAAATTTTGAACACTTATTTTTATTCTCAAGTCTGTTTTTTCATCGTTATTATCAATGTTCTGTATAACAAAACTGGAGAAATTTTCCTTGAATATTGAAAAAATGTTTTTTTAACCAGTGCATTAAGAATATCACCAGTGGTGGAATAATAAGACATGCAAATTTTATTACAAATCGAATTTATTTATTTAAAGAGATATCAACAGTTTTGAAATAATTTAGTCGAAACAAAGCTTTTTCAAAATTTCGTGATCAATCGTTTAAAATAAAAAATTGCAAACGAATATTTTTTATAGTGAATTTTTTTCTAATTACTGAAAAGATTATTGATAAAGTTATAAGCATAACAAATATATTACCGAAATTAAAAATAAAGCTTTCATTCAGAAATAAGTTTTAAAAATAATATTTTATAATTTAAATATATTTTTTCGTTTAAAATATTAAAAATACTTTTTCTATTTTTCTTCCATGTATTCAGTATTAGTCGTAGAAAAATATTAGTTTTCTGCATTCGATAAAAATATCCACATGTTTTGAAAGAGGTCAAATAAACGAAATTTTTTCATCAGTAAAAATATTTATAAATATTACCGACTGTTAGAAAATAAAGAAAATTAAATATTTAGAATCTTCATGATTTATCTATTTTTTCCATGACGCAATATTATATAAAATAAAATTTTAATTTTATGAAGAAAAAAATAAATTTTGTTCATTTGAACGTCCAGGACTTTAGGGACAAATAAGATGGATAATTACTCTTCTTTCAATGACTCTTTTTCATAGTTATCAGAAATGATAAATATCCGAGAGATGTTTTTATAATCTAAAATTATATATAAAATATAATATACACATCTAAATACATTTTTTTATATACATAACAATAAGAATAATATACATTATTTATGTCAATTAAATTACTTAACGAACTTTAATAAATTTTGTCTTAAATTTATTTTAAGTTTTTGAAATCTAGAAATTTTTATTTTTTTTTATATTTAAAATTTGTGAATAGTTTTTTTCAATTATTGAAAGTAAACTGTTTTATTTTTTTCAGGTAAGGAACTTTAAATGATTACCAAACGTACACTTCCAAATAGTTTGAAGTTGAAAACGAAAAACTTCCCAGCCGTTATTTCTACAGGTTTGTTGCCACTTTGTATTAATAAAATAATTAATTTTGCTTTCCGCGGTGGTATGTTATACCATTCACTTTCATATGCTGTGTCTGCGAACTCGTAACTCTAAACATATTTTTATTATTAGGATTAGATCATGTTTGAATCATTATATTAATTAATTATATTAATGTTAATTAATCACATTAATATTAGAATTATAATATTTTTAATTAATTATATTAATATTAGAATTATATGTGACGCTCCACGGTGAAAGGCTTCTAAAAAAATTTTTTTCTAACTTCTAAAAAATTTTAGGTTATGTTTGTTAATTTTAAAGTGATAATACATAAGGAGGATTAACTCTTAGTGAAAACTAATGATACGTAAATCCTTATTACATTCAAAATATTCAATAAAAATTATTATTTATTTTATAAAATTAAAAAAAGTTTTACTAAAGAAAGTAAAACGATCACAAACATAACCTACAATTTTTTTTGGATCAGAAGAACAAGTCCCTGAAGTTGGTGTCGAAGCTGAGAGAGTTGAAAAATATTTTTTGCAGAAAACCGAAAAGAATAAAATAATGTTTTCTTTGATTTTAGTTTAGAAACGTATTCAAGAAAATTCTTTAATTTCCTAAATAATTTAAGAGAGTTGAAATTAGTGCCATTTTTGTCTCTAAAAAACCATAAATAACCATTTTTGACGCTGAGCGACGTCGCCAACTTCAGAGACATAAAAAGATACTTAAAATCAGTATAGGAATTCTTTTAATATTTAATATAAAAAATTATATATCTTACTTCCACTTGTAATATTTCAGTTAAGTAGCAAAAAATGTAGAAGTTTCCTATTTGATATATGCAAAATACCACAATAAAAAGGATATCTGGTAGCAGTGAAATATTTGGATGCTTTAAGTACTGAAAGAATTTTTGACAATTTTATAGAAAATTATAAAATTAAATTTTTAATCGTTAAAAATTTGTATATTTACCAAAACAAGAAAGTAACCTAATAAACAAAACTGTAGCGTACTAGCAAGCAGTTGGGCAAGAAACATCAGATAGAAGTTACTTTCTATTATTTCGATGCAACTGTTGAAAAAAATGATAAAAAAATTTTTGATTAGATTCCAAAGAATGCAATTGATACTTTTTCTTATAAAAAGTACTTTAGGTAACCAAATATTTTTGCTTCTCCCACCAAAAATGCTATTAAAATTTAAAATAATGACCTATTTATATGATAGTGAGTGGTGATAATGTTACCAAATTCTTTATTAAATTCCGATTCACACTTAATGTTATTAAAACTATTAAGAAAATCCATTAGTTTCAAACGTAAGATGTGATATTGTGCCGTGTAGTGAGTAGATATTTGACTAAAGTACGCGTCTGATCCACTATAAGCTAATGTCGCACAAACTGTTCCCACATATTCAAAAGAACATAAAAATCCAATGACTGGACTGTAATTCCAAGTAAATGGAAAATAAGCATCAATAAGTAGTGTATAGTTTTTATAGTAAGCAGGAGTACTCCAGTTTGATATGTTCTCAAAAATCCATTGAAACACCCGAGAGGTGACTGTCATGTGACCGGTTATAACACATATCATCGAAAATATTCTCCCTTTTCGACCATTTTCAATCATTATATCTAATTCTTCGTTACTTTTTTTCCTCTTCCAATCAGCCATCATGTAATCGTAGAGAGTTGTCATTTCTATAACAATGTTTTTGGGGGAAAAAAAATTAAATTTTGATCATCTGTTTGGAGAATTAGTTTTTGTCACGCTGTTGGCACACTCGGTCAATTTGACCCAAAACTTTATCATCATCTTGTTTAATAAAACTTCAGTCGAAATTTTAAAGTACAATTAAAAATTATTTATTCAAAAATTAGTTTTTGTTTCTGAGGTTGCAAATTTAAAGAGTGTCAGGATTTTTTTATATGATAAACTTTATGGTAAAAATTGTTTTTTTTTATATAAATTTGATACAAACTTTGCTTATTGCGATAAAGCATAATCATCTTTGTTGTAGCCACTAAAAATGGAAGTTCCGCTGTGCATAAAACATTACTCAGACGATCCAAATCTTTCCAAACTTGAAACAATCGACAGAATTGAGGAATAAAAACACCGAATAGTACACAGAATAGACTAATAGTAAATAGGCCTCTTGATATTCTTTCATTTTTCTGTGTAGGTGAGGCCCCAAAAGTGCTGAGGCTTATTCGAGAGAAAAAAGTGAGATCTTCCAAGTAGTCATCTTGAAATATTGTTAACAATTAATTTTAAATATTATAATCGAAACACTCAGTTAGATTTAAAATTAATTCATTTATTGATTTAATTAAATTGATTAATAATAATATTAATAATAATAATAATAATAAATTAGTTAAAATAATTTATTTAAAAAATTTGAATTAAAAACTGTTTTGAGTTCTAAAATTTGGAGACAAACTTTTCTTTCTAAATATAAACTTAGTTTTAAACACATTAAACGTGTTGTTTTATGTCATGAAATTATAAAAAATAAAGAAAATAACTACTCTTTCGTTATAAAAATGTATTTAATTTATTCCGTTGCATTATTTTTACCCTCAATGTTTGCTGAATTTTTCATTTTTTTCTATTTCTGTAAATTCTTTTCTCTTTTTGTTATTTAAATTAATTTAATTTTATTAATTGGAATTACTTTTCTCGCACTAGAGACAAAATGTGAAATTTCATCATTGTAATAGTATTATAGGTACTTCTCGAGGAAAAAAGAGAAAAATTTATGAAATTCTATTGGGAAAAATTAAAAGTTTTATAGAACTAAATGCATAATGCGAAGAGTTAGAAATATTATAGGGATATTATAAATGTAGCGCAAAATAAAATAATTGAAGGCATTTCAGTTTCATGAAATTAGAGAAAAGAATAAGGAAGCATAAAACTTTGTCTCCAATTTAGGTAATAAGGAATCATTTTGGTATCATTTTTTGTAATCATGCTGAATATTGCAAAGAGACTCCCCATTATATATTTATGTCATTTTACTTTGTTTTTGACATGCGCATTGAGTATTTTTCTTGGATTTTTCGCACTTTATCGTTTGTTCCCATCAAGATGCCATGTGTGAAATATATTTACAAGTCCCAAGATTTTAAAAAAGGAAAAATTTTAAATACTTATTTTTATTCGAAAATTTGTTTTTTCATCGTTATTATCAATGTTCTGCAATAAAACTGGAGAAATTTTCCTTGAATATTGAAAAATGTTTGTTTTTAATCAGTGCATTAAGATTATCACCAGTTGTAAAATAAAAAAAAAAATGAAAATTGTATTTCAAATTGAATTTATTTATTTAGAAAATGCTCATAATTTTGAAGCAATTCAGTGCAAACAAATTTTATTAGAAACTTTTCTGGTCAGTTATTTCAAAAACAAAATTCACGAAAGAATATTTTCCCTAAAATTTTGAATTCTGTCAAATGAACGGAATTTTTTTCAATTTTTTCGAAAATTACTCTAGTGAATTAAAAAATAATGTAAATTCAACATTTAGTTTGCTAACAATTAATTTTCTATTTTATAAAATAAAAACTAGAAGTAGTAACAAAAATATTGGCGTTCATTTGAAAATTTCAAAATTTTAGGGACGTTTTTTTTTATTGTTTTCCAAGTGAATTTCTCTTTTAATTGTTGATTAACTTAAACAATAGTGTTAAATGTTAAAATATTATATTTGAACTAATAACATATTGTAAACACATTTGAAATACAGTTAAATAATTTTCTTATTAAAAAGTAAGATTCTTGCAACATTAATTTTCAAAAATTAACAAATTATCTACAGGAAAGAAAATGTATTAAAGTAACTTTTACTATTTGCAAAATAAAACCAAAACTGTTTGTAATTTCTGCGCATGGTTCTAATTTGTGAATAATAAAAGTTACTTTATCTTTTTCTCCCATGTATTTGCAGTATTACTCGTAGAAAAATATTCGTTTTATTCATTTAATAAATTGGCTAATAATCTTCCTTTCATTAATTTTTCTTCATAGTTATTAGAAATGACAAATATCCGAGTGATGTTTTAATCATCTGAAATCATATATAAAATATTTAAGTTAATTTTATTATTTAACCAGCTTAAATTTTATTAAATTTCAACTAAGTAATTAATTTCAAATAAGTATTTTGAAATTAATAATAAATTTTTATTTTGTTCCATAAATTTAGTTGAACGTTTTCTTAATTACTGCTGGTAACGTGTTTTATTTTTTTTTTTTGATTGAGGAATTTGAAATCATTACAACGTACACTTCCAAATAGTTTGAAGTTAAAAATGAAAAATTTCCCAGCCGTTATTTGCACAGGTTTGTTGCCACCTTGAATTAATAAAATAACACATTTTGCTTTCCAGGGTGGTATATTATACCATTCACTTTCGTATGCTGTGTCGGCAAAATCATAACTCTATAAACATATTTTTATTATTGGGATTAGATCATGTTTGTATCATTATATTAATTAATTATATTAGTTCTAGAATTATATTAATGTTAATTAATTACATTAATATTAGAATTATAATATTTTTAATTAATTATATTAATATTAGAATTATATGTGACGCTCCACGGTGAAAGGCTTCTAAAAAAAATTTTTTTCTGACTTCTAAAAAATTTTAGGTTATGTTTGTTAATTTTGAAGTGATAATACATAAGGAGGATTAACTCTTAGTGAAAACTAATGATACGTAAATCCTTATTACATTCAAAATATTCAATAAAAATTATTATTTATTTTATAAAATTAAAAAAAGTTTTACTAAAGAAAGTAAAACGATCACAAACATAACCTACAATTTTTTTTGGATCAGAAGAACAAGTCCCTGAAGTTGGTATCGAAGTTGAGAGAGTTGAAAAATATTTTTTGCAGAAAACCGAATGTTTTCTTTGATTTTAGTATAGAAAAGTACTCAAGAAAATTTTTTAAATTCCTAAATAATTTAAGGGAGTTGAAATTAGTGCTATTTTTATCTCTAAAAAACCATAAATAACCATTTTTGACGCTGAGCGACGTCGCCAACTTCAGAGACATAAAAAGGTACTTAAAATCAGTATAGGAATTCTTTTAATATTTATTTAATATATAAAAAATTATATATCTTACTCCCACTTGTAACATTTCAGTTAGATAGCAAAAAATGTAAAAGTTTCCCATTTGATATACACAAAAAACCAGTATAAAAAGAATAGCTGGTATTAGTGAATAATTTGGATTTTTCAAGTACTGAAAGAAACAATTTTATTAAAAAATATAAAATTAAATATTCGTTTATTAATTTTGAAACGTAAAATAATTTTACTATATATAATAGAATCGGAATTTAAAAAAAAAATTAATTTCGTTTATTTGATCTATATTTACCAAAACAAGAAAAAAACCTAGAAGGCAAAAGTGTATAGTACTAGCAAACAGCTGTACAAGAAACATCAAGTAAAAATTGTTTTCTATTATTTCAATGCAACTGTAGCAAAAAAAGATAAAATATTTTTGATTAGACTTTATTATTAATTTTATTTTATTAGTATAGTAAAATAAAAAATAATTACCTATTAATGTGATAGTGAATGGTGATAATGTTGCCAAACTGTTTATTAAACTCTGCGTCAGACTCAATATCATTGCAAGTATTAAGAAAATTCAGTAATTTCAAACGTAAGACGTGAAATTGTGCCGTATAGTGAGTAGATATTTGACTAAAGTAGGCGTCCGATCCAGTGTAAGCGAATGTCGCACAAAGTGTTCCCAAATATTCAAAAGAAACGATAAATCCAAATGCTGGACTGTAGTTCCACGTGAAGGGAAAATAGGCATCAACAATTAATGTATAATTTTTATAATACTCTGAACCACCCCAGATAGGTACGTTCTGATTAATACATTCAATCACCATACACATGACTGTCATGTGTCCCGTAATGACACATATCAAAGAATATTTTTTTCCTTGTTTACCATTTTTAATCATTACTTCTAATTCTTCATTAGTTTTTTTTCTCTTCCAATCTTCCTTCATGTAATTATAAAGAGTCGTCATTTCTATAACAATATAATGAGGGAGAAAATTAATTAAATTTTAAATATTTGCTTTGGGAAAATTGCGTTTGAATCAAATGAACAAACAGACCTCGAACTAACGCGACACTTTTTTCACCTAATACAACTATTTAGCTATTATTTTTATAAGTTACTAATGACACTTATTTCGTTGAAAAAGTCACTAATGATACTAATTTCTAAACCGAGATTTTATCTATCAATTTATTTAGTGGAAAAATTAATTCCAAGACTTTAAAAAATTGGAGAAAGTAAAAATATAGCAAATTAAAGTGAATTGAAAATTGAAATCCGTTTGTATTAATTGTCAAACTCTCTAAATGTGATATTAAATAATTTTAGAAATACGAATATTGACGAATATTTTGAAATTCAATATGGAGACGCTATTCTCCACCTGAGAACGCCAAGGTCACCGCTAGGTGGCAGTTATTCTTCGCCACCTAGTGGCGATCTTGGCGTTCTCAAGTGGAGAAATGAAACCACCATTTTGTTCCTCGAAAACTTTTTTATAAATTAAACAGAAACCACGTCGAAAAATACAATGGAAGTACCACCTGAAAATTCCATGGAACTTCTCCATGGAATTTCCGTGGAGTTTCCATAAAAATTCTGCAAGCTTTTTATTTTAAAAATATTTTAACATTTCCAGATTTGTCATAGGTCAGGAAAAGTCAGGTATTTTTATTAGAATACTGGAAAAAATTGAATTTATAAGAAGTTACAAATGATTGCAGAAATTCAATTATTTTCAAAAGTAATAAAATTCTTCGCTAAAATTCAATTATGCTCAAAAATTTTTTAAAAGTGCCACGTCAAAATTTCAATTATCTTTAAAAATAATAAAATTCTTCTCCAAAATTCAATTATTTTCAAAACTTTTAATAAAATTCTTGGCATATTTCAATTATTTTCAAAAATTTTCCTCAATTCATTAACTCAATCATTTTCAATATCTACTATTTTATAATAAAATTTTTTAAAACATTTCAATTATTTAAAAAAAGTAGGTACTGATAAAATTTAAAGCAAACATTACATTATTTTCAAAAATAATAAACTTTTTTTTACCAAGAATAAATTATTTTTGTAAATAATAAAACTCATCATAGAATTTTAATTATTTTTAATACAATTTTAACCGAATTCCTCGAAAAGTGCAATAATTATTCTTGAAAATTTTATTAAAATTCGTCGAAAAAATTGAATTATTTAAAAATTTGTTGGTAAAATTATGGATATGAGGATTTAATTTTGAAAAACATTCATTTATTCAATAAATTATTTATTTTTGTATTTAAATAATTGAATTGTCGTAGAATTTTCTAATAAAAATTTATTTAAAAATGAATTTCAGTTAAAATTTTACATAATAATTGAATATTAAAAGAATTATAGCATGAATTTTCAAAAATAATTGAATTTTGAATATTTTTGAAAATAATTACATTTTTCGAAGAATTTACTTAAAATTGTTTTAAAAATAATAATTAAAATCATGTGAAGAATTTTATTCTTTAGGAAAATAATTAAATTCTTGTAAAGAATTTTTATTACATTTTTTTAAAATAATTGAAATCCTGTGAAGAATTTTATTATTCATGAAAATAGTTCAATTCTTGCAACGAATTTTTATAAAAATTTTTCTTAAATAATTGAAATCCTGTAGAGAATTGTATTATTAATGAAAATAATTTAATTCTTGAAACGCATTTTATTACATTTTTTTTTAAATAATTGAATTCATTTAAGAAATTTTATTACCTAAAATAGTAGATTCTGAAAATATTTGAATTTCAGAGAAGAATTTCATTATTTGTGAAATGTAATTGAATTATTGCAAAAAATTTTTGAAAATAATTAAATTTTTTGAGGAATTTATTTAAAATTGTATTAAAAATAATTGAAATCATATAAAAAATTTTATTATTTATGAAAATAATTGAATTCATGTGAAAAATGCTTTCACTTGTAAAAATAATTGAATTCTTGGGAAGGATTTTATTAAAATTTTTGTAAATAGTTTGAACTTGAAAATTTTTAAGAATCTCAATTCCTATGGAATAATTAATAATGATTAAATATTTATTAAAAAAAGAATTTATTGGTGTTTTGGAATAATTTTCCAATTAAAAAAATCCGTAATTAAATGTAATGGAACAGTTTTTTTTAGTATTTTATGATTTTTGGAGAGAAGGAGAATATTCTTTAGGGTCGGGGAAAAATAGAAAATTTCGTCCGGAAATGAGGGAAAAGTTAAGGAAATTCTGTAAGTTTTTTATTTTAATATTTTTTTAACTTTTGTATTATGATTAGAATCTAATAATGAGCTTTGTTGCAATTCTTTTGCAAAATACGTATTTCATTCAAGTTTTGCAAAAAAATTACAACAAAGCTTATTATTAGACACTAATTATAATAAAAGTCTTAATATACTTAATTATTAAACTATATAAAACTTGCAGAATTTCCAGGGGGTACTTCCATGGAATTTTTCGACGTGGGAAGATTTGATACTATAACTATTTTTTATTTTTAAATTTAGTCCGAGGCCTGTTCAAACAATCAAATATATTATCAAACTTTTTCTTAAATAAAATTTCGAACGTTTAAATGAATAAAAATAATTTTGTTACTTCATTTGTGTTTTATTAAAAAAAATTTCTGTATATTAGAGAAGTTAATTATTATCGAAATAAAAAATTTTAATCTACATTATTTTCCATTTCATTCTGTAAATTTTTTAAAAATATTTAAATGAAAAGAAACTTTTGTTCATTTGAACGATCAAAACTTTACAGAAATTTGAAATTAAATTTATCAAAGTGCACAAATAATTTAAAATACAAAAATAAGTGAAAAGTATAGGTAGTGTTGAAAAGAATTTAATTTTTGTAAAGAATTCCGTATTCAGATGTTGAAAAAATGTCTAAAATAATTAAAGTTCTGATAAATTTTGTTTAAATTTAAAAAAAATTAGATTTCTTAAAGAACTGAATTTTTTCAAGATATGTGGATTTTAAAAAATAATTAAAAACTTTTTTAAAAATGCAGAGTATATTTTTGCACTAAAATTTATAACGATTTTTTTCTTATGTTGAAGTTAATTTCGTATAAAATGTTTTTTTTTTACAAATTTGATACAAACTTGGTTTATTGATATAAAGTACAATCATTTTCGTTGTTGCTACTATGAATGGTAATTCTGCTGTACACAAAACATTACTCAAACGATCTAAATCTTGCCAAACTTGAAACAATCTTGTGAATTGAGGAATCACAACACCGAATACAACACAGCCTAGACTAATAGCAAATAGGATTCTTGATATTGTTTCATTTCTTTGAGTAGGCCAAGCCCCAAAAGTGCTGATGCTCATTCGAGAGAAAAGAGTAAGTTCTTCAAAGTAGCTTACATCTTGAAATATTTTTTAAGAATTAATTTTAAATACTAAACAAAATACCCAATTGAAATTAAAATATTTTTTTTGCTAATTCAAATTTAGAGAGTACCTTATTGAAAAATTTGAATTGAAAACTGATTTTAATATTAAAATAATTTTAATTCTCCTGTTGTAATAAAATTAACTGAAATTTTTAGACAGACTTTTATTTTTAAACAAATTAAATTTATTTTAATTTCATTAATTTATGTAAAATCAAAAAAAAAAAAAAAAAAAAACTACGACTTTTTCGTTATAACCCAAGTGCGAAATGCCAAGACTGCAAAAAACGGCCCATCATTGGTCTAGTAATGTCTGCCGAGAATTGGCAGTAGTTACTGGGCCATTACTGGTGTTCAAAACGTCCCATTGATGGGCCAATGATGGCGCCGATGGTCAGATTTTCAAATTTTTTAAGACTGGGCCAGCTCTCGGCCCAATAATGGCACATTCATGGCAAAGTTGATCAATCTTTAATGGTAAAAAGCAATTGCCAGTGATGTACCGACCATCGGCCCATTAATGGCACTTTAATGGCAAAAATTTTGTATCTTTGATGGCAAATTATAATTGCCAGAATTGGGACGTAGCTTGGCCCAATAACGGCACATTATTGGCAAAGTTGATAAATCTTTAAAGAAAAAATTCAATTGCCAGTGATGTGACGAAGATCGGCCCATTAATGACACATTAGTGGCACTTTAATGGCAAACATTTTGTATCTTTGATAACAAATTGTAATTGCCAGAATTGGGGCGTAGCTTGGCTCAATAATGGCACATTAATGTCTATCATTTTGTATCTATGATGGCAAATTATAATTGCCAATATTGGGACGTAGCTCGGCCCAATAATGGCACAGTATCGGCCAGTGTAGTATAGCTTATAAGAACCCTTTTGCATTATCGACTTCACGTCAGAGTAGCAGAGTGGTCAGAGTGTTAGGCTGTGGTGCGTCAGGTTCAGGTATCGATCCCCGCGAGCGGTAAGAATTTTTCAAATATTTGTAAGTTTGCGATTAATTTAGGGAAATAAACTGTATAAATATTATGAATTAATTAGTTAATTAAATAAAAAATATATTTTTTTTAATTTTTTCAACACTGGGGAGTAATGGCAGCCAATAATGGGCCATTAATGTTTACCGAGAATCGGCCGATGATTAGCTGCCGACGGCCTACCGCGGTTAACCTCCCGACAGTCGGGCCACTATTGTCTGCCAAGAGTAGGCACTGACTATGCCGTCACTGGGCCAGTTTTGGGCCGTTTTTAATTTCGCACTTGGGAAAAATCAAATTTATTTTGTTGCTCTTTTTACCATCCATTTTTGATGATACTTTCATTTTTTTTAATCTCTTTCCTTTTTTCGTTTGTTATTTAAATTAATTTTAGTTACTTAATTTGAATTTCTATCGCGCACTAAAGAAAAAAATGTGAAATTGCATCAAGTAAAAAATGATACTCCTCAGGGAAAAAAGAAAAAAAGATAATGAAATTCCACTTAACGATTGAGTAAAATTAAAAGTTTTATGGAACAATATGTATAATGCATAAGATTTCGAAACATTGTAGCTGTATTGTAAATGTAGTGCAACACAAAATAATTGAAGGTGTCTATTTTCAGAAAAATTTGAAAAGAAGAACAAAGTATAAAACTTTGTCTCTAAATTACATAATAAGGAATCATTTTGGTATCATTTTTTGTAATTATGCTAAAAAATTCAACGAGTGCAATTATATATTTATACGTCATTTTACTTTTTCCGAGGCATGCGCATTGGACATTTTCCTTTGAATTTTCGCACCATATCGTTTCTTCTTTTCCACAAGTCACATCGTGTGAAATATATTTACACCTCCCTTGATTTTACAAAAGAGAAAAATTTTCGACATTTTTACATTTATAATATTCGAAAGTTTCTTTATTTGTCGTATTAACCCTGTTCTTTTAACAAAACAGTGGAAAATTTCTTTCAAGACCAAAAAATGTTATTATGTTAATTAAGTCACTAAGAATATCGTCAGTGGTAAAATATAAACAAGACATGAAATTTTTAATTCAAATCGAATGTATTTATTTATTTATTTGAAAAGTACTCACAATTTTCTAATAATTTAGTCGAAATAAATTTAAACAAATTTTTTACAATATTTCCTGAGAATAATTGTTTGAAAAATAAATTCGCAAACGAAAGGTTTTTATTGTTTTTGGCATGAAAAATTTGTTTTTCAATAGTTGAATTATTTTCTAAATTTGAATTTGTAAAAATACTTACTAATTTAAATTAGTGATTAATTTTTTGCTTTTGAATTAGTTAATTTTTACTATTTTATTTATTACTAATTCTATTAATAAATAGTAATTTTAACTAATTTATAAATAGAATTTACTAATTCAAAAGCAAAAAGTCAGTCACTAATTTAAATTAGTAAACATTTTTACAAATTTAAATTTATAGAGTAAAAAACTTTGCAGAAAATTAAAAATAATTATCCGTACAAAACTGTTGAAAGTATTATGTGTCATATAGAAGTGTTTATTAAAAGATAAAATTAAGTGTTAAAATATTATATTTTTTTACAATATTATAAAAACATTTTTTTTTGGTAGTTACATAATTTTTTACTTAAATTCATATTCTTGAAAGTTCAATTTTGAAAAATTAACAAATTTTCTACAGGATACTAAGTATTATTGAACTTAATTGTAATATATAAAGTTTCGTTTACTATTTGTAAAGTAAAATCTAATTTGTTTATAATTACTGCACATTTTTCTAATTTTTTTTTTACTAAATACTTCAGGCGTAGTTTACTCCGAAAATATATAAAAATTTGTCAAAAATGTCCGTCAACGATTTTTCTATGTAAATAAAAGAAGTTTTTTTCCTCTTGTTTTTGGTATTATTCGTAGTAAAATACTCATTTTTTCCCTCAATAAACTGGATAATTGCCCTTCTTTTATTAACTTTTCTTCATAGTTATCAGAAAAGACAAATATCCGAGAGATGTCTTAATTATCTAAAATTATATTCACAATATTTCAATTAATTTAATTAAATAATAACCGGCTTAATTTGTCTTAAATTTGTTTTAAGAAACAGAAATTTGATTCAAGAAATTACTGTATTTTTATTTTGTTCCTTAAATTTAGTTGAAAAAAATTTTTTTTTTGTTTACTGAAATTAACATGTTTCATTTTTTTTAGGTAAGGAATTTTGAATGACTACAACGTACACTTCCAAATAGTTTGAAGTTAAAAACAAAAAATTTCCCAGCCGTTATTGCAACAGGTTTGTTTCCACCTTGAATTAACAAAATAACACATTTTGCTTTCTGCGAGGGTAAATTGTACCATTCACTTTTGTATGCTGCATCAGCAAATTCAAAACTCTAAAAAACGTATGTTTATTATTTTATTTTATTAATTGTGCGATTCCATGGGAGATTTTAGTTTTTTCGGAGTAAGTAAACCAATTGCAATCAAATTTAGGAATTTAAATCTACACATAAAAGGAAAAATTTCCACCAAATATTACGTCAAAATATTCAGTAGTTTTTGAGATGTCAGGTATATTAAATAAATATATATTAAAGAAATTAAAGGAAAGATTATTTTAGTGTTTATTTCATTCAATTCCGTGAAGCTATTCAAAAGTTATTCAATTATTATTTAATAAATTTTTTGTTTATAAAAATTTTGTATAAACATAATATAAAAAACTTTTTCGTTTTTTTATGCTGAATTTTCTCCAAAAAAAATTAAGTAATTTGGTTAAGATGGAAAGAAGATAAAACGATTTCAAAATTTTTCCAAAATTTTGACATCTCAAAAACTACTGAATATTTTGACGTAATATTTGGTGGAAATATTTCTTTTTATGTGTAGATTTAAATTCCTAAATTTGATTGCAATTGGTTTACTTACTCCGAAAAAACTAAAATCTCCAATGGAATCGCACTAATATTAATTAAATGTATTAAATGTATTAATACCCAGAATTATATTGATATTAAAATTATATATCTTACTTCCACTTGTAGCATTTCAGTTAAGTAGCAAAAAATGTAGAAATTTCCTATTTGATACATGCAAAATACGAGTATAAAAAGAATTGCTGGTACTAGTGACATGTTTGGATGTTTCATGTACTGAAAGAATTTTTAACAATTTTATTAAAAAATAAATAAATAACTTAGTTTGATTTTCATTACAATTTTATGAGAATTAAAAAAAGATTTGTTAACATTCACTATTTTTAAAAAATGAAAATTTATACACAACTTACTAAAACAAAAAAGTAACCAATGAGACAAAAATGTAGAGTACTAGCAAATAGCTGTGCGAGGAACATCAAATAGAAGTTACTTTCTATTATTTCGATGCAACTATTGGAAAAAATGATGAAATATTTTTGATTAGTTGTTTTTGAATAAACATTTTATTGGCATATTGAAAAAAATAGTTCTTTTAGGAGACTTTCTGGTCAGGAATAAAAGAATTAAAAAAAAACTATTTTTCATGGTGTCTACTGGTCCTTGAACTCCTGGAATTTGAAAAAATGTCCTTAAATATTCTGGATTTTGAACTTTTGTCCTTGAATTTTCCATATTTTGCTTTTTAATATTCAATAATTTACAAATTTTACTCAATTTTAAGAAAATAATTTTTTAGATCCATTAAAAAATAATTTTAATTTGTCATTTGATTAAAGAAACCTGTATCTGCAATATTGATTTTTAACTCTTTTTATAATAAAATAAATATTTTTATTGAAGAATGTTAATTTAAATTATGCTAATCGTAATTTGTTTCTTCTTGACTTTTCCCTGATTTCCAGACAAAATTTTCACTTTTTCCCTGACCCTGAAGAACATTAATAACTTCTTTTTTAGATAAATATTTAATCATTATTATTTTTCTATAGGAATTAAGATTCTCAAATTCAATAACTTATGAGAATTAGAGGTGTGCATGAGTCGAACCGAAAATTATTCGACTCGACAACAGAAAACTCGAATCGGGAATAATTCGAATCGAACTAGTCAATTCGAATTCGAAGTTTTGAATTTCGAATCGGCCGATTCGAATCGAAAGTGAATTCGAATCGAACTAGTCAATTCGAATTCGAAGTTTCGAATCGAAAGTAATTCGAATCGAGTCGGCCAATTCGAAAGTAATTCGAATCGGACAATTCGAATTTCGAATTGTGCGACTCGGTTATTTTATTTGCACAACTATTTTGACAGAAATCCTAACCTAAAATTAGCAGGCTGGTATTCATAATAAGTAAGTATTCATAATTCTAAGTACTTAGAAACTTTTTCTTAAAAATGTCAATATATTTTTTATTAATTTTTTAATTTTTTTAATATATAAATAACATACAAATACCAATAATGTGTTGAAAGTGAACAGGGCTCTAACCAGTGAAAGTTTTTAAAAATACGGACTTTACGGACCAATTACTGACAAAAATATAACTAGTCCGAGTCAAATAAGAGAATATTTTACTTCAAATTATAAATTCAATTTTTCATAACATAAGCGATCAATATCTTCAAGTTTTTTCTATTCAATTGTTCAATTATTATTTTCAAGAATTTTTAACTAAAATTCTTCTTTAAATCGATTATTCTTAATAGTTTTCGAAAAAATTCTTTAACCCGGCGAGCGTAAGGTAGGGTAAAATTTACCCTGTAGAATATTCATTTCTCCATAATTCGAATTTGAAATGATGAATTTGATTGTAATTTTTAATAGCTGCTCTGGATACGGTATCAAATCAATAAAGAATAAGAAAAATTTTTTTTTTTGCATTTTTTATTGTTTATTTATAATTATTGTCAACACATGTACCCTGAATATAAAACACACTACAAGTATTGTTTTTTGTATAATGAAAAAAAAAGTTGAAATCATGAATGAACTTTACTATTATTGTTTCCTAAGGATAAATAATATATTTTACTATTATTACAATTAAATTTTTATTTGTTTAAAAAAATTATTATTGTCAATTTATAACTTTTCCAAAAACAAAATAGAAAAAAGCAAATATCTATAAATTTTGCAGCTGATGTTGGTATTATTTAATGCTAAATTAATGAATTACGTAAAACATAAATTAAATTTGCTATAGTTATAATTTAACATTGTTTAAACAATTAATTGTTGTTATTTATTAACTTTTTTCTATTGCACCTAGAAAGATGCAGTTTTTTTCTAATTTTGCAATTTTGGACCTAAGATAATAACCGTTAATTCTTAGATGTCAATTCTATATGTTAACAATTGTTTAAATAATTAATTGTTGTTATTTATTAACTTTTTTTCTATTGCACCTAGAAAGATGCAGTTTTTTCTAATTTTGCAATTTTGGACCTAAGGTAATAACCGATAAATATTGCAAAATTAGAAAAAAACTGTATCTTTCTAGACACAATAGAAAAAAAATTAATAAATAACAATTAATTGTTTAAACAATTGTTAACATATAGAATTGACATTTAAGAATGAACGGTTATTATCTTAGGTCCAAAATTGCAAAATTAGAAAAAAACTGCACTATTTCTATGTGTAATAAAAAAAAGATAATAAATAACAACAATTAATTGTTTAAACAATTGTTAACATATCGAATTTACACTTAATAATTACCGGTTATTACCTTAGGTCCAAAATTGCAAAATTAGAAAAAAACTGCATCTTTCTAGGTGCAATAGAAAAAAGTTAATAAATAACAACAATTAATTGTTTAAACAATTGTTAACATATAGAATTGACATTTAAGAAGTAACGGTTATTATCTTAGGTCCAAAATTGCAAAATTAGAAAAAAAACTGCATCTTTCTAAGTGCAATAGAAAAAAAGTTAATAAATAACAACTATTAATTGTTTAAACAATGTTAAATAATAACTATAGCAAATTTAGTTTAATGTTTTATTTAAGTCATTAATTTAGCATTAAATAATACCAATATCAGCTGCCAAATTTTTAGAAATTTGCTTTTCTCTATTTTATTTTTGGAATTTTTAGAAATTAACAATAATAATTTGTTTAAACAAACGAAAAATTTATCGTAACATTAATAAATTAGATTACTATGCAACATAAAATAATTATAAAAAAAATTTTCATGATTTTAAGGTTTTTTTTAATTTATAAATAGTAATACATTACAGGGTAAAAAATACCCTACCTTACGCTCGGTGTTGCAAAATTCCACCTTACGCTCGCCGGGTTAAGAATTTTCAAATCCATTAGTTTACAATATTCAATTTTATGAAATTTCAAATACATATTCCTAAATTTTTCAATTAAATGAATATGAAAAAATAAAAACTTAAACAATATTTACAAAATTCAATTAAACTTTTTCAAAATTAAATTATTTTTAAAAATTCACGCTATATTGCTTTTAATATTTAATTGTAATCTAAAATTTTAACTAAAATTTATTTTTAAATCAATTTTTATTAGAAAATTTTACTAGAATTCAATTATTTATAATTTTAAATACAAAAGTAAATAATTCATTGAATAATTAAATGTTTCTTAAAATTGAATTCCCATAAAGAATCGTTATCAACAAATTGTAATAAAATTTTTAAGAATAATGCCATTTTTGGAGAATTTCGATTAAAATTGTATTTAAAATAATTGGAATTTTTTCAGTTTCATTATTTTCGAAAATAATTGAATCCCTAAGAAGAATTTTATTATTTATGAGAATAATTGAATTTCTGCAAATTTATTATTTATACGAAAATATTTGATTTTCTAAAAAGAATTTTATTATTTTAAGTAAAAACACAAATATTGAATTTCTGTAAAGTATTTTATCATTCATGGAAATAATTGAATTTTCGCAAAGATTTTATTTAAATTTATGACAAAAATTAAATTCCTTAGAGAAATTTTGTAAAATATTTTTAAAATAATTGAATTACTGCCAAGTCTTTTATTAAAATTATACCAATATTTAAATTCTTTTGAGAATTTAAATTGATTTAATATAATTGTATTTTTTCAAAGATTTTATTAAAGTTTAAAAAAATTAAATTTTTTCTAGAGTTTTTTTTAAATCTATTGAAAATAATTAAACTTTTTATTACAATTTTTGAAAATAATAAAATTCCTTTGAGACATTTTGTTAATGATTTAAAAAATAATTGAATTACTGCGAAGCCTTTTATTAAAATTTGTGACAATAATTAAATTTTTTTTAAAATTTCAATTGAAATAGTACTGAATAGTTGTAAAGAATTTTATTAAAATTTTAAAAAAATTGAATTCCTGAGAAGAATTTTATTATTTATGAAAATAATTGAATTCTTGCAAAAAAAGTGCCCTTTTTAGCACCGCGTTATGAAAAATTAAATTACAATTTTTATATAAAAAACTTATTCTTAGAATTGTTTTATCATAATTTTTTAAGATTCAATTAGCTTGGAACAAAGTAAATTATAAAGTTTTCTTAAATTTACTATTTTAAAATTTTTAAGAAATTATTTATAATTAAAATTCTTTAAAAATTTGATTACCTTTTAAAATTTTTTAAAAATTGATTATTTTTAAAAGATTTGACTAAATTTAAATGAGTTTTTAAAAGATTTTACCAAATTTCAATTTTTTTTACATTTTTTAAGTATGTAGGTATGTAATTGTGAAAATATTGTCTTTCAAAAATGATTTAGAAATAATTATGAAAAGTTAATTTTATGAATCTGTTTATTAAAATTTTTGAAAATATTTTACTTTAATATCTCTAAAAAGAAAAATGGACGGTTTTAATTATTATAAAAAATTGAATTTTTGGAAGCTTTATAGTTTTAATGCATTTTTGGACGAATCTACAATCTTGTTGAATAAGAAACGGAATTTAATACCGTCGCAAATCGCAAAGGAAATTGTATTTATTAACCGTAATTATTTGTTACTAAATGAAATTGAATTAATCATTTTTTTATTTATAAATTACTATTAAAGGTAATCAAAATATAAATAATGTAAACAATATTTAATTATATATTAGCTATTAAATTGTTAAAATGAATAAAAATTTATTTTAAAAATTGAGCAAAAAATTTGCAAAATAAGTTCTTTTTCCTTATGTACTACAAACAATAAGCGAAATATTTCCTTCACTTTCAACACATTATTGGTATTTGTATGTTATTTATATATTAAAAAAATTATAAAATTAATAAAAAATATATTGACATTTTTAAGAAAAAGTTTCTAAGTACTTAGAATTATGAATACTTACTTATTATGAATACCAGCCTGCTAATTTTAGGTTAGGATTTCTGTCAAAATAGTTGTGCAAATAAAATAACCGAGTCGCACAATTCGAAATTCGAATTGTCCGATTCGAATTACTTTCGAATTGGCCGACTCGATTCGAATTACTTTCGATTCGAATCGGTCAATTCGAAACTTCGAATTCGAATTGGCTAGTTCGATTCGAATTTTCTATCGATTCGAATTTTGCACACCTCTAATGAGAATATTATAATAAAACATGAGGAAATTTCATCATGCTTTATAATAAATTTAAGATTATAAATTAATAAAATCATTATTTTATTTCATAAGAAATTATTATTATATATTATATATTATATTATATTATTATATTATATTATATTATATTATATTATATTATATTATATTATATTATATTATATTATATTATATTATATTATATTATATTATATTATATTATATTATATTATTATATATTATATAAAATAATAATGAATAATAATGAATAAATTTAAATTTTCGAAGATTTTAATTTTAACCCTTTTCAAAATTCAATTATTTAAAATTTAAATACAAAAATAAATAATTTATTCAGTAGAGTCAATTGGGGTAAATGTAAACGGAATATCTATTTTTCACCAAAAACATTAGTTTTTTTTGTTAAAAGGTAAAACGGACGGATTTCTTTTGCATGAACTTGTTACTAGAGTTCCCTAGAAAAATTTTATGAGGTTCAAAAAATATTGATGCACCTGAATCGCCTAAAACTGACTGTTTACATTTACCCCGAGAGTTTGAAATTTTCCTAAAATTCGGGGTAAATGTAAACACCACTGTAGTTAAGCGAGGTTTAAGAAACAAGTTATTTCAAGTATACTACTGTTTTAAGGGATGGAAAAACTGAAAAAAAATTCTTCGTAGATGTATAGTAAATCAACCAGTTGACTGATAATTTATCATATAAAATAAACAATCAACCATTACAAAACTAGTAATGTAAAAACTTAAATAACTTGAACAAATTTTAATAGATTTTCATTCAACTTGATAAAAAGAAGTTTTTAAGGTTGCTGAATAAGAATCTAAAATCGAATTTTTAAATTTCAAAATGGTGGATCCAATATGGCGGATGAACCTAAAAATAATATTTTTTAAAATTGATCAAATTTTCAAAAAAAATTTTTTTTTTTTATCAAATTTTTTTTTCAAAGAGGACCTAATTTCCTTTTCTATGTAATTTTACATTGCCAAATTAATGAAATTGTGAAATAGAAGCAAATTTATTCAATTATTTTCTTTTAAAATGTAGTTCAAATTCTGTTTACATTTACCCCGAGTTTTCGAATTCTCGGGGTAAATGTAAACACTTAATTATTTATTAACTAAATTGACGAAAATCAAAAATCAAAGTCAATTTTGGTTAGGGCATTAATAAGGAAGAATTACATATTTTTGTTTGATTTTTAAATTTATTTTTATGCAAATGCGAGACAAAATACTGAAACAGTAAAATTTTGATTTTCAATCTTTTTTGCATTAAAAAATAACTTACACTATGGCATTGCCAATTGTCAAAATAAAATATTGGCAATATACTCAGAACATCTTGTAGGTGAACTGAGGTAAAAATATTGACGTCGTACTTATTTTTAAATTTGTAAATTTAGCTGAAACATCTACTGTTTACATTTACCCCTTGTTTACATTTACCCCAAATGACCCTAATTGCATAGTTTTTAAAATTGAATTTTTATAAAGAATTTTATCAAAATTTTCAATAATAATTGAATTCTTTCGGCGAATTTAAAAAAGACATTTTTAGAATAAATGCAATTTTCTATCATTTTGCTTCCTCATGAGAAAGTTTTGCATTCGTGGCGATTTTCAATTTTTCAAAAGAAGGTTATATGGACTCATTTTCATCTAAAACATATGTATATTCAATTCTGAGCAAATGTCCAGATGTATGTGTGTGTGTATATCACAAAAATTGTGTACAAATTATCTCAGACAAATTTTGATGGATTGTCCTGAAATTTTGCAGGTATTTTGCTGTCATTAATACCTAAAATCTGACACAAGGATTTTCGAAAATATCTGCAAAAATTTTTTTTATACAATTTTTTTAAAATTCAGAAAAAATTTTTTTTTGTATTTTTTGAAATAATTTTTTTATTTGTTAATATTTTCATTAATTATTCTCAAAATTACATTCCTGACAAGAAAACGAATCGATTGATGTATACAAAGTATATATTTTATTAAAATTTATTAAATTAATAAATATTTTTCTTTTTCACAAAAAATTCAAATTTTTGAATTTTTGAATTTCAAAGTTTTGTACGTGAATTACGTCACGAATTTCTATTTATATATTGAGGAAGCTAAATGGTCATGAAATAAACAACTTGTTATATAAACTTTTTATAAAAATAATTGAAATTCTGCGATAAATTTTATTATTTATGAAAATAATTGAATTCTTGCAACGAATTTTATTAAAAATCTTTTTAAAGAATTGAATTCCTGTGAAGAATTTTATTTGTAAGAATAATTGAATCCCAGAGGAAAATAATTGAATTTTTCAGAATTTTTAAAAACTTTTTAAAAATAATTAAATTCCATCTAGAAATTTCAATAAAAAATTTGAAAAAAATTGAAAACTGTCAAAGAATTAAAAAAAAAAAAATTTTTACCTAATTGAATTCCTGTGAAAATGTTTATTTTTATAAAAAAAATTGAATTTTTGGGAAGAATTTTATTAAAATTTCTTAAATAATTGAATAGCTTAGAAGAATTTTATTTTTTGCGAAAATAATTAAATTGTTTCGAAGATTTTGACAAACATTTTTGCCAATAATTGTTTTTCTAGAAAAAATGTTGTCTTTTATTATAATTTTTTAAATTTATAAAGTATTTTATTAAAACTTTTAAAAATAATTAAATTATCAAGAAAGAAAATAATTTATTTCTAGAGAAGAATTTTATTTTAAATTCCTTTAAATAATTAAATTCCCATAAAAAATGTATTATTTCTGAAAATAATTGAATTCTTAATAAGAAGAAAGGTATTGAAAACAATTGAATTGTATAGGAAAATTTTATTAAAATTGCAATTTAAGGAACTAAATCTTGCAAAGAATTTTTTCAACATTTTTTTAAATAATAGAATTATTAAAAGAATTTTATTTAAATTTTTTGAAATAATTCAATTTCTCAGACTATGTTTTTGAAATTTTTTTATATATTTGTATTCTTTCGAGAAACTTTATTAAAAAATTAAAAATAATTGAATTGATGTGAAGAAATTTATAAAAGAAATTGGTACGTAATTGAATTCTTGTGAAATTTTTATTAATATTTTGTTTAAATAATATAATTCTTTTGGAAATTTTTATTAAAATAGTAGATATAAAAAATAATTGAAATGAGAAAAACTTTAAAAAATAATTTAAATTTCGGAGAAGATTTTTATTATTTATATTTTATAAAAATAATTTGAAATTTTGACGAGAATTTAGAAAAATTTTTGAACATAAGTAATTGAATTTATGCGAAGTTATTTAAAAAGAAATTATTGTCATATTTTCAGTAGACACCCTGATTTTCTTAAAATTCAAACTTTTAATACTTCTTAGCTTTTTTATACCTATTCTAATTCAGAGAGACCACTTTTTTAGAAAAAAGAACTTTACATTTAAATTTCATGACTAAAAATGAAAACAAAAATCTCTAAGCAAATAAAAAATAATTACCTATTGATATGATAATGAATGGTGATAATGTTGCCAAACTGTTTATTAAACTCTGATTCAGACTCAATATCATTAGAATTACTAAGAAAATTAAGTAGTTTCAAACGTAAGATGTGAAATTGTGCAGTATAGTGAGTAGATATTTGACTAAAGTAGGCGTCCGATCCAGTGTAAGCGAATGTTCCACAAAGTATTCCCATATATTGGAAAGAAACTAAAATTTCAAATGTTGGACTGTAGTTCCATGTAAATGGAAAATAAGCATCAATAAATAGGGTATAATTTTTATAATAGTCTGGACTATTCCTGAGTGAATTGTTTGCAAAAATACATTCAATCACCATACAGATGACTGTCAATTGACCCGTTAGGACGCATATCAAAGAATATTTCTTTCCCTCTCGACCAATTTTAATCATTATTTCTAATTCTTCGTCACTTTTTTTTCTCTTCCAATCTTCCTTCATGTAATTATAAAGAGTTGTCATTTCTATAAAAATAATACAATATAATAAGGGATTATTATTTTTTTTATATGTTTTTTTTTTATTATAAAATTTGATACAAACTTTGTTTATTGAGATAAAGGACAATCATCTTTGTCATTGCTACTGTTAATGGTAATTCCACTGTACACAAAACATTACTCAAACGATCCAAATCCTGCCAAACTTGAAACAATTGACAGAATTGAGGAATAAAACAAGCGAATAGTACACAGAATAGACTAATAGTAAATAGGCCTCTTGATATTCTTTCATTTTTCTGAGTAGGGGATGCTCCAAAAGTGCTGAGACTTATTCGAGGGAAAAATGTAAATTCTTCTAAGTAGTCATCTTGAAATATTTTTAAGAATTAATTTTAAATACTATAATCAAAAAACCAAATTAAAATTAAACAAAGTTGTTTAAAGTAATTTATTCAGGGTTGCCACAAGTCCCGTGGAAAAATAATAATAATGATTAAATATTATTTGAAAAAAAAACTATTTTTGTTTCGAATAATTTTGATTTGACTTCGACTTTCGATTCGATTTTGACTTTGAATTTAACTATGACAATGACTTTGACTTTAATTTTTACTCTGACTTTCATTGTGACTTTTACTTTCATTTTCACTTTCATTTTCACTTTCACTTTGAATTTGACTTTTACTCTAACTTTAAAATTCAATGTCAAAGTCAAAATGAAAGTGAAAGTCATAGTCAAATTCTGTCTGCAAATCAGGGAAAAGAAAATCAAATTTTTGTAGTAACCCTAAAAAATTTACACTATAAACTGAATCTAATAATGAAATATTAAGACACACTTTAATTATTTTTAAACACATTAAATTATTATAATCTCATAAAATTATAGAAAATCTAAAGAAAAGACGATTATTTTTGTTATTAAAAAAATATAATTTATTTTGTTGCCTTTTTTTACCCTCCATTTTTTCTGACTTTTTCATTTTATTTTCTCTCTTACAAGTTTTCTTTTTCTTTTTTAATAATTTTAATTTAATTTAATTTAATTAATTTGCATTATTTTCGCGCACTACAGACAAAATACAAAAATTTCATTAAGTGATACTTGTCATAAGGAAAAAAGAAAAAAAAAGATCGTTACATTCTAGTCTCTTATTAAAAAGAAAAAAAATAATGAAATTCCACGTAACGATTGAGTAAAATTAAAAGTTTTATATGAAACAATATGTATAATGCATAAGATTTAGAAACATTGTAGCTGTATTGTAAATGTAGTGCAACACAAAATAATTGAAGGTGTCTATTTTCAGAAAAATTTGAAAAGAAGAAGAACAAAGTATAAAACTTTGTCTCTAAATTACATAATAAGGAATCATTTTGGTATCATTTTTTGTAATTATGCTAAAAAATTCAACGAGTGCAATTATATATTTATACGTCATTTTACTTTTTCCGAGGCATGCGCATTGGACATTTTCCTTTGAATTTTCGCACCATATCGTTTCTTCTTTTCCACAAGTCACATCGCGTGAAATATATTTACACCTCCCTTGATTTTACAAAAGAGAAAAATTTTCGACAGTTTTTCATTTATAATATTCGAAAGTTTCTTTATTTGTCGTGTTAACCCTGTTATTTTAACAAAATAGTAGAAAATTTCTTTCAAGACCAAAAAATGTTATGTTAATTAAATCACTAAGAATATCGTCAGTGGTAAAACAAAAACAAGACTTGAAATTTTTAATTCAAATCGAATTTATTTATTTAAAAAGTACTTACAATTTTGTAATAATTTAATCGAAACAATTTTAAACAAATTTTTTACAATCTTTTCTGCAGTGAAAAAGCAATATATTTGAATAAAACAATCTTTGTCATACTGTCAACAAAAAATTATTTTTGAATTAAACATAATAATTTTCATTCAATACATATAATAAGTTTGATTCATTAAAAATTTCGTTTAATTCAATATTATAAAATGTGTTTAATTCAAATATTTTTTTTTTTTGATTCGCTACATATTTTTGGATTAAAAAAAAATTTTTTTCTCAGTGAGAATCATTGTTTGGAAAAAAAATCTGCAAACAAAAGGCTTTTATTGTTTTCTGCCTGAGAAATTTTTTTTATCATTCTTCAAAATTTGAATAAAAAGTAAAAAGATATTTTTTTGCTGATATGATCCGAAAGTTTCGAATGTTCAAGCGATCGAAATCTATTTATTTCTCGTTCGAATGAAATTTTTATTGCAAGAATTTTGAGTCAAATATAAAAAAAATTATTTATAAATTTTCTAAATGTATAAATTAAATATTAAATTTTTATATGAATCTGAAGTTACCAACGTTGATTCAACGAAAAACTTAAAAAAAAATTTTCTCAGGATACAAATTTTCCTTGTATATTTTTAACCCAAGTAAACCCTCCAAACCCTAAAATAAAAAAAACGTGGGAAAAGCAGTGATTTTTATTCTTTTTTTTTAAAATTTTTTCCAAAAATCACGAAATTTCAATTAAATTCATAATTCCTCGCCTCGGTAGTCATTTTTTTCTTTTGATAACTGTTTATTTTAATATTAGACGCTATTTAAAAAAAATTTTATACGTTTCCAAATCGGGGAAAACAGTAATTTTGGTTTTTTTTGTCACGGATTTTTGGAAAATCCGAGCATTTCAAGTAATTTAATAATTCCTTGCCTCGGTAGTTACTTTTTTCTTTTGATAATTGTTTATTTTATTATTACACGTTATTTAAAAAAAATTTTAAGTAATTCCAAGTCGGGGAAAGCAGTGATTTTGAATTTTTTGGTGTCACGAATTTTCCAAAAATTCCGAAATTTCATTTAAATTCATAATTCCTCGCCTCGGTAGTCATTTTTTTCTTTTGATAATTGTTTATTTTGACATTAGACGTTATTTTAAAAAAATTTCAAGTGATTCCAAGTCGGGGAAAGTAGTGATTTTTATTTTTTTTATCGAATTTTTTTCAAAAGTAACGAAATTTTAATTAAATTAATAGTTCCTCGACCCGGTAGTTATTTTTTTCTTTTGATAATTGTTTATTTTAATATTAGACGCAATTTTAAAAAAATTTTGTACGTTTCCTAATCGGGGAAAACAGTAATTTTGGTTTTTTTGTCACGAATTTTTGGAAAATCAGGGAATTTTAAGTAATTTAATAATTTCCCCGCCTCGGTAGTTAATTTTTTCTTTTGATAATTGTTTATGTTAATATTACACGTTATTTAAAAAAATTTTTAAGTAATTCCAAGTCGGGGAAAGCAGTGATTTTGAATTTTTTTTGTGTCACGAATTTTCCAAAAATTCCGAAATTTCATTTAAATTCATAATTCTTCGCCTCGGTAGTCACTTTTTTCTTTTGATAATTGTTTATTTTGACATTAGACGTTATTTTAAAAAAATTTCAAGTGATTCCAAGTCGGGGAAAGCAGTGATATTTATTTTTTTTGTCGAATTTTTTCCAAAAATCCTGGAATTTCATTAAAAAAGTCAAAATCACTCCTTTCCCCGACTTGGAACTACTTAGAATTTTTTTTAAATGGCACACGACATTAAAATAAACAATTATCAAAAGAAAAAAGTGACTACCGAGGCGAGGAATTATTAATTTACTTAAAATTTCGTGATTTTTGGAAAAAATTCGACAAAAAAAATAAAAATCACTAATTTCCCCGACTTGGAATCACTTGAAATTTTTTTAAAATAACGTTTAATGGCAAAATAAACAATTATCAAAAGAAAAAAATGACTACCGAAGCGAGGAATCATTGATTAATTTGCAATTTCGAGATTTTTGGAAAATTCGTGACACAAAAAAATTCAATATCACTGCTTTCCCCAAATTGGAATCACTTGAAATTTTTTTTAAATAACGTCTAATATTAAAATAAACAATTATCAAAAGAAAAAAGTAACTACCGAGGCGAGGAATTATTAAATTACTTGAAATGCTCGGATTTTTCAAAAATCCGTGACAAAAAAACCAAAATCACTGCTTTCCCCGACTTGGAACTACTTGGAATTTTTTTTATATGGCACTCGACATTAGAATAAACAATTATCAAAAGAAAAAAATGACTGCCGAGGCAAGGAATTATGAATTTAATTGAAATTACGTGATTTTTGGAAAAAATTTGCCAAAAAAAAATTAAAATCACTTTTTTCCCACGTTTTTTTTATTTTAGGTTTTGGAGAGTTTACTTGGGTTAAAAATATACTAGAAAAATTTATATCCTGAGAAAATTTTTTTTTAAGTTTTTCGTTGAATCAACGTTGGTAACTTCAGATTCATATTTTTATTACATTTTTATTACAATCCAGTAATTTATAAAAAAAATAAAAATGTTTTTAATCAAAAATATTTCGTTTATTTGAAAGTTTGGAACTTGAGGATCTTTGGTATGTTACCTTAAAATGTGGAAAACACTTTATTTTTTAATGGAAGTACTACTTAAAAGATAATATTAAATGTTAAAATATTTTATTTTTTATCAATAAAATATTCTAAACGTATAATACAGTTACAAATCTTTTATTTGTAATTGAATAAACTGAAGAATTATTCTGCTTTCATTCATTTTTCTTCATGGTTATTAAAAATGATAAATATCCGAGAGACGTTTTCACAATCTGAAATTAAATACATTTTTAAAATTAAATTAATTCTTGTATTTGTGTTTTCATTTTTTTTTTGAATATTTTTGTTTATATTTTGTTAATATTTTTTTAATATATGTTTTATTTTTGTTTCAGGTGATGAATAACTTGAACTATAATATGATTACAACGCACACTGCCAAATAGTTTAAAGTTATAAACGAAAAATTTTCCAGCCGTTATTTCTACAGGTTTGTTTCCACCTTGAATTAATAAAATAATGCATTTTGCTTTTCTTATTGGCAAATTATACCATTCACTTCCGTATGCCGTATTTGCAAATTCAAAACTCTAAAAAACGTATTTTTATTATTATTGGAATAAGTCTTATTTTATTCTATTAATATTAATTAATTGTATTAATACTAGAATAATGTTAATATTAAAATAATATGTGACTCTCTACGGTACCTAAAGTATAATAATTTTATATTTTAACTCTCAGTGAAAAATAATATTATTTAAATCCTTAATACATTCAAAATAGTCAACAAAAATTATTATTTATTTTCTGAAATTAAAAAAAGCTCCACTAATGAAAGTGATACAATCATAAGCATTACTTAACATTTTTTTTGAGAAAGGTACTCATTAAACCGTTGAACGTCACATATTACGAAACATTAAATTTTAGATCTAATTTTAATGATTAAATAATTATTTAATCATAAAGATAGTTGGATAGGTCACTAAAGTTGTTATCGAAGCTGAGAGTCGAACAACATTTTTTGCAAAAACCGAAAAGATTAAAACCATTTTTTCATCCATTTCAGGTTAAAAAAGTACTCAAGAAAAATTGTTAACTTAAGGAGTTGAAATTAGTGACACTTTTTTCTCTAAAACACCATAAATAACAAAAAATTTTTACGAAGAGCATCGATGTCAACTTCAGAGACATAAAAACGTACCAAAAATCGATAAAGAAATACTTTTAAAATTTAATATAAAATAACATATATCTTACTTCCACTTGTAACATTTCAGTTAAATTGCAAAATATATAAAAGTTTCCCATTTGATATACACAAAATACCAGTATAAAAAGAATATCAGGTACCAGAGACATGTTTGGATGTTTCAGGTACTGGAAGAATTTTTAACAACTTGGAAAAATATGTATTGAAAAAATAATTATGTATAATATCCTAATTAGAAGTTAGAAATATATTCATTTACTGTAAACATTCATTAAACTGTAAAGTAATGAAAATTTACTTACTAAAACAAGAAAGTAACCTAGTAGGCAAAACTGTAGAGCACTAATAACTAATTGTGCAAGAAACATCAAATAAAAGTTACTTTCTATTATTTCGATGCAACTAATACAGAAAAAAAATTATTATTATTAGAGTTAAAATAACAATTGGTATAATTTGTCTTATAAAATTTTAATATAAAGTTAATAGTTTTAGCTGATATTTGAATGTAGAATTACGAATTAAGAATTAAATCATGGTTGCCACACAACCTGGAAAACCTGGAAATAGCATGGAATTTGAACGAATTTCTGGAATTTTTTGGGGTTAATGAAAGATATTAAGAAAAATTTCATTCAACATGTTATTTTTCTTTAAAAATGTTAACATGCAATTTTCCTTTTCCATGTTATCTTCTCTTTAAATTAATTTATTTTTTTTTTAATTATTGACTAAATTAAATTAATTTAATTTTTCCTTTTAATTATTAAATAAAACTGTGAAAAATAGGATTTTATATCTTTATTAGTATTACGATTGTCAAAATTTTTTGTTACCAGTTGCTTTTTGTTCAAGATTTTAAACAAAGTTTGAAGATGAAAATTATTTAATTTAGACATGACTTCAATGTGCTAATTATGGCTGATTCTTCTGAAAGTGACATTTTTGATATCTCGATTAATTTTATAAAATCTACTCTCTGATAATATTATTAACCATTTTCATAGAAAAAATTTAGCACTTACTTATCATTAAAAAAATTAAACAATTTTATTTAACTGAATTTATACAAAGGCTAAAATAATTTCATCTTTAAAGTCTTTTTAACATGTCTCCAATAGGAGTTCTATAAGAAAACTAAATTTTTATGGTTTTTTTCAAACTCTTAGAAATTTTTTAAAAATAGTGCCAGAAAATACAATGTTTTTTCTATCATTATGTGCATTTTAAAAATTTTTTGACCTCCGTTTTATATGTGATAAAAATGTTTAAATTTTGTCTTCCGTTTAAGTTAAAATTACTTCACGATGATTAATTATGTTTTTATACATTAAAAATATTCTAAAAAAATGTAAATGCACATTAGAATAAAGTTAATGGTCTGATTGCTTTTATTTTTGATTATTGCTTTTATAAATATTCAAATTTTACATATTGGCCCGAGTAAAATTCAAAGAAGAAAGACTTTATTATTTTCAAATTAATTTTGCGCAACTTAAATTCTTACTATTGAGTATGAAATAAAGTAGTTTCAATAGAAAAAACCATATAATTTTAAAAAAATATATTGAAAAATCGAATATCAAAAGTATCACTTTCAGAAAAATAAACATAAAAATGCAGTTTTGTAAAATACTTGTTTTTTCATCACAAATAATTCCTAAATTTTAACCTGGAATTTTTAATATTTTTAATCTGGAAAACCTGGAAAAAGCCTGGAATTTTGAAATCTAGATTTTGTGGCAACCATGAATTAAGAACATAAATGACCTATTGATATCGTAGTGAATGGTTATAATTTTGCCAAATTCCGCATTGAACTCGGAATCACATTTGAATGTATTAAAATTTTCAATAAGACGCTTGAGTCTTAGGCGTAAAATCTGATATCGTGCGGCATAGTGAAATGATATTTGACAATAGATGCTGTCCGTTCCACTGATGGCAAATGTCGCACAAGTTGCTCCGATGTACTCGAAACAACATAAAAACTCAAATGTTGGACTATAGTTCCATGTGAATGGAAAATAAGCGTCAACATATAGTGTATAATTTTTATAATACTCTGGACTATTCCACATTGATATGTTTGCTAGAATGCATTGTATACCATGAACAATGACTGTCATGTGACCAGTTATTATGCATATCAGTGAATATTTCCTCCCCTGACGACCATTCTTTATCATTATTTCTAATTCTTCATTGCTTTCTTTTCTCTTCCAATCGTGAATCATGTAAGCGTAAAGAGTCAAAATTTCTGTAATAACGTGAATTAGGTTTTGAAATTAAATTAAAATTATTTTATGTAAATTATTATTTGAGTTTTATGTCAAATGAAGTTTATGGAAAATGAAGTTTTTGTCAAATGATGTTTATGTCAAATGAATTTTATGTTAAATGAAGTTTATGTCAAATGAAGATTTTGTCAAATGAATTTCATGTCATATAATTTTGACTGTCAAATAATTTTTAAGGAAGATGATTTTGACTGTCAAACTAAGTAAAATGATTTTAATTGTCAAATAAATTTTAAGTCAAATGATTTTCAAGTTACTTTTATGGTAAATATAAATTATGTTAAATGAGTTAAATTATGTCAAAGGAAATTTATGTTAAATGAACTAAAGTTAAACTAAAGTTAACATCAATTTCCTTTGACATATAAAACTCATTTAACATAATTTCTGTTATTTTTTTTATGTATTATGTTCATTTGACATAAATGTAAAATGAACTTTATGTCAAATGAAGTTTATGTCAAACGAATTTTATGTCAAATAAATTTTAAGTAAAATTATTTTAATTGACAAATTAAATCTGTGTTAATTGAAATTTATATCAAGCTACTTTTATGGCAAATGGAAATTAGGTTAAATGAGTTTCATTTGACATAAAACTCATTTAACATAATTTCTGTTATGTTTCATGTATTATGTTCATTTGACATAAATGTCAATTGAACTTTATGTCAAACGAAATTGATGTTTCTTTAATATAAATTTGATACAAACTTTGTTTATTGAGATAAAGGACAATCATTTTTATTATTCCCACAATGAATGGCAATTCTGCTGTACACAAAACATTACTCAAACGATCCAAATCGCGCCAAACTTGAAACAATCGAAAGAATTGAGGAATAGTCACACCGAATAGTAGAAAGAATAGACTAATAGTAAAAAAAGTTCTTGATATTTTTTCACTTTGACTAGGCCAGGCTCCAAAAGTGCTGAGACTTATTCGAGAGAAAAAAGTGAGATCTTCCAAGTAGTTATCTTGAAATATTTTTAACAATTAATTAAAAATATTATAATCAAAAAACCAAATTAAATTCGAACTAATTAATTAATTAATTAATTAATTAATTTTCTCGTTGTTAAAAGTGTAATTTATTTCGTTGCTTTATGTTTACCCTTAGTTTTTAATGATTTTTTTCATTTCTTGTATTTGAGTTTTTCTATTTTTGTTATTTATTTTATATATCTATTTATATTAATTTGTATTAATTTAATTTAGTTTAAATTCCAATAATTTAGTTTAATGTAATTCAAATTCCTTTAATTTAAATTCTTTTAACTTAGTTTAAATTCCTTTTCCGCAGTTATGACAAAGATATAAAAATACAAAAAAGATACAAAATTTCTTCAAGTAAAACTGATTGTTATCGCAAGGAAGAAAGAAAAAAAAAAGATCGTTACATTCTACTGTCTTATTAAAAAGAAAAAAAAATAATGAATTTCCACGTAGCGATTGAGTAAAATTAAAAGTTTTATGGAACAATATGTAAAATGCAAAAGATTTAGAAACATTGTAGCTATATTATAAATAAGCCGCGACATAAAATAATTGAAGTTATAATTTTTCAGGGAAATTACAAAAGAGTAAGGAAGCATGAAAGTTTATCTCTAATTTAGGTAATAAGGAATCATTTTGGTATTATTATAAGTTCTGTTCAATGCAGCAACTTATTAGAAATTAATGAACCTTGTTACATATTTTTGCACAGGCGCAGTGGGTATTTTTCTTTGAATTTTCATTTTCTATCGTTTGTCTCCGCGAGTAGATTTTAGACGTGAAATGTATTAGTACTTCTCTCTGGATTTTTTATATGAAAAGAGAAAAAGCGGAATAAAAGTGTTGAAAGGTTGAAATTTAAAAAAAGGAAAGATAATTTAATGAATCTATTTCTTTTGCAACAAAAGGTGTCATATAAATAAATAAATAAATTTGTCTAATAGAAAATAAATTTTAATATAAATATTTTATCATTCAACATTTTTGCTTAAAAATGTAAAATTTATATATATAAAGTGCATCTCTCTTAATTTAAATCAGTAAAAATGTTTACTAATTTGTTTTAGTGACTATGACTTTTTGCTTTTGAACTAGTAAATTTTACTAATAAAAATTAATTTCATTTTTTAGTAAAATGCACTTAAATTTCTTAATAAATAGTAATTTCTACTAATTTATTCGTCAAATTTACTATAATTCAAAAGCAACAATTCAGTCACTTATTCAAGTTTGTAAACATTTTTACTAATTCAAATTTAGAGAGATAAGTGACTTAAAAGAAATAAATATAACAAATTTTTGTTCACTGTATAAATTTAGAAGTAAAAACAAAAAAGTTGACTTTTTTTAGTGAAAAATATTTATTAAATGTGTATTGTTTCTTTATAGAAAAGTATTTTGAATAATTTATTGGGAAAGTGTAAAAACAATTTTTACAGAGAAAAAATTTTCGGTAGTAACATTTTTTTTTTTCAAAATTATCCCTGTTGACAATATTTAGAAATTATTAATTAATATTCAAATAAATAAATGAAGAAAGAAAAAAACATATTATGTAAAATATTTATAAAGAAGCAAATTAATTTTTTTGTTTTACTGCGCTTTGCAGATTTGTTGAGCATTTATCTTTTCATTGTTATTAGGAATGATAAATAACCAATAGACGTTTTCATAATCTGGAATTTTAATAAAATCTCTGTTATTAATAAAAATAATTTCGCTATGATATTTGTAAATTAAAATTAAATAAATTAATTAATTAAAATTAAATTAAAATATATTATTAATAATTATTTATTTGGGAGTTAGTGAAAAATATTTATAACTCACTCTACCGAACATCATGAAGTTGATGACACAAAATTTTCCAGCAGTTATAGACACTGGTTTGTGGCCTCTTAACATTAGTAGAAAAAGATATTTTGCTCTTTGAGCAGATAAATTGAACCATTCTGATTCATATACAGATTCTGCGAACGCAAAACTCTAAAAAAAATTATTGTTATGCAAAAATATATTACAAATATATTTTTGTTATATTTTTAATTTATTTGAAAATTACTTCTATTTGTAACATTTCTGCGCAATGACAGTAAATGTAAAAACTTCCTGCTTGGAACATGAAAAATATCAGTATGAACATAATTGATGGTAGCATTGATTTTGCATTTTCGTCTGTTACGAACTGAAAAACATATATTTATATTTATAATTTTATTCAATTTAGGCATTATTTTGATCTATTTTTATTAATTTTTTTTACGCAGAAAAAGTTAGTAAATTTTTTAATTTTGTTTAGTTTTTTCCGAAATGAAAAATTTTTTATTAAAAGAAAATAGTTTTCTAAACGTAGTAGAAAATTTACACTTACCAAAATAAAAAAATAAGCTTGCAAACAAAATTGAAATGAGCAACAGAGTAATTGGATCAGAAACATTACATTGAAGGAGCTTTCTAATATCTCAATACAGCTGTTTAGGGGAATATATTTTTAATTATATAAAATTATATACAGACATATACATATTTTTGATAGTATATAATAAATAATAATAATAAACACTAAGAAAAAAAAATTTTTTAATTATAAATAAGTAGCTAACAAAAAAAATATGTTTGAATTAAGCATATTTTATAATTGAATTAAACGTAATTTTTATGGAATCAAACTTTATTATCTATGTGTTGAATTAATTTTCGATTGACTGTAGAACAAAAATAATTATATGTTTGATTCAAATATATTGTTTTTTGTTAGTGAATAAGAAAATCTTTTATCTTAAATTAAGATTTTCTTTTTATTCTGAAGAAAAATCACCTCATAATATGACAATGAGTGCACAAAATAAATTTAAATTTCTCCTTAAATTCCAACTTTGATGTATTATTGCTTATATTTTTTATGAGTTCAGCAAGTTTTACACGTAGAATTTGATACTGTCCAACAAAATGAAAAGTAATTTGACTGAAGAAACAATCGGTTCCACAATTGGACAATGTTGAACAAATAATTCCGATGTATTGTACCAAGCATGTTATTTCAAAAATTGGACTATAGTTCCATTGAAAGGGAAAATATGCTTCAACTAATAGAGTGTAATTTTTATAATAATCAGGACTCTTCCAATTATTCAAATTTTCCACAATCCACTGAAAAACACGACCATGTACTGTTGAATACGCCAAAACGACGCAAATCGTTGCAAATTTTTTCCCTCGACGTCGATTCTCCATCATTATGCTCAATTGTTTTTCATCTTTAATTTTGTTCCAATGTTCAATCATATTGTTGTAAATTATTGTCATTTCTGGAAAAATTGTCACGAAATTAAAAAAAAAAAACAGAAAAAGAAAAAGTCAATTAATAAATATTTATAAATATTTTTCCTACACGGAAAAAAATATTTATATGGAAAAATCACATTTTTCAAAGTTTCTATTTTTTAATTTTGATAACTTTTTACTAACGTGGCTATAAACTATAAAAATGCGAATAAAAATTTGAAAAAAGATTTCAAAATTAAAAAATACGTACTATCCTTGCTGGCAAAAATCACAACCATCTTTGTTATAGCGATGAAAAATGTCAACTCTGCAGTGCAGAGGACATTGCTCAAAAGATCAAAATTAGTCCAAACTTGAAGCATTTTAATAGTTTGAGGTAGGAATAAAAAGAAAAGTACATACAAAAAGCAACAGATAAACAAGCATTTGCTAACTTTTTCATTTTCTATTTTTGGCCAAGCACCGAATGCTGTTAAACTAAAGCGAGTGTATTTTGTCAGAATTTCCAATGCTTAAAAAGATTGAATAAATTCGATAAATTCGATAAATTTAATAAATTTAATAAATTCAATAAATCCAATAAATTCAATGAATTCAATAAAATTTAAAAAAATTATAAAATAAAAATTATAATTAATGATAACACAAATAAAAATGAAGTCACCAATAAAAATTTTGTATAGTGAAAACTATTTTCTATTACAACTCAATTACAGGATTGACACAATTTGAAATTTTAGAAAATTTCAATTTTGAATGAATTTAATTAGAAATTTTAAAGAACTTAGATTTTTGACAAATTTTAATAATTCAAATTCTTCTGAAATTAATTAAATGTTTCAGTATTGTATTTAATTAATTATTAACAATAATGAATTTTTATAGAAGAATTTTAGTTAAAAATAATAAAAGAAATTGAATTTTGGGAAAAGTTATAAATTCAATTATATTTTCAGAAGTAATAAAATTCTTCGCAAAAATTCAATTATGTTTAAAAATTTCTAAAAATTCACGTCAAAATTTCAATTATCTTTATAAATAATAAAATTCTTCTCCGAATTTCAATTATTTTCAAAAATTTTCCTCAATTTAATGATTTTTTAATATCTACTATTTTAATAAAATTATTTCCAAAAGAATTTAATTAGAAAAAAAAATTTTTGATAAATTTTTACGCAAACATTTAATTTTCTTTTCATTAAATAATAAACATTCCACAGGAATTCAATTATTTCCAAAATTTTTTTTTTAAATTTCTTCGCTATAATTCCATTACTTTCATAATTCTTTTTAGGAATTCTTTTTAAAAAAAAAAAAAATTATTAAAAGTAGATTTTAAGAAGAATTAGTTAAAAATTAATTAGTTTAAATTAATTAAAAATTAATTAATTAATTAGTTAAAAATTTTATAAAATAATAATTGAATTGAAATGATGAAAATAATTATTGAAAATCTCAAGTCCTGTGGAAAAATAATAATGTTTAAATATTTATTTAAAAAAGAAATTATTGATGTTTTCAAATAATCATTTTTAGAGTGAATTATTCTTTATGGTCAGGGAAAAAGTCAAAATTTTGTCTTGAAATCAGGAACAATTATAGGGAGAAATAAAATAAAATTTTTGTGGCAACCCTGAATTGGCTTTTTTGAAATACATATATTTAAAATCTTTTTTTGCAGTTTTGAATGTAAAAATTTTTTTCAGACATTGACTATCAAAATTTTTACAGTTTTCAATTTTCATACGTTAACGTACCAAACTCTTCATTCATTTTTTATCCAATGTAGATATAATAATTAATATTCACACTTTTGCTATAAATGAAAACAATTTTTTTGATAAGAAACAATTTGATATTGAACAATTAAAAATTTATAACTTGTCATTATAAAAAATTTTCACAATGGTATTTTAAAAATACAGTGGTGTTTTAAGAATACAATAGTTTTTTAAAAATACAGTGGTATTTTTGGATAAAATTGAAAATTATTTTCCAGATAATGTAAAATAAAAAGAAATAAAAACGTAAAGTTGAATTAAACCAAAGACAAAGTATCAGACTTCTATTTTTTTAAGTAAAGATCGGAAAAGAATAGGAAAAAATTTTTATTTCTATAAAAGTTAACTAATGAGTCATTTTGCATTAATGCGGTAGTCAAGAATATGTAACCATAGATAATAATGTAATGATGTCCATTAAGAAATTATACTTTTGTGCATGCGCAATAATATTTTTTTGTTTCGATTTTTTTTTCACTTCGTTTGTCTCCTCTGAGATTTCGTATGTGATGTTTCCTGCATACAAAAAGATAAAAAATATAAAAAATTTCGTACAAAATATAAGAACTTTTTTTCATCATTATACAAAAATGATTCTCCTGAATCTTTTTTAATTTTTAAAACTGATTTTTTTAATGTCAGCAACTATTGTAACATTAACAGTTCAAATATCTTTTACTTAAAAAAAATGTGTTAAGAATATTTTAATTTACGTCCTGTAATAAAATTTTACCAGTTTGGTTCATAGCACAAAATTTGAATTTAAATTTAATATAAGAAAAAAGTAATGAACCTGAAAAAGAAGAGTATAATAATTGATATAAAAGAATGAATAAATATGAAAACAAAATGATATGATGGAGAAAGAAGTAAATTTTCAATATTGTATAATTATATTTATTCAAGTTTTAACTGTTTTTACATTACAACGTAAGTAGTCAAAAATGTAATTCATCATTTTCTAAATAAGTGAAATCTGTTTTTTTTTTCAATTTAATTGTAATTTTTAATTTCTATTTATTTTTTCATCGTTATCAGAAATGACAAATATCCGAGTGATGTTTTGATAATCTATAAGTTCAAATACACAAGGGTTAAAAATAAAAAATATTTGATATTATATTTGCCTTATTTTAAGGAATATTTTTTTTAAAATAAAAAATATTTATATATTTAGTGAATACACTGCAAATATATTATTTATTTGAAAAAAAAATTAACAAAACTCACACTTCCAAACATCATAAAATTAAGAATACAAAATTTTCCGGCTGTGATTTCAACTGGTTTATGACCACTCTGCATTAATAGCAGAAGACATTTTGCTTCCTTCGAAGGCAAATTAAACCATTCAGTTTCGTAAGCCGTGTCGGCGAATGCATAACTCTGGAAAAAATTTGTGATTTTAGAATTTTTTATTCTTATATTTTTACTGTTGTAATAATAATATTTTTTTGTTTCATTACTTCTACTTGCAACATTTCTGCACAATGACAATAAATGTAAAAACTTCCGGCTTGGAACAGAAAGAATATTAGTATAAATATAATTGCTGGTAACATTGATTTTGGATTTTCATCTGTTACGAACTGAAAAAGTTATTAAGAAATTCATTTTTTAATTTATTTCTAAAGTATTTAAATTAAATTAAATTTAAATTATATTATTAATTTATTTCTTATAAAGAAAAAAAAGTACGTAACTATTCTAAAAATTATTCAATTGAAAATTCAACTCGGTATCAATTTTAAATCTTCAAACAAACTGTGGAGAAAATTTACTCGAAATTATTTTCAACTGTTAATTCGTGTTCAACATATTTTTGTTATAAAATTTACATGCCAATGATAAGAGATAATAAGTTTTAGAATTTTGTACAAATATTACACTTACCAAAATAAAAAAGTAGGTTTGCAAACAAAATTGAATCGAACAACAGAGTAGTTGTATCAAGAACATTAAATTGAAGCAGTTTTCCAATATTTCTATGCAGCTAATTTAAATAATAATTTAAATGTATGAAATAGATAATTTAAATAATTATTTATCTATGATAAAACATAGAATTATTTTACAATAATTATTATATAATAATTATTTCGAATAACAGCGAAAAAATATAATAAAAAATTAACCTTATTATACGATAGTGACTACAAATAATATGCTTAAACTTCTCATTAAACTCCGAATTCGATATATTGTTCTCAATATTTTTGATGAGATCCTCAAGTTTTAAATTTAAAATTTGATATTGACCCACAAAATGAAAAGTTATTTGACTGAAAAATCCGTCTGTTCCACTATTCGAAAATGCCGCACAAATTATTCCAATGTATTCCACAAAGCTCGTTAGCTCAAATATTGGTGTATAATTCCATTTATAGGGAAAATATGCCTCCAAATAGAGGGTGTAATTTTTTTCATCCGGATTTTGCCAATTATTCAAATTTTCTATTATCCATTGAAATACTCGGCCATGAACTGTCGAGTAGGATAAAATAATGCATATCAGCGCAAATCGCCTTCCCTTGTAGCCACTTTCCAACATTAGATTTAATTCTCGTTTACTCTTCTTTCTGTTCCAATGGTCAATCATGTTATTGTAAATTATCGACATTTCTGAAAAATTGTAATTTAGAAAATATAAGATATTATAAATAATAAAATATAAAATAATTAAAAATAATAATTTAGAAAAATTAATTTAAAAATTAAAAACACTTTTCTTACAATTTTGAATTTACTTTTCTTTTATTTAATCTTCAGATTTGAATTTTATTATAATTTTTTCTGCTTCTTCTTTTTTGGATCCGTTTATGGGATAAATAAATTCAGTGTAGTTGAACAAAATATATTGATAAAAAAAAAATTCTAATAAACTTCTTGTTTGTTTTATATAAATAAATTTTAAATTTACAGTTTTTCTAAGGATATCAAATTGAGACAAAAAAGAATCAAAAATTTTGCTTCGCAACACTTTTGATTATTTTTTTTGTCTCAATTTGATATCCTTAGAAAAATCGTGGTTCTAAAATAATTTTTTTAACAATACAATATTTTTTAAGAGAAATTGTTAAAGTTTCATCTTTTGACCAATATTAATTTCCAACTAAATTCTATTTTTAAATTAGTAGAAATTAATTAAATTAATAGAAACCGATTTTTTTTAAAAAGATTAAAATTTCTACTTTGTTAGGAAACAATTTTTAGAAATTGAATTCTACAAGAGGAAAATTTTCATAAAAATTAAATTTGATTAAATAAAGAAAATTTAGAAATTAAAAATTGGAGATTGTAAATAAATTGGGAATTTTTAGAAAAATTCTGAGAAAAAAAGACAAATCTAAGGAACGTTTGTTAAATATATGGAAAAATTGTTTTTAAAATAATTTTTACAAATACGTACTATTTTTGTTCGCAAATAGTACAATCATTTTTGATGCAGCAATCAGAACACTCAATTCTGCGGTGCAAAGAATATTACTTAAAAGATCAAAATTACCGGTAACTTGAAACACTTTAAATGTTTGAGGCAAAAAAACGCCGAATATTACAAAAGAAAAGCAAATAATGAATAAGCCTCGGCATAATTTCACATTTTTTTGACCTGGCCACGCGCCAAAAGCCGCTAGATTTAAGCGAGTGAATTTTGTCAAAATTTCTAAAGCTTTAAAAAAATATTATTTTGTAAAATAAAAGAAAGAGTTATTGACAATAAAACGGAGAAAATAATAAAAAATTAATAAACAGTAGAAAAAATAACTAAAAGTTAATAAAGAGGAAAAAAATAACCAAAAGTTAATAAATAGTAAAAAATAACAAAAAGTTTTTGCGTCACTTTAAAAAAAAAAATAATTAAAAAGTTTCTAAATGCGAAATTAAAGTTTTTAATTTTTATTACAAATCAATAATTTATGAAAAGATTTTTAATTGTAAATTTTTCGTTTTTTTGAACGTTCAAAACTTGTGGAATGTGCAAAGTTAACAAATAAATTAGAAAATAATAAAAAGTTAACAAATAGTAAACAATAATAAAGAATTAACCCCTTGGCTGTCAACGAGATTTCTACTGTTTGGGCCAAAAGTGTGTTGAAACAATTTTTAATAGATTTTTATGAAACTTGGTACCCTAAGGTTTCTGGGGTCGCTGATTACGAATCTGACATCAGTTTTTCAAAATTCAAAATGGCGGATCCAAGATGGCGGAGATTTTTTCAATATTCGTCGAATTTGCTTGAAACTTGTTACTCGGGGGTTTCAAGGGTCGCTGATTACGAATATAACATTAGTTTTCCAAAATTCAAAATGGCGGATCCAATATGTCGGACAACGAAATAAAAAATTGATCAGATTGGCTTGAAACTGAATACTTGGGGATTTTCAGGGTCGCTGATTACGAATCTGAAATCAGTTTTTCAAAATTCAAAATATCTGGTTCAATATGGCGGAAAATTTTTTTAAAATTTATTGAATTTGTTTGAAACTAGTTAATCTGACATCAGTATGATAATTTTTGGTGAAAATGATAAATACCCTGAAAAAATAATGACAGATTCATAATCAGCGACCCTAAAACCCCCGAGTATTCAGTTTCAAGCCATTATAATTAATTTTTTATTTTGTCGTCCGCCATATTGGATCCGCCATTTTGAATTTTGGAAAACTAATGTTAGATTCGTAATCAGCGACCCTTAAAACCCTCGAGTAACAAGTTTCAAGCAAATTCGACGAATTTTGAAAAAATTCCGCCATCTTGGATCTGCCATTTTGAATTTCGAAAAACTGATGTCAGATTCGTAATCAGCGACCCTAAAAACCCCCGAGTACTACGTTTCAAGTCAATCTGATCAATTTTTTTATTTTGTTGTCCGCCATATTGGATCCGCCATTTTGAATTTTTGAAAACGAATGTCATATTCGTAATCAGCGACCTCGAAAACCCCCGAGTAACCGGTTTTAGGAACATTTAAGAAGTTTTTAATCACCTTTTTTAAGTTGCGCATATATGCGTCATGAATCACTTTTGGCCAGTTTAGTTTTGCGCATATATGCGTCAGCGACAGTCAACGGGTTAAGAAATAGTAAAAAATAGTGATAATTGTTATAAATTATTAAAGAGGCATTTCACGTCAGAAATAAAGTAAAAGTCTAAAAAGTCAATTTTTTATGTTTATAAAATTAAAATGGAAAACAATAAAATAAATTGTTTTTAAATTTATTTTTTTGTACATTTAGACAGATGTAAAGATGAAAAATTCTTTTTTTATATTTCATTAATAAATTGACGTTGGGAATGTTTTTTCAATTTACCAAATTCGTCATCCATTTTTTTTTCTTTTTGACTAAATTTCAATAAATTTGTGAATTAATTAAAATTTTTCTAACTTTTGCTGATATCTAATTAAAAGTGAAAAGAAATTTTTAATTCTTAATGAAAGATTATTAACAGCCATATTATAATAAGTAAAAATGTGTGATTATGATTTAATGAACTTTAAAAGAGGGTTCATGGAACATTATATAAAAAAAAGGGAAAGATTAGAGCCTCGGTTAGGATTACTTATACTAAAGAGAAAAGTATTACATATTATACACTTATTTTTAGAAAAAAATTGAAACAAAGTATGAAAAAAAAATTGCTCTTTTATCAAAGTTAGCTAATGATGTGTCATTTTGTATCATTGTAGTGTTCATGAATATTTAACTGTGGATAATAATGTAATGATGTCCATTTAAAAATTGGAACTTATTATCTTATTATTACTTTTGAGCATGCGCAGTGATCTTTTTTACTTCGATTTTTATTTTTCTGCGTTTGTTTCTGTTGAGACTTTGTATATTGTGTTTCTTTTTATTAAAATGTGTTCCTCAAGTTCGGAACGTTTGAATGAATGAAATTTTATTTTATTTCTTTTTGAAATTAAAAATTCTATTATAATCATTTTGCGACTCATAAGAAAAAATATTAATTATAAAGTGTCTATATTTCCTAAATTTTAATTAGTAACAATGTTTGCTAATTTGAATTAGTGACTCAATTTTTGCTTTTGAATTAGCAAAAAGCAAACAGTTTTACTAATAAATAGTAATTTCTACTAAATTAGTAAAATTTACTAATTCAAAAGCAAAAGTTAGTCACTAATTCAAATTATTATTTATTTATTTATTAGTAAATTTGAAGAACAAATAGTAGAATTTACTAATTCAGAAAAAGTCAGTCACTAATTAAAATTAGTAAACATTATTACTAATTCAAATTTAGAGAGTAAATGTTAAATTTTTGTTATGTGCAATAATTTATGAAAACACTTTTTAAGAAAAATATTTCCTTCATTTTAACGTTCAAAACATGTGGGTTTACAATCAAATACAAAGAAAGTATACAAAAAAAAAGAAATGTGAAAAAATTATTTTAAAGGTAAAAATAATTAATTGAAATTTAAAAAGGAAATAAAAATACAATTTTGAAAGTATTCCTACTTTACTAGTGATTCAACATAAAACAGTGAGAATTAAAAATTAATATTATTAATATTGCACATTTAAGAAAAAAAAATACTTTTTCGAAAAAAAAATTCTACTACCATTGTTAAAATTTTTAATTCTGATTATAAATATATAAATTTTTAAAAAGTTTTTCCGAAAAAATATTTTTTAATGCATTTCATTTTAGTTATTATAATATCATGTCTAAATTATGAAATGCGATGAATATACAGGTAAGAATAAGAAACGCAATAAAGTTTATTTAATGTTTGTATTTTTATTAACTGCATTAGACAAGTTTTTTTTACATCAAAACGAAACTTGTCACGAATTATATACTCAGTAGTAATTTGATAATTACTTGCAAAATTAATTGCATTCTTCATTTTTTCATTGTTATCAGAAACGATAAATATCCAATGGACGTTTTCATAATCTAGAATTTTTTAATAGTTATACAAATTGTAATTATATTTTTTGCAAATTTGAAAAAAAAATATTTAAAAACTCACGTTACCAAACATCATAAAGTTAAGAATACAAAATTTTCCCGCTGTTATTGATACTGGTTTATGGCCCCTCTGCATTAGCAGAAGAATACATTTTGCTTTTTTCGACGGTAAATTAAACCAGTCTGATTCGTAAACCGTGTCGGCGAATGCATAACTCTGGAGAAATTTATTTGAAATTTTATTTTAAATCAATATTTTTGCAATAATAAATTTTAGAATGATAAATTTTTTTTTATTATAAATTTTAAAATAATAAATTTTTTTTATTTTAATAAATTTTATAATAATAAATTTAAATTCAAATAAATATTTTGCTCTTTTAAAATTTTTTTTTTCTTTTCTTTTAATTCTTAATTCTTACTTCAATTTGCAGCATTTCTGCACAATAACAGTAGATATAAAAGGTTGTTGTTTGGTATAGAAAAAAGACAACTATGAACATGATGGCTAGCAGCATTGAACTTGAATTACCTTCTGTTATAATCTGTGAAAAAAGAATTATTATTTTTAATTGTATGAAGGAAAATGTGTCTTCTTGAAAAAAAATTTGAAAAAGGAAAAAATTTACTTACCAAAACAAAAAAGTAGGCTTGTAAACAGAACTGAATCGAACACCCTAATAGTTGCACGAGAAACATCAAATTGAAACAACTTTCCAGTACTTTAATACAGCTATTAAAGAAATTTAATAGAATTTTTATTTGATCGCATTGTGTTTGCTGTAGCAATTAGTAAAAATAACTAATTTTTTAGTAGAAAATGATTTATTATTAGTAAATAAACAAACTACGAAAAAAGTAAGATTTCATTAATTGTATTAGTTATCAAAAATTTCACCTAAAAGTGAATTTAACTAATAATTACTAATTAAATATTATCAACTATTTAAAATATTACTATTTTCATCAGTTGCTTATTTTTTTTACTATAAAATTAGTTATTTTTTAATTCGAATTTAGAGAATAAAACAAAATTTTATCAAGAACAATGACCTGTTAATATTAAAGTGAACATAAATAATATGTTTAAATTTTTCATTAAATTCAGACTTATCGTTCTTGATATTCTTTATAAGATCAGTGAATCTTAAGCGTAAAATTTGATATTGCCCGACAAAGTGAAATGTTATTTGACTGAAGAAACTGTCAGTTCCACTGTTTGCAAATGCAGCACTAATTACTCCTGCGTATTGTAAAAAACATGTTATCTCAAAAATTGGAGTGTAATTCCATTTGAATGGATAATAGGCTTCAACATAGAGGGTGAAATTTTTATTATTACTATTATCATTCCAATTACTTAAATTTTCAAGAATCCATTGTAATAAGCGACAGTGTACCGTTAAATATGGCAAAATTGTGCATATCAATGAGAATTTATTTCCCTTATTGCCACTTTCAATCATTATATTTAATTCATCATTGTTTTTCTTTTTCTTCCAATGATTAATCATATGGCGATAGAGAATTGTCGTTTCTGGAAAGAAAAAATTATTTATAGAAATGAAAAAAAAAAATTATTTTTGGTGCTTTTTTTCTAGAAATTTTTTATGAATATTCTATTTTCTTTAAAAACTATACCTTTATGTTTGACTAAAGCTGATTCTTACTACTGATGGTACATTGAATTGAATTATAATAAAATATACTCCATGTCTGACTACATGTGATTTTTACTACTGATGGTGAATTAAAATAAATTTGCTTCATGTCTGACTAAATATGTCTTTCACTACTAGTACCTAAGAAACTTAAATAAATTTGATTCATGTCTGACTAAACATGGTTTTTACTACTAATATCAAATTAAAATTAGCTTCATGTCTGACTAAACGTAGGTTTTACTACTTGAAGTAAATAAAATCAGCTTAAAAAAAGAATAAATAGTAAAAAATAAAAAAGAAGTATTCAAAATTAACTCTACGTCTGACTAGATTTGATTTTTAGTACTGACATTAAATTAAAATAAATTTGCTTCATGTCTGACTAAATCTGACTTTTACTACTAGTATTAAATTAAAACTGCCTGTAATTTATGTCTTAATGTCTGACTAAACCTGGTCTTTACTACTTGTAATTTTAAAAAATTGAATCAAATTGCAGTAAAATTAACTTCAAGTCTGACTAAACTTTGTTTTTTCTACTGATTATTATTACTCTTACTAATTTAAATTAAAATACTGTAAAATGAAATTTAAATCTGACTAAACTTTATTTTCTCTACTGACAATAAATTAAATTAAAATGCAATAAAACTAAATAATAAAAATTTAAATTTAAACTAATTATTTAATGAACCACATGTCTGACTAAATCTGACTCTTACTACTAGTATTAAATTAAAATTATCTGTTGTGTCTTTATGTCTGACTACATCTGGTCTTTACTACTTGCAGTTTATAAAATTGAATCAAATTACAGTAAAATTAACTTAAATTCTGACTAAACTTTCGTTTTTCTACTGATTATTATTACTTTAAATTAAAATACCGTAAAATAAAATTATGTCTGACTAAACTTGATTTTTTCTACTGACTTTTACTACTGGCAATACATCAAAATCTGTGGAAATTAATAACTTCATGTCTGGCTGAATCTGGTTTTTACTACTGACAATAAATTAAATAAAATTCAAGATTTAAAGAATAAGTTAAACTAAATTTACCTTAAGTCTGACTAAACCTGTTTTTTTTCAATTTTTAGTTTTTGTCGAATTTTTACTTTTGTTAATTTTTTTTATTATATATAAAAAAAAATACGTACTTTTTTTATTGTAATAAAGAACAATCATTTTTGTTGCTGCCATTAAAATTGTTAATTCCGCAGTGCAAAGAACACTTATCAGCACTTCAAAATTGTTCCACACTCGAAGAACTTTCAATGTTTGAGGAAGAAATACTCCAAAGAATAAAATTATCAGACAAGTGTAAAATAAACCTCGGGATAATTTTTTATTTTTTTGACTAGGCCATGCGCCAAATGCTTTGATATTAATGCGAGCATACTTTGACAAAATTTCGAAGGCTTTTGAAAAAAAATAATTTCCTTAATATAAATTTTCTAATAATATATTATTCTAATATATTTTTTCCGCTTTTAAATCTTTGCACTATTTTTTGTGAATATAAATTTCAGAAATATTATTTGAATTAAATTGTAATTTCAACAATACTTGATACATACCAATTTCTCCGTCCATTTTGACTATAATATAGGAAACGATCGTTAAATTTTAAAATATATTTTTTTTCTAGTTGAAAAGAAATTTTGTATTCATTTACAAAAGTTTTATGCATTTACAAAGTAAATATGAGATATGTATAGAAAATAAAATAATTGTTTACCGATAATCAAAGGAAATGATAATTTAGTTAAATTTGAGTTCGGAGTTTACGTGCGTACAATCTAAGGAGAGCTTTTATCTATTTTGAAATTTTACAAAGTAGTTATGTAACGAGGAATCATTAAGGTTGTTAAAGGGTTGTCTGGAGTAGAGAGATAATAATTTGACTAATATAATATTTACCTCTAAATTGCAAAATTAGATCTTGTTATTAAGTTTAATGCGAGCATGCGCAGTGGGATTATTTCTTGGAAATTCATTTTATTTCCTTTCTTCCTTCAGAGAGAACTCATGTGACGATAGAAAATACATTGTATTGAAAAAGAAACGCCGAACGACGAAAAAAAAATACTTTCATATTTCATAATAGTAGTTCGTTTCCTTTGCTCACGGTAAGATGATTTAAAATCAAATTTTATTCTTTCGAAATTCGCTTTTATTTATTTATTTATTTAAAATACAAAAATATTTTTTATACTAAATTAACGTTGGTGAAGTTTACAATATTTATAACCAACTACTAGCTAACAATAATTTTTAATTTAATTTTTAATTTAATTTTTAATTTTAATCTTTTAATAAAAAGAATACAATCTATCTAAAGATAACAAAAAACAAAAGTATAAGCAAAAGACAACTTCAGAGTGTGAAGGACATAAAATGTGAACGAATTAAAGAACATTCAAATTATTATACTAGTTAATTAATTTAATAGAATATTAATTTTCCTTTTCAAATTTTTTTGTAAAAAATTTTTGTTTATTTTGTAAAAATAATTCTTCTCATTAACAATTCAAAAAATAAAAATTTGTAAACAAAAAATATTGTTTTTTGGGTAAAAATATTTTTTTCCTTCAATTATTTGATCGTAAACGATTGTGAAACTTTTTTCACAAATATAATGTTATAATTAATAATTGTTACTATTAATTATTATATTAATTAATAATAATAATTATATTTCATTTATTATTAATAATTAATATATTTTAGTTAACATTTATTTTGTAAGTCCTTAATGTTTTTGTTATTTTTATTTATTTTTATTTTACTTACATTTTTAATTTTTTATAATTGTATTAATAATTATTAAAACCATTAATTAATAAATATTTTTTTGCTGTTTTATTTAAACAAGCCAGTGAAGTTTACAACGATTATGATCAACGATTGAAAGAATAAAATATATATTTTTCACGAGGAAAACAATAAAAATTTGTTTAAAAATTTTCCTTTTGCAAAATATTGTTCAGAAAAGATTGTAAAACATTTTAAAACAAAAATTTATAAAAATTTGTGCAAAAAAAAAAATAATTTTTTTAATATTTAAATACGTAAGTGTAATAATTTTACATGAAAAGAGAATTGACGTTAATAATTAATTAAACTTAAGGGGATTTAGTAGTTTAATATTAATAAAAAATCTATACTTACTTCTATAAAAGAAAATTCTCTTAATTATGCACTGAAATCAGTTTAATTATTTAAAGTTTAAAGTATTTATAACTATTTATAATTATTTATAATTATTTATAATTATTTATATTTATTAGACCATTTACATAATTATTAAACTATTTTCAATGGTAATTAAATTGTAAGATTAGGAAATAAATGAACTCATAGAATAATTGTATATTATGCGTGTACTTTTAAATGACATTAACAATTGCTAATTGAACATACATATATATACATGTTTAAAGCTTAACATTTATTCAAAACATTTTTTTTCTTTTGCATAATTCATTCCATTATTTATTGCTCTCTTTCATTGTTATTAAAAATGATAGGTAACCCATAGATGTTTTTATAATCTAAAAAAGAAATACAATTTCAATATTTAAATATTAGTGAAATTTATAATAAATTTTATTATTGAAACATACGAATTGATAGTTATAAAAGTAATATTTATTCTTGATAAAAATTATTATTTATTTTTTATAAATTAAAAATAGAAAAAAAGTAATATATTAAACTTACGCTTCCAAATAGCATAAAGTTGAGAACGAAAAATTTACCAGCTGTTATTGGAATTGGTTTATGACCAGATTGCATCAAAAGAAGAAGACATTTTGATTTATGCGGTGGTAAATTGTACCATTTCGATTCATATGCTGTTTGAGCAAAATAAAAACTCTGGGAACATATGTTTATTAATTATTTTTTATTGAAAAAGTAAACTAAAATCTCTTTGTTTCATTATTTATTCTATTAGTTTCAAATTTTTTAATTTTTAAGTATTTAAAATTTTTAACGAATTCGAAATTTTGTATAAACTTTAAACTTTGGAAAATTCATTTTTAAATTTTTTCTAAAGAAGTTTTTTAATTTAATAATTATTTTTGTACTGGGATTTTTTTTAATTGCGTCCTATTACTTTTTTTTTAAACTGTATTTTGTAGATTTAGTAAATTATTCTCACTTCCATTTGCAGCATTTCTGCCAGATGACAAAATATGTAAAAAGTTGTTGTTTGGTATATAAAATAAATCACTATAAACAAAAGAGCTGGTAACACTGATGATTTTGAATTATCGTCTGTTAAAATCTAAAAAAAAATCAAGTTTGAAGAAAAATAAAAAAACACATTTTATTATAAAATAAGTTAATTTAAAATTTAAAAAAATATTCTAATGCAAAAGAAAAATCTTTTTCACAAAAATAAAGGAGTATTTTTTCCATTTTCTAAATTTAAAATTTGTGGATAATTTATTTTAAATTAGTCAAATATTTGTAAAAAAAAAAAAAATAAAAATTTACTTACCATAACAAATAAATAGGCTTGGAAGCAAAACTGAAAGGAACAAGCTAGTAGTTGAATCAAAAAGGTCAAATAAAAGCAGCTTTCTAATATTTCAATGCAACTGTTTAGAAAAGAAATAATATTCTTGTTTTTTCAATAAAAAATTAGTTTCTTAAAGGAAGGGAAATAATAACAAAAAAAATGATTAAAACAAAAAATTTCAAAGTTCTTCTAAGGATTTCAAATGGAGAAAGAATCAAAATTTTTGCTTTTGAATTAGTAAATTTTACTAACAATTAGTAATTTCTACTAAAGTATTAGTAAAATTTACTTAAACTATTTAACGAATAGTAAATTTTACTATTCGTAAAATTTACTTGAATTACTTAATAAATAGTTATTTCTACTAACTCAATAATAAAATTTACTTAAATTACTTAATAAATAATAATTTTTTCGAATTTATTAGTAAAATTTACTTGAGTTTATAAATAGTAATTTCTACTAATTTATTACTAAAATTTAATGTTCCCAAGTTCTGAACGTTCAATTGAATCGAATTTTATTTATTGTTTTTTTAAATAAAATTTTATCACAACATTTTTGTATCAAAGAAAAAAATGAATTATAAAGTTTCTAAGTGTAAAATATGAGTTTTTAATTTTCGTCACAATCAGTAATTTATAAAAATATTTTTCACAAAAATATTTCGTTCATTTGAATGTGTTCAAAACTTGTGGATTAATAAACATTATAATATTTATTAGTAACATAAAATAGTAAATATTTAATAGAATAGAATATTTAATAAAAATAACAAAAGTATATACTCAACAAACAATGACCTCTTAATATGATGATGAATATAAACTATATTTTTAAATTCCTTATTAAATTCAAACTCAGGCATATTATTCTCAATATTTTTAATAAGTTCCGCAAGTTTTAGCCGTAGAACTTGATATTGTCCAATAAAGTGAAAAATGATTTGACTGAAAAAACTGTCGGCCCCACTATTTGCAAATGTTGCACAAACCACTCCAAGATATTGTAAAAAACATGTGATCTCAAAAATTGGAGTATAACTCCAACTAAATGGATAATGAGCTTCAACGTAAAGTGTAAAATTATTTCCAATTGGATTATTCCAATTGCTTATATTTTCCAAAACCCATTGTAATAAGCGACAGTGAACAGTTGAGTACGGCAAAATAATGCATATTAGGGAAAATTTTTTTCCATGATAACCATTCTTCTGCATTATTTTCAATTCTTCCTTATTTTTTTTCTTTGTCCAATGGCCAATCATAATGTCAAAGAGAATTGTCATTTCTAAAAAAACGACAAAAGTTTTTTATTTAAATAATAAATATAAAATAATTTTTCTGAAGATTTTAATTAAAAATTTTTTTTTGTTCTATTTTGAAGGTTTAAATGAACGAATATTCTTTTTTTTTTTATTTAAATACTTATAAAAAATCACAAAAATAAAATTTATAGAAACGTCGGTGAAGTTCGCAATGTTTATGATAAAGGATTAAAAGAAAAAAATTATCAATTTTAAAAATAATAGAATTTAAACATTTTTAATTCAAATTTTTGTTGAAAACGCTAAAAAAATTCATATTGTACACAAACATTTAATTATTTCCAAAAATAATAAAAATTCCACACGAATTCAATTATTTACAATTTTTTTTATAAATTTCTTCGCAATAATTCAAAATTATTTTCATAAATTTTTAATTATTATAAATTATTATAAAACATGAAGAAATCGATCACTCCGAGTCTTCGACTCGGAGCAATCGATGTCTTCATGTTTTATAACAATACTTTTGTAAATTGTTTAATTTCAAAAAAAGTTTAAATTTGAAATTTTTGAATGTCTTAATTCCTGTGGAAAAATAATAATAATAATTAAATATTTATTTAAAAAAGAAGTTATTGATGTTTTCGAATAATTTTACAATTAAAGAAATTCGTAAAAATGTAACAGATCATTTTTTTTGAGTAAAATTGTTTTTTTATTTTCTAAAAATTTAAAAAGTTTCAAGTTTATTTTCAATTACAATTTGTATTTGAGAAATAAAACTTTTAAACATTTTTTTCCTTTATTTTTAAAAAACTTCGAATTTTATTAAAACAATTTTATTGTAATTAAGAAATAGAAAATTTTTGTAAATTATTTCCTTATGAAATTAGAAAATTTTCTACAAAAATATTAAGAAACTAAGAAAATATTAAAATATTAAGAAATATGTAAGGTTTTTTCCCCAAAATAAAATATTGAATTTGTGAACAGTATTGTTATTGAGAAATAAAAATTATGCATAAAATGGGTTGTAAAAGTTTTTTATAGAAAGAAATTAATTTTCCAAATTGACAGAAAATTAATTTTTTTTTAAACAAAATACAAAGTTTTGATGAAATATAAAGAAAAATCGTCGTTCATTTGAACGTTGAAATTTTTAGAGACATAAAATGATAATTAAAATTTAATAATTTAAATAAGAAAATAAAAAAATCAAGTTTTGTAGAGAGAAAATATTGAGAAAGTTCTACATAAAAATTAAATATTTATTTATTTAGAATATTTTCCACTAAAGGGATATTTTTCTTTATTGTATAGATTAATAATAAATATTTTCGTAACTTCTCCAAATAATTTATAAAAATACATACTTTTTTTCTTGAAATAAAGTACAATCATTTTTGTTATTGCGATGACAATGGTGAGTTCTGCAGTGCAAAGAACATTGCTGAGAAGTTCAAAATTTCTCCACACATGAAGCACTTGAAATGTTTGAGGTAGAAAACAGCCAATGAGTAAAGTCGATAGACAAAGAAAAAATAAAATTTTCGATAAATTTTTATTTTTTTGAAGTGGCCATGCCCCGAAGGCTGAAAGATTTATTCGCGTGTATATTGAAAGAAGGTCCATGGCTTTGAAAAGATAATAGAATAATCATTAAAAAAAGGAAAGAAAACAAAAAAAAAAACTGAAAGAAAAAAATGTTCCTAAAATTTTGAACGTTCAAAAGAACGACGATATTTTTTTACTTATTTTAATTTATCTATTTTATACCTTTTTTTTATAAAAGAAAATGTTTGCATATTAAAAAAATTAGTTCTTGAATAAGTAAATGTTTATTTTTTTTTTTTTACTTTTCTCTTCAGTATTGGAATTTGAATTCAATTTAATAATATTTATAAACATAAAAAATTCGTTCATTAGAACGTTCAAAATTGGAGAAAAAAAGAAAAAAATGCAAAAGAAAGAAAAGACAAAAAAGTTAAAAATATTAGTGAAAAAAAGCGTAGGGTACAATTATTTATTATAAATTTTTAAAGGTGCTTGAAAATTTTGTTTTTAAATAAACATAGAAATAAATAATAATAACATAAGAATTTTCAAAGAAATTCTTTTTTTCAAAATTTTAATTTATTTTGCGCTCAAGCAATGTACCAGCTTCACCGTCCATATTGTGATCAACAAATAATCCTTGAAAAATCTCAAATTTACATTCTCGATCTTGAAATAATTGTATAGAAATAAATTCCTGTCGAACGTCAATAAATTTTTTTGAAATTCATAATAAGGATAAGAATAAGAAAAAACGGTTTATAAATTGTCATTGATATGAAAAAAAGAAAATGTTTATTATTAATTTAGTAAATAACGATTTAGTTGAGATTTAAAGATTTAAGTTTTATCTGATAATATACACGTAATAGGCAATGTAGTTATCTATTTTCAAAAGAATGAAATTTCAATAAAGTTTTTTTTTTAATGACGAATCAGTTGTTAAAAGTTGTTGAACAGAGATCATTTAACGAATGTAATATTCATGGCTAAATTACAAAATTGTTTCTCGTTATCAAGTTTGATTCAAGCATGCGCACAAGAATTCTGTTTCTTAGAATTTTTTTCTCTTTTTCATTCATTTTTGTGAAAAACGACAATGTGGGTGGCGTATTTGTTCGTTATAGGAAAGAGAACAGAATTTTTTTTAATGATAAAATTATTATCATTATTTGTAATTATCTAGTACTAGTAATATCTTGTAAATGCGAAAAAATGTTTTTGAATTTAGAAATTTCTTGTGTTTTTACTTTCAATTGTTCATTTATTGGTGGTGAGAAAAAATAAACTAAATAGATTTTTTTATAAAAAAAAGTGTTCTAATTTTTTAGTCAAATATTACTGTTTTTTTTGGGTAAATTATAAGGGATTTACCTTTTGAAATCTTGCCATTCGTTTGAAAGTAAAGAATAAATTTTCAAATAAATTTTTTCTAAAGTGAACGTACAAATGAAGGGATATTTTTTTCTATTTAAATATATTTAAAAATTCCTAGAATTCGTTGAGTAAATTAAAAAGTACTAGAATAAAATAAATAAAAATAAATTCGCAATAATAGAAAGGAATTAATTTTCTAAATTAGAGAAAAAAATGTTTTCTAACGTGATTCAAATTTTAACTACAAATGTAAAGAATCGTCGTTCATTTGAATGTTAGAATATTTGGGGTCTTAAGTTTTTAACTTTCAAATGAACGAAATTTACTTATTTCTTTCCAAAATCAAACTTTCAAATTAACTACTTTTTTATAATTTGTTAAAATTTGACTTTTGTTAAAAAATATGTTTTTATTATTATAAAAATATTAATTGTTAAAAATATAAATTTAGAAAATTAATATTGTAAAATAAATTTATTGTTGTGAAATAAAAAATCGGTTAAAACAAAATTCAACAAATTAATTAATTAAAATAAATATCAATATTGAAAAAAATGCTATGGAACATACAAATTCTAACAATCCGCAAATATTTTCATTGTCTTCAATCATTAACAATATTTATCTTCATTATCAGCATTTTATTAGTTGTTCTCTTTTCTGGACATTTATCAATTATGTGATCATAGAGAATTGTTATTTCTATGTTTTAAATCACCTTCAATTAAACTTTAATGTTTTACTTAAAAAATTTTTTTTACTTTAAAATTTCCTTAAATTATACAAATTACAATTGTATTTAAATATAAAAATTTACAGAAACATTTTTTTGATTTTTATATATTTTCCTAAAATTGTAAAAAATTTGAGATAAAAAAAATTCCTTTAATTGCATTGGATATTTATTTTTATTGATAAAAAATTTATTACTAATTAATTAGTAATTAAATTTGTATTTTTACCAATAAAACAGTTAATTTTGAGAATTTATATTTTCTCTATAATAAATTTCTAATTAATAATAGTTTGCATTTATTTACAGTTAAAACTGATGTGCGAAAAAAATTGCTGATCTTCCATAAAAATAATCTGTTAATAATGTCATTTGAAAAAATTGGAATTGGATTTTCTTTCTGTGTGACTATTTAAAGTACATAAACGATTTATAATAATAACTATGAAGAAAAGGAATATTTAAAGGAATTAATTTTTCAGAAATATTCAAGAAATCTCAACTGATTAGAAGGTAATTTTGCAAAAAGAAATTAAAGATAATTTTGCTGCGCTTTCTAGGAAGGTACCTAAGAAACAAACAATTTTAGGTTATGTTCATAATTTTTTGAGTAAAAATACAAAAAGAGAATCAATTACTATAACAAATTGTTGATTCCCAAGTATTCGTTACTTCTGAAATATTAAATAAAAATTAGTTTCGAATTTAAATAATTAAAAAGAAATATTTAATTTAGCTAAAAATAGGACAAACATAACCTTAAAGTGATTTGCTCCTTGGTTACCTTTCTTGGGAGCGTGTCACAATTAATTAAAACTGAAAATAGTATTAACGAAATAAGGAAAATTAAATTATTCGTTTCCTATTTCTATTATTGTCCAAGTAAGGTTACATAATTAAGAAAGAAATACGCAATAATTTTATTTTTTTTATTATTATGTTTATTTTTATTAAAGAAGTACAAGTTATAAATTTTTAATGTTCGTAAAAAAAAGTTGCATAATTTATAATTAATAATTATTACAAGACTTTTTACAATATTATTAGAATATTCACTCATTTTATTTAAGTACAATGCTTCTTAACTTCATCACTGTGAAATAATGAAATAATTAATTCAACACAGTAAATGACGATTTGTTTAAAATTTAAAAATTGCACACTCAGTGAAAAATTAGTTCAATAAAACGAAATTTTGGTCAAATCAACCGAATAAATCCTTTGCTATCAAACATATTTTGAATATGGTTCAACTGAAAATTTGCTTTTCATGACCAAATTTCTTGAGTGCATTACATTTCTTCGATTTATTTTTTACACAATTTAAAAAAAGCAGATGAAAATTGCTATAATATTATTATTTATTCGTTCGTCTCATTGTTATCAAAACTGATAAATAGCCCATCGAAGTTTTCATAATCTGAAATTTGGAAAATTAAAAAAATAAAGAATTATTTGTCCCTATTTAAAAATGTTAAGAATATAAAGTTTATTATTTTTCTTTAAGAAATATTACATAATTATTTTTCCAACTTACACTGCCAAATAAAATCAAATTCAGAACACAAAATTTACCAGCTGTAATTGCAACTGGTTTATGACCAGATTGCATTAGGAGAATTAAGTATTTCGCTTTTTTAGCTGGTAGGTTGTACCAATCACTATTGTAGGCCGTTTGTGCGAAGGCATAACTCTAAAAAAGTGTTTATTAATAAATAAGAAAGAGTTGAATAAAAATATTCTGGAGAAGAGATTTTTTTTTAAATATTTAAAAATATTTTACTTTGATTAAATGTTCAACCTGAATAAAAGTCGCATTACTTTAAAATGTTAAATAAAAATTTAAATTAAGGTAGTACGCTCGTGATCGCACTTTTCTATAGAATTTCATGAAATTTGAAATCAGAATAGTTAATAACAAGATCTATGTATTTGCAAAATATTTAAAAAATTGACCGTTTCTAAAACAAGATATTTAAGTTCAAAGTTTGTTATTTAACATGGTTAACCTATGAAAAGTGCATGTAAACGGCACATTTCTTCTAATAACTTCTAAAATTTTCTATAGATTGTTTTAAAAAACTAATATATTATAAATGAATGTTTGAGAAATTTATAACAAAAAGATTTAACAATATTAACCGTTTCAGTTAAAAGATATAATATAATATAATAATCTAACCTGACTAGTATACTTGTGTGTGAGTGTGTCTGTACATAGGGCTATGTATTCAGTACAGTCTAAGCAAAAATATGCTACAGTAACTGCACCATACTATAGCATTTTATTAAAATTTACTTTTGAGAGTGACTGTCGCGAGCGTACTACCTTAAATTAAAATATTTTATATTAAAAATTAAAATATAATTAAATTAAATTTTAAATAAAAGAATTTTACTTTGATTAAATGTTCAACCTGGACGAAATTTGCATTACTTTAAAAAAGTCTGACAACTTTTTTTAAGAAATACAAATTTTGTCCGGGTCCGCCATATTGGATCCGCCATTTTAAATTTTGTAAAATTGACATCACATTCGTAAATAGTGACCCTAAAATCCCCAAGTTGTAATTTTCATGAGCTTAGCTCAAAGTAATTTTAATTTTTAATTTTTTTACAAATTTTTTTAAGTCTTTTTAATTTTTACAAATTAAAAACACTTTTTTTTGTTTGTGTTTCGAAATGAAACATATTTTGACAAAGTTATATGAATATTTAATCGAAAACAACTGCGGGTGTTAAATGGTTAATATAATTTTAAAAAAAAGAGTAAAATATTTTTTCTATAGAAATACAATACTGAATAGAAATTATTTACTTCCATTTGTAGTTGTTCGCCTAAATAGCAATAAACATAAAAATTTCCAATCATATACATGAGGAAAACAATGATAAAAAGAACAGCAAGTAGCATCGAATTTGAATTTCTGTCCGTTATATACTGAAAAGTAAAAATCTCTGTAATATTACACTCAGAAAATTTTTTTATTCGAACCAAATACTTAATATATTTGTGTCAAATAAATATAAATATATTTGTTTCGCAGTCTGATAACTTTTTTTATTTGTTTTTCAAATTTTATTTTGTAAAATTTACAAATTTTGTTGGGCGGATTAAAAATTTTTATTTGAACCAAATTTATGGTTTTTTAGAATTTATTTGAATTACTTTAAATAAACATAATTTGGAACAAAATAATGATGATGTTTTGTCATTGTGCATTACTGAATTTGGTACCATAAAGAATAATGCATAATTGAATTAATTTCCTAAAAATTCGAATTTCGAATTAAAAAAGAAAAAGAATTTCTAAATAATACAAAGTGTACCTACTAAAACAAGAAGAAATCCTTGCATACAAAACTGAATACTGCAACCTATTAATTGAACCAGAAACATTAAGTAGAAAGTGCTTTCCAGGATTGAGATGCAACTAAATACAAAATTGTTTTAACAAACAAAGAAAAAAAGCAGAATTTACCATCTAAATCTGAACGGAATATATATCTTCTTCAGATTTAGAGAGTACGTCACATAAAACTAATAAACAACATTCCAAACTAAATTGAAAATCTTTTCTTCAAAAAATTCTGTCCCTCCAGAAGTTTATACAAGTTAAGAATTTTTACTTAGAATTGACACAGAATTTTTATTTTCTAACTATAAAAATTAATTAAGAATTAAAAATATTAAGAATAAAGAAATTAAGAAAAAAATATTAAGAATAAAAATATTAAGAATAGAAATTAATTAAGAACCTATTTAGATGATCGTGAACATCAACGATGTAGCCAATTTTCTCATCAAACTCATGACCAAATATTGTCACATTAAAATTATTGACAAGCTCTAAAAGTTGTAACCGTAAAATATTGTATTCTCCAGAAATATGCAGAACTGTTTGACTGAAAAAGCCATCGGTACCAGTATAGGCTGCAGTTGCAAGAAAAGTACCGAAATATTCAATAAAACAAGTAATTTCAAACATTGGAGTGTAGTTCCAATTGAAGGGATAGTAGGCTTCAACATAGAGCGTATAATTCTTAAAGTGCTCGGAATTATTCCAATTTTGTAAATTTTCAAATATCCACTGCACTAGACGGGCAACCATCGTTGCATGTCCCAAGAACATACACAACACTGCAATTTTTTTACCCTCTACCCCTTTTTTCATCATGATCTCTACTTCTTTATTGCTTCTATTTCTCTCCCAGTGATTCACCATGCAGCCATAGAGAATAATCATTTCTAGTAAGAAAGAAAAGGGAAAATTTTATTGATTTATGATTTTTAACGTCTGTATTTATAATCTGTTGATTATGTAAATTTGAATCGAAAATTTGATTCTTTATACAGTGTATTTTGTTATAAGATTTTTAATCTATCAAAAATTAGTGTTATTGCCTGAATTTTCTTTCTTTCTATATAATATATTTTTTTGAGGTAATATCTCAATATTTTCTCAAAGAAAAAAAGAAAATTCTTTATTAAAAAATACAAACTTTCTTTATTGTAATAAAGCACGCTCATTTTTGTCAAAGCTACCAAATACGGTAACTCTGCAGTGGAAATTATTTGACTTATCAGGTCAATATTATCTCGAACTTGGATCAACTTTATGCCTTGTGGTATGACAACACTCACAATCATTGTTACAATACTTGTGAAAAATAAAACTTTTGACAATTTTTTATTTGTATAAGCAGGCCACGCGCCAAACCAAGCCAGACTTATTCGGGAGAATTTCATCAAAAATACCAATGCTGGAAAAAAAAATTTGGATTTATGAAAGGGACAAAAATAACTTGAGAAGGAAATGCTGATATAGTTCCGTAAAAAATTTTATTATTTATAAAAATAATTGAATTATTCACGAACAAAAAATTTTTCCTGGGACAATGATAAGTTTCACTGGAATGGCAAAAGTTTTAATTGAAATAACTAATAATTTCGCTAATATAGTGAATTTTGTAGCTGTTCTGAGTAAAATTACTTTTCCGTGTAGCAAAAAAATTTTTTTTAAATTTTTAACGTTTGCGTTGAATTTTATAAATAATGTTTTAAATTGTCGAGTAGCGTAATAAGTAGCTTTCATAAATCACTATTTACATAAAAGTATCAAATAGCAACGAAATGATACTAAAAATGTGAATGAAATACTCAATTGATTCAAATTTTTTGTATCAATTTGATCCACATTGGTATCAATTTGATACTTTCAAGAAAACTGTAATAAATATAAAATCGTTATTTTGTCCAACTACTAGGGCATTTATTCTATAAAGTTTATTTCTACTCTCTAAATTTTAATTAGTAAAAATATTTACTGAATTTTTGCTTTTGGATTAGTAAATTTTACTAATAAATTAGTAGAAATTACTATTAGGAAAATTACTAATAAAATAAAAAAAAAAATTACTAATTCAAAAGCAAAAAGTCAGTCACTGATTCAAATTAGTAATTATTTTTATTAATTCAAATTTAGAAAGTATTGCAGTAAAAACTATGCCACTACAATTATTTATGAAGATGAAATTAATAAATAAATAAATAAAAGTAATATAAGAAAAGTAAAAAAAGTAAATGAAACAAAATCTTGCATACGCACCATTTTCACCCTTCATACTTATTATCTCAAGCAATAATCAGTTAATTTTTATAAAAATTGTTTAAATTCAGGTGCAATTTTTTTAAGCACATTACACTTTAATTAAAATACCAAAGATAATAATTAGATAATAATTTAATAGAAAAAATTGTTATTTGGAAATTATTCGGAAATAAACAGTTATTAATGTCCTTATTAATGTCTAATATATGATACGAGTGAAGAAATATTGGCGAATGTGTAAAAGTATGATTCAGTGTAATTTAAATACTATCTCTATGGACTAATGGTGGAAACATTGTAAGGAGTAATATGCTTAATAAAGTAATATATTGAGCGAATCTATTTCTGGGAAAATAAAAAAAGAATGAAAAATAAAGTATATCAGGCCTTTAATTTAGAAAGTTATTTAATGACGAGTCATTAGAGGTTGCTCACTTTTTCTTTTAAATTGTATATGCAAGCCTGCGCACATGATTCTTTTGTCAGAAATTCTAGTTTCATTGTATTGTCTTCCCTCAGATCTTAAACCGAGAACATTCCTCTTTTTTTAGTTTTAAAATATTTTCCTAAAAAAAAAAGTTTTGGATGACAAAAATATCATCGAACAAAAGAAGGAATTTCTTTGAAATTTACTATTTGATGTCTTAATAAGTCACTTTCGCTGTCTGACTAAAATTCATTTTTACTACTGTCATCAAAAGTTACAGTGGTTTAAAAAAAAAAGAATTTTCTCTAACAATTTTTGCTTAATTTTTACACTTATTAATACTAGAAAATTTGTATCACTAATTTTAAGTACTAGAAAAATTAAAATAATTTGAAATATTTAATATTTTAATATTATTCGTATTATTCAAAAATTAATTGATTTGAAAATTTTTTCTAGATTTTAATGAAATTTTTCTATATTCCGCAGAAGGTCTTTTATAAACTAGAATTTTTTATATTATTTTGAAAGTTTGTATTTTAAATGAATATCTAGATTTCGCTTTTTAACATATTTTACATAAAATGAAAAATATTTTCAAAAATCATGATTATTTTCTCTTTGATTTTTGTTCTAATATTTTTAAAAATTATACAAGATTGAAAAGAAAAATACCGTAATTGAACATTTCTGTAAATTGAAAATGAATTCTTTAATTATAAAAAACAAGATTTTGTAATAAAAATCAAATTAAAAGAATTAAAAAGAATATAATCGTTCATTTAAACGTTTAAAATTTTAGGAACATGCGTAATATTTTATTATTTAAAAAAGAAATTTAATTCTTCTCTTACAAAACTTATTTTTTTTCGTGAGTTAATAAAAGAATTGTTGTAGAATTTTAAATTTAAAGTGAAAAATTAAAATGACAAAATTGAAAAATTAAAAATTGAAAAATGATTTAAAAATATTTCTAAGACATTTCTTTTATTGCAGGTAAGACCTTCTCATTTGGACAAATAGTATAGATCGACAATTTCTGCAAAAAAAAGAAAAAAATTTATCTTCAGGACAAAAACCATCTTAAAATGCGTGTACCTATATGTGAGTGAAAATTTTTCTGGATAAAATTTTATTGAAAACTTACATTTGAGCTGAAAAAAAGTTAATTATTATTAATGGAAAAATAAGATTTTGAAATTTTAAATACTTTCATTACAGACATTCGGTTAAATAAAAGAATATTGATAAATATAGAAATAAATCGTAGAATAAAAATTTATTTTTTGAGAATACAATTTATTTAATGTATTTTTTTACTTTTTTATATATTTATAAAAGTAAATAGTATTAAAAAAGAATGGCAGTAATGAATTATTAATTTTTTCGTCCCATCGTTATCATAAAAGACATGTATCCCATAGAGGTTTTCATAATCTGAAACGATAAAAAAAATATTTATTTTTTATTACAGTGAAAAATTAAAAATTTTAATACTTTTAAATACTTTTAATACTTTTACAACTTTTTACTTTATTAGAAAATTATTTGGAATAATTCAAATAAAATTTTGATTAATTCACTTTAGATTAAAGTTTAAAATATATTAAAAAAAAAAGTTTTCTTTAGCTCTCAACAAAGAAAACCCAGATTTAAAATATTCTTTATGGTACATAAAAATAATGGAATTTTAATAAATTTATCCCATTTTTACAGATTTAGGGCAATAATTTAAGATGTACTTACACGGCTAAATAGAATTAAATTTAAAGCGCAAAATTTACCAGCCGTAATTGTAACTGGTTTATGGCCAGCTTGCATTAGAAGAAGCAAACATTTCGCCTTTTTTGGAGGTAATCTGAACCACTCAGAATTATAAACCACTTGTGAGAAAGCGTAACTCTGAAAAATATTTCTTTATTTTAGTTCATTAGCTTTTATTAATTAATTTTAGTTAAATGGAAAACTAAAATATAATATATAATGACAATTATATTTGGAAATTGTTTACTTCTTTTTGAAGTTGTTCTCCTAAGTAACAGTAAACGTAAAAATTTCCAATCATGTACATTAGAAAGACAACAATAAAAAGAACAGCTATTAACATCGAACTTGATTTTATATCTGTTATGTGCTGAAAAGTAAAAATCTCTGTAATATTACACTCAGAAAATTTTTTTATTCGAACCAAATACTTAATATATTTGTGTCAAATAAATAAATATATTTGTTTCGCAGTCTGATGACTTTTCAAATTTTATTTTGTAAAATTAAAATTTTGTTGGGCGGATTAAAAATTTTTATTTGAACCAAATTTATGGTTTTTAGAATTTATTTGAATTACTTCAAATAAAAATAATTTGAATTACTTCAAATAAAAATTATTTGAATTAATTCAAATAAAAATTATTTGAATTATTTCAAATAAAAATAATTTGGAACAAAATAATGATGTTTTGTCATTGTGCATTACTGAATTTGTTACCATAAAGAATAATGCATAATTGAATTAATTTTCTAAAAATTCGAATTTCGAATTAAAAAAGAAAAAGAATTTCTAAATAATACAAAGTGTACCTACTAAAACAAGAAGAAATCCTTGCAAACAAAACTGAATACTGCACGCTATTAATTGGACGAGAAACATTAAGTAGAATGTGCTTTCCAGAATTGAGATGCAACTAAATAATAAGATTTTTGTAGTAGAAGAATTTTTATAAATTAACGAATTTAAATTAAAGAATTAGAAATTTTAAGATTTAAATTAAAAAGCAATATATAAAATTAAATTTTGGTTTTACTTTTATTACATTTTATTTTTTTATTAATTACTAGGTATAAGGTCAATAAAATTAAAAAGCGCTGCTTTTTTCTTGAAATAACAAATATTTTTGAGTGTAGAGTCCAAAAAATTTGTATAACGTACAAACCTGTTTAAATGGTCATGAACGTCAACGATGCTGCCAAATTTTTCATCGAATTCGTGATCAAATATTGTAACATTGAAATTATTGATAAGATTTAAGAATTTTAATCGTAATATCTGGTACTCTCCAGAAAGGTGTAAAACAATTTGACTGAAGAGAGCGTCAGTTCCGACATAGGCAACCGTTGCAAGAAATGTACCAAAGTATTCAATAAAACAAGTAATTTCAAACATTGGAGTGTAGTTCCAATTGAATGGATAATAAGCTTCAATATAGAGCGTATAATTTTTTAAGGAATTGGAACTAGAAGTCCAAACATGAAAATTTTCGAATATCCACATAACTAAACAGGCGTTTATAGATGCGTGCCCCAGGGATATGCATAAGAGTGCAATTCTTTTACCCTTGTCACCATTTTTGATCATGATCTCCATTTCTTCGTCACTTCTATTTTTTCCCCAATGATCAGTCATGTAGTTATAGAGAATCGTTATTTCTACAATATTAAAGTATTTATAATATTTATAAAATTTATCTCGATTTATCTCTCATCAGTAAAAGTCCATTGTTTGAAGAACACACCCACGTCGAAAAATTTCATGGAAGGACCCCCTGAAAATTTCATGGGATTTCCGTGGAGATTCCGTGGAAATTCTGCAAGTTTTATATATTTTAATATTATTTTCACACTTCTATTATGATTAGAGTCTAATAATAAGCTTTGTTGTAATTTTTTTGGAAAACTTGAATGAAAAACACATTTTGCAAAAGAATTGCAACAAAGCTTATTATTAGATTCTAATCATAATACAAATGTTAAAACAATATTAAAATAAAAAAACTTACAGAATTTCCTTCACTTTTCCCTCATTTCCGGACAAAATTTTCAATCTTTCCCTCACCCTAAAGAATATTCTCATTCACTCTAAAAATCATTAAATACTCAAAAAAAAAAAACCGGTTCTATTACATTTAATTACGAATTTTTTTAATTGTAAAATTATTTCAAAACACCAATAAATTCTTTTTTAAATAAATATTTAATCATTATTATTATTCCATAGGAATTAAGATTCTTAAAAAATTTCAAATTCGAATCTTTATGAAAATCAACAAATTATAGGAATATTAGTATAAAACATGAAAATATCGATCACTCCGAGTCGACGACTCGGAGTTATTGATATCTTCATGTTTTGTAATAATTTAAATTGACATCAAATTTTTCAAAAAAAAAAAAAAAAAATTAAACTATTTACAAAAATTTTAATAAAATCCTTCCCAAGAATTCAATTATTTTTACAAGTAAAAGCATTTTTCACATGAATTAAATTATTTTCATAAATAATAAAATTTTTCATATGATTTCAATTATTTTTAATACAATTTTAAATAAATTTCTCAAAAAATTAAATTATTTTCAAAAATTTTTTGCAAGAATTCAATTACATTTCGAAAATAATGAAATTCTTTGCTGAAATTCAAATATTTTCAGAATCTACTATATTTTAATAAAATTTCTTAAATGAATTCAATTATTTTTAAAAAATTTTTTAAATGCGTTTCAAGAATTCAATTATATTATTTCATAAATAATACAATTCTCTACAGGATTTCAATTATTTAAGAAAAATTTTTATAAAAATTCGTTGCAAGAATTAAAATATTTTCATAAATAATAAAATTCTTCACAGGACTTCAATTATTTAAAAAAAATGTAATAAAAATTCTTTACAAGAAGTCAATTATTTTCCTAAATAATAAAATTCTTCATAGGATTTCAATTATTTTTAATACAATTTTAAATAAATTCTTCGAAAAATGTAATTATTTTCAAAAATATTCAAAATTCAATTATTTTTAAAAATTCATGCTAGAATGCTTTTAATATTCAATTATTATGTAAAATTTTAACTGAAATTCATTTTTAAATAAATTTTTATTAGAAAATTCTTCGAGAATTCAATTATTTATAAATAAAAAAATAAATGATTTATTGAATAAATTAATCCATAATTTTATCAACAAATTTTTAAATAATTCAATTTTTTCGACGAATTTTAATAAAATTTTTAAGAATAATTACATTTTTCGAGGAGTTCGATTAAAATTGTATTAAAAATCATTGAAATTCTATGATGAGTTTTATTATTTATGAAAATAATTGAATCTTGGTAAAAAAAAGTTTATTATTTTTGAAAATAATGTAATGTTTGCTTTAAATTTTATCAATACTTTTTTTTAAATAATTGAAATGTTTTGAAAAATTTTATTATAAAATAGTAGATATTGAAAATGATTAAATTGAGAAAAATTTTTGAAAATAATTGATATTTTGCCAAGAATTTTATTAAAAATTTTGAAAATAATTGAATTTTGGAGAAGAATTTTATTATTTTTAAAGATAATTGAAATTTTGACGTGGTACTTTTAAAAATTTTTTAACATAATTGAATTTTAGCGAAGAATTTTATTACTTTTGAAAATAATTGAATTTCTGCAATCATTTGTAACTTCTTATAAATTCAATTTTTTCCAGTGCTTTAATAAAAATCCCTGACTTTTCCCTGATTTTCCTTGACCTATAACAATCCTGGAAATGTTATAATATTTTAAAAATAACAAACTTGAAGAATTTCCATGGAGAAGTTCTATAAAATTTCCAGGGGGTACTTCCATGGGATTTTTTGACGTGGGCAAAACTATTTTTTTTGTTCTAAATTTAGTCTAAATTCTAAAACAGTACAAACTTTCTTTGTTGTAATACAGTACACTCATTTTTGTCAAAGCGACTAAAAATGGTAATTCCGCAGTAGAAAGAATTTGACTTATTTTGTCGAGACTGTCTCTAACTTGGATTAATTTTATACCTTGTGGTATGATTACACTAAAAATCATGATAAAAAAACTTATAAAAAACAAAATTCTCGATAGTGTTTTATTTGCATTCGTGGGCCATGCTCCAAACGATGATAAATTTATGCGAGAAATTCTCATCAAAACTTCCAATGCTAGAGAAAAAATAGTCCAATATAAAAAAAGAATAAGAGAGTTTTTGGTTTGACGATTTTTCTTATTTTGAGTAATAAATTAAATTAAACTGTATAAGGCCTCGTAAAATTTATTACTCAAAAAAGAAAGTTTTTTTGTATAAAGTTAAAATATTTTTACACTACAATAACTTAAGATTAAAGAACAATAGTTAAAAAATGTTTATGAATTTTCATTAATTTTAATTAATTTTGAGATTTAGATTTTAATTCAATTTAGATTTCGATTTGAAAAGAAGAAAAAAAGGTGTACAGAATATAAAAGTAAAATTATTTTATTTTTGTACACACCATTTTTATCATTCATTGTAATCTCAGACGGTAAACTTTTTATATTTTATTTATCATTATATGTCACGTTTACAAATTTATTACACTATGCCAAATGTAATTTATTTAATTAACTATAAAAATAAATACCCGTAGAAATGTTTGGTATCAATTTTTATTTATTACAGATAGCAGTTTTTCTGCATCGTTATTAATAACGGAATAAAAAAGAAAATTTAATAGTTCCTAGTGAGTTGGTAAAATTTAAAAAAACTATATACAAGGTATGGAGATGGAAATATTGTGAGCAACAATATACTTAACAAAGTAATATTGAACGAAACTATTTCTGTAAAAATGAAAAAGAATAAAAAAAATATATCAGAACTTTAATTTAGAAAGTTATTTAATGACAGTCATTAGACTTACTTTGTTTTTCTCTTAATGTCTCTTGTATATGTAAGCCTGCGCACAAGATTGATTCTTTTATTAGAAATTACTGTTTTGTTTTATTGTCTTCTCCCAGATCTTAAAGCGAGAACATATTTCATTTTTTACCTAAAAGAGATGTTCATTTTTGAGCTTTTGTATTGTTATGACAATTTCTGTTGAAAGATATTGCGAGTGAAGGATTAAAAATTTTATAATGCTTTTGAATAGTAGAAGGAACAGAATTTGAAGAATTTTAATCAGACCGCAGCTTTATTTTACTATTCCAAAATACAAAACCGCTGACAATTTAGGGTGCGTAAGATTTTTGTGTTTATTTCATGAATCTAGTGCTTCCTCATAAAAAAATTTTGTTTCATCATAAATGATTTTTGGAATTTTTATTTTCACTAGAATAGAGTGGTGTGAAATAGACGCTATAAAATCGGAATTGAAATTTTTTTTTTCAAATTTTCAACTGGTAGCGAAAGCTTAGTTATTAAGTTTCGAAATTTTTGTCGGATTTTTTGTCCCATTGGCTTAATTAACTTTGTTTTTCGTTTGAAGATAGGAATTGTTTAAAAAATACACAAATTATTCACAGAATAAAGTTTCTATTTATTAGTAAATATAATTAATAAATGCTGACAAACATTAAAAGCATATTAACAGTTTTAAAAACAGTTAACAATATTATCGATATTAAAAATATTACAACAATATTAACAATATTAAAACAATATTTCTAATATTTAGCAAATAATCCACAAGTTTTGAAGGTTAAAATGAACGAGATATTTTTTTATTAATAATATTCTCAAAAATTACTGATTGCAAAAAAATTAATTTGAAGAAATCAATAAATTTCATTTATTTGAACGTTCAGAACTTTTTTGTTGCAAAATAAGTTTTAAATATATTTTTGAATTCAAATATTTTGTCATAAAAATAAAATAAATATTGTAATTAGCATTATTCAGTTACTTAAGTAACAAGACCAAGTAATTAGCAGAAATAAATAAAGTGCCTTTTTGTTCTGTCAATCAGATTTGCACTTTCCTTTTATTTTCGTTTTTCTCTTATTGTCAGGTGTTATTAAGAATATTGTACACCATTAATTACCTAAAATTAAAAAAAAGAATGTAGTTAATAGATTCTGTTTAGAAAATTGTATTTGTTAAAAAAGAGCAAAATTTAAAAAAAAAATGTTTTGATTCCTTGTGGTATGAAGACACTCAATATTATGTATACGAAACTCATACAAAACATGATTTTCGATAATGTTTTATTTTCATTCGAGGGTTATACTCCAAATGATGATAAATTTAGACGTGATAATCTCGTCAATAAATCCACAACTAAAGACAAAATAAAATTTTAATATGCAGTCTTGAAAATAAATTTAATTTAAATTAAATTTTAATATTAAAAAAATCCAAAAAGGAAGATGAAATAAGTACTAATGAGACAAAAAAAATTTAATTTAAAGGTTTAAAAGAAACAATGCAATGCTAAACGAAAAATACGGATAGTAGAAATAAAAATAAAATTAATGAAGTAAATTATAAAAATAATTTTTTCTTGTATTATAAATAAATACTTATTGATTATAATAATAAAATGAAGAATTAGAAGATATTGGCGATAATTTACAAAATCAACAGAGTACACACCATTTTTACCGCTCATTGTTTTTTCAAGCAACAACATCATTAATACAGAAATGAAGAGATATATCAAATGAAAAAATTTAATACTTGAGCACCAAAAAATTATTTATAATTACTTTACTTAAATCACTACTAATTACTTGAAATTACTTAATTATGAAATAATCTTTAAATCCATAAGCAGTATTATTGTTTCATTAAATACTATTTGCTTTAAATAGTATCACTATACATTAATTACTATTTCCTTAAAGTACAGAATTTAATGGTTCAACTAGAGTTCCTTCGATATAAATAAATATTATTTCCACCAAGTAATTATTTATTTAGTAATAGTCGACCATCATTAAGCAAGTAAAATCGATTATTATTTGATGCAGATAAATTTTTTCTCAGTTCAGATAGTTGGTAGAATTTAAATACTATGTAATAGGGTATGGAAGAAGAAATATTGTGAACAACAACATACTTAATAAAGAAATATTGAACGCATCTATTTCTGTGGGAATGAAAAAAAATGACTAAAGTGTATTTATCATACTTTGCAAATTATAAAGTTAGTTAATGACAGTCATTAGTGCTCGAACTTTATTATGAGTTGAATCTGAGCCTGCGCACATAATTCCAATTGTTATAAATTTTATTTTCATTCCGTTGTCATCTCTGAGATCTCAAACCTGAAACATATTTTTTTTCTATTTGCTAATTTTTGTTTGTTAATAATTTTCCTTAAGTCAGTTGTAGTGAGACTGAACTTGAAATAAAATTTTAATACATTTAATGGAATAGAGATAATTTTTTGTAATGAATAATATCTTTTATGAAAAATTTATTACTGATTGGATTCAATTTTCAAAATGATAAAAATTGAAACCATTTGATTAGAAAGAATTGAATCGTCTAAGAAGGATAATGATAAATTTTTCAATTTTTATGTTCCACTAATGTTAGAATGTAAATTTAATTGGGTAAAACACAACTTTTAATTCTGCTTTGGATGTTGTATCTATAATATTATAGTTCTTATTGCAATTTTTATTTTCGAGTTACTTTGCACAAAACATTTCCACCAACCTTTCAAACATATTACATCTTGTTCAAGTGACCGAGAAATAAAAGTAAAAGAAAAGAGAAAACTATATAATAATGAAATTAAATAATAAAAATTTGTCGTTTAACCAAAATTTAAGACTTCAGACAACAATTTTAGCGTAGTCTTTTGGTTGAAGATAAGGAACTGTTTAGAAAATATACAAATTATGTATTTGCAGAATAAAGTTTCTGTTTATTAGTGAATATAATTAATAAATGCTGACATAAATTTTCTTGCAAGGTTCAAACAGTATTAACAATATTATAAATATTAACAATATTACAACAATACTAAAAATATTACTATTATTTAACAAATAATTCACAAGTTTTTAAGGTTAAAATGAATAAAACATTTTAAAAATATTTTCAAAAATTACTGATTCCAAAAGAATTAATTTCTTATCATAAAAATATGATAAATATTGTAAGTAGCATTAATCAATTACTTAAACAACAAGACTAAATAACTGGTAGAAATAAATATCTAGTGCATTTTTTTATCTTTCAATCAGATTTGCACTTTCATTTTTAATACACTTTTTATTTTCTTCTTTCTCTTATTGTGAGTTGTTATTAAAAATATATTATTATCATTAATTACCTAAAATGAAAAAATTTTAATGTAATTAATTTATTTCGTTTAAAAAATTATATTTATTAGAAAAAGAGCAAAAATTAAAAATTTGTTCTTGAACATTCGTAATTATTAACATACAATTGGAGTATTTACGTATAATTATTTATACCTAGGAAATTATTAAATTCTGGATTTCATGGTTATCAAAAAAGACAAGTATCCGATGGATGTTTTCATAATCTAAAAATAATTAGGAAAAATTATTTTATTTTCAATTATAATTAGAACTATGTATAAGAAAAATTATATTTGTGAGATATTATTTTTGATTAAACAATTAAAGAATTTAAAATCAGTAACAAAAATTAAGGTAATTTATTGCTTACTCGTGCAAATAAAATCAAATTCAAATCACAAAATCTACCAGCTGTTATTGGGACTGGCTTATGTCCAGACTGTATTAGAAGAATGAAACATTTTGCTTTTTTTGGCGGTAAATTGAACCAATCACAATTATAAACTGTTTGTGCGAAAGCGTAACTCTGAAAAAGATTATATTAATAATTTAATATGCAATCTTTCCTTTAAGTTCGTATCTCTTAATATCTTCTTTTTCCTACATTTTTCTCTTAAAGATACAATTACTCACTTCCATTTGAAGTTGCTCTCCCAAATAGCAGTAGATATAAAAATTTCCAATCAAATATGCGACAAATGCTATAATGAAAAGAACAGCAAATAGCATCGAAATGGATTTTATTTCAGTTACATACTGAAAGTAAAATTATATACCTCATTAAAATATTTAATTGTGTGAACTAATTTAGTGTCGATATTTAAATAAAAATGTTTTTTTTTTTTTTGTTAAAAATATATCTACCGAAACAAGAATAAATCCTTGGAGACAAAATTGAAAACAGCATGCTAGTAATTGGACAAGAATTATGAAACTGAATACACTCTCCAAGATTGAAATGCAACTGAATATAAATATTTATTTAGTAAAAAATTTTGTTTGGTTCCAAAATATTTTTTCATTATATTAGTACAATTGGTGTATAAATCGACTTTATAAAAATTAGCATAGAATAAGAACCTATTAATATGATCATGAACATTAACGATGTCGCCAAATTTTTCATCAAATTCGTGATCGAATATTGTAACATTCAAATTATTGACAAGATTAAGAAGTTGTGAACGAAGAACGTTGTACTCGCCAGAAAGATGTAAAACAATATGACAGAAGAAGCTGTCAACACCCACATATGCAAGTGTTGCAAGATAAATACCAATAAATTCAATAAAGCTTGTTATTTCAAAAATAGGACTATAATTCCAAGTGAATGGAAAGTAACCTTCCATTAGTAAAGTATAATTTTTAAAGTGTCCTGGACTACTCCAATTGTTTAAATTTATAAAAATCCACTGAGTGGAACAGAAGATTACCGATGCATTCCCTAAGGATATGCATAGGAGTGCAATTTTTCTACCCTTGTCATCATTTCTCCTCATGATCTCAGTTTCTTCATTATTTCTATCTTTATTCCAATGATCAATCATTCTGCTATAGAGAATCGTTATTTCTAGAAAAAAATGAATAAATGGTAAATAATGTCCCTACAGTTAGCGTCGACAAATAGCGTCGGAAATTATTATTTGGAATTTTTAGAGATGAAAATGGTACTAATTTTGATTATTTCATTTGGTTAGGAATCAAAAAATGTTCAAAACACTTTTCTAACCTGAAATTTTTAAAACAATTGTTTTATTCTTTGCGATTGAGCTAGAAAAATTGTTTTCGACGCTCAGCGTCGAGGCTAACTTCAGTGACTTGATAAAAAATATATGAATTGTTTAAATTAATAAATTAGATTACTGAGTGAGTAAATGTCTGAGGTGAAAAATCGCAGAAATACTTTTCTTCACACAATGCAAAAAATTGAAACTTTTCTTCACTGTTTCTTTACTGCTTTCAAAACAATGTAGGAAAATATACTTTTTCACACACATTTTACTGTAAAGTTACAAAACAGTACAGAAAAGTATACTTTTCTGATCAAGTGACGCTTTTTCACCTATGGTGTGACACAAAAATTGTTTTCTAAACATAAAATAATGACCACACAGCAATATTGCGAGACATTTTCTCATGATATTAAAATTATTTTTTAAACAAACTTTTTTTATTATAATATATAATGCTCATTTTTGTCAAAACAACAATAAGTGGTAATTCGGCAACGGAAATAATTTGACTCAATTTTTCGAGATTATTTCCAACTTGAATTATCTTGATTCCTTGTGGTATGACAATAGTTATTATTATGTATATAAAACTCTTGTAAAACATGATTCTCGATAATGTAATATTTGCATTCATGGGCCATACTCCAAATGATGATAAATTTAGACGTGACAATCTTGTCAAAGTATCCACAACTAAAGACAAAATTATATTGTAGAATTATTTAAAAAACCAACAGACTAGAGGTGTGCAAAATTCGAATCGGCCGATTCGCATCGTAAGTAAATTCGAATCGAACTAGCCAATTCGAAAATCGGAGTTTCGAATTGTACAACTCAACTCGGTTATTTTATTCGTCCAATTATTTTGACAGAAATCCTAACCTAAAATTAGTAGGCTGGTATTCATAATACAGCTATCTAGTACTAAGAAACTTTTTCTTAAAAATTGTAAATATATTTTTTATTAATTCTATAATTTTAATATATAAATAACATACAAATATCAATAATGTGTTGAAAATGAAGGAAATATTTCGCTTATTGTTTATAGTACATAAGGAAAAAAACTTAATCTGCAAATTTTTTGCTCAATTTTTAAAATAAATTTTTATTTATTTTATCAATTTAATAACTAATATATAATTAAATATTGTTTACTTTATTTATATTTTGATTACCTTTAATAGTAATTTATAAATAAAAAAATGATTTATTTAATTTCATTTAGTAACCAATAGTTACGGTTTATAAATACAATTTCCAATTCTAAGAATTAGTTTTTTTATATAATAATTGTAATATAATGTTTCAAGAACAATTGAAGAATTTTTGTACCTACAATTTAAAAAAATCATTTTTTGGGGATTTTTAATTTATAATTTTGAATAGGTATGATTATAGTTTTAAAAAATTTTAATGTTATTAGTTTGTGTATGTATTTGAATTTTCGGAAATATTGAAAATAATAACGATCTTCGTAAGAATTAAATTATTTTTAAACAAAATTTTAATAAAATTTTACAAATAAATACAATTATTTTCTAAAATTTTAATAAAATTATTAATTTTATTAAAAATTTTTTCAAAAAATTCATTTTTTAATTCATTGTAGAGTATATCTCATAAGAATTCGGTTATCTTCTAAAATTTTAATAAATCCTTTGAAATAATTTTATTTTATTTATAAACAGTAAAATTCTTTGCAAAAATTAAATTATTTTTAATACAATTTTAATCGAATTTCTCGAAAAATGTCATTATTTGTAAAAATTTTATTACAATATGTTGATAACGATTCTTTATGGGAATTGAATTTTAAGAAACATTCAATTCAATAAATTATTTATTTTTGTATTTAAATAATTGAATTCTAGTAGAATTTATTCTAATAAAAATTTAATTAAAAATGAATTTCAGTTAAAATTTTAAATTACAATTAAATATTAAAAGCAATATAACGTGAATTTTTAAAAATAATTTGATTTTGAAAAAGTTTCATTGAATTTTGTAAATATTATTTTAAATTTTTATTTTTTAATATTTATTTAATTGAAAAATATTAGGAATATTTAAAATTTCGTAAAATTGAATATTTTAAACTAATGCATTTGAAAATTCTCAGAGAACTTTTTCGAAAATTATTAAGACTAATCGATTTAAAAAAGAATTTTAGTTAAAAATTCTTGAAAATAATAATTGAATTGATAATAATTTTGTTACTCGGTTATTTTTAATTATGAGAAAACTTGAAGATATTGATCACTCCAAGTCGAAGACTCGGAGTGATCGGTGTTATGTTATGAAAAATTGAATTTATAGTTTGAAGTAAAATGTTCTCTTATTGGACTCGGACTGGTTATATTTTTGGCAGTAATTGGTCTGTAAAGTCCGTATTTTTAAAAACTTTCACTGGTTCGAGCCCTGTTCACTTTCAACACATTATTGGTACTGCTATGTTATTTATATATTAAAATTATAGAATTAATAAAAAATATATTTACAATTTTTAAGAAAAAGTTTCTAAGTACTAGATAGCTGTATTATGAATACCAACCTTCGAATTTTAGGTTCGAATTCGAATTGGCTAGTTCGATTCGAATTTACTTACGATTCGAATCGGCCTAATATTTTTCGGTTCGACTCGATTAAATGCACACCTCTACAACAGACGTATTACTTTCGAGTACACACCATTTTTACCGCTCATTGCTGCTTCAAGCAACATCATTAATACAAAAATAAAAAGATATACCAAACTACAAAATTTAATATTTGAACACCAAAAAATAAATTACTGTATTTGAATGACTACCAAATTACTTGATAGGAAATAGTAGTATAAATAGTATTACTATATAACTGACTTTTTAAAATACAGAATTTAATGATCCAAACAAAGTTTTTTCGTTTTAAATAAAAATTATTTCCCTCAAATAATTATTTATTTAATAACAGTCGACCATCATCAAGCAAGTAAAATCGATTATTTGATGCAGATAAATTTTTTCTCAGTGCAGAGAGTTGGAAAAATTTAAATACTATGTATAGGCTATAGAGGATGAAATATTTTGAACAACAATTTACTTAATAAAGAAATATTGAACGCATCTATTTCTGTGGGAATGAAAAAAGAATGACAAAAGAGTATATCAGACTTTGCAAATTATAAAGTTAGTTGATTATAAATTAGTTAGTTAGTTACGAACATTAGTGTTCGTACTTTATTATGAGTTGAATCTGAGCCTGCGCACATGATCCAATTGTTATAAATTTTATTTTCATTCCGTTGTCATCTCTGAGATCTCAAACCTGGAACATATTTTTTTTCTATTTTGTACTTGTGTTCCTTGAAAATTTTCCTTAAGTCAGTTGTAGTGAGACTCAACTTGAAATCAAATTTTAATACATTTAATGGAATAGAGATAGTTTTTTGTAATGAATAATATCTTTTATGAAAAATTTATTACTGATTGGAATCAATTTTCAAAATGATAAAAATTGAAACCATTTGATTAGAAAGAATTGAAACGTCTAAGAAGGATAATGATAAATTTTTCAATTTCTATGTTCCACTAATGTTAGAATGTAAATTTAATTGGGTAAAACACAACTTTTAATTCTGCTTTGGATGTTGTATCTATAATATTATAGTTCTTATTGCAATTTTTATTTTCGAGTTACTTTGCACAAAACATTTCCACCAACCTTTCAAACATATTACATCTTGTTCAAGTGACCGAGAAATAAAAGTAAATGAAAAGAGAAAACTATACTTGAAACGAATGCTCTGATCATTTTTTCAAATTGACCTAATTTTCAAAATTGTTTTTTTTTAAACTGGTATTAAGCCAATAAAATTGTCATCCCACTCTATTTCAATAATTGTTTATTTATAATCATTATAAAATCAAATTTACTTCGTTTGAAACTTTGAGAATATCTGTTTGGAAAATGTTTCAAAAACTTTTTTTTTATTCCAGGTAAGGCATTCAAATTTGGACGAAAAGGATAGCAGCAATTCCTGTCAAAAATTGTTATTAATAATGCAATAATGATATTGACATCATCTTAAAATGTGTATGTAAGTTATTTTTTTGATAATTTAGTAATTTTTTCAAGTGTTCGGTATTCATAACATATTTCACGTTTGTGAAAAAGTAAAAATTTACTAGGTACTGAAAACATTTGGGCTCCAAAAGTGCAGAAGATATTCCTCCTGGTGCGTCTGCTGTCTCAAAAGCGTCTATGATGTTTTAAGTTCTTAGATCAACTGGTGGAAACGTTTGATTTGCCAAAAATTTTCCGCGTACTAATCTAATAATGAAATTAAATAATATTAAAAATTTGTCGTTTAACCAAAAATTTAAGACTTCAGACAATAATTTTAGCGTATTCTTTTGATTGAAGATAAGGAACTGTTTATAAAATTCACAAATTATTATCATAATAAAATTTCTATTTATTAGTGAATATAATTAATAAATGCTGACATAAATTTTCTTGCAAGGTTCAAACAGTATTATCAATATTAAAAATATTACAGCGCAATATTAACAACATCTAACAATATTCCTAATATTTCGCAAATAATCCACAAGTTTTGAAGGTTAAACTAAAAGAAATATTATTATTTATTAAAAATATTCTCAAATGTAACTGACTGCAATGAAAATTAATTTGAAGAGGATATCAAGAAATTTTATTTATTTGAACGTTCCGAACTTTATTGTAGCAAATTAACTTTTTTGTTTCATAGTTATTAAAAAGGACAAGTATCCCATTGATGTTTTCATAATCTAAAAATAATAAGGAGAAATCATTTTATTTTCAATTGTAATTAACATTTAATGTGAACTAGATATAAGAAAACATTATTTGCGGAATATTATTTCGCATTAAAAAATTAAAGAATTTAAAATCAATTTACGATAATTTGGGAAATTATATTACTTACCCGTGCAAATAAAATCAAATTCAAATCACAAAATCTACCAGCTGTTATTGAGATTGGCTTATGAGCAGACTGCATTAGAAGGATTAAACATTTTGCTTTTTTTGGCGGCAAATTGAACCAATTACAGTTGTAGACCGTTTGTGCGAAAGCATAACTCTGAAAAAGTATTTATTAATATGCAATCTTTCCCTTAAACACATACTTTATATGTTATCCAATTATTTACTTCCATTTGTAGTTGCTCTCCTAGATAGCAGTAGACATAAAAATTTCCAATCCAATACATAAGAAATACTACCATAAAAATAATAGAAACCCACATCGAAGTAGTTTTTGTGTTAGTTAAATACTGAAAGTACAATTATACACCCGATTAGAATATTTAATTGTATGAACTAATTGAGTACTAGTATTGAAATTAAAATGATATTTCATTGTATAAAAATATATATTATACCGAAACAAAAATATATCCCTGCAGACAATACTGTACACTGCATGCTAGTAATTGGGTAAGAAATATGAAACTGTATACACTCTCCAAGATTGAAATGCAACTGAATATAAACATTTATTTAGTAAAGAAAAATATTTGGTTCAAATGAAATTTAATTAGTTTAAAAAAATTTTGGTTGATTAAAATAAAAATTATATTTGTCCTACTCAAATTTTATTTAGTCCTAAGATAACTTTTTTTGCTTTAAATAAATTTCTTTGGCTCACAAATGTTTGTTTCAAATAAATTTTGTTCAGTTCAAATTAATTTTAATTACATTAAAAAAAATTTGCTTTGTTCCAACTTCCAAAATTTTATTTAATTCCCTGAGTACAATTGGTGTATAAATCGACTTTATAAAAATTAGCATAGAATAAGAACCTATTAATATGATCATGAACATCAACGATGTCGCCAAATTTTTCATCAAATTCATTATCGAATATTGTAACATTAAAATTATTGACAAGATTAAGAAGTTGTGAACGAAGAACGTTGTACTCGCCAGAAAGATGTAAAACAATATGACAGAAGAAGCTGTCAACACCCACATATGCAAGTGTTGCAAGAAAAATACCAAGAATTTCAATAATGCTTGTTATTTCAAAAATGGGACTATAATTCCAAGTGTATGGGAAATGAGCTTCAAGATAGAGAGTATAATTTTTAAAGTGTCCTGGACTACTCCAATTGTTTAAATTTACAAAAAACCACTGAATGGAACAGAAGGTTACCGATGCATACCCTAAGGATATACATAGGAGAGCAATTTTTCTACCCTTTACACCATTTCTCCTCATGATCTCAATTTCTTCATTATTTCTATCTTTATCCCAATTATTAATCATAATGCTATAGAGAATCGTTATTTCTAGAAAAAAAATGAATAAATGGTAAATAATGTCCCTACATCAGTTAGCGTCGACAAATAGCGTCGAAAATTATTATTTGGAATTTTTAGAGATGAAAATGGCACTAATTTCGATTATTTCATTCGGTTAGGAGTCAAAAAAGGTTTAAGACATTTTTCTAACTTGAAATTTTTAAAGTAATTATTTATTTCTTTCGATTTGGCTACTAAAGTTGTTTTCGACTCTCAGCGTAGACGCTAACTTCACAGACTTGATAAATAATGTATTAATTGTTTAATTTAGTAAATTAAAATACTGAGTGAGTAAATATCTGATAGTACGGTGAAAAATCGTAAAAAAGTGATTACGAATATTTATTTTGAATGCTTGAATAGTACATTGTGCATCAAGTGCGAAAAGAAGTTGTTTTCCGTACGATTTATAGATTCCAGAAGGTGTGACACAAAAATTGTTTTTTAAACATGAAATATAATAACCACACCGTAATATTCCAGGACATTTTCTCACGATAGTAAAATTAATACTAAAATTGTTTTTTTTAAACAAACTTTTTTTATTATAATATATTATGAGCATTTTTGTAAAAAACAACCACAAGTGGTAATTCGGCGATGGAAACAATTTCACTTAATTGATCGAGATTATTTCGAACTTGAATCATCTTGATTCCTTGTGGTATGAAGACACTCAATATTATGTATATAAAACTCATTAAAAAAATGATTTTCGATAATGTTTTATTTGCATTCGAGGGCCATACTCCAAATGATGATAAATTTAGACGTGATACTCTCGTCAATAAATCCACAACTAAAGACAAAATAAAATTTTAATATGCAGTCTTAAAAATTGGATTAAATAAAATTAAATTTTAATTAAACTATAATATAAAAAAAAAACTGAAAAGGGAAGATAAAATACTGATAGTAGTAATAAAAACAAAATTAATGAACTATATTAAAAAAATAATTTTTTCCTGTATTATAAATAAATACATAATAATTTTAATAATAAAATGAAGCATTAGAAGATATGGGAATATCATTTAAGAAACCAACAGATGTATTACTATCGTGTACACACCATTTTTACCGCTCATTGTTTTTTCAAGCAACATCATTAATACAGAAATAAAGAAATATGTATGAAACGAAAAAATGTAATACTTGAGCACCAAAAAATAATTTATTTCCTTCAAATAATAAATTATTTTACATGAATGACTACTAATTATTTGATATGAAATGATCTTTTCTTAAATCCATTATTGTTACATTAAATACTATAAATAGTATTACTACATAAAAGACTCCTTAAAGTACAAAATTTAATGGTTCAACTAGAGTTTCTTCGATATAAATAAAAATTATTTCCACCAAGTAGTTATTTATTTAATAATAGTCGACCATCATCAAGCAAGTAAAATCGATTATTATTTGATGCAGATAAATTTTTTCTCAGTGTAGAGAGTTGGGAAAATTTAAATACTATGTATAGGCTATGGAGGAAGAAATATTGTGAACAACAATATACTTAATGAAGAAATATTGAACGCATCTATTTCTGTGGGAATGAAAAAAGAATGACAAAAGAATATATCAGACTTTGCAAATTATAAAGTTAGTTAATGATAGTCATTAGTATTCGTACTTTATTATGAGTTGAATCTGAGCCTGCGCACATGATCCATTTGTCATAAATTTTAGTTTCATTACATTGTATTCTCTGAGATCTCAAACATGGAACATATATTTTTTTTCTATTTGGTACTTGTGTTCCTTGAAAATTTTCCTTAAGTCAGTTGTAGTGAGACTCAACTTGAAATCAAATTTTAATCTATATAAAATCGAGTAGAGATAATTTTTTTTAATTGATGTCTTTCATTAAATATTTATATTACTGATTGAATACTATTTTCAAAAATACGAAATTCCAACAATAAATTCGGATAGAAAATCTCGCCTGCTATTTTTTATCAAAAGTTAGATGAATGTTGAATTTAGATGTTGTTAGATGAATGAATTTTTGCAATTTGAGGGAAAAAATAATAATGATGTTGGCATCATCTTAAAATGCGTATGTAAGTTCTTTTTTTGATAATTTAGTAATTTTTTCAAGTGTTTGGTGTTCATAACATATTTTAGATTTCAAACTTGCAACTTGTAGTTTTTCTTCATTTTATAGAGAGAGATTTGCCCTTGGATAGATAATATTTTTTTGCCGCGAATCTCATTCTTGTTTGTCAAGAGAAAAAATTAATTTTTCTCACTAAAAATAATTTTTAAAAAAGCTAAAAAAGAAACGAAAAAAAAGACTAAAAAAACTAAAGAAAAACTTCGAAAAAAAAGGAATTGAATTAAAATTAATTGAAAAAATAGAATCAAGCAAGTGTTGATGAAAAAAAAATACTCGAAAGAATTTATTCAAGAAATTTTACGATAAATAAATATTTCTTGTACAAGTCCTTTTTTTGTAAATTTATAAATTTTTCATGTGATTTTTAATCTGAAATGATTTCCAATATTTGTGAGTAATTATTTTTTAATAAAAAAAATTTTTCTGACAGGAAGTTGATTATTAAATGGTAAAATAGTATAAATAAGAGAATATTAATTTCATTGAGTGTTTGTATTATTTTTATTTAGAAATTTTCACTTAATTATTCATCTTTTAATCACTGCTTTATGTCTCAATGAACGAAATTATTTAATTTCTTATTCAAATTCAAATTTTATTGCAATAATATTGCGTCAAATATTTAAAAAAAATTAATTATAAAAATTCAAAATGTTTAATTTTGTTTTTTAAAAAAGTCAATTATTGCAATAATATTGCGTCAAATATTAAAAAAATTATAGAGTTAATGATAAATTGATGTTTGAATTTGATATACTCGCATTCAATTTAAGTTTAATATTTATCGGAATTATTCATTGATTTCTAATTAGACCTGAAAAATATTAAATTGCTTCTGAGTAATCAAGAAATTAGACTTTCTTATATAAATAAAAAATAAAGAAAATTCTTTTTTTAGACTTCAAAACATAGAAATTTGAGAATTGTATTAAATTAATTTTAAACACGTGAAAAATTTTGTCAAACGATAAGAAAATATCTTTTCTAATTTTTTTCTTTTTTGTAGAAAAATTATCAATGATTTAAAGGATCTAATAAAATCTTTTTGAATTGTATCGAAAAAGATTATTATCTTCAGCAACAATAAAAATTAAAACAACACTAAAAACAAATTGAAAGAAACTTTATTAAAAAAAGGAAAGGAAATCTTTGTTAAGAATACTAACAAATTACAAAAGTCAGGTAAATTATATGTATTAATTTTTATTAAGTTGTAAATATATATTTTTTTCCTTTTTTATTGTTTAATATTTTTATTAATAGCATATTATTATTAATTATTTAAATAGCACAAAATTTTTTTTTCATTCCGTCTCTTTATTCTATTTATTCTAAAGTGCAATTAATTCACGTAGGTACAAAAGCATTAATAATAAAAATATTTTCACCTTCAACAATTTATTTGCAACTTTTTCTAATACAAGAACATTTTCATTTACTACATTTTAATAAATTCACGAGTTTTGTTTATTTTTGTGCCGATCTCATTGTTAAGAGAAATGATAAATATCCCATTGAAGTTTTGATAATCTAAAAATCATATTATAATCAATAATTGTTATATATTTGTTTTTAACAAATAAAAGACGATATGATAAACTATTATTAAATGATTAATTATTAAAAAATGATTAATAAACTATTAGATCAGAACCAGAAACCAGAATTGATTCTGGTCAACAAAAATAGAGAAAAAAAAATTGACTTTTTATCAAAAAATAGAGAACGTGACTCTGTACGAATAGGTGGAAGCGAGAGGCCGATAAAAAGAGTCATAGAGTACCTAACGTCCCCTCTTTAGAGACGCATGCGCACAGAGGTGCCAACGACTGTCAACAGAAGCAACTGCGCTTGCGCCACTGTAAATGGATCAGCGCGCATGCGCTAACAAACAAGGACAAAAGAGGGGACGTTATATGCACTCTATCTGACTCTATCTAAAAAACTAAATGTTTTCCCGGATGCAACAATAAAAATATAGTCTTACACTAGCGAATAAAATCAAGTTGATGATGCAAAACTTTCCTGCCGTTAAATTCACTGGTTTTCTTCCGCGTTGTATTAATAGTAGAAAATATTTAATTTTTTTAGGTGGTAAAGTATACCAGTTGCATATGTATGCAGCTTCGGCGAATGCAAAACTCTGAAAACAAATTGTTCTATTATTAAAAAAAAATTATGTAAAGATATTTTTTTTGCCTCTTCAATCTTTGAATGAATTTTTCTTTGACGCAGATTCGAAAATTTGGTTCAAATAAAAGTTTTATTTGTAACGAATAAGAATAAAATTTTTATTTAGTAAAAAAAATTAACCTCACTTCAGATTGTAATTTTTCGGCAAGGTAACAATACACATAAAAATTTGCAGTCATATATGTAAGAAATACTAATATAAATAGTATATCAAATAGAATTGGACTCGATTGTTGAACTGTTATACACTGAAAATAATTAAGAATAATTATTGTTTTTATAAAAATAAATAAATATTCTATCTACTTGAATTATGAATCCTAATGTTCTGACCGTTCAAATGAACGAAATTTATTTATTTCCTCTTCAAAAATAATTTTGAGGTCATTATCAAAAAAGTTGATTTTCAAAATTTTTAATCGCTGAATTTAAGTTTTAAATTTCCATTAGAATTAGTAGTTTATGAAAATATTTTTTTGGTATGAAAAATATTTCATTCATTTGAACGTTTAAAACTTGTGGACCATTTTTATTTGAATAAATTATAATATTTATAATATTTATAATTTATGTGAATAACTAAAAAATTTTTGCTTACCAAAACAAGTAAGTAGCATTGTATACAAAATTGAATACTGCATGCAAGAAGTTGTACCAGACACATTATAGAAAATGTATCTTCAACAATTTCAATACAACTAGACCAAGAAAAAAAAATTATATTAAAAACGTATTCGAAAAATATAAATTGAATTTAGAAATAACGAACAATTGAATGTTAATGCGAAAAATAGTCTTGAGAACCTATTAATGCGGTCATGAAATTTAACAATGTAACTGAAACTTTCGTCGATATCAGTCAGAGAAGTATTTTCGTCAATTTCATTAACAATATGAAAAAGTTTATGACGTAAAATATGATATTGTCCCGAGAGATGAAAGGCAATTTCACTAAATAGACCATCGGTTCCAGAATATGCGAGAGCAGCCATAAAAGTTCCAATGTATTCCATAAAACATGTAATTTCATAGACTGGAGTGTAATTCCATTCGTATGGATAATATGCATCAATATACAGAGTAAAATTTTTTAAGTGATCTGAACTGGACCAGTTACTTAGATTTTCAAATATTATTTGCACTAAACGTGCCACTGGCGTAGCTTGTCCCAAAAAAATGCATAGAAGAGATATTTTTTTGCCAAATTGAGCTGAAATATTCATTATATCCAATTCTTCGTCACTTTTTTTACGTTCCCAATCGTCCAAAAATTTGTAGAAAAGAACTGACAGATCTGATAGCACGAGAGAAATTATTTACTCAAAACATAATAGAGATAAATTAAAAATTTAGATAAATTAAAATTTGATAACATTTTAAGTTATCTAAATGAATTAATGTAACTAAAAATTAAAATCGAGTAATAAAAAATATATCTATTAAATGTGTATTCAAAGTTATAATAGAGTCTCGTTGCTGTAAAATTTCAAGAAAGTGGAAAATTATACACAAGAAGTAATTTCAAATTAATTTCTTATTTTAAAAAATTCATTGCTAAAATTCAATTATTTTAAATACAATTTTAATTAAATGATTCGAAATAATTGAATTATTCTATTTTCATAAAATGATTCAAGAAAATTCAATTATTTACAAAATTTTAATAAAATCTTTCGCAAGAATTCAATTATTTTTATAAATACATAATAAAATTTTGCACCGAATTTTAATTATTAAAAAGAAACTAAAATATAATTTAACGCAAAAATTTAATTAATATCATGAATAACAAGATTTTTCACAAGAATTCAATTTTTAGAAATATAATTTTCAAGAAAATGTTTCGAAAGAAATCAAGTATTTAAAATAGTTTAATAAAATGGTTTGAAAGAAATTATAGTTTTTTTCTAAAATTTTCAATTGTTTAGAAGAATTAAATTATTTTAAATATAAAAATTCGTTGCAAAAATCCAATTACTTTTAATTCAATTTTAATTAAAGTATTCGATTGAATTTTTATGAAATGATTAAAAAAAATTCAATTCTTTCCAAAAATTTTTATAAAATCCTTCACGAGAATTTAATTATTTGCAGTATCTGCTATTTTAATAAAATTTCTCAAAAGAATTCAATTATTTTTTTTTAAAAATTAACAAAATTCAACGCAAAAAATGTAATAATTATCATAAATAATAAAATTTTTGACGAGAATTTAATTTTTTTGAAATAAAATTTTTAAGAAAGATTTTTAAAAGAAATCATGTATATAAAATATTTTACTAAAATTGTTTAAAAGAAATTAAAATTATTTTCTAAAATTTTCATAACATTTAGAAGAATTAAATTATCTTCATAAGTAATAAAATTCATCGTTAAAATTCAATTATTTTTAATACAATTTTAATTCAATTATTTGAAATAATTGAACTATTCTATTAAATTTTCATGAAATGATTAAAAAAAATTCAATTATTAACAAAAATTCAACACAAAAATTTAATTAATATCATGAATAAGAAGACTTTTTACAAGAATTCGATTTTTTGAAATACAATTTTCAAGAAAATGTTTCGAAAGAAATCAAGTATTTAAAATAGTTTAATAAAATATTTTGAAAGAAATTATAGTTATTTTCTAAAATTTTTAATTGTTTATAAGAATTAAATTATTTTCATAAATAGTAAAATTCATCGTCAAAATGCAATTATTTTTAATTCAAGTTTAATTAAACTATTCGATTAAATTTTTATCAAAGGATTAAAAAAAATTCAATTCTTTCCAAAAATTTTTATAAAATCCTTCACGATAATTTTATTATTTTCAATATCTACAATTTTAATAAAATTTCTCAAAAGAATTCAATTATTTAAAAAAAAATTAACAAAATTCAACGCAAAAATTGAATAATTATCATAAAGAATAACATTTTTGACAAGAATTTAATCTTTTGAAATACAATTTTTAAAAAAGATTTTTAAAAGAAATCAAGTATATAAAATATTTTACTAAAATTGTTTGAAAGAAATTATAATTATTTTCTAAAATTTTCATAACATTTGTTTAGATTAATTAAATTATTTTCATAAGTTACGAAATTCATCATTAAAATTCAATTATTTATACATAAAACAATTTTAATTATATTTTTTGAAATAATTGAACTATTCTATTAGAATTTCATGAAATAATCAAAAAAATTCAATTATTAACAACAATTTTAATAAAATCCTTTACAAGAATTCAATTATTTTTTTATGGAATTTAAAAAAATGTCTATACTCTTATCGTATTTATTTATTATTAATTTTTTTGTTCTAATTTTTCAATAATACTTAAATGTTTTTTTGTTCCTAAAGTTGCGAAAATTCACACGAACGACAATATTTTTATTACTTCTGTTAATTAGTATTTTTTTTAATAAAATTATTTTCTATTTTAAACAAATTAGTAACTTTTAAATTTTAATCTGAGAAATTTCGAAAAAACAATAAAATATTGTTGAAATATTAATTAAAATAATTTTCAAGTTTTAATAAATTTAATTCATTTTTTCCCTTTCGAAAAAATTCTTTAAAGGCGCTTTCAAAATCAATTTCCTAATGTGGTTAAAAATAAATAAAGAGAAAAAAAATGTTCTTCATTTGAACGTTCAAAACTTTAGGAACATAAATAATTATTGAATTGAATTTAAAAAAAATTAAATAGAATACATACGTTTTTTATTAAAAAAAAGAATAACCATCTTTGACAACGCAACTAAAAAGGGTAATTCTGCAGTACAGAGGACATTGCTCATAAGGTCAATATCACCCCAAACTTGAGTTAATCGAAAGCCTTGTGGAACAACGAGACTAAAAGTTAGAAATAAAAACGAAAAAATACATTGAAAATTTATCACTTGTTTATATTTGCAAGTTGGAACAGGCCATAAGCCAATCAGTACTAGACTGTTATAGGAATATTTTGTAAAATAGTCTAGAGCTGGGAAAAAAGAAACACAAAATTAAATAATAGAAATCGTATAATATTTTTTAATATAATATTTTTTTATTTAATATCGAAGACTTAAAAAGTAAAATTTATCAGACATACCCTGTTTACCGTCCATTTTTATATTTTTCGACACGTATTTGCCAAAAATTGGTTAAATTTTGTCAATAAATAAATTAGTCATACAATTAAAGATCAATTTCGCAGTCAAAATATTAGAATTTTTTTTTTTGTTTGCCTCGAGATTTATTTATTTAATTCTTTGAATTTTTACTATTTAATTTATTTGAGTTTTTCGAATAAAAACCGTACAAGTAATATTTTCTTTATATTTATTACCGCATGTAATAATTTATCGATTTATTTATTATTTTCATTTTATTTTATTTACTATTTATTATTTTTTATTTTTTAGGAAAATAATTTTTTAATGATTCTTTTTTAATTACTTTTATTGAATTTAACTTTCTATAAATCCCTGTGTGGTAAATCCCTACTAAATGTAAAATGATGAAGTTTATAATGATATACTTTATGAAATAATAGTTTGAAGACGAGAAATTAAGTTCGTTCTACAAAGTTGTTATTCAACTGCAGAGATATACAAAAATTATTTAATATTTCATAATCCTTCTACAAAGTTAGGCGTCATTTGGAAAGTTGGAAAAAAAACCTGCGCAATGATGTGTTTTTTCCCTCAATGAGCTTCACTCGTTTCTTTGTCGTCAGTAAATTGAGATCAAAATTAACAGTCTTATTTTGTGTTGTAGACAAAAAAATAAATTTAATCTCAATAAATATGGAATAAGAATTAATTTATATTAATGAGTATAAAATATTATTTATTTAAACAATGCCTTCCGGCTTTGAACGAGAAGAGAATAAAATAACAATTTATATAAATAAGTATAAAATAAAAATTAATATAAATTTTTTGTATAAATATTTTCAATATTTTTTATTGATATTTTAATTTCTAAACGTAAAAAAATTAATTTTTGATTTATTATTTATACTTACTAGCGATGTTTATTATTTAATTTAAAAAATAAATTGTCCCGTTTATAAATAAATATACAAAATTAAAAAAATATTTTTTTTCGCTCAACTATCAAATAAATAAAAGTATTTTTCTGTTATTAAAAGTACTAATTAGAATCGATAGTAAATTTATCGTCCCTTTGTGAAAAATTAAAAAAAGTTTGCAAATTTATTTCTAGTATTAAATAATATTTAATACAAGTTCAAATAATATTTAAAGAAAAACATATTCGAAGTTATTGTTTGTACCAAATTTATATTTTTTTTCTTTTTCAGTTACATTATTGCAGTTCACAAGGTTTGAAATTAATAATGTGAAGGAAAAAATATTTTTCCAATTTTCAATAAATTTTCGTTTTAAAATATTTTGCTTACTTTCTTTTGAGAAATAATTTAAATAAAAGAAATTTGGAAATTGAAAATTTTATTGTTTTCCTCGTGAAAAATATTTTTTTTCTTTCAATCGTTGAATGCGTAAACTTTGTGAACTCTACTGACTTTTCCAATTTTAAGAGATTATTTCTGTCAATCGTTTACATTTTCTCTCGTTATTGTTAATAACATTGAAAAATATCCAGCAGAAGTTTTTAGAATCTGAAAAAAAAATTTTGGATTTAATTAAAATTCTTTTTTATTTTTCAATTACTAGCGAAATAATAATAATAATTATAAATATTCACTTAAAATTATTATTATTAATAATTTCAGAGTTAATGTTTCTCTAAAGTTCTAAATTTTCAACAATTTCAGAGTTAATAATTTTTTCTCTCTAAAGTTTTCAACTTTCAATAATTTTAGAGTTGATAATATTTTTCTAAAGTTTTGAACGTTCAAAAAAAAAAAAAAAATATTTTTAGCATTCCAATATTTTATGATAAATTACTAACGTAAAATAATGTAACGTAAAAATATTGTAAATTAACATTTATTTAGTTAAAAATAAATTTTTTTAAACAGAAGGAAAAACAGAATTTTTAAAATAAAATTTAAAATAAGAGAGAATAAAAAAATACTAAATATAAAAAAAGTGTTTTTTAATAAATTATTTAAATTTTATTACCTATTTAATTATATTTTTATTATTTAGATAAATTAATTGTTTGTACCTTATTGAAGAGTTGCAACGAAAGAGTAAAAAAATTCCCCGCAGTCAAAGTGCTCGGTATTCCACTTCTTTGCATTAATAACAATAAATTCTTTGCCTCCTTCGATGGTAAATTGTACCATTTGCTTTTGTAGGCTGCAAATACTATTGCAGCGCTCTTTAAATTAATTAATTTTTCTCTTTAAAATAATTAACAACAAAAAATTACATTTATTTTTTTATTCCACAGTGGACATGAAGAGAAAAACATTTTTGAAGGAATCACCTGTCGTCGAAGTTGCTCCGCCAAATAGCAATATATAAACAAAAATGTCAACAGGTATGTGAGAAAAAAAATCATCACAATCATTGAATCAAAAGGTAATTTTTTTTCATTCCCTCTTGTCATCTGTGGAAATTATTTTTAAAAAATTTGTTTTTTCAAATGACAGTAAAATAATAATTTTTATTATTAAATGAATAAAAATGAAAATCGAAGTCTTCAAAATTTACTAATTATAAATTAACGAAGTTGAAGTCCACATCGTTCATCAACGAAAAAAATTTATTTAACTCATTCAAGTATTATTTTTAATTTCATATTTAATTGTAAAATAATTATTATCAAAATAGAAACATCAATTTTTTTTTCTAAATATTTTTGTCAATATTTTTGCGTCACTTTTAATTAATTTACTAAGTGAACAATTTTTTTTCGTTGATCAACATTATGGACTTCAACTTGATAGAAACTAATGAAAAAATGGTCTTAAAGAAGAGAAACTTTATTTAATGCTATTTTTTCAAACTTAATAAAAACATGTTTTTTAAAATTAAAAAATTAATTCAAACGTACAATGACCAATTGAAAACCCTGAAGGCAGAACTGAATGCTGCAGGCTAAAATTTCTGCTAAAAATAACATATTAAATGAATCCTCGATTATTTCAACACACCTTTAATGAAAAATAATAATTTTAATTGTTATAAATTCGAAAAATAGCCCCACGTACTCGAAAAATCCTATGGAAGTACCCCCTGGAAATTCCATGGAACTTCTCAATGGAATTTCCGTGGAGTTTCCATGGAAATTCTGCAAGTTTTTTATTTTAAAAATATTTTAACATTTCCAGGGTTGTTATAGGTCAAGAAAAATCAGGGAAAAGTTAGGAATTTTTATTAAAGTATTAGAAAAAATTGAATTTATGAGAAGTTACAAATGCTTGCAGAAATTCAATTATTTTCAAAAGTAATAAAATTCTTCGCTGAAATTCAATTATGCTCAAAAATTTTTAAAAGTGCAACATCAAAATTTCAATTATCTTTAAAAATAATAAAATTTTTCTCTAAAATTCAATTATTTTCAAAAATTTTAATAAAATTTTTGACAAAATTTCAATTATTTTCAAAATTTTTCCTCAATTCAATCATTTTCAATATCTACTATTTTATAATAACATTTTTCAAAACATTTCAATTATTTAAAAAAAGTACTGATAAAATTTAAAGCAAAAATTACATTATTTTCAAAAATTATAAACTTTTTTTTACCAAGATTCAATTATTTTCATAAATAATAAAACTAATTATAGAATTTCAATTATTTTTAATACAATTTTAATCGAACTCCTCGAAAAATGTAATTATTCTTAAAAATTTTATTAAAATTCGTCGAAAAAATTGAATTATTTAAAAATTTGTTGATAAAATTATGGATTCATTTATTCAATAAATCATTTATTTTTGTATTTAAATAATTGAATTCTCGAAGAATTTTCTAATAAAAATTTATTTAAAAATGAATTTCAGTTAAAATTTTACATAATAATTGAATATTAAAAGCATTCTAGCATGAATTTTTAAAAATAATTGAATTTTGAATATTTTTGAAAATAATTACATTTTTCGAAGAATTTATTTAAAATTGTATTAAAAATAATTGAAATCCTATGAAGAATTTTATTATTTAGGAAAATAATTGACTTCTTGTAAAGAATTTTTATTACATTTTTTTAAATAATTGAAGTCCTGTGAAGAATTTTATTATTTATGAAAATATTTCAATTCTTGCAACGAATTTTTATAAAAATTTTTCTTAAATAATTGAAATCCTGTAGAGAATTGTATTATTCATGAAAATAATTGAATTTTTGAAACGCATTTTATTACATTTTTTTTTTAATAATTGAATTCATTTAAGAAATTTTATTAAAATAGTAGATTCTGAAAATATTTGAATTTCAGCAAAAAATTTCATTATTTGTGAAATGTAATTGAATTCTTGCAAAAAATTGTTGAAAATAAATTAATTTTTTGAGGAATTTATTTAAAATTGTATTAAAAATAATTTAAATCATTTGAGAAATTTTATTATTAATGAAATAATTGAATTTATGTGAAAAATGCTTTTACTTGTAAAAATAATTGAATTCTTGGGAAGGATTTTATTAAAATTTTTGTAAATAGTTTAATTTTTTTTTTTGAAAAATTTGATGGCAATTTAAATATTATAAAACATGAAGATATCAATAACTCCGAGTCTTCGACTCGGAGTGATCGATATCTTCATGTTTTATACTAATATTCCTATAACACAGGGCCACAAAATTTTTTTAAAGAAAGTATTGACCGGACTATGTTTATTATATGTTTTTTGGATCACTGAATTCGAATCCGAACTCAGTTTTCCGCCATCACGTCAAGTTTCTTCACAAATTAATAAAATTCGAAAAAAACTGACTGTAAACAAGATTTAAATAAAAATAAACAGAAGATTCTATTAAAAAACAACTTTAAAACACTGTAAAAATATTATATAATGTTAAACAATCAAAGAAACTCGTAAAGATTCAAAATTTAAGATGGCGGATCCAATATGGCGTCGATTTTTTTAAAATTCACCCAATTCGCCTGAATCTTGTTACTCGGGGGTTTTTGGGGTTGCTAAATACGAATTTCACCTTAGTTTTCAAAAATTCAAAAACTAATAAATTTTTAAATAATTTGTTAGCCATATTGGATACGCCATTTTGGATTTTTTAAAACTAAGGTGAAATTCGTATTCAGCGACCCCATAAACCCTCATGTAACAAATTTCGAATAAATCTAATAAATTTTTTAAAAATACGTCAGCCATATTTGATCCGCCATTTTGAATTTTGAAAAACTAAGGTGAAATTCGAATTCAGCGACCCAAAAAACATATAAAAAACATGGTCCGGTCAATACTTTCTTTAAAAAAAATTTTGTGGTCCTGTGTAATTTGTTGAACATCATAAAGGTTTGAATTTGAAATTTTTTAAGAATCCTAATTCCTATGGAATAATAATAATAATTAAATATTTATTTAAAAAAGAATTTATTGGTGTTTTGGAATAATTTTACAATTAAAAAAATTCGTAATTAAATGTAATAGAGCAGTTTTTTTGAGTATTTTATGATTTTTAGAGAGAAGGAGAATATTCTTTAGGGTGAGGGAAAAATTGAAAATTTTGTCCTGAAATGTGGGAAAAGTCAAGGAAATTCTGTAAGTTTTTTATTTTAATATTATTTTCACACTTCTATTATGATTAGAGTCTAATAATAAGCTTTGTTGCAATTCTTTTGCAAAATGTGTTTTTCATTCAAGTTTTCCAAAAAAATTACAACAAAGCTTATTATTAGACTCTAATCATAATAGAAGTGTGAAAATAATATTAAAATATATAAAACTTGCAGAATTTCCATGGAATCTTCACGGAAATTCCATGGAATTTTTCGACGTGGTAGTTGACATAAAAATATTTTAAATGAAATTTTTTTTCAGCAAATACATTTTTTTTTTTTTTTTGAAAGAAGTATATTTCTGAAATAAATAAATATTGTAATAAATACTTGTTTAAAAATTGATGTCTCTTAATAAGTCGGCTGTAAATTTTTTGAAAATCATTTACTTTATTTTCATGTGCTAATTTATCAATAGTTGACGTTATTCGAATTCGTAAAATATTGAATTGTCCACAAAGATGCATAACAAATACGGCGAAGAGACTGTGAACGCCAGAATAAGTAAGAGTTGCGAGAAATGTTGATGAACATTGTGTAAGCCACGTTAGTTCGAATTTGGGACTACTATTCGTATCATACGGAAAATAGGAGACTAAATATGATCTATAGGTTAAATTTCCCGGTGATTGAAATCGATTATTTATCGTAATTAAAAGCTCCGATAGTGTATGACTGACGAATGTTGCTTGCGACAAGAATGTACAAATTAGCGATATTTTTCTAGCCGATTTCGCCATTTTTAGCATTATTAATTTTTCCTCTTCTACTTCGGTTGTATTCCAATCTTCCTTCATTACCATCACCAGGGTCGTCAAGTCTTTTTTTTATCAAAATTGCAAAAAAATTATTTGAACGAAAATTTTTTTACTTATTTTTCAAATTACTTTATCTTATCAAATTTTTTTTCTTTCAAAATTTAATTGTACACCAAGAGAAAAATTTTATGAAAGTAACTCAAATATATTTATATATATATATATATATATATATCTCTTTGTTAAAAATGGAATTGTAATTAAAATTTAACATTATAATTGAAAATTAAAGTTATATTTACAAAATTGATATTAAAATTTGTGCATAAATATTCATATTTACCTTCGTGCTTTCTTATAAAAACTGCAATCATTAGAAGAACGACGAGAACGGGAAGATTAATTTTACAAAGAACTTCGGAAAATAATTCGATATCGTTGAAAATCATAAAAAGTTTTATTGTTTGAGAGAGATTTATAAAAAGGCTTACAAGAATGAAAATTCCAATTGATCGATATTTGTGAAAATGTTTCTTGTGATAATTTGCATCCGGCCAGATGCCAACAATTCGTAAACTAAATTTACAAATTTGCATCGAATGCAACTCGGCTGGAAATTTTAATTATTAAATTAACAATTTTATTGTCCGCTTTGTCTTAATTTCACTCTGCGACATATATAATCTCCACTTTTGGTTTTTATCTATTTTTTCACACCCAGAAAAAAATTTTATTTAAAACACTAAATAAAAAAGTTTATTTGATTCAAATAATCGATTATTTGAACCAAATAAACTTTTACTTAAACTAAATAAAATTTATTTGAAACAAATAAAAAGTTGGCTCTGAGTGAAATATATATTTTTTCTGGGTGTTGAAACTTACGAATTTAACATATTAAAGATGTCACAAATGTTAACAATCAAATGCACTAATTGAACTAAAACTTTTTGTTAAAATTTAAAATAAAAAAAGCGAAAAATTTTTAAAAATTGAAAATTTAGAAAATAGAAAATTTTTTAAATTAAAAAACTTTCAATTAATTGAAAGTTTTAAAATATAGTAATAGTATAGTTTAGAAAAATAATATTTTTAGTTTTCCAAAAATAAATATTTTTATTGTAACCATTAAAGAGGCAGGCAGTACTTGAGAAAAGAGTTGAGAATAGAATTTTTCCTTTTATTTTCTCAAGGTTATTTTTGCGAAGACTGAATTTTTTTAGATACCTTTTTTACTATCCATTGGAAGTACACGCGATGCAACGTTTTTTAACCATATAATTGATCCGCCTAAATGTAATCCTATCGATAGACATTTTTTTTTCTCACTACGCATGCTCTTTTGGCAAAACTCACGTTGTCTGAGATTTATGCTCAGCATTTATTAGCTATCGCTTCAATAAGAATGATACTTTGATATAAACTACAAAGTACATTGAATTTTCTTTTATGATAAATTTTTTAAATTACACTTGATCCTAATTTTACGATAAGAAAAATCTCACAACGAAGAGGAATGTTTATTTGTAAACAATTATTTACAATAATTGAAATCATCTATTTTTCTGTAAATTTCCATGTGATTCATAAGTAAGCAATTTGATTATTAATAGTATTTAATTTAATTTAATTATTAATAGTATTAACAAATGTACAACTAATTTAAAAATTTTTTCTCTGAAATATCTTTGGTATGAACTGAAAATTTACTTCTGCTACTGATTCAGAATTTAAGACATTTTCAAACAACTATTCTTACTTTTAATTCCAATTCTAATTAATGATTGTAATTTTTGTCGCCAGTAGAAAAAGTAAGTTTTTGCCAGACAACGAGTCAAAATTCGTTGGCTGGCGAAAATTTACTTTTACTACTGGTCACAAAAATTACAATCATTAAAAAAAAAATTCGAGGAGAATTAAAAGTTACACTGACGACTTTCACTGAAGATGGAGAAAGAAAACGAACTCTTATTAGTTTTATCAAAATTACGTGAATAAAAATTATATTTTTTTTATTTAGAATAAGTAATTACAAGATTACCTATACATAATATACACACTGAATTAAATTTAGAAGAATAGAATTTTTTTTCAATTCAATACAATTTTTTAAAGAAAAAAAATTGAGAAATATTTAATTGAATTGAAATTTAATTTCAATGTCGCATTTCCTTGCTGCGGTGAAGAATTTTTATTTTTTACATAGTTTGTTTTCTTTTTATAGCCAAAAGTACTGATAAATATCCTAAAGAATTTTTCATAATCTAAAAGAATCGTGAAAGTAAATAAAATTTATTAGACAGTAAAATATCACATTTAATATATAGGTTATTTTATTTGTTGACTACTGTTATTATTTTTTGTTATTTAACAAATTTATTTTTTTTTTTACTATTTTATTTACTTATTTATTTATTGTAATTCATTCATTTACCTTATTAAAAACTTCCAATGAGAGAGAACAAAATTTTCCCGCTGAAATAATTCCTGGTTTTTTTGCGCGTTCCATCAAAAATAAAATATTTCTCGCTTCACTTGATTTTAAATTAAACCATTTGCATTTATAAGCTGAATTCACTACTTCCGTAGTCTTAAATTTAAACAGTCATCTTATCATTTTTTTTCGATTATTATTTTGTAAAGTTGTAGTTTTGAATTTCATTCTAATTTTATAACTTTCATTTCCAATTTTCGTCTTTTTCCGAGTATTTTTCTCTTGTTGATTACAAAATTTATAAAGATTTATAACAAAATATTTATAAATTTTTAAGTATTAGTTATACTTACAATGAGTCATTTTATATTTTGTGAAATTATTTTTTTATTTATGTATTAATATTAAACAAAAATTTTTTATTAACTGAGAATAGTTACTGTACCATTAAAACTGATCTTACTTGAAATCTTAATTGCTCGGCAAGATGACAGTATATGTAAAAATGTCCCATCATATAAATCAAATATATCACCATAAAAGAAAGGTTAATGATTGGTTGATCATTTGTTGAGTCATTGACAATCTGTAATTGTAAGTTAGAAATAGTAGGTAAAAATTTGTAATATTTTTACCCTAAAAAAATATTAACTTTTTTTTAAGTTTATATTACAACCTTATTTTGCTTTTTTTGTTTCTTTTAAATTATAAAATGTTATACTAACATTAATATTCTAAGTAAATTAAATAAATAATAGAATAAATACTAAATAAATTATACAAAAATACTAAATAAATAAATAATAAATGGTGGATTCCACGTCAGTTCAACACACATTTATTTTCATGACTTGTTGGGATTTGGCTGCAATTTTGTAAATTTATTACTTTTATAGTGATAAACAACTCCACCGAATATTTTTTCAAAATTTTGAAAATTACCAAAAATATGGCATTTTCAAAATTTTTGTCTTTTTTTTTAAAGTGCTATAACTTTGGTTCTAATTAACCGATTTTGGATTTTAAAAAAAGGATTTCTTTGGTTTTAAGTATATTTTAAGTTAAAATTAATATAAAAAAAAATTCAAAAAAATTTTTTTTTTTAATTTTGAAAAATTAAAAATCCGTTTTTTGAAAAAACATTATTTTCGATTTTTTTTTAAATTTTACTAAATGTTAGGGCAAATGTGCTTAAAAGGTCCTGTAAGTTTCAACTTGGGATCTCTAATGGATTCGGAGTAAAAAAATAAAACGTAACCACAATTTACGAACATATGGGGCAAAATTCCTCAACTGCCCAGGTAAAAAAATGAATTTTCTCTAAACTTTGCTGAAATGTTACTACTATTAGTAGAAGTGTAAATATTAATTTTTTTTGAATTTGATAAAATATTTTTTGAGTTATAGAGTTTCAAAATTTTGATTTTTTTGAAAATATCTTTTTTTCGACTCAATATATTGATAAGTAAAATTAATCAAATTTAAAGTATGAATAGTGATTTTTAAAGGGGGTTTCACAGGCTATGAGCTGGTGACCTTTTTCTATGAGCCATGTAAAAATCAGAGTGGGACCATGAGAATTTGATGATTTATAATTAATTTCTTCTACTATTTTATTTCTTCTATTTTGTAATTTGTGGTTACGTTTTATTTTTTTACTCCGAATCCATTTGAGATCCCAAGATGAAACTTACAGGACCTTTTAAGCACATTTGCCCTAAAATTTAGTAAAATTTTGAAAAAAATCGAAGATGATATTTTTTCAAAAACAGATTTTTAATTTTTCAAAATTTCAAAAAAAAATATTTTTTGAATTTTTTTTTTATATTAATTTTAACTTAAAATATACTTAAAACCAAAGAAATCCTTGTTTTAAAATCCAAAATCGGTTAATTAGAACCAAAGTTATAGCACTTTCAAAAAAAAAGACAAAAATTTTGAAGATGACATATTTTTGGTAATTTTTAAAATTTTGAAAAAATGTTTGGTGGAGTTGTTTATCACTATAAAAATAATAAATTTACAAAATTGCAGCCAAATCCCAACAAGTCATGAAAATAAGTGTGTTGAACTGACGTGGAATCCACCAAATACTAAATAAATTTATTTTCCTGACTTACACTAATTAATTGATATCCTTGAAGACAAAAATTAATCGAACAAGCGAGCATTTGAGCAAGAAACATTATATTAAATGAATCTTCTATTATTTCGATGTATCTTTGAATATCAAATTTAATTATTAAATAAAAATGTTTCTTTGTTTTCATATTGAACTAGTCAAAAGAATTTTATAGAATTTTGACGAGAATGATTTTTCATAAAATCTAATGAATTCTTAAAATAATAAATATAAATTATCCCTAATTCTTAGTAGTGGATAAAATTAAAGATTAAATAAATTTAGAATTGCTAAGAAAATAGGACCAGAATGAAAAATAGTATAAATAAATAAAATAACAAATAATAATAATATAATAAATATAATTAAAATAGTATATATACCTGTACAAACTTGCGTGCCTTTGAATAATACTTTTAAAATTTTCCCTAAAATTGAAAATATTTACAGAATTGATAATTTTTAATTGTAGAGTTGCAAATTGACCTGAAATATGCATGACAAGTACAGCGAAGAAAGAATCTATTCCTGTGTATGCACATGTGGCCAGAAATAATGTCAACCATTGTGAACACCACGTTAATTCAAAATTTGGAGTAATTACAGTATCATAAGGAAAATATGAAACGATAAACAATCGAGTTTCATTGTAATTGCCATTTACTTTTTGACTGATATTGAAAAATAGTTCCTGTATTAATTTAACATGAAAAGTCCCTTGTGACAATAGGAGGCAAATAATTGATATTTTTTGTGACGTTCGTGCCATTTTCATCATTATTTCCTCTTCTTTCTTTGTTCTCGATTTCTTCCAGTCTTGTACTATTACCGCAACTAGAGGTTTTAATGCTAAAACGGAAATTTGAAAATAAAAAACATTTTAATGTTGAAATTAAAATTCAACGAAATTTAATTATTTTTTCTTCAAAAATTTATAATAATGATGATAAAAGACGTTTTTTTTTGGTAAAACCGAACGCGACAAGTAAATAGAGTTTAAGAAAGTTTCTGCTTGATTTAAGATTAATTTTTAATTAACTAAAGTCTAACACAAATTTTGATTACTTATTTGTTATGTCAAATTGATAATATAAATTATTTCTGACTCTTAATATTTAAAAATAAATTTTAAATCTATCAAAAATTCTTCTAAACATAATCTACTCTCCATCTGCGAACGCCAAGGTCACCGCTAGGTGGCAGTTTTATTGATAAAATCAGATTCCTCGCCATCTAGTAGCGACCTTGGCGTTCTCAAGTGGAGAAATTAAACATCAAAAATTAAGATATTAAACATTTTTTACTTTATTTTTTCATTATTTTATTATATCTTTTTATTTATTTACTTATTTATTATATTTATATACTATAATATTATTTTATATTTCGGTAATAGTATCTAATTTTTGAAAATATATTTGAGAAGAAAAAAAATTTCGTTCATTTAATTGTTGAAAAAATTTTTTAGAGAATTATAGACAACGTACTTTCTTTATTTCGCCAAAGAACAAAAATCATCATTAGAGCGGCAGCGACAGAAATATCAACAGTGCAAAGAATTTCAATCATTTCATCCAAATTGTTGCGTACCATTAATAATTTTACCGTTTGAGGAATATTTACAAATAGAAAAATGAGAATAATAATAAAAATTGCATGGCAATTGGTGAATAAATTTTCAGGCTTACATGGATCTGGCCATATTCCAAGTAGTTGAAGATTTATTTTACTTATTTTTATTACACGATCGAAAGCTGTTAATTAGATATTTGATTATTAATTTAAAAAATAATATTCTGAAAAGAAAACAAAAATAGTAAAATTAATAAAAATTATTCCTAATTTTATATTTCACTGAAAATTTTTGTAAAAAAAACCTTTAATTTTAATTTTTTTTAATTAATTTAACACTAATTCTCTAATTTTTACACTTTTTAAATTTCTGCGTCAATTTCAATAACGTTAGTAAAGTTCGCAACGTTTATATTTTTCAATATTTTTTTAATATTTGTATATTTAAATTTTTATTTTTTATTTTTGTATAAAAAATCTTTTGCTCAGTAACTACTTTTGTAACTATTTTTGCACTAGTAAAAAAAATGTTGCACAAAAACTTTTTCTTCAAAAAAAAAGGAAATAAAAAAGAGGTGAGGAATTCAACAATTTAGGTTTCATTTTGAAAAGAGTAAAAGTTACTTTATATTTTTTTTACTTTTCAAGAAAATTAAAATAAAATTTTTTAAATTTATTATTATTAGGTATAAAATTAATAAATTAAAATAGTTTATTCAAATTTCAACTATTAATATTATGAAATAAAGACTTAAATCTTATTATAAAAAATAAATTTCTACAAATCTGAATTTCTTATATTAAATTATTATTAATAGATGAATAAAAATAATTCCATAATTGATCTGAATTTATAAAATTAATTTACTTTCTATATTCTCCATTTGGAGTACACCCAAAGCTATCTATCACAAGCAATAATAAAAACGATGATAGAAAAAGTTTCGCATATTGCGCGACGCATGCTCCTTAGAATATAATAAATAGAAGAAAAATGTACCTTCTTTAGAACAGTAACTAATATAATTTCAGTGAAGATCAATGTTTCTTATTGTGATTATACATAATATATTATTTTGAATATTAATAATAAAAATATACATGAAATGTATATTTTAAAAACTATGGAATATTATATTTTGTAATAATATATTTTATAATATTATTATATTTTATACAAATAAAAAATATTTGTAAGTTTTCCAAATTTTAAAAATATGTATTGAAACGTGCACAATTTTTTTAACAGTTATTATGAATATAATTAAAAAATCTGCCCCTATTAATATACGGTGCTTTATGTGAACCTATTTATTTGTGTTAATTGATTTATAAAATTTATATTTATACACATTATGTAACATTTATTTGTAGTGTTTTTCAAAAAACATTTATTTGTAAAGCACAATTTTTTCAATCCATTATTAAATACCTTCACTTGACAGGATCCTACTCAGAGTGGATAAAAAAAAGTGCAAAAGTGCAATATAATATTAATAGAATGCATTATTTTCATGTAATCATGTTTTTTCCAATATACAAAAAAAGGAAACACTAAATCCACCCTGAGAAGATACTAGTCTTTAAAAAAACCTAAAAAAATCAAGCGAAAATTAAAGTTTATTGATGAGTAAAATTATAATATTTTCATTATTGTTTCACTGTTAATAACATCGACATGAAGGCAAACGCTCTTTTTATTATCTGAAAATAAATTTTTTAAAAATTAATTTTAATTGAAAAAATTAATTTTAAATAGTCGATTTTTTTACTATTATCAATTCATAAATCGAACAGTTTTTTTAATGTACCATCGTTTTTTTTAATTTATTTTTATTTGTTCGTAAATTTATAAACTCACACTCATAAAAGTCTCAAAAGAAAATGGACAAAATTTTCCAGCTGTAATTGTCAATTGATTATTTGTCCTTAATAATATCATTATTAAATCTCTTGCTTCCGATGCTTTTAAATTGTACCAATCACATTCATGAACACTATTTTGTATTACTGCATTCTAACATATAAATAATATCAAAATTATTTAAATTTATTTTACATTGCTTTTTAATTTCCTTTTTCGTTTATTTTACAAAAAGAAATTTTTTTTACTTTTTTTCATCAATAATTGCGATTTAATTATAGGTATACATTATGACATGCCATACATTATCAGGGTTGCCACGCAACCTGGAAACCTGGAAATGTCAGGGAATTTTATAAACCTGGAAAAGTCAGTGAATTTTGATCGGAATCCTGGAAAATTATTCAATTATTTTTAATAATAATAATAATACTCGTCACAGAATTTCAATTATTATTTTTAATAAAATTTTAATCTAGTTCCTCGAAAAATGCAATTATTCTTAAAACTTTTATTTAAATTCGTCAAAGGAATTGAATTATTTAAAAATTTGTTGTTAAAAATCTTCTCAAGAATGTAATAATTTTCAATAAAAATTTAATTAAATTTTTTGAAATAATATAATTATTTTTAAAAGTTCTTAATAAAATTCTTTAAAACAAATTAATTCTTCTTAAATATTTTAATAAAATTATTTCAAGAATTCAATATTATTTGCAAAAGTTGTAACAAAATTCTTATCAAGAATTCAATTATCTTAGAAATAACAAAATTCTTTCCAGAAATTCAATTATTTTCAAAAATGAAATTCTTCTCAAGAATTCAATCATTTTACAATACAATTTTAATTAAATTATTTTGAAATAATTTAATTATTTTTCAAAGTTCTAAAAAAAATTCTGTCTTCTCTTCAAAATTTCATTTATCTTTATAAATAATAAAATTTTTCTCCAAAAAATAATATTATTAAAATTCGTCAAAAAAATTTTAAATACCATTTTAAAAATTTGTTGATAAAATTCTTTATGAGAGTTGAATTTTAAAAAACATCCAATTCTTCAATAAATTATATATGTTTGTAATTAAATAATTGAATTCTCGTAGAATTTTTTAATAAAAATTGATTTAAATATGAATGTTAGTTAAAATTTTAGATAATAATTGAATATTAAACTCTCTAAATTTGAGTTAGTAGAAATTTTTCTAATTTGAATTAGTGACTGACTTTTTGCTTTTGAATTAGCAGATTTTACTATAATAAATAGTCGTTTCTACTAATTTAATTGTAAAATTTACTAATTCAAAAGCAAAAAGTCTGTCACTGTTTTCAATTAGTAAACATTTTTACAAATTATAGAAGAATTTCCGAATAATCGATGAAATTTCACAAAATTGAATTCCAAACAATAGGATTTGAAAATTTTCAAAAAATTTTTTCAAAAATTATTAAAAAATAATTAATTTAAAGAAGAATTTTGGTTAAAAATTCTGGAAAACAATAATTGAATTGAAGTGATAAAAGTATTTTTGAATAAGTTACAGTAACAATATTTTTATAATATAAAATAATGATCTTATCAGTCATTCGTTTTTAATTATAATAAAACATGAAGATATCGATTGCTCCGAGTCAAAGACTCGGAGTGATCGATTTCTTCATGTTTTATAACAATTTTTTATAAATTATTTAATTTCAGAAAGGTTTGAATTTAAAATTTTTGAAAATCTTAATTCTTATGGAAAAATTATAATGACTAATTATTTAATTTTGTGAAATATAAATGTAGTTTTAAAAACCTGGAAAAATTACGTTTTTTAACTTGGAAAACCTGGAAAAGTTAGGAAATTTGAAATCAGCAAAAGCGTCGCAACCCTGATTATTAATAATTAAAAATTAAAACAATATTGATTTTCAATTAAACGATTTTCTTTACTTACTGTGTTTAACATTTTTTCTCCAATGAAGCAAATAACGAATAAATTTGATAGAATTGTAAAAAAGAACATAGCCCAAAAAACAACTTCGTATAGGCTCAATCCCTTTCGAAAGGTGTGAATAAACTACAAAAAATTACAAAAATTCAAAATACTTTATTAAAATATTAATTCATAATTTTAAAAAGAATAGTTCAATTTAAAATTATAAATACCATGTAACCTTGTAAACAAATTTCAACAGAAAACATTATCATTTCCGTAAGGAATGCTTTATTAAATGTTTCTTCAATCGTCTCCGCAAAACTGCAATGTGAAAAAATTTCCAAATGTGAAAGAATAACTTTTATCAGTAAAAAATATATAAAAAATTTCAAACCTAATTAAATGTTCATGTTGCTGGACAATAAATTTCATTTTCGATCGAAATTCATCAAAATTATGAGATTCATGATTATTAATGATATCTTCAATATCATTTTTCAAAATGACAAATTGTCCATGTACATGCATAATTAGCATTCCACAAAAGCTAACTAATCCACAATAAATAATCGCGGCCATAACACCAGCGATTAATTGAAAAAACATAATAAAATAATAGGCGGGAACTCTTGATGTTGGAAAATATGGAAAATAAGAGAGATACAACCAGCGTCTAGTTTCAGGACTTGAGCGCAAACTGATAAAACCTTCTTGGAATAAAAATAATGATGCCGCCGTCATTGTGAAAGAGGAACAGTAAAGTGTTATCAGTTTCGATATTTTTGCATTTTCTGTCATTGTTCGCAATTCAAAATCACTTTTCTCACGACTCCAATCTTTAATTATTGCTTCTATTAATGGCACTAGTGCTAAAATAATTTATTTATTTATTATTAATAAGAATTCAAAAATTATTAATAATGAAAAAATTGAAAATACCTTTTCTACTACTACACAGTGCGTATAACTTTAATACTCCAATTGTCGATGGGAAAGTGCCTATTGATAGACATTCAGGCACTAGTTCAAAATCTGGCCAAATTTTGTATACAAAAAGTAATTGTGGAACTGTAATAAGCATTATGACGTTTGATCCAATTAGTAATGCTAAAAAATTGGCAAGCCTTGAATCCTGAACCTCAGGATTTGGCCATGCGCCAATTATTCCCATGTGGATTCGATTCCAACTAATTACAAAATGTTCCTTCTCATCTTGAAAAACTTAATTTATAATATAAAACAAACAAATCAAGTTTTTAGTTTTTTATTCGATTAAAATTTTAATTAATTACAGTAATTTATCTGACTTATAGAAAAAATTTATTCTCTACAAATAATAAAGTCAGATAAAACTGTTATTTTTACAAAAATTTGAAATTTAAATGCCAAAAGGAACTTGAAAAATAAAAAAAAATAGATGAATTTCTTTTTTTGTTATGCAAAAGTTTATAAAAATTATTTTTTTTTCAAGTCCCTACAGTTGGCGTCGAAAAATATTTTTTTCATGAATCCGAAAAAAATAAATACTTTTTTCGATGGTTTTTAGTTTAAAATATGTTCTAAAAATTTTTTTTACTTCCTAGGGAAATAAAAGAGGTCAAATTAGAGCCATTTTCATCTCTAAAATACTTAAATAATAATTTTCGACGTTTAGTGTCGACACCAACTTTAGGAATGTTTTTTTAAATCATTATTCATAAACCTTGTGAATTTGAATAAATTTTGAAAAAAACAGCTGATCTATGAGTTCTGCAAATTTAATAAACGAAATTTAAATTAAATTTTAAGTTGAAATTTTTCTTAATTTCACTGATTTTTTTTTCTCTTCTTCAAATAATGCAATAAAAAATTGTATTATAACAGCAAAATTGAAAAAATTACAAAAATTGCACTCTTAAAAGTTTTCGGAACATTCAACTGAATAAACACTATTTTTTTAAATAGTTTCAAAAATTACTTCACTTTAAAAATTATTAGTCCGAAATGAAAAATATTGAAATTTAACATTTAGTCAGTTGAAATTAATTTCTTGAATTAATTTCTTACTAAAAAACAATATTTGAAAATAAAATTAAAATAAAAATCATATTAAAAAAATTGTCTTTCATTTAAACGGTCGAAACTTTGAAGTGACATGAGAATAAAAAGAATTAAAAAACTTAGTATTGATAAAAAATTAGTTAAATAAAGAAAAAAGATAAATTCAGAGGATAAAATTAAAATGTTTACCACTTTTATTAGACATTTTGAAAATATTGAAATTTTTTACTATTCTTAAAAGAATATAAGAAATGTTTCTATATATAACGATTTGTACGAATGTCTGTGAGTAAATAATAGGCATTTACCATTTTTCTTTGTTCAATGTAATTGCGCAGGTACACTTTTCTTGTTCATGATAAAACTTTTTGCATTGATTATAAAAAATTTATTTTCAATGAAGTTTTATCAATGTTTTTGCTTTTCAAAAGTATAATGACCTGTCATTAAAAGTAGAGATTTTTCTAGAAAAACTCAACTCATAACGTTTTGAGAATCTAATATCAGTCTATAAACGTTCTTCAAAGAATAACAATCTCTTCGTTGAGACACATAAAATCATTAGAATCAAAAACTTGCATTCTTTTATTTTTCAAAAATCTTTGCAACATTTCACTTATGGGGTATTTTATATTGAGGAAAATTTTATCAAAACCCTGTGTCAGATTCGTAATGATCAAAATTCATTGGTAAAATATTACTTTAAAAACTATGACTGTTTGTATATGTATTGTATTTTATATTTTCTGTGTTTTAATGTTTTTGATGTAAAGAGTTATTTATGTAATTGAATGAATTTTTGATTTTGACAATAATAATTTGGAAAAATAGAAAATTCTAGAAACTCAAGGAAAAAATTAATGCAGTGGAACACCGGAATTATTGCCTTTTAAAGTTAAAAACTTACGTTATTTATGAAGAATAAGTATCTTGTCCCGATTTTACCCAAATTGACCTTAAGGGATCATACCACTTTACACGCTTGAAAATGAAGCTATTTTCTAGAATTTTGTTTACGATTCCTATGGAGTATATTAATCTGCATTTTTTTTAGTTCAATAAATACACTCTTTAACTTTATAAAAAACCTTATTTTATTTAAAAAATATTATTTGTTTATTTAAAATTGAACAATAATTTTAGACCTGATAAAAATACCGATGCCAGCTGCGGGATTGATTTCTCAGGTTAGAAAAATCTAAAACACAAAATTCAAGTTGATTTATCTTCAGTATAGGACTGTGCCTATCGCCCGAACTAGAATTTTTAATTTTTATGCAAAAATAACAAAATGGCGGCAATTTAAAATTTTTTTTTCGAAAATTAAAGTTTATTTTGGCAGTTTATCGGTTTAAAAAAATAGTAAAAATTAATATTTTTAAATAATTCTAGTTCCGGCGATACCCACCCATGTGACGAAGATTTTCGTAAAAAAATTTTTAGAATCGGTCCAGTAGTTTCCGAGAAAAATATCCCGCAGCATGGAAAAATGTGGTTTTGAGAAAAACGCGTTTAAAGTTTGTGTTTTATACTTACATAGCCGTGTACGCGCTCAAATAGTATAAAAAAAATATATTTTGAGTGCTGGGATCTTTCTAAAAACTTTACACCACATTTTTGACATATTTTACTTTCGAAATCCATAATAAAAATTTTTTTGCTTTTTTGAAGATGACAAAGTGGTATGAACCCTTAATTAATTAATTAATTTTAAAATTGATTTTAATTAATTTCCATCATTATAACTGATATATAATTCATGACTCTTAAATTATAATTTATATAAACAAATAATTAACTATTTAAATAGATAGATGATCTAATATTTATTTGTAATATTTTCCAAAGAACACTTATTTGCAAAGCACATTGTTTTTTTTGTTAATCCACTTTTTACCTTCGCTTGACCCTGGGAAAATACTAGTCTTTAATACTACTAACTACTACTAAATATTACTAAATACTACTTAAATACTAGTCTTAAATAGAGCGAAGGTTAAATTATATAAAGGGACTTTCTGGTGCTGAATTGATAAAAAACACTTTTTAAAACTCTTATTGTAAAAAATGTATTATAGTTATTGCAAAAATTCCTTTTTGAAAATAACAGGGAGTAAGAAATGTTAAATTTAAAAATTTTTTGGTCTAGTTTTTTAGGTAAAGCAATAAATGCTTTTTGTTCTTTTAAAATTTGTTCAGTAGAAAAAATAAAAATTGATTTTTTTGAAATCTTCGACCAGAAAGTCACCTTAATGTAAAATTATATTATTTCCATTATTGCTTTACTGTTAATAACATTGACATGAAGCCAAAAGCTCGTTTTATTACCTGAAAAAACAAATTTTAAATAAATTTTAGTTAAAAAAATTTAATTGATTCAAATAATTAATTTCTTGACTATTATCAAGTTTATTAATTGAGAATTAAAAAACTAATAAATTAAATATTTTTTAATGTAAAATTAAAAAAAATATATATTTGATGCAAATATTAGATATCAAATATTTGACTTGAGAAATATTAGATATTGCAAATATTTGACTTGAAGAAATATTAAATATCAAATATTTGGCTTGAAGAAATATTAAATATCAAATATTAGACTTGAAGAATATTTATTTTAAAATAAATCGATTCAAATAAAAACGAGATAAAAATTATATAGAAATAAAGTTTTTTGATAGCAGTCGCAAATCATTATTTATGTAAAACAAACATTTTTTTTGTACCATTGTGTTTTTTTAATTTATTTTTATTTCTTCATAAACTTTTATAAACTCACACTCATAAAAGTCTCAAATGAAAAGGGGCAGAATTTCCCAGCCGTAATTGTTAATGGATTATTTGTCCTCAATAATATCATTATTAAATCTCTTGCTTCCGATGCTCTTAAATTATACCAATTACATTCATGAACACTATTTTGTATCATTGCATTCTAAAATATAAATAATATATTATTTGTTTATATTACAAAATTTTTTTTTTCTTTTTTTAAATAATCGCGATTAAATTAGGTTAAAAATTAAAAATATATGAAGTGTAAATACACCTTTGCTGTAAATTAAAAATTAAATTATATTATTAAAATTCAAAATTCAAAATTAAAATCATATTGATTCTAAACTAAACGATTTTCTTTATTTACTGTGTTTAACATGTTTTCTCCAATGAAGCAAATAACGAATAAGTTTGATAGAATTGTGAAAACAAAGGAAGTCCAAAAAACCGTTTCGTAAACGGAAAATCCATTTCGAATGTTGTTAATAATCTAGAAGAAATTATAAATATAAATAATGAAAATTTTTTTCCATATATTTTTGTAATTAAAAGGAATAGTAAAATTAAAAAATATAAATACCAAGTAACCTTGTAAACAAAGTTCAACAGAAAACATTGTCATTTCCATAAGGAACGCTTTGTTAAATGTTTCTTCAATCGTCTCCGCAAAACTTTAATGTGAAAAAATTTTCAAATATTTACCATAATTTTTATCAGTAAAAAATATAAAAAAAATTTCAAACCTGATTAGATCTTCGTGTTTGATGACAATAAATTTCATTTTCGATCGAAATTCATCAAAATGATGAAATTCATAATTATTAATGGTATCTTTAATATCATTTTTTAAAATGATAAATTGTCCATGTACATGCATAATTAGCATTCCACAAAAGCTAACTAATCCACAATAAATAATTCCACCCATTACGCCAGCGATGAATTGAAAAAACATAATAAAATAATATTCGGGAACTTTTGATGTTGGATAATATGGAAAATGAGAGAGATACAACCAGCGTCTATTTTCAGGACTTGAGCGCAAATTGATAAAAGCTTCTTGTAATAAAAATAATAAAGTCGCCGTCATTGTAAAAGAGGAACAGTAAAGTGTTATCAGTTTCGATATATTTGCATTTTCTGTCATTGTTCGCAATTCAAAATCACTTTTCTCACGACTCCAATCTTTAATTATTGCTTCTATTAATGGCACTAGTGCTAAAACAATTTATTTATTATTAATTAGAATTCAAAAATTATTAATAATGAAAAAATACCTTTTCTACTGCTACACAGTGCGTATAACTTTACAACTGCAATTGTCGCTGGGAAATTGGCCAATGACAAACACTCAGGCACTAGGATAAAATCTGGCCAAACTTTGAATAAAAAAAGTGTTTGTGGAATTGTCATAAACATTATGACATTTGTTCCAATTAGAAATGCTAAAAAATTAGCAAGCCTTGAATCATGAACCTCAGGATTTGGCCATGCGCCAATTATTCCCATATGAATTCGATTCCAACTAATTACAAAATTTTCCTTCTCAGCTTCAAAAATTTAATTTATATAAAACAAATAAATCAAGTTTTTAGTTTTTTTCTTTGATCAGGACTCGAACTAGGCCTGTACATCCCGTAAAGGTCCGTAAATTTTTCTTCAAGTTCGTAAAAGTCAGTTTTTTTAAAAAAAGGCCCGTAAAGTCCGTGAATTGATAGAAAAAGGACGAAAAGTTCGTAAATTGTATACGATATAATTTGGAGATTCCACGTCGATAAATCCCATAGAAGTACTCCCTGGAATTTCCATGGGACTTCTTCATGAAATTTCCGTGGAGTTTCCATGGAAATTCTGCAAGTTTTTTCCTTTTAAAAATATTTTAACACTTCCAGGGTTGTCATAGATCAGGAAAATCAGGGAAAACTCAGGTATTTTTTATTAGAATACTGGAAAAAATTGAATTTTTAAGAAGTTACAAATGATTACAGAAATTCAATTATTTTCAAAAGTAATAAAATTCTTCGCTGAAATTCAATTATGCTCAAAAATTTTCAAAAGTGCAATGTCAAAATTTCAATTATCTTTAAAAATAATAAAATTCTTCTTCAAAATTCAATTATTTTAAAAAATTTTAATAAAATTCTTGTTAAAATTTCAATTATTTTCAAAAATTTTTCTCAATTCAATTATTTTCAATATGTACTATTTTATAATAAAATTTTTCAAAACATTTCAATTATTTAAAAAAAGTATTCATAAAATTTAAAGCAAACATTACAATATTTTCAAAAATAATAAACTTTTTTTACCAAGATTCAATTATTTTCATAAATAATAAAACTCATCATAGAATTTCAATTATTTTTAATACAATTTTAATCGAACTCCTCGAAAAATGTAATTATTCTCGAAAATTTTATTAAAATTCGTCGAAAAAATTGAATTATTTAAAAATTTGTTGATAAAATTATGGATATAGAATTCAATTTTGAAAAACATTCATTTCTTCAGTAAACTATTTATTTTTGTATTTAAATAATTGAATTCTCGTAGAATTTTCTAATAAGAATTTATTTAAAAATAAATTTCAGTTAAAATTTTACATAGTAATTGAATATTAAAAGCATTATAGCATGAACTTTCAAAAATAATTGAATTTTGAATATTTTTGAAAAAAATTATATTTTTCGAAGAATTTACTTAAAATTGTATTAAAAATAATTAAAATCATGTGAAGAATTTTATTATTTATTTATTATTTGTATTACATTTTTCTTAAATAATTGAAATCCTGTAAAGAATTGTATTATTTATGAAAATAATTGAATTTTTGAAACGCATTTTATTACATTTTTTTTAAAATAATTGAATTCATTTAAGAAATTTTATTAAAAATAGTAGATTCTGAAAATATTTGAATTTCAGCGAAGAATTTCATTATTTGTGAAATGTAATTGAATTCTTGCAAAAACTTTTTGAAAATAATTAAATTTTTTTGAGGAATTTATTTAAAATTGTATTTAAAATAATTGAAATCATATGAAAAATTTTATTATTTATGAAAATTATTGAATTCATATGAAAAATGATTTTACTTGTAAAAATAATTGAATTCTTGGGAAGGATTTTATTAAAAGTTTTGTAAATATTTTAATTTTTTTTTTTTTGAAAAATGTTATGGAAATGTAAAGTATTACCTACAAAACATGAAGATATCAATAATCCCGAGTCTTCGACTCGGAGTAATTGACATCTTCATATTTTATACTAATATTCTTATATTTAAAAAAGAATTTATTGGTGTTTTGGAATAATTTTACATTTAAAAAAATTCGTAATTAAATGTAATAGAACAGTTTTTTTGAGTACTTAATGATTTTTAGAGTGAATCAGAATATTTTTTAGGGTGAGGGAAAAATTGAAAATTTTGTCCGGAAGTGAGGTAATAGTCAAGGAAATTATGTAAGTTTTTTATTTTAATATTATTTTAACTTTTGTATTATGATTAGAATCGAATAATTAGCTTTTTTGCAATTCTTTTGCAAAATACGTATTTCATTCAAGTTTTGCAAAAAATTACAACAAAGCTTATTATTAGACTCTAATAATAATATAAGTGTTAAAATAATATTAAAATATATAAAACTTGCAGAATTTCCACGGAATCTCCATGGAATTTCCAGGGGGTTCTTCCATAGAATTTTTGACGTGGGTAAAGTCCGTATTTTTAAATACTTTCACTGGTTCGAGCCCTGTTTAACTAAAATTTAAATTAATTAAATTAATTTTATCTAACTTAAATGCCAAAAGAAACTGGAAAAATAAGAAAATTAGATTTTCTATTGAAACAATTAAATTGAAACTAATAAGGTTTAAGATCATCGATGTTTTTTTTTATAAATCGTTGTTCATAAACGTTGTGAATATGAACAATTAATGTTGAAAAAAAACAGTTTATCCATGAGTTCCGCACATTAAATAAACAAAATTTAAAGCAAATTTTAAGTTTTGAAATTTTTCTTAATTTCGGCAATTTTTTTTTCTTTTCTTCAAATAATAATGCAATAAAAAATTGTATTATAACAGTAAAATTGAAAAAATTTTTAAAAAATTGCAACTATGAAAATTTTCGGAACATTCAAATGAATAAACTATTTTTTTAATATAAATAGTTTCAAAAATTATTTCAATTTAAAAATTATTAGTCCGAAATAAAAAAATATTGAAATTTAACATTTAGTCAGTTGAAATTAATTTCTTGAATTAATTTCTTACTAAAAAACAATATTTGGTAATAAAATTAAAATAAAAATCATATTAAAAAAATTGTCTTTCATTTAAACGGTCGAAACTTTGAAGTGACATGAGAACAAAAAGAATTAAAAAACTCAGTATTGATAAAAAATTAGTTAAATAAAGAAAAAAGATAAATTCAGAGGATAAAATTAAAATGTTTACCACTTTTATTAGACATTTTGAAAATATTGAAATTTTTTACTATTCTTAAAAGAATATAAGAAATGTTTCTATATATAACGATTTGTACGAATGTCTGAGAGTAAATAATAGGCATTTACCATTTTTCTTTGTTCAATGTAATTGCGCAGGTACACTTTTCTTGTTCATGATAAAACTTTTTGCATTGATTATAAAAAATTCATTTTCAATGAAGTTTTATCACTGTTTGTGCTTTTCAAATGTATAATGACCTGTCATTAAAAGTAGAGATTTTTTCCATAAAAACTCAACTCATGACGCTTTGAAAATCTAATATCAGTCTGTAAACGTTCTTCAAAGAATAACAATCTCTTCGCCAAGACACATAAAATCATCAGAATCAAAAAGTGTTACTGCATTCTTTTATTTTTATACTTATGGGGCAATTTATATTAAATAAAATTTTATCGAAACATTGTGTTAGATTCGTAATTATCAAAATTCATTGGTAAAATATTACTTCTAAAATTGTCAGTGAGTATAATGTATTAAATTTGTATTTTATATATATTTTTTTCTCAAAATCGAAAAAAATAAATCATCGTTTCACGGATTTTATTTTTTAAATGTGCCCTTAAAAATAATTTAACTCTTTAGTCGAATAAAAGAAGTGAAATTAGTAAAATTTTCAATGCAACCACAAAGAATAATTTTCGACGCTGAACGTCGACGCCATTTTCAAAGACCATATTTTATAATTTTCTTCTTTTTACGTTTTTGATGTTAATAAAAAAATATAATAAATTTTATCTAAAATAAAAAAATAAATAAATAAATGAAAAATAGCTAAATTAATTTTTTATTTCGATGAAAATGATTTCAAAAGAAAACGTATATTTGTCTCAGAACCAACTAGACCTTCATTTGGTTTAAATAAAAATTTTAGTCAACGTGAATAAAACATATATATTTGAGACAAATAAAATTTTATTTAGACCAAATAAACTTTATTTGAAACATATAAAAATTCTAGTTTGCTTTGAGCCAAATATATCTTTTCTCTGTGTGCATTCTCGATTATATAAAAAAAATTTTAGATTTTGATAATAATATCTTAATTTTAAGGTAATATACATATTATGGATAGTTAACAATATCTGGATTGCGTACAAGAAAAAGGTAACAAATAATTTAATAATTTAAATGGATAGATTATTTTACATTTATTTGTAATATTTTTTCAAAGCACATTTATTTTACAAATATAACGTTAAAAAATCAAGTATTAAATATAAAAAAGATTGACTTTTTCAATTCATTATTAAGGAATTATTATTAAAGTATATTAATGTAAAATCATATTATTTCTTCTGTGTTCTGATTCACTGTTAATAACATTGACATGAAGGCAAAAGCTCGTTTTATTATCTAAAAAGAAATATATTTTTAAAAATTAATTTTAGTTCAAAAAATGTATTTGTTTCAAATAAACGATTTTTTTTACTATTATCAAGTTTATTAATTAATAATTTTTAATTGTAAATATGTAAGATAAAAATAAAAAGAAGATTAAAATATATATTAAAATTTGATATTAATATTATTATTAAATCAAATATTTGACATGACAAATTTTTTCTGAATAAATCAAATAAAGTACCAATAGTTTAAATAATTCTTGATTTACACAAATAAAAATTAGTGATAATTGTCAAGTAATCAATTTTTTGAACCAAATACATTTTTTTCAATGCAACATTATTTTTTTTATTTATTTGAATTTTGGATAAATTTAAATACTTACACTCATAAAAGTCTCGAAGGAAAAAGGGCAAAATTTGCCAGCTGTAATTTTCAATAGACTATTTGTCCTTAATAATATCATTATTAAATCTCTTGCTTCCGACGCTTTTAAATTGAACCAATCGCATTGATGAATACTATTTTGTAATATTGTATTCTAAAATATAAATAATATCAAAATTTGTTTAAATTTCCCTTACATTCTTTTTATTCTCTTCATACTTTTCATATAAGTTTCCAATATTTCAAATTTTCAATATTTTTATCTTAACTTTTTTATGTTTAAATCTGAATTAAATTTTACAATGTTTTCTATTTATTGCTTTTTATCTTTTCTTTTTAGCACATAAAAATCGAATCAACGTTGAATTTTTTATTTTTTTATTTTACTTTTTTTTCAAAAAATAATATTTTTTCTTATTTTTGATAAATATAGTAATCAGTATAATTAAAAATATTTCATTTTCTTAAAAAAAATGTGTCGGAGTATTTTGTCATGTAATATTGACACAATGATTTTAATGAACTATAATAATAATTAACTATAACAATTATTTGAATGTTCTTTCATTCATTCACTTTTTCAGTCCCTCACACTCTGAAGTTGTCTTTTGTTAATACTTTTGTTTTTTGTTAACTTTATATAGATTGTATATATTATATTTATTTTATAATTAATTCAAAATTGTAATGACAAATAGAAATCATCAGAATTTTTTCACTTCTTTTCATTAAAAGACTAAAATTTTGTTAAATATTATGTTCTGTCAAATTGAAATTATTCAGATATTTGTTCTTTACTTCTAAGCAAAATTAGAAAATTGTTAAACAACTGTGATTAAGATATAGAAAATTTATTTTTTTATTTATTTATTTATGAATCAGAATTTTTTTAACAAAATTATTATTTTCTTTTAGAAAAAGAAGAAAAATATTTGCACAATTCCTATTTTTAATCTTATTTTTGGAACAGTATTTACCACAGGAATTAAGACATTCAAAAATTTTAAATTCAATTCTTTTTTAAATTAAGCAATTTATAAAATTATTATTGTTATAAAATATGAAGATATCGATTGCTCCGAGTCGAAGACTCGGAGTGATCAATTTCTTCATGTTTTCTAATAAATTAAAGATGACCAAGTAATAAAATCATTATTTTATATTATAGGAATATTGTTACTGTAACTTGATCAAAATTATGCTCATCATTTTAATTCAATTATTATTCTCTAAAATTTTAAATTATTTTTTATGAAAATAATTGAATTCCTTAAAAAAAATTTATTATTTATGAAAATAATTAAATGTTTGCATACAAATTTATTAAACATTTTTTTAAATAATTGAATTCTTTTTGGGAAATTTTATTAAAATATAGTAGATATTGAAAATCATTGAAATTAGAAAAAAGCATTTTATTTTTGTAAATAATTGAAATTAAGACAAGAATTTTTTTGACATTTATGAAAATAATTGAACTTTGGAGAAGAATTTTGTTATTTATAAAGATAATTGGGATTTTTATGACAATTTTTTTCAAATTTTGAACATAGTTGAATTTTATTTTTTTTTAATAATTGAATTTCTGCAATTATTTGTAATTTCTTCAAAATTGAATTTTTTTAGTGTTTTCAACAAAAATTTAAATTAAAAAATTTTTAAATTCTATTATTTTTAAAATTGCTAATTTTATTAAAAAAAGGCAGTTAGAAGTTAGCCGCGCGCTTAAATGTTCTGCTATTAGGAAAACGATTTTTTTTGACTTACTGTATTTAACATTTTTTCTCCAATGAAACAAATAACGAATAAATTTGATAGAATTGTGAAGACAAAAGAAGTCCAAAAAACAATTTCGTATACGGACAGTCCAGTTCTAATAGCGGCAATAATCTAGAAGAAATTGTAAAAAATGAGAAAAAAAATTTTTTTCAATTAAAAAAAGTAGTAAAATTAAAAATTATAAATACCATGTAACCTTGTAAACAAAGTTCCATAGAGAACATTATCATTTCCATAAGGAACGCTTTGCTAAATGTTTCTTCAATCGTAATCGCGAATCTTTAATTTGACAAAATTTATAATTATTTACGTTAACATTTATCAGTAGAAATATTAACGAAAATAATAAGTTTTTACTTAAATATATAAAATTTTTTAATTATTTAAATATATTTAAAATTTTTTATTATTAAAATAAAATATTTATTTAAAGTTTTAAACATTCAAATGCGAATGAAATATTTTTTGAGTTTAAATATTTATAAAAATTACTCGACGAAATGAAAAATATTGTAAGTTATCATTTAATCAAATAATATTTTGTTGAATCAAAAATTTTTTATTTAAATCAAATAAATTATATTTTAACCAATAATTTCAGTATTTGAAGCAAATACAATTTATTTTCAAACACAATTTGATTTAAATAAAAATTATTTGATTCAAGTAAATTTTTAAATAAAATTATTTGATTTAAGTAAATTAGTAAATATTTATTTATTTCATTTATTTTTTAAATACAAAAAAACACTTTTTGGTAAAGAAATTGAAATTAAAAAAATAATAAAAAATACCGTCGGTTATTTTGAACGATCAAAACTTTAGAGGCGATAAATTAATAATAAATTTACCACAAAAAAAAAATTAAAATTTACCTAAAATACAAAAATGAAATTTTTTCAAACCTATTCAGATCTTCATGTTTGATGACAATAAATTTAATTTTCGATCGAAATTCATCGATGTTATGAAATTCATGAGTATTAACGATTTTTTCAATATCATATTTTAAAATGACAAATTGTCCATGTAAATGCATAATTAACATTCCACAAAAACTAATTAGTCCACAATAAGTAATTGCAGAAAACATTCCACCAGTGAATTGGAATAATATAATAAAATGATAGGTGGGAGTTTGCGTTGTTCGACAATATGGAAAATGAGAGAGATACAACCACTGTCTAGTGTCGTAATTTGCGCGCAAATTCATCTGCATTTCTTGTAATAAAAATAATAAAACAGCCGACATTGTAAAAAAGAAACAATATAATGTTATTATTTTCGATACATTTGCATTTGCTTTCATTGTTCGCAATTCAAAATCACTTTTCTCACGATTCCAATCTTTATAGATTGATGCTATTAATTGTGATAGTGCTAAAACAATTTATTTATTTTTATTTATTTATTATTATATAATATCAATAATAATTATAAAATATTTGGTTATTATTGATTATTATCAAGATTGTTACAAAATAATTAAAAAACAGTTTTAAAGAAAGCAAATATTATTTATTATTAGTATGTAAATATTAAAACATTTATTTTAATTATTTATTAAAAATAAAATATTTTATTTTATATATTTTTTTTTATTTTTCTCTATTTTTACTTATTATTTTATTTTTATTTTCATTATTTCTATTTTTATTATTATATTCATTATAATTTATTATTATTATTATTATTATTATTAATTAAAATTTAAAAATTTTTATTGAAAAAATTGAAAATACCTTGTCTATTTCTACACAGTGCGAATAACTTTAATATTGCAATTGTCGCTGGAAAATTGGCCAAGGACAAACATTCAGGCACTAGGTGAAAATCGGGCCAAATTTTGAATAAAAAAATTGTTTGTGGTACTGAAATAAATAGTAGGACATTTGATCCAATTAGAAATGATATTAAATTGGAAATCCTTGAATCCTTGACCTCAGGATTTGGCCATCCGCCAATTATTCCCATGTGAATTCGATTCCAAATCAGTACAAAATTTACCTTCTCATCTTTGAAAAATTTAATTTATATTAAACAAAAAATTGAGCTTTTAGTTTCTCATTAAAATAAAATTTAAATTGATAAAATTAATTTATCTAACTTATAAAAAAAAATGTTCTCTTCAAATAATAAAACCAGATAGAAAATTTATATTAATTAAAAAAATCGTGCTTTTAGTTTCTCATTAAAATAAAATTTAAATTGATTAAATTAATGTATAAACTAACTTATAAAAAAATTTTTTTCTCCAGATAAAAAAAGCCAGATAAAAAAAAAATTTTTATACACAAAAAAATAAATAAAAATTTAAAAATGAAATGACAAAAAAACCTGAAATAGAAAAAAAAGATGAATTTCTTTTGAAACGTTTATAACAAACGATTTGGAAAGAATATTTTTGTCCGTTAAAAAAAGATCATTATTTTTTAACTAGGAGAAAATAAAAAATATTTTTAAAAAATCTTCGTTGATTTTAACGTTCGTAACTATTTAAGTTACGAGAACGAAAAAGAATTTTAAAAAAAAATTTTAGTATTCATAAAAAATTAGTTAAATAAAAAAATTAGAAATTAAATTCAGAGGATAAAATTAAAACGTTTACCACTCTTTTTAGACATTTTGAAAATATTGAAATTTTTTTTTACTATTTTTGAAAGAGTATAAAAAATATTTTTATATATGATTTGTACGAATGACTGAGAGTAAATAAGAGGATTTACCCTTTTTCCTTGATAAATGTAATTGCGCAGGTACACTTTTCTTGTTCATGATAAAACTTTGTACTTTGATTATAAAAAATTCAGTTGCAATAAAGTTTTATCAATGCTTTTGCTTTGCAAAGGAATAATGACCTGTCATTAAAAGTAGATATTTTTCCATAAAGACACAACTCATAACGCTTTGACAATCTTTAATCAGTCTTTAAACGTTTTTTAAAGAATAACAATCTCTTCGTCGAGACACATCAAATCATCAGAATCAAAAAGTGTTTTTGCATTTTTTTTTACAAAATCTTTGCAATATTTTACTTACGGAGCAATTTATATTCAATAAGACTTTATTGAAATCCAGTGTCAGATTCGTAATGATCAAAATTAATTGGTAAAAATATTACTTCCAAAATTGTGTCTGTGTGCGTGAATTTGTATTTTTTATTGTTTTTTTTATGTAAATGAATTAATTTTTTATTTCGACAAAAGTAATTTGGAAAAATCAAAAATTAGAAAATATGGAAAAAAACGTATTTTGTAGTTTTTTTTTCTTTTTTATGTAATTTGGAAAAATTAGAAAATAAGAAAAGAAATCTTATTTCATAATTCTCTTTTCTTATTGTTGTTATGGAAAAGAGAAATACCAAAATTGATTTTTGATTTCGATGAAAAGGATTTTTCAAAAAAATTAGAAAATATGAAAAAAAACGTATTTTGTAATTTTTTTTGTCTTTTATTTTAAAAAATATCCTAAATTAATTTTTGATTTCGCCAAAAAAGATTTACAAAAAAAAATTAAAAAAGCATGAAAAGAAAACGTATTTTGTAATTTTTGTTTTGTTTTTTGTGTAAAAAAATAACTAAATTAATTTTTGGCTTCGACGAAAAAAATTAAAATGAAAATTATAAGTAAAATTAAAAACCTCTAAATTATAAAAGTTTAAAACTGAATGAAATAAAATTAAATTTACAAATAAAAAATTAAATATAGGTAAATATGTAAAAAAAATTCAACAAACAAAAATTGTTGTTACTTTGTGTATTTTTGACTCTACTTTTAGGCGACATTTTGATTCATGGTCAATAAAACTGACATGAATGCAAAAGCTCTTTTTATTATCTGAAAATAAGTTAAAAAATATTATTGTAAATATAGAAAAAAAATTATAAAAAATTTCTTTATTTATTTACTTTGTTTTAAATTATGATAATAACTTGTTTTTACGTACAGCCATAAATGTTTCGTATGAAAAATCAGTAAATTTGCCAGCTGTAATTTTTAGTGGACTATTTGTTCTAATTACTAACATCATTAGGTCTATAGATTCAGTTGCTCTTAAATTGTACCATTTGCTCTTCTGAATCGAACTTCGTAATTTAACACTCTAAAATTTTGATTATTTTAAAAATAATATTAAAAATATATTAAAAATAATATTAAAAAAATATATTTAAAAAAATATGTAAAAATATTTTTTTAAAAATTAAACCAAAATTTTTATTTACGAATTAATTTTTTTTAAATAAATTTCTTACATTTTATTCGTAAGTTGAAAAAATTTATTATTTTATTTATTTATGGGACAAGCCTTTTCGTTATAATTATATTTATAAAGCTGAAACTGGCATCTAGTTATTTTTTTTCAAAATTTTCTGTTAATTTAAAAAAGAAAAATTTAATTTTCAAAATTAAGAAAGTTTCAGTTTCAACTTCATTAATTATTTTTATTTTAAACTGAAATTTTACAAAGAATCTTTAGTCTCTATCATCATGGGACAAATTTTTAAAAAATTAGGACAAAATTTTAATTTTTTATTAGAATATCAAATGGAGAATATTTTTAATAGAAACAATGGTTTTCGTGAATTATCACTATTATAAATATTATAATTTTAATATTTTGAAATATAATGTATAAAAAAATGATTATTTTAAAAAAACTTGAAATTAAAAAAAACTTAATAAATTGTAATCATACTCGAACAAAATACTTACAGTATTTACTAATTTCTCACCCAATAAACATATAACGAATAAGTTTGACAAAATACAAAAAATAAAAGTCAACCAAAAAATATATTCGAAAAAAGTAATTCTTCTGCTTCTAAAAATTGTCTGAAATCCCAAATTTTACAGTAGAAATTAAAATTTTATTTTAATTGGATATTGAAAATTTAATTTAATTCTAATTTCTAATGAAAAGAAAAAATTTTAAAAATATTTAAAAATAAAAAATCTCCCACCAAAAATAGGAAACCTTGAAGACATAATTGAGCTGAAAAAACAAGCATTTCAAGGAGAAAAACTTTGTTGAAAGTATCCTCGATTGTCATTGCAAATCTGGGGAAAAAATATATTTTTGTTACTATTTAAATTAATTAAAATCTTCAAATTAATTTCTTCTTTCTCTATTTTTAATAAAAACATAACCCAAAGTTAGTTTCCGTGCTTTTTTTTAATTTCTACATTTTTCCTTTCTCTTTAAATTCAATTTTCTTTCTGTGACTAATATTTAATAGTTTATTTATTTTTCGAATTTATCAGATAATAATGTATAAAAATTACTGTAATAATATTTATATATACGCAAAAAAATGTTTATTTGAATCAAATAATGAATTACTTGAATATTATCAAATATTTATTTGAAACAAATAATTATTATTAGAATAAGATGAAATAGGGCAAATAATTTTCAAAATTTAAAACAAATATAAATTTTCGAATAAGTTAATTCAAGTATTTAAATGATTTAAGCATTTGTAAATAAATTAATTAAAAAATTATAAATGTACCTATTGAAAACTGCGTTTCATTGATTAAAATAAAAATTATTTGAAACGATTAAAGTAGTTTTTCTGAAACGCATTTTCTAATTTTGTATTTTCTTCAAAAAATTTTTTTAATCAAGGTGATTTTCTAAAAAAAAATTTCTAACAATTTTCACTTTCAAATTTTTTTTTTCTAATGAAAATTAATAGATGTGTTTATTTATTCATCTAAAAATAAATGCTTGAAATTTTTTACTAATTAATAATTTTATATGATAATATTCAACTAATTCATTACTTATATCAAATAAATTTTTTTTATCTTTTTCATTTTATTCTATTTTACTTTTTTCTATTTTATTTTTATTTTATCTTTATTTTATCCTTTTATTTTACATTTTTATTTTACCTTTTTTATTTTACTTTTTTCTATTTTATTTTATTTTTACCTTTTTATGTTACATTTTTATTGTACTCAACAAAAAAAAAGTTATTGCTTCTAACCTGTTGAGATGTTCATGTTGAATGACACACATTTTAAGTTTCACTCGATATTCAGAGAGTGTTTGAAATCTATGGGTATTTATAAATTCCTCAATGGTGAATTGTAATATTTCAAATTGCCCGTGTAAATGTAAAATGAGCATTCCACAGAAACTAATGAGCCCACTGTAAATTAATCCCGAGCAAATGCCGCCAGTAAATTGAAATAAAATAATAAATTCATAAGCTGGACTCTGTGATGTGTTACATGGAAAATATGAAAGATACAGCCACTGTCTAACTTGATATTTTCCACTTAAATTGAAAAAAGCCTCGGAACTTAAAAATAAAATAACCGACGACATGGTGAATAGAACGCAATACAATGTGATAATTATCGAAACATTTGCATTCGAATTCATTATTTTTCTTTCAAATTCACTTCTCTCGCGGTTCCAGTCCTCATAAATTGATACAATTAATTTTCTCAAAGCTGTAAAAAAATAAATTAAATTAAATAATTAAATGACAAAAAAATGTTTTTTTACTTCATTCTCAATTTTTGATTTTTATTTCAATTTCTATTTAAAAACAAAATATGAAAACAAATAGAGAAAAATTATTAGTTTTCGTATTTTTTGTTTCTGCACTCGCACTTTTTAATTGAATAACAATAATCGCAATAATAATCATAATAATAATAGAAAAAAAAATTTTTAATTAATTTTAAAAATTAATTTTAAAAAAAATATATTAAAAATAGAATTGTAAATAAAGGAACAAAAATAAGCAATAATAAAAATAAAAAATAGAAATTAAAAAATAATAAGGAAAATTTTTTCAATTACAGGAAATACCTTGTCTATTTCTGCATAGTGCGAATAATTTCATCACTCCAACAGTAACGGGGAAATTTGCTAGTGACAAACTTTCGGAAACAAGATTAAGATCTGGCCAAATTTGAAATAAAAATGCAGTCTGTGGCACTGAAATAAATAACAAAACATTCATTCCAGCTAAAAATGAAATGAAATTTGAAATTCTTCCATCTTTATCATTGGGTCGTGGCCAAGCTCCAATCACACTCAATTGAATTCGATTCCAAGTGAGTGAAATATTTTCCCTTTTAACTAAAGAAAAATTTGTTTTTAGTAAATTAGAAAAAAAAATTTTGCCTATTGGAAAAAAATTGAAAAAAATTATTGTTTCCCTTTTTTTAAATAGGACAAATTTTTATATTTTATCTCACAATTATTTTAATTTAATTATTAAAAATTAATAATAATTCCAATTAATTGCTAAGTTTTCTAAATCGTTAGATTTAGAAAAATTAGCAATTGGTTGGAATTTTTATTAATTTTTAAATAATAATAATTCCAATTAATTGCTAAATTTTCTAAATCGTTAGATTTAGAAAAATTTAGTTTCCCTTTTTTTAAATACGACAAATTTTTATATTTTGTCTCACAATTGTTTTAATTAACTTATTAAAAATTAATAATAGTTCCAATCAATTGCTAAGTTTTCTAAATCTTTAGATTTAGAAAAATTAGCAATTGATTGGAATTATTATTAATTTTTTAATAATTCACCATTATTTAAAGTTATTTATTAAAAATTAATGAAAAAATTTAGAAAATTTAGCGATTGATTCGAATAAATTTTATTTTCAAATAATTTACCATTTGAATTAAATTATTAAAAATTAATATAATAATTAAGAAAAATCAGCAATAATAAAATTTGTTTCTTTTCACAATTTACCATTTTTAGAAGTCATTTTAGGAAATTGAATTTTTTTAAAAAAAATTTTCCAATTTGATATTATTGTGATATATGAAGAAATGTTAAATGGATTTTATTCTTTGTAGCGTTTGTGGAGATTGCGCAGGCTTATATGGATGGGATGAAACTTTTCACTTTAGTTATTAAAAATTAAATCATATGAAACTTCTGTGAGCGTAAGTTCTGGGCGAAAAAAAAACTAATGACTATTTATGAAAAATGAAAGAAAACTTTACCACTCCTCGTCATATTAAATAAGTTTAACTCTTTTTCATTACATTGGTCAATAATCAGTCTTTGGCTGTTCTTCATGAGAGAAGAGTCTCTTTTTTTATTCAACATTTATATTGTTGTATAATTTACTGACATTGTAATTCAAAATGTAAAAATAAAAAGTTATGTGCTGTATTATGAAAATTATGAAAAATTTTTGTTGTAAAAAAAACTTTATTCTAGAGGATGATTTCTCATTTTTTATATACGGAATCAAAAAAAAAAATATTTTTCACTTGAGAGAATTTTCTTCTTGAGAGAATTTTTTTGACGTAAGTTCATAAATTAATTAATTAATTTCAATTAATTATTATTATTTTTTTTTATTAATTATTTCCATAAATTTTTTCTTAAAAACAACTAAAAATAATACAAAATACTAGAAAAAATAGAAAATCAAAAATACTACAAAAATAAAAAATTTAAAATAATAAACAATGAAATTTTTTTTTATTTAAACCGAAAAATACAGCAAAAATTTGCAATTTTTATCAATAATAAATTTAATTTTTTTATTTAAATCAAAGTGCCTATTAATATTTGTACATAAAAAACAAAGACAACTTAAAAACAAAAATTTTAAAAGTAAAAATTACAAAATTTACGTCCATCAGAAAATTTTGAGAAATAAAATTGCACTCGCTAAATCTGAAACAACGATATACTGAAAATTCTAATTTGCATGAGTAATTCACCAGAAACATGGCACTTGAAAAGAGAATTTTTTAAAATATTTTTATTATATCCTTTTTTCCCTAAAAAAAAATAAATTTTTTTTTACAAAATTTATGATTGAAAATAAAAAATTGTGCAAATATTTTTTATTAATAAAAAAAACTTTAAGTTTTGTTAAAAAATTGTTATTGAAAAATATAAGTAATGGAAATAAATTCGTGAAATTTTTAATTCTGTTTTCCATTTTTTGAAAAAACCCTCACTTTTTAAACCAGTTTTTCCTCACAAATAATTCAATCAAGTGATTTCCCTAACAAAAAATTTTTCTTTTAGACAATAAGAAGACGTAACCTCAAAAAAAATTATAAAATATTTTGTACTATAAAATATTTGGTATATTGATTATTATCAAGATTGTTACAAAATAATTAAAAAAACAGTTTTAAAGAAAGCAAATATTATTCATTATTAGTAGGGGAGACTGGGGCGAAAAGTTAAATTTTGCATAAATGATTTTTTTTGTCAATATAAGTCGCTTAGATGCAAATATTTGTATATCAATATTGTAGGGCAACTTGTCCTCTACAACTTTCAATAAAAAAGTTCCTGATATTTTCGCATACAATACATGTTTTGTCCTTTTTTGAAAATTTTGTTTTTTTTTAACTTTTCGCCCCATGCTGGGGCGAAAAGTTAAACTCTATTTTTAGCCTACTAAAACTATTTTCTGATAGGTGTTAAGTAGTAGATAAGTTAAAGTATACGTAAACAAGTAATTTAGTAAATAAAAGATCTTTGTTTATTTGACAAAAGCTTTAGAATATTTGTAAAGTTAAAAAGTTGAAATTTAAAAAAAAAAAAATTTTTTTGGTTTATTTCACGTTAACCGGCTTATTATTTGACAGAGTACTTGCCCAATGTCAAATAAATAATGTTTAAACAAATAAACCCAAAAAAACAAAAAATAAAAAAAAAATGTTTAATAACATGTAAAAATACATTTAACTTTTCGCCCCAGGGTGCGTTTTTGGCTTCAACAACAAATATAAAAAATCTGACTAAAGATATTTAGCAAATACCTTTAGGTATCTCTTCAGGGGACCTAAATAAGGATCTAAAAAAATCGCGATGAGATTAAATTCAAAAAATATACTTGAAAGTTGATATTTTCTTTTTCGAAAAAATTTTCAAAAGTAGGTTGAAAAAAAATTTTCAATATCGACACCACAAAAATAAACATAATTGCACACAACTCCGGACATTTATTTAGGGTGATAACACCCTTCTATAATTAAAATTGCAATGCTCTAAATATTTTCGTTCGAAAGATAATGAATTTTAACGGTTTTGGTAGTTTAACTTTTCGCCCCAGTCTCTCCTATATATGTAAATATCAAAATATGTATTTTAATTATTTATTAAAAATAAAATATTTTATACATATTTTTTCTCTATTATTTATTATTATTTATTATATTTTATTATTAATATTATTATTATTATTAATTAAAATAAAATAATTTTTAATGAAAAAATTGAAAATACCTTGTCTATTTCTACAGAGTGCGAATAACTTTAATATTACAATTGTCGCTGGAAAATTGGCCAAGGACAAAAATTCAGGCACTAGGTGAAAATCGGGCCAAATTTTGAATAAAAAAATTGTTTGTGGTATTGAAATAAATAGTAGAATTTGGCCATCCGACAATTATTCCCATGTGAATTTGATTGCAAACAAAATTTGCCATCTTATCTTGAAAAATATAATTTATATTAAACAAAAAAATGAAGCTTTTAGTTTCTCACTAAAATAAAATTTAAATTGATTAAATTAATTTATCTAACTTATAAAAAAAATTATTTCTTTAAATAATAAAGCCAGATAAAAAATTTATATTAAACAAAAAATCAAGCTTTTAGTTTCTTATTAAAATAAAATTTTAATTGATTATGGTCATTTGGGGTAAATGTAGACGGAATATCTATTTTTCACGAAAAACATTAGTTTTTGTTGTTAAAAGGTAAAACGGACGGATTTCTTTTGCATGAACTTGTTACTAGAGTTTCCTAGAAAAATTTTAAAATTCTTAACTCAACTTTTTTAATTGAAAATAGTAGAATCATTTTTCCGACAAAATTATTAAAATAATTATTTACAGTGACATAAATTTTTTTTTAAATTTCCAAATATTGTTTTACTTTTGGAATAGTTTGAAGAATATTGTGTGTAAATTTCGTAGAAAAATATTAATATTTAACGAAGTAGTCACGAGTTAAAGTAAACAATCCATTAAAATTTCTTAACTTACAAAATCACGTTTTTTTATATTTATGTAAACTGAAAAATTATATTAAAAATTTTTATTAGAAAAAAAGTTTCGCCCTGAAATTCTGTACAAGAAACAATAATTTAAAATTAATTTTGAACAACTTCAAAATTTTATTTCCAGGGGCCAACTTATTTGCCGTGTTTTTGCGCGTGTGTCCTTTTAAGATCCGGAGCCTTAATTTCCCACCACTCACCCCTTTTCTAATCTCCCGACCAATGGGAGAAGTATTCAAAAAATTCTAAGCCAATTGCTTTGCCCCTTAAAATCGAGAAACTCACACGTTCAAATAGGCCAATCATAACATCCAATTCATGAAAATCACAAACATTGCCAATTTTGCCAGATTCATCTGCTCCACTGCATACTTTTAATCAGTGGAGAAGATGTGCGCTTTCCGCATTGAGCAACAGTTAGCAGTTCGTGCATCATCTCGAGAAAAAAGTATTTCATCCAGTGCTCTTTTTGATAGTTTATTTTCAAATAAATAAACGATTCAAAACAATAGAAGTAAGTGTTAAAACTAAATAAATTAATTTTTTTATTTAACCTTTCTTTTTTCTAAAATAGAATTTCAAAAAAAAAATTTATGAAGTGGCGTAATATTTTCTATTTTGCACGCTTCACATTCTCATGAATTTAATCTACACGAAAGTTTTCTCTCAATTTTCCATTTTAACTAGTGCGGTTTTTTTCAAATTCTCTAAAATTGTGAAATTAATGGTGTTTTTTAGAAAGTGTGTGTAATTTGTACACGGAAAAAAAAGTACGTGAATCCTTCCTTGAAAGTGCTTGACTTTTGGATAGGACACAAAATACAAGGCTGTATCATATACTTTTTATTAGAAAATATAGAAAAGTCCTAGAGTTATTCTAGTACTAGTATGGGTAACAGTGTTTTTTAAATTTTAACGAAAAGTCATTTGTTCAGTTTTATAAAGTACGTGAAAGATTTGTTGACTGCGCTTGAAAATTCTGTAGAGCATGCGCAGTGTGCGTTGCGCGTTTCTACCCAAGGTAAATGCCAGCTGATCGTCTGTTTCCATTTGTGTTAATTTCAGATGTGAATACACTATTATTTTATGAAAAACAAATAGTGTTGATATATATTTGTCTTCAAGAATTGACTTTCAAAAAAATATTGTTTGTTTTGTGTTTCTCACAAAACAGAATGTTATGTAAGTCTCAGTTTTCAGTGAAATAGCATATCTCAGAAGTCGTGAAAAATTTCACCATGTGGTATATAAGAACAATACGATACGTACTTTTAAGTGTTAAGTGTGTGTTATACGAATATATGTTATAGTTATACGCGAATATATGTGTGTGTTATAGGTTAGTTCATAAGTGTTGACGAACGTCGAAAAGTGATACAATAATTGTTCTTTGTTTGTGTGATTAATTATCCAAATACCTATGTGAACGAATGAGTGAATCTCAGAAAAACTGTGTGAACAAGTGGAAATTATTTTTATTTTACAATTTTTTTTAAAGTCAATGAAATTCTTAAGCAAGGTACTAGAAATTTGCATTGATTGCTTTTGAAACTCTCATGCAAAAGTACTAGACTGTTTTTAGTATTTTTTGTCGTATCCAAAAGTCAAGTACCGAGTCAAGTACCCCAAGCGTACTTTTACATACATTAGCGCCATTTTGACGATGACTCGTCAAATAAAGTGTTTCATCAAATTTTCTCTTAAATCTTCTTTTTACAAATAAATAAACAATTAAAAAAAATTAAAAGTTATTATCAGGAAAAAGTAATTATAAATTTATTTGAAAAGGAAAAAATTATTTCACAGATATTACACTGGAAACTCTGAAGAGAGGTATTCCGAAGAACGAAATAAATAGGGGAGAGGCACGGTAATCAGACAGAGGTAGAAAAATGGGCGGGTTTAGACACTGAAATCTACAAGCAAGAGCGTAAAGTTAAAATGGTGCGTGATGTTCGTGCCCCGTGTGCGTTACGCTTTGGAAAATATTGAAAGGCACAAAAATACGCGTACGGCCCTGCGTGTTTATAGAATCTAACCTCTTCCGGCCGTTCAAGGGCTAACTCCCAAGATCGGGATAAAACTCTAGCCGTTCGCTCTTCGGAGTTTCCAGCGTAATCTCAGTTTTCATTGAATTAATTTTCAATCTTGTATTCTGTCTAATTTTTGGCTGTCTTGGATAATAATTTATTAAACTTTTTTTTCAAAAATAAAATTAAAAAGAAAATTGTGAAGTGAAGTGTAATATTTTCTTTGTTGCACGGTCCGCGTTCTCATGAATTTAATCTATACAAAAATTTTCTCTCAATTGAGAGAAAAAAGCAAAATAAGCAATTGCTGTCAAAAAGTAAATTTTCCAAAAAAAGAAATTCTCAATATATATACAAAGAAAGTATAAATTTATTTGTAAAGAAAAAATTATTCCACATGTGTTAATCTCAGTTTTTCTTGAATCAATTTTTATTCTTGTATTCTGTCTATTGTTTTCAAGCTATCCTGGTTATTAATTTATTAAACTTTTTTTTCTGAAATAAAATTTCAAAAAAAAAAAATTGTGAAGTGAAGTGTAATATTTTCTTTGTTGCACGGTCCGCGTTCTCATGAATTTAATCGATACAAAAGTTTTCTCTCAATTTTTCATTTTAACTAGTGCGGTTTTTTTCTTTCTTCGAATTCTCTAAAATTTTTAAATCAATGGTGTTTTTACAAATTTTATTATAATATTTATTATTATGTATTTTTAATTTACTAATCGATTTTCCTTTTTTTAGGACGAGGAATACCTACAATTGTGATTCTTGCTACCCGAAAGAATATTCACGTGAGTGACTCGATAAACTATCAAAGGAGGCGGAGAACTATTATCAACATCAGCAGTGGCGAGGCGAAAATCAGCATAGAGATTATTATCATGATTCGCGCGATAATATTTTCACACATTTTTGGAATAATAAAAGTGACGGCGAGGATCAGTCGAAACAATACAGCAGCGATGGTTACGCGATGGACATAAATCCGGAACAAGGAACCAAAGGTTTATTTCTCTTTTTTTCCTATCCCAAAATAAAAAATGTTTCTTTTTCTAAAAGAAAATTAACAATTTCTCTATTCTTCTGAAAAATGACGAAAATTTTTTTTTTATTCAAAGAGAAAATAACAAAAATTATTTTTATTTGTTCAGGGTTGCCACAGGTCAGGGAAAAGTCAGGGATGTTTATTAAAGTAACTGGAAAAAATTGAAATTTTGGAAAAGTTACAAATGATTGCAGAAATTCACTTATTTTCAAAAGTAATAAAATTCTTTGCAAACATTCAATTATGTTCAAAAATTTTTAAAAATTCTTGTCAAAATTCAATTATCTTTAAAAATAATCAAAATCTTCTTCAAATTTTAATTATTTTCAAAAGATTTAATAAGATTCTTTGCAAAAATTTAATTATTTTCAAAAAATTTTTCTCAATTCAATGATTTTCAATATCTACTGTTTTAATAAATTTTTTTTAAGAATTCAATTATTAAAAAAAAAATGTTGATAAAATTCTAAGCAAACTTTGCAATAATTCAATTATTTTCATAAATAATAACATTCTTTACAAAAATTTAATTATTTTCATGAATAATAAGGTTCATCATAGAATTTAAATTACTTTTTGTAACACTAACCTGTAAAATTGAATTTTTCACACAGAAAATGTGTGTAAAGTACTTCTTTTTATAGCGGTGTGTAAAGTAGGTGTGTAAAGTGTTACTTTACACACCGCTAGCAGTGTGTAAAGTGAATTCCAGTGTGTAAAGTGATTTTCAGTGCGTAAAAAGGTTACTTTACGCATTCTTGTGACTGTTTGATGAGAAACAATGAATTAATGCTTTTAATTAACAAAGGGCCATCCACATATTACGTCACACTTTAAGGGGGAGGGGGGGTCAAACAATTTGTGACACCCTGCAGAGAAAATGGCGCTAATGTATGTAATAGAGTGTGACATGGGGGACGGGGGGGTCAAAAATGTCCAGAAATAGTGTGACGTAATATGTGGATGGCCCCCAATTTACAATCACATTTTTTTATTTTAGCTTCTAGAAAACTTCATTTAACAGTTCCATACTACACCTAAAGTTACAGTAAATTGGCAATATTGCTGCAAGTATAGTTGTTTTAGTGCTGCAAAAAATTTTGTATGGCACTCGTGCGTAAATCAGATTATACTTGTGTGACTTGCAGCACTCGCCTTCGGCTCGAGCTGCAAACGTCACACTCGTATAATCAACGATTTTACGCACTTGTATCATAAATAACTATTTCATACAAGTTTTTTTTTTTTTTTTTTTTTTTTTTTGCTTAGGGACTTTTGGGAAATCTGCCTACAGATACCTTGGATTCCGCACTCCAAGGTTATGTGGGGTTGGTACAATGAAACAAAAGGAAATATTAAAAAAAAAAGATAAATACATAAATGTTATAATAAATTTAATAAACTGGCGACCTACTACCAGCCCGACCCACTAAAACCCGTAACCCTTCTTCTGGAGCCCTTTACCCTCCCTCGGAACTGTCGCAAGACTTTAGCCTTCGAGGGTGGCGCTCCAACTCTGTCGCTAATGCGACCTTCTCCCTTTCTCTGCGGTCCTCCTGCGTCCGTAGTTAAAAAAATGATTAAAACTATTACAAAGTCCAAGCGGAATTCACAGCACAAAAATAATAAAAAAAAACAAATATTTTAAGAAGTGTAAAAAGTCAAAAGACAAAATTGTAAACGGATATAAAAAAGAAAAGAAAAAAAAAGTAAACACGTATATAATGTTGAAAAGATAAAACTGTTTAAAGACGAATAAAAAACACAAAACAAATTAAACAAAAAAAAATGTATAAGGACAAATAAATCACAAAATAAATTAATAAAAAACAAACAAACAAATTAAAAGCTGTTTAAATCACGCTTTTTGGCTCCTTTTAATACTTCTTATTTGCTTTTAGTTCTTGCGAGAGTCTTCTTCGCCTCCTCAAGGGCCGTCCTGAAGACTCCGCATCCTCCGCTGCCTGCAATATGGGTGGTTGACACCTTATTGCCAATCTTTTCCTTGCACAAAAAGCAACTTGAGTTGTTTTTACAGTTGGAGAACCTGTGACCGGCCTCACCGCACTTAAAGCACGCAGCCGATCTGTCCTCCTTCTGGCATTTGGCTCCATAATGGCCGTATCCCAGGCATCGATGACACCGGACGACCATTACTCTTCTTTTGATTGGGCAACACATAAAACCAATTTTTACGTGTCCCAATTTCTCCAGCCTGTTCGCCTCTTCCAGGTTGGTGACTACAACCGCGAGCTTCATCCCTCGGCGGTTGGGTCCTAAGACCGTCACTCTCCTGTTTACTGGCTTACCCATTGCTTCAGACAACACTTGTTGCACCTCAGCTTCTTGGGTAAGGCAATCCAAATCACGGATCTCGAGTGTAACTCTTCGATCCAATGACTGCACCTTACCCATGCTTCCAACCGCCTTGGTGACCTCAGCGGTGAAAGCGTCCTTATCGGAGTCTCCTCTGAACTTAATCAGAAGGTCCCCCTTGTTTGTAGCTTTTGCTGCTACTATTCTCGTATGACTGTCCTCTGGGTTGACCTCTTTGCGAAGCTTACCCAGAACGTCAGCATACGTCAATCCTTCACCGACTCGGATTAGAACTGTGGATCTTTTTGACCCAATTCTTTCCAATTGAGGAATCTTTGAATCTGGTACTTCCGTTTCCATTGGAGGAGCTTCCTCCTTCTTCCTCTTATCGGTTTTGGTTCGAGTCTCTTCTGGACTGTCACCCTCTCTCTTCCGTTTCTGAGCATCTCTTAAGACGCTTTTGAGATTACGCCTATAGAAACGCTCTCTCTCTTTCTTACGGTCCTTGCGGTTGCATTCCGCACCGCTCAGAACGCATGCCAAATCGAAGTCCGACTCATCGGCCGCGGCATGCTTTGCCCTTGCCTCCTTTAGCAGGACGTCGATGACCTTGAGTCCATCCTTTACCGTCCTATTGACGGTCTTCTGAATGTCGCAAGATTTTATCATCTTTGCGACCTCCAACTCCATTTTTTCGAGACAAGTCGCCTCCTCCTTTCTGAGCCGCAAGCATGTCTCGCGAGTCTCTTCTATCGCCTCGTCGTCTACTTCTGAGTGGATAGCGCTATGAACGGTTTTTCCGCTACTGCAGCTTGACACACTTAGAAGGCTCGACGTGCTTCCTTTTCTCGTTTTATTATTTTCCACGATGTTCTGTGGATCTACCCTTTCCACGATCACTCGTGGCACTGCAAGAAATTGTGCGCCCCCACAATCCGCGCGCACTTGAGCATCGGTCCTGGGACCGATGGTGAGATTTCCCGTTTCCGGCCTGCTCACATGGGGTACCTTCTCAGAATTTTTTGAATTCATTTTTCTTGCTGTTTGGTTGTCCTTTAGTTGAAAGCCCCGCCACCACGACAAGGTCTACCGAACATATCCATGATGTCAATCATGTCTGGCAGTGGATATGCATCCACTTCTCCCAGCACATCGAAGACATCGATGATGTTCGGCAGTGGACAACCAGCGGCGGAGATTTCATACAAGTTTAGTTGAATTCCTCGAAAAATTTAATTATGCTTGAAAATTTTATTAAAATTTCTCGAAAAAATTCAAAGGCCGTAGCAGTATAAGCATGTAAAAAGTGCCCCCTCTTGGATTGGGTCCATATTTAGGGAATAATTTTGACCTATTATGAGACTTATTTTCACCAAGTTTCAACTCGAAAAAAAATTTTGCTTTTGAGTTATACAATTTTTTTGAAAAATTCAAAAAAATTCAAAAATTTTTTTTCCCTCTAAAATGGCTGAACCGATTTTCATGAAACAATTTTTTTTGTACAATACAATATAAACAGTTGATAAAAAAAAATTGTCGACCAAATTCAAACAAAGAAAGTCAGTAAAAAGTCAGTAAAAAAAAATTTTTTTTTAAATTTTTTTAAAAAAAACATTTTTTTTTATTGAAATTTTTTTTGCACCACCGCCATTTTTTTTACATAAGATAATAGTCATTTCAAAAGTAACATATATTTTTTGTAACATGATTGAAAGGGTACTTCATACTTTAAAAAATAAAAAACCAATTTTTGGCCCCTAAATAGTACATATAAACGAGGGGCCAAAATTTTTTTAAATAATATTAAAAATTAATTAATACTTAAATTAAATTTCTAAAGAGTTAATAATATATGCCTGTTTATTGTAAATATTTATTTTTTAGTCAACTTTTCAAAAAAATTTACAAAAAAATAAATTTTTTTTTGAAGTTTTTTCAACTTTGGCATATTTTTTAAAAATTGTAGAAAAAATTTGAAATTCACTTAGATTTAAGTTTTATCTTTAACTTAAGACCAAAAGAGTTTAAAAATCTTATTCGGTTCGTGAGATCCCAATATACATAATTATATAGAAAATATCTACTGCTTTGATTCAAAAATAATATTTGTTTGAATAATTGTGTTTAATTCAAATATATTTTTTGTTTTGGTAAAAAAAAATATATTTAAAAATGTTATGTTTAATCTAAACTTAAATGTTGATTAGAAATAATTTAAAATCAACCATAAATTATGTTTGAATTGAATATATTATTTCTATAACTAAACCAAAAAATATGTTTGAATTAAACTTAAATTTGTTTGACTGTACAGCAAAGATATTTTAAGTTTGATTTAAACAACATTCTTTTGAATCAAATAAATCGTTTTCTCAGTGTATTTACAAAAAAATTGTGTTTTAAAGATTGATATGTTTTTGGGCCGTGCGCGTGCAGCCGTACCGGTAATTCCCAACGGTACACAGTGTACGTCCATTTACTTTTTTAATAAAAATCTTGTACATACTAAAAAATCAATATTTACAATAAACAGGCATATATTATTAACTCTTTAGAAATTTAATTTAAGTATTAATTAATTTTTAATATTATTTAAAAAAATTTTGGCCCCTCGTTTATATGTACTATTTAGGGGCCAAAAATTGGTTTTTTATTTTTTAAAGTATGAAGTACCCTTTCAATCATGTTACAAAAAATATATGTTACTTTTGAAATGACTATTATCTTATGTAAAAAAAATGGCGGTGGTGCAAAAAAAATTTCAATAAAAAAAAATGTTTTTTTTAAAAAAATTTTAAAAAAAATTTTTTTTTACTGACTTTTTACTGACTTTCTTTGTTTGAATTTGGTCGACAATTTTTTTTTATCAACTGTTTATATTGTATTGTACAAAAAAAATTGTTTCATGAAAATCGGTTCAGCCATTTTAGAGGGAAAAAAAATTTTTGAATTTTTTTGAATTTTTCAAAAAAATTGTATAACTCAAAAGCAAAATTTTTTTTCGAGTTGAAACTTGGTGAAAATAAGTCTCATAATAGGTCAAAATTATTCCCTAAATATGGACCCAATCCAAGAGGGGGCACTTTTTACATGCTTATACTGCTACGGCCTTTGTTGATTAAATTTTTTATGATATGTAATTTAGTTTAGAGAAACATTCATTTATTCAATACATTATTTATTTTAATATTTAAATAATTGAATGCTCGTAGAATTTTCAATTAAAAATTGATTTAAAAATGAATATTAATTAAAATTTTAGATAATAATTGAATATTAAAAGCATTATACATGAATTTTTAAAAATAAATAATTGATAATTGAAATCTTTCAAAGAATTTACTTGAAATTGTATTAAAAATAATTGAAATCCTGAGAAGATTGTTATTAATTTATGAAGGTAATTGAATTCTTCCAATTAATTTTTTAAAATGTTTTTTTTAAATAATTGAAATAATGTAAAGAATCTTTTTTCGTTTTTTTTAATAAATAAACGATTCAAAACAATAGAAGTAAGTGTTAAAACTAAATTAATTAATTTTTTTATTTAATTTTTTTTTCGAAAATAAAATTTCAAAAAAATATGAAGTGGCGTAACATTTTCTTTGTTGCACGGTCCGCGTTTTCATGAATTTAATCTATATGAAAGTTATCTCTCAATTTTTCATATTAACTAGTTTTTTTCTTTGTATTCTCTAAAATTGTGAAATCAATGGTGTTTTTTGCAAAGTATGTGTAATTTGCAAGTGGAAAATTTTTTAGGGATAATACTTAAATTACGTTAGCTTTTTTAGCCATTTTATAGCAATCCACCCCTCCAAGCGTGTAACAAACTTTTACATACATTAGCGCCATTTTGACGATGACTCGTCAAATGAGTGTTTCACCCAGTTTTCTCTTTTAATCTTTTTTTAAAAATAAATAAACAATTAAAAAAAATTAGAAAGTAATTGCTAAAAATAAATAAATATTCAAAAATAAAAATAAAATATCAATATTTAAACAAAGAAAATATAAATTTATTTTAAAAAAAAATTATTTCACACGTGTTAATCTCCGTTTTTATTGAATTATTTTTAAATCTTGTATTCTGTCTATTATTATTGTGATTCGCGCGATAATTGTTAAACACATTTTTGGAATAAAGTAACGCCATTAGGGTTATTTCGACGAGGATATGTCGAACCAATAGAGTAGCGATGGTTGCGCGATGGGCATGATTCCGGAACAAGGAACAAAGGTTTATTTTTCTTTTTTTCCTATCCGAAAATAAAAACTGTTTCTTTTTCTAAAAAAAAAACTAAAAATTTGTTTATTCTTCTGAAAGATGGCAAAAAAAATTTTTTTATTTAAAGAAAATATCAAAAATTATTTTTAATTTGTTGTAAAAATAAAATAATATTTTTTTTTATAAAGAAAATAACAAAAATTATTTCTATTTTTCTAAAAAAAATAAAGTGAAGTGTAATTTTTTCTTTGTTCTATATCTATAAAAAAGTTTTCTCAATTGTTAATTTTGACTAGTGCGGTTTTTTCTTCGAATTTTTTAAAATTGTGAAATCAAGGGTGTTTTTTGGAAAGTGTGTGTAATTTTTAAGTGGAAAATTTTTGTGGGGATAATACGTAAATTACGTTAGCTTTTTTAACCATTTTAGAGCAACCTCCCCCCAAAGCGTCTAACAAACTTTTACATACATTATCGCCATTTTGACGATGACTCGTCAAATAAAGTGTTTCATCAAATTTTCTCTTAAATCTTCTTTTTACAAATAAATAAACGATTAAAAAAATTAAAAGTTATTATCAGGAAAAAGTAATTATAAATTTATTTGAAAAGGAAAAAATTATTTCACAGATATTACACTGGAAACTCCGAAGAGAGGTATTCCGAAGAACGAAATAAATAGGCGAGAGGCACGGTAATCAGACAGAGGTAGAAAAATGGGCGGGTTTAGACACTGAAATCTACAAGCAAGAGCGTAAAGTTAAAGTGGTGCGTGATGTTCGTGCCCCGTGTGCGTTACGCTTTGGAAAATATTGAAAGGCACAAAAATACGCGTACGGCCCTGCGTGTTTATAGAATCTAACCTCTCCCGGCCGTTCAAGGACTAACTTCCAAGATCGGGATAAGACTCTAGCCGTTTGCTCTTCGGAGTTTCCAGCGTTATCTCAGTTTTCATTGAATTAATTTTGAGACGCATTCCTATTCTCTAAAGTAAATTTGTTCGATCTTCAATTAAACAGAATTTTAGGTGGTAGAAATGTCCCTTATCCGTATTTTTATTTATCATAGTTATTAAGAGTCTTACAGCGTAGATAATAAAAATATATAATAAAGCAATTAGAATTTAGACAAATTTGCAACCATATTAATTTGTCAATAGTAGAACTTTTGTTTAACAGAATTTTATATTTCAGAATTCTATTTTATTCGAAACTTCGATTTTGCAAATTTTTATTTACGAGAATTTTCATTTAAAAGAATTTTCAAAATACAAAATTTACCCGTAATCGAATTTTCATTATACAGAATTTACATTAGGACAAATTTTAATTTCACGAAATTTTTTATTTACTACAATATTTATTAAATAGAAGTCATTTAAACAATTTTTTAATTGACAGAAAAATCATTAGAATGGATTTTTTCTTAGTCGAATTTTTATTTCTTAAAATATTAATTAACATAATATCGATTTGAGCAACTTTTTATATATGACAGAAATCTTACATAACCAAAATTGATTTAGACAGAACTTGTGATTAGTAAAATTTATCGTTTGTCAGAACGCTCATATGCTAGAAATTTTATTTTATAGAATTTATGTAATTTTATTTTAAGAATCATGTATTAAAACACAACCATAACCTATTGATATGTTTTTGTTTTCTCACTTGCTCATATTTTACGATATAAAAAGAGAGGGCAATATGCGCATGTACTGCGCATGCGCGCGGAGCATAAGTTTCGTCATTCTGCGAGTATAGTTCCCCTACAGAAAAAGGTTTCAATTTTGAGAGACTTCACACACTCAGTTCAGTCTCCTTAGTCTTACTCCCTGGCAGAAATTTAATTTGCCCAAAAATTCTCCATTAGTTAGAGAAAGACAACACATCTATCTAATGGAGTTTTGTCGGACAAATTATATTTCTGTGAACTAAACTTTCGTTAGCTTGAGATGTCGGCATAGTAGAAATTCGAGTATTTTACAATTCTGTCATATTTAAATTCTATAAAATAAAATTTCTAGCATATGAACATTCTGACAAACGAAAATTTCAATAATTAGAAATTCTGTCTAAATGAATTTCGATTATGTGAGATTTTTGTCATATGAAAAGTTGCTCAAATCGATTTTATATCAATTAATATTTTGAGAAATAAAAAGTCGACTAAGAAAAAATTCATTCTAATGATTCTTCTGTCAAGTAAAAAATTGTTTAAATGACTTCTGTTTAATAAACATTGTAGTAAATAAAAAATTTCGTGAAATTAAAATTTGTCCTAATGTAAATTCTGTATAATGAAAATTCGATTACGGATAAATTTTGTATTTTGAAAATACTTTTAAATTAAAATTCTTGTAAATAAAAAATTGCAAAATCGAAGTTTCAAATAAAATAGAATTCTGAAATATAAAATTTTTTTAAACAAAAGTTCTACTATTGACAAATTAATATTGTTGCAAATTTGTTTAAATTCTAATTCCTGTATTATATATTTTTATTATCTACGCTGTAAGACTCTTAATAACTATGATAAATAAAAAAACGGATAATGGACATTTCTACCACCTAAAATTCTGTTTACATTGAAGTTCGAACAAATTTACTTTAGAGAATAGGAATGCGTCTCTTAATTTTCAATCTTGTATTCTGTCTATTTTTGGCTATCTTGGATATTAATTTATTAAACTTTTTTTTCAAAAATAATATTAAAAAAAAATTTGTGAAGTGAAGTGTAATATTTTTTTGTTGCACGGTCCGCGTTCTCATGAATTTAATCTATACAAAAATTTTCTCTCAATTTTTCATTTTAACTAGTGCGTTTTTTTTTCTTCAAATTATCTAAAATTGTGAAATTAATTTTTTTTTACAAAATTTATAATATTTACTATTATGTATTTTGGATATACTAATCTATTTTCCTTTTTTTGGACGAGGAATACCTACAATTGTGATTCTTGTGACCCGAAATAATATTCACGTGAGTGACTTGTAAGATTATCAGTGAAGAGGCGGAGACTATCATTTTTATTGTGATTCGCGCGATAATTGTCAAAGATATCTGGGATAAAGTAACTGCATTAGTGTTATTTCGACGAGATAATGTCGAACCAATAGAGCAGCGATGGTTGCGCGATGGGCATGATTCCGGAACAAGGAACAAGGTATATTTCTCTTGTTGTTCCTATCCGAAAATAAAAAATGTTTTTTTTTTCTATAAAAGAAAATTAAAAATTTGTTTATTCTTCTAAAAGATGAAAAAAAAATTTTTTATTTAAAAAAAATAACAAAAATTATTTCAATTTGTGACGCTATCTAAATAAAGAGACCTTAGAAGGAAATCATTTTAAGGTTATGTTAGTGTTACTTTTTTGGTGATTAAAAGTTTTTTTTTACTTATTGCAAATTAAAATCCGTGTTTATTAAATATTTCAGTTGGAATAAAGACTTTAATATAAATTATTTATATTGATGACAGTTGATCCCTTTTTTGTATTTTTATTTCAAAAATTAAAACCATAACCTATAATTTTTTGCTTCTAAAGAGCTCTAAAATTTTTGAATCAATGGTGTTTTTTGCAAAGTGCATGTAATTTGTTTGTAAAAAATATAAAAAATTTCTTTACGTCAAGTGGTAATCACACATATGGGAATACTCATAACCAAAATTATCTATCAAAAATTAATTATTATAGGCAAAAAAGGACGACACTTTCTGTTCACGGAATACCAAATTATTATGTATATACGTATATAATGTATACATATATACATATTATGTTTTTATATTTATTTATTATTGATGTACTAATCTGTTTTCCTTTTTATAGGTCAAGAATTATCTACACTTGTGATTCTTGTGACCCGTAAGAATATTCACGTGAGTGAAAATTTTCTATTTTCTTTTTTTTCAAAAAATATTTCTATTTTTCTAAAAGAAAATTTAAAAAAATGTTTTTATTTTTCTACGCAAGAATAAATAAAAATGTCTATTCAAAAAAACAAATAAAAATTATTTTTTTGAGTTTATTTTTATCTTTCTAAACTTTTTGTTTGTTTCTAATTTTTTTATATTTTATTAATTTTTGAAATTTTGTTACATTTTTTTAATTTATCAAGGAACAAAGATTTATTTCTCTTTTTTTTCTATCCGAAAATTAAAAATTTGTTTATTTTTCTGAAAGATGACAAAAAAATTTTTTTAATAAAAGAAAATAACAAAAATTATTTTTATTTGTTGTAAAAATAAAATGAAATTGTTTTTGTTTTTTTCTTCTTTTTATAAAGGAAATAACAAAAATGATTTCTATTTTCCTAAAATAAAATTTCAAAAAAAAAATTTGTGAAGTGAAGTGTAATATTTTCTTTTTTGCACGGTCCGCGTTCTCATAAATTTAAACAATACGAAAATTTTTTCTGTTTTTTATTTTAACTAGTGGTTTTTTTCTTTGAATTCTTTAAAATTTGTGAAATCAAGAGTTTTTTTTTTAGATTATAACATTTATTATTATATATTTTTGATTTACTAATCTGTTTTCCTTTGTTAAGGGTACGAAATATCTACAATTTTGATTCTTGTGACCGGAAAGAATATTCAAGTGACTCGGGAGATTATCAGTGAAGAGGCGGAGACTATCATTTTTATCGTGATTCGCGCGATAATTGTCAAAGACATTGTGGATAACGTAACGACATTATGGTTATTTCGACGAGGATATGTCAAACCAATAGAGCAGCGATGGTAGCACGATAGACATGAGTCCGGAACAAGGAACAAGGTTTATTTCTCTTTTTTTTCTATCCGAAAATAAAAAAAGTTTCTTATTCTGGAAAAAAATTAAAAATTTCTTTATTCTTCTAAAAAATGACAAAACAAAATCAATGGTGTCTTTTGCAAAGTGTGTGTAATTTGTAGGTCGGAAATTTTTTTTTTTACTTAGTGATAATACTTAAATAACGTTGGCTTTTTTTGCCATTTTAACCCTCTGCTGATGCTAACTTATCCCCACTCTATTGCCAAAGAACGTAAATCCCATAGTCCCCACCAGACGTCCAGAATGACGATTTTTGACGATAACGGTCGTTAGCATCAGCAGAGAGTTAAAGCAACCTCCACGCCCCAAGCGTGTAACAAACTTTTACATACATTAGCGCCATTTTGACGATGACTCGTCAAATAAGTGTTTCATCCAGTTTTCTCTTTAATCTTTTGTTTAGAAATAAATAAACAATTAAAAAAAATGAAAAGTATTTGCTAGAAATAAATATTCAAGAAAAAAGAAATTCTCAATATTTATACAAAGAGAATATAAATTTATTTGAAAAGCAAAAAATTATTCCACACGTGTTAATCTCCGTTTTCTTTGAATTAATTTTAAATCTTGTCTTCTGTCTATTTTTTTTGAGCTATCTTGGATATTAATTTATTGAACTTTTTTTTCTAAAATAAAATTTCAAAAAAAAATGTGAAGTGAAATGTAATATTTTCTTTATTACACGTTTCACATTCTCATGAATTTAATCAATACGAAAGTTTTCTCTCAATTTTTCATATTAACTTGTATTTTTTTTATTTGTTTTCTCTAATATTTTTAAATCAATGGTGTTTTTTTGCAAAGTGTGTAATTTGTATGTAAAAAATTTATTTTTTTAATTATTATTACTTAAGGTTAATCTTAAATCACTTTGGCTTTTTTTGCCATTTTTTTACTGCTGTTTTCTATTAAAAAATGACTTTCTTTAATTGTAATACATTATAATAATCGTAAGTTTCCTTTCCGTTAGCAAATTATCTGCATTCATTTGTTTGTTTTGAAAATTTAATTTTGTGGGTTAAGTATTGGCATTTTTTATATATTTTTTAATGTCAAACTTTTTAATGTGGAAAATACTTTACTTATTAAATTGTCTCGACTCTTTGGTAAAAAATCTAAAATTATCGGAAATTATCAAAAATTCAAAAATCCGAATTTCTTAAAATTCAACATTTTTTCTTCTCTTTTATGGGATTTAGCTTCATTATTTTTGTGCTTTTGGAAAATACTTTACTTATTAAATTGTCTCGAATCTTTGGTAAAAAATCTAAAATTATCCAAAATTATCAAAAATTCAATAATCCGAATTTCTTAAAATTTAACATTTTTTCTTCTTTTTTATGGGATTTAGCTTCATTATTTTTGTGCTTTTAGAAAATATTTTACTTATTAAATTGTCTCGAATCATTGGTAAAAAATCTAAAAATATAAAAAATTCGAAAAATTTCAAAAATCCGTTTTTCTTAAAATTCAACATTTTTTCTTCTCTTTTATGGGATTAAGCTTCATTATTTTTGTGCTTTTGGAAAATACTTTACTTATTAAATTGTCTCGACTCTTTGGTAAAAAATCAAAAATTATTAAAAATTTAAAAAAATCCGAAAAATCGAATTGCTTAAAATTCAACATTTTTTTTTGTCTTTTATGCCATTTAGCTTTATTGTTATTTGAATTTTTATTCAAGAAAAAAAATTGAAAACTGAAAAAATTTAGAAACTCTTAAAAATTCCAGGCCTTTTCCATGATTTCCCTGATTTCCAGAAGCCTTTTAAAAATTCCATACCATTTTCATGATTTTCCAGATTCTGTAGGAACCCTGCTTTTCTTCTAAATTATCGAATTCAGTGATTTCTGTGGTGAATTTGGTTAAGTTGTAAAATGATTAATTTCTATTTGAATTTGTTTTTTTTTTGAATGCAGAAAATCTGATGTTAATTTAATTCTTTTTTCGTTATGCACGGCAAAAAATATTTAGCTGGATGAACTACAGATTTCACTTTAGTAGCGAAATTTTTCAGTGCTTCAATTAATACTTTCGTTATTCTAGAGAAACTTATCGCTATTTCAAGTAAAACTTTTTTCATTGTGTAATAATTATTATTTCTTTGAAAAGTATTTAATTTAAAATGGCTTTATAAAATAAGCAATGCAAAAGATGACCCAGATACTAATTGTAATTGTTCTAGCCATAGTTTAAGTCTAGTAATGTAAATTCTATTTAAATTGAGACCATTGAGTGAAATTATTTGAATTTTAGTTAGTTAAATCTCTTTGTTAGGTTATAATAATTATTCTTAAAAACTTAATTTCAATTCCTCGACAAAAATAAATTATTTAAAATGTTTTTTTTTAAATTCTATGGAAGATTTGAATAATTATTTTCAAAAATTTAATAAAATTGTTCGAATGAAATTAATTGTTTAAAATACAATTTTAATTAAATTTTTTTGAAATAATTCAACTTTTTTAAATTTTAATAACATTTTTTTCTAAGAATTCAATTATTTACACAAATAATTTTACGAAAGAATTCAATTATTAAAGATAAATAAAAAATTACTCCCGAAAATTCAATTATTTTGAGGTATTTTAATAAATTTTTTTTCAAAATTCAATTATTTTCATAAATAACAATATTCATCACAATAATTCAATTATTTTAAAAAATAATAAATTTCTTCTTGAAAATTCCATTATTTTAAAAAATTGTAGTAAATTGTTTGCAAGAATTCAATTATTTTCATAAATAATAAAATGTTTTTTAGGAATTTAATTATTTTCAACAAAATTTAATCAAATAAATTTGTCCTAAAAACATTGAAAATTTTTAAGGTCCTGAAAACATTCTAAGTTAAAAAAATTTAATAAAAGTTCCCACAGACATTCAATTATTGACAAATTTTTTAATAGAATTCTTTGTAAAATTTAATTATCTTTAAAAACTTTTCGCAACAATGATTTTCAATGTCTACTATTTTCATAAAATTTCCAAATAGAATTCAATTATTTAAAAAATGGTTTGTAAAAATTCAATTCTTTTCATGAATAATAAAAATTTTCATCAATTCATTTATTTAAATTATTAAATTAGAATTTGCATAAAATTATTCGAAAGAAATGAATTATTTCAAATTTTTTATAAAATTCTTCGCAAGAATTAAATTATTTTAAATTCTTTCATGAATAATAAAATTCGTAGCAGAAATTCAATTTATTAGCAGGATAAGAAAAAAGTAAATATTTTTTATAAAAATTAGGAAAAAGTCAGGAAAATAAAAAATATGGAATGGAAATTTTGTCATTTTTGTGAAGTGAATAAAACGAGTTTTTTTCGTTTTTTTGACATTAAAAAAAATGAAAATAACCCACAAAATTTAATTTTAAAAACAAACAAATAAATGCAGATAATTTGCTAACGGAAAGGAAACTTACGATTATTATAATGTATATTTATATTTATTTATTATTAGTTATTATTCATGAACTACTGTTTTCCTTTTCACAGGTTAAGAAATATATACAATTGTGATTCTTGTGACCCGAAAGAATATTAACGTGAGTTAATTTAATTTTAACGTGAGTGATTCGAGAGATTATCAATGAGGAGGCGGAAACTATCATCACCATTATCCGAAAATTAAAAATTTGTTTATTGTTGTTTCTTCTGAAAAAAGATAACAATTTTTTTTTCTTTTTATAGATAATAAACAAAATTAATTCTATTTTTCTACAAGTATAAAACAAAATAAATAAAAATTATTTTTTTGAGTTTATTTTTATCTTTTTAAAGTATTCGTTTGTTTCTAATTTTTTTCTTTTTAATTAATTTTTGAAATTTCGTTCAATTTTTTAAATGAAAAAATTCAATTCTATTGTAATTTTTCCCTTTAATAAACTGAATTTTTTTAGAGTGCCAGTGTCGCCAGTAAAGGAGTTTTGAAACCCCGTGAAGAGAGTGGCGAACGTGGTTCGGGTGGTTCAACACCTCCAGAAACAACCACTCCACCTGATGGTAATTAACTTTCATAATTCTGGAAAATAAAGAACATAAAAAACAATATCGATATTTTGTGCTTTTTCAATTTTTTTTTTTGTTTTTGATGGGCTATTATTAATTAACCAGAAAATGTTTCAATTGCGAATCGTGATATTCAATTTTTCATTATTATACATATCACGATTTTTTCCAATTTTCAATTTCTTAATTATTTCATAATCGAAATTTAAAAAATTTTCTTATTAAGTACATAATTAATTATTATTCTTTATATTCAGAAATTTTAATATAATTTATTCTTCGTAAGAATCCAATTATTTTAATAAATATTAGCAATCATTTGAAAAAATTTAATTATTTTTATAAATTATATACATAGTAAATTTTTTTTTGCAAAAATTTTATTATTTTCAAGAAAATTTTGAAAATAACTTCTTTAAAGCCGACATATAGGCCTTATGGGCCCTACTCCTTTTCAAAAAACTAAATATCACATAAACAATAATTTCTAAAAGTAGACACTTTTTAAAAATTTAATCCGTAACAAATGGTGGAATATTCCTATTGATATATTGAAATAATTTTCTGTATCTTAAAATTGAAAAATTTACAAAATGGTGCACACAGGAAAAGAAATTTAATATACAAAGGCATAGCAACTATCAGCAGAGAGATTCACGCGATAATTGTTCAAGACATCTGAAATAAAGTAACGGCCTTAACGTTATTACAACGATAATATGTCGGTACAAGAGAGAAGCGATGGTTACGCCATGGGCCCGGAGTAAGGAACAAGGAACACAGGTGAATTTCTTTTTTTTTATATACGAAAATAAAAAATGTCTATTTTTTGTAAAATAAAATAAAAATTTATTTTTTTTTATTTTTATTATTTTTAAGTAAAATTTAAAACCAAATTTTTTAAGTGAAGTGCAATATTTTCTTTGTTGCACTCTTCACATTCTTATGAATTTAATATATATGTTACCGGCAAAACCCGAAGTCCAAGCAAAACCCGAATTGCCTAGACAATTCGGGTTTTGCCTATGATTTCAGGTAATACCCGAATTTCCTAGAGATTTATAGGCCAAACCCGAATTGCCTAGGCAATTCGGGTTTTGCCAAGGCCGTTTTAGGCAAATTGAAAATCAAACTACACTCTAAATCTGAATCAGTGAAAATTTCACTGATTTCAATTCAGTGGCCCAGTTTTCTTTGATAAATCAGTGGAATTTCACTGACTGTGAAATCCTACTGATGAATTAAAGAAAACTGGGCCACTGAATTGAAATCAGTGAAATTTTCACTGATTCAGATTTAGAGTGTAAATTGAATTAAATTAAATTTATTGCAAAAATATTACTATGACGCAATTGATCATAAGAAAATAGTCTTAGTTGAAAGAATTTCTTTTTCAATTTACCAAATGGCTTGTATTGAGTCATGCATTGATGTAAACAAATAGTAAACGAACTGTTCTTCATAGCTCACTATTAATTAGTGCCTCTTCTGACTTTAAATTGTACTTACCATTCGAAATGAGTAACGAAAATTTTATTCAAAAATGGAAAAGCGATTTTTATGCGGCGGTTAATTTTTTTTTAAATCAATTTTGTAACTCCTGCAACTTCTAAAATGTCAAATCTTTTCAACCTTCTGTACTTAAGGCTACTTTTTACTCCATTTAATTTTCCACTTTTCACATCCTTTAAAATCTCATCATATTTCTCTTGCACAATTATTGTATAATTTGTAGATTTATTAACCGCCGCATAAAAATCGCTTTTCCATTTTTGAGTAAAATTTTCGTTACTCATTTCAAATGGTATATACAATTTAAAGTCAGAAGAGACACTAATTAATAGTGAGCTATGAAGAACAGTTCGTTTACTATTTGTTTACGTCAATGCATGACTCAATACAAACCATTTGGTAAATTGAAAAAGAAATTCTTACAACTAAGACTATTTTCTTATAATCAATTGCGTCATAGTAATATTTTTTGCAATAAATTTAATTTAATTCAATTTAGTTTGATTTTCAATTTGCCTAAAACGGCCTTGGCAAAACCCGAATTGCCTAGGGAAATCGGGTTTTGCCTAGGCAATTCGGGTTTGGCCTATGAATCTCTAGGAAATTCGGGTATTTCCTAAAATCATAGGCAAATCTCGAATTGCCTAGGCAATTCGGGTTTTGCCTGGACTTCGGGTTTTGCCGGTAACATATACAAAAGTTTTCTCTCAATTTTCCATTTAAACTAGTTTTTTCGAATTCTCTAAAAAATTGTGTAATCAAAGGTTTTTTTCAATGTTTGTAATGTTTATTATTATGTATTTTTGATTTACTAATCTGTTTTTCTTTTTTTAGGTCACGAAATACCTACAATTGTGATTCTTGTGAACCGAATATATACAAATGTATTCTCTCAATTTTTCATTTTAACTAGTGTTTTTTTTCTTCGAAGTCTCTAAAAAATTGTGAAATCACAGATCTTTTTTACAAATTTTGTAATATTTATTATGTGTTTTTGATTTACTAATCTGTTTTCCTTTATTTAGGTCACGAAATACCCACAATTGTGATTCTTGTTAGCTGAGGGTATATTCAAGTGACTCGAGAAACTATCAAAGAGAAGTCGAAGACTATCAACAACATCATCAGTGGCAAGGCGACTATCAGCAGAGAGATTATTATCGTGATTCACGCGATAATATTTTCAAAGACATTTTTAGAATAAAGTAACGGCATTAAGGTTATTTGGACGAGGATATGTCAAACCAATAGAGAAGCGATGGTTGCGCAATGGACATCATTCCGGAACAAGGAACAAAAGTTTTTTTTTCTATCCGAAAATTAAAAATGTTTTTGTTTGCTCTTTGATAGACTATTATTAATTAACCAGAAAATGTTACAAGCGCAAAACGTGATATTCAATTCTTTATTAATATACATATCACGAAATTTTTTTTTAAATTTTAATTTCTCAATTATTTCATAATCGAAATTTAAAAAATTCTCTTATTAAGTACAAGTGATTCGAGAGATTTTCAAATTTTCTAAAATAATAAAATTTTTTTTGTAATTTTAACTATTTTTTCATTTTATGACTTTCTTTAATAGAATCGTGGAATGTGGATTTCAATCCACCGGCGCCATTTCCAGTGGAGAAAATAATTTCCATCGACTTGGACCGCAAGTTTTATGTCTAACGTTTTGGACACTGCTAATAATAATTAAAAATTCATGACATTAACCTCGGAGGAATACAACGATCTTAGCGGTTTCAAAAGAAGATTAAAATTGTCACATAAAATTTTAGACAAAGAAATTAAATGAAAGGAGAAATTACGCCAAAATTAAAAAATTTACATAATGATGCACAAAAGGAAAAAATTTTTGAAATACAAAGGCATGGCGACTATCAGCAGAGAGATTCACGCGATAATTGTTCAAGACATCTGAAAAAAAGTAACGGCATTAACGTTATTACAACGATAATATGTCGGTCCAAGAGAGAAGCGATGGTTACGCCATGGGCCCGGAGTAAGGAACAAGGAACACAGGTAAATTTCTCTTTTTTTTCTATACGAAAATAAAAAATGTCTATTTTTTGTAAAATAAAATAAAAATTTATTTTTGTTTTTTTATTTGTATTATTTTAAAATAAAATTTAAAACCAAATTCTTTAAGTGAAGTGCAATATTTTCTTTGTTGCACGCTTCACATTCTCAGGAATTTAATATATAGAAAAGTTTTCTCTCGATTGTTCATTTAAATTAGTTTTTTCAAATTCTCTAAAAAATTGTGAAATCGCAGTTTTTTTTACAAAGTTTGTAATATTTATTATATGTATTTTTGATTTACTAATCTGTTTTTCTTTTTTTAGGTCACGAAATACCTACAATTGTGATTCTTGTGAACCGAATATATACAAATGTTTTCTCTCAATTTTTCATTTTAACTAATGTTTTTTTTCTTCGAATTCTTTAAAAAATTGTGAAATTAAAGTTTTTTTACAAAGTTTGTAATATTTATTATATGTATTTTTGATTTACTAATCTGTTTTCCTTTCTTTAGGTCACGAAATACCTACAATTGTGATTCTTGTGACCCGAAAGAATATTAAAGTGACTCGGTAGATTGTCAGTAAAGAGGCGAAGACTATCATTTTTATCGTGATTCGCGCGATAATTTTTAAAGACATTTGGGCAAAAAGGTTCCATTAATTAGTGGTTTTTTTTTAATTCTCTAAAATTTGTGAAATGAGAAGTTTTTTTTAAGTTTATAAAATTTATTATTTAATATTTTTGATTTACTAATCTGTTTTTCTTTTTTTAGGTCACGAAATACTGATAATTGGAAAAGACAAGGCAGTAAATTTAAAAACTTTTTCCCTTGACTTTTACGGAGGACGTGGACGTTTAAAAGACTTCCCGTGGGAAACTGTTAGAAAATTATTTACGGATTTTCAAGAAGTAACCGATTTTGAAGTCTTTGATGCGACAAATAGAAGATCGATGTTGGCCGATAGAATGAGGCAACTTGAAATAGGCTGGAAGAATTTAATTTCATTAAACTTACAAAAAAGAAGGAATACATTTTTTAAGTGCCACATCCCAAATGATCCAAAAGATCCTACACGCAAATTGTACAGGGAAAAATTAACTCAACAATTATTTCGAGAGAATGTCCATCCGACGAATCTAAAGTTTTTCAAGACTTTTAAAAGGAAGTCCGAAGAATTTAAATTTCACAAAAATTAATATAAATCACTGGAGATTTTCATTATTTTGAAAAAATTCGAAAATACTTGATTAAACACCAAAAACCGTCATTCGATTTATTTCCAAAATCGAAAATTACAGTATTTCAGAATTTTTCCAGCGGCATAATCTTGTAAATAATGACGCGAACATTGCAAAAGATAATAATTTAAGCGAAGAAAAAAAATTAAACAAAAATTCACTTCGAGGAAAAAAATTAGAATTGGTTCGCAAGAAGTCTAAATACAAATTGTTTTAAAGTTCATTTAAGAGTTCAAAAACAAAATTGGTAAAAATTTTATATTATTTAAAGTATTACTGTTCCAGTTAAAAAAGAATTAATTTTTTTAATTGAAATTTAAGCAATTTAATTTGGAAAAATTAATTTTTTGCTATTTTTTGTTAACAGATTGACAAATGCTGAATCGAATTTCTCGAGAGATTTTCTTCCATATTTAGGGTTTTGAGGCGAAGGGCCGAAACTCTTATAGCGAGACTATGGTGTCCGTTGGTAGTTTTCCCTAGCAACAATTGCCATAGCAACCGTTGCTATGGTAATGGTTGTCATAACTATCGTTGTCATGAAAACCGTTGCTATGGTAATTGTTGCCACAGTAATTGTTGCCATGGTAATGGTTGTCATAGCAACGCTTGTTATTAAAATCATTATGTGGAGTTTATGATTGATTTAATTATTTTTTCTTTTTTATTTCAGGCCACGAATCCCTAAGATGTAGGCGCTTTGCGCCTGCTTCTCTCACTGATTTTTATATTACAATTTAAAAAAAGTTGCGTTTTTGCCTAAGTAGTTAAAAATTTATTCATCGTTAGTTACTTTTCTGCTTCAATGTTTAGATTAAATTTTGAATTTATTTTTTGACAAATTGCTGATTGCGATTCTATACTCAGGTAATTTGATATACTTTTTTAATGCGATAAAAAAATTCGAAAGAACATGAGATACTTTTTTTAATGCGAAACAAAAACTCGAGAGAACAAATGATATTCGACGACAATTGTGTAAATACTGCGAACTTAAAGAAAATAAAATTATTTTCTCGAAATGTTTCTTCCATTTTTATATTAAACTTAAAAAAATGTTATTCGTTATTCGTATGATGCGCATTTAATACGAAATCAACGCCGTCTTATATTTTTGTCGCATGTTTCGAAGAATCGAGCATTCTCAATACCGACGTATTAAATCCGCGAAAATTTGTACTGAACTGTGAAAGTTTTGCAATTTATCGAAAATGTCGATATCGATAAACAAAGTAGGAGTAGTACGCTGTGAAAATTGGCAGCCTTCAAATCTATTCGGAAAAAGAGCACAACGTAACTTTTTTCCAACGTAGTCTCCTATCAGCATTAACAACTTTTAAGAGACTCGACAATTAAATTCGACTGGGATAATCTCGATAATTTCTATGTAATTAATTTTCAGCTAAAGAAAAGTGATAAAAAGTCTCCTCACAACGGAAGCGATCTCGCAGGACAAAATTTCATTTTTAAGATTTCGTGGAATATTAAATTTGAATCGAAAAATTTAGAGATTTTTCCGTTTGCCCAATGTCGACATCGCTCTACGCCAGCTGTTGAAAATTACACAAATGCTGAACCTCCAGCTCCTTGTCTGCAGCACAACGCTACTGTTTTTTCCAACGTAGTGTCCTATCAACAGCAACAACATTCAAAAGACTCGACAATTAAATTCGACTGGGATAATCTCGACAGTTTCTATGTTGCCAGTAAGTATTCTTTATAAAATATATATTTTTTATAATTTCCAAAGAAATTCGTAATAAAAATTTTATAATTTAATATTTTAAAGATTTTTAATTTAGAGAGTTTAAAATAATTGATATTTGATGATATTTTTGATGAATTTTTTTTTATATTCTTAAAAAAATTATATTTTTTATTGTTTTAAATCTAAATTAATTTTCAGCTAAAGAAAAGTGATAAAAAGTCTCCTTACAACGGAAGTGACCTCGCAGGACCAAATTCCATTTTTAAGACTTTGTGGAATATTAGAGTTGAATGGAAAAATTTAGAGATTTTTCCCTTTGCCCAATGTGGACATCGCTTCACGCCAGCTGTTGAAAATTACACAAATGCTGAACCCCCAGCTCCTTGTCTGCAACACAACGCTACTGTTTTTTCCAACGTAGTGTCCTATCAACAGCAACAACATTCAAAAGACTCGACAATTAAATTCGACTGGGATAATCTCGACAGTTTCTATGTTGCCAGTAAGTATTCTTTATAAAATATATATTTTTTATAATTTCCAAAGAAATTCGTAATAAAAATTTTATAATTTAATATTTTAAAGATTTTTAATTTAGAGAGTTTAAAATAATTGATATTTGATGATGTTTTTGATGAATTTTTTTTATATTCTTAAAAAAATTATATTTTCTATTGTTTTAAATCTAAATTAATTTTAAATTAATTTTCAGCTAAAGAAAAGTGATAAAAAGTCTTCTCACAACGGAAGCGACCTCACAGGACCAAATTCCATTTTTAAGACCTCGTGGAATATTATAGTTGAATCGAAAAAGTTAGAGATTTTTCCCTTTGCCCAATGTCGACATCGCTCTACGCCAGCTGTTGAAAATGACAGAAATTCTGAACCTCCAGCTCCTTGTCTGCAGCATAACTGTTTTTCAACGTTGTCTCTTATCAGCATCAACAAATTTCAAGAGGCTCGACAATTCAATTCGACTGGGATAATCTCGATAATTTGTATGATGCTGGTTAGTATTCTTTATAAATTATATTTTTTTTGTATAATTTCTAAGAAATACGTAATTGAAATTTACTTATTGCGATTCAAAACTCATTTAATTTGCTACACTTTTTTAATGCGAAACAAAAACTCGCGAGAACAGATGATAATTGACCACAATTGTTTATATACTGCGAACTTGAAAAAAAGAAAATTTTCTTTTCGATATATTTCTTCCATTCTTATAAATCCATTAAAAAAAGATTTTGATTACCTAAATAGTTAAAAATTTATTTATCGTTAGTTACTTCTTTGCTTCAATGTTTAGATTAAATTTTGAATTTATTTTCTGACAAGTTGCTGATTGCGATTCTATATTCAGGTAATTAGATATATTTTTTTAATGCGATAAAAAAACTCGAAAGAACATGAGATTCGGCGGAAATTGTATAAATACTGTGATCTTGAAAAGAATAGAAAATTACTTTCTCGAGAGATGTCTTTAAGTTTCATAGTACGATTAAAATAAAAGGTTGCGTTTACCTAATTAGTTAAAAAAAATTATTTATCGTGAGTTACTTTTTTTAACGACGACAATTGTGTAAATACTGCGAACTTGAAAAAAAGAAAATTACTTTCTCGAGAGATTTCTTTAATTTTCATATTACGATTAAAATAAAAGGTTGCGTTTACCTAATTAGTTAAAAAATTATTTATCGTGAGTTACTTTTTTAACGACGACAATTGTGTAAATACTGCGAACTTGAAAAAAAGAAAATTACTTTCTCGAGAGATTTCTTTAATTTTCATATTACGATTAAAATAAAAGGTTGCGTTTACCTAATTAGTTAAAAAATTATTTATCGTGAGTTACTTTTTTAACGACGACAATTGTGTAAATACTGCGAACTTGAAAAAAAGAAAATTACTTTCTCGAGAGATTTCTTTAATTTTCATATTACGATTAAAAAAAATTGCGATTTTCTAAATAGTTAAAAATTTATTTATCGTTAATTACTTTTCTGCTTCAATGTTTAGATTAAATTTTGAATTTATTTTCTGATAAGTTGCATCTTGCGATTCTATACTGAGGTAATTTGATATACTTTTTTTAATGCGATAAAAAAACTCGAAAGAACATGAGATTCGGGGGCAATTGTATAAATACTGCGATCTTGAAAAGAAAAGAAAATTACTTTCTCGAGAGATGTCTTTAATTTTCTATGACGATTAAAATAAAAGGTTGCATTTACCTAATTAGTTAAAAAATTATTTATCGCGAGTTACTTTTTTAAATTACTTTCTCGAGAGATTTCTTTAATTTTCATATTACGATTAAAAAAATGGTTGCGTTTACCTAACTCGTTAAAAATTTATGAATCGTGAGTTACTTTCCTGCTTCAATGTTCAGATTAAATTTTGAATTTGTTTTCTTACAAGTTGCATCCTGCGATTCTAGATTTATGTAAGTTGATATACTTTTTTTAATACGATAAAAAAAACTCAAAAAACGGATGAGATTCGACGACAATAATTTATATATACTGCGAACTTGAAAAAAATTACTTTCTCGAAAAGTTTCTTTAAATTTTCATATTACAATTTGTTTATTGCGATTATAAACTCATCTAACTTTCCTATACTTTTTTTACTTTTCTCTTTTAATTGTTTAATAAATTTTTTAATTCTTGGAAATATTGTGTAAAAATTATTTGTTTCCTTAACTTTATATTTATATTAGTATATAATACGCAAATTATGCTTGTTTATATTTTTGACTTTATTGATTAATTAATTTGATGATAACGTGTCAAAAATTTTACAAACATTATTTTTTAAGCAATAAATTCGCCTGAAAAATGAAATGTATCGGCAGCCACAGTTGGTGACTAATTCGAATCACGAAAGTGCTTCCATAAATTTTTTCACGTCCCTTTGTTCTCCACTCAATCAATCTAGGTATCTATGGAAAAAAAGTTTATTATCAAAAAATTCTTTTTCGCTTCAAATTTTTATTTTTAATATCACGGGCAGCAGAACCTCCTTTTCACAATCTGTAAGATGATCGAAATATTTATTCCAACTACCTCACACTTGATTGTTACAACAGGTTTGCCACGCAACCTGGAAACCTGTAAATGTCAGGGAATTTTTATAAACCTTGAAGAAACCATGGAAAAGTCAGGGAATTTTGATTGGAATCCTGGAAAATTATTGTTTTCTAAAGTTATTGTACTTATTCTTGAAATGTAATTTTTCTTTAATTCAAATTTCTTAATTCAATTTTAAAAGAGTAAAAAAGCCTTTACAATTCTTCTTCGCAATAATTCAATTATATTTTCATAAATAATCAAAAAATTTATAGATTTACAATTATTTTCATAAATAATAAAACTCATCGCAAAATTTTAATTAATTTTAATACAATTTTAATGGAATTTCTCGAAGAATGCGTATAATTATTCTTAAAAATTTTATTCAAAATCATGAAAGAAATTATATTATTTTCAAAAATAATAAAATTCTTCGCAGAAATTCAATTATAGTCAAAAGTATAATAAATTTATCGTCATAACTTCAAATTATCTTTATAAATATTAAAATTTTTCTTCAAAATTCAATCAATTTCAAAAATTTTAATGAAATTCTTTTTAACAAATTCAATATTTTTTCAAAAATTCACTTCAATATCTACTATTTTAATAAAATTGTCCAAAAGAAATGAATTCTTTTAAAATTTTTTTTACAAATTTCTCGATAATTCTATTATTTTCAAAAATATTCAATTTATGTTTACAGAGATTCAATTATTTTTATAAATATGTAATAAATTTTTTTACAGGGATTTAATTATTATTTTCATAGATAATATAAAACTCATAGCAGAAACTCATAACAGAATTTTAATTATTTTTGATACAATTTTAATCGAATTCCTCGAAAAATGTAATATTTTTGTGTCAATATTGCTGCGTAATTTTTAATTAATTTACTTATTGAACAATTTTTTTCGTTGATCAACGTTGTGGACTTCAACTTGGTATGTTTTTTAGTTATGAAAAAAATCTAATTTATACTTTTAAGTAAAATATTCTCTTATATATTTTTTTCAGTAATTGGTCCGTAATTATTCATTCTTGGTCCGTAAAGTCCGTATTTTTAAATACTTTCACTGGTTCGAGCCCTGTATGTTTGCATAAAATTTGCTTTTTAATTAATTACTTTTTATATAAATCACACTTATAATGTGTATGGAAAAATATTGTTTAAACTGGAAAACCTGGAAAAGTCAGGATATTTCATTACAGAAAAATTGTAGCAACCCTGAGACTTTAATTCAATACAAAAGCCGACCAGTTGTGAAAAATGAAAATTAAATACTTGTACCTCAATTATTTAACAATATTTTTAATTGGAAGACATTATTTTTTTCTATCTATTTAAAAATTAATTTTGCTTCTGGAATATTATTTTCTTCGAGTTTTTTATTTGAATTATTATATTAGCACAATAAACAATTCAATTCATTGAAACTTTTAAAATCGCGCCATTTGTCATGGCGTTGCTCCAACTTTCGTTCTTAAATCAGTGGAGGATCCAAAGTTGGGGCCACGGGTGCTTGGTCCCCCCAAGAATTGAATATTCCTATCAGATAGAAAGAGACAACATTATATTAGTTTCATTTTTTTTTTTTAATGGATGTCCCCCCCAAAAGAAACCTTGTCTGAATCCGCCACTGCGGATATACAGGTCTAATATATGTATATGTATATACATATACATACATACATTTTGCACTTCTTGTGTTAAGGTGAACTCTCCATAACACATTTTTTCCCAAAAAAGAAAGATAGGTAACTTTTTCAATAACTCGGTGTGACATAACCTCACAATTAATAAACATTGTTTATTCCACTAATATTAAGTATATTATTAAGTGCGTCACGACATAAGAATAGTATAGCTATTTAAATACATTATGCTGTAAAAAAAATTTATTTAATAATAATTAGAAAACAGATGGTCTATTTAATCATAGTGACGCCCAGACGCTTTTTCGAGGAAATGCCCTACTGTTCTATTTATTTAGTTTCAACAAATTATTACCTGTATCGATGAATGGCATTAATTTCGGAAATGAACAAAAAGTACAACTTATAGGTAAATAAAAAAAAATTAAATTCTATATTAATAGTCTCGTTGTATTCCAGCAGTATGAATTCTTGCAAAGAATTTTACAATATGAATTTATAAAAATCATTAAACAATTTTGAAGAATTTTATTACATTTTTTAAAAATAATTGAATTCCAACGAAGAATTTTATTAAAATTTTTCAAAATCCTAATCCTAATTTTAAGATAATTATGCATGTTCAAAATTTTAAATTAAATATTTCATTGTTGAATTTTATTAAAAATAATTGAATTCCTTTTAAAATATTTAATATTTATCAAACATAGGTAATTAAATTCTTTATGAAGAATGTTATTATTTATTAGGAAAATAATTAAAATTTTGCCGAGAATTTGATTAAAAATTTTTGAATGTAAATTTAAATCTTTAAAGAAATTTTTTTTTAAATTAGGAAAAATTAATTTTTAAATTCTGTAAAAATAAATTCATAATTTATCAACAAATTTTATTAAAAAATTGACATAATTAGAATTTTATAAATAAATTGTATCATTTAATTTCAATTATTCAATTTTAATGAAGAAGTTTTAAAGCATTAAAAATTTGAAAACTGAATATAAAAATTTAATAATTGAATGTAAAATTAAATAATTGAATTAAAGTAATATAAAATTCAGTTCTTATATTTTTAGATTTAATTTTCAATTTTTTAAATATGTTGTAATTAATTTTTAAATTCAATTATTATTTTTATTAAAATTCAATATTTAAAAACTTTTTTTCCTTTACTTACAGATTTCACAAATTCGATGTCGAGAAACTTGAAAGTGGATTAAAATATTTCATTGGACTACATAATTTTCAAACATTTTCATTTGAAGATAAAGACAAATAAGAAAAAGTCTATTGACGATATTTCGTATGAAATAGTACTGGAAAAGGCAACTCATCTATTTCCGTTTGTTTCAAGCGTGGAAAATTTTGATTTCTGGCATATTAAATTTCGATGAAAATCGTTTGTTCATAATCAGGTATATATATAATAATAATAATAATAATAATAATAATAATAATAATAATATTGTTATCAAATTATTTCAAATAAAAAAATTCGGAACTTTAGTTTCTTGTGTAATCACGCACGGTTTTCGTTAGCCCTTTGAATAGAGGAGACTCACGGTAGTTCAATTACATTTTAATTTAAACAAGTTTTCAATTTAAATTTAATAGTATTTTAAAAAAAAATGTTTAAATAAATAAAATGTTTTAGATTCGATGGATAATCGGCGTACTTTTTGCCCTCGCCAGTTGCCAAATTGTGGAAAAAGATGTAAAAGAAAATCTTCGAAAACTCTTCTTTTTATTTTAAAAATGAATCTGAAAAGTTTACTAAACAAAAAACGCATACAATCGAAATCGTATATAAAACTCTCATTTATTAGTGCCACAAAACCAGATTTTGAAATAGTAAAAATAATTTCCGATCTCTATTTAAGTTTATTAAGTGAGAAATTATTATTGAATAATATTTAATAAAAAATATTCTCAGTATTGGCATGTTTGAAGATGTATTGGAATGTTTGAGAATTATCGATAATAATTGTCGTGGCAGTGATGAAAATATTTTAGTTCATATTGTAATACGAGAATTTCACGTTCACCCACAATTGTCATTTTTGACGATAATTTAAAATAAATTTGTTATTATTGTACTTTTTTTAAAAATTTATTAGTGAAAAAACATAACCTCAAAAAATCAATATTTAAATATTTCTTTGTATTTTTCTTTTCTGTTCTTTTATTTTTCTCACATTGAGATTAAGAATTAAGAAAATCGCTAAATATTCAATTGAATATTATTTCCATGGGAAAAAAACAAAAAATGCAATTGCACTGAACTTATTTAGGCACCGTCTAAAATAGAAAAAAATAATGTGTAATTTGTAGGTAGTGTAATGTGTATTATTTTTGTCATTGCCAACTGTCAGGGTCAACTCCATTTTGGAGAAATTGCAAATAATTTTTTGCAGAAATTCAAAAATGACAATAAAATTCTTGTTCTAATTTTAATTATTTTCAATATATACTATTTTAATAAAATTTTCCGATAAAAATTTAATTATTTTAAAAAAATTTAATAAAATCGTCTACAAACATTTAATTATTATCAAAAATATTAAAAATTCCACAGGAATTCAATTATTTACGATTTTTTAAATTTTTAATTAGAAAATTGAAATAATGTAAATTATTTCCTTATGAAAATTGAAAATTTTCTACAAAAATAAACGGGAATATGTAATGTTTTTTCCCAAAATAAAAGAATGAGTTTGTGAACAATATTGTTATTGAAAAATAAAAATTATGCATAAAATGGGTATTTATTTACTATTTCTTAATCATAATGTTCTAACAAATTTTCAATTTTTTATAAATGAACAAGAGAAAAATTTGCAAAATTTAAATCAGTCAAACGAAATGTATTTAAAAAAAACATATAATAAACAAAATGGGTAAATTTTTCATTTGTTAATTATCATTTTTTTTTTAATTTTTCTAATTTCTAATATTATTTTATTATGAATTGTGAAAAAATACCTGCATATTTTTGATTTATCAAAACAAATTTTTTTTAAAAGAAAAAAAACAAAAGAGTACTCAAAAACTAATTTCAGGTGTGGACAGAATGAAAAAATGAATAAGACGAATTATAGTTAATTTGTTATTATTGTATTTTTTTAAATTTATTAGTGACAAAACATAACCTCAAAAAATCAATATTTAAATATTTCTTTGTATTTTTCTTTTGTTCTTTTATTTTTTTCACATTGAGATTGAGAATTAAGAAACTACTTTTAGGTTAGAAAAATTTTTCGCAAAATATGCAATCAAATATTATTTCCATGGGATAGAAAATAAAAAATTTGTAAATTATTAATAAATTAAGTATTTACCTATGATGTTTACGAAACAAAAAGTGCAATTGCACTGAACTTATTTCAAGCTTTGAGATAAGTTTTTTATTTTCAATAATGTGTATAATTAAAATTTTTGTAAATTGGCGCGCTAAGAGTTCACTTTCCCACCACTCACCCCTTTTCTAATCTCCCGACCAATGGGAGAAGTATTTAAAAAATTCTAAGCCAATTGCTTTGCCCCTTAAAATCGAGAAATTCACACGTTCAAATAGGCCAATCATAACATCCAATTCATGAAAATCACAAACATTACCAATGTTGCCAGATTCATCTTCTCCACTGCATACTTTTAATCAGTGGAGAAGATGCGCGCTTTCCGCATTGAGCAACAGTTAGCAGTTCGTGCATCATCTCGAGAAATAAGTATTTCATCCAGTGCTCTTTTTGATAGTTTATTTTCAAATAAATAAACGATTCAAAACAATAGAAGTAAGTGTTAAAACTAAATTAATTAATTTTTTTATTTAACCTTTCTTTTTTCTAAAATAGAATTTCAAAAATCAATTTATGAAGTGGCGTAATATTTTCTTTTTTGCACGCTTCACATTCTCATGAATTTAATTTATACGAAAGTTTTCTTTCAATTTTTTATATTAACAAGTGTTTTTTTCTTTGTATTCTTTAAAATTGTGAAATTAATGGTGTTTTTTAGAAATTGTGTGTAATTTGTAAGTGAAAAATTTTTGTCGGGATAATACTTAAATTACGTTAGCTTTTTCAGCCATTTTATAGCACCCTCCCCCCAAGCGTACTTTTACATACATTAGCGCCATTTTGCCATCTATTTCTTCGAATTCTCTAAAATTGTGAAATCAATGGTGTTTTTAACAAATTTTATTATAATATTTATTATTATGTATTTTTGAATTACTAATCGATTTTCCTTTTTTTAGGACGAGGAATACCTACAATTGTGATTCTTGCTACCAGAAAGAATATTCACGTGAGTGAGTCGATAAACTATCTATCAAAGAGGAGGCGGAGAACTATCATCAACATCAGCAGCGGCGAGGCGAATATCAACATACAGATTATTATCGTGATTCGCGCGATAATATTTTCACACATTTTTGGAATAATAAAAGTAACGGCGAGGATCAGTCGAAGCAATAGATCAGCGATGGTTACGCGATGGACATGAATCCGGAACAAGGAACAAAGGTTTATTTCTCTTTTTTTCCTATTCGAAAATAAAAAATATTTCTTTTTCTAAAAGAAAATTAAAAATTTTCTTTATTTTTCTGAAAAATGACGAAAAATTTTTTTTTATTCAAAGAGAAAAGAACAAAAATTATTTTTATTTGTTCAGGGTTGCCACAGGTCAGGGAAAAGTGAAGGAAAGTAAAATTGGTCAGGGAAAATGGAAAAGTCAGAGATTTTTATTAAAGTAACTGGAAAAAATTGAAATTTTGGAGAAGTTATAAATGATTGCAGAAATTCAATCATTTTTAAAACTAATAAAATTCTTCGCAAAAATTCAATTATGTTCAAAATTTTTTTAAAATTCTTGTCAAAATTCAATTATCTTTAAAAATAATAAAATTCTTTTCCAAATTTTAATTATTTTCAAAAGATTTAATAAAATTCTTTGCAAAAATTCAATTATCAGGGTTGCTGCAAGTCAGGGAAAAGTCAGGGAAATTAGAATTGGCCAGGGAAATCAGGGAAAAGTCAAGAATTTTTATAAAAAGTACTGGAAAAAATTTAAATTTTAGAATTTATAAGAAAATTCTGAATTTTGGTGTCTTTTTTGTTTTCCACACAATCTATGAAATTAACAAGAATTTTAATACAAAACTTTCAATTTTTTCTGTTTCTGACAATAATTTCTTTTTAAATAACTTCATGCTTCAACAACTATCATAAAATTATTACTTAGAAATTATTACTTAGAAATTATTTAATGAATAATTTTACTTCAAAATTTCAAAATTAATTAGATTTCAAAAGATTTGCGTTTAAAATCTGCATAAATAGATGAACTTCAAAGGCTTCAATATGAAATTTTTTAAAATTTTAATTTTTAATTAATTTAAATAGAAATTTTAAGTACAACTGATTACAGAAATTCAATTATTTTCAAAAATTTATAAACATTCTCGTCAAAATTTCAATTATTTTTATAAATAAAACAATTCTTTTCCGAAATTCAATTATTTTCAAAAAATTTAATAAATTTCTTGGCAAAATTTCAATTATTTTCAAAAATTTTCCTCATTTCAATTATTTTTAATATCTACTATTTTAATAAAATTTTCCAAAAGAATTCAATTATTTAAACGAAATTTTAATAAAAATTTCACAGGAATTCAATTACTTTCCAATTTTTTTATCAATTTCTTCGCACCAATTCAATTATTTTTAATTTTTAATAATGAACTTTATCGTAAGAATTCATATATATTCAAAGAATAGAGAAAAATAGTTCTGAGAAATTCAATTATTTCGCAAAATTTAAATAAAATTCTTTTAAAAAATCTTATTATTTAAAAAAATTTTGACAAAATTCTTTACAAGACTTATTTAATAATATTGCAATTTTAATAAAATTTTCCTATTCAATTCAATTCTTCTTAAGAATTCAATTATTTTTACAAATAATACATTTTCTTCATGGGAATTCAATTATTTAAATATTAAAAGCATCATAGCGTGAATTTTTATAAATAAGTGAATTTTGAAAAGGGTTAAAAAATGAAAATGTTTGAAAATTTAAATTTATAATTGCAATATTCTTATAATATAAAATCATGATTTTATCACTCTGTCATTTTTAATTTATTATAAAACGTAAAGAAATCAATTGCTTCGATTTTGATCGATTTCTTCATGTTTTATAACAATTTTTAATAAGTCGTTTAATTTCAGAAGGTTTTGATTTAAAATCCTTATAATTCCTACAAAAAAATAATAATGATTAAATATTTATTTAAAAATGAAGTTATTAATGTTGTTGAATAATTTTACACTTAAAGAAATTCGTAAATATAAATGTAATAGAACATTTCTTTGAGTATCTAATAATTTTTGAAGTGAATCGGTATATTCTTCAGGGTCAGGGAGAAAGTCAAAATTTTGTCTGGAAATCAGGCAAAAGTCAGAGAAAAACAAAATTAAATTTTCGTGGCAACCAACCCTGATTATTTTCAAAAACTTTTTTCTCAATTCAATGATTTTCAATATCTACTGTTTTAATAAAATTTTTCAAAAAAATTCAATTATTAAAAAAAAAAATTTTTTTTGTATTTAAAATAATTGAAATCCTGGGAAGATTGTTATTAATTTATTAAGGTAATTGAATTTTTCTAATCAATTTTCTTAAATGATCTTTTAAAATAATTGAAATAATGTAAAGAATCTTATTATTTAAGAAAATAATTGAATTCCTGCATAGAATTTTTATTACATTTTTTTAAATAATTGAATTCTTTTGAGAACTTTGATTAAAAAAGTAGATTGTGAAAATATTTGAATTTCAACGAAGAATTTCATTATATTCGTGAAATGTAATTAAATTCTTACAAAAAATAATTTCAGAGAATAATTCCATTTTTCTAGAAATTTACTTTAAACTGTATTATAAATAATTGAAATGATCAGAAAAATTTGTTAATTTATGAAAATAATGGAATTCTTACAACGAATTTTATCAAATTTTTTTTAAATAATTGAATTGATGTGAAAAATTTTATTACTTGTAAAAATAATTGCATTTTATGCAACGAATTTTATTACATTTTATTTAAATAATTATATATCCTTTTGAAAAGTTGTATTAAAATTGTAAATTTTGAAAATTTAATGCTTGCAAAAAATTTTTGAAGATAATTTCATTTTTCAATAAATTTATTTAAATTTGTATTAAAAATAATTGAAACCATGTGAAGAATTTTATTATTTATGAAAAAAATAGTATTCTTGCAACGAATTTTATTATAATTTATGTGAATAATTTAATTCTTTTTTTTTTGATAAATTTTATGGAAATTAAATTTTTTATATTGATTTGGAGAATTTTAATTCCTATGAAAAAATAATAATTAAATACCTACTTATTTAAAAATTTAGTTATTAATGTATGCGAATAATTTTACAATTTAAAAAAATTCGTAAATAGAACATTCGTAATAGAACATTTCTTTGAATATCTAATAATTTACATAGTAAATCAGAATATTCTTTAGGGTCAGGGAAAAAGTCAAAATTTTGTCTGGAAATCAGGAAAAAGTCAGGGAAGAATAAAATTTAATATTTGTGGCAACCCTATTGTTGTAAAAGAAAATAAAAATTGTTTTTGTTTGTTTTTTATAAAGAAAATAACAAAAATTATTTCTATTTTTCTCTCAATTTATCATTTTAACTAGTGCGGTTTTTTTTTCTTCGAATTCTCTAAAATTTTTAAATCAATGGTCTTTTTTACAAGATTTGTAATATTTATTATTATGTATTTTTGAATTACTAATCGATTTTCCTTTTTTTAGGACGAGGAATACCTACAATTGTGTTTCTTGCTACCCAAAAGAATATTCACGCGCGATGGATATGAATCCGGAACAAGGAACAAAGGTTTATTTCTCTTTTTTTCCTATTCGAAAATAAAAAATATTTCTTTTTCTAAAAGAAAATTAAAAATTTTCTTTATTTTTCTGAAAAATGACGAAAAAATTTTTTTTTATTCAAATAGAAAATAACAAAAATTATTTCTATTTGTTCAGCGTTGCCACAGGTCAGGGAAAAGTGAGGGAATTTTATTAAAGTAACTAGAAAAAATTGAAATTTAGAAAAAGTTACAAATGATTGCATAAATTAAATTATTTTCAAAAGTAATAAAATTCTTTGCAAAGATTTAATTATGTTCAAAAAATTTTAAAAATTATTGTCAAAATTCAATTATCTTTAAAAATAATAAAATTTTTCTCCAAATTTCAATTATTTTCAAAAGATTTAATAAAATTCTTTGTAAAAATTAAATTATTTTCAAAAATTTTTTCTCAATTTGATGATTTTTAATATCTACTGTTTTAATAAAATTTTTCAAAAGAATTCAATTATTTAAAAAAAAATGTTGATAAAATTCTGAGCAAGCTTTGCAATAATTTAATTATTTTCATAAATAATAACATTTTTTACAGATATTTAATTATTTTCATAAATAATAAAGTTCATCATAGAATTTCAATTATTTTTCATACAAGTTTAGTTGAATTCCTCGAAAAATTTAATTATACTTGAAAATTTTATTAAAATTTCTCGAAAAAATTCAAATTTTTTTGATAAAATTTTTTATGATAATTTAGTTTCGAGAAACATTCATTTATTCAATAAATTATTTATTCTAATATTTAAATAATTGAATGCTCGTAGAATTTTCAATTAACAATTGATTTAAAAATGAATATTAATTAAAATTTTAAATAATAATTGAATATTAAAAGCATTATATCATGAATTTTTAAAAAAATACATAATTGATAATTTAATTCTTTCGAAGAATGTTAACAAAATTTTTGAAAATAATTACATTTTTTGAAGAATTTACTTAAAATTTTATTCAAATAATTGAAATCCTTCATGTTTTATAATAATATTCTTATAAGTTGTTAAGTTTAAAAATGTTTTAATTTGAATGTTTTGAAGAATTTTAATTCTTATGGAAAAATAATTAAATACTCATTTAAAAATTTAGTTATTGATATTTGCGAATAATTTTACAATTTAAGAAATTCGTAAGTAAATGTAACAGATTTTTTTTGAGTATCTAATAATTTATATTGTAAATCAGAATATTCTTTATGGTCAGGGAAAAAGTCAAAATTTTGTCTGGAAATCAGGGAAAAGTCAGGGAAGAATAAAATTTAATATTTTTGTCAACCTTGTTGTTGTAAAAGACAATAAAAATTGTTTTTGTTTGTTTTTTATAAAGAAAATAGCAAAAATAATTTCTATTTTTCTCTCAATTTTTCATTTTAACTAGTGCGGTTTTTTTCTTTCTTCGAATTCTCTAAAATTTTTGAATCAATGGTGTTTTTTTACAAATTTTATTATAATATTTATTATTATCAGGGTTGCCACGCAACCTGGAAACCTGGAAATGTCAGGGAATTTTTATAAACCTTGAAAAAACCTGGAAAAGTCAGGGAATTTTAATTGAAATCCTGGAAAATTATTGTTTTCTAAAGTTATTGTGCTTATTCTTGAAATGTAATTTTTCTTTAATTCAATTTTCTTAATTTAATTTTAAAAGAGTTGCCTTTACAATTTTCCTTCGCAATAATTCAATTATTTTCATAAATAATCAAAAAATTTATAGATTTACAATTATTTTCATAAACAATAAAACTCTTCGCAAAATTTCAATTAATTTTAATACAATTTTAATAGAATTTCTCGAAAAATGCGTATAATTATTCTTTAAAATTTTATTCAAATTCATGAAAGAAATTCAATTATTTTAAAAAGTAAGAAAATTCTTTGCAGAAATTTAATTATGGTCAAAAGTTTAAAAAAAATTTATCGTCAAAATTTCAATTATCTTTATAAATATTAAAATTTTTCTCCAAAATTCAATTATTTTCAAAAATTTTAATGAAACTCTTTTTAACAAATTCAATTTTTTTTCAAAAATTCCCCTCCAGTCAATGATTTTCAATATCTACTATTTTAATAAAATTTTCCAAAAGAAGTGAATTATTTTAAACATTTTTTACAAATTTCTTCGCAATAAATCTATTATTTTCAAAAATATTCAATTTATGTTTACAGAGATTCAATTATTTTTATAAATATGTAATACAATTTTTTCAGGGATTCAATTATTATTTTCATAGGTAATAAAACTCATTGCAGAAATTCAATTATTTTTTATACAATTTTAATCAAATTTCTCGAAAAATGTAATTATTCTTAAAATTTTATTAAAATTCGTCAAAATAATGCAATTATTTAAAAATTTGTTAATAAAATTCTTTATGAGAATTCAATTTTAAGAAACATTCAATTATTCAATAAATTATTTATTTTTGCATTAAAACTAATTAGGTATTTTAAAAGAAATATTATTAAAAAAATCGTCTCAAGAATTCAATTATTTTTAAAAGTAATAAAATTCTTAGCAGAAATTCAATTATGGTCAAAAGTTTGAAAAAAGTTATAGTCAAAATTTCAATTATTTTTATAAATATTAAAATTTTTCTCTAAAATTTAATTATTTTCAAAAATTTTAATAAAATTCTTGGCAATATTTCAATTATTTAAGAAAATTTTAATTAAATTCTTGACAAAATTTCAATTATTTTCAAAAACTTTTCTTAATTCAATGAAATTTTTTTCAGAGATTTAATTATTTTGAATACATTTTTAATCTAATTTGTCGAAAAATAAAATTATTCTTAAAAATTTTATTGAAATTCGTGAAAAGAATTTTTTATTACCTATTTAAAAATTTGTTGATAAAATTCTTTAAATGAGAATTTAATTTTAAAAAAACATTCAATTCTTCAATAAATTATTTTTTTTGTATTTAAATAATTGAATTGTCGTAGAATTATCTAATAATAATTGATTCAAATATGAATTTCAGTTCAAACTTTAGATAATAATTGAGTTTTGAAAAGCAGGTCTCAAATTATAATCTTTGAATGTTTGAATTTTTCATACTTTTAACTTAAAATTGTGTAGACTTAATTTTTTTGTAAAAGTTGAATTGAATTTTTTTAAATTTATTTAAAGTTTTTATTTTTCTAATATATATTTGATTGAAGAATTTTCGAATACCTGAATAATCGATAAAATTTCGTAAAAATGAATTGTAAACAAAAGGATTTGAAAATGAATGTTAAAAGAAATTTTTCAGAAATTATTAATAATAATTAAATTAAAGAAGAATTTGAGTTAAAAATTGTGGAAAACAATAATTGAATTAAAAGAATGAAAGTAATTTTGAATAAGTTACAGTAACAATATTCTTATAATAGATAAAAAATGATGGTTTTATCAGTCCAACATTTTTAATTATTATAAAACATGAAGATATCGATTGCTCCGAGTCGAAGACTCAGAGTAATCGATATTTTCATGTTTTATATAACATGTTTAATTTCAAAAAAGGTTGGAATTAAAATTAAAAATTTTGTAAAATATAAATGTAGTTTTAAAAACCTGGAAAAATTCCGTTTTTTAACCTGGAAAAGTCAGGGAATTTGAAATGAGCAAAAGCGTGGCAACCCTGATTAAGTATTTTTAAATTACTAATCGATTTTCCTTTTTTTAGGACGAAGAATACCTACAATTGTGATTCTTGCTACCAGAAAGAATATTCACGTGAGTGACTCAATAAACTATCTATCAAAGAGGAGGCGGAGAACTATCATCAACATCATCAGTGGCGAGGCGAATATCAACATAGAGATTATTATCGTGATTCGCGCGATAATATTATCACACATTTTTGGAATAATAAAAGTAACGGCGCGGATCAGTCGAAACAATGGAGCAGCGATAGTTGCGCGATGGACATGAATCCGGAACAAGAAACAAAGGTTTATTGAACTCTTTTTCCTATCCGAAAATAAAAAATATTTCTTCTTCTAAAAGAAAATTAAAAATTTCTTTATTTTTCTGAAAAATGATGGAAAAATTTTTTTTTTTATTCAAAGAGAAAATAACAAAAATTATTTTTATTAGTTCAGGGTTGCCACAGGTCAGGGAAAAGTGAGGGAATTTTATTGAAGTAACTAGAGAAAAATTGAAATTTTGGAGAAGTTATAAATGATTGCAGAAATTCAATTATTTTTAAAAGTAATAAAATTCTTTGCAAAAATTCAATTATGTTAAAAAATTTTTAAAAATTCTTGTCAAAATTTAATTATCTTTAAAAATAATAAAATTTTTCTCCAAATTTCAATTATTTTCAAAAGATTTAATAAAATTCTTTGTAAAAATTAAATTATTTTCAAAAATTTTTTCTCAAATCGATGATTTTTAATATCTAGTTTTAATAAAATTTTTTAAAAGAATTCAATTATTTAAAAAAAAATGTTGATAAAATTCTGAGCAAGCTTTGCAATAATTTAATTATATTCATAAATAATAACATTTTTTACAGATATTTAATTATTTTCATTATATATAATAATCGTCGTGATTCCAGATTTCCGGATCTCTGTCCACACTTGAAGTTAGTTATGGTTATTCTTTTGTTTTTTATACGTTTGTTTTGAAAATTAATTTTTGTGGGTTAAGTATTAGCATTTTTTATATTTTTAAATGGCAAATTTTTCAATGTTTATGTTATTATTGTACAGTGCTGCCAGATTGGAAGAAATATAGTAAAAACTTGAAGATTGTTTGAAAATGTTGTGAAGGCTGTGTATATATCAAGTAATTATAAAAATATTTATAAACATTTAAATAATATAAATAAACCATTTTTTAAAGATAAATTATAATTTTTGTTCTTTACGTTTTTATGATTATAATAATAAATGTAATAATTATTAATTACTAAAGTAATTGTTACTGTTCCATTTATTATTTTGCAAATCAAAAAATGTTATATTTTCAAATATAAACATTAATTTTTTAATTCCAGATTAACTACATAATTAACTATTCTTGTTTATTATTTTCAAAAATGTTAATAAGAGTTTTCGAAAGAATTTAATTATTTAAAAAAAAATTTTTATAAAAATCAAATGACTAATTATTTCCAAATTTTTCAATAAAAACTTTGCAAGATTTTAGTCATTTTCAGTGCATTAATTTTTAAAATTAAAAACATTGAAAACTTTTACTTTCAAATTGCGAACAGATTCAAACACAGCAATATTAATTTATTTCTTTATAATTCTTTGTGAAATTTATTTTCTTTTATCATATTCTAGAAAAAATTATAACCAAAATCTGAAGAAAGTTTTTTGATTAATTTAAAGATTTCTGAAGATAAATAAGAAAATTCTGAAGATTTGTCGTTTCAATCATCTGGCAGTACTGTTATAGTGTTTGATTCAATTTTTAGCTTTACAACTATCATTTACTCTAAAGGTAAATACTTTTCTATAATTTAATGTTAACATTATTTCAATATATTGAAAAAAGTTATTTGATATAATTTACATTCAATTGAATTTTATTTTTATGAATTTCTTAATGCAGAATATTTAGTTTTTTAACTTTTTAATAAATTTTTAACTTGCAAAACTCTAAATAATGTAATTGTTAAAAATATAATATTTATTTTTAATAATTTAAAATTATTAATTATTTTCATAATAATTTAAAATAATTACTATATTATTAAAGACTACAACATAAATTTAAATTATCAAAGTATATTTTATAAAATAGTAATTTAATACAAGTTTTATATTTATATTTTTTATTACATAAAAATATTGTCTAATGTCATGTTTATTTTATGAACTTTTAACGTGTCTTAATTTTCATATGTTTTTAATTAATACGTGATTTATAGAATATTCAACAAATCAATGAAAATATATTGTCAATTTTTTCAATTAAAAATATATTACATCAAATATCTATTCCCAATATTTAAATAATGTTAACATTAAATTATGGACATATACCTGCCGAGTAAATAATAATTATAAAGTTAAAAATTCAATTAAACAACCAATATATAGAATTAAAATGTAGGGGCTATCATACGCCTAAAATTTATCTGAAATTTTTTTTCTTTGTTTCTAAAAACGAATTTAGAATATTTTTTTTATGCTTCATTATAATATTATATTACATCTTGTAATTAAATAATTAATGCAAGTTATAGTTTGTATTTATACTATAGATATTTTGTTTTCCAAAGAAATTAGAATTAAAAGTTAATAACTTTATTATTTTTCAATTAATTTAATTTTTTGCAGTTATGGTAGTTTCAAAAGATACGGAATTTTTTGTTTAAAAAGCTAAATGAATAATTATTTTTTTAATTTTTGGAATAATTAAAATTTTCGTAATCAAAATTATTTTGAAAATAAAAGTATAAAATATGTAACAATTTTTGCGAGATTCAATTTTCTTCGTACAACATGAAAGTTTAACAGCAGTAATAGTATTTTAACAAAATTTATAGGATTCACTTAAAATTCGTTTCTAATACGTTAAATATGACATTAAAATTTAGAAATTCAAAATAGAACTTCCATTTGTCTGACTTTCTTCTAATTTATCGGACTCAGTGATTTCTGGGGTGAATTTGGTAAAGTTCTAAAATGATTAATTTCTATGTTGAATTCGTTATTTTGAATTTAGAAAATCTGATGTTAATTTAATTATTTTTTCGTTATGCACGACAAAAAACATTTACCTGGATAAACTACAGATTTCACTTTATTAGCGAAATTTTTCAGTGCTTCAATTAATACTTTAAAAAGTATATTTAAATTAAAATGGCTTTATATTGTTTAAAATAAGCAATGTAAAAGATAAAATTTGCTCAAAAAATAATTTTTCACCTCCTGCTGGTTACCGGCTGTGGCTATTTTTTATTAATTGTGAATTAAATTAATTTTTATGACCCAGATACTAATTGGAATTGTTCTAGCATGGTGGCCACTAAAAACAGTCAAAAAATTTCCCTGACTTTTTCCCGACTTTCCCTGACCAATATTCTGGGTGTTTTTAACTTGGTTTCTAATGAACAATAATTTAAGTAAGAAATATATCTCTCAAATTATTATTAATAACTACTATTCATTTCAAATAGTTGAGAAGGATGTTTTAAGGATTTTTGAATCAATTTGTAGAAGTAGATAAAATTCTTTATTTTTAAAATTAAATCTTTAATCTTAAAGTAGCTGAGACTGCGGCTAAAACTTAAATTTTGAAAAGATGTTTTTTAGTCAATAAATCCGTTTAGATGCAAAAATATATAAATAGATCAATCTTGTATAGGCCAATTGTCCTCACCAACATTTAATAAAAAAGCTTCTAATATTTTAGCGTAAAATAAATGTTTTGCTCTTTTTTCAAAACTTTGATTTTGTAACATTTAACAATTATAAATTTAATAAACTCAAATTTATTTATAAATAAAAAACAAAATTATGGGTTTAATTGTCGTGGGCGGTTTCGTTTTTCGGCTGTGTACTTGCCTAATGACATAAATACACTGAAAAAAATTATTTGATTCAATTAATTCGAATTATTTGCAAAAATTTTATTTGGATCTAATAAATATTTATTTGCTTCAAATAACTTGAATTATTTGAATCACATTTGTTTAACTCAAATAAATCTTAATTGGATCAATTAAATAATTAATTGATTCTAATAAACGAATTTATTTAATGCAAATAATTAGTTATTTGAAACAATTTATTTATTTATTTCACTCAATTAATTGGATATTTGATATAAATAAAAATTATTTGATATTTATATCTAACTATTTCTGTTAGAAAGATAATGCAATTTGACTGTTTTGGCTGTTTAATATTTAGCCCTAGTCTCCCTTATATAAATTTTTTTTTCTTTTTATAATCTTTACAATTTCCCTGACTAATTAAAAAATTCCCTGACTTTTCCCTGACCTATTTATTTTTCCCTGACTTTTCCCTGACCAGTGGCCACCATGTCTAGCCATAGTTCAGGTCCAGTAATGTAAATTCTATTTAAATTGAGACCATTAAGTGAAAGTATTTGAATTTAAAAAAAATTAGAAGTTCGAAGTTCTTAAATCTTTTTTGTAAACTTTAAAGTTTCAAAATAATATAAAATGAAAATTTAATTCTCTATAATTGTTAACTTTTTCCACTTTTAATTACTTCAAACTTTTTGTTAGGTAATAATAATTATTTCTTTAAACATTTTTTAAAATAAAATAGAGTTTAAATTGTTTAAAATAAGCAGTTTGACACAACATTCCCGCGCGCTTGCGCGCGGATAGTTTAGCTAGTAAATAATAAAGTTCATCATAGAATTTCAATTATTTTTCATACAAGTTTAGTTAAATTCATCGAAAAATTTAATTATGCTTGAAAATTTTATTAAAATTTCTCGAAAAAATTAAAATTTGTTGATAAAATTTTTTATGATAATTTAGTTTCGAGAATCATTTATTTATTCAATAAATTATTTATTTTAGTATTTAAATAATTGAATGCTCGTAGAATTTTCAATTAAAAATTGATTTAAAAATAAACATTAGTTAAAATTTTAGACAATAATTGAATATTAAAAGTATTATAGTATGAATTTTTAAAAATTCATAATTGATAATTGAATTTTTTCGAAGAATATTAACAAAATTTTGAAAAATAATTACATTTTTCGAAGAATTTACTTAAAATTGTTTTTAAAATAATTGAAATCCTGGGAAGATTGTTATTAATTTATGAAGGTAATTGAATTCTTCCAATTAACAGTCTGTAATGAACTGTTAAATTATTTTGGCTTCAATTAAATAAATTATTGGACTTTTTTCTGAACAAGAAGGTACATAAATGAATCATTAGTAACTTTACGCTGAGATTATTTATGTCTGTAAGTTATGTTGACATAGTTAAATTTGAATTAATATTATTACTTTATTTAAATCAATTTTAAGGCCTTTTTTGAAATGATAATAAATATAAATTATTAAACAGTGTCTAAATTTCCAATATAATAGCAGCAATGGTTTTTCCTGTTTTAATTTTCGCCCTATTTCTAGTAAAATATATACGAATTTTAGTATTAATTTTTTTTCGTTTTCGTACTTAACTGATTCCAAAAATGTCGAAAGCACAACTTTTTTTAATTCATATCGCCTTGTCAAGAACATTTTACAACTGACAATTAATAAAATATTTAAACAAAAGAGAATTCCTAAAAAATAAAAGTAAATATGCAAAACCTATCCTTACTTCATGTGAATAATAAGGAAGAAGAGAATAATAAACAATTACAATGTAAAAATATGGGGGTCGGTTTCGGACCACCCCCAATATTTTCACAAAATGTTTTGCCAATCAATTATATCAATGGAATCAATTTCAGTTTTTTTAAATGTTGTGCGTAGAAGTTAAGGTCATACACAAACAAAATTAATTTCGTAAAAATTTTCCTCTATTAAAAAAACACTGTTAGCTCGAATTCCGTATAGCAGTCAAAAATTAATTTAACCCATGCTAAAATCTAATATTGCTTGAATCTCCAAAATTAAATCAAACGCATTGATAAAACCTATGGCCTAGCTGTTGGTGTTGTGAAAGTATTCGACTGATGGTACTGACGAATTTTTTTTAGTGGTACCATCTATAAGAAACATAAGGGGGTCGGTATGGAACAAGGCGTTGGTATAGGACCACCCTCCCCAAAAAAAAATTTTTTTACTTTTGAATTTAAACTTTTTGGCAAAATTATAAAAAAACCAAAGACGATATTTACTGTCCATTGAATAGCAAATTATTATTATATTTATTTATTATTATTGATGTACTAATCTGTTTTCCTTTTTATAGGTTAAGAAATATTTAAAATTGGGATTCTTGTGACCCAAAAGAATATTCTCGTTAATATGTCGGACCAAGAGAGCAGCGATGATTGCATGATGAGCAGGAGTCAGGAGCAAGAAACACAGGTTTATTTCTCTTTTTTTTCTATTTGAAAATTAAAAATTTGTTTATTCTTCTGAAAGAAGATGACAAAAAATTTTTTTGTTTTTAAAGATAATAAAAAAAATTATTTCTATTCTTATAAAAGAAATTTATAAAAAATGTTTTTATTTTTCTACAAGAATAAAACAAAAATGTCTATTATTTAAAAAAAACAAACAAAATAAATAAAAATTGTATTTTTAGGTTTATTTTTATCTTTTTAAACTTTTCGTTTGTTTCTTATTTTTTTTCTTTATAATTAATTTTTGAAATTTCGTTGAATTACTTTAATGAAAAAATTCAATTCTATTGTAATTTTTCCCTTTAATAAACTGTATTTTTTTAGAGTGCCAGTACTGCCAGTAAAAGAGTTTCGAAACCCCGTGAAGAGAGTGACGAATGTGCTTCGGGTGGTTCAACACCTTCAGGAACGAGCACTCCACCTGATGGTAATTAACTTTTATAATTCTTGAAAGTAAGGAACATAAAAAAGAATATCGATATTTTGTCATTTTTTTTAATATTTTTTTTATACATTCAGGAACTTTAATATAATTTATTCTTCGTAAGAATCCAATTATTTTAATAAATATTCAAAATCATTTGAAAATTTTTTATTATTTTTATAAATGAAGGATGCGCTAAAACAAATAATAAAAAATTATTTATAATTATCATAAAGTTTAACTAAGTAAGAATTTTTTACTGATTTAACCATAATAATCTAACTTATGAAAAATTGGCGCTTAATGCTTTATTTTAGCGCACCCTTTAAATAGTACATTTTTGTTGCAAAAATTCAATTATTTTCAAGAAAACAGGCCTCGGATATCTTGAAAAATGCGACTTTTTTTTTACTTTTTCTAAAAAATGCGACTTTTTCAACATTTTTTTCTTGTTTTTAAAAAAAAAATTGTGTCAGAATTTCTCAAACGGATCATCTAAAACTAAGAAATTTTTTTATTGAACGAAAATATTCTCTTTTACTTTTAATATGGTTGAGAAGAATCCCTGAAAATATTAAGCCAAAAAAAATTTTTTGTTGAAGGGGATAAAATTTCTAAGAGATCCCTCGAAACCAATTTTTAAATTTTAAATTGCTTATAATTTTTTTCAATGAAAGTTAATAATTTGCAAAATTTTTTTTAGAAAAAATCATGTTTATTTTTTTATTTTTCATTGCAAATGATTGAAATTAATTTAAATTAGTCTAGCATGACAACCAGACAAAACATAATTAATAATACAATTTTTAGCTATCAAAGCTAATAATTAGCAGTTTTAGCAAAAAAAGTTTAAAGTTATTTTTTTATTACAATTGACATAGATTACTTGAATAAACATAAATTTAGCTGCAAAAAAAAAAATTTTAATAAAAAAGAACCAAAGTTATCTATTTGTTAATTAAGATTTATTGCGACAATTTAAATAAATTGTATTATAAATTATTATTTGTCTGGTGGCCATGCTAGACTAGTTATAAACAAATTAAAATTCAAAAATTGGTTTAAAATCTCTTAGAAATTTCATCCCCTTAAATTTAAAACTAAGACCATCAAAATCCGATAAAATTTGTAGGCTCCAAACGATTTGAACATTAAATTGTAAAAAATGCCACTGTGCGCGGGGCGAGTTTAACGTCATGTAAAGCTCTAAACAACTGCAGTTTTTAATTAATAACTTTTTTTTCTAATTGATGCTTATTTTCTTTTGAAACAGTTTTACACTCGGATACGTTTAAGGAATATAATACAATTCTTATTCTTTTGTTAGGACGTGAAGAACATATTTGTTTATTAACATTTTATAAATAAACAATATAAAAAAATTAAAAAACAAAATATATATTTAAATTGCACAATTCAAGACGAAAAAAATCCATATTTGCAATTTTTAATCCGACAAATAATTATTATTATAATTATTTATTCATTCATTTGTAAACATTTATGCATAAAATTTATATATGTATATCATTTTATTTTCTAAATTTTTTTTACAAAATATTAGATAATTTTTTATGTCAAAATTTTGTTATTCAATTGAAATAATAACCCCTTTGTACGTAGACTACGTTGATTTGTTATTTGAATTGAAAATATTCTAAATATTAAAATCGACTTGTTCGACTTTTTTCAACTACAAAAGTCGATCCGAGGCCTGACAGAAAAATAAAAATTTTAATAATAACTTCTCTAAAGAATTTAATTATTTTTTTAAATAGTAATCTTTGCAAAAATTTAATTATTTTCAATAAAATTGTAATAAATTTAAATAAACAAATATTTTATTATAATTATTAGTAAAATTATTCGCAAGAATTAAATTAATTTCAATGTATTGAAATATAATAGTAAAAATATGCCTATTGATATATTGAAATAATTTTCTGTGATAACACATTTTTTCTTAGTAATTTTAACTTATTTTTCATTTTCTCTAATAGAATTGTGTAATGTGGATTTCAATCCACCAGCGCCATTTCCAGAGAAACAAATAATTTCCATCTACTTGGGCCTCAAGTATCCTGTTACAGCTAACGTTTTGGACACTGCTGACAATTTTGAAAAATTCGTGACATTAACCTCTCAGGAATATAACCAACTTAGCGGTTCCAATAGAAGAATAAAATTGTCTCATAAAATTTTGGGCAAAGAACTGAAATGGAAGGAGAAATTACGCAAAAATTTTAAATTAAACAATTTACATAATGATGGGAAAAGGGAAAAAATTTTTAAATACCATTCTCTCATTATGAAAATGAAAAAAAAATTAAGACAAAAAAAACTTCAAGCCCTCGGGATGGCGACTAGAGTAGAAACATAAATTTTGGGAGAATTTTGTGAACAAAGAATTAATTAAAAATACAAAAAATGTTCTCTTCATTTTAGGAAAATATATTCCTAATGTCGGATGTGGATACAGAAAATCCAATTTAAGGATGTTGATTCACATTTTAAGCAACAATTCCAAGGAATTGAAATCAAAAAACATTTTATATTCAAATCAAAATACTCATATTTATTTATTATTATTTCTTATTGATGTACTAATCTGTTTTCCTTTTTATAGGTCGAGAAATATTTAAAATTGGGATTCTTGTGACCCAAAAGAATATTCTCGTTAATATGTCGGACCGAAAAAGCAGCGATGATTGCATGATGGGCAGGAGTCAGGAGCAAGAAACACAGGTTTATTTCTCTTTTTTTCTGTTTGAAAATTAAAAATTTGTTTATTCTTCTGAAAGAAGATGACAAAAATTTTTTTTTGTTTTTAAAGATAATAAAAAAAATTATTTCTATCTTTATAAAAGAAATTTATAAAAAATCTTTTTATTTTTCTACAAGAATAAAACAAAAATGTCTATTATTTAAAAAAAACAAAATAAATAAAAATTGTATTTTTGAGTTTATTTTTATCTTTTTCAACTTTTTGTTTGTTTCTAATTTTTTTTCTTTTTAATTAATTTTTGAAATTTCGTTGAATTACTTTAATGAAAAAATTCAATTCTATTGTAATTTTTCCCTTTAATAAACTGTATTTTTTTAGAGTGCCAGTACTGCCAGTAAAAGAGTTTCGAAACCCCGTGAAGAGAGTGACGAATGTGCTTCGGGTGGTTCAACACCTTCAGGAACGAGCACTCCACCTGATGGTAATTAACTTTTATAATTCTTGAAAGTAAGGAACATAAAAAAGAATATTGATATTTTGTTATTATTTTTTTATATATTCAGGAGATTTAATATAATTTACTCTTCGTGAGAATCAAATTATTTTAATAAATATTAGAAATCATTTAAAAAAATTTAATTATTTTTATAAATAAAGGGGTACGCGTAAACAAAGCATTAAAAGCCAGCACGACACTTTAACTTTTGGAGCCAATTATCAATAATGAATATCAGTTTATTGAAAATTAAAAAATTATTTATAATTATCATAAAGTTCAACTAAGTAAGAATTTTTTACTGATTTAACCATAATAATCTTACTTATAAAAAATTGGCGCTTAATGCTTTGTTTTAACGCACCTTTTAAATAGTAAATTTTTGTTGCAAAAATTTAATTATTTTCAAGAAAACAAGCCTCGGATATTTTGAAAATGCGACTTTTTTTACTTTTTCTAAAAAAATGCGACTTTTTCAACATTTTTTTCTTGTTTTAAAAAAAATTTGTGTCAGAATTTCTCAAACGGATCACCTAAAACTAAAAAATTTTCTTATTGAACGAAAATATTCTCTTTTACTCTTAATATGCTTGAGGAGAATCCCTGAAAATATTAAGCCAAAATAAATTTTTTGTTAAAGGAGATAAAATTTCTAAGAGATCCCTCTAAACCAATTTCTGAATTTTAAATTGCTTATAATTTTTTTTTAATCAAAGTTAATAATTTGCAAAATTTTTTTAGAAAAAATCATGTTTTTTTTTATTTTTTATTGCAAATGATTCAAATCAATTTAAATTAGTCTAGCCTGACAACCAGACAAAAAATAATTTATAATATAATTTTTAGCTATCACAGCTAATAATTAGCAGTTTTAGCAAAAAATGTTTAAAGTCATTTTTTACCACAATTGACATGGATTACTTGTATAAACATAAATTTGGCTGCAAAAAAAAAATTTTATAAGAAAGAACCAAAGTTATCTATTTGTTAATTAAGATTGTTTGCGTATTTTTTACAAAATATTAGATAATTTTTTATGTCAAAATTTTGTTATTCAATTGAAATAATAACCCCTTTGTTCGTAGACTACGTTGATTTGTTATTTAAATTGAAAATATTCTAAATATTAAAATCGACTTTTTCGACTTTTTTCAACTACAAAAATCGATCCGAGGCCTGACTGAAAAATAAAAATTTTAATAACTTCTCCAAAGAATTTAATTATTTTTTGAAATAGTAATCTTTGCAAAAATTTAATTATTTTCAATAAAATTGTAATAAATTTAAATAAACAAATATTTTATTATAATTATTAGTAAAATTATTCGCAAGAATTAAATTAATTTCAATGTATTGAAATATAATAGTAAAAAATATGCCTATTGATATATTGAAATAATTTTCTGTGATAACACATTTTTTCTTTGTAATTTTAACTCATTTTTCATTTTCTCTAATCGAATTGTGTAATGTGGATTTCAATCCACCAGCGCCATTTTCAGTGAAACAAATAATTTCCATCTACTTGGGCCTTAATTATCCTGTTACAGCTAACGTTTTGGACTCTGCTGATAATTTCGAAAAATTCGTGACATTAACCTCTTAGGAATATAACTAACTTAGCGGTTCCAATAGAAGAATAAAATTATCTCATAAAATTTTGGGCAAAGAACTGAAATGAAAGGAGAAATTACGCAAAATTTTAAATTAAACAATTTACATAATGATGGGAAAAGGGAAAAAATTTTTAAATACTATTCTCTCATTATGAAAATGAAAAAAAAAATTAAGACAAAAACAACTTCAAGCCCTCGGGATGGGGACTAGAGTAGAAACATAAATTTTGGGATAATTTTGTAAACAAAAAATTGATTAAAAATTCAAAAGATGTTCTCTTCATTTTAGGAAAATATATTCCTAATGTTGGATGTGGATACAGAAAATCCAATTTAAGAATGTTGATTCACATTTTAAGCAACAAGTCCAAGGAATTGAAATAAAAAAACATCTTATATTCAAATCAAAATACTCATATTTATTTATTATTATTTATTATTGTTGTACTAATCTGTTTTCCTTTTTATAGGTTAAGAAATATTTAAAATTGGGATTCTTGTGACCCAAAAGAATATTCTCTCGTTAATATGTCGGACCAAGAGAGCAGCGATGATTGCATGATGGGCAGCAGTCAGGAGCAACAAACACATGTTTATTTCTCTTTTTTTTATTTAAAAATTAAAAATTTGTTTATTCTTCTGAAAAAAGATGACAAAAAATTTTTTTGTTTTTAAAGATAATAAAAAAAATTATTTCTATTTTTATAAAAGAAATTTATAAAAAATGTTTTTATTTTTCTACAAGAATATTACAAAAATGTCTATTATTTAAAAAAAAATAAATAAAAATTGTATTTTTGAGTTTATTTTTATCTTTTTCAACTTTTTGTTTGTTTTTAATTTTTTTTTTAAATTAATTTTTGAAATTTCATTAAATTTTTTAAATGAAAAAATTCAATTCTATTGTAATTTTTTCCTTTAATAAACTGTATTTTTTTTAGAGTGCCAGTACCGCCAGTAAAAGAGATTCGAAACCCCGTGAAAAGAGTGACGAATGTGCTGCGGGTGGTTCAACACCTTCAGGAACGAGCACTCCACCTGATGGTAATTAACTTTTATAATTCTTGAAAGTAAGGAACATAAAAAAGAATATTGATATTTTGTTATTATTTTTTTATATATTCAGGAGATTTAATATAATTTACTCTTCGTAAGAATCAAATTATTTTAATAAATATTAGAAATCATTTGAAAAAATTTAATTATTTTTATAAATGAAGGGGTACGTTAAAACAAAGCATTAAAAGCTAGCACGACACTTTAACTTTTGGAGCCAATTATCAATAATGAATATCAGTTTATTGATAATAAAAAATGATTTATAATTATAAAGTGTAACTACACTACTGTCGGGAATTATCGGTACGGCTGCACGCGCAGGGCCCAAAAACATACCAATCTTCAAATCACGATTTCTTTGTAAATACAAATGTCAGAAAATTAACAAATATACCATTCGAAAGATTATTAAATTCTACGATTAATGATATGCAACTGCAAATTTTAATAATTTATACAAAGCTTGCAGCAATCTACAAATTTGACAAAAAAAATTTTTAAATAAAATTTTTTTAGAAATTATTTTAACCCCTGCACATTTTTTAAAAATTGTAGGAAAATTTTAAAACTTATATAGGTGTAATCATTCAAGTCTCATCTTTAATTTAAGACCAAAAGAGTTAAAAAATCTTATTCGGTTCGTGAGATATCATTATATACGTCCGAGCATGTTTTTTGACAAATGCATTGAATTAGTCGATTTTGAACGGTTTTTGTTTGAAAATGCTCTGCCGTTTATAATGATATCTCTCGAACCGAATAAGATTTTTTAACTCTTTTGGTCTTAAATTAAAGATGAGACTTGAATGATCACACCTATATAAGTTTCAAATTTTTTCTACAATTTTTAAAAAATGTGCAGGAGTTGAAATAATTTCCAAAAAAATTTTATTTTAAAAATTTTTTTGTCAAATTTGTAGATTGCTGCAAGCTTTGTATAAATTAATCAAATTTTCAGTTACATATCATTATTCGTAGAATTTATTAATCTTTCGAATGGTATATTTGTTAATTTTCTGACATTTGTATTTACAAAAAAATTGTGATTTGAAGATTGGTATGTTTTTGGGCCCTGCGCGTGCAGCCGTACCGATAATTCCCGACGGTAGTGTAAGTAAGAATTTTTTACTGATTTAACCATAATAATCTAACCTATGAAAAATTGGGGCTTAATGCTTTGATTTAGCGCACCTTTTAAATAGTAAATTTTTGTTGCAAAAATTCAATTATTTTCAAGAAGAATCCCTGAAAATATTAAGACAAAAAAAATTTTTTGTTAAAGGAGATAAAATTTCTAAGAGATCCCTCTAAACCAATTTCTGAATTTTAAATTGCTTATAATTGTTTTTTAATCAAAGTTAATAATTTGCAAAATTTTTTTAGAAAAAATCATAATTATTTTTTTATTTTTTATTGCAAATGATTGAAATCAATTTAAATTAGTCTAGCCTGACAACCAGACAAAAAATAATTTATAATACAATTTTTAGCTATCACAGCTAATAATTAGCAGTTTTAGTAAAAAATGTTTAAAGTCATTTTTTACCACAATTGACATGGATTACTTGTATAAACATAAATTTGGCTCCAAAAAAAAATTTTTTATAAAAAAGAACCAAAGTTATCTATTTGTTAATTAAGATTGTTTGCGAATTTTTTACAAAATATTAGATAATTTTTTATGTCAAAATTTTGTTATTCAATTGCAATAATAAACCCTTTGTTCGTAGAGTACGTTGATTTGTTATTTGAATTGAAAATATTCTAAATATTAAAATCGACTTTTTCGACTTTTTTCAACTACAAAAGTCGATCCGAGGCCTGACTGAAAATTTAAAATTTTAATAATAACTTCTCCAAAGAATTCAATTATTTTTTGAAATAGTAATCTCTGCAAAAATTTAATTATTTTCAATAAAATTGTAATAAACTTAAATGAACGAATATTTTATTATAATTATTAGTAAAATTATTCGCAAGAATTAAATTAATTTCAATGTATTGAAATATAATAGTAAAAAATATGCCTATTGATATATTGAAATAATTTTCTGTGATAACACATTTTTTCTTTGTAATTTTAACTCATTTTTCATTTTCTCTAATAGAATTGTGGAATGTGGATTTCAATTCACCGGCGCCATTTCCAGTGGAAAAAATGATTTCCATCGACTTGGGCCTCAAGTATCCTGTTACAGCTAACGTTGTGGAAACTGCTGATGATTTCGAAAAATTCGTGACACTAACCTCTCAGGAATATAACCAACTTAGCGGTTCCAATAGAAGAATAAAATTATCTCATAAAATTTTGGGCAAAGAACGGAAATGGAAGGAGAAATTACGCAAAAATTTGAAATTGAAAGATTTACATAATTATGGGAAGAGGGAAAAAATGTTTAAATACTATTCTTTCATTATAAAAATAAAAAAAATTAAGACAAAAAAAACTTCAAGCCCTCGGGATGCGGACTAGAGTAGAAACATAAATTTTGGGATAATTTTGTGAACAAAAAATTAATTGAAAATTCAAAAGATGTTCTCTTCATTTTAGGAAAATATATTTCTAATGTTGGATGTGGATACAGAAAATCCAATTTAAGAATGTTGATTCACATTTTAAGCAGCAAGTCCAAGGAATTGAAATAAAAAAACATCAGGGTTTAGACGGTGGATGAATATAACACCACTCGTGTGTGTAGCGAATGCGGAGTGAAAAATTACAAACTAGCATCCTCACCGCATCGCTATTACATTTGTCTATCGTGCGGACAAAAATCTGACAGGGATAAAAATGCTTGCATTAATATTTGGCAAATTGGTCTTGTCAATGCAGGATATCTTGAAAAAGAAGACTTTAAGGGAAATGAATTTTTTCGTTTTGACAAACAAAAATTTTAAAAGAAACCAAAACAGCGACCAACACCTTTGAAGTCAAATAAAAATGATGATGAGTCAATTTGCAAGGACTGCATTTTATCTGGCCATAACTCTAAAAGAAGTGCCAGGTGCTCAATGTACAAAAAAACTGGTAGAGAAATTCTCGCAGAATCGCGTCAGAATGGTAATTTAACACAACAAATAGTCTCAAGAAATGTAAAATTCCATGAATGTTTCAAAGACCCAAATATTCGTAAAGGAATTAGAAAAGACCAAGATTTTATTGTTGAATTTGGAAATGATTTTACCAATTTTATGCAAATTGCATTAAATAACAAGGAAATTGTAAAGTATATCATTGAAAGAGAAAAGGCAATAGATTTAGGATCTTTTGCCCTTTACTTTCACGGAGGACGTGGACGTTTAAAAGACTTCCCGTGGGAAACTATGAAAAAGATATTTATGGATTTTCGAAAAGCAACCGGTTTTGAAGTCTTTGATAAGAGAAATAGAAGATATATGTTGAGGGAAAGAATGAAGCAACTCGAAACTAATTGAAACAATTTAATTTCATTAAACTTACGAAGGAAGAAGAATAAATAAATTTTTCATGTGCCATTTTCCAAATGATCCAAAAGATCCTACACCCAGCTTGTACCGGGAAAAATTAATAAAACAATTATTTGAAGAGAATGTCCATCCGACGAATTTAAAGTTTTTTAAGAAACTTTTAAAAGGAAGTCCAAATAATTTGAATTTAACAAAAATTGATATAAATTACTGGAGATTTTTATTAATTTTGAAAAAAATTCGAAAATATATGATTCATCACAAAAAACCGTCATTCGATTTATTTCCAAAAGCGAAAATAACTGATACCTGCGTGTCGTATACAACTTACAGTATTCAAGAATTTTTCAAGCAGTATAATCTTGTAAATGATGAAGCGAACATTGCTGAAGAGAATGATTTAAGCGAAGCAGAAAAAAATCAAACGAAAGTGGAGTACATTTATTCACTTGGGAGAAAAAAATTGGAATCGGTTCGCAGGCAGTTTAACTACAAATTATTTTGAAGTTCATCTAGGAGTTCAAAAACAAAATTTGTAAATATTTCATTCTATTTAAAGTATTACTGTTCCAGATTAAAAAGAAAAAATTTTTTAAATTGAATTTTAAACAATTTAATTTGGAAAAATTAATTATTTGCTATTTTTTGTTAAGAGATTGACAAATGCTGAATCTGACTGCTGAATCGAATTCTGCGAGAGATTTTCTTTTCTTTTCATATTTCGATTAAAAAAATGGTAGCGTTTACCTAACTCGTTAAAAATTTAATTATCGTAAATGACTTTTCTGCTTCAATGTTGAGATTAAAGTTTGAATTTGTTTTCTGACAAGTTCCATTTGGCGACTCTAGATTCATGTAAGTTGATGTACTTTTTTTAATACGACAAAAAAACTCGAAAAAACGGATGAGATTCGACGACAATTATATATATATACAGCGAACTTGAAAAAAGAAAGAAAATTACTTTCTCGAGAGATTGCTTTAAATTTCATATTACGATTAAAATAAAAGGTTGCGTTTACCTAATTAGATAAAAAATTATTTTTCGTGAGTTAATTTTCTTAACGAATACAATTGTATTAATACTGCGAACTTAAAAAAGAAAGAAAATTACTTTCTCGAGAGATTTCTTTAAATTTCATATTACGATTAAAATAAAAGGTTGCGTTTACCTAATTAGATAAAAAATTATTTTTCGTGAGTTAATTTTCTTAACGAATACAATTGTATTAATACTGCGAACTTAAAAAAGAAAGAAAATTACTTTCTCGAGAGATTTCTTTAAATTTCATATTACGATTAAAATAAAAGGTTGCGTTTACCTAACTCGTTAAAAATTTAATTATCGTAAATTACGTTTCTGCTTCAATGTTGAGATTAAAGTTTGAATTTGTTTTCTGACAAGTTGCTCCTTGCGACTCTAGATTCATGTAAGTTGACATACTTTTTTTAATACGATAAAAAAACTCGAAAAAACGGATGAGATTCGACGACAATTGTATATACTGCGAACTTGAGAAAAAAAGAAAATTACTTTCTCGAGAGATTTCTTTAATTTTCATATTACGATGAAAAAATGGTTGCGTTTTTACCTAACAATAAAATAAAAAAATTATTTTTCGTGAGTTACTTTTCTGAACGACGACAATTATGTAAATACTTCGAAGAAAAATGGTTGCGTTTACCTAACTCGATGAAAATTTAATTATCGTGAGTTACTTTTCTGTTTCAATGTTCAGGTTAAAATTTGAATTTGTTTTCTGACAAGTTGCTTCTTGCGACTCTAGATTCATGTAAGTTGATATACTTTTTTAGTACGATATAAAAAACTCGAAAAAACGGATGAGATTCGACGACAATTATATATATATATACAGCGAACTTGAAAAAAGAAAGAAAATTACTTTCTCGAGAGATTGCTTTAAATTTCATATTACGATTAAAATAAAAGGTTGCGTTTACCTTATTAGATAAAAAATTATTTTTCGTGATTTACTTTTTTGAACGACGACAATTATGTAAATACTTCGAAGAAAAATGGTTGCGTTTTTACCTAACTCGTTAAAAATTTAATTATCGTGAATGACTTTTCTGCTTCAATGTTGAGATTAAAGTTTGAATTTGTTTTCTTACAAGTTCCATTTGGCGACTCTAGATTCATGTAAGTCGACATAATTTTTTTAATACGATAAAAAAAACTCGAAAAAACGGATGAGATTCGACGACAATTGTATTAATACTGCGAACTTGAAAAAAGAAAGAAAATTACTTTCTCGATAAGATTTCTTTAATTTTTGTATTACGATTAAAAAAATGGTTGCGTTTTTACCTAACTCGTTAAAAATTTAATTATCGTAAATTACTTTTCTGCTTCAATGTTGAAATCAAAGTTTGAATTTGTTTTCTGACAAGTTGCTTCTTGCGACTCTAGATTCATGTAAGTTGATATACTTTTTTTAATACGATTAAAAAAAATCGAAAAAACGGATGAGATTCGACGAAAATTGTATTTATACTGCGAACTTGAAAAAAGATAGATAAGATCTTATTTCTCGATAAGATTTTTTTAATTTTCGTATTACGATTAAAAAAATGGTTGCGTTTTTACCTAACTCGATAAAAATTTAATTATCGTGAGTTACTTTTCTGCTTCAATGTTCAGATTAAATTTTGAATTTGTTTTTTGACAAGTTGCTTTCTGCAATTCTTGATTTATGTAAGTTGATATACTTTTTTTAATACGATAAAATAAACTCGAAAAAACGGATGAGATTCGACGACAATTGTATATATACAGCGAACTTGAAAAAAGAAAAAAAATTACTTTCTCGAGAGGTTTCTTTAAATTTTGATATTACAATTTGTTTATTGCGATTATAAACTCATCTAACTTTCCTATAGTTTTTTTACTTTTCTCTTTTAATTGTTTAATAAATTTTTTAATTCTTGGAAATATTGTGCAAAAATTATTTGTTTCCTTAATTTTATATTTATATTTGTATATTATGCTTGTTTATATTTTTGACTTTTGATCAATTAATTTGATGATAACGTGTCAAATATTTTACAAAAATTATTTTTTAAGCAATAAATTCGTCGGAAATATGAAATTTATCGGCAGGCACAGTTGGTGACTAATTCGAATCACGAAAGTGCTTCCTTAAATTTTTCACGTCCCTTTGTTCTCCACTCAATCAATCTAGGTATCTATGGAATAAAAGTTTATTATCAAAAAATTCTTTTTTACTTTAAATTTTTATTTTTAATATCACGGACAGCAGTACCTCCTTTTCATAATCTGTAAGATGATCGAAATATTTATTCCAACTACCTCACAATTGATTGTTACAACAGGGTTGCCACGCAACCTGGAAACCTGGAAATGTCAGAGAATTTTTATAAACCTTGAAGAAACCATGGAAAAGTCAGGGAATTTTAACTGGAATCCTGGAAAATTTATTTTATTTTCTAAAGTTATTGTACTTATTCTTGAAATGTAATTTTTCTTTAATTCAATTTTCTTAATTCAATTTTAAAAGAGTAAAAAAGCCTTTACAATTCTTCTTCGCAATAATTCAATTATTTTTATAAATAATCAAAAAATTTATAGATTTACAATTATTTTCATAAATAATAAAACTCATCGCAAAATTTCAATTAATTTTAATACAATTTTAATGGAATTTCTCGAAAAATTCGTATAATTATTCTTAAAAATTTTATTCAAATTCATGAAAGAAATTCAATTATTTTCAAAAATAATAGAATTCTTCGCAGAAATTCAATTATGGACAAAAGTTTAAAAAAAATTTTCGTCAAAATTTCAATTATCTTTATAAATATTAAAATTTTTCTTCAAAATTCAATTATTTTCAAAAATTTTAATGAAATTATTTTTAACAAATTCAATATTTTTTTCGAAAATTCACTTCAATATGTACTATTTTAATAAAATTGTCTAAAAGAAATGAATTTTTTTAAAATTTTTTTACAAATTTCTTCGCGATAATTCTATATAGTCATTATTTTAGTCATTGTTTTAATGCAGATACTAACATTTCTTCAATTGCCTTAAATAATTGATTATTTAGTTCAAAATCAAAATTTATTTCTATTAAAAAAAATTGTTTTAAATAAATCTAAATTTTGATTTAAATTAGAAGGTATTAAAAAAATGTATTTATTTCTTTCATTAATATTTTTTTTAATTTGTTTAATATTAATACCTTTTTCACCGTCCATTGAAGTTATTGTAATCCAAAGGTTTCGTTAACTATACTATAACCGATTAAACCCTTTCATGGGGGAAGTTTTTTTTAGTTTGATCGACGCATGCTCTTTTGAATTAGGCACACTGCACCCTCTTTTTCTGATCATTTAATAATTCATCAATTTACCAATTGCGAAAAACTGTGAGGCTAGTTCTTAAAAAGTTTCACTGCTCTTCTTAATTTATAAAATTTGTCAAATTATTATAAGTCTTTAGCTCACAAATTTTTTTCTTTTTTCATTCATTAATTTAATTATTTTCTCTAAATCTAATTAATAAGTTCTTTGAATCTAAATTGTAAATTAGTGAAAATTAATCCACTAATTAACATTATTAAGATTATTCACTAATTTTTAGTTGAATATTACTATTTTGTTCAGTAGTAAGTAATTTTTTTTTTATTAAAGTTTAAGTAAGATGTGACTAAATTTTTAAAATTTGAAAAAAATTTTTAGGAATCTTTAAAAATCTTATTTAAAATACATAACTTAAAATACACACTTAAAACTTGAAAAGATGAAAAATAACTAAACTAGTGAAAATTCTTACTATTGCAAATTAGTAGCTCAATTCTCACTAATTTGAAATTTAGAGAGAGAAAGAGCAATTTTTACTAATTTTCAGTAAAATTTTCCAATTTCATTTAGTACCTATAATTTAAAATTTCTTCAATTTTTCAGTAAAATTTTTAATTTTCAGTACAATTTTCTTATTTCATTTAGTACCTAACTTAAAATCCCTTCAATTTTTATAACAAAGAGTTAAAAATTTGTTGCTTTTGTGAAAAGTTTTCGAAATTTTAGTTTGTTAATTGTCCAAGAATTAGTGGAAATTTTGAACTGTTATTTAAATTAATAAATTTATAGCCAATTTTAAATAATAAAAAGTTAAAAATTTGTTGCTTTTGTGAAAAGTTTTCGAAATTTTAGTAAGTGAATTGACCAAGAATTAGTGGAAATTTTAACTATTAATTAAATTTACAGTCATTTTACTTAAAATTTATTTAACCTTCTACTTAAAAAAAAAATTCAAAAAGTTTATAATTATAATTATTTCCATAAAATTTACAGACGAATATTTTTTTTTAAATTTAAAGTTCACTCAGAAAATACTATCGTATTAAAATAATACATAAGAAATTGAATATCAGTAATGAAAAAAAAAGTTTACAACTCTTTTTGTCTGCAAAAAAGACGATATTCGATTAATTTCTTCTTCGTGTGTTCATGTGCTTCGAGTGTTCTAATAGAAAAAAAAATTGCAGTTATCAGCATTAAAGGCTTTAGACTTAAAAAAAATTAAGTTTTTTGCAATTAAACACAGGTGAATTAAAAGTGGATAATATATCAAATAAAATGGTCAAGAAATTGCACATTCACTTTTTTTATTTTACAACAATTTTTTATTATTCAATATATGATTCACAGAAAAAAGTGAGTGTTATTTTAACACTGAATTCGGTGTTAAAAGTGTCTGCATCAAACTTTAGCTCGGAAGTGTTATTTTAACACTGAAAATAAGGTAAATTTTCTATTATAGAAAATTTATCCTCACTAAAATTACCCTACCAAAATTTACCCGCATCAAAAACAACACTCGCTTTTCTCTGTGTTAAATATTTTATCTTATTTTCTTTATTAATAATTAGTTATTTAAAAATCCGTTAATAATTTTATAATTCTCGTTAGAATGCTTTCTTCCTCTTGTATAAATATTATAAAATTGCTTATAATCGTGTACAAATAAACAATAAACTATTATGTATACAATATAATATTACACTGAGAAAACAATATAGAATCAAATATAATTATGTTTATTATACAGTCAACCAAAAATTATTTTTGAATTAAACAATAATTTTCATTCAATAAAAATTACTTTTAATTGAAAATTATAAAATATGTAAAATAAAAATAATTCAAACATATTTGTCAACTTATTTTTGGAATTTTTTTATTTTATTTTTATTATTTTGGATTGAAAAAAAATTTATCTGTGTATATATTTTAAATGTATAATAGTTTATTGTTAGTAATAGTTTTATTAATATTATTTATATAAACAATTTATTATATTATGTGCTGTGTAATAAATATAGTGAATATTATTTTATAATTTATACATATTTTTAACGCGTCACGAAGAAAACGTTTATAATGACGATTTAAGAGAAAAAATAATTTCCTATTAAAAAAATTTTTACAATGTTTCTTAATCAACAAGTTAAGAAAGAAAAATAATGTAAACGTAAAATATTATTTTCTGAGTAAAAAAATTTTTTTCCCTTCCAATCATTGCGATGAAACCCTTTCTTCTCACGATACGTCTTTTTATTTTGTAATAAATTATCTATATAACTGTCAGTGTACAAAAAAGAAATTAATCAAGTCCTTGTAAAAATATAAATTTCTTATTGTCACAATACTGTTACACTTTTTGTTGCATCGTTAAAAATACCGACAAAATAGCAACTGATTTCTTAATTATCTGAAAGGAGATATTTTAAAATTATTTAGAAAGAATTAATATAAATGTTTTTTTATATTCTTTTGTAATTTGTTTCCCACAAGGAAAACTTTTAAATTTTATTTATATAAATAATATTTTATAACTTATTAAATTATTAAGTAAAATTATTATTAAATTCTTATATTAAAATAATTTATTTATTTTATAAATAATTTTTTTCTTCATTTTTATTTTATTAATAATTCATTACAAATTACGATTAATAATTCATTAATTCAATACAAACCATAGCAAAAGTCTCATAAGAAAATACACAGAATTTTCCAGCAGTTATTTCCAATGGTGATTCGGTCTTTAAAAATAGCATTATTAAATTTTTAGCATCCAGTGTCTGTAAATTGTACCATTTACTTTTATAAACACTGTATTGTAACTTAAAAACCTGAAATTATGAAAAAAAATGTTATATGCAATTTTTTCATAAAAAAAACAATTTTTTTTCTATTATAAAAATAATAGTATGAAAATTAATTTTTTAATAAATCTAAATTAGGGAATAAAATCATTTTTCAATTTTAAAAAATGATAAATAACTATAGATTCGATTTCTTTTTCTCTCATTGGTAAATAATGGTATGAAAATAAATTTTTTAGTAAATAAAATTAAATAAATAAAATCTGAAATTCAAAATTCAAAATTAGAAATTAGAAATAATTATTTTTTATTTACTAATTTGTAGTTAAAATTTTTCTTATCTCTACAATAAAAATGATTAAATTTTAATTAATTAATAATTAGGTAATGATTTGAATTAATTTAAGGACAATTTTACATGAATAAATTCAATAAATTTGTATCTATTCAAAAACAATTTTTTTTCAAAAAAACTATTCAAAAACTAATTTTTATTCAATAAATAAAAAAATAATCAAAGTAATAAACAATTGTTTAAACTTACTGCAATTTTTAACTTTTCCCCAAGATAGCATACAACAAACAGATTTGCTAAAATAGTAAAAATGTAAGCCAGACAGAAGAAAAAATCCAAAAAAGTAATTGTATTTGTTCTGTGCATAAGCTACAATAAGAAAAAATTATTAATTTGAAATAAAAAGGCCTATTACTAAATATTAAAAAAAGAATTATTATTAAATACTCTACTGGAAAAAATTTATTTTATTTATTACTAACCATAAGATTATAACATTGCATTGATAATTGCAAAGAATATAGTATCATTTCCACAAGAAATACATGATTAAATGTGTCCTCAATTGTTGACGCAAATCTTCAAATTTAAACATATATTTCATTTTTGATTCAAAAGAATTTTTATTTATTAAAAAAAAAATAAATACAAACAAAATTTTTTTAAAAATATTTTGTTCTCTATATTGCTTGACAACAGGATTTGCAATTTCAAAAATAATAATTATTACAGTAGTAATTAATACTAAAAATGCAAAAAATTAATACTATTGAAAAATATTATAATTGAACATTTATTTTGGTAAAAAAAATCAAGTTTTTAATTGTAAAAGAAAAATAGTTTATAATAAAGTAAAAATATTGTCGTCCGAAAATTATATAAAATTGAAAAATTTTTAAAGAAATGAAATTTAGACAAATTTTTCAAAAATAAATTGAAAACTTTAAAACAATTTTTATCATAAATTAAAAAAAAATCAAGTTTTTAAAAAAGTTTTATGTATTTTAAATATGAAAATTTATGATTTTTCAAAAATTTTAATGCTAAAATTCTTAAAAGAGAGAATTTTCAACATTTTTTAAAACTAATTTTTGCAAAATATTTTTAAAAAATAGATAGTCAAGTTTTCAAAAAATTTTTATTATAAATATGAAAATTTATGATTTTTCAAAAATTTTAATGATAAAATGCTTAGAAGAAAATTTTCAACAATTTGTTAAACGAATTTTTACAAAATTTTTTAAAAAGTCAAATTTTTTTTGAAACTTTTATAAGTAACAAAATATGAAATTTTATGATTTTTACAAAAATTTTAATTCTAAAATTCTTAAAAGAAAATTTTCAACAATTTGTTAAACGAATTTATGCAAAATATTTTAAAAAGTCAAGTTTTCCAAAAAACTTGGATATACTTCCGAATAGCTCGAACCGCCAATCGACTTGAAATTTAGTTTCCTTACGTAATTTTGTGCCCTGATTACGAAAATCATAATGAAAATTGGCGACTAGCTCATCTTCATGGTGAAAACCATAAAAAACCATCAAAATAATGGTTTTTTACGTTTTTTTCATTATGGTAAGAAAATTTTAAAAAATGCTTCATACGAAAGTTGTAGATCTCATCAAAATACATTTTTTACGTTCTATACATTTTTCTCCAAAAACGCATTGTTTTCGAAAAAAAAAACAAAAAACTCTCAATCACAGGTAAATCCATGCAAAATTCATGGTTTTTGCTATCATTAGTTTCTTAGCACATTTTAAATATAGAAATAGGGTCGAATTGATTCTATGTACACTTTTATTATAGAAAGGGAGTCAAATTTATATGCAGTTGGTACCAGAAAGTACCGAACCCACCCCGAGCCCCCTACAACAGGAAAGGAAAAAGCATGAGATATGGCTTCAGGAAGCTGAAAAACCAGAGGCGGGCGCAGCCCGCCTCAGCTATGTTCCCTTTTCCGTGCATTTATAAAGGGAGTCAAATTTATATGCAGTTGGTACCAGAAGTTACCGAACCCACCCCGAGCCCCCTAAGGCCATATTTCATGTTTTTTCTTTTCCTGTTGTAGGGGGCTCGGAGTGGGTTCGGTACCTTCTGGTACCAACTGCATATAAATTTGACTCCCTTTACAAATGCACGGAAAAGGGAACATAGCAAAGGCGGGCTGCGCCCCGCCTCTGGTTTTTCAGCTCCCTGAGGCCATATCTCATGCTTTTTCTTTTCCTGTTGTAGGGGGTTCGGGGTGGGTTCGGTACCTTCTGGTACCAACTGCATATAAATTTGACTCCCTTTATAAATGCACGGAAAAGGGAACATAGCTGAGGCGGGCTGCGCCCGCCTTTGGTTTTTCAGCTCCCTGAGGCCATATTTCATGTTTTTTCTTTTCCTGTTGTAGGGGGCTCGAGGTGGGTTCGGTACCTTCTGGTACCAACTGCATATAAATTTGACTCCCTTTCTATATGCACGGAAAAGGGAACATAGCTGAGGCGGGCTGCGCCCGCCTTTGGTTTTTCAGCTCTCTGAGGCCATATCTCATGCTTTTTCCTTTCCTGTTGTAGGGGGCTCGGGGTGGGTTCGGTACTTTCTGGTACCAACTGCATATAAATTTGACTCTCTTTCTATATTAAAAGTGTACATAGAATCAATTTGACCCTATTTCTATATTTAAAATGTGCTAAGAAACTAATGATAGCAAAAACCATGAATTTTGCATGGATTTACCTGTGATTGAGAGTTTTTTGTATTTTTTTCGAAAATAATGCGTTTTTGGAGAAAAATGTATAGAACATAAAAAATGTATTTTAATGAGATCTACAACTTTTGTATAAAGCATTTTTTAAAATTTTCTTACCATAATGAAGAAAACGTTAAAAAACCATTATTTTGATGGTTTTTTATGGTTTTCACCATGAAGATGAGCTAGTCGACAATTTTCATTATGATTTTCGTAATCAGGGCACAAAATTACGTAGAGAAACTAAGTTTCAAGTCGATTGGCGGTTCGAGCTATTCGGAAGTGCACCCAAAAACTTTTATTACAAATTTGAATTTTTATGATTTTTCCAAAAATTTAAATGTTAAAATTCTAAAAAAGAATTTCCAACAATTTTACAAAATTATAATCAATTTTTTTGAAGAATTTAAATTTAAAATTTGAATAATGATTGTTTTCTCAAAAATTTAAATAATTCTAGAAAAAATGAGGTTTTTTAAAAAATTTCAACCCTAGAATATATATATATTTCATAGACATTTGAATTATACGAAATATGTAAAATTGAAAATAATAGAGTTCAATTATTTATTACAATTTTTGAGTTTTTAATTATTTTAAAACTTTTTTCTTCAAAAAATTAAAGATATTTTTTAATAATTATAATTTTCAAATTTTTATTAAAACTTTTGCGAAACTTCAATTATTTTCAAAAATTTTTCTCTAAAATTGTTTTCTCTAAAATTGAGTTATTTTCAAAATTTTCCATTTCAAGATTTTTTTATTAAAACTTTTGTGACTTGAATTATTTTTAAAATTTGCCATTATAAAATTCTTCAAAATTTGATTTTTGAAAATTTTCTTGAAATACTTAGAAAAAAACCAATTAATAAAATCTTTAAAAATTTCAATTATTTAATAAGTTTTTAATTTTAATATAATATTTCAAAAATTTAATTTTTTGTAATATAAAAAATAAAATCAGTTGTAATTTTTATCGAAAAAGTCGCCTTTTTTTGAAATAGTGGAAAACATTTCAAAAAGTATTTCAGTTGAAGAGAAAAATTAAAGTTATTTTCTTAATAATTAAAATCACAGTTCAATTAATAAATTTTATTGACGAAAAATTAAATAACTTGATCACAGTTTTTCTAGGAATATCAAATTGAGACAAAAAACGTATCAAAAGTGTTGTATCGCAACAATTTTATAACTTAATAATTAATAATTTAATAATAATTAATAATAATAATAATATTAATAATTAATAATTTTATAATTAAAATTCTTTTTTCAACAATTTGATATGCTCAGAAAAACTGTGAAGAAATTAGAGTAGTTTCTCGGAAAATAAATTTGAATTACTATTTACCTGTTAAGATCTTCATGTTTTGTGACAATAACTTTTAATTTTGTTAAAAATTCTTTGGAATTTGAAAAATTCTTTGAATTAACGAGCGATTCAATATTATGTTCCAAAATGGAAAACTGACTATGAACATGTAAAATGAGTAGAGAACAAAAACTGAGAATTCCAACAAAAATAACTGACGAATAACTGGCTCCAGAGCATTGAAGAAAGCAAGTTATTTCATAGGCAGGACTTTTTAAAAAGTCATATGGATAATAAGCGACATAAAATAATTCTCTATCCCTTTCAGCACGTCTACTATTTACAAAAGTACGTTCAAAAATATGTGATCCAATTGCTGATGCTGTGATAATGAAGGAAGTAATAGAAATTGTTTTTGCAATTTCAGCATCACTTCTCATTAATTCTATTTCCATTTTACTTTTTGAACGATTCCAATCATCGTAAATTGAAGCAACCAATTTCTTTAAATCTAAATAAAAAGTTTTGAAAATTAGTTTTTAAATTTAAGTGAATAGAAATTTTTTCTTTACATACTAAAACATGAAGATATCGTAGACTCGGAGTGATCGATATCTCTATATTTTATAATAATTGAAACATCCATAAAATATTTTAGAAAAAATCAAATTATTTACAAAATTTTTTTATAAAATTCTTCGCTAGAATTCAATTATTTTTACAATAGCAATACAATTTTTTTACATAAATTCAATTATTTTAAAAAATGTACCTAATAAAATTCGTTAAGTGCAAGAATTCAATTATTTTCATAAACAATAAAATTTTTCACACGTTTTTGATTCCTATTTAAAAGAAATGTATAATGAAAATTCGTTGCAAGATTTCAATTATTTTCATAAATAATAAAATTTCTCACAGAATTTCAATTATTTAAAAAGAAATTTAATAAAAATTCGTTCAATTATTTTCCTAAGTAATAAAATGATCACAGGATTTTAATTATTTTTAATACAATTTTAAGTAAATTCTTCGAAAAATGTAATTGTTTTCAAAAGTTTTATTAAAATTCTTCAAGAGAAATCAATTATTCATTGTCAATTATTTTTAATAATTTTTGAAAAAGTTCATTGACAACTTTCAAATCCATTTTATTTACAATTCAATTTTACAAAATTTCGATTACTCGGAAATTCTTAAATTTAATAATAAATTTAATAATTTTTTAATATAATACTAAAAAATTAAAACTTCATATCATTTCTAAAAAAAAAATCAAATAAACTTTTTCAAAATAATTATTTCTACAGAATTATTAGAAGTATAAAAAATTAATGCTTTCAAAGATATTAATTTGAAACATTTTCAAAATATAATAATGTAATTAATATGTAATAAATAAAATTCTTTCAAACGATTCAATTATTTTCAATATCTACTGTTTTAATAAAAAATTTCCCAAAATAAATTCAATAATTTAATAAGAATTTTTATAAAATTCTTTGCAAACATACAATTATTTTAATGAATAATAAAATTATTACAGGAATTCAATTATTTAAAAAACAATTTTCATAAGATTTTAAAAAAAATCAATTATTTGCAAAATATTCAATTATTATTTTTAAAAAATTTGATGTAATTTGTTCATTAAAATTTAATAATTATTTCCAGCACATTTTTAATTTAAAAGAATTTGATTATATTCTCAAAAATTTCAATTAAACTTTTTCCAAAAAATTAATTCTACAGAATTGTTAGTTAAAAATATGAAAAATTTAAATTTTTAAAGATTTTAATTTCAAACCTTTTCAAAATTCAATTATTTCTAAAAATCCACTCAAGATTGTTTCTAATATTCAATTATTATTTAAAATTTTAACTGAAATTCATTTTTGTATCAGTTTTTCTTTGAAAATATTATGAGAATTCAATTATTTAAATACAAAAAAACATAATGTATTGAATAATTGAATGTTTCTTAAAATTGAATTCTTAAATTCATAATTCGATTAAAATTTTATTAAAAATAATTGAATTCTTGTGAAATTTTTATTATTTATGAAATAAATGTTCACGTAAAATGTTATCAAACTTTTTTTTTGCAATAATTGAATTCTTTTGAAAAATTTTATTAAAATAATAGATATTGAAAAAAAAATCATTCAATTGAGAACATTTTTTGAAAATAATTGAAATTTGGTCAAGAATTTTATTAAAATTTTTGATAATAATTGAATTTTGGAAAATAATTTTATTATTTATGAAGATAATAGAAAATTTTTAATTTCTGCGAAGAATTTTATTACTTTTGAAAATAAGTGAATTTCTGCAATCATTTACAAACTTTTTCAAAATTCAATTCTTTTTAAGTGTTTTTAAGTTAAATTCTGCATTATTTTTAATAATTATTTAAATATTAAAAAATTAACTAATTGTTTTGAATTAGGAAAATTTTTTTTAAATTTCTTTAAAATTTCTAATTAAATTCATTTAAAATTAAAATTTTGTAAAATTTAAAATTGAAACCTTTTGAAGTTTATTTATTTATGAAAATTGTAAATGCAACTCTATTAAAATTAAATTAATTTAGAAAAATATTCGTGGTAAGAAGCAAAATAACTCCGTTTTACGGTACATATTAAATAATTTTTTAATATAATTTGGTGAATGTTTACCTTTTCTTCTATTGCGAATAACAATTAATTTCAATAATTCCATTAATATTGGAATATTGGCTAACGTCAAACTTTCATTTACTAATTCAAAATTTGTGTAGACTTGAAAGAGAAATATTGTTTGCGGTATTATGTTAACTACAATCATATTTAATTCCGTTAATATTGATAAAAATAATGATAAACGTTCATGTTTTTCGTTTGGCTCTGGCCATGCACCGACTATTCCTAAATTCACTCGATTCCATGTAAGTAAAAAAGCTTCAACTGGAAAAATTTTAGAAGAATTAAATAGAAAATTATTCAAAATCATAACCATCTACTTTTTTTGTTTTAGAATTTCTATTTCACCAAATTTTTATTTCAGAGCAATACAATTTAAATGAATTTTAATTTAGCATAAATCTTATTTTAATAATAATTTTATAAATGAGTTGAACTTTTAAGGGGCTGTCAAAGTCGATGCGATTTTTCCATTGAAACTTGATTTGGACGAAGTAAAAAATATTTAAAAAAATTTTTTTTTGTTATATAGTTTTAGTAATTTTTGAAAAATATTATTCATGTTGCTACCGAAATTTTTCTAGTGATTTCTAATGTTGTTTCTAAATAAACAAAATTATTTTTCCAAAATTTTGAATAAAAATTTGTTAAAATCATTTTATACTACAAAAACACTATGAGAAAAATAATTGAAAAATAATTAATCATTTAAAAATAAAATTATTTTTTAAATATTACCAGGCTTTTTGGTCATTTTAATGTTCTTATAAAGTTGCGATTGCAGAAAGTATAAGTTTAAAGAAACACAGGTCCGAAGGAATAAAAGAAATTGCGCAGGCTTAGAAAACTTTTCACATTACTCTATGAAAAATTCACTCGCCTCATCAGACAACTTACGATGTATGTAGGAGTTAAAAAAAACGACTCTTATTTTGCATATTAAATTATTTCAACTCGTTCTCTTTCAATGGCAATTGTTCAGTCTTCATTGTCCACTCGAAGTAGATACACATTTTCTTCAAATTTAAAATTTTTTCCTTCTTGTGTATACAGAATTCAACATTTATTTTTTTTTATTATATTTTCGTCTCTTTATTTTTCGAAAAATAATTTTAAAATCAAGAAAATTTTTATAAGTTCGGATCACTGCTAAGTTGAAGAAGAATTAAGTTACTTGTGAAATTTCTTCATTTTAAAATGAAAATTTATTATTGTTGAAAATTTGGATTAAAATTTGTGCCCTTATTTCGTTATTAAAAAGAAAATACTTTTAATCAGTATATAAATAAAATTCTTAGAAAAAATTCAACATATTTTTAATAAAATTCTTCCAAACGATTTAATTATTTTCAAAAAATTTTCAAAATTCAATTTTCCAAAAGAATTCAATAATTTAATTACAATTTTTATAAAATTCTTTGCAACAATCAATTATTTTAATAAATAATAAAATTATCAAAAAAAATTCAATTATTTAAAACACAATTTTCATAAAATTTTTCGAAAAAAATTAATTAAAAAAGATTTTTATAAAATTCTTCGCACAAATTCATTTATTTAAAAAAATGTAAGAATCCTTCGCAAGAATTCAATTATTTTAAAAAATTTTAATAAATTCGTTGCAAGAATTAAATTATTTCCATAGATAATAAAATTCTTCATATAGAATTTCAATTAATTTTTTTACAATTTTAAATAAATTCCTTGAAAAATACAATTATTCTTAAAAATTTTATTACAATATTCTCCTCAAGAATTCAATTATTTATTTAATTCTGATTTATTTAATCTTTAAAAAACTTTAATAAAATTCGTTGCAAGAATTCAATTATTTGTAAGATTTCAATTATTTTTAATACAATTTTAAATAAATTCCTCGAAAAAACAAATATTTTAAAAAGTTTTCTTACAATTCTTCGGAAGAATTTAATTATTTATAAAAAATGTAATATAGTTCTTCGCAAGAATTAAATTATTCGATAAATAATAAAATTTACACAGGAATTCGATTATTCAAAAGACAATTTTCATAAAATTTTTCGAAAAAAATTAATTCAAAAAGATTTTTATAAAAATTTTTCGCACAAATTCATTTATTGAAAAAAATTTAAGAATCCTTCGCAAGAATTCAATTATTTTTAAAAATTTTAATAAAATTCGTTGCAAAAATTTAATTATTTCCATAGATAATAAAATTCTTCATAGGATTTCAATTATTTTTTGTACAAATTTAATTGAATTCCTCGAAAAATACAATTATTCTTAAAAATTTTATTACAATATTCTCCTCAAGAATTGAATTATTTATAAAAAAATGTAATAAAGTTTTTCGCAAGAATTAAATTATTTCGATAAATAATAAAATTTACAGAGGAATTAAATTATTTAAAACACAATTTTCATAATACTTTCCAAAAAAAAACAATTATTTAAAAAGATTTTTATGAAATTTTTCTTAAGAATTCAAATATTTAAAAAAAATTTGATATAATTTGTTCATTAGAATTTAATAATTATTTCCAATACATTTTTAATAAAACTTTTTTTAAAGAATTTCATTATTTTCACAAATTTTAATAAAATTCTTCGTAACTATTTATTTTAAAAATTTGAAATAAAAATTTGAAATTATATTAAATTTCTTTTTATTTAAACTAAACGTTTTTAAAAATTCCATTGAAATAAAAATTTAAATACAAACTTATTGCTCAGGAAAATTAATTTGTTCTACAAGATTTGCACTTTGATTATCGATTGTTAAGAAAAAGAAATTATTATTATTTACAGTATAAAGTTTAATGCATTTAATTGTCACAAGATTGTTTTCACAATAATTATTTTTAATACAACCAATCTTCCGTCAGTTATTATAATAAAAATAACTGCTAAGCATTCATACAATAAAATAAATATATTGGTGAGGCAAAAAAAAAAAAACCAATGAATCATTTATCGTTTAATTATACTTGTTTTTTTTCTGAAGAAATGAATAATTCTCGATGGAATTATTTATATAATATTCAATTATTTAATATGGGTAAAAAAAATTCAAGTATCCTTAAACGTTTGTTTATAGAAGTGCACTCGGCTTATTATATAATACTTATAAATTAGTTGTTAATAAATATGTACAGTTTTGGCTTAATATTTTCTCTCATATTGGAAATTATTTGTGAATGAAAGAAATTTAAATTCGTGAATTGTGGTGTGTGATACATTCGTTTTTTCGATTTTCATTTTCTCGCACGTAAATGAGGAATTTAATTAGAAAAATGAAAAATAATTATAGTCTCTTGAAAAAAATCTAAAAATTAGAAAAAAAATTTAAGAAAAGTATTTTTAAGAAATATTTACTGAAACATTTCGAAAAAATATTTTCCATAAATATTATGTCCATAAAGTTTCGAACGTTCAAATGAATAGAATTTTTTTAATACTATTTTTCTTTCTAATTTTTATTACAAAATGTTGTATTTTGATAAATAAAAAATTTGTTTTTAACTAAATAAATATATTTTTCTTCTTTCTTTTCAATATTTTTTTTCTTAAAATAGTAAATTTTAAAAAATCTTAGAATTCAGAAAGAGAATTCACTCATTTGAATATTCGAAACTTTAAGGAAAACGAAGTATTTAAATAATTTAACAAAATATTTTAATATCAATTTCTAAAAAATATTTTTACAACGAATATTTTACTGTAAACTTAACACTGAAAAAAATTAATTTGATTCAAATAACCGATTACTTTGTCAAATAAATATTTTCTTGAATAAAATAATTTTTATTTCAATCAATTGAATATATAGTATTCGCTTCTAATAATGAATTTATTGGTTTAATCGTTCAAACACATTTTATTTGATTCAAGTTAAAATTATTTGATTCAAGTAAATATTTATTTGGCAATAGACAAGTAATCGGTTATTTAAATCAAATTTTTTTTTTCATTGTAGAGAATCGAAATATTTAAAAAATATTTTTAAAATTATTTTCACGAAGTATTGAAAAATGAATTTCTAAAAAATATTTCTAGAAAATAATGAAAAATGAATTTCTAAAAAACATTTAAAAACCATTTTTTTAACCATTTTCTAAAGTGCGTCTCTCCTTTCTTTTTGCAGGTAAAACTTGTTACTGACTCTCATTGACCTGAATTAGTTTCGACACTAATTATAAGACAAAATTACAAGTTTTGAAGTTTCGCTCCATTGACGAGAGAGCGATTTTCATGAGATGATTTTTTTGTTGTTGCGATTTTTGATAATTATAAATATATATAAATGATTGATAAATGAGTGCGCTGCGAGGTAAAAATTAAGAATAGAAGACATTTCCTGGCCTGGCCTGCAGGCACACGAATTTCGAACAGTCGTATCTCCTTACGGCCTCCATGACCTCTTCGAAGTGACCAGACACTTGGGCAGCTGCTCCAGGCTGTATTCTGAAAAAGAAAAAAAAATGAGGTAACACACAATTGAGTTTCTGAATTTAGAAAGCGTTAGGGAAAGCTCTCTCTCTCGCTCTCCTCATCTCTGCGATTACTTGATAAAAGGTAATATATGTATAAGAAACGAATTATCTTTAATTAACCTCGATGGCTATCATAAATGACTTTTAAACGTTTCTAATAGTAATGACCGTTACTTTTAATAGCATCGGTAAACACTTGAATTATATACGTTGGACTTTAAATTAGCACGTGTTAATATTATCGCCTTTGGGGAGATAATCTCTCGCTCTCGCTCTCTAAAAATTCACTTCATTAAGGAGCTTATTTTAATTGACTAAATGAACTTGCTTTGAGTTCTCAAGGGTTCAAACGAACATCATTTTTCATTTTTCTATTCCCTCCTCCTCCTCCTCCTCGGGATTATTCTCAATTATTTTTGTATTTTTCATATTTCTTGTCAATTCATTTCTTGTCCACATTTAAAGTTCTGATATTTCTTCAAGATTGCCACAAAAAATTAATTTTGTTCATTCTCTGACATTTCCCTGATTTACAGACAAAACTTTGCGACTCTTTTCCTGACCCTAAAGAATATTCTGATTTACTCTAAAAATTATTAGATACTCAAAAAAAATTCTATTATATTCATTTACAAATTGGAAAATTATTCGTAAACATCAATAACTTCTGTTTTAAATAAATATTTAATAATTATTATTTTTCCATATAGAAATTAAGATTTTCAATCATTTCAAATTCAACCACTTATAAGAATAATTATTATAAAACATCGATAACTTCATATTCTTTTCAAATAATTTAAACAACCATAAAATTTTTCAGAAAAAATCAAATTATTTTCAAAATATTCTATAAAATTCTTCGCAAGAATTCAATTATTTTTACAAGTAGGTAATAAAATTTTTTGTGTAAAAAAATCAATTATTTATAAAAATAATTAAATTTTTATAGGATTTCAATTATTTTTAATACAATTTTAAATAAATTCCTTGAAAAATAAAATTATTTTCAAAAATTTTTTGCAAGAATTCAATTGCATTTCACAAATAATGAAATTCTTCGCTGAAATTCAAATATTTTCAGAATCTACTATTCTAAAAAAATTTCTTAAATGAATTCGAATATTTAAAAAAATGTAATAAAATGCGTTTCAAGAATTCAATTATTTTCATAAATAATACAATTCTTTACAGGATTTCAATTTATTTGAAAAAAATTTTTATAAAAATTCGTTGCAAGAATTAAACTATTTTCATAACTAATCAAATTCTTCACAGGACTTCAATTATTAAAACAAAAAAATGTAATAAAAATTCTTTACAAGAATTCAATTATTTTCCTAAATAATAAAATTTTTTACATGATTTCAATTATTTTTAATACAATTTTGAGTAAATTCTTCGAAAAATGTAATTATTTTCAAAAAGATTCAAAATTCAATTATTTTTGAAAATTCATGCTATAATGCTTTTAATATTGAATTATTGTGTAAAATTTTAACTGAAATTCATTTTTAAATAAATTTTTATTAGACAATTTTACGAGAATTCAATTATTTAAGTACAAAAATATATAATTTATTGAATAAATGAATGTTTTTAAAAATTGAATCCTCATATCCATAAGTTTATCAACAAATTTTTAAATAATTCAATTTTTTTCGACGAATTTTAATAAAATTTTCAAGAATAATTACATTTTTCGAGGAGTTCGATTAAAATTTTATTAAAAATAATTGAAATTCTGCGATGAGTTTTATTATTAATGAAAATAATTAAATCTTGATAAAAAAAAATTTATTATTTTTGAAAATAATGTAATGTTTGCTTTAAATTTTATTTTTAAAATTAATTGAAATGTTTTGAAAAATTTTATTATAACATAGTAGACATTGAAAATGATTGAATTGAGGAAAATTTTTGAAAATAATTGAAATTTTGCCAAGAATTTTATTAAAATTTTTGAAAATAATTGAATTTTGGAGAAGAATTTTATTATTTTGAAAGATAATTGAAATTTTGACGTTGCACTTTTAAAAATTTTTTAGCACAATTGAATTTCTGTGAATAAATTTTTGAAAAATAATTAAAAGTAATTGACTCATTAAAGAATATTTGTTCAAAATCGTAGCAAGTAATTGAATTTTAGAAGCATTACAATGTCAATTTTTTAGTAATAATTGAATTTCAGAAGATTTCATAATTTGAAATTTTCGAGAATACAAATTTTGTAGGTACTATATTCCTAATTAAAAATTTTGAAAAATTTATCATTGTAGAAAGCTTTTAAAATAAAATTTGTTGAAATTAGATGGATTTTTAATTAGAATATAAATTCAATTAAAAATATTATTTAACTAATAAATATGAAATCGTATATTCGAAAAATTGAATTGAGAACAATCAAATTTTAATTAAACTTTCTTTCTCTTTAAGAATTGAAAGAATTTTTTTCAAAATCGTAGAAAATAGTTGAATTTTGGAGTATTTACAACAGCAATAATTTTTAGTAATAATTGAATTTCAAAAGGTTTTAAAGTGAAATTTAAATAATTTTACTCTCTAAATTGGAATTAGAAAAAGTGTTTACTAATTTGAATGATCGACTGACATTTTTGCTAATGAATTAGTAAATTTTGATTAATAAATTAGTATAAATTACAATTTATTAGTTGAATTTACTAATTTGAAATTTTTCCTTTTAAATTAGTAAATTTAACTAATAAATTGTAATTTATACTAATTTATTAATCAAAATTTACTAATTCATTAGCAAAAAGTCAGTCATTAATTCAAATTAATAAACACTTTAACTTAATTCAAATTTAGAGAGTAATAAAAAGTGAAAATTTCAGTAACAGATAGTAAGCAAACTTTAAGTAAATCGATATTAAAAATTTAGGTAACAGATATTAAAAGTTTTTCAATTATTTTTTAATCACTCAAACAATGATAAATTGCTGTTAATTAAGTTAGCTTTACAACTGATTTTTTAAACAGCGAAATTAAAAAATTTAATTTATTATAACCGTGAAAATAATTTGACTGAAAATCAGTCACTTGAATAACTCAATTTTCAGTCAAAATCGATCAAAAATCAGTGAAATCATTTTGACTTTCAGTTTTAAGAAAGAACACACAAAGTACATTGTTTTCGGGACAAAAAGAACAGAAAAAAAATCTTTTCTTTCTGGGTAAGAAAAAGACAATTTCGATTTCACTCATACACACATTAGTATAATAAAATGGAGAGTGCAAAATTTATCCTTTTAAAGTCGTTCATCGAGTTCTTTTCGTCACTGTCTTGTTTTTTTTCTCTCTATCGTTTTCCTCCATCGCGCTTTAAGGTGTACATTAAGTGAAATTGTGCTAAGAGGTAAAAGTTGAATCAGTCAGTAGGACGTTGAATCGTGCGAGCGAAAGCTAAAAGAAAGTTATGTGTCTCTCTATAGCAAAATAGTATAACCATAGCACAGTCTTCTTAAAATCTGCACGTGAATCATATTTTTTTTCTCCTTCCTTTTTTAGGCGGGAAAAATGGAGCCTTTGCATATTCCTCTTATCAGTTCAAATGATACCATAAATCTTTGTGAAAGTGTATCCGAGCAACTTTCATTTACTTCCAATACAAGTATTATAATAATTGTGTGTTATTTTTTCCAACTCCAAATATATTGTCTGGAGTTTGTGTATTTAATTTAATTTTTAATTCAATTTTCAGTAGTTAATTTAATTTTTAATTTAATTTTCAGTATTTAATTTCATTTTTAATTTAATTTTCAGTATTTATTTAATTTCAGTATGTAATCATTTGCGGAATTACAAATTTTAAAACAATACATTGGAATTTATTTCAATTTCGTTAGGTATTTGATCATTTTGGCCGCAGTTTTTTTTGAGGATAACAAATTGAGACAAAAAACGAAGCAACATTTTGATTCATTTTTTGTCTCAATTTATTGATATCCTAAATCCTAAGAAATGATTAGAATACTATTTCCGTTTTTTTTAAAACGTTACGGACTTCAGGCTCAGCAAAGTTTGAAAAGCTGAATTCCGCAACAGTTTTAAGAACAAAAAATCAAGAAAGAAATTTTTTCGAAGCTAAATTCATCTTTAATTTGCATGTTCTTAGATTTTCAAGAAACTAATTGTTACTTAAAAATGTATTTAGATTTTTAAAAAACTGATTATTACTTAAGAAACAATTGCTCAAAGATAACATGATGTTGAAGCAACAACATTTAGATTCTTAAAAAACGAATTATTACTTAAAACAGAATTGCTCATATAGATAACATGATGTTGAAGCAAAAAGAAAATAAATTGACGCGTTATTTTTTCGTTTTTGTTTCTAAAAACTTAGCGAACTTCAGACTCATAAAGATATTGGGACTAAACTGAATTGCAACAAAGGAAGAAAAGAAAAGTAACAAAAGAAAATTTGCTTACAATGACAACAGTGAATCCATCCTCTTCTCCATGAATATAGAAGCGTCTGGACCATTCTCAAGCATGGCATCGCAAAACATTTTTTTGGCACACGGCGTATTCGTCCAATCGCCAGCAATATGATTGACCTCCGAAACGGCAGCATTCTCTAAATTTTGAAAAGCATCCATTAATTCTTGATCAGTGTCCAAACTCCTTCTTCTTCTTCTTCTGCTTGCTGCTTCCTCGTCCCTTTTTCTCAAAATTTCATCAACAACTTGCACCATTTTATCCAGTGCTTCATTATTTTTCACTTTTTCTCCAATTCCCAGCTGTTGCCCCTGCTGTTGGGTTATTCCCAACGGAATCGAACCATCTTCTACCAATAAAATTGAATTATCCTCTGTTAGCTTTTCCTTACTGTTCTTCGGTATCAAAAGTTCTGTGATGTCAATATTTCCCTTCGCAGGCACATCTATTTCCACAATTTCGGTTATTAGATCCGCACCTTTCCGTTGAAATCTCTTAGTTCGGATATGATTCTGATTCTCTTGTGTAGCGCCAAAAATATCGATGTCTAAACTTCTTTTTCTTCTCTGATTTTTGCCGAGCGAAATCTGTGGTGTTTCTGAACTTTCCTCCTTTGGTTCGACTTCCTCAAGAAGCAAGTAGACATTTTCGTTATTCCCAACTTGAACTGCTTCCGGACTCAAAATTTCTCCATTTTCGAAATTTGGAACTGCTCCCAAAGCTCTTGTCTCCTCGACTGCATTTTCATTCGATCTCTTCAAAACATCGACATCCAAATACCTCCCCACAGCCACTGCACCAATTCCCAAAGCAGCACCCGAAGCAACCAAACCCAATGCCGGTATCAAAATGGAAGAACTCGAAGCAACAGTTCCAATTTTCTCCTGCGCCTCTTGACTCTTCGATAGACCGAGATTTTGCGAAATTTTATGCGTCGCCTCCACTAGGGGATCGAAAACAGGTTTCGTGAATCGTGACACTTTCTCGACGCCGGTGGAAAATTGATTCTTCAAATTTTCCGATATCTTTATCCAAAATGGTGTCTCTGGCTTCTTGAGTCCGTAGAAATGCTGATTGGGATAGTAGTTCTTCAGAGTGTAGGAATCGACGAGATTTTTATCGTTCAAGACGTATTTCTTCTTGTGACGCTGTTCGGTGAATGAATATTGATTCTCGGGAAAATTGTCGGGACGACGTTTTTCGTTTTTTAGAATTTTTGCTGGTTGCACGCCCAGTTCTGGATGAGCGTACTGAAGAACTGGAGCTCGTGCGCCTGGTTTCATTGTTAGGGGGGCAATTTTTTGACTCTCGGGCGTATAAATTGGAGAATTTGGAAATGTTGTCACACTCTCGGGATGGAGCATTCGTTTTTGAATTGTTGATGAACGATAATTGTCGGCTTTGAATTCGTAATTCTCTGGTCTTAGTTGGCTATCGGTCTGATAGTTTTTTGGCTCCCATTCGTAGTAGACGTTTCTGTTGTCGTCATTAAAGTTTCTTCCGTATCTAAAAATAGTTGAAAATAATTGTATTTCTTTATGCATTTTGTAAATATTTCTTTTGAATCTTTTGATTAAAAAAAAAATGATCCACAAGTTTTGAATCTTCAAATGAAGGAAAAGAGATTAATTTTTTCTCTTTTCAGTAAAAGCTTGTTTTCAAAAAGGAAAATTTATAATTAATTAATTTTAATCCGGAAATTGAGACAAAAAGAACCTAATAAAACAAAAAATTCCTAACAATAAAAAAATATTTTTTTTTACAAATAAAAAAAAATGCTTGATTGTCAAAGACAAATATTTTCTTCTGTTATTTAATTTCAAAAAATATTATATTTAGTAATATTAAATTTAGTTATTAAAAATTTATAAATAAAGAAAATAAATAAAAAAAAATTCTTGAAATGATGGAATATAATTGAACCGGAACTATTTAACAGACGTGAGGGTTCGTTATCATCTATTTTTTTCTCTTTGTTCACAATTCCACCTGCGTATGTCATTTCATAATTTCTCAATTGTTTAAGAATGTACTTGACTGCATAAATACTTCTCACTGTTACGTTATAATTAAATTCTTAACCTTGACACATTTTGATAAAATTTTAATTATTAGAATTTAGAAAAACTTATAAATAATCCTTGACTTGTATAGCATGTGTACTAACGCCGCATTAAAATAACATTTAAATTATCTTCAAAACAAATAATAGCCCAATTTCCATTGTCGCAGTATCTATAGAGATTAATATTGTTATTTTTCATTTACAATTCTACGATAGTAATATTATTATTTTTTTCCTTACCATCATACACATGCAGAAACGGAATATTAAAAAGAAGAATCGAAATTTTTTAACTAGAATTCTTTATTCAAAAATTTGTACAATATATAATTTGAGGATATTATTCCCTTTTACCACATTATCATGCACAATAGAAATGTTAAAAGAAACAGTCGAAATTGTTTAACAAATAGAATTCTTTATTTGAAATTTTTACAGTAGTTATAATTTTGTTATTCCCTTTTACCATGACATGCAGAAATGTTATAAGAACAATCGATATCTTTCATATAGACATTTTCTTTTTTTAATTTTTGTTTATTAAACAGGAAATTAAAAAGTAGAAATAGAGTTTATTATAAATAGAAAAAAACTTCATTTTTAAAAAAGAAAAAAAAAGAAAAAAAGTAATAAAAAAAAAAGGTTTGAAATACTATAAAAATTGTAATCAGAAAGATTTCGATTTTCGTTGTTAAAGAATAGGCAGCGTTGAAATTAAAATATTAAATATAATACAATTGTTATGTAGTAATAATTAATTAATTAGTAATAAATAGATTATTAAAGACAATAAAATAAGAAGTAGAAGTTTTTAAAATTTTGTTACGCTGAATAAAAATTTATTTGATTCAAAATAACCGATTACTTGTCTATTTGTTAACTGAATATTTACTTGAATCAAACAAATTTTTTTTTTCATTGTATTAGATCAAGTTTATATTTGAAACTTCTACTTAATATAATATAGTATAAGTATGTTACAAATAATATAGTTAATATAATATTGAAACTAGTTTGTTAAAATAGTATAGCTTATAGTATAATAGTATAGTAGAGTATAATACAAATATAGTAATAATACTTATACAGGGTGTTCAAAAAGTACAAAAATGATTAAGTATCTCAAAATATTGAGACTTTTTGAAAAAAAAAATAAATTTAAACAAAACAAAATTTTTTTAAATTACAACAAAAATTGAAATAAAAAACAAAATAATGTAATTGAAGCAAAAAATAAAAAAATATAATATAATTTTTCAACACCCGATATAATAACAATAATGTACAAATATAACATAATTTTAGTAATATAATATAATATAGAGTTATAAAATAATTTGGTAGAAATTTATAAGCCTCGGTTTGTACCACTTTTCACGACTATTTATTTATTTTTAAAGAACGCGATTTTTCCCAACTGATTTCAATAAAATTACCTATATAAAAGAAATTATAAGAAATAATTAAATTTGAAAAAATTTAAAATTTAATTTTTCAAAAAAAATTGAATTTTAGAAAATTTACAGTGTTAATTTTTAGAAATAAATGAATTGCCCAAGTTTTTAAAATTGAAATTTTCAAAAATTCGTTATTTTAATTAAAAATATAATAGATCGAATATCCATAAAATTGAATTTAAAACAATCACAAATTAGGCGTATTTTATTGATTTTTATTTTTTTCTTATTTTCAATAATTGAATTCTTATAAAACTTTTTGAAAATTATGAAAAATAATTGTCTCATGAATGAATTTTCATTAAAAATTGTAGAAAATATTTAAATTTTGAAAGATTTACATTGAAAACTTTTAGAAATAATTAAATTTCAGAAGATTTCAAATTAAAATTTTCAAAAATTCGAATTTTTTTACTCTTTAGTTAAAATTTTGTATAAAATAATTGAATTTTGTAGTATTTACAGTAGAAGTTTTTAGATATAATTAAATTTTATAAAACTTTCTGAAAAATTATTAAAAAATAATTTACTTAAAAAAGAACTTAAATTAAAAATTCTAAAAAATAATTGAATTTTGCAAAATTTACAGCTGCAATTTTTATAAATAATTAAATTTCACAAGTTTTTACATTGAAATTCTGAAAAATTCGATATTTTAATTAAAAATATAATAAATCGAATATTCGTAAAATTGAATTTAAAACAATCGAAAGATAGACGTATTTTTCTAATTTTATTTTAATTTTTAATAATTGAATTTTGAAACAACATTTCGAAAATTATTTAAAAAAATAATTGAGTTTCAGAAGGTTTCAAAGTGAAATTTTCGAAAATTTAAATTTTTTATACTCTTTATTGAAAATTTTGAAAAATTTAGTTTTTTATGATATTTTAATACAAATTTTTTTTTTTGAAATTAGTTGAATTTTTGATTATAATATAATTTCAATTAAAAATATTATTTAACTAAAAAAATAAATCGAATATTCGAAAAATTGAATTTAAAACAATCGAAAGATAGACGTATTTTTCTAATTTTATTTTAATTTTTAATAATTGAATTTTGAAAGAACTTTTTGAAAATTATTAAAAATAATTGACTTAGGAAAGAATTTTCGTTCAAAATCATAAAAAATATTTGAATTTTACAGAATTTACCTACAATATCAATGTTTAATAATAATTGAATTTCGAAAGGTTTAAAATTTAAATAATTTTAAAAGAATAAGTAAAAATGTTTACGAATTTAAACAAATAAAATTATTGGTTTACGAATTAACCAATAAAATGCCAAAATTCAATTATTTTCTACAATTTTTAAGGAAAATTCTTATCTGAATAAATTATTTTGAATAATTTTCAAAAATTAATTTTAACTAATTAAAATTTAGCACAGTTTTTCTAAGGATATCAAATTGAGACAAAAAACGAATCAAAAGTGTTTCAAAACTTTTGAATTTTAATTATTTCTAAAAATTGCTACTGTAATTTTTCCAAAATTCAATTATTTTCTACAGTTTCTAAAGAAAATTCTTTTCTGTCAATTATTTTGAATAATTTTCAAAAATTAATTTTAACTAATTAAAATTTAGACAAATTTTTCTTAAGAATATAAAATTGAGACAAAAAACGAATCAAAAGTGTAGCAAATCTTTTGAAATTTAATTATTTCTAAAAATTGCTTCGGTAATTTTTCCAAAATTCAATTTATTTTCTACAATTTCTAACAAAAATTCTTTTGTGTAAATTATTTTGAATAATTTTCAAAAATTAATTTTAACTAATTTAAATTTAACCACAGTTCTTCTGCAGATATCAAATTGAGACAAAAAATGAATCAAAACTGTTGCAAACTTTTTTGAACTTTAATCATTTCTAAAAACTGATACTGCAATTTTTCCAAAATTCAATTATTTTCTACTGTTTTTAACGAAAATTCTTTTGAGACAATTATTTTGAATAATTTTCCAAAAATTAATTTTAACTAATTAAAATTTAGCAACAGTTTTCCTAAGGATATGAAATTGAGACAAAAGACGAATCAAAATGTTGCTTCGCAACACTTTTGCTTCGTTTTTTGTCTTAATTTCTTATCCTTAGAAAAACTGTGAAAAAGTAATTAAAAATTCCAAAAAATAATAATTAAATTTTACAAAAACTTGTAAATATCTACAATTTTTAATATTCAATATTTTTCTGATATTTTAATCGAATTTTAATTTTGAAAAATAGAAGAATTGAATACCATAATAAATTTAAATAATATACCAAAAGAATACCAAAATACTGAATGAATTAATTCAATTAGTAAAATTAAAATAGGGTTGGAGGACAAAAGTTAAAAAAAAAAGTTCCAATGATTCTTTGTTCCAAAGTCCAAAAGTTCCAATAATTCTTTGTTCCAAAGTCCAAAAGTTCCAATAATTCTTTCTTCCAAAAGCCAAAAGTTCCAATTATTTTTATTTCCAAATATCAAAATGTCCAACATTTTTTGTAAAATTCAAACTACGAGTTTAAAAACTTTTTTATACTGTATTCACTGCATTTAAATATTTTGTTTACATGTTGCTATAATATAACCTTTTAATTTTCTTAATTTAATTTTACCTTTTAATTTTTTTCTGTTTCTTATGTGATTTTCGATTTTGTAATATCATTTTATTATTTGCATTATTTATTTGTTTGTATTAAATTTTTATATTTATTTCAAAATATGTGCCAGAGAAAGTTAAAAGGACCTACGGTCTGAAAAAAAGATTTCGAGAAAAACGACTCCAAATAAGTAACGAGTGTCAAACGAATTTGATTAATTTTTAGAAAAGTTCTTCACTTTGGAGTGAAATTTTTGAAAAAATTAATGCAGCTAGAAAGCTTACTTTGGTACTTGCGTACTTTGATATTATCAAATTTGGAAATTATTTATATTGGAAATTATTATTTTGGAACTTTTTCACTTCGGAACTTTTTTAAATTGGACATTTTGTATATTGGGACTTTTTTATATTGGAACTTTTGGATTGGAACTTCTGGTTTGGAACTTTTAAATTGTAACTTTTGTCCTACAATCTTAAAATAGAATTTAACTTTAAAATCATCAACTTGTCTCCAAAATTTTAGTAAAGTCAGAATGATTTTCAGTTTTTATTTTTTTCTCTCTATATTTCTTTTTCTAATCATATTACCTGCGATTAACATCTTCAAAGAACTGTTTAAACCTCTGCTTTTCCACGAGATTATCAGAAGAAGAAGAAGAAGATTGATAAAGTGTTGAGGGATCAACAGTAACTGACATGGCACCTTGAGGTATTAAACGATTATTAATAACTCTCGCATTTCTCCAGGTGTAAATTTTATCCAACGGATCGTCGGGTTTACGTTCACCGTGTATCACTTGTGTGCCATCCTTTTCGAACGTAATTGTAGGCTGCTTCACTTTTGACTTAACATTCACCTCGGACGTGATTGTCACCTCGGGTGGTACATTTTTTGCGTCACGATTTTTCATCAAATTCTCACCAATATTCGTTCGTCTCAATGGTCGTGGTTCGTGGGGGAAAAAAGCGTAGGGCTCCGCTTTTGTTAGCAACAATCGTGCTTGTTTCTCCTCAACTGGATAATTCAGCTTCTTTTCATCTCTATCGCGAAAATTACTAATTAGGACCAAATTATCTCTGGTGACTTTATTTTCGTTGGGGATTGTCTGCCATGTGGGGTAATTATCACTGTTCGCGTTCACTTGATCGTTGGGTTGAATTTCGTCAATTGGCTTCCAATTTCCATAGTGAATTTTTTGTTTATCTTCACTAGTACTAAAATTTTTTGTTGTTGGGTCTGAGTCATTTTTTTGAACGAGTTGAGAGCGTATCCTTTGGATTTGAGCCACTTCAAGGTGACGAACATTGTTATCATTATTACTGTTGATGGTCCAACTTTTTGGTGTTTGGAATGTGTTTTCGTCATTCTGCTCTTGAGATAATGATGATGACGATGTTTTTAGGGGTTTTGGATTATCGAAAATTTGTGGTCTGTCTTTTCTCTTGACAATGAGAGTCGTTAATTTTCCTTCGCTGGTGCGAACTTTCAATTCTTCTGTTTCACCAGGAAGACTTCTGGACACTTTTAACATTGTCCTGGTGTAAGTAGGCTTCGGGAGTTCGGAACATTGATAGCCAATGATGCTTGACAAGAAAATGGTCAAGTAAAGTACCTGTAACAAGAAAAATGAATGAGAAATTCGCTCGTTTCATATTTATTATTATGGTGTTTTTATTTGTTTTTCTATTTTGTTTTATTACTTGAAAACTAGAAATGCAGGACGATCTTTTTATTCTGTCATTTAATTTACATTTGTGACGCGATTTCAAGAAATTATTATTTTTTTATTATTATTATTATTATTTTTAATATTACTATTATTTTTAATATTATTATTATTATTATTATTATTATTATTATTATTATTATTATTATTATTATTATTATTATTATTATTATTATTATTATTATTATTATTATTATTATTATTATTATTATTATTATTATTATTATTATTAATATTACTATTATTATTATTGTATTCTTATTTAATTTATCCAAATGATTATTATTAATTTTTAATTTTCAACGTCTGTGAATCAATTTGATTCAATTCAACTCCATTCGATACAATTCAATTCCTTTCCGTACAATTCGATTCAATTGCATTTAATTCATTTTGATCCAAGGCATTTGAATTATCAATTAAAAAGGAAATTAAAGTTTAACAATTATTAATTTTTACTTTTAAACGTCTGTGAATTCAATTGAATTCGATTTAATTCGACTCGATACAATTCAATTAAATTCAATTGCTTTTAATATCATTCGATTCAAATTAATTCAATTCATTTCGATCCAAGTCATTTGAATTATCCATTAAAAAGGAAATTTATGTTTTAAAATTATTAATTTTTAATTTTCAACGTCTGTGAATCAATTTAATTCAATTTAACTCAATTCGATACAATTCAATTGAATTCAATTCCTTTTAATATCATTTGATTCAATTTAATTCAATTAGTTTTGATCAAAGTAATTTGAATTATCAATTAAAAAGGAAATTTTTGTTTAAAAATTAAAAATTGTAAATTTTTAACGTCTGTGAATTCAATTGAATTGGATTTAATTCAGTTCAATTCACGATTAAATGTGAAATTTATGTTTTTTACAATTAATAATTTTTGATGTCTGTGATATAAATTCAATTTTATTCAATTCAATTCAGGACTAAAAAGGAAAATTTATATTTTTTTGAAATTATTAATTATAAATAATCAATGTCTGTGAATTCACATTAATTTGTTTCAATTCTATTGAAATGAATTCCATTTAATTCGATGCAATTCACAACTGAAAAAATTATTTTTTATAATTGGTAATTATTGATTTTCAACGTCTGTGATTTCGATTCAATTCAATTCAACTCAAAACTAAAAAAGAAAATTAATATTTTTTACAATTTTTGATTATAAATAATCAATGTCGGTGAATTTACTTTAATTCGTTTCAATTCTATTCAAATGAATTCCATTTAATCCAATTGAATTTACAAATAAAAAAGAAATTTTTATTTTTTACAATTATTATTAATTATAAATAATCAATGTCTGTGAATTTAATTTAATTCGTTTCAATTCTATTCAAATCAAATTAATTCCATTCAATTCAATTGAATTTACGAATAAAAAAGAAATTTTTATTTTTTAAGATTTTTAATTGTTAGTTTTCAACGCCTGTTAATTCAATTTTATTCAATTAACGATTGGAAAAAATTATATTTTTTATAATTATTAATTATTTATTTTTATCGTCTTTTTTCAATTTAATTCAATTCAATTCAATTTAACTCAGGACCATAAAGGAAATTTATATTTTTTTACAATTATTAATTATTATAAATTATCAATATCTGTGAATTCAATTTATTTCGTTTCAAATTCATTCAAATTCTATTCAAATTTAATTCCATTTAATTTAATTCAATTCAGAATTAAGAACAAAATTTTTATTATCTGATTAGAAATTTTCAACGTCTATGAATTCAATTCGATATAATTCAAGGCTAAAAATTTTATTTTTTTACAAATATTAATAATTTCTAATTTCTGTGAATTCTATTCAATTCACGACTAAAAAAAACTTACATTCTTTTCAAATTATTAATTAATAATAATAAGTTAATAACTTGAAAGTTAATAACTTTCAACGTCTTTAAATTCAGTTTTATTCATTTCCATTCAAATTAATTCTATTTACTTCAAATTAATTCCAGGGATCACAGTTCGTCCCCTTTTTCCCCTATTCCTCTTTTTTTCCCCTTTTCCCCTATTTTTTCCCCTTAAAAAAAATAAATCCCCTAAATCCCCTTAATTCAAATATTTTCTCCCCTATTCCCCTTTTTTCAGTAAATTTTTTTTTGAAAAGTAAAAATTATGATTTAATAATTTTTTAAAAGATTTTACAGGGTGTTCAGCGTTCAGGAAAGTCAGAGACATTTTTATAAATTTAATAAGAAAGTTAAAATTTTTTGTGAATTTAAAAATTTTGTAATCTAACAAGACTAAATTGGTTTTTATTACTATTTGTTACTCTAATTCGATATTAATTTATCGCTCACCCTAAAAGAAGTAATCTTGATTTAATGCGAAATCCTCTAAACTGAATGCATATTTTCCTCTTATATATGGTATCAAAATTAATACTCTTCACTTTAGAGGATTTTTCTCTCGGATATTATTTGCAAATTGTGGTTATTAACTGATGAAGAAAAGTTAATTTTATGCACTAAATTTAATGTTTTTAATTAAATAATTATATTTAATAACTAAAAGTTAATTACTTACATTATTTAATATATTTATTCCTTCATTTATTTCCTTTAAATATTCATTGTTTTTGACAAATGTCAATAATAAAACAATGAATTAATTAATAATAAAAATAATATACATTCAAGTCAAATAGTTTTGTTTTGAGAGGAAAACATTAAGAGGATATTAGAAGAGGATTTTTCCTCTAAGTATGAGATTACTTTTTTCTTATATTTTATTAACTATATTATAGTCGAAGAAGAAATAAGGAAAGTAAAAAGTCAGGGAATCTTTTTCTCAATCCTTGTTGGACACCCTGATTTTATTTTTGTAAAATGTTTAAATAGCGCGCAACATAAAACAAACCTTAGAAAACTCCATATTATACCGTAAAGGCTATTTTTTCTTAAATTATTTAAGAAAAAAGGAGCAAAAGAAGTCAGATTTAATCCAAAAAGCTGTAAATAGAAGGAAAAATAAAAGTTTAAAAAAATAAACCCTGTATGTTGTAACAAAATAATTTTTATCGTTTTTTTTCAAAATCCCCTTTTTAAAAGGAAAATCCCCTTTTTTCTTTTGAAAATTCCCCTTTTTTACCTATTTTCAAGTGGAAATGACACTGTGATCCCTGTAATTCACGTCTCAAAAAGAAATTTACATTTTTACAATTATTAATTCTTAACGACTATAGATTCAATTCAATTCGAATTATTTATAAATTCACGACTAAATTAACATTTTGTTATAATTATTTATTAATTTTCGGCGGCTTTTAATTCAATTCGATTCAATTCAGGACTAAAAATTTTATTTTGATTAAAAATATTAGTTAATGATAAGAATAAAATCTGTTCTTTGATCTTGACTTTCAATTATAATTTGATTAAAATTTTTTGTACCAATTTTATTTAATTTGGTATCAAATTAATATTAACTTGGTATCAATTATTAACTTGGTATCAATTTAATTAAAGCTGTCAATTTGAATCAATTTGGTATCAATTTGATCAAACTTGGTATTAATTTGATCCAATTTGATACCAATTTGATTCAATTTAGTATTAATTTGATACCAAATTTGGTACCAATTTGATTCAATTTGGTATTAATTTGATCCAATTTAGTACCAATTTGAATTAATTTGGTATCAATTTGGTCAAACTTTATATCAATTTGATTATATTTGGTACCCAATTTGATTCAAATTAGTATTAATTTGATTCAATTTGGTACTAATTTGAATCAAAATTGGTATTAATTTGATCCAATTTGGTATCAATTTGACACCTCCCAGAAAACTGTGATAGTCTATTCACAACGAATCAGAATTATTAGAACAATAAAACAAAATTTATTAGTTTTCTATTAAAAATCCGATTGCCAAAATAAAAAATTGCCTTTTCCATCTAATTAGCAAATTAGCTAAATAGTAATTATATTAGTACCTATATAAAAATTGATCCACTTTATAATAAAATGTGAACAAAAAGAAAAAATATTTTTTTCAAACACGAGAAATTGTACACAATCTTTTTCTTGGAACAATTTTCATGAAAAGTACAAACGACTTTCAGTTCAAATATCTTTAACGAAAAAAAAACATCCATCAAGTACAGTTACCACGCAAAGAAAACGAAAGTTTACTCTCCATCTTTAAACTTTAATTACGAGCACACAGATGACGTGGTTAGAAATGCGAACGATGAAACGTCTAGTTTGAAAACCTGTTTTCGGGGCCTCATGCCTCAAATTCCCTGTTTCCTTATATTTTTATCACAACTTTTTTCTTTCCCCCCCACCTTGTGTGTAAAAAAAACCATTTTCATTCTCTATATTTTCACGCACACTTACACGCACAAGTGAGAATATTAATGATCTATTAAGATTAGAAATATAGAACAGAATTTTAATGATTTGTTTTTTTTTCGTTGTTTTCGTTGTTTTTTTTAACTTCTCTATAGATTTTGTATGTATTAAACGGTAATTATACTAATTACTCAATTTCGAAGAGTTCTAGAATAGTTTTTAATGATTCCTTGTTAATTGCAAAAGTAAATTCGTGTTGATAATTACATGGTAACTAAATAAATGTTCATTATTGTGGTTGTGTGTGTGTGTGTGTGTGTTACAATTTTCTGATGAGAATTCTTTACGAGATGGTAAATTATAGAGAAAAATTTAGAAGAATTAGAGAAAAAAATTTGAGAATAAATTAATTTGTTTTGATATACGGTTATCTTGACTATTGTTATTTGTTAATTGCACTTTTTTCTTATAATTTTCTTCTCTTACTTTCAATCACAATTTGCAAACTTTTTAAACAGCGATGAATTAAATATTTATGAAAAAATAATAATCATCAAATGTTCAAATGTTAAAAAAAATTCAAATCTTCAAATGTTCAAATTAACATAATATAGTATTCGAAAAAAAGTTTTTTTTTTAAAACGAAAAATTATAAATAATTTATTTGATTTTAATCTAAAGCAGAAACAGTAGATGCTAAAAAAAGTACAAATATGCAAAGAAGAAACGAAAAATAATCACATAGTTTGCAAACTTTTTAAACAGTGAATTTAATATTTATAACAAAAATAATAATTATACTATATTGTGTAAAAATAACATATGGTACTATTTATAAAATGCAATAAAAAAATACATCAATAAATAATACAGAATAGTATATTGTGCAACAAGTACAGAAAGAAGCTGTTTTCCGACGAGTGCAAAGTTTGCTGCTCCGAGCGAAGCGAGGGCAGTAATTTGCACGAAGTTGGAAAATCTTCTTTCGTACGTGTTGCACACAGTACTTTGTGCAACACCTGTTTACCGAAAAAAGTTCTTTTTGTACATTTCTAATCAATAAATATAGTTTTATGTTGATTATAGCGTATATTATACTGTTTACAAAAAAGTGTGCAGGAAAGTATACTTTCCTGCACACTTTATCAAAAGTGTGCGGGAAAGTACACTTTCCTGCACACTTCATCAAAAGAGTGCGGGAAAGTACACTTTCCTGCACACTTTTAAATGTGCAGAAATTGACCACTTTCTGCTGCATTTATGTTAAAGGAAAGTAGCTCTTTTCCAGCAGGGGTTGCACAAAGAATTTTTCCTCAACGATTTTTCAGATTATATAAAAATAACAAATAGAATTTTTTTTTCGAAAATTTTCTAAGAATTTATTCTCAGGTTTAAAATTGTAAGGAGAAAACGAAAGAAGTAAAAATAACACATAATTGTTAAAATGAGTTATAATGATCTGGTAATTTTTTTTCAGAAATTTTTTCGAATCCAATTCTAGACTTTAAAAAGTATATCTTCTTCACAATGGAAATATAAGAAGAAATAAAATTGTTAAAATTATAATATGAATTATAACGATGCGGTAATTCCGTAATAAAAAGATCACATAATTTAGAAATTATATACCAGAAAAAAAGTGGTCACCGACAGAAGAGGGATCCTTATAATATAATAAAAGAAATCCTTTTTTTTCTTTTTTTTCCGAATTTCTAAATCGTTTCGATAAGAAAAAAAAGGGTCGCGACGATTCATATGCTAATTGGATGAGACACGTTTGTATGCATTTGTTGGAAGAAAAAAAATGCATATTCAAGATCTTTGTAAAGTGCATAAATTTTTGGTCATTTGTGTGTCTGTGTGTGCATTGCATTTGTCGCGCTGTAAGATTTAAAAATTACGCTCAGCACGTGAAATGTTTTTTAAAAAGATTTTCGAAAGTCGGCCTTGCTTATAATATGTTATAGGCAAAAGGGGGTTTACACACACAATTTTTTTCCATCCATTTTCAAATTGCGTTCAATGAATTACAATGAATGTACTGTACTCCTAATTATTTTTATGTAATAACTTATTATTCGTAATACAAAACAATAATTACAAAATTCGTATTTGTATTTGTAATTTAGTGTTTTTTAATTTTGAATATATTTTCTTTTGACTCATTTTAAAAATTTAATCAGTTGGATTATTTGTTTTTAATATTTTACTCTTTTCCTATTTTAGTATTTTTCGTTTTAATATATTATTAATTTTTTTACTATTTTTATTTGTTTACTGTTTTCTATTTTTACCATCTTTACTATTTTTACTATATCTTTATTATTATTCTTATTTTTAAAATTTTTTATTATTTTTACAATCTTTTCTCTTTTTACAATCTTTACTATTTTACAATCTTTACTGTTTTCATCATCTTTACTATTTTTACTATCTTTATTAATATTCTTATTTTTACAATTTTTAGAATATTTTTATTCATATTGTTTATAATATTCCACTATATTTTACTATCTTTTGTAAATAGTATTTTTATACTATATATTTTTTACCTTGATTTTAACTAGAAAATGAAACGCCACGTCGAAAAATCCCATGGAAGTACCCCCTGGAAATTCCATGGAACTTCTCCATGGAATTTCCGTGGAATTTCCATGGAAATTCTGTAAGTTTTTTATTTTAAAAATATTTTAACATTTCCAGGGTTGTCATAGGTCAAGGAAAATCAGGAAAAAGTCAGGAATTTTTATTAAAGTACTGGAAAAAATTGAATTTATAAGAAGTTACAAATGATTGGAGAAAATCAATTATTTTCAAAAGTAATAAAATTCTTCGCTGAAATTCAATTATGCTCAAAAATTTTTAAAAGTGCCACGTCAAAATTTTGATTATCTTTAAAAATAATAAAATTCTTCTCCAAAATTCAATTATTTTCAAAAATTTTAATAAAATTATTGGCAAAATTTCAATTATTTTCAAAAATTTTCCTCAATTCAATCATTTTCAATGTCTACTATTTTATAATAAAATTTTTCAAAACATTTCAATTATTTAAAAAAAGTACTGATAAAATTTAAAACAAACATTACATTATTTTCAAAAATAATAAACTTTTTTTACCAAGATTCAATTATTTTCATAAATAATAAAACTCATCATAGAATTTTAATTATTTTTAATATACAATTTTAATCGAACTCCTCGAAAAATGTAATTATTCATGAAAATTTTATTAAAATTCGTCGAAAAAATTGACTTATTTATAAAAATTTATTTATACAATTATGGATATGAGAATTTAATTTTGAAAAACATTCATTTATTCAATAAATTATTTATTTTTGTATTTCAATAATTAAATTCTCGTAGAATTTTCTAATAAAAATTTATTTAAAAATGAATTTCAGTTAAAATTTTACATAATAATTGAATATTAAAAGCTTTATAGCATGAATTTTCAAAAATAATTGAATTTTGAATATTTTTGAAAATAATTACATTTTTCGAAGAATTTACTTAAAATTGTATTAAAAATAATTAAAATCATGTGAAGAATTTTATTATTTAGGAAAATAATTGAATTCTTGTAAAGAATTTTTATTACATTTTTTTACAATAATTGAAGTCCTGCGAAGAATTTTATTATTTATGAAAATAGTTCCATTCTTGCAAAGAATGTTTATTACATTTTTTTTAAATAATTGAAATCCTGTAAATAATTTTATTATTTATAAAAATAATTGAATTCTTGAAACGCATTTTATTACATTTTTCTAAATAATTGAATTCATTTAAGAAATTTTATTAAAATAGTAGATTCTGAAAATATTTGAATTTCAGCGAAGAATTTTATTATTTGTGAAATGTAATTGAATTCTTGCAAAAAATTCTTGAAAATAATTAATTTTTTTGAGGAATTTAGTTAAAATTGTATTTTTTAAAATAATTGAAATCATATGAAAAATTTTATTATTTATGAAAATAATCGAGTGAAAAATGCTCTTACTTGTAAAAATAATTGAATTCTTGGGAAGGATTTTATTAAAATTTTTGTAAATAGTTTGATTTATTTTTGAAAAATTTTATGGTTTAAATTATTACAAAACATGAAGATATCAATAATTCCGAGTCTTCGACTCGGAGTGATCGATATCTTCATGTTTTATTCTAATATTCTTATAATTTGTTGAATTTCATAAAGATTTGAATTTGAAATTTTTGAAGAATCTTAATTCCTATGGAATAATAATAATGATTAAATATTTAATTAAAAAACAATTCATTGGTGTTTTGGAATAATTTTACAATTAAAAAAATTCGTAATTAAATGTAATAGAACAGTTTTTTGAGTATTTAATGATTAACTTTTTTTGTTTAAATAAGAAAATAATTACTTTTTTTTTAATTAGAAATCGATTTTTCTATTATTGAATCAACATTATTTGAAATGACATATATATAATTCAATTGAATTCACATGACATGTATTTTTTTTTAATTCATTTGAAGAATTGTGATTTGAGTGAAGTCGCCTGTGAAATAGATAGCGGACATCCGATTAAATTGTAATTGTTACTTGGATAACGTAGAAAGTCACCGTGGAGATAATTTGCGACTACATCATCATATTTTCCCAATTCCGATATATTATAAAGAATTCCAGTAATTTCTAATAAGCGATTAAATTTCTCCTGCGCGCCAGCGCCACTGTGCTCGAGCTTCACTATATATAAAATGACTAATCACTGATTATTATTTACTCTTTCTCTCAATATATACATATATGTCCATATACACTTGAGTCTATCTATATATGTGTGTGTGTGTGCAATTCATTCAAGCGTTCCTCAATTTCTACAGCAAATATTGTCTCCCCAGTGGTGATACACGTTAGGAATATTAATTTTGCGCCGCCAAAAGAATTTTAAATTATAAAGAAAAAATTTGTAAAATTTCAATTATTTTCCAAAATTTTAATAAAATTCTTGCCAAAATTTCAATTATTTTCCAAAATTTTCCTCAATTAAATTTTTTTCAAAATCTACTATTTTAATAAATTTTTCCAAAAAAATTCAATTATTTAGAAAAATTTTTCTGAATTCAATGATTTTCAATATCTATTTTAATAAAATTTTCCAAAAGAATTCAACTATGTATTAAAAAAAATTTTAATAAAATTTTCCAAAAGAATTCAAATATGTATTTAAAAAAAATTTTAATAAAATTCTACGCAAAAATTCTTTTTAGAAATGCAATTATTTTTAAAACTTTTCCTCAATTCAATGATTCCCACAATATCTATACTATTTTAATAAAATTTTTCAGAAGAATTCAATTATTTTAAGAATATTTTGATAAAATTCTACACAAACATTTTTATTATTTTCATAAATAATAAAAATTTCACAACAATTCAATTACGTACAAAAATTTTAGAAACTTTCGTCAAAATTTCAATTATCTTTATAAATAATAAAATTATTCTTCTCCGAAATTCAATTATTTTCAAAAATTTCTCTCCATTCATTGATTTTCAATATCTACTATTTTAATAAATTTTTTCAAAAGAATTAAATTATTTAAAATTTTAAACAAATTTTAATAAAATTCTACTCAAACATGTCATAAATCAAACATCTCCATAAATAAAAAAATATTTTTCAGGAAATCAATTATTTATTTTTTTTTAAATAATTGAATTCTCGTATAATAAAATTTTCACAAGAATTAATTATTTACTAAATTTTTATAATTTCCTGATTTAAATGATTTTTAATATTTATTTTAATAAAATTTTCCAAAAGAATTCAATTATTTAAAAATAATTTTAATAAAATTCTAGGCAAACTGTTAATTATTTTCATAAATTAATAATAAAAAGCTTTTTAGAAATTCAATTATTATTTTCATAAATAATAAACCTCATCGCAGAATTTCAATTATTTTTAAAACAATTTTAATCGAATTCCTCGAAAAATAAAATTATTCTTAAAAATCTTATTAAAATTCGACAAAAGAATTCAACTATTTAAAAATTTGTTGACATAATTCTTTATGAGAATTCGCTTTTGAAAAACATTCGATTATTCAATAAATTATTTATTTTTGTATTTAAATAATTAAATTTAAGAATTCGTAGAATTTTCAAATAAAAATTGATTTAAAAATGAATTTTAGTTAAAATGTTGGATAATAATTGAATAATAAAAGAACAATAGCATAAATTTTTAGAACTTTTGGTTAAAAACACTTAAAAAAATTGAATATTAGAGAAGTTACAAATGAATGCAGAAATCCAATTATTTTCAAAAGTAATAAAATTCTTGTTCTTGTTCAAAATTAAATTATCTTTATAAATATAATAAAATTCTTCTTTAAAATTCAATTATTTTGAAAAATTTTAATAAAATTTTTGGCACAATTTCAATTATTTTCAAAAATTTTCCTCAATTCAATCATTTTCAATGTCTACTATTTTAACAGAATTTTCCCAAAGAATTTAGTTATTAAAAAAAAAAATTCTTAATGGAATTCTACGCAAACATTTAATTATTTTCAAAGCTAATAAAAATTTTACAGGAATTCAATTATTTACAATTTTTCTTATAAATTTCTTCTCGCAATAATTCCATTGTTTCCATAAATAATAAAATTTTTTACAGGAATTTAATTATTTTCATAAATAATAAAATTCTTCTCCGAAATTAAATTATGTTTAATTCAATTTTAATCGAATTCCTTTGAAAAACATAATTATTCTTACAAATTTTTATTAAAATTCGCCTAAAGAATTCAATTATTTAAAAATTTGTTCATAAAATTCTTTATGGGAATTGAATTTTAAGAAACATTCAATTATTTCATAAATTATTTATTTTTGTATTTAAATAATTGAATTCTCGTAGAATTTTCTAATAAAAAATATTGATTTAAAAATAAATTTCAATTAAAATTTTGGATAATAATTTATAATTGAATATTAATAACATAACGTGGATTTTTAAAAATAATTTAATTTTGAGCAGGTTTCAAATAAAAATCTTTGGAAATCTGAATTTTTCATACTTTTAGCTAACAATTTTGTAGAATTAATTTTTTTTTGTAAAGTTTAGTAGAATTTTTTTGAAATTATTTGAAGTTTTTATTTTCTAATATCTATTTAATTGAAGAATTTTCGAATAATCGAAATTTTTGGTAAAATTGAATTGTGAACAAATGGATTTGAAAATTCTCAAATAAGAACTTTTTGAAAAATTATTAATAATAATTAATTTAAACTTTATAAAGAAGAATTTTAGTTAAAAATTCTAGAAAATAATAATTGAACTGAAATGATGAAAATAATTTTGAAAAAGTTACAGTAACAATATTTTTATAATATAATATAATGATTAAAAAAAATAATTATTTAATATTATAAAAATATTGACACTCAGTCATGTTTTATAACAATTTTTTAGTAATTGTTGAATTTGAATCTTTTGAAAAATTTCAATTCCCACGGAAAAATAATAATGATTAAATATTTATTTAAAAAAATTATTAATATTAAAAAATTAAATTCCATTTAAAAGCATAAAAAGAAATATTCGCGTAGATGAAATATTTACATAATAATTGCGAGAAATAAATTATGATATGTGATAAAGAATGTGATTTAAGGAGAATTTCAAATAGATGATGTTTCAATTGTTTATAAATATCAGAGTAAAATATTCTAACACGACTATTTTTTTTTCAATCGATATATACAAATGTGTTAATGACTTTTGAAAATGATAGCTAACATACGCATACTTGGAATAAGTGATGCTTTAATCGAGTCCAACTTGAGAAAATCATACCAGCTCTTGGAGAAACTTAATATAAGTTTAACAACTTTAATACTCAATTATTATGAGTTAAAAGAAACGTTCTACATTTAAATAAAATGAAAGTCGTCATACTTTTAACTTCGATTACCATGTGATATGCTTCAATGAAAGTTTAATTTCATTATTCTCCATCAGTTCAATTTCTTAATTGCCGAGCAGTAATTAGTCAAGAGTTTGGAATTCTTTTCGATAAATTATGCGCGTATAAATTTTCACATTAATATTTATCTGTCACATTTTTTTTCTGAATTTCAGTGAAAATCTTATTTTTTATTTCTTAAATATCTGAAATACTTCGGTCGGTTAATTTTTGTTTATATTGCAAAAGTCCATTATTATTATAATTATTATTATTTATTTATTATTATTAATTTATTGTTGTTAATTATTTTAATTACAACAACAAAAAATAATAAAAACAAACAAAAAATAACTTTACAAATAATTTGATTGTAAATAAAATAAAAATTTTCCCCAAACGCGCTCGTTTGAACATTCATGTAAAACTTTAAAAATAAATATTAAAATTTTAACCCAGCTAAACACTGAATTAAATAATTTGGAAAAATTGAGGATAAATTATCACATAAGTAACGAATAACGAAAATAAGAACGTAATTAACATAAGTGAAAGCAAAAACAATAGAAAAGAAAGTATCCTTTTTTCAGTAATTTTTCAAATAGCAAAATGTCCCACAAAACAATTGAATGCCTATGAATTCAGTCTCGAGAAAAAGTTGAGGAAAGAATCTCGCAAGAAACATTGAATATTCAAAAGAAACATATTTTTCTTTTTTCTTTTTCAAAATGAAATATTGAAATTGCATAAGTGAAATATAGGTAAATGACACTTGAATATATAAATACAAGTATCGTAAAAAATATAAATGACAAAATGAATTTCGATTTGAAAGAAAAAAATATAAACACTCGAGTTAAATTTCTTCCGTATCCCAAGAGAGACCACAAAACGTTACTGAATTTATTTCACGCGTTATAATTAGCAAGTGAAATGGAACGACATGCTTTCTCAAAGCGATGACATGGAAAGTTTATAATCATACGATATGATGGTGGATCTTCACATAATATAAATTTTTATTATATATATGCAATTTTGTTTTCCTCTTTTTTTTATATAAGTCCGTCTCGCTGTGATGCCACTTTTTTTAATATCATTTATTCATTTTTCTTGAAGATATCAAATTGATACAGTGAAAAAAAATTTATTTGATTCAAATAAAACCGATTAGTTGATTATTATCAATTAAATATTTACTTGAATCAAATAATTTTTATTTGAGTCAATTAAATAGTATTTGAGTCAAATAATTTTTCTTTCAGTCAATTAAATAGTGTTTGAGTCAAATAATTTTTATTTCAGTCAATTGAATAGTATTTGAGTCAATTAAGTAGTATTTGAGTCAATTAAATAGTATTTGAGTCAATTAAATAAAATTTGAGTCCATTAAATAGTATTTTAGTCAATTGAATAGGATTTGAGTCAATTGAATAGTATTTGAGTCAATTAAATAGTATTTGAGTCAATTAAACAATTTTTATTGAAGTTAATTAAATGTTTGTCCAAATTTCGATAACAAAAAATTTTCTAATGAATAAAGAATTAATTTGGTTAATAATTCTCTAGTTCACTAGCTTTTAGAATTATTAAATTATAAAAAATTATAAAAAGTTAGTTATAATATAATTATTAAACATTAAACATTAGAAAAATTTTTATTAAATCCTAAATTAAAATTTCTTTGTTATAATTTATAAGCTTTATTGTTATCGAAATTTGCTTAAACAAACCAAATTTTGATTAAACTAATTTATAATTAATATTTAATGAATTCGAGTAAAATGTGCAATTATTAAAGTGAATTTAATTGCGTTAATCAGATAATTAAAGGTAATTCTGGCTTCAGCTAATAAATGAAAACTCTATTAATTTTAATGAATCTAAATTGAGGCTACAACTATTAACTTCCACTAAAATTATTTTAAAATCTTGTTAACTTCAATGAATATTGATTGAAGATACTATCAACTTCGATTAAGGCTAGTTAAAAACTACTAATTAACATTCAAACGATTTTTAAATTTTTAAATAATTATTAACTGAAGTTACTTCTAGAATTTTTAACACTAATTGAAAATTTTAACTTTTGGTTTATTTTCTAATTTCTAATAAAAATTTACAATTAGTGTCAACAATTGTACAAATTTGCAAAATTAACGTCAGTTAATAATAGTAGTTTGAATAATAATTTATTCAACAACAGCTTCAATTTTTGTTATTTTTTTATTAATAGTCAACTTCAATTAGTGACAGCTTCAACAACAATTTTACACCCTAAAAAAAGTAATCTTGATTTGATGCGGATTCCTCTAAACTGAATGCATATTTTTCTCTTATATATGGTATCAAAAGTAATATACTTCGCTTTAGAGGATTTTCCTCTTTAATATTATTTGCTTATTATGGTTATGAGATAATAAATAAAAGCTTTTTTGATGCACTGAATTAAGCGTTTTTAATTAAATAAATTTATTTAATTATTAATAGTTAATTACTTACATTAATTAATATATTTATTTGTTTATTTACTTCATTTGAATTCAATGTATTTGACATTTGAACCTAAAAAAATTGTTTTGTTTTATTATTAACCACCAAAGAATAAAAATAATATACATTTAAGTTGAATACTTTTGTTTTGAGAGGAAAACTTGAGAGGATAATAGAAGAGGATTTTTCCTCTAACTATGAGATTACTTTTTTTAGGGTGTACAACGGTTTTCATGTTGTTAACAATTATTGAATTATTTTAACTTTTTACAAAAAAAAATTAACCGTAGATTTGAGTAATTGAAAAATAGCTTTAATTTTGATTGAACTTTGACTAAAAATTAACTTCCGAAAAATTGTTATAGCTTCGACGAAAAATTGACAATAGTTTTATTCAGTTAAAGAGTACCTAAATTATTATTAGCTTCAACAAATGGTAGCTTCTATCGAATACACTTAGAGAAATTTTATTTGAATTGAATAAATTTTATTTGAGTTAAATAAACGTATATTTGTCTCAGAGCCAACTAGATTGAAAAAAATTAATTTGATTCAAATAACCGGTTAATTTACAATTATCAATTAAATATTTAATTGAATCGAAAAATATTTATTGGAAACAATTAAATACTAAAATACTCAAATACTACTTAATTGACTCAAATACAATTTAATTGACTCAAACACTATTTAATTGACTCAAATACTATTTAATTCACTCAAATACTATTTAATTGATAACAGTCAAGTAAATTGACTCAAATACTATTTAATTGACTCAAACACTATTTAATTGACTCAAATACAATTTAATTGACTCAAACACTATTTAATTGACTCAAATACTACTTAATTTACTCAAATGCCATTTATTTGATTCAAATACTATTTAATTGACTCAAATGTTATTTAATTGGCTCAAATACTACTTAATTGACTCAAATACTATTTAATTCACTCAAATACTATTTAATTGATAACAGTCAAGTAAATTGACTCAAATACTATTTAATTGACTCAAACACTATTTAATTGACTCAAATACAATTTAATTGACTCAAACACTATTTAATTGACTCAAATACTACTTAATTTACTCAAATACCATTTATTTGATTCAAATACTTTTTAATTGACTCAAATGTTATTTAATTGGCTCAAATACTACTTAATTGACTCAAATACTATTTAATTCACTCAAATACTATTTAATTGATAACAGTCAAGTAAATTGACTAAAATACTATTTAATTTACTCAAATACTATTTATTTGATTCAAATACTATTTAATTCACTCAAATACAATTTAATTCACTCAAATACTATTTAATTGATAACAGTCAAGTAAATTGACTCAAATACTATTTAATTTACTCAAATACCATTTATTTGATTCAAATACTATTTAATTGACTCAAATGTTATTCAATTGAGTCAAATACTATTTAATTAACTCAAATACTATTTAATTGATAATAGTCAAGTAAATTGACTCAAATACTATTTAATTGACTCAAACACTATTTAATTGACTCAAATACAATTTAATTGACTCAAACACTATTTAATTGACTCAAATACTACTTAATTTACTCAAATACCATTTATTTGATTCAAATACTTTTTAATTGACTCAAATGTTATTTAATTGGCTCAAATACTACTTAATTGACTCAAATACTATTTAATTCACTCAAATACTATTTAATTGATAACAGTCAAGTAAATTGACTCAAATACTATTTAATTTACTCAAATACTATTTATTTGATTCAAATACTATTTAATTCACTCAAATACAATTTAATTCACTCAAATACTATTTAATTGATAACAGTCAAGTAAATTGACTCAAATACTATTTAATTTACTCAAATACCATTTATTTGATTCAAATACTATTTAATTGACTCAAATGTTATTCAATTGAGTCAAATACTATTTAATTAACTCAAATACTATTTAATTGATAATAGTCAAGTAAATTGACTCAAATACTATTTAATTGACTGAAATAAAAATTATTTGATTTAAGTAAATATTTAATTGACAATAGTCAAGTAATCGGTTATTTGAATGAAATCAATTGTTTTCCATGCACACGGAAATAAACGCAGTGAAAGCTTCTTCATTATATATACAAGCCTCCTCTTGTCTATTTGATGGGAAAAAATTAAAATCGCGTAACTATATATAGGTATTGTGCATATGCTGGTAGGCTTATAACACATAACAGGAGTTGTTGCAACTAAAGAAGCATATCCTGATGACATTAATGACATCGTAATTTTTTGATGACACCAGTCTGCTCTCGTTGGACACGCATTGCATATATATATTTGTGTGTGTGTGTGTGTTTATACAGAATTACGAATTACGCAAAATTACTCCCCCGGAAATTTCCGGTCATCACATAATGCGACATATACCCGATCTATGTCACATATAAACTTTACGCTCCAAAAAATCGGACAGCATTTAATTGTATATACTATAATTAAAGTTGATCCAGTTGCTTTTTTCAAAATGTCGGCGCACTGACGAGTGATTTTTTTTAATTTGGAAAAATTGTTTTCTATTATAGGCAATTTTTTTTGTTTATTGATATTATTTATAGAATAAATTAGAATAAAGATTATCAATTAAATAAACACTAAGAATTAATTAGAATTTAAAAAAAAATATCTAATTAAATATTTTTGATAAATTTTAATAATTCAAATTCTTCTGAAATTAGTTACATATTTTAATATATATTTAATTAATTATTCAAAATAATGGATTTGCAGAAGAATTTTAGGTAAAAAAACACTAAAAGAATTGAATTTTGAAAAAGTTAGAAATTATTGCAGATATTCAATTATCTTCAAAAATACAAAAATTCTTCGCAAAAATTCAATTATATTCAAAAGTTTTTAAAATTTTTCGTCAAAATTTCAATAATCTTTATAAATAATAAAAACTCTTCTCTGAAATTCAATTACTTTCAAAAATTTTAATAAAATTATTTGACAAAATTTCAATTATTTTCAGAAATTTTCCTCAATATCAATTTTCTTTTTAAATAATAAAATTCTCCTTCGAAATTCAATTATTTTAAAAATTTTAATACAATTCTTGGTAAAATTTCAATTATTTTCACAAATTTTCCTCAATTCAATGATTTTTAACATTTACTATTTTTATAAAATTTTCCAAAAGAATTCAATTATTTAAAACCAATTTTAATAAAATTCTTAACAAATTGTTAATTATTTTCATAAATTAATAATAAAATGCTTTTTAGAAATGCAATTATTTTCAAAAGTAATATAATTCTTCACAGAAATTCAATTATGTTAACAATTTTTTAAAAATCTCATCAAAAAATCAGTTTGTTTTATAAATAAAATAAAAATTTTCTCCGAAATTCAATTATTTTCAAAAATTTTAATAAAATTTTTGGTAAAAATTCAGTTATTTCCATAAATAATCAAAATTTTACAGAAATTCAATTATTTTCATAAACAATAAAAATTTTACTGAAATTCAATTATTTACAAATTTTGTATTTCTTCGCAATAATTCAATTATTTTCATAAATAATAAAATTTGTTAGAGGGATTTAATTATTTTTATAAATAATAAAATTCTGTTTTCAAATTTAATTATGTTTATAAATATTAAAACTCATCGCAGAATTTCAATTATTTTTAATATAATTTTTTAATCAAATTTCTCAATAAATGTAATTATTCTTAACAATTTTATTAAAATTCATCAAATAAATTCAATTATTTTAAAATTTATTGATAGAATTCTTCATGAGAATTCAATTTTAAGAAACATTCAAATATTCAAAAAATTATTTATTTTTGTAAATTTAAATAATTAAATTCCCGTAGAATTTTCTAATAAAAATTGATTTACAACTGAATTTCAGTTAAAATTTTAGCTAATAATTGAATATTAAAAACATTATAGCGTAAATTTTTATAAATAATTGAATTTTGAGAGGGTTACTAACTCTAAATTCTTTGAGAATTTGAATTTTTCATACTTTTATTAAAAATTTTGTGAAATTTTTTTTTTTTTTTTTTGAAAAGTTTAATTTAAGTTTTTTTGAAATTATTTCAAAATTTTTTTTTCTAATATATATTTAATTGAGGAATTTCCGAATATTTGATATTTTTGGTAAAATTGAATTGTAAACAAATGGATTTGAAAATTCTCAAAGGTTAAAAAAAAAATTATTAAAAATAATTGATTATTCAGACAAAAAATAAGAGATGAAAATAGAAAAAAACCGTTAGTAAGAAACCCGTTTATTAATAAATAATTACAAGAATAGAAGAAATAATAAAAAAAAACTAATAACGATGGTAATATAACTATAATAGATAATCGTAATGATGATAAAATTGATAGTAAATGATAGTAATAATAATAAAAATAAATAAAAAATAGTAACAGTAATAAAATTAAATAATAACAATAATAATAATAATAAAAGTACTCGAAAAAATAATAATGTTAATAAACAATAAACCCAATAAAAACAAATAATTATAATAATATTAACCTGTCAATGTTATAAATAAATATTTATATTTAACGTTGTATATTAATAATAATGAATAATGAAAATAGTAATTAAAACAATGATGGTTGTAATTTTAATAATAATAATAGAATTTCTAATCATAATGATAATAAATAACTCTAATAAGAATAAATAATTATGAAAATTGTCCATTAATGTTGTAATAAATATTTTTTTATATTTATTATCGTTTGTTATTTAGTAAAAGTAATAATAATAAATAATAATAATAATTATCATCTTTTTAATTAATATTTGATAATTAAAAAGATGATAATAGTAATGATGGTTTTTAAACATTTATACAAAAAAAATTTTTTTTAATAATAATAATAATAATAATAATAATAATAATAATAATAATAATAATAATAATAATAATAATAATAATAATAATAGCTGCAGTAATAAAATAATGACCATAATAATGATGGTGATAATAATAATCAGGATAATAATTAAAATGATTAATTAGCAATTAATATTAGTAATAAAAAGCACAATAACAATATTAGTAATAATGGTGTTAATAAAATAAATGAAAAACATAAAAAATATCTCCGTATACCTCAAATTTGGTTGTCATTTTGATAAAGTGTGAACAACCCTTCTAGCAAGTAGAAAATGTTCTCTCTGTCTCTTTTTTTTATTTCTCTTTTTCTTTTTTGAGACAAAAAAATAATTGTTCACCAAAAATAGCGACGAACTATAATTTCTTTCTTTTTTTTTTGTTTGAAAATAAAAGAAAAAAAGGTTACTGAATTTCTAAGGTAGCATGACTATATATTTATATCCCCTTTATCTCGCGAATGGGGGGGTTTCGGCTGATTCCCGACGATAACTCGATCGTCACTTTTGATTAATAAAAACGTTTGCACCTGTTGACTCCCGGAATATCTTCACAAGACTGACGGTATAGTCTACCGGCAACTCTTCATGTCTCTCTTGCAGAGTTCTCTCTGACCCACTTCCTCGCCTTCTTGATGAAGGCACACTGCGCCTACCACCCATTATAAATAAGTATTTTTATCCAAACTTATGAATGGATTTTTCATGAATGATATTTTTCTTTATATTGGTCATCTCTCGTCTTGCTCGCTTTATATTCATCTTCATTGGAAATTGGATTTTTTACTTTCAATTGTTATATTGCTTGGGATTGTTGTGTATACTCTCGAAATTGGAAATTAGTTATTGAAAATTACTAATTTTGTATCTATAATAAATTGTCAATTAATGAAAAAGTAATATTAAAAAAATAATAAAATTCTTCGTGGAAATTCAATTATTTTCAACAATTTTAATAAAATTCTTGGCAAAGTTTCAATTATTTTCAAAAGTTTTCTTCAATTCGATAAATTTTCAATATCTAATATTTTAATAGAACTTTCCACAAGAATTATTTAAAAAAAATTTTAAAAAAAAATTTTATTATAATTCTTCGCAAACATTTAATTATTTTCATAAATAATAAAATTCTTTTCCAAAATTAAAATATAATCAAAAATTTTAATAAAATTTCCGCCAAAATTTCAATTATCTTTAAAAATAATAAAATTCTTCTTCAAAATTAAATTACTTTTAAAAATTCTAATAAAATTCTTGTCAAAATTTCAATTGATTTCAAAAATTTTCCTGAATTCAATATCTATTTTAATAAAAATTTTCCAAAAGAATTTTACTATTTAGGTAAGAAAATTTTAATAACATTCTACGCAAAACTTTAATTATTTTTATAAATAATAAAATTTTTCACCGAAATTCAATTCTTTTTAAATCTTTTAATAAAATTCTCGTCAAAATTTCAATTATCGTTAAAAATAATAAATTTCTTCTTCAAAAATCAATTATTTTTAAAAATTTTAATAAAATTCTTGGCAAAATTTCAATTATCTTTATAAATAATCAAATTCTTCACCGAAATTCAATTCTATTCATAACTTTTAATAACATTCTTGTCAAAATTTCAATTATCGTTAAAAATGATAAAATTCTCCTCCGAAATTCAATTATTTTCAAAAACTAATAAAATTCTAGGCAAATTATATTTTTATAAATAATAAAATTTTTCACTGAAATTCAATTCTTTTCAAAAATTTTAATAAAATTCTCGTCAAAATTTCAATTATTTTTTAAAATAATAAAATTCTTCTCCGAAATTAAATTATTTTCAAAAACTCTAATTAAATTCTTAGCAAAATTTCAATTATTTTTATAAATAATAAAATTTTTTCACTGAAATTCAATTCTTTTCAAAACTTTTAATAAAAATCTCGTTAAAATTTCAATTATTTTTTAAAATAATAAAATTCTTCTCCGAAATTCAATTATTTTCAAAAACTTTAATAAAATTCTGTAAAAAATTTCAATTATCTTTATAAATAATAAAATTCTTTTCCGTAATTCAATTATTTTCAAAAACTGTAATAAAATTCTTTAAAAAATTTCAATTATTTTTATAAATAATAAAATTCTTTTCCAAAATTTAATTATTTTCAAAAATTTTAATAAAATTCTTGGCAAAATTTCAATTATTTTTATAAATTTTCCTCAATTTAATGATTTTTAATACTTACTATTTTAATAAAATTTTTCAAAAGAATTCAATTATTTAAGACCAATTTTTAATAAAATTTTACGCAAACTTTTAATAAGTAATTATTTTTATAAATAATAAAAATTTCACAAGAATTCAATTATTTTTATAAAAAAAATAATAAAATTTTTACAGGGATTTAATTATTTTCATAAATAATAAAACTCATTGCAGAATTTTATTGATTTTTAATCCAATTTTATTAATTTTCGTCGAAAGAATTCAATTATTTAAACATTTGTCAATAAAATTCTTAAGAATTTAATTCTAAGAAACATTTATTTATTCAATAAATTATTTATTTTTGTATTTAAATAATTGAATTCTCGTAGAATTTTCTAATAAAAATTGATTCAACAATGAATTTCACTTAAAATTTTGAGATAATAATTAAATATTAAAAGCATTATAGCAAAGCTTTTTAGAAATAATTGAATTTTGAGATGGTTTTTATCTAAAATCTTTAAAATTTTGAATCTTTTATACTTTTAACTAAAAATCCTGTCGATTCAATTTTTTGGAAAAGCTTAATTGAATTTTATTAAAAATTATTTGTAGTTTTTATATTTTCTCATTTATATTTAATTTCAGAATTTTCGATTAATCGAAAATTCGTAAAATTGAATTGTAAACAAACACCATTTGTTAAAGCTAATAATAATTTACTCTTTAACTGAATAAAACTATTGTTAATTTTTATTCGAAGCCATAACAATTTTTTAAAAATTAATTTTTAATCAAAGTTCAATCAAAATTGAAGTTAACTATTAATAATTAATACCAAAAATTGAAGCTATTGTTGAATCAGTTATTATTCAAACTACTAATTAACTGACGTTAATTTTGCAAATTTTTACAATTGTTGAAACTAATTGTAAATTTTTATTAGAAATTAGAAAATAAACCAAAAGTTAAAATTTTTAATTAGTGTTAAAAATTCTAGAAGTAACTTCAGTTAATAATTATTTAAAAATGTAAAAATCGTTTGAATGTTAATTGGTAGTTTTTAACTTGCGTTAATCGAAGTTGATAGTATCTTCAATCAATATTCATTGAAGTTAACAAGATGTTAAAATAATTTTAGTGGAAGTTAATAGTTGTAGCCTCAATTTAGATTCATTAAAATTAATAGAGTTTTCATTTATTAGCTGAAGCCAGCATTACCTTTAATTATCTGATTAACGCAACTAAATTCACTTTAATAATTGCACATTTTACTCGAATTCATTAAATATTAATTATAAATTAGTTTAATCAAAATTTGGTTTGTTTGAGCAAATTTCGATAACAATAAAGCTTGTAAGTTATAACAAAGAAATTTTAATTTAGGATTTAAAAATAATTTTTTTAATCTTCAATGTTTAATAATTATATATTATAGCTAAGTTTTTATGAATTTTTTATAATTTAATAATTCTCAAAACTAGTAAACTAGCGAATTATTTACCAAATTTATTGTTTATTGACTAGAGAATTTTTCTCTCTTGAAAATTAATAACAAAAAATACTAATCCAAACAATTTTTTTATGTTTCACGATAAAAACATCTGAGAAAATAAATTTCAAGTTCAAACTTCATATAACATTATTGCGTTTTAAGCAAAAATAAATATAGTTATCAAAGTAGGACAATGGCAAAAGCGTTAAAACACATTCTCTATTGTGTGTGATTGTTGAAAACGTTGTCAATATTTTTTTTTTCAAAAATCTCAGAAATAATTTACGTACATATGGGTAATTTTTTTTTCACTACACACAACGCAAAGAATGTTAAGTATCAGCGATTGCAATTAAAATTCTCTTTTTTCTTTTCCTTTAATTTCAATGTGTTTATGACACAAAGTAAACGAGAGAGAGAGAAAGAGAGAGAGAGAGAGACATAATCATGTTATTTATTTTATGATTTGGTAATTGTTCCACTTATGTGTCAAGTACTTTGAACATAAGTAACATTAATGTTATCTAATAAAAATATTTTTTGCGAAAAGTAAAAAAGAAAATACGAGAATTATTAAGAAATATATATAAAAAAAATTAGAGAATCGCCCACATTCTTTGTTGTAAAAATCAAAGGGAAATAAAGTACAATAAAGTGTAGAATTTTCAGTGAAAGAAATTTCTCATGTTTTCTGTACATGATTTGTATATATAGTAATTTATCATTTTTATATATTACATTGAATGAAATAAATAGTACATATAATTATAATATAAAAAGAAAGTTTTTTCAGTCAATCAATCAAATAATGCGTGTGTGATTTGTATTTTGAAAATATAAAGAATAAGCCTTTCAAACTTTCCATAAGAGAGGGAAATTGGTTATACTGTCGCACATTAAAAATTATATATTAAATTGATTTATTGACGACTGTATAATTTTATAACAAGAAAAACTTTCATTCACCCGAATATATTTATATATAAATGTGTTGGATCATCGTCTTTTTAATCCAGGCCACGTCCCAAAAACTGCAGTAAACATTTATAGTATTCATCTCCGCATTTTTATTTCATTTAAACATATATGTATATAAAATACAATCATGTAGTCTTCGATTCGAACATATATAATTTTTATTTTGAAAAAAAGAAAGAAATTGAAATAACTCTTCACTTTCGGCAATAAATTAAGAATTGAGGAAAGATTAATTATTAAATAGAAAATAGGTACAACAGTAATGAAAAAATATTGATAGTCGGAGAATTTTGATTTTAGCTTCGTTTATGGTGAATTTGGCCAAGTTTAACGTAAGTCGATTATTATTTTTTTTTTTTTAATGAAAACTTGGAAGTTGTTATCAAAAAAGAGAAATTATACGAAGTTTTTTCTAATGAAAAGTTGACAACAGTTTGAATTTAAAGATTAGATTATTATTAATAATTCAATTAAACACTAAATTACTAAATTACTAAATTAAATTAAAAACTAAATTACTATTAGCTAATTGATAATTAGCTATTAAAATAATAATTTTATAGTTATTATTGTAGTTTTGGTACCTTATCAAAAATTAACACTAGACGAAAGTAATTAACGAATGAAAAATTTAATAAACAGTTTCAAGTAGTGTTAACAGTGTCAAAATCAACTACAATGAACAGTACCTTAAAATTTTAAAAATCTGGATCATCAGCAGCCTGAATGAAAGTATAATTTGGCTAAATTAACTTCAATGACTAGTACCTAGCTTCAATTACTTGGAAATTGACACGCGATTAGTAACAGGAGACTAATTCACCATTGATTTCAAATAATGATAGCTTCGACCAAAGTAATTTTACTTAATAGCATCATCCTTAATTACTGTGATACCTTAGATCGAAATAATTAATATTATTATAATTTTTTTCCCAATATCTTCATCTTCCGAAGAGAATATTATAAGAATGTGAAATTACTAAATGGAGAGGTCAGGACACACACAATCGACTATGGGTATATATACATATAAATATTGGATCCAGGATTACAACAGGTGTGCATATATGTTTCTGATGGACTTTCACTGAAGGTCTTTGAACTCACAGCTCATTAACAGTGTGTACCTGTACGTTCATGAACTTGAGTGCCATTGTGGTCCTTTGCCGCAAATTGCAAAAAAAATTTAATCCAAAAAATCTTCTTAGGAAAAGTCAACCAAATATTTATCAACAATGAAGCTGAAACTTGACAGTTTTAGCTTCATTATTGAAAAGAAAAAAGTTATCTACTTAATTTTGGAAATTAAATTTTAAAGTTATATATTTTTTTACAAAGCTGCAACTGGGTGACAGTTTCAGCTTCATTTTTCAATAAATAAAATAATAAAAAATTTTGTCAAATTTTCGAAAATATATTGTTGGTAAAATTTTAGATAACACACTTTTCCCCACGTCGAAAAATTCCATGGAAGTACCCCCTGGAAGTTCCATGGAATTTCCGTGGAGATTCCGTGCAAATTCTGCAAGTTTTATATATAATATTATTTTAACACTTCTATTATGATTAAAGTCTAATAATAAGCTTTGTTGTAATTTTTTTTGCAAAACTTGAATGAAATACGTATTTTGCAAAAGAATTGCAACAAAGCTTATTATTAGATTCTAATCATAATACAAAAGTTAAAAAAATATTAAAATAAAAAACTTACAGAATTTCCTTGACTTTTCCCTCATTTCCGGACAAAATTTTCTATTTTTCCCCGACCCTAAAGAATATTCTCATTCACTCTAAAAATCATTAAATACTCAAAAAAAACTGTTCTATTACATTTAATTACGAATTTTTTTAAATGTAAAATTATTCCAAAACACCAATAAATTCTTTTTTGAATAAATATTTAATCATTATTATTATTCCATAGGAATTAAGATTCCTAAAAAATTTCAAATTCAAATCTTTATGAAATTCATCAAATTATATAGGAATATTAGTATAAAACATGAAGATATCGATCACTCCGAGTCGAAGAATCGGAGTTATTGATATCTTCATGTTTTATAATATTTAAATTGCCATCAAATTTTTCAAAAAAAAAATTAAACTATTTACAAAAATTTTAATAAAATCCTTTCCAAGAATTCAACTATTTTTAAAAGTAAAAGCATTTTTCACATGAATTGAATTATTTCCATAAATAATAAAATTTTTCATACGATTTCAATTATTTTAAATACAATTTTAACTAAATTCCTCAAAAAATTTAATTATTTTCAAACATTTTTTTGCAAGAATTTCAATTACATTTCACAAATAATGAAATTTTTCGCTGAAATTTAAATATTTTCAGAATCTACTATTTTAATAAAATTTCTTAAATGAATTCAATTATTTAGAAAAATGTAATAAAATGCGTTTCAAGAATTCAATTATTTTCATAAATAATAAAATTATTTACAGGATTTTAATTATTTAAGAAAAATGTAATAAACATTCTTTGCAAGAATTGAACTATTTTCATAAATAATAAAATTCTTCACAGGACTTCAATTATTTAAAAAAAATGTAATAAAAATTCTTCACAATTATTTTCCTAAATAATAAAATTCTTTACATGATTTCAATTATTTTTAATGCAATTTTAAGTAAATTCTTCGAAAAATGTAATTATTTTCAAAAATATTCAAAATTTTATTATTTTTGAAAATTCATGCTATTATGATTTTAATATTCAATTATTATGTAAAATTTTAACTGAAATTCATTTTTAAATAAATTTTTATTAGAAAATTCTACGTGAATTCAATTATTTAAATACAAAAATAAATAATTTATTGAATAAATGAATGTTTTTCAAAATTGAATCCTCATATCCATAATTTTATTAACAAATTTTTAAATAATTCAATTTTTTCGACGAATTTTAATAAAATTTTCAAGAATAATATTACATTTTTCGTAGAGTTCGATTAAAATTGTATTAAAAATAATTGAAATTCTATGATGAGTTTTATTATTTATAAAAATAATTGATTCTTGGTAAAAAAAAGTTTATTATTTTTTAAAATAATGTAATGTTTGCTTTAAATTTTATCAGTACATTTTTTAAATAATCGAAATGTTTTGAAAAATTTTATTATAAAATAGAAGATATTGAAAATGATTTAATTGAGAAAATTTTTTGAAAATAATTGAAAGTTTGCCAAGAATTTTATTGAAATTTTTGAAAAGAATTGAATTTCGGTTGAAAAATTTTATTAGTTATAAACATAATTGAAATTTTATCAAGAATGTTATTAAAATTTTTGAAAAGAATTGAATTTCGGTGAAAAATTTTATTATTTATAAAGATAATTGAAATGTTACCTAGAATTTTATTAAAAGTTTTGATAAGAATTGAATTTTTGTGAAGAATTTTATAATTTTTAACGATAATTGAAATTTTTACGAGAATGTTATTAAAATTTTTGAAAAGAATTGAATTTGGTTGAAAAATTTTATTATTTATAAAGATAATTGAAATTTTATCAATAATTTTATTAAAAGTTTTGAAAAGATTTTCATTATTTATAAGGATAATTGAAATTTTCCTCAGAATTTTATTAAATTTTTTGACAATAATTGAATTTTTGAGAAAAATTTCATTATTTTTAAAAATAATTGAAATTTTGCCAAGAATTTTATTAAGAGTTTTGAAAATAATTGAATTTTGGAGAAGAATTTTATTATTTTTAAAGATAATTGAAATTTTTTTAAGAATTTTATTAAGAGTTTTGAAAATAATTGAATTTTGGAGAAGAATTTTATTATTTTTAAAGATAATTGAAATTTTTTTAAGAATTTTATTATTTATAAAGATAATTGAAATTTTACCCAGAATTTTATTAAAAGTTTTGAAAAGAATTTAATTTTGGTGAAGAATTTTATTATTTATAAAGATAATTGAAATTTTACCCAGAATTTTATTAAAAGTTTGGAATAGAATTTAATTTTGGTGAAGAATTTTATAATTTTTAACGATAATTGAAATTTTTACGAGAATGTTATTAAAATTTTTGAAAAGAATTGAATTTGGGTGAAAAATTTTATTATTTTTAAAGATAATTGAAATTTTACCAATAATTTTATTAAAAGTTTTGAAAAGAATTTCATTATTTATAAGGATAATTGAAATTTTATTAAAGTTTTTAAAAATAATTGAATTTTTGAGAAAAATTTCATTATTTTTAAAAATAATTGAAATTTTGCCAAGAATTTTATTAAAAGTTTTGAAAATAATTGAATTTTGGAAAAGAATTTTATTATTTTTAAAGATAATTGAAATTTTGACGTGTCACTTTTAAAAATTTTTTAGCATAATGGAATTTCTTCGAAGAATTTTATTACTTTTGTAAATAATTGAATTTCTGCAATCATTTGTAATTTCTTATAAGTTCAATTTTTTTCAGTACTTTAATAAAAATTCCTGACTTTTCCCTGATTTTCGTGACCTATTATGACAACCCTGGAAATGTTAAAATATTTTTTTTGTAAATAAAAAACTTGAAGAATTTCCATGGAATCTCCACGGAAATTCCATGGAGAAGTGTATTAATTTGATACAAAAATTTAGATAATTTTTTTATTCGATCCACGCATTTCGGCATCAAATTGATACACTTTAGTATCAATTTGATACTTTCAGGAAAAGTGTAAACGACAAAATAAAATGTAGAAGGAGCAGGAGGAGGGAGAAAAAAATGATTTATAATGCTATTAAATATATGGAAAAGAGAATCCCGACAATCAGAGCAAGGGGAGCATAACACCGAATTAGGATCGCGTATACTTTCCATCCTGAACCAGATCACCGTGAGAGCTCGTAAATTTCAGAATAGTTTTCGAGTTCGAGAGAACTCCTCTCCTCGATAAATCGCTTCTCTTTTGCGCGCGATATTTTTATTGAAAAAAAATACCTTTCGCTTCCGCTAATAATAGTAGTATAGTAGTTTCGGTAAATAGCCTCTTTAAAAAGGAATCATCTCAATGAGCTTTGTCACAAATCGAACATTAATTAATTACCTTTTTTTTGTTTTCTTACTTTTTTTTGGGAGCTCTTTGAAAAACGCTTAAATAGAAAATATTTACGCATTTCTTTTTTTATTTCCATCATCTTTTAATCGACTGATGACATTTTGGAGGAGAATTTTATTATTTTTAACGATAATTGAAAATTGAACGAGAATTTTATTTAAAGTTCTTTTTTCAATATTTAAATTTTAATTGACGCAGTATAAAAAAATGTTTCCTTAAAAAATTAATTTTTGAATTTTTTTTTTAAAAATGAGAAAATGAAATTTATGTCTATTTCAGGATATCCTTGTGTCTGAATTTAGATATGGATGACCATAATAAAGTCTACAAAATTTCAGGAGAATCTATCAAAAACATTTTTGAGATTTTTTTTAGAGAATTTAAATTATGTATAATTATAAATTAATTATAAAATTATTAAAATATTCTAAAATAAATATTTTGAAGTTATATGTATACGCAGTAATTATCACTTTATTATTCATTTTGTAACTGATTTTGATTTCGAGTAAAGAAATCAATTTTTAAAATATGTCTTTTATTTTTTCAAATAGAAAAATAAAGAAGGTGATAAATCCGTATTATCTCATTTTAATCGAAACATTAAAACAATGATGAGAATAAAAAAAAACCTGTATAGTGTATATTATAGTAAAATAAAGAATCAAACTTTTATTTTCGTTTACACGTGTGAATGGAAATCTCGCAGCATAACATTTTGGAATATAAATTTTGTCGATTCAAATAATTACTCACTTTCTTTTTTCTTCGTGTTCCTAATTAAAATAAATATATGGCAAAAAAAAAACTGGTTTCGGTGGGAACCTTGAAATTTTTTTTTTTTTTTTTTTTTTTGAAAAAGATACATATTTTGTCTCTTTGATTCGTCGCTGGAAAATAAATTACTATTTTATATTACTACCTTTTTTTTCCTACTCATCTCTTAAATCGTAAAAAACTAGATTTGTATAAATATAAAATATAATAATACACATTCTGCATTTCTATTTCAATTTTATTTTTTAGTATTTTATTCAATCATCATCTTGAGAAAGAATAAAAATAATTTACTTTATATTTCACTTGAAGTCATCTGAAGAAAATGGTTTTTCAGAAATTTTTTATTGAGTCGCGTGTATAACGGTTTTTTTTTTTTGTAAATAACTAACGATTTTTCAATTTTCAATAAAGTGTATACGTATAAAATGACGTGTAGGATTATGTTTGTTATGTCAAGGAAAACAAGTGTTTGTAAAAGAATAATATAATAAATTAAAAAAAATAAACGAGAATTTCAACAATTAAAATTGTAGGAGGAAGAGAATAATAAAATTTTTGTCGAAAAGAATATAATCAACAATTTTTATATTATATCCTCAAGGTTAATTTTATTCTCTATTCAAATAAAGAAAGTATGTAAAATATATAAAATTTAATTTAAAATAAACTTTACAAGTTTTAATGGATTATTAATTCGTTATCTTTTTTCAAGTTAACATCCAATATAAAGATGTTAACAGCATGCTTTTAATAACTTAATTTTATAAGCCGTGAAAGATATAGAAAGCATTTTAATTACACTATTTATATATTTTTAGTTATTTCGACTGTTAGATCAAAACTAACATTAATTAAGAAATAAATAGAAAAAAAATCTAACGAGATAATTATACACAATTTAGTGATACCTAACCATCCTATAGAAGATGAATCCCTTTTACAAGAAAAAAAAACCCCATTCAAAAAAAAAGTGAGTTCTATTCTCAATTAAACTCACACAGTGAAACATGACTTTCACTTTTCGAAAACAGATTTTTCTCGAAAGATGACTATACACATATATATAAAACTTACACCTAGGAACTTTCTTTTTAAATATTTGTTTAAAATCGACATTTTTTATTTATCCTGTTATTTTATTTTAATTAGTTTTTTTTTCAACAAATATGTATCATATTTCTTTTTTTTAAACATAACTTTTTTTTACAATTGTTTTAAAAAGAAAAGAAGTTTGAAAAAAAATTGGTTTTATTGAAAACGTTTCGTTTTATATTTTAATGTACAAAAAAAAGGAACTCATGTAGTTTTTTTATTAAGGGGATTTGAACTATTATGACGTCACAATTTGTGCAAAGCATGTGTTCTAAAGCTATGACGTCATCATGGTTCAAATTCCCTTAAAAAAAAAGTTTAGATAAGATGAGAAGCGTGTTTAAATTTCTGGACAAAAAAGTGTTTGGTAATATTTTTTATAACTAAAGTGGTAATGTTTTTTTTTTTATAGTAGAAAATATTTGTTATGCAATTATGAAAAATTGAAATTATTATATTAAGTAAAAAGAAAAGTTGAAGTAACATTAAATAATAATTTTGAAGAACTGAACGAAATTGGAATTAAAAATGACGATTGTAAACAAAATTATTATTTAACTAGAAAAAAAATTAAAATCGTTAATTTGATTAATTTTTGTTAGAATTTTATTAATCAATTTCATTATTTAATGTTAAATTTAATTAATTAAACAATTATATTAAAATTATCGATAAAATCTAATCGAACTAGAATTATTTTCTTTATTTTATTATACACTTAAAATTTAATTTAGAATAAGAACAATCAAAATTATTCCTTTAATGCAACAACAATTGAATATGTATCTTTAAACAAATAAATAAGTAAATAAAAAAAAAATAAATAAAACATAATTTGTAAAATTTTTCTATTTCTTAATTTCAATTGTTTCAATAAAATTCAAAGTTTTTTAAAAATAAAGGGAAAAAAATGTTTATAAATTATATTTGTCAATTAGAAAATTTAATTGAAAATGAAACTAAAAATTTTTGAATTTCTAGAAAATAAGTAAAAAAAAATGTTCTGTTAAATTTATTTACGATTATCTTTAATATTGTAAAATTATTCGAAAACAATAATTTATTTTTTAAATAATTTAAATATTTAATTATTATTATTATTTTTCCGTAGGAATTAAAATTTTTCAAAAGATTCAAATTCAAACATTTTTCAAATTCAACAACTTATAATAATTAAAAAGGACCCAGTGTTATTATTATTGTTACTGTAATTTCTTAAAAATTATTTTCATATTGTATTATTAACTAAAATTTAAACTAAAATTCATTTTCAAATCAATTTTTATTAGAAAATTCTTCAAGAATTCAATTATTTAAATACAAAAATAAATAATTTATTGAATAAATGAATGTTTTTTAAAATTGAATTCACATAAAGAATGTTATTAACATAATTGAATTTTTTCGACGAATTTTTAATGAAATTTTCAGGAATAAGTACATTTTTCGAGGAACTTGATTAAAATTGTTTAAAAAAAAATTTTAATTCTCCGATGAGTTTTATTATTACTGAAAATAATTAAATCTCAGTGAAAAATTTTATTATTTATGAAAATAATATTGTATTATTTATAAAGATAATTGAAATTTTGCCAAGAATATTTTATTAAAAGTTTTGAAAAGAATTGAATTTCGGTGAAAAATTTTATTATTTATAAAGATAATTGAAATTTTACCCAGAATTTTATTAAAAGTTTTGAAAAGAATTGAATTTTTGTGAAGAATTTTATAATTTTTAACCATAATTGAAATTTTTACGAGAATGTTATTAAAATTTTTGAAAAGAATTGAATTTCGGTGAAAAATTTTATTATTTATAAAGATAATTGAAATTTTACCCAGAATTTTATTAAAAGTTTTGAAAAGAATTGAATTTTTGTGAAGAATTTTATAATTTTTAACCATAATTGAAATTTTTACGAGAATGTTATTAAAATTTTTGAAAAGAATTGAATTTCGGTGAAAAATTTTATTATTTATAAAGATAATTGAAATTTTACCCAGAATTTTATTAAAAGTTTTAAAAAGAATTTAATTTTGGTGAAGAATTTAATCATTATTTATAAGGATAATTGAAATTTTGCCAAGAATTTTATTAAAGTTTTTGAAAATAATTGAATTTTGGATAAAAATTTTATTATTTTTAAAAATAATTGAAATTTTTACATGAATTTTATTAAAAGTTTTAAAAAGAATTGTTTTTAAATAATTGAATTCTTTCGGGTAATTTTATTAAAATAGTAGATATTGAAAATCATTGAAATGAGGAAAATTTTTGAAAATAATTGAAATTTTGACAAGAATTTTATTAAAATATTTGAAAATATATGAATAAATTTTGGAGAAGAATTTTATTATTTTTAAGGAGAATTAAAATTTTGACGAGAATTTCATTAAAGTTTTTGAAAATAATTAAATTTCTGGAGAAGAATTTTATAATTTATTTTTAACGTTAATTGAAATTTTGTCGAGGATTTTAAAATTTTTAAAAATAATTGAATTTTGAAGAAGAATTTTATTATTTTTAACGATAATCGATATTTTGACCATAATTTTTTAAAAAATTTTTGATAATAATGTAATTTTTGAGAAGAATTTTGTTATTTTTAAAAATATTTGAATTATTGCAAAGAAATTTATAATAAATTTGTAAATAGTTGAATTCCTGTGAAAATTTTATTATTTTTGAAAATAATTTAATGTTTGCTTAGAATTTTATCAGCATTTTTTTCAAATAATTAAATTCTTTTGGAAAATTTTTTTTAAAATAGTAGATATTGAAAATCATTGAATTGAGGAAAATTTTTGAAAAAGTAATTGAAATTTTGACAAGAATTTTATTAAAATTTTTAAAAGTAATAATTTTTGAAGAAGAATTTCATTATTTTTAAAGATAATTGAAATTTTGACGAGAATTTTATTAAAATTTTTGATAATAATTTAATTTTTGAGATGAATTTTATTACTTTTAAAGATAATTGAAATTTTGAAATTGAATTGGAATTTCTGAAATCATTTGTAACTTCTACAAAATTAAATTTTTTTCAGTACCTACTGTTAATAAAAATTTCCGTCTTTTCCCTGAATTCCCTATGTCATAATATATGATTATTATAATTATATAATAATATTAAAACTATATATTCCAATTTATATTTTATTTTTATAAATGAAAATTTGAATTAAAAATTTTTACGTTCTATTATTTTTAATTGTTGCTAGTTTATAAATGAAAATTATATTAAACAATTTTCTTCACTCCATTTGCGATATATTATTCGTCACACAGACAACAAAAGTTGAAAATGTATAAGAGAGGAAAAGAGTAAACAAAAGAGTGCGAATGATTAGGTTTTACATTGTTTGGTCAAGTAACAAGACCCATTTAGTAATCGTCCTACCGGAAACGAGATTTTCAGAACACAGATTTATAACTGCTGTTGCTGCTGCGGATAATCTTCAACTTACTCACATTCCTCGAGTGAAAACAGACAAACGAGACGCATCGTTATTTGACTCGACCCGAAATACAAAATTCTCCGCCAAATGCTAATTTCATGTTTTTAATAAAAAAAGGAAAAAAAAGAAAAATATCCTCCTCACATATTTTATAACCAGTTTTCTAACAAAAAAATAAAAAAAAAGCGACTACGACTTTTTTTTGCGCTCTATGTCAATAATAAATAGTAATGCTTTTTTTTATTGTCTTCGAAAAGTAGAGCTTCGATAGCTTTTTTTTCCATCCTATAACTTTCCAACGCACCGTTTGTTCTTTTAACTTCTGAATAGTGCAAATCTCTCGGGTGAAAAACATCTGAAATTATAATTTAACAGGTGAAGTTTATAATGCGTGTGATCCACATTGTAATAGAACAAAAGAAAAATGGACGAAATGGTATAATATTTTGTGGAAAAAAATAAATCATTCATGAACTTTAATAACCTCGTAAAAAAATGTAATGCAAATAAATATTAATTTCATGGTTTTTTTTTCGTTTCAAACTTTCAAGGTAAATGTTATAATCTTATCGGCGTTTAGTTTTCTTTTATTGACTCGCAGTTTAATTTGTAAAGAAAATTTATCATTTCACTTTTATTGTTGTATCAATATTATTATCAAATATTAAGAATAATTATCAAAAATTACATTATCGAAAATTTATTATGATTACCATGAATATTAATATTACATTTATTTTTATTTTTATTAACTATTTTTATTATTGCAAATTAGGACACCGTAAAAAAATGTGAGACTAAAAAATTATTAAAATTTATTTATTTGTTTTATTTATTGTTGAAGTAAACGAAAAACGAACGAAATAAAAAAAAATTTATTATTGAAACATTTTTTTTATTAATATTACTTTTTTTATAACTATAGTTAATTAATTATTCCTTATCTCTTGGATACTTTTTATTTCCGCTTTGATTTTTATTACTACACCTAATAACATTAGTAAAAAAAATCTAGAACTAATCGAATATTTTTTTATATAGAATATTGTAATACCTTCTTTATTTCCTCAACACATCAGCAAACATTTCCAGATTTCATCATAATTCGGGAGTAGCATTATAATTTATTTTAATATAAACGCCAGTTGGGAAAAAAAAATTTTTTTCAATTCTATTAGAAATAAAGATGAATTAAAACTATAAAATTTAAATTTAAACTATTATACATTTCTTACGCATAATATTTTTATTTTTAAGCACTATTCCGAGAAAATGTATAATATGTAGAATTCATTTTTTTATGTTATTTATATTCATTTGAAAAAACAAATATTATAAATTATTAATTATCGTTTTTTTTTGATGCGTAAAAACGAGATGCGTATGAATAATCCCTAAAAATGGTCTGTTAGAATTTTCAGTATTTAAAATTTTTATTTGACATTTTTATTAGACATAATTTCTTTTTAGTTTAATTTTAATAAAAAAATTTTTTAAATAAAATTCTTGGAAGAATTTCAATTATTTTCAAAATTTTTAATCAATTTAATGATTTTCAATATCTATTAAACTAGTTTAATAAAATTTTTCAAAAGAATTTATTTATTTAAAAAATATTTTAATAAAATTCTACGTATAAATGCATTTAATTTTTTTCATAAATAATAAAAATTTCACGGAAATTCAATTATTTACCAACTTTTTATAATTTTTTTCGCAATAATTCAATTATTTTTAATACAATTTTAATTGCATTCCTCGATTAATTAATTAATTCTTGAAAAATTTTATTAAAATTCACCAAATGAATTCAATTATTTAAAAATTTGTTGATAAAAATCTTTATGAAAATTCAATTTTAAAAAACATTCAATTATTCAATAAATTATTTATTTTTTTATTTAAATAATTGAATTCTTCCAGAATTTTTTAATAAAAATTAATTGAAAAATTAATTACAGTTAAAATGTTAGATAAGAATTGAATGTTATTATTAATGATGTTTTCGATTAATTTTACAATATTAATTTCAATAATTTTCCAAAAGAATTCAATTATTTAAAAATATTTTTTTTAAATTCTACGCAAACATTTAATTATTTTTATAAATAATAAAAATTACACAGGAATTTAATTATTTTCAAATTTTTCAAGAATTTTTTCACAATAATTGAATTTTTTTCGTGAATAATAAAATTTGTACAAGGATAATTATTTTGATAAATAATAATAACTATCGCTAAAATTCAATTATTTTTAAAACACTTTTTAATCAAATTTCTCGAAAAATGTAATTGTTCTTAAAAATTTTATTAAAATTCGTCGAGGAAATTCAATTATTTAAAAATTTGTTGATAAAATTCTTTATGAGAATTCAATTTTATAAATCATTCAATTTATTCAATAAATTATTTAATATATAAATAATTAAATTCTCGTAGAATTTTCTAATAAAAATTCATTTAAATAGGTATTTTAGTTAAAATTTTAGATAATAATTGAATATTTAAAGCATTATAGCATGAATTTTCAAAAATAATTGAATTTTGAAAAGGATTTGAATTTAAAACTTTGAAAATTTGAATTTTTTATACATTTAACTACAACAAATTTGTAGAATTAATTTTTTAAAAGTTTATTTTAATTTTTTTGTGAAATTATTTCAAGTTTTTGTTTTCTAAATAAAAATTTATTATTATTGGAAATTATTGGAAATTGAAGAATTTCCCAATAATCGAAATTTCATAAAATTGAATTATAAACAAATGAATCCTCAAAGAACTTTATCCAAAATTATTAAAAATCAATTATTTTAAGTATAATAATTGATTTAAAGAAGAATTTTATTTAAAAATTCTAGAAAATAATAATTGAATTGAGATGATGAAAATAATTTTAAAGTGGTTTCAACTTTCTTATAAGTTGTTGAAGTTCAAAAAGATTTGAATTGGAATTTTTTGAAAAATATTAATTTCTACGGAAAAATAATAATTGAATATTTATTTAAAAAAGAAGTTATTGATGATTTCAAAGAATTTTACAATTAAAGAAATGTTTTATTCAATGTAATATAACATTTTTTTCAATATCTAATTAGTTTTAAAGTGAATCCGAATATTCTTTATGGTGAGGGAAAAAGTCAAATCTTGAAATCAGGGAAAAAAATAAAAATTTTTGTCGCAACCCTGTAGTTGTTAAATTGTTCTTATTATTATACTAATTATTAAAAATTTCTCTTAATGTATCAGTAAATTTCACACCAATTCAAAAGCGAAAAATCATTCACTAATTCAAATCGTAGTAAATTTTTCTACAAATTCAAATTTTAGAGAGCAAACACAATTTCATTCAGGCGCATCTAATAATATTTTACATAGTAAAAAAGAAAAAAAAATTCCATAAAAAAATAAGAAGAATTTGATTAAATCGTTTTTTTACATCTGATTTTAAAAAAATATCTAAGATTGTCAGAGACAACGTGACATATTTTTACTTGATGTTGCTGTAGGTTGTCATTACAGTGAAAGGTGTGCAATTACATTAATTCTTTTTTTTGTCATTTGAATGAAAAAAAAGTGTTTACAACACGTGGGATGAAACATAAAAATATAAAATATAATGAAAGAGTAAAAAAAAAGATACAAGAGCAGAGTAAGAGAGAGAGGCGGAACCTCATTGTTTTGTATATAGTCTGTTCTACCCATGGCCCTTTCTGGCACAAAAAAAAGTCTGACCCACTTTTGACCTGTATATAAAACACAGTCAACTATGTACTTTCACTAGCTTTTAAACGCAAAGAGACGTGCGAAATGAATCGGAAAAAAATTCCTTCACATACACACCTCGCCTTTGGGCGCGATGCGAGGACTGTTTCCTTGTGAGAATTGCAATTTCGCTTTTTGAGACACTTTACAACTTTCAACTTTATAGTTCAAAGACCGTGCGCGATGATGTGATTTTTTTATATTCTTTACTCTTCCTTTTCTTCTTTTCTTTCTTTCTCCTTTTTAAAGAGTCACGCGTTTTTTTTTCTTCTCTTTTTTGATTAACAAGTCAATGAACCACAATCCTTTCGTTTGGCAGCTGCAAAAATTTCTTCCAAACCATTTTTTTTTGCAATTTCGTCACTGATCCTTTAAAAGAGAGAAAAATATGGATTATTTGATAATAAATTAGGCATAAATGTCAAAATGCGAATGCACTTTTTTTTAATATACTCTCAGGGCGTATAATATATTTTACGCATAATTATTAAACTGTATATTTTATGTAGTCAATTTTTTTCACAATCTGACCACTGTAAAAAGGAATTTAAAGAATGAAACTAATGCTCTCGAACCGGTCACGATCCACTCAAAGATATTCAAATCTTAAAAGACTTTCATTTTTAAGACTTTTTTTCTCAGAACGACATTCTTTCTGTTTTGTTATAAACTAATTAATGAGGGAATAATTTTGGATTCTCTGTTGTTTTCGAAATGTAATATAAATCATTTTAATAGTATAAATATTATTATTAACTTATAAATAAATTAATTAATTAATTACCTTATAAATAAATAAATACATTAATAGATTAATAAATAATTTATAAATTCATAAATTGTTTTTAGTTTAATTTCAATAAAAAAAATTTTTTTTAAAAATTCTTGGAAGAATTTCAAATAGTTTCAAAAATCTTAACCCTTTAACGCCCGACTTTTTTGTAGCAGTGCAATTCATGTCATTGCTCGTATATAAAGGTTTTCGGGGTCCCTGAATACGAATATAAGGTCAGATTTTTAAAATTCAAAATGGCGGATCCAATATGGCGGTCATCTTTTCTAAAAATTAATTCAATTTGCCTGAAAATTGTTACTCGGGGGTTTTTGGGAGCGCTAATTACGAATCCGATGTCCTTTTTTTAAAATTCAAAATGGCGGATTCAATATGGCGGACATCTTTTCTAAAAACTGATTCAATTTGCTTGAAAATTGTTACTCGGGGATTTTCGGGGACGCTGAATACGAATTTGAGGTCAAATTTTAAAATTTCAAAATAGCGGATCCAATATAGCGGACATATTTTCTAAAAACGGATTTAATTTGTTTGAAAATTGTTACTCGGGGATTTTCGGAGTCGTTGATTACGAATTAGATGTCAGATTTTAAAAATTAAAAATGGCGGATCCAATATGGCGGACATCTTTTCTAATAATTGATTCAATTTACCTAAAAATTGTTAGTAGGGGGTTTTCAGGGCCGCTGTTTACTAATCCAATGTTAGAGTATATGTTAGGCAATTGTTTTTCTATAGTCACGAATGTAAACGAACATTTTATTTTGACATCGTTTTCTTATTAGGCATTTGTTTATCGCATTGTCACAAATGTAGATTCATATTTTATTCGGATCGCGTTCTCATGTTAGACTTGTGTTTTCCGATTTTCACAAATATTTGATAAAAGATGATAAAAGATGTCCGCTATATTGGATTTGCCATTTTAAATTTTTAAAATCTGATATAAAATTCGCAATCAGCGACCCCGAAAACCCCCAAATAACAATTTTCAGTCAAATTGAATCAGTTTTTAGAAATGATGTCCGCCATATTGGATCCGCCATTTTGAATTTTTAAAATCTGATATTAAATTCGTAATCAGCGACCCCGAAAACCCCCGAGTAACAATTTTCAGTAGCTTTGTTTTTTTTTATTTTCGAATTTGTAATTTTGTTGCAAATTTTGCAACAAATTTTTTTTTTATTATTGTTGTAATAACAAAATTGTGAATTATTTTTTAAAATGTAAATTTTTTTCATAAAGGTTTATAAATTTGTAGGTCGTGAGCGTTTAGAAATCAAAAATATCTTACTTTTTGTCAAAGTTATAGATTTTAGAAATCAAAAGTGGTTTCGATCGAAACCGCTGGGCGTTAAAGGGTTCAATTCAATGATTTTCAATATGTCTACAATTTTAAAAAAATTTTCCAAAAGAATTCAATTATTTGATAAAGTAAATAATTTAATAAAGTTCGACGTAAACATTTAATTTTTTCATAAATAATAACAATTTCACAGAAATTCAATTATTCATATTTTATAAAATTCTCTGCAATAATTCAATTATATTTATAAAGAATAAAAATAAAATTAATAATATAATTAAAAAATAAATAAATTAATTAAATAATCAATAAATAATCATAACATGACTATTAGTATAATAAATATTAATAACGTCACTATTATAACTTAAATATTAACTTGAATCAAATAATTTTTATTCAAGTCAAAATTAAATAATTCAATTCATATTTGCTTCAAATAATGAAATTATTGGTTCAAATACCATTTAATTGATTTAAAGAAAAATTATTTGATTCAAATAAATTTTTTTTCATTGTAGTGTAATAATAAAATTTAGAATAATTAAAATTAGCAAAGCATAAAAATAACTTGACAATTAAAACGAATAAGAAGTATAATAATTATATAAAAAAAAGTAAAATATAAAGTAAATAAAAAAAAATTATTTTGATTTTTGTTGTACAGACGAGTGCCTTAAGGAAAAATTGTTTGTTTTTACCCCAAATTTTAGGAAAAAAGTAGAAAAACAGATTTTACAAAAAATTGAGAAAAATACCAAAGTTTGAAATCATCAAAGTGACGAAATCTCAAGTTTTTGTACTTTTTTGGGAAAATGTCGATAACTTTTTTGGTTTTTGTTGTACGGGCTAGTGCCGAAAGGAAAAGTTGTTTGTTTTTACCCCAAATTTAAGGAAAAAAGTAGAAAAACAGAATTTACAAAAAATTGAGAAAAATACCCAAGTTTGAAATTATCAAAGTGACGAAATCTCAAGTTTTTGTACTTTTTTGGGAAAATGTCGATAACTTTTTTGGTTTTTGTTGTACGGGCTAGTGCCGAAAGGAAAAGTTGTTTGTTTTTACCCCAAATTTAAGGAAAAAAGTAGAAAAACAGAATTTACAAAAAATTGAGAAAAATACCCAAGTTTGAAATTATCAAAGTGACGAAATCTCAAGTTTTTGTACTTTTTTAGAAATTGTTGTAGCTTTTTTGGTTTTTGTTGTACGGATAAGTGCCAAAAGGAAAAGTTGTTTGTTTTTACCCTAAATTTAAAGAAAAATGTAGAAAAACAGAATTTACAAAAAATTGAGAAAAATACCAAAGTTTGAAATTATCAAAGTGAATAAATCTCAACTTTTTGTACTTTTTTAGAAATTGTTGTAACTTTTTTGGTTTTTGTTGTACGGATAATTGCCAAAAGGAATTGTTGTTTGTTTTTACCCTACATTTAAGGGAAAATGTAAAAATCAGAATTTACAAAAAATTAAGAAAAATATCAAAGTTTGAAATTTTCAAAGTGACGAAATCTGAATTTTTTGTACTTTTTTGGGAAAATGTCGATAACTTTTTGGTTTTTGTTGTACGGACGAGTGTCTAAAGAAAATGTTGTTTGTTTTTACCCTAAATTTAAAAAAGAAAGCAGAAAAACAGATTTTACAAAAAATTAAGAAAAATACCAAAGTTTGAAATTATCAAAGTGACGAAATCTGAATTTTTTGTACTTTTTTGGAGAAATTGTTGTAACTTTTTTGTTTTTTGTTGTACGGACGTGTGTCTAAAGAAAAATGTTGTTTGTTTTTACCCCAAATTTAAGGAAAAAAAGTAGAAAAACAGAATTTACAAAAAATTGAGAAAAATATCAAAGTTTGAAATTATCAAAGTGAATAAATCTCAACTTTTTGTACTTTTTTAGAAATTGTTGTAACTTTTTTGGTTTTTGTTGTACGGATAATTGCCAAAAGGAATTGTTGTTTGTTTTTACCCTAAATTTAAGGGAAAATGTAAAAATCAGAATTTACAAAAAATTAAGAAAAATATCAAAGTTTGAAATTTTCAAAGTGACGAAATCTCAAGTTTTTGTACTTTTTTGGGAAAATGTCGATAACTTTTTTGGTTTTTGTTGTACGGACTAGTGCCAAAAGGAAAAGTTGTTTGTTTTTACCCCAAATTTAAGGAAAAAAAGTAGAAAAACAGATTTTACAAAAAATTGAGAAAGATACCAAAGTTTGAAATTATCAAAGTGAATAAATCTCAACATTTTGTACTTTTTCAGAAATTGTTGTAACTTTTTTGGTTTTTGTTGTACGGACTAGTGCCAAAAGGAAAAGTTGTTTGTTTTTTACCCCAAATTTAAGGAAAAAAGTAGAAAAACAGATTTTACAAAAAAATTGAGAAAGATACCAAAGTTTGAAATTATCAAAGTGAATAAATCTCAACATTTTGTACTTTTTCAAAAATTGTTGTAACTTTTTTGGTTTTTGTTGTACGGATAATTGCCAAAAGGAATTGTTGTTTGTTTTTACCCTAAATTTAAGGGAAAATGTAAAAATCAGAATTTACAAAAAATTAAGAAAAATATCAAAGTTTGAAATTTTCAAAGTGACGAAATCTCAAGTTTTTGTACTTTTTTGGGAAAATGTCGATAACTTTTTTGGTTTTTGTTGTACGGGCTAGTGCCGAAAGGAAAAGTTGTTTGTTTTTACCCCAAATTTAAGGAAAAAAGTAGAAAAACAGATTTTACAAAAAATTGAGAAAGATACCAAAGTTTGAAATTATCAAAGTGAATAAATCTCAACATTTTGTACTTTTTCAGAAATTGTTGTAACTTTTTTGGTTTTTGTTGTACGGGCTAGTGCCGAAAGGAAAAGTTGTTTGTTTTTACCCCAAATTTAAGGAAAAAAGTAGAAAAACAGATTTTACAATAAATTGAGAAAGATACTAAAGTTTGAAGTTATCAAAGTGAATAAATCTCAACATTTTGTACTTTTCCTGAAATTGTTGTAACTTTTTTGGTTTTTGTTGTACAGGCTAGTGTCGAAAGGAAAAGTTGTTTGTTTTTACCCCAAATTTGAGGAAAAAAAGTAGAAAAACAGATTTTACAATAAATTGAGAAAGATACTAAAGTTTGAAGTTATCAAAGTCACGAAATCTCAACTTTTTGTACTTTTTTAGAAATTGTTGTAACTTTTTTGGTTTTTGTTGTACGGACTAGTGCCAAAAGGAAAAGTTGTTTGTTTTTACCCCCAAATTTAAGGAAAAAGTAGAAAAACAGATTTTACAAAAAATTGAAAAAAATACCAAAGTTTGAAATTATCAAAGTGAATAAATCTCAACTTTTTGTACTTTTTTAGAAATTGTTCTAACTTTTTTGGTTTTTGTTATACGGATAATTGCCAAAAGGAATTGTTGTTTGTTTTTACCCTAAATTTAAGGGAAAATGTAAAAATCAGAATTTACAAAAAATTAAGAAAAATATCAAAGTTTGAAATTTTCAAAGTGACGAAATCTCAAGTTTTTGTACTTTTTTGGGAAAATGTCGATAACTTTTTTGTTTTTTGTTGTACGGACGAGTGTCTAAAGAAAATGTTGTTTGTTTTTACCCTAAATTTAAGGAAAAAAGCAGAAAAACAGAATTTACAAAAAATTGAGAAAAATACCAAAGTTTTGAAATTATCAAAGTGACGAAATCTCAAGTTTTTGTACTTTTTTGGGAAAATGTCGATAACTTTTTTGGTTTTTGTTGTACGGACGAGTGTCTAAAGAAAATGTTGTTTGTTTTTACCCCAAATTTAAGGAAAAAAGCAGAAAAACAGATTTTGCAAACAATTGAGAAAAATATCAAAGTTTGAAATTTTTAAAGTGACGAAATCTGAATTTTTTGTACTTTTTTTGGCAAAATTGTTGTAACTTTTTTGGTTTTTGTTGTACGGACTAGTGCCTAAAAGAAAAGTTGTTTGTTTTTACCCCAAATTTCAGGAAAAAAGTAGAAAAACAGATTTTACAAAAAATTGAGAAAGATACCAAAGTTTGAAATTATCAAAGTCACGAAATCTCAACTTTTTGTACTTTTTTAGAAATTGTTGTAACTTTTTTGGTTTTTGTTGTACGGACTAGTGCCAAAAGGAAAAGTTGTTTGTTTTTACCCCAAATTTAAGGAAAAAAGTAGAAAAACAGATTTTACAATAAATTGAGAAAGATACCAAAGTTTGAAATTATCAAAGTGAATAAATCTCAACTTTTTGTACTTTTTTAGAAATTGTTGTAACTTTTTTGGTTTTTGTTGTACGGATAATTGCCAAAAGGAATTGTTGTTTGTTTTTACCCTAAATTTAAGGGAAAATGTAAAAATCAGAATTTACAAAAAATTAAGAAAAATATCAAAGTTTGAAATTTTCAAAGCGACGAAATCTCAAGTTTTTGTACTTTTTTGGGGAAAATGTCGATAACTTTTTTGTTTTTTGTTGTACGGACGAGTGTCTAAAGAAAATGTTGTTTGTTTTTACCCCAAATTTAAGGAAAAAAGTAGAAAAACAGATTTTACAATAAATTGAGAAAGATACTAAAGTTTGAAGTTATCAAAGTCACGAAATCTGAACTTTTTGTACTTTTTTAGAAATTGTTGTAACTTTTTTGGTTTTTGTTGTACGGGCTAGTGCCGAAAGAAAAAGTCGTTTGTTTTTACCCCAAATTTAAGGAAAAAAGTAGAAAAACAGATTTTACAAAAAATTGAGAAAGATACCAAAGTTTGAAATTATCAAAGTGAATAAATCTCAACATTTTGTACTTTTCCAGAAATTGTTGTAACTTTTTTGGTTTTTGTTGTACAGGCTAGTGCCGAAAGGAAAAGTTGTTTGTTTTTACCCTAAATTTAAGGAAAAAAGCAGAAAAACAAAATTTACAAAAAATTGAGAAAAATACCAAAGTTTGAAATTATCAAAGTGAATAAATCTCAACTTTTTGTACTTTTTTAGAAATTGTTGTAACTTTTTTGGTTTTTGTTGTACGGATAAGTGCCAAAAGGAAAAGTTGTTTGTTTTTACCCTAAATTTAAAGAAAAATGTAGAAAAACAGAATTTACAAAAAATTGAGAAAAATACCAAAGTTTGAAATTATCAAAGTGAATAAATCTCAACTTTTTGTACTTTTTTAGAAATTGTTGTAACTTTTTTGGTTTTTGTTGTACGGATAATTGCCAAAAGGAATTGTTGTTTGTTTTTACCCTAAATTTAAGGGAAAATGTAAAAATCAGAATTTACAAAAAATTAAGAAAAATATCAAAGTTTGAAATTTTCAAAGCGACGAAATCTCAAGTTTTTGTACTTTTTTGGGAAAATGTCGATAACTTTTTTGTTTTTTGTTGTACGGACGAGTGTCTAAAGAAAATGTTGTTTGTTTTTACCCCAAATTTAAGGAAAAAAGTAGAAAAACAGATTTTACAAAAAATTGAGAAAAATACCAAAGTTTGAAATTATCAAAGTGAATAAATCTCAACATTTTGTACTTTTCCCGAAATTGTTGTAACTTTTTTGGTTTTTGTTGTACGGACTAGTGCCAAAAGGAAAAGTTGTTTGTTTTTACCCCAAATTTAAGAAAAAAAGTAGAAAAACACATTTTACAGAAAATTGAGAAAGATACCAAAGTTTGAAATTATCAAAGTGAATAAATCTCAACATTTTGTACTTTTCCCGAAATTGTTGTAACTTTTTTGGTTTTTGTTGTACAGGCTAGTGTCGAAAGGAAAAGTTGTTTGTTTTTACCCCAAATTTAAGGAAAAAAGCAGAAAAACAAAATTTACAAAAAATTGAGAAAAATACCAAAGTTTGAAATTATCAAAGTGAATAAATCTCAACATTTTGTACTTTTTTGGGAAAATGTCGATAACTTTTTTGGTTTTTGTTGTACGGAATAGTGCCTCAAGAAAAAGTTGTTTGTTTTTACCTCAAATTTAAGGAAAAAAGTAGAAAAACAGATTTTACAAAAAATTGAGAAAAATACCAAAGTTTGAAATTATCAAAGTGAATAAATCTCAACATTTTGTACTTTTTCAAAAATTGTTGTAACTTTTTTGGTTTTTGTTGTACGGACAAGTGCCAAAAAGAAAAGTTGTTTGTTTTTTACCCCAAATTTAAGGAAAAAAGTAGAAAAACAGATTTTACAGAAAATTGAGAAAGATACCAAAGTTTGAGATTATCAAAGTGAATAAATCTTAACATTTTGTACTTTTTCAGAAATTGTTGTAACTTTTTTGGTTTTTGTTGTACGAATAAGTGCCAAAGGGAAAAGTTGTTTGTTTTTACCCTAAATTTAAGGAAAAATGCAGAAAAAACAGAATTTACAAAAAATTCAGAAAAAATATCAAAGTTTGAAATTATCAAAGTGAATAAATCTCAACTTTTTGTACTTTTTTAGAAATTGTTGTAACTTTTTTGGTTTTTGTTGTACGGACGAGTGTCTAAAGAAAATGTTGTTTGTTTTTACCCCAAATTTAAGGAAAAAAGCAGAAAAACAGATTTTGCAAACAATTAAGAAAGATACCAAAGTTTGAAATTATCAAAGTGAATAAATCTCAACATTTTGTACTTTTTCAGAAATTGTTGTAACTTTTTTGGTATTTGTTGTACGGACTAGTGCCAAAAGGAAAAGTTGTTTGTTTTTACCCCAAATTTAAGGAAAAATGCAGAAAAACAGAATTTACAAAAAATTGAGAAAAATACCAAAGTTTGAAATTATCAAAGTGACGAAATCTCAACTTTTTGTACTTTTTTGGCAAAATTGTTGTAACTTTTTTGGTTTTTGTTGTACGGACGAGTGTCTAAAGAAAATGTTGTTTGTTTTTACCCCATATTTAAGGAAAAAAGCAGAAAAACAAAATTTACAAAAAATTGAGAAAAATACCAAAATTTGAAATTTTCAAAGTGACGAAATCTGAATTTTTTGTACTTTTTTGGCAAAATTGTTGTAACTTTTTTGGTTTTTGTTGTACGGACGAGTGTCTAAAGAAAATGTTGTTTGTTTTTACCCTAAATTCAAGAAAAAAGCAGAAAAACAGATTTTACAAAAAATTAAGAAAGATACCAAAGTTTGAAATTATCAAAGTGAATAAATCTCAACATTTTGTACTTTTTCAGAAATTGTTGTAACTTTTTTGGTATTTGTTGTACGGACTAGTGCCAAAAAGAAAAGTTGTTTGTTTTTACCCCAAATTTAAGGAAAAAAGCAGAAAAACAGAATTTACAAAAAATTGAGAAAAATACCAAAGTTTGAAATTTTTAAAGTGACGAAATCTGAATTTTTTGTACTTTTTTTGGCAAAATTGTTGTAACTTTTTTGGTATTTGTTTATACGGACTAGTGCCAAAAGGAAAAGTTGTTTTGTTTTTACCCCAAATTTAAGGAAAAAAGCAGAAAAACAGATTTTGCAAACAATTGAGAAAAATATCAAAGTTTAAAATTTTCGAAGTGACGAAATCTGAATTTTTTGTACTTTTTTGGCAAAATTGTTGTAACTTTTTTGGTTTTTGTTGTACGGACGAGTGTCTAAAGAAAATGTTGTTTGTTTTTACCCCAAATTTAAGGAAAAAAGCAGAAAAACAGATTTTGCAAACAATTAAGAAAGATACCAAAGTTTGAAATTATCAAAGTGAATAAATCTCAACATTTTGTACTTTTTCAGAGATTGTTGTAACTTTTTTAATATTTGCTGTACGGACTAGTGCCAAAAGGAAAAGTTGTTTGTTTTTACCCCAAATTTAAGGAAAAAAGCAGAAAAACAGAATTTACAAAAAATTGAGAAAAATACCAAAGTTTGAAATTTTTAAAGTGACGAAATCTGAATTTTTTGTACTTTTTTGGCAAAATTGTTTAACTTTTTTGGTTTTTGTTGTACGGACTAGTGCCTAAAAGAAAAGTTGTTTGTTTTTACCCCAAATTTAAGGAAAAAAGCAGAAAAACAGATTTTGCAAACAATTGAGAAAAATATCAAAGTTTGAAATTATCAAAGTCACGAAATCTCAACTTTTTGTACTTTTTTAGAAATTGTTGTAACTTTTTTGGTTTTTGTTGTACGGACGAGTGTCTAAAGAAAATGTTGTTTGTTTTTACCCTAAATTTAAGAAAAAAGCAGAAAAACAGATTTTACAAAAAATTAAGAAAGATACCAAAGTTTGAAATTATCAAAGTGAATAAATCTCAACATTTTGTACTTTTTTCAGAAATTGTTGTAACTTTTTTGTATTTGTTGTACGGACTAGTGCCAAAAGGAAAAGTTGTTTGTTTTTACCCCAAATTTAAGGAAAAAAGTAGAAAAACAGATTTTACAAAAAATTGAGAAAGATACCAAAGTTTGAAATTATCAAAGTCACGAAATCTCAACTTTTTGTACTTTTTTAGAAATTGTTGTAACTTTTTTGGTTTTTGTTGTACGAACTAGTGCCAAAAGGAAAAGTTGTTTGTTTTTTACCCCAAATTTAAGAAAAAAAGTAGAAAAACAGATTTTACAGAAAATTGAGAAAGATACCAAAGTTTGAAATTATCAATGTGAATAAATCTCAACATTTTGTACTTTTCCCGAAATTGTTGTAACTTTTTTGGTTTTTGTTGTACAGGCTAGTGTCGAAAGGAAAAGTTGTTTGTTTTTTACCCCAAATTTAAGGAAAAAAGCAGAAAAACAAAATTTACAAAAAATTGAGAAAAATACCAAAGTTTGAAATTATCAAAGTGAATAAATCTCAACATTTTGTACTTTTTCAAAAATTGTTGTAACTTTTTTGGTTTTTGTTGTACGGACTAGTGCCAAAAAGAAAAGTTGTTTGTTTTTACCCCAAATTTAAGGAAAAAAGTAGAAAAACAGATTTTACAAAAAATTGAGAAAGTTACCAAAGTTTGAAATTATCAAAGTGAATAAATCTCAACATTTTGTACTTTTCCAGAAATTGTTGTAACTTTTTTGGTTTTTGTTGTACAGGCTAGTGCCGAAAGGAAAAGTTGTTTGTTTTTACCCCAAATTTAAGGAAAAAAGTAGAAAAACAGATTTTACAAAAAAATTGAGAAAAATACCAAAGTTTGAGATTATCAAAGTGACGAAATCTCAAGTTTTTGTACTTTTTTGGGAAAATGTCGATAACTTTTTTGGTTTTTGTTGTACAGGCTAGTGTCGAAAGGAAAAGTTGTTTGTTTTTACCCCAAATTTAAGGAAAAAAGTAGAAAAACAGATTTTACAATAAATTGAGAAAGATACTAAAGTTTGAAGTTATCAAAGTCACGAAATCTCAACTTTTTGTACTTTTTTAGAAATTGTTGTAACTTTTTTGGTTTTTGTTGTACGGACTAGTGCCAAAAGGAAAAGTTGTTTGTTTTTACCCCAAATTTAAGGAAAAAAGTAGAAAAACAGATTTTACAATAAATTGAGAAAGATACCAAAGTTTGAAATTATCAAAGTGAATAAATCTCAAGTTTTTGTACTTTTTTAGAAATTGTTGTAACTTTTTTGGTTTTTGTTGTACGGATAATTGCCAAAAGGAATTGTTGTTTGTTTTTACCCTAAATTTAAGGGAAAATGTAAAAATCAGAATTTACAAAAAATTAAGAAAAATATCAAAGTTTGAAATTTTCAAAGCGACGAAATCTCAAGTTTTTGTACTTTTTTGGGAAAATGTCGATAACTTTTTTGTTTTTTGTTGTACGGACGAGTGTCTAAAGAAAATGTTGTTTGTTTTTTACCCCAAATTTAAGGAAAAAAGTAGAAAAACAGATTTTACAATAAATTGAGAAAGATACTAAAGTTTGAAGTTATCAAAGTCACGAAATCTGAACTTTTTGTACTTTTTTAGAAATTGTTGTAACTTTTTTGGTTTTTGTTGTACGGGCTAGTGCCGAAAGAAAAAGTCGTTTGTTTTTACCCCAAATTTAAGGAAAAAAGTAGAAAAACAGATTTTACAAAAAATTGAGAAAGATACCAAAGTTTTGAAATTATCAAAGTGAATAAATCTCAACTTTTTGTACTTTTTCAGAAATTGTTGTAACTTTTTTGGTATTTGTTGTACGGACTAGTGCCAAAAGGAAAAGTTGTTTTGTTTTTACCCCAAATTTAAGGAAAAAAGCAGAAAAACAGAATTTACAAAAAATTGAGAAAAATACCAAAGTTTGAAATTATCAAAGTGACGAAATCTCAACTTTTTGTACTTTTTTGGCAAAATTGTTGTAACTTTTTTGGTTTTTGTTGTACGGACGAGTGTCTAAAGAAAATGTTGTTTGTTTTTACCCAATATTTAAGGAAAAAAGCAGAAAAACAAAATTTACAAAAAATTGAGAAAAATACCAAAATTTGAAATTTTCAAAGTGACGAAATCTGAATTTTTTGTACTTTTTTGGGAAAATGTCGATAACTTTTTTGGTTTTTGTTGTGCGGACTAGTGCCTAAAAGAAAAGTTGTTTTATTTTACCCCAAATTTAAGGAAAAAAGTAGAAAAACAGATTTTACAAAAAATTTAGAAAGATACCAAAGTTTGAAATTATCAATGTGAATAAATCTCAACATTTTGTACTTTTTCAGAAATTGTTGTAACTTTTTTGGTATTTGTTGTACGGACTAGTGCCAAAAAGAAAAGTTGTTTGTTTTTACCCCAAATTTAAGGAAAAAAGCAGAAAAACAGAATTTACAAAAAAATTGAGAAAAATACCAAAGTTTGAAATTTTTAAAGTGACGAAATCTGAATTTTTTGTACTTTTTTGGCAAAATTGTTGTAACTTTTTTGGTTTTTGTTGTACGGACGAGTGTCTAAAGAAAATGTTGTTTGTTTTTACCCTAAATTCAAGAAAAAAGCAGAAAAACAGATTTTACAAAAAATTAAGAAAGATACCAAAGTTTGAAATTATCAAAGTGAATAAATCTCAACATTTTGTACTTTTTCAGAAATTGTTGTAACTTTTTTGGTATTTGTTGTACGGACTAGTGCCAAAAAGAAAAGTTGTTTGTTTTTACCCCAAATTTAAGGAAAAAAGCAGAAAAACAGAATTTACAAGAAATTGAGAAAAATACCAAAGTTTGAAATTTTTAAAGTGACGAAATCTGAATTTTTTGTACTTTTTTGGCAAAATTGTTGTAACTTTTTTGGTTTTTGTTGTACGGACTAGTGCCTAAAAGAAAAGTAGTTTGTTTTTACCCCAAATTTAAGGAAAAAAGCAGAAAAACAGATTTTGCAAACAATTAAGAAAGATACCAAAGTTTGAAATTATCAAAGTGAATAAATCTCAACATTTTGTACTTTTTCAGAAATTGTTGTAACTTTTTTGGTTTTTGTTGTACAGGCTAGTGTCGAAAGGAAAAGTTGTTTGTTTTTACCCCAAATTTAAGGAAAAAAGCAGAAAAACAAAATTTACAAAAAAATTGAGAAAAATACCAAAGTTTGAAATTATCAAAGTGAATAAATCTCAACATTTTGTACTTTTTCAAAAATTGTTGTAACTTTTTTGGTTTTTGTTGTACGGACTAGTGCCAAAAAGAAAAGTTGTTTGTTTTTACTCCAAATTTAAGGAAAAAAGCAGAAAAACAAATTTTACAAAAAAATTGAGAAAAATACCAAAGTTTGAGATTATCAAAGTGACGAAATCTCAAGTTTTTGTACTTTTTTGGGAAAATGTCGATAACTTTTTTGGTTTTTGTTGTACGGGCTAGTGCCGAAAGGAAAAGTTGTTTGTTTTTACCCCAAATTTAAGGAAAAAAGTAGAAAAACAGATTTCACAAAAAATTGAGAAAGATACCAAAGTTTGAAATTATCAAAGTGAATAAATCTCAACATTTTGTACTTTTACAGAAATTGTTGTAACTTTTTTGGTTTTTGTTGTACGGACAAGTGCCAAAAAGAAAAGTTGTTTGTTTTTACCCCAAATTTAAGGAAAAAAGTAGAAAAACAGAATTTACAAAAAATTCAGAAAAATATCAAAGTTTGAAATTATCAAAGTGAATAAATCTCAACTTTTTGTACTTTTTTAGAAATTGTTGTAACTTTTTTGGTTTTTGTTGTACGGACGAGTGTCTAAAGAAAATGTTGTTTGTTTTGACCCTAAATTCAAGAAAAAAGCAGAAAAACAGATTTTACAAAAAATTAAGAAAGATACCAAAGTTTGAAATTATCAAAGTGAATAAATCTCAACATTTTGTACTTTTTCAGAAATTGTTGTAACTTTTTTGGTTTTTGTTGTACAGGCTAGTGTCGAAAGGAAAAGTTGTTTGTTTTTACCCCAAATTTAAGGAAAAAAGCAGAAAAACAGAATTTACAAAAAATTCAGAAAAATATCAAAGTTTGAAATTATCAAAGTGAATAAATCTCAACTTTTTGTACTTTTTTAGAAATTGTTGTAACTTTTTTAGTTTTTGTTGTACGGACTAGTGCCAAAAGGAAAAGTTGTTTGTTTTTACCCCAAATTTAAGGAAAAAAGTAGAAAAACAGATTTTACAGAAAATTGAGAAAGATACCAAAGTTTGAAATTATCAAAGTGACGAAATCTCAACTTTTTGTACTTTTTTGGCAAAATTGTTGTAACTTTTTTGGTTTTTGTTGTACGGACGAGTGTCTAAAGAAAATGTTGTTTGTTTTGACCCTAAATTCAAGAAAAAAGCAGAAAAACAGATTTTACAAAAAATTAAGAAAGATACCAAAGTTTGAAATTATCAAAGTGAATAAATCTCAACATTTTGTACTTTTTCAGAAATTGTTGTAACTTTTTTGGTATTTGTTGTACGGACTAGTGCCAAAAGGAAAAGTTGTTTGTTTTTACCCCAAATTTAAGGAAAAAAGCAGAAAAACAGAATTTACAAAAAATTGAGAAAAATACCAAAGTTTGAAATTTTTAAAGTGACGAAATCTGAATTTTTTGTACTTTTTTTGGCAAAATTGTTGTAACTTTTTTGGTTTTTGTTGTACAGGCTAGTGTCGAAAGGAAAAGTTGTTTGTTTTTACCCCAAATTTAAGGAAAAAAGTAGAAAAACAGATTTTACAATAAATTGAGAAAGATACTAAAGTTTGAAGTTATCAAAGTCACGAAATCTCAACTTTTTGTACTTTTTTAGAAATTGTTGTAACTTTTTTGGTTTTTGTTGTACGGACTAGTGCCAAAAGGAAAAGTTGTTTGTTTTTACCCCAAATTTAAGGAAAAAAGTAGAAAAAACAGATTTTACAATAAATTGAGAAAGATACCAAAGTTTGAAATTATCAAAGTGAATAAATCTCAAGTTTTTGTACTTTTTTAGAAATTGTTGTAACTTTTTTGGTTTTTGTTGTACGGATAATTGCCAAAAGGAATTGTTGTTTGTTTTTTACCCTAAATTTAAGGGAAAATGTAAAAATCAGAATTTACAAAAAATTAAGAAAAATATCAAAGTTTGAAATTTTCAAAGCGACGAAATCTCAAGTTTTTGTACTTTTTTGGGAAAATGTCGATAACTTTTTTGTTTTTTGTTGTACGGACGAGTGTCTAAAGAAAATGTTGTTTGTTTTTACCCCAAATTTAAGGAAAAAAGTAGAAAAACAGATTTTACAATAAATTGAGAAAGATACTAAAGTTTGAAGTTATCAAAGTCACGAAATCTGAACTTTTTGTACTTTTTTAGAAATTGTTGTAACTTTTTTGGTTTTTGTTGTACGGGCTAGTGCCGAAAGAAAAAGTCGTTTGTTTTTACCCCAAATTTAAGGAAAAAAGTAGAAAAACAGATTTTACAAAAAATTGAGAAAGATACCAAAGTTTGAAATTATCAAAGTGAATAAATCTCAACTTTTTGTACTTTTTCAGAAATTGTTGTAACTTTTTTGGTATTTGTTGTACGGACTAGTGCCAAAAGGAAAAGTTGTTTGTTTTTACCCCAAATTTAAGGAAAAAAGCAGAAAAACAAAATTTACAAAAAATTGAGAAAAATACCAAAATTTGAAATTTTCAAAGTGACGAAATCTGAATTTTTTGTACTTTTTTGGGAAAATGTCGATAACTTTTTTGGTTTTTGTTGTGCGGACTAGTGCCTAAAAGAAAAGTTGTTTTATTTTACCCCAAATTTAAGGAAAAAAGTAGAAAAACAGATTTTACAAAAAATTTAGAAAGATACCAAAGTTTGAAATTATCAATGTGAATAAATCTCAACATTTTGTACTTTTTCAGAAATTGTTGTAACTTTTTTGGTATTTGTTGTACGGACTAGTGCCAAAAAGAAAAGTTGTTTGTTTTTACCCCAAATTTAAGGAAAAAAGCAGAAAAACAGAATTTACAAAAAATTGAGAAAAATACCAAAGTTTGAAATTTTTAAAGTGACGAAATCTGAATTTTTTGTACTTTTTTGGCAAAATTGTTGTAACTTTTTTGGTTTTTGTTGTACGGACTAGTGCCTAAAAGAAAAGTTGTTTGTTTTTACCCCAAATTTAAGGAAAAAAGCAGAAAAAACAGATTTTGCAAACAATTAAGAAAGATACCAAAGTTTGAAATTATCAAAGTGAATAAATCTCAACATTTTGTACTTTTTCAGAAATTGTTGTAACGTTTTTGGTATTTGTTGTACGGACTAGTGCCAAAAGGAAAAGTTGTTTGTTTTTACCCCAAATTTAAGGAAAAAAGCAGAAAAACAGAATTTACAAAAAATTGAGAAAAATACCAAAGTTTGAAATTTTTAAAGTGACGAAATCTGAATTTTTTGTACTTTTTTGGCAAAATTGTTGTAACTTTTTTGGTTTTTGTTGTACGGACTAGTGCCTAAAAGAAAAGTTGTTTGTTTTTACCCCAAATTTAAGGAAAAAAGCAGAAAAACAGATTTTGCAAACAATTGAGAAAAATATCAAAGTTTAAAATTTTCAAAGTGACGAAATCTGAATTTTTTTGTACTTTTTTGGCAAAATTGTTGTAACTTTTTTGGTTTTTGTTGTACGGACGAGTGTCTAAAGAAAATGTTGTTTGTTTTTACCCTAAATTCAAGAAAAAAGCAGAAAAACAGATTTTACAAAAAATTAAGAAAGATACCAAAGTTTGAAATTATCAAAGTGAATAAATCTCAACATTTTGTACTTTTTCAGAAATTGTTGTAACTTTTTTGGTATTTGTTGTACGGACTAGTGCCAAAAAGAAAAGTTGTTTGTTTTTACCCCAAATTTAAGGAAAAAAGCAGAAAAACAGAATTTACAAGAAATTGAGAAAAATACCAAAGTTTGAAATTTTTAAAGTGACGAAATCTGAATTTTTTGTACTTTTTTGGCAAAATTGTTGTAACTTTTTTGGTTTTTGTTGTACGGACTAGTGCCTAAAAGAAAAGTAGTTTGTTTTTACCCCAAATTTAAGGAAAAAAGCAGAAAAACAGATTTTGCAAACAATTAAGAAAGATACCAAAGTTTGAAATTATCAAAGTGAATAAATCTCAACATTTTGTACTTTTTCAGAAATTGTTGTAACTTTTTTGGTTTTTGTTGTACAGGCTAGTGTCGAAAGGAAAAGTTGTTTGTTTTTACCCCAAATTTAAGGAAAAAAGCAGAAAAACAAAATTTACAAAAAATTGAGAAAAATACCAAAGTTTGAAATTATCAAAGTGAATAAATCTCAACATTTTGTACTTTTTCAAAAATTGTTGTAACTTTTTTGGTTTTTGTTGTACGGACTAGTGCCAAAAAGAAAAGTTGTTTGTTCTTACTCCAAATTTAAGGAAAAAAGCAGAAAAACAAATTTTACAAAAAAATTGAGAAAAATACCAAAGTTTGAGATTATCAAAGTGACGAAATCTCAAGTTTTTGTACTTTTTTGGGAAAATGTCGATAACTTTTTTGGTTTTTGTTGTACGGGCTAGTGCCGAAAGGAAAAGTTGTTTGTTTTTACCCCAAATTTAAGGAAAAAAGTAGAAAAACAGATTTCACAAAAAATTGAGAAAGATACCAAAGTTTGAAATTATCAAAGTGAATAAATCTCAACATTTTGTACTTTTACAGAAATTGTTGTAACTTTTTTGGTTTTTGTTGTACGGACAAGTGCCAAAAAGAAAAGTTGTTTGTTTTTACCCCAAATTTAAGGAAAAAAGTAGAAAAAACAGAATTTACAAAAAATTCAGAAAAATATCAAAGTTTGACATTATCAAAGTGAATAAATCTCAACTTTTTGTACTTTTTTAGAAATTGTTGTAACTTTTTTGGTTTTTGTTGTACGGACGAGTGTCTAAAGAAAATGTTGTTTGTTTTGACCCTAAATTCAAGAAAAAAGCAGAAAAACAGATTTTACAAAAAATTAAGAAAGATACCAAAGTTTGAAATTATCAAAGTGAATAAATCTCAACATTTTGTACTTTTTCAGAAATTGTTGTAACTTTTTTGGTTTTTGTTGTACAGGCTAGTGTCGAAAGGAAAAGTTGTTTGTTTTTACCCCAAATTTAAGGAAAAAAGCAGAAAAACAGAATTTACAAAAAATTCAGAAAAATATCAAAGTTTGAAATTATCAAAGTGAATAAATCTCAACTTTTTGTACTTTTTTAGAAATTGTTGTAACTTTTTTAGTTTTTGTTGTACGGACTAGTGCCAAAAGGAAAAGTTGTTTGTTTTTACCCCAAATTTAAGGAAAAAAGTAGAAAAACAGATTTTACAGAAAATTGAGAAAGATACCAAAGTTTGAAATTATCAAAGTGACGAAATCTCAACTTTTTGTACTTTTTTGGCAAAATTGTTGTAACTTTTTTGGTTTTTGTTGTACGGACGAGTGTCTAAAGAAAATGTTGTTTGTTTTTACCCCAAATTTAAGGAAAAAAGCAGAAAAACAGATTTTACAAAAAATTAAGAAAGATACCAAAGTTTGAAATTATCAAAGTGAATAAATCTCAACATTTTGTACTTTTTCAGAAATTGTTGTAACTTTTTTGGTATTTGTTGTACGGACTAGTGCCAAAAGGAAAAGTTGTTTGTTTTTACCCCAAATTTAAGGAAAAAAGCAGAAAAACAGAATTTACAAAAAATTGAGAAAAATACCAAAGTTTGAAATTTTTAAAGTGACGAAATCTGAATTTTTTGTACTTTTTTGGCAAAATTGTTTAACTTTTTTGGTTTTTGTTGTACGGACTAGTGCCTAAAAGAAAAGTTGTTTGTTTTTACCCCAAATTTAAGGAAAAAAGCAGAAAAACAGATTTTGCAAACAATTGAGAAAAATATCAAAGTTTGAAATTATCAAAGTCACGAAATCTCAACTTTTTGTACTTTTTTAGAAATTGTTGTAACTTTTTTGGTTTTTGTTGTACGGACGAGTGTCTAAAGAAAATGTTGTTTGTTTTTACCCTAAATTCAAGAAAAAAGCAGAAAAACAGATTTTACAAAAAATTAAGAAAGATACCAAAGTTTGAAATTATCAAAGTGAATAAATCTCAACATTTTGTACTTTTTCAGAAATTGTTGTAACTTTTTTGGTATTTGTTGTACGGACTAGTGCCAAAAAGAAAAGTTGTTTGTTTTTACCCCAAATTTAAGGAAAAAAGCAGAAAAACAGAATTTACAAAAAATTGAGAAAAATACCAAAGTTTGAAATTTTTAAAGTGACGAAATCTGAATTTTTTGTACTTTTTTGGCAAAATTGTTGTAACTTTTTTGGTTTTTGTTGTACGGACTAGTGCCTAAAAGAAAAGTTGTTTGTTTTTACCCCAAATTTAAGGAAAAAAGCAGAAAAACAGATTTTGCAAACAATTAAGAAAGATACCAAAGTTTGAAATTATCAAAGTGAATAAATCTCAACATTTTGTACTTTTTCAGAAATTGTTGTAACTTTTTTGGTATTTGTTGTACGGACTAGTGCCAAAAGGAAAAGTTGTTTGTTTTTACCCCAAATTTAAGAAAAAAAGTAGAAAAACAGATTTTACAGAAAATTAAGAAAGATACCAAAGTTTGAAATTATCAATGTGAATAAATCTCAACATTTTGTACTTTTCCCGAAATTGTTGTAACTTTTTTGGTTTTTGTTGTACAGGCTAGTGTCGAAAGGAAAAGTTGTTTGTTTTTACCCCAAATTTAAGGAAAAAAGCAGAAAAACAAAATTTACAAAAAATTGAGAAAAATACCAAAGTTTGAAATTATCAAAGTGAATAAATCTCAACATTTTGTACTTTTACAGAAATTGTTGTAACTTTTTTGGTTTTTGTTGTACGGATAAGTGCCAAAAGGAAAAGTTGTTTGTTTTTACCCTAAATTTAAAGAAAAATGTAGAAAAACAGAATTTACAAAAAATTGAGAAAAATACCAAAGTTTGAAATTATCAAAGTGACGAAATCTCAAGTTTTTGTACTTTTTTGGGAAAATGTCGATAACTTTTTTGGTTTTTGTTGTACGGACTAGTGCCAAAAGGAAAAGTTGTTTGTTTTTACCCCAAATTTAAGGAAAAAAGTAGAAAAACAGATTTTACAATAAATTGAGAAAGATACCAAAGTTTGAAATTATCAAAGTGAATAAATCTCAACATTTTGTACTTTTTCAAAAATTGTTGTAACTTTTTTGGTTTTTGTTGTACGGATAATTGCCAAAAGGAATTGTTGTTTGTTATTACCCTAAATTTAAGGGAAAATGTAAAAATCAGAATTTACAAAAAATTAAGAAAAATATCAAAGTTTGAAATTTTCAAAGTGACGAAATCTCAAGTTTTTTGTACTTTTTTGGGAAAATGTCGATAACTTTTTTGTTTTTTGTTGTACGGACGAGTGTCTAAAGAAAATGTTGTTTGTTTTTACCCTAAATTCAAGAAAAAAGCAGAAAAATAGATTTTACAAAAAATTAAGAAAAATACCAAAGTTTGAAATTATCAAAGTGAATAAATCTCAACATTTTGTACTTTTTCAAAAATTGTTGTAACTTTTTTGATTTTTGTTTTACGAATAAGTGCCAAAGGGAAAAGTTGTTTGTTTTTATCCCAAATTTAAGGAAAAATGTAGAAAAACAGAATTTACAAAAATTGAGAAAAATACCAAAGTTTGAAATTATCAAAGTGACGAAATCTCAAGTTTTTGTACTTTTTTGGGAAAATGTCGATAACTTTTTTGGTTTTTGTTGTACGGACTAGTGCCAAAAGGAAAAGTTGTTTGTTTTTACCCCAAATTTAAGGAAAAAAGTAGAAAAACAGATTTTACAATAAATTGAGAAAGATACCAAAGTTTGAAATTATCAAAGTGAATAAATCTCAACATTTTGTACTTTTCCAGAAATTGTTGTAACTTTTTTGGTTTTTGTTGTACGGGCTAGTGCCGAAAGGAAAAGTTGTTTGTTTTTTCCCCAAATTTAAGGAAAAAAGTAGAAAAACAGATTTTACAAAAAATTGAGAAAAATATCAAAGTTTGAAATTTTCAAAGTAACGAAATCTGAATTTTTGTACTTTTTTAGAAATTGTTGTAACTTTTTTTGTTTTTGTTGTACGGACTAGTGCCTAAAAGAAAAGTTGTTTGTTTTTACCCCAAATTTAAGGAAAAAAGCAGAAAAACAGAATTTACAAAAAATTGAGAAAAATACCAAAGTTTGAAATTATCAAAGTGAATAAATTTCAACTTTTTGTACTTTTTTAGAAATTGTTGTAACTTTTTTAGTTTTTGTTGTACGGATAAGTGCTAAAAGGAAAAGTTGTTTGTTTTTACCCCAAATTTAAGGAAAAAAGTAGAAAGACAGATTTTACAAAAAATTGAAAAAAATACCAAAATTTGAAATTTTCAAAGTGACGAAATCTGAATTTTTTGTACTTTTTTGGGAAAATGTCGATAACTTTTTTGCTTTTTGTTGTACGGACGAGTGCCTAAAGGAGAAATTGTTTGTTTTTACCCCAAATTTAAGGAAAAAAGTATAAAAACAGATTTTAATGAACATTAACAAAAATACCAAAGTTTGAAATTTTCAAGGTGACGAAATCTGAATGTTTGGTACTTTTTTGCAGAAATTGTTATAACTTTTTTGTTTTTTGTTGTCCAGAAAAGTGCTGAATATATTGAAGTATTTCCTTTTTTTGAGAATAATTAAGTAAATTTAAAAAAAAAAAAAAAAAAAAAAAAAAAAAAAAAAAAATTTGGTATTTTTTATTTTATTTTGGTATTTTTTTATTTTTATTTTTAATTTTAAATTTACCTTTTGGACAAATTCCATAAAGCGTTTTGCACAACATTTGATTTTCCTTTGCCTCCTTCTAATATTGTTTCGCAAATTGTTTTTTCTTCACACGTGTCACGATTAGCAGAAATTCTCCCCTCTCTGTGCTCTATGGGCATATTATCGGCTTTCATCTTGTGAAGAATAATATTCGGTTCCCTGTAATTTAATTTTCATTGACAATTTTAATTTTATTTTTTAGAGAATATTTATTATACTTCCTGATAATTTATTCGATAAATAAGAAAGATTTAATTTATTATTCCCTATTTCTTGCTGCATGTTTTTTATTTTATTTTGTTAAAAAAATGTAGGTTATTTTTTTGTATTTATTTTTAAACTTTTTTTTTAACAAAAAGCATCTTTTTTTTTTGCTTTTTTGGATATAAAATCGTTTTTTTTACAACAAAATTTAGATTTTTTTTTTAAATAATACTAATAACCGCATTAATTAGTGGTAATAATTAATAATAAATTAGTAATAATTTTGAACTAATATTTGTTAAATAATAAGTATTTTATATTTATTAACAATATTTTGTTGTCATTATAATATATTTTACATTATACAAAATCACATACGTGGTATTATTCTGCTCAAGAGTAACAACCTTTGGAGTTAATGCGGCAAATAATAAGCCAATTGGTATTGCTGTACCGAGAATGTGAAAAATTTTCTTCCAAGGTGATATTCTGAGGAAAAAAATTAATGTTTCTAATGAATATATAAAGCAGTCAATTTATTTTTTACTAACATAATTCCAACATTTTTTTAAATATTATATATAGAAACTGTGCAGTAAATGTAACATGATTGTATAATATGTATAAATTTATTTTTCAGTAGAGTAAGTAAATTTTGTGCAAACCCATGAATAATTGAAGGGCGCTTCTAAGTAGTAAAGGTACAGTATAGTCAGACATTAAATTCATGTGCGCGAATATATTCCTCATAATTTTATAGTCTAAACTTGTAGCTTTTTTAATTTTAGATTAATTTATATTTTTTGACGCATTTGAATAAAATGAATCGATGAATTTCAAGTCTGACTGAAAATTACTTTTTTTACTTAAAACAACGTTTTTTATTTCAATGGCAACTTTGAAATTATATTTTAACCGTCAAAAAATTTATTTATTTTTACTATAATTATTATTTATTACATATTTATTTACAATTATCTTTGATGAATAAAAAAATTATTATAAAACATGAAGATATTGATCACTCCGAGTCTTCGACTCGGAGCAATCGATATCTTCATGTTTTATTAAGAATATTATTACTGTAAATTCTTTAAAATTATCTTCATCATTTCAATTCAATTATTATTAATTCATTTATTATAATTATCTAATTATTTAATAGAATTCTTCTTTAAATCAATTATTATTTATACTAATTAAAACATTTTTTGTTCAATTCAATCAAAATAGTAGGTATTAAATATAATGAAAATTCTGCGATTAGTTTTATTATTTATGAAAATAATAATTGAATTCCTGAAAATAATTTTATTATTTATGAAAATAATTGAATTATTGCCAAGAAATTTATAAAAAAAATCTAGCGACATATACCTCACTCGCTGACGCTCGTTCGGTTCTATTTAAACTTATGTCTACGTAAAGTTTTATTAAAATTTTTTTTTAAATAATTGAATTCTTTTGTAAAATTTCTTATAAATGGTAGATATTGAAAATCATTCAATTAAGGAAAATTTTTGAAAATAGTGGAATTTTTGACAAAAGTTTTATTAAAATTTTTGTAAATAATTGAATTTTGGAGAAAAATTGTATTATTTTTTAAGACAATTGAAATTTTGACAAGAATGTTTTAAATTTTTTGACATAATTGAATTTCTGTGATGAATTTTCTTACTTTTGAAAATAATTAAATTTCTGCAATAATTTCTAACTTCTCAAAAATTCAATTTTTTAATGTATTTTCCTAAAATTCTTCTATAAATAGATTATTTTTAATAATTAATTAAATATACATAGAAAATTTTTAAATGAATTAGGAAAAAATTTGAATTATTAAAATTTTAAAGTTCGATTAAAAATAATTGAAATTCTGCTATGAGTTTTTTTATTTATAAAAATAATTAAATATCTACGTAAAATTTTATGAAAATTTTTTTTAAATAATTGAATTTTTTTATAAAATTTTATTAAAATAACATTGAAAATCATTGTATTCTTTAGACGAATTTGAATAAAAAATTTTAGAATATATACATTTTTCGCGTAATGCAATTTTAAATTTTATTAAAAATAATTGAAATTATGAGATACGTTTTATTATTTATGAAAATAATTAAATATTAACGTAAAATTTTATTCAAAAATACTTGAATTCTTTTGGAAAATGTTATTAAAATAGCTTAGTAATTGAAAATCATTGAATTGATGAAAAGTTTTGAAAATAATTTAATTTCGGAGAAGAATTTTATTATTTATAAGGATAATTGAAATTTTATCAAGATTTTAAAGTAATTTTTTTTCACATAATTGAATTTTTGCGAAAAAAATGTATTCTTTTAGAAAATAATTAAATTATTTGTGAAGAAATTAATAAAAGCATATGTTTGACACCATTACGGATATTTTTTTCAAATAAAAAATGTTATAAATATAAAAAAAAATAATTTTCAGTTCGCAAATAAACATTTTTTCTTAACCCAAATAAAATTTCTATTTAAATTCAACAAAAGTTTGTTTTAAAATCAATAAGTTAATCGCAGTAAACATGATAAATACATCTGTTCAGCTACAGGACAAAATTAAAATAATTTTTAATAAAAAAAAGCAAAAAAAATTTTGTTTACAAAAAAATAAAGAAACTTTTGTCTCTCAAATGTTCCATTACATAAAATTCAATAACCTGGCTTTCTTCAAATTACAATCATGTAACGGTAATTCCAGTGATGTTGGTAATTGCGGAACAGGCGGTAAATGTTGTTGAAAATGCTGATGGGGAATATGTTTCGTCTTCATATGAGCCACTTCATGTGTTATCAAATAAACATTCTCCGGTTTCGCCAAATGATTATTATTCCAATTATTACCAAAAATTCCCGTATGTAAATTATCAATTGCACTACTACTAATCTCTGGTTTTTTCAAATAATCAACAAATACCTCTGGTTTTTTATAATGCTCAATAAAAACTTCCGGCTTCCTATAATGATCAACATACACTTCCGGTTTTCTAAATTGATGCTCCAATTCAAATTCCGGTCTCTGCAAATGTTGCTCCACTGTATTTACAACATTTCCCAAATCATAAGTATTATAATTTTGCTGCGCAAAACGTTCGCCAGTGGGGAATTTTATATTATTCTCAAAAATAACGGGTCTTTCCGTACCGTCAATAAAATACGGTTTTTGAATATTTTGAATATTTTGATGATCACCACTTGGATAATAGTTTGGTTTAATGTACTGATTTTGGTACTGTTGATGCTGGTATTGGTTTGATATTGGTTGATGCTGATATTGTTGATGATGATATTGATTATGATGATCGTTATTTTGATAATGTTCCGTTGTTTCTAAATGTGTATTTTCGGTTGTTGCCGGTTTTATGCTAATTATTCCTTGAATTACTTTTGTTTCCATATTCGAATTCTTTTGCGATGATCCTGAATGATTGCTGAGGGAAAATTGATAATGACCATCGTGTGAGTTTTGTGAATTTTGTGTATCTTGATGAATCGGTTGAGTTTTTATTGGATCTGCCTTGTATCTGTTATCGGTATCGGGGAAGAATTTGTTTGCTGTCTGGCTTACCGACTGATGATGATGATGATTTATTTCTGGTAGCAAGTTCACCGAAGCAGCGTTATGCTGCGCTTTTAAAAAAGGATTCACAATCATTCCGGTAAAATTGATTTCTCCAATTTTTCCCAAAAATGTACTTGGTTTGAAATCGTCCGATTCTCGTTTATTATTGTTCAACGAACGTTGATCGACTTCATGAATTTGTGGCGGATTTAACGATTTTAATGATTCATTTTCGAAAGTGCTCTTCTTAAGTTGAATTTCCAGATTTTCGTAAATTGGAGCAGGGTCTTTTGTTTTTTTTATTTATTATATCCGAGACACTTTTCATTATTTTCACGGTTGTTGGGTACGAGGATTTTTTTTTCGGTGTTATTATTTGGGGGAATTGAAATAATTTCGGTGATGTTTTCTTCGTTTTTAATGGGGGGAACACAATTGAGGAGAATTAGGAAAATGATGAAATTGAAAGGAAGCATTTTTTCTTAATTGGAATTTGAGTTGAAATCAAAATCGAAATTGGAATTGTAATTGTAATTGGAATTTGAATTTGACTTGGAATTTGAATTGAAATCGAAATTGGAATTGAAATCAAAATTTGAATTTGAATTTGAATTGGAATTGAAATCGAAATTTGAATTTGAATTTGACTTTGAAAAACACGAACTTGGTGAAGATGAATTTGTCACACACGTAAAGTGTTTAGAGCGACGTGCGGTTCATTGTGTAAAAAGTGCAAGACTAACGAATTGCATTTGAGATTGCAGGTCTTTATCTTTTAGAGAAAAGGAGGTTTTTAAAAAGCGTGAACACGAAGGAGCAACTTTTAATAATTATTCTATTCACTCCAGTTATCCGGTACAAATGTTGACGTGACATTGTGGCGTTTAGTTCAGGCATCCACTTAACTGAAGATCAAGGCGTCGAGAGAGACAATTTTCTGCCACGGTTTTCTATATAATGGCATCTCTTGTTTCTTGTGCGAAAATTCTTCGATAGTCGCAAGAGAGTTGGGGGGGAAAAAAATGCGATAAAAGTATAGAGGATGAATGGTCAAAACTTTTCTTCGCTCTTTTTTTTTATTGACAAAGATCCGTTTGATCTTCATGAAGTTGTTTTTTCATCAATTGCAAAATATGTTTGAGTCTGTAAACATTTATAACAAATTTTGCAATTATAATGAATTTATGCCTTTTGGACTTTTTCTGACTAATTTAAAAAGCGACCTTTTTCTGATTTATTTTCAAAAAGTACGATGATTTTTCTTCTCCGACTTTTTTTAGTTTTTTTCAAATATTACACAAAAATTGCATGAAAATGTTGATGAAAATATCACTTTTTTGGTATAATTTGCAACTTTCTTTGATTTTTCGATAAACAAAATTGTTTCAAAGTTTTTTTTATTAATAACTGAATACTAGATAAGTATAAATAATTAAATTATTTAAAAAAAAATGTAAGTGACCAAAAATCACAATGTTTTATTAGAACGTTTACATTCAGTTTAATCTAGATAATTTTTTTTTTCAAATTCTTCTGAAATTAGTTCAATTTTTTATTACATATATTTAATTAATTATTAAAAATAATGGATTAATAGAAGAATTTTAGTTAAAAACACAAGAAAAAATTGAATTTTTGAAAAGTTTGATTTGGTTGCAGAAATTCAATTATTTTCAAATGTTTAAAAAAAAAGCAAAATGTTTAATGTTTAATGTTTTTGTTCTTCGCAAAAAATCAACTATGTTCAAAAAGTTTTAAAACTTCTTGACAAAATTTCTATTAACTTTATAAATAATAAAATTCTACTCCGAAATTCAAATATTTTTAAAAATTTTAATGACATTCATTGCAAAATTTCAATAATTTTCAAAAATTTTCCTAAATTCAATGATTTTTAATATCTGATATTCTAATAAATTTTTCTAGAAGAATTCAATTATTTCAAGAAAATTTTGATAAAATTCTACGCAAACGTTTAATTATTTTCATAAATAATACAAATTTCCCAAAAATTCAATTATTTACTAATTTTTTATAAATTTTTTCGCAATACTTCAATTATTTTCATAAATAATGAAATTATTTTTGGAAATTCAATTATTTTTATAGATAATAAAACTTATCTGAAAATTTCAATTATTTTTAATACAATTTTAATCGAATTCCTCGAAAAATTTGTATATTCTTAAAAATTTAATATTTAAAATTCGTCGAAAGAATTCAATTATTTTCAAAAATTTTCCTCACTTCATTGATTTGTAATTTTATTATCAATATTCAATTTTAATACAATTTATTTTCCAGAAGAATTCAATATTATTTCAAAAAATCTTTAATAAAATTCTACGCAAAAAATTTAATTATTTTGAAAAATAATAACAATTTCACAAGAATTCAATTAATTTTCAATTTTCTGTTAATTTTTTTCATAAATAATAAAATTTTTACAGGGATTCAATTATTTTTCATGAATAATAAAATTCATTTTAGGAATTTAATTATTTTGAGAAATAATAAAACTCACTTCAGTATTTCAATTATAATACAATTTTAATCAAATTCCTCGAAAAGTGTAATTATATTCTTAAAAATTTTATTAATATAAATTCTAAGCGTCGTTTTTCAAAACATAAATTTTTTTACGAATGAGAAATAAATTTTAAAAAAGTTCTCAGTACCTCTGTGTTTTGAAAAAAGTTCTTCTTTAATAAAAAAAGAAAAGCTCCAAATTGATGAAAAAAAAGACAAAATTTGATAGTTGCCACCAAAAATTGTTTAAAAAATTGTCAAGACCAGCGTCGTTTTTCAAGATAGAAATTTTTTTACTTTAAATAAAAAGAGGATGTTTGATTTAGATACAATTTTTTTTGAGTTAAGTAACTTTGCTTTTGATTTAAACAAATTTTCTTTGAATTGAAAGAATTTGTTTTTTAATGAAAGAAATTTTATCATTAACATGGGATCAAAGAAAATAATTTTCTAATTTAACAAGGAAAATTTCTTTGAAACAAATAAATTATTTTTGAACCAAATAAATTATTTGTCAACCAAATAAATTGTCTTTGAATCAAATAAATTTTTTTTAAATCAAAGAAAAATCAATTTTCAATCGAAGAAACGAGTCAAAGGAAATGATTTCTTTAAATCAACAAGAACATTTTTTTTTGTATAAAAGCTTAGTTTTAGGTTATTTTAAAGTTAAACAAAGTTTGATATTAAACTAAATAAGTATTCATTTTATTTAAATAAAAATTTTGTAATCAATTTAGTAAATTTTGTCCTTCGAAGAAAAATTTAATTAATCGAACAAATTTCCGTTTAACCAAACAATTAATTTTAATATGATTTAATTAAATTTTTTTCATTTCGAATAAAAATTATTTTGGAAGTAAAAGTCAAAAAAAATAATTTTTCATCGAACCAAAACTATTTCTCACTGAATTTGTACTTTTCTGTTACCATTTATATCGAAAGGCTTTTCCGTTGAATACATTAAATTGCAATATAACATTTTGTTTTATTTTTTTTTGTTTTTTGCAATCTCATTCTTATGCTCGGAATGAAAGTGCAAAAGTATATATTATATAGATGTAATGGTTCAAAATACAACTTTTCCCTCGAATAGCCTCATATACATATATATATTCGCGTCTTCTCTCATAGAATTGATAATCTTCCTGTTAGACATATACTGCAGAGCGTTTATAACGCACAGTATTTATAGTTGGCCTGATTTTCACTTTCTTAACAAGTCATGCAAAATTTCTATCTTCAATATATTTTAAATGTTTCTAATCAAATAATTTTAACCTTTCCACCTCAATACCATATTATTAATAATTCTTTAAAACACATTTAACCTAATTCGAATTAAATGACTTATAGAGTATAAAAAAAAATTCTCTCCTCTAAAGTGCGCGAGCGCACATTGCATATGCTCGTAAAGATGAATATATCAGAAGTATAAAATATTCTTTTTCATATTTATATGCTTCATTTACTAATACTGTGTGTACTTATATTAAAAAATATTACTAATAGAATATTTAGGTTATATTAACCCAAATTCGATTTTTTTCTTATATAAATTCTACTACTGACACAATCATCTCTTTATTCCGTCATTAAACTTCCTGTGCACTTAGTGTTCATATACAAACTGATTTCTGGTATAAATTAGTTCAAGTAATTAATTATAATTATTTAGGTAATTAGTATACTATTAATTAATTAATCAACTATAATTAATTTTGTTATTACTTTTCAGGGTTGCCACAAAAAATTTAATTTTTCCTATTGTGATCCTAATATTTTAATTTACTCTAAAAATAATTAGATTAGTACTATTAATTAATTAGCACAATTTAGATTTTTTTAATTTTTTCTTAAACATATGGTTTCTTATAATTTTTATAGCACTTCGAAGTATATAAAAGAAAAATTTACCCATCTGACATTTATTTTAGTAACGCAAGTTATTAAAATACTAATTTCAATACAGAATTTATTGAAATATGATTAGATGTGGCATTAAAATTGAATTTTTCTCCTCTTTATAAACTTGATATTTGAAAGTAGTACACTTTTATGAAAAAATAACTTTTTTTTTTTATATAAAAACCAATAAATGTTATATCGACTTCTCTCTTTCGACTTGTATATTAAAATTAATTTCATTATAAAATTTTGAGGATTGAAAATGGACAAATATAATGACGATTATAGATTTTTCACGCTTTTATAATTATGTGCGAGGGATATATAAATGTAATTGCTGAAAAACATTTATTGCAGTGGATATAATTACTAAATTGCATGGCCTTGAAAATTTTTGGGTCACAGCGGACATTATTTATGGATTTTTGTTACGACAAGAGAAAGATGAAACCAAGTCGATATGAAAAGACTTTCTACCGTAAAGTTTAATGCGTTGTTGTTCCTCAGGACAAACATTACTGTTTCTAATTTTCTTCAGTTTACCAGATCCATAACAATGTCCCCATCATAAGACTTTTTAGCACTTTCTTTAAAGGAGAATAATGGAAATACTTTCTTTATAAGCTGGTCAAGTTTTGTATTCTTCTTTTTTTTTTTTTTTTTTTTTTTTTTTTGAATCAAGACAATGCTCAACAATTATTTTCATCTTTCAACAAGTATATAATTTTTTTAAATCTATTAAATATTAATATTAAAAAAAACCCTAATTAAAAATACTATAATTATACTATTATCGAAATATGCACTCATCAGAAAAAAATTTTTCTTTATTTAAAGAAATTATTTGCTTACGCTTGTTTCTTCGATTGAAAACTGTTTTTTTTATTCAAAGAATTTAATATAATAATATAATTAATTTAATTAATTAAATTAATTCAATTATCACCGAGTGATAAATTCAAATTAATATTAATTTCATTAATAATTATTAGCGTGGTTTTAAAATTAAGTAATTAATTTATTAGGGATTTTAATTAGAAATTAGCATTGAAATTTTTTTACTTAATTAAATTTTTCTGCTAGTTTTTTTCGTTATATATTCATCCATGTACAAATGTACTTAATAGTGAAACAAAAAGTTTCAAAAAAAGAAGAAATCTCTGACAAGAAGAATTAATGATTACTCAAGCAATTTAGACAAAATTTTAACTGTAATTAGAATTGCAATTAGTTAAAAGTATAATTTGAATTAAGAGAGTGATAAAGTAAAAACAACTTTCGCCATAATTTCTTTAAACTTCATTCAAAGTAGTTGTTTGCACTTAAGATAATATTATCTTAATTCAAAGCTACTTTCATTTTCTCAAATCTCTCACAATCTTCATTGTACAAGATTAAATAAATAATAATTTATTCACTGGTTTTTTCACTATTATAAACAAAATTATTAAACAAATTATTTTTTTTACTGTCTCTTTTTTCCTCTAATCAAAATTAGACAAATAATTTTTCTTCACTATTATTTCTTCCTCTAATCAAGTAGACAATTTTTTTTTACTGTTTTTTCCCCTGTCAAAATAAAAGATAATATTCTTGCAATTGTTTTTTTTAAATTGTAAAATTATTCGAAAACATCAATAACTTCTATTTTAAATAAATAGTTATTCCATCATTATTATTTTTCCGTGTGAATCAAAATTCTTCAAAATATTCAAAATAAACCTTCTTAACATTCAACAACTTATAAAAAATTGTTATAAAACATTAAAATGTAACTTCTTCAAAATTATTTTCATCATTTCAATTAAATTATTATTTTCAAGAATTTTTAACTAAAATTCTTCTTTCAATCAATAATTTTTAATAATTTTCGAAAAAAGTTCTTTGATAATTTTTCAAGTCCATTTGTTTAAAATTCAATTTTACGAAATTTCGATTATTCAAATATTCTTCAACTAAATGTCACTGTAAGAAAAATTTTGGAAATTTTACCAAAAAAATTTATGAAGCAAATTCCACTAATTATTTAGAAAAATTTACTAACATAGATATAAGGGAATTTTTCTAAAATATTATCGAAAACTTCCTATCAATTTAGAAACATTCTTTCATAAGAATGAAATAGAGCAAAAAAAAATTCCAAAAGTGTGGAAAAATTCTCTTAAACGTTTAGGAAAATTTCTGAGAATTTGAAAAAATTCACATATTTGGAAAAATTTCCAAGTAACTTCAAATTATTTAAAAAAAAATTAAATTACACTTTTAAAAAAAAATAATTCTTCAAAATTACCAGTTAAAATAGAAAATTCAAATTTTCAAATATTTTAATGCAAAAGTAAATAATTTATTAAATAATTGAATGATTTTTAAAATTTAATTTTTAAATTAATTTTTCGAGAATGTTATCAACAAATTTTTAAGTAATTGAATTCTTCTGACGGATTTTAATCAAATTTTTAAGAATAATTACATTTTTCGAGAAATTCGATTAAAATTGTACAAAAAAAAATTAAAATTCTGCAATGAGCTTTATTATTTATGAAAATAATAATTGAATTCCTAAAACAAATTTATTATTTATAAAATTAATTGAATTCATAAAAAAAATTTATTATTTATGAAATTAATTGAATTATTGAAAAGAAATTTCTATAAAATTTGTTAATAATTGAATTCCTTTGCAATTTTTATTATTTATAAAAATAATTTGTAAATATTTGAGTACAATTTTATTAAAAAAAATTGAATTCTTTTGGGAAATTTATTAAAATAGTAGATATTGAAAATAAATGAAATCAGGAAAATTTTTTTAAATAATTGAATTTTGGAGAAAAATTTAGTAAATTTAGATTTTGACGAGAATTTTTTTTTTAAATTTTGAACATAATTGAATTTTTGTAAGAAGAATTTTATTACTTTTAAAAATAATTGAATTTCTGCAATAGTTTGTAAATTTCCCAAAATTAAATTATTTTTCCTCTTTTTAACTAAAATTCTTCTTTAAATCAATTATCATCAATAATTTTTAAAAAAGTTCTTTGAGAATTTTTTAATCCATTTGTTTTAAGAATAATTTCATTTTTCGAGGAATTCGATTAAAATTTTATTAAAAATAATTGAAATTCTGCGATGAGTTTTATTATTTATCAAAATAATTGAATACCTAAAAAGAATTTTATTATTTATGAAAATAATTAAATATTTGCGTAAAATTTTATTAATTTTTTTTTTTTAAAGAATTCAATTCTTTTGAAAAGTTTTATTAAAATACAAGACATTGGAAATCATTGAATTGAGAAAAATTTATGAAAATAATTGAAATTTTTTCTTTTGTAACTTCTCCAAAATTCCTATTTTTTTAGAGTTTTTAACTAAAATTCTTTTCTAAATACATTATTCTTAATAATTAATTAAATATGTTTAAAAAAATTTAAATTTCAGAAGAATTTGAATTAGAAATATTTTTCAAAAATCAAAATTCTTTACAATTTTGTAATTAAATTTGTGGTAATTTTATAATTTATGGAGCAAACAAAAAAGACACTATTATTAAATCTGTCATTAAAAATGCCAAATCGGTGAAATAAATTTTTTTCACTGCATTCGGCATATTAATAAAATTTTTTCGAAAATAATTTGAAAACTTTTTTTCCAAATCAAAATAAGGTAATAGATTTTCTCATGCGGTCGATCACGTTTCGTGTTACGTTACTTTTTTTCTATTCCTCTCTTGTAGTCTCGCATTCCCTCTTTCACTGTATAAAGTTATAGCTATATATATAAATAAAGTCGTGAATCTGAGAAATTGCTTGTCACGATTTTACACTGCCGTTATCAAAATTACAACGAAATGTAAGAAATCAAACAGAAATTGGCATAGAATCTTCTAGCTATGGCTGTATGGGAGATTTTTTGCGCTTTCTCGGCCCAGAAACTAGGCACTGATCATCATCACCTCTCTCTGGAGCACGATAGAGGTCCCTTTTTTTTGTACCGGTGAGAGAAACTGTTGTCTGTTGTCTTGGCGCGCGCATTAAATTTCCGTTCGACTTTTGTTTTAGAATCGCAAAGAAGAATGAAGAGAGGACGAAAGAAGAAGAGAGAACCTGGCGCTATGCGCTATTTCCGTTTTACGACACGAGAGTATAACATTTCCGTTTTCGTTGTAGACTGTAAAAAATTTATTCCAAACTACTTGACTATTAACAAATAGTTAATATTTTATGGTAAACAATTTTTTTGATTCAAGTAAATATTTAGTTAATAAAAAATCACATGTAATGTTTGGTATACTTAAGAAACAAAATGTTTGCCTTAAATACAAAAATTATTTTATTCGAATAATAAACACTATTATTAGAAATATTAATTTTTGTATTAAATTAACTAAAATATAAAAAAATTATTATTTCGAATAATAAACACTATATTATTTGAAATAATAATTTTTATATTTAATGCAAACTTTTTTTTCTTCATGCAAGTGATTACATGTGCTTTTTCATTATCAACTAAATATTTACTTGAATCAAATAAATTTTTATAGGAAAAACATTTTTGTTTGAATTAAAAAGAAAATGATTTCTTTCGGAAATTCCATGGAATTTTCGTGGAGATTCCGTGGAAATACTGCAAGTTTTATATGTTTTAATATTATTTTAACACTTCTATTATGATTAGAGTCTAATAATAAGCTTTGTTGTAATTTTTTTTGCAAAACTTGAATGAAATACGCATTTTGCAAAAGAATTGCAACAAAGCTTATTATTAGATTCTAATTTTAATAGAAATGTTAAAATAATATTAAAATAAAAAACTTACAGAATTTCCTTCACTTTTCCCTCATTTCCGGACGAAATTTTCAATTTTTTCCTGACCCTAAAAAATATTCTGATTCACTCTAAAAATCATTAAGTACTCAAAAAAAACTGTTCTATTACATTTAATTACGAATTTTTTTAAATGTAAGATTATTCCAAAACACCAATAAATTCTTTTTTAAATAAATATTTAATCATTACATATTATTATTCCATAGGAATTAAGATTCCTAAAAAATTTCAAATTCAAATCTTTATGAAATTCAACAAATTATAGGAATATTAGTATAAAACATAAAGATATCGATCACTCCGAGTCGAAGACTCGGAGTTATTGATATCTTCATGTTTTATAATAATTTAAATTTCCATCAAATTTTTCAAAAAAAAAATTAAACTATTTACAAAAATTTTAATAAAATCCTTCCCAAGAATTCAATTATTTTTACAAGTAAAAGCATTTTTCACATGAATTCAATTATTTTCATAAATATTAAAATTTTTCATATAATTTCAATTATTTTTAATACAATTTTAAAAGAATTCCTCAAAAAATTTAATTATTTTCAAAAAAATTTTGCAAGAATTCAATTACATTTTACAAATAATGAAATTCTTCGCTGAAATTCAAATATTTTCAGAATCTACTATATTTTAATAAAATTTCTTTAAATGAATTCAATTATTTAAAAAAAAATGTAGCAAAATGTATTTCAAGAATTCAATTATTATCATAAATAATAAAATTTTTCATATGATTTCAATTATTTTTAATACAATTTAAAATAAAATCCTCAAAAAATTTAATTATTTTCAAAAATTTTTTGCGAGAATTCAATTAAATTTCACAATAAATAATAAAATTTGTCGCTAAAATTGAATTATTTTCAAAAATTTTAATACAATTCTTGGTAAAATTTCAATTATTTTTACAAATTTTCCTGAATTCAATGATTTTTAACATTTACTATTTTAATAAAATTTTCCAACAGAATTCAGTTATTGAAAAACAATTTTAATAAAATTCTAAACAATCTGTTAATTATTTTCATAAATTAACAATAAAAAATAATAACTTTTCAGAAATTCAATTATTTTCATAAATAATAAATTCTTTACAGAATTTTGATTATTTAAAAATATTTAATAAAATTCGTTGCAAGAATTCAATTATTTTCATAATTAAAAAAATTCTTCACAGGATTTCAATTACATATTTTTAATTTAATTTTAAGCAAAGTTTCGAATAATTCAATTATTTTCATAAATAATAAATTCTTTACATAGGATTTTAATTATTTAAAAAAAATTTAATAAAATTCGTTGAAAGATTTCAATTATTTTCATGAATAATAAAATTCTTCACTGGATTTCAATTATTTTTATTACAATTTAAAATAAATTCCTCGAAAAATGTAATTACTTTCAAAAATTTTTTGCAAGAATTCAATTATACATTTCACAAATAATGAAATTCTTCGCTAAAATTCAAATATTTTCAAAATCTAATATATTTATAAAAGTTCTCAAAAGAATTCGATTATTTAAAAAAAAATTTAATAAAATTCTTCACAGGATATTAATTATTTAAAATAATTGTAATTAAATTCGTTGCAAGATTTCAATTATTTTTCTAATTAATAAAATTCTTCACATGATTTCAATTATTTTTAATTCAATTTAAATAAATTCTTCGATAAATGTAATCATTTTCAAAAATTTTATTAATTTCTTCGAAAGAATTCAATTATTAATTATTTTTAAAAATTTATGCTATAATGATTTTAATATTCAATTATTATGTAAAATTTTAACTGAAATTCATTTTTAAATAAATGTTTATTAGAAAATTCTACGAGAATTCAATTATTTAAATACAAAAAGAAATAGTTTATTGAAGAAAGAATGTTTTTCAAAATTGAATTCTATATCCATAATTTTATCAACAAATTTTTAATAATTCAATTTTTTCGACGAATTTCAATAAAATTTTCCAGAATAATTACATTTTTCGAGGAGTTCGATTAAAATTGTATTAAAAATAATTGAAATTCTAGGATGAGTTTTATTATTTATGAAAATAATTGAATCGTGGTAAAAAAAGTTTATTATTTTTGAAAATAATGTAATTTTTGCTTTAAATTGTATAAGTAATTTTTTTAAATAATTGAAATGTTTTGAAAATTTTTATTATAAAATAGTAGATATTGAATGTGATTGAATTGAGAAAAATTTTTGAAAATAATTGAAATTTTGACAAGAATTTTATTAAAATTTTTGAAAATAATTGAATTTTGCAGAAGGATTTTATTATTTTGAAAGATAATTGTAATTTTGACGTGGCACTTTTAAAAATTTTTGAGCATAATAATTGAATTTCTGCGAATATTTTTATTACTTTTGAAAATAATTAAATTTTTGCAATCATTTGTAACTTCTTATAAATTTAATTTTTTCCAGTATTTTAATAAAAATCCCTGACTGTTCTCTGATTTTCCTGACCTATGATAACCCTGGAAATGTTCAAATATTTTTAAATCAAAAAACTTGCAGAATTTCCATGGAAACTCCACGGAAATGCCATGGAATTTTCAGGAGGTACTTCCATGGGATTTCTCGACGTGGGAATTTATTTGATAGCATTTATTAATTAACTATAAATTGATTTAGAGTAAATATTTTTTTAGGAAATATAAAAAATTAAAAATATGTCCCTTTGGCGCAAAGCACTTAAATATTAGCCTACTGGATCTGGGAATCGGGTCAGTCATTGGATTACCGCAAAAAAAAGAAAGAAAAAAAAATAATAATAAATGAAAAAAAAAAATTTTCTCTGCGGCGTTGAACGCTACTTTCATTGTCGGCTAGAGCTAATCTACTTATGCGTAAGAAGTTGAAAATTATACGTGTTGACAGAAGTAGAAGAAGAGTGAAAAGCGGTTCAGAAAAAAATGCTAAAAAGTGGTAGTGATGTGAAATTTCACACTTGTATAAATTTCTTATATCTTATGTTATCTGACTTGTATATTATCATATTTCATCGACATGAAGCCAAAAGTTAATTTCTTTTCTTTTATCGCAGAAATTATTGTACAAACTTTTTTTTTAACAATAATTATATAATTATTTTATTAATTATATTTGCTGAAATTACAATTTTTGACAAAACTTCAATTTTCGGCTAATTACTATTTTCCTCATTTTTTATATTTTAATAAAATTAATTAAATACCTATATAATTAAAGTTGTTAATAATTTTTTACGAATTTTGCTTCCCAATTTTTCTTTACTTTTACTTTTTAGTTTTTACTCTCCAGTAATTCATAATATTATTTAATAACTTAAAAATCTATATTAATAGTGGTATTCCGGTAGTCTGTTCATTTTGAAATTCGTTGTTTGCTTTTTTGTTTACTAACTTTTTAAATAATTTTTCATTTTTTTTTTTAATTTCAAAATTAATGTATTGAAAATCATTGAATTCTTGCAAAGAATTTTATCAAGAAATTTGAGAATAATTGAATTCCTTGGACGAATTTTATTATTTATGAAAATAATTGAATTCTCGCGAAGAATTTTATCAAAATTTTAAAAAATCCTAATTAAATTCTTTCGAAGAATTTCTTTCAATGTTTTTCAATGTTTTTAAAATAATAAAGTTTCTTTAATAATTTTAATTGAAAATTTTTTAAATATTTGGATTTTATGAACAATTTTTTAAATTTCTAAAATAATCGTGTTTCTTAATAATAATGCAATTAAACGTTTAATTATAGAATTTTATTGAAATTTTTAGAAAATAATTAAATTCTTCTCAGAATTTTATTACAATGTTCTAAAATAATTTAATTCATTCAATGAATTTTATTTTAAATTATAGAAAATAATTAAATTCTTTCGAAGATCATATACTATCAAAGGTTTTGACAATAATTGAATTCTTTCAAAAAATTTCTTTAATTTATTGAATATATTCGATTTTGTTAATAATTTTAATTATATAAAAATTATAAAATTTTTCGTAAAATTATTGATAAAACATTAAACTCGTTTAAAACAATTTTATAAGAGTTTTTGGAAATAATTAAATTTTTTTTGAAGAATTTTTAAAAGTTTTTTGAAAATAAAGTTTTTAATAATTTCAATTGCTGGAAATTCAAAATAATTGAATTTTAAATATTTGATTATATTGAATTATATTAAAATTGTATTGAAAATAATTGAATACCTGAGAATAATTTTATTATTTACGTAGTAAATATTTGAATTCCTGCGATGAATTTTACTACTTATAAAAATAATTGACTTCTTTCGAAGAATTTCTTAAAATTTTCAAATATAATGATTTCTTCGAAAAATATTATTAAAAATTTTTTTAAAAATTTGAATTTTTGCTAAAAATTTTACTATTATTTTTAAAATTAATTGAATTGTTTCGAAGGTTTTATAAAAATTTTGAGAAAATAATTGAATTATTTTGGAAAATTTTATAACGAATTAAAAACAATAAATTGAAATTCTTTCGTAAAATTCTATTAAAAATAATTGAATTTTTGCAAAGATTTTCTATTTAAAAAAATTAATTGGAATATTGTTTCGAAGAATTTTTCAAAATTTTAGAAAATAATTGAATTATTTTTTGAAATTTTATTAAAATTTTGTTTAAAAAAATAATTCAATTTTTGCAAAAAAAATTCACTATTTATAAAAATAATTGAATAATTCCCCCAAAGAATGTTATTACTTATGAAAATAATTGATTTCTCGCAAAGAATTATATTAAAATTTTTGAAAATATATATGAACAATAATAATTATAATTATGTAGTTAATAAGTGGATTTTCTAAATTTTTATTCTTATTAAAATTGAATTCAAAAATTAATGCTGAAAACATTTTTTTGAAATTTGCTATAGTAAATAAATAATTTTTATTTAATAACAAAATTTTTAATATAAATTTGCTACAGAAAGAATTCATAGTCAAGAAAAAAATATATTTTTACCAAAAATTTACATTTTTGGTAAAAATGTATTTTTTTTCTTGACTATGAATTTTACAATAAGGAAATTTGAAATAAATTTATATTTTTTCTTGTTAGTAATTAAAAGAAAAAAAAACGGAAAATATCAATTATTATTTAAATTGGAAAAATAATTTCTTCACGCAATTTAAAAGTAGCTCTTAAAGAAAAAAAATGATGATGATGATGATGAGAGACAGAAAAACACGAAAGTTGAAAATAAAAAAATGTAGTTCACTAAAATACGAAATTATACATAAATTCACTAGAAAACATTGTACTGTTAAAAGTGGAGCAACAGAATTTATGAAATGGAGAGTAGAGAGCATGTAAGTGTTTTCTACTTTCCATTTCATATGCTTAAAAATGCTTTTTTTCGTCTTCATAGGAATATCAAATGCGAGAATATATATAAATGCACACTCGTTGAAAAAGAATAACAGTTATTAATTGAAGGAAGTTCACACTTACCCAATGTCTACACTCTAATATATATATACTATATTTACTATATTTTTACTATATTTACTATATTTACTATATTTTTACTATATTTACTATATTTTTATTATATTTACTATATATTTACTAGATTTACTATATATTTACTATATTTTTACTATATTTACTAGATTTACTATATATACTATATTTACTATATTTTTACTATATTTACTATATTTTTATTATATTTACTATATTTTTACTATATTTACTATATTTACGCTATATTTACTATATGTACTATATATTTACTATATTTACTATATTTTTATTATATTTAATATATATTTACTATAGTTACTATATATATACTATATTTACTATATTTTATTATATTTACTATATATTTACTATATTTTTACTATATTTACTATATTTACGCTATATTTACTATATGTACTATATATTTACTATATTTACTATATATTTACCATATTTACTATATTTATCATATATTTACTATATTTACCAAATTTACCATATATTTACTATATTTATAGACAATGTTTCACTATAAAATCTCGAAACTTTCATAACGTATAATTTTCGCCTCAACGATTGATTTTACGCCCAGAAGAATCGAGAGGAAATTCATCTGATAAAAGAGAAAAAAAAATTATATAGTTTTGTCCCAGCAAATAAGACAATACCCGCAATAACTTGACCTACTTAATAATCAGCGTGAAAAATGCAATGATAATAAAACAATTAAAGAAAAAAGAATTGCTACTACCTTCTTTCTTTTTTTTTTTTTTTTTGCTAAAATAATTATTAAAATAAAAATTTTTCTCCCATTTTTTTTTTTTTTTTTTTTTTTTGATAAAAATTGTTCCAATGACCTTCCTTCTCGCGACCGCTTTTAATATCTGATTTCTGGGCTAAGCAATTAAGCAATGATATTAAGTTCGAAAAAAAATGGTGAAAAATAATTTTACAGTTAGCAAATGAGTGTAATTAAACATGAGATCAGCCGAAAGTGACCCCGTTGATCAAGGAACATCTCTTTTGCTTATTGCGGTCTTTCCGCGAATATAATTAATATAGTGAAATGGCGACGAAGACGAAGAGGAATATTTAGAGGCGAGCATGGAGAGTAGTACAATTTGAGCATCAAAAGGACTTGGCAGGCAGGTCGGAAAGTTGTTAAACGGTGAAAGTAGAATTTAATGTGTATAGAAGAGCAGCAGCTATGGGAAATCCTGCGTGCGAGAGGAAGTGTTTTATAGAGAAGGTGTGAGAATGTCTCAATAATAAAGATCACTGCTCGCGACAAGAATATATATATATATATGATAATGATAATGATAATGATGATAGGGTGTAATTAGTGCGTGACCGAGACTTACGCTAAAGCTACATTAAACTATCTGACAAATATCTCCAGTATTTTAGAATCTAATATTTTCTTTTTTAGTACTTCTCTTGTTTCTTCCGTATTTTTAATACCTGACTCTATTTTTTTTTATATTTTTCCTATTGTCTTTTTTCTATTTCGTAAAGTTTACTCTACCATTGCTTTTCAATTCAATTCAATTTCAAAAATCATTTTCATATTTTTTCTATGATTACAAGAACAGTTTTTTCTGTCACTTTCAGCTTTATTAATATGACGATCAAATTGAGACAAAAAAACTTATAAAAATATTTGCTAAGCAACGTTTTGGGACGCTTTTCCTCTCAATTTGATAATTCTTTAAAAAAAACTGTGTAGGACCTAAAGAATTCGATGCAAAGTTAAAAATAAAATTTTTATGTTCCATTTCAAATATTTTGTGGTTTTTCATAAAAAATTTTCATTTTAGTCTCCAAATTTGAATTTGATGAAGATTGAGACACTAATTCTAGTTTAAGAATTTAAGAATTTTTACCCATTGGATATTCCCCACTTAAATTAAGTGGGGAATGTCCTGGGCACCTTTTTTATAGTATAGATTCTTAAATTAAGAATATTTTGTTTTCAGTGTAAGAATATTATTATAAAACATGAAGATATCGATCGATTTCTTCATGTTTTATATTAATTAAATATGACCGAGTGATAAAATCGTTATTTTATAATTATAAAAATATTGTTTCTGAACCATTATTAAAATTATTTTTATCATTTCAATTTAATTATTTTCTAGAATTTTTAACTAAAATTCTTTTTAAAATAAATTATTTTTCATAATATTTAAAAAAGTTCCTTGAGATTTTTTAAATCCATTTGTTTACAGTTCAATTTTGAGAAATTTCGATTATTCGAAAATTCTCCAATTTAATTTATATTAGAAAATAAAAACTTGAAATAATTTTTTAAAAAATTCAATTAAACTGTTTCAAAAAAATTAGTTCTACAGAATTGTTAGTCAAAAGTATAAAAAATTAAAATTTGTAAAGATTTTAATTTGAAGCCTTTTTCAAATTCAATTATTTCTAAAAATCCACGCTATGTTATAAGTATTCAATTATTATCTAAAATTTTAACTGAAATTCGTTTTTAAATCAATTTTTATTTGAAAATTCTACGAGAATTCAATTATTTAAATACAAAAATAAGTAATTTTTAAAATAATTGAACGTTTCTAAAAATTAAATTTTCATAAAGAATTTTATCAACAAATTTTTTAATAATTGAATTCCAGTGAAATTTTATTTATTACAATTTCGTTTAAATAATTTAATTCTTTAAAAAAATTTTATTAAAATAGTAGATACTGAAAATTATTTAATTGAAAAATATTTTTGAAAATAATTTAAATTTTCTTAAGAATGTTATTAAAACTTTTGAAAATAATTGAATTTCGGAAAAGAATTTGATTATTTATAAAAAAAATTGAAATTTTGACGAGAATTTAAAAAAAATTTTTGAAAATAATTGAATTTTTGCGAAAAATTTTATTACTTTTGAAAATAATTGAATTTCTGCAATGTTTTATATATAACTTTTCAAAGTTCAATTTTTTTAGTTGTTTTTAACTAAAATTTTTCTCTAAATTCATCATTTTTAATAATTAATTTCCCTGATCTGTGAGGTTGTAATGTTATTAATATTTAATTATTATCGAAGATTTTAACTGAAATTCATTTTTAAATCAATTTTTATTTGAAAAATTCTATGAGAATTCAATTATTTTAATACAAAAATAAATAATTTATTGAATAATTAAATGTTTCTCAAAATTCAATTCTCATAAAGAATATTATCAACTAATTTTTAAACAATTGAATTCTTTCAACGAATTTTAATAAAATGTAATAAATCATTCAAAAAATAATTGAAATTCTGCGATGAGTTTTATTAATTTTTTATGGAAATAATTGAATTCCTAAAAATAATTGAATCCATGTAAAAAATTTAAAAAATTTTAAAAATAATTGCATTATTGCGAAGAAATTTATAAAAAATTTGGAAATAATAATTGAATTTACGTGAAATTGTTATTATTTATAAAAATAATTAAATGCTTGCGTAGAATTTTATCAAAATTTTTTTGAAATAATTGAATTCTTCTGGAAAATTTTATTAAAATAGTAGATATTGAAAATTATTGAATTGAGGAAATTTTTTGAAAATAATTGATTTTTGGAGAAGAAATTTATTATTTTTAACGATAATTGAAATTTTGACGAGAATTTTATTAAAATTTTTGAAAATAATTGAATTTTGGTCAAGAATTTGATTATTTATAGAAATAATTGAAATTTTGACTAAAATTTATTAATATTTTTTAAAATAATTGATTTTTGGAGAAGAAATTTATTATTTTTAACGATAATTGAAATTTTGACGAGAATTTTATTAAAATTTTTGAAAATAATTGAATTTTGGTAGAGAATTTGATTATTTATAGAAATAATTGAAATGATGACTATAGAATTTATTTAAATTTTTTACAATAATTTAATTTTGGTAAAAAATTTGATTATTTTTTAAAATAATTGAAATTTTGACTAGAATTTATTTAAATTATTGAACTTATAATTGAATTTCTGCGATGAATTTTATTACTTTTGAAAATAATTGAATTTCTTGAATCGTTTTTGTAACTTTTCCAAAATTCAATTTTTTTTTTAGTATTGTCAACGTAAATTTTTCATTAAATCAATTATTTTTAATAATTAATTGTATACTTTTTTTCTTTAATATTTCTACTGAAATTCTTTCAGAATTGAAATTTTCTAAAATTACAAATTGTAACCTTTTTGAAGTTCATCTATTAATGAAAATTGTAAACGCAACTCTTTTGAAATTCAATTAATTTTGAAATTTTTAAGTAAAATTATTCATTAAATAATTTATAAGAAATAGTTTTATGATATTTCTTCAAGAATTAGCGGTTTTTTAAAAAGAAATTATTATCAGAAATATAGAAGAAATTGAAGGTTTTGGATTAGAATTCGTAGTAATTTCCTAGTTTATAGGCAAACAAAAAAGACTCAAAAATTCTGAAGTTTCTTATAAATTCTAAAAATTTTATTTTTTTCCAGCACTGTTAATAAAAATCTCCGTTTTTTTTCTGAAAAGTGAGAAAATAATATATTTGAATCAAAACATAATTAATTTTGTTATACAGTCAACAAATTTTTTTTTTAAATTAAACATAATTTTGATTCAATACACAATAAGTTTGATTGAATAAAAATTTTGTTTAATTCAATTATAAAATATGTTTAATTCAAACATTTTTTTTGGTCGGCTACTTATTTTTGTATTAAAAAAAATGTTTTTCTCAGTGAATTTCCTGACCTGTGGCAACTCTGAATTATTAAGTGAATAAAATATTAAAAACAACATACTAATCAAATGAAAAGAAAAACAAAAAATAAAAGATACTTTAACATTACAGACAGCGCGTGCACGCACGACAATTGAAATTAGTGCCGACAATGACAGTTCGACACGGCCCATCAAACGGTGTTACAATGTCTCCGATATCCTCCCGGATGGGTTAACCGCAGGAAGAAAAAGAAAAAAAAAGAAGAAGGAGAAGACGAAAAAAAAGGAAACGGAAGAAGTATTATTTATTCCCTTGATGAAATGAACAAGATATTGGCGTTGAAAGAAATAAAATGTGGGGGAGGTGACAGAGAGGGAAAGGCTTAAGAGCGAGAGAAGAACAATAAGAGAAAGGGAAAAGGATGGAGAGCAAGAAGAAGATGCAAAATGGACCACGCGGCAAGAAGTGGGGACCTGCATTAAAAGTAAACGGGGCCATCGTCTCAGCCCCAGAGCTATCTCGGACCTTGAAGAGTTAAGGTCATTGCTACGGTTATCGGTTCAGTGCAGCTGTTGTTTATGTAATTAATCTTGGCACGTGCTTCAGGCCCAGTTTGACGGTCAGTGCTTCTTGTGGGAACAATCAAAAATAATCAGAATGTATGTAAGATTCGGCAAGGTTTTTCCTTCTCTCAGTGATGAAAAAAAAGAAAAAAAAATTTCATTTATTCGTGCGAGATGATCAAAAAAAAATACAGACAATAGTCAGAAGCATTGTGATAATTGACCTAAGTAAACTGCAATTGTGGATTAAATTATTAAACTGAAGTTACCGACGCAGTTTTCGACGCGAGGAAAGAAGAATTTTCTTTAATTTCTGCTAAACAAATTTTTTTTCTATTTTAATTATTGTTCGGAATTTTCAAACCGTGCCGGGGAGGGAAAATAGTTTTTTTGATTTAATTTCGTCGACTAAAACTTTGGTAACTTCAGTTTCGTATATTAAAATAAACTCGAATTAAATTGGATTAATGTTAAGTCCCCCTAAAGTTCCGAACGTTCAAACAAGAGCGAACTTTATTTATTTTTTCTTCAAATTCAAATCGTAAATTAAAAAAAAAAAATTCGTGAAGTTCACAACATTTATAATCAACGATTTCAGATGAAAAATATTTTTCTAAGCAAATTTTTATAAATTTTTGTATAGAAAATATTACGTTAAGTATTAACCGAGATATTATTAATTATTAACTATAATAATCGTCTTATTCTTTCATTCATTCTGTCCAAAGTTTAAAGTTAGTTTTTGGGTATGCTTTTTTTTTTTTTAATTATTTTTTTCTTTAAAAAATATATTGTTTGACAAATTGAAAAAATGCAGGTATTTTTTCATGATTTAGAATAAAACAATATTTGCTAACTCGAAATTAGAAAATATAAAAAAAATTATGATTAACAATTTATTATACGCTTGTTTCTATAACAAATTTTCTTTGACTGATCTAAATAATGCAAATTTTTCTCCTTTTTATTTATATAAAAAATATGAGAAAATTGTTAAAAAATTATAATTAAAAAATAGGACATATACTCATCTTATGAATAATTTATATTTCTCAATAACAATATTGTTCACAAACTCATTCTTCTCTTTTGGAAAAAAAAGCTTTACATATTCTATTCTATTTGTCGATTACAAATTTTAATTGAAAATGAAATTGAAACTTTTTAAATTTTAAGAAAATAAAACAAAAAAATTTTATTAAAAAAAAGGTTCTGTTACATTTATTTACGAATTTATTTAATTGTAAAATTATTCGAAAACATCAATAATTTTTTTTTTCAATAAATATTTAATCAATATCATTTTTTGATAGGAATTAGGAATTTCAAATTCAAATATTTTTAAATTCAATAACTTATAAGAATATTTTTATAAAGCATGAAGACAGCGATTGCTTCGAGTCGAAGACTCGGAGTGATCGATTTCTTCATGTTTTATAATAAATCAATGATGACCGAGTGATAAAATTATTGAATATTATTACAGTAACTATTTAAAAATTATTTCCATCATTTCACATCAATTATTATTTTCTATAATTTTTAATTATTTTCTGTAAAAATAATTGAAATTTTATTATTTATAAAAATAATTGAATTATTGCGATTTTTTTAAAAATTTTGCAAATAATTGAATTCATGAGAAATTTTTACTATTTATGAAAATAATTAAACGTTTGTGTAATATTTTTGAGAATTTGATATTAATTTGAAAATAATTGAACTTTGAGGAAGAATTTTGTTATTTATAATGATAGTTGGGATTTTGACGAGAATTTTTTTTTTAAATTTGAAAGATAATTGAATTTTATGAGAAGAATTTTATCACTCTTGAAAATAATTTAAATTTTTGTAATTTATTGTAATTTATCAAAAATTGGATTTTTTTAGTGTTTTCAACAAAAATTTAAATTACAATTGAATAATAATTTTCAAAAGAAATATTTGTGAACAAAAAATTTTATTCTTTTTAGTAGAAAAAATATTACTTTTTTTTTTTTTAATCGTTGACAATAAACTTTGTGAACTTCACTGACGTCTGGAAAAAAATTTTATTCAAATAAACGATTACAAATATTTTTTAAATACTGAAATTATTGGTTTAAATAGGAAAATTTTTGTTCTAAATATTTTCAAAAATTTACTGTCTACAATAAAAAAAAAAATTATTGCATTTTTTTAAAAACGAAATTAAACATTTAAAGTCTTAATTTATTTTGTTTATACTTAGCGCAATAAAAATAGACACACAAATAAATATAAAAATATATACTGGATTTAAAATGAAAATTATTCGTTATTGATTTATAATGCAGACTAATTTTTTTAAATATTTATAATGACAAAAAATTTTCTTCATTTCACGTTAATGAATTTGACAACTTTTATAATCAATGATTTAGAAGAAAAAAATATTTTTCTATTTTTTTTTTTTTGCATATTTTTGTACAAAAAATGTCTTAAATAATTTTCGATTAATAATTAATGAATAATTTCACCAAGAAAAATTTGTAAACAAAACATTTTATTTGTTCAAGTAATTTTACGTTCGTTACTAAATATTTTGTCAAATTAATTTTACGAGGCCTTTAAATTTAAAAATTAATTTTAATTAATCTTTAATTTGACAAAAAATGTTATTGATCTCGTCATGAAAATATTTTTTTTTTAATTGTTGATCATAAACAACAATTGAATTTTACCGAAGACAATAATTGCAGCTTATTTTGATTAATTATAAATATTTTCTGATTACAAAATGAAAAATGTGATATTTTCGGAACTAAAAGAGTAAGTGACGCGAGAAAGAATTTTTTTTTTTGTTTTTTTTTTAAGTAGCTTTTTTTATGCCCTTTTCTTAAGAGACGATATTAAACCGGTAAATTCGTGAGGTTACCGAGGGAGAAGAAATAACACTTGCTGCATCGAACAGAACAAAAATAAAAACACCAAGTGCGACGAAATCATTATTCTTGACTGATAACCGTGATAAATTTCCTTTTTTCTTTTATTGTCATGGAGTTTTCAACGGAATTTTTAGTCATGAAAAGTTTTATATTGAACAATTTTCAAGTAAAATGATGAGCGAATAAAAAAACAGAGAAAGAGAGAAAAAAGTAGAAAAGGTCGAGAGAAAAAAAGGACATTTTTGCCACTGCTCTTCTTTTTTTTTCCCCTTTCCAAAAAAGCAAAATAAGAGGGAAAAAAATTATTCAATAATTATCCAATTTTTTTTTTTTTTTTTTTTTTTTCTATTCCAAAAATTAGAGTTAAGAAAAAAATTGAAGATAATTAGGAAAAAATTGAAAAAAATTATTTGATGTTAGAATTTTTTTCTAACGAGACAAAAAATTAATTTTTCTCTATCAAAATTAAATAACTAAAAATGTTTCTTGATTAAAAAAACGAATTTTTATTTTTTTTATTTTATTTTCTTTTATTTGACAAAATGCAAATTTCTTTTATTCGAACTTTTTTTTATTCTCTTTTTATATTCGCAGAGAAATGAAAGTATTGAAAAGAATAATTGAATATAGACAGGAAAAACTTTTCTTTAACAAAATATTATTTAATATCCAGAAGAAGTTTCTTTATTTATACAAGAAACAAAAATTTTTAATGTTCCATCAAAACAAGATTTTTGGGAAAATTTTCCAGTTTTTTTTTTAAAGTAAAATCCAAATTTTCTTAATTAAAAATGTTTTTTATTTTTTTTTTTAAATCAGAAAAGAGAATTTTTGAGAAAGAAAAAAACTTTTAAAAAAAGATAGTTAAAAAATGAAAATCTCAAAAAAGCTTCAACTATAGAACAGGGATCAGTTTCTCTAGAATAGCGAAAGTTTTAACTGAAACAACTAAAAATTTCGCTAATATTGTGAAATTTGTAGCTGTTCCAGGTGAAATTTTTTTTCGCGACGAATAAACAAATAAATTAAAAATAATAATGATAATAATAGTAAAATAATAAATAGAAATAAATTACCAACAAAAAAAAATAATAATAATAATAACAATAATAATAATAATAATAATAATAATAATAATAATAATAATAATAATAATAATAATAATAATATTTATAATAAAAATAATAATAATTTTAATAATAAAAAAGACAATAATAATAGTCAGTTAGTTAATAATATTAATCAATAATAATTTAACTTAATAATTAAAAATCGAAATCTAAATAAATAAATAAAAATAAAATTTTAAATAACAAAAAAAAACATGATTTGAACTTTAAAATGAAGAATATTAGGATTTTAGACGAAGAATGTATTAAAAAAGAAAAAGTAGCTAATAATAAAATACTGAAAATTTAGAAAGAAATAAAATAAACCCAAAACAAAATAAGCATAAAGTAAAAAAAAATATTTTCTTAAAAAACAATAAAATAATTTTTGAATTGAGGGAAAATCATTTTCGAAATGATTAAAAATAATAATAAAATATAGGTATGTACTTTGTGAATAGAAAAAAATAAATTGCCGAAATAAAACAAAGAAAATAATAATATAATAATAATAAAAAAAATAATAAAAAATTTAAAAAAAATTATAAAAATTTGTTTAAAAAATTTTAAAAAATTAATTAATAAACATTTTGTTTCTTTCGTAAAGAAAAAAGAAACGTATAGGTTTAATACAGTCATCATTGAATGAATTATTCACGTGAACTTAAAATAAACAAAACGGAATATTTTTCCACTAGAATATGTGGTAAAGCCAAATATTTTTCTAAACTTAAACACTATGAAGTACCGCTTTAATTTGCCTTGCACTTAACGGAGTGTACAAACTGCACTGTTTGCAATTTATGGTTCGTATAATTATCGCCATTCCATATATATATATACACTCTGATTTCCGCAATTATTTATGAACTCTTTAACACAGTTACGTGAAAAATTTCATTTCAATTTAACATTTTATAAACGCCTAATTAACAGAATTCGCACTATATCCATATATTCGCCATATAAAGGAAAATTACTGTCCTGTCTTATAATAAAATTTTATCTATTTAGTAATATACGGGATTGAGCCCTAAATTAATAAAATTTAGGAAAAAATAAAAATTTTAATTAAACAATTTAATAGTTGAAATTAATTTTATTGAATGGCGTAATAGCACGCGGAATGCTGCATTCACATTCCTGGAATATTTTTTTTTATGGAAACCTTGGGAATTCAAACGAATCTTCTATTTATATTTTGAAAATATTAAAAGTATCGAACGTTTGGAATTTTCCTTTCGAATAATGTAGGAATTTCACATTAAAATATTATCATGATAATATTTCTCATCAGAATATTGCATTGGAATTTAAAAAAAAATTTAATTACAATTATTGATATGATATACTAATCAATCTTTACGCAATTTAAATAAATTCATAAATTTATTTTGAATTACATCTAATAGAAAAGTTAAAAATTTAAAAAGTAATATTTCTATGGAATATTTCTGTAATATTTTTTTTTATTTATGAAAACAATTTAAATTTACAAAACATAAAATTGAATGTATTTGAACAATTTTAACTTAATTTATTTTAATTTTCTTACGAAATTAATATTTATAATTTATTTAATGAACAATTTTACACAAAAATTCAAAAAATAATTTAATTTTATTAAATTTTATAAGATTTGCGTTTATTTTACTTTTTTTTATAAACAATTGCATTTTAAAAGATTTCAAATTGAAATTGAAGAAAATTTGTATCTTAAATAATTTTAATTGAACATTCTAATGTTAGTTTTTGAAAAATAATTGAAAAGAATTTTATTAAAAATAATTGAATTCTCAAAGGAATTTCTCAAAAATTATTTTAAAAATACTGGATTTAGAAAAGAATTTTAAGTAAAATTTTCGAAAATAATTGAATTCTAGAAGATTTACGTTTGGAATTTTCAAAATTGGAATTTCAAAAGGTTTCAAATTGAAATTTAAAAAAATTGAATTTTAAATAATTTTAATTGAAAATTCTAAAGTTAATTTTTAAGAAATTTCAATTAAGAATATTTTAATTAAAAGTAATTATTGATTTAGAATATTTTTTAGAAAATTTGGTTTTGAAACAATTTTAATTGAAATTTCTAGAGAAAGTTAGTTTTTGAAAAATTTTTACATAATTGAAAATAATGTAATTAAAAATAATTGAATTCTCAAAGAAATTTCTTAAAAATTATTTTAAAAATACTGGTTTTAGAAAGGAATCTTAAATAAAAATTTCAAAAATAATTGAATTCTAAAAGATTTGCTTTTGGAATTTTCAAAATGGAATTAAATTTCAAAAAGTTTTAAATTGAAATTTAAAAAAATTGAATTTTAAATAATTTTAATTGAAAATTCTAAAGTTAATTTTTTTAAAAATTTCAATTAAGAATATTTTAATTAAAAGTAATTGATTTAGAACATTTTTTAGATAATTTGGTTTTGAAATCATTTTAATTGAAATTTTTAAAGAAATTAGTTTTTAAAAATTTTTTATGTGAATTTAATTTAATTACCTACAAATAATTGATTTAAAAAAAATTTTGAAGTTAAAAATGTCGAAAATAATTAATTTTTAGAAAAATTTGCATTTACGATTTTTAAATATATTTTAATTTGCAATTTTAGAAAATTTGGTTGAAATAATGGTTTGAAATAATTTTAATTAAAATTTCTAGAGAAAGTTAGTTTTTAAAAAATTTTTGTATAATTGAAAATAATTTAATTTTAAAAATATTTTTGAATTCTCAAAGAACTTTCTCAAACATTTTTAAAAAATAATGGATACAGAAATAAATTTTACATAAAAATTCAGAAAATAATTGAATTTTAGAAGAATTAAGTTTAGGATTTTTAAATAATAATTGAATTTCAAAAGGTTTCAATCTGCAATTTTAAAAAATTTAGTTTTCAAATAATTTTAATTGAAATTTCTAAGGAGAGTTATTTTTTGAAAAATTTTAATTAAAAATATTTTTAAATTAAAAGTATAATTGAATTTTCAAAGAATTTTTTTCAAAGATTATTAAAAATAATTGATTTAAAACATAATTTTTGTTAAAAATAAAAATTCTAAAGAATAATTGAATTCAAATCATAAACATAATTCTATGTAAGTTTACAAAAGCAATAAATTAAAAATTCTTGAATTTCAAAACGTGTGAAATTAAAATTTTTCGAAAATTTAAAAATCCTCGAGAATTTTACATAACAATTCAGAAAATAATTTAATTTTTGACGAATTGCTTTTACAATTTTCGAATATAATTAATTGAATTTCAAAATATTTCAATTTAAATTTGCAATTTTAGAAAATATAGTTTTCAAATAATTTTATAATTAAAATTTCTAAAGAAAGTTATTTTTTGAAAAATTTTAATTGAAAATATTTTAATTAAAAATATAATTTATTTTTCAAAGAACTTTCTCAAATATGATTAAAAATTATTGATATAAAAAATAATTTTCGTTAAAAATTCTATAAAGGGTAATTGAATTAAAATTATAAAAATAATTCTGTAGAAGTTTACAATAGTAATTCTAAAAAATTATTGAATTTAAAAATTTTTGAAAACCTTAATCCGGAATTAATTTTGGGAGTAAATCGAAATATTCTTTATTGTCAGGGAAAAAATTAAAATTCTGTCTGAATAGATATTAAGGAAAGGTCAGGGAACGACAAAAGTTAATTGTTATAGCAAACCTGTTATGATAATTAATATTGTAATTTAAATAATAATTATTGATATTACCATTATTTTCATTTAAATTTAAATATTTTATATTTTAATTTAAAAAATTATTTATTTAATTAATTTAATTTAATTTTTATTTAATTAATTTTTGTTATTTTCTTTTAGATATTCAACTAATACTGAAAGTGTACTTCTTAAGCTCAAAAATCCTTATCGGACATTATTATTATAAACATAAATAATAATAAATAAAAAAATAAAATAATAATAAATAAATAATTTTTGCAGATGGCGTCGTCAAAAGGAGCACTCTATCTGCTTCTAATAGCCCTCACTTTGAATCTTTCGCTCGGCAGTACGAAATATTACGTGAAATTGCGAAATGATCCGTCGGATGCGTATAAAATAAAAAATCCCTACGATCTTCGTGTTCTCCATTATCCACTTGGTGGTGGGAGAGTGTCACTCCAAGATGACATTGGAGCGAGAATTCAAGACGAGGATCAATCAGCGTCCATGGATTTCGGTCCGAAATTGGAGAGAAGAAATTCTTTCGAAGAATCCTCCACCTTCAATCCCGATGTACTCAATAAATTTTTGGAAGAGTACGCGAGTAAAATAAAAAGCACCACCGAGAGAAATTATAAATATCCATTTAGAGTGATGCCCGACGAGAAGCAGGCGAATTTTGGCACGAATATCGATGGACCACTCGAGAAGGAAGTCATCTCGTCGGAAATTGTCGTCAATTTGAACACATCGCAGGGGGTTAGAATTCAGTTCTTTTTACTTTATCGATGAAATGTTATAGCAAAAATATTTTTTGTTTTTTATTTTTTTGGTTCTTTTTAGTTTCTTTTTAGTTTCTTTTTAGTATTTTCAGTATTTTTCCATTTTTTGAATTTTTTTGTTTCTTTAGTTCCTTTTTAGTATATTTTAGTACTTTTTATTTGTCAGTTCTTTTTATAGTTTATTTTTAGTACTTTCAGTATCTTTTAGTTTTCTTAGTTCTTTCAGTTTTTTAGTTTTTTAATTTCTTTCAGTATTTTCTAGTCTTCTTAATTCTTTCAGTTTCTTAGCTCTTTTTAGTATTTTTTAGTATTTTTTTAGTATGTTTTTAGTATTTCTTAAGTTGTTTAGCTTTCTAATTTCTTTCAGTATTTTCTAGTTTTCTTAGTTCTTTCAGTTTTTTAATTCTTTTTAGTATTTTTTTAATATTTCTTAAATTGTTTAGTTTTTAATTTCTTTCAGTATTTTCTAGTTTTCTTAGTTCTTTTTAATTTATTATTTATTACTTTTTATATTCTTTTCAGTATTTTTTGTTTTCTAGTTCTTATATTTATACTTTCTTTTTAGTACTTTCAGTATTTTTAGTTTTCTTAAAAAAAAAAAAAAAGAAAAAAAAAATCCCCTGGAAATTCCATGGAACTTCTCCATGGAAATTCTGCAAGTTTTTTATTTTAAAAATATTTTAATATTTCCAGGGTTGTCATAAGTCAGGAAAATCAGGGAAAAGTCAGGGATTTTTATTGAAGTACTGGAAAAAATTAAATTTTTAAGAAGTTACAAATGATTGCAGAAATTCAATTATTTTCAAAAGTAATAAAATTATTCGCAGAAATTCAATTATGCTCAAAAATTTTTAAAAGTGACACGTCAAAATTTTAATTATCTTTCAAAATAATAAAATTCTTCTCCAAAATTCAATTATTTTCAAAACTTTTAATAAAATTCTTGGCAAAATTTCAATTATTTTCAAAAATTTTACTCAATTCAATCATTTTCAATATCTACTATTTTATAATACAATTTCTCAAAACATTTCAATTATTTAAAAAAAGTACTGATAAAATTTAAAGTAAAAATTACATTATTTTAAAAAAAAAATAAACTTTCTTTTACCAAGATTCAATTATTTTCATATATAATAAAACTCATCATAGAATTTCAATTATTTTTAATACAATTTTAATCGAACTTCTCGAAAAATGTAATTATTCTGGAAAATTTTATTGAAATTCGTCGAAAAAATTGAATTATTTAAAAATTTGTTCATAAAATTATGGATATAGAATTCAATTTTAAAAAACATTCATTTCTTCAATAAATTATTTATTTTTGTATTTAAATAATTAAATTCTCGTAGAATTTTCTAATAAAAATTTATTTAAAAATGAATTTCAGTTAAAATTTTACATAATAATTGAATATTAAAATCATTATAGCATGAATTTGCAAAAATAATTGATAATTGAATTCTTTCGAAGAAATTAATAAAATTTTTGAAAATAATTACGTTTATCGAAGAATTTATTTAAATTGAATTAAAAATAATTGAAATCATGTGAAGAATTTTATTAATTAGAAAAATAATTGAAATTTTGCAAAGAATTTTATTACAATTTTATTATTTTAAATAATTGATATCCTGTGAAGAATTTTATTAAATTTTTTTTTAAATAATCGAATTCTTTTAAGAACTTTTATAAAAATATTAGATTTTGAAAATATTTGAATTTCAGCGAAGAATTTCATTATTTGTGAAATGTATAATTGAATTCTTGCAAAAAATTTTTGAAAGTAATTACATTTTTCGAGGAATTTATTTTAAATTGTAATAAAAATAATTAAAATCCAGTGAAGAATTTTATTATTCATGAAAATAATTGAAATCTTTCAACGAATTTTATTAAATTTTTTTTAAATAATTAAAATCCTATGTAAAGAATTTATTATTTATGAAAATAATTGAATTATTCGAAACTTTGCTTAAAATTAAATTAAAAATATGTAATTGAAATCCTGTGAAGAATTTTTTTAATTATGAAAATAATTGAATTCTTGCAACGAATTTTATTAAATATTTTTAAATAATCAAAATTCTGTAAAGAATTTATTATTTATGAAAATAATTGAATTTCTGAAAAGTTATTATTTTTTATTGTTAATTTATGAAAATAATTAACAGATTGTTTAGAATTTTATTAAAATTGTTTTTCAATAACTGAATTCTGTTGGAAAATTTTATTAAAATAGTAAATGTTAAAAATCATTGAATTCAGGAAAATTTGTAAAAATAATTGAAATTTTACCAAGAATTGTATTAAAATTTTCGAAAATAATTGAATTTTAGCGACAATTTTTATTATTTGTGAAATTTAATTGAATTCTTGCAAAAAATTTTTGAAAATTTTTAAATTTTTTGAGGAATTTATTTTAAATTGTATTAAAAATAATTGAAATCATATGAAAAATTTTATTATTTATGATAATAATTGAATTCTTGAAACGCATTTTACTACATTTTTTTAAATAATTGAATTTATTTAATGAAATTTTATTAAAATATAGTATATTCTGAAAATATTTGAATTTCAGCGAAGAATTTCATTATTTGTAAAATGTAATTGAATTCTTGCAAAATTTTTTTGAAAATAATTAAATTTTTTGAAGAATTTATTTAAAATTGTATTAAAAATAATTGAAATTATATGAAAAATTTTAATATTTATGAAAATAATTGAATTCATGTGAAAAATGCTTTTACTTGTAAAAATAATTGAATTCTTGGGAAGGATTTTATTAAAATTTTTGTAAATAGTTTAATTTTTTTTTTTTGAAAAATTTGATGGAAATTTAAATTATTATAAAACATGAAAATATCAATAACTCCGAGTCTTCGACTCGGAGTGATCGATATCTATATGTTTTATACTAATATTCTTATAATTTGTTGAATTTCATAAAGATTTGAATTTGAAATTTTTTAGGAATCTTAATTCCTATTAAATAATAATAATGATTAAATATTTATTTAAAAAAGAATTTATTGGTGTTTTAGAATAATTTTACAATTAAAAAAATTCGTAATTAAATGATAATAGAACAGTTATTTTTTTATATTTTCTTTTTAGTTCTTTTTAATTCTTCTAAGTTTCTTTTAATATTTGTTCCTTTTTGTTTTCTTTTTATTTCCTTTTCAGTAAATTTTAGTATTTTTTGTTTTTCAGTTCTATTTATAGTTTTTTTTTAGTACTTTTAGTATTGTAAGTTTTCTTAGTTTTATTTATATTCTTTTTAGAATTTTTTATAGTATTTCTTAATTTCTTTAGTTTTTTCACTTCTTTCATTATTTTCCAGTATTTATTTAATTCTTTTTAATTTTTCTTAATTTCTTTAAGTATTTGTTTTTTAGTTTTTTTTTAGTTTTAGTTTCTTTTTACCTTTTTAAAAATATTTTTAACTATTTATTATAAGTTGTTTAATTTTCTCAGTTCTTTAATTTTTTTTTTACTTTCTTTCTAGTTCCTTTTTGGTTTCTTCTTAGTAATTTTTTTGTTCCCTTTTGTTATTCAATTCCTCTTTTGTTTTTCAGTTCCTTTTTCCTTTCTTTTTTTAGTACTTTCAGTATTTTTCAGTTTTCTTACTACTTTCAGTTTTTCAGTTCTTTTTAGTTCCTTTTTGCTTTCCGTTTAGTAGTTTTAAGTTTCATTTTATTTCCTTTTTAGTTTCATTTGATTTTCTTTTTAGTTTCATTTTATTTCCATTTTGGTTTTTGTTTTAGTATTTTTTTACTTTCTTTTAAGTATTCTTTATTTTTTTTTGTTTTCTAATTATTTCTTTGTTTTCTAATTTTTTCTTTTTTAAGTTTAAATATAGACCGGCAGGTCTAAATATAGACAAACATTTATACTAATATTTTTTTGAAGGATAATTCCAAAGTTGTTTATTTATTATAATGACTCGTTATTTTTTTTGCAGCAGCAGCAGCAGTTTAGCGATTTGAACGATACCTCGAAGAGAAACAGTTACTGGAGTGGTAGTAATTCTCACGACGACAGAAATGGATGGGTGACTCTGGATGCAGTTCCCTGGTCAAAGAGCAAAATTTCTAAATGGCAAGCTAATAATCCCACTTCACAACGGCCGTGGCCTGACTCTAAAACCTTGGGACAAGCCGAATAGCGGCAAACCGTGGCCATCTGATTACACGTCCAGGCCAACATACGAAAACAATAAGCCATGGTGCGTACAAAAATAAGAAAAAAATATTTACAACTTTAGTTCAAATATTTTCAAACTCAACCCACGAAAAATTCTACTCAATTTTCTTTTCAAAACTAAACGTACAAAAAATCCGCATTAAATTAATCAAAGAAAATATTCATGGATTTATTTCCATTTATGGAAATAAATCCATAAATATTTTCTTTGATTAATTTAATCAAGTATTAAAGGAATTTTTCGTAGAAATCATATTATATTTTGAAATATGAAAATTAGTGGAAATTAGTGGAAACTAATTTCCACAAAAATATAAAGTAAAACTAAAACAAAAATCCTTTTTCAGGTTGAAGCCAAACTGGCAGGAGCAATCAGGTGAAAAACCCTGGCTGTCAGATCGACCAAAACCGAGTCAATCGATGAGGCCCTACATCGACAGATACGAGGAGAATCCCGAACAGGCGCAAACTTGGCCACCAGAAAATAATAATAACAACAAACCCTCGTGGAATCGTTATCCGGACAAATATCGACCGACCGGCGACATTATCACCGACGAGAGACCCTCGAATTTCCCCAGCAATTGGGATCGACCGCAAATGTCAAAGCCAAGTTACACATTCCCCGACAGGTTCACAATTAAAAATGAAGAGGACAATTGGAAGACACAAAACTATAACGATCGCCACGATAAATATCGACCGAGTGATTCGAATGACAGGCCACATTTCTCACAGTATCAATATCTAAATGAACGTCCAGCGAATCATCCGGCGAGTGGCGATGGCGAATGGATTTTGCTGTCGACAAATCGTGGATACTCGAAATCGCGTCAACGATCAATTAAAATTGATTCAATTAAACCGGAGGGTCTGACAATTGTGAATGGGACGAAAATACAAAATTCGAAAGTCGATGAAAATGATCCGCCTGTTCCTGTGATGACTTCGAAACGACAGGTGAGATGAGTTTTTTTTGTTTATTTTCTTTCGTTGATGATTTTAATTCACGTGATTTATTTTAGACTTAAGAATTCAAATTAACAGTTAATTTCAGTTGAAACTTGTTGAAAATTTTATTTATTTATTTATTTTTATTTTATTCTATTTATACAATTTTTTATACAAAAATATTAAATTATACAATTAATTTAGCAATTGATTTTCTAGGCACTTTATTAATTTCTTTGCACTGACTCTGAGACTTTAAAGTCTCTAAGCGTTTTTTTTTACCTTTTTTGTAATTTATTACACACCCAAAAAAAAAAATAGGTTTTGTTGTTTTTAAAAACGACTTTTTTTCCCAAAAAAGAGATTTTTTTCTCTTTATTACAATGTCTATAAAAATTATTAAATTAAAAAAAAATGTTCGTAAACAACAAAAAACGGAAAAAATTCTCTTCTTTGGGTAGAAAATTAATTTTTAGAAACAAAATAAAATGGGTGAAAATTCTCTTTAAATTGTAAAAAAAAGAAATTTAAAAGAAAACGGAAAAATCACTTTTTTAGAAGAAAAGATAATTTTTGGAAACTACAAAATTTTTTCTGGAAAACCTTTAATTTTAAAAAATTCTTATTGAATCAAAAACGTAATTTTTGAATTAAAAGAATCAAGATTATTTTGTTTGTTTTCAAAAAATACTTTTCTCTCCAAAAAAAAGTTTTTTTTTACAAAAGAGAGAATTTTTTCCCTCTTTTTGTTGTTTCCAAAATTTGTATTCAAAATCGTCCAATTAAAAATCCTAATTAAATGAAAATAAATTCAATAAGGATTTTTTGAAATTAAAAACAAATTCTTTGGAAAATATTTTGTTTTCAAAAATTACCTTTCCTCCTAAATAAAACAATTTATCTTTATAAAAAAGATCATTTTTTCCCTTGTTTCGTTGTTTTTGAAAATTTCCTTTCTTGTGAAAAAAAATAATTTTTATAGACAAAAAAAAGTGGAAAAATAATCCCTTTTTAAGGAAAAAGGTAATTTTTCGAATCATCAAAAGTTTTTTTGGAAAATTTTACCTAATTTAAAAAATCCTATGTTTCTAAGGTTTTAAAAGTTCAAATCAATAAAGATATTTTTTCACTTGTTTTAATTTACATTTTTTTATATAAACAATTATTTTTTATATTAAAAAATTGACTCTTAACTAAGTAAATTAATTTTAATTTTGAAAGTAAGATTTTGTTTGAAAGTAAGATTTTGAGAAATCTAAAAGATTTTTAAAAGTAAGATTAATTTTTAAGATTAAAATTAAAATAAAATATGATTGGATATTTCACATAATTTTTATTGCATTGAATCAAATAATATAACAATTTAGGTGTAACTCATTAAATTAAATTATTTTTTTAGTATTTTATAGTAAATAAGGTTGAAATTTCACACTTTTTAAATAATCTTTGAAGCTGAGAATTAATAAACAAATTTTTTTATTGCACTTAAAAATTATTAGCTAGAAAATAAGAAATAAAATGAAGAACAATAAATAAGTAAATGAATAATTAAATAAACAATAAGAATAAATGTATAATAAATAACAATAAACACACAATATATAACAATAAATAAATTTATTTATTGTTTAAAATTATTCGAAAAGAAAATAAGAAATAAAATGAAGAACAATAAATAAGAATTAACAAAAAAATGTAATGAATAGCAAAGAATACTTATAAATACTCGTGTTCTTCAATTTTTTTCAATTTAAAAAAAAAATTTTGTTTAATTTTTGTTTTAATTTAAACAATTTTTTTTTTTACTCAAATGCTGAAAAATAATTTAAATAATGCTTGAAATTTCAACATTATTGCCAACATGTTTGAAAAGTGACACATTGCAAGTGACTTGTTCCGTGAATCAATGTCTGATAAAAAACTGCTTTTTCTACTGTGCAACTCGCGTCTTGGAAGACCAATCAGTAGAAATGGAAAGTAAGCGTCAGACATCGCACATTTTATTCTTTGAAAAGATTTTTTTTATATTTTCATCCAATTTTGGTTTTGAATACATAAATTAATTTCCATTTTCAGTATTATTATTATTATCATTATATAAATAATGTAAAATAAATATAAAGTAATATGTCTGACTATAGCATTTCTTTACTACTTTAAATTCATTATACAGCTAAAATGAACTATTTATCGATTTAATTAGACGAAAAAAATGAATAAAGTAACTTTTACTACCCCAACAGCACAAAATACTCCGCTCACATTCCAGAAATATTCCCATCGAACATTGGGAATATTCCTCTAGAATATTCCATTCAAATTTTAGGAATATTAAAATGTCCTACCCTTGGAATGTTCCTTTCAAATAACATTCCATAAAAAATAGGATTATTCCATAAGAATATTGTAGGAATATTCCATTGCGATATTACAGGAATATTCCATTGGAATTTTGTAAAAAATATTTTTTTATTACCCCTTTTATCAATATATTAATCAATTTTCACCTATATTTCAATAAATGTGTCAATTTATTCTAAAATGAAAATGCTCCTGTAATATTACAATGGAATATTTTTACTATATTCCAATTACAATATTCCTGTAATATTCCAATAATATATTTTTACTATATTCCAATGGAATATTCCTACATTATTTTAAAGAAATATTCCTATAAACGAACATTTTCATATTCCTAAAATGTCACTGCAATAATTATTTGGAATATTCCCAACATTCCAAGGAAATATTTCCCTCTAATAGTACGGAATATTACATTCACATTCCTGAAATATTCCATTGAAATATTGGGGATATTCCATCCACATTTTAGGAATATTAAAATACCCTACCTTCGAATATTTCTTTGTGGAATATTCCAGCAAAATATTCCATCGGAATATTACTTATTATATTTATACATATTTTTACTTTTAACAAAAATCCAATTGAATATTTCTACAATATTTTCATGGAATATTCCTACATTATTCCGAAGATATTTTTGCGGAGATTGAACATTTTAATATTCCCAGAATGTGGATAGAATATTCCTAATGTTTCAATGGAAAATTCCATAGGAGAACTTCTAATGTTACAATGGAATGTTTAATAAATTGTCATTTTTTTAAAAAATTAATTCAATTTTTTTTAATAAAATTTTTTAAATTTTAGTATTTTTAAAAGTAATATCTAATTTTTGAATATTCAAAATGTTTCCATAGAATATTTCAAGAATGTGAATGGTGTATTCCATGCTATTGAGATAATTAATTTTTACTCCAATTAAATCAATTAATTTTAAACTGGAAAAATTGAAAATTTAAATTCAGATATTACAGTGGAAAAGTGGAATATTCCCATAATCCAATAAAACATTCCTACTATATTCCACTTTCAATTTTTCAATTGAATATTCCTGCAATTTTGACAGAGGAATATTCCAAAATTTGGCCAAAAAATTCCAAAAATTAAAAAAAAAAAATTTTTAATAAAAAAAATAATAAAATTAAATAAATATTCCTACTATATTCCAGTTACAATTTTTCAATTAAATATTCCTGCAATTTTGACAGAGGAATATTCTAAAGGTTGGCCATTTTAATATTACAAAAAATTTTTTTAAATAAAAAAAAATAATAAAATCAAATAAATATTCCTACTATATTCCAGTTACAATTTATCAATTGAATATTCCCGAAATTTTGCCAGAGGAATATTCCAAAGGTTTGACATTTTAATATTTGAAAAAAATAAAAAAAACAAAAAAAATAATAAAAAATAAAAAAATAAAAGAAAATAAAGGAAATAAAAATAAATAATCAAAGTAGTAAAAACACATTATAGTCAGACATGTAAAATTGAAAACGCAAGAAATAACAATTTTCTCAAACACAAAATGAAAATATTATTATCCAAAAAAACATTGAATCACGGAAAGTCAATTTGATATAATTTTTAACATTTTCAAGCCAACGCAAGAACCTGACTAACAATTTCCTCTCCGATTGAAAATACATTAATAAATATGTAAAAAAGAGTAATTTTCTCTATAAGAAAAAAATAAAAATAAAAAAAACTAAAATACGCACCTAAAACTGAAATAAAAATTTCATCTCTCCAGGATGAATCCTCTATCTAAGTTCTTGCGTTGAAGTGCAGAATCGTTGCCTGCCGCTGAATAAGTAAAAAAAAAAAAAAGAAGGACTGATGCTTGGAGACGTTAAACTTTGTTTGTGTCCAGATTACCGTTGGAAAAAAATAGAAATTTTTAAAGCTTCAACGTTCGCAGGTAAGATTAACGGTACTCCCATCGGTGAATGGTACGAATACAACCACATCGCACGGTGGACTCCTTGAAGTTGAACGTACCTTTAAAACCGTTGATCAAAGTCAAAAGGAATATGAAAATAATCGCAAGAGCAAACTGCAGCAATCATTATTCGCAAAAAGACCAATTAGAAATACAATTAATGCTGGAAATCCTTCCAATTCGGCCATATTAGCAGCCGTGGGCGCCGGTATGCTGCCAGCAACCATGGCCATGATGATTCCAATGATGTTAGGGAGGAGGAAAAAACGCGATTTACAAAATAATAGCCATTTGGAGCAGCACACAATGACGAAGGCTTTTTATCTCGATCGACATCTTATGGACAAGCACTACGACCAAAGAATTAAGCTACTGAGGTTTTAGATATTTTTTTTAGATACTATTTTATTTTTTATTTATTGGCTTTTGGGGAGATTTCATTTATTATTGAAAAAACAATTTGTGATTTACATGAGATTCACAAGTTTTTAATGTTCAAAACTTCAAATGAAGGAAAACTTTTTCTATTAACTACTTTTTTTTGTCTCATTAAAAAAAAAAATTGAAAACTAAAATTTAAGATTTAGAAACTATTAATTTTTTTATTTTACAAAAAAAAAATATTCTAATAAAATTTTAGTTTGAATAAAAATAAATCCGTTCATTTGAACGTTCAGAACTTTAGGAAAGGTGATTTCCTAAGAAAAAGTGAATTTCATCCTTTTTTTTAAAGGAGATCTAATATAATTTTTTTTATACTCAATTGCTGAAACAAATTTATTTATTTCAATATAATTAGTTACTTGAATATTGTGAAAGAAATAATTATTTATATGTGAATTATTTAAGAATAATAAATATTTATTAAAAAATTAATAAATAGTAATGGAAATTTATTAAATAAATTAAAAAGATAAAGAAAAGACCAATAAACATTTATTTGTAACAAATTTTTTCGCTAATTAATAAATGTTTATTATGAATGTTCATTCGCAATTTTTCATTTAGAAATTAATAAATAAAAACAATAAATTATTTATTTACAAAACCCGCAGAAAAAAAATATTTGACTCAAAGCAGATTAAACTTTTTATTTATTGCAAATAAATTTTATTCTATTCAAATAAAATATTTTTTTTTATAAAATATTTCTTTGAATGTAAATACTAATAATAAATACTAATTTATAAATTAATAAATAATAATAAAAAAATTATTTTAAATTGTATTTATTAAAGAATATTTATTTGCAACAATATTTATTCATTCAAATCAAAATTTCGTTTATTTATAAATTGATAAAAATAGTAAATTCTGGCAATAAATAATTAAAATATAAATATTTGTTTATAAACTAATGAATATTAATAATAGATATTCATTAATTTATAACAGAATTTATAGTAAATATCTACGAAACAAATAAAATTATTTGTTATTTATTAATTGATAAATGCTAATAATAAATGTTTATCAAACAATATTTATAATAAATTTTTATTTTATAAATTAATGAATATTCATAATAAATATTAAATGTCAAGAAATTTATCAATCCTCCAAGTCAAATATTAAAAAATAAAAACTCAATTGAATTTATTCAATTTATTCATAATAAATGTTTATTTGTATTTAAAAGAGTTTTGTTATTTATTAATTGATAAACATTAGTAATAATTAATAAATACTTATTTATAGTAAAGAATTATTTTATAACACAATTAAAAAAAAATATTTAAATATAAATTAAATTAATATAAAATATTTAGAAATATTTCAGAAACAAAATTACTACCAATAATTATTATTGTCCTATTTTTCATTTATTGTTAATTTTCAAATTGTAATTAAAATTCAGAGAGTTCGTTTTAAATGCAATAATAAAAATTTGTAAATTATATAAAAAAAATTTTTAGCGACTCATTGTAAATAGTTATAAGTAACCAATTATTTTGAACAAATTCAATTTGTTTTCAGTGGAAAAAAAATTAAATTTTATTAAATATTTTCTACAATTATTGTCGACAAATTTATTTAATAGTAAAAATGTGAATTTATCGCTCAGCGATAATTATAATAATAAAGATGGTAACATCGATTAATTTATTGAATTTTAGAATTAAATATAATTTTTTTAAACGAAACTTTTAAATAAAAAAAAAATTTCATATTCATATTTCACAACCATTTCATTGTAAATTAATATTTGCGATGAAATATAATCAAAATAGAAAATTGTAAAGAAATAATTTTTTATCTAAAAGTACGATAGCTTTTTTTGGTGAAATGTCTGAAAAAATAAGTATTAAACTTTCAATCTTTCTCAATAGTTTTTATAATTAAAAATTTTGAAAAACAAACTTTTCAGAAATTATGCAGTTGGAAAAAAATTTCATAAAATTGGTAAATCGTTTTGTAGTCAATTTTTTTTTTATTTTTTAAAAAGCAAAATATGATTTAAAAGTAAAAATTCTTTATTGAATAAAATAAAGATTGCAAAATAAATAAAATCAGAAACCTTTTAATTATTATATTGTTTATTGATTTTATTATACAATTTGTAATTCGCTTTGCAGCTAAATTTAATTATTAAAACTTAAAAAAATTGTTAAATTAATAAATATAATATTTATTGATTTTAATTTAATGTATTTTCTGAATAGTTTCCTATACCAATGAAACTTTTTTCTGACTGAATTGTGAATTTTTTTCTCTTATTATATAATACTTATTTAATTATTTACTTCCATAGGTTAATGAACATAATTAAAAATTTTTTTTTCTTTTATCAGTAAAAAATAAATTATCTGAACAACATAAGAGATTAGATTGTTAAGCGTACTTAGTAATTTATTAATATATATATATATATATATATATATATATATATATATATATATATATATATATATATATATATATATATATATATATATATGAACTAGTTAATAAGTTATCTTAATGGGTGATATTTTTTTATGAATGCTTAATTAACTCATGTAATGAATATTCACTTGGTAATATTTGCTTCTATTCTCGATTATTAACTAATTAATATAATTAGTTTATTTAATTAATTAACTCACTCAGTTAATTAATAAACAGAATTTTTTCTAATTTTACATAAAGTTAATATTTTATGTTGAATAGAAAATCGATAAAAATTTATACTTTTAATAAAAAAATAAATACAAAATAAATACAAAATAAATACAAAATAAATAAAAATTCTATAGAATGCTATTTTTAAAAAAATTTTGAAAAAAATTACCAAGAAATTGTAAGAAACAATTACATAGAAAATAGTACATTTTCACTTAATTCCTAACAAACTTATTGTTTATTTATTTTTTACTGACAGGCTGATTTGTTATTAATATTACTTAAAATAAATATTATTGTGTATTTTTTATCATATTTTATATTATATAAATAAAATTTTAAAAAAATAATTTGTATGATACAAATAATTGCGACAACGAAAAGAATACAATATTTACTTCTCAATGATAAAAAAATGTTATTTTATTGTTAACGTTTATTTACACATTATATAGTTCGTTATAACTTATTTATAAATATATACTATAATTATTTATTTATAAACTACATACATGTTTTGTATACTTTACAATAAATCATTCATTCCTTCGATCTCTTCGATTGATAAGAAATTTTTCCATTTCTTCATTATATTTTATTCAATCACTAATTTTTCTACTAATATTATTATTTAGAAAAAAGCCTTAAAAATTGTTTAAATTTTAGAGAGCTGACAAAGTTTTATAATCTAATAGCAATACTGATATTATTTTTTTTTTCTATTTTTTTCCTGGCGTTAATTTATTTGATTGTATAAAACTTTTTATTTTTCATTTAAAAAATTAAGAAACAAAAAATATAGAACTAGATGAAAATATAGAAAAAAAATCACAGAAAATTATAATAAGTGGAAGATTAAAATTAAAATTTTTTAAAAATACAATGTTTCTAATTTCTATAAAAAAAAGAATTTTCTAAATACATTTTCTTTTTTTTACTTTTTTTCTGTTCTTTAGAAATAATTGTTTTAAATAACAGAAATCATTTCTTTCAGTCCTTAATTCAGTGATTAAATTATTCGAATTTTTTAATTACACTTTATTCTACTGTATAAACTAATTTTTAAAATTGAAAATTAGTTTTTTAATTGAAATCAAGTTTTTTTTTAAATTGAAATTCAGCGTTTCTAATTAACTTTCATTCAGTTTGGTATATAATTAAATTTCGTTCAAAGCGCTTTTCGATAAAATATAAAAATTTGAATTGCAATATTTTTTTAAAACAAAAATCGAGTCAATTCGGAATTAGATGGTAGTTAATTATTACAAATTAACTATTATTTAAATTTCAGTTAAACACTTTCGCAAAATTACAAAAATTGGTAAATTATTTTAACTGTAATTTACTCTCACAACATCTATAATATTGCAGCAATATTGATGAAATTCGAAATATTGAAAACTAGTGAAAAATTTATTTTTATAGAAAATTGATGTTATTTTATAAATTTAGAATAGAGAGACAATTTTGTAATGTTGCAAATATTGCTGCAAATTTAGATACTCATTGATTATCTATAACCGTAAAAAATGTACATTTCATAAATCCAACCAGCACGTAATATTACTTGTAATGTCAATAATATTGCTTGTAATATTACTTGTAATGTCAACAATATTGTAAAATTATTCGAAATCATCAATAGTTTTATTTAAAATAAATATTTAATCATTATTATTTTTCCAGGTTTTAAGATTTTCAAAAATTTCAAATTCATTTAAACATCAATTTTTCTTTAAAAATTCTACGAGAATTCAATTATTTAAATACAAGAATAAATAATTTATTGAATTATTGAATGTTTCTCAAAAAAATAAATTCTCATAAAGCATTTTATCAACGAATTTTTAAAAAATTATATTCTTTTGACAAATTTTAATAAAATTTTTAAAAATAATTACATTTTTCGAGAAATTCGATTAAAATTGTATTAAAAATAATTGAAATTCAGCATTGAGTCTTATTATTTATGAAAAGAATTGAATTTCCAAAAAGAATTTTATTATTTATAAAAGTAAGTGAATCGCTGTAAAAAATATTATTTATAAAAATAACTAAATTATTGTGAAGAAATTTATAAAAAAATTCATAAATAATAATTTAATTCTGTGAAATTTTTATTATTTATGAAAATAATTAAATGTTTGCGTAGAATGTTATTAAAATTTCTAAAAATAATTGAATTGTTTCGAAAAATTTTATTAAAATTAAATTAAAAATAATTGAATTCCTGAGAAGAAGTATATTATCTATGAAATTAATTGATTTCTTATAAAAAATTTTATCAAAATTTTGGAAAATAATTGAATTCTTTTGAGAAATTTTATTAAAATTGTATTTAAAACAAATGGATTTTTCAGAAGAATTTTATTATATTTATGAAAATAAATGAATTCTCATAAAGAATTTTATCAAAATTTTAGAAAATAATTGAATTCTCTCGAAGAATTTTTTTAAAATCTTTAAAAATAATTGAATGTCTGTGAAGATTTTTATTAAAATTTCTAAAAATAATTGAATTCTTTCGAAAAATTTTATTAAAATTGAATAAAAAATAATTTATTTCCTGAGAAGAATTTTATTAAACATAAAAATATTTAAATTTTATTAAAATTTTTAAAAATAATTTAATTTCTGCGAAGAATTTCATTATTTGAGAAAATAATTGAATTCTTATGAAGAATTTTATTAAAAGTTTGGAAAATAAATGCATTTTTTTGAGAAATCTTATTAAAATTGTATTCAAAATAATTGAATTGCTGCAAAGAATTTTATAATTTATGAAAGTAATTGAATCCCTGTAAAAAATATTATTATTTACAAAAATAACTAAATTATTGCGAAGAAATTTATAAAGAAATTCAAAAATAATTTAATTTTGTGAAATTTTTATTATTTATGAAAATAATTAAATGTTTGCGTAGAATGTTATTAAATTTTTTTTTAAATAATTGAATTCTTTTGTGAAGTTTTTGAAAATAACTGAAATTTTGCCAAGAATTTTATTAAATTTTTTGAAAATAATTGAAATTTTGACAAGAATTTGAAAAATTTTTTTAAAATAATAATTGAATTTCTGTGATAAATTTTATTGCTTTTTATAATAATTGAATTTCTGCAATAATTTCTAACTTCTCAAAAATTTAATTCTTTTTTAGTTTTTTCTAACTGTTTTTAATAATTAATTAAATATGTATAAAAAAAAGGAATTAATTTCAGAAAAATTTGAATTATTAAAATTTTTTAATAATCTAAGTTTTTAAAACCTTCTAATTAAACTAATTCGAAATTGAAATTTTCTAAAATTTGAAATTGAAACCTTTCAAAGTTCATATATTTATGAAAATTGTAAGCAATTCTTCTAAAATTCAATTAATTTTGAAATATTTCAGTAAAATTAATAATTATTCCTTAAATAATTAATAATTAATATTTTTATGAGAGTTCTTCAAGAATTAAGTTACTTAATGTTTCTAAAAGAATCATTCCATTGAATATTCCTAAAATGTTAATAGAATATTTATTTTGTTATATTCCCAATATTCCAATAGAATATTTCAGGGACGTGCAATTTCTTCCTAATAGTTTCAAATAAATTTTTTTTCTGTTACTTTGATATTGTAATGTTACTAACATTACTTGTAATGTTACAAACATTACTTGTGATATTACTTGCATTAATACAGAAATATTAATTGCTAGTTGAAAATGAACAGAAAACCTGATTAATCAGACATAATTCCCTTTGACTTTAAACAAAAAAAATATCATCATTCCTCTCCATTAAATCTTTTTTGCACATGCCCCAAATATCTCGCAAAACCCTCACTGGCATGTTTCAAGAGCGTCAAACCCAATTTAATTTTAATCTCCGCAATTTTCTTCACAATCGAAAAAATACTAAATCCCTCATTCTCGGGTACTTTCGGCTTCTCAGTCGTCACCTCATCATTGAACCAATCCTCAGTCGTTGTCTCCTCGTTCTTAAAATGAGTAGTACTCTTCATTTTTGTCGTCGTATCAATCGCTTCAATTTTCACCGTCGTCAAGTGTTTCACAGCTGGGAAACTTGTCGACAACATTGCTCTCTTTGTTGTACTCTCCGAATGTTGAATTTCATTCTCCGAAAGATCCTCCTCGAGTTTCTTTTTCAGAATCTCGTCTTTTGATTTATCATTGTCGACAACAACCTTCGTCGTCTTCTTTTCATCTTCATTCGGTAGGGCCGAGTCGATAATGTCGAAAATTTCGTTACTCAAAGGCACCTCCTCCTCTTGGTGCTCCTTCTCAATTTCTGTCTTTGTCGGTATCAGTTGAATAACCGAGTCTCTTTTAATTTTTCCCGAGGGGTTCGATCTTCTCAGTCGTAGTAATCTAGGTCCGTGCTCAACCGCAACGGCAGTTGGTGTAATTTCAATTTCTTCATACACCACATCTTTGCTGCGAATCGGTTCATTTTGCAGATTTGCTGTATAGGCCTGGGGGATATTCACCGAATTTTTCGGGAAATTAAAAGTCTGGGCCATCTGTTGTTCGAATTTTGTCTGCTCCGTGTTTATTTGCTTCGAAGTGTCATAGTCCGCTCGTTTGCTCGCTGTCGGTACTGCCTTCTCCTCGGGACTGTACTCTTTGGGTATGTTACCGACGACGAACTGCCGATTGCCGTTCACTTCCTTACCGACGGTGAAATCCGATTTCTGCCGCTCGTAGTAATTGGGAGTTGTCGGTAACTCGGGATACTTGAATTCCGTGTTTCTGTAGTTGACACTTTCGGCCGGTCGGTAAATGGGTCCGGACGATGGTTTCTGCTCGAGGGGTTTCCTCGTACTTGTCGAATAGGGCCCCTCGTAGTGATGGTACTTGTAGTAGTTGTGCTCGTAGTCCTTGTTCCCGCCGTACTTGGCGTCGTGCTTGGTCATTCCCTGGAGAACTTTAGAGAAGACCTCCTCCTCGTTCTGACCGTAATTACCCCCATACTCGTCGAGATTGTACTTGTAGTTGGGCTCCAAATCGTAATTCCGCCGGGCGATTGAGCCGCCGAATGGATAGAGAAAGTAGGACGCGAGGCCTAGACCCAGACCAACGAGGGACATGACACCGAAACTGGGCATTACTTCCCTACTCAAGAAATTGTAAATTTGTGTACTGATGGGTTTTTGCACTTGTTTCTTCTTTGTTTTGGTACTGTTCACAACCTTAGTTTCGGGTTCGATCTTTGATTCTTGAATCGCGTTCTCGGCGCTCGATGGTTCGGCGATGTTTAGAGCTTCGGCGATTGTCGACAGGGCAGACAGTGCCGAATCAGTAGGTTCGGTTGTACTTGTCGGTTTACGTCGTCTAGTCTTGTTCTTCTTCCTCTTTGACGACTGTCTTCGTTTCGATGTTGGCTTCACTGTTGTCGTAGTCGATTTAATGGGTTCTGACGTCTCGACGTTTATTTTTGTCAGCTCGGGATTGAAATCGAATTTTAGATCGATTTTCGAAAGAATATCCTGATTTGTAGTATCCTTCGAATGTACAACTTTCTTTTGATCCGTTTTCGAAGGTTTCTTGGTTTCAAACACTTTTTCGATTTTCAAAACTGGGGCATTTACCTTTATCGGTTCGATCTCGATTTTCGTCATGTCGTCGACTGGTTTCTTTAGCTTCACCTGCAGGACGTTGTTGACTTTGTTGCTGCTTGGTTTTGTTCTGTTGTCTATCATGTCTTCCCTGATTGGACTTGGCTTTGTGAATAATTTTGTGGTTGGTTTTGGAGTTGATTCGGGGGATGGAGTTTTTTTTCGTTTCGGTGTAAACGGAGGCTTTTATTTTGGTGATGAACATGGGTACTTCGGTAGTGTCCACTTGGGTTGAGATCATTTGTACTGGTTTGAAGGTTACCTTTTCGATTTTTGGAGTTGGAGAGTTGTGGATTTCGGGTTTGGATGTTGTGGTTGTTGTTTTTCTCTGGGGAGTAGGTTTGGGTTTATTTTGGGGTTTTGGTGCCTTGGTGGTTGCATTTTTAATTGGGTTTATTTTGGGTTTGGTGGTTGTACGAAGTGTTGGTGGGACTTTTTTTGTTGTAACTTGTTTAGGCGTGGTTGTTGTTGCTTCAAAATTGTCGGCGAAAAGTAAATTTGTTTCTTTGGCTTCATCAATTGATGTTGACGCTGTTGTTGTAGTTTTGGGTGTTGTGCTTTTCGGTGTTGTAATTTTGGGTGTTGTACTTTTCGGAGTTGTACTTTTTGGTGTTGTACTTTTCGGTGTTGTACTTTTCGGAGTTGTTGGTTTCTCGATTTTTTTAAATTGAGTTTTTTCGGGATTTGGAGTTGATTTCTCAGGCTGTTGGGTAACCTTCTCCGTTTTTGTGATTAATTTCTCTAGTTTGGGAGTCGATGGAGTTGTTGACTTTCTAATGAGATTGGGCGTTGATTTTTTAGGAACCTGAGTATTTATTTTCTCGAAGGAAATGGGCGGTTGGACGGTAACCTTCTCAACGGAAGCGGATGCAATTTTTTGATCGGGGGATTCTACTTTTTGGATTGTTGACGTTGTCTTAACGATTAATTGTCCTTCGTTTGCGGGAGGATATTTGGTTTCTTCTTCGTCCTCGAGAGGAAGGTCTGTGGTTGCTGAGGGTGGATTCAAAAGAATCCAAGTGGAGATTCCACCAGTTGTTGTTGGTTGTACTTTATGGTTCGGATGTCTCATGGTATTTAATTCTTTTTCTAATTCCTCTTCTGTTAGTGCCATTGCTTCACCAGGATGACTGCTTTCGAGGAATCCAAATTTTGAATTGATGGGTCTTTCCTGAGAAATGTGTCTTGTGGCATTTTTTTCAAAATTTAGAGAATCGATTGTCTTTAGCATGGAAGAATGTTCAGTTTCTTTCTCCGATGATTCGACAAAAATTAATTTAGTTAAAACATCATTTGACGGTTGTTGTTGCTGTTGTGCTTTGTCTTTTGTCAAAACTTCCTTAGGATTTGTGACATTTAATAATTGCGTGGCCACCGTCCTCAGGGATTGGTCCATATGCTGGAGATCTTTCAGCTGCCGCTGAGAGTCAGATGTCGATGGCCTAAAAATAAAAATATTTCTTAAAAAACAGTTCGTACTAAAAAAAATATTTTACTTCAAATTATTTGCACAACAAATTCCCAAAAAAATATTAAAAAATAAATTTTTAATTAATTTCTTCCATTTCGTTAAATGTAAATTGTAAAATCATAATTATCATCTTCGTCACAATAAAAATACAAAAAAAAATTAAGTAAAAGAGTCGCTATTTTTCTTTTGATAATCTTGAAATAATAAATCTCAATGAAAATGGTACAGATATTTTTTAATATAAATTATTTATTAGTATAGATTTTATACAGATACAGCTTTCTATGAAAAAGCAAAAATATTTATTCTTATCCTAAAATAGAATAAAACGAAAGTATAATTTTTAATACAATATTTTTATGCGTCAAAAAGAATGCAATAATGAATTTTTGAATGTATCGTATAATGGAAAATTGTAATCATTGACGAATTATTGCCCAGCTCAATGATAAACTAAGATAGTCTATTATAGTAATTTGCTACACGTTTTCTGCAAATGAGGCCTTAAATTTTATGTGCGTACGTGAGCGAATCTCGTAAAAAGGGAACAAGGAAAGGAGATGATTGGGAAATTTTGCATACAGTATACATCTGCGGGTAATTCAAAATTTCATTAAATATTTCAAACGAAGACATATTTTCTTTTAATAAAGATCTTAATAACAATCATCAATATAATTTTGTAATACAAAATTTCATATATAATCAACATATAATAATAAATAATACAAAAAATTTCGTATACAATTTTAATTTCATATAATAAAACAGTTTCACATAAAATGCATACTTTCAATTATATATTAATTTGCAAAAAATACATCTTTCTTTTATTATAAAATATACACAAACTTAACAGTTAAAAGCTGAAAATAAATAGTGTTTGGGTTAAAAATTAAATTATTCCACTTTCTGGTGCTTAATTCTTTTTAAATAAAATTAAGTAGTGTTTTTTCTTTCACGTATAATTGTCCTTAGGGACAAGTAGCAATTATTTAAAACTTTTTGTCTAGTAGTAAATAAGTTGTTTTGTAGAAAAAATATATTTCGTACATAATAATCTTGTTTTAATAAATATTAAATACATTAATGAATGCATGAAATTTATGGTAAATTAGTTTTCAATGAGTTATAATATTTGTTTAATAATTTTCTAAAAAGTTATACTCTACCGTCTAAGGTAACTTTATTAATATAATTATTACATTATTAATAAATAAATTAATGAATTAATAAATTAATCAGTTAAATAATAAATTAATTAATTAAATAATCCAAATTTACTAGAAAATAAATGTTCTGAAGTATTAATAAAACTAGTCTTTAGTTTGAAACTCGTAATATTGAAAAAGGCAATATCATACAATTTTATAGAAATATTAATTTAAATATAATATCGTGTCAAAAACTAACATTTTTGATTTCTCTAAAGTTTCGAATGTTCAAATGAACGACGATATTATTTATAACAAAAATTTGTTACTTCTTGTAATTAATATTTTATCTATATTTGATTCAATACTTTTTATTTATTTGAATATTCAGTTGAACGTTCAAAATTTTAGTGAAATCATTTTTAAAATTCTCAAAGTTTAATATAAATAAACAAATAACAGATAAAATATATCAAATATACAACATACAAATAAATATACGTGAGTAACAAATAATAAAATGGTTTGTTTAAATTAATTAACTAAACTACATAATATTGTATTTTGGCAAGTTAATTGTTCTTTTAGCATAAAAAGATAAAAGCTGTAAATATATAATTACTTTAATTTCATGCTTTATAATTAATACTTTAAATAAACAAATAAACAAATAAATAAAATAAAAAAATATACAAAATAAATAAAATATATAAAATAAATAACTAAAATAAATCAATAAATATATAAATCAAAGAAACATTTCGACATTTCGAACAATTCGAATAATTTGAACAAAGAAATTTAACACTTTAAGAAATAGTTATAAATTTAAAAAAAAATTGAAATTAAATGAAGATTGCAACTGAATTTAAAAGAAAATAGAGACATTATGAAAGTAATTAAAGATAAGATATTAAACACACTAAATAACAATCGGCAAAAATTAGATTTAAAAAAAAAGCTTACGAATTCCGAGCAAACAAAGAAAAACTTTATATTACTTTTTTATTTAGAAAAAAATTAAAAATTCAAATAATTTCAAAGAAAGATACATTTATTGATAGATGTGGAGAAGAAAAATTTATCTAACTCAAAAAAAAATAAATAAAATAAGAAAAAACAACAAAAAGATTTAAAACAAATTTTGTAAGATTTTTAAAAAGAAATCCAATTTTTAATTTCAAAGAAGATCTTCAAAATTAAGTAAATTAGAGAGTTTTAACGAATTTATGAAAAGAAAGAATGATTATATAAAAGTGAGACAAATGAAATAAAACGAAAAAATCAAAACAAAGAAATAGAAATGAATTGATTGAAAAAAAATTTATTTAATTTAAATTACCGATTACTTGTCTATCATCAAATAAATATTCACTTCAATCAAATAATTTTTTCTTAAATCAAATACTTTAATTGACTTGAATAAAAATTATTTGAAACAAATAAAATGTCCTTTAAGTTCTGAACATTCGAATGAACAAAATTTATTTATTTCTTCTTTAAATTAAAATTTTTTGATTGATTTGAATTCTTTTATCTTCTTCTGACATTTCCAAAAATTTGTTGGATTTTTTTTTATGAAAACTGAAACTTTAACAAATTATTAAGATATAATAATTTATCTATAATAATTTTGTTATGGAAATAGCTGCCATGGTAACCATTACCGTAGTAACGGTTGCTATAGTAACCATTACCATAGTAGCGGTTGTTATGGTAACCATTAACATACTTAAGGCCTAAGCACAATAGGTTCGCGAAAGTCGTCCGCGAACGCAAAGCATGAGTTAGAAAAGGACAAAGATATATTTGTATCCTTGTCTATCTCATACGTCTTGTTCGCGAACGACTTTCGCGAACCTATTGTGCGTTGGACTTTACGGTTGCTATGGAATCTATTACTATAGCAACGATTACTATAGTTACGGTTGCTATGGTAACCATCACCACGTAATCTAACGGCCCCTATGGGGATCGTTAGAAACTGCGTATGAATATCAGAACCTTGTTATAAGGGTTTCGACCCTTAGCGACGAAATCCTAAAAAATGATGAATAAAATACTTGATGAATAGACAAGTAATCGTTTATTTGATTAAAATAAATTTCCTTTTGGTGTAGAAATTTAAATCCAAAGAAAGATTTTTTTAAGCATCCAATAAGAATAAATCCCTAATAGTAGACGTTTTAGAAGAGCCACAATTACCAGAAGATTCCTATTCATTAAATTAATTTTTTTTAAGACTTATGTTTCAAAAGCATCCTCACTCGACATCAACAATTCCCACCTTTTCATCTCTTCCTCCTCTTCCTACGCTTACTTTTCCATTCGTTCCAATTTCTATACTTGCGAATCGCTTGCTTAACAATTTCCTCGAGACCGGGTGTAAATCTGATATCAGTACGATGATCATACGATCTGCCAAGGTCCAGAGCACCCGGAAATGCCCAGGGGAATAAAAAGGCCGCCACACCTAGAACCCCCGCAGCAAAAGCAGCGAAAGGCGCAATACTCACATTCATCAGACCATAATTCAACGGATTCAAATAACTAAACGACGAAAAGAACGAACCCATCGAATCCATAACACCATAGGGCGACAAATCAAAATCATCATAATCAAAATAATCATCATCGTCCTCGTCCGAATCAACAGCGGCTGTAGCAGCATCAACAGCCGCTCCTCCTCCACCTCCTGGCGATGCACCAGCTCCACCCGAACCACCCAAACCATTCGGATTCGTCAACTGATTCGCAGTCTGCGTCGCCGCCATATTCGTCAGTCCCACCAAATTCGGAACACCGGGTCTCGAACCACTGTAGGTCACTGCCGACGAACCGTCATTAGCCTGACCTGGTCCCGTTCCAATGCCCGACGACGATTGACCCTCTACGCTAACGCCCGTCGAATTAGAGAAGAAACTCGTCGAATTTTCGTTAGAATTTTCGGTAATTGTCGTCGTGGCCACTGACGTTGCCGCATTGTTCGCATCCTCCGACACCGCATCGTTAATTTCCTGAAAGTCCTGAACTGGACCCTGATCTTTGGGAGGCGCGTCAGGACGGTCGTAATCCGAACCTAAATCCGCATCCGAAGCAAAATCCTCATCCAAAGCAAACTCGTCATCCGTATCAGAAGCCAAATCATCATCCGCATCAGAAGCAAACTCCGAATTCATGTCCGACTCAAACTCGGAAGCTAAATTAGAAGCCGAATCGAAATCGGGTGCAGAAGCAGAAGTAAAATCAGAAGCAGGAGCCAAATCGGAAGCTGAATGAAAATCAGAAACCGAATTGAAACCAGGAGGAGAATTAAAATCAGAAGCAGAATTAAAATCAGAAGCAGGAGCCAAATCAGAAGCTGAAGTAAAGTCAGAAGCCGAATTGAAAGCGGGACCCAAATCAGAAATGGGATCCGAAAATAAACCGCTCGTCACATTCGGCACACCGGTACCGATATTAATCTTCGTCCCCGAAATAATTTCGACGGAATTCGCCGGATTTGAAGTCACCTGCGGAACTTGTATCTTCACCTGTTGGTGCGTATCGACCTGAGCTGTCGAATAGTACGGATCGACATTTGTCGTAGGTTCACTCTGGTACACCGGACCACTGGTAGGTCCGGTTTGCAGCAACGGATCGCTGGTGAACGGAAGAGATACCTGATCTTTCTGCCCACCGGTGACAATCGGCCCCGACGAAGGACTAGTAAACACGTTCGTACTAAGAACTTGCGAATTAATAACAATGTTCAAATCCGTACAACCTTCTTTACTCTCAATCTTGTTTTTCACCTTCGTGATCGAATTTATCATAATCGTGGGACAATCGTCCCTGTCGTTTGACAGAGTTTCGGTATTATTCGCCGGATCGTCGCTCATGAACATTATGTGGACATTCGGTGGCGAACCGGTATTGTTGGTTGCGGCAGTTTTTTGCGGGGGTTTCTTCGAACCAGTGATGGTGACATTCGGTTTCTTCGAGCCGGGATTCATTATGTGGACGACTGTGTCCTGGACGACGGTTGAAGTGGGTCTATAGACCGGTTGACGGGTTAGGGACGGGTCCTGAAGACTGTTTATCATCGAATCGAGTTGTGGCGAAGAGAAGTAGTACTGGGGTTTTTTGAAATGGTTCTTATCGAAATTCGATGAGTACGAAGGGGGAGAAATGGGAGAAATCGGGGAAATTGAGGAAATAGGGGAAGGCGAATCGGAAGTGTAGGTAGAGTAGGTAGAGTCTTCGTTGGAGTCTTCATCAACTTTAGCCGGTGCGTTAGGTTCGAAATCTTCGTACAAAGGTTCGAAGACGTTACTGATTGGCTTTCCAGAGTGCTCCTCGATCATGTGACTCTGGTTTCGGGAGAAGGCGGGAATTCTCAGCCACTGGATCATCTCCTCCATTGAGGCATGATGGTGTGGTGCTTGATAGGGAGTCTTAGTTCCCGTGGGGAAATTTTGTTGGGAGAAATATTTATCCGAATTGTACAGGTCCTCGACGGTCGACGCGACAACTTCGGCTGGCCATTTCTTTAGGGGAAGGTTCGCCGCTATTTTCGAATTCGGCCTCGGAGTTACGACATTTCTATGAGGGTTTTTCAAAAAATTATCCTTCGTCACAAGATTCGGAGGCCTTGTGAACTTACCACCGTCCCCTAGATTTTCCGTCTTTATCTGGGAGTTCAAGTTCGCCTTTACGATATTAACCCTATCCTTAATGATTTTAGTCGAATTTTTAAAAACTTTTATTTTTTCCTTCGAATTACGATTTGGAATACTATAGGGTATTATTTTCACATAATTTCTTGTTCGGGAGGAAATTTTTCTACCTTCACTCAACGATCTCTTGTCGGAAGTAATTTTCTGAACATCCGAATTCGATTGATAGTGAATTTTAAGACTTTGTTCATTGTCTTGATTATCGAAAGGGGTCTTGTCCTGTGAGGAGGCGTGACTTGAAATCGGAATTGGAATGACCTTACTACTCACCTTATGAATAATATTCTTTCCAAATTGACTAATTTCCCGGGAATTGTGACCTCGGATTATTTCATTTTTATCATCTCTTCGTCTCTGAGGATAGGTTTTGCCTATCCATTGATTTTCTAATTGATAATTGTAAAAGTTATTATTATTAGCATTATTATCGTTTAGTGTTCGAGCCCTAACGGATGTGGAATAATTTAATTTTATTGTTGGACTTAAATTAAATGTTGGTATATAGTTATAAATTAATCTATTATTTCTTCCATTCCCTATGTACCTGCTATTGCTTAGGACACTTTGAGAAATGTCCTCGCTTCCCATTGAAATTGGTTTCCAGCCATTTCCATTTGCATCCGCTCTTCCTTCATGAGCTGTAACAAAACATATTTAATTATAAATATTATTTTAAATAAATAAATATTATTAAATAGGGTTTTTTTTTTTTTTTTTTTTTTTTTAATGAATATTATTGCAATAAAATATTGAATCCGGAGAAGAAACAGATTTGATGTTTTCCAGTCAGGTAAGAAAAGGGATGATCCGATAATTGTCTATTAAATTGAAATGAATTCAAGTCCTACTTTACTTTTCAGGCAATTTACCGATTAATAAATTCCAATCATTAACTTTTCTCCCAGACTGAAGAGTCTATTAATTTCTCAAGTAATAATTATAATAATTTATGATACGAATAGTAAACTGTAATTCTCGAAGAAGTTTCTTTTGAAAATAAAGAAAAATAATAACAATAAAAATTATTAAAAAAATAAAAGAATAAAAACTATAAAATAAAAAAAATTCTAAAAAGAAAAATGAGCGAATAACAATTATAAAAGAAAAGAATAATTAAAAATTAAAGTTAACGATCACTCCGAGTCCAAAGACTCGGAGTGATCGTTAACTTCAATTTTTAATTTAATTTATTTGTTTCTTGATCTTAAATTCAAGTGTTAATTAATTATAACAATTAATTGTTCCTTAAGTTGTATTAAATACGTTTTAAATTTGCTTCCAGCGAAAAGGAGCGTGTTTTTGAAATTGATTGTACAACTGGAATGATCCTTATAAAATAAAAATCCCACTCGAGAAGATAAATTGAGATTGCTTATATATATAAAGGCTCGTTAACTGCAGTACAAGATTGTTAATGTTCTAAGTCACGCATGTCCGTGAAGTAATAGAATTAAATATAAAATTATTTATTTTTTCCAAACAAAACGATTCACTGTACTACTGGTATTACACTTTATAATCTGGGTGTGAGCATCATTCAAAAGTTACTTTCGCTGAAAGCAAAACCATTAAACTGATGTGTATATAATATAAATATAGCGAGACAGACATTTAAAAAAAAAAACGGTAGTCGGTATTTAACATTTTTTATTCATTACATATATTTATGATAAATGTGTATTCAATTTTTGCAGGAAAAAATAATTTCCTTTTTCTTTGCCAGTGCGTAAAAAAACAATATTAAAAAAAATTGATTTCACTTTTTATTATTGATTTTCTATATCAATTATAGAGAAACTTGTATATAAATATTTAATTTAATTTTCGAGTTAGAATTTATTTCGAGTTAGATTTCTTTTTTCCGAATTATTTGATCCAGATTCTTATAAAATCTGACTGGAATAATTTATCGTATTTTTTCATAATGTATTCATAGATTTTAATTAATATTTTCATAATTTTCATAAATTTTCATAAATTTTAATAAATATTAATAAATTTTCATAAATTTTAATTAATTATTTAAATTTTTTCTTATTAATAAATAATTAATTAAAAATAAGGGAATTTGTAATTACAACTTACCGGAATTCTGAGGTCTGGATTTGACTGATCCTGCAAGAAGCAGGAATGTAACGAGCTTTAACAGCTTTAACCGCATTTTCACCCTGAAACACAAAAAGAATAGAATTTAATTAGTATTTTGTATTTTTAACTCTTGTCAATAATTTCAATTTAATAATTTATTATTTTACTTTGTGTTTTCAATTTAATTTTTTTATTCAACTTGTTTTTAATTTTTCAAAGCTTTTATTTGTTTCTACTGTTATTAAAATAATTTATACAAAAATTTTGAGAAATTTAAATAGGAAAATATTTTTTCTACTAAATTGTTGATTTTTGAAATTAAATTGTTAAATTAAATAAATTAATTAAATTCTAAACGAAAATTGTAAAATTAAATTTTTAACTAATTGTTAAATTATCAACAAAATTGTTAATGGTTGTAAACTTCACCAACGTATTTATTTGACAGGAAACAATAAATATTAAATACCGATTCATTTTCATGACTAAAAAAGAAAATAAAAAAAGTTGAACGAAACTTTTTTAAAAAATTATTTTTTATGATAAAAATTATAAGAGTTTTATATTTTTTATAATTATTCGATTTTTATTTTTTTATTTTTATTTTTATTTTTATAATAAATATAATAAAAACTCTTATCATTTTTATGATAAAAAACAATTTTTTTTAAAAAGTTTCGTTCAACTTTTTCTATTTTCTTTTTTATAAAACATTAAATGTTGAAAGGAGAAAAAAAACACGTGGAGTTTAAAAAACAAAAAAAAACATATAAATTTAAGACTTTAAAAAATTACGCAAGTCGTACACGATTCGAATGTTTTATGGTTCCTTTGTATACCAAAGTGGCAAGGTCCTGTTTGATTTAATCATTTCTATGCCCCTTGCATTTTAAATTAGTCGATTATTATCGATTACCTGATTAATTCTAATTCAAAATTTGTCTGTCCACTACAAATAATTTCGGAATGACATTAACTGTTAATGAATAAATTAACTTTTTTTCTGCCATTTTTAAATGACAAATTTGTTTCACTGTATTGAGAAAATGATACAAAATAATTTATATTAATTAATTATTATGTCAATATTAATTTTAACTTAGTAAAAAATTAATATTTCCATTCTAAAATAATTAATTATTAATAATAATTAAAATAATTAATTATAATTTTATTTATTAATACTTATAATTAATAATTAATTAATAATTAAAATTTTAATTAATAAATTAATATTAATAAATAATTAGTAGCATTATTAATTTTGTTGTTCTTGATTTTTTCTCTTTTCAATTTGTTCTTTTGTGTATTTTTAATAACTCTTAACTTTATCTCTGAAATTAGTTAATTACTTTAAACAATTTTTTTTAATTATTAATTAATTATTATTAGAATTAATAAATAATATAAATTTAATTTCATCATTGTCAAGCAATTTGTACCTGTAAATTTATATAAAAATAAAAAGAAAAAATAAATTTGAATAAAATATTCAATGAAATTCAATTATTTGACTAGAGAAAAAAAATCGTAAACAAATATTAAATAATTTTTTGCAAAAATAACACGTGAGAATATTGCCTATTGTGTCAAAGAGTTATTCAATTAGTGTAATAAAGAACCATAATAGGAAAATAATCATATATAAAAAAGGTTTTACATAACATAATTATTTCCGTCTGGCGACAAGTATTATATAGAAAAGAAAAAGAAGAATCTCAAAAAATAACAGGTTTCAGAAGGATTTGATATAACGCGTGTTTTATAAAGTTTGTCTAATGACTCAGCCTTCAAACGCTCGATGTTTGTCAATATCCAGTTAGATTTGAAGTCTTCAGTTTTTACCGTTGCATTTTTTCGTACATATTTGTGTCCGATAACGGTACCGATCATCAATCTCAAAGATCTTATTTTGCAAACTCTCGTAAACAAAATTATTATTCTATATATTTCTTATATGCGCAAAACATATTCATATATACGAATTTCGACCGATATCATACAAACAGTTACCAGAAATTATTTAAAGTATGTCAGAGGAAAAAAAAGAATTTTTTTCCTTTTCTTTTATTAGGTCCTTGAAAAAAATCAAAGTTTCCTTGTTTATGAAAGTAAAATGATCGAAGAAAAAAAAATCTATTCTTTCGACAAAGAAAAATAATGATATTTATAGTTTGCAAATTTTTTTTTCAAAAAAATGGAGGAGGTAGAGAAAATTTATTAAAAATTAAAAAATATATTTTTTTCTAAATTTTTTATTCTGAGTTGAGAACTTCATCAAAGTTTTTAATTTTTACGAGAATATAGATCTTGCGTATTTTTTGATAAAATTTAAACAAAATATTGCATTAGATTGTTCAAAATTAAAAAAAAAGGAAAATTATAATAATTTAAAAAGTAAATTACATTTTTTTGTTTGAAACTATAATCATTATAACGTTCTTAAAAAAGTGAATAGAAGAAAGAAAACGAAAATCACTCTTAGCTACTATAGAAGTAAAATATAATAATAATTATTTTTTTTATACAAAAACTTTTTTTTCTGCAAATTTCCATAAAATTCTTTTAAAATTCAATTATTCTCAAAAATACCAATAACATTATTAAAAATACAATTATTTTTAAACCTTTAAACAAAATTGATTAAAAATGCAATTATTTTCAAAAAGTCAAACAAAATTCATTCAAAATACAATTATTTTCAGAAAGTTAAACAAATTTCATTAAAAATTCAATTATTTTCAAAAATTTAAACAAAGTTGATTGAAAATTCAATTAATTTCAAAAATTCAAACAAAATTCATTCAAAATTTAATTATTTTTAAAAATTCAAACAAAACTCATCCAAAATTAAAATAAAATTCATTCAAAATTCAATTATTTACAAAAATTCAAACAAAATTCATTAAAGATTCAATTATTTTCAAAAATTCATTCAAAATTCAAACAAAATTTATTCAAAATTCAATTATATTCAAAAATTCAAACAAAATTCATCAAAATTCAATTATTTTCAAAAATTCAAACAAAATTAATCCAAAATTCAATTATTTACGAAAATTCAAACAAAATTAATCCAAAATACAATAATTTACGAAAATTAAAACGAAATTTATTCAAAATTCAATTATTTACGAAAATTCAAACGAAATTCATTCAAAATTCAATTATTTTCAAAAATTTAAACAAAATTCATCCAAAATTCAATTATTTTCAAAAATTCAAACAAAATTCATTCAAAATTCAATTATTTTTAAAAATTCAAACAAAATTCATTCACAATTCAATTATTTTCAAAAATTCAATCAAAATTCAGTCAAAATTCAATTATTTTCAAAAATTCAAACAAAATTCATACAAAATTCAATTATTTTCAAAAATTTAGACAAAATTGATTGAAAATTCAATTATTTTCAAAAATTTAGACAAAATTGATTGAAAATTCAATTATTTTCAAAAATTCAAACAAAATTCATTCAAAATTCAATTATTTTCAAAAATTCAAACAAAACTTATTCAAAATTAAAACAAATTTCATTCAAAATTCATTTATTTACCTGAATTAAAACAAAACTCATCAAAGATTCAATACTTTTCAAAAACTCATTCAAAATTCAAACAAAATTCAATTATTTTCAAAAATTTAGACAAAATTGATTGAAAATTCAATTATTTTCAAAAATTTAGACAAAATTGATTGAAAATTCAATTATTTTCAAAAATTCAAACAAAATTCAGTCAAAATTCAATTATTTTCAAAAATTCAAACAAAATTCATACAAAATTCAATTATTTTCAAAAATTTAGACAAAATTGATTGAAAATTCAATTATTTTCAAAAATTTAGACAAAATTGATTGAAAATTCAATTATTTTCAAAAATTCAAACAAAATTCATTCAAAATTCAATTATTTTCAAAAATTCAAACAAAACTTATTCAAAATTAAAACAAATTTCATTCAAAATTCATTTATTTACCTGAATTAAAACAAAACTCATCAAAGATTCAATACTTTTCAAAAACTCATTCAAAATTCAAACAAAATTCAATTATTTTTAAAAATTTAGACAAAATTGATTGAAAATTCAATTATTTTCAAAAATTTAGACAAAATTGATTGAAAATTCAATTATTTTCAAAAATTCAAACAAAATTCAGTCAAAATTCAATTATTTTCAAAAATTCAAACAAAATTCATACAAAATTCAATTATTTTCAAAAATTTAGACAAAATTGATTGAAAATTCAATTATTTTCAAAAATTTAGACAAAATTGATTGAAAATTCAATTATTTTCAAAAATTCAAACAAAATTCATTCAAAATTCAATTATTTTCAAAAATTCAAACAAAACTTATTCAAAATTAAAACAAATTTCATTCAAAATTCATTTATTTACCTGAATTAAAACAAAACTCATCAAAGATTCAATACTTTTCAAAAACTCATTCAAAATTCAAACAAAATTTATTCAAAATTTAATGATTTTCAAAAATTTAAACAAAATTCATTCAAAATTTAATTATTTTTAAAAATTCAAACAAAACTCATCCAAAATTAAAACAAAATTCATTCAAAATTCAATTATTTACAAAAATTCAAACAAAAGTCATTAAAGATTTAATTATTTTCAAAAAGTCATTCAAAATTCAAACAAAATTTATTCAAAATTCAATGATCTTTAAAATATTGCATTAGATTGTTCAAAATTAAAAAAAAAGGAAAAATAATCTGAAAAGTAAATTATTGAATCGAAAGTAACCACAGCCGATAGTCAGCAGAAGATGAAAAATTATATTTTAATTTTAAGCGAACTTTATCTTCTGTTCACTAACAATAATTGTTGTTCAATAATTTTTGAAAATTCTAATAAAAATTTCAATTATTTTTATAAATAATAAAATTCTTCTTCGAAATTTAATTTTTTCAAAAATGTTAATAAAATTCTTGGCAAAATTTCAATTATTTAAAAAAAGTTTTAGTAAAATTCTACGCATGTATTAAATTGTTTACATAAATAATATAAAATTTCACAGGAATTCAATTATTTTATTTATTTACAAATTTTTTTACACATTTCTTCGAAATAATTTAACTATTTTCATAAATAATAAAATTCTTCTTCGAAATTCAATTATTTTCATAAATAATAAAATTCTTTTTAGAAATTCAATTATTTTTAATACAATATTTTAATCGAATTCCTTAAAAAAATAATGTATTTACTCTTAAAAATTCTATTAATTGAAAATTCGTCGAAAGAATTCAATTATTTAAAAACTTGTTGATAAAATTCTTCAGGAGAATTCAATTTTAAGGAACGTTTAATTATTCAATAAATTATTTATTTTTGTATTTAAATAATTGAATTCTCGTAGAATTTCGCAATAAAAATTGATTTAAAAATTAATTTTAGTTAAAGTTTTAGATAATAAATGAATATTGAAAGCATTCTAGCGTTAATTTTTACAAATAATTGAATTTTAAAAAAGTTTTAAGTTAAAATTGGAATTTTGAATGAATTTAATTAGAAATTTTAATAAACTTAGTTTATTTTTGGAAAAATTTAGTAATTTAAATTTTTTTTTAATTAGTTAACTTTTTTAATATACATTTAAATAATTATTAGAATGAATTTATTTTGAGGAGAATAGTTAAAAACTCGAAAAAATCTATTGAATTTTGGTTTAAAATTTTGGTTTTTTACAAAAATTGCAATTGAATTGCAATTTTTAGATATAATTGAATTTTGAAAAGATTTCAAATTAAAATCTATGAAAATTTGAATTTTCCACAACTTTTAATTAACAATTCTGTAGAATTAATTTTTTTAAAAAAGTTTAATTGAATTTTTTTGGAAATTTTTATTTTCTAATATATATAATTGAAAAATTTTTAAATAATCAAAGTTTCCTAAAATTGAATTATAAACAAATGGATTTAATTTGATTGGAAAATTTTCACATAATTTTTTTAAAAAATTATTAAAAATAATTTATTTAAAGTAGAATTTTTTTTTTAAATTATTAAAAATAATTGATTTCAAGAAGAATTTTAGTTAAAAATTCTTGAGAATAATAATTTAATTGAAACGATGAAAATAATTTTGAAGAAGTACAATATTCTTATAATGTATAAAATAATAATTTTAACACTGGGACATCTTTAATTATTATAAAACATGAAGAAATCGATCACATCGAGTCTTCGACTCGGAGCAATCGATATCTTCATGTTTTATAAAAATATTCTTATAGGTCAATGAATTTAAAAAGATTTGAATTTTTAATTTTTGAAATATTCTTAATTTCTATGGAAAAATAATATTGATTAAATATTTATTTACAAAAAAAAAGTTATTGATGTTTTCGAATAATTTTGAAATCAATATATTTATTTGCAATAAAAATAAATAAATATTCGCAATATTGCAAACGAACTCCAAGAGCACTCCAAGAGAGCGACGTCACAGGATAAATACGCAATTTATATAAAACGAGCATCGCTCTTTCATTTACATTTTAAGAACCGTATTTTTCCCTTGTTTTTTTCCTACAAATTTTTTTGCAAGTCGTGTCATGTTTTCTCGATATAAAAATATGCAAAACACGAATATTGACGCGTGGGGCATTTAATTTATTGAATACACATGGGTATATATGATCGATAAATCCAGACGGGAAATATTCGCGCATAATAAGCTGTCGTTTCCGGTACGCTGATTGTAGGCGGAACAAATACGTTAAGGGTAATAAACTTTTACATTGCAAATTTATTCAATGTGCGGGAGAGATGTAGGAAAATATTCTAGGCCCGTCCGCGTGGTCCTAGCCATTCGGGTCAGTTATATACTTAATTGCTTGCATTTCGTTCCGGTTCTTATGCTTCTCCTGCTGGCCAAAGTGTATCAATGATCAGGACCACGCGAGCGAAAATATTGTAGAAGGGAAAAAAATAATTACAACAATTCTCACACTCGCGCTGAAATTGAAACAAACAAATACAAAATGACGACTATAAATCTTGAACGCATCAGTGAAATTAAGTCTCCTTCAATTCCAGGTGTTAAAAAATGATACACGAGTATTGAAATGAGATTTCATTTCACTTGAAACTTCTCGAGAACGTTCTTTCGACGTCGTTCGAGATTTTTCAAATTTTAAACGTCAATAAAGGAATGATTATTTGCTTTTTTATTTTTATAATAAATATAATAAAAACTCTTATCATTTTTATCATAAAAAATAATTTTTCAAAAAAAGTTTTATTCAACTTTTTCTATTTTCTTTTTTAGTCATGAAGATGAATCGGAAACGACCCGAAACGTCAATTTGTTTATTCTTTTTAAATAAATTTTTCAATTAAAAATATAATAGAAGAATTTTACTTAAAAACAATAAAAAAAATTGAATTTTAAAGAATTTAAAAGAAGCTGAAATTCAATTATTTTCAAAGGTTAAATTATTCACCTTTGATAATAATTGAATATCGCAAAATTTTCAATTACATTCAAAAATTTCAAAATTTAGCGTCAAAATTTCAATTGCGGATCTTTATAAATAATAAAATTCTGCTCCGAAATTCGAATTATTTGCAAAAATTTTTTAAAATTCTTGTCAAAATTTCAATTATTTTCAAAAATTTTCCTTAATTCAATGATATTTTCAATGTCCAGAATTTTAATAAAATTCTCCAAAAGAATTCAATTATTTTTAAAAAATTTGATAAAATGTCTCAATAAAAACTGTATTGTTTTTACAATTTTGAAAGAAAATATTTTTCAATATAATAAGAATATTTTGTAAATTTAATTATTTGAAATTTCGATAATTTTCACAATTTTTTGATGAAAATAGATTTTAAAATTAAAGATTTGAAATAAAAATTAAAACTTTTGTTAATTAAAAGAAATGAAATTTTAAAAGTTTGAGAAAAAATTGAAAAAAATTTAAATTTTGTTAATTGAAGAAAGTAAAAAAAATTGAAATTTTCTTAAAGAGAAATCGAAAAATTTGTTAATTAGAGAAAATTGAAGTTGAAAATTTTAAAAATAATTGAAAAAAAATTAAAATTGAAAATTTTTAAAGAAAAATTGAAAAATTTGTTAAATTTGTTAAAAAAAAAAATCAAAATTGAAAATTTTTTAAGAAAAATCGAAAAATTTGTTAAATTTGTTAAATTTGTTAAATTAAAGTTGAAAATTTTGAAAATAATTCAACAAAATTGAAATTGAAAATTTTTAAAGAAAAATCGAAAAATTTGAAAATAATTTTAAAAAAATTGAAATTGAAAAATTTGTTAATTAGAGAAAATTGAAGTTGAAAAATTTGAAAATAATTTAAAAAAATTGAAATTGAAAATTTTTAAAGAAAAATCGAAAAATTTGTTAAATTTGTTAAATTAAAGTTGAAAATTTTGAAAATAATTTAAAAAAATTGAAATTGAAAATTTTAATAGAAAAAACGAAAAATTTGTTAAATTTGTTAATTTAATGTTGAAAATTTTGAAAATAAATTAACAAAATTGAAATTGAAAATTTTTAAAGAAAAATCGAAAAATTTGTTAATTAGGGAAAATTGAAGTTAAAAATTTTGAAAATAATTTTAAAAAAATTAAAATTGAAAAATTTGTTAATTAGAGAAAATTAAAGTTGAAAATTTTGAAAATAATTCAACAAGATTGAAAATTTTTAAAGAAAAATCGAATAATTTGTTAATTAAGAGAAAATTGAAGTTGAAAATTTTGAAAATAATTTTAAAAAATTAAAATTGAAAATTTTGAAAGAAAAATCGAAAAATTTGTTAAATTAAAGTTGAAAATTTTGAAAATAATTCAACAAAATTGAAATTGAAAATTTTTAAAGAAAAATTGAAAAATTTGTTAAATTTGTTAATTTAAAGTTGAAAATTTTGAAAATAATTTTAAAAAATTGAAATTGAAAATTTTTAAAGAAAAATCGAAAAATTTGTTAATTAGAGAAAATTAAAGTTGAAAATTTTGAAAAGAATTTAAAAAAAATTAAAATTGATAAATTTGTTATTTAGAGAAAATTAAAGTTGAAAATTTTGAAAATAATTCAACAAAATTGAAAATTTTTAAAGAAAAATCGAATAGTTTGTTAATTAGAGAAAATTAAAGTTGAAAATTTTGAAAATAATTCAACGAAATTGAAAATTTTTAAAGAAAAATCGAATAGTTTATTAATTAGAGAAAATTAAAGTTGAAAATTTTGAAAAGAATTTTAAAAAAATTAAAATTGAAAATTTTGTTAATTAGAGAAAATTAAAGTTGAAAATTTTGAAAATAATTCAACAAAATTTAAAATTTTTAAAGAAAAATCGAATAGTTTGTTAATTAAGAGAAAATTCAAGTTGAAAATTTTGAAAATAATTTTAAAAAATCGAAATTGAAAATTTTTAAAGAAAAATCGAAAAATTTATTAAATTAAAGTTGAAAATTTTAAAAATAAATAAATAAAATTGAAATTGAAAAAAATTACATATTTTCTCAATTAAAAAAAGTAAAAAAAATTGAAATTGAAATTTGCGAAAAAAAATTGAAAATTTTGTTAATACATATCGTTAATCATATCTCGATTCAATTATTGTTGAAGCTAATTTGTTTCTACCGTTGCTAATTTGTGTTTTTTTCCTTTTTATATTAATTGTTAACTATATAATTATTTTCCAACCATTAGAGTATGTAAATAATTTTTCTTTACAATTTCCCAGAGGATAAAAATGTTTTAAACATTCATGTAATTAGTAAATTATTATTTCTTCAGATTACAGTGAAGCTTGTTAAATCTTTACATTTTAATTATATAGTGCAAATAAGTTTTAATTACAATGTTGTTTAATGAAGTACTAACAATTATTTCAAGTTTAAATAAAGCGCAGCAAATGAGAATTCAATAATTGGGTGCACTTTTTACGCGGAGCAACGTTCCTCAAAATTATGATAATTATTTTCATTATCGAATTAATGACGAAATCGTAATTGTTCGAAATTCGTAATTGTTCGTTATTATCGTAATAATAATAATAATAATAATAATATATTATTTAATAATTATTATTATACTACTATTATTAAATAATTATCAACAATATCTTATTAAATAATAATTAACAATATTTTGTTGAAAAATAATAATTAATAAATAATAATTCATAAATATTAATTAACACCTAATTAATCTGAATTATTAAGAATACATATTATGAATAATAATGATTATTAATGATTATTAACTTAATTAATTTTTATTTATTACCATTATATTTAATTTATTGCTAAATTTATTAACTAAAAAGCGGTAAATAATATTTATAAATAATAATGTGTAACCAATTAATTATTTCTGAGTATAATTAATAATTTATTGAGAAATAATAATTATTTTAAATGTTTATGTAAATAATAATAATATTTGTCTATCGAATTGAGATTAATTATTATTGATGGAAGTAAACGCAGGGGCCGATAATGAAGAATGCAGATGAATGCTTTATGAAGATGAAAGTGACTCTTTTCGGCACGGGACATAAATTTTCTGTATGCTTTATCAGTAATTAATTAAATCAGTGAACGGCAATTAAAATCACGGCCATTAGCATCTTCGGAAAATTAATTACGCAACAATAAAAAACTTTAGCAAAAAAGAAAAATTGTATAAGTTAATTAAAAATAAATTAAATATAAATTAGGGCGAAAAATAATTAGAATAAAAATCAATTTGGTTAAATTAATAATTAGGGTAAATATTAATTAGGATACATAATAATTAGGATAAATAATAATTAGAATAAATATAAATTTGGTTAAGTAATAATTAGGGTAAATATAAAAATTACAATTAAATATAAATTAGGGAAAAAAATAATTAGAATAAATATAAACTTGCGGGTGAATATTAATTAGAGTAAATAATAATTAGAATGAATATTAATTAGGGTAAATATTAATTAGAGTAAATAATAATTAGAACGAATATTAATTAGGGTAAATATTAATTAGGGAAAATAATAATTCAAATAAATATAAATAACGTTAAATATTAATTGGAGAAAATAATAATTAGAATAAATATAAATTAGATTAAATATTAATCAGAGTAAATAATAATTGTAATAAATATAAATTAGGGTAAATAATAACTTAAATAAATATAAATTAGGGTAAATATTAATTAGCGTAAATAATAATTAGATAGTAAGTGAATAGTAATTAGAATATATCTAAATTAAGGTAAATAATAATTAGGGTAAATAATATTATTAATAATTAGAATATATCTAAATTAAGGTAAATAATAATTAGGGTAAATAATATTAATAATTATAATAAATATAAATTAGGGTAAATAATAATTAGGGAAATATAAATTTGAGTAAATAATAATGCAACAAAAAACAAAAAATCGTTGAATTGAACGAAAAATAAATGTTATCGCAGTAATTAAAAAAGCAGAACGTAATCACACGTTGAAATTAAATCATCGTTCGAACTCTAACAATTGAAGAAAATTTACTTTTCAAATAGATTCTATAATTTAAACTTTTACTTTCGAATTACTTCAATTTATATTAATTTTCAAATTAATTTTTAAATCCTAAAATTTTTTTCAATCTTCAATAACTCACCTTAGAAATTTCCCGAAAGTCAGAAAATCATTTATTCGCACTCACTTTAAAACCGAATTTACTATTCACTTTTTCTCTATTCAAAACGAAAAAAAAATTTTGCAAACGTAATTAACAAAAGTACACTACTAATACTAAAAATTAAAAAATTAAAAAAAAAATGTTTTCCCGAAAGAAAGAAAAAGGAATGACAAAAAAAAGTGGAATGTTGATTAGAGTGAACCTGAAAATGTGAGAGAAAGACTTTTCTATATAAATGTAATGTCAAGGTTGAATTCGCGATAGTTATTGGCAAATAACACTGGGTTTTTTTTTTTTTTTTTGACGGGGAAAATCGTGACTCCGTGTGCGATATCGATCGAAGGGTCGCACAACTAATACCGGCCTAAGAGCGACGAAGACGATCTTCGGACTGCACGGCTGACTGAATGCCTATGGGTACACCTTTGTACGTTCCTTTACGTTCCTCAACTCAACTCAACGAGGTTCGAGTGCGAACCGTTACTCGCTGAGTTTACTATACAAGTCGTCGTCGGGTTGAATAACCTTCATACGTATGCTAAGTGTGATGATGGCTTTACCTTGGCCGCCCAGTCGCCACTTCCAGAAGTGGGTGAAGAAAAGGACCAACAAGGCCACTGTGCTGACCTACCCAGAGCCGCACAGGGTCCTTTACATATTATATATACATTCACGGGAGAGTTAAATGCCAAGACGAATTGCTTCGGAGTTGAAAAAAATCATCTCGTTGATTGTGAGTGCATTTTTTTATTTCACTCCAAGGGGCAGTTAATAGAGAGATTCTTTCAATTTTATTTTTTTAATTATTTCTAGTTTCTCAATTTTAATCCTACACTGTAAAAAAATTTAGAGAGTTGACGATCACTGGAGTTAGGAGTGAAATTTTTCGAGTTAAAAATCAACTCCAAAAGGGAGTTAATTGTTAAATTAACTCCCTTTTGGAGTTGATTCTTATTTTTACTGTGAAAATTTTAACTCCCTTCGCTTTAACTCCAAAAATGAGTGCGACTTTTATAGAATCCCCTGGGGAGTTAAAATTTAACTCCCTTGTTTTACAGTGTAACAGTGGAAGAAGAAAGGGTGTAATTTTCACTCCCAATAGAATTTTCTAAATAGCCAAAAAAAGTAGTAAAATATTAACTCCCAAAGAGATTTTCTAGGCAGCAAGAAAAAGTAGTAAAATATTAACTCCCATTGGGTTTTTATGGAAATCGCACTTTTTTGGAGTTAAAGCAATAAAGAAGTAAAATTTCACCCCTTTAGATAAACTCCTTCACTATACAGTAAAAAATTTAGAGAGTTAAATAGCAACAAGAGTAGAAAGTAAAAATGTTGGAATTAAGAATCTACTCCGAAAAAAGGAGTTAATTTATTCCTTCGAGAATATTATATTATTCCAATATACTTGATATTATTCACTCTAAAAATGATTAGATACTCTAGAAAAATTTCAATTGTATGTATTTACGAATACCTTTAATTGTAAAATTATTCTTAAAAATAAATAACTTCTTTTTTAAATAAATATTTAATCATTAGGTGTTATTTTCACGTAGGAATTAAAATTTTCCAAAAATTTCAAACTTATAAGAATATTTTTAATTTTTATATACACAAAACATGAAGAAATTTAGCGATTTCTTCATTTTTTTCTAACTTTTTAAAAAAAGTTATTTGACAATTTTTAAATCCATTTGTTTACAATTCAAATTTACGAAATTTCGATTATTCGGAAATTCTCCAATTAAATATATTTTGGAAAATAACAAACTTCAAAAAAATTCAATTAAACTTTTTCAAAACAAAATTAATTCTACAGAATTGTTAATTAAAAGTATTGTTAGTTAAGTATAAATTCATATTTTCCAAAATTTTAATTTGAAACCTTTTCAAAATTCAATTATTTATAAAAATTGCAATTTTATTTCTAACTTTTCTAAAATTCAATTATTTTTTTCGAATTTTTATCTAAAATTCTCCTCAAAATCTATTCATTCTAATAATTAATTAAATGTATATTAAAAAAATTAACTAATTGCAAAAAAATTTAAATTACTAAAATTCTCCAAAAATAAACTAAGTTCTTTAAAATTTCTAACAAAATTCATTCAAAATTCAATTATTTTCAAAAATTTATTCAAAATTAAAGCAAACTTTATTCAAAATTCAATTATCTTTAAAAATTTAAACAAAACTCATTCAAAATTAAAACAAAATTCATTCAAAATTTAATTATTTAAAAAAATTAAAGCAAAATTCATCAAAGATTTAATTTTTTTTTAAAAACTCATTCAAAATTCAAACAAAATTCATTCAAAATTCAATTATTTTAATACTTTCAATATTCAATTACTATCTAAAACTTTAACTAAAATTCATTTTTAAATAAATTTTTATTAGAAAATTCTACGAGAATTCAATTATTTAAATACAAAAATAAATAATTTATTGAATAATTAAACGTTTCTTAAAATTGAATTCTCCTAAAGAATGTTATCAAGAAATTTTTAAATAATTGAATTCTTTCGACGAATTTTAAATTAATAAAATTTTTGAGAATAATTACATTTTTTAAGGAATCCGATTAAAATTGTATTAAAAATAATTGAATTTCCAAAAAGAATTTTATTATTTATGAAAATAGTTAAATTATTGCGAAGAAATATGTAAAAAATTTGTAAATAATTGAATTCCTGTGGAATTTTATATTATTTATGTAAACAATTAAATGTTTGCTAAGAATTTTATTAACATTTTTAGAAAATAATTGAATTTCTGAAATCATTTGTTTCGAGAAATTGGATAAAAATAATTGAAATTCTGCGATGATTTTTATGATTTATGAAAATAATTGAATTCCTAAAAAGAATTTTTGATAAGATTTTTTTAAAATTTCTATTGAATAAAAATAATATAAATAAATAGTTGATAATAAATAGTACAGAAATTATTATTAGTACGAATGGAGTTTATTTGACATAAATCAAAATTATTTAATTCAAGTAAATACATATTCGATAATAGTCAAGTAATCGATTATTTAATTCAAATAAATTTTTCCCCGCAGTGTAAAATTTTTCATTAACAGTAGGTAATTATAATTTTTTTGGTATCTTTACTCTATGATTATTTTCCATTAATATTATTTTTATTGTTCAGTTATTTTCACCTAACTTTTAATCATTAATTATTTGCTATTTTTTTTATTTACTTTAAGTGAAATAATGAAAATTCCAAACATATACTTTGCAGTTTAAATAATATACTAAAGTCGCTACCCGTAATTATAATTTTCACCATCAGACATTTTCTATACAATGACTGAAAATTTATGAACTATAATTATAAACATATATATTCAATTCTCTCGAAGCCTAAAATTATTTCTCGTCTTAATGGAATTACTTATCGTGTATTTCAAAAATAGAGTACATTATAAATAGTAGTTAATATTTTTTGATAATTTAAAAAGTAAATTACATCTTTTTGTTAGAAACTACAATAATTATATCATTTTTAAAAAGAAGTGAATAAAAGAAAGAAAACGAAAATCACTCTTAGCTACTATAGAAATAAAATGGAATACCTAATAATTACTGTTTTCGAACGAAAACTTTATTCAGTAATTTTTTAAAAAATTCTTTTAAAATTCTATTATTCTCAAAAATTTCAATAAAATTGTTAAAAATTCTATTATTTTAAAAAATTCAAACAAAATCCATTCAAAACTCAATTATTTACAAACATTCAAACAAAATTTATTCAAAATTCAATTATTTTCCAAAATTCAAACAAAATTCATTCAAAATTCAATTTTTTAAAAAAATTCAAACAAAATTCATTCAAAATTCAATTATTTACAAACATTCAAACAAAATTTATTTAAAATTCAATTATTTTCCAAAATTCAAACCAAATTCATTCAAAATACAATTATTTTCAAAAATTCAAAAAAAATTCAATTATTTTAAAAAATTCATTCAAAATTTAATTATTTACAAACATTCAAACAACATTAATTCAAAATTCAATTATTTTTAAAAATTCAAAGAAAATTCATTCAAATAATAATAATAACAATAACAAAATTCAATTATTTTCAAATTCTATTATTCTCAAAAATTTCAATAAAATTGTTAAAAATTCTATTATTTAAAAAAATTAAAAAAAAATTCATTCAAAATTCAATTATTTTAAAAAATTCATTCAAAATTTAATTATTTACAAACATTCAAACAACATTAATTCAAAATTCAATTATTTCTAAAAATTCAAAAAAAAATCATTCAAATAATAACAATAACAATAACAAAATTCAATTATTTTCAAAATTTAGAACAAAATTCATTTATTTAAAAAATTCAAACAAAATTCATTCAAAATTCAATTATTTACAAAAATTCAAAAAAAATTTATTCAAAATTTAATTATTTACAAAATTCCAACAAAATTCATTCAAAATTCAATTATTTACAAAAATTCAAACAAAATTCATTCAAAATTCAATTATTTTCAAAAATTCAAAAAAAATTCATTCAAAATTCAATTAGTTTACAAAAATTCATTTAAAATTTAATTATTTACAAACATTCAAACAAAAAATTAATTCTAAATTCAATTATTTTAAAAAATTCATTCAAAAATTTAATTATTTACAAACATTTAAACAACATTTATTCAAAATTCAATTATTTTTAAAAATTCAAACAAAATTCATTCAAATAATAACAATAACAATAACAAAGTTCAATTATTTTCAAAAATTCAAACAAAATTTATTTATTTAAAAAATTTAAACAAAATTCATTCAAAGTTCAATTTTTTAAAAAAATTCAAACAAAATTCATTCAAAATTCAATTATTTTAAAAAATTCAAACAAAATATCAAAATTCAATTATTTACAAAATTCAAACAAAATTCATTCAAAATTCAATTACTTACGAAAATTCAAACAAAATTCAATTATTTTCTAAAATTCTATCAAAATTTATTCAAAATTCAATTATTTTTTAAAATTCAAACAAAATTCATTCAAAATTTAATTGTTTTTAAAATTCAATTATTTAAAAAAAAATCTAGAGCAGTCAGGTCAAAAATAAAATGCAAAAAGTAGATATTATCTTTATCTCGTATTGTTCTCGGATAAATATTTCTTTATCCGAAAAGAATTATTGATACTTTCACGTAAATCTATTCCAGAGAAAAAAATTACCTCATCTGATTGGAAATACGCGACTCGAGAATTCATGTGAAATGATATTTCACAAATTGAAGAAACGGTTTAATTTTTTTTTCTTCTCTTCGCTTCTTTTGATGATGTGCACGATAAGAGGCAAATTTAACAATCAAAACCAATTTTTCAGTTTTCACACACCTTTCAATAATACGCAATAAAAGAGTAAAATTGTTTTTAAGAAATACATTTTCCCAAAGTTTAGTAGCACGCATTTTAAAGAAGAAATAAATATGTAAGTTATATTGTTCTCTATGTGAAAGATACCGGGATATATTTATGATACAGAAATGTGGAATTTTGTATCCGTTATAAAATATTTAGAAAAGTGTGTATATAAAATGCATAAAATAACGAGATTGCAGAGCAGAAAACAAATTCATGGAAAAGATTTGTACAAATGTTTACATTTGACACGCTCCTGTGAAATGTAGGTTTTAAAACTCCATATATAAATATATGTATGCTAAACTGATTTAGCATCTAATTATAATTCATCTAATTTTACAGCCGTTAAAAAGTGTTTTACGATTCAGTTTCAATGCGCGAACGTATAAAAAATCTCTTCTTCAAATTTATTCTCTCTTTTGTTGTACGCACATATATTTTATTATGTTATATATTTAAAAAGAAATTATTGTCAGAAATACAAAACCTCTAATTTTTTCTATTTCTGACAATAATTTCTTTTGTTGTTAGGACAATTTTGACGTTGAATAAAAGAAAGAAAAATTTTAAAAAATACTTAAATAAAAAATAAATATTTAAAAAAATTAAATAAAAATAACGTTTGGCAAAAATCACAATTAATAATATTTACAGGCCTTGGATCGACTTTAACGAACAAAAAAAGTCCCTTTAGTCGATTAAAAATAGAAAACAGTCGAAAAAGTCGATTATTTAATTTAGTGTTGTCACAAAAATTTTATTTTATATTTTCCTGATTCTCCACTGATTTCTAAATTCAATTAATCAAAACTTGTATAATTTTGCTACATAAATATTTATATACTTCTTATTTCTTTTTTACACAGGAAATAAAATTTAAAAAATTTCAACTTCTGAAATTTAATAATTTTAAAAAATTAAAACTACAATCCTTCCAAAAACCCAATTATTTTTTACAATTTTTAACTAAACTTTATCTCTAAATCAATTATCTACATTAATTTTTAATAAATAATTTAATTTTTAAAAGTTCTTCGAGAATTCAATAATTTAAATACAAAAATTCAATTTTTTTTAATAATTGAAACCGTCCATTTTTCTTTTTTAAGATACAAAGGTAGAATATTTTCAAAAATTTTAAAAAAGAAATTCGTAAAATTAACTTTTTAAAAATATTTCTTAATCATTTTTGAAAGACATTAGTTTTACAACTCAATTAAAAAATGTCCAAAAATTGAAATTTGGTAAAATCTTTGAAAAATAATTTAAATTTGACCAAATATTTTAAAAATAATTGAGTCTTTAAAAAATATTAAAAAAAGTCCAAAAATTGAACTTTGGTAAAATCTTTTAAAAAATAAAATTGAAATTTGGTAAAATTTTTTTTAAAAAAATTGAAATTTAGTAAAATCTTTGAAAAATAATTTAAATTTAGTAAAATCCTTGAAAAATAATTGAAATTTGGAAAAAATTTTTAAAAAATAATTTAAATTTTGTAAAATTCTTAAAAAATAATTGAAATTTGATAAAATTTTTTAAAAATAATTGAGTTATTAAAAAATATTTTAAAAAATCCAAAAAATGAAATTTGATAAAATTTTTAAAAAAATAATAAAAATTTAGTAAAATTTTTAAAAAATAATTGAAATTTGGTAAAATCTTTTAAAAAATAATTTAAATTTAGTAAAATCTTGGAAAAATAATTGAGTTTTTAAAAAATATAAAAAAGTCCAAAAATTAAATTTTGGTAAAATCTTTAAAAAAAATAATTGAAATTTAGTAAAATCTTTGAAAAATAATTTAAATTTAGTAAAATCTTGGAAAAATAATTGAGTTTTTAAAAAATATAAAAAAGTCCAAAAATTAAATTTTGGTAAAATCTTTAAAAAAAATAATTGAAATTTAGTAAAATCTTTAGAAAATAATTGAAATTTGATCAAAACTTTTAAAAATAATTGAGTTTTTAAAAAGTATAAAAAATAATCAAATTTTTTGAAGAATTTTAATAATAAGTGATTTCTCAAAAATTCTAAAAATAGTCCACTTTTAAAAATTTTTATAAAATATTAATGTTTTTATTTTGTATTTGAATTTTCGGAAATATTGAAAATATTAAATATCGAAAATATTGAAAATAATTGAATTTTAAAAAATTAGAAGGAAATAATTCAGAGAATTACTTTTTTTAAAACTATTGTAATATTATTTTTAGAACCTAATTTTCATTAATTATTTTCATTTTTTTTTTTTTTTTTTTGAATTTACACTTGAAGATTATTCATTAAAATTTTTTAGAATTCAATTATTTCCAAAATTTTCAATTAAAATTCTTCAAAAGTTAATTTTCAAACATTGTAATAAAATACTTAAAAAAATGATTTATTTTCAATTAAATTTTACAAAGTTTCAATTATTCAAAAATTTTTTGATTGTATATTTCAAAAATTTAATTAAAATTATTATTCAAATATAAATTTTCAAAGATTTATCTATAGTTATGCTTTTCAAACTATAAAAATCGAGATAAGTTGCATTTTATACTAAAAATATGGTATTTTGTCGCAAAGTTTGGAAGAAAAGTCGAAAAAGTCATAATTTTTTAATATAAGTCGATAAAAATTGCATTATTTGAAAATAGTCGAAAAAAGTCATAATATCCGAGGCCTATATTCATGAAATGAAAATTTCCAAAAGGATGAGTAGAGTGTTCATAAAATAAGAACAAAAATTTCATCTGTCAATTAGTTTTTAATTTAGAACAAAAAAATTTGTATTTAGAATGCTTTTAATTAAATTTCATTTCCCTGAAATAAATAAAAACTACAAAAAAAAGAAAGAAAAATAAAAATAAATAAACGAAGCAATAAACTACATTCCAGAGCGGTTTATATATATACATCATCATATGTGATAAATAAAAGCAGTAGCAAATATACGAAGATTATTCTCATTGCGTATCGAAAATTGATGTAAATCTTAAAAGGAATGATAATCGAAAAAAATGTCTTCCACTTATATATGAGGAATGAACGTTCCTGTTATCCCGCCCACAATGTGTAACATTTTCAAATCATGATAGTCTAATGATGCATTAACACTTTATAGAACACAGTGTACTAGAGTCTGAGGCTTCAATCTACCTACTCTCCATTTTTTTCTTCTTTTTCTTCTACTTCTTCTTTTTCACCTTTTTACTTTTGCATTTTTCCCCATAAAATCAAGTTCCTCGTCATTTAATATTCATTGACAAATTCATAAAATATTTTCGATAAAACTACTTTTTAATATTTATAATCATCGGATTTGAATTTTTCCAGAAAAACAAGCTATATAAATCGTGTATTAACCATAATCATTTCATCAGAAACGCATTCTTTACATGATTTATAAAATCATAGAAAGCATCAGAAGCAAAACCAAATCCTAGAAAACGTTCTCAATATTCCATGTAATTGAGAGAAAATTGAGAGAATTTTTTTTTTTACTTTTATAGGTATTCACGATTAGGTATGCACGTTGAGGGAAAAAATTATTGAATCCGGGAATAAAGTTTTGTTTGCCTTTTATTGCAGGCCTCATTTCGTCTTTGAGACGTGCAAAAAAAATGTTGTCTTAGTTATAAATTCGAATTTACCTTCATTTGGTTATAATCCTATATTTCTTGCTGTTCAAATTATTATAATATTATAATTATTATTAGTTCAATATTTTTGGAAGCCAAAAAATTATATAAATAAAAGATGTTTTGATTCTTCTGTTCGGTCATTAGGCCGAACAGAAGAATGAAATCATCTTTTATTTATATAATTATTATTATTTGTATTACATTACTATTTTTACCTCTATTTGGTTATAATCTTCTATTTCCTGCTGTTCAAAGTATTATTATTATTATTTATATTATATTACCATTTTCCCTCTATTTGGTTATAAATAAATAATATTTAAAAACTGCTATTTTGTTTAAATACGTTAAACAAAGTCGTAAAAACAGTCTTCTGTTTTTTATAGCAAAAATGAAAACAAATTTCTAATTAGAAATAATAAACATTGGATTTATGTAGACACTTTTAAGAGTTCATTAAATCACAAAACATACAAAAATGGCAAGAAATAAATTATTCTCTAACAACCTTAATGGAAAATATTTTCAATCAATCATCGCATAATCGATGACCAGCGAATGTCGAGTGAAGAAAAATAAAATACACAAACCAGACTTCTTTACATCATTAGATTGATACTATGCCTTATAACATAAGCAATCTCCGCACACACACACATTCAAGCCATGCGGCGGTAATTTAGATCAAATAGTAAAATCAACCTTAACGTCGGCTTTATTGAGTAAAATTTTTTTTTCTACATCACGTTACAAGATTTTTCACTCGTATATTAATCTAATTTTTTGTTACCCAATCAGAGCGCGGCGCAGCATCATCAACAACTGACACGAGGATAGTCGTTAATTTTTATTCTTCTTCTTCTCTTTTTTGTAAAACAATAATTTATAATACATACGATCTTGTGGAGATTCAGGAAGTTATAAATTTTCTCCATATATTAGGAAAAAAAAGTGTGGTTCAGATGTATTTTCTAAAATAAGTCCGCGCGCATTGTCGTTGAAAATTATTAAAATAAATGAGGTAGGTTGAATATTAGAAAATAATGAATGAGATAAATGAAGCTTAATAAATAAAGTAAATGAATGAATGAATAGAGTAAAAAAGAAACTTGAGAGTATAAATAAGATAAATGAAACTTGGAATTGAATGAGTGTAAATGAATATGAATGAATAGAATTAGAACAAAATGTAATTAACAAACTATATAGTGACTCTGAATAATACAAACTCGACCTATAAGAATTATTTATCAAAATTTAAATAATACACTCTGTCTATGGGGTAATTAAAATTTTAGCTAATTTTTCGAGTCAGTCGCTGACTTTCTGCTATTTATTAATATTTATTAGTTTATTAATTAATATTTATTATTATTAAATAATAATGTTATTATATTTAATATTCATTAGAGCATTTCGTTTAGGGACGGTTCATAAACCTTTAAATTTATTGTGAAGTATGAAAAACCTAAATTCGAATTTACTCCAATTTGGTTATAATCCTATATTTCTTGCTGTTCAAATTATTATAATAATTATTACGTATTATTATTATTTATATTACATTACTATTTTTACCTCTATTTGGTTATAATCTTCTATTTCTTGCTGTTCAAATTAATATTATTACTATTACGTATTATAATTATTTACCTTATATTACTATTTTTTCCTCTAGTTGGTTATAATCTTCTACTTCCTGCTGTTCAAATTAATATTATTACTATTACGTATTACAATTATTTATATTATATTACTAATTTTTCCTCTATTTGGTTATAATTCTCTATTTCATGCTGTTCAAATTGTTAATATTATTATTGTATTATTATTATATTATTATTTATATTACATTACTATTTTATTAATTCTTTTGTCAATTTTAACTAATTAAAAGTTTTAAAAAATATATAAATACAAACAATTTTTTTCCCTAGAGGACCAGAGAATTTGTAATTGTTTACTTTTTTATAACAATGAAATCTTTTTTTAAACTAAGAAATATATCTTGACTCATATTTTAAGAATATTTCCTACTTCTTTTTAAAATTAAAATAAAAATTCTCAAGATAAGAAACGCTTTTTTAAATAAAAGAATACATTTAAAAAGCAAAAGTGAAAGTACTCTTAATTTTACAAAAAACCTTGAATTAATATTTTTATTTTGAATAAGATTTATCTATTCATTTATTTACTTAAGAGTAGAAAAGTTCCAAAAATAGAAAAATTAATAAAAATAATGACCCCTTTTATATATAGATATATAAATAAGAGAGACAATATTTTTTCATTAATTTTTTCAGTGAAAGAAAAAGAAAATAGTCAGCCAGTGATATAAATTGAGTTAGAATTACATTTAATTTAAATTTAGATTGTATATCATCATTTTCTGATATTTTATTACTGAAAATAAAAAACAATGTTGTGATGATATAATATAACGTTTTCATCAGATTATTAAATTCTTGGGATTATTAAAATTCATACATGTATATTTGAAATTAGAGAATTATTTTCTTCCTCTGTATATAAATAAAGCGTGCGACAATAATTGGATAGAAATTATGTATATATTTAAATTACATGATTCTCGTGATACACTGCAACCAAGACGACCTAAATTGCTTTCATATTGCCTCAAGGTAAATTTATATGAGAGCTACAAGATCATTTATGGATAAAATATATATATTCGCCATTTGTCACGAATTCATTATTGTCTAAACTACTTTAGAGGGCAAAAAAGAGAAACAAATAATCAAAATAATAAAAAAAATCGCACGATTTTGCTAAAAAAAATTCTCGTATATTTTTTATTGTATAAAATAAAATAAATATTAATATAATAATAATAATAATAATAATAATAATAATAATAATAATAATAAAAAGAGCTGTGATAGAAAAAATCAATTTTGATTTTATTTCTTCTTTCTCTAGCTACGATTTGAAATTTGCAAAATCGGAGACTGTTAAACGAAACTTAAAAACGAAACTTTACACAAAATCTTACATGATAAACGAAGGTGGTGTCCCAGAATTGTGTATGCGCGTGTTTATAATGTGGGACATAGCGGAACTCCTTATGGTTTGTAAGGTATCGTTATAAACGTCAGTAAAGTAATACCCGCACTCTATCTTTATCTTCGCGAATCTCAAATTAAACCCATACAAAACTCAACATTTCTTCTTTATTCTACATCTCTTTGTGCCTCTCACTCTCTCAATACGAAATTAACAACAATACCAATTTTAATATATTTGTCTAGTATACTATATCTGTCTAAAGTAATTAGCATCAATTTAAGTAGATAAAGAAACTTCTTTTAAGTCACAACTTATTCAGTCAGTCTTTGTTGATCTTCCGTACAAATTTTTATTTCTCCCTTATCTCATTATAAACTTTTGTGCACACAAAATCTAAAAATAGTGGCACATTATTTATTTACAAATTTATTTCATTGGCTATAATCCTCTATTTCTTGCTGTTCAAATTATTACAATTATTACGTATTATTATTATTATTTATATTACATTAGGTAAATCCTAATCCTAACTCGTAAAAATAATTTTAAAAAATAGATTTTGAAAACATGCGGTAAATCAAATTGAGAAAGTAAAATATTTACCTATTGCCTGATTTATATTTGCTCAATGCTGCATTGTTATTACAAAAAAGAAAAAGAAGTAAAAAACTGTATGCAACAGAATTCACGTCGACAGATGGTTTAGAATAAAATCTACTATGGCACAGATTGTGAGCACTTGAAGAAACCGCAAAATAAACAGAACAACTTTTTCTCGGTTATAAAAGCCTATGATTTGTATATATGCGTTCGTGTGGTTTTAGTAAGATATTTACATGCGGATCTTTGATTGCAAGCATTGAAAATTTCCGTGTCAATTCACCCATAGAACATATATTGAGAAGGAGTTTACACCGTAAGCCTTAAATATAAGCCTCCGCGAGCATAAACGGATATGCCTCCATGAGCATATACTTGCGTCTGCGCAAAGTGTTTGCCTGCAGCTGTGTTGTGAAAGAGTTTGCCTTGACCACGTGTTCGCGCAGGCGCAAATATATGCTCCTGGAGGTATATCCGTTTATGCGCGCGGAGGCTTATATTTAAGGCTTACGGTGTAAACTCCTTCTGAGTCAATTAAACGCAAATCAATTTCATAAAGCGAATTTGACGCCTAATATTTTCCTAAAGTATTTTATTGAAAATACATTTTCCTCTCTAATAAGCTTCAAATTTACCGCTATGCTATACTGCGCTCAAGCATTTGCTATATAGGCAAATTTTAATATAAATGAATTTAACATTGGAATTTGTATATTAAAATTTCGCATCAATTTCTTTTTCACCTCTGAAAGTCACAAGTGTCATGTGGATAGTCACAAGTGTTAATAAGCGCGGATACGTTTCATTTATGTAAAGAAAAAATGTTTACCAAAAAATTGTCTTTTTATTTAAGTTTAATTTTTTCCAAAGAAATAAATAATTAATAGATAAAAATACTAAAACAAACGAATGGACAAAAGAACCGAAATAAAAAAAAATAAAAAGTAAATAAAAGCCTAAATAAATAAACACGAAATAATAAATATACGATCAATAAAGTAAAGAAGGACAAAAATAAACGATTTGTAAATTGATATGTAAATAAATATATAAATAGTCCGAATATAAAAAAAGATATTGTGCGAAGAAGCCATAAAAGTGGACAATATAAAACTTTGATAAATAATTCATCCCTTGTTATCGCAAATGATATGGGCATACCTCAACAAATCTTGTTGAATAATTCGCAAGACGGATAAGTGCCCTGGAGTTATAGAAACTCTTCTCTATATACTATACCACAATAAAACCAGTTATAATCGCAGAAAATCAATTCAAGTAAATCCAATATAGAGAAGCAAAAAAGAAACGAAAAGTTAACCGATATAAACTTTTCAACGAACTTCAAGATAAATTAAAATTCTGCACCACACTTTTACTTCTTTCTTTTCCATTCGCATCTATTATTTATAATATAGATAGATTTGAACAAAAAAAAGAGTACTTGAAACAATAAATAAATATAATTTCGTAGAATCATGTCAATTGGAAAGTAAATTGCATTTAAGTTTCTTCAATTTTTTAAATTAATTTTCAGCAAAAAAAATTGCTCATTTCAAACATTTTTTTTTTTGTAGCAAAAGAGAAAAAGTAATTTGTAGTTATTGACGAAGGTAAATTAATAATTAAATCGTCATTCTGTAAATGGAAAAAACTAGGATAACTTTTCCTGAATTTTGATAGGAAAGTCAAAATGTCAGAGTTAATTGTTAAAAAATTATTCAACTAATAAACTACATAAATTAAATGAACTAAATTGAAATTAAAAAAGTAACAAAAAATCTATAAATTAATTTACTTTAATAATTAAGGGTTTTAATACAAACGAAAAATTCGAAAATCAAATTTATAATTTTTTCGTCCACCAAGAAAAAAAATCCACTCAACGAATAATATGATAAAAATCATAATAATATGAAATAATAATTATGCATGTGTTCATTAAATTCGTGCAACTTCCCGAAGAACGCGCGGGAATTACTCCTGAGAAAATAGTGTTGAACATAATATATATACATGTATACTACACTATAATATAATACACTAATTGCACTTCGTGTTAAAAGCTTTGTTACGTTCAAGTGTTGCGTTCTATAATAGAGTATCATCATCAAACCCAGTGAGAAAAGGCGAATGGGCACGAAAAAAAAAATTCGGTTTCGACAACAATCGTTGAAACTTTACTTCGCGGCGGCGGCGCGCAATCAACGTGGGATTAGTGCTCTATTATTAAAATACCTAATAATCATTCTTTTGTTCTACTCCAGAAACAAGATCTACTTTTGATGACAAAATATAATAAAATATAAAACCTTTCAAGAAAACTGTTACAAACGCGAAGAAAACAAAGTAACATAAAAATTATAAGAATCTAAGAAATGAATTTTTGGTTTGCCATCTCCTTTTAATTCTTTAACGTTTGTCCTCATTTTTTTATTTATTTTTTTTTTTTGCCTTTTATTGATTTTTATATTTCTTTTCAAAGTTGGGATTTTTTTCGATCAAAACTGTTGTATTTATTTGCGAGTGCTTCTATGAAAATTTATTGTTAAATTTTTTGAAAAAACAGAAATCAAAATAAAAAAAGTGAAAATATAAAATAATGTAAAAATAAAATGTTTAAACACATTTTAAACCAAAACTCATAAACTTTTAATTTGATTTTGTAGTATGCAAAATCCTAATTCGAATTTTCCATTGTTTGGTTATAATCCTATATTTCTTGCTGTTCAAATTTATATATAATATAATACTACTAATAATAATTATTATTATTACGTTTATTATTATTTATATTAAATTTACTATTTTTACCTCTATTTGGTTATAATCTTCTATTTCCTGCTGTTCAAATTATAATTATTTTTGCGTATTATAATTATTTATATTATATTACTAATTTTTCCTCTATTTGGTTATAATTCTCTATTTCATGCTGTTCAAATTTTTAATATTATTATTATATTAGTATTTATATTACATTACTATTTTATTAATTCTTTAGTCAACTTTAACTAATTAAATTTTTTTTAAATATATAAATAAATTAACAATTTTTTGCCCAGAAAACCAAAAATTTGTAATTGTTTAGTTTTTGCAACAATTAAATTTTTTTAAATTAAAGAGTATATCATAACTCATATTTTGAGAATATTATATTATTATTAAAATTCAATGTTATTTATTATTATTAAAATTTAATGTTATTTATTATAAAATAAATTATAGATTTATTTATTAAAAACAAGATCTACTTTTTATGACAAAATATAATAAAATATAAAACCTCTCAAGAAAACTGTTATGAAAATTTATTGTTGTGTCATTTGAAAAAAAGTAGAAATAAAAATAAAAAATGCAAAACGTATTTTAAACAAAAATCCAAACTAAAAATTTGTAAAAATAGTAAAAGAAACGAAGAAAGAACCTAGTAAGGAGGTTAATAAATTTAAATAACCCAGACACGCCCACATGGAGCTCCCGTTTATCTCATTGACTCATTTTTGAAAGTCATTCAACAGTAGCCAATCCCGACCGCTTGACCTTGAAACCTCAGCCAATAAAATGAATCGGAGTCCCATGTGGGTGTCAATAACCGCAGACTCTACACACTATAAACACTGTTATTGCATCGCGCATTAGCATCGCTATCATTATAATTATTCTCCCGCAATATATCATCATGTAATTAATTTTCCCTTTCAGAAAAATAAAAAAATACGCGAGTCTTTTTTAAAAAACACGAAATGGAAACGGGCGAAAAAAACCAGTTTGTGAAACTTTGAGATGCGCGTCACTAGGACGACCTTAAGGCGAGTATATAATAAGATAAAATGCCCTGTGTAGGCGGTTTCTTGTTTTGAACACTAACGGTGATCGCGTGCCAGGTGATGTTCCCGTTTCTTGGGAGGGGAATCTACGCCGTTGACCTGCTTATAATATTTATAATAATAATTTTTTTTTTATAAAATCCCTGCGTGCCTATTGGGAAAATATTTAACAATTTATCATCACGAGATGGTATAGCCGGAAAGGTCATCATTTTATTTTATTATAAAAGATTAGTGCACGAATCACCTGTTTTACAATGTTATGAGAAAGAAAAATTGAAGCTATTCTTGACTATTTGTTAAAATTTGCATACAATTGCACGGCGAGTGTTGCAGCGTGATCAGTACTGCCCATATAGTGTACATTTAAAAGGGTTTTATTTCAGTGCCTCAGCCATATCATCATTTTCTATTCACGGTGATTTTACTGTCACGCTTTGTTAGCAAGTCATTTAAGCTCTTGTCTAAACATTCATTTGTCTTTAATGTTTATTCTTTATGCCATTTTGCGATAATGAGTGGGCTATTAATTTTCCATATAATGAGAGCGCACATTTTGTGGAGGAAAAGTAAAAAATTTTGAATGGTATAGAATTATTTTGTGACTTTGAAGCGAGGTCTGAAGTTAGCCGCGTCAAATAGTATTATTTGTGATTTTTAGAGACAAAAATCTTTATAATTTTCATTCTTTCATTCACTTAAAAAATTGAAAAAATATTGAGGAAACTTTTTAAATTTAACTTTTTAAACTAACAAATTTATAATAAATAAATAGAGTTACGACAAGAATTAAATTTTGTTTTTTCCTGACCATAAAGTTAATATTCTTAATTAGGGGTTCATAAGAACCTTCAATTTGGTTGTATAATACAAACTAAATTCGAATTTACGCTAATTTGGTTATAATCCTATATTTTTTGCTGTTCAAATTATTATAATAATTATTATTACGTATTATTATTATTTATATTACATTACAATTTTTACCTATTTTGGTTATAATCTTCTATTTCTTGCTGTTCAAATTATTATTATTACGTATTAAAATTTTTTACATCGTAATGCTATTTATCCCTTTATTTGGTTATAATCATCTATTTCCTGCTGTTCAAATTATTATTATTATTTATATTAGATTTTTATTTTATTAACACCTTAGTGTTATGGTTAGTTAAAAGTATGAAAAATTTATATTTTCAAAGATTTTAATTTACTTTTTTTACTTTTTAAAAATTCAATTATTTCTAAAAATTCATGCTATAATGCTTTTGATATTCAATTATTATCTAAAATTTTAATGTAAATTCATTTTTAAATCAATTTTTATAAGAAAAATCTACCGGAATTTAATTACTTTTAAAATTGAAAATAAATTATTTATTGAGTAAATTAAGGTTTCTCAAATTGTAAATGAAATTAAAATGTGAAATATGAATTCTCAAAGAATTTTATCAACAAGTTTTTAAATAATTAAATTCTTTCGGTGACTTTTAATAAAATTTTTACGATATTCAATTCAAGTTGTATTAAAAATAATTGAAATTCTGCGATGAGTTTTATAATTTATGACAATAATTGAATTTCTAAAAAAAATTTAGTTTTTGTGAATAATTAAATTCCTGTAAGATTTTTATTATTTATCAAAATAATTAACTGTTTGCGTAGAAGTTTATTAAAATTTTGTTTAAATAATTGAATTCTTTTGGAACATTTTATTAAAATAGTTTATATTGACAATCATTGAATTTAGGAAAATTTTTTTTAAATAATTGAAATTTTGCCAAAAATTTTATCAAAATTTTTGAAAATAATTTAATTTTGGAGAACAATTTGATTATTTATAAAAATAATTGAAAGTTTGTAAGAATTTAAAAAAAATTTTGAACATATAATTGAATTTTGTTTAAAAATGTTTATTACTTTTCAAAATAATTGAATTTCTTCAATCATTTGTATACAATTTTATTATTTATGAAACTTAGTAAATTATTGTGAAGAACTGTATAAAAAATTCGTAAATAATTTAATTCGTGTGAGATTTTTATTTTTTATGAAAATTCTATTCTATTATTTATGAAAATCATTGAATTCCTAAAAATAATTTCATTATTTATGAAAGTAATTTAATTATTGCGAAGATATTTATAAAAAATTTATAAATAATTGAATTTCTGGGAAATTTTTTCATTTATGAAAATAATAAAATGTTTTCGTAGAAATTTATTAAAAAATTTCTTTAACTAATTGAATTATTTTGAAATTTTTTTAAAATAATTTAAATTTTAAAAAGAATGTTATTAAAATTTAGAAAATAATTGAATTTTATTATTTATAAAGATAATTGAAATTTTAATAAGAATTTTTTAAAATTTATGAACATAATTGAATTTCTGCGAAGAATTGTATTACTTTTGAAAATTTCTGTAATCTTTTGTAACTTTTTCAAAATTTAATTTTTTTTAGTGTTTTTACCTAAAACTCTTCTTTAAATCTATTATTTTCAATATCTATTTAAATATATATTTAAAAATTTAACTAAATTCCGAAGAATTTGAATTATTAAAATTTTTCAAAAATCTAAGTTCTTTAAACTTTCTGATTAAATTAATTCAAAATTGAAAATTGCTGACTTCTAATTATTTTTAAAGTGTTATTTTAGTTTCCAGTAAATTCCAGGACATTTTAAATATTTTCAAGGATCAGTAAAAATAAACAATAAAAAAAATTAATAAATAAGAGAAGTGTAGTATTCATTGACGCCGAATCGGAATTAATATTTATTCCTTGATTCGTAGAATCAAGTTCATTACAATGAAACACGCAATTGAATTAATAAAAGAATGTATAAATTAAGGGTCAATCACTCAGTGCATGCAATGTTTTCGAGACTCAAACTGACCTTGTAAATTATAAAAAGAAATCTACAAAACTTTTCTTCTAAAAATAGTTATTTTTATTTATTGCTAGGATATAAAACAAAACTATTATTTTCTCAACAAAAATATATTATTTCTTTTTATATTCACTCATATATTTTCCCAATTTTTAATATTCCTTTTACTGCACTTATTATCCAATTTTTATTCATTTTCAACTGCATTTTGCTTCATATTCTACTTTTGAGGAAAAATAAATATAATACTTGGAAAAGAAATGAAATTCCCAAAAGAATATAAATATAAATAAATATATACATTCATATTTACGATTGCATTTACTTATCTATATTTACACTTGTGAATATATATGCATTTATATTTATTTGCGATTACTTTGTAAACAAGTTTTAAGACTTAACAAATTCCCCGGCAAATGTCTCTCGTTAAATTGATGCAGCCAATTGTATAATTCTGTGGTAAATACTAATTGAGGAGTCAGAAGTAAAACCATCCAAGCATAAACTTTAGTAATTGCACACATAATTTTCAAAGTAAGTCGATCCACGGCATTCGAATGTAGAAGGAAACGATAACAAAAAAAAGGAAAAAAAAATCTCATGATACACGCGCGGGAGTTTTGTGTTCGCATATAAAGAGAAAGGTGACAATGAACTTGGTCAACAATAAAATGTCGGCCTTGGCAGTGGAGAAGTATGCTAATAACTAGATATACATAAAAAAATTAATTACTCCGCTTTTGTTTATATAATTAATTATCCACACTACAATCAATAATTAAATTATTTTTTTATCATCAAACACATTTCTCTCATCACTGCGCGCTATACGGTTTTAAACTATATAAGATTCGATTATACTTATTAGACCCGTTAATTATAATTGTATCTTATTAGCTACTCTTTGATTATATATATGTTTTGCGTTAGTAGTTTTCATTAATTAGAATACAAAGTTGAAAATTCTCAGGCACTCAATTTTATACTTGGATGAAAATTTTTTTGGGTCATCCAAACATTTAGAATGAAAAGATTTTTAAGGGATTTTAATTAAATTGCGATATTTGTGACATTTATTACAACACTGTAAATGATGCCTAACTTTTATATTTTTTTGTTTTGTAAAATAATTTTTAATATTTTTAGATTAATAATAATTTTCAAAATAATTGAATTTTTGCAAAAAATTTTATTATTCTTAAAAATAATTGAATTTTTGTGAAGAATTTTATTAAAATTTGTAAAAAATAATTGAATTGTTATGAAGAATTTTAGTAAAATTGTATTGAAAATAATTATAAATTCCTGCGAAGGTTTTTATTTAAAATAATTGAATTTTATCCAGAAATTTTTTTTATTTTTGAAAATAATTGAATTTTTCTGAAAAAGTTTATTAAGTTTTTTAAAAATAATTTACTTTTTTCGAAGAATTCTATAAAATTTTTTTAAAAAAATTCACTTCTTTCAAGAAATTATATTATTTAAAAAAAATAATTGAATTTTCATTAAGAAAGAACGAAGAATTTATGAAAATAATTGAATTTCTCAAAGAATTTTATTAAAAATTTATTGTAAATAATCGAATTCTGTTGGGTAATTTAATTAAAATTTTATTAAAAATAATTGAATCCTCTCGAGAAATTTAATTAAAAATTTTTGAAATAATTTAATTTTTTTCAAGAAATTTTATCATTTTTAAAAATAATTGAATTCTTGTGAAGAATTTTATTAAAATTTCAATGAAATTAATTGAATTTTTGCGAAGGATTTTATTTGAAAATAATTCAATTTTTTCAAGAAATGTTTTTATTCTTGAAAATAATTCAATTTCTTTAAGAAATGTTTTTATTTTTGAAATAATTCAATTTTTTCAAGAAATGTTTTTATTTTTTAAAATAATTGAATTTTTTAAAAGAATTTTACTGAAATTGTATTTAAATTTTAAAATAATTAGATTGCTATAGGTACGAAGAATTTTATATATTAAAATAATTAAATTCTTGAGAAGAACATTATTCAAATTTTCGAAAATAAAAAATTGAAAGGTTGTAAAGAATTTTATTAAAATTTATTAAAATAATTGAATTTTTATGAAGAATTTTAATAAAATTGTATTGAAAATAATTATAAATTCCTGCGAAGGATTTTATTTAAAATAATTGAATTTTATCCAGAAAATTTTTTTTATTTTTAAAAATAATTGAATTTTTCTGAAAAAGTTTATCAAGTTTTTTAAAAATAATTTACTTTTTTCGAAGAATTCTATAAAATTTTTCAAAAAAAATTCACTTCTTTCAAGAAATTATAATATTTAAAAAAAAAATAATTGAATTTTCATTAAGAAAGAACGAAGAATTTATGAAAATAATTGAATTTCTCAAAGAATTTTATTAAAAATTTATTGTAAATAATTGAATTCTTTTGAGTAATTTAATTAAAATTTTATTAAAAATAATTGAATCCTCTCGAAAAATTTTATTAAAAATTTTAGAAGTAATTTAATTTTTTTCAAGAAATTTTATCATTTTTAAAAATAATTGAATACTTGTGAAGAATTTTATTAAAATTTCATTGAAATTAATTGAATTTTTGCGAAGGATTTTATTTGAAAATAATTCAATTTTTTCAAGAAATGTTTTTATTTTTTAAAATAATTGAATTTTTTAAAAGAATTTTACTGAAATTGTATTTAAATTTTAAAATAATTAGATTGCTACGAAGAATTTTATATATTAAAATAATTAAATTCCTGAGAAGAACATTATTCAAATTTTCGAAAATAATAAATTGAAAGCTTGTGAAGAATTTTATTAAAATTTATTAAAATAATTGAATTTTTATGAAGAATTTTAATAAAATTGTATTGAAAATAATTAAATTTCTGCAAAGAATTTTATTTAAAATAATTGAATTCTTGTCAAGAGTTTTATTAAAATTTATAAAAATAATAATTGAATTATTATAAAGAATTTTACTAAAATTATATTGAAAATAATTAAATTTCTGCGAAGAATTTCATTAAAATTTTCAAAAATAATTGAATTACTTTAATAAATTTTATTATTTTTAAAAAAAATTGAATTCCTAAGAAGAAAATCATTATAATTTTCAAAAATAATTGAATTATTTCAAGAAATTTTATTTTTTCAAAATAATTAAATTCCTAATAAGAAAATCAAGAACAAAATCATTAAAATTTTCAAAAATAATTGAATTATTTCAAGAAATTTTATTATTTTTTAAATAATTGAAATCCTAACAAGAAAATCATTGAAAATTTCAAAAATAATTGGATTACTTCAAGAAATTTTTTTTTTTTTGAGTAATTGAATTTCTAACAAGAAAATCATTAAAATTTTTGAAAATAATAGATTTCCTGTCAAGATCGATTGACTGAATTGATTAAATTGTTATAAAGAATCATTAAACTAAAATTAAATTGATAATAATTAAATTTCTGTGAAGAATTTCATTAAAATTGTTAAAAATAATTAAATTATTATTTCGTGAAATTTTTTTATTTCTAAATATGATTCATCATGAGATGAATTCTTTCAGAATTTTTGAAAATAATAAGAAATAATAATTAATTAGTTATTATTAAGTGAATTTTTAAAAAATTTTCAATTAAATTAATTAAATTATTTGAAGATTTAAATTGGAGGGGCCAAAAATTCTAATTCTCTACACTGAAAAAAAAATTTATTTGATTCAAATAATTCAAATTATTTGAAAAATATTTAATTGATTTAAATACTTTTTAGTTGGATCAAAAAAATATGTATTTGATTTAAATATCTGCAATTATTTGAATCATACTTATTTGAACCAAATAAATCGTACTTGATTCAAATAAATAGTTAATTGAATTGAATAAATAAATTTATTTAATACAAATATTGAATTATTTGAAACTATTCTTTCATTTATTTCACTCAAATACTTCGTTTATTTGATGCAAATAAAAATTATTTGACACAATAAATTTATTTTATTGATTCAAATAAGCGGAATTATTTGCTCCGAATAATTTATTATTCAAAGCTAATATAATATTTTATCAAGACAAATAAAAAAATATTTCAATCAATTAAATAATTATTTGAAACGAACAAAATTAATTATTTGAAACTGCTCTTTCATTTATTTCACTCAAATACTTCATTTATTTGATGCAAGTAAGAATTATTTGATTCAGTAAATTTATTTTATTGATTCTAATAGACTGGAATATTTAATCCGAATAATTCATTATTTAAAGCTAATATACATTTTATCAAGACAAATAAAAAAATATTTCAATCAATTAAATAATTATTTGAAACGAAAATAATGAGTTACTTGAAACTATTCATTCATTTATTTAACCCAAATATTTCGTTTATTTGATGCAAATAAAAATTATTTGACACAATAAATTTATTTTATTTATAATTATTACAAATAAATTTATATTATTACTATATAAATTTATTATTATTGACATAATAATTAATATTATGAAAAAATATATAAATAAAAATATTACAATAAGTTGATTTTTTAAAGAAATATTGAAATATATTCGTAAATATACATTGAATAAAGTATTGAAAATATAGCGGCAAAATTGTTCACTGCCTTGTAGTAATTCTACAAGTTTTATTTCAGCTAGTGAGACATGAGAGTGTTTAAGATTTGAGAGTCCCATGCGAGCGTAGTATAGTGGTTAGCGTGCGTGACTTCGGTGCGTGAATATTCGGTTAGGCGTGGGTTCGTACCCCCAAGCGTTAGGATTTTTCAAATGTGTATGTAATAAAAATTGCGTTTAAGTGTATAAAAAAATGTGAAAGTGAACTATCAATGAATTGTCATCAGTATTTATCTTTTGCAATTAGTTATTTTTTTATTAATATTTGTTGATGTTGAAATTATCAATATTGAATGAAATAATTTTCATACTTGATTCAAATAATTATTTATTACATTAAAATATTCGATTTATTTGATTAAAATAATTTGAATTTGATTTAAATAAATAGTTATTTAATACAATTAAATAAAATATTCGGGTCAAATAAATATACATTTGAGTTGAATATATTTTGAATTTGATTCAAATAATCATTTATTAGATTCAAATATTCTATTTATTTGATTTGAATTAGTTGTATTTGATTCAAATAAATAGTTATTTGATACAATTAAATAAAATATTCGGGTCAAATAAATATATATTTGAGTTGAATAATTTTTGAATTTGATTCAAATAATTATTTATTAGATTCAAATATTCTATTTATTTGGTTTGAATTGTTTGTATTTGATTCAAATAAATAATTATTTGGTGCGATAATATAAAATATTTAGTTCAAATATTTATGTATTTGGTTCAAATACACATTTATTGGAATATAACCAAATAAATGATTTATTTGAATCAAATAATTTTTATTTGATTCAAATAATTTTTTTTTTCAGTGTATTAAGTACATTGGTCGTGGTTGTTGAGACAGTTATAAAAACCATAGTTTCTTTTCAAGTACCTATTCAAATTACGCGTCACGGGCTCAAATCTCCCAAGCGTTACAAAATTTTAATTTGTAATAAATAGTGCTAATCTTAGAATATATAAATGTTAAAAGCAAAATAGGCTTTTGTATTTATGACTATAGTTAAAATTTAACCATTCACTCCTTAAAATTCCAATTTTAGATCTTTTCTTTATAAGTTGGATTTAAATAAGTATTTATATGATAATAATAATAGTATAAATAAATAATAATATTTCGTTAAAATCTTAATTATAATAAAAGTAAAAGAAAGTTAAAAATGTAAAAAAAGGTAAGAAAAAGTAAAAATCAAAAAACAACAAATTATAAAACATAAATAAGCATATAATAAAAAAAAACTTAATTAAAAATAAAATTTTGCATCTTAAAATTAGTGCGAAATTTTAATAGCAAATTTGATTTGTAAAAAAATGTAAACAATTCTTTTTTTTTTTGAATAATTTTCAAAAATTAAAATGTTGAGAAATATGAAAAATTTGCGGAACCAAAAAGAAAGTAAATATTGCTAAAATATCATTTGAATTTGATGAAATGTTTAATTGATATGAAAGACAGGATATGTCAAACAAGAAAAATGTAAGTAACATGACTGTACGAAAGTCTCGTTTTCTAAATCCTCGTTTATTAAGAGAAAAAAAGAGTGATTTTATCATCTCATAGGAGATATTATAATTGATAAAACTTTCGCGTGAATTCAGATCAACTTACCGTTTTCATTTATAACGAGTTTGAATTTCTTCGTCAGCAACACCTGAGACTGATGACTTGCAGGAAAGATCATCGATTATTCTATACGGTATCTTCAAATTCCTCTGCGTCTTCTTTCCTTCCGTCATTGTTTTTCATGTAATATACTGTCAAGCATCTGCGACAACAATAAGTGGCACAAATTAGTAACAAAACACACGAGAGATAGAAAAATGGCAAAATCATTATATTATTTGAGAAAAAGATACACACACAGACATAAAGAAAATTTAATGCGTTCAAAGCTAGCGGATCTAGAGATCAAATTTTTTTCTTTTCTAAATGGAACATTTTTTTGGTCTCTTTTGACAATTGAAGCAAAAAAAAAGTTAATAAAGGTTTAATTTGGCAAAAATTCTCTATTCTCCAAAAGAAAAAAAGAAACTTTCGACAATCTACTTGGGAATTTTTTAAATTAATTTCCGCTTTTGTTAATTAATTTATTAATTTAATTTATTTTAAAATAATTAAAATCCAGAGAAGAAAATAATTCAAATTTTTTGAAAATAATTGAATTCATATAAAGGAAATTTTAACAAAATATTTTTGAAAATAATTGCAATATTTTCCGCTTTTGTTAATTAAAGTTTTATAACTTTTTTCAGACTATGCTGTTTATATTATTTTATTTATTTATTTACTCTTTTTTGTTTTGGTTACAGAATCTTCAGAACCTGTAATTTTCTGCCATTGATGATTTAGATTAAACTCATTACTCTTTCATGCAATTATCCAACATTTCATAATTAAATTACAGCATATAATACATTTTTGTTCAATATTTTACAAAGTACAATAAAATAGAACGATATACGAGACAAATTTAATTATTTATTATCTAATATTTACATTATTCAGTCTACTTAAATTTAAAACTTTAAAAGTTATTGACAATAAATTACAGGAATTGAAGAATAATGTTTTAAAGAAACAATTAATTAAAAGTATAAAACATAAAATTGTATACACTCTCAGAAAAAAGTTTTATATTTGACAAAGAGCCAAGTAAATTATTTATTTGTTTTAAATAAATTTTATCTTAACTTCTATTAACAAATATTATTAATTTTATTTCAGCTAAATAAAATTCTTACCCATTTAGAAAAAACAAATAATTTAACAAATATTAATTAATAATTTAATCATTTTTAACAAATATGTGACAAATATATATACTTTTATTTGACTCAAATGAATAACATTTAGTTTAAATAAAACCTATTTTTGAGAGTAAAAAATTAATAAAAGCAAAAATTTAATTTTCTTCCCCTGATTTCGAAACAAAAAAAATCCAAACTGAAAAAAATGTTCTATTACATTTATTTACGAATTTCTTAAATTGCAAAATTATTCAAAAACATTAATAACTTCTTTTTTAAATAAATATTCAATTATTATTATTTTTCCATAGAAATTAAGATTTGCAAAAATTTCAAATCCTGACAAAAATGTTTTTATTTATGAAAATAATTGAATTGATACGAAGAAATTTATAAAAAAATTTGATAAACAATTGAATTTCGGTATAATTTTTATTATTTATGAAAAAATTAACTGTGTGCGTAGAATTTTATTAAATTTCTTTTAAATAATTGAATTCTTTTGGAAATTTTTTTTAAAATAGTAGATATAAAAAATCAATGAATTAAGGAAAATTTTTTAATTGAAATTTTGCTAATAATTTTATAAAAATTTTAGAAAATAATTGAATTTCGAAGAAGGATTTTATTATTTATGAAAATAATTGAAATTTTTATGAGGATTTTTAAAAAATTTTGAACATAATTGAATTTTTAAGAAGAATTTTATTAATTTTGAAAATAAATGAATTTCTGCAACCATTTGAAGAAAATTTTAGTATTTATGAAAATAAATTAAATGTTTGAGTAGAATTTTATTGATTTTTTTTAAAAATAATTGAATTCTTTAGAGAAAATTATTATTTATGAAAATAATTGAATTGCTGTAAAGAATTATTTAAGAATTTTAGAAAATAATTGAACTTTTAAGAAGAATTCTATTAAAATTTTATTGAAAATAATCAGATTTTTGCGAAGAATTTTATTTGAAAATAATTCAATTTTTTCAAGAAATTTTTTTATTTTTGGAAATAATTGAATTCTTCTGAAGAATTGAATTCCAGAAAAGAACATAATTGGAATTTTCGAAAATAATTAAATTCTTTTTAAGAATTTTATTAAAATTTATAAAAATAATCAAATTATTATAAACAATTTTACTAAAATTTTATTGCAAATAATTAAATTTCTGCGAAGACTTTCATTAAAATTTTCGAAAATAATTGAATTATTGAATTCTTGTCAAGAATTTTATGAAAATTTATAAAAATGATAATTGAATTATTTCAAGAAATTTTATTTTTTTTTAAATAATTGAATTGTTATGAAGAAATTTATTAACATTTATTAAAACAATTGAATTCTTTTGATGACTTTTTTTAAAATTTTAATGAAAATAATTAAATTCCTACGATGAATTTTTTTTAAATTTTGAAAATAATTGAATTTTTTCAAGAAATTTTTTTATTTTTAAAAATACTTGAATTCTTCTAAAGAATTGAATTCATAAGAAGAATATCATTTAAATTTTCAAAAATAATTGAATTCTTGTCAAGAATTTTATGAAAGTTTATAAAAAGAATTCAATTATTTCAAGAATATTTTCAAGAATATTTTCGAAAATAATTGAATTCCTCAAAAGAATGTTATTATTTATGAAAATAATTGAACTATTGCGAAGAAATTTTTAAAAAATTCGTAAATAATTGAATTTTTTTGGAATTTTTATTGTTTATCAAAATAATTAAATGTTTTTGTAGAATTTTATTAAAAATTTTTTTTAAATAATTCAATTGTTTTGGAAAATTCTTGAAAATAATTGAATCTCTGCAGTCATTTGAACATTATTTAGAAATTAGAACTTTATGGACATGAAAATTGTAAAAAGTAGGTATAATAAGGAATGTAAAGCATAGTAAAAATTCCCCTAAATATTAGTTATTATGTGGCTACTGTTTTCACATACCCACACTTACACATACATAAAAATTAAAAACAATTTGTTTATTTATTTATGAAATTTAATATTTTTTGTTAAATTTAAATTGATTCTATATATATACATATATGCATATAAATATATAACATAGTTCACAAACAAATACACAACACACACACATACAAATTAATGTATACACATTAGGTTTTATGTTTGTTGTTTATAATAAATTAATATTTTTTGTGATTTTTGTATTCTGGACGGAATATTCTAAACTTTTCTAAATTTCTTACTTTTAACAGTTTTGTACACTTTTTCGCTTTCAGGTAAATACCTGAGACCCTTTTTTTATTACCTTGTTGTTCAACTCGTTGCACGTTGAGACTTGCAAACTTTTGGGCTCTGTACGTAGGTAGTACAGGGTGAGTCACATTTTTACCTCTACAAGTCCCTTTTTTTTAATTGCATAGATTAGTCAGTACCTTTTGCGCTTCCGTCCAGAGCACAAGCATAATTCTCGAAACAAATTCTCAAAATAAAAGCAATTTTTTAGTTTAATCCAGTTTCAGATATTTATTTATTTTTGCACCTTTAATCACCAAAATTAAATACAAAATAAAAAATTGTCCAAATCCTTTTGTGGAGCAAAACATAAAAAAACACAATAAATAAAGGAGAAAAATACTTTGTTTTTGCAATTTACGCATGAATCTGTATTAAACTCTCTTTTTCTTCTTCTCGAGAACAGTGATTTATATAGAATCATGCTCCTCTTAATTCACATTATCTATATTATTATAAATCCATTATACAATCTTTGCGTGCATTTCGCTATTATAATATGAATTACTGTAATACATTACATTCGTGTTTTAAATCCTCGTCCATTTTCTAGTCTAGTTTCAAATGTTTCACTTTACTAGAACTTTTTTTTGCGCAGATTGTATCAAATTACTCTCAGATATATATTCAGATATAATCACATTAAAATGCAACATGATAGCACAACAAGATAGGAAAATTATAATTCTTTAACAGGATTTAATATTATAATAATGAATATGTAAATTTTTATATGAATTCAGAAAATTACAATTATTACTTTTGTTCTACCATACTATATTGTTAAATAAATAGATTTTAGTTTAAAATAGTGCATTATAAATAATTTTCCTATCACTCACAAAAAAAATTAGCTTTGTGTAAATTTTTGAGGATTAAACTTTAAAAAGGAAGGAAATATTTTTTATTGAATATATCTAAAAGTAGTAACTTTTAGAAATATTCAAACAAAAATTCATTCAATTAATTATAATGAATGGGAAATATTTATAATATTTACAATATTTATAATGAAGAGAAAAAGTAATGAAAATTAAATATTTATATACTTGGTAATTATTTTAGAATTATTAAAAACAAAATTTTAATTTACATACCCAGGAAAAAAGGGAGGACGATTCTTTTCTTCTGAATAAGAAATTATCACAATTTCTTTTCTTAATTTCAAATTAAATTCCCTTTATTTCATCTCATTTTCTCATCTTCAATTCTATAGACAGTATGAAGTCAACCGGTTTTCTTCAATTCCCTTTCTTTCCGCAACTATTAATCATTGAACTCTCAAGTGCACGCGTAAACAAAGTTTCTGCACTGAAACAAAACAAATTTCAATTTTTTCATTTTATTTTCAAATTTTGTCCCACTATTTAAATAGGATAATTCATTATATAATTTATTAGATATTTAATTTTTTTTTATTTATTTACTATTAATTTATTTAAATATTATTATCCCCTATTTTAAAAATAAGAAAACGCAAAAGTAAATAATTAATAAAAATACAAAAATAGTGGAAAATAACTTCAAAAAACAAATATTAAGGTGGAAAATATTTATTTGGTTTAAATATACGATATATTACTTGTCTATTATCAAATAAATAATTTAAATTCAAAGCTTTTTGAAATTCAACATCTCATATGAATATCATAAAAATTAAAACATGAAGAAATCAATCGATGTCTTCATGTTTTATAGTAATTAAAGATGACCGAGTAATAAAATTATTTTTTTTATATTATAATGTAGTTGAAGTTCATGAAAATAAATATTTTATTTCCAAATAATTTTCATCATTTCAATTCATTATTATATTTTAATTCAATTCAATTATTATTTTCTAGAATTTTTAACTAAAATTCTTGTTTAAATCAATTATTTTTTATAATTAAAGAAAAAGAATTTATCATTTTAATAATTTTTGTAAAAATTCTTTGAGAATTTTCAAATATGTACATTTGTTTACAATTCAATTTTACGAAATTTCAATTACATTCGGAAATTCTTTAATTAAATAGGTATATTATACAGAAAAACTTAAAATAATTTCAAAAAATTTAATTCTACAGAATTGATGGTTAAAAGTAAGAAAAATTCAAATTTCCAAAGATTTTTATTTGAAACCTTTTCAGAATTCAATTATTTCTCAAAATTCATACTATAATGCTTTTTATTCAATTATTGCTCAAAATTCCAACAGAAATTCATTTTTAAATCAATTTTTATTAGAAAATTCTCGGAGAAATCCATTTTTTTAATACGTAAATAAATAATTAATAAAATAATTGAATGTTTCTTAAAATTCAATTCTCATGAAGAATTTTATTAACAAATTTTTAAATAATTTAATTCTGTTGACGAATTTGAATAAAATTTTTAAGAATAATGACATTTTTCGAGAAATACAATTAGAATTGTATTAGAAATAATTGAAATTCTGCAATGAGTTTTATTAATAATTGAAATAATTGAATTCCTAAAAAGAATTTTATTATTTATGAAAATAATTGAATCCCTGTAAAAAAATTTATTATTTATCAGAAGAATTAAATGTCTACGTAAAAATTAAATTAAAATTTTTTTTAAATAATTGAATTCTTTTGGGAAATTTTATTAAAATATAATAAAAATTGAAAATCATTTAATTGAGGAAATTTTTTGAAAATAATTGAAATTTTGTCAAGAGTTTTAATAGAATTTTTTAAAATAATTTAATTCTTTTAACGATTTCTAATAACATTTTTAAGAATAATTACATTTCTCGAGGAATTCGATTAAAATTGTATTAAAAATAATTGAAATTTTCAGATGAGTTTTATTATTTATAATAATAATTAAATGTCTGACTTAATTTAAAAAAAAAATTTCAATATATAATTGAATTTCTGCAATCATTTGTATACAATTTTATTATTTATGAAAATAATTAAAATATTGTGAAGAACTTTATAAAAAGTTTGTAAATAATTAAATTCCTGTGGAGTTTAGATTATTTATGAAAATAATTAAATGTTTAAAGCAATTATATTATTTATGAAAATAATATTGAATTGTGCAGAAATTTATAAAAAATTCGTAAATAATTGAATTCTTTAGAGAAAATTATTATTTATGAAAATAAATGAATTACTGTGAAGAATTTTTTAAAATTTTTTAGGAAATAATTGAATATTTTATTATTTATGAAAATAATTGAAATTCAATTCCTGTGAAATTTATGAAAATAATTAAATGTTTCTGTAGGAATTTTATTAAAATTCTTTTTTAATAATTGAATTCCGTCTAGTAAATAATAGTTCAAGGATAATAAATATTTGTAAAATATATTATTAAGAATAAATTTTAGTTAAAAATAATTCTAAAAAAAATAGATAGTAAGTAATAATAATACAAATTGATGTAAAAAGGCAATATTAGAAAAATAGTTATTTACTAAAAAATAATAGGTAAAATAAATAGCAGTAAAAATAAATGTTACTACCTATTTATTTTTGTTAAATAGTTTGAATTATTTTTGTTTAATATTTAAAGTTTAGTTTTTAGTTAATTTTTAGTTTAATATTTAATATAAATAGTAGTAAAAATAAATGTTACTACTATTTATGTTTAGTAACATTTATTATTACTACTATTTATGTTTAGTAACATTTATTTTTACTACTATTTATTTTTACCAATTATTTACTTTTTACTAAATATCTATTTTTCCTAATATTTTGTTATTGAACATTAATAAAAATTTTTTAATAAAATATTTTTATTAAACATTAGCAAAGATTAGCAGTAGTAAAAGTAAACATTAGTAAAAAAAGCAGTAGTAAAAAGTAAACATTAGTAAAAAAATTAATAGTAAAAATTATACATTATTAAAAAAAAGCAGTAGGAAAAATTAAACATTAGTAAAAAAAGCAATAGTAAAAATTAAACATTAGTAGAAAATGCAATAGTAAAAAGTAAACATTAGTAAAAAAAATCAATATTACAAATTAAACATTAGTAAAAATATGCAGTAGTAAAGTTACCATTACTTTAAGTAAATAATAGTAAAAGTAAACATTAGTAAAAATAAGCAATATTAAAAGTAAATATTAATAAATCCAAACAATAGTAAGAAGTTTCAAATTATTTCTCATTTTCACCAAAATTCCAATTTTGCAAAAAATTCACAACTATTTACCTTTTACTTTTGTCCCGCCAAACAAATTTCCACTTTTAATGTATTCAAAAATTCCATATAATTTTCCCCAGACAGGAAATGATGTCAATCCATATGAATTTCATTAATTAATAAAAGAAAGAACCACACTTAATTCGAAAATTTCCAGCTCCTATTCACACGGAGTGTAACTTCCAACAATGGAAAACTAAAAGGCTAGAAAGGTCTTGGCACCTTTATCATTTTATTTTCAATGGACACGCTCGAATTATCCTGTCAGACAGTCAATTCTTCCAAATTTCTGTTCACTTTCTTCTCTCTGAATTCAGAGAGAGACTTTTTTTTTTCTCTCCTAGACCCGGAACCCAGATTAATGAAATAATAATTTGGTGTCCTATTTGTTTTTCAACTAAAATCACAATTCTGCTCCATTTAACGATGCTTTAGTCGCGAGATGATAGAATTGAGTCACGCATTTAAATAATGTACACACTGTCACGTGGGAAATTGTATTAATTTGTTCTTGTCCATTTGAAGAAATATTCACATTTATTGATTCACTGTACAGCAACTGGTATATTTGAATGCGAATGGAAATTTTATTGGGGGGAAATTTTACTTAAACAATTAAGAATCATTCATTGTTTATAACTGCGGTGCGTATAAATGATTTCATCGAACACAATGAATAGAGAGACTCTCGACCAACTGCGAGAGCTGTGTGCGCGCTCGGCAAATGTCTCTTTAACTCCACATGGCTCTTGATCTCACTTATTATTTATCTCTCGTTTTCTTCCTCTTGGAAAGTTGAATTCCAGATTAGTGTTTCTCTCCTCTTGACTACGAACTTCCTGTATATATGTATAGATGAAAAGTCAGTGAGTATGAAACCTGATATTACCGAGATGTATTTAATTTCCATGAGTATCCTCTTTCCATGTGAAGCGCGCCTACATCTTTGCACATCTTGAAATTAACGTTCTCACATATTTACGAGTTCAACTTTTTATTTAGGAATTCAGATCACTTCTTCTTCTTTATAAAAACAGGTCAGTCTGTGGCTCGGCTATTATTTAGTCGCAAAGAGATTCCCAAATGGAATTCCTTCGTGAGTCAGTTATTGTTTCTCTGACAATTGTTTCTTTCAATTCAAAAATAATTTATTTTCCTTTCATTTTTTTCCTCGACTGACAATCTTTATTTTTTCTTCTCTTTTTAGTCTTAATTTTATTCGAAATTGAATCAAATTAATTTTATTCAAAAATTAATGATCAATTAATTAATTGATCAATTGGTAATTTGGTGAACAAATTGTTTCAAACCAAGTGATGACTCAAGGGACTGATGATTTAATTATAATAAATAAAATCAATTGGTTATTGATCAATTGGCTATTATCAATTGGTTATTAGACAATTGTTTATTGATCAATTGGTTATTAAACAATTTGGTATTGATCAATTGACTATTATCAATTGGTTATTTTTCAATTTATTATTTATCAATTGACTATTATTGACTGGTTATTTAATAAACAAATTGATTCAAATTAAATAGTGACTCAAGGAATTGATGATTCAATTGCGATAATAAAAATCAATTGGTTATTGACTAATTGCCAATCAGTTGGTCAAATAATTGACTAATCAGTTGGTTTTTGACTAATAAGCTATTATCAATTAGTTTTTTGATAAACAAATTGATTCAAATCAAATGGCGACTCAAGGGATTGACGAAATTAATTGCGATGATAAAAATCAATTGGTTATTATCAATTGGCATTGATCTAAAAATTGATTCAAGTCAAGTGATTCAAATTAAATTCAAATCCAATTCACGAACTGGTGATCCAATTATGACTAAGCAGTAATTCAGTGATGATCCAATTGATTACGAGATGATCCAATTGCCCAAATGATGTTTCAGTTGGTTATTTGATACTTCAATTTGTTTAACCGGTGATTCAGTTAATTATATGATGATCCAATTGTCTAACTAATGATTCAAATAATTATTCCATGACCCAATTGATAAACTAATTATCCAATTGTTTGTTGATGCCATTGATAAACTGCAAATTTGGACAAAAAATTGATGATCCAATTGATAAACAGATTATCCAATTGGATGATGATTTATCCAAACTGATGTTTTATACAAAAAACTGAGGATTTAGTCAAAATAGATTGATGAACCAATTGATAGATTGAAGATTTAGGCGAAAAACTGATGATCCAATTGATAAATTGATGATTTAGTCAAAAAATTTGTTAATTGAATTGACAAACTGGTGATTTTGACAAAAAAAAATAATGACCCAATTGCCGAAATGTTATTTAAGACAAAATATTGATAATCCAATTAATAAATTGATGATTCTATTGAAAAACTGATGATCCAATTGGTAAACTGATGATCCTATTGTCGAACTGCTGATTCAAACAAAAAACTGATGATCCAACTAACAAATTGGTGATGTATTTGAAAAACTGATGATCCAATTGACTGAGGCAAAAAAATTTATGATCCAATTGACAAAGTGCTGATTTCGCCAAAAATCTGATAATTTAATTGACAATCTGATGATTTAGCCAAAAAAAAAATTATGGTCCAATTGAAAAATTGATGACTTAGTCAAAGAAACTGATGATCCAACTTAAAAATTGATGATCCAATTGACAATTTGATGATTTATCTTAAAAAAAGTTGATGATCCAATTAATGATCTGATGATTTAGCCAAAAAAAAAACTGATGATCTAATTGAAAAATTGATGACTTAGTCAAAAAAACTGATGATCCAAGTAAAAATTGATGATCCAATTGTCAAGCTGATAATTGTCAAAAAATCTGATGATCCAATTAACGATCTGATGAATTGGCCAAAAAAACTGATATATCGATGACAGAAGAAAAAAAAATTGATGATCCAACTGACAAATTGATGATCCAATTGATGAATTAATGATCCAATTGACAAACTGATGATTCAGTCAAAAAATTTGATGATCCAATTGACAATCTGATGATTTAGCCAAAAAACTGATGATCCAATTTATATATTGATGACAGAAGAAAAAAATTGATGATCCAATTGACAATTTGATGATTTAGCTTCAAAAAAACTGATGATCCAATTGACAATCTGATGATTTAGCCAAAAAACTGATGATCCAATTTATATATTGATGACAGAAGAAAAAAATTGATGATCCAATTGACAATTTGATGATTTAGCTTCAAAAAAAACTGATGATCCAATTGACAATCTGATGATTTAGCCAAAAAACTGATGATCCAATTTATATATTGATGACAGAAGAAAAAAATTGATGATCCAATTGACAATTTGATGATTTAGCTCCAAAAAAACTGATGATCCAATTTTGCCCATCTGATGATTTAGCCAAAAAAAATTGATGATCCAATTGACAATTTGATGATTCAGACAAAAAATTGATGATCCAGTTGATGATTGAGTTAATGAATTGTTCGTGTAGGGAATAAAATGATTGAATAAATTTTGATTATTTTATTCTTTTGCTAATATTTATTTCTTTCTTGTTTGGAAAATCTTCGAATTTTATTGTAGTTTTTACTCCATTCTTGTCCTCTCCATGGACCATTGTTACAAAATTTTCAATCAATTCTGAATTAATATCAAGAATTTATTTTTAATCGGAACAAGTACCGTCTCCAATTTTTCCTCTCTTGACATTTTGTTAATTCTCGTTGAATTCCCCTCGAAGATTATCGAATTCAATTTGGAATATTAATTTCAATTATCAATTCAATTAATTTTCTTGTAATTAATAATCAATTTATTATTATAATAAATTTTATTATAATACCAATATTATAATATAAATAATTAATATCAATTTTATTGTTATCAATCCATTACTGCGTTTATTGAATAATTTACAGAATTACCCAATTTGAATAAAATGAATATTATTTAAATCTTCGTGCCATTTTTTGAGAAAAAAATACTTTTTTATTTTGTCAAAGAAATTTTTCGGGAAAGAGTCAATTTTTCACGTAGATTTAATTTTGATTGTAAATTTCGAAATTGGTACTTTCAAAAAAATTTGCAGGGCGAAAGAGAATCTTGCCTTTTTAGAAAATAAATTGCAAGTGGAAAATAAAATGTTGAATTGAGAATTTGAGTTTGTTTGGTGAATAATATTGTGTGTGTGTTTAAGGGTCCTTGTTTTATAAACTGCGTGATACTTGGGAGATGTTAGAATAGAACTGAGACTGGATGTGAAGAACGCCCCCGATGTAGCTCGCTTTCCCATGCCGTACCATGAAACATTAAATAGTGGGGGGGTTTAATCCCTTCTTTCGCACTTGTGTCCTTGCTCCACCAAGCTTCGAATCACTTCGAATGCTCCAAGAAGTAGGATCCGTTTTCCCACGCGAGAACCACTTCCTAATTCGAGCAAAGTCGAACGCAGGAATACGCACCAGTTTAAGTGGAAACTCGTGTCGATATTGTCTTTTTATTAAGGGCAAATTGCATACTTTTTTTCTCCTCTATAGTAGTTCATTCTCATCTCTTCATGGGATATATTTCAACAGTTTTTTCTGTGATCATGATTATCAGGAATCATTAAATAAAAATAAGGAAATTCTTCTCCAAACAAAAACAAACAAAAAACAAGATTTTTTAAAAAGAAAAATGCTATTTTAAATAATTTTACAAAAAATTACACTAAGGAAAAAATTTATTATCAAATATATTATCAAATAAATATTTACTTGAATCAAATAATTTAAATCAAATTGTATTTGAAATAAATTGTATTTTAAACAATTATTTCAATATTTGCGAAGCAGAATCAATTTAATTGACTTCAATAACAATTATTTGACACAAATAAATATTTATTTCATAATAGGCAATTAGGCACAGTAATCGTTTATTTGAATCAATTAAATTTTTTTTATAAAGTAATTTCCTTCCAACTTGATGATTTAGTGGAACTATTATTTTAATTAACTTAAATAACTAATTTTTATAATTATATTTTCATTACCTATTATTATTAATTATTAATATTATTGTTACCATTGTTTTTATTATTTGTTTATTATCATTTTATTTATTATTATTATTATTATTATTATTATTATTATTATTATTATTATTATTACTAATATTTTATATAATTTATGAAATCAAGAATTAATAAGATGATGAAAATGAATTGAAAAATTTTAAATCTACAAGGATTCGAACGCATGACACATAAATCATTGCTAAACGCTTTAACGATTGCGTCCGAGTCGGATAACAGTCAAAAGGTAATTTACTAGTAACAAAAATTAAATAATAAAATACCATAAAATACTAATATTTGTAAAAATAATTAACAAATTGATTGTTAAAAAAACAAAAATTATAAATTTGACTAATTGAATCATCGAATTGTTGCAAAGAATTTTATTTAAAAATTTGATGATGATAATAGAATTCCTTCAAAGAATTTTATCATTTAGGAAAATAATTAAATTCTCGATAAGAATTTTGTTAAAATATAATATTTAAAAATTCCAATTAAATTCTTTTTCAAGAATTTCTTTCAATTTTCTTTTTAAATAATGGAGTTCCTTTAATAATTTTAATTAAAAGTTTTGAAAATAATTGAATTTTATGAACAATTTCTTTAAAGTTTTTAAAATATAATCTTGTATGTTAATAATTTAAATTAAACATTTCATTATTGAATTTCATTAAAATTTTAGAAAATGATTGAATTTTTTCAAAAATTTAACTATTTAAAAAATAATTGTATTGTTTCAAAGCATTTATTAAAATTTTTTTTAAAAAATAATTTAATTTTTACAAAAAAATTTTACTATTTATAAAATTAATTGAAATATTTCGAAAGATTTATTAAAATTTTAGAAAATAATTTAATTATTTCGATGAATTTTTATAAAGATTTTAATAAATAATTGAATTGTTTTGAAATATTTTATATAAAATTAAGGAAAAAATTGAATTTTTCGTGAAATTTGTTGAAAATAATTGAATTTATCGTGAAATTTTTTGAAAATAATTGAATTTTTACAAAGATTTTACTAATTTAAAAAAATAATTTAATTGCTTCAAAGGATTTATTAAAATTTTGTTTAAAAATAATTAAATTTTTACAAAAAAAATTTCCTATGTAGCGGCAGCACAATTTTCAGTTAAAAAATGATTCTTTTCTTTATATTCATTTCAATTCTCTATTTTTACTATTTCTACATATAATATTGAATTTCATATTGCTATGTAAGTACTCGCTCAATTGATCGCCTTCTAATTTGTATTTAATCACCTATTATGGGCCTAGGTAAACTCAATAGTTCGGTTGTCGCAAAATCAGCCCTGTCGCCAACTTAATAGGTTTTTAACGTGTTTCGTCTCGCCCTTAGTCTACTATTGCATGAATGTCATTCATGCATCTGAGTTACCTTAAATTTAGTTTTAAGTAATTTTTAATAGCTGTTAAATGATTTTTAATACGTTTTCTTGCTATAAGAAGCCCCGTCTTCTTTACAGAGACACAGTTCAATTTTCCGAGCGATTCGACCAACACGAGTAGTAACCGAAATACACACGAGCAACTTTTTCCTATACGAATTCACCTTTTTATTTAATGTGAATTTTCAGTGTAAATTCTGTTGTTGTTAAATAATAAACTGTTGATAAATTGAGAAATAAACTTGACACTCATTCCTAACTATCCCACAAATTGGTGACCCCGACGTGATCGTGAAATATTTTTCGTGGGATAAAGTGACAACAAAAGTGACAGTCAAGTGTCAACAAAGTGACAACAAGGTGAGAACAGAGTGACAAAAAGTGACAATAAAGCAACAAAAAGTGACAACAAAGTGAAAGCCAAATGATAACAAATAACAACAAAGTGGCAATAAAGTGATATTAGAAAGAATAAAATAGTGCAAAATAACATTATACAACATTGCAAAAACATTGTAATAATTTAATTGCAAAATAACTGACGGTGATAATTTGTGATTTTAATTCCCTTATGAAAATTTACTCTTTTTTCTAACATTTTCTTTCTTATTTTCCTGACAATAATTCTTTAAAAAAATCAAAATGACAAGTGGTGTAACGAGCAACGAATCGGTTGAAAGAATCGCGTTAAAAATGCCAGTGTTTATGCCTGAAGATCCCGAGTTATGGTTTTTGTTGCTCGAGAGTAGTTTTGATGCAGCTGGCATCACTCAAGATGCAACGAAATTCGGTCACGCGCTTAGTGCCTTAGACCCGCGATATACCGTGGAAATTCGTGACGTTTTGCTTAAACCCAAACCCGAACGAACTTTCGAGCTTCTCAAATCAGAACTGATCAAGCGCATGGGTACTTCTCAGGAACAGAATACTCGCCGTCTCCTGGAAAATGAACCGCTCGGTGACAGAAAACCAACGCAATTTTTACGTCATCTCCGCAACTTGGCAGGAAATAAGTTCCCCGAGGAAGTCCTGCAGACTCTCTGGCTCGGGCGCTTGCCGAAACACATGCAAGCCATGCTTGCCGCACATAGAGATCTTCCCCTGGACAAACGTGCTGACATCGCGGACTCTGTCGCGGACGCTTACGGGAGCTTGTGTAACGTCGCGGAAACGCACACGGGTGCAAGTGTGACAGCCTCAAGTGCCGCTGCTAATCCGTTTGAGGCCCGGTTTGCCGGACTAGAACAGACTCTCGCGCTTGTGTTGCAAAAATTTGCCTCCCTTGAAGTGAACCAAGTGTCTCGAGGTCGAGACCACTCTCACTCAAGGTCACGGTTTAGATCTCGATCACACTCTCGAAACCGACGACAGCAGTCCAGGGACATGTGCTGGTACCATTGGAAGTTCGGTAGTGATGCTAGGAAATGTGAAAAACCGTGTAAATTCGAGAGTGCGGAAAACGCTGCGGGAAGTCGTTAATGTCGGCCAACGACGTAACTCCCGGTAAATCGCGCCGACTATTTTTAACGGACGAATCTTCGAAAATAAGGTTCCTTGTCGACACAGGTGCTGATCTGTGCGTCTTTCCGCGTGTGCAACTTCCTCAACCTCGTGAGAAATCAACCTACGAACTTTACGCGGCTAACGGGACACTCATCGCGACTTACGGAACGCAAATTTTGAATTTAAATTTTGGTTTGCGTCGCCAATTCACGTGGAGATTCGTCGTCGCTGACGTAGAGAAACCCATCATCGGCGCTGACTTCCTGGCACACTACGGACTCCTGGTGGACCTACAGAACCAACGGCTTCACGACCAAGTGACTCATCTTACCTCCCAGGGCGAGGTGGTTGAGTGCGAGATTTCCAGCATCAAGACTGTCACTGGTTCTTCTCGATTCCACGAGCTTCTGCAGCGGTTTCCCGAAATAACTCGCCCGGATGGTACAACCAGGTCTGTTCCACACTCAACAAGGCATCACATACTGACAACTCCTGGACCACCAGTGGCGCAGAAACCACGGCGTTTGGCACCGGACAGATTGCAAATTGCAAAATCCAATTTTGCAACATTTGTCAAATTGGGAATTGCTCAACCATCTAAGGCATCCTGGTCATCACCACTGCACATGGTTCCGAAGAAGGGAGACGAGTGGAGGCCATGTGGCGACTACCGTGCCGTCAACGCGAGAACCTACCCTGATAGGTATCCGATGAGACACATTCAGGACTTCTCACATGCTCTACGTGGGAAGACCCTATTTTCAACCATAGATCTTGTCCGAGCCTTCAACCAGATTCCGGTCGCCGAGGAGGATATCCCGAAGACAGCCATCACCACACCTTTTGGACTCTTCGAGTTCAAATTCATGACCTTTGGTTTGCGGAATGCTGCGCAGACGTTCCAACGCTTCATGGACGAAGTGCTCCAGGGTTTGGACTTCTGCTACGTATACATCGACGACATCCTGATAGCATCTGCGACACCTGAGCAACATCTGGGACACCTGGAGATCATCTTCGAGAGACTGAAGAAGTACGGAGTGATCGTCAACCCAGCCAAATGCGTATTTGGCCAACCTGAAGTTAAATTCCTTGGGTACTTGGTCTCAGCTGCAGGAACCAAGCCCCTGCCAGACAAGGTTGATGCCATCCGTGCCTACACTCGCCCGGAAACAGTTAAGCAGCTCCGTAAGTTCCTTGGAATGATTAACTTTTATAGACGTTTCCTTCCAAATGCAGCCAAGGTCCAGGCGCCGCTCAACAATCTGCTGCAGGGGAACCTAAAAGGAAAAGCTCCAGTTACCTGGACTCCAGACTCCATCAAGGCGTTTGAAGCTAGCAAAGAGAGTCTCGCTGAGGCAACCTTGCTTGCTCATCCTGATGCTGACGCACCACTGGCCATCTTCTGCGACGCCTCCGACTTCGCTGTTGGAGCCTCCTTGCAACAGCTGATCGATAGCAGCTGGCAACCCTTGAACTTCTTTTCCAAGAAGTTGAGTCCAGCTGAAACGAAGTACGGAGCATACGACCGTGAACTCCTGGGGATTTACTTGGCCATCAAGCAATTCCGGCATATGGTCGAAGGACGGTCATTCACCATCTACACTGATCACAAGCCCATCACCTATGCGTTCCAGAAGAAGAGTGATCAGTGTTCTCCACGTCAGTTTCGACATCTGGAATTCATCAGTCAATTCTCAACCGACATCCGCCACGTCTCTGGAGAGGATAATGTTGTAGCAGATGCCCTATCTCGCATCTCTACAATTGAAACCATCCTGGACTACAATGCTCTTGCAGCCAGTCAACGTGACGACATGGAGCTGAAGACAATCCTGGAGGATGCAGATTCTTCCCTACAACTGAAGCTGATTCGGATTCCTGATGCAGATGTCTCGATTTTCTGTGACGTATCCACTAGGTCAGCACGACCTTACATCACAGAAAAATTCAGGAAAGCAGCCTTCAGCACCATCCACAACCTCTCGCATCCTGGAATTAAATCTACGGTCAAGCTCGTAACACAGCGTTACGTATGGCCGTCGATTAAATCTGATTGCAGGAATTGGGCTCGCAGCTGTATCAACTGTCAGAAATCAAAGGTCTCACGCCATGTCCTATCTCAAGTAGGCAACTTCTCACCACCGTCATCTCGATTCGAGCATGTCCACCTGGACATCGTCATCATGCCATCATCTGAAGGACATCGCTACTGCCTCACCATGGTTGATCGATTCACTAGGTGGCCCGAAGCAATACCCATGGAAAATCAGGAAGCTGAAACTGTTGCTCGAGCATTCTACAACACCTGGATTGCTCGATTTGGAACCCCGCTGAGGATCACCACCGACCAAGGACGCCAGTTTGAGTCGTACTTATTTAAGCAACTCAATCGCTTATTAGGTACAACTCATCTTCGCACAACGGCTTACCACCCTTCAGCCAATGGAATGGTAGAACGGCTACACCGACAGCTGAAAGCAGCAATCATGTGCCACCAAACCAACCGGTGGACTGAGGTGCTGCCAACTGTGCTGCTTGGGATTCGAGCAGCGTGGAAAGACGACATCGAAGCAACATCAGCTGACCTAGTGTATGGTCAGTCTCTTCGCCTCCCTGGTGAATTCCTGGGGGACAACAGCAGCAACTTCCACAACTCTTCCGTTCCAGCTGATTTTGTTGTTGCTCTTCAACAACAACTACGGAACATCAAGCCTACTGGAGGATCTCGCCATGGAGCTAGGAGAACCTTTGTCTTCAAGGACCTTGCGACAACTGAGCAAGTTCTTGTAAGACACGATTCTCCTAAGCAACCTCTTCAGCAGCCCTACGACGGTCCCTACAAGGTCATCCGAAGGTTCGAGAAAACCTTCCTCGTCAACATCAATGGTCGTGACGTTAATGTCTCGATAGACCGTCTGAAACCAGCTTATATTTTGGCTGGTGATCCTGAGGCCAACATCCAGTCATCTCCAGATACCAGCAGCCAGGAGGCTGCAAACACAGAGCAGTTACCACCACCAGAACGAGAGGAAGTTTCAGTACCACACTCTACAAGATCTGGCAGACGCGTACGCTTCCCTGACCGCCTGCAGGGTGGTTTTTCGTAATCGTTAACCACTAGCAGGGGGGTACTGTAGCGGCAGCACAATTTTCAGTTAAAAAATGATTCTTTTCTTTATATTCATTTCAATTCTCTATTTTTACTATTTCTACATATAATATTGAATTTCATATTGCTATGTAAGTACTCGCTCAATTGATCGCCTTCTAATTTGTATTTAATCACCTATTATGGGCCTAGGTAAACTCAATAGTTCGGTTGTCGCAAAATCAGCCCTGTCGCCAACTTAATAGGTTTTTAACGTGTTTCGTCTCGCCCTTAGTCTACTATTGCATGAATGTCATTCATGCATCTGAGTTACCTTAAATTTAGTTTTAAGTAATTTTTAATAGCTGTTAAATGATTTTTAATACGTTTTCTTGCTATAAGAAGCCCCGTCTTCTTTACAGAGACACAGTTCAATTTTCCGAGCGATTCGACCAACACGAGTAGTAACCGAAATACACACGAGCAACTTTTTCCTATACGAATTCACCTTTTTATTTAATGTGAATTTTCAGTGTAAATTCTGTTGTTGTTAAATAATAAACTGTTGATAAATTGAGAAATAAACTTGACACTCATTCCTAACTATCCCACAAATTGGTGACCCCGACGTGATCGTGAAATATTTTTCGTGGGATAAAGTGACAACAAAAGTGACAGTCAAGTGTCAACAAAGTGACAACAAGGTGAGAACAGAGTGACAAAAAGTGACAATAAAGCAACAAAAAGTGACAACAAAGTGAAAGCCAAATGATAACAAATAACAACAAAGTGGCAATAAAGTGATATTAGAAAGAATAAAATAGTGCAAAATAACATTATACAACATTGCAAAAACATTGTAATAATTTAATTGCAAAATAACTGACGGTGATAATTTGTGATTTTAATTCCCTTATGAAAATTTACTCTTTTTTCTAACATTTTCTTTCTTATTTTCCTGACAATAATTCTTTAAAAAAATCAAAATGACAAGTGGTGTAACGAGCAACGAATCGGTTGAAAGAATCGCGTTAAAAATGCCAGTGTTTATGCCTGAAGATCCCGAGTTATGGTTTTTGTTGCTCGAGAGTAGTTTTGATGCAGCTGGCATCACTCAAGATGCAACGAAATTCGGTCACGCGCTTAGTGCCTTAGACCCGCGATATACCGTGGAAATTCGTGACGTTTTGCTTAAACCCAAACCCGAACGAACTTTCGAGCTTCTCAAATCAGAACTGATCAAGCGCATGGGTACTTCTCAGGAACAGAATACTCGCCGTCTCCTGGAAAATGAACCGCTCGGTGACAGAAAACCAACGCAATTTTTACGTCATCTCCGCAACTTGGCAGGAAATAAGTTCCCCGAGGAAGTCCTGCAGACTCTCTGGCTCGGGCGCTTGCCGAAACACATGCAAGCCATGCTTGCCGCACATAGAGATCTTCCCCTGGACAAACGTGCTGACATCGCGGACTCTGTCGCGGACGCTTACGGGAGCTTGTGTAACGTCGCGGAAACGCACACGGGTGCAAGTGTGACAGCCTCAAGTGCCGCTGCTAATCCGTTTGAGGCCCGGTTTGCCGGACTAGAACAGACTCTCGCGCTTGTGTTGCAAAAATTTGCCTCCCTTGAAGTGAACCAAGTGTCTCGAGGTCGAGACCACTCTCACTCAAGGTCACGGTTTAGATCTCGATCACACTCTCGAAACCGACGACAGCAGTCCAGGGACATGTGCTGGTACCATTGGAAGTTCGGTAGTGATGCTAGGAAATGTGAAAAACCGTGTAAATTCGAGAGTGCGGAAAACGCTGCGGGAAGTCGTTAATGTCGGCCAACGACGTAACTCCCGGTAAATCGCGCCGACTATTTTTAACGGACGAATCTTCGAAAATAAGGTTCCTTGTCGACACAGGTGCTGATCTGTGCGTCTTTCCGCGTGTGCAACTTCCTCAACCTCGTGAGAAATCAACCTACGAACTTTACGCGGCTAACGGGACACTCATCGCGACTTACGGAACGCAAATTTTGAATTTAAATTTTGGTTTGCGTCGCCAATTCACGTGGAGATTCGTCGTCGCTGACGTAGAGAAACCCATCATCGGCGCTGACTTCCTGGCACACTACGGACTCCTGGTGGACCTACAGAACCAACGGCTTCACGACCAAGTGACTCATCTTACCTCCCAGGGCGAGGTGGTTGAGTGCGAGATTTCCAGCATCAAGACTGTCACTGGTTCTTCTCGATTCCACGAGCTTCTGCAGCGGTTTCCCGAAATAACTCGCCCGGATGGTACAACCAGGTCTGTTCCACACTCAACAAGGCATCACATACTGACAACTCCTGGACCACCAGTGGCGCAGAAACCACGGCGTTTGGCACCGGACAGATTGCAAATTGCAAAATCCAATTTTGCAACATTTGTCAAATTGGGAATTGCTCAACCATCTAAGGCATCCTGGTCATCACCACTGCACATGGTTCCGAAGAAGGGAGACGAGTGGAGGCCATGTGGCGACTACCGTGCCGTCAACGCGAGAACCTACCCTGATAGGTATCCGATGAGACACATTCAGGACTTCTCACATGCTCTACGTGGGAAGACCCTATTTTCAACCATAGATCTTGTCCGAGCCTTCAACCAGATTCCGGTCGCCGAGGAGGATATCCCGAAGACAGCCATCACCACACCTTTTGGACTCTTCGAGTTCAAATTCATGACCTTTGGTTTGCGGAATGCTGCGCAGACGTTCCAACGCTTCATGGACGAAGTGCTCCAGGGTTTGGACTTCTGCTACGTATACATCGACGACATCCTGATAGCATCTGCGACACCTGAGCAACATCTGGGACACCTGGAGATCATCTTCGAGAGACTGAAGAAGTACGGAGTGATCGTCAACCCAGCCAAATGCGTATTTGGCCAACCTGAAGTTAAATTCCTTGGGTACTTGGTCTCAGCTGCAGGAACCAAGCCCCTGCCAGACAAGGTTGATGCCATCCGTGCCTACACTCGCCCGGAAACAGTTAAGCAGCTCCGTAAGTTCCTTGGAATGATTAACTTTTATAGACGTTTCCTTCCAAATGCAGCCAAGGTCCAGGCGCCGCTCAACAATCTGCTGCAGGGGAACCTAAAAGGAAAAGCTCCAGTTACCTGGACTCCAGACTCCATCAAGGCGTTTGAAGCTAGCAAAGAGAGTCTCGCTGAGGCAACCTTGCTTGCTCATCCTGATGCTGACGCACCACTGGCCATCTTCTGCGACGCCTCCGACTTCGCTGTTGGAGCCTCCTTGCAACAGCTGATCGATAGCAGCTGGCAACCCTTGAACTTCTTTTCCAAGAAGTTGAGTCCAGCTGAAACGAAGTACGGAGCATACGACCGTGAACTCCTGGGGATTTACTTGGCCATCAAGCAATTCCGGCATATGGTCGAAGGACGGTCATTCACCATCTACACTGATCACAAGCCCATCACCTATGCGTTCCAGAAGAAGAGTGATCAGTGTTCTCCACGTCAGTTTCGACATCTGGAATTCATCAGTCAATTCTCAACCGACATCCGCCACGTCTCTGGAGAGGATAATGTTGTAGCAGATGCCCTATCTCGCATCTCTACAATTGAAACCATCCTGGACTACAATGCTCTTGCAGCCAGTCAACGTGACGACATGGAGCTGAAGACAATCCTGGAGGATGCAGATTCTTCCCTACAACTGAAGCTGATTCGGATTCCTGATGCAGATGTCTCGATTTTCTGTGACGTATCCACTAGGTCAGCACGACCTTACATCACAGAAAAATTCAGGAAAGCAGCCTTCAGCACCATCCACAACCTCTCGCATCCTGGAATTAAATCTACGGTCAAGCTCGTAACACAGCGTTACGTATGGCCGTCGATTAAATCTGATTGCAGGAATTGGGCTCGCAGCTGTATCAACTGTCAGAAATCAAAGGTCTCACGCCATGTCCTATCTCAAGTAGGCAACTTCTCACCACCGTCATCTCGATTCGAGCATGTCCACCTGGACATCGTCATCATGCCATCATCTGAAGGACATCGCTACTGCCTCACCATGGTTGATCGATTCACTAGGTGGCCCGAAGCAATACCCATGGAAAATCAGGAAGCTGAAACTGTTGCTCGAGCATTCTACAACACCTGGATTGCTCGATTTGGAACCCCGCTGAGGATCACCACCGACCAAGGACGCCAGTTTGAGTCGTACTTATTTAAGCAACTCAATCGCTTATTAGGTACAACTCATCTTCGCACAACGGCTTACCACCCTTCAGCCAATGGAATGGTAGAACGGCTACACCGACAGCTGAAAGCAGCAATCATGTGCCACCAAACCAACCGGTGGACTGAGGTGCTGCCAACTGTGCTGCTTGGGATTCGAGCAGCGTGGAAAGACGACATCGAAGCAACATCAGCTGACCTAGTGTATGGTCAGTCTCTTCGCCTCCCTGGTGAATTCCTGGGGGACAACAGCAGCAACTTCCACAACTCTTCCGTTCCAGCTGATTTTGTTGTTGCTCTTCAACAACAACTACGGAACATCAAGCCTACTGGAGGATCTCGCCATGGAGCTAGGAGAACCTTTGTCTTCAAGGACCTTGCGACAACTGAGCAAGTTCTTGTAAGACACGATTCTCCTAAGCAACCTCTTCAGCAGCCCTACGACGGTCCCTACAAGGTCATCCGAAGGTTCGAGAAAACCTTCCTCGTCAACATCAATGGTCGTGACGTTAATGTCTCGATAGACCGTCTGAAACCAGCTTATATTTTGGCTGGTGATCCTGAGGCCAACATCCAGTCATCTCCAGATACCAGCAGCCAGGAGGCTGCAAACACAGAGCAGTTACCACCACCAGAACGAGAGGAAGTTTCAGTACCACACTCTACAAGATCTGGCAGACGCGTACGCTTCCCTGACCGCCTGCAGGGTGGTTTTTCGTAATCGTTAACCACTAGCAGGGGGGTACTGTAGCGGCAGCACAATTTTCAGTTAAAAAATGATTCTTTTCTTTATATTCATTTCAATTCTCTATTTTTACTATTTCTACATATAATATTGAATTTCATATTGCTATGTAAGTACTCGCTCAATTGATCGCCTTCTAATTTGTATTTAATCACCTATTATGGGCCTAGGTAAACTCAATAGTTCGGTTGTCGCAAAATCAGCCCTGTCGCCAACTTAATAGGTTTTTAACGTGTTTCGTCTCGCCCTTAGTCTACTATTGCATGAATGTCATTCATGCATCTGAGTTACCTTAAATTTAGTTTTAAGTAATTTTTAATAGCTGTTAAATGATTTTTAATACGTTTTCTTGCTATAAGAAGCCCCGTCTTCTTTACAGAGACACAGTTCAATTTTCCGAGCGATTCGACCAACACGAGTAGTAACCGAAATACACACGAGCAACTTTTTCCTATACGAATTCACCTTTTTATTTAATGTGAATTTTCAGTGTAAATTCTGTTGTTGTTAAATAATAAACTGTTGATAAATTGAGAAATAAACTTGACACTCATTCCTAACTATCCCACACCTATTTATATAAAATTAATTGAACTGTTTCGAACGATTTATTAAAATTTTGGAAAATAATTGATGATAATAAATAATTAATAATTTTAGAAAAAAAAATTGAATTCTTTCGTGAAATTTTTTTGAAAATAGTTGAATTTTTTCAAAGATTTTACTATTTAAAAAAATAATTAAATTATTTCGAAGGATTTATTAAATTTTTTTTAAAAATAATTGAATTTTTACAAAAAAATTTTACTATTCATAAAAATAATTGAATTCTTACGAAAGATTTATTACAATTTTAGAAAATAATTGAATTTTTTCGATGGATTTTTATAAAAATTTTAATAAATAATTGAATTGTTTTGAAATATTTTATATGAAATTATCGAAAAAATTGAATTTTTCGTGAAATTTTTTTTGAAAATAATTGAATTTTTACAAAAAAAATTTACTATATATTTATAAAAATAATTCAATCCTTACGAAGTATTTTATTACTTATGAAAATAATTGAATTCTTAAAAATAATTTTTTTTTAAATCTTTGAAATTAATAAACTAGAATAATTAATGAGTAAATTAGTTAATAATTGAATTTTTGTAAAGTTTGAATGTTGAATCTAAAATTATTCAAAAATTCATATTTGAAAATAAAACATTTTTTAATTTGCATAATGATAATAATAATAATTATAATAATAATAATAATGATAATAATAATAATAATAATAATAATAATAATAATAATAATAATAATAATAATAATAATAATAATAATAATAAATTAAACATCACGGTTATTGTAATAATAAGAATTAAATAAGATATGAATAGTAGTAAAAATAAATTCTACTGATTGTAGTACAAAATATTAGTAGGGACAAAATAATAGTAGTAATAAAAAGAATATTTGAAAATAAATTTAATAAAATAAGTAGATATAATAGTAAACACAAATAGAAGTAAAAATAAATAATAGTTAGTAAAAGTAAATAGTAGCAAAAATAAATAGTAGCAAAAATAAATAGTAGTAAAAATAAATCGTAGTAAAAATAAATAATATAGTAAAAATAAATAGTAGTAAAAATAAATAGTAGTAAAAATAAATAGTAGCAAAAATAAGTAGTAATAAAAATTAATAATAATAAAAATAAATATCAGTAAAAATAAATTGTTGTAAGAAATAAATACTAGTAGAAAAATACTAGTAGGGACAAATACCACTAACTCAGTTTTTCTACAGATATCAAATTGAGACAAAAAATGAATCAAAAATGTTGCAACATTTTTGATTCGTTTTTTGTCTCAATTTGATATCTGCAGAAAACTGTGAATAAAAATAGCTGTAAAAAATTCAGATTCAATTACTATTATTATTCTTTTCATTTTCATTATTAATATACTTATTTATTTCTTCTCTTCATTTGAAATCATAATATTATTACCACAAAATAATAAATTATTATGCGTAAATAATAATATATATTCATCATCTTGAAAAAATGAAATTAACAAAATTATCTGCGAATAATCGAAAATGAGTAGTACTAAAATTATGATTGGATATTATACATTGTAAATAGATTGAGAAGAAAATTCCTCTACATGAAATCAAGATAGTAATGGAACAAAGCTAAGGAATGATTGCATCTGACAGAAAATCAAAGAAGCAAATTCCTCAAGACTCTCTCCATGATTATCACGATTACTTATTGATCATAACGATAAATGCCATGGCCTTTATAATCAATGGGGGGAAAAAAATACAAAATATAACGAGAACTACGGATTTCTCGTTTAATCAAAAAATATGAGTAAAAAAATTTGAGATTTATTTCCATATAAATAGGTATAGGTTTTATAATATTACTTTCTCGAAAGTTTCGAATAAAAAATTAATATGGAAAGTATAATAAAGAGGAGGAAATTTTTTTTTGTTTTGGTTCTTTTTTTTAAATAATAGAAGCAGTAAAACAACTGTGAATTTGATTATGGTCTTCCCTTTATTTATATCTCCATGTATATTTTTCTAGTGCTTGTTTTATGAGCACTTCGGTTTCTCATAAAGGAAACATTAAGAATGTTTATATCGTACAGTCGAGTGCAAAAATTATTGTTAATCCAAAAATTGTTGCGCTTGAAAGTCGAAAAAAATTTTTTAGGGACATATTTTTTTTAACTCTTGAAAAAATTTTGGCTACTAACAACAATGAACTAAATATTTATTTTTAAATATATTTTTATAATATTTCTCAAAAATTATTATTATTTCTTATTATTATTATTTATTATTATTCTTTATTACTATTACTAAGCAAATGTTACGCGCGAAAAGTAATTTTCAATTTATTATTTTATTATGAAAATGACACAATTTTTTATATAAAAATAAAAATTTTTTGAATAATTTCATAATCAGAATTTAAAAAATTCATTTATTAAGTACATAATTAATTATTATTGTTTATATCTTCAAAAATTTCAATTTCTTCGTAACAATTCAATTATTTTTATAAACAGTAAAATTTTTTGCAAAATTTCAATTATTTTCAATTTCAACAAAATTTTGATAAAATTTCACCAAAGAATTCAATTATTTTCTAAAATTTTTATAAATCCTTCAAAACAATTCAATTATTTTCAATAAAATTTCAAAAAAGAATTTAATATTTTAACTTAATTCACTATAAAAGGTTCCAAATAAATTTAATTAATTTATAAAATTTTAATAAATTCTTCGAAACAATTCAACTATTTTTATAAATAGTAAAATTCTTTTCAGAAATTCAAATATTAATTTAATAAAATTTCTCGAAAGAATTAAATTATTTTCTAAAATTTTTATAAACCCTTCAAAACCAGTCAATTATTTACAATAAAATTTCAAAAAAGAATTCAATTTTTTACCTAATCACTATAAAAGTTTCCAAATAAATCCAATTATTTTCTAAAATTTTAATAATTCCTTCGAAACAATTCAACTATTTTTATAAATAGTAAAATTCTTTTCAGAAATTCAAATATTGTTTTCAACAAAAATTTAATAAGATTTAAAAATAGAATTTAATTTTTAATTATAATTCACTATAAAAGTTTCCAAAAAAATTCAATTATATTTTAAAATTTTTCATAAATCCTTCGAAACAATTCAACTATTTTTATAAATAGTAAAATTCTTTTCAGAAATTCAATTGTTTTCAACAAAAATTTAATAAGATTTCTCGAAAGAATTCAATTATTTTCTAAAATTTTTATAAATCCTTCAAAACAGTTCAATTATTTCTTTAAATAGAAAAATCTTTGTAAAAATTAATCATTTTCAATAAACTTTCGCGAAAAAATTCAATTATTTTCTAAAATTATAATAAATCCTTCAAAACAATTCAATTATTTTTATAAATAGTAAAATCTTTACAAAAATTCAATTATTTTTAAAACAATTTTAATTGAATTCCTCGCGGAAGAATTCAATTAATTTTATAAATAGTAAAATTCTTTGCAGAAATTCGATTATTTTCAAAACAATTTTAATTGAATTCCTCGGATGAATTCAAATATTTTTAAATATTTTCATAAATTTCAATTATTTCCTAAAATTTTTATAAATCCTTCAAAACAATTCAATTATTTTCAATAAAATTTCAAAAAAAAATTTAATTTTTTACTTAATTCACTATAAAAGGTTCCAAATAAATTTAATTATGTTCAAAAATTTCCATAAAATTCAATTTCAACAAGAATTTAAAATTCTCTAAAAACAATTCAATTATTCTCAAAATATTTTTAAAAAAATTCCTTATAAAAATTAAATTAATTTCAATGCAATTTTTAAATATATTCGTTAAAAAGATTTGAAACAATTCAATTATTTTTAAAAAATAATAAAATTCTTGTGATGAATTCAATTATTTTGAATATATTTAATTTTAATAAAATTCTTTAAAGAAATTCAATTATTTTCGGAACAACTTTAATTGAATTTCTCGAAAAGATTTCATTATTTTTAAATATTTCTATAAAATTCTTCATAACAATTTAATTATTTGTTCAAATTTTAATAAATTCTTCGAAACATTTCAATTATTTTTATAAATAGTAAAATTCTTCGCAATAATTCAATTATTTTTATAAACAGTTAAATGCTTTGCAGACAGGATGTACTGTATTATTATCATTATTATTATTGTTTTTAATTATTATTATTATTATTATTATTATTATTATTATTATTATTATTATTATTATTATTATTTTATTATTAATTGAAAAAAATCCGCAGTCGCCAAGAATCGAACCTCAGCCTTTCGCTGTTGCGAATCCAGCACTGAAGCCACTAAGCTATCTCACTGCGCTTATTATTAAAATTTATTTTTAAATTTGAAGAAAAAATGCCTTCATTTCATTCACTTGAACGTTTTAGAATTTTAGGACAGCATTGAAAAAGTAGTTCACTTTTTTTGGATTCCGCGGAAAAAAACATCAACACCATCTTCATTATAATAATTAGTTCATTTTTTTCAAACCACAAGAAATAATAAACAAATAACTAGAAAGTTTTTAAATGCTTAGGGAAATTTTAAACTACAATAAAAATATTACAAAACTTAATTCATTAGACCTGAAAAACTCTCTTTTAATAAAAAAAACAAAACCATTTTTAGAAAAACTCTTTTAATAAAAAACAAAATCATTTTTAGAAAAACGTTTTCTGAAGAGGAAACAAAAGAAGAAAAATAACAGGTCTCGGGTATTTTTTTGATCATATCTCGCTAATCGAATAATTGCTCTGTTTTTTTTTCAAACTAAAGGTATAAAAGCTTCTTTAACCCAGTAAATAGGGAACATCATTGTATACGGTGTGAAAACTAGATGAAACGGCACTTACAATCAAGATAAATGATATAAGTTGTCATACTGGTATAGAGAATTTTTATAATATTCCCCACTTTAAAGATACATATAATAAAATAAATTACATTTGCCATTATCAGTTAATCTTAATCCCATTAACTCGAGACTAAAATATAGTTTATATTATCAAGGTGTTGAGGCGGAATAATGCAAACAATGCAAAATAATTGTCGAGAAATAAATTTCTTTAAAAAAAAAAGACTGTATCATTTACAAGAATTCTATCTATTTCGCTCTCATGTATTTCATTTTTATTTTTAAAAATTTATTACCCTCTTTAGTAAATTTTCCGATTCATTAATTAATCTTTTTTTGGTGTTTTATAGAAATAAAGCAAAAAGTATATTTTATAATTCAAATAATTCAATGAATTTCGTTTAGCATTTTAATCAACTCCAGGCGATCGGAGAATGATTTATTTAATCAATCTCATGATATATTAATCATTTTCTTAATTGAAGAGCGTTTATAATCAATCGTTTATTCGATCTTATCGATTTATTAAAAAATAATTTAATAAAATAACAATAAACAAATAAATAATAAATAAATAAAATTACGAGAAAAATATAATTAAATAAAAATACTCTATATATTTGAGTGAAAAAATGTTTGATATTTCAATCATTTTTAACTGAATTTCAATAAAATTCGACTGATTGAAATCGAACGAAATATTTTCATAAATTACTGATTCAAATAAAAATTTAAAACCTAAATTCAACGTTTAAAAACTTTCAAAATTAACTCTTTTGATAGTGACTACAAAATTATTTTAATAAAAATTGAATTTGAAGAAGAAATAAATAAATTTTGTTCAATGAACGTTCAGAATTTTAGGATCATAAATTAAAAATTAAATAATGAGGTATTTTTTAAAAATTATAATTAAATAAATAAATATTAAATAATTAGATAAATAAAAAAAATAAATAAAGATTTATTCAACAGTTTTGGTAAACTTTTTAAGTGAACAAACTATTAAATAATAAGAATTTAAAAAAATTGACTCAATTATATTTTAATTTTTTTTTTCATGTAAAATTATAATTTTTAATTTTTGATACTAAAACAAGTTCATAAACTACATGGAAAAAAAGTGTGTGAATATTGTAATGCTCTCTTACTAGAGAAAAATGATATAATACTTTTTTTCAATTACATTGTCTTATAATATCTGTGTTGATAACTGCTTTAAACTCCATCTCACAATGCTGCGGGAAAAATACATGCTTAATAAGTTTTTTCAATGGAAGAAGTTAATGAAAGAAATTGTTGCGAATTTCTACAATTATAGTTAATGAAATGAAATAGTGTGTATATTAAAAAACTTCAAATAGAAATTCATTTACTATTTCTTAAAAGTTTATTATTTATTAATAAATAATAAATAAATTTGGAAACTTTATTATTATTTTTTCATTGTTTTAATTATTTTTTAATTTCTATTATACAAAAATCATTTTAAATTATCACAACAAATTCTAATACAAAACCTTTTTTTAATTAAAATAAAATTTTTTTTAATTTCTTGAAATAATTCTAATACAAAACGTGAAATTATTTCTATTTCGGACAATAGTTTCTTTTTAAATAACTTAATTCTTCAAGAATTCAATTCTTTGAAATTAGTTGAATTTTTTAAATATTTATTTAATTAATTATTAAAAATAATGAATTTTTAGAAGAATAATATTTAAGAACACTAAAAACAATTGAATTTTGAAGAAGTTAAAAATTATTGCAGAAATTCAAATATTTTCAAAATTAATAAAATTCTTCGCAGCAATTCAATTATGTTCAAAATTTTTTTAAATTTTCGTCAAAATTACGATTATCTTTATAAATATAAATAATAATATTTTTTTTTGAATTTCAATTATTAAAAAAAAATTTAATAAAATTCTTGATAACATTTCAATTATATTCAAAAATTGTTAAAAATTCAATGACTTCCACCTTCTACTATTTTAATAAAATTTTATAAACGAATTCAATTATTTTAAACAAATTTTGATAAAATTGTACGCAAACATTTAATTATTTTCATAAATAATAAAATTCTTTTTAGAAATTCAATTATTATCAAAAGTAATAAAATTCTTTTTAGAAATTCAATTATTTTTAAAAGTAATAAAATTCTTCGCGCAGAAATTCAATTATGTTGAATAATTTAAAAAAATTCTAGTCAAAATTTCAATTATGTTTATAAATAATAAAATTCTTCTCCTAAATTCAATTATTTTTAAAAATTTTAATAAAATTCTTGGTAAAATTTCAATTATCTTTATAAATAATAAAATTCTCTTTGGAAATTTAATTATTTTCAAAAGTAATAAAATTCTTTTTAGGAATTCAATTATATGTTTAATAATTTTAAAAAATTCTCGTCAAAATTACAATTATCTTTAAAAATAATACAATTATTTTTCTCTGAAATTCAATTATTTTCAAAAAATTTAATAAAATTTTTGACAAAATTTCAATTATTTTCGAAAATTTTTTAAAAGAATTCAATTATTTAAAAAAAATTTTTATAAAATTCTACGCAAATATTTAATTATTTTTTTATAAATAATAAAACTTATTGCAGGATTTGAATTATTTTGATAAATAATAAAATTTTTTTTAGGAATTCAATTATTTTCAAAAGTAATAAAATTCTACGCAAACAGTTAATTATTCTCATAAATAATAGAAATTTCACAAGAATTTAATTATTTACAAATTTTTATAAATTTTCTCACATTATATACTTTAATTATTTTCATAAATTAATAATGAAACTCATCGCAGAATTTCAATTATTTTTATAATACAAGTTTAATCAAATTCCTCGAAAAATGTAATTACTAAAAATTTTATTAAAAATTCATCGAAAGAATTCAATTATTTAAAAATTGGTTGACAAAATTTTTTATGAGAATTCAATTTTATAAATCATTCAATTATTCAATAAATTATTTATTTTTGTATTTAAATGATTGAATTCTTATTGAATTTTGTAATAAAAATTGATTTAACAATGAATTTTAGTTAAAATTTTAAATAATAATTGAATTTCATGCATTATAGTATGAATTTTAGAAATAAATTAATTTTAAAAAGGTTTAAAATTAAAATTTTGAAAATATGAATTTTTCATACTTTTCATTAACAATTTTGTAGAATTCATTTTTTTTTTGAAATGTTTAAGTGAATTTTTTTTTTAATTATTTGAAGTTTTTATTTTCTAATATACAATTGAAAAATTTCCGGATAAAAGATAAAGTTTTGTAAAATTGAATTGAATTGAATTGTATGTAATTGTCATAGAAAACATGAAGAAATCGATTGCTGCGAGTTGAAGACTCGGAGTTATCGATTTTTTCATGATTTATAACAATTTTTTATAAGTTGTTGAATTTCAAACAGGTTTGAATTTGAATCTTTCAAAGAATTTTAATTCCTATGGAAAAATAATAGTAATTAAATATTTACTTAAAAATGAAGTTATTCATGTTTTCGAATAATTGCATTCTAAAATTACTCTTTAAAAATATTTTGCAAAGAAAAAGTAAAATAATTGACGAAAAGAATAAAAAAAATAAACGTTTTCTTGCTCCTGAATAAAAGCCAATGAACCATAATAGCGTAGTTCGCATGCAATTCAGCCAGACTTGTAAAAAAAAAAAAAAAAAAAAAATCTCGGCAATAAGAAATCATTCATTACGCAAATAAGGATAAAGCTCTGCTCTGTTTTTCATGGAGTTAAATGCAATGCTACTTGCATATACTCCACAGTCTCGCAAGTAAACGAGATACACAAACGTGCATCACAGTAATTAGAAGGAACAATTATGATTACGGTAAATTTGCACGTGCGTACCTGATATTCAAGAGCAGTCTTTTATACAATATGAATATAAGACAGTATGGGTATATACATTTTGTAAAAAGCCTAGTCGTGTTCCTCCAAAACTTATTCACTTCTTTATTTGACTTAAGTAGATCTCGAGATGTCTACGGTTCGTGAATTAAACGTTTTGTCCTTCCCTCTCAAATGTAATTAAGCCACTCGAGTACAAAATCTTCATTTTACGAGAATATATAAAATAGTCGTAAACTTCCTTTTCCACACTCTTAATTAAAAACACCTCTGGCTACTTAGAGAAGATATCACGTGTAAAAGTACTTTTTTTTCATTCTTTTTCGCTTCCTTCAAAAATTACTTCATTTTTGACTGTTTTTTTGTGCTATTAATAACGGCGACTTTTTTTCATTCTTTCATAGTCATCAGAGGAAAAAAATTTATAAATTTGTGTCAAAGAGAAATATTTTATTTTGGTTCAAATTTTTTTTCTGGTTCAAAAAAATATTTATCTGGTTCAAACAAATTGTTTTCTGGTTCAAACAAATTTTATTTGATTCAAACAAGTTTCTTCTGGTTCAAACAAATTGTTTTCTGGTTCAAACAAATTTTATTTGATTCAAACAAATTTCTTCTGGTTCAAACAAATTTTATTTGATTCAAACAAATCCTTTTTATTCAAACAAGTTTTGTTTGTTTCAAATCAATTTTATTGAATTCAAATAAATTTCATTTGAATTAAACAAAATTTACTTGAAACAAATTTATTTAATTCAAGTAAATTCAAGCAGTAAACAATTTTATTTCATTCAAACAAATTGTATTTGTTTTAAAGAAATTTTATTCAATTCTAACAAATTTTATTTGAATCAGAAAAAATTTATTTGAATCAAATAAATTTGATTCAAGTAAATTTTTTTTGATTCAAGACAATTTTCTTTGATTCAAACAAATTCTTTTTATTCAAACAAGTTTTATTTGTTTCAAATCAATTTCATTTGATTCTAATAAAAATTTCATTTGAATTAAACAAAATTTACTTGAATCAAATAAATTTGATTCAAGTAAATTTTTTATGATTCAAAATAATTTTATTTGATTCAAAAAAGATCTTTCTATCAAAACAAATATTTTTTAATAATAAATATTCCAGCAAATTATATTTAGTTGAAATAAAAATTTTATTTTATAGTTTAATTAAGTTTTTTCTTATTGAAACAAATTATTACAAGATCAAAATTTTTTTCTAAAAAAAAGAAAAATATGTCATAATTTATCTTTTCAGATTTCGCACTCGATAATTAATTTTAAAAAAAGTAGCTTTTAAACTAAAAAAAGTAGTAAAAATGTACCTATCGAAAAATTAAACTTGACGACCAAAAAAACTCGTTTTAGAAACTTCACAAAACTGACAAAAATTTCATTCAATATTTTATTTTCCTGACATTTTCCTAATTTTTATAAAAAAATATTTACTTCTTTCTTATCCTGCTAATAAATTGAATTCCTGCAACGAATTTTTATTATTCATAAAAGACTTTAAACATTTATAACAATAATTTAATATTCTTACGCAGAATTTTATAAAAAATTTTAAATAATTTATTTCTTTCGACTATTTTTATGCAAATTTTAATTTAAATATTTGAATTCCTAAAAAAATTTTAATATACATGAAAAGAATTGAATTCTTACAAACATGTTTACACAAAATTTTTAAATAATTGAATTCTGTTTGGGAATTTAATAAAAGAAGTTGATATAGAAAATCATTGAATGTCTGTGATGCATTATATTTAATTTTACTTTTAAAAATAATTGAATTCCTAAAAAGCATTTTATTATTTATAAATATAATTGAATTCTTGCGAATAATTTTATTAGAATTTTTTAAAACAATTGAATTTACAAGAAAAAAATTTTTACTTTTAAAAATAATTGAATTCCTAAAAAGCATTTTATTATTTATGAATATAATTGAATTCTTGAATTGTTTTAAAAAATTTATTTAAAAATGTATTTAAAATAATCCATTTCTTTCTAACAATTTTATTAGAATATTTGAAAATAAATAATTGAATTCCTGTGAAAAATTCTAATATTTTTGTAAATAATGGAATTCTTGCGAACAATTTTTAAAAAATTTTTTTAAATAATTAAATTTCTAAGAAAAAATTTATTACTTTTAAAAATAATTGAATTCTTGTGATAAATATTGTTATTTATGAAAATAATTGAATTTTGCCAAAAATTTTATTAAAATTCTTCAAAATAATTGAATTTTCGCAAATAATTTTGTTATTTATTAACATAATTGAATTCTTGGAAAGAATTTTATTAAAATATTTAAAAATAATTGAATTCCTGTGAGAAATTCTAATATTTTTGTAAATGATTGAATTATTGCGAAAAATGTTATTAAAAAATGTTCAAAAAGAATTGAATTTCTGTGCAAAATTTTGTTATTTTTGTGAAAATAATTGAATTCTTCATAAAAATTTTATAAACATTGTTTTAAATAATAAATGTTTTCGAAATATAATAAATATTATGAAAATTTTATTTTAAATAATTGAATTCTTGTGTAAAATTTTATTTGTGAAAATAATTGAATTTTTCTATTAATTAGTTTTAAATTATTATTAAAAAATTTAAAAATAATTGAAATTCTTCGATGAGTTTTATTATTTATGAAAATAATTGAATTTTTGCTTAGAATTTTATTGAAAATTTTGTTAAATAATTGAATTTCCATGAAAAATATTATTAATGAAAGTAATTGAATTATTGTGAAGAATTGTATAAAAGTTTTGTTAAATAATTGATTTTTTCTAAATTTTTTTTGTAATTGCTATTCTAAATTAATTAAATTCCTGTGGAAATTTTATTATTTATGAAAATGATTGAATTTTGGATGAATTTTATTTTTTAAATAATTCAATTCTTTCGCGAAATTTGATGAAAATACTAGATATTGAAAGTATCTGAATTTCGAATATTTGAAAATAATTGAATCGTTTTAAAAAATTTGATTATAATTTATGAGAATAGTGATTTTAAATTAATAAACCTGCAATCCAACGAACCAAATTAAATTTAAAGAAAGAAAAATTGCAGCAATAAAATAAAAATCCGTTCGACTATAAAAATAATTCAAAAACTAAACTGCAATAGAAAAAACAATAAATCCTTAAAAGTGAGATTTTCGAAATAGTTCTAACAATAGATAGATAGAATCCATAATTACAGATGAAATATACAAATATCTATAATTATCTCGTGAAATATAACTTTCTAAAATAATAAACCTTAATATTCTATGTATAAATATGTACGTACGTAATTGGAAATTTAATTTGAGAAATTGTAGAAATTCACCTGTATATATATATGTGTATAAAAAGTAACCGTATTGTGGAATTTCGTGACAGAAGCACCTAACAATTCGCATTCTCTGAATGGAGTTTATTAAATTTTTATTTTTAAGCTTCCGGGTAATCAAAGAAGAAATAGGTGTTATACATTTTATTCATCATGATACCATTTACGGGACTGATGTCAAAAGTAATTTAACTTACGTTATACCACAGCTACTATTACACGAAAAAAAAGGAATCTAGTCTCGAGAGACTAATCATTTTATTACAATTTATAATATACTTAACAACAACTCTTTAAGATGAAAATACAACTCAACTTTATGTGATCTTTCGCGACTGAGTCACATTTTACAGTTATATTACAGTTTTAAAACGACATATTCCTTTTGAAAAAAAATAATAGTCACGAAATTTTTTTTCTTTTTTGCAATTTCGGAAAGATTTCTTCATGTTTTATAATAATTAATAATAATTATTAATAAAAATAATTTATAATAATTAAAATCATTATCAATTCAATTATTATTTTTTAAGAATTTTTATCTAAAATTCTTCTTTATAAATATCGATTATTTTTAATAATTTTCAAAAAAGTTCTTTGACAATTTTCAAATTCATTTCTTTACAATATTCAATATTACGAAATTTTGCTTATTCGTAAATTCTTTAATTAAATAAATATTAGAAAATAGAAACTAAAAATAATATTAAAAAAACTCAATATTAAACTTTTTCAAAAAAATTAATTACAAAATTCAATTATTTTTTAAAATTCACGCTCTATTGCATTTAATAATCAAATTATTATCTAAAACTTTAACTGAAATTCATTTTTATGAAATGAAAATCAATTTTTATTTCAAAATTCTACTAGAATTCAATTACTTAAATACAAATTTAAATGTAAAAATGCAAATAAATAATTTATTGAATAATTGAACGTTTCTTAAAATTCAATTCCCATTAAAAATCGTTATCAACAAATTTTCAAATAATTGAATTCTATCAAAATTGTATTAAAAATAATTGATATTCTACATTTAATTTTATTATTTATAAAAATAATTGAATTCTTGCGAAGAATTTTATTAAAATTTTTCAAAAATAACTAAATTCTTGTAAAAAATTAACAGGAATTCAATTATTTTAAAAAATTTTTTAAAAATTCTTGTCAAAAATTAAAAATAACAAAATTCTTAGCAGATCTTCAATTACTTTTAGAAATTTTAATAAAATTTTTCTCAACAATTTAAATATTTTCGTAAAATAATAAAAATCTTTGAACAGATTCAATTATTTTCAAAAGTCTTAATAAAATTCTTCGCAAGAATTCAATTTGCTTTATATCAGAATTTTAGCAGAAATTCAAACATTTTAAAAAGTTTTGATAAAACTTTATTTGGTAGAAATTCAATTATTTTTAAGACAATTTAAAAAAAGTGTCTCGATAAAATTCAATTATTTTTAAAATTTTAATGATAAAATTTTTAAAAAAAAATTTTTTTAATTTTTTAATTTAAAATTAAAAATTTTTTTTTTCTTTCTTCGAAAGAATTGAATTATTATAATCTAAGATTTTAACTGAAAAATCTATTTTTAAATCAATGTTTATGAGAAAATTCTGCCAGAATTCAATTATTTAAATACAAAAATAAATAATTTATTGAATAATTGAATGTTTCTTGGAATTCAATTCCTATTAAAAATTTTATCAACAAATTATTAAATAATTAAATTCTTTGAACGAATTTTAATAAAATTTTTAAGAATTTTTTCGAGGAATTCGATTAAAATTCTATATTGAAAATAATTGAATTCCTAAAAAGAATTTTATTATTTACGAAAATAATTTAATCTACATAAAAATTTTATTATTAATAAAAATAGTTGAATGATTGCGAAGAAATTTACAAAAAAAAAATTTGTTATTAATGAAATTCTTGTGAAATTTTTATTATTTTTTGAAAATAATTAAAAGTTTTTGTAGAATATTATTAATTTTTTTTTTTAAATAATTAAATTCTTTTAGTAAATTTTATGCAAGTAGTAGATATTGAACAATATTTAATTTTTGCGAAGAATATTATTACTTTTGAAAATAATTGAAATTTTGCAATGGATTTTATTAAAATTTTTGAAAATAATTGAATTTTGTCGAAGAATTTGGCCATTTATTTATAATTTATAAAGATAATTGAAATGTTGGCAATATTTTTTAGATTTTTTGAAAATAATTGAGTTTCTGAAAAGAATTTTAATATTTCTAAAGATAATAATTAAAATTTTGACGAGAATTTAAAAAAAAATTTGAACATAATTGAATTTTTGAGAAGAATTTTATTACTTTTAAAAATATTTGAATTTCTGCAATCATTTGCAATTTCTCGAAAATTCTCAAAATTATATCGTACAATTTACGAATTTTTCATCCTTTTTGAATGAAATTACGGACTTTACGGACATTTTTTCAAAAAAACGGACTTTTATACTGACTTCAAGCAAAGTTACGGATTTTTACGTAGTAATAATAACGAATTAATAATAGCAAAAATAATAATAACGAATTATAATTATTATTATTCGTTATTATGGAATTTATTATTATTTATTTATTATGCAATAATAAATAAAAAAAACTTTACTATTAAATTCTGTTCGAATTTCAAATTTTTTCTAGGACATATAGAGCAAGGAACCGTGAAATTTAAAATTCCGGACTTTGTCTCGAATTTTTTGGGGAATTAATCTATAACGGGAATTCATTGTTAACAATTTGGATACAAAGGATATTTATTTATGTTCCACTTGGCAATTTCTAAGATTCGGCTTCATCCGGAATCATTCAACTATTTCTCGTTTATATGCAAATTTTGGAAGTTTATTTCGTTTTTAAAAAAAAAAGTTCCAAAATATCCTTCGAAAAAAATAATTTTTACTTTCTCATAGAGGAAGTATTTAAAAAAATTTAATGGCACTTTTTTTTATTTAAAACCTTTGGAAATTGCGAGTAAAAAAATTAAAGTCTTGCCCTCCCAAAAAGAAGATTAAAATTTATTTAATACTAATTATCGAACAAAAATGTGGTTTTAATAAAAGTTCGTCGCTCACTTCCAAGACCACGTGGAATTTAGAATTCATATATATTCCCAATGGAAAATTATTCATTAGTTAATTAATTTAATTAATGCTTGCTTATTCTTTGGTTACGAATATTGTGCCAACGTTTGGCAAAAATTTGTCAAACAATAAATTAAATTACAAGTCAAAAAAGGACAGGTTTAATTATTTAACCTAAAATAATAATTCTCCATTATTATAACGAAATTTTTCATAAAATTATATAAAATTTTTTAAATTATTATAAAGCTTGAAAAATCTAAATCTTACCTTAAATATTCGTCCACTGATCTTCATCCAGTAATAAAGACACTCGAAGAACATTTTCTGCCTGATAAAAAAAAATGTACACACGTGGTTTCAAAATTTTCGAACACTCCCCTGACCACGTGGAGCTTAGAATTCATATTCATGATAATATAAATTTTTAACACTCCCGAAACTCCAATTAAAATATTTAATACTAATGTAATTATAAATCGAAAAATTTAATAAAATTTCCGGTCGTGAAGGTTAGAAACAATTTTCACAGGTTTATGATCTGCTAAAATTGAACTCAACCAATCAAACGTCAATAAACTCAATAAACTGCCTCGAGGATAACTGCGGGAAAATTTGTCATTACTGCACTTTACAACTTCAACCATATTTATTACGTATTTTAAATTTCTGTATTTAAATTAACCTTTCATTACTCACCGCACCGAAAATCTGAAATAATTTTAATGAATATATAATTATTATTATTATTATTATTATTAATTAGTTATGTTAATATAATTGATAAGTGATTTTTTTTAAGTTTAAAAAATATCATTTTTAGTTAAAGAAAATATTCTAATTTACGCAACTTTCATAATTTCTAATCTGAAATAATTTAATTCTTGATAGAATTTTATTGCAATTTTTTGAAATAATTGAATTGTTTCAAGAAATTTTATGAAAATTTTAGAATATATAATTAAATTCTTTCAAAGATTTTTAGTAAAATTAAATTTAAAAAAAATTGAATTCCTACAAAGAATTTTATTATTTATGCAAATAATTGAATTGTTGCGAAGAGAATTTTATTGAAAATAATTGAATTCCTGCGAAGAATTTTATTTATTTATGAAAATATTTGAATTTTTTTGTTGAATTTTATTACAATTTTACAAAATAATTGAATTGTTAAGAATAATTTTATAAAAACTCTTGAAAATAATTGAATTTTCTCGACGAATTTTATTATTTATGAAAATATTTAGATTTTTATGTTGAATTTTATTACAATTTTGCAAAATAATTGTGAATTATTACCAAAAAATTTTTTTTAATTGTATTAAAATTAATTGAATTCCTGCAAAGAATTTTATTACTTATGAAAATAATTAAATTCTTGCAATAAATTTTATTAAAATTTTTTGGAAATGATTAAAATCTAGCGAAAAATTTAATTATTTATGAAAATAATTGAATTTTTTCAACGAATTTTATTATTTATGAAAATATTTAGTTTTTTATGTTGAATTTTATTACAATTTTGCAAAATAATTGTGAACTATTACCAAAAAATGTTTTAAAATTGTACTAAAATTAATTGAATTCCTACAAAGAATTTTATTATTTATGAAAATAATTGAAATCTTGCAATAAATTTTATTACAATTTTTGAAAATAATTGAATTCTAGAGAAAAATTTGATTATTTATGAAAAAAATTGAATTATTAAAAAGAATTTTATAAAAGCTCTTGAAAATATAATTGAATTCCTTCGAAGATTTGTAATGAAGTTTTAAAAATGACTATAATTGAAAAGTACCCAATTCAATTATTATTAATTAATTTAATTATTAAAAAAATAATTAATTATTAATTAAATTTCAATTATTATTAATTTTATTATAAAAAATTTGTGAAATAATTGAATTCTTTCGAAAAATTCTTTCCGAAAACAAATTTCAAAAATGAAAATAATTGATTATGAAGATTTTTGTAGAAACTTTTGAAAATAATTGAATTCTTGCGAATAATTTTATTAAAAATTTTTAATATAACGAAATTCTTTCAAAAGATTTTTATTAAAATTGTATTTTAAATGAATGCAATTCCTGCAGAATTTTATTATTTATGAGAATAATTGTATTATTACGATTAATTTTATTGAAATTTGTCAAAAATAATTGAATTACTTAATCAGTTAATAAGTAAATTTTGTTTTTAGTTTTGAATCTGAAAATTATTCAAAAGCAGAAGTTAATTTCTAAAAATAACAGATTTTGTGATATACTTTATACATGGTGGCCACTAAAAACAGTAAAAAAATTTCCCTGACTTTTCCCTGACTTTTTCCCGACTTTCCCTGACCAATATTTTGAAAAGATGTTTTTTAGTCAATAAGTCCGTTTAGATGCAAAAATATATAAATAGATCAATCTTGTATAGGACAATTGTTCTCACTAACATTTCATAAAAAAGCTTCTAATATTTTAGCGTGAAATAAATGTTTTGCTCTTTTTTCAAAACATTGATTTTGTAACATTTAACAATTATAAATTTAATAAACTAAAATTTATTTATAAATAAAAAACAAAATTATGGGTTTAATTGTTTTGGGCGGTTTCGTTTTTCGGCCGTGTACTTGCCTAATGACATAAATACACTGAAAAAAAATTATTTGATTCAATTAATTCAAATTATTTGCAAAATTTTTATTTGATTCAAATAATTTTTATTTGGATCTAATAAATATTTATTTGCTTCAAATAACTTGAATTATTTGAATCACATTTATTTAACTCAAATAAATCTTCATTGAATCAATTAAATAATTAATTGATTCCAATAAACGAATTTATTTAATGCAAATAATTAGTTATTTGAAACAATTAATTTATTTATTTCACTCAATTAATTGGATATTTGATATAAATAAAAATTATTTGATATATTTATATCTAACTATTTCCGTTAAAAAGATAATGCAATTTGACTGTTTTGGCTGTTTAATATTTAGCCCTAGTCTCCCTTACATACATTTTTTTTCTTTTTATAATCTTTACAATTTCCCTGACTAATTAAAAAATTCCCTGACTTTTCCCTGATTTCCCTGACCTATTTATTTTTCCCTGACTTTTCCCTGACTTCCAGGTTTTCCCTGACCAGTGGCCACCATGTTATAATAATAAATTGAATACCAAGTTTCTCACTCTAGTTAATTAATAATTAATGAATTATTGATAATTAATGAGTAACTAATAAATGTTTATAATAATAAAAATCTAATAAATTGAAAAAAAAACTCTAAAAAGGAATGTATTGTTTATAGAGTATTAAATATTAAATTACAACAAGAAAAATCGACGATTAAAAAAAATGATACCTAAAATCGGTTTTTGTCACTAATTAAAAATAACTAATTAACATTGCGCTTGAACTTCGTTTATTTACACGTAAATATATTATATCACTGATGATCGCTACATAACCCTCGACATGTACAAGTAATACAATTACAATCTTGCTCTTCACATAATTATTATTAATTGAAATTTTTATCAAAGTCCTTTATGCTATTTTTTCGTAAGAATGTTTTTTCATTGTAACAATTTTTTCTTTTTCTTTTGTTTTTTATTTATTTTTAAAGAAACTTGTGTGACACTGTTATATATGTATTGGCTACATATAAATTAGCGATATAAATCACTCATGCATCGAATCAACGAATCGGTTCGAGTTTTTCTTTTATTTTCCATCATCATTTTTATAGCAAATACAGCTATTTAGATATAATTTAAAAATTACAAGGCGAGAATACAGTCCTTGATAATACTGCTTTGAAATGTTTCTTTTTTATTATCATTATTATCATTATTCACCTAAAAAAGAATCATTTTTGCTTTTTTTTCTCTCTCTTTCTCTCCTTTCTATACAAACGCAACATTAGAAATTCACAAATTGCAGACTTATCGTATCACAGACCTTCAAGAAGGTTTTTTTTTTAATTCGATTATTAAGTTTAAAAAAACAAAGAAGACTCTCAAAATTTTTAATCATTTAATTAGTGTCGAAAAACACATGTCGATTATTTTCGTTGCGATGTGTTTAAATAATTTAAAAGCTTATAGAATATTTATCAAAAAAAAAGAAAAGCAAATGAAAAGAATATAAAAATAAAAGGGTTTTCAGTCTTTATTAATCACCCGAATGAATTTATCAATGGAACTCGAAAGATTCTTTAGAGAATATAAGAATCTTTAAAAGAATCTTTTACAACAAAAAACTTGTTAGGCAAGAAATTAATTTTCTAAAGACAGTAATTTTTTTTAAGTAGTTTTTTCCCTTTTTTGTTAAAATTCACCTTTCTTTATAATTTCACATTATTCTGAATTACGTTTTTAGAAAAATCATGAAGTTTCTAAATTAATACACCAATTATTTTTTTTCTTTAAAAACAAAATTTGTTCGAAGCTTACTATTTATAAAATTAATTAAAACGTCGTAATTCATCAATTTTTACATAATAATTAATACCCGCCTTGGACATTTAAATCTATTACTCAAACTCGAAACGTCGACACAATACATTAATCATTATACTGTTATTATTATTGTATTTTAAAGACACTTTAACATCTTAATTTTATTGTTTAAATTTAACAACCATTCGGTTCTGATTGTTTTTATTTTTTTTTAGTTTTGGCTCGGAACGCAGTTCAATATCTCATGAAGAAAATTACCAATTATCATAATATTCGAAACGGGGAAAAAAGTCGTAAGGATAAAAACAAGTTGTTAATTCTTTTTTTTATATATATATATAAATATATATAATATAGTCACAAAAATAACCAACACGGTTATTTTTAAGTTGATCGTTATCAGTTCACTCTTTGGCTCTACTTTTTTTCCTCATCTTCATCATCATCATTATCATCATTTTATTTATCTCCTCTAAAGGTTCAAATTAACAAAACAATTTTCTTGGCAACCTGTTTAAGATAGTTTCTGTCAGTAAACAGCCATTTGCTTGAAACTTTGTTTTCAACTTTAAAAAAAAAACGTCACATTACAAAGTAGAAACTTATTATTTAATTGCATTGGCAATCACTGACACTGGGCTTAACTTTGGTTGATTCGACTCCTTTTTCAAAGAGATTTTTCTTTTACACTTTACTATCACTAATTAATTTCAGAAAATTCTCTTGCGATTGATAAGAAAAAATATTCATCGATAGAAAAAGAATTCTAAATTTATAGGAAAATTTTCCTAAGTTCAATTTTTCTACTTTTCTAATTTAAAAAAAAATGTACACAAAAAATTTAATTTCTCTTACAATGAAAATTAAATGTTTTCTAGCTAAAGAAATTTACATCCAGATGTCAAATTAAGTAATTTCAAGAAAATATTTACTCGCAAGAGAATTGTCCCAAAAAGACAGTGGCTTTGAAAAAATAAAAGTTCTTTCAACTATTTTAGTGTAAAACAATAGATTGAATAATTGTTTAAACAAAAATGGAAAAAATCGAATGAAAACATCAACGTAGAAATGAGGTACGAAGAGAAAAAGGAAATAAATTATGAATACCTCATAACTTCGAGAAATTTTCATCATTCACAATATTGTAATTAAAAAATAAGAAACAATATTTTCACGACTAACTTTACACGGGCCTGCCAGAAAGTTATTTTTTTCACGAGGGCGAATCACTCAAAACGAAGTCACTCATTAGCGTAATTAATAAGAATGTACAAATATGAATAGGAACAGAATTTTTCACAGCAAAAAATTGACGACATTTGAACCAGATCTCTCGCGTTGAGATCAAGTTTTCTTTTTTATTTATAATTCTTACATTTAAATTGGATATCTCCCTCGTCTTTCCTTTTTTTTTTTTGCTTTTTTTGTTTTTTTTTCCTCTTTTTTTTTGTTAAACTTTTCTTTCGCCAAAAAAAAACAATAAATTTCTTTTCATTTTTTTAGACAATGAAACGACGACGATCTCTTAAAATAACAACTTATGAAACGTAATGAAGTAAAAACAGAAAAATAAAAAGAGAGGTTCATCACTGCACTGAACTGTTTAAAATATCGACTATAATATATGGCATCCTAGAATCGAGAAGTATTTTCATATTTTTATATGTCGTTCATAGAAAATGATTGCTATGTACAGTGCGGCCTGTATGATTTACATTCGCTTATTTCTTTTCTATGATTTTCTTTCTTTTCTTTTCTTTTTTTTTCTTTGCTTTTTGTATGCAAAAGCATCATTTTTGGCAACTGCGGTGCCAAAAAAATTAATTTACTTTAAAAATTAATTACTTTTGCTAACTACTTCTCGATAAAATAATGAAATAGTTTTTTATACAAAGATTTAACGTAAGAGACGACGGTCAGTCGATTGCGTGACTTACGTGAAACCTTTCTCTGTTTTCTTTTTTAATAAAATTTTAATTCTAATTACAATTATTATCATAATAGTCCGCATAACTTTAGTATATTACGTATATATGCATCAATTTTTTTTAAGCCATTACCAATGGTTCATCGTCAGAAAATCCTCTAATCACTGGACTGTCTTCTTCTTCTAAAACATCGAATACTCTAATCAGTCTTTGAATCACTTCAAAAAGTGCTATTTATTTATTTTTTTAATCAGAATTCGTTTAATCTACACTAATTTACGAGAAGAAAATAAACTTATCCAAGAGCAATTCCACGAAAAACGATTAAAAATTTTTATTTTGTGGAATTTTTTAATAACAAAAACCTTTTTTCCAAAAAAATATTTATTAATCCCTCTTCTTTTAAATATAAATCTTATCTTTCAATTTTTACAAAAACTACATCTTCTTTTATTTTTTTTATCATTTTCATTCAAGAGCTTAGATTTTTTTTCAATAAATCTATAAAATATTAAAAAATATTAAAATATAAAAGAAAAAAAAAGAAAATATTAAAATATTATATTAAATTATTAATAGTTGTTGTCATCCGGATGTCTGTTCGCAATTAAAAAGTGATTACTTCAATATTTAAATTTCTAATTTACTTAATTTTTTTTATTTCAGTAATAATTAAAACATTAAATTTAAAGTAGAATTTCATTGAATTTAAAGTTCGAAACCTTGTAAGAAAAATTTACAAATTACATTATTTTTCGCAATTTAAGTTAATAAGTAAATTTTTTTCTAAATTTTAAAAGATAACATTTTTGTTAAAAAAATATTGTAATTATTGTAATTTTGAATCTAAAATAATATTTAATTCTTGCTTAGAATTTTATTAAAAATTTTGAAAATAATTCAATTCTCTCGAGAAATTTAATTGCAAATAATTGAATAATTATCAGAATTTTATTAAAATTGTGTAAAACGATTGACTTTTTATAAATATTTCTATAAAATCTTTTGAAAACAGTTAAAATCTTTCGAAAATCTTTTAAAATTAAAAAGTTTGAAAAGTGAAAATAATTGAATTTTTTTAAAGAATTTTATTACAAGTTTAAAAAAAATAATTGAATTATTATGAAGAATTTTTTTTAAAAAATTTTGGAAAATAATTGAATTTTTTCAAAAAATCTTAATAAAGTTTCAAAACTAATTGAATTCTAGAGAAAAATTTCAATAAAATTTTCAAAAATAATTGAATACCAGTAAATAATTTTATTATTTATAAAAATAATTAAATTTGAAAAAAATGGTATCAACATTTTTAAAAATGATTAAAAAAGTTTTTAAAAATAATTGAATTCTTACAAAAAATTTTATGTAAGGTTACAAAAATAATTGAATTATTATAAAGAATTTTAATGAAATTTTCAAAAATAATTAATTGAATTTTTTACGTAAATTTTATTACTTGTGAGAATAATTGATTTCTTTCAAAGATTTTATTAAATTTTCGATAAATAATTGAATTTCTACGAAAAATCATATTATTTATAAAAATAATTGAATTATTATAAAGAATTTTATAAAAGTTTGGAAAATTATTGAATTTTTTCAAAAATAATTGAATTTCTGTGAAGAACTTTATTATTTACGAAAATACATAATTAATTTTTTTTAAAAATTGTATCAAAATTTTTGAAAATGATTTATATAAACTTTTGAAAATAATTGAATTCTTACGAATAATTTTATGAACAGTTCCAAAATTAATTGAATTATTATTAAAAATTTTAATAAAAGTTTTAAAAATAATGGAATTTAAATGAAAAATTTTATTATTTATTAGAATAATTGAGTTCTTTCAAAGAATTTTCAATTAATTTTTCAAAAATAATAGAATTTCTGCAAAGAATTCTATTATTTATAAAAATAATTGAATTTTTTCAAAGAATTTTATTACAAGTTTAAAAAATGAAAATAATTGAATTATGAAAAAAAATATGTAAAATAATTTTGAAAAATAATTGAATTTTTTCAAAATAATTTAATTTTTGTGAACATTTTTATTGTTTATGAAAATAATTAAATTTTGTTAAAAATTGTATCAAAATTTTTGAAAATGATTTATAAGAAACTTTTGAAAATAATTGAATTCTTACGAAGAATTTTATGATAAGTTCCAAAAATAATTAAATTATTATAGAGAATTGTATAAAAACTTTGGAAAATATTTGAATTTCTTCGGAGAATTGTATTGAATTTTCAGAAAATATTGAAATTCTTGAGAAGAATTTTATTACGGAAATATTTTTGAATTATTATAAAGAATTTTAGTGAAATTTTTGAAAATAATTGAATTCTTTCGGAAAATTGTGTTAATTTTTTTTAAAACTTGTATCTAAAGTTTCAAAATAAGAAAATAATGGGTTTTTAAGAAAATAAAAAAATTGTTTTTAAAAATTCTTTTCTTTTACTTTCTCGAAAATATATTATTGTCCCACTTTCATTATTACATATTTGATTTGAAAAAATCTTATCTTTCCAATGAAAATGATGAAAAAATGAAAAAAGATGTTGTTTTTGTAAATATTGTAAATTAAAATCCTATATTTTTGAAAAAGAGAGTTTAAGAAATTTAAAAAAAAAAATTTTTACTAAAAAGCACACAACGAATTCTTTAAAAATTTATATTTTTAATTTATTCTTTAATTCTTTATAAAAATTAAACTCTGTCAAGTTTTGTCGAATTTATATATAAATTCGAATAAAACAATGTCTGTAACATCTAATTTTTTCGATTATATCAGTTCACGTGGAATTGCTTCTAATCTAATCTAAAATTTTAGTAATTAGATTATTTTTTAGATTATTATTTACCAAACAAATAAAACTATTCGATCATATTTATAAAACAAAAAATTTTGAAATTAATTTTCGGATTTTGTAAAAATCTTCTCTATGTACACGAAAATTAAATTAAAACACGAGAATTGAAAAATATATCAGGACTCGTACAGAAAATACTCTTTAAATATTCTCTTATTTAAAGAGTAATTTTTGTACGAGTCCAAAGTTTTGCGTTTAAAGACTAAACACCGAACTCAATAAAGTTCAGAAAGAAAATTAAATTAAAGAAGAAATAAAGTACTTACCTAGGCCATCAGTAGTGCCAGGGAAAGTTGCCTGACCTCTCCTCGTATCATAATGGCTGTTTGCAAATTGTGTAAAACTATTTGACAGTCTTCTGTGTCTAACAACAAAATAACCCAGAGCTGCTCCTAATGCTACGATGAGCAAACATAATGGAATGGCAAGAGATAGAATGTTTGATGTATTCATTGTCGAAGCTCCTAAACCAGCTGTAAAAACAACACCATCATCATTAAAAATGAATTTACAAATTAAATAAAATTTATATTTCCTTACAAGATTTAAAATTATTCTTTACTTTTTGTTACAACTGTTTTTTTTTTTTTTTTTTTTTTAATTATTTCCAATAATTTTATTTTAATTCTTAAAAATACAAAAAAGAATAAAGAAACTAAAACAATACTCACCATTAGGATTTGCTAGACTGACAACTTCACTAAGGTCGCTGTGATAACCTTCCTCACTAACTAAACGCACGGCAATTGAGTGCATAGCGTCAATATTTTCCGGAACAAATTCAAATGGTGATTTTCTACTGCTATAAATTTTGGCATTTGTTTCGTTGACAATATTCGCTCCTTCTGTTATCAGAACATCGAAATGATATTTAGTATTTTTCAAACTGTCAGACATATTTCTTTGTTCCCATTTAACGATATATTTCTCATCATTCTGCTTTTCGACTATCACTTGATGAGGAGGTATAATGGGAGGAGCATTATAAATAATTGGTTCAGTTGGAATAGCACCATCAACATCCGTCGAGACTGATATTTGATATTTTCCGCCCAATTTTATATTTTTCAACATGTGCTTCATGACAGTGTCATTCGTCGGATTTAATGTAATTGTCGATTGTTTCTTCAGCACCAATTCAGTGACGAAGATCTGAAAAAGTAAAAAGGGTTTAATTAGTTCGGTCAATTAAAAATTTATTTTCGATTCTTCAAGGTTGCCACAAAAATTTAATTTTGTATTTCCCTGACTTTTCCCTGATTTTCAGACAAATTTTTGACTTCTTTCTTGACTCTAAAGAATATTTATTTATTTATTTATTTATTTAAGATTCTTATACGGGCTAAGCCCTTAATAATAATAATGATCAATATCAATATTTAATAATTATTTATTATTCCATAGGAATTAAAATTCTTCAAAAGATTCAAAATCAAACTTTTTTGAAATTCAATAACTTGTTAGAATAATATTATAAAACATGAAGATATCGATAACTCTGAGCCTTCGACTCGGAGTGATCGCTTTCTTCATGTTTTATAATAATTAAAGATTTTCGAGTGATAAAATCATTATTTAATATAAATCATAAAAATATTGTTACTGTAGCTTCTTCAAAATTATTTTCATATTTTCAATTCAATTATTATTTTCTAGAAATTTCAACTAAAATTCTTCTAAATCAATTATTTTTAATCATTTTAGAATAAGTTTTTTGACAATTTTCAAATTCATTTGTTTACAATATTCAATTTTACGAAATTGCGATTATTCGGAAATTCTTGGATTCAATAAATACCTAGTAGAAAATAAAATCTTCAAATAATTTCCAAAAAAAACTCAATTACTTTTTTTTTTAAATATTAATTCTACAGAATTAATATTAATCAAAAATATGAAAAATTCAGATTTTCAAAAATTTTTATTTGCAACCATTTAAAAATTCAATTATTCCTAAAAATTCACGCTATGTTATTAATATTCAATTATTATCTAAAATTTTTACTAAAATTCCTTTTTTAATCAATTTTTATTAAAAAATTCTACGAGAATTAAATTATATAAACACAAAAACAAATAATTTATTGAATAATTGAAAGTTTCTTAAAATTGAATTTTTATAAAGAATTTTAACAACAAATTTTTAAATAATTGAATTCTTTCGACGAATTTTAATAAAATTTTTTAGAATAATTACATTTTTCGAAATATTTGATTAAAATTGTGTTAAAAATAATTGAAATTCTGCAATAAGTTTTATTATAATTATAAAATTAATTGAATTCGTAAAAAGAATTTTTTATTTATAGAGATAATTGAATCTCTTTGAAAACTTTTACTATTTGTGAAAATAATGAAATTATTGCAAAGAAATTTATTTAAAAAATATATAAATAATAGAATTCCTGTGAAATTATTACTATTTATGAAAATAATTGAATTATTGCGAAGAAATATACAAACAATTTGTAAATAATTGAATTCCTTTGAAATTGTTACTATTTATAAAAATAATTAAATGTTTGCGTAGAATTTTATTAAAATTGTTTTAAATAATTGAATTTCGGAGAAGAATTTTATTATTTATAAAGATAATTGGAATTTTGACGAGAACTTTTTTAAATTATTGAACATAATTAAATTCTTTGAAGGAATTTTATTACTTTTGAAAATAATTAAATTTCTAAAAGAATTGTAAAATTGTAAAATTTTATTAAAATAGTAGAAGTTGAAAATCATTGAAAATATTTGAAATTTTGCCAAGAATTTTATTAAATTTTTTTTAAATAATTGAAATTCGGAAAAAAGTATTATTTATAAAGGTAATTGGAATTTTGACGAGAATATTTAAAAATTTTTGAATATAATTGAATTTTTGCGAAGAATTTTATTACTTTTGAAAATAATTGAATTTTTGCAATAATTTGTAATAACTTCTCCCAAATTCAATTTTTTCAGTGTTTTCAACTAAAATTCTTCTATAAATCCATTATTTTTAATAGTTAATTAAATATGTATAAAAAATTTAACTAATTCCAATAGAATTTAAATTATTTGTTAATAATTCACTTTTTAAAAATTTCTCATTAAATTCATTAATAATTGAAATTTTTTACAAATTTAAAATTTAATCCTTGTGAAGTTCATCTATTTATGAAAATTGTAATCGCAACTCTTTTAAAATTCAATGAATTTTGAAATATTTAAGTAAAATTATTCATTAAATAATTTGTAATAAATAATTTTGTGACAGCACTTTTTTTTATAGATACTTTTTTTTGAGAATTTTGATTTTTTTTGTAAATAAAAATTGACACTTACTGTATAATTAATTGGGGTGTCGATTAAATCGCAACTTGCTCTCCAGCTGACAAATATAGTGTCGATTTTGTCCGAAGGTGAGACTCTCAATTGCTTGGGACGAGCTCTCGGACTGAAATGCGTCTCAATTTTGTACGGCTCACTCAATGGACCAGATCCGAATGTATTATCCCTGATACCAACGGAAAACATGTACTTGCTGCATGCCTCCAGATCACGAATTGTTGTTCCCACATGGCTCGTTATAACCTTAGCTTCTGCAATAGAAAAAAATGTACAATCAGAAATTAAGTAAATCCAATAAAACAAATAAAAAATATCAAAAGAAACTAATAAACGAAATTATTTTTAATAATTTTTGAGAAAGTTCTTTGAAAAAGTTCTTTGTGAATTCAATTCTTCAACAAATATTTTTTAACTTGTTGATCAAGAAACATTGTAAAAAAATTTTTTTTAAGGCAAGAATTTGGATAGTAAATTATTTTTTCTTCTAAATTGTCGATTACAAACGTAAACTTCATCAACTTTGTAAATTTTTTAATATGAAATTCAAAGGTAAGTAAAAATTACCTTTATAAAGATCTTGCATATTGACAGCGTAATGTACAGCATACTGCCATTTGGTTTTCCGCGAATCTTTAGGAGGATCCCAACTCAATTTCACCGTAGTTCCTTGCGCCTTGATTAATTCTCCTTGTACCTTCAAAACTGTAGGCAAAGCCGTGCCACTAGTAGTACCGGCAATTGAAGCAGGTTTTCCAAAATAATTTTTCCTCTTCGCAGTGACTTCAAACGTATACGAGACACCTGGAGCCAATCCATTCACAGTATAGGTATCAACATTTTTCTCAATAACGCTGAAATTTAAATTTGGATAATGCGACGGTGATTTTGGCATGATAGTATAACCATCAACATCGGGAACCTTCTGCCATTTCAATGTAACCGAATTGTTTGTCGTTTTTTCCCCAATCACTTCCAAATTCTTGATGTCATCGATATTTGAAGCGCCATCAAATGTCAAGGTCACCACCTTTGATGTATTACTTTGATATCTTTTATTCTTCGCAATTACCCAGAAGGAATAATTCTTTCCCGGTTCAAATGCCAAATCAATTGAAACTGATGTTTTTTGTAGGGAATATTTCATGGGTGGAATCGGTGGAGTTATGAATCCATCGTATCCAATTATAACGCCATTGGGATGAGCTGGTGCTCGCCATGAAATTTCAACTCGAGAGCCATTTTTCTGATCGACAGTAACTTCGTAAGGTTCGGTTGGCACTCCTTCTTTTGTCACTCCGATGTGGTAGTTACCGGGTGGAAAAACTGTTTTCGAACCCTTTATTCTGACAAAAACTGTCATGTTGTATCGGGTGTATGGGGTTAAATCAGTAAATTGGTAATTCAAACCCTGTAACCAACTGGTAGCATTCGTCCACTTGGGGTTTATTTCATTGGCTGGTGCGATCGATGGCAAAAATTCGAGAATCGTATTATTTGGGGTCGACATCCACCAGTGCAAGTGGATACTATTCGCCTCGGTGGTTCGCTCATCGACCTTCATGATAATAACTTGATAGACTCTTGTATTTTGTTCGCAATTCATTTCATCGGATCCATCGAAGCAATCGGGTTTTCCGTCACATTTATGAGCGAGTGGAAGACAGAGTCCTCCGTCGCAGAGGAATCTCCCTTGTACGCAAGGCGACATTGTCGGTAGGTTTGGATTCTCATCGCCATGGCAACCGTACTCGTCACTTCCATCCGGACATTCTTCGTGTCCATTACAGACATTGTCCGCCGAAATACAATTTCCATCAGTTCGACACATGAATTGATCGTCACGACAACCGATATGCGTTCCCTCGCAATGCAACTCGTCCTCATTCAGCTTACAATCGGGCGAACCGTCGCAAACCCAAGCCTGCTCAATACAATCACCATCGTAGCATTGGAATTGATGCGGTTGACACACACGAGGATGTTCCGTAAAACTAGGACGATCCGTCGTCACATCCGGATTCCCACATCCGAGTTCGTCCGAATTATCTCCACAATCATCGACACTGTCACACTTCCACCAGTAAGGAACACACTTCTTGTTATGACACCTAAACATCCAATCATTGCAGGAATTCGTCGGCAAACTAGGCGGGAATAAAGGCGGTGCCGAGGTCTGTGTACAATTCTGCTCGTCCAGTCCGTTATTGCAATCTTTATCTCCATCGCAAACCCACGATCGATAAATACACCGATGCTGTTGATTCTGATCCTGACAATCAAACTGCCACGACTCGCACTTCATACTCTGACAATCAGCCTCGTCCGATCCGTCCTCACAATCCTTCTCCCCATCGCACTTCCAAGTTCTCGGTATGCACATATGTTCCTTCGTGCACTGAATCTCATCCGACTTACAAGTACTCGGCTGCACCGGAATCGTGCAATTCCTCTCATCCGATCCATCTCTGCAATCATCCTCCCCATCGCACAACCATCGATGCGAAATACACCGCCCATTATCGCACTTAAATTGCGAATCGGTACAATTCGAATAAGTGCAATTCATCTCATCCTTCCCATCCCTACAATCTCTGTCCAAATCACAAACCCAATAGATCGGAATACATTTATTATCATCGCACTCAAACGTATTCGGACTACACGTCGTTCTACTGCACAGACTCTCATCCGAATTATCCCCACAATCATTGTCGCCGTCGCATTTCCAAAATTCCGGTATACAAACACCATTGTCGCACTCGAATTGATTGCTCGAGCAGGTGTTTGCTATTTTTGGACATGTTGAATTGCCAAATGGTGCAATCCCACCGGGACACATGCATTTGCCGTTTGTCATTACCATACCGTCGGGACAGAGGCAAACAAAACCATCTGGTGCGCCTAAGCAAATATGAGAGCATGTACTGTTGACACAGGGATTTGTCCCTGTTTGTACACTGTGAGCGAAAACTTTTAGATCCATTAGACCAGTGAGTTGGCCAATAATTGTTGTTATTTTTCTACCATGATCCTTGTCGGCGGTGAAAATCATTGATTGCTTCCAATCGTCCCAGTACATATTGTCCTTCAATACGGCAACGGCAAATGGATGTGAGACACGTTCATCTTGAGAGATTATTTTCTTGAAATTCTTCCCGTCAAAGTCAGCTGAACCAATGTAATCTTCCCTTGCGTCCACCCAGTAAATACGCTCTGCCATGTGATCAATAGTGATTCCTAAAATTTTTAAAACAATTTCAAATATTAATACATAATTTCATTATATTAATGCATAATTTCAAATATTATTCTTTCGTGTTGTAACATTTTCTTTGTAATTAACAAATTTCTAAATTTGACGCTAATAAACGCTAATAATAATAATAAAAACAGGGTTGCCACAAAACTTTAATTTTGTTATTTCCTGACTTTTCCCTGATTTCCTGACAAAATTTTCATTTTTTCCCTGACCCTGAAGAACATCAATAACTTCTTTTTCAAATAAATATTTAATCATTATTATTTTTCCATAGGAATTAAGATTCTCAAATTCAATAACTTTTAAGAATATTATTATAAAACATGAAGAAATCGACAACTCCGAGTCGAAGACTCGGAGTTTTATAATAAATTTAAGATGAAAGAGTGATAAAATTATTATTTTATACCATAAGAATATTGTAGCTATAAATTCAAATTTTCAAACATTTTAATTTAAACTGCTTTCAAAATTCAATTATTTCTAAAAATTCACACAATAACTCTTCTAATATTCAATTATTATCTAAAATTTTACATGAAATTCATTTTTTCATAAATTTTTATTAGAAAATTTTTCGAGAATTAAAATAATTTACATACAAAAATAAATAATTTATTTAAATAATTGAATATTTCTTGAAATTGAATTTTTATGAAGAATTTTATAAAAATTTTTAAAAATAATTAAATTCTTTTGGTAATTAAAAAAAAAAATTAAGAATACATGCAATTTTCTATCATTATATTTAAAATTGTATAAAAAAATAATTCAAAATTCTGCGACAAGTTTTGTTCTTTATGAAAATAATTGAATTCCTGCAACGAATTTTATTAAAAATTTTTTTAAAGAATTGAATTTCTGTAAAGAATTTTATTTGTAAAAATAATTGAATTCCGGGGAAAAAAATTTGCATTAAAAAATTAAAAATAATTGAAATCTGACAAAGAATTAAAAAAAACTTCTTTTTTAAATAATTGAATTCCTGTGAAAATGTTTATTTTTGAAAAAAATTGAATTCTTGGGAAGAATTTTATTAAAATTTCTTAAATAATTGAATTGCTGTGAAGAATTTTATTTTTTACGAAAATAATTGAATTCTTTCGAAGATTCTTACAAATATTTTTGACAATAATTGTATTCCTAGGAAGAATGTTATATTTTACGAAAATAATTTTATTCTACTACCAATTGCTGAAAAGAATTTAATTTCAAAAATTTTAATCAAATTCTTGGCAATAATTCTATTATTGTCATAAATAATCAAATTTCTCGAAAGAATTTAATTACTTTTAAAAATTAATAAAATTCTTCGAAAGAAGTCAATTATTTTTAACTAGCTGTCGTACCCGTCTTCGACGGATTTTAGTTTCTACCAATACATTTAACAGTGTTGCTATCAATCTGAAAATTCTGAAAATAGCCGGGAACTTAATTTGACCGGAAAATTAATAATTAGTTACCATTAGCTATTACTATTTGAATAGTCTCCACCCTTTAGCAAAAAATCAAAAATTATCAAAAATTCGAAAAACCGAATTTCTTCAAATTCAACATTTTTCCTTCTTTTTTATGGAATTTAGCTTCATTATTTTTGGGCTCTTCAAAAATACTTTACATATTTAATAGTCTCCACCCTTTGGTAAAAAATCTAAAATTATGGAAAATTAGCAAAAATTAAAAAAACCGAATTTCTTAAAATTCAACATTTTTCCTTCTTTTTTATGGCATTTAGCTTTATTATTTTGGGATCCTAAAAAAATACTTTACTTAGTAAACAGTCTCCAACCTTTGGTAAAAAATAAAAAAATTATCAAAAATTATCAAAATTTCGAAAAACCGAATTTCTTATAATTCAACATTTTTCCTTCTTTTTTATTGCATTTAGCTTCATTATTTTTGTGCTTTTTAAAAATACTTTACTTATTTAATAGTTATAATAGTTTTAATATTTTTCTTAATTTTGATAAAATTCTTCAAAACTATTGAATTTTTTTAAATAAGAAAATTTCTGGTAATAATTCAGTAATTTTCATAAATATTAACATTTTTCGAAAGAATTCAATTATTTATAATAGAATTTTAATTAAATTTCTTGAAGCAATTTAATTATTAACACAAAATTATGAAAAACAAATTGAATTTGCAAATAAAATTATAATTGATTAATCTTTGTTATTATTTAAGTAATCGACAGAATATTAAATTAGAATTTTATTAATTTTAAAATAATTCAAAGAGAAAACATTCAAAGAGAAAAATTATGAAACAAATTAAGAAACAAAGAAGATTAGATTTAAACATTCTTAAGGTAAACAGACAAAAAATTCAAGAAAAATTAAATTATTTTAATATTCTCAAAGGTCACTTGACACTAAAAACCAGCATTTTCTTATGAATTCTAAAAATGTAATATTTTCCCAGTACTTTTGATAAAATTTCCTGATTTTTCCCTGACATGTGGCAACTCTGTTAAAGATTTGAATGCACTAATCTACAGATAGATTAAAACTTCAAAAATTGCAATTACATTGTAATTGATTTGAATTTATTGATTGTATTTGCGTTTCCTTAAAATTAAAATCGAATAAAATTAAGATAATTTTACATTCAGAAGAATTAAATCATTAGATAATCTTCTAATCATTTTTTAAAATTTTTATTTCTTTTAATTTTTATTTTTTAATTATATTTTTATTTTTTAATTATTTTTTTAATTTTTAAAATTATTTTTTAATTTTTTAAACTATATTTTTAAAACTGTTTATTTTTTAATTTTAAGTTAAATTTAAATACAATTTCAAAAACTTTCGAAAAGGAAACAAATTATCAAAGTAACAGGTGAAATATCTAAGTGATAAAATTTTAAATACGTGAAAAAGTCGAATAGATAACAACCTGCGATGCATAAAATATAATTTAACTTAAAAATAAATTTAAATCGAATAAATAACACTCACCATTTGGCCATTCAACGGACTCGTGGAATAATTGCTTGAAATTGGTACCATCCATATTGGCCCGATTGACTGATGCATTTCCAGGCGCCCAATCGGTCCAGAAAATATATCCCCTCGATGGATGTACAGCGATTCCTCTTGGTTTTTGTAAATTATTTGGTCCCAATATTGTTCTTCTCATTCGTCCCATTGAATTGATGTCAGTTCTGATTATTTGAATTCTCATTTTTACACCGTCAACAAAATAAAGTACATTTGAAACCCAATCCAGAGCCATTCCCTCAATAGAACTAAGATCAGTCTCAACTAGAATTTCAGGGTAACTTGAGCCGTTCGAAAGACATTGCCTTCCAATCGTGTCATTTACAATATCTGCCCAATACAGGCAATTATTTCTCATATCAAATTCAATTGCAATAACATTCTTTAAACCGTGAACGGGTAATTTTTCCAATTTTTTCGTTTCCAAATCAATTCTAGAAATATGCTCTCGTTGTGCAACCAATAAAAATTCTCCTAATTCTGCCATTGGACATGGTATCTGAAATGAACAATTTTATTAATATTGCGAATCAAATAATCAAACTTTGCGATCGTTAAATAATTTAAAAAAAGTAGCTTTAAAGCTGAAAAGAAGAAGTAAAAAAAGGTAGCTTTCGAAAAATTAAACTTGACGATTAAAAACTCTTGTTCTTGTCGATTCAATGTGCAAAAATGTAACTTACTTTAATCAAAGTAATAAAAAAAATTTATTATGTATTTCCCTAAATTCCAGGAAGAATAATATATTTTTTCCTTATTCTGATAATGATTTCAATTCTAATTTTTTATAAAATTCAATTATTTCCCAAATTTTCACTTACAATTCTTCGAAAATACGAAATTATATTTCAGAATAATTTTTAAATGTTAAAAAATAAAATTCTTTTAAACCTAAAATTCAGTTCAATAAAATTTCACAAACTTTCCAATTATTTCATTTTTTAAAAATTATTCCCAAGAATTCAACTATTTTTAAATCAATTTTACTCATCATTTTTTAAAAACCTAATTTTTTCAGAATTTCCAAATTTAATTATTCAAAACTTCAATAATTTTTGTTAAATAAATATTTTAGTACTCATTGTTATTCATTTTTCCCCAGGAATTGAATTTTTGAATAATTTCAATGTAAAACCTTTTGAAATTTAATTATTTCTAAAACTTACAACTTTAATTTTTCCAAAATTCAATTATTGTTCAGAATTTCGAAATAAAATTGTTCAAGACTTGAATTTTGAATTTTAAAACTAATCAAATTCTAATTTAATGTTTCGAAGATTAAAAAATATTAAATAATTAAACCAAACTGTTTTCAATTAAAAATATGTTTTTTATATAATTTATTTATTAATTTCTATTAAAATTTTGAAACTGAAATAAATGAATTCTTGTTTAGAAAGTTATCGAAATTTTTAAAAATATGTAGTTAAATTTCTTACGAATTGAATTCTTGTTAAGAATTTTATAAAAAATTTTGAAAAATAATTAAACTCTTGTAAAGACTTTTATCAAAGTTCTATAGAAAATAATTGAATTCTTTCGAGAAATTCTGTTATTTTTAAGTGTAATTGAATTCCAGTGAAGAAATATATTATTCTAAAAAAAAATTGAATTCTCTGGATAAGCTTTATTATAATTTTGAAAAGTAATTAATTATATTACGAAGAATTTTATTATTTAGACACAAAAATTAAATTTTTTTTATAAAAATAATTGAATTCTCACGAAGAATTTCATTAAAATTCTTTAAAATAATTAAATTCGAGCTAAAAATTGTATTTAAATATTCAAAAATAATTGAATTTTTTTGATAAATTTAATTAAAATTGTATTGAAAATATTAAAATTCTCATAAAGAATTTATTCAAAATTTTTAAAATAATTGAATTTTTGCGAAAAATGTTTTAAAATTTTTTTAAATAATTGAATTCTTCAGAAGAATTTTGTTTTTTATGAAAATAATTGAATTTTTACAAAGAATTTCATTAAAATTCTTTAAAATAATAAATTCCAGCTAAAAATTGCATTTAAATATTCAAAAATAATTGATTTTTTTCGAGAAATTTAATTAAAATTGTATTGAAAATAATTAAATTCTCGTAAAGAATTCAATCAAAATTTTTAAAATAATTGAATTTTTGCGTAAAATGTTATTTAATTTTTTAAAATCACTGAATTCTTTAGTAGAATTTTTTTTATGAAAATAATTGAATTTTGACGAAGAATTTAATTAAATTAAATAAAATAAAAATAATAAATTCCAGCCAATTGTATTTAAATATTCAAAAATAATTGAATTTTTTCAAAGAATTTAATTAAAATTGTATAGAAAATATTTAAATTCTCATAAATAAATAATATCAAATTCCTACCTGATCTGGTTCATAAAAAGTGGAACGTCCACCTATGCAATCATCATTTGGAATTTTAATATAACCTTTTGTTCGATTATAAAATTCTCCAGGTGGGCAAACCTCAGGAATTCTATAAGGATTATATTCCGATGTTTTGTTTCGAATGCATCGAAAAGAGAGTGAAGATTGATTTGTCTCTCGCACGAATCCAAAATCACATTGATAATCGTTCGCATCACAGGGACATGTATCAATTTTAACGGGCCTATTGTAATTAACACCAATGTAGCACTGAATATTTGCAGCTCTCCTCTGATAAATTTCCTTCCTTCCCAAAACACAAGTCGACAGCGATTCCCTCGGTGTGCTTGGACTCCAAAATTTAAAATCATCCTTCTCACAGACTTTCGTGAATGCGGTTCTCAAATCAATCTTAATAATCAACCACTGATGCTGTCCAACACCCGATCCAAACATCGTAAAAGTCGTAGTATTCTCACCAGGTTCCGTCATCAATCCATAAATTCTCAGCATATTATAAGTGAATTCGTGCGATTGCCAACTTTCTCCCTCATTTGTCGAGTACAAAATTTCTCGAGTCTCACCGCGAGATTTGAAATATTTCACGGCAACCAAAACACCGCCATGATCGCCCATATTGAAAAAATAATAGTCCTCCAACACTTGTTTCCATGTGAGACCCGCATCTCTCGACATGTAAAGAGCTGGATGACCTTTAATGCTCGTTCCAACAGTTCCAGTTGCCATTATTATACCAGGCGCCGATTTTGAACTCATTATTGATGCCGCCCTTGTCACTGGGTATAATTGGAAAAATTTCTGCCCAAGATGTAAGGAGCAATTTTTCGGACAATGCAAATAATAACCCTTGTAATTGTATTGCGGTGGATTGATAAGACCCCAAGTTGCTCCATGATCGAACGTTATCAACGATATTAAATGTTCTGGTCCAATACTCACTGACTTTGGAGCACCTTTTACTTGAGTGGCAATGTAAATTCCACGAAGACCTTCAACTTTATAAAGATCCGTGAAAGTTTCGTCGGCAACTTCACTAAAATTGCGATACAGAAAAGGTAAACGTTAAAAAACGAGTATATTTACTCTGCATTAAATTAATTTTTGTGCAAAAAAAATTATCTACAAATTCTGAAATTCGTTCAAATGAACGAATTTTTTTTGCTACTGAAAATAAAAAACAAAATTAAACATTCAGAATCTTTATAGCCTTTTTTTGCAGGTTTGATATAAAAATTTAATTTTGTTTTTCCCTGACATTTCCCTGTATTTCAGACAAAATTTTGTCTTTTTCCCTGACCCTAAAGAATATTCTGATTCATTCTAAAAATAATTAAATACTAAAAAAAAAATATTTTAATATGAATTTATTTACGAATTTCTCTAATTGTAAAATTATTCGAAAACAACAATAACTTCTTTTTCAAATAAATATTTAATCATTATTATTTTCCATAGGAATTAAAATTCTTCAAAAGATTCAAATTCAAACCTTTATTGAAATTAAAAATAATAATTTAATTTAATAATTAAAAATAAGAATATATTATTATTATAAAACATGAAGATATCGAGCACTCCGAGTCTTCGATTACTCGGAGTAATCGATTTCTTCATATTTTATAATAAATTAAACAATGACCGAACGATAAAATCATTATTTTATATTATAAGAATATTTTAACTGTAACTTTTTCAAATTATTTTCATCAATTCAATTCAATTATTTTTTAGAAGTTTTCACTAAAATTTTCCTTTAAATTTAAATCAATTATTTTTAATAATTTTAGAAAAAGTTTTTTTTAATAATTTTCCAATTCATTTGTTTACAATTCAATTTTACACGAAATTTCGTTCATTCGGAAATTCTTTAGTTAATTATATATTAGAAAATAAAAACATGAAATAGGTTTTAAAAAAATTCAGCTAAACTTTTTCAAAAACATTAATTTTGGAGAATTGTTAGTTAAAAGTATGAAAAATTCAGATTTTCAAAGATTTTAATTTGAAACCTTTTCAAAAACATTAATTTTGCAGAATTATTAGTTAAAAGTATCAAAAATTCAAATTTTCAGATTTTAATTTGAAACCTTTTCAAAATTAAATTATTTCTAAAAATTTATGCTGTAATGCTTTTAATTATCAATTATTATCTAAAATTTTAACTGAAGTCCTATTAGAAAATTCTACGAGAATTCAATTATTTCTTTCTTTCTTTCTTTCTTTTATAATCAGTTAACTACAAAAATAAATAATTTATTAAATAATTGAATTTTTCTCAAAATTGACTTCTCATAAATAATTTTACCAATAAATTTTTAAATCATTAAATTCTTTCGACGAATTTTAATAAAATTTTTAAGAATAATTACAAATTGAAAAGATTATGAAAATAATGGAATTATTGAGAAGAAATTTATAAAAAAATTTGTAAATAATTGAATTCCTATGATATTTTTATTATTTATAAAAATAATTAAATGTTTTCGTAGAATTTTTACAAAATTTGTTTTAAATAATTGAATTTTTTTGTAAATTTTTAATAAAATCGTAAATTGTCGTTAATATTGAAAATCATTGAATTGAGGAAAATTTTTGAAAATCAATGAATTTTTGACAAGAAACTTATTAAATTTTTTTTAAAATAATTGAATTTTAAAGAAGAATATTATTTACATATTAAGATAATTGAAATTTTGACGAAAATGCAAATCAAAGATATTAAAAATCATTTAATTGAGGAAAATTTTTGAAAATCATTGAATTTTTACAAGAAATTTATTAAATTTTTTGAAAATAATTGGATTTTGAAGAAGAATTTTATTATTTACATATTAAGATAATTTAAATTTTGTCGAAAATGCAAATTTTTTTAGCGTTTTTAACTAAAATTCTTCTATAAATCCATTATTTTTAATAATTAATTAGACATTTACATTTAAAAATTTAACTAATTTGAGCAGAATTTAAAATATTACAATTTTTAAAAAATTTAAGTTCTTAAAAAATTCTAATTAAATTCATTCAAAATTGAAGTCTTATAAAATTTCAAATTAATACCTTTTGATGTTTATCTATTTATGAATGAAGTTACTTAATTAGAAATTATTGTCAGAAATAGAAAAAATTGAAAGTTTCGTGGTAATTTCATAATTTATGAGACAAACAAAAAAAACACAAAAATTCACAATTTTCTTATGAATACCCTAAAAATTTAATTTTTTCAAGTACTTTTAATAAAAATCCCTGACTTTTCACTGAATTCCCTGATCTGTGGCAACCCTGTTTTGAACTCATGATCAACAAATTAACGAAATATTTATTAAAAATGACTGATTGCAATAAAAATTAAAGACTTCAATTTTACACTTAAAACAATTATAATTAATTGATAGTGACGCAATATTATTGTAATAGAAATTTAATTTGAAGAAAAAATAAACAAATTCTATTCATTTAAACGTTCAGAACTTTAGAATCATTTGAACTCAATGACGCAAAATTATTGCAATAAAATTTTAATTTGAAGAAGAAATAAATTTCGTTCATTTAAACGTTCGAAACTTTTAGAACTGTAAAAAATACATACTTTAACCAACTTTCCGTCCAAGTGCTGTTTGGGAAAAATGTGAAAATCCCCTCGAGTGATAAAACAAACGAAGCTTGACGATTATCAACTACTTCGGAAATGTAAAGATTAACCAGCGTGTCGCTATGTGAAACCGCAACGAAAATACGATTGTGTGAAACATCGGCAATGTGAAAATCAAGAGCTGGCAATCCTCTGTCAAACTGGGCTTTCACGAAATTCTGATTTTTAAATGAGACGTACAGATCCAAATTTCCCTAAAAACATAAAAAAAAATAAATTTATAAGTCAATACAAAATTTAATTGATTAATTAATTTAATCAATTTTTAAATAAATTTTATCAACACAAAAAGTAAAGAAATGAATATTTTTACCGTTCGTGATTTTTTCGTCGCAAACATGTAATCTCCTCGAATTTGAAAATCTTCAACTCCAGTAATCACTCGTGAGTAATTTCGGCTAGACCAAAGTTGCACTGTGCCTAAATTAACAACCGTATTCCGACCCAATGCTTCAGCGCGTTCAATTATCAATGATTTGGGCCGCTCAGTTGTCCAGTAAAATGCTTTCACAAATTCATGAACAACAGTCCAAGTGTTGCCAAAATCTTTTGTTAACCAAAGCTGTAAGAAAATTTCAGAAAATTTCAATAAAAGTAAAGAAAAAATTTCTTTTTATTTTGAACAATTTTCTTTTTTCATCAATTAATTAAAGTTAATTTCAATTTTTTTAAAAATTAACTTCTATTAAATTCTATTAAAATTAACTTCTATTAATTGATGAAAGAAGAAAATTGGTATCAGTAAAATAAACAACAATGAAATAAAAAAGTAAATTAACTTCTATTAATTAATGAAAAAAGAAAATTGCATCAGTAAAATAAACAGTAATGAAATAAAAAAAAAAGAAATTAACTTCTATTAATTGATGAAAAAAGAAAATTGTTTAAAATAAAAAGACATTTATTTTAGAGCTTAAAAAGAAATTCATTTTTATTTTGAAATAAATTATTAATTATACTCACCCTTCGTTTACGGTCAACTTTATCCAACACCATAAAATAATAATGTTCATCGTCAAAAGAAATTTCACTCGGCGTAAATGGAACTTCGATTCTCGTAATATTGTGACCAGAATTTCGTGTTATAAAAATTAATTTATTCGTACTATCGGCAAAAACGCACTGTAATAAAATAAGATAGATTTAAAAAAAATTAATTCAATCCATGTCTCTAAAGTTTCCAACGCTCAAATGTTTCCAACGTCCAACGATATTTTTATTACTCCTTTCAATTTGAATTTCATTACAAAAATATTAAAGTTTTTCTAATTGAAAAATTAATTTTTAACTAAATAATTTATACAAAAGGTTGCCACAATTTTATTTTATTTTTCCCTGATTTCCAGACAGAATTTTCATATTTTCTTTGATTCCAGATCATTTTTAAAAATTTCAATAAAGTTCTTAAAAAATTCAATTACTATAAAAAATTTCAATAAAATTCTTTAAAAAAAATTCAATTTCAAAAATTTTATTAACTAAAATTTTAAAAAATATTTAAAAATCCATTTATCTTTAAAAGTAGAAACTGAAAAATTTCGACTCTTTTTCTCTGATTATCGATTATTTTCAAAGATTTCAATAAAATTCTTTGAAAACTACAATTATTTTTAATAGAATTTTAGAAAATTTCAACTATATTTAATAGAATTTTATAAAATTTCGATTACTTGTTTATAAATATTCAATTATTTTTAAAAAATATAATTGAAATATTTTCAAAAACTAATTTTTCAGAATTTGAAGCAAAACATCTCAAAACTTCAATTCCTTGAAAATTCAATTTTTTAAAAAAAAATTAGTAATTTTCTCTAACAAATTTAATTATTCTGAAGTTAATTTCACAAAATTTTCATTAATTTGGTAATTTTACAATAAAACTTTTTTAAAAATTCAAGAATCTTAAACAAATTGAATTAAAATTTCTCAGAAATTTATACTTAATTTATTTTAAATTCTAAATAAAATTACTTAAAACTGTAATAATTTTTTAAATAAATATTTAATTAAAAAGTTTAAAAGCTAAAAAAATTCAAGGTTTATATAAATGATTCAAAAATAGTTGTGTACATTAAAAATCAAAATTTTTATAGTAATTCTAGTAAAATTTGATATTTGTAAATAATAAACCTTCCAAAATTCAATTATTTTTTGAATTTTTTAAATAAAATTGTTCGTCAAATAATTTACAAAAAACTATGCGAAATACTTTTTATACTAAAATTAATACCTATAAATTTAAGTAGAAAAATATTTTTTCAATTAAAACATTCACGACGTTTATACGTCGTGAAACGACGTATAACGATTGAAAAAAAATGTTTTCTGGCAAAAACAATAAAAATGTTTTGTTCAAAAACATTTCATTGGAAATTAATTATGCGTATCAGAAAACTATTTTTCTACTAAAATGAATATAAATTTAAATCAAAAAATATTCTTTCTACTAAAATTGACGTAGAAAAACAGTTTTTCCACTAAAATTTTTTGTTCTCAAATATTTATTTGCAAATTATTGATCAAAAACTATACAAAATATTTTTTCTACTAAAATTTACATAAATTTAAATAGAAAAATATGTTTTCTACTATTTTACTATTGTAAATAAATCGTTGATTAAAACGTTGTGAACTTCACCAACGTGACATTTTCCTAAAATTTCTAATTTCCTGAGTTGTGTTTAATGCACAAAAAAATTTGTGATTTGGAAACTTTAGAATAATTTCAATTCAGTAATGTTTAATTTTAATTTAAAAGAAAATTTATAATAGAAATTATAAAGAAAAATACGTACAAATTCGTTAAATGTCGGATGATTATAAAACTTGTCGACACTGGCGTAAGAAGAATTTTTCTCTTCCGATATTTTAAATTTCTCCGTTTTATTATCAAACGAATCGCCATAATCGTAACTTATGTAAACAGCACTCGGATGACTTGCTATTACATTTTTATTGTTCTTATTCAATTGTGACAAACTATCTCGGGCAAGACATATTATAATACTGGACCCTTCGCCGACCCAATGAACCATCAGCTGTTGATGAGAGTCATTGAGCGCATTCACCTAGAAAAATTAATGCTCATTTAAATTCATTCAAATTCAAGTCAAATCCAGTTCATAAATTAACAATAAACGTAAAATTAACCCTCAAATCCAAAGCATGCATGAAAATTAATTCGAAAAACTGTATAAAAAATAAATAACTATTTTTACTAATTGTACGAATTAAATACCAAGTTGAAGTCCACAACGTTGATCAACGAAAAAAAAAATTGTTCACTAAGTAAATTAATTAAAAATTACGCAGCAATATTGACACAAAAATATTTAGAAAAAAAAAATTGATGCTTATGTTTTGATAATAATTGTTTTACAATTAAATATTAAATTAAAAATAATACTTGATTGCATTAAATAAATTTGTTTCGTTGATCAACGTTGTGGACTTCAACTTCGTAATTAAATTGTCTCGTCTATAAATACACAAATAAATAAAAAAATAAAAAAGTATAAAAAGTAGTCAATAGAAGAGTATATAAAAAAATAAAATAAAATAAAAAAGGAAAAAAATAGTAAATAGAAAAGTAAAAAAAATGTTAAATAAGTAAAAAAAATGAAAACAGTAAAGGAAAAAGTAAAAAAAAAAATTAAATAGGTAAAAAAAATAGAAAGACAATAAACAAAAAAGTAAAAAGAATGAAAAAAGTAAATCAAAAAGCTATAAACAATAATGAATAATAATAAAAAACTATATTATTTCTAGCTGATTAATAAAAAACACTGGAAGCGTGAAAAGCAAAACAAACAGTGCCGTACTAAGTATTTTAAATGAGTCTATCTTTCTTTTTAAATTTTCATTAAATAAATTAAGAATATGTTAGAAAATTAATATAAATAATAAAATATAATAAAATAAAATATGATACAATAATAAAAATGAATATTGACAAAGTTATCAAATTAAATGAATAACAGTAAAAATTATTTTTCGATAAAATTTTTTATTTTTAGCGTTTGTGTTTTTTTTTCCTTGATCTACGTTTTGGACTTCAACTTCGTCTACACTGCAGGAAATTCCTATTGAACGACGTATGGAAATTATAATAATTAAGAAAATTTAAATAGTCAGACCGTGTAAATCTCATTACAAAAAATGTGTAAAAATCGAAATTTCTGGAATTTTATTTTTATTCGAAAATATATTTAATTAATAGAACTTGTTTACTAAATTTCCAACAAATTTATTTTCTAATAAATTATTTAAATTTCTTGCTCATTATTATTAATATCAATTTCACAGTGATTGACATAAAATTTCAATAAGAATTTCTTTCAGTGTATCGAAAAAAAATCTCACCGATCCCGGTATCTCCGGTCCAGTTTTCAATGTCTGTTCTTGACCCTAGAAAATAAAACAAAAAGAATTTTTTTTCTTTCCTTTTGTTACATTGAAAACAAAATAATAAAAATAAATAAAATTTGTAAGCAAAGTTTTTTACATTTAAGACAGAAGTGCTTATCGTGCCAAAAGGCTTATCTATATATATATATATGTATATATATATGTATTCATTCCCGTTCATAAATATCACAGAAGCTTTCAAAGTGAGTGAAAATGAATCATAGAGAGACTTTGTGATGACTTAAATGTGTAGTTGCTATTTGTCTGCTTTAGTTAATATACGTGCAAAAAAAATATATATCAAATGAAAATGTGTTGCATGACTAATTTTTAATAATACACAATAAAAAATAAAAACGTTAGCAATTATTGTTCGAATCTTTTCTGAATATATAAATTCTAAGAAATTTATCACAAAACGTATATCATCAACTTCGCGAACACTGCAACCGTTCAACATTGAATCATTTTAAATGTAATTAGAGAAAATAAATTTAATTTAGTCCCAAGAACTTTTCGTTACATAAAGAGAAAAAAAATGTCTTCAATGTCAGATTATCTCAAAAAAATCTATTTTACACAGAGAAAATTCGCATCAGTGCGCGATAAAATTAAACAAATAATCAAATAAAAAAAAATGATAAAGAATTTTCACGAACAAAAAATTTACACCTTTCGTGATAATGTTAATCTCTCTTTGCGAATTTAAAAATTTGGAAAAAAATTGTATACAAAAAAACATTACAAAATTGTTTCTCATATAAATTCTTTGTGTCAAAAAAAAATCTACGAAAGAAAAACTTTTCATCAAGGTTTTTCTCAATTACACTGATTATATTTTATCAGAATGCTTATCACATCTGCCTTACCTCTCAGTTTATTTTGTACATGTTTTGTATAATCTCGTAACACTTAAATGTAAATGTGTTAATGATAAACTATAGAGGATACAAGTTTAATTAACTTCCAAGCTCAATTTAATTTAAAAATAATTACATTTTTTTGTAACATTTATATTTCGCATGTAAATTCCCTAATGATATCAATAACGCATGAAAAATTTTCCGCACATTTTTTTCATAATAATAAACAAGAGATTTATTTTCTAAAATTAAAAATCCCGGTGTGTGATATAATCAATTCTGAAAAATTCACTCAATCATTTTAATAATTTATGTTTAAATCCGCATTATTGTTGTCAGTCTGTTAATTAATAACATATGACAGACGTGTCAAATTACTTTCAATAAAAACGAATTTTTAATATTATTTTCATTTTATTATTTTTAGGTTATTTTTTTATTCGTTATTTTATTTATTTTTTATTATATTATTATTTATTTTTATTATTTAGTTTTCTTTGTTTACACACAAAAAATCTTTGTATAAAAAAAGCTGGGATTTAAAAAAGTATTAAAATTAAAAACAAAGAAAAAAATTTCGAAATATTTCAAAAAATGGTTCAAGAATTGTGGTTTTTTAAATTACGTATGCAATGCGCTGAATAAAGAGATTAGGCATTAAAGGATTCTGCCGCAGTAAAAATAGGGACCCTCTTCAGAAACATCAAAAGGGAACTCCCCCCCCCCCTTTGAATTATATACACTTCCGACAAGAATCTAAATTTGAGTTCTCTTTTCAAGTGCACAATTATACCATTTAACTTCCTTTTTGTCCGCACGAAAATCACAATAGTAATTCTATTGGAATAAATTTAAAAAAGAAAACAACAATTGAAGCGAATTAATATCGTTTCTAAATTAGAAATTCATTACTAACTGGAACAATCCTGACGAAAGGCTAAATCTGACACTTGATCTTTCTCCTAGAACAATTTATCCTATCAAAAGGGTAATCGAGAATGTAAATTAATCTTCGTGATATACAATTAATAGCAACGGGAATTAATATCTGAATTTTGAATTATTTAAACTAGAAAAAACTTGAAAAATTAATTTCTAAACATTTGTATAATTCTTTGAAAAATAATTACTTGCTATAGATTATAATACAAAAAAAAAACATTTTAGTCGCGTTGAATCATCGAATTATTTTTATGCTTTCTTTGTTTTAAAGAGAAAAAAAGCGATTAACAAACAATTTACGTAAAATAAATTTCGGTATATGCGGAACAAAAAGACAAATGAAAAACGAAACACACTGTATAACCTGTAAAAATTGACTTTAATAAAAATAATTCAACAAGTTTATTAATTTCAGAATATCCGTAAAGTTTATTAGCATAGAAACAGTTATAATGGATTATGTTTCTCTATTTAAAAAAGAGAACTATAGGCGGTTAGTGACCTCAACACGGTAATAACAAACGAGTATGATACGACGCAGCTTCCGTCAAATTGACAAATTGACTTGATTTATAAGCGCACGGAGCTCAATACGACAATTACTCAAACCCATTCTCGTTTGCAAAGCAATGCACCTACCAAGCGTATGTTTCCAAGTGTGTTAATATAAATAAAAATGCATTTTGACAACAATCGCCGAAAAAAATTTGAATTCGTTTATTAATTACATTTCCCTTTCAAATACTTGAATACAATCAAGAAAATAACCATTCCCCACCATAAGTCAACTTTATCCCAAAACCACAATTTAATGACCCTGATGAACACTAAATCAGACACATAAAAAGGTACTTACCTTGGTTTCGATTTTTGATTCGTTTGCCGAAGATGCATCTCTACGCGTTCTAAATGACGTTCGGTCTGTGTCATCAATAACATTATTTCTCTCGATAATAAACGATTTTTTGTAACGTGTTTCATCTTTATCCTCAGTAATATGTAAAGTCTTTGATTTATCACCAAATCTTTCACCGCAATTACAATGTATTAAAAGAAATAGGTACAAAAGAAAGGAGAGGTAACAAAAGGCCGAAGTCACCCGGTCGGCCATCTTGCATAAACTGATCTCTTTCTTTCAAAACACACAAAATCACCCTTTTCGCGCAGCCGCTTTGCGCATATCTTCGATACCGATTTATGATAAATTAAACTTGAAAGGTTTTTTTTTGTTTTTAAAGAGAAAGGAAAATTGATAAATTTATAAATTAATAACATATCACATCAACTGAAATATGCAATTCTTTTAAAGTGTTTAAAATTATTGAAAAACTTTCAAACAAAACAGACGTTTGACGTTTGTCCACCATCGCAAATGTTGAAGGTTATAGGAGTCACAACTCACAAAAAACTTAAAAACACCCTAAAAAAATCTTCAGTCATTTTTCTAGTCGAAATTTTAAACAAATTGTAAATTCGTAACAATATTACTTGAACAAAACAAACAAAAAAGAAAACAAAGAAAGAAAACAGTCGTCCACCTAACGGAAAGAAACATAACCTGCTATCTACTCATCAAGTAAGGTCGGTAAGGTAGATATCTCACTAAAGGGAATAATATCAATGGGATTCCCATAATTCTTGATTTTACTTATTATATTTTTTTTAAACATAAAAATTTGTTTTGATTAACAATTTTAATACTTTACGTCCGCAAATTTTCGCAGATTATATATTATAATTTTACATCCTTAGAGAAGGATTTTACTATATCGATAACTCTTATTTCTTTTTCTCATTAGGATCAAAACGACTTTAGTGAACAATGATTTTTCTTAATCTGAATGAAGTGATAAATAAAAAAATTTAATATAAAATGATTCATAACAATTCGTAACGAATGCAAAATAAATTTTCTAATCATTAAGTTCATTGACAGCGATATAAGTAGTTATAAATAAATATGCATTCTCTCGAAAATGATAACTGTAAGTACAATCATATCTTTTATGCGTTTTATCTAATTAATTCGATATAATAATTAATACCGACTGCACTAATAAAAAAAAATGTGAATTACTTAATTTTACATTAAAGTTCAAGAAAAGAACAAATAATCTGAATGGAAAATAATTACTTTCAATCGTCTAATAAGAAAAAATTAATTTTCTTCAATATTGTTTTTAAAAATGTAATAATAATTAACAAGTGACGTACTCCAAAAGGTAAAAGTAAAAATTTTGAGGTTATGTTTATTTTTTCTAATGAAAATCATATAAATTACTGACATTTTATTCTTCATTTTTCAAATAACTAATATATGTTAATATAAAATAATTAATAAAAATTGATTTTAATTTTACAGAATTAAACTGAAATAAACTATTGATTAAGGTTAAAAGTAACATAATATAACCTTAAAATAATTTGCTTTCCTTCGGAAGGTGTCACAAATAATAATAATAAAAATTAATAAATAACTGATAAATAATTAGTTAATAAATGTAAATAAATTTAAATGTAATTTAATTAATCATTAATTTAATTAATTTAATTAATTTTTAATTTAAATGTAAATAAATTTCTTAAAATTGAACTGAAAAATACGCAAAGGATTAATTATGAAAAAGAAACCAATTACCAATGATATTTATAATAAGATATCTTGCAGACTGATCTTACTTCATAATTTCCACTACACAAATTAAATGTAATTAAAGACAATTTGGGTTTTTTTTGCATTTCTTATCTACACTTTTTTTTCTGCTAATATTTATTGCTCTCATGAAACAAATATTATGATGGGAAAAAAACATAACATTTTCAGACCAAAAATTCATGCTTTTTTCCTAGACGAATTATACATATTATTGAGTTTGTAAGATCTTAATAATCTTACCTATTACAGAATACAATGCTAATTAATTTATGAATTTAGTTTTCAGTTAGTTGATTTTATGTCTGACATTGAGTGGAAGCGGAAAGTTTAACATTGCTGTGATTACGATGATTTTTCTTTAGGAGCAATTATATATCATGATTAAAATCCACTTACCATTTTAATTTTTTTTTTTTTTTTGAAAAACGATGAGATGAATTTTTTTTTACTTTTACAGACCTCGGATTTGACTTTTTGGAGTTTTTTCGACTATTTTCAGAAAAGGTGATTTTTTTCCGATTGATTATCAAAAAATGCGACTTTTTCGATTTTTCTTGCAGAGATTGCGAGAAAATACCACTTTTTTTATACAAATTATTTCGATTTTTGTAGTGTGAATAATAATTGTAGTCAAATCTTTCAAAAATTATTTTCCGATAATTTTTGTAAGATAATTTATTGTATTTTTTTTGTTTACACAAAATTTCCAAATGTATAATTAAAAAGTTTAAATGATTAAAAATTTGTAAAATTCTATTGACAATAATGAATTTTTAAAATTCAATTATTTTCAATTCCATATTTTAAAAATTCAAATATAAAATATTAATTTAAAGTATAAAAATATTTATAATTAACAAAATTGTCTAATTTTCTAATAACTGAATTTAGAAAATTATCGGCGAATAACAAAATAAAATTTTCGTACATAACTGAATAAGAACACAAAATAAAAACAATTTTATCGACTTTTTCTGAATCTTCAATCGATTAAATCGATTGTTTTACGCCTTAAAGTCGATCCGAGACCTGCTTTCGTAATATTTTCCTATTTCATTTAGAATTTCTTTTTGCTTGCAATATTCTCAATATTTTTATTGCTATTCAAGGAAGGCAATTTTTGAAAAACGAAAAGAACCAATTTGTTTACTTTCATGAATTATATATTATTTATAATAATCATTCTCGTTTCAATATAACTTAATCCATGTATTATCTCATTATATATAAAAAGAAACATAGAGCAATAATATATCAATTTTATCTTGTAAGTTTAAGCGATGCGACTCAGATTTAAAAACATATAGTCAAATTAATAAATTTTCTCAAAAAAAAAATAAAAATAAAAAAATCTAACACGAGATGTAAAAACATCTCAAATAGATTATGTGCATTAAAGCACTTTAGATATTTTTGTTTTAAACATTTTTTTCCCCTAAAATCTCTTCTTTTTTTCTCTTTCTCGATTTGAGACGCAACAAGCTTCATTTTGATAAAAAGCACTTTACAAAAGCCAGAGTCGCATACACCTTAGGAGATAATAAGAGATGAAACTCTAAAGAAAGCGTGGGTAGCGTTAAAAGCTCTCCAGACGAAGATGGCAGGGCGCTTTTTGAGAAATTTTTAAGTTTTTTTTTATTTCTTAATTCCTAATGAAGGATTTGACTCTGATAAATATTAAAAAAGTAACAATTAGAAAATGAGTATAGCAAGTATGCTACATTCTGTGTCAAATTCTTATCAGATGGGTCATGCCACATAATAGTTCATTTTGACTCTTTTTTTTATTAATATTTTTATTTATTATTTTTTTTTTAATTATTATATTGTACCCATGCACTCATCTAACAAGAAATAGGACACTTTAGATATCTAAAGAATTAAATAATAACTGTACCGTTTTTTCGTATAATTATTATTATACTCGGAATTATTTAGAAGAGAAATTCTTTTCGTTCATTACAGCTTTTAATATCTTCAATAAGATTAATCTCCTAAAGGAGCATTTCATCTTTAACATTCTTTAAAAGCTATCTCATAATACGTCATCCCAAGTTAGCGCATCTCTTAAATACATGGCAGTAATTAAAAACGCATTTTGGGATGCTTTACAATTATTTTTTTTTCTCGAAATAAAAAGACAATATTATATATAATATATTATATATATAAATTTCTGATGGAATACAAGAATTACGAAAATAGTTTTAAAAAATATACGTAACAGGATAAATGACACTGTCGTATATTGATATTCCGTCAACGATAAAAAGGTCTCTCCCATTCATTTTTTAAATACATTTAATACAATTTGTGCGTTGTTCCCAAAAACAAAAAAAGAAAAGACAATCTACAATTTTTTTTTCCTTATACAAAATGACAAATAATACATTTGTCCCACTTAAACAAAGACTAAACAATTAAAAAAAAATTAAACATTCTCCTTCAATTTAATTACTTTACACAACAATTGTATAAAAGTTTTTTTAAAAAATCGATAGTAAAATTACAAGTCCGATGCCGAACGTGAAAAATTTGCACAATTTTTATTTTTCTTTCTACTTCGTGGTATTTTTCCGTTACGTCAATTTGTCAGTATTTGTATTTTTCGGTTTTTTTTTCTATTAAATTAGAAATGAAAAAGATTCTAGCATTCCAAAAAAAAGAGAAATAATAAAGATTGATCAGGCTAACTTGGGATATTGCATGTTACACCTTCTCTATCTTAATATTTATTATAGTGTCTATAATTTAAGAAAAAAATTAAATTCATAAATACCGTACAAAATTCTTCTCTCTTTTTCTCTATTCAATCGCGCATCTATTTTCAACTCTTTTCTCTCTCAAACTCTAGCGTTTTTTTTTTGTTGGTTTTATTTGCACGGTTATATTGAATTTCAATTTTTTACTTTATGGCCAGAGTTTTTAAATTTTATTAACGTAGCTTTCACGAAGTAGAGCGACGAAATATTTCTCTGATCATGTTGCTGCGCTGGCGCTTATTGGCGGCTAACAATACTTCACTGCTCCAATTTAACTGAAAATATCACAGAAGAAAAAATTAATAATCGAGATTTTATTCTTATTTGTAAATAAACTAAAAGTTTTCACTTTCGTTTCATCTATTGTAATTTATAAATATCAAAAACTTCGAGAAAAAATAAAAAAAAGATTTTTTACTTCAAACATTCTCTGTTGAAATTCAATGCTGAAAATTAATTATTTCGTACAAAAAAAAACTACCAATAAAAAAAATTTGAAGTTTTATATTTTGTTTTCGATTTGCAGCAATTATATTCAACAGAGACAATTACGAGTGAACTATTTAAAACTAAATATGTTTTCTCTAAAACAAACCATATTTACGTTTCTGTATTTTAATTATTATACTCGGGGTTATTGAAATTAAATCGGTGAGCAAATAAATAAGAACTGAAATTAAAAATTATAAATTAAAAAGAATATTTACTCCCAAAGATTAAACTATTTTTCTTTTTTATTTCTTTAAAAATTTATTCAACAAATTATATTTTCTAAGTTTTTAACGTTCGAATAACAAATTTAAAAAAGCAAAATTTCTACTAAACCTAAAGTGGTTTTCTTGCAAAAACTTTCGAAAAAAATACATATATAGTTTAAATTTTTTGTTTACAAAATCTTTTGTTGTAGATCGCTAAATTTTAGTGGAAATTATCGTAAATCTTAAAGATAATAAAATTATCTGCATTGTCTTCTAAGAAAAGTACCACACGTGTCTATTGAATAAAAATTAAATGTATAAAGTGAAAAAAAGATAAGAAAAAAGGAGACAAAAATAAGATTAAATTAGAAAATAAATAAAATTCTAAAAAATAAGATTAAATTAAAGAAATAAATATTTTGATACTAGAAACAAAATGTCGAGATAAATTATTCGCAAACTACTAGTTAAACTAGTAGAAGTGTTGCTACCTATTTTATTAAGGAAATATTCTATTCAAAATAACTCCAAAAAAAAAAAAATTACAAAATTATCTCCATTTTGTGAGGAGGCCTAAAACTTAAAATCTAACTTTTTCATCCTACAATTCAATTTTCATGAAACTAACGTACAATTTATTCAGATAATATGGACAAAAATTCCATGGCAGAAAATAATCAGAACTGAATTTTAAATCTATAAACCAAATCTAATTCAAACAAAAATTACGTGGATGAAATTCACAAGTTTATTGTCAACGACTGAAAGAAGAAAGCAATTTTTTATAAATTTTTTTCTTCAATCAACGTTCAACTTCGCTTTTTTATCTTCTGGTTTAATTTACTTTTTTCAACTAAAAGTTGAAATTTACTAAATTAAGTAAAAAAAAAAAAATAATTTTTTCTAAATTCGATTTTAATATATTCATTTATAGTTTCCTATAAAAATAAACAAAAAAAAACTTTTACATTCATTTCTAAAGATTGTTTGAATTATCATTGGATTATTGGATTATTGAATCCAGTTCTGATTGCAATAGCAGTAAGACAAAATTTTTTCCGTCTAGTTATAATAGCGAAAGCATGTCAAGGAATGAAGTGACGAGAAAAATAATATAAATCAATGGCAGAATAGCTAACAATGATACAACAGAAATTCTCGACATCAACATATAATACCGATAATATAATAAAAATGCATCTATGATATTTAATGAAAAAGAAAAATTCGAAACAAGCATCTAAAATTTACCTCTCGAATTAGGCTTGCACAGCTTCACAAAACTTTAATCAAAATACGTTCGTTTGAAAAATTTCTAAAAATTGAATCTGTAAATAATTCTTTACAGCGCAAAAAATAGTAACGAACATATCCGAGTCTTTGATTTGAACAAATTTGCACTATTCTCATTTTATTCACTTTTTCATTTTATTTTCGTCTATTTTATTTTCTTCTATTTTTCCTGTTTTATTTTTTCCATTCTATTTATTTCTAGTTTATTTTTTCTTTTTTCTATTTTCTATTTTATTTTTTCCTCTTTTATTTATTTTTTTTCTATTTCTTTTCTATTTTATTTTTCTATTTCATTTGTAGAACATAAGATTTACCCGGATGTGAAGAGATAAACAAATAAAATTAATAAATGATCCGAAAAAATCTCAAAAGTCTACAAAAATTTGTGTCAATCATTCAAATTAATTTTCTACAAATTGGTGAAGTTCACAACGTTTATAAACGATTTAGAAGAAAAAGTATTTTTCTATTTGAATTTTTATAATTAAAAATTTTTTTTTTGTCAGGAAAAATATTTTTGTTTCTTTCAATCGTTGATCATAAACGTTGTGAACTTTTTTTGGCGTTTTTCTACGTTTTTTCAAAACTATAAAAATAAATAATTATTCAAAAAGAATCTATTCGCAAAAGGTAAACATTTTTTTAGAAGAGAAACCAATTCTAAAATAAAATATTAATTTAATTACTTAATTTAATTATTATAATAATTTACTTATTAATTAAAATTAATCAAGTATTAGAAATAAATCTCTAACGAAAACTGTCGTTTATTCGATACTTCAGAAATTATTAGAGAAAAAATTAGATAAAATAACTTTTCAAAAATAATTTCATTTTCATTGTCAGATAATTACTTTTTTTAACCCATATACAATATATAAATATATATAATCTATGGATCAGAAAGTATTAGATATTTTCAAACATTGAAAATTATTATTTCAAAGTTCAAAATTTATTTAACTTTCGTCTTTAAAGCATTAATTAAATTAATTAACTTGAATTTAATTTATTTTCGTATTTGTTGAAACTATCAGTCGGCAAAATTTTAATAATTGATAATATTAATTTATTTATTTTACTTGTTTAATTTGTTTAATTTGTTAAAATAAAGAATAGTGCAAATTGAACAAAAAGCTGTGAATGCCTATCGCGTCTCATTATTAGAGACAATAATCATGTCATTCCGCATTCACAATTGGAAGAACATTCCTTTCGTTTCCCAATAAAAAAGAGCTAATCATAAGGAAAAAAACTAATGAAAAACTAAGAGAAAAATAAGTGGTATATATAATTATGATTATCACTTAATCGTGCAGTATTACAACGGCAACAACTTAGGATATTGTGCGACTCACCGCATCTAAATGTTGTTCCAATTGTGTACAGTTTCTTACGATCATTGGTATCGCATTCTACTTTTTGGCTTTTCTAAAAATATGATAAATGCAAATATGATCGAATGTGTTTGTGATGTATCTTGCAAGCTCTAGTTTATCGTTTTTCTTTCTATACTGTAGTATATTTAATGAAATGAAAACTAATTCACAGAATCCAAAGTTGTACATAAATAGAAATATACATATATAAATAGTTTATCAATCAGTCTCTTTACATTATTCTTCGCTCATTTGCTTAATAAGCCGAATACTATTTTTTAAAAAGAAAAAAAAATGTTTTGTTCTTCAATGAAAATGCAACTACAGATGATTTATTGTTCTACCACTAAACGATAAATTGATGAAAATGGAATGAGAACATGATTCGCATGACATTTGCTTTTCTCATCATGCGATTATTCTAATTTGAATTGTAGAAAGAGTAGAAAATTAAGAAAAAAAAATTTGCAAAAATTATTTTAAAAAAATAAAAATAAAAACAAATAGTTAGACCTGTTTTTCTTCAAATCGTAAAATTTTTAAATTGATTCATTGGGTTTTTTTTACTAAATATTTTCCCCCAAAAAGACAAGTTTTCTCAGAAACAATTTTCGTAGCAATAATCGATAATTTCCTCTTTCGCTTTTTATATAATTTTAAATATTCTCTCTTTCATGCAAACTTCAATGTCTAATAACTAATTTAATCTAGAGGAGCCGTATAAAGCTACTGCCAATAAAAATGGAAATATTTTACCTTTCCGATTATTCTCGAATATTTAGTCAACGATTATTAGTTCGTAAATTTACTGAATATAATAAAATTATAAATGTTAAACATTAAATATTAAATATCAAATAACAAAATTGTACAATAAAAAAACTTTGAACCTCAGTTAAAAATTCATTACTACTAATTTTCATTTCTAAAGAGTAAATTCTTTAAATTATTATAGTAAATTATTTATTGCTGTTTAGCTCGCTTTCCAGCTCACTTTTAAGTGAATTAATAAATTATTCCGATTGATATTGTAAAAATATAATCACGTAATTGTCAAAAAGAAAAAAATCCACATTCGACACTGAGAAAATTCGTCATAAATAAATAATAGAAAAAAATTCGATAAAATCATTTTTAGTTCAGATAGAAGAATTTCTAAAAATTCCTTTTGTTTCTTTTCTTGCTTAAAATATCCTCTTTTTATAAAAAATCGATTAAATTAGAATATCTCCATTAAAGTAATAAGGAAAGAAAATATAATTCTCCTCCTCTTTTTTTATAAAAAAAAATCGATTAAATTCTAGAATATTTCCATTAATATCATAAGGAAATAAAATATAATTACTTTTTCTTGAGAGTGAAGAAGCTACGCCGCTTTGTTTCGGCTTGCGTTGGTGCGGGCAGTGTGTGTGCTCTAGATGTACTTGCACCTGAAGTACCCTGTGAGGCTTGATTTAATGCCGAAACCCACTCTTGCATTTCCGTGTCATCTTTGGCCTGGAACAGGAAGTCGGCGCCATTCTGCGTCCTGCAAAGCAAATGAGGAATAAATTTTAAATTGAAAAAAAACTACTTTCTAAATCTGAATTAGTGAAATTTAACTAACTGACTACTCACACGATTTCAATCAGTAAAATTTTAGTGAAAATATTGAAAATGAATTTTTTAATTCTTTCATCAGCGAAAATTGATATTTAAATATTTATTTAAATATTTCAATAATTTTTAACTGATTTTCAGATAAATTTCACTGACTCAAATTGTGAGAATAAAATTACTAAAAATCAGTCAAATTCAATTTTTAATTCAAATATTATAAAATAATTATTATAGATTAACTTTTATTAATTTTTTATAATATTATAATTATATTTAAATTATAATTTTAATTTAATGTAATTTTAACTGATTTAATTTTTGAAGAGTATTTTACCAAATTAATTAAAATTAGAGGGATCACAGTAGCTTTTTTCTTTGAAAATGGTTAAAAAGTGAATCATTATTTCCAAAATTCAAATTTTATCATAATAATAATGCGCCACATTTGAAACAAAAACCCAAAAAATTTTTTATTCATGTAAACGTTCAGAATTGATTGACAAAAATTATAATTTTGAAATTTATATTGTTTAAGATTTGAATAAATTGAAACTTAAATCAACTGAATTTGAATATATTAATATTTTAATTGATTATAATTAATAACCTTAATAAAAATATAAGATAAATTCTATGTAATTCAAATATTAAACATTTTGAAGAATTAAATTCAGAATCAAAAGCGATTTTAATAGAAGAATGTTTTAACAAATTAAAATCTACATTTATTAAAAAATAAATCAATTAAAAACTTTTTGAAATCAATTTTTTGATTAAAAATATTTTAAAAATTTACAAAATAGATGAAATAAGTGACAAAATTTAAAACAGGCGAAAAAGTAAAAGTCTGTAATCCCTGAAATTTCAATATTAAAATTAAAATTAAATTTAGAATAAAACCAAAATTAAAATCCAATTTTAGAATAAAACTAAAACTAAAATGAAGTTTAGAAGAAAATTAAAGATTTTAATCAAATTTAGAATAAAACCAAAATTAAAAATTCAATTTTAGAATAAACCTAAAACTAAAATGAAGTTTAGAATAAAACCAAAATTAAAATTCAATTTTAGAATAAAACCAAAATTGAAATTCAGTTTTAGAATAAAACTAAAACGAAATTTAGAATAAAACCAAAATTAAAATTTAATTTTAGAATAAAACTAAAACGAAGTTTAGAATAAAATTAAAAATTTTAATTAAATTTAGAATAAAACTAAAACTAAAATGAAGTTTAGAATAAAATTAAAAATTTTAGTTAAATTTCGAATAGTGATCCACAAATTTTTAAATTGCAATAAAGTTTTATAATAAAAAAATAATTTTAAGAAGAAATAAGTAAATTTCATTTATTTCAATGTTCAGAACTTTAGAATCATTTAAAATAAAATTAAAATTCTAACAATGATCCACAAGATTTTAACTTATTAAAAATATTTTTATAAATTACTAATTGCAATAAATATTCAAAATTTTAATCTTAATTTTACATTTAAAAACTTCAAAAATTATTTTTTTAGTGACGCAGAGTTGTGGTAATAAAAATTTAATTTAAAGAAGAAATAACTGAATTTCATTCATTTGAACCATTATAATTTAAGAATCATTTAGAATAAAATTAAAAATTAAAACGAAATTTAGAATTAAATTAAAATTGAGTAAAATTAATAATTAACATTAAATTTACAATAAAATAACAAATTTTAATTTTAAATTTTCAAAAATGATCCACAAGTTCTTAACTTATTATTACAAATATTTTCATAAATTACTGATTGCAATAAATATTAAAAATTTAAATTCTACATTTAGAAAATTTTAAAATTAATTGTTTTATAGGGTAAGTGTACCAATTGCCGAGGGTGTTCCATTTGTCGATGTTACCATGGTAATAACCAAAAAATATTGTCTAAAATGTCTCATTTGCTTGTTTATATAATATTAATATATTTTTTCACATTTATAACGCATAAAAAAATTAATATTTATTATTTTTTTTCACTTACAATGTGCTACACTGTTTAAATAAAATTCAAAGTTTGTTTACTCGACAACAGGAACCATCCTCGACAATTGGTACGTTTACCCTAGTAACGTAAAATTATTGTAATAAAAAATTAATTTGAAGAAGAAAAAAATAAATTTCATTCATTGAAACGTTCAAAACTTTAGAATCATTTAGAATAAAATTAAAAATTTTACTTAAATTTAGAAAATGATCAAAAAATTGTAAGTTTTAAATGTTCAAGTAAACGAAATATTCATTTATTTCTTATTACAAATATTTTTATAAATTACTGATTGAACTAAAAATTAAAAATTGAAATTCTACATCTTGAAACCTCAAAAATTAATTTTTTTACAGTTACGCAGAATTTAGAATAAAATAAAAAATAAAAATAGAATTTACTAAATTCAAATTTTATTTTTGTTCTAAGAGGAAAATTGAAAATTATAATAAAAAATAATTTAAATTAACGTTAGATAATTTTAATTATTTTTTATTATAATTTTCAATTTTCAATTTAATGAAATTTCCCCCTCTCCATAAATAAACTACTCTCGAAACTTACTTTACTCGGAAGACATGCTTCTTTTTAGTGTAATCGCTAGCTACACTAATACTAGCTCCTCGTAGATCTAACGAAGCTTCTCCTTTATAGGGTTGATCAGGAGCGGATTTATACGATTTCTGATCTTTGTAAGCAACCAAATTTTGTCCTCGTATAACCGTGTAAACTTTGTCCCAGGATCGATTAGATGCCTTCTTTGTGGTGCTTTCCCACTCATGCTTTCTCACCAGCACGCCCTCGAATTCATCGCCAGTCGGACTTCTTTGTTCTGCGAAAAAAATCCCTCTTTTAATAAAAAACGAATATTTCAAATGACAGGGAATTTAAATTATAGAAAAATTTAAAAATGTGCAAAATAGTGATTATTTTCTTATTTTCAGCTTAATGCAAGTGCAATCGTGAGAGTAAAATAATTTTTCCTATCTTGCTGATAATAAAATTAATAATAATAATAATAATACCTGATATGAAAATAAATATTAGTGTTAGTACAATACAATATTAATCAACATCAACTATTATGTTAGCATAATTTTTAATTCAGGTTTTTGCGATTCGAGTAAATTTGAATCCATAAAGAAGCCTTAATTAAAGTCTAGTATAATTTCAATCCTACTGATTGAATTCAATCTCTTATCTTGTAAATAAAATAACTAAATAAATAACTAAATTAGTAAATAAATTACTAAATAAATAAATAACTAAATTAGTAAATAAATAACTAAATCAATAAATATCTAAATTAGTAAATAAATAACTAAATCAATAAATAAATAACTAAATAAATATCAAAACAAAATTTGAAACAAAAATACTGATTTAAAATTCTCGTTGAAGATCTAAAGTTTACCAAATTCTGAAAATGTTAGTAAAAACAGACGATAATTCGAAAATGGTCCTCGTGATAAATGATCCTTGCAACCAAAAAAAAACCTTGTGATAAATCTGTAATGTGATTTTTTTTAATAAAAATAAACAACTGCGACTCGTTCATTCGAAGGTCCCCCAGACGAAATACGGTTCCTCCTCTGAAAATCTTTGAAAATGAATTGAAAAATATGAATTTAGTGAAAGCCGGGAATGATAAACGCTTACCGGAGAAACCGTGCTCGTCATCGCTCACACCACTGCGATCTAAGCTTGGTGACTTAGCTGTTTTTTTCCAACGGAAGCTGCGGAATGGCGATTTACTGCGACTTCGCTCCTTACGTCTCAACGTACTAGACTCTGATCCAATTCCAATTTTGGGAGCTTTATGAGATGACAACACATATTTAAATGATTTACTAAAGCATTACTACTTACTCTTATTTATCTCTAGATCATGAATTTTGGGACTTTTTTTTAAAACTTCTTTAATGCAAATGATTATTATTACTTTTTTTTATTAATATTGACTCATTCTGGTACAAACTTTCAAAAAAAATTATATATTCATGCCAACATGCTCATGCAAATTGATAGTTATTAATTATTTCTACAATCTACAGACTACTCTACAACTGGTTTTTAACTATATTTTCAAAATGGTCCAAATTGATTTTTTAATTAATTACTAAAAATTATATTAGGTTTTTTAATTATTTCTACTCACAGCTATAAAACTACGATTAGTTAATTGATTCATTAATTAATTTCATTTTCATTAACTAATTTTTTATTTTAACTAATTTAACTTTAGTTTAAATTTAACTTTAATTTAACTTTTAACTAATTTTAGTTTTCTTTCTTTTAATTTTTCTACCTATATTTCAAATTCTAACTTCAGTTTTTGAATATTTTCAGATTCAGAATTTAAAAAAGACACTTATTGAATTAAATTGTTTTCAATACAATTTTAATAAAATTCTTCGAAACCATTTAATTATTTTTTTAAATAGTAAAATTCTTCGCAAGAGTAAAATTCTTTTTTTATAAATGGTAAAATTCTACTCAGAAATTCAATTATTCTCAAAACTTTTGACAACATTTTCCACACGAATTAAATTATTTTCATAAATAATTAATTTCTTTGTATGAATTCAATTATTTTCAGTAAAATGTTAATAAAATTTCTCCAAAGAATTCAATTATTCTCAAAAACTGTAATAAAATTCTGAAAAAAATAAGAATTTAATTATTTTCAGTAAAATGTTTATAAAATTTCTCCAAAGAATTCAATTATTCTCAAAAACTGTAATAAAATTTTGAAAAAAAATAAGAATTTAATTATTTTCTAAAATTTTTTTTAAAATTTCGTTTAATTCAAATTTTTTAAAAATAATTGAATTCATAGAGAGAATTTTATTATTTACAAAAATAATTGAATTATTTCAAAGATTTTTACTTGAATTTTTGACAATAATTAAGTTTCTAAGAAAAATTTTGTTTTTTTACGAAAATAATTGAATTATTTCGATAAATTTAATTATAATTTTTCAAATTATTTTAATTGCTTGGAAAACAAATTATAATAAAATTCTAAAAAAATGGAGAATTTAATTATTTTCTAAAAATTTCCAAAAATATATATTTTTTTTTTTTTTTTGAAATTTTTGTTCAAATAGTTGAATTTACAGAAAGAATTTTATTATTTACAAAAATATTTGAATTGTTTCAATGATTTTAACTAAAATTTTCCACAATAATTGAATTCCTGAGAAGAATTTTGTTTTCTACAAAAATAATTTCGATAAATAAATAATTAATAAATATTATAAAATTGAATATTATTAATAAATAAATAATTTCGATAAATTTTAATATAATTTTTCAAATTATTTTTTTAAATTTCTTGAGAGAATTTTATTAAAATTTATAAAAATTATATTCGTTCAAGGAATTTAATTAAAATTATTATATTGAAAATAATTCAATTCTTATAAGGAATTTTATCAAAATTTTTGAAAAAAATTGAATGTTTCGAATTTTTTTAATTTTCGAAAATAATAATTAGAAAAATTGAATTCTTTTGAGAAATTTTATTATTTATAAAAGTAATTGAATTCTATCAAAGAATTTTATTATTTATAAAAATAATTGACTTTCTGCAAAAAATTGAATTGTTGCGAAGAATTTTTTTTTACGAAAATAATTGAATTTTTTGGATAAAGTTTATTGCAATTTTTGAAATTTCTATTAAAAATTGTTTCTTAATTTCGTCATTTGAAAAATATAACAGCTTTGAATTTAGTCTATTTGTTTTTCATTTGTTTTAAAATGACAGAAAAAATGTGTTTTTACTATTTATTTGATAAAAAAATGTATTTAACCTCATAAGACATAAGAGTGAAAATTTTTTTGTGATTATTTCGTTTCTTTAATTTTTTCTTTCTTTGTAGAATAAATATCTTAATTTCAAAATGTCTCAAAAAAATAGTCTCTGCTGTGACGAAGAACTTTCTACAGATGTTTCTACAAATTTTAAAGCCCAAGAAATACCGTTATTACTTAAACCTGTCCCAAAATGGTCTGGCGTAGCAGTTAAGGATGCTAAAATGCACCAAATATCATTGCAAGATTTTAAGGACAAATATCTAATTCTTCTATTCTATCCTTGTGATTTTTCATTTACTTGTCCGTCCGAATTAATTCAGTTCAGTGATCGAATAGAAGAATTCAAAAATATTGGTAAAGCACAAATAATAAACTAAATTGACTAAACAATGTTTTTTTTTTTAATTATTAATTTAATAATAAACCAAAAATTGACTAAACCATTTTTTAAAAATTGTTATTAATTCAATAATAAAATTAATTTAATAAAAAATTTTTTTAATTAATATTATTAATTTAATATTAAACTAAACTAATCAGATCTCAAATTGACTAGAAAAAAAAATAATTTCAATAAAAAAATAAATTAATTAACAAAGGAAATAATTGATAGTAGAAGAATTGTTTTTCAAAAAATTACAAAAGTATAAAAAAGAAATTAAATTTTCAGGAGCAGAGATTGTTGCAGTCTCAACAGACTCGAAATTTGCACATTTTGTGTGGACAACAACTCCACGTAAACAGGGAGGAATTGGCGAAATTAATATTCCATTATTATCAGACAAAAATCATAGTATCTCAAAAAAATATGGAGTTTTAGATGAAAATTCGGGCAGTCCATTGGGGGCTCTATTTATAATAGACAATAAACAAATTTTACGCCACGTTACAATAAATGATCCAGCGATTCCACGCTCAGTGGACGAGGTTTTAAGAGTGATTAAAAATGCTCAATTTATTGATAAATATGGAAACATTTGTCCCTTGACATCAAAGGAAAATTCTCGTTTATCAGAAAGTGACAATCGTCAAGATTGTTTTCAAATTTAAATTAAATTTATAAATTTTAAATTGTAACAAATTTTAATTTACAGAAATTTGAGAAAATATAAAATTCGATAAAAAATTAAAATAACAATTGTTTTCAAATTTAAATTAAACTTATTAATTGTAAATTGTAACGACATTAAATATTGTAACCAATTTTAATTTACAGAAAATTGAGAAAATATTAAATTCGATAAAATTAATAAAATAACGATTTTGTCTTTAAATTTAAATTAAATTTATAAATTGTAAATTATAGCGGACTATAATTCCAAATTATTAAATTCTAAATGGACTGCGGGTCATTATAAATAAATAAAAAAAAATTAAATAAATTGTAACCAATTATAGAAATTTGTGAAAGTGTAAAAATGAATAAAACAAATAAAAAATAATTATAAAATTCGTAAAAGAAATATAAAATTCAATTAAATAAAAATAAGTAAAAAAAAAAGAAGCGATTTTTTTAACAACAGAATTAATTTACATTTTCTCTCAAAAATCATTTGTAATACTTGATGAGGAATATGAAAAATATTTAAAATTCTGTTTCGAATTTTTTTTTTTTTTTTACACTTACTTGAAGGAGTCGAAGAAATTTGAGGTTTTAATGAGGTCGGAGTGCGAGGGTGCTTCTCTTCGTCCATGGGAGTAATTCTCGTGCCCTTCAGACCATGCACTACGTCATACCAATTATTAACATGCGATTCGCTCAAAAAACAGTTATTTACTACATCAATTAATTATGAAATTATTCATCTACAACTACCCATTACATATTAAAGCAGATTTTTAAGGAAAGTGCTAAATATAAATTTTATTCTTTTTTATAAAATTTAATTATGTAATTAAAAAATATTCTTAACAAAATGAAAACAAAAATTCAAACTACTATAAATATTTAAATAATTTTTAATCTGAAAAAAAACTATCAAAAATTAAATGTAAATTTAGCAACAATACTTTTTTACTTTACCAAAAAACGATTTCTAAAATAAATTTGCTTCATTTAAGCCGAAAATCAAAACTTTAAACTTTAACCTTATTTTAATTTTCAAAAATTGTTGAATCAAATTACAAATTTTTAATTAAATGCAATAAAAAGAGAGCAATAAAAAGTTGATTATTTTAAATAAAAAGAGAGCATTGGAATGTTAACTATTTTAAATAGAAAGAGAACAATGAAAAGTTAATATTTAATGAACATGACAGTGAATAATTTAGAAAACAATTAACGACAACATGAGATGAATTGAATGTAATGAGAATTGTAAGAAAAAATTAAATAATAAATTAAATAATAATAATAAATTAAATATTATTAGAAAAAAAAATTAAAGTAGTCAATTACTTTTTAACATGCCAGCTTACCTTATTTAAGGAAAACTTTCTTTAGTTTTAAATATAGAATCTCACCTCTCTATCTAATAGATTTTTTTAAAGAAATTAATTACTTTTTGTAATTTATATTTTAACTAAAATAGCAAAAATAGTAAATGTTACGTATGGTAAAAATATTAAGTAGCAAATATTAAATAAAATATTAAATAGTAAATATTAAATAAAATACTAAATAGTAAAAATATTAAATATAGTAAATACTAATTATAGTAAAAATAGTAAATATTCAGTCTATTGTAATAAACAACGTGAAAAATGATGATTAAAGTAGCACCATCACCTGAATAAAAGCAGAAATTCGTGTTTTTCCAAATATTGTCTGAAATGTCTATAAGATAATATAAAAAATAATCGAAGCAAAATGTACAATGTGCAGATATAAAGGTACAATTTTCGTTCAATGACACTGGATTGATCCAAGGTTCCACCACCAGAATGATAAAAAATGCTTCATCTCGAATTCCACAAGAGATTTCATAATACAGCTAAGAGATGAAAAAGATTATTAAATACATAAATCATTTTTATGAAAATTGGCGAAAGGAATATATGAAAGTAAATTATATTATGGAAAAAGGTGAGAAAAAAATGAATAGGAAAAAAAGTATTAAATTCCCAAAAGGAGGAATTGTTCTTTTTTTTTGGCAATGCAATCAAACTTGGCGTCGTACACTCACCTTCCTTAGGTTTTTCTTGGAGTTGTGGTGTTCGTGTAGAAGCCTTGCGGAGTGCCGCTGCAGTTTGTGCATTCCGTGCCGCATTTTAGGTGCATTTTTTCAGTTTTTTAGGATGAGGATTCAATGGACATTTATTTTAAGGAAAGAATCAATCACGGAACCGGATTTTTTTTTTTTGAGAAAAAGAGGAGAAAGAAGAAACGTGCTGTTAGCGATTCCATGCTTATTCAATTTTTACATTTTTATCTCGACGAAATTAAATGATTAATGGAAATTAAATATTTTGATGGCATAATAAAATGTAAGAAAAATTAATCATTTAATTTTGTCAAAAAAATTATTTTTTATTTCCAACAATCTAGTTTTGTTAAACTAAATTTCCCATTGTTTCCATTTCACCTCAAACACAGTTACCCAGTTTGTAAAATGAGGTTTTCTTTTAAATTTCTTTCGTTTTCAAGAATAGGATCTCTATTTCAATATTCACTTGTCCCTGACACTTGGATTATTTTACTTCTCAATTGAATAACTAATAATAAAATATTGATTTTCATTTGGTGATAATTTGACGGATATTTTTAAATTATTGACAAACTGTCTTTTTAGAAAATTGAAGAAAAAAGTTTCTACACGAAAATAAAATTAAAATTAAATTTTATAAAGAATTAAAATTCTTTGTAAAATCTAATTTTAGGGAGAAAATGCGCCAAAGCGAAATTTTGATATAAAAAATACTAAAAGAAGAAAAAAACTTATGTGAAATTTAATTTTATCAAATATCAAGAATATTAATTCAATTTTAATAAAAATTTACTAAATCTTACTATATTAAGTACTAATCGTTGTATTTTCAAAGTCTGTTCGCAATAATTTGAAATTAGTTCTTCGCTTTTTTGTTTCCTAAACTTTTAAAAAAATTTTTTGAATATTAAAATTAATGTATTAAAAATAATTGAATTCTTCTTATAATGATTTTCATGAAAATTTTTGATAATTGACTTGTTCCTAGAAATTTTATTATTTTATTATTCAACTATTTTAAAGAATTTCTTTGAATTTTTTGAAAATAATGGAATTTTTTTAAATAACTTTAATTGAAAATTTTGAAAGTACTTAAATTTTATGAAAAACTTCTCTAAAATTTTTTAAAATAATCGTGTTTGTTAATAATAGTAATTGAAATTTGATTATTGAATATTATTAAAATTTTTAGAAAGAAATTGAATTTTTCTCAGAATTTTATTCCAATTTTTGTAAATAATTGAATTTATTTCAGGAATTATCTTAAAATATTGTAAATAATTGAATTCTTTCGAAACATACTATTAAAAGTTTATGACAATAATTTATTTCTTTTGAAGCATTTCTTCAGTTTTTTAATATAATCGATTTTGTTAATAATTGTAGTTAATAATTAATAATTTTATTATTACATTTTGTTCAAAATATTGATAAAAAATTGAATTATTTTGAAGAATTTTATTAGTGTTTTCAAAAATAATTAAATTCTTTTGAAGAATTTCTTCAAAATTTTCTGAAAATAAAGTAGTTTCTTAATATGTAATTTTAATTAAAAATTTCAAAAGTAATTAAATTAAGTAATTAAGTAATTAAATTTTTTTTTCTTCTTTTAGTATTTTTCTTTGAAGTTGTTAAAATAATCGTGATTGTTAATAATTGTAATTAAACATTTTGATTCTCAAAATTTGATTAAAATTGTTTGGAAAAATAATTGAAGTCTTCACAGAATTTTATTACAATTTTTGAAAAGAATTTAACCTTTCGAGAAATTTTTTAAAAATTGTACTAAAAATAATTAAATCAATGAAAAGAAATTTATTATTTATGAAAATAATTTAATTCTGAAGAAAAAAAATTTCTATTAAAATTCTATTATTTTATTCTTTCTTTTTCTATTAAAATTTCTAAAAACAATTTAAATGAAATTTCTCTTTGTCGCATTTTCTCCAAACTACAAGATTCTTTTATAAGATTTGATATTTGTTTTCTTTCCGTGTATAATTTTAAATAATAGAGCAAAAAGTTCCAGAAAATAATTTTTTTCTTATAAGAAAATACGAAAACAATATTTCTGTAATAATTTAAATTTGAATTTAAAGAAAATATTAAATTTGTTAATACTTTTGTTAATAATTAATGAGTTTTAGTTAAAATTTGTTATATATCCGTTTTTGTGATTAATTGAATTAATACCGTGTTTGATAAGCGATTTAAATAAATATTTGTTTGAAATTGACTTACCATGTCCATCATCCTCTCCCCTTCCACTGGCAACCCCGTCGGCTTCGGCTCTACGGGAAGAAAATCAATAAATTCTCATTAGAACAAAGAAGACATTGAATGTACTTTATTGTAAATGTTTTTTTACATAATTAAAAAAAATAATAATTAATTTATAAGAAATTAAAAAAGAATTTAATTACCGTTCACTCGTTGGTTCGTCAGGACTAGTAACAGGAGTTGATTTAGCCAGACGAGCGGCTTCTGCAGCTGCAGCTTCTTCCTTCTTGCGCCTCTCCTCTTCTTCTCTCTCGTGCTCTCGTCTCTTCAATTCTTTCAATTCAAACTGCAAAAAACCAATATGATTACTTTTCTCAAAAATAAATTTACAAAATGGTAAAATATTTCCTCAGTTTCTTTCTTTTTATCTCTAAATTCTTTTTTTGATAAATAATAATTTCTCATCTAAAGAAAATCGAAAATTAATTCCCATAAAGTTCAAAACAATCAAATAAACGAAATATATTTTTTGTTCCAAAATACAAGACAATATTTTAACTAATTTTAATTAATTTTTGAATAATGAAATAAACGAAATATTTTTTTGTTCCAAAATGCAAGACAATATTTTAACTAATTTTAATTAACAATATAAGAATACTTAACTCATGATTAAATAAAATTATTTTGCAATATTTACCGTTGTTAATCGCTCCAAGGCACTGAACCTTTCTTCTTGAGCAGCTGCCGATTTCTCAAACGCCTCGTGCTTCTTAATCAAATTTTCCACCTCGTCAATAGTGTGCTGTTGAAATAAAATCACAATCATTAGACTCGAAAAAAAGTGCCATATTCAATTTGCAAATAAAAAAAAAGAAATAACACTTACGCCAAGTTCTTGGCTCATGAGATACGGCTCTTGGGCAATTAACCATGCTTCGGCAACCGCAGCATCTCTTGCGAATTGGTACACTTCCAAAACTACAAAAAACAATTTTATTAAATACAAAAAGTACTTTTAAAAAAACATTAATTTTTTGTTTACATTTATTTTGGTAAGAAAAAAAACTTACTGAGTTGTAAATTTTCCCAACGTTCCTCCCATCGTTGAAGAAGTGCAATTCTATGATCATTGAGATTGGACAATTTCTCTTCGATTTGTGAACTGGCATAGTGATCCCGAGACAAAAGGGCTTTTCCAAGTTTAATACAAGAAATGAAATTATCCTCTCGCGTGTCAATTTCAGCCTTCAAACTCTGATGATTATTCATGAGCAATTCAACTCCAGAGACATCTCTTGGCTTCTCCGATGTGTTCATCTGCCTAACGACATCATCCATCCAAATCATGAGTGTTCTCACCATATTGAAGAATCTAAACAAATCACCAGTGTCCTCCAATTTTCCCTTTCTTCCCTCGCACAACGACTGGAGATTATTCCAAGCTGCCACAACCTCAGCCTCTCGATTAGTAATCTCCTTAGCCTTATCGCCAGCGTAACTGGCCTGTAATTTCGCCGACTCCTCCTGAATTTGTGACACTTGACTCTGAAGTGTAGACAAATCTTGAATGAAATTCGCGTGCTTTCGCTGCAATGCCGACACTGATCCCGCATCACGTCCCAATTCATCGGACATTGCATTCTGTTTCTCCAAAATCCTGCCCAGCACATCCTTACAATCGTGGAAGAATTTGTGGAGTTCTCGACTAGCTGCCAACATTTGTGTACGAGTCTCGATCAGTTCGAGTAAATCCTGCCAAACTTCGTTCAATCCATCCTTCCATTCGGCAATTGTCGCCGCATCAGAGTGCGTCGTTGCGATAAGAGAGTCGGCGATTCCATTAACAGCCGCCACTCGTTCCGTGCCAATCGATTCCGTATCACGAGCGAATTCCTTGAATCTCTCCCACAGGAGTGTCACGTGATCGTAATCTTGTCCTAGTTCATGACTTCCGGCAACCAATTCTCTCTCGGCGATCCATTGCTCAAGATCGTCGACTTCGCGGTTCAACATGAAGAGTTGTAGAGCCTCGTCTAATTTAGCGCGACGTTCGCCAGCGAGATCCTTCAATCCGGCGTATAATTTATCCACCTGGGATTGTTTCACGGCTATTTGATCGGCTAATGGGTGTTGATCGTTGGTCAGTTGTCTTGCTGTCTCTCCCAATTGACGAATAGTCTCGGCGTAATCTTCCACCACATGTTCGAGTGATTCGTGCTTCTTCATAAGATTCTGCGCTGAAATCTCATCCTTTCCACGATCGTCCACCATCATGTATAGTTCCTGTTCGCTCATCCACGATTCAGCTTCCGTGGCGTCGAAGAAATACTGCTGTGCCTTCTCGTTCTGCAACAAATGACTGTTCCTCTGATCAACAGCGTCCTTCAGCTCCTGCCATTTTTCATTCAGTTCAGAGATCAATCGCTCGAACACCGGCGTATCCTCATGACCCTCGCTGATCAACTTCTGTCCATTATTGCAAACCAAATTAATCCTCGGCTCGTGATGCTCGATTTCGGTGCGTAGAGATTGGTTCTTCTTCTTGAGCATATGAACATTGAAGAGGGAGTTTCCACACTCCATACTCGTTGCTTGTGGCATTTTCTCAGCAATCCATAATTTCTCATCCTCCACGTCACGTTTGAATTGGAAGGCTTCCTTGTTCTTCTCGAGCTGTCGTTGACGATCGACTAGAGGCGCCTTGAGCTGCTCGAATCTTTGAGCGACCTTCTCTTTCTTGACCTTAATCTCCTCCATTTTCTCCTCGGGCACTGTTCGCTGCAAGTGATCAGTCTGCTTATCCAACTCGGACACTTGACGTGCCTTCACCGCCATCTGCGTCTCAATCATTTGTTGTTTCTGCATCAGGATATTCACCGAAGCCAAATCGTTACCAGTGTCAGTGCTCTCGATCTGCTTCTCTAGCTCGTTCATCCATGAATCGATATCGTCACAAGTTTGATGGATCAGTACCTCACGATTAGCATCGAACAATCTCTCTCCCTTATCATGGGTCGTGACTTCGAGTTCTTCGAACGAATCCGCGAGTTCAGTGACTTTTGGTCCGATAATCTCGGACAATTCCGGCTTCTCACGGATCAATTCTTCGGCTGACTGTTGTAACTGCTGGAGACGATCCTTATTACTAGCGATTTCGGCCTCGAAAGCTTGATGTCTGGTCCATTTACTGTGAACTGTCTTCGCACTGCGGTAAGTTTCATCCTGAGCCGTGATATGTTTCTCCTGAACCCATTCACCCAATTCCTCGCAATCCTGCAAGAACATCTGCAATTGAAGTTGATCTCGAAGTTTCTCCATGAGCTGATTGGCCTTCTCCCTGTTGACATTCCTACGATCATTCACGCTCTCCGCCTTCTTCTTCACCTTATCGGCCGCAAAGTGTCCCTCCTCAACCAATCGTCCAGCGAACTGAACCACCGAATTGATCTTCTCATCATTCGCGTCCATGGTTGTCATGAAAGCCTCGTGCCGCTTGATCAAGTTCTCCGCTTGCTCGAAATTTGTCGGTGTCTCGTCCTTGGCAAGAATGTGCTCCTGCTGCGAGAGCAAAACTTCCGCTTGTCTCGCGTCACGATCAAAGATCTGTAGATTAAGCGAATTGGACAACAAGTTCTGTCGATTCTCCCACATTTGATGAAGTTCCTCCCATCCTTCCTTAAGGGCATTCAATCTCTCTCTCAGGAACATGTACTGAGTATCCCCATCTCCAGCCTCACTTGTCAGTCTCTCGCCATACTCCATCATCTTCTGATAATCGTCAGTGTAATTATTGATCTCCTCCTTGATATTCTGGTGCTGAGTGAGCAATTTCTCGGCGTCCGCCAAACTGGTCGGTGTATCTTCACTCGCAACGTGTGTCTGGGTCTTCGTCAACCACGCCTGGAAGTGATCCAAGTCCCTCAAGAATCTATGCAGATCACCAGCCTCTTCCAGTTTTGCATCTCGTTCCTTGAGCATATGAGTCAATTGCTCCCAGATCGAATGAATCTGAGTGATTCTTTCTCTGATCACAGCTGCCTCCTCGGGGTGATCTTGCTCAATAAGCTGTGCCTCCTTCTCAAGAGCGTCGAGTTTCGCCTGAATTGCCGCCAAGTCCCGCTCCATTCCACTGAGTCTTCGCTGCAGAGTCATCACACCGGTCAAATCCATCTCCAAACTGTCAGTCTGCTGGAGAATTCGTTTCTTGTCCTCGATCCACGAAACCGTTTCCCTGCACTCAATGTGGAATGTCTGTACTCCATGAGCCGAATTCAAGGCTTCTCGCTTTCCTTCCGCTTTCTCGCGCAATTCTGCCCATTTCTGGTTCAATTCATTCTGCCTAGCGACGATCTGCTCTGAATTTGGATGCTCCACGTGTAATAATTGTCGAGCCAATTGATTGACGACTGCAACTCTCGACGCATTTGCGTTCATCTCCTTCTCGAATCCATCGTATCTGTGCTTCATTATCTCTACGTCTTCAATGTCCTTCGCTGGAACCATCGTGTCGAGCATTCGATTCTTCTCGCCAATCCATTGCTCAACACCGTCCGATTCACTGAACAGTTTATAAAGCGAAAGAGCGTCGAGAAGTCGTTGCTTCCTCAATTTCGCCAACTCCAACAGTTCCTTGTATCTCGAATCAATAGAAGCTAGTCGTTCCAAAACTTCCGGCGATTTCGCGTCCTGTTCGCCGAGTTGTGAAGCCTGGACATGAAGTTGCTCGATCGTCGAGGCATAATTCTTCAACTCATCAGTAACGTCCTTGTGTTTCTTCAAGAGGGACTGTACATTCGCCTCATCTCTTCCGACATCCTCGGAAGAAACCAATCGCAAGGTGTCAAGCATCCAAATATCAATATCGTCAGCATCGGCGAACAATTGATGATAGTCAACAGCCTCCTCGAGCCGCTTGCGTCTAAACGCCGCCAAATCAAGAAGATGATTCCACATCGACAGTATTTCTTGCAATCTCTCCTGAATACGATCAGCGCCAAAGTGTTGCTGCCGAACCAGTTCACCCCCAACATCCGCGACCGACATCAGCTGCATCTCATGCGACTGAATCTCGTTCAACAAAGCCTTATGTTTCGAGAGCAACAGATTTATCGTCGTCAAATCATGCCCAATATCTCCCGTCGAGACAATCTGCTCGTTCTCCTTAATCCAATTCTCCTCATCAGCCATGTCCCAGTAGAACTGCCACAACTTGCGCGATTCCTCAAGTCTCGCCCGTCTCTCAACCGCCAGGCGTACAAGTTCCGAGTAGGCGTCCTCCAGCTGCTGCACCCGCTCCACAATGATCGTAGGATCACAAGGACGATAACCCTCTCCCTGCTCCAGGAATCTCTGACTCTGATGAACGACCGCCTTCACTCTCTCGCCCAAAACGTTAATATCCGCCTCCACAAGCGAGTGCTTCTGCAAAAGATCCTCAACCCCCATCAAATGCTTACCATAATCATCCGTCAGGAGACGATTCTTAATCTCCTCCATACTATCCAAAATATAAAGCATCTCCTGGAAGTTCTGTTGAAGCTGAAGCGACAACTCAAGTCTCGCCCTCCTAGCTCGCAGCAATTCCAACAAATAATTCCACAATCGCAAAACATTATCCTTCCTAGCATTGATTCTCTCAATATCGTGATAGTTCTCCGCCTCCAATTCCTGAGAAACAGCCATCACCGCCTGGACACGCTCCTCATAGGCAAAGATATCAGTCTCGATCGCCTCGTGCTTCTTCGCCGCCGCCTCAACAGCCGCCAGATCAAAACCGAAATTATCCTGCGAGACGAGTCGCTGATTCTCCGACAACCAAGTCTCTCGCATACTCGCCTTCCGATTGAACCTCGCCGCCAATTGTTCCAATTTCTCCTGCCGAATTAACTCCTCCCGCAGAGCCAATTCCCTCTCATGCTCCGCTTTCTCCAATCTCTCCCAAGCTTTATTAATATCAGATATCATTTTCCCCTCCTTCGGTGTGTACGGCTTCTGATTATTCGCCCTCATCTTCGACTGGAGGGTGAACAACAAAACCTCCAAATTCCCCTTCTCGACAAACTTTGGCGGTTTCTCCACAGTCCGATAATTCGAAAACTGCGACAACTGACTCTGTACACCAACCAAAGAATTAGCGAATCGCCGATCACCCAGCGCTTCAATAGTCGACTCGATCCATCTTAACAACTCACTAGTCAAACTCTCGTACTCGTGAATCATCCTATCATTCTCCATCGCAATCCCAACGACCTTTCCAATCCTCTTTCCCTGCACCGTCTCTTGCTTCATTTTCGAGAAATAATGATAATACGTCACCACATAGGTGATAATCGACTTCTCATCCGGATGATCGACGAAAATATCCTCAGCATCCAAAAGTTTTGTCAAACCCAATTTATCCTCAGCGACATTGAAAGAATTATTAAGATTGTAAATTGCATTCGACTTTGAGAGTCTATCAAAATGTATCAAGTCAGGACGATGCTTGTGAATAATGGCATTGAACGCTAGACCATCTCGCCAGGATGTTGTGAAATTTCTCACATTCACATTATGATAGCCGGCTGTTTTCATTTGACACCAAAGGAGTAATGCGTCCTTTGCCGATTTTGTCTCTTGATTATCTGTCTCCTCAATGGTGATGTCCTGAATTTGGAAACGTAAAATAATTGTCCAAATGAGACCTAAACTGAGACGTGGATTCCCATCGACGATATCGTGTGATCCCATATTTTCCAAATGAACTCTTTGTTCACGTAAAAATTGCAGTGCTTTGTCTACATTCTCTAGACAGTGAATTCGCATTTTTCCTTTTGTTGGTCTTGGTAATCGTTCGCCTGACAATATTTCCAGTAGTTTTATCAACATCTTTCCGTCCCGTAGATCGACATAGAGATCTCCAATTCGACAGGAGCATCTCACGAGGTGGGAATTCACCCATTTTTGAAAGGTTTTCTTTTGGACTGACTCACGTTCGCCTGGAGAATAATTTTCGTGTTGATTAATATTTGATTAAGGAGAAAAAATTTTAAGGGACGTTTATGATCAAAAATCGGGAAAAAAATACTTTTTACACAGAAAATAATTTTATTCAAGAAATTTTTCTTTTTTAAATTGTTGATTAAACAATATTGTCAAAAATATCCAATTGGTAAATTGGAAATTAGAAAAATTAAAAATTAGAAAAAATAAAAATTGGAAAAAATAGGAATTAGAAAAATTAGAAATTAGAAAAAAATTTAAATGGGAAAATATTTTTCTCTTCTAAATTTTCGATTGAAAACGTGAAATCGACGAATGTTTTGAAAGATTATTTATTAATGAAGAAATGCGAGAAAATCTTACCGGCAAGGGCCTTAATTCGAGATCGTTCGAAAAGTCTTGAACTGGAATTTCCTCCATCGTATTCGTACTCGTCGACAATCTCCTGTTGTGGCGCCGATTCCCAACCGGAACGCACCACTGAGATGTCGGTCGTCATTTTGCTAATCGGACCAACAGCTCACTGATTCTCTACCCTTTTTTAAGGGCACTTCTGCAACAAAAAATTAAAAATTCTCTATTAGCTACAAGACTATCATATAAATACAATTTATTTTCAATTTTTTTTTAAAATTATTTCTTTTCAATTCAATTTATTCTTTTTTAAAATGAGACGCGCTCTGAAGAAAAAAACAAAGCAAAAAAAAAAAATATAAATCCTGTTTTTGACAGTTTTACATCTTTTGCCTTTAATAAAGACTTCTCTTTAATTTTCTTGCTTTTAATTTATTTTTTTTATTTCCATTACATCCAAAATGATTGAAAAATAATTTTCCTAAAGTTTTCAACGAAAATTTTTTCTTTTTGAATATTTTCAAGTTATTAGTAAAAAATTGAAAACAAAATAAATTCGACATTTATAAAAAGAAATTAATTTTCTAAATTAAGAAAAACAAAACATTCTAAAAAAATTAAAAACATATTTTTTCTACTAATTTGTGAATTTCAATTTGCTAAAAAATTTCATTTTCTTTTTCCTGATTTCTAGGCAGAATTTTGACTTTCTCCCTAAAAAATATTCTGTTTAACTGTAAAAATAATTAGGTACACAAGAAAATGTTTATTATACAGTTACTTATAAATCTCTTTAATTGTAAAATTATTCAAAACCTAAACAATTTTTTTTAAAATAAATATTTAACGTTTATTATTTTTTTCACATGAATTAAAATTTTCAGAGATTTAAAATTTAAAATTTTCTAAAACTTCAACATTAAACATGCAGAAAGTTAACTATTTTTTATAATTCAAACTTTAATTTTTCCAGAGTTTAATTATTTACAACTTTTAACGAAACTTCTTCACTGAATCAATTATTTTCAATAATTTTTGGAAAGTTTTTTAAGAATTCAATTATTTAAATACAAAAGTTCTAATTTTTATAATAATTTTAACTGAAACGTCTCATGATTTCCGTTTAAAGTTATTAACATAAAATTACTAAAAATATATAACCAAAAATATTGACAATAATTATTTTTTAAAAAATTATAATAAATAAAATTCTTAAAATTAATTTTTTAAAAATATTTTTACATAATTTTTGAATGATATGTAATAGATTTTTTAATTATATAAAATCGAAAAATTTCTAAATAATTTAAATTTAGTAAATTTTTTATGACATTAATTGGACTTGTGAAAAGAAGTTTTAGAAAATCAAGTTTTTTTGAAGAATATTAATTAAAATTTTTGGAAATAATTTTTTTCTTCCAAATTTTAACAATAATTCTAGAAAATTAGATTTTTTAAAAAATTTTAATGAAGAAATTTTTTCTTTTAGATGATATTTAAATTTTTTTAATTATGTAATTGAAAACATGAAAATAATTGAATTTTAAATATTTGTAATGGAAAATGTTTAAAAATTCAATTATTTTTAAAATTCAAATAATAAATTGAAAAAATTTCCATTTAAATACAAAAGTTCAATTTTTTATAATTGTAACTGCAATTTAAAAAACTAATCAGTTTTTTTGAAGAATTTTAATTAAAAATTTTGAAATAATTGTTTTCTTCAAAATGTTAATAATAATTCTAAAAAATTAGATTTCTTAAAAATTTTAATGTAAATTTTTTTTTGTTATAGAAAACATTAAAAATAATTGTTAATAGAAAATTATGACAAAAAAATTCTTAAAATTTGTTTTTTTTAAATATTTCAAAATATTTAAAATATACTTTTTTAAAAAATAATTTTCACTTTGATTTTTCATTATAATAATTTTTAAGAATTCAATTATTTTAAAAATTTTCAATTAGAATCGTTCAAAATTTGATTTTCAAATATTTTAATGAAATATGTACTTGAAAAAACTCAATTATTTTCAATAAAGTTTTACAAAATTTGAATTATTCAAAAACCTTTTAATTGTGTATTTCAAAAATTTAATTGTCTTATAGAGAAATTAATTAAAAACAGAAATAAATTTTTGAAATATTTGACTAGTTACTTTTTACACCATAAAAATCGACGTAATTTTCATTTCATTCTAGAAAAGTGTTATTATTTTGCATTATATTTGGAACAAAAGTAAAAAAAGTCGCATTTTTTTTTAAAATAGTAAAAAAAAGTCGAACTATTCGAGACCTATCTCTAAAATTTGTTGTCAAAAATATAGAAAAAATTTAAGTTTTGTTTTATAATTCGTGGTAATTTCAAAGTTTGTAAGATGAAAAAAATTTTTTTTTTTTTAAAACAATTCCAGAATATTTTTAAAATCGCTGTGCATAATTTTCTCATCATTTCTAGAAATTTAATATTTTTCCGGATTTCTGATAAAATTTCTTAACTTTTCTCTGAATTTCATGATTTTTCTCATCTGTCGCTAATGTTTATAATACGAAAATTACAAACATTGTAAATTTCACAAAACATTAAATAAAAATTGAAAATAATAATTTTATCACTAGATCGTCTTTAATTATTATAAAAATTATCAAACTTTAAAAAAAATTCTCGTCTAAAAATTGTATACAAAAAATGTACACAACATAAATTCTATCTATTAATCAGAAATTATAAATAACCGTGACATTATAGTCAATATACATCACAAAATACATAACAAAAAATCCAAGACGATGAAAATGTAAAAATATTCCAGCAGTATATAATTAAAATTAATCAAATATATTAATGAACGTAGAGAAAATAAAGCGCAAGAACAGTTCATTTTCAAAGTAACAGGTGTCTTATGAATTTTGTATTAATCTTTACATAACATGAGTTCTCTAAAAATAGATTTCTCCTCAATGTATATTATACTGAAGCAATTCTGAGTCATTTAACAAGCATTCATTATACTTGCTTTTCGAGATAAATATCAATAAAAAAAAAAGAAGAAAGAAAAAAAAACGAGGACCTGCTTATTGGGTGTGGCAATAAACATCGCGGTCAAAATGTCACGTGTCAAGTGTTATCAAACTAGAGTTCAAAGTCATATTGTCAGTTTTTTTTTCTAAATGAAAATAGGCACGAGACTTGAAAATCGATTTCTGAATTAGACTCAACATTAACACCGGAAGTTGATAGTAAACTATCCGTCTAGAGAAGATTTAATATACCGTAACTTCTTCCTATCCGTATAGCCGCGCCCAGTCCATTGACTCTCCTCTATTCTAATCTATATACTTTATTATGAAAAATGAAAAAAAAAAAAAATAGACACGACACTTAAAGATTAGGAATGATAGAATTTTATCAAATTTAAAATTTATTGCGAATTGGAAAAACTTATGCTTGAAAATATGAGTGCGTGGGCATTGAGAACCACCATCGAGCGATTACATCATGTGCGTGATGTCACATAAGCAAAATATGTATATATATATATGACTTGGGAGTCAAGCGAATTTGTAAATAAAACTATATACATACTGAAAAGGTAAACCTTTCATAGTTTTATTGAACAGCTCACGTGCATATGTATAATATTGTATTTTATAGGTCATAAACTCGAGGGAGGAAAAAAATTATTAAATTATTTTCTCTATTTACAATTTTTCAAGGTCACTTTAAAAAAAACAGAGAATACATTTACGAGGTAGGTTTTCCTAAGTCAAGGTAAAGAGGAAAAACGATCGAATTTTTCAAAACAGTTTTTTCTTCTATCGCAATGACAGTCTCTCATCTTTAAACATTTTTTTTTCTCGATCATTGTTTTTATCTTTTGATCTCAAAAAAAAAAAAAAAAAAAATTCCTTCTCAATTGTTATTTTAATACTTGTTTGATATTTTTAATTACTTTTTAATTAGAATTCCATTTGGACAAAATTAAGATATTTAATGTATAATCATTCTTCGTAAAATTATTTTACCAAAATTTTAAACGTTCGAACGGAGGAAATTTTTTTTAATTATTTTCAAAAATTACTATACATAATGGAAAATTGTTTCCATTTTCTTCTTGTATTTAAAAATTTTTGTTACTCTTACAGTCCTCGGATCGACTTTAACAAGCGAAAAAAAGTCGCTTTAGTCGATTAAAAATAGAAAAAAATAGAAAAAGTCGATTCAGTTTTGTCTCAAAAATTTTATTTTACGTATTTACCTGATTCTCTTCACTTTTTTCTAAATTCAATTAATTAAAACTTGAATAATTTTGCTAAATAAATATTTAAACACCTCTTATTTCTTTTTTCATGGGAAATAAATTTTAAAAAATTTCAACTTCTGAAATTTAATAATTTCTAAAAATTAGGTACAACTTCCAAAATTCAATTATTTTCTTCAACTTTTAACTAAACTTCATCTCTCAATCAATTATCTATATTAATTTTTAACAATTTTCCGAAAGTTCTTCGAGATTAAATACAAAAATGTATTTAAATACAAAAATTCAATTTTTTATAAATGAAACTATCCATTATTCTTTTTATTTATTTATTTAAGTAGTAAACGAGTAGAATATTTTCAAATATTTCAATTAAAAAAATTCTTAATATTACTTTTCTAAAAATATTTTAAACTAATTTTTGAAAGACAATAGTTTTACAATTATAAACAATTAAAAAATGTGCAAAAAATTGAAATTTGGTAATATCTTTTAAAAAATAATTGAAATTTGGTAAAATCTTTGAAAAATAATATAATTTTGATAAAATCTTTGAAAAATAATTAAAATTTCGTAAAATCTTTGAAAAATAATTTAAATGTAATAAAATCTTTAAAAAATAATTTAAATTTGATAAAATCTTTGAAAAATAATTTAATTTTGTTAAAATCTTTGAAAAATAATTTAAATTTGGTAAAATCTTTGAAAAATAATTGAAAATTGATAAAATCTTTGAAAAATAATTTAATTTTGATAATACCTTTTAAAAATAATTTAAATTTGATAAAATTTTTGAAGACTAATTTAAATTTGATAAAATCTTTGAAAAATAATTGAAATTTGGTAAAACCTTTGAAAAATAATTTAATTTTGATAACATTTTTGAAAAATAATTGAAATTTGATAAAATCTTTGAAAAATAATTGAAATTTGGTAAAATTTTTGAAAAATAACTGAAATTTGATCAAATTTTTGAAAAATAATTTAATTTTGATAAAATCTTTGAAAAATAATTTAATTTTGATAATATATTTTAAAAATAATTTTAATTTGATAAAATTTTTGAAGAATAATTTAAATTTGATAAAATCTTTGAAAAATAATTGAAATTTGGTAAAACCTTTGAAAAATAATTGAAATTTGGTAAAATTTTTAAAAAATAATTGAAATTTGATCAAATTTTTGAAAAATAATTTAATTTTGATAAAATCTTTGAAAAATAATTTAAATTTGATAAAATTTTTGAAGAATAATTTAAATTTGATAAAATCTTTGAAAAATAATTGAAATTTGATAAAATCTTTGAAAAATAATTTAATTTTAATAAAATCTTTTAAAAATAATTGAGTTTTTAAAAACTATAAAAAAATTATCTAAGTTTTAAAGAATTTTGATTATAAATGATTTCACCGAAATTTTAGTCTAAAAAAGTAGATTTTAAAAGATTTTAATTTACTTTGTTCGAACGTAATTGAATTTTGAAAAATTATGATAAAACAATTCTAAGAATTATTTTTTTATAAATATTTTAATGTAATTTTTCGAATACAGGTAAAAAAGAAGTTTTATAAAGAAGAAGAAGAAGAAGTTTAAGAAGTTTTATTTATAAAAAGAAGTTTTGTATAATTTAAAAAAAAACTAATTAATTTTTAGAAGAATTTTAAATAAAAATTTTGAATATGATTATTTAACTCCAAAATGTTTTTTTTATTATTGTAAATATTATTATAAATAATATTATATATTATTAATATTAATAATATATCATAAATTATTTTCTTTTGTGTGTATTTAAATTTTCGGGAATATGTAATCGAAAATATTGAAAATTAAATAATTGAATTTTAATAATTAGAATGACAAAATTCTGAGAATTACTTTTTTCAAAAACATTTTAATATAATTTTTAGAAACTAATTTTTATTAATTTTCATTTTTATTAAATTTACACTTGGAGATTTTGCATTAAAATTTTTGAGAATTAAATTATTTTCAAAATTTTGAGATACATTGAAATTCTTCAAAAGTTGATTTTTCAAAATTTAATTAGAAAAATTATTCAAAAATTACTTTTGAAATATTGCAATTTATAACAAAAATGTGGTTATATTTTGTCGCAAAATTTGTAAAAAAAAAAGTCGAAAAGTCGCAATTTTTTAATATAAGTCGATAAAAGTCGCATTATTTGAAAATTTAGTCGAAAAAAATCGAAAAAGTAATAATATCCTACTTGTAATAAAAATTGCCAAAAAAATTACGATTCGTTTTATAAAATACGAAATCAGGTGATTATAATAATTATTCCAGCGTTTTTTTCGTTACTTACGTAACAATATTCGCAAAAATATATCACACCTGAGAATAATAAAGTTTTCAACAGCGATGAGATCATTGAGAAACAAGTGAGCTTTATCACGAGATACAAGATTGTCATTAAGTATCATCATCTTAAGTAAACATTGATCAAACTAGTCTCGAATAAACACTGAAAAACGTAGGGAAAATTTTCGAAAAATTCCGTCTGATAACGATTTAATTTTCACACCTATAAAAAAGAATATTTATAATCTATAACGAAAACTAAAACACCAAAAATAAATAATTGTAAAAAAACACAATAAAATTAATTTATTATTTTAATTACTTAAAGATTCGTTAATCATCGTTCGTTAGATTCGTTCATCACCCAATTATATCTTTCAAAAATAAAAGATACAAAATATTTGAAAAGAATTAAATACAGCAACAAGTATTAACGTACTTCAATCTGAAATATTTTATCTTATCAGGAAGATAATTGTAGATTGAAAAAAATCACTACTAAACTAATATGGAAACGTAGAGTTGCATTTCACCTGCGATGCGAGAAAGGAGAGAAACGGTCCAGCGACATTCTTAAATTGTTAACTCTTTGGGACTCGTTTAAAGTATATATATATATATCTTTTATGCTCATTTTCTGTCATGCAATTGACCTTTTAGATTTGTTCTTCTCATGAATTATTTATGACTTATATAAAGTTCCACAGCGGGTCAAACATATAAAATTAAACCTTACACACATAAATTTCAATTCAGCCTTTAGTTTTTCTCCTGCGCTTTGTACAGCCGCAGAAAAATACTTCAATCGCGTACACAACATTATGAACTTGAAGTCCACAACGTTGATCAAGAAAAAAAAATCAAATAAAAAAAAAATTACAAATAAAAACAAAGTTGAATAGAAGCAGAAACAAAGATAGACACCAATATCTAAAAATAACTGAAGAAGAATTTACTATAAATATAAAACTAACTAAAATACTTTTTCTTATGATGACAAGAGAATTTATTTTTTGTGAAAACCAAAATGAAAATAAACTCCTTTAAAAAAGGACTCATAAATATATACGATGTACCTTACAATTAAAACTAATGAGAAACAAAACTTGAGATAATTAAAAGTGAATGTAACCGAGAGAATGAAGATACAAGGTAATAAATTAAAATTGCGTTCAATATCTGATTCCCTGAGACTATATAGGTACACAGAGTGAGAGAGAGAGGAAATGAGGTGACTGATTAATTAAAGATAATTAACCCGAAAAAAATACACCATTTATCTTTATAAGTTAATTCCGCACCCACAGGATGATCATTAATTAATTGACCCTGTCAACAGTGCATTATCAACTTTGTTCCGGGCAAGCCCGTGTCGCATGATGCAACATAAAACTTTATTGTCGATCGATTGGCGTCAAAAGAGAGAAAGAAAGAGATACCTTTGGAAAACATCCAGACTCCGATGATCAAGTAGATAAACCCCTGGCAAATTATTATTCTCGTGACACCCACGATTTGATCATGAAACTGAGTTTAAATGCTGGTAATTTGTGTATTTATTTCATCGAAAACAATTTAGCAGCGAATTTTATAAAGTAAAATTGTTATTAAAAGAAGCATCATCCGAAGGAATTCGTCTTTTTCATTTTCTATCTGAAATTTTATTTTTGATGCTACGGTAAAAAAAAAATTCGTTTTTAACTCGTTTCAACCGATCTCTTTTTTTCTCTCTAGTTTAAGCGATTTTAATTGAAGAAATTTCCATTTAAGTAGAGAATTCTCTCATTTTAACAAAATTTCAACAAAGAGAATTTGTATTGTTTGTTCTAGTACTTGACACTGTCTAAAGAGAATTAAAGAAGAAGATCTTCCATTCTGAAGCTATTATCAACTCTCTAAATTTGAATTAGTAAAAATCTTTACTAATTTTAATTACTAACTGACTTTTTGCTTTTGAATTAGTAAATAGCAAATAGTTTTACTAATAAAAAGTAATTTCTACTAAATTAGTAAAATTTACTAATTCAGAAGCAAAAAGTCAGTCACTAATTCAAATTAGTAAAGATTTATACTAAATCAAATTTAGAGAGAGAGAGAGAGAGAGAGAGTGGTCACAAGTTTTAGTTTATAATTTCCCCTGACAATAAAATTATTTTCCCTGACAAAATTCTTTTTACAGGAAAATATGAAAGTTATTACTAAAAATAAGTAAAATTTACGAATTTTAATAATTTCTAAAAATTATTATAACTATAACTTCCTGAATTTAATTATTTTCTACAATTTTTCAACTAAACTTCATCTCTACATCAATTATTTTAAATAATTTTCCGAAAATTCTTTTAAAATTCAGTTCTTTAAATACAAAAATTCAATTTTTTAGAATAATTGAAACTGTAACTTACTGTCCATGTTTGTTTCTTAAATTATTAAGGTATAATATTTTCAAAAAATTATAATAAAGAAATTCTTAGGAATTCATTTTTTTTTTAAATATTTTTAAATAATTTTTGAAAAATAATAATTTTTTAATGATATACAATTGAAAAATTCCCAAAGATAACATCTTTTAAAAATAATTGAATTTTTTCAAATATAAATAAAAATAATCAAACTTTTGAAGAATTTTAATCATAAATATTAGTTTTTAAAAATATTTTAATGTAATTTTTCGAAAATAATTGAATTTCTTAAAGGAATTTTTGTATATTTAAAAAAAAAACTAATTAATTTTTTGATGAATTTTAATAAAAAATTTTCAACATAATTTTTTTTCTCTAAAACTTCTTTTAAAATTAATTGAATTTTTTAAAAATATAAATAAAAATAATCAAACTTTTGAAAAATTTTAATTATATAAATATTAGTTTTTAAAAATATTTTAATGTAATTTTTCGAAAATAATTGAATTTCTAAAAAGAATTTTTGTATATTTTCAAAAAATTAAATTAATTTTTTGGTGAATTTCAATTAAAAATTTTGATGATGATTTTTTTCTCCAAAACCTTAGAAATAATTCTAAAATGTTATTTTTTGTATGTATTTTGAATTTTCAGAAATATACATAATTAAAAATCATGAAAATATTGAATTTTAAGAAATTAGAAGCTAATTTCCTTTATTTTTCATTTTTAAATTTACATTTAAAGTTTTATCATTAAAAGTTTTGATTAAGCAAATATTTTCAAAATTTTAAATTAAAACTCTTCAAAAATTGTAACAAAATACGAAAATTAATTATTTTCACTCAAATTTTACAAAATTTCAATTATTTGAAACGATTTTTATTATAGATGTATTTGAAAAATTGAATTATCCTGAAAAATGATTCGAAAATAATTTTTGAAAGATTTGTTTAGTTATTTTTCGGTTTATAAAAATTAAAATATAATTTTATACTAAAAAATGTATTTTGTTGAAATATTTGAAAGAAAAGTTGAAAAAATTAGCAAATTTTGAAAATAAATCGAAAAAAGTTTCAATTTTTTTAATTTCCCTGACAAAAAATTTTTTTCCTGTCATTTCCCTGATTTTATTGACAAAAATTTTGTTTACTTGACATCTCCATGACTTTACTGACATGTGGCCACTCTGAATTATTAGAATTTTGATATTTCCTCAAAAGTGGTCAAATGCAGAATGAAACAAATTTTTTCTAAAAATGTTACCCAAAATAAAGCAGTTTTTGTTTTTTGTAAAAAAAGTTGTAAGTAATTCTCTTATTTTCAAAATAAATGTTTTCACATTGAGTTCAAATTTTCGCTTGCGAACTAGTCCATTTCGTTCAAGAAGAAACAGTAAATTTTCTAGATTGCACTTTGAAATATATATCACATTGTTTTGTTTTTCTTCTCTGATTTTAATCTAGGACAAGAAAAACAATAGTTTTCGCGAGTTTATGTTTCAAGACATACGATACAATCATTGTGACTTCACAAGGAAAAAATGTTTTCTATATTTAGCTCAACTAAATGGAATTCATTCCTCCAACTACTGCGTATTTGTATAATGTCTCTAAAGATCTCAACGTTGGAATGAATAAACTTTATTTATTTCTTCTTCAAATTCAAATTTCATTATAATGATGTTGCAATGCAAGTAAAAAAAGAATAAATTACAAAGATTTTAAATGTTAACTTCGCTATCGCTTTCTATTCTGAACAGTATTTTTTAAAAATATTAGTATCGACATTAAAAATTCCGTTCTGTTCAAAGTTTGGAACTTGTGGGTCCAATCGAATTGTATTCAACTTTTTTTCTGTGGAACCAAAGAATTCAAACTGTTTTTTGAAATATTTTAAGAACCTTGAAGTTGTCGTCGACGCTAAACATCAAAAATGATTTTTTTTTCACGAAACCAAAAAGAAACAGACAATTCTTTCAAATGTTTGAAGTGAGGACAGCAGTCTGGATTTTTTTTAACTCCCTAGCTGAACGAGAGTCGTGAAATGAGTGACATTTTCATCTCCAAAAACCCCAAATAATAGTTTTCGATACTTAGTGTCATCACCAACTTCAAGAACCTTAAGATCCCTGAAGTTGCCATCGAATATGTTTTGCATGAAACCGAAAAAAAATCGCTCAATTTTTCCCGAGGTTTAAAGTTAAAAAAGTACTTTATTCTTTCGCCTAAACTACAAAACAAGAATTATATTAAGATCCAAAAACTGACTTTTAACAAGTTAAAAAAGTACATTCAAAAAGTTTTTTACTTCCTAGATGAATGAAAGAAGTGAAATTAGTTTAAATGTTATCACTAAAAATAAGAAAAAATAGTTTTCAATGCTGGGCATCGATGCCAACTTCATGAACCTAGAACCTGAACTGAAAATAATACAATTTCTGAATTTTCAAAACAAGTATCAAAGTGCCTCACTTTTACATAACCATAATGACCCTTCCCTTGCGATTGAAGCACGATGTGTGAACAGTATTAACTATCAGTGAACAAATGAATGGCATTCCTAAACGTCTGGCAAGCAGTTACATCGAATTAAGAGCAATTACGCAAGTGGCGTCATACTTAATGACATGCGGGTCGACATTGTGGTACATCGATAGGTATATGTACCATACTTGAAAAGTAGGCGGTGTATAAAAATGAATCATAAATAAAGTGAATGACACGATAATCGCGGAAGGTTAAGTTTACCAAGTGTCTGGTTTGCGTTGAGGTTCAAGTAACCAGCAAGTGGAGCGTGCAAAGTGCTGTATATATTCCAAGAGGAAGATAGAGTTGTACATTAAAGGGAAAGAAGACGGCGAAAAAAGAGAGTCGAACACACAATCCGCGCCTATAGGGAATAGACCAGTTTATCTCAAGGGAGACAATCTTTTTTAGTCAACTAATTTTTCCATAATTCCGCGAAAAAAACCTGTCTTGCTCGAGACAGTGTCATTCTTCAGCCACTTGTTCCTGTTGATCTCTAATTCTAATTCGGAAGTTTTTCTTTTGAAATTTACTCTTTTGTTTCTGTATCCGAACCTAAAGAAAGTTTTCGATGCTTCAGGGACTTTATTTTTTAGGGACCCATATTATTCGGAGTTTTTAGAGACGAAAATAGTAGTACTTTTAGTTTCCGTATTCATCTAGGGAGCTAATTTTTCAGGACACAGTTTTAACCCGAAACATTCGTACAAAATGGTTCCGATTTTTTTCGGTTTTGGGAAAGAAGGAACATTTTTCGACACTTAGCGTCGAAAGGAAGAAAAGAAACTGGAAAGTAATTATATCTTTAGCTGTTATTACGCTTAGAGCTATAGAAATCTCTCCTAAATTTAGATAATTAAGGAAGAAACTAATAAACCTAAAACTGTCGTCGTCGTCATAAACACAATCATTTTTCGCCAGCATCCTTCATCCCAGAGATTACGTAACAAAAACGAAAAATCGAAATTGAAATATAAAATAATTTTACTCTATCCTCGATGGAAATTACATAATTTTTCTGGGAAATCATCCAATAATTTCTAGACCATCAACAACTCTATTAAAACCTTCACACTCGAAAACAACATTTCCAAACAAAACCACTTTTCCGAATTACATCCACTAATCCAACTGAAATTGAAACAAACATCGATTTAATAATTCACAAAGTCCTTATAAAATTTTCCAGAGACAATAAATAATGCCACTATGAATTCAAGCAGATTCAATTGCCTCTATACATATACGTAACCTCGACACAGATTTCAAATCAGTTGAGGTGATTACAAAAAAAGTTACTTTTGAGTAAAATATACGTCACGACAAGAATAGATTAATAAACTTTTGCGAATTGTATATTTGAATCGAGATAAAACTGTTACTGGGTCGTCGTCGAGAGTCCTGAACCTTTAAAAAGATAGAGCAACCTATTTCTCATTTTCCTTCTTCTTCTTCGACATCTTCGTTTTTCGTCTTCCTTTCAGAACAGAACAGAGCAGAAAAAAAGGTCGACTTGTGTTGATATACACATTTTGATGAAAGAGTAAATGTAAGACGAGACGCACGTGCACAGAGTTACTATTGATTTTCTGACTGCAGTCACCGCGGCGCCGGTTTCCAGGTCTTCATCCATACACTCTCTATATACACCTATATAACGACCTATGAGAAACTCAACACCCGTGACTATCATCTCTCATCAATTTTTCTTTTTTTTCGACCAGTCACTGTATACTCTTAAAGGATGAATGTATTCCTGATGACAAATTTCCTAAAAAATTATGACAATTTTATTCAACTCAGGAGATTACGAATGTTCTGAATATTTCTGTCATGAAAATGAATGATGGGAATAGTGTTACAAAATATTACTGAAAACCACTTACTGATGATACCTTTTTTCAAAAGTTCCTGTTAGTTCAGTCTAGGTCCCTGAAGTTAACGTCCAGGCTCAGGGTCAAAAACTATTTCTTAGGGAAGAGTTCTAAAAAACTTGCTCTAGAACTTTTAAAGCTTTTCTAAAAACAAAATTCTAAATCGTATTTGTGAAATCCGGATCATACTCTCCAAATCCGAATATAAATGAAAATTCAATTTCAACGTATCGATATAGGAATCAGAGAAATTTCGCTAATTCAGATTTAGAGAGTAGATATTACGAATTGCATAATTGATTCAAATTTCAAAATAGACGTTTAGAAAAAATATAAAAACGAATATGAACACAATGAGTCTGTTGAATCACGTCCAAGTTTTCCAAAATCATCATTTCACTACTTTTAACAAAACATCGAAAGCCTTTCTCTTCTCATCGCGTTGTAATTAAGAATTAAGAATCAATAATAAATTTACAAATACCCGTGCGCATAATTAAATAAGGTAAAGAAACAACTAAAGAAAGTCCAACGATGATGATTCATTTTCGAGATTTTTCTCAACCATCCGAAAAATATCACAATTATTACATTGTTTCCTAACGGTAAAATTTATCGAAACGAATATATTTCCACTAGTTTAAAACACTTTTGATTCGTTTTTTGTGATTGAAGCAAAAAATTATGATTGTAACAAAAATTTATGCATAATATAATTTTCCCTTCTTGCATAATACACAGTGACTTTTTCTTCTGCAAAACAAAGCTTATACAGGAATTAGGGTCGGTGCACAGGTGAGTGACCTCATGTCGCATCCCTATCGAAGTAGAAGTGTAATTTTCTAAGCATATTACTTATCCGTCGAAACCAATTATGAAAAGAAGTTCTTTTTTTCCACACTCTGTTCTAGATTAAGGTTACAAATAACGAGACGCATTTTATTTACAAATTATGAAGCAAGTATTTTCTCTTTGTTTTAGAGAAATAATGTTTCTCTCTCAACATTTCCGTTTCATGTAGCAAAAATATTTCTGAATACCTCGAGTGAAAATAAAAGAGAGGAGAAAAAAACATATCGCAGCATATTGTCCTATATACAACAGAGAGAGAGAAATTGTAGAATAATTATTTTTGATTTGCCTTAAATATTTCTTTTTAAACTAGAACACACAGATCGAAATCACTTTCTCGAGAAATGGCCTCTAAAATTCAAATATACTCCTCTATATCGATTAGCCAAACATAAATGAACATCATCCCCCTCGAAATTCAAATCAAATAAATTCTTGGAACTAACGAGCTTTCTTTGCTAACACGCAGTCTGGCATCCTTTTAAGTAGCACGCCAAGTCTAGACACCTAATCCTTTTGCTGATATACATATATTCCACCGGTGTTATAACTATTTTTTTCGCTTAAAAGGAATTGTTTGTAACTTAATTGTATTTCTATTCATCAACAATTTGCCAGCGACAGTTAAAAATTACAAATTCTATGTTGACAACTTTTTTATTTTTTAGGTTCCTGAAGGTTCCGTCGAGGCTCAATGTCAAAAACTATTTTTTGGCGTTTTTAATCACGAAAATGACCCTAATTTTATTGTTTTCTACCTAGAATACTAAAACTTTTCATTCAACGGTTTCAAGTCAAAACCTTTAAAAAAAATTAGGACTCTGAATTTCGAGTCGACGCTGAGCGTCAAAAAATATATTCTTCGCGAAATCGGAAAGAAGAAAACAATTTTTTTCGGTTTTTACTTCAAAGGAGTACTCTAGAAATGCTTTTTTATTTCTAGTTGAATGAAAGAGGTGAAATTAGTGACATTTTTATCTCTAAAACTTCAAATAATAGCATTTCGGTACCTCAGAGACATAAAAAGTTGTTAAATATTTTTGGCTTCGAAAAAAGAAAGATTTCTTTGACACTTAACTTACTTCAGAGAATTTGTTTTTTATCTAAAAAAATAAATAATGAATCTAGTAAAGAATTGTCTATACTGTATTTCAAAGTCATTGAACTCAATATCAAAAAAATTATAGAATTTCCAATATGTGTTGAAATTTTTAATTCATCTGATAATTTAATAAGCATATTATCTTCAAGTCAAAAATTAACTTGTACGTGTACCAAATTAAGTAATTTCTTCAATTAACTTATCTGAAATTATCTTCGAAAATTGACAGAGAATTTCAATAATAATATATAGGAAATGATAAAATTATTTCAAATAAATGAACTTTAATAATATAAATATACAAGAAACGAACTTTAGTGACATTAAATCTGTTTAATGAGTAATATTAGAAGTGAACTAAAAATAACATATCGTTAGGTCCCTGAAGTTACCGTCGAAACCATTTTTTTCCACGAAATCGAATGTCCCTGAAGTTAGCGTTGACTTTCCAAACCTTTGAAAAAATCGTTTTTGTCGATTTCGTGAAAAAAAATTTTGTCTTTGATGATCACCGTCGACGCTAACTTCAGGGACCAAAAATCGAAAAGGATCAAACAAACTTTTTGAAGGTTTTAAACACAGTTTGGGTATCAATTCGTTGCAATAGTGGGTTCAACGAAGTGTTTTGGGTTTTTCTTCGACTAATTTGTTTTCAAAAAGAAAAAATTTCAGCACATTCGAATTCACCAAAACGAGAAAATATCAAGAAAATCGTTTATTTATCGCACTGATAAGCGTGATAAAATGTGTAAATACACATTGAAAATTGTATTTACGAGTGATATAATATCGTATCTTAAACATAGTGTAAAATAAAATAAAGATAGCTCTTTAAAGAAAATTATTACTTATTATATGCGGATTGTTACATATTTTACTGATTTATTATAACCAATCGCTATACACACTGATTACTCCCATTGAATTACTCTTATGATGCTTATAAGAAAAAAATAGGTTAACGGTCGCAATAAAAATCGATCTTAAAGAACCAATGAACCAATCAGCCGTGAAAAAAACTTGGCTGCGATGTATATTATATACGTTATACTTTGACTGAGGGCCGATGTTCCACTGTACAACTTTTATACTACGTCACGTCCGCATTTACGTTAATCTACGCTTAGTCTCAGTTTATGGCCGCAGTCATTTACATGGCCAACGATTGTTTAACTTTAAAACAATAAATCCTCTCTCATTTCCCAGAAGGAAATTCGCTAAAATATCAATAAAATCCTAAACATTTCGAAAAAATGAACGAAATCGAACTTCCTCTTTTTTATAGAAGAAACTAGTTTTAGAAAAATACAAATCTGTTAAAATCTTTTAAAATTCTGACATCAAAATTTGAAGTCCCTCAAGTTGGCATCGATAACTGTTATTCGGGGTTTTTAGAGATGCAAATGTCACTATCTTCACTGCTTTTATTCACTTCGGAAGTTAAAAATAAGTTTAGAGCCCTTTTTCAATATCAAATTTTAGAAAAAATGTTTGTCTTTTCAGTTTCTCAAAAAAAAACATTTTTTGACGTTCGGCATCGACGCTAAATTCAAGGAATTAAAATTTAAATAGATTCGAATTTTACTACAATCTATGTATATATTTAAAAGTTATTTAAAAATACACATATTCTTTTTTGCTGTAATGACAAAACAAAAAAGGTTTCTTTTATTTTATCTACACATTTGACCATTGGACTTAATTACATATATAGCAACGTGAATTTTCCAGTGAAATTCACAATTTACGATAACATCACGTAACGTACGATCGTTTATAATCCGCGAGAGTGAAAGAAGTAAAGACGAACGCCTAAGATTCAAGAATACAGTCGAGTACTTTTAAATTCTTTTTTAATTTTGTAAAATGGAAAGTAATTTTTATTGCATATTTCAAACATAATAAAGGCTTAAAAATAATTATAGTTTGAATTCAGAGCTAACCCATACTTTACACGCGGAGAGAAAATACATATTAAATTTTGTGAAAGTATTTTACAATTTGGGGAAAAAGTACAACAAACCGAAATTTTGACATAAAAAATACTAAACAATGAAAAAAATAAAATGAAATTTAGTAAAGTTATATTAAAATTGAACTAAAATTCTCTGTGTGCATTTTAAAAACATAACCTATAAGATGTCGACTTTCTTTGCGATGCGTCACATATTTATTTGAAAGAACAAAGGAATTTATTTCCCGATAGAAGACACAAGCAGAAGAATTCTTTAGGATAAACCAACCTGATAGATAAAAGAATTTTTTTATTAAAAATTTCTTCCAAGTTCACAACGACCCTGATCAAAAATTTATAAAAGAAGTATTTTTTATGAAAATTTTTATAAACATTTGCTCGAAGACATTCTTAAAAAATATATCTAGAAAGTGAATTTCTAGCAGAAAAATAAAACAAAAAATTTAGTAACTTTTTTGTAAAATGTTGATGATTGTGAACCTTACGAAGGCTGAAAAATTCATGTCTGTTTCATTAAAAAATTCCAGGGAAATTTGTAAATATAATAAATATTCTACATTTCTCCCTCATCGTGAAAACCGAGGTGAAAACTAATTATTTAATATTTTAAAGTGGCAAAGTGGAAATTAAAAATGTAGGGCAAATATAAAAGAAGTATTATAGACGGGGAAAATATAGTGAAACATAAAATTAGGTTGCACCCCGTTATTAGCTTATTATTCTGTCTCTCCGAGAGAGTAAAAGCGCATGAGTGCCTCTGACAGTTCCTGTACTAAAGCACATGGCATACCAAACTGCCGAGTGGACGATCTAAATATAAAGATCACGACTTCTCTCTTCCTCAACTATTTCAGGAAATTCACTAAATATCCATTCCCACAGTGAATAAAAAAAATTACATTTACAAAAACATATTACTTACGAAAAGCCAACAGTCGTATAAATAAATTCTACCCATATGTGTAAAATATGTAAAATTTCTCCTCTTATGTCGGTATTTAAAACTCTTTTTATTCCCCACAAATAAAAATTCAATTTTTTTGTCACTTGCAATTGAATTTTAATACTGTTGACACGGTTGGCATACTTTACTCGACGAAAAAAAAATTAGGAGAAATAACGGCCTTTGGTCATGGTCAGTAGACAAATTATAAAACTCGATTCAAGTGAAAATAGAATTTTTATAATGATTATTCTTGGAAAAATAAAAGACCAAATAATTGAGACTTTTTAAAAAGTGTTAAAAAAAATATAATTTTTCTTTGAGAGAAAATTATTGTCTTAAAAAATTCCAATAATAAAAGATGGTAATAAAATACCTCATGTATCTGTACAATATTTAATAAAATAGAAAGGTGCTCAGTTTCATTGTTTACCTTCTATTAAATAAAGTTGAAGTCACAAGAGAATATTGATTTTTAAATATAAAAGTTAAAACAGTCATTTTTTTTCTTATAAATCAGAAGAATCAAATATCAAATTTTTGTTCTTTAATTTTTCAATTATAAATTCTTTTCTGAACTTGAAAGGATTGATTATTCAAGAGAAAATTTGTATCTGAATAATTTCTTTAAGGTGGAGTTATTTTTACTCCGAATCTACCCACTTCCTATACACGATTTTAATATCAATGAAAACATTGTAAGTAACTGTAAGTTAGGACATCCGATCATTTCGTCATGATTACAAGTTATTGGTGCTTCTCTTCACGAGCCTAATGACTTCACTTATCTCCCTGTATTAAAAGAAAAAATATCTGCCTATAATAAAAAAATATTTCATTTTTACGTCAAAAAAAATTTTCCTTCTGTGAAACCAAAAAAAATTTTTTCAAAGATTAGTTTGAAAGTTTCAAAATTTGAAGTGAATGAAAAGAGTAAAATTAGTGCCATTTGTCATCAAAATTCAATTCCACTTTATAATTTTATTTACTTTGTAAATTTTTAATTTATTTTTATTGTAATTTAATTTTGACTATTGAAATACCATTTCAAATTTAATTTAAAAATAGAATTTCAAACGTTGATGATTGAAAGTGTTAGAATCTTCATACAAAGAAAAAGAGCCTCATTACATCGCTGACATTCAATGACTAAATTAGGCACATAAAAAAAGCAAGTCAAGAGCAAACACTATTAACGAGCGCTGTTCATTACTTCCTCTTTCATTAGAGCGAGTAGACTAAAAACGAAAATATTCATTGTTTCTCTTCCAAGCACACAAACCTGAATTAAAAATAAAAAATATTCAAATGAAAACAAAATTTCCGGATACTGAAATGATTTACATTCGAAAAGAATTAAAAATTTCCGGAAGGAAGGGGGGAAGCGAGAGAAGTGAATTAAAATTTATTCATTCATTTAGAATGCGTATCCGCACCTTACGATCACAAAAGCATAGTGCAACAATGACGTAACAGTAAACATAACACTTGAAAGAATTCCCTAGTCTCAACACAAAAAACTATACACAACACTCAATAGAATTCAAGTATTACTATACTATACTGTCCACGTTACAACCTTGATGACTTTACTCATATTTGAGAGATGCATCGGGTTACAATTTACAATGAAGGAAAAATCTGTCATTTTAAAACCGTTATTTATTATACACGCCACCTCAAACCACACTCATCGAGGGAAACCTTATATTCTAAATGGTAATTCAAAACGTTAAAAATTATTATTGACGACAAGAAATCCCCTAAATGACAATATTGTAACGAATTGAATCGCTTTTTCCCCCTAAAAACCCGTTTTGCAAATTACTTATGATTTTTCTATTTATTGCTTTTACAATCGAATTTCGAAATAACACTTTCGAATTATCGATTTGAATAATGTACGTTTTGAATACTCGAGAATTTATTTCCAAAGTAAATTTTATTTTTGTAATAAATTTTTAAGAGATCGTCAAATAAATTCCCTTAATTACAACCACTTATAAATCGTTTCATTCATAAGACCACTATAAAGCTTTATCATATCTTCTCGAACTAAAAACCAATTCAAACGGCGTTGACTAATAAGTGATAGATCAAATCATTGACAAAAATAACTATTAAGATCACTAAAAATTCCAACTCAAATTATGTATGTAAAATAAAAATACATTCTCGATTGACTATTCAATTATGAATAATTCTGAAATTAAATTTTAATTCTCTATTAGTATCTTAAAAATTAATAATATGTTATTGAATATTAATTTCTCTATTCCAAAAAAGAAAGAGTAAAATTAGGTCACAGGCAGGTTCCCTGGATTCTTTGACAGGTTAATGCTGCCCTCATCGCAAAGGGACGAGACTCACGGAAAAGCCACTACACTTGACAGAGAAAACTTTTCGAAAAGGCAAAAAAATCGATATTTATGCTACTTTCCAAACAATACGTGTCATTGTATCTTAAATGAAAAATAACTTTTTGTATTTCGTAGAAAAAAAAACTTGAAATAACAAGTGATTTGCTTCGGAAGAATCTTTACCTTTAGACAGGACGAGTTCACTAAAATATAGTCTCCTATCTCGAATTTTTTACCCCTTTTAATTCAGAATTTAAGTTATTTGTTTAAATTAAGATGTGTTGTTTAACAAAAATAATAAGAGACCGTATAAATGCACACAAATAACAGAATGTTGAATTAAACACACGAGTCGGATCGGCGAACGCCATTTTTATCTCTCTACAATACACCCATTGCACCGTGTTTGCTGTAAATTTATGCCAATTTTGAATTTTATGATAAAACTTTTTGCTATATGACACTTACCCTTTACGAAGAATATTTCAAAACACTCCTTCACACCAAAACTGGCATAAAACTTTCACAAAATCCAATTGAAACTAGCAAGCTCACTAAGGTCTCACCACACACTCGACCGGCGCGCAACTGACAAGAGCGTCTGTCTACGCAAGCCAAACTAGTTCCTACACCTTGGAATTTGTCATCTTTTCTCAATATATTTTCTATAGAATCAAACCCGATTTTTCACAAATCAAACTCTAATTATCTTTATAAATAATTCTGCTAGTTAAATAATCTCAATTTATTTGTTTAAATATGTAAAAATCGGAAAATTTATGTGTAACCTATACACGTCAGCATGCCCGTATCGTTAACTACTATCCCCCTGGGTTAATTACCAGAATTAAATATTACTCATATTTTATCTATCTCTTCAAACTTGATACTTAAAAGTATTTTCAAAAAAATATTTCAAAATATAAAAATCACATGTAGGTAAAAATATTTAAAACAAAAAAAAATTTTTTTTGAAACTTCTCAAAAATTGTAATTTTGAAATTAAAAATTTTTTCTTTAATTTATACTACCGGAGTAATATTTTTATCAATTCGGTAAAAAACAATCGAAATAAACAATATTTTTAATATAACTCATATTTTCAAGATTGCAAATACCACAAATACTATATGTGTACTGGCGCAACAATACAAGTTAAATTATGACATCATCAGTACTGTTTATATCGGGCACGCCCCATGCTTCACCTCTAATTCGAAACAAATTGCATTTTTATTACAGAAAACTTATGATTATTAATATACTATTGACAGTTAAAGATAAATTTTCCACTCACGACAGAGAATTTTAACTGTATTTTCTTTTTTCCTGAGAAAATACTCTTTATTTTAATAAAACATTTTTTTACAATTTTTTACCGTAATAGAAAATTGTTATTTACGGCGCGATTATTTAAATCGTTTAAATCTCTATTTTGTCAAAAAAATTGTAAAATTAGATGTGTACAATAAGTATGTAAAATAAAAAAATATTAACTTTAATTTATGGAATTATTAACTTTAGAAATTACTGTAAATAATAATTTGTTGTTAATAATATTTTGAAAATTGGGACTATGTTTAAATTATCCCGCCATTTTGCAATAATAATCGATAATCGATTTGTAAGAATTTTCGGAATTTTCACATTGTTGACAAAGGATTCTTATGGATTGATTGTTGACATTATTGATAAGAAAAAATGTTTTGTTAAATCTTCTGTACTAAATAGTGTTTAATTAAAACGATTAAAAATTTGAATAGAAGGAAATCAATGTTATCTACAGTGGTATTTTAACAGCAGTTGAAATTAAGCAAGACGTCTTTAATAACAGTCGATATATTTATCGTCGGTAGAAATTGTAGTATTCTAGAGGTTATGATGTCAATAACTGTAGTTTCTATATTTTCGAAATTGTATTGTTGATTGAATTTAAAAATGCCGAGGAAATGTAATGAAAACTGAAGTTTTCTTTGTAAGTAATATTTTTTGTACAATTAAAAATTATTTTAACGTATTTAATCAAAAATTACTGTTTTAGTAAAGGTAAACATGAGGATAAATATTGTAAAGTGTCAAACATTTCAATCTTGAACGTTGAAATTGAATTTCAACGATTTTCTCGATTTCAACCTTTATTTTAACCTCGATTAATTATTAATCAAGTTACTAATTAGCTAAAATTTTTTAATTTAGCTCACATCTGATTAATTATAACAAACTGAAATGAATATTGCAAAATTTAAAAAGACATAGAGGTACTCTTTACTAATTATCTAACTAATAAATTCAGATTCTTTCTCGAGTGAATAAACAATTAAAAGTGTATTTAAATTCAATTTGCTGTTCAATATGATTATTTTTATAAAAAATTTTTCGTCGGTCATGAACCTTGCTATTGATTCAACTATAATAAAGCTTATAACCACTGTCAATCAATTCACTGGTGCAAATGTTGGATTTTACATCCATATACATACCCTTGAGAATTATTTAAGTTATTCATTCTATTAAAAAAAGAAAAACGAATTTATCAATCTGTAAAGTCTTAAAAATTTCACTTTGAAGTTTAGTTTTTTTATAAATTAAAATTTGTCGTCACGATTAATAACCATTCAATTTTATTACAAATGAAATCAATTTTACTATTCCAATAAATGTATATCGTATACATTGTTCGATAAGGTCTATTAATAAAATTTTATTGAACCGATAATACAGAACTGTTTAAAACTGTTTTCTATCAGTTTGAAATAAAATGTTATTAATGGAATTTACTTTTTCTTAGACGAAAAGAAATTAAATCAGAAGAAACAGAAATTAAATTACAACAAAAATAAATCTAATTAAAACAAAAGGAAATAAAAAAAACTAAATTAATAAATTTTTAATTAATTAACAACGATTATTAATATAGATTAAATAATTAAATTAACGAAAATTGAAAATTAAATCAAATTAAAATTAATTAATTTGATAAATTATTCATTTATTCCGTCGATTTAATTTTTAGTTTATTTCGTTTATTTTATTGATATTTTAATTCGTTTATTTTATATATTTATTTTTAATTCGTTTTTATATTCATAATATTTGTCACGATACGAAGATATTTAATTCGGAATTAAACATTCAGAAAGTGACTTGTCTTTTAAAAACAATAAGAAAAAAAATTTCTTTTAAAGTTTGAACAATCATCTTTATAGTGAAGTATTTTTTTTTTATTACTCGAAGGTTTGACGATTATAAACCTTCGTGATGTTCAAAATTATATCTTCATATAATGATGAGTAAAGTCTAACCTATATGTCAGTTTATAATTATAATTTCAATTGCAATTTGTTTTTATAATAACTTTACGTCTTATGTAAGACAAGTGTCATTTCTCTTAAAGCTTCTTTTTTTCTCGTTTCGGTTAAAAAATTTTTCAATTTGTATTATTTTCTGCATTCTCATAGGGACAAAAAGTTAATTAACAAATTAATTAATTTTTTATATTTCTACGCCTCCAGAAAAATTAATTAATTTGCTGATTATATATTTTTCATCTTAATTTACTCATTTCAAAATTTTAAATCACTTTTCTACGAAAAAAAAAATTAGAAATAAATAATAATAAGTATTAATAATTTATTTATTATTTTTTATACTTCGCGGTAATTTTTTTTAAATAATTTTTTGGTTCTTTGTAATTATTTTAGAATAAATAAAACTAGAAAATAAATATTTTTCAATAAATATAATTTGTACATTTGAAAAACTATTAAATATAGAACTATTAAATAATTCAATTTTTATTTAATATATTTCGTTTATTTTTAGTCTTTTTCTGATCACTGTAAATTAAATAAAATTATAAACAAATATTTTTCAGGAAATATATACTGAATAAAAATTTTAATTTTATATTATTTTTTTTTGTTTCAGATTAGAAATGCAACTCTCGTAAAAAGTGACAAATGTCAGGGTTAAAAATTATGGAATTTCTCGCCATAAAAGTTAATATATATATGAAAAGTGTTATTCGCACATGAAATTGACTTTTATTACCCTTTACAATGAAACTTTTCTTTCAAAGTTAATGAACTATCTTTTTTATCTTATCATTCTTTTCATATAATGTATGGAGTGTCTTTATACTCTCTTGACAAGGTTTGTTGCAAATCTATTTATATAAGTTTTATGACCTTTTCGTCTATTACTAGAGCACAACATAGTCTCCTTATAAGACATAAAGTAAATTAATTGTTATATTTCCCTTAAATTATAGTAAATATACTCCTCAATTATCATAATAAAATCGAAATTACAATTATTTTATTACCAATTTCGTTAGTCAAATTCTTTTTCATTTTTATTTTTAAAATTTCATTTCATTTTTAAAATTACAAGAAATACGTAATAATAAATTAAAAAATAAGTACCTGAAAGTAAATATAAGAATAAATAAAAAATAACGTAAAAGTAAAAATAAATAAAAATACAAAAACGTAAAAATAAGTGAAAAATTAGAACGTAAGAATGAACAAAAATATAAATACGTTAAAATAATTTCAAAAATAGTAAATACGCAAGAATTTATTTATAAAAATGACTAAGACGAATAATTGTTTATTTATAAAATTTGAAGAAAAAATATAATAAACAAAAGTTGAGTGAATATAAATTACACATTTGTGTAAATAATGTAAATGTACAGAATTCAACGATTGTTTGTCACTTAAAGTTACATAATAAATATAATAATCAAATTGAAATAATCAGCAAAAAATTAATTTTTTCTGCAGGAAATTGTTTAATTTAATTCAATATAATATTTCCTAAAGAGTGTAAAAAAATGGTATTTCAGAATAAGAAAAATTTCTTTTTTAACTATATATGTACGTTTAAAAGAATAATTTATTAGCGGAAAATTTACATTTGGTTTAAATAAAAAAACTTGTTTTTACATTAGAAATCTCAATTAGTTGATATCTTCATTTTTTTCTGTCTCTTTTTCAATTTTCTTTTAAAATTAGCAGCATTTTTTAATTAATAATCAATTTCATTTTTTTATTTAATAAAATAATGCAACTTATTATTTATTACTTAATTAACAATTATTAATTCCCTCGTGATATGTAATTTTTTTTCTCAAAATAGAAAATTGATAAAAAATAAAATTGTTTGAAACAAAAATTTATTATTACATAATATTGAATTTATTGAAGTATTTTTCAAACATGTTGGAAGATTTGTCTATAAAAACTTTCTCTTGAATGTTTAATGTATAAATTAAATTATTCTTTGTCTTGTCTATGCAAAATTCGCTTATACACTCTGCGATATGAGAAATTACTTAAAAACAAAAACTTTCCCTTTGAACAAATATTTTTTGTTATAAAAAGTATAATTTAATTAATTATTTAATTTTATATATTTCCTAAAGAATTCAATTTATTCAATAATGTCATCCAATAATCAAAAATTATTATCTGTATATTTATACTTTTTTCTTATTAATTGAATTGATAATTATTGTATTATTTTGTTAGTTAAAAAAAATGCAGTCAAAAAAGAAAATTAAAAAGGTGACAAAAAAAAATAAAAAGACCAACTAATTAAGGTTCAATTATTATTCAAATTTTATTCAATAATCCGAAATTATTAAATTTTTTTGTAACTTTCTTGACTCTGAGTGATTGATATATTCACATTTTATTATTAATATTAAATGTAACTTTTTTGGTATATAAAAATTAATTTAACTAATTTTAGATTAAAGTCCTTCTGTTGTAAAAAGTAATTTAATAAACTTTAAAAAAAAGTATTAATATAGTTAATACTTTTTTTTGTTATAAAACGTAGTTTAATTGATTCTATGTAATTAAACAGATAGTAATAAATTAATTTATAAAAAAATCTCATTGAAACGGATATTATTGTTTTTCAATTCCTTTATTATGTAACAATTTTTTTTCCAATTGTGATAGAGATAAAAAAATGAAAAACACTATATTTATATGAGATTGTTATTTGATAAGTTTCAGAATTAAATATCATCTGAGGAAGAGAGGATTCTTTAAGGATATAATTATATTAAAAAGCACAAAATGAATATAGAAGGATGTTATAAGGAAGTGTATCAAAGGCCTTTGAAAAATTGACTTGAATTGCTAAATGCCAAGGCGAACAGCAACACCATTTGGTTCTTTTATTTTTCATACGAGATTCATGGATACGATTTCCTTGATTTATTCTCCCTCCCAAAAAAAAGGTACAATATTTTTATTCAGTTTAATAAAAAATTAAAGTGGACAATAATGCATAAATAAGTGCAATAAAAATTTTTTTTTTCATTTTAATTTAAATTTTATACTTTAAATATCTGATTTTTTTAAAAAGTGTTTTTTTAGTTGGTTTTGAATTTTTGTCTTTGATTTTTTCAGTCTCAAAATTAAAATTAATTGTGCGGTTAAAATTTTATTAGAAAAAAATAATAAAATTCATTACTTTTTTTTAATTTGAATTTTATTAGAAAATACTGTTCCATATAATTAACAAAAATAATTTTTAATTCATTATCTATTGAAATATGTTTTAACAATGTTTTTCCTTTCAGTTTTAGTAATTTAAAAAAATATTGTAATACAAATAAATATTTTGTTCCTTCAATAGTTCAAAACTTCAGTGAAATTCGATTTTTTTAAGAAACTGTATTTTTTACTTTCAATTTTTTTCTTTGATTTTTTAATTCAATAATTAAAATTAATTATCGTTAAAATTTTATTCCAGATATTCGATTTCTTTTCAACTGCGTTTATTTTTTAATTTTCAAATTTTGTCTTTGATTTTTTTTAATTTTTCTTTCATAATTTGAATTTTTTCGTTCAAAAAGTTCACAAGTTTATAATAAACGTTTTATAGAAAAAAAATTCCCCTGTTAAAATTTCAATAAATTTTTTGTTTGAAAATTATTTTATATTCTTTCTTGATGAATAAATTAAACAAGAAAAATTTATAAACAAAAAATTACGCTGTTTTCCTTGTGGAAAATATTTTATTTCTCTTTCAATCGTTAATCATAAACATTTTTTACTCTAAAAATCATAATCAATTATTTTTGAAATTTTATTTAAATTTACTTTATTTCTTTCTTTTTTTTTGTTTTTTTTTACTTTCAATTTTTGTCTCTGATTTTTTAATCTTAAAAATTAAAATTAATCATCGTTGAAATTTTATTCAAAAAATTCGATTTTTTGAAACTGTTTATTTTCTTTGTCTTTCAATTGTTGTTTTTGATTTTTTACGTGTTGGTGAAATCCAGAATGTTTATGTTAACTTCTGTTTTCCTAGTGAAACATTTTTTCCTTTTCAATCGTTAATCATAAAAGTTGTGACTTAAACGATTATAATAATTGAATATTCGAAAAGAAATTAAAGAAAAATAAATAAAAATTTTAATTATATGTAATTAGAAAATTAAAAAAGAGAGAACAAATTAGAATAATCAATAAATATTTATTAGTAATTAGTGTAAATATTGTAAAATCACTCATTATTTTTTTGTCTTAAAAGTTTCTAAGACTCAAGAAGGAAATTTATTTATTTTTGAAATTCAGATTCTATAATTTAATAATATTTCTTTATACGTATTAAAATATATTTTATATGAAATTCTAAACCCTATTTAATTTTTTACTTTTTTTGATTTTTGTTACAGGTTGCAATTTTTGATAATATTTTTATCAAAAAACATATATCGACATTTTTGGAACTTAATTTCCATTTTCGTATGAACTTTACTATAAAGTAAAATTTTTTTCTGATAAAAAATGCAAAAAAGAATGGAAAAACACTGCAAAAAGTGGAAACTTAACAAAGTTTTGTTATTTAATCTTTCATCAAAATATCGAATTTATTTTCGATATTATTTACCATCTTGGAAATTTGATAATAAAAAAATGGACAAGTTTCTAGCATTTGGAAGATCCGATGTGAATATATGCATTTATGGTGGTTATAATCAATTTATAGCTGCAAAAGAACAGGTATCCTTGTATGAGTTAGTATCAGTGATACAATTACAAAGATCGACTTCTTGCCGCATACAACGAGAGAGACACAGGGACTTTAGTTGCGTTTTGATCGTGGGCAACGAAGGATCTTAATATTTAGCGATATATTTAAAAGTCAATAATAGTGCATTATTCAAAGAAAATTTTGCAAACATTTTTGTTTTTTTCCTCATAACTGTGAAAAGGTTAGTTTATCTCATTAATTTATTGAAAAAATTACAAAATTCGTCATTTAAGTATTTTTTTGCAGTGCAAAAAAAATAGTTATAATGAAAAAAAAGGGGGAAAAAAGAAATGAATATCGAAAAGTCGGTACAAGTTTCAAGTAAAAGTCGTCTCGGAAACTTGTTCCCCATTCACTTTCATTGAATGAAGAGTGAACAATTTCTATAGAAATTATAACTTTTGTTTAATATCTTATTAGGAATTTTTATGAATTGTGAATCAAATTTGTGGGAAAATTTTTATTTCCTTATTATTCTTTTTCACAATTAGGAAAAAAATTGTTTGCCCTTTCATTCAGTATTTTTGGAAGAAAAATTAAATTGTTGAATTTTCGTTTGAAAATCAAGTACGTCTCGCGCCAATTTGCCGGCAAAAGTTCTTTTTACATTTAATCTCGATATTTCGATTCTTTTCTAAAAAGTTTCAAAGGGAAAAAAAAAGTAGAAAAAATATTTTCTATTTCCGATTTTTTATTTTTACAATATATGGGACATATTCTATTTGTTCATTAAATTGTTAACATAAACAAACTAAAAATAGAATTGAAATCAATTTTTTTAAATGACAAACAAAATTTGTAATAATTAATTCAAAAGTTATAAACTTAGCGAATTTTGAACTAATACTTTACTATCATTCTTTAGAATTATTTATTTTTTTCACAATAATCTTATCACTCACTAAGTTGTCACAATTTGTTGCTTTAGCCAGTTAAACTATAGCGAAAAATAATTAATGCAACTATGTATAAAAGTTTAATTTGAAAACAATAATTCCAACTAGAATTTTCATTTTTTGCACTAAATTTGAAAAATATTTAATTTTTGTTTCAATTTATTTCATTATTTAAATAAAAATAACGAAATGTTGCATAAAAACAAAAAATGGAAAATAATAAAACAATAAAAGTAGAATAATTACATGTTTAAGTCACGGCATAATTTAATTATTAGAGACTAAAGTACATAATGCATACAACTAGAAGTAGGATGCGTGGGATGTGTAATTCAACTCGAAATAGTAGCGCAGATATTAATGTTATGCAACATTCCAGATGCGAGTTAATCTATTTTTAATTTTGGGAAAAACTCTAAGGATCACACACCTAGAAAGTGATATATATTCGTCCAATAGTCTAGTAGAAATTTATTTATTACCAATAAATTATATTTGGTGCAAGTAAGAAGTTTATTTTGGTCCAAAATGTTTCTTTGTTCCAAAAGAAAATTTTCTGCCAAATGAAAATTTGTAATTAAATTTAATTTTTTGGTACATTTACATTTTTTATTTACAATTATTTATTCTATTTTTTACTTTATTTTATTTACATAATAAGTATAATAATTATTGAATTTTAAACATAATTTCCTTTTTTCACTTTGCGAAAAATTTTTAATTTTCAGTTTTTAGGCAATTTTGATTTTTTATTTTGTATGGTTTTGTCGCTTTCTAAAAATGTTTAATGATAGTGTGTACATTTTGCGAAAATGAAAATTTTATAAGTACTATATACACTGAACAAAAATTTATTGAATTGTTTATTCTAAAATAAATATTAATTTGTGTAAAATAATTTTTATTGAATTCAATTTAAATGGTATTGACTTCAATTACTGAAAATTTTGGTTCGAATTTTCAATTTATTTAATTTGAATTAAAAAATTTTTTGAATCAAGTCAATATTATTTTGATAATAGACAAGTAATTATTTACATAAAATAATTTTTTATTTCAAAATTTTTTATTTTGAATTATTTTTTTTTTATTTATTTATTATTATTTATTTTTATCATTTTTTTATTTTAAATATATTTTTTTCAGTGTCTAGTCTAGAATTTTTATTCTTAAAGAATTTATACATTATAATTATTGAAAATTTTTTGAAAACAACAAAACCACAAAAAATGAAAATTGCCTACAAAACAAAAAATTTTTCATAATAAATAAAAATAGGAAATTATTTATCAAAATTTCAAGTAAATTTTATTAGGTTCTAATGAAAATTGTTTGCTTGAAAAAAATGTTATTTGATTCAAATAAAAATTGTTTGCTTCAAATAAATTTAATTTGGTTAAAATAAAAATTATTTGCCTCAAATAAATTGAATTTGTTTCAAAAAAAAAAATTTATTTGGTTAAAATAAAAATTGTTTGCTTCAAATAAATTGAATTTGGTTAAAAAAAAAATTATTTGCCTCAAATAAATTGAATTTGTTTCAAAGAAAAATTTATTTGGTTCCAATAAAAATTGTTTGCTTTAAATAAATTAGATTTGGTTTAAAAAAAATTTATTTGGTTCAAATAAAAATTTTTTACTTTAAATAAATTGAATTTGGTTCAAAAAAGAATTATTTGGTTCAAATAAAAATTATTTGCCTCAAATAAATTGAATTTGTTTCAAAGAAAAATTTATTTGGTTCAAATAAAAATTGTTTGCTTTAAATAAATTAGATTTTGTTCAAAAAAAAAAAAAATTATTTGGTACAAATAAAAATTGTTTGCTTAAAATAAATTGAATTTGATTCAAATAAAAATTATTTGCATCAAATAAATTTAATTTGCCTCAAATAAAAATTGCTTGCAATTGAATTTGGTTTAAAAAGAACATTTTCTCTGGTTGCAAACAATATATAGAGTACAATGAAAAGATGAATTGAAGTAATTAATTTAAATTATGCATATATATAAATATAATAAAGTATCAATTGCATTAGATAGTAGCCTTGTTAAATGCCATTCACTTTCAGTGTCATATCATTCAGTCTGGGCACATATAGCAAATAATTCATCTGAATATCAAGGGCATGTTATTTTTCTAAATAAATTTCTTTAAAAAAAAAAACAATTTTTTATACAATTTTTATATAGAAAAATTCTCATTTACTTTTTTTGTGTAAAATTAAAAAAATTTTCTGAAAATTAATTTAACATTTTTAAATTGCTTTTACTGTGTAAAAAAAATCTGTAAAGAATTAATTTTCTTAGTTCGTTGCCCTCAGAATAAAATTATGATAAATTTGGTAGGAATCTGTAATTAAAAAAAATTCGTAAAGTGAAAAAATGTATTTAAAGAGAAAAATTACAAACAGTGCTAGCGTGGGATTTATATTTTTTTGTAATTTCAAAATTTTTTCATAAATTTAGCTTACAAACGGCAGCATTAATGCGATAATAATAATTTATCTTATCTTCTGCATTATTGTGAGAAAATTTAATCACTATTTACGACAAAGAAAAAATTGTTAATTCAAAATTTCCAGTTTCATTGAATTTCTATTTTACTATTCAACTAATTTTATTACTCCTACTAATTTAATTTTACTAATTTCTATTTTTTTTATTTTGTCAATTTTCAAAAACCTAATTCCAAACAGCGAATACTGACAAATTCAATTCAAAATATTCCAAATATTAAATAAATGCTTTTTCTTCCAACGGGAAATAATTAAAAATCTCGATAATAAAATTGATCAATTTTTTCGAGAGAAAATTTTACACTTTTCTGAAAAAAAATAATAAAAATAAAAGAAAGATACTCGCAATTTATCAACAAATCATGAATCAAGGTTATTTCTGTAATGAATATAAACTGCGATTCTATTTTTATATTTCTTTTTTTTTTTGACCGTGTGTGATTTAAAATTACGCCGTTTCGCATTCAATGAGAGTAGTTCAGATTTATTTTCGATTCACTGTAAATCTTTGCTATAGTAGAAGAAAATAAATGTTTTCTATAAAAAATAAACTAATCACATTTCTCAAAAATTTTAAAGAGTAATTTTTTTTCTTTACAGGTGAAACCTGACAACAAGACATGGTGAATGCATATGGAGGGGTTTTAATTGTAGCAGATGTTTTAATGTTAATCATAAAGATAATTTTTTATCTTTTTGAAAGTATTTATCGATTCTTCATACCCGTGGAAGAAAAAAGCGTCGCAGGAGAAATCGTTCTGGTATGGATTCAACATCTATAGAATGATTATAGAATGAAGGGGATGTAACTGATATCATTGACCTCAACTTGCATAATTTTATTCATATGCGATATGCAAACGTACAACTATTCTGAAAATTTTCTTTCATTTATCTTCATAAATTTTTTTATTTTTTAATTTTAAAAAAATTTTTTCAATTAAAATTTTTTTTTTTTTAATTTTTAAATTATTTTTAAAATTTCTTTTTCAATTTTTAAAATTTTTACTCTATTTTCTTAAATTGAAAATTAAAAAAAAATTGACGTCTTTCGATCGAAATTAATGCAGGCTTCGCACTCATCTACTAAATTCTACTATTTACTACTTTTTTACGATTCTTTGAAACGATTCAATTTATTTTCAAACTTTTTTATAAAATTTGTTTACAACAATTCAATTTTTGTTTGAAAAATAATCGAATTCTTCGGTGAAATTCAATTATTTTCAATATCAACTAATTCAATACAATTTCACAAAAGAGTTCAATTATTGAAAGAAAAATTACTACAATTCTTCGCAAAAATTCAATTAATATCGTAAATAATAAAATTTTCATAGAAATTCAATTATTTAAAATCAAATTTTCATGAAAATTATTTGAAAGAAATTAATTGTTTTAATAAATTTTTAGTGGAATTTGTTTATAAGAATTAAATTATTTTCATAAATAATAAAATTCATCCCAAGAATTCAAAAATAACAAGATTCTTCTAAAGAATTTCAATTATTTTTAACACAATTTTAACTAAATTTCTCGAAAAATGCAATTTTTCTTAAAATTCTTTGATAAAATTCAATTATTTTCAAAAATTTAGTTTTAAGAAATAATCAATTATTTATTTTTGTATTTAAATAATTGAATTCTTGTAGTTAAATTCTAAAAAGAACTGATTTAAAAATGAATTTTAATTTTCAAACTCACAATTTTAGGTAATAATTAATTGTTAGAAGCGTTTTAGTAGAAATTTTTAGAAATAATTAAATTTCAAATGATTTTTAAATTGAAATCTTTGAAAATGTTATTTTTTTTACGTCAAACTGTAAAATTATTTGAATATTTATTTTAAAAAATTATTAACTTATTACTTTCCTAAAAAAAATTATTAAAATTTTAAATAATTTTATTTTAAAATTCCCCAAAAAGAAATGATTGAATGTTGAAAGAATTGCGGTTGTAATTTTTAGAAATAGTTAAATTTCAAAAAACATTTTACAATAAAATTATTAAAAAATTTTATTTCTGTAGAAAAATAAATAAGAATAAGTATTTAAATATTTATTTAACAAAAATTATTCAAATTTTAAATAATATGATTTAGAAAATATGAAAAAATTAGTCTTTTGAAAAATTATAATTAAAACTTTTTGAAGATAATTAAATTCTCGTAAAAGATTAAAAATAGTTCATTTGAACGTTTATTTATTTCTTCCCCAGGAATTAAAATTTTATTACAATAATATTGTGCCAATAAAAATGAATTATAAAATTTCTTTCCTATTTAATTTCGTTTTTGCTTTTTATTGCAGTCAATAATTTTTGAAAAATATTCATATCGGTAAAATAAGTTGTTTATTTGAAAGTTCAGAAATTATTGATCATTAAATCGTCAATTAATATTTTAATTTTTTGTGATAGAAACAATAATTCTCAATTCTCTATTTTTTAATTATTAATTTCTATTCTCTTCTCTTTAATTTCGATTTGTTTTTTATTGCAATCGAATGACACATTTTTCCGTTATAAATATTTTCGAAATAATAATTTAAATAAAAATCGACTACAAAAAAGGAAAAAAACAGGAAATAAAAGAAGGAAAATAGAAATTAAATAAACAAGTAAAAAATGTCCATTTTAACATTCAGAAATTATTGATCATTAAATCGTTAATTAATAGGATGTTAATTTTTTTACAAAAATAATAATTTTCAATGTAAATTTACATTCAAATTTAATTTAAAATTATGATTTTTAAATTTTTATTTTATTGTAAAAACAGGTAACTGGAGCCGGTCATGGAATCGGAAGAGAATTGGCACTGAGATATTCGAGTTTAGGAGCAACTGTTGTTTGTTGGGACATTAATGAACAAGGAAATGAAGAAACAACAAGTGAAATTAAAAAACAAGGAGCTGCAAGAGCATACGCTTACAAGTACGTATTGTTATAAAAATATCTTGTAAAAATTTCCAGTATATTTTCAGTATGTATAATTTAAGAAAAATTAAAGAAATTAAAAATTTAATTTAGAAATTATAATTAAAATTAATTTCTCTCTATACGAATTTACAGATGCGACGTATCGAACAGAGATGAAGTTTTAAAGACTGCCGAAAAAGTGAAAGAAGAAGTTGGTAATGTGACAATTCTTATAAACAATGCAGGAATTATGCCCTGTCATTCATTCCTCACAAATACTCAGGAAGAAATCAGAAAAACTGTCGATGTCAATCTAATGGCTCATTTTTGGGTAAATTTTCCTTTCTCGCTTTTTGTCAATTATTTCACCTCGCAAGACTCAAAAATTTCATTTTAACATAATTTCAGTATAATCAGTATTTCAGTAAAATCAATTCAGTATAATTTCCTTTCAAAAATGAACGAGGATTTTTTTCATATTTCGTTAAAATTAGAATTTTGTTAGAAAATATTTTCTTGTCTATTTAGAAAATAAATTCCTTTCTCTAAAAATTAAATTTATTTTGCTTTTAATATTATTCTAGAAATTTTTAAATAAAAAATATTCAAGTTCTTAAATATTAAAAACTTAAATATTTTAAAGAAAATATTTTTAAGTAGAAAAAATATTCGTTCATTTGAACGTTCAAAATATCGGGGAAATTAATAAAAACTGAAATTTAAAAATTAAATTAAAAACGTGCTGAAGTTTTAAATTATTTAATTTCTTTTGATTTAGTTTAAAATAATTTAAATTAAAAATTGAATTTTAATTAAAATAATTTAATAAATTAAAATTAATAAGTACTAAAAACAAAAAGTTTTTTTCATTTCAAACGGAAATTGTTTTTTTCAGCTTTGTTTTCTTTTTTCTTAATTCAAGATTTACAATTTTTTTTTTTTTTTTTTTGAAAATCGATTATATATTTTACCATAATTGATTTAAAGATATAAAGTGACGAGAAATGTTGAGAAACTTGAATAAAATTCAAATCAATCTTTTATCAGATGCTGCAAGCCTTTTTGCCGAGTATGATAGAAAAAAATCATGGTCACGTTGTGGCTTTATCATCAATGGCAGGAATAGTTGGTCTTCCTAATCTTGTTCCATATTGCGCAACGAAATTCGCAGTAAGAGGTAAAAAAAAGACTCGATTCCTTTCCGTCTATTAATCTTCTGATACTAAACAATTTTTTTTTTTTTTTTTTGCTTTTTATATTTGAATTTACTTTTAATTAAACATCTATCTTTGATATTGTAATTAACTCTGACTTTTGCCATATATAATAAGGCAATTATCAATCACTGATTAAATTTTGCGTATAGTTTCATTTTTCATTTTTTTCAAAAACTTTAAAACTCAAATTGTGTATTAATTAATTTGTGTATTCTGTAAAATAACAAATTTTTATTTAAATTCTATAAGTAACAAATTTTTATCAAATTTTCAATTTTCAGGAATCATGGAGTCGTTGAGTGAGGAAATACGTCAAGCTAGTCCCAATAAAATATCAAATATCAAATTCACAACCATTTATCCTTACATGGTGGATACTGGTCTTTGCAAAAAACCAAGAATGAGGTGATTATTCAATCTAAACAAATTTTTTCCGCAGTTTAAAGTTTCTTTTTCAAATTTACCTACACTTTTTAGTTTTTTTACTCTGAAGAATTTAATTCTTAATTTTAAAAAATCGTTGGTAAAGTTTATAACGCTTATAAGTAACGATTAAGTAAAAAAAATATTGTTCTACTAAAAAATTTCGTATAAATTAAAATTTTAAATTTATACGACCTTTTTTTTGTATAAAAAATATTTCGTATTTTTTTTATCAATTTCCAAAGAAATATTTTTGAACAAAAAATTTTATTATTTCTGTCAGGAAAAATTTTTTTTTTCTTTTAATCGTCGATCATAAACTTTGTGAACTTTACCAATGTTAAAAAAAAACTTAATGAAAATAAAAAAGAATTGATAAGAAATAATGAATTTCTGTTAATAATTTGTGACGGGAAGAATTTTTTGAAAGTATTTTTTTTCTTTTATAATCGAAATGAAAATGGAACACATTTTTTTGGTTCTTTCTTGATTACTATGATTATCTATAATGTGCTCAAAAAAAAATAAGTAAAACATTAACATTCATGAATGACATTTATTTACAAGCAGACTAGAATCTTGGATCAAAGGTGGGCAAATTATCTCACTTGATAAGAAATATTTTTTAATTTTATGGAATATTTGTTTTTAAATACAAATTTCTTTCTTCGTTTTTAGGTTCCCCAATCTTTTGGCGTTGGTTCAGCCGAAGGAGGCTGCTGATCAAATAATAAGTGCACAAAGAAGAAACGATTTGGAATTGACTATTCCTAATTATTGGTTTTCAATTAATACTATTGTTAGGTTTGTAAACATTTTATTAGTTTTTTCATTTTTTCAATAGGCTTTGGATATTTTATCAGGGTTGCCACAAGTCAGGGAAATCAGGGAAAAGTCAGGGATTTTTATTAAAAGTACTAGAAAAAATTTAAGTTTTAGAATTTATAAGAAAATTCTGAATCTTGGTGTCTTTTTTGTTTGCTTCACAAATTATAAAATTGACAAGAATTTTAATACAAAATTTTCAATTTTTTCTGTTTCTGACAATAATTTCTTTTTAAATAACTTAATTCTTCAAGAACTATCATAAAATTATTACTCAAAAATTATTTAATGAATAATTTTACTTAAAAATTTTCAAAATTAATTAGATTTCAAAAGAGTTGCGTTTAAAATCTGCATAAATAGATGAACTTCAAAGGCTTCAATATGAAGTTTTAAAAAATTTTAATTTTTAATGAATTTAAATAGAAATTTTAAGAACAACTGATTACAGAAATTCAATTATTTTCAAAAATTTATAAACATTCTCGTCAAAATTTCAATTATTTTCAAAAAATTTAATAAAATTTTTTGAAGTTTATCGAAAGAATTCAAATACATTTTTTTTATGGGAATTCAATTATTTGAAAAAAATTTGAATAAAATTCTTCGTAAGAAATCAATTATTTTCATAAATAATAAAATTTTTCTCAAGAATTCAATTATTTCAAAAATAAAAAAATTTTATAAAAATTAAAAAAAATTTTTTTTTTATTTTGATAAAATGTTTTATAAATTTGAAAAATTATAATAAAATTGACTATAGAATACAATTATTTTCGTAAAATATAACATTCCTTATAGGAATTACAATTTTACTGTCAAAAATGTTTGTAAAAATCTCCGAAACAATTCAATTATTCTCTTAAAAAATAAAATTCTTCGAAGCAATTCAATTATTTAAGAAATTTTAATTAAATTCTTCCCAAGAATTCAATTTTTTCAAAAATAAAACTTTTCACAAGAATTTAATTATTTAAAAAAAAATTTAATAAAATTCTTCGTCAGATTTAAATTATTTTCAATTTTTTAATAAAATTTTGTCGAGGGAATTTAATTATTTTCAAAATGTTATAAAAAATTCTGAGAAATTCAATTATTTGAAAAATTTGGAATAAAATTCTTCACAAGAAATTAATTAATATCATAAATAATAATATTTTTCTCCGGAATTCAATTATTTTCACAAATAAAATATTCTTCACAAGGAATTCAATTCTTTAAACATTTTTTTAATAAAATTCGTTGCAAGAATTAAATTACTTTTATAAATAACAATATTTATAGAAGAGTTTCAATTATTTTTTATGTACAATTAAAAAAAGAAGTTATTGATGTTGTCGAATAATTTTACACTTAAAGAAATTCGTAAATATAAATGTAATAGAATAATAGAAATAGAAAAGTCAGGGAAAAACAAAATTAAATTTTCGTGGCAACCCTGATTATATATTTTTCGACTTTAAAAAAATTCCTTTTTTCGAACTATTTTTGAAAAATGCAACCACAAAAAAAAACTTAAAAATAAATTTTCTTTTCTAGGTGTCTACCTTATAAGGCGGCATTTCAAATAATGGATTTTGTCGACAGTGGCCTTGAAGTAGACTGATAGAATAATATTAATAATTTTTGACAAATAGTCTCTAATCAAAGATAATTTACTCTTGAATGTTGTCCACTTGTACATAATGTGTTTCTCCATAAGCGTTGAAGATTAATTAAAAACAAGGATTAATGTCGATATTAGAATACTAGAATCATTTCGATTTGAATTTCAAGCACATAATTCAACAAAAATTATCCACACTGCATAATATTACAAAAACAAAACATTTTTCATACCGTGTAAAAATATTTTTCCTCAATAATCTTCAGTAGAAGAAACGAATGACTGGATGAGTGTTCATTAAGAAAGTTTTATACTCTGAAAAGCTTGAAAGTTGATGCCATTTTTTCATCTATTTAAAAAAATTTACATAAAAAATATGTGCAATATTTTTATTATTAAGTTAAAATTTAATGCCACCAGGAGTTTGTGCCTTTAATCATATAAATTTTATAACAATAATTTTATATCATAAATAGTGGAAATTTAAATGAAGGACGAATGATCATGTTAATGATAAATAATTTAAGTGTATAATAAATCAAAGAATTTTTTTTTCAAATCATTGAAAGAGTATTTATTAGTCTTCGACTATAAAATATTTACGAAAAAATGAATCTAAAGTGTCGCATATAAATATTTTGTTATCTATTTAAAAAAATTCGTAGGTATTCGAAAATTGAGAATAAAAAAAAGTCTATATACTTATTTTGTAAGAAAAAAATTATTTTTACATTTCTAATTCATTGTTTTTTTGTGTTTTCGAAATATTAAAAGAAACGACTTTTGGACAACGTTTCTTTTTCAGCCTGCTTAAAATTGGAATACATAGTATTCATATAGAGACGTGAAGATTTCATTTGTACAAAATAGTCATTTTATATTCGATCGATGACTTAATTTAAGTCGAATTATTATATATTATAAATAACAGATTCGACTTCAAAAGCGAATATAAAATCACTTTAGTTTACTCGCTCGGAAATCATTTTAAACGAAGGCGCGAGAGTTATCGTAAAAAAATATATATTGTAATCTACGTGATTATTATTAAAAAAAAGCGTTGTATCCAAAATTAAATAAAAAGCTATGAACGTTGTTCAATAAAGGCATTGACTTAGTTAGCGGACTATAAATGTTTATATATCAATATCAAAAATGCATTGTAAATAATTGCAAACTATCAATGAACAATCATTGAACTTTGTTAAAGTCTTTAAGGTAAATATTAAAAAAAAAAAGAAACTGAATCACCTATGTGTCATTAATACTATCATCATTCTTTGATCTCTCTTGATCTTTGATCTCATCAGTACTTTGCAATTATCATCTTTTTTTTTACTAATACACAATTCTCCGAGGTTATAAAATAATCTTCGTAAACTTGTCAAAAAAAACAAAGTGAAATATAATAAAATAAAAATAAGCATTCTTTCGTTTCTCATTCTCTCTTCTTTAAAAAAAGGTTCCTTTACCTTATAACCTCGGGGTTGGAAAATTATCACAACTTTATTTCTTGATGAACTGTAAGACCCTTGTAAACGTTTCTTAATGGGGCGAAACCTTTGAAACCCATTTTAGCACCTGACGCACGACATGCAAAAACAAGTGCTTGATACAATATGTCAGGACAGATAAATTCGAGTGGACTTTCTTTATCGAAATCAACTGGTACCATACTTATTGGCCGCCAACCATTTCTACTGCTTATATTTTCCTGATTTAAAAAATAAATCATCGCTGCATTAAATGTATCACTTGTGCCGTAGATGTCCACAATTTTTGTGGATTGTTGTGCTGGACATTGAGTAAATTCTCCATTTGGAGCGCGGCCTAATGCTCCGCGTTCGTCACGTGAACATACAATTATTACCCTAAAGAGAAAAAAGAAAAAATTATTATAAAAATGATTGATTAAATTAAAAAAACAATTCACATTATTTAATATATGTATGCAAGCTTTGCTCACATCTACTACAAGGTTACAATAAAAATTTACTTTTGTATTTCCCTGACTTTTCTCTGATTTTCAGACAGAATTGTTTACTATTTCCATATAATTAAAATTTAAAACTATAGAATTTAAATTCTAATTCACATGAATTAGAATTTTTATAATTTGTGGCAACGACTACAACGTTTTTAAAAAACGAAACATCAAAAAACGAATTTCTTTTTAGGTAAAATTTCCATCTTTGTAAATCTTTAAGCTCTTTTTTTTATTAGAAAATTGAATTTTTTAGAATTGCAGGGTTGCAACAAAAATTTAATTTTGTTTTTCCCTGACTTCTCCCTGATTTCCAGACATTTTCACTTTTTCCCTGACCCTAAATAATATTCTGATTCACTCTAAAAGTTATTAAATGCTCAAAAAAAATGTTCTATTACATTTATTTACGAATTTCCTTAATTGCAAAATTATTCAAAAATACCAATGAAATAATTGAATTCCTGCAAAAAAATTTATTATTTATGAAAATAATTAAATTATTGAGAAGAAATTTATAGAAAAAATTGTAAATATTTGAATTCCCGTGAAATTTTTATTATTTACATGAAAATAATGAAATGTTTGCCTAGAATTTTTGAGTGTATAATTGAATTTTGGAGAAGAATTTTATTATTTATAAAAATAAAAATAAATAAAAATATTATAAAAATAGTTTTTTTGAAAATAATTGAATTTCTGAGAAAAATTTTATTCTTTACAAAGAAAATTGAAATTTTGCCAAAAATTTTATTAAAATTGACGAGAATTATTTAAAATGTTTGAACATAATTGAATTTTTGAAAAGAATTTTATTACCTACTTTTAAAAATAATTGAATTTCTGCAACCGTTTGTAATTTTTCCAAAATTCAATTGATTTAGTGTTTTTACCTAAAATTCTTCTGTAAATCCATTATTTTTAATAACTAATTAAATAAATATTTAAAAAATTAACTAATTTTAGAAAAATTTGAATTGAAATTTTATATAATTTCAAATTAAAAGCTTTTGAAGTTCATTCATTTATAAAAATTGTAATCTTAACTCTTTTAAAATTCAATTAATTTTGAAATGTTTAAGTAAAATTATCCATTAAATAATTTCTAAAAAATAATTTTATGATAGTTCTTCAAGAATGAAGTTATTTAAAAGGAAATTGTTGTGAGAAATAGAGAAAATTTAAGGTTTTGTATAAGAATTCGTGGTAATATCATAGTTTATGAGGCAAACAAAGAAGACACAAAAATTTGGAATTTTCTTATGAATTTTAAAAATTTAATTCTTTTCCAAAAGTTCTAATAAAAATCCCTGATTTCTCAGACCTATGGCAACCGAAAATCAAGTTTTGTACCAAATATATTTACCCTGGTTTTTGATGAACTTGACAAACATACTCCAACGTTTTGGTCATATTTTTCGATTGATCCGGTGTCATGAAATTCTCTCCAACAAATATTACATCCACATATGGAAGCAATTTAAATATTCCTTCACGATTTTTATTTAATTCGAGACTAATGACAATTGGATAATATGGTGTTCTAAATCCTTTGGACCTTATCAATACGTTTCGTTTGTGAACTATTTGCATCATTTCCAGAACATTGTCAACATTTCGTCCCTGTAACATTAAATACATAAATTTCAACTTTTTTCCTCACTTTTTTTTAAATATCTACAGAGTTTTACTTTCTTTAATTATTATTTTAGAATTTATAATAAAAATTAATAATTTAATATTATAGTTAATGATAATAAATATGATGAATGATGTGTTGTTAATTTGTTAAAAATAAAATAAAATTCATGAATTACTTCAAAATGGATCCAACTGTAATCTTCTAAACGAAGTGCTTTGAATTCAGAGGCAGTTAGTTCAGGTAGATCAGGATTATAATTCCATCTTGTACGAGTTAAATTGTTTGAATTTATTACAATGGAGGATGTGGGACATGTTGTGTTTGGTTTAAAGGGACAATGATCGTGGCGAATTTTATGTTCATCCATATCTTGTATTAGACTTTTTAACCCGGGTTGTTGATTAGAAAGAGTACCTAGAAATTCAACTGGAGTATCGAATTGAGCAAGAACTGTGCACGTATTCGATGCATTACCTCCCCTTTCCCATCTTATATCAACACACCTGAAAAAATTTATATTTTACTCCCAAACTTAATTTAATTTAATTAATTTAATTAAATTAATTATTAAGTACCGAAATAACTCACTCTAATTCGGAACATTCTTTAGGAAAGCCTTTACAAACTTGAATAATATCAGTGCGACATAGGCCAACACAAAGGACCTTTAGGCCATGAGCGTCTTCACTTTCGCTGCTAGAAACTGAATTCGAACCACTTGAGTCCGTAAAAACCATAATGTCTTGTAAAAATCGCATATCTTCATTATCATTACTGTCCTCCTTGGAGTTAGGAGGCGATGAGGATGACATTGTTGTCCTAAAACAATCTTTTGTTTTAACATTCCATTGTAGTCCTTGCACTCCGAATACCAGGACTAATTTCCTTAATTTCGATATTAAATTAACAATTTCAATCACTACCATATAATATTTAGAAACAACTATTTCTATGTGTAAAAATTGTGACAAAATTAACAAACCTTTTATTATATATTTTATATTTGATAAAAAATTTAAAATCCAGTCGTCGAATTTTGAGGTTATAATTTTTCAGTTCACTCGTTTAGCCATTCGTCATAAATTAAAAACCATTCATAAATACCTTATTATTTAAATATAATAACTTTAAAGGTAAATACTAATTAAAAAACTGTTTTTACAATGCTATGTTGTGAATTTTACATGATTTATAAAATTCCCGACATAACCTGTAAATTGATTACACTTAAACGCTAGTTACGTCTAGAGATTTTCTCTATTTAGTCTTTAAAAGTTGGCAGTAGTGAAAAAAAAATTTCCTAAAATTTCGGTGGGAAATTGAAATCGTATTTTGGGCATGTAAAAAAACAACACGAATTTTTCCTTTCGAAGGTAAAAAGTTATTAAATACGACAATTTTTTTTATTTTTGTATAAAAAAAAGTGTAATGAAGTGTAATAAAAAGGAAAAAAAAGTGTTAGAAAATAGTAGAAAGAAAGAAGTGTGATGGGGCACACAGTCGTTTTTAGTGTGGCAACACTGCTTTCATATGTCATTACGTTCGTGTGCGTAATAATACACCTACGCTTTTATTATTATGATATAACGTACACGTATACAACACCAATAAAGGATACTGTATGCTGTTCCGATGGAATTCGTGTATTTATTGCTTTTTCTGTGTAAATTTGAGAAGAAATCGTATCAATATAAATGAGTTTGCAAGATAGTTACTTCTCCGATGATGTGGAGAACGATTTAATAGACTTCTCCAAGGACGAAACAAGAAAGAGGTACAATCACACATTTCACATCATTTTCAATGTTCAGTTTCATTAACGTAACCTTAAAAATTAACATTCATTTCAAGAATCATTTTCCTTTAGAACCTTTAGAATCGCAATTTTGTATTTTTATCCTTAGCATTAGAAATAGTTCCAGTTTATTGTCTACTAAACAAATATTTCCAAACCTTATTTTATCCCTTTGTTATCAAAAAACCAAACAACGTTCTTTCATTGTTAAAATCTTGCTCTATTTTCAAAGTAGTAAGTACTTCTAAGCTTGAATCTATTTTCATGTATTTCATGTATTTCTAGGGTTTTCTTGGTTTACTTCGTTTAGTTCAATTGACATAAATTGACATAAAATCAATAACTCGTTAACGTGATTATTTTCTCTATGAAAACTATGATTTATGTAACAAAAAGTGTGAACAAGAGTGAACAAAAAGTTTTCGCTTCGCTTGCATGAGTTTTGTCTTTTAAGTTTTTGATAAAAAAAATATTTTAAATTTCATATTTTATTTCTTTGATTCAATTAAAGATGTAGAGGAAGATTTCTCAACTGTGAAAAAGAATTTAAATTCAGCAACAACTGTTTTTACTCAGTCTAATTAACCAGAGTTGAATGAACGAATAATTTTGACCTGCTGGTAACTATGCATAATAATATTAACTATTACACAAGCAATTAATTCGCATAAGCAAACTAGATTTAAATCGAAAGTTATCTAATAATACGAGATTATGAACTGCACTAGCAGTTGGATATTACAATAAATTAATAGCATTTTCACGATTGGATAATTATTCACGAAGTGAGGAAACTTTAATTTCAATTGAGAAAAATAACTAAAAAAAATAAACTGCTGAATTAGAAATTTCAAATTTTGTTCTTCAGAGTGATTCCTTTCTTTACGTTTCATAAATTTAGTAAATGTCAGAAGTATTAGTAAAAAAAAAATTTTTTTTCTTCCAATAAATTATTATTGTAGGCATTTTTTTTTAATTTCTTATTTTGCCAAATATTTCGATTAGATTGTAGAGATTTTTCGATTTTGAAGTTTTGCGAAACTTTTTTTTTTAGCAAAAAAACAAAGGAAGGACCAGGAAGACGATATGAAAGAGAAAGTATAATGTTATGTAAAAGTTAGCCGATGTTTATATAGTATAAGTAATGGTGGGATATTTGCGATTGTGACGACGAAGCTTTAAGTTACATTCACCTCTTACAGTTTGGTTTTACTTTCAGTCGCGATCAGATCACTCTTTTCACTTTCAGAGTGCTGGTGTTTCCGCCGGTGAACAACTATAGACGATTTCTTATACATCAACTTGTGCAAGATCGGTATCCGAATCTTTTGTACACATTTTCCATCGGGCAGGGCGTCGCGAGGAGAACTGTCGTATGCTTTAAATCCGATGTGATAAGGTGAATCAGTGAACAAAAAAATACATAATTAAAAAATTCATCCTGTGTGAGATTATTTAATTTTATTTTCGCTTTTTTTTGGAATTTTTGTATTTTTTTTACGGAGAACAATGGAATAAAGTAAAGTTTCACTTCTTTTGTAAATTACAAGAGAGAGAGAAAAACTAATTTCTTTGGAATTTATTTTCATTTTTTTCTAAAGATTCTCTAAATTGCAGTTTTATTCTCAATTGAAGTAAATTAACCATGTGAATAGGAAAAGTTCTTCGTCCTCTTGATGAATGTAATTAAACGCAGTATTATGACTCTAGGAGAAAACTGATCCTGTGGCTATTGAGATTTTAGAATTTTAGAAATAAAAATTACAATAAATTATTTCTTATTTTTTTTATTTGGTAATTTTTATTTATGAATCATAATAATTCTAAATCTTTGAAATTACAATATTTTTGTATTTATTATTTCTTGTAGTTTATTATTTTTTATAATTATTATCAGAGATGTCAAAGGTCAGGGAATTCAGGGAAAGTACAATTAGTCAGAGAAACGTGAGGGATTTTTATTAAAAGTGCTGGAAAAAATTAAATTTTTCTTCTCCGAAATTCAATTATTTTCAAAAATTTTAATAAGATTCTTGTCAAAATCTTAATTATTTTTGTAAATTATAAAATTCTTCTCCAAAATTCAATTATTTTTGAAAATTTAAAAACATTTTCGTCAAAATTTCAATTATCTTTATAAATAATAAGATTCTTCTCCAAAATTCAATTATTTTTAAAAGTTTCAATAAGATTTTTGGCAAAATTTCAATTATCTTTGTAAATTATAAAATTCTCAAAAATTCAATTATTTTCAAAAATTTTAATAAGATTCTTGTAAAAATTTTAATTATTTTTGTTAATTATAAAATTCTTCTTCGAAATTCAATTATTTTCAAAATTTTTGTTAAATTCTTGTGAAAATTTCAATTATTTTCAAAAATTGTCCTCTATTCAATGATTTTTATAAAATTTTTATCAAAATTCTTGGCAGAAATTCAATTATTTTCAGAAATAGTAAAGTTTAAATTGTTTTCAGAAATTCAATAATTATTTTTCAAAATTATAATAATATTCTTCGTAAAAATTCAATTACTTTAATAAATGCCAAATTTCGTTATCAAAAATTCAATTTTTAACCATTTTCATTGAACTTTTATATAATTCTTCTAAGAAATTCAATTGTTTTTAACAACTTTAACAAAATTTTTACCAATAATTAAATTATTTTCATAAATAATAAAATTCTTCACTGAAATTAAAATATTTTCACAAATAATAATGTTTTCATGGGAAATCAATTATTTTGAATAAATTTTGATAAAAATTTTACGAAAGGATTCAATATTACTTTCAAAAATTTTGATAAAATACCTTATAAAAATTCAATTTTAAGAATTATTTAATTATTTAATAAATTACGTAATTTATATTTAAATAATTGGATTCTTTTAGAATTTTCTTATAAAAATTGACTTAAAATTTTAGATAATAATTAAAATATTAATTATTATTATAAATATTAAGTATAATTAAACATTTTTAATACAATTTTAATCGAATTCCTCGAAAAATTGAATTGTTCTTAAAAATTGTATTAAAGATTGTATTTCTTATTTAAGAAACATTCAATTATTAAATCATTTATTTATTTTTCTATATAAATAAATGAATTTTCAAAGAACTTTTTCAAACATTATTAGAAATAATTGATTTAAAGCAGAATTTTAGTTAAAAATTCTAGAAAATAATAATTTAATTGAAATGACGAAACGTAATTTTGAAAAAATTACAGTAACAATATTCATATAATTATAAAATAATGATTTTATCACTCGGTCAATTTTAATTATTAAAATACATGAAGAAATTGAGCACTCCGAGTCGAAGACTCGGAGTGATCGATATCTTCATGTTTTGAAATAATAAATATTCTTTAGGGTCAGGGAAAAACAAAATTAAATTTTTGTGTCAATCTATTATTTTTTTTATTTATTATTTTTTTGCATTTATTATTTTTGTTCTATTTATTAATTATTACAAATATTACTGTATTTATCATTAATTGCCACTGATTGTGAGTGATCCAACATTTGAATATTAATTATATAAATAGTAATAAAGAATAAAAAGTGGTGTTAAATGAAAGTCATGCATTGCGTTGAATGTAATCTCTAAAGCATATATTGCACAATCTTTATATATTAAAAGTGAAAATACCAAGTCCTTGCAGAAACGAGTCTTGTGCATTGCAAATTTTTCACCTTGCGATAGAAGAAATTATTTTTGTTTAAAGAAATGAAATTCAAAGAAAGGAAAAAAAACAAGTTTCTTTCTATTTTCTTTCTAATTTACCAAAACTACTACTCTGAAGAAACATTCCAATTAGAATTAATGATCAAATTCAATTACAATCAATGTTCAATTCAATTACAAAAATCGTAAAATTTTTATTTTGTTTCCTATCTTCAAAAAAAGAGAGAAAAAGAGAAAATTAATTGCTTTTTGTTCATTAATTTCCATTTTCATCTTTCATCAAATCAAATTAATTCTAACAAAATAAAAATTCTCACACTCGATGAAACTTTAGATGCCAGAGTAAAATTTGATTTACTTGATCGTTTAAATAATAGTGGAAAATAATTATTGATGTTTAAGAAAAATAATAAATTATATTTATTTAATTTTGATTTTTAATTTGAATTTTAATCCAAGGGATCCAAAAGCGAGTGCAATGGGTGTTCAAGAACAGTGTTCACTTTCGTCGACTCAGGAATTCAGCGTTCAAAAACAAAGAGGTGTGTGATTGAAAAATTGACATTTTTTTGTTATCAGTTTGAAAACGTGAGAAATCAGTGTGTCTTTTTTTATGTGTCGTTTTAGTAAAAACAGTTCCCACAGTGGAGATTTATAGACCGCCAGCTGCTAGGAGAAAAAGAAACGAATCTGTAATTTCCGAGTCAACGACCAATCAGCCAGTAGCAGATTCCTGTGCCTCTACTAAGTAAGGAAAATCAACTATTACTTTTAAACAAAAAAACATAATAACATATTTTTACCAGGAATGTGAAAATAGTCCGTTATTTTAATTTATTAATTCCTGGTTCTATAATTTCCGTTATTTCAATTTTTCGATTATTGATTGAATAATTTCCTCTTTTGAAAAAAATAAACTCTCATAAAACGAATTCATATTTTTGAAGGTATACAACGTTTTGAAAGCAAATAATAATAATAATCTGATACTGTAAAAATTTTTGTTGACAAAAACTCGAAGATAAAATATTTTTCCTTAAAAATCGTTGATTATAAAGGTTGTAAACATCGCCGATCGCTTTATAATAATAATAATTTTCTTTTATAAGAGAAAAAAATATTATTTTTGAATATTTTTACAGAACAATTCGCCAGAAGCGACCGGATCGCGCGGTTTACGTGCCAAGACACAGAAGAAGTTTAGAAGTCGAAGAGAGTCCAGTGCGCCAGGAAAAGAGTCGATTGGACAAGCACAAAGAGCAAGATTCAATTCACACAGAAAAAATATTGCCTTCTTCAAATATTTCAACAATTAATAATGAAAAATATCCAGAGAAGGGAGAAAATTTCCCCTCTGATTTTATCGAAAATCAAGAGATCGATTTGACAACAACAAATTCAAAGCTTATTTCAAATTCTCAAAATGATGAGTCTTCCAATTTGAGTAATTGTACAACAAATTCCTCCAAAACAGATGAATCGTCAAGAACAGAGAGTAGTTTAATTCTAGAAACAGATGATAATTCAAATAGATCTGCATCTGATAGTAAATTAATTAAATTCATTAATGATATAAAAACAACGGATGAGAATAATAAAAAAATTTCCTCTAGTGAAACATTAACAATAGATAGAAATAATATGAGTGAAATTATAATGTTCAAGTCTAATGAAGAAAATTGTGATATTGAAATGTCGCCGAATCGTCAGGAAGTTGATGATGATGCTTCTCGGCGTGACATTGTTGTTAATCAGAAGAATAAAAGAATAATTAGCAATAATTCGAAATCTGATGTTATCATTATTACTGATGGTAGAAATAGAGAGGAGGCTGTTAAGGAAGAGGTTTCTGTTACTCCAATTACACCGCCAGAGAAGAAGAAAGTGAAGAAAATTGAGAGACCGAAAAGTAAACCTGCCGCGCCACCTTCACCTTCTATTAAAGCTGATAGGGACGAATTGGATTGGGATAGTCTTTTTGATGACAATGGCGATTGTTTGGATCCAAGTCTCATTAATGAAGTAAGTTTTTTTTCTTTATTAGAAAATTCAATTTTTCAGGTAAAATTTCCATCTTTGTAAATCTTTAAGTTCTTTTTTTTTATTAGAAAATTGAATTTTTAGAATTGCAGACAAAAAATTAATTTTGCAACAAAAATTTAATTTTGTTTTCCTCTGACTTTTTCCTGACTGATTTTCATTTTTTCCCTGCCCCTAAAGAATATTCTGATTCACTCTAAAAATTATTAGATGCTCAAAAAAATGTTTCTATTACATTTATTTACGAATTACCATAATTGCAAAATTATTCAAAAATACCAATGACTTGATTTTATAAATAAATATTTAATCACTGATATTTCTTCATTTTCAAAAATTTCAAATTTAAATCTTTTGAAATTCAATAACTAATAAAAATAATATTGTAAAACATGAAGAAATTGATCACTCCGAGTCTTCGACTCGAAGTGCTCGATTTCTTCATGTTTTATAATAATTAAAGATGATCGACTGATAAAATCAATATTTTATATTATAAGAATATTTATTGATGAAAACAATTTTGAACGAGTTTCAGTATTGAAACTTCAATTCAATTATTATTTTCTACAATTTTTAAATAAAATTCTTCATTAAATCAATTATTTTTAATAATTTTTGAAAGAGTTTTTATTTGAAATTTTCCAAATCCATTTCTTTAGAATTCAATTTTACGTGAAATTCGGATTATTCGTAAATTATTAAATTTAATACATTAGAAAATAAAAACTTGAAATAATTTTCAAAAATTTCGTTTAATCTTTTTGAGAAAAATTAGTTCCATAGAATTTTTAATTACAAAAAAGTATAAAAAATTCAGATTCTCAAAGATTTTAATTTGAAACCTTTACAAAATTCAATTATTTCTAAAAATTACAATTATTAGTAAATTCTCAAAAATTCAATTATTATTATTTAAAACTTTAACTGAAATTAATTTTTAAATCAATTTTTATTAGAAAATTCTACGAGAATTCAATTATTTAAATACAAACATAGATAATTTATTGAATAATTGAATGTTTTTTAAAATTGAATTCTTTCGATGAATTTTAATAAAATTTTTAAGAATAATTTCCTTTTCCAAGAAATTCGATTAAAATTGTATTAAAAATAATTAAAATTCTGCAATAAGTTTTATTATTTATAAAAATAATTGAATTATTGTAAAGAATTTTATAGAAAAAGTTCATGCAAATTCTATTTTTAATATTTGAATTCCTGTAAAATTTTTATTTTTTTTTAAAATAATTGAATATTCGTGTAGAATTTTATCAAAATTTTTGCTTAATAATCGAATTCTTTTTAGGAAATTTGATTAAAATAGTAGAATATTGAAAATCATTGAATTAAGAAAAATTTTTTAGAATATTTGTAATTTTGACATGAATTTTAATAAAATTTTTGAAAATAATTGAATTTCATTACTTTTGAAAATAATTGAATTCTTGTTAAAAATACTATTATTTATTTATGAAAATAATTGAATTTTGCAATGAATTTTATTAAAATTCCTGAAAATAATTGAATTTTGTCGAAGAATTTTGCTATTCATTCATAAAGATAATTGAAATAATGACGATTTTTTGAAAATAATTGAATTTTTTCGAAGAATTTTATTAATTTTGAAAATAATTGAATTCTTGTGATGAATATTGTTATTTATGAAAAAAATTGAATTTTGCAATGAATTCTATTAAAATTACTAAATATAATTGAATTTCGGCGAAGAATTTTGCAATTTATAAAGAAACAAAAAATCAGAATTTTCTTATTAATTCTAAAGATTTAATTTTTTCCAGTACTTTTAATAAAAATCCCTGACTTTTCCTTGACTAATTCTACTTTCCCTAAATTTCTTGATTTCCCTGACCTGTGGCAACCCTGAATTAATTGTTAAAAATTGGTAGAAACTTATTCTTTTTATGTCCTTAACGTTCTGAACGTTCAAATCAACGATGAAAATTTATTTGTTTATAAACAGGTTTTGTTTATTAAAAAATAGATTTAAATTGTTAGAAATTAATTCTTTTTCTCCAAATATTCGAATATAAATTAATTTTGCAAAATAAGGAGAAAAAACTCCTGAAGATAAGTTATGTTTATAAATTACTAAGTATTCATAATTTTTTCTCAGCTTACAACGGCAGTTGGTGAAGTTACAATCGAGCAACCGAAGAACAGTTATAAAACGTATACCAAGACTATTGAGGTCTCAAGCGATGAATATGCGCACGTTCTTGAAATTTACAATTTTCCTTCGAACTTTAAAACCTGCGACTTGGTGGCGGTTTTCAGTCCATTCAAAAGTGGTGGCTTTGAATTAAAATGGGTTGACGATACCCATTGTTTGGGCGTTTTTAGCAGTCCCCTCGTTGGTAAGATACAATTTCGCAATTTTTTTTTTTTTTTTTTTTGACGAAGAAGAAATTGATTTTCAAACTCATAAAAACCTAATTTAAATTTTATTAAATACAAATATTAAATTAATTTAATGTAAATTAATTTTAATTGCAACTTCTTTCTTTGAAACTAATTTAAATTATATTATAAAATTGCGACAAATATTAAAAGTAATTTGTAAAGTTTTAAATTGTTCAATTTTTCTTTTTGTCTTTGAGTCAGAAACTTCTAAAAATATTTGCAAAAGAAAAAATAATTTCTTGAACGTTCAGAATTTTTATATATTATTTTATTAAAATCTGATCATTTTATTTTAATTCAATAATAAATTAATGTACGGTAAAAACAGAAAGTTCGTTTAAATACCAATCATACGGTCTATTAATTTATAATGTAATAAAAATAGTTCTAAATTAGTTAATTATCAGTAATAATTTCGAACCAGTTAATTAACTTGCAGAAAATAAATTCAAATTCATTAACTTAAAAAAGTAAAATCAAATTCAAAAAGTAAATTCAAATTCATTAACTAAAAAAGTAAATAATTAACTTAAAAAAGGAAAATCAAATTAATTAACACGAGAAAATAAAATCGAATTAAAATTTAATGAATTTATATTTGAGAACTTTCATTTACATTTTGTAATACGAATTTTAAAGTTAACAAATGATTACCAATTCTTTCAAATGATAATTATTTTTTCCTAATTCATTCAATATTAAAATTCGAAATTAAAATGAGATTACAGTTTTCGGATTACTTAACAGTATTCTGTAGGTCAAGGTTAAAAGTAGTACAGAAGGTTTTTAAGTAGGCCTTCCTTCATAACTTTCCATCGACGACCGATTATGTAATGATTCTAGTCTCCTTTTAACTGTATTATGTGAAAAAATGCCTCTTCATTTTTCCATGAGATTTTTTTGATTTTTATTAATTTCCCAGAAAGCATTGTCTTTATTTTTGCTTATAATATTATCTCTTATTTCTAATTTATTATTTATTGTCTTTTGTTTCTAATTTATTATTTATCATCTTTTATATCTAATTTATTATTCATTATATTTTACTTAATTTTTTTTAATTATCTTTAATGAAGTAATTTACAACTTTTAGTAATTTTTTCAATAATTTTTACACTGGTGAAGTTTGCAACGTTTATAATCAACCGATTGGAAAGTAAATATTTTTCTACTAAAATTTCCATAATATTTACAAAATATTTTATTTAATTTTTTGATCAATAATTTGAAAAAGAAAATTTTGTAAGCAAACAATTCTATTGCTTTTCAAGTATTTTTTCTCTTTAAAATGTTGATCATAAACGTTGAAAACTTCAATTTTGTTAATTTTTTTTTTAGTAATTTTTAATAATTTTTAATTTATTTTTCTAAATTTCAATAAAAATTATGTAATTGTATAGAAGTTTTTTTAAAATTAGAATTACTTACATTAAAATTTCGCTTTTTGAGATTTTCCCCAAGTTTTGAATGTTTAAATAAATGACTATATTTTTTTTTTACTTTTCCTAAATTGTCTTTTTTATAAAAATAAAACTATGTTCCATACTAAAAAATTTATTTTTTACTAACTAAATATTTAATTTTAACTACTTTTCCTTTTTTCATAGTAATTTTTTAAAAAATATTTTTAACAAAAAAATTTCCTTCATTTGAACGTTCAAAAGTTTAGGAAAATTTTTTATGAGAATTGAAAGCTAATTTGAAGCGAATTTAATTCCATTGAAAATTTAATGGAATTAAAATTTTTAATGGAAAAATACCTTATAAAATTTGATGATTATTTTTCCTCGGGAGAATAATAATTTATAAATAGATGAAAATTTTTTTAATGTTATCAATAAAAAAGGAAATATTTGAAAGTAATAGAAAGTGTGATATATAATATGTTACAGCTAAGAATAGTGATTTTGACTTTGGAATGCGGTTTGTATTTTATTTTGTTCTTTTAGCGGCGGAGGTATTGGCATCTGATCATCCAGTTGTAAAAACTCGACCTCTCAGTGAGGCCACTGCACTCAGTAAAACAAAAGCAAGAAGGGGCTCGGAATTTTTACAGCCTTATAGAAATCGTCCCGAGACGTGCGCCGCTTTAGCGAGGCGTTTAGTCACCGGAGCTCTAGGTGTTAAATTAGCAACCGCCAGACAAGAACGTGAACGTGAAAAAATCGTTTTGCGTGAAGCCAAAGGTAATATAATACTTGTCACATTATATATATGTCATTCTTTTATATTTTAAACAAACTCATTTAAGAAAAATTTTATTTTTTCTATAATAAATAAAATTTTTCTTAAATAAAAATTTATATATTTATTTTTCTAATTTTAGTCACTTTTTCTATTCTTTTATATTTTTTTATTTAGGTATATTTTTCTATTTTGTCTCTATTTTTATTCAAATTTTTCTATTTTTCTATTTTACTTCTTTTCTATTTTCGTAGAATTTTTTTTTACTGTTGGGAATTTTTGCAGAAAAGAAAAAATTGGCGAATAAGCAACGCGATGACGCTTGGGAAGGTGTGATTGCTGAGAAATAATAACTTTATAGCGGATATAAATTTTTTTACAAATATGACGGGTCATATACGAAAAGAGACTCTCTGTTAATTGAAGAGTCTATTATGAGCAATGAGAAAAAGAAGATGAAGAAGAAAAAGAAGAAAAACTGGAACACGAAAACAAAGGTGAATAATAAAAAGAAAAGAGAAGACTTTCGCGTGCCTTACTCATCTACATAACTCTCATTCGTTAAGATGAAAGTTTGGAATAAATAAATTTATTAGTTCATTCTGATAGATGAGTTAGGCGAGTTAGCAGTAAACTTTCCGTGGATCTCTGTTAAAGAATTCTGTCTCTAGATTTATATATATAAACACATTATATAAAAAAGAGAAACAAATCTAAGCGTCATATCACTCGATGAAAAATAGAATTTTTCGATAAATTGTCGAGATACGTATTTGAGAAGGTTGACTAGTTTATGCACTTTAATTCACTCGACCTTTATAAATGTTAAGTGACATTAATTTTCGTACCTCAATCATTGCCTTGGTTATATATCTATATATACATGCCATCAAGAAATATGATGTCACCTACTTTTTCCAATAATAATTTGACCCTAAATTGCAGTTAATTTTTGTAATTTTGCTTCTTCTTTTCATTTTCAAAAAATCTGTTTTCTATCAGTTTCAAAATCAGTTTACTGTCAATTTCAAAATCAGTTTACTCTCATTTTTAAAATCAGTTTACAATAGTAAATTTTTTTAGTTTTCAAAATCAGTTTAAAAATTGCATAAATGAATGTAAATTATTTTTCAAATTTTTGCTCTCGAATAAAATTTTCAAAAACGAAATTAATTTCATAATATACATTAATAATATAATGAAATATTAATAATGAGTTATATTTACAAAAGATGACAAAACTTTCAAAAATTTCACAATTTTGACACTAAACTCAACGCCAATATATTAATTAATATATTAATTTATCAATTATTCTGCTTCTAATTTTATAAAATCTCAATAATCTTTCCGCATAATTTTCTCTCTTCTAAATGAAATTAATTAATTTAATTCCAATTATTTCATAATCCAATCTAAAATCATTGTTTCTTGTTGGCAATGTACGCAGAGATTTACAATGTGCAATTTTACCTGACAATAAACTGTTGACCCATGTCCATCAGAATTACAAAACATCGATGCAATTTTTATGCAACGAAATTTATTATTAATTGTATAAAACTTTATATACGTGATCTTATAAGAAAAATAAAACAAACAAACAAATAAGGAAAAAAAACTAGTTGATAAGGTAATTCAAGTGAAATTGTGGCATTATTTGTATTTATCGTCGTGTAGTTGTCATTTTCTAGAATAATAATAATCGAAGAAGGGATAAAAAAAAGAAGAAAAAAAAATATCTATAATAACGATCTGCGCACAATTTTAGAGAAAGTGAAATAATATTTCTCTATAAAAATAAAGCGAGATTGTATTTTTCTATACAATTGTTGCCGATTAAATATATGACAGACAGACCTAGTCACTGTACGAGAAATATACGTTACCTATATTCAATGTTACTTTGTAATATGTTGATTGGGAAACATTATTTGTCGAGAAATAATAAAAAAAAAATATTTTCTGAATCATAATTCATTGGGATTATTATTTCAAAAATAAAAGTCCATTTTTTGTTGAAATCAAGGTTGCCAGGCAACCTGAAAACCTGGAAAACCTGGAATTTGTCAGGAAATTTTAAAAAACCTTGAAAAAATCTGCAAATGTCAGGGAATTTTGACCGGAATCCTGGAAAATTATTATTTTCTAAAGTTATTGCGCTCATTCTTAAAATCTAATTTTACTTTTAAATATTTCAAAATTAATTCAATTTTAAAAGAGTTGCGTTTACAATTTTCATAAATAGATGAACTTCAAAAGGTTTTAATTTGAAATTTTAGAAAATTTCAATATTGATTGAATGAATTATATAATAAAAATTTCACAAGAATTCTATTATTTAACAAATTTTTCTATAAATTTCTTCGCAATAATTAAATTATTTTCATAAATAATAAAATGTTTTTCAAATATTTTCATAAATAATAAAACTCATCGCAAAATTCCAATTATTGTTAATACTATTTTAATGGAATTTCTCGAAAAATTAATTTCAATAATTTTCCACAATTCAATGATTTTTAATATATGCTATTTCAATAAAATTTCACAAAAGAATTCAATTATTTCAAAAGAAATATATTTTTAAAATTCATTCGTCTCAAGAATTCAATTATTTTGAAAAGTAATAAAATTCTGAAAAATTCAATTATTTTTAAAAATTTTAATAAAATTCTTGGCAAAATTTTAATTATTGTCAAAAACTTTTCTCAATACAATCAAATTTTTTACAGAGATTAAATTTTTTTAAACATAATTTTAATCAACATAATTTCACGAAAAAGGAAATTATTCTTAAAAATTTTATCAAAATTCGTCAAAAGAATTTTAATTAAATTTAAAAAGTCTTCCTATAATTTATTTATTATTTTCAAAAATTTTAATGAAATTCTTTTTAACAATTCAATTATTTTCAAAAGTATTAAAATTCTTCGCAGAAATTAAACTATGGTAAAGAGTTTAAAAAATTTAACTTCAAAATTTAATTATTTTCAAAAATTTTAATAAAGTTTTTAGCAAAATTTCAATTATTTCCAAAAACTTTTCTCAATTCAATCAAATTTTTTTACAGAGATTCAATTATTTTTAATACAATTTTAATATAATTTCTCGAAAAATGAAATTATTCTTAAAAATTTAATTAAAATTCCTCAAAAGAATTTTAATTATTTAAAAATTTGTTGATAACGATTCTTTATGAGAGTTCAATTTTAAGAAACATTCAATTATTCAATAAATTATTTATTTTTGTATTTAAATAATTGAATTCTCGTAGAATTTTCTAATAAAAATTGATTTAAATATGAATTTCAGTTAAAATTTTAAATAATAAATGAATATTAAACTCTCTAAATTTGAATTAGTAAAAATGGTTTCTAATTTCAATTAGTGACTGACTTTTTGCTTTTGAATTAGCAGATTTTACCAATAAATAGTCGTTTCTACTAATTTAATAGTAAAATTTACTAATTCAAAAGCAAAAATTCAGTCACTAATTCCAATAATTAGTAAACATTTTTACTAATTCAAATTTAGAGAGAAAGCATTATAGGTAGCGTGAATTTTTAGAGATAATTGTATTTTAAAAAAGTTTCAAATTATAATCTTTGAAAGTTTGAATCTTTCATACTTTTAACTGAAAATTGTGTGGATTTAATTTTTTTTTAAAAGTTTAATAGAAGTTTTTTGAAATTATTTGAAGTTTTTATTTTCTAATATATATTTGATTGAAGAATTTCCGAATAAGGGATGAAATTTCGTAAAATTGAATTCTAAACAAAATGATTTGAAAATTCTCAAGGAACTTTTGCAATAATTATTAAAAATAATTAATTTAAAGAAGAATTTTTGTTAAAAATTTTAGAAAATAATAATTGAATTGAAATGAAAATAATTTTTATGAAGTCACAGTAACATAAATTATTATAAAACATGAAGATATCGATTGCTCCGAGTCGAAGACTCGGAGTGATCAATATCTTCATATTTTATAACAATTTTTTTTAAATTGGTTAATTTCAAAAAGATTTGAATTTGAAATTTTTGAAAATTTTATTTCTCATGGAAGAAATATTTTGAATTAAATATTTATTTTCAAAAAGAAGCAATAGACTATTTTTCAGAGTAATAATTTTTAAGCTGAATGAGAATATTCTTTAGAGTCAAGGAGAAGTAAGAATTTTGTCCGGAATTCAAATGAAAGTCAGGGAAAAACAAAATTAAATTTTTGTTGTCAACAAATGCAGTTTTAAAAACCTGGAAAACCTGTAAAAGTCAGGGAATTTGAAATGAGCAAAAGCGTGGCAACCCTGTGATATACTTTTCTACTTGATTATAGTTTAAAAAATAAAAATTCGTTTTTGTTGACTTTAAAAATTTTATTTTTGTTAAAATTTCAAATTTTCAGAAAGAAATTTATATTTTATTTACAATCCGTGCATAAATTGTATAAAATTCCATTCGATTGATTCGTGGTTCGTTTAAAAAATCATTGATCATTATTTAAAAAATTTTTATTTTTGTTGTAAAATTCACTTTTGTTGATTAATTCGTTAATTTCAAATTTTTTGAAAGAAATTTATGTTTAATTTACAATCCATTACATAAATTGTACAAAATTCCACCCGATTACTGAATGAACGTGTTTTATTTAAAAAATTAAAACAAATTTATGCTTCTTTTACAAATTGGAAAATACTTAAGTTTGAAGTTGTTTTGATATTGAAAGATTTTATTAATAAAATTTTGTAAACCAATTGCAATTTTTTAAAAATTTATTTTGATATTCTAAAAAAGTGAATATTTTTCTTATTTAAATGAAAACTATTTTACCACTTTCCTCCTTTTTTCTTTTTCTTCTGTTGAACTTTACGCTGTTGCTGTCTAGGACCAGAAGTTTCAACTGCAGGACTTTGACGGGGATTTGGAGATGGTTTTGTGGTAGCCATCTTCGTGATGTCACTGAAAAAAAAGAAAAAATTGTTAAATAGACAAAAGCACTAAAGGTAAATTCGTTTAAACTATTTTTCTTTTTAGAAAAAATCCGGAATGATTTAAAATTCTACGTACAATTGATCGCTGGCTCCCATTGCCGCTCCCTGGGTTCCTTTCATCGCTGCATCTCTGTTCCTTCTGTCTCTCTTTTTCCTAAAACCGCTTCGCTCGTGTTTTGGCAGCCATCTCTCCGGATCAGGATCAACATTCGCATCGTAATTCTTCGGCAATTTTCCTTTACGTTTGCGTTTTCTGCTCTTCTTTTGCGCTACGTCGGAACTTGGAGGTTTTCTAAACATTTGTAGAAAATTAACATCAAAACTTGACAATAAATTCTTAATTCAAAATAAATTCCAAGTTTTTTGTAAACTTCAATTATTTTTTAGAATTTTTAGTTAAAACTTTTTTCGAAATAAATTCTTACCCTGGCGAAGGTTCAACTTTTCCTTTAACAACTTTACTGCCAATCACCCAATTGCTACTTTCCAATGAATCGACATCCATATTTTCTGTAAGATGATCAAGTGGTGGTAGACGTTTCGACAATTGTTGAGCTTTCACCGGATCAAATTGAGCATAGGCAATGACCAATTGAGCAAGAGTTTTTGTATCACTTGGTGATGCTGCGAGTAATTCCTCTAGACTGGCAGCTGCGACAGTGACTTCGCCACCACGCAAATGAAAATCTGCAGCCTGCCTCCAGAGCGTGCCCAAATTTCCAGTATTTTCCTGAAAATCATTACAAGATTAATAGAGAAATAACATAAATAAATTATAGACTTCGCACTCGATAATTAATTTTAAAAAAGAAGCAAAAAGTAGCTTTCAAGCCAAAAAAAAGTAGTAAAAAAGTAGAAATCGAAAAATTAAACTTGACGAGCAAAAAAAAAACTCAAAACTCATTTTAGAAACTTCACAAAACTGACAAAAATTCTATTCTATATTTTATTTTCCTAAATTTTTCCTAATTTTTATACAAAAAATATTTACTTCTTTCTTATCATGATGCTAATAAATTGAATTCCTTCAACGAATTTTATTATTCTTGAAAGAATTTAAATATTTATAAAAATAATTTTATTCTTGCGATAAGAATTTCATACAAATTTTTTAATAATTCATTTCTTTCGACTCATTTTATGCAAATTCTAATTTAAATAAATAAATTCCTGAGAAATTTTTATTATTCATAAAAAGAATTGAATTCTCACGAAGATTTTTACAAAAAATTTTTTTTAATTACATAATTGAATTCTGTTTGGAAATTTTATAAAAATAGTAAATATTGAAAGTCATTGAATTGCGAAAAGTTTTAAAAAATAATTAAATTTTACAAAGAATTCTCTTAAAATTCTTGAGAACGATTTTATTAGAATTTTTAAAAATAATTGAATTTTTAAGAAAAAATGTATTACTTTTGAAAATAATTGAATTCTTGTGATGAATATCGTTATTTATGAAAATAATTGAATTTTGCAAAGAATTTTATTAAAATCTGAAAGAATAATTGAATTATTACAAAAAAAATTAATTAAAATTGTATTTAAAATTTTTAAATAATTGATTTCTTTCTAACAATTTTATTTAAATATTTGAAAATAATTAAAATCTGTTGAAGAATTAAAAATTAGTTTTTTTTAATAATTGAATTCCTTTGAAAATGTTTATTCTTGAAAAGAATTGAATTCTTAGGAAGAATTTTATAAAAATATTTGAAAACAATTGAATACCTGTAAAAAATTCTAATATTTTTGTAAATAATTGAATTCTTCCAACGAATTTAAAGAAAAAATTTAATTTTTTAAAATTGTATTAAAAATAATTGAAATCCACCAATGAATTTTATTTTGATTTATGAAAATAATTGAATTCTTGCTTAGAATTTTATGAAAAAAATTTTTAAGAAATTGAATTTTCTTGAAAAATGTTATTATTTGTGAAAGTAATTGAATTATTGTGAAGAATTTTATTAAAATGTTTAAAAAGAATTGAATTTCTGTGAAAAATTTTGTTATCTTTGAAAATAATTGAATTCTTCATACAAATTTTATAAACATTGTTTTAAATAATTAATTTTTTCAAAATATATTAACAGAGTGGTCACAAGTTTCAGTTTATCAATTTCCCTGACATTTCCCTGACAATTTACTGACATAAAAATTACTTTCCCTGACAAAATTCTTTTTATATGAAAATATGAAAAAGTCTCAATTTTCTTAATTTCCCTGTCAAAAAATTTTTTCCTGACATTTCCCTGACTTTACTGACATGTGGCCACCCTGATTAAATATTATGAAAATTTTATATTAAATAATTGAATTCTTTCGGAAAACTTTATTTGTGAAAATAATTGAATTTTTCGATTAATTAATTTCAAATAGTATTAAAAATAATTGAAATTCTTTGATGAGTTTTATTATTTATGAAAATAATTTAATTCTTGCTTAGAATTATGTCAAACATTTTTCTAAACAATTGAATTTCCATGAAAAATATTATTATTAGTGAAAGTAATTGAATTATTCTGAAGAATTTTATAAAAATTTTGTTAAATAATTCATTTTTTCGAAAATTTTTTGAAAATGCTATTCTAAATTAATTGAAATTCTATGAAAATTTTTTTATTTATGAAATTATTTTTCTATTTTTAGGACCTTAATTTTTATATATAAACTTTTTGTAGATTTTGTGGCCTTTGCCCGACCAAAGACCACAAAATATACAAAAAGTTTATATATATAAAAATAATTGAATTTTGGATGAATTTTTTTTAAATATTGGAATTCTTTTGCTAAATTTTATGAAAATACTAGATAGATTGAAAATAATTGAATTTCGAATATTTTTTGAAAATAATTGAATCTTTTTAAAGAATTTGATTATAATTTATGTCAAATAAAATTGTTTATATTGTCGCCTTGGGTCCAAAAATATTGGACCCAAGGCCACAATATAAACAATTTTATTTGACAAAAATTAAGGTCCTGAAAACATTCTACGTTATTATAATTTATGAGAATAGTTTTTTTATTTCTAGTATTAGCGAATTTAAAGTAGCGGAAATTCTCAAAACAAAAACTAAAATAGTAGCTTTTAGTGGCTGAAATCTAAAAAAAGTTCCCAAATAGAAGCATAACGTAAAAAAAGTAGTAAAAAGTAGGTTTTAGTAGATGAGTGCGAAGCCTGGAATTAATATATCAAAGTAATTAAAAAAAGTAAAAAGTAAATTAAAAAAAAGTATAAATAAAAAATCTGAGTTTCGAAAACATTTTTAAGAAAGATTTAATAGAAAATTGTGTACCTTATTTTTCTTATAATAATTAACAGCATCCTTGAGAATTTCAGAAGCTCTCTCACGATTATTTTCAGCCATATGAAGAGTGACGAGAGCACTAACAATTCCCGGCAATGATCTTTCCTTATCGCTGAAATTCTCCAAAATTTTAATTGCCTCCTTCCTTTCATCCTGACTCAAGAGTAAATGTACACATGCTAATTTCATAGATAATTCATTCTCTCCAGTCATGCATTCGGTTATTAATTTCGAAGCTTCCTTCGCTTTGCCCTCCTTACTCAACTGCATAGCTTTCACTAGCGTTGCATTCGACGTTAATTCAGGATAATCTTTAATTAGTTTATTGCACAACTGATGACATTGTTCTCCCTAAATAACAGAAAAAAGACAATTAATACACCCATAACAAATTCAAAATTTTTTTCAATTCTTTAATTTAAAAAAAGAGCTTAAAGAAAAATTAAAGAATTGGAAAAAAAGGTGAAATTTTAATGTTAATTTCTTAAACAAACCTGATTAGTGAATAAAGCGAGAAGGCACTGATTATAAGCGATACTTCGTCTTTGAGGAATAGTGAGTTTATGCTCCAAACCATCGTGAGTAGCACTCTTCATTCGTTTCTTGCTGTCGAAAACATTTTGATCCTTGTTTAGAGTAACTAAATTGTTACTGGCCACTGCGAGTAGAGCAATATCGTTAGGTTTTGTTTTTAAAACATTTGTATATAAAGTCTGTGCTTCCTTATCGCGGCCCTGAAGTTGAAGACAATAGCCGAGTTGAATTTTTATAATGCCAAGCTCCTCCTCGATTTCCTCCTCTGTCATGCCATCTTCTTCGAGTAATTCACGACACATTCTTTCTGCGGTTTTCAACTTTTTCTCAGCCTCGGCTAAAATTACTTTATCGCCTCCACTTCCTTGGGCCACCAGTTGACAAGCCGCATTGTAAGTTAATTCGTAAGTGTGCTCCCTCAGTGAAGGTACTTCCACACTCTGGAATTTTATTTAATAATTATTTTCTAAAAAATGTAATTTTGCAAAATATAAATCTTTAAATTCTGTTATTGTAAAAATTCGAGGTGCATTAATTTCACTAAAACACTATTCACTCTATTTTCAAATTTAAGGTTGACACAAAAAAATAATTCTATCTTTCCCTGACTTTTCCCTGATTTCCAGACAAAATTTTGATTTTTTCCCTGACCCTAAAGAATATTCTGATTCTCTCTAACAATTCTACTAAAAAAAATGTTCTATTGTACATTTATTTAATTTAATTGTAAAATTATTCGAAAACATCAATAACTTCATTTTTAAATAAATATTTCATTTATTTAAGTAAAAAAATAAATAATTTATTGAATAATTTAATTTAATGAATAATTACATTTTTCGAGAAATTCCATTAAAATTATATTAAAAATAATTGGAATTCTGCGATGAGTTTTATTATTTATAAAAAACAATTAAATTTCTAAAAAGAATTTTACTATTTATGAAAATAATTGAATATCTGCAGAAAATTTTATTATTTATGAAAATAATTAAATTTTTGCGAAGAAATTTATAAAAAATTTGTAAATAATTGAATTCTTTCGAAAAATGTTATTAAAATAGTAGATATTGAAAATGATTGAATTGAGAAAAATTTTTTTAAATAATTTAAATTTTGACAAGAACTTTATTAAAATTTGTGAGAATAATTAAATTTTTGAGAAGAATTTTATTAGTTATAAAGATAATTGAAATTTCAATTCAATTATTATTTTCTAGTATTTTTAAATAAAATTCTTCTTTATATAAATTAAATTGCAATTATTAGTAAATTCTCAAAAATTCATTATTGTTATCTAAAACTTTAACTAAACATAGATAATTTATTGAATAACTGATGATGGTGAAGTCCGCAACGTTTTTAAAAACGTAATCGAATAAATAATGGGATGGTTTTTTATTTTTGACTCTAAATCATGTTATTTTTTAATAATTGTATCTTAAGCAACAATTAATTTCTTAAAAATTAAGAAACATAAAAATTAGAAATAAATTGAACTTGAAAAAAAATTCTTTTTTGATTTTTCGTTTTTAAAAACGTTGCGGACTTCAGCTTCATAATAATTGAATGTTTCTTAAAATAGAATTCTTATACATAATTTTATCAACAAATTTTTAAATAATTTAATTCTTTTGACGAATTTTAATAAAATTTATCAATAATTGCATTTTTCAAGGAATTTATTTAAAAATTGTATTAAAAATAATTGAATTTCAGTAAAAAATTTTATTATTTATGAAAATAATTGAAATCTTGCGAAGAATTTTATCAAAATTTTTTCAAATAATTGAATTCCCGTGAAAACTTCATTATTTTAGAAAATAATTCAATATTCGTGTAGAATTTAGTCAAAATTGTCCTTAAATAATTTAATTCTTTTGGAAAATTTTATTAAAATAATAGATATAAAAATTATTGAATTAAGGAAATTTTTTGAAAATAATTGCAATTTTGACATGAATTTTATTAAAATTTTTGAAAATAATTGAATTCTTGTGATGAATACAATTATTTATGAAAAGAATTGAATTTTGTCGAAGACTTTTGCTATTCACTTATAAAGATAATTGAAATATTGACGATTTTTTTTAGATTTTTTGAAAATAATTGAATTTCTGCGAAGAAATTTAGTAATTTTGAAAATAATTGAATTTTTCTGATAAATATTGTTATTTACGAAAATAATTGAATTTTACAATGAATTTTATTAAAATTTTTAAAAATAATTGAATTCTTGTGATAAATGTAATTATTTATGAAAATAATTGAATTTTGCAATGAATTTTATTAAAATTATTCAAAAAAAAATTGAATTGGGTCGAAGAATTTTGCTATTCATTTATAAAAATAATTGAAATGTTGACGATTTTTTTGAAATTTTTTGAAAATAATTGAATTTCTGAAAAGAATTTTGATATTTATTAAGATAGTTGAATTCTTTCAAAGAATTGCTTTAAAATTTTCAAAATTTAAACAATAATTGTTTTGAAAAATTTCAGATTAATCATAATTACTAAATAAGTACGTACGGAATCATTGCTAACTAAATTGACAATAACAGCTGACAAGTTTGTTTCCCTCTCGTCCTCATAATCATCCGTCGTGTTTTTAATAATATCCCGATAAACTGCAAAACAGTCTTCATATTTTTCCAAACGATAAAGAATTTGAGCCTTGAGTTCTTTAATTTTCAACGAAGGATTTTGAATGCCCTCCACAATTTTTAAAGCTTCCGGAACTTGGTTCATTCGATACAAGCAATAAGCTCTCTCAAATTCCAATTTTCTGTGTAATAGAAAATAAAAACATTTTTATCAGAAATTATAAATCTAGAATTTGAATACCTATATTGAATAAATTTTAAATTAATTGCAGATAGAAATTTAAATATTTTAAAAATGTATAATTATTGAATGAACACTCTACTCACGCTGTAAGTTTCGCATTCTTGACAATAAGCTGAAGGGCATCATTAAATTTCGATAATTGCATGTAGCAAATAACTTTACAGTGCAAGGCTGCTTCTTCATCTTGAGATATTCCCAAAACTGGAGATAAATTAAAATTTCAGTTTAAAAAAGTGGAAAAATTTATGTCAAATTGAAATTTACAGGTTATTTAATAAAATATTAACAACAATTGAGGTATAAAGGGGAAGAAACAAGTGAAAAGTTTTATATTTACATTTGAATCGAACATATTGAAAGTAACATTCTTTTAGGTTAGGATACAACTTTTGGTAAAAGAAGGAAAAGTTTAAAACTGATAGTAATAAAATTAATTTAATTTAATAAAATATGATATTTACTTCTATTTGCTGTCTTCAATGCTCGATCATATTCTCCATTTTGTCCTTGTTTATTTAATTCTGCATACAATGATGACAGGTTACTGTCTTTAGAAGCCATGTTGCACTCATTAAACTCTCATTAAACTCTCCAGTAGTACACGTTATGACGTTACACCCACAAAGTACGATGACCAGATAATGATTATTAAAAACTGAACAAATCACAATGATTCATAAGTGTATTGTATAAAAAAATATTTAAATTTCCCTTTATAATAATTTATAAATAATTACTGAATTATTTATCAACGTGTTTATTTAAATATTTAATTTTAGCTACTTTTTAAAAAGCGCGCAAGAAACATTGGCCAATCAGCGACCTGCGTTTACATGTACGTAACTTACGTCATTTACGTACTACGAAACTTCGAGTTGCTTCAAGTGTGAAGTTAGCAACAAATTAACTTCAATTGTGCATAGAGGGCGTAGTGCATTTCAGTTAATGCTATTTCTGCAATTTTGTATTTATTAACTTTATTAATATAATTATAGTGCCAATGTCTTTGGCATCAAAAACTGTTTTTACTTTAAGTTGCGTTGCAACAGTTTCAACAATTGCTTATGTGCATTATAAACAACAATTCGATCAGTATGAAAATATATAATTTTGAGGTTATGTCGTGTAAAGAATCGATATAATTCTCTTTCATTTTAGGGAGCAACTTCGCTTGGGTGTAATTCGAGATCAAGAAAACCAAGAACGTAGAAAACGAGAAAATCTTCATATACTGAATAAACAACAAGCTCTTGCTGAAGAATTACGAAGATCTGAAGCAGAAAAGGATAAATTAACTAATTTAGCACTCTAAAGTAATACATTCAAAAATTGTTTTGTAAAACAGTTTAAAAGTGAACTGAACATAGTGAAAAGGACGCTTTCCCGCTCAAGTAATTAGATTACTGAGTTTGGTAGTTTTATTTAGTTGTTTATTTATTTTGAAAATAAATTTTGATTAATCAACAAGAATGGCAAGTGACGAATCAGATCAGGCCGATTCGGGTGAGTTTATAAAAAACTTATAAATTTTTTTCAAAAACTGTTTTTTAATAAACAAAGCGTCACTTTGTTCGCGTTGTACAATCTAAATCTTGTTTCAAATTCGAATTATCAAATTGGGCAAAATTGATAGAAATTCAAGTCTTTTAGCATAAGTTAAAAGTATTGCAGTTTTTTGTAGATTCAATTTATGTGATTTTTATGAAGTCATTTGAATCTTGATTAATATTAAGTGTTTTTATTTTTATTGCAGAATTGACTATCGTGGAGGAGAGTCTAATGAGCTTGGAGAAACTCGATCGAGCATCACCAGATCTTTGGCCCGAACAAAGTGAGTTTAATTTAGCATATTCTAGTTGAGTTAATTTAGAGGTAACTATTTATTTTTCGATGAAATGAAAAAATAAAAATGATGAAGTTCCAGGTGTAAATGAGTACGTTGCTCAAAACTCGCCTCAAACTGAACAGCCTTATTGGACATCGTCACTGACAGCAAGTGAAATTAATCAATTACATCGTAAGTTTTTCAAAATTCATCATTATTATGTTCAAATTAATTAATTAATTCAAATTTAAAAAAAAATCTCGTCAAAATTTCAATCATCTTTATGAAAAATAAAATTCTTCTCCGAAATTCAAGTATTTTCCCAAAATTTTCATCAAATACTTGGCAAAAATTTCATTATTTTCAAGAATTCTCCTCAATTCAATAATTTTCAAATACCTCTACTATTTTTCTAAAATTTTCCAAAAGAATTCAATTATTTAAAAAAATTTTTTTATAAAATTTTACACAAACATTTAATTATTTTCATAAATAATAAAAATTCCAAAGAAATTCAATTATTTAAAATTTTTTTATTAATTTCTTCGCGAAATAATTCCACTATTTTCATAAATAATTATTATTCCCATTTTTCATAAAACTTTCATTAAAATTCTTCGCAGAAATTCAATTATTTTCAGAAATAATAAAATTTTTACGGGAATTCAATTATTTAAAGAAATTTTTGATAAAATTTTTTGCAAACATTCAATTATTTTCATAAATAATAAAGAATTTAATTTTTTTAAAAAAATTTTTAATGAAATTGGACGCAAACTTTTAATTATTTTCAAAAATTTTCAGGAATTCAATTATTTTTCAAAATTTTAATAAAATTCTTTGTACAAATTCAATTGCTTTAATAAATACTAAATTTCGTTCAAAAAATTCAAATATTAAGAATTTTCATAAAACTTTTATAAAATTCTTCTAAGAAATTAAATTGTTTTTGAAAATTTTTTCCAAAAATTAAATGATTTTCATAAGTAATAAAATTCTTAACTGAAATGAAATTATTTTTACAAATAATAAAGTTTTCACGGAAATTCAATTTTTTGAAAAAATTTTGATAAAATTCTTCGCCAACATTCAATTATTTTCATAAATAATAAAATATAAAATTGTTCTCAGGAATTCAATTATTTTTCAAAATTTTAATAAAATTCTAAGCAAGATTTTAATTACTTTCATAAATAATACAATTTTTTACTGAAATTCAAGTATTTTAAATACAATTTTAAATAAATTTTTTGAAAAATGTAATTATTCATAAAAATTATAATAAAATTTTCCGAAAGAATTCAATATTATTTTCAAAAGTTTTGATAAAATACCTTAAAGAAACTAAATTTTAAGAATTATTCAATTATTTAATTAATTATGTAATTTGTATTTAAATAATTGAATTCTTGTAGAATTTTCTATTAAAAATCGATTAAAAATTTTAGATTTTAATTGAATATTAGAAGCATTATAGGATTTATTTTTAGAAATAACTAAATTTTGAAAAGGTTTCAAGTTAACATCTTTGAAAACTTGAATTTTTTGTTCTTTTAGTTATCAATTTTCTAGTAACTAATTTTTTTCTTAAATTTTAATTCCTATTCTGTTGAAATTAATTGAATTTTTAAATACGCATATTTAATTATTAAAAATAATTTATTTAGAGGGGAATTTTAGTTAAAAACTTTAAAAAAATAATAGAATTTTGGAGAAGTTACAAATCGCAAAATTTTAATTATTTTTAATACAATTTTAATCAAATTGCTCGAAAAATGTAATTATTCTTAAAAATTTTATTTAAATTCGTTGAAAATTTTAAATTGAATTTAAAATACTAAATTTCAAATAGAATTTAAAGTAGAAAATGAATAGAATTTAAAAACAAAATTTATTATTTATCAACAAAATTATTTTGAATCCAATACTGAAATATTTAATTAAATTTTTAGAATTGGGAAACTTAACAATGGATCTACTTATAAAGGAAGTTAAAAAACTTCACGATTTAGCTTACGAGCTTGGAGTTGAAGAAGCTAGGGAAATGACGCGCGGTAAATATTTGAATATTTTTAAGCACAAATAACATTTAAGAAACTAAATTTGTAAAAAAATCGTATTTTTATTAAATATATCTGTTAAATATAATCTAAATATTCGATGTTAATTAATCCTCCAGAATTAATTTCACTTATTTTAAACTTATTATTTTATTTTGATGTTTCGGTTGTTTGGATTATTATTACATATTATTTTTTTTTGTTCAAAATCAGTTTAGAAGACTTATTTTTTTAAAAGTTGTTTCTAATCCAATCAGTATATTTTTGAACATCAACAAAGACTGTAGGATCACTTGTTTGATCCTCACAATCTGATCCATGGGATACAATACCAATCTGCAGGGAAATTAAAAATTTTTAAATTATCACCAAATAGGAATATTGAGTGTATTCTTTAATTTTTAAATTTTTAATTAATAAAGTTATACCAGAAAATAATTATCGCCTTCACGGCTGAAAAATGGAGCACCACTGAAACCGGAACATGGCTCTTCTCCTCTCGCACAGAGTTCAACTGATAATCCACGTTTTGTATATTGTGAACACTCTTCCAAAGGCATTAATTTCATTCTCAATATTTGCTGAGTTGAAGACATATCTGCGTTCGAAATAAAAAATTTCCAATTAAATTTAATAATTAATAAAATTTAATAATTCCTTCGGATAGAATTGAATTTTCGATTATGTCTAAAAAATGCAATTTTTTCGACTAAAACGCCTTTTAGTCGAAAATCGATCCGAGGTCTGCAAATTGCTATAGGTAATAATTTTCTTATTTATATTTTCAAAAATAACTAATTTTGTTTGAATTAATATTGAGACGTTAAATTAAACGTTAAAGTTCGTTAAATTTAGGAGATGAATTTTTTACTTTACCTCTTTGGAAAGACAATTTTTCCTAAATTTAGGAGATGAATTTTTTTACTTTACCTCTTTGGAAAGACAATTTTCCCCATCCAACGACGGTGCCTAATTTTCCTTCCCTGACAATGAATTCGGCAGGTGGAAGACATATCGGTTGTGCTGTCACTAAAAGAAAAGGTAACTACAAATTTAATATTTAATAATTAACACAAAAATTACTCATCAGAAAACTAAAGAATTTCAAGTCTTGTTACATTTATCAATATTTTTTGTCTCCCAAACAAGCGTTTGTGAAAAACAATTTTTTTTTTGGTTTCAAAAAATTGACGAATCTGGGGATAATTTTAGAGAATTCGAAAAAAAATACTTCATGAGTAAATTACCAGTAAATTCGATAGAAGTCGTTAGACGTAAAAGAGCAATATTATTTGTGTAAGTTGTTGATTCAAAGCTCGGATATTTAATAACGTACGAAATTGGATAATGTCGAGCCTTGTGGCTACAAAATAATGCATTGCAATCAGGATCCATTGAAATATCGAAATCCCCAACCACCACCGAGTGGCTAATAAAAATAAAAAATTAATCTTAAGAAATATTTGAATAAGAGTTGAAATTTAATTTGATGAGAAAAAAATTAATTCCAACCTACAGTTGGAAATTTCCATAATTTGCTAATGCACAAGTTGCTGTTGTCAGAATGCTTCTTTCATTTATTATTGTTCCAAGACAGGGATAAATTACGGCTCTGTTTGCATTATCTAAAAAGAATTTATTATTAATTTTTTGAAATTAAATTAAATTTTTAAAATTAAATTAAAGTTTTGAAATTAAATTAAATTTTTAAAATTAAATTAAATTTTTAAAATTAAATTAAAGTTTTGAAATTAAAATAAAAAAATGTATTTAATCATTTATTTTAATTTACCAGTAAGTAGATAATACTAAAAAAAATCTATCTTTTCAATTTAATTTTTAGTTCAGAGTTTAAAGTCTATAATTTTTCTATGAAAACTTCTGCTTTTTCAGAAATTTTTTTTTTAAATCACTAAATGAAAATTTTAAATTTGAAAAAATAATGTTTCTTTGTGAAAATTTCAGATTTTATTTTGGAAGGAAACGAAACTTACTGACGAAACTAACGAGAACGACGAATGGATAACTTCCTAAAGTTTCTACATTGCTTTTAATTAAAGTCTGCCCACATTGAAGATTCCAGACCGGATATGGAGATGATTCCGGATCAGAAATTGCATCAACGGAACGTGCAAGTGGATCACAACATACTTTGAGGCTTGATTCAGTGTATCCACAAATTGAGGATCGTAATCTTCAAAAAAAAAAAAAAAAAAAAAGAAAAAGACGAATGAAATGGTAAATGGTCTAATTAATTTTGAATACTGAGGAAATTGGAGTAATTTCGAAATTATTTTTTACTGCAACTTTTTGAATGAGAAAATAATATTATCAATTTAATTATTTTTACTAATTATTGAATTATTTTTCAATTATTTAATTATTTACTAATTATTAAATTATTTTTTAATTATTAAAATAGAAAAAAAAATTTTTAATTATTTTTTAATTATTAAAATAGAAAAAAAAATTTTAATTGTTTACTAATTATTGAATTATTTTTTAATTATTAAAATATAACAAAATAATTTTCAATTACTTTTACTAATTTAATTAAAAATTTTCACGATATTTTCCGAAATAAATTACCTGGTAACTGGAAGTGCTTGTTGTTGCATCAAATTCAATAATTCTGGACAATTGTGCAGTTTAATGCACTTTTCATTTGTTGAACAAGAAAAAACACGATCGATTCCTGTTTCATTGAAAGAATTATATTCTGGCCAAAATTGTCCTTTGCAAGAATGTACCAAAAGTATAAGTACTTTTAGTTTCAATAAGTATAAAATTACAGAAACTTTCATTTTTGTAATTATTACAAGAAATTGAAAAATGAAATTTATTCTATTTTTTTGGTTGTAATTTTTGAACTAGTTTGTAAATTAAATTTGTAATTTAAATCACAAGATACTGAAAAATTCAATTAATTCTTCTATTTTTTGCAATTTTTGCCATTTTTTTCACTCCTGAAATTTATAATTTAAATCACAAGAAACGGACAAATTTAATAGATTCTTCTATTTCTTTGTAAATTTTAATTTCATAAATTTTGCAACTAAGTTTTTACATTAATTTTTTAACTATTTAAATAATTTAAAATTAATAATAATAAATATTATATTAATAATTAAAAATTTAAATAAGTATAAAATATTTAACTGATTATATTCATAAAAAATTGATAAAAAATATTTTATTTTAAAATTATTGCACAAGTCTTTTGAGATTAGAATCCGAATACTGAGGGAATTTTTTTTATCTTCAGTATATGTTGCATGTAATGAGCAACAAATAATTTTTTGCTTCTAAGTTACCTTCATTAAAGTATTATTTGCGTTTCCGCCGGAAATCTGAGAATTGCGTTTTAGCCTTAAAACAGTTTAATCTTTTATCAGAGTAATAGAATTAAGTCTATATAAATTCTCAGCAAACGATGACATCGAAAATCATCTAATTATATACAATAATAATATTTTTTATATTTTGTTTTTTATTTTTATAAACAATTTTTTCTATGAATATTTTATATTTATTATCAATTTTTTCATTATAAATAATAAATATATGTATTTATATAATATAAAAAATATTTAAAATAATAAAATATAAAAATTCAGATGTTGATGGAAATAAATGTCAGATTAGTTAAAAAAAAATTAATACACAATTTTTTGTAAAATTTCATAAGAATTATGAAATGATTTATTTTGAGAAAAAAATAAACAATTGAATAAATTATCTCTGAATTATCTACTTATGGTCAATTTGAGAATTTTTTTTTAGTTTTTCTCTTTACATTCTATTGGAAAAGTGTTGTTGAATCTTCTTATATTCCATTCCAGAGCGGCTTCCACGATTCCGGTGGCTTTGATAAAATCAACGGACACAATATTTGCAGATAGTTGCCATTTTGTGTTGTACCACATGGTAATTTTTGCATCAACTTCTTCTGCCATTTTTCGAAGTCCTCCCAGTCTGTCGAGAAAAATGTCCCAAGCCTTGGGAGTCAATTCTGCCATCGCGGATCTTGGATTCACTTTCAAGGAACTGAAATAATTCGTTTTTTTAATTGTAAGTATTTAGAGAATCAAACTTTTCGTATTATTAAAAAAATTTGTTAATTGATAGTAAATTGAAAAATTAATAGTAAATTAAAAAATTAATAGAAAATTGAAAAATTAATAGCAAATTAATAAATTATTATGAAAAATTAATAATAAATTGAAAAATTGATAGTGAATTAAAAAATTAATAGTAAATTGATAAATTAATTGTAAATTAATATATTATTATAAAAATTTAGTAAATAATTGAAAAATTAATAGTAAATGAAAAAAAAATTAATATATTAATTAATTTGCGATGCAATTAATAAAATGAGTGAAAAAAATGAAGTAGAAAAATTGTCGATTACCTGAGGGCATTGGTTTCTATTTTATTTAAATATTCATACAAATCGTCAACTTTTTGCACATTGCCCCATTGTTGATAGACACTTGGCCATAAACTTTCGTACATGCCAACGACATTTTGCTCGTCATATCCAATTATAAGTCTTTTTCCCGAAGACCAAATTGTTTCTAGTGTGCTGGACCAGCCGAAGGATTTTGGAATTATATAATCAGCAAATTGCTCTTCCAAAAATGCGACCAATTTCCGATGAGTTGTGAAATCTTTACCAAAACCTGCAATTCATCAATTTTACATTTTTTTTTTATTTAAATTTATCGAAATTTTATCGCAATGAATAACTTAAATTCTAAATTTTTCTATTCAATTCTATTCAATTTTTAGTTCAATTTCAATTTTAAATTTTCAGTTAGAATTCTTTAAAAATACGATTATATTTAAAACTAATTTTTAAAAGTAAAAAAATACAATTCTTTAATAAGTAAAATTTATTTCAATGGAATTTGACACACTTTCCTATTGTCTCAATTTTTTAAAACTATTTTCAGGAATTCAACTATTTTCAAAAACATTTAATTACAATTTTCCAAAAACCACATTTTTGGAATTTCTAAATACGATTACATTTAAAAGTAAAAAAATTAATTTCTTTAAAATGTAAAATTTATTTCAATGGAATTAGAAAATCTTTCCGATTGTCTCAATTTTTTAAAACTATTTTCAGGAATTCAACTATTTTCTAAAAATTTTCAATACAATTTTTCAAAAACCACATTTTTTGGAATTTCTAAATACGGTTATACTTATTTAAAACTAATTTTTAAAAGTAAAAAAATTAATTTCTTTAAAATGTAAAATTTATTTCAATGGAATTTGACACACTTTCCGATTGTCACAATTTTTTAAAACTATTTTCGGGAATTTATCTATTTTCAAAAGATTTTAATTACAATTTTTTAAAATCCAAATTTTTTAGAAATTTTCCAAATTTTATTATTCAAAATTCAAATAATTTTTGTTAAATAAATATGTAAATACTTATTGTTAATTTTTCTCTACATGAATTAAATTTTTTAATAATTTAAATGTAAAATCTTTTTAATTATTTTTAACAATTACAAATGCGATTCTTACAAATTTCAAGATTCTTTTTAGAATTTTGAAATAAAATGTATTCAATATTTTAAAAACTTTTTAAAAAAATAATTCTGTTAGAATAAAAAATTTAATTTTTAGAAATATCAAAGCACTTTTGTACTAATTAGTTTAAATTTTCACTAATTCAAATTTAGAGAATATAAATTTTCTTTAAAAAAAATGTTACAATTTTTTTAACATTTACAATTTTGAATCAGAAATAATTTAATTCTTACGTAGAATTTTATACAAATTGTATCAAAAATAATTGAATTCTTAAAAAAGAACTTTATAAACATTTTTGAAAAAAATTGAATTCCTTCTAAAATTTTGAAAATAATTGAATTCTTTCAATACATTTTATTAAAATAATATTGAAAATAATTGAATATTTGCAATGAAAATAACTGAATTCTTTTGAAGAATTTTATTAAAATTTTATTGTAAATAATTAAATTTCGGCGAAAAACTTGATTGATTACAAAAATTATTAAATTCCAGTGATAAATTTTACTTTTTTTAAAATAATTGAATTCTTTTTAAAAATTTCATTAAAATTTTATTGGAAATAATTTAATTTCGGTGAAAAACTTTATTAATTATAAAAATAATTAAATTCCAGTGATAAATTTTACTTTTTTTTAAATAATTGAATTTCTTTGAAGAATTTCATTACAATTTTATTGGAAATAATTGAATTTCGGCGAAAAACTTTATTAATTATAAAAATAATTAAATTCCAGTGATAAATTTTACTCAACTTTTTTAAATAATTGAATTCTTTTGAAAAATTTAATTAAAATTTTATTGGAAATATATGAATTGCGGCGAAAAACTTTATTAATCATAAAAATAATTGAATTCCTGTGATAAATGTCATTAGTTACGAAAATAATTGAATTCTTAAAAAGCATTTTAGCAAAATTTTGAAAAAATTTGATTTATTTTGAAGAATTTTTTTAACTATATATACTTAAAAATAATTTAATTTTTTCGATAAATTTTACTAAACTTGTATTAAAAATAATTTAATTTCCTCAATGAATTATATTAATTATGAAATTATTTTTTTTATTTTGTTTAGAGAACAAATTTTATTAAAATTTTTGAAAATAATGAATAATAATTATTTAGATAAGTGAATTTTTAAAAATTTTGTATTAGAAAATTATTTAAAAAATGGATTTTATATTTAAAAATAAAAAATTCTATAATTTGCATATAATAATAAATTGAGTACTGCGTAATATAATTATTTGAAATTTTAAAGACCTTTAGTAACTTTAGTGATAATTCTTAAAAAAAAATAGAATAAGAAAAGTATCTTTTAGTGACACAAGTCGAAAAAATAACCAATCGTAAAAAATGTTGTAAATAATAGGTTTTAGTAGATGAGTGCAAAGTCTGTCTTCAATAATAATCTAAAATAAATATTTTGCTAGTAATTTGCGTAAATTTGCATATAAGGAAGAAAAAAACATTATTAAATAAAGATTGATTTACCGACAGGAAATTCTTGCACGTCGAATATGACAATTTCATCTGTATTATCGAGAAATGTTTTCACGTCTTCAACGACTGTTTGGAATGGTACAACGGCAACGAGTCCATGACTTCCCCACCATTGGATTTCCTCGGTAGCATAGTAGCCCACTCGGATGTCCAGATATCGAGCTCCATAAATCAGTTGACCAAGAATATCCTCATCCTGAAGGGTAATTATCCTAACGATTATCAATAATGTATTAATTCATATTTCATTGCTACAATTCCCCATTTCGCGATTCATCAGTACGATACCTACCACAGACCAGAATTTTATTCTTTTAATTACTATTTTTTCATTTTTTTAATTAATTTTGATTTTTAATTTTTATCCGTATATAATAGAATATTTAATAACAAATAATAACCCTAATATTTTTGCAAATAATTTTTTATCCTAGTTTCGAACGTTCTAATGAACGACGATATTTTTTTTTTAATGATTTTTATGATTTTTTTTTACTGCTTTTAATTTTTGTTTTTACAAAAAGAAAATTATTTCTGTACACTAAAAAATTGATTCTTTACTAAGTAAATTTTCCAATTTTTGAATTATTTTTCTTTTTGTGTGGCAATTTCGAAAAATTTGAATATTTCGTTCATTTGAACGTTCAGAATTTTTTGGAGCATATAAAATATTGAATTTCGAAATTTTTGAAAATAGTTTCATTTTTCTTAAATTTAAGTACCTGGGTAATTGCGTATTTAGTGACTAGAGTTTCAGGCAAGAGCAAATCGGTTTTAGTGTACGCTGAAGAATCGTGTGTTCCTGGCAAAAAAATATCTCTCATTCTTTGGCTTCCTAAAATACATCTCATATCGGCCATCCACGTTGGCTCAGTTTTCAGACAATTTTCTTTTCTCACCATTCCAGTTCGCAACCAAGCAACATGATATTCTTCAACAAAAAAATTATCATTTTTCGAGTCAATTAAAAATAAATCATCAATTAATACAATTTATATGTTAATTTGATACATATGATTGACGTTAATTGGTAAGAGTCGGAGATAAGAGAAACTTGAGAATAAATAATTATTATGTTCATCTAAAACGTTCATTTTAATTATCAACACTTAACAGTTGCTAATTACAATGAACCGCAATTATTAACCCGTTATTACTAATAACGTTTAGTTGAATAATTAAAGTAGATAAAAATTAATGAATGCAAATGGGGAAAAAAACTGGGGAAAATTATAAAATTATATTTATCAAATTATCTGCTCACTTAGGCATTGTTTAGTGAAAGTGAGATTAGAAGATGGAATAAAATCAGCTTCTATTCCTGTTTTTGCAATTCCAATAGGACTCGTTGGTTCCATTATGAAAATTGGTTTCAAATCATCTCTTGGCTTTTCAAAGAAAAGTCCAATTTTGTCACCTGGACGGATCTTCGTGTGACTCCAGTAAATTTCAATTTCTCTACTAATTTCGGGCGACAAAATTGGCGAAATTAGTATGCCCACGTAGGAATTTTCAAATTCTGAAAACAAATGTTCCAAAAAAATATTTTTTACAAATAATTTATTCTTTAACTTTTCTAATAATTTTTTTCTTCAAATGTTTTCAATTTTAAAATTAATGTATTAAAAATTATTGAATTTTCTTTGCAAAGAATTTTGTCAGAAAGTTTGAAAATAATTGAATTTCGTCGAAGAATTTTATTATTTATAAAATTAATTGAATTCTTTCGAAGAATTTTATTATTTATGAAAATAATTGAATTCTTTCGAAAAATTTTATTATTTATGAAAGTAATTAAATTAATGCGAAGAATTTTATTAAAATTCTTAAAAATTCTAATTATAAATTATTTTGAAGAACTTCTTTGAATTTTTTTTAAATAATGGAGTTTCTTTAATAATTTTAATTGAACATTTTTAATTTTATGAAGACTTTTTTTCAACTTTTTAAAATATTCGTGTCTGTTAGTAATTGAAATTAAAAATTTTCTTAAAATTCTATTGAAAATAATTGAATTCCTGAAAAGAATTTTGAAATTTACAAAAATAATTGAATTGTTTCGGAGAATTTATTAAAATTTTAGAAAATAATTAAATTTATTCGTGAAATTTTTGTTACAATATTTGAAAATAATTAAATCCTTTCGCGAAATTTTCTTAAAATTGAATTAAAAATAATTGAATTGTTTTAAAGAATTTATTAAAATTTTAGAAAATAATTAAATTCTTTCGCGAAATTTTATTAAAATTGTATTAAATATAATTAAACTCTTTCGTGAAATTTTATTAAAATTTTATTAAAAATAATTGAATTTCTGCAAAGAATTTTAATATTTATAAAAATAATTAAATTCTGACAAAGAATTTTATTATTTATATGAAAATAATTGAATTATTACAAAGAATTAAAAAAAATTTTTTAAAATAATTAATAATCAATTATTTACTTAAGAAGTAGATTTTAAAAATTTTGAATCTGAAATTATTCAAAAATTGAAGTTCATATTTCAGAATATTTTTTTAAATTAAATTTTAAATAAAAAATTGCAAATAAAAAGCAAAAACGTTAAAAAAAAGATTTAATTTTTCAATATTTTTTACATACAATTTAAATTTTGTAATTTAATTATAAAAATCGCACGAAATTTTCTATTTTCCAGGTGGAATTTAAAATTCCACACTTTTGAATCAAACAACTATACCATATATACAAGTGAATATTGTAATCTTATCTGTATCCTTGAGCAATTAAAAAAAAATTGTCGTGTAATTCTTTAAAATTGCAAACAATTACGTTTGAATTTCCTGTTTCAAAGAAGAACTTCATCTGGATAAATTATTATTTTAACTGTAAAATTAATAATTTTTTCACATAGCATCGAGAATATTGTATAATAGATAATAATTGCAGAAAAGTAATTTTATATTTAAAAAACACTCACCGTCTGTGGAATTACCAGTGTTTGAAAATGGAGCACAATTAATTAATGAAAAACTGGCAGTTAAAAGCAGCAAAATATATAGTTTCTCCATTTTGTATTTTATAAAGTAGATTTTTTTCTTCTAAAATACAAATATTTTACAATTCTTAAAAATCCTCTTTTCTTCCATGAGTAATGGAATTTTTTCTGTTCCCTAGAAAAATTACAATTTTTTTAATTTATAATTTTGTGATTTGTAGTTTTCTAATTTTCTGATTTATAATTGCATAACTTATAATTTTATAATTTTGTAATTTTGTAATTTTGTAATTTATGATTTTATAATTTATAATTTTCCAAATTCACAATTTTTGTCGATTTATTGCACTTTCACGAATTTATACAAAAATTATTCTTTCAAACGCAAACATCAAACTTTGGAATTTAATATTTTTTACAAAAGCAATTTTATTACAAATTTATTTTGTCTTTTTGAATTATTGGTATGGTACATTAATTAATTAATAATTAAATTTTTACAAAGTTAAAAAAAACCTGTTACAAAAACTTGTATTTGAAAATTATTTTTGTTATCATTTTGTGAACTTTAGCGAATAACTTGAAACCATTTTTATTTTTAATAATAATAATAATAATATTAGTAAAAAAAAATAAGAATAATGTTAATAATAGTAATAATAATATAAAATAGTTTTTCAAAAATATAAAATTATTTTGCATTATTTTCGAAATACAAAAAAATAAAAAAGATACTTTACAAATATAGAAAATTAAAATTTTTTTAAATTTTCGAAAATGCTATTAAAAAAAATGTGGGTACAAAAAATATCGACCTAGATTGCTCATGACTTCGCGTCATGTGACAAGTTGCAAAGAAAACAACAATGATCTATATTTTATTTTTTTATTGCAAAAAAAGAACAAAAAAAATTAAAATAACTCTTTTCCCCTTTATTAATATAAAAAGTTATTTTTCCAATATTTTTACTAACTCTAGTCGCTAAAATTTTGAATTTCTTTTCCCTTTTTCACAAAATTATTCCTCCTTAAGTTCTTACCTGACTATTGTTTTGGAAATTAATTAAATTAATTTATACTGATGAACAACAAATTGCTTTCTTCTTCAACTATTTCCGAATTTTTTCAAATTACACATTCCTTCTAAACTGTTTTCTATCTTTTTTTGTAGAAACTAAAAATTATTTCCAAATTCACTTGCACTTTTCACAATGAGAACTAGTGTTTGATCGATTTTTTTTCCTTTTTTGTTAAATCAATATTAATTGAGATGAAATATTTATTTTTCAAAACAAGTTTCAAGAGAAAACTAATTTTTGATTGAAATTAATTTGTTTCGTAAATTTTTTTTGAATAATATTGATGAATGATGATAATGCGGATTGGTAATGGAATTGGTTAAGGAGTTTCACTTTCTTTCTTATAGACTGGAAACTTGAATTGCGGATGGAACATTCGCGCACACGCGTATTCCCCCAAACTCCGTTCTTTATTCAACGAGACGAGCGATTTAACATCTAGAATGGTCACGTATCATCGACCTCATTTATCTGCAATAAGCTCTTTTGTAGACTTCCGGTCGCACAACACATTCCTTCTTCTGATCCCATAAGTCCTTAAACTCAAGATTCAGTTACCCTGAATCATTTCTCCTTGAATAAAAGGATTGAACAGCAAATTCTTCATTTTTATTTTCACACGCAATTATCATTTTGATAATTAATCAATTTTTTTTTTAATTAATATTATGTAAAAAAATTTTTTTCTAATGGAAATAATTATATTTCCTGCTAGAATAGGAAATGACTTTCTAATAAAAGTTTATTAACTTTCTAATAAAATTTTTTTCTCTATTTTTTTTATTTATTCTCCAAAGTGAATTTTTTTTATCAGTTTCCTTTTGCTATTTTTTTGTATTTCTGATACAATTTTAATTTTTTGACAGACGAATGATAATTTTAATACATTTTTTATATTTGTTTTAATTTTTACTTTTTTATTTTCAATTTTCATATTTTTTAATTTTAATTTGTTCTCCAAAATGAATTCTTCTAATCGTAAAATATTTCCGCTACAATTTTGATTTCTTGACATATAAAAATTAAAAGTAAAATCAAATAAGAATTCTTATTTTATTTTTAATTTTTATATTTGTTTTTCAAACTGAATTTTTACTTTTACTTTTTAATTTTCATATTTTTAATTTGTTTTCCAAAGTCTTCAAAAAAAATTTGTATTATTAAAATATTTCAGTTATAATTTTGATTTTTTAAAGATGAAAATGAATTTTAATAAATTTTTTACATTTCTTTTAATTTTTAATTTTTATATTTGTTCTCCAAAGTGAATTTCTATTATTATTAAAATTTTTTCAACGATTTTAATTTTTTGACAAGCGATAATTAATTTTAATAAATATTTCTTTTTATTTTTAATTTTTATTATATTTGTTTTCGAAGCTGTGAAATTTTTATTATTAAAATATTTTCGCTATAATTTTGATTTTTTCAGAGATGAAATCTAATTTTAACATATTTTTATATTTGTCTTGTATTTTTAATTTTTATATTTGTTCTCCAAACTGAAATTTTTGTTACTAAAATATTTCTGCTACAATTTTCATTTTTTACAGACGAAACCGAATTTTGAGGAATTTTTTACATTTCTTTTTATTTTTAATTTTTATATTTGTTCTCGAAAGTAAATTTCTATTATTATTAAAATATTTCCAACAATTTTGAATTTTTCGCAGGCGAAATCTAATTTTAACATATTTTTACATTTGTTTTGTATTTTTAATTTTTATATTTGTTCTCCAAATTGAATTTTTTGTTATTAAAATATTTACGCTACTATTTTTATTTTTTACAGACGAAACCGAATCTCAATCATTTTTTTTACATTTCTGTTTACTTTTAATTTTTATATTTGTTCTCCAAAGTAAATTACTAATATTATTAAATTTTTTTCCAAAATTTCAATTTTTTGGACAAGCGATTGTTAATTTTAATAAATATTTCTTTTTATTTTTCTATTTTCACAATTTATTTTTGTCCTCTAAACTGAATATTTTTTCAAATAATTTTAATTGTTTGATAGACGAAAGTAAATTTTAATACATTTTTTAAATCACATTGTGTCAAAAAATCAAAAAAATTGATGACAATATTTTAATAATAAAAAATAGTTTGAAGAACAAATATAAAAATTAAAAAAAGATTCAATTATATTCTTAAATTAGAATTAAAAAAAAAAAATTCAGTTCTCCACCGCATAAATTATAACTCTCTCGGAAAAAAACAACTTTAATAATAATTGAATTTAAAAGAAATATTGTTGTAAATAAAATATAAAATGATAGTGCAAAAGTACTCACGATCAATCAGTTTAAATCTCTTTCAACACTTTATGAGCTTGAACTCGATTTACATAATGTTTGATATACGGTTGTAACGAGGGCATAAATTGCAATTTGTAGGTCTCGGGCAAAATTAAAGCTTTTCATGATAGAATTTTTGTTCTAGTTTTTCAATTACAATTTTTCAATTAATCATCATTTTTTTGCGACTCAATTTTTTTTCTCCTTTTTTTGACTTATTTTTAAAATTTTACCATTTTAATTTGAATAAAATCAACATATTTTTTTCTTTTAAATTCACACACAACGTGGAGAAAAAGAAAAATATTTTTTATTTCGAGGAATGTGGATTAATTTAAATATTTATAGATTAAAGTAAGAATGCTTATTACCACATCACATATTATATATCATTTTCAATCCAATGACCTGTTCTAATGTTTAATATGCATAAAACCAGAAATCTAGAAAGTGCGCACAAGTTTCAATGACTATAATTTAAAGTTTCATACAAAATATGAGGAAGTTGTATTTAGTCTTCCCATAGTCATTTATTAGCACTTTTCGTTATGACTTTACAACTAAATTATTTTAATTATGGTTAAATAATAGACTTAAGTGTTTTTGAGGCAAGAGAAAAAAAGTGTTTGCACAGAAATAGAAAAAATATTATTTCTCATTCATGGAATTAATGTTGATGAACTGAACTTCATCACAACGTTTCTAATTAACGATTGAGTAGAAAAAATATTTTTCTATTAAAATTTAATACCTATAAATTTTTGTATAAAAAATATTTCGCATAGTTTTTTGTCAACGATTCCGGAGGATTTGATGAAATCTACAGATTTTTTTTGAAATTCATAAATACAAAATTGATTGAAAATTGGCTAATTATATATCTATTAACTTTTCAAGCAATTGTAATGCTATTCAGTTATTAAAATTTTTTGGTAAAAAGTTTATAGATACATTTTTTCAAAGTGATACGACGAATTTTTAGTTTTGCTTCCTCGTGGAAGCAAAACATACATTTTCATACATTTGTGTTAGTAGAAATTATATTTTTGTTCCACCTGATTTCTATTATTTTGATTAATCAAATTTGAATTTTAACTAAGTTATTTTCATATTTCAAATATATATTTAATATATTTTAAATATATATTTTGTATTTTAAAGGAAAATTATTTTTCTATAAAAAATGATAATGCTACCGTAAACATGTATTATTAAATCTTCTTGAATTCCATTTAAGTGCAACGTCAACGATTCCGGAGTACTTGATGAAATCTACAGAGACGATATTTGCCGAGTGTTGCCACATTCCATTGTACCAGCCAGTAATTTTCGGATTAGTAACTTCTGCCATACGTCGAATGCCACCAAAAAGATTGTTAAAGATGTACTTAGTATTTGGAGTCATTTGTGCCATGGCCGATCGTGGTATTGTTCTCGTTAAACTGCAAAAATAAATAATAATTCAATCATTTTCTAGTTCATTGAAATTCATTAACTAAATCATATTATTGTATTTATTCATTAACTATTTTAATTTAGAATTAGTAATTTGTAATTTGATAATTAGTTATAATGGTTTTAATATAATTTGTAATTTGTAATTTCAAATTAAATCGTATAAAATAAAATTACAAATATAGGGAATAAAATTAAAAGTAAACTTTCTTTAATTTTAATTTTAATCTAATCCGATATCAGAATCAAAAGTATGAAGTAAAATTATACTTTATCTCATTTAATAATTGTGAGATATTTCACGAATTCGATTTTTTATCCGAATCAAAACTAAATATCGTGATATCGAATCAGAAACTTTTGTTTTGTTCACGAAACTAAATCAGATCAAGAATTTTTAACTAAAATTGTTCTTTAAATCGATTATTCTTAATAATTTTCGAAAAAGTTCTTTGACAATTTTCAAATACATTTCTTTACAATATTCAATTTTACGAAATTTCAATTATTCGTTAATTCTTTAATTAAATAAATATTAGAAAATAAAAACTTAAAATAATATTTTAAAAAATCCAATTAAACTTTTTCAAAAAAAATTAATTTCAAAATTCAATTATTTTAAAAAATTCACGCAATATTGCTTTTAATATTAAATTATTATTATCTAAAATTTTAACTGAAATTAATTTTTAAATAAATTTTATTAGAAAATCCTACTAGAATTAAATTATTTAAGGGGGTATTCTGGTCTAGAGGCCTCAATTTTAGGCGTTTTTTCGAGTGGGATAAAAAAGAAACTTTAACATTTTTAGTATTTACTTTTTTTGGAAATTGTTTATTAATGTTTAGAGAATACAGAAAAAAAATTAGGAAAAAAAATAATCTAAAATTTTAAAAGTTATAAACTGATGAAGTGGGGACTGAAAAAAATCAAGTGCGAACTGGTTGACAGTGTGGAGAGTTTTGTAATGCTCCAAAACAAAAAATCTAAAGAAATTCTTGATTATTAAAGGCTTCGCTATAGTCGGTACCTCGGAGGAAAGAAAAAAAAATTTTTAGCAAAATGGCGACGATTTTTAAAAAAGTCGTGTTTTTTGACACTGTTTTTTAACACTTTTGAATTTTTTAAAAATAGTGAACAAAAATATTTTTTAAAATCCGAGGTTGCGACCATAAAGGGATATACAAAGAACATTTTTGCAAAATTTGAAGTAAATCGGTTGAGTAGATTCTGAGTTATCGTGTCAACCAGAATTTTTTTCAGTTCCCACTTCAAAAGTTTCTAACTTTAAAGATTTTTTATTATTCTTTTTCTAATTTTTTTTCTGTATTCTTTAAACATTAGTAAACAATTTGCAAAAAAAGTAAATATTAAAAATGTTAAACTTTCTTTTTTATCCTATTCGGAAAAACGCCTTAAAATTGAGGCCTCTAGACCAGAATACCCCCTTAAATACAAAAATAAATAAAAATTTAATGAATAATTGCACATTACTTAAAATTGAATTCTCATAAAGTATTCTGTTAATGAATTTTTAAATAATTGAATTCTGTTGACGAATTTTATTAAAATTTTAAAGAATTTTAAACATTTTAAACATTTTTCGAGAAATTCAATTAAAATTGTATTAAAAGTAATTGAAATTCTGCGATGAGTTTCATTATTTATGAAAATAATTAAACTCCTGTAAAAAATTGTATTATTTATTAAAATAATTGAATTTTGGCAATAATTTGTAACTTTTTCAAAATTAAATTTTTTTTCGTGTTTTTAACTAAAATTCTTCTATAAATACATTATTTTTAATAATTTTTGCAAAAGTTCTTTGAGAATTATTTATTACAGAATAATTAAATGTTTTTCAAAATTCAATTCCCATAAAGAATCGTTATCAACAAATTTTCAAATAATTGAATTCAATCAACGAATTTTAATAAAATTTTGAAGAATAATTAAATTTTTAGAGAAATTTGATTAAAATTGTATTAAAAATAATTGAAATTCTAGAATGAGTATTATTATTTATGAAAATAATTAAATCCCTAAGAGGAATTTCATTTCTTTTGAACAATTTCTAATTTTTGCAAAAGAATATTATTACTCTTGAAAATAATTAAATTTTGGCAATAATTTGTAACTTTTACAAAATTGAATTTTTTTTGTCTTTTTAACTAAACATCTTCTATAAATCCATTATTTATAATAATTTTTGAAAAAATTCTTTAAGATTTTCCAAATTCATTTCTTTACAATTCAATTTTACAAAATTTAAATTATTCACAAATTATTCAATTAAATTTATAATAGAAAATAAAAACATTAAATAATTTCAAAAAGAAATCCGCAATTAAAGTTCCTCAGTCAAAAAAAAATTAATTCCACAAAATTGTTAGTTAAAAATATGAAAATTTCAAATTTTCAAAGATTTTAATCAGAAACCTTTTCAAAATTCTATTATTTCTAAAAATTTACACTCTAATGCTTTTAAAATTCAATTATAATCTAAAATTTTAACTGAAATCCATTTTGAAATCAATGTTTATGAGAAAATTCTAGTAAAATTCAATTATTTAAATACAAAAATAACAAATTATTGAATAATTGCATGTTTCTTAAAATTGAATTCTCATAATGAATTTTATCTATAAATTTTTAAACAACTGAATTCTTTTGACGAATTTTTAATAAAATTTTTAAGAATTTTTTTGGAGGAATTCGATTAAAATTGTTTTAAAAATAATTGAAATTCACTGATGGGTTTTATTATTTACGAAAATAATTGAATTCCTAAAAAGAATTTTATTATTTACGAAAATAATTGAATCCCCGTAAAAATTTTATTATTTATGAAAATAATTGAATTATTGCAAAGAAATTTATAAAAAAAATTTTGTAAATAATGAAATTCCTGTGAAGTTTTTATTATTTTTTGAAAATAATTAAAAGCTTGCATAGAATTTTATTAAATTTTTTTTTTAAATAATTGAATTTTTTGGAAAATTTTATGAAAATTGTAGAAATAAATCATTGAATTGAGGAAAATTTTTGAAAATAATTGAATTTCGAAGAAGAATTTAATTCTTTCTAAAGATAATTAAATTTTTAATAAAATTTTTTAAAAATTTTAGAACATAATTGAATTTCTGCGAAGAATTTTATTACTTTTGAAAATAATTAAATTTCTGCAATCATTTTTAATTTCTCTAAAATTATGCAAATTATAATCGTACAATTTACGAACTTTTTATCTTTTCTGAATAAAATTACGGACTTTACGGACCTTTTTTCAAAAAAACAAACTTTCGGTTTGTTTTTAAAATTCGAAAAAAATGAAAATTAGACATTAATGAATTGTCTTGCCTTAAAGCTTGTTCCTCGATTCTCTGCAAATATTTGTATAAATCATCGACAGATTGAACGTTGCCCCATTGATGGGTCACACTTGGCCATAGGAACAAGTGTTTAAAAATATATCGACCGTCATCGTAACCAATTATTAAGTTCTTCTTCTTCTCCTGCGACCAAATTGTATTTAATGATTGATACCAGCCCACATATGGAATTATGTAGTCTTTGAATTCATTTTTCAAAAAGTGTATCAATTTCTCATGAGCTCTTGGTTCTTCTGCAAACTCTACAAAAAATAATACGTCCATTAAATTATTTAAATGTTAAAAATTAAATTACTATTAAATACTAAATAGAAAATATTTCTTTCTACCATATAAAATACTAGTTTCTTGGTATAAAATGCTACTTAAATTTAAAAAATGTTCCAAATTGAAATTTTCTGAAAATTTTAATTTTGAATAATTGAAATTAAAAATTCTAAAGAAGAACTTAGTTTTTTTTGAAAAATTTTGATTCAAATTGTTTAGAAATTGCTTCAATTTTGGACTATTTAATTGGAAAATTTCCGAATAATCGAAAAATCGTCAATTTCAATTGAAAACAATATTGTAGACGTATTTTAAATGAAATTTCTTTGTTTTGAAAAAAAATTGATTTCTTAAAATTACCTACTAAAAGTAATTGATTTTAGTTTTTTTTAAACATTTAAATATTATAAAAATTTTAAAATGCAGTAAAATAGAATTTTAGTTAAGAATTCTAGAAACTAATTCAATTTTGAAAAAATTTCAGCTGCGAAATAATTAAATAATAAAAATAATTATTTAGAAAAAATTAAATTTCCCAAGATTTGAAATTGTAATTTATAGAAATTTTAGTTCTTGTGGAAAAAATAAAAATATGTATAAAAAATATTTTAACAAAATTACTGAAGCATTTAATAATTAAATTCAGAAATTCAGAAATTCTGAAAAAATTATGCTTCTCGAAAATATAATTAAAATTCCTTCAAAGTTGAATTCCCCAAAATATTTAATGGAAAAATTTTCAAACAATTGTAAACGTCAAATTTTTTTGAACCAAAAATTTTCATATTTTAAAGAAATTCATTAGAATTGAAAAAAATAAATTAATAGAAAACGAAATTTTCTTTGAAAGAAAAATATTTTAAAATGAGAAAAAATTATAGAATAATTAAAATTAAACTGACAAAAAAAAATTAAAACACATGGAAAAAATGACTAATTTCAGGTGTGGGCAGATGAATCGTGGAATAAATACGACGATTATTATAATTTCTAAGTTATAATAATAATAATAATAAAATATGAGGTAATCACCGGAAGAAAATTCTTGTACATCAAAGATAACAATCTCGTTGGTATTGTTGAGAAAAATCTTCACATCATTAATAATTGTCTGCAATGGAACAGTGTCCAATTCGTGACAACCCCACCATTTAATTTTCCTATTTGGTCGGTAGCATACCCGAATATCCAAATATCGAGCTCCGTATATTAATTGTCCGAGAACGTCTTCATCCTGAAATTAAAGAAAAATAAAAAATATTTTACACCTTTTTACATACCTATAGAGATAAATTTTACTATTTCACAATTTTTTTATTTTTTTATTTTTTTCTATTTTTTACTTTCTATTTTCTTTAATATTCTATTTTTCCAATTTTCTATATTTTAAAATTTGACGATTCACTCATAAATATTGCTCACATTTTCGCCGAAACCATTTTCCCTGTTGAGAAGAGCAAATAAAATTTAATTTGCATCTGTGATTGTAGCAACTCTATTCTTCTAATCTAAATATTTATTTTCGAAATTCACGATAATTTTAAGTTGGCCAAAAATTTCGTCGCCGACAACAAATTTTATTGTATTTATTTAGTATAATTTTGTTTGAAATATAAATTAAAGTAAAAATTATAAAAAAAAGTCTGTGCTTCTTACGAGCTCTTTGCGGCTAATCTATAAATATTTATTTTCGAAATTTGCGATTTTAAGTTGAAGAATAATTTCCTTGAAATGATAAATTTTATTCTGTTTATAAAATAAATTACTAAAAAAATTTATTATTCTTTTAATAAGATTTTTTGTTCGTCAAAACAAAAGAATAAAGAAAGAAAGAAAGAAAGAAAGTTCGTCAAAACTCCAAAATATAAATAATCATTGTAGGTAATTTTATTTAGAATATAAATTAAAATCAAAATTGTAAACAAAATTTGTGATTGGAAAAGAATTATAAAATTTAAGAAGAAATTAAAAATCTATAAATTATTGTTGATTTTTGGAGATTAAAAATTTAAAGTGGAAGAATTTTTAATTGAAACGTTTTTTTAGATTTAGACGATTCGGAGTTAAATTTAGTTTCTAATTATTTATAAAATAAAATTTACCTGAGTTATAATGTATTTATTGTAGAAAAAATCTTCAATTAATGAAGGCGATGTTTCATAAGCAGCAGAATTATGTGTTCCTGGGATAAAAATATTTCCTACAGATTGATTTCCCAAAGCACATTTCATATCTTCCATCCAAGTTGGTTCAGTTTTCAAACAATTTTCTTTTATGATTTTTCCAGATCTCAACCAAGCGACGTGATATTCTGAAAAAAAGGATAAATACACGTAAATAATATAAAATTAACGAGTGAATTTAAAGAAGAAAAATAAGAAAATTAATTAAAAATAAAAAAAATATCAGTAAATTAAAATGAAAATAAAAAGAGAATAAAGAAAACTAAAATTATGATGAAAAGAAACTTAAGGAAATTAAAATTAAATCGAAAAGATAAATATGGAAATTAATTCAATAAAATGAACTGAATATAATAAATAATAAATTAAATTCATTAAATTAATTAAAATAGAAAATATTAGTAAATTAAAATTGAAATGAAAATAAAATTGAATTTATAATAAAAAAAATTCAGTAAATTTAAATTAAAATAATTTTTGTAATTAAAGGTCAAATAACTTGGAATTAATTAATTTGGTTCATAAGATAAATAACAATAAATTGTATTTCTTCATTAAAAGGCTAAAATTAATTTAAAAAAACATTTTTAACAAAAAGCAAATATTAAAATTGAAATTCCCAAGAAATAAAAAATAATATTTACTCAAGCATTGTTTGACGAATTTCAAATCCCTCGAAGGAATTAAATCAGCTTCTATTTTCGTTTTTTTAATTCCACTTGAAGAAGAAATTTCAAAAATATAAATATGTTTAACATCATCTCCTGGTTTTTCACTATATAATCCAATTTTGTCTCCTTGCTGATAATTTGTATGATTCCAGTAAATTACAATTTCTCTTTTCTTCGCCAGGAAAACTTTCGGCGAAATAAATATCCCGAAGTGTGAGTCTTCAAATTCTGCAAAATTAAAAATTTTCTAAATATTAACAAAATTCCAAAAAAAAAAAATTCTGAATGTAATAAAAATGAAGAAAATTGACTCACCATCTGCAAGACTTTTCTCTTGAGAATAAACGCTACTGATGAAAACATTTATGAGACTAAATATAGAAATTGCAAAAATAATGAATCTACTCATTTTAGATAATTAGATATATTACTAATAAATCGCATCAAAGTGCAATTTCAAACTGAAATAGTTATTTTCAAGATAAAGATTTATATATATATATATAAAGCTGAAAAGATAAGATTTTGTAAAATGTTTACATCAACAAAAATGTTTAAATTAAAATGAATTAATCTGCATTTGATCGATAAATATTCTAAACACAAAGAATTCTCTTTCTTTCGCTCTCTTTAGTATACTTTCAATTCGATTAACATAAAAAAAACAATTTACACTCAAATGATTTTCAATATATTTCATTCAATTCAATTTTAGTTTTATGTTAATTCATTCTAAATATGAAGAAATTATTGCCAAACAATTATTTTTTTTATCAAAAAATTATAAAACGTAATTTATTTATGGATGGCCCCTTTTAATTCTTTTCTGAAATTTGTTATTCGGGAAAAAATGGATTTAAAATGAAAGAATAAAGAAAAGATTGTTTCGCAGAAAAATTTACATTCTACAAAAGAAAAAAAAAAATTGAACTTTTTATTGAGAAACAATTAATTGCGTAACTTATTATTTTACTAGCAAATGTTACGCGCGAATTCAATTTATTATTATGTAAATTTAAAAATTTTTTTTTCCAAATATAAACTTTAATTTTTAAATTTTAATAAATTTTTAATAAAATTTCTCGAAAAAATTCAATAATTTTTTTTAAATAATAAAATTCTTCTCAACGAATTCAATTATTTTCAATAAAATTTCTGGAAAGGATTCAATTAATTTTTATTAAATAATAAAATTCTTCTCAAGAAATTCAATTATTTTCAAATACAATTTTAATAAAATTTTAACAAAATTCCTGGATTATTATTTTCAATTATTTTTCTAAATAACCAATTTTTCAGATTGATTTGATTATTTTGAATATAATAAAACTTTTATAATACATTTTTTCCCTATAATTAATTAGTTTGAATTATTATTTTTTAAAATGTTAATAAAATTCTTTAAAACAATTTAATAATTTTCAAATTTTTTGAAAAATTCATTGCAAAAATTGAATGATTTTCAATAGATTAATTTTAAAATTGAAAACATTAAGAAAGAAAAATTGTTTAAAAAGTTAGGAAAAAAAAATAAAGGTAGAAAATAAAATAAATTGTAAATTCATTAAAAAAAATAATTGCCTGGAGATTTAATTAAATAATTGTCAGGTAAATAAAAGACACAATATTCGTAATTTTTCCCTTTATTAAAAAACTGAAAAAAACGAAAACTTTTGTGAAAGTAACAAACTTTTGGCTTAATGACTAGTTTTAATACTCAGCGGCATACTAATTACAGGACAATGGACGTTTCTGCACAAAGATATACTTATAATGACTGTTTAAAAAATTCTTTCGTTATGAATTTACTGTAATATACATAAACACCTTTAATTCACGAATTTTCTTATCTACAAGAAAATTATAATATTCAAATCAACATTACTGGCGAAATTCAGTAATCGAATCAAATTTTTAATTTTACTTTAATTTTCATTTTTATTCTCTTCAATGTCGAATTTTATTTTTCGCAAAATTATTCAATTTCAATTATATTTAATTAAAAATAATTACGTGTAGAAATTTTCCTTTCTTTTTCCAATTTTTGAACTTTAGTTATCGAATTTTATTTTTGAAGCAAATTATTCAATTTCAATTATTTAATTAAAAATTATGTCTAGAAATTTTCATTTCAATTTTCATTTTTACTCTTATTTTTTTCATTCTCTTCGCAATAATAACGAATTTTATTTCAATTTATTTAATTAAAAATGTGTAGAAATTTTCGTTTTTTTTTTATTCTCTTCGAAAATATCGAATTGATGAAACATCGCCTTTATTAAAAATCAACAATTTATGTCATTATCGATAAATTCTCTTGAAACATTTTCCAAAAAGAAAAAAAAATATGAATAACTAAAATTCTAATTTTAAATACAGATTTTAACAACTAAAATTTCGATTTTGACAAAACTATATTATAGTTATTTATAAATATTTGTTAATTGATTCTAAATATGAATCAGGTGAATCAGAAGAGAAGGAAACTAAACAGGAATTATTTCTTTTTTTTACAACAATCTCTTTCTGTTTCACTTTCTTTACGAACGGACGTAAGAAGAAATAATAATTTAAAACTTAAAAATTAGATGTACAATATATTCAATAGTCTCTGTCTTGGAAGACATGGTATGCAGGACTTTAAAAATTAGGAATAAATAATACGACATTTAGCCAGGTCTTGAAGTGTCTTTCTTTCCATTTTCTTCCTTCCTTCTTCTTTTTTTCCATAAATTAATATTATACTGTGATGTTAATATTTACAAATATTGAAAGACCTGCCAATGCTACTCGGGTAACCGTGACCAGTTTTTTTTCTAAAATATATTGAAAAAAAATAAAAAAAAAAAAAAAACAGGAGAACAAACGTAACTTACAATTAGACAAATTAACGAAATTTTGATTAAGAATCTTTACAACCCCAGAGTAAAATTCTCCCTAAATTGTAAACAATTAAAATCAGAAAAATAATTAAAAAATAAAAATTATTAAAAATTAAAAAATTAAAAAATTAAAATTTAGAAATTATTCTACAAAATTTGTCAGTGTGAATTAATTTTAAAACTATGTTTACAATCAGGGACCGTCACGAAAAAAAATTTGTTTTTTACTAAAAATTAAAATTTACTAAAAAATTCTCAGAGTTTAGTTTCGAAAATAATGAGTTTAATTTCGTGTCGAATCGAAATTAAATTAACAAATTTTCAAAAAAAATTGAAAACATAAATTTAACAATTAAAAACTGAATTATTTACCCAACGATTGTTAAAAATATTGGAGGTAAATAAATTAAAGTTAATCAAAAATTAATCTGACGTAACGATTGAAATTATTAATTTAAACTTCGCTTTGGAATCGGTCCCTGTTTACAAATAAAATTTTATAGTAAAAATAAAAGAAACAATTCTAATTTTTCTTTGTTTAAAAACACGCTCCTGCTGATAATAATCAATAAACTCCTGTACTTTAAAAAAAAAAAAAAATTGTAAACTAAAAATTAGACTTATTAGCTAGTAACATTTAAAACGAAACGCTAAAACTTAATTACAATAAATATGAACGTATTATGAACAAAAAAATTATATCTTACAATTTACTCATCGAAATATACAATAAATCGCTTAAATATCAGTCCTCGATATGTGATTGCAAGTTTGTCGCACTGCAAGTAATCAGTCACGTACAATAATGTATCCATATAAATATATCTCTAATTTAAATTTCAGATCCCAGTTACTATTTAGGATCATTTTCATCATAAAAAATGTTTTTCGAAAATTTCCACAAAACAATGGAAAATTTCTTCATCAATATTTTTACACTCTTTTTCCATATTTGTTTTTTATTTTCATTTTTTTTTTCATTTTTTTTTCATTTGTCTTTTAATTTTTATTTCATTTGACTTTTAATTTTCATTTAATTTTCAATTTTCATTTGCATTTGCATTTTATTTATTCGATTGTATTATTTTATTCTCGAAAAACATTTTTATTAACGTGTCAGTGCCTTTTGCCTGGTGTGTAGATGAAATAACTTTCAAATAATTTATTGCAATACTTCAATTGTATCTAACTTTTTTAATTCACAATATTGTAAACTAAGTACACTGAAAAAAAATTTACATGATTCAAATTTTTATTTAGTTCAATTAAATTCTATTTGAACCAATAATTTCAGTATTTGAAGAAAATCTGAAATATTCACTTGTATAAAATAATTTTTCTGTGAGTTAAATATTGACTCAAATAAAAATTATTTTCTACAAGTGAATATTAATTTGATAATTGACAAGTATAATTTGAATCAAATTTTTTTTTCAGTGAAAAGAAAAACAAATTTTTTCTTTTTTTTTCTTCTCTTATAAATGAAAAAAAAAAAATTGTCAATGAAAATCGATATTTCAAGGATAGAAAAAAAAAATTCTCATAAAATATTTTACCGTAATTCTAAAAAGGAAAAGAAAAAAAAAATTCAGACTAATAAGGGCTCAGTCTTGGGTCGCTCGCTATACGATTTTTTTTTACCTTTTTGTTCAATTATCTGTTTTCTTTCGAGTTTTTTTTCGCGTCTGTTTTCTTTATAGGATTTGCGGAAACGCAGTGGTCGACTCGAATTGTACTACGTAATTATTAGTAGCTCAACAAAAGATATTCGCAGAAATTGGAACATGTGTCCGGATGTTGGCGATTTGAACTTTCTTGGAAATTTAGTACGTTTCCGCATTTAATCCTCTAACAACCAGGCAAAAAGTCATGCTTCAGATGACAAGATATGGCAACAATCTTTCGCGAGACACTTTTTTCTTTTGCACAATTTATAATCTCGTTGTTAAATTTTTACAATTTTTTGTTTTGGAAAAAAATATTAATATAAATTTACGCTGGTGAAGTTTACAAAATTTTATAGTCTCAACAATTTCAGAAGAAAAATATTTTTCTAAGCAATTTTTTTTTAAATTTTTGTATGGAAAATATTACGTAATTAGTTTTTGGAAAAGAAAATATTTTTCCTATACCAAATAAAATTTTTTGTTTACAAATATTTCTTTTGTAAATTATTAGATATTTCCAAAAAAATATTTTTCCTTTCAAATAATATTTTTTGCTCACAAATATTTCTTTTTTAAATTATTATTTTAAAAAAATATTTTTCTTTTTTGCTTTTTGCGAGCTTTATCGACGAATAAATTTTCTAACGTACAGAGTTAAAATTAAATCTAATAAAAATTGAGAAGCATTAAATATTTTTTTGCCAAATCTTGTCATTACTAAAACTTGAAAAAAAATATAGCAGACATTTCGTTGTCGATATTACATTTTGTTTTTTTTTCTTTTTTGTTTGAAAAAAACAATTTGTTTGAAAAAACACTTCGTTTTAAAAAAAACACTTCGTTTGAAAAAAACAAATTGTTCAACAAAAATCGTAAATTTAACCGTATTCCTGAAGAATCTAATTTGAAAGTTTTACATACGGAAATTCCAACGAGCTTGAATAAATATATATCTAAACGCATGTGTGTAAAATTGACAATCACGCAACAACGTATTTACACATAACATGCGTGTAGACATATTTTTATACATTTTTGTTTTCACATTCATTTCGAATTAATAGATTGAAGGTAAGCGACTTCACACCGCAAGGCACTAAGCGGCCAAATGTTAAAATATTATTTTCCTAAAATTAATTCTATTTACGCTTCAATTTACAATCATTTTTTTTTGTACATTTAGCAAAATTGTCTCCCAAAGTTTCTGATAATTTTGATATTTATAAGTTTCAATAACTTCGAAGAAACATTTTTTTTTTCAAGCTGAACGTTTTGCCTAATATAAACGAAAGAAAAATTTATTTAAAAAAAAACAAATAATCCAAGTGTATATTTACATTTCTTTTTTCAACCAAAAAAAAATTTGTTCCCTACGTTTCTTAACTTTTTTTCAATTTCTACTGAAACGATTCGAATTTCAAAATTAATTTATTGCAAATCAATTCTTATAGAGAATTTTATTCAAATTTTGAAAATAATTGAATTCCGGAAAAGAATTTTATTACTTATGAAAAAAATAGAATAACAATTCAATTAATTAAATTTTGTTTACTACTTCAGAATAATTTTATTAAAATTTTCGAATTGAATTGTTTTGAAGAATTTCTATAAATTTTTTTAAAATAATGGAGTTTTTAAATAATTTTAATTGGAAATTATGAAAGTAATTGAATTTACGAACTTTTTTTTTAAGTTTTAAAAATAATCCTATTTGTTAATAATTGTAATGAAAAATTTGATTATTGAATTTTATTTACATTTTTAGGGAATAATTAAATTCTTCTCAGAATTTTATTTCAATTTTTTTTTTCAAATAATTGAATTCATTCAAGAAATTATATAAAAATTTTAAAAAAATGAATTCTTTCAAGAATTTTATCAAAATTTTACTGAAAATAATTGAATTCTTGCGAAGAAATTTATTATTTACAAAAATAATGCAATTTTTTTTTAATAAAATGTAAAATATTGAAAATAATAATTGAATTCCTTCACAAAGTTTTATTAAAATTGTTTTGAAAATAATTGAATTCCTACGAAGAATATTAATATTTATGAAAATAGTTGAATAAGAATTTAATTATTTTCAGGAAAAATTTAAAAATTTTAATGAAATTTTTTAATATAATTTAAGTATTTCGAAAAATTTCTTTGAATTTTTTGAAAATCATTGAGTTTTTAAATAATTTTACTTGAAAATTATGAAAGTAATTGAATTTTGCGAACAATTTTTTTCAAATTTTAAAAATAATCGAATTTGTAAACAATTATCAATAAAAATTTGATTATTGAATTTTATTAACATTTCTAGAAAATAATTCAATTTTTTTTCAGAATTTTATTACAATTTTTTTTGAATAATTGAATTCTGTCGAGAAATTTGAGAAAAATTCTACTGAAAATAATTAAATTCTTGCGAAGAAATTTATTATTTATGAAAATAATGGAATTTTTTCGAAGAATATGTTATTTAAATTTTAGAAAATAATTGAATTTTTTCGAAAAATTTTTAAAATATGTAATTCATTTCTTTTGTCAACTTTAAAAAAAATTGTTCCCCATTTTTTCAAAAATTAATTAATTAATTGAAATTAATTTTCGTTAATTAATTTCTTTTTTCAACCTAAAAAAAATTGTTCTCTATTTTTTCAAAAATAGTACAGACACAAAAAATTTACTTGCGTCATTCCAATTATTTATAGAATTTAAATGACAATTGTTGGCTTCTAACACAAACGGTAATAAAATTGTCAGTTGTGAATTTTTTAACTAACGATAAAAAATAATAACAAAAGATAAAAAGAAATAATGATTGAAATTGATAAAAAGCTGTGTAAATAAACACTTTTTTTCTGATTATTTGCAATTTTTCGTCTTAAATAGTATTATAGTGCTGATTATAATTAACTTTATCGATAATTTAATATTAATTTTGAATAATTGTTTATATAAATAACGAACATTTAAGAGACATGCAAATGAAAAAAAGAATTACATTATCGCGAAGGCGCATTTAATATACATTTATGACAATGAATTACTCAATCATCGAAAAAAATTTCACTTCCTACGCAATGGAATCAATTTTCCACTAAAATTCCATTCAATCGTTTTTTAGTCATTTTTGTAAACTTCATTTTAAATTTATTTTTAAATTTCAATTTAAATCTATTTTTAAATTTTAATTCAAATCTATTTTTAAATTTTAATTTAAATCTGTTTTTTAAATTTATTTTTCTTTTTTTTTCCCTAATAGAGAAAAGATTGTATTGTTAAATTAATTTTTTTTATTTTTTACATTTATTTTCTTTATTTTGCAAATTAATTTTTCCATAATGTTCAATTTTTTAATCTCCATTGCGAATAGTTTAGAAATTTAATAAAAGTTTAAAATTCTAGTAGAAAAACAAACTTTTCTTTAAATAAAAAAAATTATTTTGATTCCAAGGGAAGTGAAATCGTCATCAGTAGATTTGAAAATAGTCTTCAATATAAATAAACAATTTTTATATAAATAAATTTCAGCGTAAACTGTAGTTGAAATTTTTTCCAGATTTTTTAAACGAATAATTCTCAGAATTCCACTGACGTTTCGTGATTTCATACGGTCGTATTTCGCTCCCTATTCTATTTTTTTTAAACAACAATTACCCGTTTAGTGAATTTCTTAGAAAATTACAATAATAACGTTGCGCATGCGATGCATTAGAAATATACATTATTTTGAGTAAGAAAGCATTAATTTTGCTTTTTTTTTTTGCTTATTATAAATAGCGAATAATTGTCTCTAAAGACGGAACTTTAATTAATTATAAATTTCTAATAGAATTTGGTTTACTGGTCATATTTAAATTTTCTTTTCTTTTAAATATGTATAATTAAGTCAAACGTTCTGTGACTGTGAATGTGTCTCCTGACAAAAAAAAATATTTACTGTACAGAAATATTACACTATATATTACACAGTAAAATCTTTTTTTCTCGAGTCAGGTAAATTTTTTTTTCTTCTATTTTGGCACACAATTATTTTAAACACATTTTTTTTAGAAGCAGATCGAAAATATCGTGATTATTACATAGATGACAATCAGACTAGTTGTAGTTGGGTTTTAACTATTAACCAAATTATTAAATATAATACTTTTAATTCTATTGTGATTTTTGTAGTCGAAAGTATTAAGCAATGCAGCTAGAGACACATTTTTAATTACTGAATTTTCATTTCTTTTAATTTTCTTTCTCTTGTCTTTATTTCTTGTATTTTTCATTTACTTTTATTATTATTTCTCGAAACGATTTCTCATTTTCGCAATTTTATTCTAATTTAATTTCTTCCAATTACTTTTCTAATTTAAATTTAAATTTCTCCCTAATTTTAATTTTTGATTTTTAATTATTATTTTTAAAGAATGTGTCACCTGATAATTTACTGCTTGTTTAGAAATTCAATTTTTCTTTGAGAACTACAAAATAATTTTTAATGATCTATCATTTAAATTCTTAATGTATTATGGATTATATATATAGTTTTCTATTAAAATTAGTTATGTCATTTCAGCAGAACAACTGCGGAGATTCCACGCTAAAAAATGTGTACTTTACCACATTGGAAAATTGACTAATTATTGTATATATAATATATATTTATAGATTTATGTTTGTGTTTGTGGTTTGGTACAGCATTCAATGTATTATTGATGGATGAAATAAATTAATTATATAGATTTTGCGGCAATACCCGCTACCTTTCACCAATCGTACCTGACATTCCGAGCAAAAAAAAAAAAAAAAAAATTGCAAAAAAAACAAAAAAAAAAGGTGTCCAGGACAAGGAACTGTTTCCAGTATAATATCCGCTTACGGTGATCTCGTTTTTTTCTTTCTACCTTGTAGACTCACGCTCGCAAAATATGGGAATGATTTGACTCTCCTTAATTGGAATTTGTCTGACGTTTTAAAAATATTTATCGTATTTATCATTTTTTTTTCTATTTTAAATTCGTCTCTTAAAATTGAATTTAAAATCAAAATCAATTTTTCAAATTCAATTTTTACTGACATAATTGCAGGCTTCGCACTCGATAAATAACTTTTAAAAAAATAGCAAAAAGTAGATAAGATAATAAGATAATATAATAATAATAAGATTGAAAAAAGTAGTAAAAAAAGGATTTATCGAAAAATTAAATTTGACAAATAAAAAAACTCATTTTAGACGATTCACAAAAGTCACAAAATTATTTCGCTGATTTTTTCCCAATTTTCATCGAAAATATTCACTTTTTCTCCTATTCTGCAAATGACTTCAATTTCATTGAGAAATTCAATTGTTTTCGAGATTTTAATTTAAAATTCATTCAAAAATACAATTATGTTTAAAAATCATTTTTAAAAGTAAAAAAAGAAAACTCCTTCAAAATATAAAATTTATTTCAATTAAATTTGGCAAAAATTTTCATAATTGCAAATTTAATTTAATCATTTGAAATTATTTACATATTATAAAATTTTCAAAAATGTCAAGTTAAAAATCTTTTGAAATTTAATTATTTTTAAAAATTCTAATAATTATTTATGAAAATAATTTAATTCGCTTGCATTATTCAATTATTATATAAACCTTTTACTGAAAAATTCATTTTTAAATCAATTTTCCTTACAAAGTTCTACGGGAATTCAATTATTTCAATAAACAATAAATAATTTATTGAATAATTGATTATATCTTAAAATTGAATTCTTTTAAAGAAAATTAAAAATTTTTTTTGAAAATAATTGAATTACGTAAAAAATTTTACTATTTCTGAAAAAATTGAAATCTTGTAACGAATTTTATTAAAATTTGTAAAAATAATTGAAATCCTGAGAAGAAATTGAATATTTATGAAAATAATTGAATTTTGACGAAGAATTTTATTAGAATTTATGAAAAGTAATTGAATTATGAAGAAGAATTTCATTAAAATTGCATTGCAAATATTTGAATATTATAAAGAATTATGTCATAATTGCATTAAAAAATATTGAACCTTATAAAGGATTTTGTCTTAATTTTTGAAAAAAATGAAATACTTTTCAAGAATTTTATTAAAATTTAGAAATTAAAAATAATTGAACTTGTGAAAAGTATTTATTTTATTAGTTATGAAAATAATTTAATTCTCGCGAAGAATTTTATTAATTTTCTTTTAAATAATTGAAAATTCCCATGAAAATTGTATTATTTGTCGAAATAATTGAATTCTTCCGAAGAATTTGATCAATTTTCTTTTAAATAATTAAAAATTCCCGTGAAAATTTTATTATTTGTCAGAATAATTGAATTCTTGCGAAGAATTATATAAAATTTTTTTTTAATAATTGATTTTTTTCGAAATAATTGAATATTTGAGAATTTTTTCAAAAATTTTTTTAGAATATTTGAATTCTTTTGGGAAATTTTACTAAAACTGTAAGTATTGAAAATAATTGAATTTCGAAAAATTTTTGTAACTAATTGAATCGTTTTTAAAAATGTTATTCAAATTTTTGAGAATAATTTTTTTATTTCAAACTTTTAGCGAATTTAAAGTTGTACAAATTCTCAAAAAAAAGAAAGAAAAAAGTATTTTTTAGTGTAACAAATCTAAAAAAAAGTATCCAAATAGTAGCAAATCGTAAAAAAAATAGTGAATAGTAGTCAATAGTAGATTTTAGTAGATGAGTGCGAAGCCTGTAATTAAATTTTCGTATCCAAATAATATTTAAAATTAGTTTTTCATATTACTGATTATAGTGTTTTAATACTCCTATAGCATTCGGTTCTTAAATATTTTCTCATCAGTCGTTTTTTATTTATTTATTTCTTTTTGTAAATTCCCAATCGAAGAAAAAAACTAGAATATTTTTATTCATTTTTCTCATTTCTTTCAACTATTTAAAATTATTCATTGTTCGTTCATACGGAATTTCCCTGATATTTTATAAATATTCTTTGTAAATGTTACAGTAAATGTTACTTTAAACACTTTTCATAATGAACTTTCTAATATTTTTCTCTGTATTCGTCTTTATATTAGAAAAATTCATTTTTGTTATAAACAATCTTTGTGTTTGTTTGTTTTCATAAAATATTGCGCTCCTATTAATCGATATTTCTTTTTCTTTACACAATAATATACACATCTTGAATAATACATGTACACGTAAATAAATAAACTCTTTGAAAAGCAAGTTTATATATATGGAAAAAAAACGAGTCCACCTCGAAGCCAAATAAATTAACCTACTTATAAATAAGCCTTTGCATAATGTTGCATTTCAATGTCAACATTATTTTCGTATACTTTAGAATTGCATGTATGTACATTCTCAAATAGAGAGAACTTTTTTTGTCCTAATGAACATTTTTCGCAGGTACTGTGGCTAGAAAAAACCACTTAAATTCAGACTTTTTTTTTTTTTTTTAAATAGAAATGTGCTTTTGGTCCGCTGAAAAAAAAATAAACAAAATATTATAAATAATTGGAAGCGATTTTAAATCTACGATTCTATGCCAAGATTGGTTTTTTTTTGTGATGCATAACGCTTTGCCCTGAGTATCAATTTGTACATAAACCTTGACTACGAACCATATTTTTCTCATACACTGTAAGATTCAGTCTTTGGGAGGAAATTAAACACAAGTGGATCTCACCGATCCAATGGTACATCCTCTAAGTTTGTTACATTACCGAAATGTTGAAAACCATTTTTGAAGATTCTCCCCCTACTGGTGCCTTGATCCAGAAGAGTGACATTGTCCTCAAACTCTTTGATCCACCTCGCCGTTTCATTGCCCCAATGAAATCGAACCGGCGCCGATGGCTGATACACTTTCTTGATGCCAAGTTTACGAATTTCCACACTCTCCTCGGAATGATAAAACGAATTCTCACAAAAGTCCTGAGCCAAAAGTGACTCTAATTCGCCGACAATTTCCATAAAAGTCGGCCGTTCACTCGGCTTCCACTTGAAACACTTCTCTATCAATTTCTTCAGAGTATCCGGACAGTATCGCGGAATACTGAGTGTGCCTTTCCTGAGGACAAAATCAAGAACGTCTTCATTCGAATAGCCTTGATAGGGCAGCTCGGCGAGTGTTACTATTTCGTAGAGAACGACCCCGAAGGACCAGACATCCGAATCGGACGTGAAGACACCGTCGGAGAGATTTTCGGGCGCCATCCATCTCACTGGTAATAAACCTTTTTGTCCTATTTTGTAATAATCCGTTTCGTAGATATCGCGAGCCATTCCGAAATCCCCGACCTTGCAGACCAACTTATCGGAGATCATGCAATTCCTAGCAGCTAGATCTCGATGAACGAATTTCTTCGACTCGAGATACGCCATCCCGTCAGCAATCTCGGCTGCCATTCTTATCATCTGCGGAGTGTCCGGCACTGTCGGTGTGTCTCGAATTCCCCTCAGGTACAATTTAAGATCCCCGTTGTGCATCAACTCCATCACGACGTAAGTTGGCATTCCCACCGATATCACACCCAGAAGTTTCACAATATGGTACGAGGAGAAATTCTTCATAACCGAAGCTTCATTCAAAAACTCATTCTTCTCCCTATCGTTCGCCGTCTTTGGAATCGTCTTTATCGCCACGTCAATCTCATCATCCAATTTCCCCCGACAGACCATTCCAAAATTCCCCAAACCCAGTTCCGTGCCAACCTCCAACCTACTCCTCTCAATCTCCCACTCGTCGACAATATACTTCGTCTCCATATAATCCGGATTCACACTAGCGAACAATCTCTCCTGACTCCTCTTCCTCTGATGACTCTTGAACAACAAATAAGTAAACACCACCACCGCCAGGAACAACGCCAACGGCAAAATAATTGCAATCGTCATCGAATTATCCTCCTTGAGTCCCACCGAAACTTGCACCGCCTCCGAAAACTCCCCATTCCCCGCCAACGATGTCGATCTCACCCGAAAATTATACCTCCCCGGACTCAAATCCTTAATCTCCCAAGCACCACGTTTCTCACGATAATTCCCCACCTGCACACACTCGCTCACCTTCTTCGCGTCTTTCACGTCAATATTGATATATTCAATCGTATAGGAAACAGTGATTCCATTGGGTGTGTGGGCCGGTTCCCAGTAGACGATAACGGAACTACTGTTCGCATGATTCCTCTCATGTGCTCGAACATTTCGCACATTATCAGCGTCGATTGTACTATTCGTTCGTGTGGTGGTGTACACAGTTTGCGAACACATTGACGCTTCATTGTCGCCGACTTCGCCGCAAGCCGCAACCGAGACGGTGTACACAGAAAAATGTCGTAACTTACTCAATTTATAAGAATTACTCTGCGCACTCACATTAAAGACAAAACTAAAATAACTCCCGTTATAAGTCTCCTTTAAACCTAACGTAACAAGTCCCTGTCCATCGGAACGACAATAATTTTTCCTGTCCGGCAACCAATGATTTATGACACTTGGTCCGTGGCAGAATATTTCAAATTTCTTTTTCGTTGTAATTACTTTGTTCTCCGTGCCTTTTGAATAGCACGACGAGTCAGTGACCGGTGTTTTAATGGTAATTTCCTGCGGTTCCTCCGTCTCGATCTCGGTAACTAATCCATTCTCGCAATAATTCCTCTCCAACGCCAATTCATCATCGTCGGGTCGCATAAATCCGGAAATAACATAATAGGCGATCGGTCCATTCGGCTCCTCGGGTGAATTCCAATTGACGATAATTTCTCTCGAACTCAACGGATAGGAAACGACATTTGTCGGAACCGATGGAACATCACTCTTCGTACGGAAGTAAATTATTTTCGACTGACCAACGACACTCGAGTATTCCTTCAACTTCTTCCTCGCCGTAAACGTTTTCACATACACAGCATATTTCGTATAGGGTTTTAAATTAGTAATCGGTTTCGAAACAATAGACTCCTTGTTTAGATTATTATTCGGATTCTCCACGTCCTTAATTTGCCAAGTGTTATTACTGCAAGAATTTCCCTCGTAAGTAACATTTTTACTATCCGTTTCAATGTAATTCAAAAGATAACTCAGAAGAAATTGATTCGCATCTGGTGTGTAACTATTCCACTGAAGAACCGCATAGTCCGAACCAAGTTTACTGACAGTCATGTTAATTGCCGAAATTTCGCAGGCAACTTTCTCTCCATTCGATATTGGTTGAACTTCCAAGTCACTTGGCTCTGGCATTCCGAGTTCTCTACTCAGATCGTAGATTTTTTGCAGACAAAGTTTTGAATTATAGTGAAAAAAGAGCTTACCGTTTAGTATTTTCAATTGTTGATTCTTGTTAAATAGATCGGAGAGATTGGGATTATCGAGAATGACGAGACTCGAATTATTAATATCGAGTTTCTGGCCTTTTATCACTTTTAACTTCTTGAAGAAACCCAAATTTGTGATGTGAAATGAATGTGTTACTTTCAGATAGCCGGTTATTTCTTCAATTTGACCAAAAGCGTCTGCCAATTCGTTCATAATATTTGGACTTCCGCTCCGAATTTGAAATTCCAGTGCACCATTCACCACTGATATACCGCGAAAGATTTGTGCATCAGAAATATGATGAATAATCGCTCCACTGATGACTCTCCGACAACGACCTTCACAATCTCGACACGACGTCATCTGTAATAGAAATCTTTTATCATTTCTCAACTCGAGATGAAATAGAGATGAAACTAAAATTAAACTCTTTCCTCTTACAGGCCTCGGATAGTGAGATTATTTTTTACTTTTTTTCTATTTTCAAAAAAGGCGAATATTTTCAACTTATTTTCTTATTTACATTTATTTAAATAAAATAATGGAACTTTGTTAACTTTTCTTTCTAATATTGCAATAAAAAACTCTTTTTTAGTATAAATTGCAACTTATTTCGATTTTTATAGCGTGAAAAATAAATTAGTCAATTTAAAAAAAAATTATTGTCGAGTAACTTTTTTAAATAAAATACTTTTTCGAAATAAATCATTGAACTTTTGTAAAATTCCATTAAAAATAATTGAAATTTCGTAAAATTCCATTAAAAATAATTGAAATTTTGTAAAATTCCATTTAAAATAATTGGTATTAAAATTGTTGAAAATAAAATTTTGAATAATTTTAATTAGAAATTATGAAATATATAATTAAAAAATTTTTTAAATAATTGAAATTTTGTAAATTCTATTAAAAATAATTTATATCAAAATTGTTGCAAATAAAATTTTGAATAATTTTAATTAGAAATTATAAAAATAATTGAACTATAAAAAATTTCATTGAAAGCTTCAAATGAAAATTTGGAAATTAACTTCAAAAAATATAAAATATTTTTTAAAAAAGCAATTCTTAGAAATTTTTTTAATTATCATTTTTTTAAAACTCAATAGTTTTCAATTCTATTTTCAATTACATAAATAATTTTTGAAAAATATAATTTTTAATGTGATGAAGTTGCAACTTTTTTCGATTTTTATAGTGAGAAAAAGAAATTATAGTCAATTTAAAAAAAATTATTGTCGAGTAACTTTTTTTAAATAATTTCTTTTTCGAATTGAAATTTTGTAAAATTCCATTTAAAATAATTGAAATTAAAAATAATTGAAATTTTGTAAAATTCCATTTAAAAAAAATTGAAATTCGTAAAATTCCATTAAAAATAATTTAAATTATGTAAAATTCCGTTAAAAATAATTGAATTCTTGTAAAATTCCATTAAAAATAATTGGTATCAAAATTGTTAAAAATAAAATTTGGAATAATTTTAAATAAAAATTATGAAATATATAATTAAAAATTTGTTAAATAATTTAAATTTTGTAAATTCTATTAAAAATAATTTATATCAAAATTGTTGGAAATAAAATGTTGAATAATTTTAATTACAAATTATAAAAATAATTGAATTCTAAAAAATTTTATTGAAAGCTTCAAATAAAAATTTTAAAATTAACTTCAAAAAATAGGTATAAAATATTTTTTAAAAAAGCAATTTTTTGAAATTTCTTTTATTTTCATTTTTTTAAAATTCAATTGTTTCCAATATTTTTAATTACATACATGATTTTTGAAAAATATAATTTTTTAATTATGATGAAGTTCACAACGTTTATAATCAACGATTTAGAAGAGAAAATATTTTTCTTGTTAAAAAATCTATAAATTTTTGTTTTAAACTGTTTTATATTCTTTCTTCATGAATAACATAAACAACACAGTTTATAAATAAAAAATTGCTGTTTTCCTTGTGGAAAATATTTTTTTTCTCATTCAATCGTTAATAATAAACGTTGTAAAATTCACTGACTTAATTATTATTAAAATTTTGAATTAAAATTCTTCACACAAATTGTTACGATTTATAAATTGGACAAAAATTCTTTTATATATAAATATAATAATATAATAAAATATAAATATTTTTGAACAACCAATTCTTAGAATCTTTTTATCATAATTCTTATTCTGAAAATAATTGAATTCTCAAAAATTTGAATAACAAATTTTCAAATGAAAATTTCAAAGCGTTAATAAATGAAAATTGCCTTAAAAATTGTATTAAAATATTTTTTAAATAAGTCTAAAAATTCTTTTTAAAAAATACAATTATTTTCGAAAAATTGAATTACAATATTTTTAAACAACGAATTCTTCGAATTTTTGTACTATAATTTTTTAAAATTTAATTATCTTGAAAAAATGGAAATTAAACTTTTTAAAAAATTTAGGTACTGTTTCTAGACTATTATTAAAATTTTTCTGGGAAATCATGTATTTTCTCGATTTGTAATTAAAATTCTTGAAAAATTTTACTATATTCAAATAATTTTCAAAACTTCTTTCAAAAAAATTTTCAACAATTTTCAATTAAAGTTTTAGTAAATTTTAATTATTTGAAAATTTTCAATTCTAGATAATTAAAAATTTCGTTTCTTATTTTCTTGACCTTTCACTGATTTCTAAATTCAATTAATCAGAACATCAATAATTTTCTTAAATAAATATTTAAATACTCTTGTGATTTATTTTTTCACAGAAAATAAAATTTTTTAATTTCAAATTTCAAATTCTCTGAAATTTTATTAGTTTTAAAAATTATAATTCTTATGAAATTCTACTATTCTCGTTAATTTTTACCTGAACTTCTTCTCTACACCAATTATTTCTAACTATTTTTTGAGAATTCAATTATTTGAATAACAAAAGTCAATTTTTTTTAAATAAAAAATTTTAACTACGACTCTACATGGTTTTTTTTAAATTTATTAAGAATGAATTATTGAAAATACGTTACCGAAATAATTAAAAATAATAGATTTTTAAAAAATTGCAGTAAAAAAAATTCTTTAAATTAGTTTCTTAAAAGTATTTTTAAATATAATTTTTGGAACTATAATAGATTTTTTGTGAAAAAATTATAATAATAGATTTTTTTTATGATTTGCATAAAATAAGCTAATTATACTTTTTAATCGATTTAAACTTTTTTCTGCGCCTTGAAGTCGACCTGAGGTCTCTTCTTAGAGTAATTTTTGAATAACAACAAATTTTTTAAGAAATTAAAAATTTAGATAAGAAAATTAGAATTTAGGTAGAAAAATAGTAAAAAGATAGTTAGTTTAAATTTTAAATGAATAAGAGATAAATTATTTGCAAAAAAATATAGTTTGAAATAAAATTTGTATTGAGATTGAAACTTACATTATGCTCATCGATGTAATCTTCATAACCATCAGGACACTGCATAACACAAGCTTGTTGAAACGGTCGCCACTTATGGAGGTTTTCTTCGTAACTTTTACGACTTTTCGATATTTGGTAGCACTCGCTTTTTGTAATGCACCTTCGCGATAAATATGAGTATCTGGAAAAATATTTCAAGTATTTTTTAATTTTCCTCACAATATTCGCTTTTGTTATTTAATTAATTATTTATTAAACTAATTTAAAACTAAAAGTTATTTATAGTAAACTAGTTTTTAAAAAATATTTCTCCAAATATTTTTGTTTATTTTCCTTCACTATAATTAATTATTTATTATTTTCAAAAATTTTAATATAATTCTTCGCAAGAATTAAATTTTTAATTAAATTAAATTATATTGTCGATAGAATTTTAATTATAATTACTCGAAAGAATTTAATTATTATTGAAAATTTTTAAATATTGAAATATTAAAAAATTTTTGATAATAATTAAATTCTTTCGAGAATTTCCATTTTAATTCCAATTTAATTCTTAAATTGGAATTTAAATAATTTCTTAAATAATTTCCAATTTAATTCTTCCATAAATTTATATGGAAGAATTAAATTAGTTTAAATTCAATATTATAAAAGTTAAAAAAATATTAATATTAATAAAACTTTAATTTTTTTTTGTAATTTTTGTAATACTCACAAATTAGGAGGGCATTTTTCAATGCATTTTCCTTTATGACGATAATGTTTACAGACATAGCAATCACTCTCAGTGGTGCCTTTACAATCTCCGAGACACTGTGGATGACATTTCTCGGGTTTCTCCGTTTCTTGGCAAAGTTGCCTGGCCCAACAGTGTCCTCCAGGGCATTGAGAGCAACCTAACAAATTGCAATCAAGAATTAGTAGTGTCAATCTACATTTAGTTTAATTTCATTATATAATTTCTCTTTCTCAATTTTACACAATATTTTTAATAAATAAAAAATAAATTAAAAAATAAAAAAAACCACTTATTTTACACAAAAATGTTTAAATCATTTTAAATATTAATAATTTTGTTCAATTCAATTCTATAATAATTTTTAAATATTAATCAAACATTAGATATATTCTCACCCAGAAACCAGATAATAAAAAAAAAATTAAATTGCAAAATAAAACAAGATTAATTAAATTCAATGTTCTTCTAATGCAAAAGAATTTATTTTTAATAGAAAAAAGTAACGGCAACTATGTATATGGATAAATAAAAAAATAAAATTTCATTGCGATTAAAACTATCGATAGAAAATTTTCGATAAATAAATATCGCGGGAAATTTGATATATCTTAGATAAAAAGATTTTCAAAGATTGTAACACGATTACAGTAACAGCTTAGATTTTGCGCATGAATATATATGTATATAATTGCTGGCTTGCTACTAAGAGATATCGAATGTGAAGGTAAAGTCTTCTTGGCCTTATTACAAATGCAAATGTTACGATAAGTATTATTAAAATTGATCACTGTATCCGTGTGCTGGTAAGTCAACTTTAAATGTAAAATTTATGAACATTATGTGAGAAAAAAAAATTGTCGAGTAAAAGGTTGAAAGTGCCTGATAAATGTTGTACTCAATTAAAGAAGCACGATTATCAAGATAGTTTTAATATAAATGTAAGAAAAAGAATTTCTTCGTCTTTATTTATTTGAAAAAAAAGAAGATATTTTTAATATTTAATGAAAAATTCTTCAAATGAATTATCACTAATAAAATATAAATAAAATTCACAATATAAAAATAATATTATTAAAAACATTATACGACAGAGTAAAAGTTGTGTAATTTGTATTCAATTTATAAAAAATAATATTTTTCATCAGAGGTCTTTTTATGCATTTTATTATAACAAGAAACGATAAAAATTTTTTATTCTCTTTCTTTCATCCAAAAAATGGTGAATTTTTTCTCAATGTAGTTAATTTATTTCTTCATTTCAAATTATTAATAAATTGTAAAAGTAATAAAATTCGTTCCTGGAGTTTAATTATTTACAATACAATTTCAATAATTTTTCCTAAATTATTATTTACAAAAATAATAAAATTTTATTGAAATTGTTTTTTAATTCACTTATTTTCAAAAGATTTCATACATTTTTTTTTATAAGAATTCAGTTATTATCTTCAATATAATTTAAATAACATTTCTCGAAAGAATTTAGTTATTTTCAAAAATTTTAATAAAATTTACTGAAACAAAAATTCAATTTTTTATCAAATATTTTAATAAAATTCTTCGGAAGAAGTCAATTATTTTCAGTGCCATTTTAATAAAATTCTTCGAAAGATTTGTAAGTATTAGTTTTATAAATAAAAAAATTCTTAGAAAGAATTCAATTATTTATTTAAAAAAGTAAAATTCTTCGCAAGAATTCAATTATTTTCAATATAATTTTAATAATATTTTACAAAACGATTCAATAATATTTAAAAATTTTTACTAAAATTTTTCGATAAAATTCAATATCTTCTGAAATTTTAAGAAAAAAATTGATAAAAGTTTTATAATTTAATTATATTTTCATAAATAATAAACTTCTTTGCATAAATTTTACCATTTTCAGCAACAATTTTAATAAAATTTCTCTAAATATTTAAATTGTTTTTAAATTTTTAATAAAAGCAATCGCAAAAATTTAATTATTTCAAAAAAAAAAATTTAATAAAAATCAAGAATAAAATAAATTAATTTACAAATTTTCTAAATTTTAATTTAAAAACAAAAATTATTAAAAAAAAAATTGAAAGAAAAAAAATAACTAAAACATCAAATTGCGAACAATTTGAATATACTTTCTCGAAAGAATTAAATTATTTTTAAAAGTTTTAAGAAAATTCTTCGAAGGAATTCAATGATCTACAAGTTTTGAACATTCAAGTGAACGAAATATTTTTTATTAATCATATTTTCAAACATTACTGATTCGAATAAAAATTAAAAAATTAAATTTTAAACGTAAAAACTTTACACTTAATTTTTCTTTATAGTGACGCAAAATTATTGTAATAAAAATTTAATTTGAAGAAGAAATACATAAATTTCCTTATTTTGAACGTTCAGAACTTTTGAATCATGGAATTCAATTATTTTCAATTTTTTGTTTTGTTTATCATTAATTATAACAAGTAGAAAAAAATATTGTAATTTTCGAAATTAATTAATTAATTAATTAATTAATTAATTAATTAATTAATTAATTCTTTTCATTTTACATTTATAGAATTACTTACCAGGACAATTAGACTCATTTCTATTATCCTTGATTGTATTTTCACCAGCTACAACAATGGCATTCCAATCGAGTGTAGTGGTATAGCATAATGAAGGATTTTTCTCAATGCGAACAGCTCCGCGAGAGATTTTCGTCAATTTCTTCAAGCCAATCTAAAAATAAAAAAAATTTGACAAAATTAATTTAAAAAAGTAAGTCACAGGTCGGTTACAGGTCAGACTTATGGATAAATTTATTCAATTGGTTAACGTCAATTGACCTGTCAGTCAATTGGCTCTGACAAACAAATTCGAACCGATCGATTTTATGTCGCGTGGGAAAAATAATTAATATAATCATAATTTACACTTTAAAATTGAATGTACGTGGCCTGACTCTTTATCATGATTGATCTCAAGGATGGATGAAAATACTAGTCCTTCGTTTCTTATTTAATAATTCATTTTAAAATAGAGAATCAACTCTCCTCGGATCGACTTTAAAACACAAAAAATGTCGTTTTAATCAATTTATTTAATTTAATTTAATTTTAGTCTAATTTACGGAAAAAGTTGAAGAAATCGTTTATTTTATTTTATTAATTGCTGTCACAAAAATTTAATTTTGTATTTACTTGACTTTATATTCTGCTTTTAAGAAAAGTTTTTAAATTTTGATCTTATTCTGATAAAAGTTTATCGATAAAATTTTCAATTACCAATTTTTGTAAAATTCCGTTATTTTCAAAATATTTCTTCAAATTTTTTCATATTTTTCTTCAAGTACACGATTATTTTTGAAAAATGGTTATAAAATTCTCTAAAACATAAAATTTATTTCTCGACAAAATTTACAATCGTTTGACAATTTTTGAATTAAATTTTCGGAAATTCAATTATCTTGAAGAAATTTTAATTAAAATGTTTCAGAAACCTCATTATTTCAAAATTAAATTATTCAATACTTCAGTAATTTTGTTAAATTATTTTTAATATCTATTGTTATTTATTTTCTATTTTTTTCTACAAGAACTAAAATTTTTTAAAAATTACGATTTCAAATCTTCTGAAATTTAATTATTTCTATAAATTACAACTGTAATTCATTCAAAATTCAACTATTCTCTAGGATTTCAAACTAAAATTCTTCTCTAAATCAATTATTTAAAAAAAAATTCATTCAATTTAAATTATCAAATAATTTTAATTGGAAATTTTCTGAAATGTAATTATTTTAAAAAATTGCTACTATAAGTTGTCGAAAATTCAATTATTTTCTAGAAATTTTAATTAAAATTCGTTTCTAAATCAATTATTTTCAAAAATTTTGAGAAAATGGTTTGAAAATTCAATTCCAAAAAAGTTCATTTAAAAATTAGTCTAAATTCAATTGTTTTCGATTCAATTTTACGAAATAATATTCGAATATTTTTTAATTAATTATTACACATAAAATATAATTATAACTCTCCAAATATTCAATTATTTTCTAGAATTTTGAACCGAAATTCTTCTCTGAATCCATTATTTTTAATAATAATTTTCATAAATTTCTTTCTTCACTTAAAATACAATTTTCTTTCATTTCAATTTTATTTGCGAAAATTTGATTATTCGAAAAGTTTCCATTTAATTTTATATTCAAAAATTAAACTAATTTTGAAAAAATGAATTGAGAATTTTTTTAAAAACTTAATTATTCAAAATTTTGAAATTCTTCCAAATATTTTTTACTGTTAGTTACTTTTCAAAAATCTAAGTATTTTTCAGAATTTTTCATTATTTTTGTAATAAAATTCAAATTAATAGAAGTGATAAAAATATTTTCGTTTATTTGAACATTTCAGAACTAAAATGCCAATAAAATGTCTAATTATCAATTAATTATAAAACGAAACGAAATAATATTTATTTTTCCATTTAGAAAATTCTCCAATATTAAACAAGCGCTTTTCTCATCCTTATAATCGCATTAAAAGATTAAATACAAAAAAAAATCTTATAACTTCCCATCAAAATTAAATTAAATTAAATATTTTATGAAAATATTTTTTAATGTAAAGTATACTGTCTACAATGATAAAATTTTTAAAAGCTTTCCATTCTTCCATTTTGCTTATAATATTTACTTTGATTTTAAAAGTCTCGGAGAACAAAAGTAAAAAAAAGAGGGAAAAAAAATTTGAGATATTTCTAGAATTTTTTCGCAAAGTTACTTTTTATTATTTTATAGTTGAGAGCATTCTGGATGATAATGTTTTTTTTCAATTTATACAAAAAAAAAAAAAAAAAAAGAAATATCTTACCTCCTGGAGATTTTGCATTTCGTATATCATGAATGCATAATCCGTCAATAGAGTATCTCCTCTGATAACTTCGAGATTTGGAAATAATTTACTGAGACTTTTTAGACCATTGACTCGATAAAGTAATAGATATCCAGTGATTTCTCGCAATTTCGTAAATTCGTATTTCAAAAAGTCCGTTTCATTAAATCTCTCAATAAGAACGATTTGCAGAAAGCCTTCAATCACTTGACAATCTTTTAGTATTTGAAAATAAGAGACATTATTCCTGATATCGATACTTGGACAAATACCATCGACGGAAGTTACATTTGGAAAACCCTTATGACTTTTATCCCGAGATCTTTCCTTCGATATAGAATTTTTCTTATGCTGCTTCTCTGTTAATGTTTGATGTCCATGTTTACCCACTGACGATTCCAGGGAACTAGAAAAAACAAATCACAAAAAAATTAATAATAAAAATAAGGAACAAATAATGGAGAGAAATTTTGTTTATTTTAATAAAATTTACTTTATTAAATTAAACAAAATTTATTTTTTTCAAATTTCCTTTTTTAATTTGAACAAAATTTACTTGTTAAAATTAACTTTATTATAAAAAATTTATTTCTTAAAATTTACTTCGTAAAAACAATTTAACACGACTATTAAAATTGACTTGTATATATCAATTTTATTTATATTTTATTTTATTAATTTATTATTATATTATTAAATAAATACATATTTATTTATATTTATTATATTTATTAATTCTCTGATTTCCTGGCAGAATTTAAAACGTTCAATTGAACGCAATATTATTTTAAATTGTTCAAAACTACAATATTGAATTAAAAATTAAAGTAAATTCACCACTTAACTTGTTATCAATTTTTAATTATTTATAATCACTTTTAATACAACCTTCAAAACTTTAGAAGCATTGTCTACTTATTTTAAAAATAAAATTTCTATTTCTTCTAATTTTCTCTTCTTATTTTCAAAAATTACAATAAATTTCTTCAAAAATTCATTTACTTTTAAAAAAATTCGAGAAATTTTCAATGCCCTTAAAATGTGTTCATAAAAATTCAATTATATGTAACTCTTTCGAAATTTAATGATTTTTATTTTATGAATCAAATAAAAATTATTTAGATATAATACAATATTTTCGAGGAATTTAAAATTAAAATTATACTGAAAATAATTGAATTCTTCTCATGAATTTTCTCGAAATTTTGAAAATAATTGAATTTCGGCGAAGAGTTTTATTAAAAATTTTAAAAACATTTAAATTTCTACAAAGAATTTTATTGGAATTTTTAAAAATATGGATTTCCTTGAAAAGAATTTTATTAATTACTAAAACAATTAAATTTTTGCAAATTTAAAAAAATTGAATTCTGTAGAGAAATTTTATTAAAATTTAAAATACTATTGCAAGTAACTGAATTTTATAAGGAATTTTATCAAAATTCTTAAAAATAATTGAATTCTTGAGAAAGATTTTGTTAATTGCGAAAATAATTGCATTCTTGAGAAGAGTTTTATTAACTAAAAAAAATAATTGAATTTTTGCGAGGAATTTTATTAAAATTTTGAAAAATAATTGAATTCTTTTGAGAAATTTTATTAAAAATTGTACCGAAAAGAAAATAATTGAATTCTTGAAAAGAGTTTTATTGACTACAAAAATAATTGAATTTTTGGGAAGAATTTTATTAAAATTTTGAAAGATAATTGAATTTTATTGGAAAATATTTATTTAAATTTTTAAAAATTAAATTCTTTTGAGAAATTTCATTAAAAACTGTACTAAAAATAAAATAATTGAATTCTTGAAAAGGATTTTATTAATTACGAAAATAATTGAATTCCTAAGAAAAGTTTTATTACATACAAGAATAATTGAATTTTTGCGAGGAATTTTATTGAAATTTTAAAAAATAATTGAATTCTTTTGAGAAATTTCATTAAAAATTGTACCGAAAATAACATAATTGAATTCTTGAGAAGAGTTTTATTAACAAATAAAATAATTGAATTTTTGTGAAGAATTTTATTAAAATTTTGAAAAATAATTGAATTTTTTGGAAAATATTTATATAAAATTTTAAAAATCGAATTCCTCTTAGAAATTTCATTAAAAACTGTACCAAAAATAAAATAATTGAATTCCTGAGAAGAGTTTTTTTAAATACAAAAATAATTGAATTTTTGCGAAGAATTTTCTTAAAATTTTGAAAGATAATTGAATTCCTTTGAGAAATTTCATTAAAAATTGCACCGAAAATATAAAAAATTGAATTCTTTGGAAAATATCCAATTAAATTTTTAAAAATTGAATTCTTTTGAGAAATTTCATTAAAATCTGTACCGAAAATAAAATAATTGAATTCCTGAGAAGAGTTTTATTAATTACGAAAATAATTGAATTCCTGAGAAGAGTTTTATTAAATACAAAAATAATTGAATTTTTGCGAAGAATTTTATTAAAATTTTGAAAAATAATTGAAATCTTTTGAGAAATTTCATTAAAAATTGCACCGAAATTAAAATAATTGAATTCATGAGAAGAGTTTTTTTAACTACAAAAATAATTGAATTTTTGGAAAGAATTCTATTAAAATTTTGAAAGATTATTGAATATTTTGGAAAATATTTATTTAAATTTTGAAAAATTGAATTCTTTTGAGAAATTTCATTAAAAACTGTAACAAAAATAAAATTATTGATTTCTTGAAAAAGATTTTATTAATTACCAAAATAATTGAATTTCTGAGAAGAGTTTTATTAAATACAAAAATAATTTAATTTTTGCGAAAAATTTTATTAAAAATTTGAAAGATAATTGAATTCTTTTGAGGAATTTTATTAAAAAATTGTACCGAAAATAAAATAATTGTATTCTTAAGAAGAGTTTTTTTAACTAGAAAAATAATTGAATTTTTGGGAAGAATTCTATTGAAATTTTTAAAAATTGAATTCCTTTGAGAAATTTTATTGAAAATTGTATTGAAAATAATTAAATTCTTATAAAGAATTATTATATTAAATTTTTTTTTAATTATTCATTTCTTTTGGAAAATTATACCTATTAAAATTTTGAAAACAATAATTGAATTTTGCAAAGAATTTTATTAATAGGTATTTTTTGAAAATAATTGAATTCCTGCGAAAAGATTTAATTATTTTCATAAATAATTTAATTTTTGCAAAGAATTTTATTAACATTTCTTTAAAATAATTGAATTTCTTGGAAGTATTTTATTATTTATGAAAATAATTGAATTCTTGCGAATAATTTTATACATTTTTTGAAAATAATTGAATTCCTGCGAAAAATTTAATTATTTTTATATAAGTAATTGAATTCTTGAGAAGAATTCTTTTTTACAGTCCTTTAATAAAATTCTTTTAAAAATTCAAGTAGGTATCTTAAATAATTGAATTAAAAGAATAAAATTGAATTATAAAAAAATTAGTTTCTAAAAATTTTATATTTTTACAGAAATTTTGATAATTCTAAAATAATTTGATTAAAGTATTTAAAAAATCTTTGAAAGAATGAAAAATAAAAAAGTAATTAAGTTAATCATAATTCAAAGATTTACTGAATAAAATTCCATTGATGGAATTTTTTAATCTAGAAAGAAATACCGATGGAAAATATAGCAGATTTGTTTTAGTTCTAAAAATCCAATAATGCTTTCAAAAACTATGTGTAAAGGAATCAAGAGTGCTCAACTGTGAAAATTATTGAAAATTTTCCCTTACACACTTAATTAATTAATTAATTGAAAAGATGCTGCTGGCAATGTGTATATGGAGAATTATACAAAATTTACAAGTGTTGATTTTTCACAATCTCGTATCAAAAAAAAATATCGAACTAATAACAGAATTTCTTTTCATTCATTTCGAAAATATTACGTAAATTTTTCATCTAATGATGAAAAAAAATATATCTCAATTGACTCTCAATTCAATTGAAAAATAGAGAGCTATTTTTTTCTTACTACATAATTTTAGTTTCTGATAAAAAGCCACGGAAAAAAATAACATGAAACTGACAAACAATGATTCATTCTATAAAGCTGAGTCACTGTTTATTTAATACATTCATTCTTTTTCTTCACTCTTTTTAGAGCATCATTATCTTTCTGAAAATTCTAATTAAATTTCCCAAGAAAAATTTTTCGACAATTATTCACAATTATTCACAATGCTTTAGAAAATTATTTATTTCAAAGAATTAAATTAAAAAATTTAAATTCGAAAATTAGAACAAAAAAAATAATTTAATCAATAATATTTAATGGAAAAATTATTTTGAATTGAAACCTAGGTCAATGGTAAAGTTATTGTGACCTTGTGTATAAAATTATACGTTTAATCTTTTATTATATTAAAAATAAAAAGCACTTTATGCGAATCTAAGCGAATCTAAAAGAGTATGTACGATGCTATCAATGAAAATATTTTTTTTTCTACTAAAAGATAAGAGAAACGCTGTTTACGTCGCGAATGACGCATCACTGACGAGAATCAGAAATGATTTATCACTCCTTCCGCAAAGTGAATTACATAACAACCCTCGTATATACGTTTGTGATAAATGAAACAAATTTACCTGACAGTTTTCTGCAGAGTATAATAAAAAAAAGAATTGATTTTTTGTTAACATGTCAAACTGTTTTTTTTTAATGGCTTTATAACTGTGAAAATATTTAATTAAAAAACTTTTGTTCGGTTTTATGAAAAATGTAGTTTTTTCAAAAACAAAATATATTTTCTAACAGGAAAAATAGCATTTTTTCTTCATTCTTCAAATTTAGTTTTTTCTTTCACGTTCAAATTGCGATTTAATTATTTTGAATTTAAATTAAAAGTTTAATTGATAAAATTAGAAAATTAATTAGTGAAAATAAAGTTGGGTTGCCAGAAAAATTTATTTTTTTCCTGATTTCGAGAAAAAATTTTTTAAAAAAAAATTTTTAAATAATTTTTTCTTTATAAGAATTCAATTATTTTTAATACAGTTTTTAATAAAATTTCTCAAAAGAATTCAATTTATTTAAATTTTAATAAATGTTTACAAAAAAATCTAATTATTTTTCAAAATTCATCACAAAAATTCAATTATTTTTGTAGTTAATAAAATCCTTAGCTACAGAATTCAATTATTTTATTTTCAATACAATTTTTAATAAAATTTCCATAAGAATTCAATGTATTTAAATTTTAATACATATTTTCAAACAAATTCAATTATTTTTCAAAAATTTTAATTAAATTCTTCACAAAAATTCAATTACTTGTGTAGTTAATAAATCATTTTAGGAATTCAATTATCTTATGTTCTGTACAATTTTTAATGAAATTTTAAAAAAATTCCATTTTTCAAGAATTCAATTTTTAAAAAATTTCAATAAATATTTTCAACAAAATTCAAATATTTTTCAAAATTTTAAGAAAATTCTTCACAAAAATTTTATCAAGAATTTTTTTCTTTTCAAGAATTCAATTATTTTTAAGAATTTTGATAAAATTTCTTATAAGAATTTAATTACTTTCTTATATAAATAATTTTAAATTTTAATAAAATTTCTGGAAAGAATTTAATTTTCAAAATTTTGATAAAATTCTTTACTAGAATTAAATTTTTATTAAATTACTGAAAAGAATTTAATTGCTTTCAAAAGTTTAAAAAACCTTATTCTAAACAATTTAATTGTTTATTAATTTTTAATAAAATTCTCTTCGAAACAAATTTAATTGTTTTCAAAAATTTTAATAAAATTCTTTGCAAGAATTTAATTGTTTTAGTAATTAATAAAATTCTTCTCAAGAAAATCCATTATTTTTTAAAATTCAAATAAAATTTTGTGGAAAAATTTAAACGTTTTTTAAAATTTTTAATAAAACTCTTCGCAAAAATTCAATTATTTTCAGAATTGTAATAAAATTTTTTTTAAAATTCAATTGTTGTTCTCAAAATTTTAATATAATTTTCCAAAAGAATTTAATAATTGTAAAAATTTTTTGATAAAATTCCTTATAAGAATTCAATTATTTAAAAAAAAATAGTTTTAATAAAATTCTTCTCAAGAATTCAATTATTTTATTTTCGGTACAATTTTTAATAAAATTTCTCAAAAAAATTCAATTATTTTTCAAAATTTTAATAAAATTCTTCGCAAAAATTCAATTATTTTTCAAAATTTTAATAAAATTCTTCGCAAAAATTCAATTATTTTTGTATTTAATAAAACTTTCCTCAGGAATTCAATTATTTTCGTAATTAATAAAATCCTTTTCAAGAATTCAATTATTTTATTTTTGGTACAGGTTTTAATAAAATTTTTCAAAAGAATTCAATTATTTAATAATTAATACAATTTTTACTAAAATTTCTTGAAAGAATTCATGTATTTTCAAAAATTATAATAGAATTCGGAGAATAATTCAATTATTTCTGAAAAATTTTAATAAAAGTGAATAATCAAATATTTAATAAGCAAAAACAATTATTAACAGATATGAATATTTAAAAAAATTTGAAAGAACCTTTTCCATGAATTCAATTATTTTCAAAATTTTCAATTAAAATTATTAAAAATACTGAACTATTTTCCAAAAATCTTAATGAAATTCTTCAAAGGATTGAATTATTTACGATAATTGATAAAATTGTTAAAAAGAATTAATTACTTTATCAATAATTTTAATAAAATTTAATAATAAAATTATTGATTGCAATTATTGACAAAGTTGATTTTATTCAAAAAATTAAAGTAATTCTTTTAAAAAAAAATTAAATTATTGTCAAAACTTTTAATAGAATCTATTCTTCGGAATAATTAAATTATTTTCAATATTTCTATAAAATTCCTTTAATGAATTCAATTATTTAAAAAAAATTGCAATAAAATTCTAAGAAGAATTTAATTAGTTCCTAAGAATGTTAATAAAATTCAATAATCAAATTTCTAATTACAATTATTAACAATCATGATTATTTAAAAAACTTGAACGAAATTCTTCAGAAAATTCAATTACTTTTAAAATTAAAAATTTTTAATTTTTAAAAAACGTATTAAAATTATTAATTTTCAAAAAATTCAAATAAATAAATAAAATAAAAGCAATTCAATTATTTTCATAAGAAAAAAATTCTTCGTGAGTATTGAATTATTTTCAATACAATTAATAAAATTTCCCGATAAAATTTAATTATTTTCAAAAATTTTGATAAAATTCTTCGAAGAAATTGAATTATTTATTTATTTTCACATTTTTTTTTATAAAATTCTTCGTAAGAAATTTTCAATACATTAATTTAAAAGATTTAAAATTCAAATTTGAAAGGAAGTATTATTAAAAAAGTTAGGAAACAAAAAAAAAAACAAGCAAGAACTAATTTCAAACTTCGAACAGATTACAAGAATGTACAACTATTATTAATATATAAAAGATAGATTTTTCTCTATTGTTAAATAAAATTATTGTAATTAAAATTTAATTTGAAGAAGAAATAAATAAATTTTCTTCATTTCAAAGTTCAGAACTGTGTGAAAAATATTTGTTTCTTCCAGTCTCATTGGATCATAAACGTTGCGTGAACTTCAGCCCCGTGTGAAATTAATAACTTTTAATTTATGAAATTAAAAATTTAATTAACGAAATTAAATATAGAACTTTTTTTTAATAACTTTATACATTATGTCGAAAATTTGTTACTAAATGCACTTCCTTTTTTAAAATTTCTCCAATGATTTGTAGTTTCAAAAGTTGACCAATATTTATTACAGGATTTCCCGATCGATGAATTCTTGGCGAGAATTATTTTAGAGAGAGCAACTTATGGGAAATAAATCTATTTCACAAACTTGACATTAAACTACATTTAAGAGAACTAATGGTTCAGAAGATAAATAAAAGTTTATTTATTTTCCAATAAACTCCGTTATATATTTTCTAATCATTTTGCGAGGCCTTGCGAGGAAAATTTATCACGAGCAAGCGTAATATCAAAATTAATATAGGAAAAAGAAAAAAAATTTTTCCTATTTAGCTGAATATACAAAATTCTTTTTCTAAATTCATTTATTTTTAGAATTTTCAGTTAATTCGAGAATAATTTGAGACTCAACTGGGTCACGAACAAGTTAAACTAAATTTTATGTCAATTAAACAAATAGATAAGACATGACAGAGTTTTTTCTTGTTTTTCTTTCTTTATACAGAAAAAAAATATTTATTCGTTTTTTCCACTTTTTTCGTTTTTTAGAAACAAACTTTAGTAATTTCAAAAAAAAAAAAAAATTGAAAGAAAAGAATAAAAAAGAAAAAAAATTTCACGTGGAAAAGACTAGAATTTTTTGTTTACAAAGAACTTTACAGGAAATGCTTCAGATTTGGCAGTCAGTCGATAGTTTTTTTTAACTTTTGGATTTTGTAGTTTTTTTCAGACTAACAAAAAAAGTAAAAAAATGTTATAAACTTACATGAAAATCGATTCAGAGCCAAAGCTAATGCATTTCCGAGAGGTCATTTTTCTCCCTTAAATTGATGATCAAGGAAGATTGAAAAAATTTTTTTACCTCAAAATTTAAAAGAAATTTATCACAAAAGTTTCGAATGTTGACTGGAAAAATCATTTTCTTCTCAATTGTTGCAATTATAAACTTCATAAAGTTTTCGATAAACAAAAAAATTACCTAAAAATTTGAAAAACTAAAATTAATTTCAAATAAAAAATGAAATGATCTTGTATCAATTATTAAAGAATTGCAAAATAAAAATATTTTTCATTTCTGTTTATATCAAAAACTAAAAATAGATTACAATACATACTTTTTTTAATTGACATTTTTCATTTTATTACAGCAATTCTAGAAAATATTTAATTTTGAAAAAAATTTCATTCATTTAATCGTTCAAAATTCTAGAAAAAATTTAATTGCATAGAAAATTCTTATTTCTTCTAAATTGTTTTTTAAAAAACTTTATTAAATTTTGTATGAAACTAGAGAATTACAAATTTAAAATATTTTTTATATTTGTTTATTAAATACGTATTAAAAAATCTATAATGCCAGGTAAATTATACAATCTCTAAATGTTGAATTTACATTTGTCATTTTTTGCCTTAATTTAAAAACATTAATTTAAAAAAAATCTTGAATTTACATTTGTCAGTTTATTGCAGTCATTTTAAAAAATTAATTTAAACTTGAAAAAGATTTAATTTATTTAAACATTCAAAGTTTTAGAAAAAAGTAAATTTGAGTAAAAAAAATCTGTTTCCTTCTAAACAGTTTATTATAAACTCTATGAACTTTAATAAATAAAATAATAAAAAGCGTTTAAAATAAAATTTAAAATTAATGAATTTCTTTGAATTTTTTTTTAAATAATGAAATTTCATTAATAATTTTAATTGAACATTTTTAAAATAATTGAATTTAATGAACAATTTCTTTCAAGTTTTTAAAATAATCGTTTTTCTTAATAATTTAAATTAAACATTTAATAAATTGTAGAATTTTATTAAAATTTGTACTACTATAAATTATTATAATCGAGGTTTTTCGAGGAATTTAATGTGAATTGTTGAAAATAATTGAATTTCCGCAAAGATTTTTATAAAAAAATTTGAAAATAATTGAATTTCTGCGACAAATTCTGTTATTTTTGAAAATCATTGAATTCTTGAAAAGAATTTTATGAAAATATTGAAAATAATTGAAATTCTACTAAAAATTGTTATTTTTTGTAAATAATTGAATTCTTGACAAGAATTTGATGTAATTTTTGAAAATAATTGAATTCTTGACAGGAATTTGATGGAATTTTTCAAAATAATTGAATTCTTGCCAGGAATTATAATAAAATTCTAAAAAATAATTTAACTTTATAAAAAACTAAACTCCTTTGAACAATTTTATTAGAGTTTTTGTAAATAATGTATTTTTTTAGAATAATTTTAATTAAAATTTTTTTTAAATAATTGAATTAAACAAAGAATTTTTTAAAACTTTTTAATATAACCGTGTCTGTTAATAATTATAATTAAATATTTAATTATTGAAGTTTACTAAAATTGTATTGAAAATAGTTTAATGCCAGAAAAGAATTTTATTTTTTATAAAACTAATTTAAATTTTTGGAATGAATTTTACTATTTATAAAAATAATTGAATTGTTTCGAAAGATTTTTAAAAATTTTAGTCAATAATTGAATTTTATCGAAAAATATTATTAAAAATTAAAAAAACTTGAATTCTTTCATAAAATTTTATTAAAATTGTATTAAAAATAATCGAATTTTCGCAAAGAATTTTTTCTACTTATAAAAAAAATAATTGAATTTTTTCGAAGAATTTGTTAAAATTTTAGAGAATAATTGAATTCTTTTGAAAAAATTACAACGAATTAAAAAAAAATTGAATTTTGTCGCGAAATTTTATTGAAAATAATTGAATTTTTGCAAAGATTTTACTATTTAAAAAATAATTGAATTGCTTCTAAGGATTTATTAAAATTTAAGAAAAGAATCGAATTCTTTGTGCAATTTTATTAAAATTTATTTGTTAATAATTGAATTGTTTCAAAGGATTTATTAAAATTTTAGTAAATAATTGAATATTGTTTTGAAAAATATTATTAAAAATTTTTTTAAATTGAATTCTTTCATGAAATATTATTAAAATTGTGTAAAAAATAATTGATTTGTTTTGAAGAATTTGTTAAAATTTTAGAGAATAATTGAATTCTTTTGAAAAATTTTCGAACGAATTGGAGAAAAAAATTGAATTTTTCCTAGGAAATTTTATTGAAAATAATTTAATTTTTGCAAATATTTTACTATTTAAAGAAATAATTGAATTATGTCCAAGAATTTATTCAAATTTAAGGAAAGAATTGAATTCTTTGTTAAATTTTATTAAAATTTAGTTGTCAATAATTGAATTCTCCCGAAGAATAGTAATTTATTATGTATACTTAATAAGTGAATTTTTAAATGTTTGGTTATTAAATTATCCAAAAATTTACATTAAAAAAAAAAATTTTCTGATTTGCATAATAATAATAAATTGTTAAAAAAAATTGCTAGTAATAATGATAATAATAAATAAAAAAATAATAAACTTTGAAATTTCTAATCACAATTTTTTTAACAATCTAAACTAAAATTCAATCGAAAAATGAAATGAACATTTAAATTCCCTATCAATCCAATAAATTCCAAAATCAAAATATTTTCCCGGTGTAATGTTATTCTAAAAAAAGTAAATCTGTTTAAAAGCGATGAAAATCCTTTCAATCTTTTGACAAATCCTCTCATCAAATCTCGGAAAATCCTTTCGACCTCAAAAAAAAATAAAAAAATAAAAAAATCCCCGTAATTCCGTCTTTCCAGAATCGAAAAAAAAATGCAAAAAAAAATTGAGGTAAAATGAAAAAAAAAAAGAAATGTGTGTGTACCTTGAAGAATCGATGGCCCGCTTATATCTGCGAATGAGTGTTCCCTTGTTAAAATAATCTTTGTTTCGAATCTCGTCATCTCTTTCATTGAAATCGTGAAAGGCATTTTTAAGTTCATTAGAAAAATCCAAGTCCTCATTTTCCTTTGACGAGAATATATCCTGATTGGTGAGAGGTTTAAGCTCGCTCTTATCAGGCAAGTTCTCCACTGAGATGACACACGAGGTCAAAAGGACACACAGAACAATGAATGGTTGCTTCTTCGTTTTCATTTTCTGCTCTCATGGATCCTGACTTGCTGCAAAGACTTTTGATCCTAATAACTGCAATTTCTTTTTTTTCTCTCTGTCTCTTCTTCTTCTTCTTCTTCTTCTTCTTCTTCTTCTTCTTCTTCTTTTTCTTTTTAATTTATTTATTTATTCCAGTGTCAGAATTGATCGATCACAATAATAACAATTAATAAAACTCAAGTATTGATTCTTGAGCGCATCATCATCATCATCATCATCAACACTGAAACGTTCTCAAGATTAAGACGTCGTCTGACGACGATGAGAAGTTTAACCGCTGCCTTCCACACACGCGGTTTTTGACGTGTTTCGATTGATACAGTTTCTCTCCGGCATTGAATCGTCGATAAACCACTACTCTAATCACTTGATTACATTGATGCACTGGCATGCACATGCACATGCGTCTGCCCACGCGCCACATAGATTCTTCAATAAGAAGAAACGAGGCGATGGAGAAAAAGAGAAGAAAAAAAAACAAAAGCACATACACACAATCACACACGCGCGACGCGTCCTCTTCCACGCTTCAAAGCAAATTGACTTCCATTGAGAATTTCATCGCAACTTTCCTCGTGGGTCAATTACTTTGAACGTTTCCTCTCCTAAAGTAGTTTTTTATTGAAGATGAAAAATTTCTTGGTCTTCATGACTGGATGTGCCATCTGCTTTCACCTAAAACATATTTTGTTTCAATCAGAATTTTTCTTATCTTTCTGTATATTTTAAATTATTAAAATATGCATGAACATAATTTTTCTAAGGATATCAAATTGAGACGAAAAACGAATCAAAAGTGTTGCAAAGCACTTTTGATTCGTTTTTTGTTTTATTTGCAATAAAATTTCGCGACAAAATTCAATTTTTTCTTAATTTGTTGTAATTTTTTTTTCAAAAGAATTTAATTATCAGGGTGTCTAGTAAATTAGAAATATAAAATTCCCGGGGTTTTCCCGGTTTTTTCCCGGTATGTAAATAATTTTCCCGGATAATTGAAAGCTAAAATGTTACAGTAAATTTAATCGTAATATTTGTAAAACTTATAAAGAATTAAATAGAAGGCATTTTTATAAATTAAAATAATTTTTTATTATAAAATTGAACATTTTTATTAACTCACATTGAACAAAATTATACTTTATGTATAAATTACTATAAAAACATTTCAAATAACTTGACTTGATAATATCAGGTATATTAAATTTAGATCTAAGAAATAAAATCTTTGCTTTTTGTAACTGATGATAAAAATTATTAATTTTTTTCTAGTAAAATTAGTCTAATATTTTATATATATGTACATACATATATATATTTATTTAAATTCATATAAACTATTAAAAAAACATTTTTAATTTTTTTTAAATCCGACTATTCAAATTATCAATTTCTTCTTGTAAAATTTGTGCCTTTTCCATTGCTTCTTTTAAAACTTTTCTCTTTTTATACTCGAAATTGAAAAAAAATTAAATTAAGCGTTGAAAAAATGTAATTATTTTTTCCAACAACATAATAAATTACTTAATAAAAAAAATTCCCGGATTTAAAAAAATATTCCCGGGGTTTTCCCGGTTTTTCCCGGAAAAAAAATATTCCCGGGGTTTTCCCGGATTCCCGGTTCGCTAGACACCCTGATTATTTTCTAAATTTTAATAAATTTTTCAAAAGAATTCAATTATTTTTTTAATAAATAAAAAAACTCATTGCAAAAATACAATTATTTTTAATACAATTTTAATAAAATTTCATGAAAGAATTCAAGTTTTTTTAATTTTTAATAATATTTTTTGGTAAAATTCAATTATTTACTAAAATTTTAAAACATCTTTTGAAACAATTCAATTATTTATATAAGTAATAAAATTCTTCTCTGGCATTCAATTATTTTCAATACAATTATAGCAAACTTCAATAAACAAATATTTAATTATAATTATTAACAGACACGATTAGTTTAAAAGTTAAAAAAAATTTCTTTGTTTAATTCAATTATTTCAAAAAAAATTTTAATTAAATTTATTCTAAAAAATACATTTTTTACAAAAACTCTAATGAAATTGTTTAAAGGAGTTTAATTTTTTATAAAGTTCAATTATTTTTTAGAATTTTAATATAATTCCTGGCAAGAATTCAATTATTTTCAAAAATTCCATCAAACTCTTGTCAAGAATTCAATTATTTTCAAAAATTCCATCAAATTCTTGTCAAGAATTCAATTATTTTCAGAAATTCCATAAAATTCTTGTCAAGAATTCAATTATTTTCAAAAATTTCATCAAATTTTTATCAAGAATTCAATTATTTACAAAAATAACAATTTTTAGTAGAATTTCAATTGTTTTCAATATTTTTTATAAAATTCTTGTCAAGAATTCTATTATTTTCAAAAATATCAACATTTTTCTCAGAAATTTAGTTATTTTAAAAAGTTTTCATAAAATTCTTCGTAGAAATTCAATTATTTTCAAAAATTCTATCAAATTCTTTTAAAGAATTCAATTATTTACAAAAATAACAATTTTTAGTAGGATTTCAATAATTTTCAATATTTTTATAAAATTCTTGTCAAGAATTCAATGATTTTCAAAAATAACAGAATTTGTCGCAGAAATTCAATTATTTTCAAAACTTTTAATAAAGTTCTTGGCAACAATTAAATTATCTTTATAAATAACAAAATTCAATTATTTTCATAAATAACAAAATTCTTCCCAGAAATTCAATTATTTTCTAAAGTAACAAAATTTTTCTCAGAAATTCAATTATCTACAAAAATAACCATTTTTAGTTAAATTTTAATTATTTTCAATATTTTTATAAAATTCTTGTCAAGAATTCAATGATTTTCAAAAATAACAGAATTTGTCGCAGAAATTCAATTATTTTCAAAACTTTTAATAAAGTTCTTGGCAACAATTAAATTATCTTTATAAATAACAAAATTCAATTATTTTCATAAATAACAAAATTCTTCCCAGAAATTCAATTATTTTCTAAAGTAACAAAATTTTTCTCAGAAATTCAATTATCTACAAAAATAACCATTTTTAGTTAAATTTTAATTATTTTCAATATTTTTATAAAATTCTTGTCAAGAATTCAATGATTTTCAAAAATAACAGAATTTGTCGCAGAAATTCAATTATTTAAAAATTTTTTTTGAAAAATCTTCGCGGAAAATCAATTATTTTCAACAATTTTCATCAAATTTCTAGCAAAACCTCGATTAGAATAATTATAGTAGTAAAAATTTTAATAAAATTCAATAATTAAATGTTTAATTTAAATTTTTAAGAAAATCGATTATTTTAAAAACTTGAAAGAAATTGTTCATTAAATTCAATTATTTTAAAAATTTTCAATTAAAATTATTAATGAAACTTCATTATTTAAAAAGAAATTCATTGACTTTAAAAACACTTTTGATTCGTTTTCTGTCTTGATTTGATTTCTTTTTTAATTTTTCTCTCAATAACGAATCAAAACATTGTTTCGCAACACTTGATTTTTTTTGTCTCAATTTGATTTTTTTCAACGAATCAAAACATTTCTTCGCAACACTTTTGATTCGTTTTTTTGTATTAAATTCATTTTTTTTTAATTTTTGTCTCAATAACTAAATTCTTTTTCCAGAAAAATTTGAAAGTTTATGGAAAATGTTTAAAAATTTATGAAATTTAATAATTTCTAAAAAATTACAATTGAGGAGCAATTTTTCAAAATTTGATAAATCCATTTTTCAAAAAAAGATTGAGATTGTAAACAAATATTCAAAATATTAAAATCCTTAGAAATTGATTTATTACTGTTTAATTGAAAAAAAAAATTATTACCAAAGAATTTTCATTTGAAAAAATATTTTTGGCCTAACCTTAATGATTTTTAATTTTAATTTTTTTATTAGAAACAATTACCAAAACCTTTAAATTCTCTTATTACAGTAGACTCTAATTACAAACAGTGCGTTCAAATAGAAAAAATATTCAAAACTAAATTATTTATTACAATTTTTCTACATTAAAGTTAATTTTAATGGTTATGTCAGAATTGTCATTTGTTTGGATTGTCACAAAATTTGGACTCATCAGGTTTTGAAAACTTACTTCTCAATTATTCATGAATTCAATTATTTCTACAATTTTCAACTTAACTTTATCTCTAAATCAATTATTTTAAATAATTTTACGAAAGTTCTTTGAAGAATACAATTATTTCAATACAAAAATTCAATTTTTTATAATTTAATTATAACTATCCATGTTTTTAATGTTAATTTTTTACAATTGAAAAATTTCCAAACAATTTAAATTTGATAAAATCTTTTAAACATAATTTAATTTTTGAAAATAATTGAATTTTTACGAAGAATTTTGTTATTTATGAAGATAATTCAAATTTTTACGAGAATTTTTTTTTAATTTTTGAACATATAATTGAATTTCTGCGAAGAATTTTATAAAATTTGTTGAAAACAATTGAATTTCTGAGTAAAATTTTGTTACTTTTTGAAAATAATTGAATTTCTATGTAGAATTTTATGAAAAGTTTTGAAAATAATTGAATTACTGCGATAAATTCTGTTATTTTTGAAAATAATTGAATTCTTGACAAGAATTTTTTAAAAATATTGAAAATAATTAAAATTCAACTAAAAATGGTGATTTTTGTAAATAATTGAATTCTTGACAAGAATTTGATGGAATTAGTGAAAATAATTGAATTTCTGAGAAAAATTTTGTTACTTTAGAAAATAATTGAATTTCTGAGAAAAATTTTGTTACTTTCGAAAATAATTGAATTTCTGAGATAAAGTTTGTTATTTTTGAAAATAATTGAATTCTTGACAAGAATTTTATAAAAATATTGAAAATAATTAAAATTTAACTAAAAATGGTTATTTTTGTAAATAATTGAATTCTTGATAAGAATTTGATGGAATTAGTGAAAATAATTGAATTTCTGAGAAAAATTTTGTTACTTTAGAAAATAATTGAATTTTTTGGAAGAATTTTGTTATTTATAAAAATAATTGAATTTTGTTATTTATAAAGATAATTTAATTCTTGCCAAGAACATTATGAAAACTTTTTAAAATAATTGAATTTCTGAGAAAAATTTTGTTATTTTTGAAAATAATTGAATATGATTGATAAGAATTTTATAAAAATATTGAAAACAAATGAAATTCTACTAAAAATTGTTATTTTTGTAAATAATTGAATTCTTGACAAGAATTTGATGTAATTTTTGAAAATAATTGAATTCTTGACAAGAGTTTGATGGAATTTTTGAAAATAATTGAATTCTTGCCAGAAATTATATTTAAATTCTAAAAAATAATTGAACTTTATAAAAAATAAAACTCTTTTAAACAATTTTATTAGTTTTTGTAAAGAATGTATTTTTTAGAATAATTTTAATAAAATTTTTTTTCAAGTAATTGAATTATTTCCAAACAATTTAAATTCGATAAAATCTGTTAAACATAATTTAATTTTTGAAAAATATAAATCAAATTTTAATCAAATTTTTGAATATTTTAAAACGATGATTTTTTAGAAATTTTAATAAGTCTAAACTCGATTTTTCAAATTTTATTACAGTAAACAAAAAAAAATATTACAGTAAACAATATATAATTTAATTTTATAATAATATTTTTACAATATTCTGGAACTGAGTAAAAATAATTCTTGTCGAACAGTTTTGAATAGAAAAAATTTTTTTTTTTTTTGAAATAGAGTCGCATTCCGACAGGTTCGACTGTAATTCAATATTTCATAAGAGAACTACTCGACAAATCAAAATTGCGAGCGACGATACAGTTACAATAATATTAATTCAAATTCAAAAACTATTATTTCGTCCATGCACTTCTAATAGTTATACCATAAAAAGAAACTATTTCTCCTTATGAAAAAATCAATCTTTTTTTCTATAAATCTTCCTCTATATTCTAAAAATACGAAAAATTGCAAAGAAATGAAATTCATATTTTTCATTTTGATTTGCTACATTTATATAGATAAGCGTTACATTCAGCCGGCGGTCATTGACATAAACAGGTATAAAACAGGGTTTCTGTTGGTAATATAGTAGAGACAGGACTTTAAAAAATCAACACTAGGAATGCACTCACAGTTTCTGAGTCTCTCAGGTATCGAACGTGTCAGTATTTAGAGCTGATTCTCAGCATTTATAGTTTAATGGTATTTAGCAATAAAATGGCAATATCAATAAATGTTACTTGTAAAATTCAACTTCAAATTGTGATAACTTTAATTGATTCGAATGAGAGAAAAGTGGAAAGGGAGATTGCATAAAATTAAAATTCACCAATTCGCGGTGTTTTAATGAATATAATTATATATATATCTCTCTGCCTATTAGCAAGGAGGGAACATAAAAAAAGAAATTATAAAAAATAAATAAATACATAATAATAATAATAATAATAATAATAATAATAATAATAATAATAATAATAATAGATCATAAATACAGAAAAACAATAAATAACAAATAAACAACAATAAATAAGGAATAATAATTATGACGCGCTTCCAACACTGAGAAAAAAATATATATTTGAATCAGACAATAATTTTCATCCAATATACATAATAAGTTTGATTCAATAAAAATTACGTTTCATTTAATTCTAAAATATGTTTAATTCAAAAATATTTTTTTGATTGGCTACATATTTTTGAATTAAAAAGAAATTTTCTCAGTGAAGAAAGGTATATACATAAGAAGCAAAAATTTGAGGTTATGTTTATAATTTTTGGAGCTAAAATACATAAAGAAAATTATAATTACCATTGTAAATTATTATTCTTCAATTCTTTATTACGCCCGAAATAATCAATAAAAACTGGTTTCGAATTTAAATAATTAAAAACGAACCCTTAAGCAAAATAAATATAACACAAACATAACCTATAATTCGTTAGCTTCTTTGGTACCTTTCTTGAGAGCGCCACGACAAATAATAAATAATATTAATTAAATTATAATTAAATAATAATAATTAATAGTAATAATAATAATTAAATGATAATTAAATAATAATAATTAACAATAATAATTAAAATTTCAAAAATAATATTAAAGTACAAAATACACATCTTTTTCTCCAAAAACGTATTATATTTTATATTTAATTACCCGCAGAATGGAGTAAATTAATTTTAATAATATCGTACAAGAAAAAAATGCGAATGAAATTAATTCTTTTGATTAATGAGTGCATTTCTCTTCTTTCGTTTATGAACCATGCAATATGAACATATATATGTATATACCTAATATGCGTGTCACATTTCTTTGCATATAAGCAAATGATAAGAATATATCGATCGAATATTTCCCCCTCTTTTGATTAATTACACTGTTTCGTAATGTTTAAACAAGACACGTGCATTGCAATTTGATCGGAAATCAATTTCTTTTACCAAACACATAAATTGAAAACATTATTCAATTATTAATCTCCATGAAACATTTATTTAACCTACAAATGATAACGATTTTTTAAACTATTATTTTTTGAATTATAAAATCATATACTTATTGAAAAAAATTGTTTTTCTTTCAATATTAATTGATTCATTAAATTAGAAATGAACCGTAAAGATGAATAACTTGTTAAGTACTTTGATAATTAATTTAAAAAATCTTGGATTAATTATTTGATTTTTTAAATGCGGAAAGAAAAAAAAATTTTTTTTTTTTAAATAACTGATTACTTGACTATTATCAAATATTTACTATTATCAAATAATTTACTTGAATCAAATAAAATTTTTTTATTTAAAACAAACACGATTTATTATTTTCTTTATTATAATTATACTTTAGGGTTGACAAAAAAATTTAATTTTGTTTTTCCCTGATTCCAGAAAAAATTGACTTTTTTCCTGATCCTAAAAAATATTCTAACTTCTAAAAATGATTAGATATTTAAAAAAATGTTCTAATGCATTTAGTTTGAATTTCTTTAATTGTAAAATTATTCAAATATACATTAAGAACTTCTTTTTTAAATAAACATTTAATCATTATTTTCAAATAATTTTTTAAAAAAATTCAACTCCACTTTTTTAAAATTTAAATTCAATTATTTAAAAAAATTATTTTATTGATTTCAAAAGAAAATTCAATTATTTAGAAATATTTTACAAATTTCTTAGCAATAATTCAATTATTTTTATTATTACTTTTCATATTTTCCAAGATTATCAAAAATTTTAACTGAAATTTATTTTAAAATCAATTTTCATTCTTGGAAAACTCTGCGAGAATTCAATTATATTTAAATACAAAAATAAATAATTTATTGAATAATTGAATGTTTCTTAAAATTAAATTCTCATAAAGAATTTTATCAAAAATTTTTGAAAATAATTGATTTTTTTTCGAAGAATTTCAGTACAATAATAAATTTAATTAAAATTTGTAGAAAAAAAATAATTGTATTCTTGCGATTAATTTTATTATTAATAAAAATAGTTAAATTCTTTTAAACAAATGTTCTTAAAATTTTAGAAAATAATTAATTTCTAATTTCTTTAAAAGAATTTTTTAAAAATATTTTAAATAATTGAATTTCTGTGAAAATTTTATTGTTCTGATATTAATTGAATTTGTGTGTTGAATTTTATTAATTTTTTTCTAAAAATAATTGAATTCTTTTGGAAAGTTTTTCTTAAAAATAGTCAATTTTGAAAATATTTGAATTTCAGCGAAACATTTCATTCTTTTTGTGAAAATAATAATTGAATTCTTGCGAAAATTTTTTGAAAATAATTGAATTCCTGTAAAAAAAATTGTCTTATTTATGAAAATAATTGAATTATTGCGAATAAATTTCTAAAATATTTGTAAATAATTAAATTCCTGTCAAATTTAAAATAATATAATTTTTTTTAAATAATTGAATTCTTTTGCAAATTTTTTTAAAATAAATAGACAATAAAAATCATTGAATTAAGGAAAATTTTGAGAAAATAATTGAAATTTTGCTAAGAATTTTATGAAAATTAATTAAAATAATTGAATTTCGAAGAATAAACATAACGCAAAAAGTTTTTGCTTCTTAGTTATCTTTCTTGAAAGCGCGAGACAAATTTTCTCTAATTATAAATTATATATTGTTTAAAGAAAGAAAAGCGAAAGTTATGCTCCTTTTTGTAACTTTCCATTAACAGATAAATCGATTTATATCATTTAAATTGTGAATTTTCTTGTAAAATTTACTTTGCAACAAACTTTGGAAAACTTTAATATAATATCAAAGTGCCTCGGGGGAAAATTTACATTTCTTCAAACTAAGTCTCCAATACACTGTTTTACTTTTCTTCATCATAACTAAATTAAACATAAAAAAAAAACAAAAAAATAACTAAAAGAAAAAATATAAAATATATAAAAAATAAATAAAAAAATAAATAAAAAATTGATTAAAAAAATTTTGAAACAAAAACAACGATATTAAAAATATGCAAAAATTGCAAATAATATGAGCTTCTTATATATTACATCGAAATAAATATGCTATCTTTTGAAGATTCTAGAATATCAACTTGACGACTTGATGAAACAAAGGTCAATAAACTCATCGCATTGATGATCAATTACGTACGTGTATTTAATGTATGCTATAAATATTTTTTATTTTATTATATTATTCAATATTAATTATTTCTATATAAAATATACAAAGAGTACTTTGAAGAAAGGGTTCCAAAGAAGCAAAAAATTATAGGTTATGTTTATTATATTTTTACCAGAAATCCAGAATTCCCGGGATTAAATTTTACTTTTTTAATTTTGCTTCTTATTATGACTTCAAAATTTAATTTTGTCAAATTCAAATTTTCTTTATTTCAATTTCATCCTAAATGTTTAATAAAACAGTAGAGTTACCACGCTTTTGCTCATTTCAAATTTCCCTGAATTTTCCCGGTTTTCCAGGTTAAAAAACGGAATTCTTCCAAGTTTATAAAACTATTTATATTTTACAAAATTAAATAATTATTCATTATAATTTTTCCATAAGAATTAAGATTTTCAAATATTTCAAATTCAAAGCTTTTTGAAATTAAATAATTTATAAAAAATTGTTATAAAACATGAAGAAATCGATCACTCCGAGTCAAAGACTCGGAGTGATCAATTTCTTTATGTTTTATAATAATTAAAGCTGATTCAAGCATTTTTAACTAAAATTCTTCTTTAAATCGATTATTTTTAATAATTTTCGAAAAATTTCTTTGACAATTTTCAAATTCATTTGTTTACGATATTCAATTTTACGAAATTTCAATTATTTGCAAATTCTTCAATTAAATATAATTATGTATTAGAAAATAAAAACTTAAAGTAATGTAAAAAAAAATTTAATTAAACTTAAAAAAAAAATGAATTTCAAAATTCAATTATTATATTTCTAAAAATTCATGGTATAATGATTTTAATATTTAATTATTATCTAAAATTCTAACTGAAATTCGTCTTTAAATTAATATTTTTATCAGAAAATTCTACGAGAATTCAATTATTTAGAAACAAATCTAGATAATTTATAGAATAATATTGAATATTTTTTAAAATTCAATTCCCATAAAGAATTTTATCAACAAATTTTTAAACAATTAAATTCTTTCAACGAATTGTAATAAATTTTTTAAGAAAAAAAAAATGTTTTAAGAAATGTTTTTAAAATTTTTTAAGAAAAAAAAATGTAATTACATTCTTCATGGAATTCGATTAAAATTGTATTAAAAATAATTGAAATTCTGCGATAAGTTTTATTATTTATGAAAATAATTGAATTCCTTTAAATTTTATTATTTTTGAACAATATTTAATTTTTGCGAAAAATATTATTACTTTTGAAAATAATTAAATTTCTAATTGTAACTTTTCAAAAATTAAATTTTTTTTTTTCGTGTTCTTAACTAAAATTCTTCTATATATTTGCATTATTTTTAATAATTTTTGCAAAAATTCTCTGAGAATTTTCAAATTAATTTGTTTTTTATTTACAATCTGCAATTTAAAAAACAAATCCGCAATTAAACTTTCTCAAAAAAATTAATTCCACACAATTGTTAGTTAAAAAAATGAAGAATTCAGATTTTCGAAAATTTTAAATTCAAACCCTTTCAAAATTCAATTATTTTTAAAAATTCGTTCTCTAATTCTTTTAATATTCAATTATAAAATAAAATTTCAACTGAAATCCATTTTTAAATTAATTTTTATTAGAAAATTCTACTAGAATTCAATTATTTCAATGCAAAAAAAAACCATTTTTATTGAATAATTGCATGTTATGAAAATAATTGAATTTCTTAAAATAATTTTATTATTTATGAAAATAATTGATTGATTGCAAAGAAATTTATAAAAAATTTGTAAATAATTGTGTATTTCTGTGAAATTTTTATTATTTTCTGAAAATAATTAAAGGTTCGCGTAGAATATTATATTATTAGGTACATTTTTTTTATATAATTGAATTCTTTTGAAAAATTTTATTAAAATAGTAGACATGAAAAATCATTGAATTGAGGGAATTTTTTGAAAATAATTGAAATTTTGCAAAGAATGTCATTAAAATTTTTTAAAATATTTGAATTTCGGAGTAGAATAATTTTATTATTTATAAAAATAATAGAAATTTTGTCGAGAAGTTTTAAAACTTTTTGAACATAATTGATTTTTTTGCGAAGAATTTTATTTCTTTTGAAAATAATTAAATTGAATCAACATTTTCATGCAATTATTTCAATACAAAAATAAATTATTTATTGAATATTTCAATGTTTCTTAAAATTGAATTTTCATAAAGAATATTATCAACAAATTTTTGATAATTGAATTTTTTTGACGAATTTTAATAACATTTTTAAGTATAATTTCATTTTTCGAGAAATTAGATTAAAATTGTATTAAAAATAATTGAATCTCTGCGTAAAACTAAAAAATATGATTGAATTGAGAAAAAAGTTTTTGAAAATAATTGAAATTTTGCCAAGAATTTCATTAGAATTTTTGAAAATAATTGAATTTCGGGAGAAAAAGTTTATTACCTATTTATAAAGATAATTGAAATAATTGAATTCTTGAGACGAATTTTACTAAAATTTATTTTTAAATAATTGAATTCTTTTGTAAAATTTTATTGAAATAGTAACTATTGAAAATAATTGAATTTTTCTCTCTCATTTAAAAATTACGATAAAAGCGATTTAAATTTGTCATTCTGCATACGCCTATTTATAGAATATTTTCCACTTTTGACAACATTTTGTATTTTTATAACCGCAAACGCATTTGATTACTTTTTACGAATATACTACATCACTTGACCTTATCTTAAATGGACCACAGTTTAAGTTTTAGTAAAACCTGAAATTATTCCGGTATTATTATTATTATTATTATTATTATTCTTATTATTATTATATTATTATTATTATTTCAGCGGTGAGTATATTATTGATAATTCCTGTAAAAACATTTTTTATCAAACTAAAATCTATTATATTCAACTTAAAGTGCGGTGCATACCAGAAAGGCAAATTAAAATCAATAAATATTTTATCGATCTACTTCATTAAAATTCCTTTGCGTTCGAATTATATCCTAAATTCAATAAATATATACAGAAATTTTGCGCTATAATTTATACGGTTATGTGTTTATATACATAAAACCCTGCTCCGTGACCTTAACAACCTATATAGAACAAGTACGTATCAAAACTGGCTCTCTCATCTGCAACACGTTCACGAACAACAATTGTGCTTTCCTCTCTTACTCTCTTCGACTCTATTTTCATAAAAATACATAAAATTTTTGATTTATTAACTTCAAAAAAGAAAATAAGTCGCATCGAAATTAGGAATTTTTAGCAAACACCTCTTTCTTTAAAATTATTTTTGTAATTAAATATTTCTGCAGGGTTGCAACGCTTTTGCTCATTTCAAATTACCTGACTTTTCCGTTAAAAAACGAAATTTTTACAGGTTTTTAAAACTACATTTATATTTTACAAAATTTTTAATTCAAACTTTTTTCAAATTAAACAGCTTATAAAAAAATTGTTATATAAAACATAAAGAAATCGATCACTCCGAGTCTTTGACACGGAGCAATCGATTTCTTTATGTTTTATAATAAATTAAAAAATTACTTTCATCATTGCAATTCAATTATTGTTTTCAACAATTTTTAACTAAAATTCTTCTTTATAAAGTGTAAATTAATTATTATTAATCTACACAATTTTAAGTTAAACGTATGAAAAATTCATAAACATTCAAAAATTATAATTTGAAACCTTTTCAAAACTCAATTACTAAGTCATGTAAAGTTGGCACTACTTTTTTGAAAAATCAAAAATTTTACAAGAGTTATTAACAAATTAAAAAAAGTTATGAAAATAATATTTTGCAAGTTCTGAATAGAGTTCTGGCATCGTTGCGAAGAGTTTTATAAGTATGTCTAATGACATTTTGTTCTAAATCCAAAATCAAAAAAGTTACGGGCCTTTAAAGTTTTCTAAAATTTTCAAAATTTTAAAATTCAGAGTTCTGAGAGTTTTGTAAAGAGTTCTGGCATCGTCATAAAGAGTTCTAGAAGTATTTCTAATGACAACAAAAAATCCAATTGTTACAGGACTTTGAAAATTACAAAAAAATTTCAAAATTTTTAAATTTAGAGTTCTGAGATTTCTGAAAAGAGTTGTACCATCGTTATAAAGAGTTCTATAAGTATTTTTAATGATATTTTACTCTGAACGCAAAATACTAAAAGTTAGAGGACTTTGAAGATTTCAAGAAATTTAAAAAATTAAAAATTCTGAATTCTGAGAATATAATGTTTAATAATTTTGGGACAATCATGTTGCACTTTCCTCAAACAGTTAAGGGGTTAAAGTCCTGTAATTTTCTGGATTTTGGACTTAGAGAAAAATGTCATTAGAATTGCTTCTAGAACTCTTCGCAATGATGCCAGAACAATAATAAGAACTTTCAGAACTCTGAATTTTAAAATTTTGAAATTTTTCGAAAATTTCAATGTCCTGTAACTTTTTTGACTTTGGATTTAAAACAAAATGTCATTAGGAATACTTATAGAACTCTTTATGATGATGCCAGAACTTTTTTCAGAACTCTCAGAACTCTGAAATTTAAAATTTTGAAAATTTTAGAAAACTTTAAAGTCCTGTAACTTTTTTGATTTTGGATTTAAACCAAAATGTCATTAGAAATACTTATAGAACTCTTTATGACGATGCCAGAACTCTTTACAAAACTCTCAGAACTCTGAATTTTAAAATTTTGATAATTTTAGAAAACTTCAAAGTCCCGTAACTTTTTTTATTTTGGATTTAGAACAAAATGTCATTAGACGTACTTATAGAACTCTTCGCAACGATGCCAGAACTCTATTCAGAACTTGCAAAATATTATTTTCATTACTTTTTTTAATTTGTTAATAATTTGAAATTTTGCAGAACTCTTGTTTTTTTTGGTAGAGAACTCTAGAATTCTTTATTCTCTTTCAGAATGTTAGGTCAGAACTCTTTTTTTGCAAAAATCATAGTGCTATGCAAAGTTAGCACTATGATTTTTCATTGTCGCTTTTTTTATTGTTAATCATCAGAACTATTTAAATAATCGTTAGAGAACTCTAGAACTATTGTCGAAGTGCCCAGAACTTTTGTAAAATTTTTAATTTTTCAAAAAAGAAGTGCCAACGTTACATGACTCAATTACTATCGTAAGTTCTAAACTGAAATTTATATTTGAATCAATTATTATTAGAAAATTCTACAATTCAATTATTTAAATACAAAAAAAATAATTTATTGAAAAATTAAATGTTTTTTAAAATTCAACTCTCATTTAAAGAATTTTATCAACAAATTTTTAAATAGTTAATTAAAAATTCTTTTCAAGAATTTCAATAAAATTTTTAAGAATAATTACATTTTTCGAGAAATTAAATTAAAATTGTATTAAAAATAATTGAATCTCTGTGAAAAGTTTGATTGAATTGAGAAAAGTTTTTGAAAATAATTGAAATTTTGACAAGTATTTTATTAAAGTTTTTTAAAAGTAATTGAAATATTGCCAAGAAAATTAAAATTAAAAAAATAATTGAATTTTTAAGAAAAATTTTAATATTTATAAAAATAATTGAAATTTTGACAATAAATTTTTTTAACTTTTGATCATAATTAAATTTCTGCGAAGAGTTTTATTATTTTTGAAAATAATTGAATTCTTTTGATGAATTTTTTAATAATATTTCTTTTTAAATACCTAATTATTTTTAATACAAACAATAAATAATTTATTAAATAATTGAATGTTTCTCAAAATTGAATTCTCATAAAGAATTTTATGAACAAAATTTTTAAATACTTGAATTCTTTTGACGAATTTTAATAAAATTTTATGAATAATTATACATTTTTCGAGGAATTCGATTAAAATTTTATCAAAAATAATTGAAATTCTGCCATGAGTTTTATTATTTATGAAAATAATAATATTGAATCCCTAAAAAATAATTGAATCTCTGTGAAAATCAATTGAATATTTTTGAAAATAATGGAATTATTGCAAAGAAATTTATGAAAAATTTGTAATTATAATTAAATTGCTGAGAAATATTTATGTTATTTATAAAAATAATAAAAGGTTTGCTTAGAATTGTATCAAAAAAATGTTTAAAATAATTCATTTCTTGTGGAAAATTTTATTAAAATAGTAGATATTGAAAATCATTGAATGGAGGAAAATTTTTGAAAAAAAATTGAATTTGTTAAAAAGAATATCATTAAAATTTTTGAAAATAATTGAATTTTGGAGAAAAATTTTATTATTCATAAAGATAATTGAAATTTTGACGATAATTTTTTTTTTTTTTAACTTTTGACCATAATTGCATTTCTGCAAAAAATTTTATTACTTTTGAAAATAATTGAATTCTTGTGATGAATTTTTCAAATAATATTTCTTTTTAAATACCTCATTGAATTCTTTTGTGAAATTTTATTGAAATAGTACAGATATTGAAAATAATTGAATTTTTGATAAATTATAGAAATTAATGAAATTTTTACAAAGAATTTTATTAAAATTATTTTAAAAAAAAATTGAAGTGTTAAAAAAAATTTCATTAATATTTTTGAAATTTAATTCTTTCAAGAAATTTAATAAAAAATGAATTGACAATAATAATTTTTTAATAAATAAATTATAGGAAGGCTATTTTTAAAATAATTGAGTTTCTTTGATGAATTTAAAGAAAATTTTTAAGAATAATGACATTTTTCGAGAAAAATAATGACATATTCAAATTTAAAATTCTATTAAAAATAATTGAAATTCTGCGATTCTGATCAAAATTTCCTGACTTTTCCAGGTTTTCAGGTTGCGTGGCAACCCTGAATTTCTACATTCTTGCATCCTTTTTTAAAAGTTTTTTTTAATTATTTCTTGATTTATTTATTTATTATTCGAACCTATAGGCAATAAATAATACCTACTGTTATTTAATGAAAAAAAAATGCAGCAAGGAAGTAATAAACTATGAAGGCATTTATTAATATGCCTTTATATTATATTTGTAAGGAGCGTGTTTGTCTTGTTTTCTACGATTCTTCTTTGATATAGCTACTGTATTCATGTTTTTCGAGAGGCTAATATATTTTCAATTTAAATTTAGAACATAACAAAAAGTGGATTAAAGGGTCTATTTACTGACTTGCAACATGAAAAACACAACACACGTGTGTTTCTTTTATGCAAAAACTTATTGATCCTACACATCTACAATGTAAGTATGCAAAATATATTTTTATTTCAAACATTTTACCGTCTTTTCTATAATATACAAAAAGAAAAACTTGAGAAATATTCTTTAAAATAACTTCCTCTGCGAATTTGATACACAATTTTGCGAGCAACTTTGTCCTCATTCTAGTTATAAAATATTTCTCAAAGACTCTATTATTTAATTCCCAATTTTATTTATCGTGAAATTTTAAAATTACTTTACAAAAACTTTCATGTGAACATATAAAATAAATCTTAAAGTGATTTTTTTCAAAAAGAATTTTCTAACGTATATGTAAAAGAAAATAAACATCAGATAGACTTTTAAACGATGTTGTATTTACAAAGAAGAACGATTGAACTATCCAGAAAAAAAAGTAATCTCCACGTGAATTCCATTCATTTGCAATTTAATCTAAGAGAGAAAATACTAAAAGTATAATACCCCTTTTAATTCCGTTTTTTTTTTGGCATACAAAAAGAAGAAAATCTCCTATATGAATAAAAGTATTTTTGTTTTGAGAGGCAATTCTGCGAAGAGAGAATTATTTGAACTATATTTAAAAAAAAAGAGAAAAATGAAGTAAAAACAAAAGAGAAAAAGGAAAAAGGCTGAATAGAAATATGAAATTAAAAAAAGAAAGTTTATAAACAAATTAAACGCAAATTACCGTAAAATGTTAATGGGAAATGAAAATGAAAATCCAAAGCGGATTTATTGGAAATCCAAAGAATTAGGTTAGAAGAGCAATGGGCTTATCTATATAAGAGATGCGGTATAAAATGTTGGGTGAGGGTTGCAAAATAAAGGGTTTAAAAAGATGTTAGCTGCATACTGCAGACTTTGCGGTATAAGAAAATGGAAAATTTCCACGTAGCACAATATAATGTGTAACGTGATGTAAGAAGAAAAATTTGTAAAAAAGATAAATAAAACCAAAAATTTGAACTTTAAGAAATCAAAAACTAAAACTTTTTTCGGAAAGTAACTTTTAATACTTTCAGAGTGAAACCTATAGAATTTCAGGAATTTTTACACGCATTGCTGCGACAATTTTTACTATTTCCGGCGAGTAAATTTTACTGTTTTTCGAAATAATTTGAATTAGATGTAAAACTTGGTAAAATCTACTACTTCGAACGTTAGTTTGTGTGAACCAACAAGAAAAAATGTCCCTCAGGGTTACCACGCTTTTGCTCATTTGAAATTCCCTAAGTTTTTCAGATTAAAAACGAAATTTACCAGGTTTTTAAAACTACACTTATATTATTTAACAAATTGAATCTCTTACATTTATTTAAGAATTTCTGTAAATGTAAAATTAATCGAAAACATCAATTTTATATTTTTCCATAGGAATTAAAATTCTTCAAAATATTCAAATTCAAACCTTTCTAAATTTAATAAATTATAATAATTAAAGATGATCGAGTGATAAAATCATTATTTTATATTATAAGAATTATTCGGAAATTCTTCAATTAAATATAAATTAGAAAATAAAAACTTCAAATAATTTCAAAAGAAATCCATTAAACTTTTTCGAAAAAATTAATTCTACACAATTGTTTGTTTAAAAGTATGAAAAATTCAGATTTTCAAAGATTTTAATTTGAAAATTCTATATGAAAATTCAAATATTTAAATACAAAAATAAATATTGAATAATTGAATTTAAAATTGAATTCTCAAAGAATTTTATCAGCAAATTTTTAAATAATAAACCTCCCTACGGTTAACCACGAGTATACTAGGGGAGAACCTTTCATTTATTTATTTAAAAAAATTAAATTCGAGATTCATATATAAATAAAACTCTTAGTGTAACTTTAAGGTAAATAGTTGTATATTTAATATCAAAGAACCTAAAGTTCTGAACGTTCAAATGAACGAAATTTATTTATTTCTTCTCCAAATTAAATTTTTATTGCAATTATTTTGCGTTACTATCCAAAAAATTAATTACTGACTTTCTAAACGTAAATATTTCAGTTTTTAAATTTGTTTGTGATAAGTAATTTATTAAAATATCTTCAATAAAAAATATTTCGTTCATTTGAACGTTCAAAACTTGGGGATCATTAATATCAAAATAAATATGAAATAGTCAAAATTAATTTTAACAAAATTATAAATTTATTTCCTGCAAAATTGAGAAATGATAAAACCGTAGGATCGTTAAATTCTTTTGACGAAATCAAATAAAATTTTTAAGAATAATTACAGTTTTCGAAGAAATTGTATTTAAAATTGTATTAAAAAGTAATTGAAATTCTGTGATGAGTTTTATTTATGAAAATATAATTGATTTCCTAAAAAAAAATTTTATTATTTATGATGAAAATAATTAAATTTATAAAAAGAATTTAATTTTTCTTGACTAGAATTTTATTAAAATTTTCGAAAGTAATTGAATTCTTTAGAAGAATTTTAATAAAATTATAAAGAATTGCATTTTTTGAGAAATTTATATCAATTATTATTATTTAAAATTTTTAACTGAAACTCATTTTTAAATCAATTTTTATTAGAAAATTCAACGAGAATTTAATTATTTAAATATGAAAATAAATAATTTATTCAGTATATAATTAAATGTTTCTTAAAATTCTAATTAAAATAACTGAAATTCTGCGATGAGTTTTATTCATATTAATATGAAAATAATTGAATTCCTAAAAAGAATCATATTATTTATGAAATTAATTGAATTATTGCGAAAAAATTTTTAAAAAATTTGTAAATAATTGAATTCCATTAGAATTGTTATTATATTTATGAAAATAATTAAATGTTTGCGTGGAATTCAGTTAAAATTTATTTTAAAAAAATTGATATTAAAAGTTATTAAATTGAGGAAAATTTTTGAAAATAATTGAAATTTTTGCGAAGAATTTAATTTCGGAGAAGAATTTTATTATCTTTTAAAGATAATTGAAATTTTGACGAGAATTTTTTTTAATTTTTGAAAATAATTGAATTTTTACGAAGAATTTCATTATTTTCGAAAATAATTAAATTTCTGCTATTATTTCTAACTTTCCTAAAAAAAATTTAATTATTTTAGTGTTTTTAACTAAAATTCATATTCAAATTTTTTCCAGGAATTCGATTAAAATTGTATTAAAAATAATTGAAATTCCCCAAAATTAAATTTTTTTTTCGTGTTTTTAACTAAAACTCTTCTATAAATGTATTTTTTAAAAAAATTTTTGCAAAAATTCTTTGAGAATTTTCAAATTTATTTGTTTATAATTTACAATCTACAATTTCAAAAAAAAAGAAATCCGCAATTAAACTTTCTCAAAAAAATTAATTCCACAGAATTGTTAATTAAAAAAATGAAAAGTTTAAATTTTCGAAAATTTCAAATTTAAACTTTTCAATATTCAATTAATTATAAAAATTCACGCTCTAATGCTTTTAATATTCTATCATAATCTAAAATTTTAAATGAAATTCATTCAGGATTCCTACAAAAATCCGAATTTAAAATTCCATACCTTTTCCATGATTTCCAGGTGAAATTTTTACGAAATTCCAGTAAAATTTTAAATCTAATTTCATTATTTTTGTGCTTTTGGAAAATACTTTACTTATTAAATTGTCTCGACTCTCTGGTGAAAAATCTAATATTATCGAAAATTATCAAAAATTCAAAAATCCGAATTTCTTAAAATTCAACATTTTTTCCTCTCTTTTATGGGATTTAGCTTCATTATTTTTGTGCTTTTGGAAAATACTTTACTTATTAAATTGTCTCGAATCTTTGGTAAAAAATCTAAAATTATCAAAAATTCGAAACAATTCAAAAATCCGATTTTCTTAAAATTCAACATTTTTTCCTCTCTTTTATGGGATTTAGCTTCATTATTTTTGTGCTTTTGGAAAATACTTTACTTATAAAATTGTCTCGACTCTTTGGTAAAAAATCTAAAATTATCGAAAATTATGAAAAATTCAAAAAACCGTATTTCTTAAAATTCAAAAATTTTTTTTCTCTTTTATGGGATTTAGTTTAATTATTTTTGGACTCTTGAAAAATACTTTACTTATTTAATAATCTCTACTCTTTGTCAAAAAATTTAAAATTATTTAATTTTTTCAAAAATTCGAAAAAACCGATTTTTTTAAAATTCAACATTTTTTCTTCTCTTTTATGCCATTTAGCTTCATTATTATTTGAATTTCTGTTGAAGAGAAAAAATGGAAAACAGGAAAAATTTAGAAACTTTTAAAAATTCTAGGCCTTTTCCATGATTTCCAGATTCTGCAGGAACCCTGTCATTTTTAAATCAATTTTTATAAGAAAATTCTACTAGAATTCAATTATTTAAATAAAAAATGAAAATAATGAAATGAATTTTTTTCATTTGACGAATTTGAATAAAATTTTTAAGAATAATTACATTTTTTCGAGAATTTCGATTAAAATTATAATAAAGTTAATTGAAATTTTGCAATGAGTTTTATAATTTATGAAAATAATTGAATTCCCAAATAAAATTTTATTATTTACAAAAATAATAATTGAATCCCTGTAGAAATTTTTTTATTTTTAAAAAAAATTGAATTCCAGTGAAATTTTTATTATTTTGTGAAAATAATTAAAGTTTGGTGTAGAATATTATTAAAATTTTTTAAATAATTAAATTCTTTAGGAAAATTTTATGAAAATAGTAGATATTAAAAATCATTGAATTGAGGAAATTTTTGAATTTTTTTTTTTTTTTAAATTTTGCCAAGAATTTTATTAAAATTTTTGAAAATAATTGAATTTTGGAGAAGAATTTAATTATTTCTAAAGATAATTGAAATTTTGACGAGAATTTATAAAAATGTTTAAACATAATTGAATTTCTGAGATAAATTTTATTACTTTTGAAAATAATTGAATTTCTGCAATCATTTGCAATTTCTCTAAAATTCTCTAAATTATATCGTACAATTTACCAACTTTTCGTCCTTTTTCAATCAAATTTCGGACTTTACGGACCTTTTTTTTAAAAAAAAAACGGACTTTTACGGACTTCAAGAAAATTTACGGAATTTTGACGGGATTTACGGACCTAGTTCGAGCCATGCACTTATAACCGTTAGAATTCATAAACGAGTCGCAATATTATAGGAAAATAAAAATTTGAAGAAGAGAAGAAAAATAAATTTCCCTCGCATTTCGTCCAGAACTTATGTAGAGGCATAAAAAAGGGAAAAAATCATTCTTATCTTTTGCGGGTAATTTATTGCACTGTAAGTGCTCTATTTCAGTAAAAGGTTAACAATGCAAATCTTGTAGGCAGAATACAGGGTCGTTTATCCCTTGTCGATCGCCCTCGGCTAGTTAAAATTTACCTCCCCCTTCAACTGTTGATAAATACAACGTAACTGGACATTCCAGTTTCTAAACACATACATCTAACTGTCTCTGCAAAATTTAAATTTCAAACAAGTCTACACACTCTGCAAAATGTGATTATAAAGGAGAAAAAAGAGAAAAGACGAGTAAAGAAATTAACACACTTTGTATGATTTCCTGTAGGGCAAAATTAAATTCTTCAGAGAAATATAAATAATTTACGTCTATATTAATGCTGTTCAAAGAGAGTATGTATATAGAGTTGTAGAGAACTCTTTAAAAGTACACTTGAAATTTCAGAAAATATCAGGGTTGCCACAAATATTTAATTTTATTCTTCCCTGACTTTTCCCTGATTTCCAGACAAAATTTTCACTTTTTCCCTGACCATAAAGAATATTAACTGATTCACTATAAAAATTATTAGATACTCAAAAAAAAACATTCTATTGCATTTACTTACGAATTTCTTAAATTGTAAAATTATTCACAAACATCAATAACTAAATTTTTAAATAAGTATTTAATTATTATTTTTCCATAGGAATTCAAATTCTTCAAAACATTGAAATACAAAAAATTTTAAATTAAACAATTTATAAGAATATTATTATAAAACATGAAGATATCAATCACTCCGAGTCGAAGACTCGGAGTAATTGATATCTTCATGTTTTATAAAAATTTTAATTTCCATAAAATTTTTCAAAAAAAAAAAATTAAATTATATTTACAAAAATTATAATAAAATTCGTTGCAAGAATTCAATTATTTTCATAAATAATAAAATTCTTTGCATGGTTTCAATTATTTTTAATACAATTTTAAATAAATTATCTTCAAAAATTTTTTCCAAGAAATTAAATTAGTTACATTTCACATAATAATGAAATTCGTCGCTGAAATTTAAAAAATTTCAAAATTTACATTTTTAATACAAGTTTTCAAAAGAATATAATTATTTAAATAAAATGTAATAAAATTCGTGGCATTAATTCAATTATTTTTACAAGTAATAAAATTTTTCACATGAATTCAATTATTTATTAAAAAAAAAATTGATAAAATTCGTTGTAAGAATTCTATTATTTTCATAAATTATAAAATTTTTCTGAGGACGTCAATTTTTTATAATACAATTTAAAGTAAATTCCTAGAATTAAATAGAATTATTCTCTTAAATTTTTTGTAAGAATTTAATTACATTTCACGAATATAATGAAATTCTTCGATGAAATTCAAATATTTTCACAATCTACTTTTTTTATTTAAAGTTCTCAAAAGAATTCAATTATTTAAAAAAATGTAATAAAATTCGATGCAGGAATTCAATTATTTTCATAAATATTAAGATTCTTTACATTATTTCAATTATTTAAAAAAAATTTGAAAAAATTCATTGCAAGAATTCAATTATTATTTCAATCAATTTTTATTAGAAAATTCTAGAAGAATTCAATTATTTAAATTAAAAAATAAATAATTTATTGAATAATTAAATGTTTGTTAAAATTTCATTCTCATAAAGAATTTTATCAACAAATTTTTAAATCCTGCGATAAGTTTTATTATTTATGAAAATAATTAAAACACTTTTACCAAAAATTTGATTAAAATTTTTCCAAAATAATTGAATTTCATTGGAGAATTTTTATTTTATAAAAAAATTGAATCATTAGAAAGAACTTTGTTAAATTTTTTTTAAATAATTGAATTCATATTTCATGGCGACGAATTTTATAAAAATCTTTTTAAATAATTGAATATTAAAGAATATTATTATTTATAAAGATAATTGAAATTTTGACAAGAATTTTTTTTTTAATTTTTGAACATAATTGAATTTCTGTGAAGAATTCTATTCCTTTTGAAAATAATTTAATTCTTGCAACGAATTTTATTCAAGTTTATAAAAATAATTGAATTTCGGTGAAGAATGTTACTATTTCTAAAAATAATTAAATTCTTGAAAAGAACTTTGTTGAATTTCTTTTAAATAATTGAATTCTTGCGACGAATTTTATAAAAATCTTTTTAAATAATTGAATTCATGTGAGAATTTAATTATTTATGAAAATAATTAAATTATTTCAAAGAAATTAATTAAAAATTTTATAAATTATTGAATTCCTGTGAAATTTTAACAAGAATTTTATTCAAGTTTTTAAAAATAATTGAATTTGGAAAAAGAATTTTATTAATGATAACAATAATTAAAATTTTGACGAGAATTTGAAAAAAAAATTTTTAATAATTGAATATTAAAGAATATTATTATTTATAAAGATAATTGAAATTTTGACAAGAATTTTTTTTTAATTTTTGAACATAATTGAATTTCTGCGAAGAATTTTATTCCTTTTGAAAATAATTGAATTCTTGCAACGAATTTTATTCAAGTTTATAAAAATAATTGAATTTCGGTGAAGAATGTTACTATTTCTAAAAATAATTAAATTCTTGAAAAGAACTTTGTTGAATTTCTTTTAAATAATTGAATTCTTGCGACGAATTTTATAAAAATCTTTTTAAATAATTAAATTCATGTGAGAATTTAATTATTTATGAAAATAATTAAATTATTTCAAAGAAATTAATTAAAAATTTTATAAATTATTGAATTCCTGTGAAATTTAAACAAGAATTTTATTCAAGTTTTTAAAAATAATTGAATTTTGAAGAAGAATTTTATTAATGATAACAATAATTGAAATTTTGAAGAAGAATTTTATTAATGATAACAATAATTGAAATTTTGAAGAAGAATTTTATTAATGATAACAATAATTGAAATTTTGACGAGAATTTGAAAAAAAAAATTTTTAATAATTGAATATTAAAGAATATTATTATTTATAAAGATTATTGAAATTTTGACAAGAATTTTTTTTTTTAATTTTTGAACATAATTGAATTTCTGTGAAGAATTTTATTCCTTTTGAAAATAATTGAATTCTTGCAACGAATTTTATTCAAGTTTATAAAAATAATTGAATTTCGGTGAAGAATGTTACTATTTCTAAAAATAATTGAATTCTTGAAAAGAACTTTGTTAAATTTCTTTTAAATAATTGAATTCTTGCGACGAATTTTATAAAATTCTTTTTAAATAATTGATATTTTTCGAAAAAATTTTTTGAAATTTTTTATATTAAATAATTGAATTCTTGTGAAAATTTTATTATTTATGAAAATATAATTGATTTATTTCGAAGAAATTAATTAAAAATCTTGTAAATTATTGAATTCCTGTTAAATTTTGACGAGAATTTTATTAAAGTTTTTAAAAATAATTTAATTTCGTAGAAGAATTTTATTATTTATAAAGATAATTGAAATGACCAGAATTTTTTTAAATTTTTGAATATAATTGAATTTCAGCGAAGAATTTTATTATACTTTTGAAAATAATTGAATTTCTGCAATTATTTGTAAATTCTCCAAAATTCAATTTTTTCCAGTTACTTAAATAAAAATCCCTGACTTTTCCCTGACTTTTCCCTGAATTCCCTGATTTCCCTGACCTGTGGCAACCCTGAATATTCACCAGAGAGGAAAAATGTAATTTAGATTTTAACAATTATTTCTATTAATTTAAATCGATAGAACTTTTCAATTTTTTTCCCAAGCTTGGGGACAAAACCGGTTAATTTGCACTCAATCAGAAAACATTTCTAATTTGTTTGAAAAAAAATCTTTTTTTTCCGCAATTATCGTATATTTTTTTAGACCTTGAACGTTGAGTGAAGAATCCTGAAGGTGCCTTAAATTACTTCATTTATATTCTACTTTTTTTAAACTCAAGATTCTTTTAAGGTAGCTTGCTCCACTCTACCCTAAACCAGATTTATTGTAGAAATAAGGAATTAAAGAATGTTTTTAAAATTCAAAAAATTGCAATTTCTTCATTTATCAGGCCATAGATCGACTGTAAGGCCACATTATTCAGTGGTCACGTGCCACATATACTTTACTGTGGGAACACGTGACCACTGAATAAAATGTCCTTAAGGTGAAAAAAAGACACTTTAGAGTCGATTAAAGAAACAAAAAGAAAAGAAATAGAAACGGTCGTTTATTTTATTCCGGGTTGTTATAAAAATGTTATTTTGTTTTTACAGCAAAAATATCAAATTAAAATTAAATAATTTTAATTCCTGCGTGCAAAAATAAATAACAAGTATTTAAATATTTATGTAAAAATCAATTATTGTTTTGAACAATTAAACTTAAAAATCAATGAAACTTCAGGGAAATACAAAATTAAATTTTGTGACCACACTGAATATAAATGACTTCTTTTTTTTTTACTTTTTTTTGTATTTTAAATTTTGGATCTGTTTGCAGTTTGAAATTAGTTGTTTGCTTTTTTGTTTTCCAACTTTTTTATAATAATTTTTCTTTTCAAATATTTTCAATTTGAAAATAAATGCATTAAAAATCATTAAATTCTTGTAAAGAATTTTGTCAAAAAATTTGAGAATAATTGAATTCCTTCGAAGAATTTTATTATTTATGAAAATAATCGAATTCTTGTGAAAAATTTTATTAAAATTTTCAAACACCCTAATTAAATTCTTTTAAAAAATTTCTTTCAATTTTTTTTTAATAATAGTTTTTTTTTAATAATATTGTAATTGAAAATGTTGAAAATAACTGAATTAAACAAAGAATTTTTTCAACTTTTTAAAATAATCGTGTCTGTTAGTAATTATGAGGAAATATTTGATTTTCGAAGTTTATTAAAATTGTATTGAAAATAATAGGGTAAGTGCGCCAATTGCTGCGGGTGCTTCAGTTTCTGCGGCATTTTAATAATTTAAGTGAATACATTTGTTCAGGGCACAAATAATTTTGAATTTTTTTTTTAAAATTACTTAACGATGTAAGTTTTAAAATAGATATAGGAAGTATATACCAAAACTTAATATTTATGTATTTTATTTTAATTAAAAGTTGACGTGTTCAAGGTTTTATTTATTTTCATTGCTAACTTTGCTGGCGGTGCAAAAATACCTACATAAAAAAGGCTTTATTATTGTTTTTAGACTTAAAGTGGTTATTATTATGATGATTTTAGATAAAGAAAACCTTGTTTTAAAAGAAAAATTAAACTTTACTTTATTTTTGTCTGTTATTATATTTTATTTTTAAGAGTACTAATTAACACAGAATTTGGGCTTGATTTAATTTCTGCGCCCTCAGAAAATCAACTAAGACTGGTTACAATAGACTATCTATTTTGAAAAAGAGCAAGAAAAAATTATGAAAATGAAAGAAAAAATGAAGATTATGGAGGAAAAACTAAATAAAATTTAATAAATACATAAATTAATTAAGGAAGAATTCTGTTATTAAGTTTTAACTAAATGTTTCAAAAATGTGATAATTCAGAAATTATTTGTTACTTTTGTTAATATATGATATATATTTATTTTTAATAAATTTATATTCTATTCAATTAAACATTGATTAAAATCATTGTCCCATTTTGATTTCATAGTAGTTTGCGGTATTATACACATAAACACGAAATTATGCGCAGAAACTGACCCACAGGAATTAAATTCGCGCAGCAACTGATGCGCAGCAACTGACTCAAACGCGCAGAATTAAACGCATTGAATATTATTTTTAATTCATTAAATTTATTAAAATAAATTATATTTTAGAGATGTTATTTATTGTAAACATATCTTAATAACACAAACTACAAATTTAATAAGACATAAGTTCAATTTGATCAATATAAAAATTATATTTTATAGTTAAAAGACGTCTTGACCAAAATACCGCAGGAATTAGTACACTTACCCTAATTGAATTCCTCTGGAGAATTATTTATTATTTATAAAAAATAATTTTATTTTTGCGATGAATTTTACTTCGAAAGGATTTCTTGACAAGAATTTGTTCCAAATTTTTGAAAATAATTGAAATTTTCTGTAAAGAATTCAATTATTTATGAAAAAAATTGAATTCTTGACAAGGATTTGATTCAAAGTTTAGAAAATAATTAAAATCCTTCGAAAAATTTTATTATTAATGAAAATAATATTGAAATCCTTCAAAGAATTTTATTTTTTATGAAGATAATTGAATTTTTCTCAAAACTTTTATTAAAATATTTGAAAATAATTAAATTCTTTTGGAAAATTTTTATAACGAATAAAGAAAAAAATTGAATTCTTTCGTGAAATTTATGAATAATAATAATTGAATTTTTGCAAAGATTTTACTTCATTAAAAAATATTTGAATTGTTTCGAAGAATTTATTAAAATTTTGTTAAAAATAATTGGATTTTTGCCAAAAATTTTATTATTTATAAAAATAACTGAATTCTTTCGAAAAATTTTATAATTTAAGAAAATAATTGAATTCTTGAGAAGTTTTATTACTTACAAAAATAATTAAATTTTTGCAAAAAAATTTATTATTTATAAAAATAACCGAGATTTTCCGAAGAATGTTATTATTTATGAAAATATATTGAATTCTTGTGAAGAATTATATTAAAATTTTTGAAAATATAAATAATAATAATAATTAATCATGTAATTAATAAGTGAATTTTTTAAATTTTGATTATGAAATTATTCAAAAATTTATATTTGAAAATAAAAAATTTTGTATAAAAACATAATAATAATAAATTGAATGTGACGTTCCGCGCGCGTTATTTTGATATAATTCTCATTAAAAATTTTGAGAATTCAATTCTTTTCGAAATTTGCATTTAAAATTCTTTAAAAGTTGATTTTCAAAAACTGTTATAAAATACTTGAGAAAAATCAATTATTTTCAAATTAAATTTTACAAAAGTCAATTGTTCAACAGTTTTTTAAGTGTATATTTCGAAAATTTAATTAGAAAAATTATACGAAAGTAACTTTTGAAAGATTTGTCTATAGTTATTTTTCACACTATAAAAATCCGAAGAAGTTGTATTTTATGCTAAAAAGTGTGGCATTTTGCTGCAATATTTAGAAAAAAAGTGGTAAAAGTTGCAATTTTTGAAAATATAAATCGAAAATAGTCGCATGTTTTGAAAATAGTCGAAAACATTCATACTATACGAGGCCAGTATTCTGCAAAAAAAATAATTTTAAAATTACATCAAAAAAGTGCTTTTAATCTACAGAAAAAAAATATAATTTTGGTTAATTTATAAAATTTATTTTTAGCTAAGAAGTTGAAAAAAGACAGTTGTTAATAGCAGGAAGGAAATAACTGGTTCTTCTGGTTTAATCAAAGCTAATTATTTTGCGGAAATAAACGTGTTTCACACACTGCACGTCAAATATAAATTTTATATTTATATATAATATAATGGTATTTTATAGAAATTATTTAAAAGCAATCTCTCGTCACTATTAAAATTTCATTGAAAAATAAAACCATTGTTATTTTATGTTGTGCATGATATATATGTGCATTGTGTGTATTTTATACATATATACCACGCTTTTATTCCTTGTTGATAATGCCAGAATCATTAAACCTCGTTTATATATGTTGGTAAAAGTCTTGAATAATTAAGCTCAATGAACACTAATTGGCAGAAAAACAAATTCAATGAATATTCAATTCACTTTTGTGTGGAACGTGTTTTCAGTTAAACTTGAATAGAGAATTTTATTTCTCGAAAAATAGAGACACTATACAGTTGATTTGTGTCCGTTAATTTCTGATAAACTCACGCTATTGTCGCACAATTTATATAGAAACGAAGAGTGTGATATTTTTCTTTTTATCTATTTTGTCCTATATTTTCACAACTAATGAAAAAATCTTGTTTTTATTTTGTCGTAACATTATTTTTTATACATTTTATTTATGGTGAAAAGGGTCACGTGCGTGCATCGATTATAATGAACTTAGAATAAAAAATATTGTTAACAAAACTCGGAAAATACTTGAAAAGTGAAATTCATTTTTCAATAATTTTATTTGGTGAGGAAAACTATTTTTTTGGACCTTTTATAACAAAACCCTTTTGTTCCAATAAAAAATAATGTCTTGTTTTCTTTTTGTCAGAAAGAATAAAATCTCTTTCTAAAATTAGGAAAATTTATTTCTCTTCAGTAAAAATTGTTCGTTAAATAAAAAAAAGGAACGACTTTACAAAAACCGGTAATTATTATTATTAACGCGTGAAACTTTTAATATTCATAAAAGAAACTTTATTCCCCCGGAGAAATAAATTTCGTGAAATGTATCACAGACAACCAGGTGCTGAATTTTTAATATTTAACTCAAAAAATATGGGACAAAAAAAGAGAAATCATTAAAAATTCCCTTTTTTTTCTTTTTACAAATTGTATCCCTATTATTGTGAATCGCAGATATCTCTCGATACTCGAAATTATGGTACAAGATACGATAAAATATTACCGCAAGGTGTCAAACTGTGCAACAAAATCCCAAAGGGTAAAATGCACCTCTCCCTCTGTAGCAAGCGAATTCTTTATTTACATAAATTATACCTTTTCACGTACAACCGTATAAATGACGGCGTAGTTATAAATATTAAACATTATAGCATACAAAGTTAGTAAAGCTACTCTTAGAGTGAATATTTTACACCTATATATATATATATATATATTCATTTTACACAAAACGTTTAATAAAATTTCATATGCCAAGATTATTATCTCTGGTCTCGAATATTTGAATGCAACTTTGTATATATATATGAATTTTTTCTCATTTCCTTTGCTTTCAGATATCTACCGACATGTAGAGTGAAAATAAAGTAATAATGTGTATAAATGTAGTTTCTTATCGCAATCGTCCATTCTCAGAAAAAAATTTTATAAGAAAATTGCTACAATGTTGCAAGTTCAATGTATGTAATACAAGTTAATGGGCATATGAGGTTATCATGAAATATGTTGCTCATTAAGTTTAATTTTATTACTTAGCTTTTATTTTTAAAACTCTCTTTGAAACATGAGTGTTTATTTATTTATTTATTTTTTCTTATTTTATTACTGTAAATTTCAGTTTATTAATTATAAAAATTATCTCACAAAAACCATAATCATTTTTAAAGGTGAAATATCGAAATGTCAAATAGTTGAAAAAATGACCACAAATTCCAAGTTTTAATGAACGATTTTATTATGAATATTTTCAGAAAATATTCAAATAAAGAAAAAAATATTCGTTCAAAAAATTATAGAGAAAATACAAAAAAATTATTTAAATTCAAAAAATTTGAAGTAATATTAAGAAAGGTCGAAAACTAATTATAATTAATTGCAGGTTGTTTTTCTTGTATTATTATAGATGATTTTCTAAATAACAGAATCAACATAATTTTCAAGCTAACATTTCTTATAAGCATTCACTTATTTTTTCTGAGAATTATAAAAAGAATATATGGTTATAAATTCAGGAGGATACTCTTATGAATGAAAGGAAAATTGATACCTGCCTCAAGGATAAAAAGACAACAATAGTTCCCCTTTGCTATAGATTATTCGATACTATTTTAGAAATACAATTCTCATAGTCAACTTTTCATTTTTCTAAAACGATATTTGATAAAAGAACTCGTCCAACTATGCAATTCGTATGAAAAAAGAAAAAAATTCTATTATAAACATTTTCTAGCGTAACTCTTTTTCTCCTCTCTCAAAATATTCCATCAAAAATTTTAATGTTTATACAAAAATTGAAATTAAAAAATAAAAATTAAAGAATAAAAATTTAAGAACTAAAATTAAAGAATTAATTAAAGAATGAAAATTAAAGAATTGAAATTCAAAATTAAAAAGTTAAAATCTGAAAATATTCGCAACGACGAAAAATTATTTAAATAGAAATTTATTCAGAGACAATAACAGAGAACGTATATATACAATTAAAAAAAAGAAAAGAAAATAACAGATAATTTATTTGCGTATACCATTTGAAATGAAAATTATGTAATATTTTAACAATTATTTAGTTCACTCGATTTGAATTCTAATGACAGTGACAAGAAGAAACAAAAAGATGTCAACAATTATTTATAGTATTCTTTTTTTAACAATGCAAATGGAATTTCAACAAAAATAGCTTGCTCATTTCGAAATAACTTTTCAATACGGGGTTTAAGTAGACACATGAAGCTCAATGTGCATCTGAAACTGGCTGATGCAATACAACCAATTGATTTGATGGTCTAACGAAAACCTCAACAATAGAAGAAAGACAAATAAGAAATATTTATAGAGAAGAATCAAAACAAAATTCTGACAAAATTTCGATCAAATTAAACCAAAAAGTGTAAATTTTACATAAAAATAAATATTTCTAATTTTTTATTCAGTTTCTATATTTTATGTATTTTGAAACACAAACGAAGAATAAATTGAAATCACGATGTCGAGAAACGAAAAAAAATTGTCAATAAGTATTTTACTCAAAGTAATAATAATAATAATAATAATAATTATAATAATAAAAGAATAAAAAATTTATAATAATATTGTATAACAAGTTTGTGGCAACAAAACAGAATTAATAAAAGAAAATTAATTATTTAAAAGCACTGACACTTATTTTCAAAGTTCACCTAAATCTCTAGAATTACTTTACTGCGGAAAAACCGAAATTAAAAAACGATACATTCGAAAAAAAATATATTAAAGAATCTCTCACGTAGTATTTTTTTTAAATTTAAATAACAGGATGTGTTTATTAATAAGTTCTCATTAAATATTCTTCCAATCCCAAAGACTACAAAAATAAGAGAGAAGGAGAGAAAAAAAGAGAGAGAGAGAGATAAGACGAAATCATTTTTCATCATCATTGATTCGTAATGCAGCATACTAAATTGAAAATTTCCCAACGAATTTAGTTATAGAAATTGCACAACAATAACAACAAACCTCAAGCAAAGCGTTGGCAAGAACCAAAACAAGCCGAGCAATCAACTTTGCTGGTTCGATAACGCTTTCACGTGGAGGTCGACTGCAAATATATACGTCGATTCTGTTCTATATTCTTAACTCACAATTTACGCAGTGAACTCTCTCTCTCTATATATACGTAGTTCTTTAATTCAAGGGCCAGCAAACAATAATTGCAGAACAATTCCTCAATATTAAACACGATCATAAATCAATCTTTGTTTACATAAATAAAATTCAACCGCACACACCAAGTTGTATCAATTTCCCCCCAGCGAGTAAAACAAACAGAAAATTGAAAGTTTGTCAATGAGAGAAAATTACTTCTACCACAAAAAAATAGAGAAAATTTTCTTTACTGAATTTACACTTTAGTCAATTAGTCATTATCTTCAACAGTTAAAAGATTGTTTAGGAATTCTCTCGTAAATCGACTTCACGACACGGCGCAATGCTTCCACGAGAAACAAACAACTTAACCTTTCCCTTCTTGGAAAAATGCGTCTCCGAAAAGAGGCGGCTCATCTCAGGGGTCACGACTTCAAGGCAACTGAGAGAGGGAGAGAGAGAGAGAGAGCGAGAGAGGATGAGCACACTCCTAAAGAAGGAAAATCGACTTCTTGAAAAACAAAAAATTTCACCAGTTGTTTCCCCAAGGAACTCACGTTTTATATAAAAGAAATTGCTAGAATATCATTCAGATGATTAATCATGAGAAAATAAGCTTTTTTTATCCTACACACATCCGCTTCCTGGCTGCATATAAATCATGAAAGTCACAATACAAACATATAACTGAACGTCCAGTGGACAGAGAAAGAGAGAGAGAGAGAGGGGAAACTGATCGCGAGGATATGCCGCGTCTCGTATTGCGTAGTAATGCTGAATGGATTACGTCACGCGCCAGAGGCACAGCAATCCATGCGCACACATACTCACAGGCACTTGTTTACAACCTCGATGCTATTTTGCTCTCTCAGGGGACTTCGGCCTCTGTTTACGCCTCGTACGACGAATGCACACAAGATGCAATCAAAATCAAAGCGCCAGCTTTATCCACGTGCGAGACGCGAGCGACGACATTTTTCTCAACACATCTTCTCCCTTGTATATACTATAGCGACTTCTAACACTTTCCACACAAAACACATAACCTCTGAAAATTATCTGTTATGTCGCACCATTGGACACCCGGCATATATACACAACGACAATGGAATAAATCGATTCTCTCCCTAAAGTGGGTGGTCGATAATTTTCAGCGTCAACAAAATTTGTTCCAATCATCAAAAAGCACGTGTTTTTAGAAAAAAAAAATAAAAAAGAAAACTATAAACGAGGTCCTTGGCGTCATTTTCGCTCTTTTCTTTCCTCCTCTTGCTACGCCTCATTTGCCTCCTCCACTATTCCCCTCATTCAACGATCCCTGCTACAAATTCTTTCTCTCTCATCTTTGTTTTGTTTACAGTCTCCTTTTTCCAATACGCTGTATATTTATATATTAAAATTCTAACAAATTTTGAGGTTAGAATGTTGTTTGTTGATGTGATCTTATTTTAGACGATTTTCGAGTAGGTCAGAGAAGAGACTAAAAGGCAACACTGCCCACGTGGCTACAATATATTTACAGGTAATATTGTTTTTATTGTTGTTGCAAATTTCTTTACCTTGACAGGTGCTTTCTTCGTGATAATCGACTGCCTTCAATTTAACTGTTTTATTTCACAGAAAATTGTTTAAACTCGTGAAACTTGTACTTGAAACACACAAACGACGCGAGACGTATAATAAATACGCAGTTCACTGCACGGCAAACAAGCAAACACTACACAACTACACATCGCAACGAGACGAGTCAGCTGGACTACAGGGGCGTAGTATGCAAGATCCCTTGTAGACAATATTTACGAAAAGCGATAATTCACGATTTTGCAAAAAAGAACATAGTTTTTGCTTTTAAAATAAAAGCCATTTTCAAGTACATTAGACGTAAGAGGGAAAATTACCAATATTTATGAAAATTAACAGAAAAATTATTATTTCTCTGTTAAATTTCATTTTTCGAGTATTTAGGGAATAAATTAATTTCGTTTAGACAAAGAATGATGATTATTGAAAATATAGTAAAAAATTAGTGTCTGTAAACAATTCTCTTTATAATAAGCATTGGGAAAAAATTTTAAATGTGGAAGAAAAATTCTCTCTTTCTCCGCTACCTATAATACATACAGGTAGCGTTGTTGCCTCTCCACAGGGGCACATATTATTTTGTTACAAAGTTAAACCTTTAATTAACTTCTATATCATGTTATGTCAAAAGAATATAATTTCGATATTTTTTTATAACTAATTTCATTATTATTTTCTATTAAATAACGGTTTTAACAAAAAGCAAATGTGATGCAGGTGATGCACTTCGAAAAAAGTACAAAGAACAAAAGTTTTGAGGTTATGTTTGTAATTTTATATCAAACGATTAAACTCTGAATATAAAACCTATTTAAATGTTTATTACATATGTAAAATAATGAATAAAAACTGATTTTAGTCTTTCATAATTAATCAGAAACTTAAGTTAATGAATGCAAAAATTAAAACAAACATAACCTTAAAGTCTTTGATTCTTAGGTATACCTTTGTTCATAGGGCGACACAAATATTAATTTAATAATTGTTGTTAATTTTCCATTAACTTATTCAACTAGTTATAAATTTGACATTTTTATAGTCATTTCTCATGCGACAATTGAAAATATTTCACTAATAAAATGATAATGACTTTTCTGAAATTTATGTCACAAAAATAGAAAGCAATTTACTATAGTAATTATCTTAAAAAAACAAATTGATAGAATACTGTATGACAATTTCTCTTTGCAAAATTTTACCAAAGTTTTAATTGGAAAATACTTAAAAAATATGGAAATGGTATTAAGTACTTACAAGATTACAGTTATTCTCGTTATTCCTGTAACATAACCTCAAATTTTCTCTTGTTTTGATCCGACTGATAATGAAAATACGAAGTGCTATTACTCCATCCAATTTACTCAAATCTATTCTATTACGCACTAATTTTTATTCACACTTTGTATTATTCAATTTTCTACGAATTGTAATCTAGGTTTTAATTAAAAATTTAATAGAAAATAACACTAATAACATGACACTAATAAAAAAGATAATAATTCAATTGCCCTTTAACTGGTCAAGAAGCTTCTTTAATTACCATAGAGATGGCGCGTGCAAGCACTGGCGTACTACGCACACAGTTATCCCCACTTTCCCCACTCGTGAGCGCGTCCGCTCATTGGCCCGAGGGTCCCAGAGTTCAGCCAATCGGGTGCAGTCAACAACTGGACAAGGGGCTCTGCTGCGTGCGACGCGTCAGTAGTGTTTCGTCTCTCGGAAGGGTAAGTACTCAAGTAGAAGAATAGAATCGCAAGATTACTGAGCTCTATCTAGTTCTGGTTTGTAGTTCTACATATAACTACGTTCCCTTGTTGCAAAAAAGAACACGATTTGTCTTTTAGCGACATCTATGAATTTCCTATTTAATTAAAATATTCAATGAAATGTAGTATTTGTTAAAGTTTCTTTTTTCTATTTAATTTATTCTATTTGTCAGATTAAGTTGATCTGTAAATTAGTATTGGTAGAATAACTTCACTTACAACCTTTTTACAAGTTAATAATATAATAAATTTGATGATTTTTACAAATGATAATAATGAAAATTTATAGAGTAGAGTAATCTAATAGCAAGGGAACTGTCTATTTACCCTTCCGAAAAAAATACACTTTTATCGAAAGTTTATTAGTTCGTAAAGTTTTCTTTCGGGCATTTCGTGATATTTCAATGCTAATATAGCAGATGCGATTATTGTGCGGAATTTTGTTAATGTATTTCTGGTTATTATCTGAGGTAGATGGTAGTTTCGAGTATTGTGAGTTATGAAAAAAATTCTTGAGTGTCGTGTCAAAATTTGCCACATTGTTACAATGTAGATGGCAGCATTGTAATATTTTTTGCTCTAAAATCGCCAGTATTCCTTAATGTGAATAATTGTGTAATGTGAATGTGTTGATTATTAAAATTTTGACTTGACTGTGAATAAGTGTTTTTTGAGTGTGTGTTTTTGCAGAAAATGACAGCGCTTTGTTTCGGAACAGCTTCAAAAGGAGGATAGGGGAGAGAAAATCCGGTGCATCCAGCTGGGACAACTAGATATCCGGTATCATCAAGAATGATGGTAAGTCCCCATAATGGGAAATTTATTTTATTGTTTACAACTCCACAGTACGCAAAGTCTCGTCAATTAAAATCGATTATTCAAATCGGCGGATGATAATTTTGTGCTCTTCCCCTCTCTTGCATAACTTCGAAAAATATAATAAATGGAGTAGAGATATATTTCGTTTTACAGCAATTTCGCATAATTCATGAGATTTAAGTGCGCTTTTTTAGGTTATGTTTAAATTTTTCGAAACAAATCGCTACCAATTGTACTTTTTACGTATTTTCTTATTGTTTTTTTTTCTTTTTGGACATTTTCTTATTGTAAACGGAAAGAATTCTTTCTATTCGATATTTTTTACTTGAGTTATTTAAAAAAAAAGTTGGTTTTGAAGTAATACTGAAATGATTAAATGGATTAATTTTTCTTGTTTTTAATTTGTTAAAAAAGCGCTTCAAATACCATGGAATTTTTTATTTTTTTTTATGTGTAGAACTCCAAACTAAATTGAAACCTAATTGGATTGCCCTTAAATTTTCAAATAGCTGGTGCCCTTTGTACCAGTTTTCAGTGGTATTGAAAGCTTTCTATTCATGCGCTTTGAAAGCATCAGATGTTATGACAATTTCAATTCAAAGCTTTTATGTTTTCTTTTTAAGGGAAAATTTGTGTAAAATATTATTGTTATTACAAACTTTCTGCAGATGTGTTAATTAACTATTCATATGCATTAAAGTTCATAAATTATACCTCCTTAGATTAATATTATTTTTGAAAGTTTACAGTAAAGTTCGCACTGTGACGAAATTTGAAAATTTACACTGCATGTTTACAGTGAACATTAAATTTGTGACAAAATTTCCCTCTTTCTAACATAACTGACTCCTATTTCTAAATTATATCAAAAGATAAAATAATTTGTACTTATAAAGGAAAATTTAATTACTGCCAAAGAACATTTTACTGAAATTTACTTAAAAAATAGTAAAATTTACTTACACTAATTTGTAAAAATTGGATTGTTAGGTTTTAAAGTGAAGCTACCAATTCAAATTTATAATGTGTTTATAAATGGAATTTAAATTAAAAATAAGCTGGAATCAAACTTTTTTATTACATTCATTAATATTTTTATTTCGTTTAAAGCGTAAAGCACTAAATTCCATTATGCATATTTTCTTTCTTTACTCTACTCAAGAATTCCAATTACAAATGAATCTAAGGATACAAAACCGATATCACTATCCAACCCAATAATTTTCAATAGAGATGATTTGCAAGCACTGCTGATAAAACAAAATGGAAAATAATATATTACTATATTTATATAAATTAAGATGAATATTATGTTTGATAAAAATTTAAAAAAACCCTTTTTAAAAAATAAATTCGCAGTAAACATTAATAAGTCGAAAAACTATTTTCATTCTTAGTGAACTTTAAAGTTCCCGAAATTCCGAACGTTCAAATATCGAACGAAATTTATTTATTACTTTTTCAAAATTAAATTTTTATATTATAATAATTTTGTGTCACTATCAAAAAAATTAATTAAAAAAATTTTTAAATGTAGAATAATTTTTAATGAAATAAATAATAAATATTTAATATTAAAAAATATTTTGTTCATTAATCTAAACGTTCAAAACTTGTGATTCATGCGAATTTCGTTTCTATTTTAAATCAAAATAAATTTGTAGGCGTGACATAAATATTACGTATGTTAAATATAATTTTAATATTGCGTAAATTTTACAAATTCATTTTATAAATACATTTTTTCTTATCAAAAATAATTTTTCTTTACTATATATATAACATATTATTTCTTGCATTTTTTTTCGAAAAGTGGGAGTCATTAAAATATATATATTATAATTATATTCTTAAAATTAATAAACATGTTTACATTTAATTTTTCAAAAAATAATTAATATTTTTGAAAAAGTAGAAAAACATTTTTCGGTAATAAATATTATTACATAATATACATTATTATTTTTAATACTTTTGAGTGTGTAAAAAGGTGGCGATTACTCCACTTTCTTCTTGGATGTGAATTGTCTTTTTACAGCTCTTAGGTACAAGCTCTTTCCTCCGAAAAATAAAACCACTGAAATAATCAAGTAAAAAGCAGCCACGTCGAGTGAATAGTACTGCAAAACACCCATATGTCTGAAAAGAAAGAAGAATAAAATTACTTTTCTTTTTGTCTTTTTTTTTTTTTTTTGCTTTAAATTTTTGCGCACAAATTGTCCGCAATCTTTTCTCTTATTTTCGCGCAAATATATATAAAAACGTCAAATTTTCTTTTATTTTGTAAAACGAAAAATTACTTTTTATATTTAAATTATTTTGAAAGAATTTTCTTTTTTTTTAAAAAGAGTTTGACAATGTTTTTTCTAAATTGTTGATTATACACTGAAAAATAATAATAATAATAATAATAATAATAATAATAATAATAATAATAATAATAATAATGATAATAATAACAAAAATAAAAAACATTTACCTGGCAGTACTCTGTAAATGTTCAGCTCCTCCGTACTTTGACACGTGTTCCACCCACCATGCAGCTAATTCTTTTGTTCCTACTGGGAGATCCCTTAACAGAACACTTCTTCTTTTAGCAGCTTCTCTGTAAGAGTTTTTGTCAAGTGAGGCAACTTTTAAAATACTTTCTCGAAGATCGTTTATCGATATACTAGCCAAATCCACAACAAGAGCGTAGCCAAGTTTTTCTGAAAAAAAACAATTCTTCTCTTATCAAAATTATAAAATAATATAAATTATTTATTGTAAATAAATTTTATTCCAAAGAGACATAAAATTTGATAATACAAAACTAATTAGTATCGCAGAGTAATCGATTTTCGTATCAATTAAAGACAGAGTATAAAAAATGTCAAGTTATATTTAAATTGTCTGCTCCTCGACATGAAACTTTTATGTTCTTTTCTTCTTTTAAAAAGAAGTAGACGCTTGTTATAGACAATTTTTTTTAAGTAAAAAAAAAGTTGTATCTTTGCTATTATTAGGTATACTTCAAAATTATAAATTTCAATTGTTTCGAATCTACTTAAAGGGATATTTTAATTGAATTGTTATGGATCTTTTTTGTTTCAAGTGTATTATTATTTTATACTAAAGAAAAAAAAATATTATTTATTTGTTTGTTTCTATCAATGCAAATGTAATTATTGCTATTATTGTTATTGTTTATTTATTACAGTTTTTCTGCAGATATCAAATTGAGACAAAAAACGTTTTAAAACGTTGCAACGTTTTTTGTCTCAATTTGATATCTGCAGAAAAACTGTGTTTGGTTGGTTGGTTTTGTTTTTGGCCTTAAGTCCCCGAAGGTCCAATAGCCATGACTTCGAAGATCCAATAGCCGTTTCCTACACTGAGAGAAGACCGAGACGTAATAGTTCCCGCTAGACGTCGCTATGAGCTACTCTGCTTGTCGTGTTTGAGTTGTTCCGAATCGGGTGCTGAGACTCCCCGATCCAGTCAAACATTGTTCTCGCATGTGAGAAAGCAACTGGTGGCAAACACTGAAAGTTCTGCGTAATCTCGCTTCAGGACGTTCCACATTTCGCATCGGGGCTTGAGACATCCCGATTCGAGGGTTCACATAAAAACATTCAAAAGTACAACTCAAGGCTCGCACGGGACGTATTAGTTCCCGGACTTCTCTCAGTGTAGAAAAACGACTTAAGCGGTTTTTAAAAATTTTGTTATCAGTGTATTCTACAAGACATATAGATTACATATATCAAGTTTCTAAAGTTGTGGGTCACTATTTATAAGTTAATTGAGGTGTTTAAACTTCCTGGGTCCCGAAATTGAAGCACTTACGCAAGCGCGCGTTCACGTCCTCTGCTACCGCGTACAGTGGGAAGAAATGCAGTGTTTTGGGGCTTGGTGAAACTAGCAACCCGCCGGCCGCCAGCCATCAGAAGAATCCATAGGCGCCGACACACATAGTAGCGCGGCGGCCCTATACGGTTCAATCAACGCAAAAACAACGTAGACTAGCTATTGAAGTTTATAGAAAAAATGCAATTGTCACATTTTAAAGAGCAATAATCCCCCTTTAATTTGCGACCAAGAAATAAACATTTGGTCTAAAATTGTTCGAGTTATGAATTTTTTTTGCACTTTTTTCCAAATTTTCGTTTTTTCTGATACGGGCGGGTGGGGACGCTGGCTATCAAAAATTGTTTAAAAAAATTCATATTAGTCCAATATAAAACAGCATTAATCCCTGTTTAATTTGCGACCAAGAAATAAACCTTTGGTCTAAAATTGTTCGAGTTATGAATTTTTTTGAACTTTTTTTCCAAATTTTCGTTTTTCTGATACGGGTGAATGGGTACGCTGTGTGTTAAAAATGTATAAAATAAATTTGCAATGGTCTTATCTTAAAAATCGTTTATCCCTCTTTAATTTGCAACTAAAATATTACAATTTTATCAAAAATGGTTCGTGTTATGAATTTAATTTTGGACTTTTTTCCAATTTTTGGTTTTCTGATACGGTCGGGTAAAGACGCTGGGTATCAAAAATTTATAAAATAAATTCGCAATGATCTAATCTTAAAAAACATTAATCCTTCTTTAATTTGCGACCAAGAAACAAAAAATTAGTCCCGCTTATATGAGGCATTTTACGTGAAATGTCCTAAGTTGAAATTTCAACTTCTTGAAAAAAATTGAAACTCAAGGAATTTGTTGTTGTATCAAGTAGAAAAATGACCAAAAAATATTTTTGATTTTTTCGAAAAATTGGAGGGGGTAGAAGGGAGTCAATTTAACCAATTTTGCCAACACCGGCTACTTTGTGAATTTTTTCTGAACCTACTTGTAATGGGAAAAAAATTTTAGAATATGTTTCTGAAAGGTTTTTTCGTCCTCTTTCCAATGGTGTACTTTATTTTTGAATATTTTAAAAATTTACCCTAATTTTTTAAAATTAATAATTAATTTTCAATTTCTCAAAAATCGGTCCGTTTTTTTTAAATAAATTATTGCAAACGAAAGCTGAGGTTTTTTCCAATCGGCATGTTAATTTTCAGAATGCCCTTTTTTTTGTTTTTGAGTTATTAAATTTCAAAGAATAAATTGCGGCGCGCTGCGTCGCGGTTGCACTGAGCCGCGTGGGCATTCTGAAAATATACATGCCGATAGAAAAAAACCTCAGCTTTCGTTTGCAATAATTTATTTAAAAAAAAACGGACTGATTTTTGGGAAATTGAAAATTAATTATTAATTATCAAAAATTAGAGTAAATTTTTTAAATTATTAAAAAATAAAATACACCATTGGAAAGAGGACGAAAAAACCTTTCAGAAACATATTCTAAAAAATTTTTCCCATTACAAGTAGACCAAATGTTTATTTCTTGGTCGCAAATTAAAGAGGGATTAATGACTCTTTTCCTTGGACCATCAATAGGAATTTTTTAAAACAATTTTTGATAGCCAGCGTCCCCACCCGCCCGTATCAGAAAAACGAAAATTTGGAAAAAAAGTTAAAAAAAAATTCATAACTCGAACAATTTTAGACCAAAGGTTTATTTCTTGGTCGCAAATTCAACAGGGATTAATGCTGTTTTATATTGGACTAATATGAATTTTTTTAAACAATTTTTGATAGCCAGCGTCCCCACCCGCCCGTATCAGAAAAACGAAAATTTGGAAAAAAAGTTCAAAAAAATTCATAACTCGAACAATTTTAGACTAAATGTTTATTTCTTGGTCGCAAATTAAAAAGGGATTAATGCTTCTTCTTCTCGGACCAATAGGAATTTTTTAAAACAATTTTTGATAGCCAGCGTCCCCACCCGCCCGTATCCGAAAAACGAAAATTTGGAAAAAAAGTTCAAAAAAATTCATAACTCGAACAATTTTAGACCAAATGTTTATTTCTTGGACGCAAATTAAAGAGGGATTATTGCTTTTTTTCCTTGGACCAATAGGAATTTTTTAAAACAATTTTTGATAGCCAGCGTCCCCACCAGCCCGTATCAGAAAAACGAAAATTTGGAAAAAAAGTTCAAAAAAATTCATAACTCGAACAATTTTAGACCAAAGGTTTATTTCTTGGTCGCAAATTAAACAGGGATTATTGCTTCTTTTCCTTGGACCAATAGGAATTTTTTAAAACAATTTTTGATAGCCAGCGTCCCCACCCGCCCGTATCAGAAAAACGAAAATTTGGAAAAAAAGTTCAAAAAAATTCATAACTCGAACAATTTTAGACTAAATGTTTATTTCTTGGTCGCAAATTAAAAAGGGATTAATGCTGTTTTATATTGGACTAATATGAATTTTTTTAAACAATTTTTGATAGCCAGCGTCCCCACCCGCCCGTATCAGAAAAACGAAAATTTGGAAAAAAGGTTCAAAAAAAATTCATAACTCGAACAATTTTAGACCAAATGTTTATTTTTTGGTCGCAAATTAAAAAGGGATTAATGCTTCTTCTTCTCGGACCAATAGGAATTTTTTAAAACAATTTTTGATAGCCAGCGTCCCCACCCGCCCGTATCAGAAAAACGAAAATTTGGAAAAAAAGTTCAAAAAAATTCATAACTCGAACAATTTTAGACCAAAGGTTTATTTCTTGGTCGCAAATTCAACAGGGATTAATGCTGTTTTATATTGGACTAATATGAATTTTTTTAAACAATTTTTGATAGCCAGCGTCCCCACCCGCCCGTATCAGAAAAACGAAAATTTGGAAAAAAAGTTCAAAAAAATTCATAACTCGAACAATTTTAGACTAAATGTTTATTTCTTGGTCGCAAATTAAAGAGGGATTAATGCTTCTTCTTCTCGGACTAATATGAATTTTTTTAAACAATTTTTGATAGCCAGCGTCCCCACCCGCCCGTATCAGAAAAACGAAAATTTGGAAAAAAAATTCAAAAAAATTCATAACTCGAACAATTTTAGACCAAAGGTTTATTTCTTGGTCGCAAATTCAACAGGGATTAATGCTGTTTTATATTGGACTAATATGAATTTTTTTAAACAATTTTTGATAGCCAGCGTCCCCACCCGCCCGTATCAGAAAAACGAAAATTTGGAAAAAAAGTTCAAAAAAATTCATAACTCGAACAATTTTAAACCAAAGTTTTATTTTTTGGTCGCAAATTAAACAGGGATTATTGCTTCTTTTTCTTGGACCAATAGGAATTTTTTAAAACAATTTTTGATAGCCAGCGTCCCCACCCGCCCGTATCAGAAAAACGAAAATTTGGAAAAAAAGTTCAAAAAAATTCATAACTTGAACAATTTTAGACTAAATGTTTATTTCTTGGTCGCAAATTAAAAAGGGATTAATGCTTCTTCTTCTCGGACCAATAGGAATTTTTTAAAACAATTTTTGATAGCCAGCGTCCCCACCCGCCCGTATCAGAAAAACGAAAATTTGGAAAAAAAGTTCAAAAAAATTCATAACTCGAACAATTTTAGACCAAAGGTTTATTTCTTGGTCGCAAATTAAAAAGGGATTAATGCTTCTTCTTCTCGGACCAATAGGAATTTTTTAAAACAATTTTTGATAGCCAGCGTCCCCACCCGCCCGTATCAGAAAAACGAAAATTTGGAAAAAAAGTTCAAAAAAATTCATATCTCGAACAATTTTAGACTAAATGTTTATTTCTTGGTCGCAAATTAAAGAGGGATTAATGCTTCTTCTTCTCGGACCAATAGGAATGTTTTAAAACAATTTTTGATAGCCAGCGTCCCCACCCGCCCGTATCAGAAAAACGAAAATTTGGAAAAAAAGTTAAAAAAAAATTCATAACTCGAACAATTTTAGACCAAAGGTTTATTTCTTGGTCGCAAATTAAAAAGGGATTAATGCTTCTTCTTCTCGGACCAATAGGAATTTTTTAAAACAATTTTTGATAGCCAGCGTCCCCACCCGCCCGTATCAGAAAAACGAAAATTTGGAAAAAAAGTTCAAAAAAATTCATAACTCGAACAATTTTAGACCAAATGTTTATTTTTTGGACGCAAATTAAAGAGGGATTATTGCTTTTTTTCCTTGGACCAATAGGAATTTTTTAAAACAATTTTTGATAGCCAGCGTCCCCACCAGCCCGTATCACAAAAACGAAAATTTGGAAAAAAAGTTCAAAAAAATTCATAACTCGAACAATTTTAGACCAAAGGTTTATTTCTTGGTCGCAAATTCAACAGGGATTAATGCTGTTTTATATTGGACTAATATGAATTTTTTTAAACAATTTTTGATAGCCAGCGTCCCCACCCGCCCGTATCAGAAAAACGAAAATTTGGAAAAAAAGTTCAAAAAAATTCATAACTTGAACAATTTTAGACTAAATGTTTATTTCTTGGTCGCAAATTAAAAAGGGATTAATGCTTCTTCTTCTCGGACCAATAGGAATTTTTTAAAACAATTTTTGATAGCCAGCGTCCCCACCCGCCCGTATCAGAAAAAACGAAAATTTGGAAAAAAAGTTCAAAAAAATTCATAACTCGAACAATTTTAGACCAAAGGTTTATTTCTTGGTCGCAAATTAAAAAGGGATTAATGCTTCTTCTTCTCGGACCAATAGGAATTTTTTTAAACAATTTTTGATAGCCAGCGTCCCCACCAGCCCGTATCAGAAAAACGAAAATTTGGAAAAAAAATTCATAACTCGAACAATTTTAAACCAAAGGTTTATTTTTTGGTCGCAAATTAAACAGGGATTATTGCTTCTTTTCCTTGGACCAATAGGAATTTTTTAAAACAATTTTTGATAGCCAGCGTCCCCACCCGCCCGTATCAGAAAAAACGAAAATTTGGAAAAAAAGTTAAAAAAAAATTCATAACTCGAACAATTTTAGACCAAAGGTTTATTTCTTGGTCGCAAATTCAACAGGGATTAATGCTGTTTTATATTGGACTAATATGAATTTTTTTAAACAATTTTTGATAGCCAGCGTCCCCACCCGCCCGTATCAGAAAAACGAAAATTTGGAAAAAAAGTTCAAAAAAATTCATAACTCGAACAATTTTAAACCAAAGTTTTATTTTTTGGTCGCAAATTAAACAGGGATTATTGCTTCTTTTTCTTGGACCAATAGGAATTTTTTAAAACAATTTTTGATAGCCAGCGTCCCCACCCGCCCGTATCAGAAAAACGAAAATTTGGAAAAAAAGTTCAAAAAAATTCATAACTTGAACAATTTTAGACTAAATGTTTATTTCTTGGTCGCAAATTAAAAAGGGATTAATGCTTCTTCTTCTCGGACCAATAGGAATTTTTTAAAACAATTTTTGATAGCCAGCGTCCCCACCCGCCCGTATCAGAAAAACGAAAATTTGGAAAAAAAGTTCAAAAAAATTCATAACTCGAACAATTTTAGACCAAAGGTTTATTTCTTGGTCGCAAATTAAAAAGGGATTAATGCTTCTTCTTCTCGGACCAATAGGAATTTTTTAAAACAATTTTTGATAGCCAGCGTCCCCACCCGCCCGTATCAGAAAAACGAAAATTTGGAAAAAAAGTTCAAAAAAATTCATATCTCGAACAATTTTAGACTAAATGTTTATTTCTTGGTCGCAAATTAAAGAGGGATTAATGCTTCTTCTTCTCGGACCAATAGGAATGTTTTAAAACAATTTTTGATAGCCAGCGTCCCCACCCGCCCGTATCAGAAAAACGAAAATTTGGAAAAAAAGTTAAAAAAAAATTCATAACTCGAACAATTTTAGACTAAATGTTTATTTCTTGGTCGCAAATTAAAGAGGGATTAATGCTTCTTCTTCTCGGACCAATAGGAATTTTTTAAAACAATTTTTGATAGCCAGCGTCCCCACCCGCCCGTATCAGAAAAACGAAAATTTGGAAAAAAAGTTCAAAAAAATTCATAACTCGAACAATTTTAGACCAAATGTTTATTTTTTGGACGCAAATTAAAGAGGGATTATTGCTTTTTTTCCTTGGACCAATAGGAATTTTTTAAAACAATTTTTGATAGCCAGCGTCCCCACCAGCCCGTATCACAAAAACGAAAATTTGGAAAAAAAGTTCAAAAAAATTCATAACTCGAACAATTTTAGACCAAAGGTTTATTTCTTGGTCGCAAATTCAACAGGGATTAATGCTGTTTTATATTGGACTAATATGAATTTTTTTAAACAATTTTTGATAGCCAGCGTCCCCACCCGCCCGTATCAGAAAAACGAAAATTTGGAAAAAAAGTTAAAAAAAAATTCATAACTCGAACAATTTTAGACCAAAGGTTTATTTCTTGGTCGCAAATTCAACAGGGATTAATGCTGTTTTATATTGGACTAATATGAATTTGTTTAAAAAATTTTTGATAGCCAGCGTCCCCACCCGCCCGTATCAGAAAAACGAAAATTTGGAAAAAAAGTTCAAAAAAATTCATAACTCGAACAATTTTAGACTAAATGTTTATTTCTTGGTCGCAAATTAAAGAGGGATTAATGCTTCTTCTTCTCGGACCAATAGGAATTTTTTAAAACAATTTTTGATAGCCAGCGTCCCCACCCGCCCGTATCAGAAAAACGAAAATTTGGAAAAAAAGTTCAAAAAAATTCATAACTCGAACAATTTTAGACCAAAGGTTTATTTCTTGGTCGCAAATTAAACAGGAATTAATGCTGTTTTATATTGGACTAATATGAATTTTTTTAAACAATTTTTGATAGCCAGCGTCCCCACCCGCCCGTATCAGAAAAACGAAAATTTGGAAAAAAAGTTCAAAAAAATTCATAACTCGAACAATTTTAGACTAAATGTTTATTTCTTGGTCGCAAATTAAAGAGGGATTAATGCTTCTTCTTCTCGGACCAATAGGAATTTTTTAAAACAATTTTTGATAGCCAGCGTCCCCACCCGCCCGTATCAGAAAAACGAAAATTTGGAAAAAAAGTTCAAAAAAATTCATAACTCGAACAATTTTAGACCAAAGGTTTATTTCTTGGTCGCAAATTAAAAAGGGATTAATGCTTCTTCTTCTCGGAACAATAGGAATTTTTTAAAACAATTTTTGATAGCCAGCGTCCCCACCCGCCCGTATCAGAAAAACGAAAATTTGGAAAAAAAGTTCAAAAAAAATTCATAACTCGAACAATTTTAGACCAAATGTTTATTTCTTGGTCGCAAATTAAACAGGGATTAATGCTGTTTTATATTAGACTAATATGAATTTTTTTAAACAATTTTTGATAGCCAGCGTCCCCACCAGCCCGTATCACAAAAACGAAAATTTGGAAAAAAAATTCATAACTCGAACAATTTTAAACCAAAGGGTTATTTTTTGGTCGCAAATTAAACAGGGATTATTGCTTCTTTTTCTTGGACCAATAGGAATTTTTTAAAACAATTTTTGATAGCCAGCGTCCCCACCCGCCCGTATCAGAAAAAACGAAAATTTGGAAAAAAAGTTAAAAAAAAATTCATAACTCGAACAATTTTAGACCAAAGGTTTATTTCTTGGACGCAAATTAAAGAGGGATTATTGCTTTTTTTCCTTGGACCAATAGGAATTTTTTAAAACAATTTTTGATAGCCAGCGTCCCCACCCGCCCGTATCAGAAAAACGAAAATTTGGAAAAAAAGTTAAAAAAAAATTCATAACTCGAACAATTTTAGACCAAAGGTTTATTTTCTTGGTCGCAAATTAAAAAGGGATTAATGCTTCTTCTTCTCGGACCAATAGGAATTTTTTAAAACAATTTTTGATAGCGAGCGTCCCCACCCGCCCGTATCAGAAAAACGAAAATTTGGAAAAAAAGTTCAAAAAAATTCATAACTTGAACAATTTTAGACCAAATGTTTATTTTTTGGTCGCAAATTAAAGAGGGATTATTGCTTCTTTTCCTTGGACCAATAGGAATTTTTTTAAACAATTTTTGATAGCCAGCGTCCCCACCCGCCCGTATCAGAAAAACGAAAATTTGGAAAAAAAGTTCAAAAAAATTCATAACTCGAACAATTTTAGACCAAATGTTTATTTCTTGGACGCAAATTAAAGAGGGATTATTGCTTTTTTTCCTTGGACCAATATGAATTTTTTAAAACAATTTTTGATAGCCAGCGTCCCCACCAGCCCGTATCAGAAAAACGAAAATTTGGAAAAAAAGTTCAAAAAAATTCATAACTCGAACAATTTTAGACCAAAGGTTTATTTCTTGGTCGCAAATTAAAAAGGGATTAATGCTTCTTCTTCTCGGACCAATAGGAATTTTTTAAAACAATTTTTGATAGCCAGCGTCCCCCACCCGCCCGTATCAGAAAAACGAAAATTTGGAAAAAAAGTTCAAAAAAATTCATAACTCGAACAATTTTAAACTAAATGTTTATTTCTTGGTCGCAAATTAAAGAGGGATTAATGCTTCTTCTTCTCGGACCAATAGGAATTTTTTTAAAACAATTTTTGATAGCCAGCGTCCCCACCCGCCCGTATCAGAAAAACGAAAATTTGGAAAAAAAGTTCAAAAAAAATTCATAACTCGAACAATTTTAGACCAAAGGTTTATTTTCTTGGTCGCAAATTCAAAAGGGATTAATGCTGTTTTATATTGCACTAATATGAATTTTTTTAAAACAATTTTTGATAGCCAGCGTCCCCACCCGCCCGTATCAGAAAAACGAAAATTTGGAAAAAAAGTTCAAAAAAATTCATAACTCGAACAATTTTAGACCAAAGGTTTATTTCTTGGTCGCAAATTAAAAAGGGATTAATGCTTCTTCTTCTCGGACCAATAGGAATTTTTTAAAACAATTTTTGATAGCCAGCGTCCCCACCCGCCCGTATCAGAAAAACGAAAATTTGGAAAAAAAGTTCAAAAAAAATTCATAACTCGAACAATTTTAGACCAAAGGTTTATTTCTTGGTCGCAAATTAAACAGGGATTAATGCTGTTTTATATTGGACTAATATGAATTTTTTAAAATAATTTTTGATAGCCAGCGTCCCCACCCGCCCGTATCAGAAAAACGAAAATTTGGAAAAAAGGTTCAAAAAAAATTCATAACTCGAACAATTTTAGACCAAATGTTTATTTTTTTGATCGCAAATTAAAGAGGGATTATTGCTTCTTTTCCTTGGACCAATAGGAATTTTTTAAAACAATTTTTGATAGCCAGCGTCCCCACCCGCCCGTATCAGAAAAACGAAAATTTGGAAAAAAGGTTCAAAAAAAATTCATAACTCGAACAATTTTAGACCAAATGTTTATTTTTTGGTCGCAAATTAAAAAGGGATTATTGCTTCTTTTCCTTGGACCAATAGGAATTTTTTTAAACAATTTTTGATAGCCAGCGTCCCCACCCGCCCGTATCAGAAAAACGAAAATTTGGAAAAAAAGTTCAAAAAAATTCATAACTCGAACAATTTTAGACCAAATGTTTATTTCTTGGACGCAAATTAAAGAGCGATTATTGCTTTTTTTCCTTGGACCAATATGAATTTTTTAAAACAATTTTTGATAGCCAGCGTCCCCACCAGCCCGTATCAGAAAAACGAAAATTTGGAAAAAAAGTTCAAAAAAATTCATAACTCGAACAATTTTAGACCAAAGGTTTATTTCTTGGTCGCAAATTAAACAGGGATTAATGCTGTTTTATATTGGACTAATATGAATTTTTTTAAACAATTTTTGATAGCCAGCGTCCCCACCCGCCCGTATCAGAAAAACGAAAATTTGGAAAAAAGGTTCAAAAAAAATTCATAACTCGAACAATTTTAGACCAAAGGTTTATTTCTTGGTCGCAAATTAAAAAGGGATTAATGCTTCTTCTTCTCGGACCAATAGGAATTTTTTAAAACAATTTTTGATAGCCAGCGTCCCCACCAGCCCGTATCAGAAAAACGAAAATTTGAAAAAAAAGTTCAAAAAAATTCATAACTCGAACAATTTTAGACCAAAGGTTTATTTCTTGGTCGCAAATTAAAAAGGGATTAATGCTTCTTCTTCTCGGAACAATAGGAATTTTTTAAAACAATTTTTGATAGCCAGCGTCCCCACCCGCCCGTATCAGAAAAACGAAAATTTGGAAAAAAAGTTCAAAAAAATTCATAACTCGAACAATTTTAAACCAAAGGTTTATTTTTTGGTCGCAAATTAAACAGGGATTATTGCTTCTTTTTCTTGGACCAATAGGAATTTTTTAAAACAATTTTTGATAGCCAGCGTCCCCACCCGCCCGTATCAGAAAAACGAAAATTTGGAAAAAAAGTTCAAAAAAATTCATAACTCGAACAATTTTAAACCAAAGTTTTATTTTTTTGGTCGCAAATTAAACAGGGATTATTGCTTTTTTTTCTTGGACCAATAGGAATTTTTTAAAACAATTTTTGATAGCCAGCGTCCCCACCCGCCCGTATCAGAAAAACGAAAATTTGGAAAAAAAAGTTCAAAAAAATTCATAACTTGAACAATTTTAGACTAAATGTTTATTTCTTGGTCGCAAATTAAAAAGGGATTAATGCTTCTTCTTCTCGGACCAATAGGAATTTTTTAAAACAATTTTTGATAGCCAGCGTCCCCACCCGCCCGTATCAGAAAAACGAAAATTTGGAAAAAAAGTTCAAAAAAATTCATAACTCGAACAATTTTAGACCAAAGGTTTATTTCTTGGTCGCAAATTAAAAAGGGATTAATGCTTCTTCTTCTCGGACCAATAGGAATTTTTTAAAACAATTTTTGATAGCCAGCGTCCCCACCCGCCCGTATCAGAAAAACGAAAATTTGGAAAAAAAGTTCAAAAAAATTCATAACTCGAACAATTTTAGACCAAATGTTTATTTCTTGGACGCAAATTAAAGAGGGATTATTGCTTTTTTTCCTTGGACCAATATGAATTTTTTAAAACAATTTTTGATAGCCAGCGTCCCCACCAGCCCGTATCAGAAAAGCGAAAATTTGGAAAAAAAGTTCAAAAAAATTCATAACTCGAACAATTTTAGACCAAAGGTTTATTTCTTGGTCGCAAATTAAACAGGGATTAATGCTGTTTTATATTGGACTAATATGAATTTTTTTAAACAATTTTTGATAGCCAGCGTCCCCACCAGCCCGTATCAGAAAAACGAAAATTTGGAAAAAAAATTCATAACTCGAACAATTTTAAACCAAAGGTTTATTTTTTGGTCGCAAATTAAACAGGGATTATTGCTTCTTTTTCCTTGGACCAATAGGAATTTTTTAAAACAATTTTTGATAGCCAGCGTCCCCACCCGCCCGTATCAGAAAAACGAAAATTTGGAAAAAAAGTTAAAAAAAATTCATAACTCGAACAATTTTAGACCAAAGGTTTATTTCTTGGTCGCAAATTCAACAGGGATTAATGCTGTTTTATATTGGACTAATATGAATTTTTTTAAACAATTTTTGATAGCCAGCGTCCCCACCCGCCCGTATCAGAAAAACGAAAATTTGGAAAAAAAGTTCAAAAAAATTCATAACTCGAACAATTTTAGACTAAATGTTTATTTCTTGGTCGCAAATTAAAGAGGGATTAATGCTTCTTCTTCTCGGACCAATAGGAATTTTTTAAAACAATTTTTGATAGCCAGCGTCCCCACCAGCCCGTATCACAAAAACGAAAATTTGGAAAAAAAGTTCAAAAAAATTCATAACTCGAACAATTTTAGACCAAAGGTTTATTTCTTGGTCGCAAATTAAAAAGGGATTAATGCTCCTTCTTCTCGGAACAATAGGAATTTTTTAAAACAATTTTTGATAGCCAGCGTCCCCACCAGCCCGTATCAGAAAAAAACGAAAATTTGGAAAAAAAATTCATAACTCGAACAATTTTAAACCAAAGGTTTATTTTTTGGTCGCAAATTAAACAGGGATTATTGCTTCTTTTCCTTAGACCAATAGGAATTTTTTAAAACAATTTTTGATAGCTAGCGTCCCCACCCGCCCGTATCAGAAAAACGAAAATTTGGAAAAAAAGTTCAAAAAAATTCATAACTCGAACAATTTTAGACTAAATCTTTATTTCTTGGTCGCAAATTAAAGAGGGATTAATGCTTCTTCTTCTCGGACCAATAGGAATTTTTTAAAACAATTTTTGATAGCCAGCGTCCCTACCCGCCCGTATCAGAAAAACGAAAATTTGGAAAAAAAGTTCAAAAAAATTCATAACTCGAACAATTTTAGACCAAATGTTTATTTCTTGGACGCAAATAAAAGAGGGATTAATGCTTCTTCTTCTCGGACCAATAGGATTTTTTTAAAACAATTTTTGATAGCCAGCGTCCCCACCCGCCCGTATCAGAAAAACGAAAATTTGGAAAAAATGTTCAAAAAAATTCATAACTCGAACAATTTTAGACTAAATGTTTATTTCTTGGTCGCAAATTAAAGAGGGATTAATGCTTCTTCTTTTCGGACCAATAGGAATTTTTTAAAACAATTTTTGATAGCCAGCGTCCCCACCCGCCCGTATCAGAAAAACGAAAATTTGGAAAAAAAGTTAAAAAAAAATTCATAACTCGAACAATTTTAGACCAAAGGTTTATTTCTTGGTCGCAAATTAAAGAGGGATTAATGCTTCTTCTTCTCGGACCAATAGGATTTTTTTAAAACAATTTTTGATAGCCAGCGTCCCCACCCGCCCGTATCAGAAAAACGAAAATTTGGAAAAAAAGTTCAAAAAAATTCATAACTCGAACAATTTTAGACCAAATGTTTATTTCTTGGACGCAAATTAAAGAGGGATTATTGCTTTTTTTCCTTGGACCAATAGGAATTTTTTAAAACAATTTTTGATAGCCAGCGTCCCCACCAGCCCGTATCAGAAAAACGAAAATTTGGAAAAAAAGTTCAAAAAAAATTCATAACTCGAAACAATTTTAGACCAAATGTTTATTTTTTGGTCGCAAATTAAAAAGGGATTAATGCTTTTTCTTCTCGGACCAATAGGAATTTTTTAAAACAATTTTTGATAGCCAGCGTCCCCACCCGCCCGTATCAGAAAAACGAAAATTTGGAAAAAAAGTTCAAAAAAATTCATAACTCGAACAATTTTAAACCAAATGTTTATTTCTTGGACGCAAATTAAAGAGGGATTAATGCTTCTTCTTCTCGGACCAATAGGAATTTTTTAAAACAATTTTTGATAGCCAGCGTCCCCACCCGCCCGTATCAGAAAAACGAAAATTTGGAAAAAAAGTTCAAAAAAATTCATAACTCGAACAATTTTAGACCAAATGTTTATTTCTTGGACGCAAATTAAAGAGGGATTATTGCTTTTTTTCCTTGGACCAATAGGAATTTTTTAAAACCATTTTTGATAGCCAGCGTCCCACCAGCCCGTATCAGAAAAACGAAAATTTGGAAAAAAAGTTCAAAAAAAAATTCATAACTCGAACAATTTTAGACCAAATGTTTATTTTTTGGTCGCAAATTAAAAAGGGATTAATGCTTTTTCTTCTCGGACCAATAGGAATTTTTTAAAACAATTTTTGATAGCCAGCGTCCCCACCCGCCCGTATCAGAAAAACGAAAATTTGGAAAAAAAGTTCAAAAAAAATTCATAACTCGAACAATTTTAGACCAAATGTTTATTTTTTGGTCGCAAATTAAAGAGGGATTAATGCTTCTTCTTCTCGGACCAATAGGAATTTTTTAAAACAATTTTTGATAGCCAGCGTCCCCACCCGCCCGTATCAGAAAAACGAAAATTTGGAAAAAAAGTTCAAAAAAATTCATAACTTGAACAATTTTAGACCAAATGTTTATTTTTGGTCGCAAATTAAAGAGGGATTATTGCTTCTTTTCCTTGGACCAATAGGAATTTTTTTAAACAATTTTTGATAGCCAGCGTCCCCACCCGCCCGTATCAGAAAAACGAAAATTTGGAAAAAAAGTTCAAAAAAATTCATAACTCGAACAATTTTAGACCAAATGTTTATTTCTTGGACGCAAATTAAAGAGGGATGGCTCGGTGAAAATAGCGACCCGCCGGCCGCCAGCCATCAGAAAAATCCATAGGCGCCGACACACATAGTAGCGCGGTGGCCCTATACGGTTCAATCAACGCAAAAACAACGTACGCTAGCTATTACAGTTTATAGAAAAAAATGCAATAGTCACATTTTACAGAGCAATAATCCCCCTTAAATTTGTGACCAAGAAATGAGCATTTGGTCTGAAATTGTTCGAATTTTTAATAGCCAGCGTCCCCACCCGCCCGTATCAAAAAAACGAAAATTGGGAAAAAAATCGGAAAAAAATTCATAACTCGAACAATTTTAGACCAAATGCTTATTTCTTGGTCAGAAATTAAAGGGGGATTATAGCTCTTCAAAATGTGACAATTAAAAATATTTTTAATAAACTTTGGATAGCCAGCGTCCCCACCCGCCTCTATCAGAAAAAAGAAAATTGGGAAAAAATCGGAAAAAAAATTCATAACTCGAATAATTTTTGACTAAATGCTTATTTCTTGGTCAGAAATTAAAGAAAAATTATTGCTCTTCAAAACGTGACAATTAAAGATATTTTTAATAAACTTTTGATAGCCAGCGTCCCCACCCGCCTCTATCAGAAAAAAGAAAATTGGGAAAAAATCGGAAAAAAATTCATAACTCGAACAATTTTAGACCAAATGCTTATTTCTTGGTCAAAAATTAAGAGGGGATTATTGCTCTTCAAAATGTGACAATTGAAAATATTTTTAATAAACTTTTGATAGCCAGCGTCCCCACCCGCCCGTATCAGAAAAACGAAAATTGGGAAAAAAATCGGAAAAAATTAATAACTCGAATAATTTTTGACCAATTCTTTGTTTCTTGGTCGAAAATTAAAGAAGGATTATTGCTTTTCAAGATGTGACAATTAAAAATATTTTTTATAAATTTTTGATAGCCAGCGTCCCCACCCGCCCGTATCAGAAAAACGAAAATTGGGAAAAAAATCGGAAAAAATTAATAACTCGAATAATTTTTAACCAATTCTTTGTTTATTGGTCAGAAATTAAAGGGGGATTATTGCTCTTCAAAATGTGACAATTGAAAATATTTTTAATAAACTTTTGATAGCCAGCGTCCCCACCCGCCCGTATCAGAAAAAACGAAAATTGGGAAAAAAATCGGAAAAAAATTCATAACTCGAACAATTTTAGACCAAATGCTTATTTCTTGGTCAGAAATTAAAGGGGGATTATTGCTCTTCAAAATATGACAATTGAAAATATTTTTAATAAACTTTTGATAGCCAGCGTCCCCACCCGCCCGTATCAGAAAAACGAAAATTGGGAAAAAAATCGGAAAAATATTCATAACTCGAATAATTTTTGACCAATTCTTTGTTTCTTGGTCAGAAATCAAAGAAGGATTATTGCTCTTCAATATGTGACAATTAAAAATATTTTTAATAAATTTTTGATAGCCAGCGTCCCCACCCGCCCGTATCAGAAAAACGAAAATTGGCAAAAAAATCGGAAAAAAATTCATAACTCGAACAATTTTAGACCAAATGCTTATTTCTTGGTCAGAAATTAAAGAAGGATTATTGCTCTTCAAAATGTGACAATTGAAAATATTTTTAATAAACTTTTGATAGCCAGCGTCCCCACCCGCCCGTATCAGAAAAACGAAAATTGGGAAAAAAATCGGAAAAAATTAATAACTCGAATAATTTTTGACCAATTCTTTGTTTATTGGTCAGAAATTAAAGGGGGATTATTGCTCTTCAAAATGTGACAATTGAAAATATTTTTAATAAATTTTTGATAGCCAGCGTCCCCACCCGCCCGTATCAGAAAAACGAAAATTGGCAAAAAAATCGGAAAAAAATTCATAACTCGAACAATTTTAGACCAAATGCTTATTTCTTGGTCAGAAATTAAAGGGGGATTATTGCCCTTCAAAATGTGACAATTGAAAATATTTTTAATAAACTTTTGATAGCCAGCGTCCCCACCCGCCCGTATCAGAAAAAACGAAAATTGGGAAAAAAATCGGAAAAAATTCATAACTCGAACAATTTTAGACCAAATGCTTATTTCTTGGTCAGAAATTAAAGGGGGATTATTGCTCTTCAAAATGTGACAAATGAAAATATTTTTAATAAACTTTTGATAGCCAGCGTACCCACCCGCCCGTATCAGAAAAACGAAAATTGGGAAAAAAATCGGAAAAAATTCATAACTCGAATAAATTTTGACCAAATGCTTATTTCTTGGTCAGAAATTAAAGGGGGATTATTGCTCTTTAAAATGTGACAATTGAAAATATTTTTAATAAACTTTTGATAGCCAGCGTCCCCACCCGCCCGTATCAGAAAAACGAAAATTGGGAAAAAAATCGGAAAAAATTAATAACTCGAATAATTTTTAACCAATTCTTTGTTTATTGGTCAGAAATTAAAGGGGGATTATTGCTCTTCAAAATGTGACAATTGAAAATATTTTTAATAAACTTTTGATAGCCAGCGTCCCCACCCGCCCGTATCAGAAAAACGAAAATTGGGAAAAAAAATCGGAAAAAAAATTCATAACTCGAACAATTTTAGACCAAATGCTTATTTCTTGGTCAGAAATTAAAGGGGGATTATTGCTCTTCAAAATATGACAATTGAAAATATTTTTAATAAACTTTTGATAGCCAGCGTCCCCACCCGCCCGTATCAGAAAAACGACAATTGGGAAAAAAATCGGAAAAAAATTCATAACTCGAATAATTTTTGACCAATTCTTTGTTTCTTGGTCAGAAATCAAAGAAGGATTATTGCTCTTCAATATGTGACAATTAAAAATATTTTTAATAAATTTTTGATAGCCAGCGTCCCCACCCGCCCGTATCAGAAAAACGAAAATTGGCAAAAAAATCGGAAAAAAAATTCATAACTCGAACAATTTTAGACCAAATGCTTATTTCTTGGTCAGAAATTAAAGGAGGATTATTGCTCTTCAAAATGTGACAATTGAAAATATTTTTAATAAACTTTTGATAGCCAGCGTCCCCACCCGCCCGTATCAGAAAAACGAAAATTGGGAAAAAAATCGGAAAAAAATTCATAACTCGAATAAATTTTGACCAAATGCTTATTTCTTGGTCAGAAATTAAAGGGGGATTATTGCTCTTTAAAATGTGACAATTGAAAATATTTTTAATAAACTTTTGATAGCCAGCGTCACCACCCGCCCGTATCAGAAAAACGAAAATTGGGAAAAAAATCGGAAAAAATTCATAACTCGAATAATTTTTGACCAATTCTTTGTTTCTTGGTCAGAAATTAAAAGGGGATTATTGCTTTTCAAAATGTGACAATTAAAAATATTTTTATAAATTTTTGATAGCCAGCGTCCCCACCCGCCCGTATCAGAAAAATGAAAATTGGGAAAAAAATCGGAAAAAAATTCATAACTCGAATAATTTTTGACCAATTCTTTGTTTCTTGGTCGAAAATTAAAGAAGGATTATTGCTTTTCAAAATGTGACAATTACAAATATATTTTTTATAAATTTTTGATAGCCAGCGTCCCCACCCGCCCGTATCAGAAAAACGAAAATTGGGAAAAAAATCGGAAAAAATTAATAACTCGAATAATTTTTAACCAATTCTTTGTTTATTGGTCAGAAATTAAAGGGGGATTATTGCTCTTCAAAATGTGACAATTGAAAATATTTTTAATAAACTTTTGATAGCCAGCGTCCCCACCCGCCCGTATCAGAAAAACGAAAATTGGGAAAAAAATCGGAAAAAAATTCATAACTCGAACAATTTTAGACCAAATGCTTATTTCTTGGTCAGAAATTAAAGGGGGATTATTGCTCTTCAAAATATGACAATTGAAAATATTTTTAATAAACTTTTGATAGCCAGCGTCCCCACCCGCCCGTATCAGAAAAACTAAAATTAGGAAAAAAATCGGAAAAATATTCATAACTCGAATAATTTTTGACCAATTCTTTGTTTCTTGGTCAGAAATCAAAGAAGGATTATTGCTCTTCAATATGTGACAATTGAAAATATTTTTAATAAACTTTTGATAGCCAGCGTCCCCACCCGCCCGTATCAGAAAAAACGAAAATTGGGAAAAAAATCGGAAAAAATTCATAACTCGAATAAATTTTGACCAAATGCTTATTTCTTGGTCAGAAATTAAAAGGGAATTATTGCTCTTTAAAATGTGACAATTGAAAATATTTTTAATAAACTTTTGATAGCCAGCGTCCCCACCCGCCCGTATCAGAAAAAACGAAAATTGGGAAAAAAATCGGAAAAAAATTCATAACTCGAATAAATTTTGACCAAATGCTTATTTCTTGGTCAGAAATTAAAAGGGGATTATTGCTCTTTAAAATGTGACAATTGAAAATATTTTTAATAAACTTTTGATAGCCAGCGTCACCACCCGCCCGTATCAGAAAAACGAAAATTGGGAAAAAAAATCGGAAAAAATTCATAACTCGAATAATTTTTGACCAATTCTTTGTTTCTTGGTCGAAAATTAAAGAAGGATTATTGCTTTTCAAAATGTGACAATTAAAAATATTTTTTATAAATTTTTGATAGCCAGCGTCCCCACCTGCCCGTATCAGAAAAACGAAAATTGGGAAAAAAATCGGAAAAAATTAATAACTCGAATAATTTTTAACCAATTCTTTGTTTATTGGTCAGAAATTAAAGGGGGATTATTGCTCTTCAAAATATGACAATTGAAAATATTTTTAATAAACTTTTGATAGCCAGCGTCCCCACCCGCCCGTATCAGAAAAACTAAAATTAGGAAAAAAATCGGAAAAATATTCATAACTCGAATAATTTTTGACCAATTCTTTGTTTCTTGGTCAGAAATCAAAGAAGGATTATTGCTCTTCAATATGTGACAATTAAAAATATTTTTAATAAATTTTTGATAGCCAGCGTCCCCACCCGCCCGTATCAGAAAAACGAAAATTGGGAAAAAAATCGGAAAAAATTAATAACTCGAATAATTTTTAACCAATTCTTTGTTTATTGGTCAGAAATTAAAGGGGGATTATTGCTCTTCAAAATATGACAATTGAAAATATTTTTAATAAACTTTTGATAGCCAGCGTCCCCACCCGCCCGTATCAGAAAAAAGAAAATTGGGAAAAAAATCGGAAAAAATTCATAACTCGAATAATTTTTGACCAATTCTTTGTTTCTTGGTCGAAAATTAAAGAAGGATTATTGCTTTTCAAAATGTGACAATTAAAAATATTTTTTATAAATTTTTGATAGCCAGCGTCCCCACCCGCCCGTATCAGAAAAAATGAAAATTGGGAAAAAAATCGGAAAAAATTCATAACTCGAATAATTTTTGACCAATTCTTTGTTTCTTGGTCGAAAATTAAAGAAGGATTATTGCTTTTCAAAATGTGACAATTAAAAATATTTTTTATAAATTTTTGATAGCCAGCGTCCCCACCTGCCCGTATCAGAAAAACGAAAATTGGGAAAAAAATCGGAAAAAATTAATAACTCGAATAATTTTTAACCAATTCTTTGTTTATTGGTCAGAAATTAAAGGGGGATTATTGCTCTTCAAAATGTGACAATTGAAAATATTTTTAATAAACTTTTGATAGCCAGCGTCCCCACCCGCCCGTATCAGAAAAACGAAAATTGGGAAAAAAATCGGAAAAAAATTCATAACTCGAACAATTTTAGACCAAATGCTTATTTCTTGGTCAGAAATTAAAGGGGGATTATTGCTCTTCAAAATATGACAATTGAAAATATTTTTAATAAACTTTTGATAGCCAGCGTCCCCACCCGCCCGTATCAGAAAAACTAAAATTAGGAAAAAAATCGGAAAAATATTCATAACTCGAATAATTTTTGACCAATTCTTTGTTTCTTGGTCAGAAATCAAAGAAGGATTATTGCTCTTCAATATGTGACAATTGAAAATATTTTTAATAAACTTTTGATAGCCAGCGTCCCCACCCGCCCGTATCAGAAAAACGAAAATTGGGAAAAAAAATCGGAAAAAATTCATAACTCGAATAAATTTTGACCAAATGCTTATTTCTTGGTCAGAAATTAAAAGGGAATTATTGCTCTTTAAAATGTGACAATTGAAAATATTTTTAATAAACTTTTGATAGCCAGCGTCCCCACCCGCCCGTATCAGAAAAACGAAAATTGGGAAAAAAATCGGAAAAAAATTCATAACTCGAATAAATTTTGACCAAATGCTTATTTCTTGGTCAGAAATTAAAAGGGGATTATTGCTCTTTAAAATGTGACAATTGAAAATATTTTTAATAAACTTTTGATAGCCAGCGTCACCACCCGCCCGTATCAGAAAAACGAAAATTGGGAAAAAAATCGGAAAAAATTCATAACTCGAATAATTTTTGACCAATTCTTTGTTTCTTGGTCGAAAATTAAAGAAGGATTATTGCTTTTCAAAATGTGACAATTAAAAATATTTTTTATAAATTTTTGATAGCCAGCGTCCCCACCTGCCCGTATCAGAAAAACGAAAATTGGGAAAAAAATCGGAAAAAATTAATAACTCGAATAATTTTTAACCAATTCTTTGTTTATTGGTCAGAAATTAAAGGGGGATTATTGCTCTTCAAAATATGACAATTGAAAATATTTTTAATAAACTTTTGATAGCCAGCGTCCCCACCCGCCCGTATCAGAAAAACTAAAATTAGGAAAAAAATCGGAAAAAAATTCATAACTCGAATAATTTTTGACCAATTCTTTGTTTCTTGGTCAGAAATCAAAGAAGGATTATTGCTCTTCAATATGTGACAATTAAAAATATTTTTAATAAATTTTTGATAGCCAGCGTCCCCACCCGCCCGTATCAGAAAAACGAAAATTGGCAAAAAAATCGGAAAAAAAATTCATAACTCGAACAATTTTAGACCAAATGCTTATTTCTTGGTCAGAAATTAAAGGAGGATTATTGCTCTTCAAAATGTGACAATTGAAAATATTTTTAATAAACTTTTGATAGCCAGCGTCCCCACCCGCCCGTATCAGAAAAACGAAAATTGGGAAAAAAATCGGAAAAAATATTCATAACTCGAATAATTTTTGACCAATTCTTTGTTTCTTGGTCAGAAATCAAAGAAGGATTATTGCTCTTCAATATGTGACAATTAAAAATATTTTTAATAAATTTTTGATAGCCAGCGTCCCCACCCGCCCGTATCAGAAAAACGAAAATTGGCAAAAAAATCGGAAAAAAATTCATAACTCGAACAATTTTAGACCAAATGCTTATTTCTTGGTCAGAAATTAAAGGAGGATTATTGCTCTTCAAAATGTGACAATTGAAAATATTTTTAATAAACTTTTGATAGCCAGCGTCCCCACCCGCCCGTATCAGAAAAACGAAAATTGGCAAAAAAATCGGAAAAAAATTCATAAGTCGAACAATTTTAGACCAAATGCTTATTTCTTGGTCAGAAATTAAAGGAGGATTATTGCTCTTCAAAATGTGACAATTGAAAATATTTTTAATATACTTTTGATAGCCAGCGTCCCCACCCGCCCGTATCAGAAAAACGAAAATTGGGAAAAAAATCGGAAAAAATTAATAACTCGAATAATTTTTGACCAATTCTTTGTTTATTGGTCAGAAATTAAAGGGGGATTATTGCTCTTCAAAATGTGACAATTGAAAATATTTTTAATAAACTTTTGATAGCCAGCGTCCCCACCCGCCCGTATCAGAAAAACGAAAATTGGCAAAAAAATCGGAAAAAAATTCATAACTCGAACAATTTTAGACCAAATGCTTATTTCTTGGTCAGAAATTAAAGGAGGATTATTGCTCTTCAAAATGTGACAATTGAAAATATTTTTAATAAACTTTTGATAGCCAGCGTCCCCACCCGCCCGTATCAGAAAAACGAAAATTGGCAAAAAAATCGGAAAAAAATTCATAACTCGAACAATTTTAGACCAAATGCTTATTTCTTGGTCAGAAATTAAAGGAGGATTATTGCTCTTCAAAATGTGACAATTGAAAATATTTTTAATAAACTTTTGATAGCCAGCGTCCCCACCCGCCCGTATCAGAAAAACGAAAATTGGGAAAAAAATCGGAAAAAATTCATAACTCGAATAAATTTTGACCAAATGCTTATTTCTTGGTCAGAAATTAAAGGGGGATTATTGCTCTTTAAAATGTGACAATTGAAAATATTTTTAATAAACTTTTGATAGCCAGCGTCACCACCCGCCCGTATCAGAAAAACGAAAATTGGGAAAAAAATCGGAAAAAATTCATAACTCGAATAATTTTTGACCAATTCTTTGTTTCTTGGTCGAAAATTAAAGAAGGATTATTGCTTTTCAAAATGTGACAATTAAAAATATTTTTTATAAATTTTTGATAGCCAGCGTCCCCACCCGCCCGTATCAGAAAAATGAAAATTGGAAAAAAATCGGAAAAAAATTCATAACTCGAATAATTTTTGACCAATTCTTTGTTTCTTGGTCGAAAATTAAAGAAGGATTATTGCTTTTCAAAATGTGACAATTAAAAATATTTTTTATAAATTTTTGATAGCCAGCGTCCCCACCTGCCCGTATCAGAAAAACGAAAATTGGGAAAAAAATCGGAAAAAAATTCATAACTCGAATAATTTTTAACCAATTCTTTGTTTATTGGTCAGAAATTAAAGGGGGATTATTGCTCTTCAAAATGTGACAATTGAAAATATTTTTAATAAACTTTTGATAGCCAGCGTCCCCACCCGCCCGTATCAGAAAAACGAAAATTGGGAAAAAAATCGGAAAAAAATTCATAACTCGAACAATTTTAGACCAAATGCTTATTTCTTGGTCAGAAATTAAAGGGGATTATTGCTCTTCAAAATATGACAATTGAAAATATTTTTAATAAACTTTTGATAGCCAGCGTCCCCACCCGCCCGTATCAGAAAAACTAAAATTGGGAAAAAAAATCGGAAAAAAATTCATAACTCGAATAATTTTTGACCAATTCTTTGTTTCTTGGTCAGAAATCAAAGAAGGATTATTGCTCTTCAATATGTGACAATTAAAAATATTTTTAATTAATTTTTGATAGCCAGCGTCCCCACCCGCCCGTATCAGAAAAACGAAAATTGGGAAAAAAATCGGAAAAAATTCATAACTCGAATAAATTTTGACCAAATGCTTATTTCTTGGTCAGAAATTAAAGGGGGATTATTGCTCTTTCAAAATGTGACAATTGAAAATATTTTTAATAAACTTTTGATAGCCAGCGTCCCCACCCGCCCGTATCAGAAAAACGAAAATTGGGAAAAAAAATCGGAAAAAAATTCATAACTCGAATAATTTTTGACCAATTCTTTGTTTCTTGGTCAGAAATTAAAGGGGGATTATTGCTTTTCAAAATGTGACAATTGAAAATATTTTTAATAAACTTTTGATAGCCAGCGTCCCCACCCGCCCGTATCAGAAAAACGAAAATTGGGAAAAAAATCGGAAAAAATTCATAACTCGAACAATTTTAGACCAAATGCTTATTTCTTGGTCAGAAATTAAAGGGGGATTATTGCTCTTAAAAATGTGACAATTGAAAATATTTTTAATAAATTTTTGATAGCCAGCGTCCCCACCCGCCCGTATCAGAAAAACGAAAATTGGCAAAAAAATCGGAAAAAAATTCATAACTCGAACAATTTTAGACCAAATGCTTATTTCTTGGTCAGAAATTAAAGGAGGATTATTGCTCTTCAAAATGTGACAATTGAAAATATTTTTAATAAACTTTTGATAGCCAGCGTCCCCACCCGCCCGTATCAGAAAAACGAAAATTGGGAAAAAAATCGGAAAAAATTCATAACTCGAATAAATTTTGACCAAATGCTTATTTCTTGGTCAGAAATTAAAGGGGGATTATTGCTCTTTAAAATGTGACAATTGAAAATATTTTTAATAAACTTTTGATAGCCAGCGTCACCACCCGCCCGTATCAGAAAAACGAAAATTGGGAAAAAAATCGGAAAAAATTAATAACTCGAATAATTTTTAACCAATTCTTTGTTTATTGGTCAGAAATTAAAGGGGGATTATTGCTCTTCAAAATGTGACAATTGAAAATATTTTTAATAAACTTTTGATAGCCAGCGTCCCCACCCGCCCGTATCAGAAAAACGAAAATTGGGAAAAAAATCGGAAAAAAATTCATAACTCGAACAATTTTAGACCAAATGCTTATTTCTTGGTCAGAAATTAAAGAAGAATTATTGCTCTTCAAAACGTGACAATTGAAGATATTTTTAATAAACTTTTGATAGCCAGCGTCCCCACCCGCCTCTATCAGAAAAAAGAAAATTGGGAAAAAATCGGAAAAAAATTCATAACTCGAATAATTTTTGACCAATTCTTTGTTTCTTGGTCGAAAATTAAAGAAGGATTATTGCTTTTCAAAATGTGACAATTAAAAATATTTTTTATAAATTTTTGATAGCCAGCGTCCCCACCCGCCCGTATCAGAAAAACGAAAATTGTGAAAAAAATCGGAAAAAAATTAATAACTCGAATAATTTTTGAATAATTCTTTGTTTATTGGTCAGAAATTAAAGGGGGATTATTGATCTTCAAAATGTGACAATTGAAAATATTTTTAATAAACTTTTGATAGCCAGCGTCCCCACCCGCCCGTATCAGAAAAAAGAAAATTGGGAAAAAAATCGGAAAAAAATTCATAACTCGAACAATTTTAGACCAAATGCTTATTTCTTGGTCAGAAATTAAAGGAGGATTATTGCTCTTCAAAATGTGACAATTGAAAATATTTTTAATAAACTTTTGATAGCCAGCGTCCCACCCGCCCGTATCAGAAAAACGAAAATTGGCAAAAAAATCGGAAAAAAAAATTCATAACTCGAACAATTTTAGACCAAATGCTTATTTCTTGGTCAGAAATTAAAGGAGGAATATTGCTCTACAAGATGTGACAATTAAAAATATTTTTAATTAATTTTTGATAGCCAGCGTCCCCACCCGCCCGTATCAGAAAAACGAAAAATTGGGAAAAAAATCGGAAAAAATTTCATAACTCGAATAATTTTTGACCAAATGCTTATTTCTTGGTCAGAAATTAAAGAAGAATTATTGCTCTTCAAAACGTGACAATTGAAAATATTTTTAATAAACTTTTGATAGCCAGCGTCCCCACCCGCCCGTATCAGAAAAACGAAAATTGGCAAAAAAATCGGAAAAAAATTCATAACTCGAACAATTTTAGACCAAATGCTTATTTCTTGGTCAGAAATTAAAGGGGGATTATTGATCTTCAAAATGTGACAATTGAAAATATTTTTAATAAACTTTTGATAGCCAGCGTCCCCACCCGCCCGTATCAGAAAAAACGAAAATTGGGAAAAAAATCGGAAAAAAATTCATAACTCGAACAATTTTTAGACCAAATGCTTATTTCTTGGTCAGAAATTAAAGGGGGATTATTGCTCTTCAAAATGTGACAATTGAAAATATTTTTAATAAACTTTTGATAGCCAGCGTCCCCACCCGCCCGTATCAGAAAAACGAAAATTGGGAAAAAATCGGAAAAAAATTCATAACTCGAATAATTTTTGACCAATTCTTTGTTTCTTGGTCAGAAATTAAAGAAGGATTATTGCTCTTCAATATGTGACAATTAAAAATATTTTTAATAAACTTTTGATAGCCAGCGTCCCCACCCGCCCGTATCAGAAAAAACGAAAATTGGCAAAAAATCGGAAAAAAATTCATAACTCGAACAATTTTAGACCAAATGCTTATTTCTTGGTCAGAAATTAAAGGAGGATTATTGCTCTTCAAAATGTGACAATTGAAAATATTTTTAATAAACTTTTGATAGCCAGCGTCCCCACCCGCCCGTATCAGAAAAACGAAAAATTGGGAAAAAAAATCGGAAAAAATTCATAACTCGAACAATTTTAGACCAAATGCTTATTTCTTGGTCAGAAATTAAAGGGGGATTATTGCTCTTCAAAATGTGACAATTGAAAATATTTTTAATAAATTTTTGATAGCCAGCGTCCCCACCCGCCCGTATCAGAAAAAACGAAAATTGGCAAAAAAATCGGAAAAAAATTCATAACTCGAACAATTTTAGACCAAATGCTTATTTCTTGGTCAAAAATTAAAGAAGGATTATTGCTTTTCAAAATGTGACAATTAAAAATATTTTTTATAAATTTTTGATAGCCAGCGTCCCCACCCGCCCGTATCAGAAAAACGAAAATTGGGAAAAAAAATCGGAAAAAATTCATAACTCGAACAATTTTAGACCAAATGCTTATTTCTTGGTCAGAAATTAAAGGGGGATTATTGCTCTTCAAAATGTGACAATTGAAAATATTTTTAATAAACTTTTGATAGCCAGCGTCCCCACCCGCCCGTATCAGAAAAACGAAAATTGGGAAAAAAATCGGAAAAAAATTCATAACTCGAACAATTTTAGACCAAATGCTTATTTCTTGGTCAAAAATTAAGGGGGGATTATTGCTCTTCAAAATGTGACAATTGAAAATATTTGTAATAAACTTTTGATAGCCAGCGTCCCCACCCGCCCGTATCAGAAAAACGAAAATTGGGAAAAAAAATCGGAAAAAAATTCATAACTCGAATAATTTTTGACGAATTCTTTGTTTCTTGGTCAGAAATCAAAGAAGGATTATTGCTCTTCAATATGTGACAATTAAAAATATTTTTAATAAATTTTTGATAGCCAGCGTCCCCACCCGCCCGTATCAGAAAAAACGAAAATTGGCAAAAAAATCGGAAAAAAATTCATAACTCGAATAAATTTTGACCAAATGCTTATTTCTTGGTCAGAAATTAAAGGGGGATTATTGCTCTTTAAAATGTGACAATTGAAAATATTTTTAATAAACTTTTGATAGCCAGCGTCACCACCCGCCCGTATCAGAAAAAACGAAAATTGGGAAAAAAATCGGAAAAAAATTAATAACTCGAATAATTTTTGACCAATTCTTTGTTTATTGGTCAGAAATTAAAGGGGGATTATTGCTCTTCAAAATGTGACAATTGAAAATATTTTTAATAAACTTTTGATAGCCAGCGTCCCCACCCGCCCGTATCAGAAAAACGAAAATTGGGAAAAAAAATCGGAAAAAAAATTCATAACTCGAACAATTTTAGACCAAATGCTTATTTCTTGGTCAGAAATTAAAGGAGGATTATTGCTCTTCAAAATGTGACAATTGAAAATATTTTTAATAAACTTTTGATAGCCAGCGTCCCCACCCGCCCGTATCAGAAAAACGAAAATTGGGAAAAAAATCGGAAAAAATTCATAACTCGAACAATTTTAGACCAAATGCTTATTTCTTGGTCAGAAATTAAAGGGGGATTATTGCTCTTCAAAATGTGACAATTGAAAATATTTTTAATAAACTTTTGATAGCCAGCGTCCCCACCCGCCCGTATCAGAAAAAACGAAAAATTGGAAAAAAAATCGGAAAAAATTCATAACTCGAATAAATTTTGACCAAATGCTTATTTTCTTGGTCAGAAATTAAAGGGGGATTATTGCTTTTTAAAATGTGACAATTGAAAATATTTTTAATCAACTTTTGATAGCCAGCGTCCCCACCGCCCGTATCAGAAAAACGAAAATTGGGAAAAAAAATCGGAAAAAAATTCATAACTCGAACAATTTTAGACCAAATGCTTATTTCTTGGTCAGAAAATTAAAGGAGGA